>OZ014533.1:32624401-35157930 GCA_963966105.1 Volucella zonaria | reverse complement strand
GTTGGTTTTAAATGTTTAAACGTTACAATGACTAGGAAATAAAGAGCTCGGTGAGACATTTTATAAGTGAGTTGTACTCTTGTCCGAGACAGAACTGAGCCCTGGGACAAAGCAGCATTTATTTTGCGAATCTCAGACTTGAAACCGTAAAAGACAACTTGCTTTGATTGTTCCGAAAGGTAAGTTCTAATCCATCGAAGAAGAGGGCGTCCATCCCAAAAGCACGCATTTGCCTTAGAACTATGAAGTAGTTGCACTTGATCATCTCACTTTCGCCAGATTGATGTACGCTTTTCGGTGAGACATGCCATCAAATCAGCAGTGGCCCTGTTGCTATGAAAACCATACTACCGGTTATTGAGAAGTTTTCGTGCTTCGAGATATTTAATGAGCAGACGATTTATTCTGCGTTTCCATGACCTTGGAAAGAAGGGAAGTAAGTGCAATGGGCTGTAGGAGGATAGAGAAGAAGATTTGACTTCTTTAGGGACGGGCTGGACAAATGCTGTTTTCCATCTTCTCGGAAATAGTCTTTAAAAGTAGGATTGATGAAAAAGCAGGGGAGTTATACGAGTACATTCCGGACCAGCGGATTCACACAATCTATGTTAGGACTTGAGATGGAAGATAACGCAGAATTTCTATTAGTTTTGACGAACGGCCTTTTTAATGCCTTTGGTTTTCTTCTGTAGGGTCCGGTCTTGTAAGACCAAAGAAGCATTTCTCTAACCTTGACAGCCTCTTTACAGCTCGAGTCTCAGCACGCCTTTTCTTTTGGTTTGATAGCTTTCATCCGATGAGGGATAAAGGGTTTCATTTGTATTTTTTTTTATGATAAGCACGCGCTCAAGAAGGGGTTTTTGTACCCATAAAATGTTTGTACACAGCGTGAGCGAAGGAAATTTAGGGAGGAAGAAAGGACAGCTACCGATGTATATTGCTTTTAAATGTTTGTAAGTTATAACGACCAGGGAACGCAGAGATCCGCAGGGCATCCCATAATCGAGTTGTACGGCATAGGAAAGAATCACGATATTTTAGAGTACGTCCGAAAATGGGCTTGATGAGCATTCATAGCGAGATGGGTGTTACGGTTGAAAGTTTGAATGGGTGGAATGCTACTGGTGATTGCAATAGAGCACTGGTGGTGGAAACAGCCTTAAAACAAAATAAGACAGGAGACATTACGTCGGTGTTCGAGGCTGTCGATTTATTGACTGATATTAGTATCACCAATGAGTTTTATCGCACGGTTTTGAATCCTATCTAGCAGGTTCAGAGATGTTTTAGGAGCACCTGACCAGATGTGAGCATTGTAGTGTCTGTGAACATATCTGCAGCGGCATCCACTTCGTTATCGAAGAAATATAAAATTGAGTCCTGAGCGACTTCTCTTCTTATCGTCAGTGATAAGCGGCATTATAAACAATGAAATTCATTCAAACAACGCTTAATAATTGGATAAGTGCGCTCAAAGATAATGGGCTATGAATTAGTCACACTAAGACGAATATCTACATTGCGTCATGTAGTCATTTTAGGGTAGCTTAAATGTCATGAAAAATGACAGGGAGAGAAATGAAAATGTAGCGAATGTACTAGATGGAGTGAAAAATGACCTCCTTGACTACCACGTTATGAAGCCTTAAAGTCCGTTCATATTAGGCAGACATGCCAAATTTCAGTGCGATACTGCCTTTAGTTTCGTTTTGACAGCTGATTGTTTTTTACGTGTTTGGCATCATGTTGAGTATGGACAAAAACGATTTTCATTCTCTCATAAAACATAATTTTTTGAGAGGTAAAACGGCGAAGGAAACAAAAGAAAAGTTGGATAAATATTATGGGGCTAATGCTCTGTCAGATTACTCCATAAAATATTGGTTTCGAGAGTTTCGTGGTGGCCGCAACTCCACTACCGGTCAAGTCCGCAGCGGCAGGCCCTCCGATGCGGTTACAGAGGACAATGTCAGAAAAATACATGAAATGGTGTTGGCTGACCGGAAAGTGAAGGTGCGCCAGCTAGCAGATACCACAAAGATTAATACTGAGCGCACACGCCATGTTATGGGCAATATTCTGCATATGAAAAAGTTATCCTGCCGCTGGGTGCCCCGAATGCTCACTTTTGACCAAAAACACGAACGCGAGAGCACTTCGATAGAGTGTTTGGACTTGCTGATGCGGAATCGGGCGGACTTTTGGCGTCGATCGGTAACTGGATTTGGATCCCTCGGACTATTATCTCTTCCCAAACCTCAAAAGCTGGCTCATCAATAAAAAATTCAGCTCACGCGAGGAAATCATCGACGCCACGGAGGAGTATTTTGCAGACCATCCGAAAAATTACTTTTCGGACGGGATCAAGAAGTTGGAAAATCGCTGGAATAAGTGTATCAAACTAAAAGGGGACTATATTGAATAATATAAAAAAAATTTTAAAAACAAATTTTTTTTAATTCCCAAGGAGGTCACTTTTCACTCCATCTAGTAATCTACAATAATTAGAAGTATACGCATTCGCGGAGATCTGAACACCAAGGAACCTATAGTGAACAATAAAAGTAATGAGAAATGAGGCTATCTAAAATAGAGTGCTGAGTGAATAGCTCTTGGGGCCGCAAATTTAATCAACCCCAAAACCGGCGTCATAGCGATAGGATACATACGTGTATGTGAAAAATATGTAGCATTAAATGTAATTAAATGCGTTACATATTTCGACGCTTTATAAAAGAAGAAGTACTTTCCAATGATGTCAACTGCACTCATTTAAAAGAAATTATTAATTTTTTTATTGACCTATATTAATTTTATTCTGAAATCTTACAGGCGTGATAGATCTGAAATTTACTTATGTGTATACATAAATAAATTCGAATCGATTCCGTTAAAATCAATAAATTGTAGATCTTTGCAGTTTATCAATATGGCTACTATCCGGTCATTATACTTCCACATGCTTATTGCGATTTTCAATCAATTTATCTGCCATTTAAAGGTTAATGGAACACTATGCCAACTATTTAAATACCATCTCTGACGCTGAAAGTATCTCGATCGGTAAGTCTCTGTTTACGATTATGATGAATAGGTTATTTCTTCTTCTTCCTTTTTGGTTCCACAGCAATCATTGAATCCGACCGACTTTAACGTTCTTCTGCCACCCAGTTTGGTAACATATTTGTGGTGCACAACTTAGGCGTATTGTAGTTGTACTAGAATTCCTTTAGACGCACCCACCACAAATGCACCGATTTATTGAAACGACATACCTGCATCATTTTAAGTACTCTTTAAATCAAATGATATACTCGTATGTATACAGTACATGAATATGCGATTCATTTTTCACATTGATACTATATCTATACTCGTATATGAATGTACGAATAGATATATATTCTTAATCCCCCTGATTTTTAGTCAATGACACGAAATTTATATGGAATGTTGCGTGTCATTGGAAAAGGCCGCCAAAAGCCATTTCATCTATTTTGGAAGATTAGAAGTTCATTTTCATCATCATGATCAAAGCTGTCGTCGTTAAAATACATGCTGTTGGTACTTGGCACAGCATGAAATGTCAAATAACGAATTAGTTGCACTGGCAATGACGCTGACAACGATGCGAAGAGGCAGCTGAGCACATTGCTACAATAAGTGAAACGTGATCGCTTACACCTGCAACTTGTTATGGTGTGCAAAGAATTCTTTTTCATACTCGTATGTACAAAGTAACGACAAAAAAATATTGTTTCATCTTATTGCGGCATTATATAAGCTACATTTTGATTATATTTGGTGTTTGAGATTATGATTTGAAACTATATACTATGTAAAGACTCGTAACTTTACATTAGCAATTTTATCTTGATATTCTATAAATCTATACCTTATTTATCGCTCTATTGGCAAACTCTTTTCTTTTTTCAAAGTTCAGTAAAGCATGCAATAAAAAAATTCAATGCCTAAAATGAAAGGAGCATTTGGAAATATCTGTTGTTACCGAAACCTTAAAGCAAATTGCAACTACAAGAAAGCTTAAATAAATAAAGATTTATAACTAAAGGATGACCAGATAAGAACGATAGGGAAAAAAATTTAAATGTGTGAGATGTAAAATTGATTCTGGCTTTATTTTGAAGCTAGGCCCATGGCATTATATGTGGAATAGCACATCATTCAAATGACCACCTCGGGTTCGCTGGCAGTGCTTTAAGCGATCGGTCCAATTTTTAATGGCTCGTCCCAATATGTTCAGCAATAGCTTGTCGAATGTTGGCCTCGAGCTCGTCCAAAGTGGTTGGTTTGTTAGCGTAGACTAAGGACTTGACGGAATCTAAGAGAAATTAATAGAGTGGTGTCAAATCGTATAATTGCGGCGGCCAATTGATGAACGCTCGCCGTGAGATGACCCAAATTTCTCCTTCACAACTTCAAGCATTGCGTGACTTTTTTTTTTTTTATAATTTACGCGCGCCTAAGGGGGTCATGATATCCTTTTACTGTTGCCAGGGCGCGGGCGGAAAGATAGAAGGAGGAGAAAGGAAAGCACTGTCATAATGTAGTCGTTTGAAACTCAGGTGTGTTTGGTTTTGATATTGACTCTCCAGGGGGTTGTGACTTGTATGACATGTAGCGCCATCTTGTTGGAACCACAGCTCTATCGATGTTGTCGAGCTCTGACCACAGAAAGTCTGTTAAGACCGCTCTATACCTGATTCCATTGACGGGAAAGTAATAAGGTCCGATGATGCCAACCTTACGGGGTTGTCTACAGTCGTTCGGCTTCAATTTCGGCCGGGTTGACTCTCTGGCGATGCCCAATTTAGCTGATTGGCGTCGAATTGACATTTGTGGGTTTTCTTCGATACTGGCCGCTACGGCTGCTATGAGTTCTTCATTTCGCACTAATCTCTACATGGTTAAGGTCCAAAAGAGTGTACTCACGCTCAAACTTTTCCCCTGTGCGACGAATTGCCTCCACACTAAAGCCATGTTAACTTCACGAGAAATTGAAGCTGCGTTCGGCAAGCGTAAAACGATGCATGATGAAATGGCAAATCTTACTGAATATTTTGACAGCTGAATGTCATTGGTAACTTTGACAGCTGCTGAAACATAACAATTTGAGAAATTATCATTGATATCTTGTCACCGATTATTTACGAAGGAAGAAGTTTGGATGTTTGAAGTGTGAATGTGTCCCTTCGTTTTATTAGAATCGCTCCATTATGACAAAACAATGAAGGCAATTGGATGTGTGATATAGAAAATATTGAATATTTTAATGCTATCAATCATTTAGTAAATGTACTTATGTGTGCATATTTAGTTTGAAGTATTATATTGTAATATGGTAATCGATGAATATCGTATGAGGCTAATGATTCTTTCAATTAGCACAAGCATTAGTCGACTAGGAGCAGAATTTGCAATAGGACTGGTCCAAATGGAAATTCAATTTAAAATTAAGGAAAATGCTCCCAACATGCATATTGCAATACATAGTTAGTTAAGAAAATCTCTATTAAAAGTCAATTGCATATCCGAATTTTTGGAAAGGTTTCTACACTAATTACCTACGAAGACCTAGCAAAGTTTGAAATGATTCATGTCCGGTAATTAAAAAATAAATAATCTTCTAAAGTTTGTTGACCACTACTTTCCTCTGTATTTATTACATATTTCCCCTATACAACAACATTTTCACACATTTTTTTCTGATTAACTTATTCTTATTGTTTATTTTGTTGTGTATTCTTTTTTCCAACATTTGTCGAAATGGTGAAAAATTGCATGCAAAAAATAAATGTAGTATTTAAAAATAAAATTGATTTTATTAAACTTTTAGCAGGAACTCTGTGTACGTACTCGTATATTTATGGAACCTGATGTGAAGAGTACCATAATGGTTAGAGATATTTTCGAAGCGCTAGGTACTATATATAAAAAATGTATTGTGTTTCTTGATTTGAATTTGGATATACTCGTATATGTATTGTACATAATTAATTACAAAACAAAAACATTTTTAGATAACAAATAAGTGACAGATGTCTTTTTAATCCTAGAAAGGTAATCATATTTTTTTGTAGATTAAAGGTAATGATTCGTCGATTCGACAAAGTAATATCCAATTCCAATTTTTTTTTTGACTAATTATTTTTTTTCAATTTTATAGGTCTTTACTTTATTTTCGGAAGGTTGTTTGAACACATATATTTTGAGATCACTTAAATTTAAGAAATTGGTGCACGTCGAATCGATGAAGATTACCCTTCTAGGGTTAATGTCTCACGTTAAACTTGAAGCTAGAAATGGTCAAATTAATGTTTCCACCATTGTTCTGTTTCTGAATGTATTTTCGGGTGCAATATTTTACATATATGTTGCTCATTTTTTAATAACTATTAAAATGTGAACTGATGTTCTTTATTGTACTTCAGATTTAAACAGATAAGTTTTTTGATAATTTAAAGCTTACATACATAAATCAAACTTTTCGAACAACAAATTTAACTAAGAAATATCAAGTTCAGCTTTTTGGAGAATGAATTAAAAACACGGATTTTGAATCTGACATATAATATTGGGTCTACAAGTAAGTTTCCAGCGTTTGTCAAAGATGGCGCCACCATTGGATCCCGGGCAGAAATGTCAGACCCCATGTGTTTTATTTGCAGGTTTTGTATCTGTCATCAACTTCGCAGCGTTATATTTGAGCAGTTCTATCGGTGTCGTACATTTTATCGAGCAAAATCATGGCAAGTTTCCAGCTAAATAAACGTCATTTGCGGGAAGCGCTGCTTTTATTCTTTAATATGAAGAAAAGTGCGGCTGAGGCCTATCGTTTGCTTTCGGAAACTTATGGGGCGGAATGTATTGGTGAATCGACGTGCCGCGAGTGGTTCAAACGGTTCAAAAGTGGTGATTTTGGAGTTGAAGACAAAGATCGCCCCGGAAAGATGAAAAGTTTTGAAGATGGGGAATTGGACGCTTTACTGGATGAGGATCCGTGTCAGATTCAAGAAGAACTTGCTGCATCATTGGGCGTCACGCAACAAGCCGTTTCCCTGCGCCCAAAAGCACTGGGATTCATTCAAAAGGTTGGAAACTGGGTGCTGTACGAATTGAAGCCAAGAGACGTCGAACGGCGATTTTGCATGTCCGAAGTGTTACTGCAGCGGTATAAAAATAAATCATTTTTGCATCGTATTGTCACTGGTGATGAGAAATGGATTTATTATGATAATCCTAAACGCAGAAAATCGTATACAAAGCCCGGCGAGCCCGCCCAATCGACGCCGAAATGAAATATTCACGTGAATAAGGTCATGCTCTGCATATGGTGGGATCAAAAGGGTGTCGTATACTACGAACTGCTTCCGAGTGGTGAAACCATCAAAGGACCATTATATCGAACCCAACTAATTCGTTTGAAGCGGGCATTAAAAGAAAAACGGCCAGAATATGAGATCAGGCATGGGTCCGTCATTTTTCATTACGACAACGCTCGGCCACATGTTGCGGTTTCGGTGAAAAACTATTTGGAGAATAGTGGATGGGAAATTCTGCCTCACCCGCCTTACAGTTCAGACTTGGCACCATCTGACTACCACTTGTTTCGTTCGATGCAGAACGCTCTTACGGGAATACGCTTCAGCTCACTGGAGGAAATCAAAAATTGGCTCGATACGTTCTTGGGCTCGAAAGACGAGAAATTTTTTTGGTCCGGAATTCATAAATTGCCAGAGAGATGGGGGAAAGTTGTAGCTTCCGATGGACGACACTTTGAATAAAGCATTGTAACTATGTTTTCATAATAAAACTTAAAATTTGGAAAAAAAACGCTGGAAACTTACTTGTAGACCCAATACATTTTCAATACAATTACAACAACTACCGTACAATTACCACAATATTGTTACAACAAGCTTTATCCCTCATCGGATTATTAAACCAAAAGAAAAGGCATGGTACGACTTGAGCAGTAAGGAGACTATTAGTACTAGAGAAATATTTTTTCGGTCCTACGAGGCCAAGCCAATAATGGAAATCCTTAAAAAGTTCAAACGAGCCACGAATGACTGCAACGTCTTTCTTATACAGTGAAATTTCAATACGACCAAAACTGAGGCAAATGATACGATGTGGAAAAAGTAGTAAACATTGTTGGTCGATTGTCAAAAACATCAGAAATTCTACCTCATCCTCCTTCCCAATGCTCATTTATAATGACATTCCAGCTGTCAGCTCTTTGGAAAAGGCCAATTTGCTTGCTGCACCCTTGCGGCCAGGTCAAAACTTCCAGATTGTACTTTGTCCCCGTCTAGATTTGAGTGCGTTTATTCCACAATGGGACGAATCCATTTTCGCACACGTGTAGTAGCAAGAGTACTCAAAGATCTTAACATACGCAAATCCTTTAGTGCAGATGGTATATATACTCTTCTTCTGAAGAGCAAAACCACTGAGTAAGCTTTTTCATCAATTTTACTCTTTAGGACTTTTTCCGATCAAATGGAAAACAGCATTTGTCCAACACGTTCCTCAAAAAGGCGAATCTTTTTCCCTCTCTTCCTATAGAACCATTGCACTTTCTTTCCAAGGCCATGGAAACACGAACCGTCAGTTCATGAAATATCTAGAAACACCAAAACTTTTCAACGACCGGCAATGCAGTTTCTTTTCAACAGGCTCACTGGTAGTTTGATGTTACGCTGTGGAACCAAAGCGTACACCAATCTGGCGAAAGCAAGATAGCTGCACCTGACATTTTTAGGGCATTTGACAGAATTTGGCATTAGACTATTTTGTAGAGAATGCGTGCTTTTGCGACCGACGAAATTACCTTTCGGAACATTCAATTCAAGTTATCTTGAATGGTTTCAATTCTGTTATTTACAAAATAAATGCTGGTGTGCCCCAGGGCTCAGCTCTATCTCCGACAATCTTTTTATTTTTGATCAATGATCTCTTGTCTGCTATTTCTAATCCAATATATTCCTTTGCTGACAGCAGTACTCTCTGCTTTTAATATTCGTCTCCGAACACACGTCCCCGCTCTTTGGCTGTAGAACGGGAAGGACAGCGTATATTAAGCTCATTAAATTCTGATATTAATATCATAACCTATTGGGGAATTACCAACATAGGGGAATTTTATACTTCCAAAACGCAATGCTATCTGCCGTCGTTAAAGCTAAATTTAAATACCCATTATTCATGAAAGGCACTTGCATCCTCGAAACCGAAAAACCTTCCATTTTCGGTATGTGTGTCAATGATAACTTAAGTTAAATGATCACATATTTAATGTCGCCATAAATACTGCGAAATGTCAAGGTTTCATCAAACGATGTAAGAAATAATCTCCTCCTCTGAACTGGCTTCAGTTTAAAAGGCATTATATGATGTTAATATCATTCAGTTAATTGAACACCTCGAACGCCGACAAAATGTCTCCTCTTTCACCTTGTTATTTTCAGCACCGTTTGCCCAGTCCTGAGGTTCCCTTCTTCTTGTGCGTATCACCTGAGCTGAGGTATTCGTCTATAGCGTTGTCGCTCCAAGTTAGATTTGAAGATTCTGAGGGGCGGAGATTTGGTGTCACCGTACAGTTCGCATAGTTCGTCGTTGAAACTTGTTCCATAAAGCCCGTCAACACAAATGGGATAGAATACCTTTAGAAGAATTATCTGAATTCGCTTTCGATATGGTCCTTGGTTCAACTTCGCAAAGTAGGACTGGGATAATTACGTATACCATATGTAGTCTCATTAGATGTTCGAGATAGGGCCTTACTGCTCAATTACCTTCTAGACCAAAGGAACAGCGATTGGTGAGAGTAATTCTTCGTTTTATTTTTACTGAAGTGTTGTTGGCAGAAAAGAAAAGAAGCAGAGCCTAGGAAGACAAAATTCAACCTCAAAGCTATAGCTGTCGACTGTGACGTTTCATCGATTTTATGTGTTCCTTATTTATTATTTAATTATTTATTTAACATTTACTTTAATACAATTTGTTTACGTTATCCACAAAGATACTGCTTATATGTAGATGGTTAAATATTTGTTGTTAATTGTGGTTTACATAAATAGTCATTTGCATACTACATGTAGGGACCGAATCAATATAAAAGTATTTACTAAACTTTAATAGTAATGTAGGAACTAAAATGTATTTGTAATTCTGTTCCAATATGTAAAAGAATGATATTTAAAATGAAATTCAGCTTATTGACTTTACGACTTTACGGGTTGGCTGCTTAATAAGTTCTGCTGCTATTTTTAATTGGCAAGTCCAAGACTAGTTTTTATGGTTAATGAGAGAGTGATATCAGATCAGATAAGCGTGCAGACTACTGCACCATCCTTCGGCCGTCCTGCATTTCATCCCCTTCGGCTGAAAAGTTAGTTTCTAAGAGAGGGCACTACTTGAATTAAATCCATACCATTTTCAGTTAGAACTAACCTTCAATATACGTGTATAAATTTAACAGCTGTCGGACGATTAGTTCTCGAGATATAGCGTTGTGAGTGAAGCAACTTTTGTTATTGTGAAAAAAAATGGATTCAAAGCAATTTCGTGTGTTGATTTATTATTGCTTTTTGATGGGAAAAAAATGCAGCCGATGCAAACAAATGGATTGATAAGTGTTACCCGGACTCTGCACCAGCCGAACGAACCATTCGCAAGTGGATTGAAAAATTTTAAAGTGGTCATACAAGCACCGAAGATGATGCACACAGTGGACGTCCAAAAGAGGCTGTTTCAGATGAAAACATCAAAAAAGTCCACAAAATGATTACGAATGACGGTAAAGTGAAGTTGATCGAGATATCAAAAGAGCGTGTTGGATATGTCATATACGAATATTTGGACATGCGAAAGCTCTGTTCAAAGTGGGTGCCGCGTTTGCTCACAGTCGACCAAAAACAAGAACGTGTTGACGATTCAGAGGAGTGTTTAAAGCTGTTCAACCGCAATAAAGCCGAATTTTTGCGTCGGTATGTGACAATGGATGAAACTTGGCTTGGATCACTTCACACCAGAGTCAAGTCGGCAGTCAGCTGAGTTGCGAGTAGGCGACGAATCTCGTCCTCGGCTGACAGGGTTATGGCATCCGTATTTTGGGATGCACATGGAATAATTTTCATCGACTATCTCCAAAAGGGGCAGACTATCAACAGCGACTATTACATTGCGTTGTTGGAGCGTTTGAAGGACGAAATCGCAGAAAAACGGCCGCATTTAAAAAAGAAAGTGCTGTTTCATCAAGACAACGCACCGTGTCACAAGTCGATGAAAACGATGGCAAAATTGAATGAAGTCGGCTACGAATTGCATCCCCACTCACTGTATTCTCCATCTTTGGCCCCCAGCGACCATTTCCTGTTCGCAGACCTCAAAAGAATGCTCGCCGGAAAGAGATTTAAGACCGAATCGCCGAAACAGAGGCCTATTTTGAAGCTAAACCGAAATCGTACTACAAAACTGGTATCGAAAGATTGAAAAATCGTTTCAATCAGTGTATCGCCCTCGAAGGCAACTATATTGATAAATAAAGTTGAATTTTGCAAAAATTTCGGCACGGACTTTTCAGTCTATTGCCACTTCGCCAAGTTTTCATGTTGTCACAACTTGATTTGGTGCTATTTGAACCTTCATGAGCAGCAACCTTCTTAACTGAATAGCATCCACCTCTACCTCTGGAGACCACTAGATATGGACCTAAGAAATCAGAAGAAAGCTTTTCCGCCGCCTCAAATTGCGTTCTTTTAATAGCTACTAGGTCCCCCTCCTCATACCTGATCACCGCTTTTCTTCCACGGTTGCATATTTTTTTGTTTTCTGCTTGTGTTTTCTAAATTTGTTGTCGAACTTTAAAACGTATATCTTAGCTTTCGTCATTGTGTTGCTTGAGCATTTTCAGCTTCATTATCTCCAAAATGTTAACGTCATCTTTCTTATCCATTGGCACACCAAAAAATTTTTCAAACGGTGAAAATTGAATTGACCTCTGCCGTGTGCTATTTATAGCAATTTGTACTCTAGATGCGAATCTATACCATTTTTACGACGCATCAACTGATAGTCTTCTAAGAACTTCGATAATTATATGATTTGAACGTTCAGCTTGTCTATTTCCTCTTGGCACGCCTGTTGTTATGAAAATATATTCAATATTTTCCTCGGTGCAAAATTCTTTCAAGAACAAAATGCGCTTCCTCTATCTGTTATAACCCGCCTAGGATTTCCAAAATGCTATTGCAGCTCTTTCAATTTCTTAACAGTTTCTTCCGCCGACACACATAAATATTTCGGAAAACCATCAGTTAAAGTTAATATATATTTATATTACTTGGCTGTTACATCCATTGGGCCGATGTGATCAAGGTGGAGTGTATCGAATGGCTTGTCTCCCTTATCCAGTTGTTGGAGGAATCCTTCCTGCTTACCAGCTTTTCTGTTAGCTAATAAGCATTTGACACAGTTATTAATACGCCCTGTACTTTCTCCTTTAATCTGGGTATAGAAAATTCTTGGGAAATGATATATTTTTTTTTTTTATAATTTACGCGCGCCTAAGGGGTTATGAATACCCTTACACTGTTGCCAGGGCGCGGGCGGAAAGGTAGAAGGAGGAGAAAGGGAAGTTTGTGATGTAGTGGTTTGAAACTCAGGTGTGTTTGGTTTCGATATTGACTCTCCAGGGGTGGGAATCCGAATAGGACGGAGAGGTAGTGTTTTGTATCCCAAAGTGTCCTCCATTTTGTTTCATATTAATGATATCTACTTCCATATTGCGTGGCACCACTAAGAGTGAAAGTCCATCTATTTCTTTAAAAAGCTACTCACCTTGGATTTAAACATTTTCGTAGGGCTCTTCCTTTAGCACTTCCTTCACCGTTTTTATAAAGGTATCCGAATCTTGTGCCTTTTTAATATGAAGTAATGGCTCCTGTTGAATGGCCTACACGACAGGCGAACGGCTTAAGGAATCCCCATGTACCATCCTTGATCCCGAATGATGTTCTACAACATAGTCGTAATCTTGCATGCCTTTTTTGTTCATTGTTTGACGAAGCGCTGCACAATCCGTTACTACTCTGAATTTGGTATCTAAAAGATAAACTTTTAGACTAAACTTTTCCAAGGATTTATATACAGCATAGGTCTCCAAAACGTCGCTATACCACTTCTATTCAGCATTGTTATTTTTTCAGCTGTAATAAAAAATTGGATGAAGCCAGTTATCGTTACGTCGTTGCAACAGAATTGCTCCTATGCCCTCTTGACTTGCGTCCGTATGCACTTCAGTTTCTACATTTTGATGATATATGTTGAATACGGGTTTGCTTGTTAAAGCTTGTTTTAATGCTGCTATTGCCTGCCATTGGGATTCTACACACTTAAATCCCCATTCGCCATCTTCAGTAACAACAGCGGTAATTGTTTTGCTATATTCTTCAACCGCAACGTGAAAAACCCCATTTTTTAGGTCCAATGTTATGAACATTTCATAATCTTCTAGGCTGTCTAAAACGTTCTCAATAAGTGGCATTGGAAATCCATCCCTAATAGTTCTGGCGTTGATTCCTCTGTAGTCGATACACACCCTGAATGAATCGTCCCTCTTTTTTACAACGACAGCTCGACTTGCAAATGGTGAAAATGAGGGTCGAATGATACCCGTTTCAAGCCAGTCTTCTACTTGTCCTTTAACAACTTTATTCATTGTAAATGACAATCATCGCGGTGTTGAAAAACTAGGAGTACCATCAGTTAAGGAAATCGACATCTTTATAGCAGAGTCACTTACCGATTGTGGCTTATAATTTGAAACAATTTCTTTTACTTTACATTCATACTAGACTGGGACCTCAATGTCTGTGTATGCATCTATTTCGAAGTTCATTAAACATTATTCATCTTCTTTCTCATAAAATGTTGTTTCACCATCCACCATCACGACCTTTGCTTTTGTCATTACATCTCGTCTGATAATTCCGTCGACACGAATGCAGTTGCTTGGAACCACATGCACAGTACTCTTAAGCTCAACACTATCTATCATAACATCAGCTTCAAAACTACCCAATTTACTATACTTCTCTGGCCCCAAAACAACTAAATTTATTCTGTCCTTGGTAAATCGCCTTATACTTACTGGTCAGCGTTGTAAAAAAATCTTTTAGAAGCAAAGAATTTCTGCCGCAGAATCGATTAAACCCTTGCACTGCTTATCGTCTATTAGAATTGTCTTAGAATTGATAACGGAAAAGGAATTTTCTTCTTTTGTAAGAGTTTCCACCACGCGATTTTTTACCGTAATTTAGTCCGTTATTTTTCGAAATCGATCAGTTTAAAATATGCCCGTTACTGCTGCTACTGCTATTAACTTCATTATCAACTCCAAGATTAACTCCAATCTTGGCTTTGAATTTTGAAAAGAGATCATATTTTTCAAAGAGCTCCGATAAGGTTTCCGCTCCATATAATATTAGTTTAGGGTCTTCTCGAGCTGCGATTCCATTTATTATACGTGGTAAAGATACCATATAAGTTAACACCAGATATGTTTACACAGCATATTGCATTCAATTCTTTTCCCACGAGTTCGCAACACGCGCTACGCTCATGCACATCGAAAAACACTATGTTCCCACAGTCATCATGCACTCCATACCGTGCACTCAGGTGTCACTGCATTCGGTCACCTGACACGAAGAATTCGCTGATTCCATGTCCGGCAACGCTTCGGGAGCTGATATGCAAGTGAATAAATATGAGCACTTAGAATAAGTTAGTTTTAGTTCTTGATATAATTTTGTATTGTGAAGACAATAAAGAATCGGACATAGTCCGATATTTTTTTAAAAAACAAAAAAACAATATAATTGTTTAATTAGCGCCCAACGTGGGGCCACAGTTAACTTAACAATTTCAAACACGAATAAAATCCTCAAGTAGCATTACCGTAAAAGTCCCTCAAGTAGTGCAACGGTCGTTTCAAGTGCTTAGTGCCGCGAACAAAAAAAAGCTGTGGTCCCAAACCAACCCGCGAGTATTTGTGTGTTGTGACGAAACGCATTTTAGCAAGGGCCTCCCAGTAGCCACGGCAGCTAAAAACTCGCCGATTGGAACAATAGGAGGTGAACGTTTCACCAGCCACGTCACCCACAATCTGGAAAGGATGAACCTCATCATCATCATAGTATTAGCGTGAGATTAGATATAAGATTTAAATAATTTACCACAATAACGAGCAAAAAGTAATATAGTGAAATAAGTTGCAAGAATAATATTATCTGTATATTAAAATTTCCTTTTTTTTCTTCTAAAAATATAAATTGAAAAATCTAATCTAAGTGAAAAATCTAATATAAAAATGTAAAATAAATACAGTTCACAGAGAGGTCAAGAAAAGTGTTATGTTTTAAGAAATTTGTGAATAAAAGATACATTTTATTTACGATATATTTACATATTACTTACAGTATAATTAACCTATATTTACATAAAAATTGAATATTATTATCTCCAACATATTTTGATTACTAAACTCTAAAACCAAGTTTATATTAGTCAATGGTAACATCTTGTCTATTCTGTCACAATGAGCAACCCTAATCTTGTACGACCAGCGGTCTGTGGCAGCACATTTATTGTAAAAGAGTTTGTGGCAGCACACTTATTGTAATAGAATAAAGACAAATCAAAAACTAATGATAACAGACTAGAGAAGAGACAGTTCAGTGGACAGTGGATGGATTTTGGATAGAGTTAGACGCGAAATAAAAAGCACATTATTTTAATCGTTTTTTCAATCAGCGAACTCGTTCGCCATATAATTGGTGACCCCGACGACAGTTGTGCAAACCATTAAACGCCATACAGATAGCTATTTTCTAGCTCGGCTACGACGTACTCGTCCGCATTCTAACCAAAAAAAAAATGGCCACTCCACCAAAAGAAAGCGTTCCAAAGGCAAGAGGTTTCAGTCAATCAACTTCGGAAATAGCCAGGGTTTCAATTAAAATCCCTCCATTTTGCAGTGCAAAACCTCAGCTTTGGTTTGCCCAAGTTGAATCCCAATTCTACGCGGGTGGAATCTCAAAACATGAGACCAAATACCACACCGTCGTCGCAGCGATAGAGAGCAACGTGCTTTCATACATTTCCGACATAATCTTGAATCCACCCTCAGTAGATATGTACAAGACTTTAAAGGAAAGACTGATCGAACAGTTGGCAGACTCCGAGAAAAAACGCATAAAAAAGCTACTTCAAGATGTGGAGCTTGGCGACATGAGACCGTCCCAGCTACTACGAGAAATGCGCGAACTCGCCGGAACGAATATGCAGTATCATTTCCATCAGCAGTGAAGGCTTACAGCAAATGGCAACCTTAGCCGATAAAATCATTGAAATTAGTGATTGCCCCCAAATTTCTGAGTGCTCGACAGCGCCAACGCCATCACGAAACAATACATTTTAGCTGCAAGTAGCCGAACTATCGCGCCAGCTGTCCGAAATAAAGGCATCGTTGCAACAGGGTGCAGACCAACGCAGTCGTTCGCGAGGAACGCACAAGGTTAGTCCATCGCACTACTTCTGATATACCTGATATAGACATATGTTGGTATCACATGAAGTATGGCAACTCAGCCCGAAAATGCCGCCCACCGTGCAAACATCGTTAGGAAAACTAAAATCTCTGTCACATTTGGCGGTAAATGACAGAGTTTTCATCGGAAACCGCCGTCTCTTTATCACCGACACAAATTCTAAATTGAGATTTTTAGTGGACACTGGCGCTGACATATCCGTCATACCACCGTCCCGAAACCAACGCAATCTACCGGATCAACGAAATTTTCTTTACGCGGCCAACAAAAATTCGATTAAAACCTTTGGAAAAAAATTGCTAACACTTAGCCTTGGACTCAGACGCTCATTTCAATGGATCTTCACAATTGCTGACGTTGCCCAGCTTATTCTTGGTGCTGACTTTCTGCAACACTTCAATCTGAAAGTCGATCACCGAAACAAAAAACTCGTTGATCGTCAAACAAACGATTCGAATTCCTGCAACTTAGCTGAGAGGAAAGGGGTAATTATTAACCTGTCAACAATTAATAAATCCTTGCCCTTTCAGAAAATTTTATACGAGTTCAGAGACATCACACGCAGTACCTTATCTCCGGGCGCATCGCTACATCAAGTAACCCACCACATAATTACGAAAGCTCCACCACTATTTTGCCAGCCACGAAGTCTATCTCCGGAAAAACTTAAAGCAGCCAAGGCAGAATTTCACTCCATGATGGCACAAGTTATTTGCTGCCCTTCCCGCAGTCCATGGGCCGCACCGCTCCACCTTGTCAAAAAATCTAATGGTGAGTGGAGACCGTGTGGCGATTACAGACGCCTTAATGCTGTAACCAAACCCGACCGTTACGCGATCCCACACATACATGACTTTACTCATTCATTACAATAGATTTGAAAAGAGCATATCACCAGATACCAGTCGAGCCAAGCGACATCCCTAAAACGGCCATTACCACTCCATTTGTATGTTTGAGTTCGTGAGTATGACTTTTGGACTGAGGAACGCCGACCTTCCAGAGATTCATGGACGAAGTTTTAAAAGACTTTGATTTCGCTAACGCTTACCTTGACGACATCCTCGTAGCGTCTGACAACATCGAACAACACGAACAACATCTACTCCGTTTGTTTCAAAGGCTTCGTGAGTATGGACTTGTAATCAACATCACTAAATGCACAATCGGCCAGCCCAGCGCAACATTTTTGGGATATGTGATCGACGAAAAGGGGATTCGACCACCGCCAAAACGAATTGCTGCTTTAAAGAGAATCTCATACCCAAAAACAGTCAATGAACTACGTAGATTCCTTGTTATGGCTAATTTTTACCGCCGATTTATACCGAGTGCAGCTGAAAGACAACAAGTACTGTTCCAACTTATCAGAGGTAATAAAAAGAACGACAAAAGCCTTGTTCAGTCGGATAACGAAGCCAAGGAAGCTTTTGACAACTGCAAAACCGATTTGGGAAATGCAACGCTTTTGGCATTTCCACGTTCAGATTCGCTATTAGCACTCATGGTAGATGCATCGGAGAAGGCCGTAGGAGCAACGTTGCAACAATGAGAAAGTACTGGAGCATGGTGACCTTTGGGTTTTTACTCCGAAAAGTTAACATCCGCGCAAGCAAAGTACAGCACATATAATCGCGAACTACTTGCGGCCTTTAAAGCGGTGAAGCACTTTCGACATATGCTGGAAGGTCGTACTTTCGCAAATATGCGGACCACAAGCCGCTGTCATTTGCGTTCGACCAAAAACTAAACAAGGCATCGCCCAGACAGTTACGGCAACTGGATTTCCTAGGTCAATTTACAACTGACATACGATATATACCAGGACTGAGAATATTGTGACCGATACCTTCTCACGCATTGAAGCAAATTGAAGAATTGTCCAAAAGACGGACGAAGATCTTCAGAAATTGTGAGTATCCGACAGTGCACTTAAATTAAAACCTTTTATCGTTCCAGGTACGGATCGAACCATTTATTGGGATTCTTCTGCAACGTCGCTACGACCTTATTTAACCGAAGGCTTTCGTAGGTTGGGTTTCAACAGTATTCACGGATTAAGCCACCCCGGAACGAAAAAAATAGTGAAAATGGTTTCAGAAAAATTTGTTTGGTCGGGAATGAAAGTAGATTGTCGGCGATGGGCAAGGTCGTGTTTACCGTGCCAAAAATTGAAAGTGCATCGTCATAACAAGTCTCCAATTCGATCGTTTGTGCCCCCTAATCGCAGATTTGAGCACATCGACGTGGATATCATAGGCCCTCTACCAACTTCAAATGGGTATCGCTATTGTTTGACCTGCATAGAGAGATACACCCGCTGGCCCGAGGCGTATCCAATAGCGGATATTACAGCGGAGACCGTCGCATTTACGCTGTTTTCGCAATGGTTCTCAAGGTTTGGAGTACCCGCACGCATTACCACCGATCAGGGACGACAGTTCACATCACAATTATTCAGAGACACGATTAGTTGGCGCGAAACACATCCGCACGACCGCTTACCACCCCGCATCAAATGGATTAATAGAGCGTTGGCATTGTGCGCTAAAAGCCGCCATTAAATGCCACAACACAGAACGCTGGACAGAAGTTCTTCCCACGATTCTTCTTGGATTTAGGTCAACTGGCAAAGAAGACTTGCGAGCATCGCCTGCTGAAATGGTGTACGGGTCGCAACTCCATTTGCCTGGTGAGTTTTACACTGAAACATCCAATGCAATTCTTGAGCACGATTTCGTAAGGCAACTCAAGAACTCGATGAAATCGCTTAAGCCATCCCCGACTAGTAACCATTCGTCAAGAGCAGTCTTTGTGGAAAGAGATCTTAAAACTTCACCATTCGTTTTTGTGCGTACAGATGCCATTCGAAAGCCACTTCAAACACCGTATGAAGGTCCGTTCCGTGTCGTAGACCGAGCTGAAAAATATTTTACGTTAGATTTTAATAACGTGCGAAAGCAGATATCTATCGATCGCCTTAAGGCAGCTCACATAACGACATCGGAACAAGCAAAAACAAGCACCGCGAACTTGCAGAAAACAACAACAGTTGACAGCAGCAGACAAGAATACAAAACCCGCTATGGCAGAAAGGTCAAATTTTGTTTACATACCACTGACACTTCCTAAGGGGGGAGTATTGTGGCAGCACATTTATTGTAATAGAGTTTGTGGCAGCACACTTATTGTAATAGAATAAAGACAAATCAAAAACTAAAGATAACAGACTAGAGAAGAGACAGTTCAGTGTGGATTTTGGATAGAGTTAGACACAAAATAAAAATCACATTATTTTAATGGTTTTTTCAATCAGCTAACTCGTTCGCCACAACCCAAATTCCAAATACCACACCCGAGTTAGAATCCCTGATTTCCTCCATAGTTAGCAGAATAATTCACAACGAATGTCCCCGTTACATACAAACATTGCTGAATCCAAATGCTGATTTAGTTAACGCTATTGATCAAACCATACGTCCAGAGTTTGCAAATCAACTCACGGACCTCGACAAGGTCCCGGATATAGTACGAAGTCTTAGGGAATTCTCAGGCAACGCCGGAGAATTCAGCTCTTGGAAGAAGAACGTAGAGCGAGTCCTTCAAATATATGACTCCGCTAAAGGTACTCCCAAGTGTTTTGGAATATTGAACACCATTAGAAAAAAAATTACGGGAAACGCCGACATAGCTCTGCAGTCTTACAACACTCCGCTCGACTGGAGAGCCATCTTCAGATGCCTTGCGCTTCACTACGCTGATAAGCGCGACATTAGTACTCTCGAGTACCAAATGACATCCCTTGAACAGGCATTCTATCAGCAAGTGTATTCACACTTGTCACTTATTCTCAATAAACTCTCTTCTATGGACATGGATCCAGAATCAATGAACCTGTTAATGAAGACCTATCGCGTAAAGCGTTAGACACGTTCGTTAGGGGTCTTCATGGTGATTTGCCTAAGTTATTGGGCAAAGAGAACCATCCGGTTTGCCCCAGGCATTACATTTGTGCCTGAAGCTAGAGAATCAGGGTTACAGAACCCAGTACGCTATTAACGCTCAAACAGGAAAATGCAACTTCAAGGTCAGCCACCACCATCACACCCAAAAAAGGCATATCCTAATCAACACTCAAACAACCCTAAGCAGCCATTTTATCCGCAGCTGGCCCAGATGCCACAACCATTAGTCTTTTTCCCACGAAATAATCCATCCCCAGAGTACTATCAACCCCACATGAATCGACAGAATAATTTCCAATATCAAGCATACCAGTATGCACTAGGCCGTCCAACAGCACCAAAACCACAAGTACCTATGGAAACCGATCAATCAATGCAGACGAAGAACATTAACTACATGAACAGACCCAAAGATACTGGAATGGTAGGAAAATGACCACCACCTCCGTCATATCAGCATGTTACGAACAAGCAGCAAAGGAACTTCCATGTACAAACGGAAGCTCCACATCAAAATATTGATCAGGAACAAGGTGGAATATGCTAAGAACAAGAGCAAAACAACGGACAAGAATATT
Source organism: Volucella zonaria (assembly GCA_963966105.1). NCBI lineage: Eukaryota > Metazoa > Arthropoda > Insecta > Diptera > Syrphidae > Volucella > Volucella zonaria. Next base: position 35,136,747 of record OZ014533.1, on the reverse strand, counting down.
CTGCCATGATGATGACCTCTGATTCAGAACACAACCAGACATTAAACGATTACATAGACTCACAAAAACGCAGTTTGAAAAACATTCCGATCCACAGATACAAGACTTCACGGATATACATTTGGCATGACTTTATAAATCCTTATGGATACAGGCTCAAACAAAAATTACATTCAACCCAAATTTGTCTCTAATCAGGAACAATACTTTTTCGATAATTCTGTTGCGGGCAACATTAAAGTTACCCATCACACCGTTATAAATCTTTTCGAATTAAAAAATTGTAACGTAAAGTTTTTCCTCCTACCCTCTCTTAAATCTTTTCATGGCATACTAGGCAATGATAGTTTGAAAGAACTATCTGCCATAATAGATACCAGGAACAATTACCTTTTCATTCAGAATAAGGTCAAAATCAGAATAAAACAACAACCGTCGCAGGCTGTCGACTCAATTGATATCAATACAGATCACATGACTACAGACCAGAAATCCGTAATAAAGACGTTAGTAAACAAATTTACCAGACTTTTCGGAACCAAATGAAAAACTTACCTACACTACGAAGGTGGTAGGAGAAATCCGCACTAACACGGATACATCTATCTATTCCAAATATTATCCATACCCAATGGCGCTTAAAAATGAAGTGGAACAAGAAGTTCAAAAACTTTTGGAAAACGACATTATACGACCGTCCAAGTCTCCATACAACTCGCCAGTGTGGATAGTTCCGAAGAAAATGGATCATTCAGGGGAAAGGAAATTCAGAGTCGTTATTGACTACAGGAAGCTTAATGCATCCACAATAGCGGATCGCTATCCTATCCCTGAGATCAATGAGGTAATTTCCCAATTAGGAAAGAGCAAAATATTTTCAGTTCTCGATTTGAAGAGTGGCTTTTACCAAATCCGACTCAAAGAATCTGACATAGAGAAAACTGCTTTCTCTATTAACAACGCGAAATTCTAATTCAACAGACTCCCTTTTGGCCTTAAAAATGCACCAGCAATCTTTCAACGTGCACTTGGTGATATTCTTCGAGAATACATTGGAAATATTTGCTATATTAACATCGGTGACATCATCATTTTCAGCGAAAACATAACCTGTCATATAACCCATATCGAACAAATTTTAAAAACCTTGAAAGAAGCAAAAATGAAAATCCAACTTGATAAATGTGACTTCTTCAAAAGTGAAGTTGAATTCCTAGGGTCTATTATATCAGCTAATGGTATAAAAACTTATCCTGACAAGGTTAAGGTAATTCAAAATTTCCCACACCCAAAAATCTTAAAAGATCTTCGCTCTTTCTTAGGCCTGTCGGGGTATTACCAAACCAAACCCCTGACATCCCTTTCAAGGGGGGAGGATGGACGACTGTCCAAAAATGCTTCACGCAGAAAAGTAATCCATCTCAATCGATATGCTCTCGAAGCCTTTGAAAATATAAAAAATTCCCTAACGTCATATATTAAATTATCCAGATTTCAGGAAGACCTTCCATTTAATAACTGATGCTTCGAACTATGCACTTGGAGCAGTACTAGAGCAGGAAGGAAAACCAATCACCTTCATATCTAGAACACTGAGTAAGACAGAGGAAAGTTACGCCGCTAACGAAAAAGAAATGTTAGCAATAATATGGGCTTTGAAGTCGTTGCGTAATTACCTCTATGGCTCTGCAAAAGTGGTAGTTTTTAAGAACCATCAGCCTCTTACCTTCGCTCTGAGTACCAAAAATCATAACGCCAAAATGAAAAGGTGGAAATGCGCCCTGGAAGAATATAATTATGAAATAAGTTATAAACCAGGAATAACCAACGTAGTAGCAGACGCATTATCCAGACCTCCACAACAATCTCAGATAAATTCTTTGACCTCCACCCAGCACAGTAACGAAACCTCCGAACATAACCTCATCCCCGCAACTGAAGCACCCATTAATGGCTTTAAAAATAATTTTTTTTTAATAACCGGTGACACTGACAATTATACATTCGAAATCCCTTTTCCTACGTACCACAGACACACTATTACCCGAAAAACTTACGAAATAACTGACCTGGTACAACTACTAAAAAAACATTTGAATCCTAGCGTAACAAATGGTAAAGTACACACAAACGCGAGTTCAAGATTTAACAAGCGAGTCAGAGCAAGAAGAATTCTGAAAATACACAAAAGAGCTCATCGGAATGCGAAAGAGAACAACTTGCAACTACTTTAAGAAGCATATTTCCCAAAGATGAACTCAAAGATTCGTGATATTGTTAGTAAATGCACAACCTGTATTGAACATAAGTATGACCGCCATCCGCAAAAGCCCGAACTGCAACCGACAGCAATTCCAAATCATCCTGGCGAAATCATTCATGTAGATATCTATTCGACAGAAGGAAATTTGGTACTCATAGCAATCGATAAATTTTCGAAATATGCCCAGGTAAGAATACTAAAATGAAAGGCAATAGAAGATATTAAAGACCCGTTGCGAGAGCTATTATACGCCTTCGGAGTACCACGCATGATAGTAATTGACAACGAAAAATCTTTGAATTCAACTTCTATATCATTTATGTTGGAAAACCAATTCGGCGCTAAAGTATATACTACACCACCCTACACCAGTGCAGCAAATGGACATGTGGAACGTTTCCACTCAACCCTCACCGAAATCATGAGCTGCATTAAGAAGGAGAAAAAAATTAGAACTATCAAGGAATTGTTGGAAAAGGCCACATACGAATACAATTTCTCGGTACATTCTACAGCGAAAAAAAGCCAATAGATGTATTTTTTAATAGACATGTTAATGACCCAGAGCAATACGAGAAAGCAAGACAAAACAACATAGAAAGACTAAAGGAAAAACATTAGTACGATCTGAAGTATCACATTAGAAATATACAACCAGTAAAAAATTATGCGGTAGGTGATATTGTATACGTAAAAATAAACAAAAGATTAGGTTCTAAAATATCACCCAGCTATAGAAAAGAAGTAATAGCAGAAAATTCTAAAACAACAATTAAAACAGAATCAGGTAAAATAGTCCACAAGAGTAACATTAAAAATTGATTTTTGCTTACAGGATACCATTAACGCTATACTTAGGAGACACTAGAATACTAGACTACACGACTCTGAGTCAGTTACTATCAAAACAGGGACAGCAAAAATTCAGGACGGAACTTTTAAAATCATACATATTATAGACATAGAACAGTACCAGAAATTATATGACGAAATTGTTGACGTTATCAGGAAAAGCTGCTCAACCGATCACCCTCTTTACCCTCTCCTCTCCTATGAAATATCCAAGATCCAAAGTTATCTAAATAAACTTACTTCGAAAAAACGACAAAAGAGATCGTTGAACTTCATTGGAACCGCTTGGAAGTGGGTAGCCGGAAACTCGGATCACCACGACTTTCGCATTGTACAAGAAAAATTAAACAACATATTGAAAAATAACAATAGACAAGTCGTTATCAATAGGCCCTCAATAGAGAAAAGTAATAACCTTACCCAAGTTACAAACTCTATACTTAAAATTGTTCAGACCAATGAGAATTTAAAAAATGAAATAGTTTTAAACATACAGTAAAAGTTAAAAATAATTAAGGAAGAATTAATCAATATAGAGTACGCCTTGCACCGGGCAAAGGCCAACTTAATAAATTCATATATATTATCTAACCTAGAAATAAGTACTACTGAAACATTTTTAAATAAAGAAAATATACCATATGAGAATACAGGTAGAACAGGCACTTGACCTTGTTAACATTAAGATCGCATCAAATTATAACACAATTATTTATATACTAAGCTTGCAACGAACTAAAAATGAAACATGCGAAAAATTAAATATAAACAAGTAGAAAAGAAAATGAAATAAATAAAATACCGTTTGAAAAAATATTAAAATGTAATAAAAAAATATAACCATATGTAATAGCGATAAGATTGTAAACATTAGTAACAGTACTTGTATACCGAATTTGCTAAAAAGCCAATCAGCTACTTGCATCACCGTAAATAATCAGCATACCCCAATAGTTGAAGAGTTAGAAGTAGGAACCTTATTTCTGAACAGATACAACGGACCAATCACAATTGACAACAAAACAATAGAAATCAGTGGGACATACATAGTGCAATTTCATAACTTCACCATAAAGATAGGAAAAGAAGTATTCAGATCCAACGAGCTGATACATGTCAAGCCTCCACCAGCGATATTGCAGCCAAAATCTATCAATGGCTTAACTGAAGAAATTTTGTCATTGGAGATGCTTAAAGAGTTAAATGTAAACACCACACAACATATCCAACTGCTAAGTAACAAGAACATCATCAGCCTCATGTCCAACATAGGCCTTACGATAATCTTCATCCCACTCATTATTTTTGCAATAATCAAGATCATTTCGGAAAAAGTGACACAAGTATCAATCAAAGTAGAAGACATTAAAAGTCCAGTAAAACCAGAGGAAAAACCAGGCACGTCATCATCCATAACATCAATTCCATATTTTTAGAAAAATTCTGCAAGCGAGGACGTTCGCACTTAAAGCGGGAGGAGTTAAAACCAGAAACGTTTACACAGCATATTGCATTAAATTCTTTTCCCACGAGTTCGCAACACGCGCTAAGCTCATGCACATCGACAAACACTATGTTCTCACAGTCATCATGCACTCCATACCGTGCACTCAGGTGTCACTGCATTCGGTCACCTGACACGAAGAATTCGCTGATTCCATGTCCGGCAACGCTTCGGGAGCTGTTATGCAAGTGAATAAATATGAATACTTGGAATAAGTTAGTTTTAGTTCTTGATATAATTTTGTATTGTGAAGACAATAAAGAATCGGACATAGTCCGATATTTTTTTAAAAAACAAAAAAACAATATAATTGTTTAATTTATATCATCTACATCAGCTAACTGTCCAATTTCTTTCATTTTGTAGACATATTCATGAAAACTTTCACCTTTTTTAATTTTCTTATTTTGAAGACTCATATAAATGTCTGCCTTACAAAATGTTTTTTGAAATTCTCTAGTTGTTGTTATTTACAATAAAAAGTGACTCACCATAATGCAGAATTGACAGCCCTTGTTGGTAGGGCACTTGATGCTGCTTGCATCACAATGAAGTTCTGTGATGTTGTTTGGACTGTATATAGACAATACAGGCGACTCTATAAGCTTTTCCTTCAAAAGTTCAAACGATTCTGCTTCCCGTGGACCAAATATAAATGGTGAATCTTTTTTAAGCAAATCAAAAAATGTTTAATGAACTTTCGAAAATAATGGCATAGACCAGCAAAACTATGAACATCTTCCACACGAGACGGCATAGGAAAAGTTCTGATAGCATTAAGATTACTTGGATTTGGTCGAATGACTTCTTCATTTATTAAATAACCCAAGTAGGAAATTTCACTGTATAAGAATGAGCACTTATCAAACCGTAATAGAAAAGAATTATCTGTAATTAATTTTGTTACATCCTTTAATATTGAAAGATTTTCTTGAATACTTTCGATAGCGATAATTATGTCATCTAAATACGTAAGTATTTCTCCTTCTTGAATTAAGCTTCCAAATACATGCTTCATGTATCTCTCAAAAACAGATGGGGTATTTTTAAGCCAGAGGCAATTCTGAGGTATTCGAACTGATCCAGAGGTGTTATAACAGATGTATATATATTTTATGGAATCTTCCGCAACTGCTACGTGATGGAAACCATTTTTCAGATCGAGAGTTGTAAAAAATTGTTTGTTCTTGAGACGATCAAGATGATCCTCTATTAAAGCTAAGGGATAATTATCGCGCAATGTAACTATATTTAACTCTCTTTGCTCTTCTTTTTAATTAAAACAATAGGAGATGCATATTCCGATTTCGATTCGCGAATGACACCTTTACTGATTAAATCATCTAATAGACGTTGTAAGACTAACTTATGTGCATAGGGTATTCTTCCTGGCGGATAACTAAATGTAGTTTCTTTGGTCAATAAGATTCTCATTTTAAAATCACTACGTGGATTAAATGCTCTTTCATTTAAAAGGGAATAAGCGGGTCTAACTATGTCTATTATTTTTATTCTATCGATTCCTGATATTTTCTCATTAATATTTAAATGCAACTCAGTTTGTATCCATCATGTCTATGTTTAACATTTGATGGATAAAATCGTTCTCTTTAACGCCATCGGTGGAAGTAGAGGTGGCAGCAGAAATTTGAGGATTTTCATCTGGGTGATCTTGACTTCTCTTGGAAGTTCTGTTTTCTGGTGCAGGTTTTTGCAACACCAAACCAATCTTCCCAATAAAGTCTCTATCTAGAATAATGGGATAACTCAATGAAAATGTTTTAACAATCAATATATTTAAAGTGCTAATCATATTTTGATACATAACTTATTGTATTACTGTTCGTCGTGTTCGGACGTGTTTTCGTTTTGCTCCGCATTAAACTTTTAAACTTTTAAATATAATTTATTTCTCCCCCTTCCATATCTCTACTTCTGATATCAGTTCCGCAGTAATATTGCATTACCCCGAGTGCTGACTGTTTCTTCGGCTTTTTTTTGTTTTCTGGCTGACCTCAATCTTTCGCGCTCAATAACTGTCGCTGTGCCACTTCTGGTATCAGTTCCGCATATATTTAGTACATTACCCCAAATATTGACCAATTTTCCGATTTTGCTGAATTTCCACTCGCAGTGTATAACACTGCGTAAAGTTCATTCTTTACCTTTTTCGTTTACTTTTGATAAAATTGCCATATCTTGCGGAATCACTAACTGCCGAATCTATGATGACAATACTGACTTTGTTACTTGTAAGGGCACTTGCGGAAAATCATTCCATGCATTTTGTGTCGGATTAAATAAAAAGAATGCGGTATACATCAAAGAGTTCTCTGCCAACCTTCTATCCTTTTGTGATGAATGCAAGATCATCGCGCTATCGCACGTGTTGCTCAGTGACTCTAATGACTCATTCCAAAAAAGTCTCACAAGTGATCACAACGAATCAGTCCAATTTAGAAAGTAGTGTCAGTTATGTTGATGGTTCAGGCAACTCGGTTCTCTCCTCAACGGAAATAATTAAGTTCAAGCTCACCAACATCGATAAACAATCCGAAAGTCTGGTCGAGATGAATACTTCGATCAATGATCTCAAGGCAGTTTGTTCCGCCCAAAACATCTCTAACCTTAAATTGAGCGAATCGATAAACAGCCTGCGTGAAGATCTTGAGACTCATTTTCAAACCACCTCAAAAAACAACAATCTCTAAAGCAGCCTGATCCTATCTATGGAGTAATCTTTGATCGAATCAACGGTATTGGTGACGATCTAGCGATATCGAGAATCATATCGAAACAGTAAGCAGCAAAATTGAAAATTTACCAACCCATACGCAACACCACCAGAATGTCCACTACAATACATCAATTTTGGCTGAATTACTGGAAATCGAAGTCGAATCACTTTCACCACCACCTCCTCATTCACCACTGTTAAGTAAATATACAAATTCTCCCGTTGCCCCTTCAATCCAAGAGACCGAAACTGTTTCACTATCAACTCCTCCCGTCGCCGCCCCACGCAAGCTCTTCAAACATTTTGGTACAACATGGCCACCTTCCGAATGGAGGCGTAGACTGGATAAAATTGAAACCGATATGAGTACATTTTTAATCAAAGGCTCCCCCCAAAATGCTGATATTTCTTGGATCACGAAATTCTTCGCAAACAAATACGGCATTACCATCAGCAAATGTAAAATGTTCCTGCCATCTCACCACAAAGGTAATCGAAACTTTAAATTTGACCTCCGTGCTAGATACGAGTGGTTATTTAAAAACCCTGCTGGTGCTAATTTCAACATTGGAAAGATGCGCATCTGTAAATGGATCCACACACCTACCAAGAAACAGGATAAAACGAAGCTTAATTCTAAGTTACCTAATCGCAATTCCAACTCCCGTTGGAAATCCAATTCCAACTCCCGTTGGAAATCCAATTCCAACTCCCGTTGGAAATCCAATTCCAAATCTGACTCTAATTGGAGATTTAAAACTAATATATTCCCCAATTTCGCCCCTCCCACTCATATCCCGAACCAACTTCATCAGTCCTCCCATTATATTGCACCAGCTGCCTCCGTTTCACCCAAGCCCCCGCGTCAACGCGTCTCTTTCCAATTAACCCCAACCGCTCACACTAACTTCTCTGAAATACCTAACCCCTCTGCACTTGACCCCACTAGCACTTTCTTCCCAAATTTCGATCTCAAAACCAGAGCTAAATATCCCAATTTTATTAGGTCCAATATTATAAATCATTCATCTGAAAAAGTGTCCAATGTCCCTTCAATTACCGCTGTATCGCCCTCAAAATCTTCGTCGATCAGCCCCATTTTTTACCCCTTCTGCCTCCAACAGAATGTCGTTATCCACTTTCTAGGCTTAAGGAAAAAAAGACGTACGACAATATACGTCTCCTTCTAGCATATCTGCATGACAAATCAGACTCAGTTTGTTGCGAGGGAAAAACTAAAATAGGCGCCATAGTCTCCATACAACAGGAAGGTCTACCTACTGAGCATACAAGTCTGAGGAACTTATATAACAAGTTCCACGAGATTTTCAATATGTCTCCCCAAAAAGTCTCAGACGACCTTGATGCTCTCGGTAACTATGTGCGCTCAAAAAGAATCTCATACCTTCAACGGAGCAGAGCTGATAACGACAAATTTTTTCGTCCCTAACGTGCTACCATTGCCATTATTTCAACCATCCACTCCTACACCCTCTCAAATTAACATTCCTCTAAGCTTCTACTATCAAAGCGTAAGGGGACTGCAATCTAAGACCTGGGCCGCCTGGTGCCAATCTCACGCTCTCCCATTTGAGGTCTACGCTCTGACCGAAGCTAATCTACTTCCCGATATAAACAATCAGGAATTATTCCCCCCTAGTTACAATGTTTTTCGAGACGACGATCTCACCCATCCAAATGATGATTCTCCTTGTCGAGATGTCCTATTGGCCGTTCACAATGACCTAAACTCTTCTCCAATCGTTGTTTCTAGTTCTTCTAAGGTTGACTACATTTTAATAAAGATAACACTCCCCTGCAGGTCTTGTACGTTATGTGTTTTTATATCCTACCGGCAAAACCAATCGAATGCTACCAACTCGCTATCGATGCAATTGATAAAATGATTAACTTATCTGATCCTTTCGATGATATCATCGTATTCGGCGATTTCAATCTACCTCAACTGCAGATGATGAATTCTTTTTTTATCGCAAACCCTAACTCCAGTAAAGAATGGTCTTATTGGATGACCTCACAGAGTCTAGCTTACGCCAAGTTAGTGGGGTCTCCAACTATATGGGTAGGCAATTAGACCTCATTTTCACCACTGACCTTCTGTCTCGCTCTGTACCCTTTCACTATCGACCATTGATAACTTTCAACCAACACTTCTTCTTTCTCTTTTCCACCACTCTCCTATCCAACCCACCCCATCTACAGCTACCTCTTCTTACTAGTGTTCTTTTGATTTTGCCAATATGCCCCTTAAAAGTGCTCTCTCTATTTCCTACAGAGAGTTATTGAATTCTATTTCTCTCTATGTCCCCTTTTCACGCAATATGACCCTTTCTACGAGCCCCCCTTGGTATAAACGTAAACTTCGCTCTTTCCGTAACAAGAGAAACAAATTATGGGCAGCTTTCCTCCGATCCAACTCTTTTGCTGACTATTCAAATTACCTCGGGTCATACCTTATATTCGCCTAACTTTATAAGGCTCTCTACCAGCGACACCAGACTTCTAAACAATCCTAAGTCTTTCTACCAATTCGTTAACTATAAAAACAAATCTGACGGTTTTCCTCCATCCCTCTCATACGAAAACATGTAATCAACCGATCCGAATACTATAGCCAACTTTTTTGCTACATTTTTTAGGCAAACTTTTGCCGATAATTCCTTCGTACCGGATCCCTCTTATTTCAAATGCCTACTTACCTCCCCCATGGCCCCTCTATTTCTCAAAGGACCCTTTCCAAGCAGATGGAAAACAGCATTTGTCCAGCCGGTCCCTAAAAAAGGCGAATCTTCTTCTCTCTCCTCCTACAGACCCATTCCACTTACGTCACTACTTTCCAAGGTCATGGAAACGCTGATAAACCGTCAGCTCATGAAATATCTCGAAACACGAAAACTTCTCAATGACCGGCAATACGGTTTTCGTAGCAACAGGTTCACTGGTGATTTGATGGCATGTCTCACCGAAAAGTGTAACCAAAGCGTACATCAATCTCGCGAAAGCAAGATAGTTGCACTTGATATTTCGAAGGCATTTGTCAGAGTTTGGCATCAGGCTGTTTTGCCGAAAGTACTTGCTTTAGGGATCGATGACTCTCTTCTGCAATGGATTAGAAATTACCTCTCTTAACGTTCAATTCAAGTTGTCTTGGATGATTTCAAGTCTGATATTCACAAAATAAATGGTGGTGTGCCCCAGGGCTCCGTTCTGTCTCCGACATCATTTTAATTTTCAATAATGATCTCTTGTCTGCTACTTCTAATCCAATATATTCCTTTGCTGATGACAGCACTCTCTGTTTTTCATATTCATTCCCGGACTCACGCCAGTTCCCTTCGGCTATAGAACGGGAACGGCAGCGTATGTTAAGCTCATTAAATTCCGATATTAACAGCATAACCAATTGGGGAACTGTCAACCGAGTGGAATTTAATGCTTACAAAATTCAATGCTGTCTGCTGTCATTAAAGCGAAATTCAAATACCCAGCCATTATCCATGAATGGCACTTGCATCGTCGAAATCGATAAACTTTCCATTCTCGGTATGTGTGTCAGTGACAACTTACGTTGGAATGACCAGATATTCGATGTCGCCAAAAATGCTGCGAAATGTCTAGGTTTCCTCAAGCGATGTAAGAAATATTTTACCCCCTCTGATCTGGATACAATATATAAGGCATTTATTCGCCCAAAATTGGAGTACAATGCCCACATCTGGTCAGGTGCTCCTAAGACATCTCTGCAACTGCTCGATATGATTCAAAACCGTGCGATAAAACTCATTGGTGATACTAATATCAGTCAATAAATTGACACCATCGAACACCGACGTAATGACTCCTGTCTCACTTTGTTTTATTGCTGTTTCCACCACCAGTGCTCCATTGAAATCGCCAGTAGCATTCCACCCATTCAAACTTTCAACCGTAACACCCATCTCGCTATATATGCTCATCAGTATACTCTCAAGCCCATTTTCAGACGTACTCTAAAATATCGTGATTCTTTCCTAAGCCGTATAACTCGGTTATGGAATGCCCTGTCGATATCTGTGTTTCCTGGTTGTCATAACTTGTAAACAAGGTACAGTGGTACCTGTCTTTTCTTCCTCCCTAAATTTCCTTCGCCCACGCTGTGTACGAACATTTTAAGGGTACAACAACCCCTTGAGCGCGCGCTGATTATAAAAAAAAGAATGAAAAAGAAAACTTAATGATAAATACTTACTCGGCCCAGATGGTCCATATTTCTTAAAAAGTGTTCCTCAACACTTTCCCGCCCCCTTGCAAATCTCTTCCGATTATCGCTCTCTCAAGATGAATTTCCTCAGATATGGAAGTTTTCTTTCATAACACCGATACACAAAAAGGGATTAAAGAGCGAAGTCACTAATACCCAAGCTCATCGAAAGCATTTTGTATGAAGCCTTAAGCTTCCAATGCAAATCTCTTATTTCCCCTAATCAACACGGCTTTCTAAAAGGTAGATCAACTACCACTAACCTCGTCGAATTCGTGTCCTCTGTCTTCTCAGCCTTAGAAAGTGGTAAAGAAGTTGACGTTATAACAACTGATTTCAGTAATCCTTTTGACAAGATATCTAGTAAACTAATCCTGTTCAAATTGTCCTGGGCTTTGAACCCATTTTGCTTAAGTAAAGGGATATTTTCTTACCTGGACAATCGTTTTTATAGTGTTCGTTTCAGGTCTGTCCTATCGGTCCCTTTCTTGGCCACTGCAGGTGTTCCTCAAGGTAGTCACCAAGGTCCACTTCTCTTCATCCTAACCGTTAACGATCATGAAAGGGTCATTCATCACTCAGCACTTTCTCTCTATGCTGACGATACCGAATGTTTTAAACCCATTTCCTCACAACACGACTTTAGCCTCCTTCACATAGATCTAAATAGTTTTTCCACCTGGTGTATCAAGAACTGCTTAGAACTCAGTGTCACCAAATGTCAATCGATTACCTTTTCACGTAAGTGCAACATGCCTTCTCAACGGCCAACCTATATCCCTTATTCAGACTATACGCGACTTTGGCATATTATGCGACAGGGAGCTTAATTTCCGCTCGCATATCGATGAGATAATTACTAAAGCAAGCTCGTCGCTTGGCTTCGTTAAAAGATGGTCCAAGGAATTTTGTAACCCGTACGTGACCAGATCACTATATATCACCTACGTTCGCCACCTTCTCGAGTACGCTACCCAAGCGTGGTGTCCCTTTCAACGAGTTCATGTATCCCGAATTGAGTGAATCCAGCGTCGTTTTCTTCGATTTGCTCTTCGAGTTCTACCTTGGAACGATCCTATAATCTTACCTCTATCGAGACCGTCTCAAACTCATTAACCTGAATACCCTTGAGGGACTAAGGGACGCAGCAGACATTCCTTTCATTCACCGACTCCTCTCAGGCTCCGTCGATTGCACGTCTCTTTACAACTCCATTTTCTTTAACACTAACCCTGGAAATCTACGTTGCCCCCGGCTCTTTTATATACCAACCCACCGCACCACATATGGCTCTTACGAAGCAATATCCGGTATGCTGCGTAAGGTAAATTCCAACCTGTCTGTTTCGATTTTAATCGCAGCACACTTTCCCTCAAATTCGATCTCCTTCACCATCCCTAGCTTTAAAACCCTAATTAAATATTTTGTATTTTAGTATTTAACTCCTAGTTTTTTAAAGCTTGAATTAAACCAAATAGATGGGGGTGTTAGCCCCACCAAAATTAAAATTAAACTTTAGTTGTTGTACTCCCCAATACAACTAAGGGACTGCTATTCACACTTCAGTAGATAACAATGATCTTTCGGAAATTGTTTTGTGATTAAGACTGAGGGCACAAATTGTGCTTGAACAAAATTGATTGGGCTTCCAGAGTCGATCAGTGTTTAGAGTATTGTAGAACTAAGCATGCTACGAGTATCACCGATGGATTGGTTTGTACACTCGTCTCGAAGAACAGTTGATTGGAAAAGTCTGTCAACTGGTCGATTATCACTGCTTGTTAACGGCTGAACAATCATCACAGACTTTTTATTGTTACATCTCGTCGATATGTGACCCTCTTCTCCGCACTTAAAACTAGTGATTGGTTTCCTATTAGAATCTATGTGTGTTTTTGCCTCCCACCTATTCACCGGTATCGTGTTCTCCTCTTTTCTCTTTGGTTGCATATATGTCTTCGCACGCGGGAAAGAATGTGATGATGAGATGGACTTGAGTACCTGTACTAGTAGTTATAGCGACAATTATTTTTAAGTTTTCCATATTTTCTCCGCGCTGATTTTAGCTCACACATTTCATCAAAATCAGAAATACCTTTTATAATGAATTGGATAAGGTCTTCTTCTTCAATAACACCGTGAGAAGCTGTCTCCTGCATAGAGAAGGCAAATTGTTGCATAGATTCTTGTTTTAGCTTCTTTCCATTACAAAGACTTTCATAAATATCGCCTTCTGTAACCACTTTACGAAACTCATTTATTAACGCAACTTTCAATTCATTCCAATTTTTCGGATTAATAGTTCTTAAGAATAACTTGGCCGTACCTGTGAGAAGCCTTTTCTAAACTGAACTTGGTCTTATTGTCCACAACTACAATCACCGAACATTCTTCTAACTGTTCCACCCAACGTTGAATGGGAAAGTTGTTATCACCGCTGAACACTGGGACAGAATTTTCTATGTCCTTGAAATTGTAGCTTGTGGACGGGACTGTACTAAGCTTGTCATCCATCAGTTGCAATTCCTGTAGTTGTTGCTTAAGCTTCATTACGTCTTCCTTTTTCTTGCAGATTCTCCTCAGGCTCGACAACTCCTCATCAAGCCCCTGTTCTTCTGCACCTTGTGATTCACCTACCTCATCGGATAACTGGTCCATTTCTGGTAATAATTCGTCGCTTATTATCCTGAAAAGTTCTCGAAAAATCTGCTACTGCCTCCTCAATGCGGATTTTTAACTCGGCTTTGGTTCCTTTACACTGAAGTTTTAGATTCCCTAGCACATTCCTTAAAATAGCAACATTGGCCGAATTTACATAAAAACGGTTCCCACTCATTAGGTATTATTTAAAATTATGTTCTTTATTTTACTGTGTTTTTTTTTTTTTGTTTGGTGTGGGGTGGCCGTGGCTCAAGTGGTAGTGGATTGGCTTCTAAATCGGAAGGTTCGGTGTTCGAATCCCAGCCTCGCCCGAAAGACATATCATCCATTTTCTCAGTTAACGAAAATCAAGTAAGACAAGTAGTTGACTAGAAATCAACATCAAGCCAACTTCCACTACGAATTTAGTCTCCCCATTAAATGTTAAATGTTGGATGCCACCCATGGAGCGAAATAACCACAGAGCCCAAACATCTTTCTTTCTCTCTCTATCCCATTTTCCAAGAAACTTAACACATGCTGAGGCATTCTAAGTGTATTCATACCCACTTGAGTGCTAAGTTCTTTAAAAAAAAAAAAAATCGGCAAAAGAGCTCGAAAAGATCTATTAAAAAGAACACTGGCACGTGTTTCTACACAATTTCAATTAACGGAGGCACAATTCCACTTCTGAAATTTGTAGGAGGGGGAAGTCTGTAAATAAAAAAAAAAACAAGTTGGATCTACTTGCTCGCTCTGCTACTTTATTGTACAATGCACTTTCACTGACTGTTTTGGTACATCTCTCTTTGAAGTAACTTGGTAACAAATTTGTGCATGTGCGTAATGTGTTGAATATCGATTACTTGTATGATACCCCTTTCTTATTGACTTTTAATTTAATTTGGCTACATAACTTTTTAGAAAATTTAAGTAACGTTTTTTTGAAGCGAATCCATCTATTATTTAGATATTCATTTATTATAGTTTCATATCTCTTCGTTTCATCGCTTCCGCTTTCGTATCCCATTTTAGGCCTGGCATTTACTACCTTTCTTTTATTGGCTTTCTCTACCATTGATTTTTTGATCTTTTCTACTTGCAACTTCTCTGGCGCACTTACGAGTATAGATGAATATATTTTTTTGTTCAAAAGGCGCGTTAGAAACTACTGAAACATTAATAATATTGTACCAAAGTGTAGTATTTTTTTATCATTTGAACTGAACCTGTTTTCTGTATTCTTTCCTATTCCCCGTTCCATTTTTCTCTATAGTTTCCAACTCTGCCGTTGATATCTGCAACTGCCCAGGTACCAATGTTCGAGGAAGACATCAAGAAGGCGGCTATCACCACCCCTTGGGGACTCTACGAGTATCTGATCATGCCCTTGGGTTGAAGAACGCGGCTCAAACTTTCCAGCGTTACATCGACACAGTCTTTCATGGTCTTGATTTCATTTTTGTTTACATTGATGACATCCTGGTTATGTCAGGAAATGAACGACAGCATCAAGATCACCTCCGCCAAGTATTTCAAAGATTGCAAGACCTACGTGAAAGGAGAGGACAACGTGGCTGCAGATGCACTGTCTCGTATTGGGGCAATTTCAATGCCGACAGATTTTGAACCCGAAATTATCCAAGACGCCCAACAGGATGACCAGGAGTTGACGGATCTGATTCACAACACAATGTCGTTGAACCTTCAGAAACTTGCTGTAACACCTGATGCCAAAGTTTATTGCGACGTCAGCCAAGGCACCATCCGTCCTTACTTGCCGCAGTCACTCTGGAAGCACCCCTTCTACGCCATTCACAATCGAACAATTATGTCACTGCCTCTCCGTCAAAAATATGTTTGGCCAGGCATCAAAAAGGATGCAACCATTTGGGCCAACCATGCCAACGTTCCAAGGTTCAGCGACACGCCATAACCCAGCCCTACCACATTGAAATGCCTGACGCCAGGTTCAGCCATATCCACCTGGATTTGATCGTTTTGCCCAAGGTACAGAACTATCAGTACTGCCTCACAGTAATTGATGGTGATGATGGCCAGTAGCTGTTCCCCTAAAGAACATGACTGCAAACACGGTGGCAACAGCATTATTCGACCATTGGACAATAGTGACAATAACACACCGACGAAAAGCATCACGGAGCAGGGAGCACAATTTGAAACGCAGCTGTTCAAAGCGCTAACCAATTTCGTCGGTGCAAAGAAGGTGAGAACCACTGCTTACCACCCACATCGAGAATACAAGCGAGATGTCCGTCCCACACCTACCGCACACCACCACAAGGCCAAGGTTTTCATAAACAAGGATCTTTATAGCAGCGCACACGTTTTCATTCGTACCAGAAACGTCAAGAAACCATTGGAAGCTCCGTACGCTGGTCCTTTCAAAGTCTTCGAGAGGATTTCAGATAAAGTTTTCATAATCAACCTCTATGGAACACCTCGAAATTTCAATGCTGACTAACTGGAATCGGCATGCATTAATAAAACCGATCCATCGAACGAACCACCAGCTCACATTACACAAATGGCATCGAATACTAGACCGCAAAGCAGTTCAAAGAATTCCGGTCAACAAAATTCAGCTTCACATAAACATACAGAATCATCACACCAACCACACCCAAGTCTTCAACTTCATTCCTTCAACAGCTAACCTCAAACAGCACCAACTCCAGCTCCAGCTCCAGCTCCAGCTTCAGCTTCCACTACAGTTCCTGTTCCCAAAATGAAAAAAAGTGCACGTGACTTTCAAACTTCAGAAAGTTGCTGAGGGGGGAGTAGCTGCGGTGAACTCCATAATGCCATCTGTTGGTAAAACAGAAAAATAAAGCTACTTCTGCGCCACCAACCATTTCAAACACACACGCACACATTCAAGATCAGAAAAAATCATCACCAGACTGAGTCAGCAAATCCTAACTACCACTCCACAAATGTAGAAATCCTTTTCCACTAAATCCTTATCATGAAAACCTACATAAACAAAACCCTTGATAACACTTTCCTTTTCACTAGATCTATCATGAAGTCCTAAATAGTTTACATTTAAAATGAAATTACCAATTTCAGACACAGTGTTTTTGTCCTTTGTGCTGATCAGCCTAACGCACTTTCCAAACTTAACCACACTGTAAAATAACATTTTAATCATTGTGTAAATCATTTAACGTATTTAATATTATGATAGTTTCATTTGTGTGTAAATATAATCTGTATATACAAATACTTGTGTGATTCTCATTACCTTCATCCACATAAGTTCTACATAAATTCACATTAGTTCCTTCAGGTACATAGTTGTGTGCGTAGCTTCAAAAACTTTCGATCGAAAACCAATAGATGATGGCATGAATTATTTACTTCTTGTCCTACAATAGCTTTGGTAACACTTCCTTATTTTTTTTTGTTTTTTAAACTGATATTTTGTAAATCCAGTTCGTAATAGAAATGGTATTGTGATACTCAATTTGTGGCTGCTAGTTGTGAGCCGCAATGAAACAATGGTTGGTTTTACTAATTAAGCACTTTATTTAGTGAGGATTACTGAATACAAAAATGGGTAGCAACAGAGTGCCGTTAAGTCGACTGCGCAAAAAATCAAGCTGTCATTTTTTAGTGATGGTGCTGCTGGCTAGTGGGAAATAAAAACATGACATAGATAAGTGATGCAGTAGGCCCTCCTAAGAGTCTCGAGTTTGATGATGAGACACGAGCTGAACTTTTTCTTCACCGGATATGTTGGTGACTGAATTGATGTCCTGTTTATTGATTGAGGATCTTGGTGGTTTTCAATGAAAGCAGGTTTCAAGCGTTCAGTGCTGATAGTTGAATGGATTCCATCGACGTTGACGATAAAGACATAATCTGACTGTCTGTCGTTTATTTCGTATGGTCCGCGGTAGGGCTTCTTGACCTCGTCGACGCGTATGAAAACATGCGAACAGGTGTAAAGTGTTTTGTGAGCGAAGGCCCTTGCCTTGTTATGATGAGCCCTGGGAGCTGAACGCACCTCTCTCATAAAAACGGTAAATTTCTCGATTAATACATGTGGGTTAAGATTAAGTTCTTCATCAATGAATAATTCATCTGGTACGCGAAGTGTCGTTCCATACAACATCTCAGCCGTACTTGCTTTTATATCTTCTTTTAAGCTGTTGCGGAGTCTTAGAAGAACTACAGGCAAAATGACTGTGGCACATGATAGCTGACTTCAAGGATCTATGCCATCGTTCAATTATTCCGTTTGACGCTGGATGGTAAGCGGTAGTTCGGTTATGATTGCATCCCAATAATTTGGTTAGCGAGTCGAAACGTTTCGATTTTAACTGAGTACCGTTGTCACTGGTTATAGTAAGGAGTGAACCGAATCGACTTACGCAGCCTGCAAAGAAGACGTCGGCGATGGTATCGGCAGTGGTATCGGCAGTGGTATCTTTTAGTGGTATTGCCTCGGGCTAACGACTAAAGCGATCAATGATCGTGAGACAATATCTGTATCCTGTCGGTGTGGACATGTCAAATCGTTCACTGGATACGCTGTGGAATGGTCTTCACATGGCGATTTACTTTACTGCGTTGGCACTGCAGGCAGGATTTCGCCCATCTAGTAACGTCTCGATTCATATGTGGCCAAACATATTGCTGACTCCCCGATTTCCTGGTGGAGCTTTTTTTTTGTTTTTTTTAAGAACTTAACACTCAAGTGGGTATGAATACACTTATAATGCCTCAGCATGTGTTAAGCTTTTTGGAAAATGGGATAGAGAGAGAAAGAAAGATGTTAGGGTTCAGTAGTTATTTCACTTCATGGGTGGCATCCAACTAAGTCCCCTAAATTCTTAGTGGAAGTTGGCTTGATGTTGATTTCAAGTCAACTGCTCGTCTTGTTTGATTTTTGTTAACTGAAAAAATGGATGATATGTCTTCGGGCGAGGCTGAGATTCCAACACCGAAACTTCCGATTTGGAAGCCAGTCAACCACTTGAGCTACGGCCATCTATTTGGATGAGATGGTTTGTGCATGGTGTCGAATATTTGGCGTCGAAGAGGTTGCTGTTTTTTGATGTGTTACAGTAAGCACATGGTCCAGCATCATCACTATTGTGTTGACGGAGTTGTAACGAAGTGGACTTGGACTTCAGGAGGTCTTTAGCTTGTGCGTCTGCAATGTCTTGGCTAGAAATAAATGTTGGCAAATTGATTGTGTTAATTCGTGACAATGCGTCTGCAATAACAATTAATTGCCAAGACACATGTTTAATGTCGGTGCTAAACTGGCTGATGTGCTGAAGTTGTCGTTGCTGCCTCGGAGATGCTTTATCTGAGTGTTGTAAAAAGGACAATGGTCGATGATCAGTTAAAATACATAGTACGAGGGGCGATCAATATATTCTCGGTATCGATATGAAGGTAAATGCGAATTCAATTTAAATTGTTTTTATTTTTCAATATAATCTCCCCTAACATCAATGCATTTGTTACATCTTGAGATAAGCTTTTTTAAACCCTCAAAAAAATAAATTTCCTCTTTCTCTGCAAAATACCGACTTGAGTTCTTCATCATCCGAAAATCTTTTTCCACGAAGACATTTTTTCAAATCCGGAAACAGGAATCACTAGGGGCAAGATCTGGACTATAGGGTGGGTATTAGATTTCTTCGAAACCACAATCTCGCGCAGCAGCCTTGGAAACTCGCCCCGTGTGAACAGGAGCGTTTTCATGAAGAAGCAACACACCCGCTGCGAGTTTACCCCGTCTTTTATTTTTAATTTCCTCCCGCAAATTATGCAAAGTGGAAGCGTAGGATGTGGCGTTGATGGTTTCACCTTTTTTTTTGTACTCAATGAGCAAGATTCCCTTTGAGTTCCAAAAAACTGTGGCCATGAGCTTCCCGGCAGACGGAGTGACTTTGAACTTCTTCGGGGGGTCTGTTCCTTTTTTATGCCACTGCATGGACTCTTGTTTGCTTTCAGGGTCATAGTGGTGGACCCATGTTTCGTCCCCAGTAACAATTCGATCCATAACACCGTCCGCGTTCTCACTACACATCTCCAAAAGCTCTCTACAGCATGCGATTCTCACTTTTTTCTGAGGCGTTGTGAGCATTCGTGGCACCCACCTTGCACTGACCATTGAAAGGTTAAGATGGTCATGAAGAATGGTGTGAATGGTACCAATTGAAAGCTTGGTGATCTCTGCCATCATTTTCACCTTTATTCGGGCATCCTCAAGAACAAGTTTTTCGACTTCTTTGATCCTTTCTCCCGTATAAGCTGTAGCCGGGGCGCCGGAGCGGGGGTCGTCTTCAATGCTGTATCTGCACTCACTTGACCACTTTTGCACAGTTGATAATGAAGGTGCGGAACCCTGGTAAACAGCCATCATCTCTTCATGAATAGTTTTTTGACTTTTTCCTTGGTTAGTGAGAAATTTAATTACAGCGCGACGCTCAATTTTCACCATCATCGTTTCAGTTGCCATTATGATTCTGTTTAACTAGGGATAAAACGCGAATTAATAATCACATTTATATGAAATTTTACATGAATGCACTAAAATAATAGTATTACTTGATAAATAAGTCAATTTATATATACAACCACAGCTTCACCCCGATATCGAGAATATGTTGAACGCCCCTCGTAATACTTCGCCCCTCGAGTTGGTGTTTGAAAAACTTGATACCTTTGTAATGGCAACAAGTTCATGATCAGAAGCACTAAATTAGATTCGGTTTTACTTAGCTTTTATGGGAAAAATTCTAGTGGTTGTCTTCTTCCATCAACGAATTGGTCAAGAGCAGCACCAATTGATTAATCAGATGCGTCAACTCTGAGGTTTAAAGTTGCGTCTATTGAAGGGAATGCAAGTTAAACTGCATCCATTGAGATTTTTTTTTCATTTTTCAAAGGCACTGTCAACTTCACTGGTCCATGGCACTGGACGTTTGTCGTTTTTTTGTTACATTAGGAATTAAATTAATTAATGTTGCATGAAGCTCGGCTGCATGTGGCATATTTAGCGACAAAAGTTCCAAGAACCCAAAAATCTACGAAGATCTGCGATGGTTTCAGGCTTGCGATAGCTACGGATGGCTTCTGATTTTTCTGCAGGTGGTTTTATTACATCTTTACTGATGGAGTAACCAAAATAAACCACTTTTTGCTGAGCAGAAATGCATTTGTTGAGGTTTATTGACCAACCGTGTTCCTGCAGCTTGCTGAAAACTAACCGTAGATATTAATCGTGCTCCTGACCGTAGCTGATGCGATCAGAATATCGTCGATATATATTTGGCAAAAGTCGTATCCTCTCAAGATCGAATCCATTAATCGTTGGAATAACTGGGTAGCGTTGTATAGGCCAGAAGTCATTTTTCTGAACTCGTATAGCCCGAATGGGGTAATGACGACTGTTTTCTGTCGGTCCTCTGGTGCAACCGGTATTTGATAGTAGGTGCGAGACAGATCCAGAGTTGAAAACACCTTGCATCCGTAAAGTGAAATCGCGAAGGTGGGGAGTTGGGTAGCGATCTGGGATGAAGATTTGGTTTAAGCGACGGTAACCACTTGCACGCCATTCACCGTTTTTCTTCTTTACGAGGTGTAAAGGGCTGGCCCACATGTTCTGGAATTCGATTTTAGCCGAATGCACTTGACAAACGCCGAGTACTATATTAATCAATCCCCTTCGTGATCTAATCTGTTTACCTACTATATTGTATACTATATGAACTTTGTGTTCGATCTTAATTAAATTATTACGTATTACTTCTTGGTATTTTCTGCAATTGGTTATATGACTTAAACATGCTTCGTTTACTGTATTTATGATATTTCTAAAATTTTCTACGTAGTCGTTTAACTCTCCTATATCAATCTTGTTTACTAAGGTTAACTTACTTCCTATTTCTCTAGCTTGACCTTTATGATTAAAATAAAGCCCGCTATTATCGTTTAATTTTCTTACTTCGATGCTTGCTGCCGTGAACTTGAAGCAGCAGTGAAGTGAAGTAGGGTCTAATGTTAGATTTATTATATTTTTGCTTTTTTTTTTATTTTAGCAATAATAAAATCATCGTGAACTTCTAAAATCTTAAAGGGACCTTTGAATGCACTTTCTAATTTTCCTTTAACTACATTTTTAACTAGTATCTTTTGACCTACTGTGTATTCTACTTCTTTGCCAATATGTTGGACATATCTTACCTTAGATTTTTCCTTTGATTTTAATGTATTCTCTACTGCTTTAGAAGTAGCTTGCATTAACTTTGCTTGTAATTCGTCTAGATAATCAAACATGTTTTTTTCGCCTAGGTCTTCAATTTGGATAGGTCTATATTCCCAAAAACTAATTCATATGGTGTATACCCTGTGGTATTATGTCTGTTGTATTATAACAGAAACTAGCGTAAGGCATTCTGTCATCCCAATCTTCCATATTCAGTTAATCGACAATGTGCCCTTTCAACAGCACCGTTTGCTTGAGAATAGGCAATGCTCGTCGTTATATGTTTGAGGTTTAATATCTCACACATATTTTTAAATAATTCATTGGAAAATTCATTACCATTATCGGTTAAAATAATTTTTGCTAGATCAAAATTCAAAACCCATTCATTAATAAATGATTTCCCTACTAGTCCCATTTCCTTTGTCTTAAGTGGTATGAATTTTGTAAATTTTGATAAATCGTCCTGGATTGTAAGACCAAATTTAAATCCATTGCTAGTTACTTTGAGTGGAACAATTAAATCCATCAATATTTTTTCTAAAGCTTTTCAGCCGTTGTAACTATTTTCATAGGATTCCGGGTTGGTTTTCTAATCACCTTCTCCATTTGACAACGTTCGCAATTTCTGATAAATCTTTTTGCATACCTTTAAAATAAAACTTTTTCTTTAGTTTCTCATATAACGCTTTTTGTCCTATGTGACCTCCCAATAGACCATTATGGTTTTCCGCTAAAATGTTTCGTCTTTCGTCTAAATCATTGACCTCTCTTTGATCACATTGTTTACTAGTCTCGTTTAAAGAATCTTCAACTTCTACGTCATTGTTGACGTTTGTATGTCTATCTTCATTAGTTATGTCTCGTAACATGTCCTCTATAATGTCATCTACCTCGTCTAGTGATTCTATTCTATTATCCGAAATTTCATTGTCTTTTTCTTGTTCTGGTATTCTCATATTTCTTGATAATTCATTTGCAACAACATTTTCCCTACCCTTTTGGTATTTTATCTCATATTCAAACTCTTGTAATTTAAGTCTCGATCTGATTAATCTAGAACCTAATGTGTAGCTGGCTCGTGTTGTGGGGGTTATTGGCGGTCAAAGTAGTTGACTTTGGCGTGTTGCGATCGTAACTCCTCCCCCCTTAGAGTGAAGCGATGGCCAAAGTGACGTTATCGAAGCGGTCTCGGAGTGATGAGGTGAAGCTTGAGCAGGAGCGTATGTTGAGTGAAGGGTTGGTACGTGATCTGGTGTGGAAGTTTTGTAAACATGGTTTTTGGTTATAGGGGTAGCCAGGAAGATTATGATGATAAAGATGATGGCTATTGATGATCGCGTTAAGTAGTTGGACATCTTGGTGGTGGATCTCATTTCTAGTATCTTGGCTTCTGTAGTGAAGTTAAAGTCTTGTATTTCGTACGAGGGGCGTTCAACATATTCTCGGTATCGGGGTGAAGCTGTGGTTGTATATATAAATTGACTTATTTATCAAGTAATACTATTATTTTAGTGCATTCATGTAAAATTTCATATAAATGTGATTATTAATTCGCGTTTTATCTCTAGTTAAACAGAATCATAATGGCAACTGAGACGATGATGGTGAAAATTGAGCATCGCGCTGTAATTAAATTTCTCACTAAGCAAGGAAAAAGTCAGAAAACTATTCATGAAGAGATGGTGGCTGTTTACCTTCATTATCAACTGTGCAAAAGTGGTCAAGTGAGTTCAAGAGAGGCAGAGAGAGCATTGAAGACGACCCCCGCTCCGGCGCCCCGGCTACTGCTTGTACGGGAGAAAGCATCAAAGAAGTCGAAAAACCTGTTCTTGAGGATGCCCGAATAAAGGTGAAAATGATGGCAGAGATCACCAAGCTTTCAATTGGTACCATTCACACCATTCTTCATGACCATCTTAACCTTTCAAAGGTCAGTGCAAGGTGGGTGCCACGAATGCTCACAACGCCTCAGAAAAAAGTGAGAATCGCATGCTGTAGAGAGCTTTTGGAGATGTGTAGTGAGAACGCGGACGGTGTTATTGATCGAATTGTTACTGGGGACGAAACATGGGTCCACCACTATGACCCTGAAAGCAAACAAGAGTCCATGCAGTGGCATAAAAAAGGAACAGACCCCCCGAAGAAGTTCAAAGTCACTCCGTCTGCCGGGAAGCTCATGGCCACAGTTTTTTGGGACTCAAAGGGAATCTTGCTCATTGAGTACAAAAAAAAAAGGTGAAACCATCAACGCCACATCATACGCTTCCACTTTGCATAATTTGCGGGAGGAAATTAAAAAGAAAAGACGGGGTAAACTCGCAGCGGGTGTGTTGCTTCTTCATGAAAACGCTCCTGTTCACACGGCGCGAGTTTCCAAGGCTGCTGCGCGAGATTGTGGTTTCGAAGAAATCCAACACCCACCCTATAGTCCAGACCTTGCCCCTAATGATTATTTCCTGTTTCCGGATTTGAAAAAATGTTTTCGTGGAAAAAGATTTTCGGATGATGAAGAACTCAAGTCGGTATTTTGAAGAGAAAGAGGAAATTTATTTTTTTGAGGATTTAAAAAAGCTTATCTCAAGATATAACAAATGCATTGATGTTAGGGGAGATTATATTGAAAAATAGAAACAATTTAAATTGAATTCGCATTTTCCTTCATATCGATACCGAGAATATATTGAACGCACCTCGTAAGTTTAACACGTCTGTTGTGGTGTTGGTATGGATTCTGCTACTTGATGGAGGAAAAATGTGTACAGTATTCCAAAAGGTGTCTGGATTGCCTTGGTATGTTTTCCCGTTAACCTCGATGTTGCATCTCTCTAAGTGTAACAATACTGTGCCTTCTATAAGATGTGGGTGTCCGTGGCTCAAGTGGTAGTGTATTGGCTTCCCAATCGGGCGGTTCTGGGTTCAATACCAGCCGTGACCTAAAGACTTTTTCAGGCAACTAAAATCTTGTGATATGAATGGTTGCCTAAATTACAACATCAAGTCCAATTTACACTAATAAAAATTAGTCTCCCCATTAAATGTTGGATGCCACCCATGGAGTGAAATAACCACTGAGCCCAAACATCTTTCTCTCTCTCTCTCTATCCAATTTTCCGAAAAACTTAACACGTGCTCCGGCATTTTAAGAGTAGTAATACCCTCTTGAGTGTCAAGTTCTTTTAAAAAAAAATAAAAATAAAAATGTGTTTTAGGCCTACTGGTAGAGTTTATTAGTAATTCTTATACGTTAATAAATCCTATAAAATGGGGTTATAGTTGAATTATGTGACTCTGCCCACATCGCTGAGTGGACGGTGTGCAACCATGTTGTCCAAGAATTTCCCGATGCATTTGGAGTTTCTGGTGTCTTCTTCCAGCAATAATAGGTACCTTATATTTTGAGCCAGGGCTTTTCGAAGTGTTGTATGTGTTTTTCATTATGGTTTATAAATAGTTTCAGTGTTATTATTTTTGTGTCATTTAGTGGGAGGGGAATAATATGATACATATAGTACTCGTATTTTTCTTTCGACATTATATGTAGGTACACGGATATTAAATATAATATTTGATCCATTATAATAGGCTTGAAGTCCTGGAAACTCGTATCTTTGCTCAAGTGCATAAACGGTAATATTTTGTTCAGTTAATTTATTTTTTATAAACATTAATTCACCATATGTTAATAAGAGTTTGGGAATGAAATTTAGTTTACTAAGGACTATTGCTTCTGTTATATTTGAGAGGTGATTGGTTAATAGGTCGATATTGAAATTACGTGGTTAAAATATTGTATGTCTGTAAGTGTGTCGTGTTCTCCTCTAATTTTATTTGCTGTATTTTTGAGAAAGTCTACTATGCTGTTTTGCTCTATATTAATGTGGTTACTTATATTTTTAAACCTTTCAATCATTTGAGAATTTAGTACATATTCCTTTTCTAATGAATTTGCTAAATCGTTAATGTTAGTATTAATATTTTGTATTTGGTTATTAACTTAATTGCGGAACCAAAACCGTTTATAAGTTCTCGTTTGTTTCTTTTAAAGGGATAGAGTGTTTCGAGTTTTCTGTTCCGTTCTTCGATTTTTAATTTCGTTATTTGGAAAGACCTATTGATAGTATTATATTTTTGGAAGAGATGGAGAGAGTTAGTGATATCTTCTATGTTGTTATTGTAGTCATCGAGATTTATGATGTTTATTAAATTTTGGACGCCAGTGATGTATCTAGATGGTCCTAGATACATGTTCTTTAGGAATGTGTAAAATTTCTATTCGTTGAATGGCAGCGAGGCGAGGCATACTGTAGGTTAGGAAGTGAGAGAAGGTGGTTCAATGTTTTAGCATAAGTATTTTGGGAGGGGTTAGTGTACTCATATGAATTTTAAATGAGTGTTGTAACTTAATTAATTCCTAAAGTGAAATACATATATATTTTTATATACAGGGTGTCCCTTAATTAATGAACGATAATTCGGGAAATCATTTCTGGGTTTATTCTATGAAAAAAATCGTTTTACAGTAATAGTCTATCTCTAATGCTGACAGCATTTATCGAGGATTTAAGAAAATGATGTCAACATTGGAGATAGACTGTAGAACGATTTTTTTCTTAGAATATGCACAAGAATCATTTCCCAAATTATTGTCAACGAATTAGAGGACACCCTTTATATGTAAATATATAGTATATAATTTTTTTTGCAAATTATGATTTATTTTATTTTTTCTATCCTCGCGTCAGTAATATTTTTTAGCTTTTTAAGGTATTCGTGTTCGTTTGAGAAATCAAGTTCGTAAGGAGTGTGCTTTGTTGAAGAGTGTATAGCGTTGTTATAAGTTATGAAGGTTTACGTTAGTATCTCTTCGTGTTCAGTAGTGAGTCTCTGTTCTCGTCTTTTTGATAGAATAAGTTTATATATTTCTGTAAGGGTGGAGTGTAATCTTTCTACTAGACCATTGCTACTGCTATGTTGGAAAGATGTATAGTGCAAGGTTATTTCTTGTTGCTTTGAAAATATTGGCTATAAATTCTGATCCTTGATCACATACAATTTTTGTTGGGATGCCGTAAAGGCTGATATACTTCTTTATGCTACTTAAGGTGGTTATGTTGCTTCTACAACTTAGAGTGTATCCGCAAGCGAATTTTGAAAATTTATCAATTAATGTAAGGATAATATTGTTATTAATGCTATACTACAATATATAAACCTATATGAATACTTTCTAGTGGTTTTAGTGGAATTTCTTGTTTTTCAAAATGGGGCTTAGCTGAGTTTCTATCACTTGTCTCAGTTATAAATCGTTTTCGTTATCAACTCTTTAATTTTGGGAAAGTACACTTCCCTCTTTCTATTTGGAGAAATCCGCTTGCTAGCGTTGTAAAATATAGACATTTGCCTAGTTTATCCAGTATTTCGGACATATTCGAATTAAGTATCTATCGGATATTGTTTTATCATTGACTTTCCGATAGTCAATCACCAATCTCCATTTTCTACGTCCGCTGACATCTCGTTTGTTCGGGATAACCCAAACGGAGAGAGACTATGACTGATGATTCATTGATCTAACATGTTAGTGATTTGATTTTTTACTAGTTTTAAATGCATTTTATTTTCTAAATCATTAACTCTTACATACTAACAGAAAATGCTTAAATACTAGCTTAAAATTACTTAACAATTTTATACTAACTTACTGGCCCCACACAGGCACTCTAAGCTACTCTAAATTTTTATATCTATGTCTTTCGACTTTATTTAAATTTTACTTAGGAATATTTATTTTCTATACTTATGGCTAAGAAAAAAAATTGTTAACAAAAATTTAGCATATGGACATAATTTTTTATTTTTTATAAAATCTTAATATCTAACTTAAAATAAACTGTAGTCTACCTAACCTATATACACAATACACACATACACACATATAGGCATTATACACAATAACATACATATACTAGTATATACCTTTATATACTTAATATATATATATATTATCCACACTGCCGTGTGCGACGACTCTGTCCTCAACTGTCCGAGCGACATGAAAGATTAACGGGACCGGTGATCTATCCTGGATCAACCCTATCTGATCTAGGTAGAGGAATGCTTCCGGTGGAACGAAGCCATCAGAGCGCACACTCTCGTGGTAAAGGTAATTGGGGTAGTAAGCCCCAGATAGCAGGTTATTCGTCGAGGTCATTGCTCTTGCAATGTGCCTTCGAGTCAGCTTAATTACGAAGTTGTCCACTCGTATTAGGTTCGCCCTGTTGTAAAGGACCTCATTACGATAAAAAATTTTGTACTCCGACTCTGGTGTTCTGTACAAGCGAAGGCAAGCCCTCTCAAACACCCGAATCTTTTCCATTAAGCTTGCTCGTACATTAAACCACACGGGACACCCGAATACCAGCATGGGCCTGATAAGGGCCATGTAGCAGATTACCTTTACCCTCTCATCGAGTTGGCTGCTAGAAAACAGTCTCTTTGTAAGGGCAAAAGCTCCTTTAGCTCTGGCCAGAACAGAATCTACATTTTTGTCAAAATACAGAAACTGATCTAGCCAGATCCCAAGGTATCTGACTACATTTCGACAGGCATGAGGCTGTCCGTGTTGTTCAATGATCGAGAACTTTCGCCAATTTTTTCTAGTATCCCTAGAGGCTCCAGACAACGGCGTCTTAAAGGGAATGGTTTCCGACTTCTGAAAGTTGATTTTCAACTTCCAGTCATCGCAAAATCGTCTTATCTTATCGAAGCCACGCTGCAAGAGAGTATTAATAACCTCGATTTTTGAACCTGTTCTGTACGCTGTCAAATCATCTGCGTACGCAATAGTATAGGGAAGTGAACCTATCAAGTCGCTTGTATAAATGTTGAATAGGATCGGTGAATTGACCGCGCCTTGCTGAAGAATATTTTTAATTTGAAATATTCCAACAAAAGTCACATCACCATATTTCACGATGAACCGTCTGTTGGTCAGCATATTATGAAGAATGTACAAGAGTGGTTTACTGATCACCATCCTAGTCAGCTAATAGAAAAGACCCTCTAACCATACGGTGTCGAAGGCCTTCTCCAAGTCAACAAGGCAGGCACCAGTACATTGGTTTTTGCCTTTATTCCATTGGATATCGGACACCAGTTTAGACGCGGCATGTGAGATATTATGTCCCTCCTTAAAACCGAATTGATTATCCGGAACTATAAGTTTGTCCTCAACCCACCTAGACAGAGCTCTATTGATTACTTTTTCAAACACCTTACTGATATTCGGAAGGAGACTTATCGACCGGAGATTCCCCGGATTGGATATATCCTTTCCCTTTTTGGGGATAAGTTGAACCACCGCCGTTTTCCAATGCGCCTGATAATGTGCATTATTCATTGCATTATTGAACAGGGTGGTTGGTGTAAATGTCCACCGCTTCTAGAGGAAGATGTCGAAGCACGATGTTCGGAATACCATCGGTCCCCACTTCAGTGTCTACGAAGAAACGCAGCGGTCGCCCGAAGGGTGACGAAATATTTATGTATGGCAAGACTGTCGGATGTTTTTTCGATCTATGTATCCTGTGGCTTGTTCGAGGCTAGTTTGGAAAAATTTTCCTCATTCACGATATTAGTTGGGTTATTCTCGAAAAAACTGTCCAACTGTTGATAATTATTATTTTCTAAATTGTACATTTCTTGAAAATTTAAGTTTTCCCTTCTAGTGTTTCTGGTTTGCTGACTACGGCTTGCATTGATTTGTGGGTGATTCCTTGTCAGGTTTGGATCAGTTTGAGTCTACCCTGCTGATCCTTGGTGTCTTGAATTCCTATTCTGTGTGTTTGGGTTTGTTCTAGTATGTGGATTTATTGAGTTGGAAGGTCTAGTTTGGTTTCTTTCATGTGAGGATGGGCCTGGGGTCGAATTTCTTGAATGAGCCCTGTCTTGTGGGGAATTATAGGGTTTATATTGATGAGGTCTGTAATGGTTTGGGTTTTGAGTATACTTTTGGTACGTAATATTTTGTTCTTTGATGCACTGAGTCAGTGCTATGGCCAAAGAGTCTGGCTGCATAGCTCAGACTCTGGATCCTAAAAGTAGAGATCCGTTTTGGCTTTAATGACGTTGTTGTCATCCTCATGGATCAGCACATTGTTGCAAAGAGCAGATTGTAATTCTATTGTTTTCCGGTAAAAAGATTCAACTGTTTTGCTGAGCTGTTTTATGCGGTGCAGATCTCTTATAAGGGATGTTTTCGTACGTTTGTCGGAATAATGTAGGATGCAATTCTTTTGGATAACATCCCAGCTGAGAGGGATTCCATACAAATTGAGAATCTCATTGACTTGATCTTCAATCTTGTTGCGTATGGCTCTCAACAAAATCTTCCCGTATGGGGTGTTATCGGTTCCTTTAATGTAGAGCAGGATTTCCTCCACATTATTGAGGAACTCATAGAAAAGTCTTTGGTTGCCGTCAAATTTCGAAAGATCCTTGATGGCATCCGGAATTCTTAATGAATTGAATAAGTCCATGTGGTTAGTTAATATGTTGGGATCTTGCTCTAATTGATTATTGTTCATTGTTTCAGAATTGGAGAAATTTGGGGATGACGAAGAGGTTTCGAGATGAACTCTTGAATCGGTAGTTTCTGGGATAGAGGATATGTGCTTTGACATACCTCTTAGGTTTTATGGGTTAAATCTAGATTTTTGTTTCCACATAAATTGATTTGAATGCTTAGTAATATATGTATGTACAATTGTATCTATGTATATAGGAAATTTATATTTTTAGATCATACGATAGCTTAAAATTGTATGAATATATAATTTTTATTTACTATTAATTACGTAGTTCTTTAATTTTTATTTATAATGTGCTAAGTAATATATGTGCATTTGTATCTATATAAACTTTATAAGTTTATATTTTTATATAATATAGTTCAAAGTTTTGTGAATATATTCCCTTTATTTTTTAATTATTACTGATTTTAACTGGAGTGCCTTGCGATAAGGGTCGCAGTTCTTTTATTTTTATTTTATTTTAACTGGAGTGCCTTGTGATAAGGGTTCAGTTCTTTTATTTTAAGTGGAGTGCCTTGCAATAAGGATCGCAGTTTATTTATATTTTTTTTTTTATTGGAGTGCCTTGCAATAAGGACCACAGTGTTATATATATAGTTATGTCACATACAATAGTCACTTACATGCACCCAATAGAAATAATAACGCCGATTAGTAGCATTACCAATGATACTGATGATGATTGAGCTGATGTTGATGAAATATGATGATTGTGGTCAGATGATGCGGATGATGGTGTGGATGAACCATGATGACTGTGGTCATGTGGTCAGACGATGCGGATGATGATGGTTCAACGGTGAGTAATTTAGAAAATTATTATTATTTTTTTATATTTTTTCCTTTTTTTTAATTTTGAATTGAGGACTTATACTACACGATGCAATATTGAACTGGTTCACGATTGAATCACTACATTTCGCAATTTATCTTCACTCAGTTTCTAAACTGTTTCACCGGACTGTCGACTGCGCCAGCTACGTTGGGGAACCCGCGGAATTAGATAAAAAAACAGCGTTTTCCTTTATCTGATCAATACACAATGCTTTATTAAACCTTACCTTACAATTATTTACATGTTAAATTTGATTAGTTTACAATTTTAGAATACATATTTGTTCTGCTTCGGCATTTACTAAGTTTCTGATTTGATTTGGTTTATTGAGGAATTTCGTCGGGTTCCAATTACATACATCCGCTTCATTGCTGTCCCAATGTATAGCTTGCTCGTGCTGTTGGGGTTATTAGCGGTCAAGGTAGTTGACCTTGGCGTGTTACGATCGTAACTCAGTACTGAGTGTATGTAACAACCGATGGATAGCGGGCTGTGGGTTTGAATTTTATTAGTGTGCTGGTTCCTATTGTTGTAAGGGCATACCACCTACAACAATTTGATTCGGTAAATCAACTCTGAATTTTGACTTCACAGCTGCGCTTAGTAACGTCTGTGTTTGTGTTTTTTGTATTTGTCTTTCTTTATATTGACCCGGGAATTTAGAGTGCATATTGCCAATATATGCGGGCTAAAAAGTAAACACTTTTCTGCGGACGTCCACGACTGTGAATTCAGACCAGCTGTTTTGGCACTTAGTGAAGCACAAATAGATCCCCGCTCAGACCTCTCAGATCACTCTAATCTGAAGCCACCTGGCTACAAACTAGTGCCATTATTCTTCTCTCACCGCGGTTTCGCCATCTATGTGCGTAGTGATGTAGCTTACCAAACTCCACGATAATGTAGTCCCTGTTCCAATCCGGAATTCAATTTCACGTGGTTAAAGTTCCATCTCCGTAAGCCGTGGCCGTGGTGTAGTGGTACTAGCTATAGCTTCTCACTCGGAAGGTCAAGGTTCGAATCCTAGCCACGACAAGCTTTCATTTGTGTAATTGGAACTCAGTCAGAAAAATCTGCGTGTGAAGGCATAACACTGACATGTAGATTTGGCTGTTGTAGGATTTTCAAGCACAAAAACAACCGTTAAAAATTCACAACCTCACATTCCGAGAGAAGAAAAATCTCTCCGTCCTATTCGGACTCCCACCCCTGGAGAGTCAATATCGAACAAACACACCCGAGTTTCTTCAAACCACTACATCACAAATTTTCCTTTCTCCTCCTTCTATCTTTCCGCCCGCCCCCAGGCAACAGTATAAGGGTATTCATAACCCCTTAGGCGCGCGTAAATTATAAAACAAAAAAAAAGCAAATTATCTTCTTTATTTACAGGAGCGTAAAACTGGAGAGCAACTCGCATTTTAACTAGATTGATGCGCTGTCTGACTCTATTCTAAGAATTGTATCCCTGTGTCCTCATACTGGAATCGTTATTACGGGCGATTTCAATATACCCAGTTCTGAGTGGCTTCGAGATTCTGGACAGACAACACCCGAAAGACAACTTAACGCTGCTTGTAAATGAGCTCACTTCTCACACTGATAAGTACATCTACTCTCTAGGCTCGTCGGACCATTGTGTCATATCAGATAATTTCTCGTACACCGACCACGGTGATTAGAGAAACGTATGGCAATACAAGAAAGTTAGCTGGAGCGGCCTTAACAGCTTTTTTAGGATTTTTAACTGGTCGTTATGTTTCCTCGATATCGACGTGGATGCCACTGCTGATATGATCACAGACACCATTCTCTTTGGAATGAGAAACTTTATCCCTCATCGGGGGAAGAGTATCAAACCAAAAGAAAAGGCATGGGTTAAAGAAATATT
The DNA here is from genome assembly GCA_963966105.1 of Volucella zonaria. Lineage (NCBI taxonomy): Eukaryota > Metazoa > Arthropoda > Insecta > Diptera > Syrphidae > Volucella > Volucella zonaria. The sequence continues at coordinate 35,102,916 of OZ014533.1, read as the reverse complement.
TTTTCGGTAGTTCAAGACCAACCCAACAGAGGAAAACCGAAAAAATGTTTGAGCGAGCCAGGAATGAATGCAATGTCTTTGCTAAGCATGTAAAATTCCAATATGACCAAATCCTACAATGTCCCAAAGATAGTAAAAATTGTTGGTCGTTCGTCAAAAATATTAGAAATTCTGCCTCATCCTCCATCCCAAAGCTCATTTATAATGACATTCCAGCTCTCAGCTCTTTGGACAAGGCCAATCTGCTTTCTGCATAATTTGCCGCCAACTCAACACTCCCAGATTGTGCTTTGTCTTCACCTACACTTGAGTGCGTCGAATCTTCAATGAAATAAATCCACTTTCGCACTCGTGCAGATCTTAAAGATCTTAACATTCACAAATCCGCTGGTCTAGATGCTATATCTTCCCTCCTTCTGAAGAGGTGTTCTTCCTCGCTGGCAAAACCACTGCGCTAGCTTTTTCATCAATCCTACCCTGTAGGACTCTCTCCGAGCAGATGGAAATCAGCATTTGTCCAGCCCGTCCCTAAAAAAGGCGAATCTTCTTTTCTCTCCTCCAACAGACCCATTCCACTTACGTCACTTCTTTCCAAGGTCATAGAAACGCTGATATACGGTCAGCTCATGAAATATCTCGAAACACGGAAACATCTAAATGACCGGTAGTACGGTTTTCGTAGCAACAGGTCCACTGGTGATCTTGTCTCACCGAGAAGTGGAACCAAAGCGTATATCACCCTAGCGAAAGCAAGATAGTTGCACTTAATCTTTCGAAGGCATTTGACAGAGTTTGGCATCAGGCTCTTTTGTCGAAAATGTGTGCTTTTGGATCGACGGTTCTCTTCTTCAGTGGATTAGAAATTACCTTTCGGAACGTTCAATTCAAGCTGGCTTGGTTGGTTTCAAGTCTGATGTTCACAAAATAAAGGTTGGTGTGCCCCAAGGATCCGTTCTGTCTCCGAGACTCGTTCTTATTTTCATCAACGATCTCTTGTCTGCTACTTCTACTCCAATATATTCCTTTGCTGACGATAGTGCTCACTGCTTTCCATATTCGTTCCCGGACTCACGCCCCTGCTCTCCAGCTGTAGAACGGAAACGCGAGCGTATGTGAAGCTCATTAAATTCTGATATTAACAGCTTAACTTGGTGAACTACAAACAGAGTACACCTTGAATGACTCGAACTGAAACCAACTTCAGACTGCTATAATTTCCAAACCCTTCATGACAGTGAGCTCAAATTTGGACACATGCGTCTCAGTCCAAATAGTTCTTAACCGGAATAGCAACGTGGGGCCGAGCGTTGTCATGATGGAAAATTATTGCCTCGTGTCTGGTCGCATATTCCGGGCGTTTTTCGGCCACTGCTCTCTTCAAGCGGATTAATTGTGTTCGGTAGTGTTGTCCATTGATGGTTTCACCCGGTTTTAGCAGCCCATAATACAGCACTCCCATCTGATCCCACTAAATACAGAGCATTACCTTCGCGCCATGGATATTCGGCTTTGCCGTTGATTTGGCTGGTTGGCCGGGTTTCACATATTTTTTTGCACTTGGGGTTGCCGTAATGGATCCATTTTTCATCACCCGTAACAATCCGATGCAAAACTGACTTCCTTTTGTGGCGTTCCAGCACCATTTCGGACATGCAAAACCGCCTTTCGACGTCTCTCGGCTTGAGTTCATGTGGAACCCAATTTCCTTGCTTTTGAATATATCCAGCTGCTTTTAAACGTTTTGAAATGGCTGCTTGAGTGACACGGAAAGATTCTGCGAGCTCTTCTTATGTTTGGCAACAATCTTCATAGAGTAATGCTTCCAGTTCTTCATCTTCAAACTTTTTTGGCTGCCCAGGACGTTCATCGTCTTCCAAGCCAAAATCACCACTTTTAAATCGTGCAAACGACTTTTGGCACGTTCGCTCAGCTAGCGCATGTTCACCATAAACTTCCAACAAAATACGATGACTTTCGGCAGCAGTTTTCTTCATGAAGAAGAACTCCCCGCAAAAACAATTTTCAGGCACAAAGTTCGACATATTTGAGTGAAAAAAAATTATTGTTGTTTACGCTTTAAATGAATGACATGTACTGAAATGACGTACAATGACAGTAGCTTTCCAACGCAAGTTCCAATGGAATAATAACAATGGAATTATACAAGTTACGCCATCTTTAAGCAAACCGCACGAATTAAGTTATAGACCCAATAGAATTTGCAATGCCTCGTATAACGGCCAACTGTCGGTATAACGATTTTTGTTGCAGATTATTCGAATAAGATGCTTTTAAGCAATTATCAGAGGTCTAAAAGTATTTGCATAGGAACCACCCCAACTATGTACATAGATAACCCATACTGTAGTTTAGAGTGCGCAAGGCCATAATACATATATTCAGAATTTTTTTAGAGCAAAATCGCTTTAAGAGATACATTTTTCGTGTTATTAGCATCAAATGATTTTTAATATTTTCGCTATGGTCTTTCCCATTAAGGTTAGAATCAATTTTAACACCAAAATATTTGAAATTCTTCACTAAATCGATTTTGAAACACGAATCAGAACAAGAATTTGTATGTTGAAAGTTGCGTATACAACAATCATGAATTGGAAAGCTAAATTGCCTACAATTCTATTGAAGGAACACTCAGTGGACATCCGAATACTTAATTTCTTGGTTCTCAGATCCAGGCTAGAACGAAAAAAAAAAATGTCGTCGTTAAATATCCTGTACGAGTTGTATCAAAAACCATTTTCTTTCTAAACGATAGATGGCCTTGAGGGTTAGGCCAATAATATGAAAAGCCTTAAACCCTCAGCGGCGACAGAATAGAGAAGGTATCAATTGTAATAGATGAAACGTTGTTAAGCCTCAGAATCACAGGAATTGTTATTTCCCCTATACCATTAAACATACTTTGAAGTTTAATATTAAAAACATTTTTTTAGGGAAAAGAGTATTTATTCATTAAAATTTGGAAATACATAAATATATTTAAAAATCTCTTATTTGTCAGAAGGATGTCCAAACTCGACGCAACCTTAAATACGTGATTTAATAACTTGTTATAACATATTACTGATAATAAGACTATATTTTGTTAAACAATTTCATAGAATTCAAATTACTTGTTCATCTGCGGTTATATACTCGTTAACAAATTTGCAAACACTTAATTAATCATGCCTTGCCTCGAAACGCACATCTGCATGAAATCCAGACTTATCAGCTTGGTAAATAACATTTTGTATACGACCGTCTGGCAACAGAATATGGTATTGGCCACGCGTCACTCCGTCAGGGTCTTGATTTTGCTTATGGCCATAGTCATTTCCGCTATGAAAGTCATGAACTCTGTAGCCAAATGCATATTTTGAAGCATACTGTATCTAAAAAAAAAAATAATTCAAATGACCAATTTCGTAAACATCAAGTAACCTTAAAAACAAATACGAGTACATAGATAGATTTTTTTTTCGTATGACGACTATTTTACAGAGTTTTTGTTATAGCACATTTTACAGAAATTTGATTAATTCCTTTCTACTGAAGCAATGTCGTTCAAACGATTAAAAGTAAATATAGGGTGACCAGATAGCAATGATAATTTTTCCAATTGTTATATTTCAGCAGCTGTTAAAGTTACCAATAGCATCCTGCTGTCAACTTATTCAATATGTTTCGGAAATTATAAAAAACTATTATCGACATTCCGGCTCAGTTGTAAATACGCAACCTGAATTTTGTCGTGAGGCCGGTCGTCATCATGGCTTCAGTGTGCAGACAATTCGTCGCATCGTGGAGAAGTTTGAGCGTGAGTGCACTCTTTTGAATCTTAAATCACAAACTGGACACGGTTTTTTGCGAAATGAAGAAGACATGGATTTGGGTTTACATCCGTATAAGATTGTGCTGAATTGAATCTGGACGACCATAGACAACCCCCTTGAGTTCGTTAATTGTGCGCTGGAAATGTTGGCCGGAGATCTGCGTCTTGGCCAAAAAATCATCATCTCGGACGAGGCTTATTTTTGGCTCAGCGGCTATGTCAACAAGCTAAATTGCCGTTTGGTGCGGTTTATGGCATCACCGGACCTTATTTCTGTCGAAGTGAGGAAGGAGACACCGTTACCGTCAATGGTCTCAGGTATAGAGCGTTGTTAATAGACTTTCTGTCGTCAAACCTCGACAACATCGATATATACGAGCTGTGGCTCCAACAAACGACGCAACACTCGAAGTTGTAACGGATAAATTTTTGGACTGGGTCATATCACGGCAAGTGTTCATTAATTGTCTAGTGCGATCTTGCCTTTTGACACCACTCGATTATTTTCTCTGGGACTGTGTGAAGTCCTTAGTCTACGCTAACCAGCCAACCACTTTGGACAAGCTCGAAGCCAACATTCGACACGCTATTGCGTACGCCGCACAACTTGGACTGACCGCTTGAAGCACTGCCAGCGAAGCCGAGGCTGCCATTTGAATGATGTGCTATTCCAGATATAATGGCATGAACGTAGCTTCAAAATGAAGCCAGAGTCCATTTTATATATCACACCGTTGTTGCTTTGTTTAATTTTGTTTACGTGTAGCATTTATCTGGTCACCGTTTATAAACATAAGAGCCTTGAACGAAAATACGAAAAAATACCATCAAAAATCAAAAAAAAAATGTTTAGGTAAATATGCAAATGTAACTTATCTATGTATATAAGAAGCTAAATAGATAAATATCTATTCAAATTTATAAGTAATTAAATTTGTACCTAAATAAGTAAATAAATAATAAATACAAGTTAACGAATCACTTAGGAGGATCCGCAAAAAAAAACCGCGAACGATGAGACTTTTGTCTCTTCCCAACCGTCCGACATTCCAAAATTAAATACCCCGACATTGTACTCGTATAATATCTAAAAATGATCTATTTCCATCCGAACCATTTTACAATAAATTTTAGACTAACTCAATTCTAATTTCTAAGATAACATCCAAGCTCCGTTCCCATCGGTCGGTCTGCTAGTTAGCAACTTTGCCCCGGCGCATGTATCCGGTGTGATGTAATCCGATTCCTGTGCACTGGGACCATGGGCACATATGGTATTTCCACCTGAGCAAGCTGACTCAGCGAATCCAGATGGTTCGCCGACATGCTTTTAATGCGTGGCCCAGGTGCATCGTCTTAACTCTTCCCCCTTCAAAGATCTACGTCCCGTAGATTGTATGTGACATCAGAAACTGTTGGCAAATTTCTCCCATTGGGGTTGATTGATGATGTCCTCCGTTAGGTGTGATCCAACAGCCACCGAATTCACCTGATTTGCCTCCCTGTGACTTCTTTCTATTCAATCGAGTTAAAAAACCACTACGGGGAACGCGTTTCAGCAGCCGAGAGGAAGTAATGGAATAATCGCAGGAATCACTGATGGACATATCGAAAACCGAATATAAAAAATGTTTCGAGGATCTGATCAAGCGCTGGCATAAATGTGTTGCAGTCGATGGGGATTACTTTAAAGGGCACAATATATGTAGATTTAGATAAGTAAACTTGTATTTTTAATTTTCTGAATAAATTCCGGAAAATTTTTGATCAAGGTGGTATTTTTTCTATTTATTTCTACATATGTATGTACAGAAGATACGCAAATGTGTTATATGCTGGGTATATTTTTACTGTTACGTCATTGTCCTTGGCCACTATTTCCTTTTGGAAAAGAGGTCTATTTTTTGTGCCTATACCCTTGTAAGCTGTATACATGATATCTTCTTGTTCGTACCTTACAGGTCGAAATCTTTTCTTATTGAATCTAGGGTTGTGCATTTTCCGTTTCCTTTCTGTCTCTCCCTTTAACTCTCTGTTCACTTTTGTGCGAAATTGTACCAGTTTCTGATAGCTGATACGCTGGAACCCATTAAAAAAATTATCGGATTTCTCTTAGTTACGGAATAAATTGTAATATTGTACCTATCTACCGCTATGTTAAGGAGCTCTTGAAGGCGTAAACTTTTACGCTCTACTTTTAGGCATCGGTAAATTTCTATTTCACTACGGTAGACAGGTGCCCGGTAATGCACTTTAATAAAATTGAGAATAATAGGGCTTAGAAAACTGCATTCATTATCTGTTACCAAGATCATAGGAACAGTAAAATAATGAAGTATTTTTGTGACCTTATTACGGAGGTACAGAGAAGATCTGCTTAAGACATGAAATATCTTCCCAAACTTTGAGAACTTATTGACACACGTGATAAATTTTTCACCCTGTATCTCCATTATGTCCACGTGAAGGATTTCACATACGCATGATGGAACTGGTGTGGGCTGAATTTCTAGGGTGTTTGGGTGTCTGTCGTACTTATTAACCTTGCAGATCTCACAGGTGGCCGTGTATTTTTTAATCAGGGTAGACATGCTAGGAAAATAATGTCTCTCAAGAAGATTCATATGAGCTCTCCTATGTTCCTCCACAATCAGCTGTCATTTTCTGTGCTCATCTCTTAGGTCTTCAACGAACGTTTGGGCTATACGCACGTTATACTTACTGTAGTGTCCATGGAACAATTCTTGAAGCAAGCACAAATGTGACTCTGGAATTTTGATACCGTTAAGGACATTAGGTTTTAATTTCTGCTTTAGGAGGGTGACTAATTTTCGTTTGTCCTGGTTTTCTATTGCAAAATAATGGAGACTAAAACCAGGATGAGACTCTTCTAACGCTTCAACACCCTCATCAATTTTAACCCTAGAAAGATAATCTTATTTTTTAGTACTGAAAAGATAAACATGCGCCTGCGAGGCGCACTGTAAAAAAAAACTTTTTTTTACAAAATGAAATAAATACTTTTTATTATTACTTCATTTTATTGTTATATTATTAGTAATTAATTAAAACACAAATATATATTATTAATTTTTTTAGTAATGTAGGATTTTATAAATCCATAACAAAAAGGAACACGAAATTATAAATCTTCGTTATTTAAATATCAATTATTATTTATAGGTGACATTTATATTATTTTGTCTTATTGACTGATGAGTTACAATATAATCAGTCTGAAATAATACCAATCAGTCAAAAAAAAATCAATAGTTATATACAGTTATTGCAGACATCATGTTTATGTTCACCACACAATGTCATTTTTACATTTCGTGCATGTCATCTTAGACATTCTTTTGTACTTCATTGTAGGTTCCTCATCAGATCCTTCAGAAACCTTTTGACTTGTTTGTGGCAAGATATTATGAATATTTTCCTTCAAACGTCTTGGAAAAGTAGGGATTTCCAATCTGGATCTTGTCCACGGTGTTGATAGGTCACAGCTTAGCTTCTTCATAAATTCTCTACGGTTCAGTGGTCTTTCTCCGTTTAGTATAACATTATGCGTGTAAATTATATACGAATTGACAAAGGCTATGTTTAAAATGCCATAAAATATTGTCATTGGCCATCTGTTTGTCGTCCTAGAACAAGACATGGAAGAGCACATTTGGTCAAACGTGTCTATGCCGCCTTTAGTCTGGTTGTAGAACATAATAATCTCAGGGACCTTCATAATGAGGATAATAAGATACTAGGGTTAAATATCTTGTCAAGAACGGGTGTTTTTCAACTGTTCAGGAATTTCCCGTTTGTTTGAACTTACCGTGCCCATAATTGTCAATTTATAGGGTTCAAGCAGCAATGATTTTGGGGCAGGGATAGACGTAGACCAATTGTCACACGTTATGTTGCGGTTTGTGGCATGAATTGGTCGTGATAGCTCCTTCAAGTAGTATTCTCCTTGCGGCAAACCATTTGTATTTGTTGCTCTTCCAATGTATGGCATAGGATTCAGCTATCGCACATCATTGGGATTTTTATTTCATACTTACTCGGTTTGTTAGGTATGCACATTCGGAATGGGCACCTACCTCGGAATCCAAGTAATTGTTCATCAATAGTGACATTGCTTCCAGGAGAGTAATTATTTTTGCATTGAGCTATAAAGAAATCCCAAATCTTTCAAACAGGAATAAATGGATCTTGCTGACGACGAGCAGGGCGTAGAGTCTTGTCATCCATTCTTAGACACCTGATAATAAAATCGAATCTATCTGTACTCATTACTACCACATATCTCGTGCCGCTAAATGAACTATCAAAGAATTCAATGGTTTCATTGCAGCACTTAGAGTAAGTATTTCAATAAAGATTTCAGTAGGATTCGTATCCCTAAATGTCGAAGAAGTCATACTATCAGTACATTTTATTGATATCTCCACATTTGTCCACTTAACGAGCTCTTGAATGATATCACCCGTGATAAATAACTTAAAACATAAAAGTGGTTGTAAAATATTTCGACACATTCGGGTAGGACCTCTATTAGAGCGAATTATATTGATTGCAGATGTTCTACCTTGACTTTGACCCTTAGACCTAGCCCAAACGTGTCTATTCTTACCTCTGACTACTCTTTGGGCTGGAATAATTATGCTGTGGTCATACCCGGGGTTTTCAGATGTTGAGGTGTCATTTAAGTTTTCTTCGAATACTTAATCTACGTACTCGTCGTCAGTTTCACGTTGAACATCATCTTCACTTATATAATCCTCAAACTCGCTGTTACTGCCATCATTTGTAAGTTCGTCTTCTTGATTCAAAAAAGAAACACTTTCTCCGTTTTCCAATAGTCTTCTAGACGCCATGATGTGAAAACGTTCCTAAAACCCATACATGAGTAGAATATAAGTTCAAAATACCAAAAAAAAATGTAACAAAAAACTGCATAAAAGTTACACGGAAGATAAACATGCGCTTCTCGAGAGTTACGTTACACTCAATCAAGAGTCATTCACCCTAAATTCTCTTTTATTTATATAAATTGTCAATATTGCACTTTTCATTTATTCTAAATTGTCCCATGATGTAAATTGTTAACATTGCATTATTTTACAAAATGTTTAATTTCAAATTGTCTCACGATATGCATACTATGTACATACAATATATCCAATCACAATTATTTTCACACAGTCCATAGAAACGTCAGCAGAATTAATGTATAAAAACCATAGAAAAAATAAATGTTTTTGCTTTTTGGTCACACCTCGGTAAGAACAGTTGTTTTTTTTCCTGTCCGGGTACCTTCTAAACATAATTGGCGCAGTCGACGGAGTGTGAACGGTTTATCGATATTAAAACAGTTTAAGTTATCGACGGTTTATCGATATTAAAAAGTTAAGCTATCGACGGTTTATCGATATTAAAAAGTTAAACTATATCGACGGTTTACTGACATTAAAAATTTAAACTATATCGGCGGTTTACTAAGAAGTCAACAAAACTAATATCAATACTAGACACAACAGAACCAAAGCGGACTATCAGGACAGGATAGGCAAAGAAAGGAAGAAAGAATAATGCACATGTAAGTCTAGAAGTAGTAGTTCTCAAAATCCTTTTCTTTAAATGTCCAAAATTCACAGAAAGATACTTAATTTAAGACCCCAGTTATTCGCAAATGAGTTATCTTATAATTCTTGTTTAAGTGATAGTGATTCTGAATCTGATTCGGGTTTAAATTCTATTAAAATGGCACAAAACAGTGAACAAAGTGTTCCCTCCGCAAGTTTATCCGCTAACCCTGCTGGTGCACCGAATTTTGACGTTTTTCTCGCCTTATGAGTACCGGATGCAGTTAAGGATTTGCCACATTTCGATGGCAATCCACGTCTTTTGTTCGAATTCATAACGAACGTTGAAGAAATTTTATCGTTGATTCCTCAAATAGATGGCACTACTCATGGCAAAATTATACTTAGAGCCATACGAAATAAAATCACCGGCCCTGCCAACATAATACTAAATATGTGCGGCACACTCCTTATCTGGAATGCAATAGTTTTGCATTACTCAGATAAGTGAAACGAAACGTTCCTTATTCGAAACCCCCACGGTCTACATCAAGGATCACAGTCGATCGAACAATTTTACAGCAAAATTATCGAAATCTTCGCAACAATAGGAAACCATGTGGCCGTCAATGAATCAAACAAAGACGTTATCAAAGCCAAAAACAATTTGTACTCGGAAATGTGCCGCGACTAGTTTTTAATTGGCCTCCGTGAACCGTTAGGTTCAACAATAAGAGCGATGAAACCAATTTCCCTTCCGGATGCGTTCTCTTATTGAATTAAAGAACAAAACATATTTTACCCTAAAGCCGAAACACTAAACAAATCTGTTCAGGGACAAACTCGATTAAATCCTTCCATAGGAACTAAAGTTTTTTCATCAAATATTCAAATTCCACAACAACCTAATCTACATAGACCTATTTTCCAGCAAATGAGAATGCCTTTCCAACATTCTCTTGGTCAACAACCCCCAATCTCGTTTCAACAAAATTTTCAACAACAACCCAATACGTCCTTTCAAAATACATTTCCTTTCCAACAAAGTCGTCAACGATAAAACCACCAGTGATTTCCTATCAAACAATTAGTCAACAACAACCCCAAATAAACTCTACACCGAGAAATTTACCACCACCAGAACCCATGATTTTAAGATCTGGTAACACCAGACAAACAGTTGGAACTCAAAGGAATTCCAATCAATTTAGAACTCATATCAGATCGTTCAACAACATCCATGAATTGGAACAGCCAGGAACATCTCAAGCTACAAACAACTTTATTGCATACCAACCCGAACAAGATATATATTATCAGCCTCAACTAGATCAGTATTATCAACAATTCTACAACCTAGAAGCAGACCAACACTAACACTAAAATCCAGAAGCAGAATACTATCAGCAAACACAAGAAAACTGCAACCTTCCAACAGAAATCTCATCACACGAGATTGACGAAACAAATTTTCAATTGAATGCCTCGACAATCAAATCGGATACCTAGATGTTAACAAACATGGCTCAGTTCTTCCCTATATAACGATACTATCCCCCTCCGCTTCTCCTCTTAAATTTCTTATCGATACTGGTGCATCAACTTCATTTATTAATCCCGAGTTGATACATCCCGAAGATATGGTTAAAATAAAACCAATTACTATCAAAATGATTCTGAATTCTTACAGTCTCGATAAAGAAGTAACCCTTCCAACCTTTCGTGAATTTAAGGTATCTGGCAAATTAAAATTTTTAGTATTTCGTTTTCACCACTGGATTAATTGGACTGGATGCATTATCTTCTTTAGGAGCTTCAGTTGATCTCTCTAATAATTTTCTCATAACTAAAAATCCTAGAATTTCAATTGAATTAAAACCAAATATAATGTCTGAAAAATTCACTATTTTTACGAACTCAAAAACGATTGTAAAATTACCAAAGATGGAGATATTCTACTTACCAATACGCACTTAACACACAACCTATATGTTCCCGAAGGAATATACCTGGAAAAACAGTGGTACAGCCATTTGGTTGTAATAAATACCTCTAATAGTGATCAAATACTCTTTCTCGAACATCCCCTTAAAACTTCAATCTACAACGCAAATGACTTTTCTGAACTAAATTCACTTGATCTTTCCACTAATAACTCAGACACTGATTCTATCCATTCCGATGATATTACAAAACTCATTAGAACCTTAATTTAGAAGAGAAAAAAGTTGTAGTCAAAATTTGTACAGAATACGATGATATATTTTTTAAAGAAGGGCAGAAACTCTCATTTAAAACAAAAACAGAACAGAACCAATAGATTTAAGAGAAGACACAATTATATTTAGAAAAGAAAATAGAAGACATAAACTTACACTTAGACTTAGCAAGCATCAAATTAGAACAAATAAGAAAGTCACTATAAAAAAAGTAAAATTAAAAACAAACGTAAATTTCAGACTATTAATACTCACGACCATAAAACTACTGACCAATGCTCAAAAACTAGAAGTACATGACCTATCAAATAACAATGGAATACTGACGATGAAACTTGGGAAAGCCAAAATTATTACAAATTTTGATAACTTAATATATGTTGTCAGACTTTCGGAATACCAAACAAATATTGACAAAATTAGCAATTCACTTTTAACATTTAGAAAAATAAATGATTTTAAAGACTCTATAACTATTCTTGATATAAAAATTAAAGAACTACAGCATAAAATTGATAGCGTTTCTTCAAATATCCGAACACGACGAGGACTCGTCGACGATAATTAAAACGATTTCAGGCAACATGGACGCAGACGACACACTTAAACTAAACAAACAAATCGACGACCTTAACAGAGAAGGCAAAACAAATTCGGAAAAATAGACAGAATTACAGCGGTGAACATTCGGAAGCAACACAGGTTTCAAAATTTAACAAACCAAATCAATAAACAACAAGAAATTATTGGAAATTACTTAAACTACTTCCGTTTAGAACTGAATAACAGAATGCAATCAGACGAAATAGCACTCAGACTCACTCAGTACTTAAACCAGATAAACTATAATATCGACCTTTTAAATAACCACCTATCTAGTATATCGAAATCTTTAATATTGGCAAAGTTAAACATTATTCCAAAACAAATTTTGCACCCCGAAGAACTCGAAAAAATTCTTTATCAAATCCTTAGAAATCAAATCAGATACACACATTTACGAATTACTTGGTCTACAGGCATACTATAATGACACCAACATAATTTTCAATATTTTAATCCCTCAAATATCCACAGAAACCTATCCATTTTTTTCATATTATTCCCCTTCCAATTAACAAAACTCTAACAATTATCACTAAACCTAAAACAATTATCATATGTCCTCTTTAACCCCGAGAACCCTATTTACCTAGACAACAAATGTACATTAATCGAACAAATTTTCTTTTGTCATATTCCATCCCGAGTCCCGAGGAAAATGGAAAGTTATGTTACCAACCTAATTAAACAAAGACCAGCAACGTGTAACCTGAAAGAAGAACTACATGACATAAACGAAATCTGGCAACCGGAACCAAACTATATTCTATTGGTGAATTCTCCGTATACAACCATCAAGTCATCATGTGAACCTCAAGAACTCACTACAAGAGGCACAGTCCTACTCTACTTCAAGAATTGTACCATCAGCATCAATAACATCAACTACCAAAGTCTCGACAGTGTCTATTTTGACGAAGTCCACATCTTCCCTACCACAGTCATGAACAGAAATACCACCACTCTGATCGAAGCACCCAAACTACGAAAATTAGAAGACTTCAAGAACGACAACATAAGAAACATGGTCTCCAAGCAAACCTAAAGCCATATCCCTGCAATTTCCGCCACCACACATGATCGCTCCAACCATCGGAAATCCAGAATTCCTATGACCGTCACTCCATTCTTAGCGGGGAGGAGTTACGTTATACTCAATCAAGAGTCATGCACCCTACATTCTCTTTTATTTATATAAATTGTCAATATTGCACTTTTCATTTATTCTAAATTGTCCCACGATGTAAATTGTTAACATTGCATTATTTTGCAAAATGTTTAATTTCAAATTGTCTCACGATATGCATACTATGTATATATCCAATTACAATTATTTTCACACAGTCTATAGAAACGTCAGCAGAATTAGTGTATAAATACCATAGAAAAAATAAATGTTTTTGCTTTTTGGTCAAACCTTTGTAAGAACTAGTTGTTTTTTTTCCTGGCCGGATACATCCCAAACATAATTCGAGCGGAAGCCGTTGCCATTACTAAATAACTGTGGTGCTTACCGAACTGGAACGACCGTCTCTCGCAAGTGTTAATCGAAGACTGAGTTGGTTTAAAAGAACAGGTTTGTTCGAAAGCCGGTTAAAAGAAGAAAGCAATATATGTATGTATTCTGGGGCCTCCGAGGCGCAGTTTATCTTTCTAGGGTTAATAAAAATTTGGTTGTGAAAGACGTTAATATGGCTCTCTACATGTGGAATGAGGTTATCTTGGTCAGCGCTATGGGCTATGACAATAGAAGATTGCTCTTCACCCTATGTTTCTGTACAGCTAGTTGCCGTTACCATTTCTGTACGAGAATCATTGATTTCGCTTTCCGTTTCGGTACGAGCATCGTAATTTACACTTTTTGCTGTTTCGGCAAACTCCGAATCAAACAAGTGATTAACCTCGGTCCTGAGGCAAGAGAGGGCATCGGCAACCAAGTTTGATTTGGCAGGTTTATGCATCAGCTCGTAATTGTATTCCTCGATGCGAGATTTCCAGCGCTTAGGTTTCGGGTTGAAATTTCTGTTACGTAAGGCAAATGTCAACGGCTGGTGGTATGTATGTATCCTGATCTTCTTGGCTCCATACAGATATGACCTCAATTTGTCTAGAGCCCATACGATTGCCAGCATCTCCTTCTCGTTTGTAGCGTAATTTTCCTGGGTTTTGTTTAAGGATCGAGAGATGTAAGCAATCGACCTGTCAGAACCAGATTCTCCTTGTGAAAGGACCGCCCCTATCGCGAAATTGGAAGCATCGGTTGTTAAATTGAAGGGTTTATCGAACTCAGGGGATGATGATGATGATACTTTTCTGGAATCGTGTGCCCTAATTTGAACATTACATCCTCGAGTGAGGTTAGTCAATGGCTTAACGATCTTAGCGTAATCGCAAATGAATTTCCTGTAATAGGAGGTGAGACCTAGAAAATGTTTAAGCTCTTTTAGATTGACTGGTGGAAGAATTTTTTCGATAGCCGTCACTTTCTTTGGGTCGGCTTTACTACCATCACGTGTTATGATATACCCCAGAAACTCGATCTCTGTTTTCATGAAGTTCGTTTCCTCGAGGTTTACCTTTAGATTTGCTTCCTGCAGCCTAGAGAAAATTGTACCTCTTTTTTGCAGGTGGCTGCTTTCGTCATTTCGGAAGACGATAACATCGTCGATGTAGACATAACATATCTTGTCGATATACTCCTTAAGGACACCGCCGATCATTCTCTGAAAAATGGCTGAGTATTTTTCAATCCAAAGGGCAACCTCAAAAACTCGTACTTCCCGTTCATAGTCGAAAAAGCGGTCTTGGCTATGTCACAGGTTTTCATTGGGATTTGTTGAAAACCAGAAGTTAGGTCCAAAGTCGTGAAGAATGCGGTTTCCGTTTTGATTGTATTAATCATCAGGGAAAGTTGGTGATTCACAGCACCGTAAAATTCGTTTAGGTTTGAACACCTCTGCCACAGTTGATTGAGTTTGTGGGTTCGCATATATCTCTTGTCTGCATAGTGCATGGAGAGACATTGATTTATCTGCTGCCGGTCGTTATCAGCATCGGCAGGACCTCTCATTTTCTGCCGGATATGTTGCAGAATGGCCCTGTATAAAGGTTTTGTTCGCACTATCTCGAAATCGCCCAGGATTCCTTCAGCAATATGAACTTATGTCACATACTGCGTGGGGATACGTCAAATACTTGTAGTTCTTTGACGCAATCTGACAACCAGGATATGCCGTGTCGATTTCGTGTCCTGGGTAAGGGACAAAGCTGTCGACAAAATAGGATGTCGTTTATAAGATTGTCCCTGCTCGGGCGCCAGTCCGAGGAGGATTCCCAAAGAAACCCCAAACAAAGAGACTTTTGTCCCTTCCCAACCGGCCGACTTACATTTATTATTATAATATCCAAAAATTATTTATTTCCGTCCGAACAATTTCCTAATAAGTCTTAGACTAACTCAATTCCAATTTCTAAGATAACATCCAAGCTCCGTTCCCATCGGTCGGTCTGCTAGTTAGCAACTTTGCCCCGGCGCATGTAGCCGATGTGATGCAATCCGATTCCTGTGCACTGAGACCATGGGAACATATTTACGCCTGAACAAGCTGACTCAGCGAATCCAGATGTTTCGCTGACATACTTTTAATGCGTGGCCCAAGTACATCGTCTTAACCTACACAATATTGTAATAATAATAAATAAATAAATACATACGTCATACATACATAAATAAATAAATACAAGAGAAAAATAAATAACAATAACTGCAAAGGATTAAACCTAGTTAACATGAGTAAATAAGTATAAATAGTAATAAATATAAGAATTTAATTCATTAATCGGCAAAGACGCACCTTGTTTTGGATGCGGTATAAGGATGTAAGAATTCTATTCAACGTTCGCTATGCTTTGAATGTTAATAGTTGTGTGGTGCCGACACTAGCAATGGAACTTTGCAGAGTCTCCCCGTGCTTGGCATCTAATAGCCTGAAAAATTAATTGATGTAATATAATTTCATTTAATGCGTACAGCATATTTATTGCTATTCATATTTTCTTTATGAATTTATTGATATGGTCCTAAATAAAAACCCTAATATCTAACTATTATTCCATTGAACTGGAGATAGTTATCTCTTGGTAGAAAATAAGACCTTCTTTTCCGGGGGAAAAAAAGAGATTGCGTTTTTCTTTATAATTTTCATTTTCCATTTTTGATAATATTTAACTAATATTTTCATTCCATTTTGGACATTCCACTTAATATTGAGAGCGAATTCCTGAGATGAAAATATTGCGAGATAATCGGCAAAAATAGCTAAATCACAATATGGCAACTTTGGAATATCAGATGTATGGATATTCCACATGGTAGAGAGGCTGAATAAGCTTGTGCGACATCTGATTGAAAACATATAACGTTTGAAACACCACTATTGGACTCGGAACTTCTTTACAGATAACAGATATGGAGGGAAGTTTAAAGTTATTATTTTCTATATAAGGCCCTCAAGAAAAACAGTATCAAAAGCATTTTCAATATCTAGCAGGACCATGCCTGTAGACCTGCCTTGTGTGATGCTGATAAGCAATTTTCACGTCCTTTAACTGAAACTGGAAATTCAACCTCAGATCTTGGAGCGTCAATATCCTTTCAAGAAATGGATAGCGACGACTCCAGTTTCTCCGAGGCGATAATAAGCCGTTGGTCTCCTCTGCTGACACTCTGTCGGAGTGCCAAACGGGAGACTGCCAAATTCTCATATAGGCTGACATCGGTGATAACCTAGAAAGAGTGGTACTGGAAGCTGGAAGGCTAAAAACTGGCCTCATCTTCGGGTGTGATGCTGTCGCTCATTGCACGGTACGCGGCAGTACCGAAATCAACGATGTAGGTAAGCCACTTTTGGATTATATGATAAGTACTAACCTCATTGCTTGCAACATTGGCATACAGAAACCTCTGAGGCATCGCAGCTAAGAAAAATCCTATGATGCCTAGCTGTTTGAAAAAAACCATCTCTTGGACGAGCTCAAGTGATGATGCACTCAACCTGCTACTGAACATCCACTTTCCAGCTCCGTATTCGCCGCCAGTAGCAACCAAGACAGGACTACTACAACCGTGACTAAAATTCATGGTCTGACTACAAGAGGCAAGTTGCTTTGGTCGCTGCATAAATTTAAACAACATAAGTCTGCTGGTTCGGACTGCCGAGCTACAGTGGTCCTATGATATTATCTGGCCTACGCTAGAAAATATCATGAGGAACTGTGTAAAACTGATCCACATTCAACTCTCATGAAGAGAAGTCAATGTATTTTTCACTTCCAAAGCCGGAAAATGCTCTCATGTTGTCCCAAGAGACCTCAAACCTAAAGTCAATCATCTTTCCTTCTGAAAACTCTAGAATGACTGATTGATATCCATATACGAGTTAAAATTGATACACGGCTTTTGTCCGGCTCAACATACCTACTGTAAATGAAAGTCGGTGGAAACGGCTCTGAATGCAACTACATCGAACGATCCATACACTATAGAGAGTACACAATGGTCGCTTTCCTGCACATAGAGGTTGACTTTAACAATATCAACACATCCCCAATCACGGTTGCGCTGTCAATTCTGCAGGTAGATGACTCACGGTGGGAGTTGATAATTCTTTTGCTAAATACCAGCATGATCAACTCCAAACTAGGTGAGGATTCTGATAAAAGATGTAGAAACAGAGGTATGGCGCAAAGCGGTGGAACCTAGTGGTTAATGAACTGCTGATATACCTGGAAGCAGGTGGTAGCAGGGTGATTACCTATGCGGATGACGTTGCTCAGATAAGCATCTGAATACCCTCGTTCAGCTGAATCTTAACAGATTAACCCATCGCTGCGGATTGGGAATAAATCCCCATAAAACTGATCCCGTTCCCTTTTCCATGAAATGTAAAATTTCTTTCCAGATACAGCAAAATATTTGGGTCTCATTTTTGAAAGGAAACTAAGCTGGAAACCTAACAAGAAAAATGTTAAGAAAGCTAGAGTAGCTTTATTCTCTTGCAAAAAAGGCATTGGGAACAACTGGAGCCTTCAACCTCGCATAACCCACTGGCTGTACATCTCGGTTATAAGACCGATACTCACCTAGGGGCTTGTTGTGTGGTGGACGGCCTAAGACAATGCAGTCAACTGCAGCAAACAAAACAGAGCCCAAAAACAGCATGTCTGCGCATAAGTG
Organism: Volucella zonaria; assembly: GCA_963966105.1. Classification (NCBI taxonomy): domain Eukaryota; kingdom Metazoa; phylum Arthropoda; class Insecta; order Diptera; family Syrphidae; genus Volucella; species Volucella zonaria. The sequence continues at coordinate 35,084,442 of OZ014533.1, read as the reverse complement.
GACTAATACGCTTCACTCCCTCCGAGGTACTGTGTATTCTGTTTCACTTAACACCCTCGATATCTTCACCAGGCAAGTAGCTTCGACTTCAGCTATTCCCCTTAAAGCGACTAGACAATGGACAAATAATTTATTTGGCCACTCTAATATTCTTAGTACTACTCGTAGGAATCCTCACAGACAACATCGATTACACTATACTCGAACTTTGGTTTGGCAAAGAATTTCATCTAAGCTTCCGCTCTAAATCGTTCTGGGAGGAAGATGTTTTCAGGAGGACAAGTCAATCCACTTTTACAGAGATGGATCTAAAATTGATAGTGCGGTTGATGGCGGTGTTTTCTCAGATAAGCTAAATCTAAGCCTCTCCTCCCGTCTTCCAACTCACTTTAGCGTGTCCCAGGCGGAAATTTTGGCAATTAAAGAAGATCTGTCTTGGCTGAAGAAAAACGCGGTATCTGCAATGGATATCCACATCTTTTTGGATATTGAGGCCCTATCAAGTTCCTGGACTCAGTCTCTTCAAATTTTAGAACTGCCCTTGAATGCCGATCATCTCTTACAGAGATGGTAGATCAGTTCAACCTTCACCTATGTTGGGTGTCTGGCCAGAGTGACATTCCAGGGAATTGTAGGGCGGACGAACTCGCCAAAATTAGAACCACTCTACCTATTCTACTGGGAATATTAAAGCTGGATACTAACAAAAAAACTGACCTTAGGTGGACTGTTCGATCAACATGTCTAGCGAGCAAACAGATCTGGCCGAAGCTGCGTCATGATCCGCTCTAAGAGTTTGATCCTTCAAAATAGGAAACATCTCAGTGCCATCATAGATGTCATCACTGGAAACTGCCTGTTCGTTTGTGAACTTAAAGAAACGATTAAAAAATTACGGAACAAATGAAACTACTACTCCGGTTTACTAGGTGGGGGGAGAAAGGAACCACCTTGACCGCCAGAATGCGCTGCTACTGCAAAAAAAGGTTATGGTGCCTAGAAGTCCGTTCATATTTAGGTTGACATGCCAAATTTCAGGGCGATACTGTCTTTAGTTTTGTTTTGAGTATGGACAAAAACGATTTTCGTTCTCTCATAAAACATTATTTTTTGAGAGACAAAACGGCGAAGGAAACAAAAGAAAAGTTGGATAAATATTATGGGGCTAATGCTCCGTCAGATTACACCATAAAATATTGGTTTCGAGAGTTTCGTGGTGGCCGCAACTCCACTACCGGTCAAGTCCGCAGGCAGGCCCTCCGATGCGGTTACAGAGGACAATGTCAAAAAAATACATGAAATGGTGTTGGCTGACCGGAAAGTGAAGGTGCGCCAGCTTGCAGATACCACAAAGATTAATACTGAGCGCACACGCCATATTATGGGCAATATTCTGCATACGAAAAAGTTATCCTGCCGCTGGGTGCCGCGAATGCTCACTTTTGACCAAAAACACGAACGCGAGAGCACTTCGATAGTGTGTTTGGACTTGCTGATGTAACTGGATTTGGATCCCTCGGACTATTATCTGTTCCAAACCTCAAAAGATGGCTCATCAATAAAAAATTCAGCTCACGCAAGGAAATCATTTTGCAAAGCTGCGGGATCAAGAAGTTGGAAAATCGCTGGAATAAGTGTATTCAAACTAAAAGGGGACTATATTGAATAAAATAAAAAAAACATTTTAAAAAAAAATGTTCCATTCCCAAGGAGGTTGCTTTTCACCCCAACGTTATAATGTATCTTTCTGTTAAAAGTATTCGGTTTTTATAATGGAGTGCTACAGTGACGTATTTCTTGTATTTCTCGCATGATATATTTATAAGCGAACATGTTTATTTAAACAAATAATAACTAACAAATTTATAAGTTTATATTTGAGGTGGTTAATTTTCATTCGAGTTGAATTTAATAAATTCTAATTTGCAACATTCTGCCGGCCGTGAACGGAGTTCGCAATAAATTCATTGTTCTTCTAGTATGGAATCGGAGCACCCTGTGGTTCGGAGATCTACTACTTTTCGATGCGAATGCAAATGCAAAGCCAAATGGACTAGTTAATTTCAAATGGAATGGACTTCACAAATGTAATAAATATATGAAAACATATCAGGGGGAAGAGTAACCCTATACATGTATTCATTCTCCATGCCGATGTTCGATGTTGGTTGATATCATTATCCTCTTTTCTCTCTCGCTCGAAACATTGTTATATAGTGTCATTTCGGTTTGCTTTCCCTCTGTTCACAATTTTTATGAAGATCTTCATGAATTAAAATTGCATGAAGACATTAATGGTGATACCATAAAGTGAAGTGAAGTGCGTGGTGTGAATTCATTTTTTTTTTGTGAAACGTAATCGCAGGTGCGTGTAGTTTTGTTATTTTATATTTAGGAAATTTATTGGTTTGTAAATATATTTGAAGTATAGTGTTGTGTGTATTAAGAAAGGGAGTATGTGCCTGTGTATGTGCGTAGAATGAATAACGCACTTTACCGGTATAAGTCCACATAGGAAATATTTTGCGATGGTTTGTTTAATTTTTTTTTTTTGTGTTTTCATTTCTGGGTTTGTGGAGTTTGTGATGTGTGTGTGTTATTTTGATATTTTTCATCCATTGCATTGTGGAATTAATTTAAGTGTTTTTATTAATTTAATTCTTTGTAATATCAGTGTTAATGAGTGAGATTTATGTGTGGTGAGTTTGCGATCGTGTGTGAATGATTCATATTAATTTGATATATGATTTACTGTACGGCTGTGTGAATGCTATTGCTTATGAATGACTTATGTGAGTTGGTTGCATTGTAAATTATTGTGAATGAAATGTATGGATGGATGGAATGGTTTGTATGAATTTTTGTTTTTGTCGCTGTAAGTGTATTTGCTGTGGTTGGTTTGTGTCATGAAAGTCTAATGCATGTGGACGTATGAGATATATATATAAGTTGCATGAAATTTCGTTGTTGTGATATTGAATGTGAGACTGAATGAGAGGTGGCTTATTTTTAAAAGTCGGGTAAGGTTAGAGAATCGAAAAATAATCTGACTGAACCTACTATCGGTGACATTGGTGTGATGAGCCTTGATGTTTTTCTTGCCTTCCTCGGTGTCGAAGTTAGCTCTGGGAACTCAAAGCATCATCCAAGCCTTAATAATATGGGTCTATTCCACCATAAGTTGGCAGTATTCCTCGGGAGACGAGATCAGCAGGATTGTGCTGGGTAGGAACATGGTTCCATATCTCGAACTTTGTCAACCGTTGTATCTCCCCGACTCTGCTTCGGACAAAGTTTTCCCACCCTGCGGCTTCTGCGCGTATCCAGCACATTGTTATCATGGGATCTGTACATGCGAAGGTGGGGATGCCTCCCCCCTCAAGAGTTTGTGTAGTGTGGTGTATGAGGTTCGCGAGTATAATGGCTCCGCACAGTTCCAACCAAGGAAGAGTAACTGAACTCACAAGTGCGACCTTGGACTTTGAAACGAGCAAGTGCATGTGAATGCTACCATCTGTATCTTCGACTCTTAGGTACACTGCTGTTCCGTTTGCCCTTTCAAAAGCATCACAGAACCCATGTAGTTGAAGGCGATTAGGCGCAGCTGAAATATGGAATTCTTAAACTGTTAATCGCTGATAAATAATTGTAAAAGATTTTCCACTCTTCCAGGATATCGGAATCTACAAGATCGTCCCAGGATTATTTTCGGACCCAGAGAAGCTGCATGATCAGTTTCGCCTTGGTGATTGAAGGAGCAACCCAGCCCATCGGATCGAATAATCGCGCTATCGACGATAGTTGCCTTCTGCATGTCGGAAGGTGTGTAGAAAAAGGCGTAAACATCGTCATGAGGAAGCCACTGCAGCCCCAAAGTCTTCACCCTGTGCGAACCATCTATAGGGAATGCGAAGGATGCCTCGTGATACTGAATAGGTACACCATCTAGTATTTCGCCATGGTTAGCACCACGTAATAGTGATTCAAATCCGTTATCGAGTCTTCTTCGATCTCTTCTATGTGGCCAAGATGAAGGTATTCTTCGAGGCATTGAGTATATTGCTGTTTTAATTGTTGATTTGCTTCTAGTCTTCTTTCCAGGCCTTCAAAACGAGCGAGAGCACCTTCCTTTGATCTGCCCAGCATAGGATGTACATCTCCCTTAAATGGAAGCGCCACTTGGAAACGACCGCCAGCAAGACGCCAAACATTCTTAACGAATTGTGTTTCACACTAGACGTCTTCAGCACGTTGGTACTGCTGGTGCGTTATCTCTTCTAATTCAGAGAATCGACGGAGCTCCGCACCAATGCAACATTTTTGCATAACGGTTTTGATCCTCTGGGTCATTACTGGAGCTTTTCCAAATTGGATCCATCTTAATTTGGTCTTCTGAGCGATGGGTAAATCCCTTTGTGTCGGTCTGACGATGGCTGGCAACAAAATATCAGCTAGAACATCACTGCCCAGCAATGAATCTACTTTGGCTGACTGATTGAAATTAGGGCCTGCCAAAGTCCATCCATTCTGGTGTTCCCAACCTGTAATTTCCAAAGTTTGGCTCGGAAGATACCCAGACAGCGACTTGAGAACAACAGCTTGAGTAGATGCTCTAAAAAATGAGTGGTGCGAAGCGAAAGAAATATCCACCACTGTCAACAAACCCCTACTCTATTTACCTGTTTAATTTCAGAAACTTGCTGCATTTTGTAATCGCGTGTCGACCTTTGCTTTACATTTTACAGGAGTACTCCTGGGTGTTGGTTGCTGTATGCAGAACGTTTCGATGAGATGCAGTCTTGCTGAATTTTGACGCTATTGGTACTTGCTGCTTGTTGACTGCCTCCAAAGTCTGGAATCTTATCCAAAAAGTGAGTAAATTCAGCAAATTTAGGCAATTCTTTGCTATCTGATTTGGAACCAAACTTCTCCTCCTATAAATGTTGTGTTTTTTCAGGCAGTTTCTGCGGAAGTATCAAAATTACCAATACATCCCAATGTTCAACGGGAATCTTCAAGTTAGCTAAGCTGTGAATGACTTCGGTTGAAGTGTCTAACAACTGCTTAATAGATTCTGCATGTTCTTTGGAAATTGAGGGTTGGTTGAACAAACTCTTCAACTTGGTGTTCACCACAAAACGTTGATGGTCGTATCGATCCTTTAAGATTTCCAATGCCTTAGAATAATTGCCGCTATCTAAGCCCAGGTGAGCTAGGAGTTTATCAGCCTCACCAGACACACTCGATTTTAAATAGTGCATATTTTGGATTTCAGATAGCGACGCATTGTGGTGTATCAATGAGATAAAGAGATCACGAAAGGCGCGCCAGGTCTCGTAGCTACCAAAGAAAGTCGGAAAGTTAAATTTTGGGAGCCTTATTTCAGCTGATCTGGACTGGACGTAGTTGATACAACCTCCTTTGTATCTTTTGGATTTCGCTCTATAACGCATTGGAAACCTCTGCTTTTTTGACTAAATCAAGAAGATCGCTGCGATATTCGAGATATCCTTCTCTGATCTCCGCTGCTGATTCCTTTTGCGTATCGTCGTCACCTAATGAAGAAAGCAATATTCTACTTCCACCGTCTCCGTAAGTTTTTCCAGCAACGACAATTGACCAGTTAAATAAATCACCGTACGCCTGGCTAAACCTGTCTTGGCAAAATTCGAAGTGTCTTTCTCTAACTGTTTTAAAATTTTTTCCCATGCGTTGCCTTTCACTTTATATACATACATATATATATATATATATATTTTGTTTATATGGTATATATGTATTACACACAGCAATACAATAACAACAAGGGATGAACAATCTGGTGCAGCAACACAACAGTAATTTAAAGATGAGATCTTTGGTGCAGAATCGTCCAGCAGATATTCGGTTTTCTATAGATTTCCAGTGTGAAATACTCCAGTCGGTTTAATAGCGGAGTTTAATTATCCAGTCGACGAACAATCTTGGGGGTACAATTGTCCACCGAAAGAGCACAACAGGTGTAAAAAAAAAAACAGGAACAATACTTTTCGAAAGAACTATGTAACCCGACAATCAAATTTAATTCTTTTTTATATTTATTTGAACGGCGTAAAAGGACCAAACGTTCGTTTGTGAACTAAAAGAAACGATTAAAAAATTATGGAAAAAATGAAACCACTACTCCGATTTATTTGCAACGTTATTATGTATATTTCTGTTAAAAGTATTCTGTTTTTATAATGGAGTTTGACAGTGACGTTTTTCTTGTATTTCTCGCATGATATATTTATAAGCAAACATGTTTATTTAAACAAGTAATAACTAACAAATTTATAAGTTTACATTTGAGGTGTTTAATTTTCATTCGAGTTGAATTTAATAAAGAGGAGGAAGATCTGGCCAAAGCTGCGTCTGAATCGCTCTAAGAGTTTGATCCTTCAAAATAGGAAATATCGCAGCGCTATCATAGGTGTCATCACTGGATACTGCCTTATAGGCAAGCCAGCAAGAGGGCCTTTACAAACGATTTCTGCAGAAGCTGTGTGGACGAGAAGGAGTAAGAGACAGTCCTCCACCTACTCTGTACATGCCCAGCTCTCTTCCAAAGAAGAAAACTTCGCTTAGGAGCTTTCTTCTGCAACGACTTTTTTTTTTTTTTTTTTTTTTTATAATTTACGCGCGCCAAAGGGGTTATGAATACCCTTACACTGTTGCCAGGGCGCGGGCGGAAAGGTAGAAGGAGGAGAAAGGAAAGTTTGTGATGTAGTGGTTTGAAACTCAGGTGTGTTTGGTTTCGATATTGACTCTCCAGGGGTGGGAGTCCGAATAGGACGGAGAGGTTTTCTTCACTCGGAATGGTGAGGTTGTGAATTTTAACGGTTGTTTTTGTGTTTGAAACCCTACAACAGCCAAATCTACATGTCAGTGTTATGCCTTCACACGCAGATTTTTCTGACTGAGTTCCAATTACACAAATGAAAGCTTGTCGTGGCTAGGATTCGAACCTTGACCCTCCGAGTGAGAAGCGATTGCTAGTACCACTACACCACGGCCACCCCTTCATCATAAGCTCAAATTGGTTCCAAGAGTAGGAGAATCACAGATCCACGTGACATCACATTAGGCCAATAGGCCTAAGTGGGTTGGTCTTTCCAACAGCCACTTTAACCTAACCTAACCTAACCTAACTTAACCTAACTTAACCTAACCTAACCTAACCTAAGTTCCTCGATTGTGAACCGAGTGCAATGTTGATTATAGATGTTGTTTGGAATGTTACTCCCGTTGTACTTGGTTTTGCCTTTCCACAAATTTCCGCTGGTGCTTGGGAGTGAGGATAAGAGCTGAAGCTGGCACATTGTTTTCGATGGCTCTGCGTCTGTGGCATAGGAGAAAAATCGGACCTAAAATCCAACGTAATATTACGTTTTTGGGTGTTGCTGTAAGCAGCTTCTTGATCCTGGTTTGCACATTTTACTTTCATCTCCGAATATTTAATTGTGTTAAAACAGGTTGGATCAGTTATCGCACGTAACGATAGCAACGCATAAGGTTAATGTCCGAATGATTTTGTTATAATTTCTAACTTTACTAGTATATGTACTGAGGCTTTCACACACTTTGGTTATACGAAACAGAAAGGGGTTATCACTTTTGTTTCTTACTCAGGCAAATTATAGTTTCGGGTATGATTGGAAGATAGGCTTCCGTAGACTTCCAACAGTAAAGTAAACGTTGGATAGTGCGAATTTTTTAAGAACGATATCAACAATTGCAAACAGCTATTTACGAGTTCTGCAAATTTATATAACTTAATTGTGCAAATTTATATAACTTAATTCGTAATTTTTTTTCAAAATTTGAACGTTTATATAAGAAAAACATGTACAATAGTATTATTCAAAGTATTGCCCATCTGAAGCTATGACTTTTTCCCATCTTTCTGGTAATTTGTGGATCCCATCCCAAAAGAACTGCGCCGGCTTGGCAGCCAAGAATGAATCAAGCCAATTTTTGATATTCTGCTCTAATGTGAACCGTATTTCAGTGAGGGCGTTCTGCATCGACCGGAACAAATGGTAGTCAGAAGGGGCAAGGTCTGGGCTATAAGGCGGGTGGGGTAAGACCTCCCATCCACTGTTTTCCAAATAGTTCTTAACCGGAATAGCAACGTGGGGCTGAGCGTTGTCATGATGGAAAATTATTGCCTCGTGTCTGGTCGCATATTCCGGGCGTTTTTTAGCCACTGCTCTCTTCAAACGGATTAATTGTGTTCGGTAGCGTTGTCCATTGATAGTTTCACCCGGTTTTAGCAGCTCATAATATAGCACACCCATCTGATCTCACCAAATACAGAGCATTACCTTCGCGCCATAGATATTCGGCTTTGCCGTTGATTTGGCTGGTTGGCCGTGTTTCACATATGATTTTTTGCGCTTGGGGTTGTCGTAATAGATCCATTTTTCATCCCCAGTAACAATTCGATGCAAAAATAACTTCCTTTTGTGGCGTTCCAGCAGCATTTCGGACATGCAAAACCGCCTTTCGACGTCTCTCGGCTTGAGCTCATGTGGAACCCAATTTCCTTGCTTTTGAATATATCCAGCTGCTTTTAAACATTTTGAAATGGCTGCTTGAGTGAGACCCAAAGATTCTGCGAGCTCTTCCTGTGTTTGGCAACAATCTTCATAGAGTAATGCTTCCAGTTCTTCATCTTCAAACTTTTTTGGCTGCCCAGGACGTTCATCGTCTTCCAAGCCAAAATCACCACTTTTAAATCGTGCAAGCCACTTTTGGCACGTTCGCTCAGCTAGCGCATTTTTACCATAAACTTCCACCAAAATACAAAGTCATCGGCAGCAGTTTTCTTCATGTTAAAGTAATGAAGAAGAACTCCCCGCAAAAACACTTTTTCAGGCACAAAGTTCGACATATTTGAATGACATATACTGAAATGACGTACAATGACAGTAGCTTTCCAACGCATGTTCCAATGGAATAATACAAGTTACGCCAACTCTTAGCAAACCGCGCGAATTAAGTTATAGACGAATTATACTATACTCTCGGACAATACGATGTCATTAAGAAAGTTTGTGGTTTAAAACGTGGAGTGATATACTATCTACAGTGTCGGAAAAATGTTTCGGCACATATTCTATAGGCTCACAGTGTCAGCTCTTACACAAGATTCCTTATATTGATATCCATGAAACTTGGCACAAAGGTGCAATTTCATGTTCCTTCCTTTTCAACTCGTAAAAGTATATAACAATCACTCATATAATACCTACTAAAACTAAAGGGAAAGTAGTTTTTTATAAAATTATATTGTAGAATATTTGTTCGTAAAAACCTATGTTATTATTCGCCACTCTATAACTATTTCTTTGCATTCCTGTTAGAAATTTGTTTTGCTTGAAATTTTCTTTTTACATATTTCCATAAATGGACTACGACTTGGAATGCTATGGCTTTTTCCTGTTGCAACCAATGTTTTACCCGCGAAGAATCTAGCTGAGATATTTCTTATTCAGCATATAGAAGCATAAGTTTTGCACGATTTCCAAATAACGAAACCGATCCATTATTTCATGTGTTCGAAATATTTACCTAATTCCAGAGCGTGAAAAGTATGCCCAAACCATAACCGAACCTCCACCATGTTTTACGGTTAGTTACTGATAGCGTATGTATACGGTGACCAGATAAGAACGATAGGAAAAATAACTTAAATAAAAACACAACGGTGTGAGGTATACAATTGATTCTGGATTTATTCATTCAAATGGCAGCTTCTGCTTCGCTGGCAGTGCTTTAAGCGGTTAGTCTAATTTTTGATGACTCGAACCAATATTTGCGGCGTTATTCCGACAATACCTGGTTGGCTTGTTATTATAGACTAAGGACTTCACGTAGCCCCAGAGAGAATAATCGAGTGGTGTCAAATCGCATGATCGCGGCGGCCAGTTGATGAACGCTTGCCGTGAGATGCGTAGCATGTATGGCATGTATCGCCGTCTTGTTGGAACCACAGCTCGGATATATCGATGTTGCCGAACTCTGACCACAGAATGTCGGGTAATATCGCTGGATACCTGAGACCATTGACAGTAACGGTGTCGCCTTCTTCATTTCGAAAAAAATAATGTCCGATCATGCCGCCATGCAATAAGCAGCACGAAACAGTCAATCTTTGTGAATGCATTGATGCTTGGCCATCCGAAGCCAAAAATGGGCCTCATCCCAGAAGATGATTTTTTGGCAAAAATCCGTATCTCCGGCCAACACTGCCAGCGCCCAATTAGCGAAGTTATGGCGTTGTCTACGGTCGTCTGATTTCAATTCTTGTGTCAAAACAACAATTTTACGGATGTAGGCCCAAATCCAACCGGAAAATAAGCGGGGTTGACTTTCTGTCTCATAAAAATTCACGTTGCCTGTTTATAACTGAGCCGGAATTACGATAGTATTTTTTAATAATTTCCACATGTTCGGCAAGCGTAAAACGATGCATGATAAAATGGCAAACTCTACTGAATATTCTGACAGCTGGACGTCATTGGTAACTTTGACAGTAGCTGAAACATAACAATTGGAAAAGCTATTATTGCTATCTGGTGGCCCGTTATTATACCTTTCTCCCCATGGCCGTCTCACCTAATGCTTTCCATTGCCTGTAAATAATTGAAACTAGACTAGAAAAAAATGTTTCTTGGATAAAACACGCCTAATTGCCATATTTGATTTGGATAAAAATGGTTTCTTGGGCATGGATTTCTGTTGGTGTTTTCATCGAGTTTTGTTTGCCATCTTCAGAACTATTTATACGGTCGATGGTGTCCTCATCGGTAGAAGATTTTTATTGTTTTTGAAATCGTTCCCCTCGGTATTTTCAGATGACTTGAAATCTTAATCTGTTTTTCTGCATTTTTGAAGATTGAAATGAAATTTGTAAATCTCATCAATACTTTTCCAATTCTTTTTCCGTAATCTAAAATATCGTTCCTAAGCCGTACAACTCGCTTATGGAATGCCCTGTCTAGCTCTTTATTTTCTTGTCATTATAACCTTCAAACATTTACAACCAACGTTCATCAGTACCTCTCCTTCATTCCTCCCTGATTTTCGTTCGCCCCACTGTGTGCAAGTATTTTAAGGGTAAATGAATCCCTTGAGCGCACGCAAAGTTTAAAAAAAAAAAATACGACCATTGTTCTTATTCTCTGCATATGTTTTAAATAAACAATATATCAGCGATGCTAATTGTTTGGAAATCTCGTGGAAAGCTTTTAAAAATTTTACCTTTATTAGGGTTTGTTGGATTCAAATTAATACAGGCCCCTTCATCTTACACCCCTTGTTTTGTTTTTATATGTAAACTGTTAATACATACGTGTTTAAATATTTTTTACCAAAATGGCAGAAAATTAACAGTTGTGGAATCATTTTGGGAAAATTGTGGTACGTGGACTAAGTGGTAAAAATTAAACAAAAATTATCAGGAGAATATCATATAAGTATATTTCTTTGACGCCTGAAAAAGCACATCAACAAAGTTTGTTTGGAGGTTGCATATCAGGGCTAGAGACACGCTGGGACCACTGACAACTACCATTTTAAGTGAGCCGGGTAAGAATATGAATACATTTGTTGCATTTATCGCGGGTATATTGGACATACATTATCTACTTCAAGAAAGATAAGGATATATAGTTTTTTCCCTTAAATCAAGCCTCTTAGGATAGTTATACTCATCATCCTTTTCCACACATAAACTTGAAAATACCGTTGTGTGACAATAAACCTGTAAACCGGGTGCTTTGGTCATACTTAGTCCAGGCTTTAAGCGTTAGTATTTTGTTCTTTATCGCCCTTTTCCTTTTGCTGTAATACCAGCAATAACTCAAACCGGTGAAGCTTCTTTCCATTCTTTTAAATTTACCTCTCAGTGGAGCCTTATTTTTTATTTTTTATTTTTTATAATTTACGCTCGCCTAAGGGGTTATGTGATTACCCTTTTACTGTTGCCAGGGCGCGGGCGGAAAGATAGAAGGAGGAGAAAGGAAAGCATTGTTGTGATGTAGTGGTTTGAAACTCAGGTGTGTTTGGTTTCGATATTGACTCTCCAGGGGTGGGAGTCCGAATAGGATGGAGAGATTATATAGGTTGCGTTGGTTCACGGTTCGGACCGTTTTTATATGATTTCACAGTTGGACTTAATGAAATGCGCCTACACCACTGATAAAAGTTACATATTTCCCTTCCTGAATTTCTACTCGTACTTAAAAGAACACCAAACTTTTCCAAAATATTTATTTCACCAAAAAAGTGAAGTATATTTGTCCGTGTATTCTGACAATAACTGAGTTATTGTAACTTGAATATGTTTTGCGGCGCTATGACCGGTAAATAGAAGTGACGAATGACAGCCTAACAAAGTCAGCCTAGGCTGGATAAATTTTAACAAGTGAGGTATCATTTGATTTCTACGAATCAAGAGAGTGACATTGGGTATATTAAGTGTAAAAAATATAAAATGACGGCTGCCAGACACGGTAATGTTGTATTTTTATTTTTATATTAATATAGGCCGCTACTTCCTAAAATTAATTAATACTAATCATATTATATTAATATGGCCCACTACAACTTAAAAACAATTAATAATTAATTAAAAAATAATATGGTGCCGCTACTTCTTAAAGTAATTATATTAACATGGCCAGGTACTGCTTAAAATTAATTAATAATTAATTATATTAATTCGTTTAATGAAAAGTGGTATTTTAATGGAGACAGTGTAGAGATTATAACAGAATATAAACATCCCCAAGGACTTAGATATATAGAGACATTTAAAGGAGAAACTGTGTAGCGATTTCTTGCGCTCGATCAAAATCCATTTTTTTTTTGTTTTCGTCTCTCAAGAAATATCTTTCGACAGTACAAGTAGCTCAAAATGCAACTACAAAATGTTATATAGTATAGTACGTCACATCCTTTAAGACCCGCTGTTAAACTGGTGAGCTATATTTTCGCTCAAAATTGGCGTTTAGTTGCTAAACAGTATACATTCTTTCTTTCTACCAGGCGAAAAATCGGCATTTTGGTATTAGCTTTCTAGCAGATACGTGGTGCGCGGAGTATTTTATTATTTATTTTATTCTCCGTGGTAGAAAATAATATCGCCAAGTTTTCATAAGTAGAATTCTTACATAGCATTAACATAGCGTTTGTGATTATCGGAAAAAAAAATAAATCAAAATATAAATTCTAAGTAAACCGAATTAAATCCAAATCTAATTTAAAACGAGGTAAGAAAAAACCACCTTAAGTTCGACTAAGAGTGTATAAAATATCTTTTCACATATTTTATTCTCAAAAATGTGTTCTACTATTTTAGTGCAAAATACGAATATTAAAAAAATAACAGTAGCAATAGGTGTCATAATCGCGCCTTTGTGAACAAATTTTCATCAGATGGATCCTACACTACACATCCTCCTTAAGTAAAAGAAGTTGATCATATTATTATGTATTAACTAAAACCCATATATTTATCTACAATCAAATTTAGCTATCTAGTGTGCACACCTGATATGCAGCAGAAATCAAAGTGGGTACATCTTGTTCCGGTAAAAGTTGAGTTGGAACACCGAGCTCTGACGGAGGTGGAGGACAGCCAGTGGTCCACCAACCCCAGACCTCGGAAAACAACTCTCATAGGTTTCACGTCGATTTTCCCCGAATGAAGAGGTTCTCGGTAATGCTCTAAGGACAGTAGAGACACTCACGACGAACCAGGAGCCCAATGTTAGGAGGCCCAGCAGCAACACCGTTGTCGGAGCCCGTAGGGTTGACGGGAGACACGCAGCGCGCTGCAAATAGGACGTCTGAAAGTCGCCGACGGGTGGGGATGGACGGCGCTTTCCATGCAGACACACTAACACGATTATGACGATTGGCGGAAACCGATCCCTGAAACTTACATCCCAACAAAAGCCAAGAAATATAGAGGCTTAAAGAATACCCCATCCTGCAGCCGATGTGGGTACGGACACCGGCTTCTCATCCCACAATTGATGTGGATGCAGCTAGCCAGAGCTACCACCGAGCCAAGAGACCAATCGATCTCTTTCATAGCTCCCAACGATGGAGCAACAGAGTAGCAACAGCCGTGTGCAGTCGGACGGCCAGTATAACCATACATACCCCGACGACGCACCAGATTTACAAGGCTGGTTCGATGGGTGAAGAAGGTATGACGACCCTTTTTTAAGCCAGCACCACACCAATGGAGCACCGAAGGAGCAGCAGATGCATGTAGGCGGACTGCCAAGTAATAAGAAAGCCTCCACCGAGGGAACAACAAAAACACACAAATAACAACCAATACACAACAAAAAACAGCACCAACTAACACCAAGCGTGTTTTCTCAGACACGCTAAATCTAAGCCTCTCTTTCCGTCTTCCAAATCACTGCAGCGTGTTCCAGGCGGAAATTTTAGCCATTAAAGATAGCTCTGTCCTGGCTGAAGAAAAGCGTGATATCTACAAAGGATATCCGCATCTTTTTCGTATAGTCAGGCCGCTATCAAATCCCTGGACTCATTCGCACTAAATTCTAAAACCGCCCTTGACTGCCGATCATCTCTTATGGAGATAGCAGAGCAGTTCAACCTTCACCTCTGTTGGGTGCCGGGCCACAGAGACGTTCCAGGGAATTGTAGAGCCGATGAACTCGCCAAAATTGGAACCACTCTACCTATTCTACCGGAAAGGAGTAGCATAGGTATCCCAATCGCAGCGTGCAAACTAATATTGAAGCTGGATGCCAATAAAAGAACATACCTTAGGTGGACTGTTGGACCAACATATCTAGCGCCCAAACAAATCTGGCCAAAACTGGATCTGTATCGCTCTAAGTGTCTGATCATTCTAAATAAGGAACATCTCAGCGCCATCATAGGTGTCATAATTGGACACTGCCTTATAGGCAAGCACGCAAGCAGGCTTGGCGCCTTTACAAATGATTTCTGTAGAAGCTGCATTGACGAGGAGGAGGAGGAGGAGACAATCCTCCACCTACTCTGTACATGTCCAGCTCTCTCCCAGAGAAGAAAACTTCACTTAGGAGCCTTCTTCTACAACGACCTAAACGATCTGAAAAATACAGATGTAAACAGTCTCCTTCGCTTCGTCAGAAGCTCAAACTGGTTCCATCAGTAAGAGGATCATAGATCCACGTGGCATCACAATGGGCCATTAAGCCTAAGTGGGTTGGTTTTATCCAACAGCCACTCTTACCTACCTACCTAACACCAACCAACGACAAACAACATCCAATAACAAATAGCAACAAAAACAGATAAATAAGAACGCTGAACAGCAACAATAAACAACAATAAACGAAAACCACAAAGAGCGGATCGACACAATAAAACGACCACTAAAAACAAACGACGAAAACTGTCGTAGCCCGAGGGCAGAGAGGCCAGATGGCAGAAAGGCCGATATACAAATAACAAAATAAATAAATAATCGTAAGCAGCGACACGCTATTGGTCAGTCCCCAAATCCGAACGCCGATCCACCGGAGTAGTTAGGAATCCGTGGTACAAAAAAAAAATTACAAGAGGCACTGCATTTAGCTTTTGTTAGAGGATTGATGGATCGAGATGCAATCACTTTTGGATTGTATCTACACTTCGGTCCAACACTCCAGCTAGTTTTCCATCGAGTTTACTTTCCTCCGCGGTTGTTTTTGTTTTGCAATAAGTTTTATTGGTATAATTCGATGTGGGAAAAATACCTGGGCTAAAAGCTACGTATAGTGATAGTACGAGTATGGTATATTGTAGCGTAAAATAGAAAAGCGTGGGAGGCGCATGAGTTTAAAATTCCCGAGAATAGACGGGACACGCGACCCGTTAACTACTGTTTTTTTTTGTTTCTCGCGACTGTGAAAATAGCGGGTCACTCTATTAATGAGTGTACCACTAATTCAACCTAAAATAAATCGTAGAGCTCCAACGGAGCTACATATATAACGTTGTGTGAAATCGGTTTTTATTTATTTTTCTTGTTTTACTTTCCTTCTTTTTTTTCTGCTAATCGGGAAAGATTTTTCTTTTGTTTTTTTTACAAGGGTTTCGTGATCCCAGTGAAAAATCACGTGGCGCTCAATTTATTTTTTTTGTTTCCATTCCTGCCATTAAAGCGCTACCTGACGAAGGAGCCCACTGCGGTCCCAGAAGAAGCAACGTAACTGTTGCCGGGATTTAACCATAACAATCTTTCAATTGATAATACCATAAATACTATATATTGAGTATCGCGGATAGTTTTGACATCTTCAGTTTAACCATATATTAATAAGCATATAACGGGTGACCAGATAGCAATGACAGTTTGTCATATTGTTATGTTTCAGCAGCCGTCAAAGTTACCAATGACATCCGGCTGTCAAAATATTTGGTAAGGGTTGCCATTTCATCGTGCATCGTTTTATGCTTGCAAAACGTACGCAAATTATTAAAAAATATTATAGAAATTCCAACTAAGTTGTAAATACGCAACGTGAATTTCGAAGTGAGCATGAGTACACTCTTTTGGATCTTAAACCAAAACTTGCCCAAAAAATCGTCTTCGCGGACGAGGCTAATTTTTGGCTCAGCGGCAATGTTAACAAGCAAAATTGCCGTTATTGTAGCGAATACAATCGAAGAATGTTCGGCCAAGCATCAATGCATTCGGCGTATCATCGGAGACACCGTTCAATGGTTCAGGTATAGAGTGATGTTAACCGACTTTCTGTGGTCTGAGCTCGATGTTTCCGAGCTGACTGCGCTACATGCCATACAAGCGAAGCAACGCTCGAAGTTGTGAAGGAGAAATTTGGCGACTGGGTCATGTCACGGCAAGCTATCATTAATTAGTCGCAGTCGTTCATTGATCTCCGCCGAATACAGACGTGTTTCGACTTTTGGTTGAGTAGTGACACGAGTTAAAAATAAAATAATTAAAAAGACAATTGGCTAATACAATATACGGCTCCAATTAGCCCAGTGGAAGTGTGCGCGATTACCAGTTAACGGGTGCGGGTTCGACTCCGGGTTAAATAGATCTTTTTTTTTCTTTTAATTCAAATTTACCGTTAACTGGTAAATAAATAAAGTGTTAAACAACATCACGCGATGGATTGTGGAGAGCGGTCCGCTACGCCAATAGCGGGATCCGCTGATAAGACAGGCGACATATCAAGTTGTTCAAGCCAAACACCAGCAGGGGCAGAACCAAAGACGAAGAGAAGAAGGAAGTTAAGGGTAACTTCCAGCTTTGTACAACGTCCCATCTTACCAACTTCCATTGTCGAGCTGCTTGGTGGAGTGAAGGAAGGGGCGCAATCAACGTTATCAACGGCAGCAATGAATCATCCCGGGCAATTTATCGACAACAACCCATTCGCCTCAGATGTTCACGAACATCTGAAAGAGAACAGCTTCGCTTCCTTGGCGTCAACCGAATCGGAAGATGAAGAGGAAGAAATGGAGTCAATAAGAAGTAGCATCAAAATGCTACAACAAAGGGTACTAGCCATAAAAGGCAAGCAAATGCTAAGAAGGAAGAGGGAAGAGCAACAGCAATCCTATCAGCAACAGCAGACGCAGCTAGCTCAAAATCAGAGCCAACAACACCAAGCAAACACGATAGCACAGGTGATACACAAACAACAACAAAAACTTAAAAACCACCAGCAAAAACAACAAGAGCAACCACAACAACGGCAACAGCAGCAGCCACAAAAACAGCAACAGAAAAAACAGCCGCAGCTGCAGCAGAAACAAAAACAGCAGCAACAAAAACAACAGCAGCAGCAACAACAACAACAGCAGAAACAGCAAATTTCAAAACAAAGGGTTCCACCTATAAATACTCGTACATTTAAGATGGAACTACAGGAAACAAAAGAACTATGTAAGTCGACCATAGGCAATAATTTTTATATCAAAAGACTTAGCTTAGATAGGCACGCGATCCACTGTAATACAGTGGAGCGCTACCACAAAATCAAAAGTTTATTGAAGGATTCGACGACGGAGTTCTTATCCTACACCCCTAAGGGTGAGAAGCTGCAAACAATGCTGCTGAGGGGGTTAGAACCGTCGACTGATCCGGAGGAGCTCCTTGCACTGCTGAAAGAGAAGGAGTGCGAAGGATTCAAATTCGTGGGGGTCAAGCCATTTGTCACGGCTAGAGCCAAAAGGGAGAAGCGGAAACTACCGTTCTTCCTGGTCCAGCTAAGTCCCAACAGCAAACTGGACGGTCTAAGGAGTATAAAAGTCCTAGACTACCAGGTTGTACACTGGGAAAATTAAAGAGGAGCGAAAACATTTTACAATGTGTTCGCTGCCAAAGGTTCGGGCACGCCGCGTCAAACTGCGAAATGCAGCCTCTATGCGTGAAGTGTGGAAAGAACCACAAGTACCTGACATGCTGGCTATCTTGCTCTCTATTCAGAGACAGATGGCACAGCTTCAGCGTCAAATACAGGAACAGGCTAAGAGGGTAGATCAAATATACGCGCTGCGGCTGGCCCAACCCACGCCCAGTCGTAATGGGTACGTACATGGCGGAGCAAACCCTGAAGGTCCTTGCAGTGAATGTTAATTCACTAATTAGGTTCGAACGAAGAGCCGCACTGTTTAAGTTGCTTAAAGACTAAGCCCCTGATGTGCTTTTGGTTAGCGAAACTAAGCTTACCAAAAGGAACAAAATGAGACACAGAAGATATGAAATATTACGAAGAAACCGACCCAATTCTATTCAAGGAGGTGGTGTTGCGATCTTTGTAAGAAAGGGACTGCGTTTCAAAAGAGTATACAGTCGTGTAGTACGTAGGTTTCTGGTGCTGGAAGCATGCATCATGTACATCCCTCTCCGTAGTGGAAAGCGGTTATACATGGTGTCTGTTTGTGCATCTAAGGCTACTCAATCCACTTTATTCATCTCAGAGCTCGAGACACTGTTTCGATTCCTGAGGCTGGAATTGGAGGAGAACTTTTTTATTATCGGCGGAGATTTTAACGCCAAACATAGAGATTGGGGAAATAATACACCAAATACTAAAGGGAATCTACTATTCAATTGGTGGAGTCAGCACAGTGTAATGTCTCGACTCGGCCTCAAAGCGACGGATAGTCCGTCGTTTCCCAGACACGGGTCCTATTTGGATCTCCTGCTGTTCGACTCACGAATACAACTGACGTGCACTAACCAACAAACTACAAACTGTCTACGCACTTTCGTGTATGACAGTGACCATTGCGGTCTCAGCACCGAAATAACTGTTCCCAACGAAATTGCGGAATTGGATGAGTTTGTGCAAAGGCATTCCTACAATTATAGCAGGGTGCGTTGGACACACTTCACCAGAACACTGACTAGAGCACTCTCCTCGAATTCGCTCTACCCACCGTCCAACAGAAATCTGTCAAACGAGGAGATTGACAGGTATCTAAAACTAATGGACGAGACAATTAAACGAACAATGGACAAAACGATACCTCGGTATCAACACACTGACGACGAAGACTTATTCCGCAATGCAACTATTGACGCACTGCACCGACATAAAAGTAGGCTGCTGTCAAGGCTAAAAACCTTGTACAGACAGTTTACTGACAGACATAACCCGGAGATCATGACATTGAAGTCGTCGATTAAAAACCTCCAGATATTAATAAAAGAAAATTACAGAAATTCTGTAAGTTTGTATTGGAACAATTAAATTCGGGCTGTAAACACCAGCAACCCGAATATGTTCCCGCAAATAAATAAAATATTTCGGAGAAATAATCAAAACGACCTTCCATGTCTCAAAATCGCCCGAACGACGAACAACGAACAAATACTTGTAGCAGCAGGTATCGATCCAAATTAGGCAGTTGATGATGACAATTTCTTTGTGATCGAGGATCAGGAGAAGGTAGAGGCTTTAGGAGCGACTTTCCAGGAAGTGTACAAGGCGAATGACATCATTGGCCCGAACCACGACCTGGAGAGTCAAGTCCTTGTGCACAACTTCTGCCTTCGAAATGAAATTGTGAATTGGCGATTCAAGAACTCGGGTTTCATCCAGTTCAGTGACGAGAATATGGCAAATAATGTCATCACCAACGAAAGGGTATTACCACCGTTCATTTCAAAGGAAGAGCTCCAAACGATCTTCGAATCACTTAGAAGTAAGAAATCAGTGGGAACCGATGAAATACCGAACATTGTGCTTCGACATCTCCCACTAAAAGCGGTGGACATTTATACCACCCTGTTTAATAATGCACATTATCCAGCGCATTGGAAAACTGCGGTGGTACACCCCATTCCCAAAAGGAATAAAGATACTTCCAATCCGGCGAATCTCCGCTCGATCAGTCTTCTTCCAAACATCAGTAAGGTTTTCGAGGAGGTGATCAATAGAGTCCTGACTAAGTGGGTTGAGGACAAATATATAGTTCCGGATAATCAATTCGGTTTCAAGGCGGGGCATGATATCATTCATGCTGCGTCCAAACTGGTTTCTGATATCCAATGGAACAAAGGCAAGAAACAGTGCACTGGTGCCTGCCTGATTGACTTGGAAAAGGCCTTCGACACCATATGGTTAGAGGGACTCTTCTTCAAGCTGGACCGGTTGGACATTAGTAAACCACTGCTGTATATTCTTTTTGATATGATCTCCAGTAGACAGTTCATCGTGAAGAATGGTGATGTGACTTCCGCTGGAATATTTAACATAAAAACGGTCTGCAACAAGGTGCGGTAAATTCGCCGATCCTATTCAACATTTACACAAGTGATCTGATAGGTTCACTTCACCATGCCGTAGCGTACGCAGACGACTTAGTTGCGTACAGATCAGGTCCAAAGATTGAGGTCATTAAAACACTTTTGCAACGTGACTTTGACAAAATTAAACAATATTGCGATGACTGGAAGTTGAAAATCAACTTTCAGAAGTGGGAAACCATTCTGTTTAGGACGCCTTTGTCTGGGGCCTCTAGGGATACCAGAAAGAATTAGCGAAAGTTCTCTGTCGTGGGACAACATGGACAGCCACTTGCTTGTCGAAATGTAGTCAGATACCTTGGGATTTGGCTAGATCAATATCTGTATTTTAACAAACATATAGATGTTGCTCTGGCCAGAGCCAGAGGTGCTTTTGCCCTTACAAAGAGACTGTTTTATAACAGCCAACTCGATGCGAGGGTGAAGGTGATCTGCTACATGGCCCTTATCCGGCCTAGCAAGTTTATTGGAAAAGATTCGGGTGTTTGAGAGGGCTTGTCTTCGTTTATACAGAACACCAGAGTCTGAGTACATAAAATTCTACCCTAATGAGGTCTTATACAATAGGGCGAACCTAATAAGAGTGGACAATTTTGTTATTATGTTGACTCGAAGGCACATTGCAAGAGCAATGACATCGTCGAACAACCTGATCTCTGGGGCTTACTACCCTAATTATATGTATCATGAGAAAGTTCGCTTTGACGGCTATGTTCCTCCAGAAGCGTTCCTCTACCTATATAGCAAAGGTCTGATTCAGGACAGATTGGCGGTGCCGCTAATCTTCCACGTTGCTCGAAAGGCTGCGGACAGGCGACTCAACTACGACAGAGACGTCGCACACGGCAGTGCGGAGCGTCTCCGGTTCAGTAGGGCGGTAGGGAGTCGCGACAGGAGAGATGTTGCTCAGCAGCACCAACAATTTTGGTGGCTTTTTGAGGGAGAGGATGCTTCGTCGGTCAGCCTAATTTTTTGTTTTTTAACCATGGCCGGCTTATATAGTTTTAAGTAGGAGTAAGTTAGATTTAAGAAAAAAAAATATATGAAAACAAAAAAAAAATTAATAAAAATAAAAAATAAAAATGAAAAAAAAAACATGTATATATATATATATATACATATATTTATATATTAGGTATATATATTATGTATATATATATGTATGTATGTATTAGATGTAAGTAGGTTAAGTATATTAAGATTTATTTTTAGGTAGTTTGTAGGATATTAGTTTTAAGTTTTATAATAAAAATAAAAAAAAAAGCAGTCCTGTTACTAAGTTTTTTTGTAAAAAATGTTTTCTTAGTTTTAATTATAATGAATATAAATATTGTAGTATAGTATAATTGTAAGATACGTCGAAAGACATAATTTAAGTGCTAGGATTAACTTAGAGTGCCCGCATGGGGCCAGTAAGTTAGAATAAGATAATTTTAAGTTAATTAAGCTAATTTTTAAGCATTTTTTTGTCTAGCATGTAAGAGTAAATTAAGTACATAAATAAAAATGCATAAAAACTGAACTGATCATTAATTAGCCGCCGCGATCATGCGATTTGACACCACTCGACTATTTTCTCTGGGGTACGTCAAATCCTTAGTCTATGCTAACAAACCAACCACTTTGGACGAGCTCGAGGCCAACATTCGACACGCTATTGCCGGAATAATGCCGCATATATTAGATCGAGCCGAACAATTGGACTGACAGCATGAAGCACTGCCAGCGATGTGCTATTCCACGTATAATGGCAAGAACGTAGCTTCAAAATAAAGCCAGAATCAATTTTATATTTCACACCGTTGTTGTTTTGTTTAACTTTTTTTTCCTATTGTTCTTATCTTGTCACCCTACACATTTTTTGCATAATGGTCTACATAGTTATCTAAAATTTATTTTCTTTTTCTCAAATATACACTATGCAATGAATTGAAAACGTAATGAAGCTATTGTATGTTATTATTTGAGTTAGTATAATGATTTATTGTATTAGTGACCTGCAGACAATAGCGGCTGTGTGTTTAAAGGTGTGAAAACGTGATTCGTTTTATTGAAGTTGGCGGGTTGCTGAAACTAGATAGACATAGCAATCAAAGTACAACTAGTGCATAGTAGGGTGGGCCAGTCCTACGGGGAAGCGTCGTGTTATTACAATGATCTTTTCATCTAAATTTCAACATAGCTTAATAGGTATATTTATGAATGTGTAGGAATTCCCGCATGCGTGGTAAGATCCAGCACGGTAATTATTTTTGTAGGTAAGCAAGCGACAGAAAGATCCTCCCCATCCAACGAGCTCAGCTAATTGCTAAGGTATTTCATTAAAAAGAAAATTTTGCCTTCCTTCAAGCACATCAAATTACAAATTATATGATAATGTTGTGGATTATATCTTATAAGTTAATAATATGGATAATAATCGGCTTCCAAAATAAGGCTTCAATAGCGCCAGTATATAGTGGGACTAGCTGTAATGCTGAGTGAGTGGAAGTACCTCGCGGTGGTGGAAATGAACTGAATTTTAATACCAAGCATTTCGGAAACTTGAAAACAATTCTTTACCAGCTTATAAAAACGAGGTCACGGCCCGTGCTGCTGCTACTAATATTCCTTCCTCATAGGGGGAATCAGGTGCTCAGCCGCTTCGGCAAACCTTATCCAAGTCGCTATATATCCGACACCGAAATGCTCTACGCATTATCAAATACGGAGGCTGAGAAAAATGCGAACATAGAGAGCAAAATATAGTGGACTAACAACATCCTTAAAGACGGACTACCCATTGCTCCCAAGTGACAGAGATCGTTGGAAGAAACCGTGTGGATTTCCAATAAGCCCAAAAGCAAAATCACCAAAAAACCCCTTGTGCCCTCCAACATCACATCCCAGAGGTCATTTAAAGAAGTCTTAAAGATGCAATAACGATCGCGGTAATCCACAAAAACGACACCGATGGATCACGCTAAAGCTTTCGGGCAACTTCTTGGCCAGCATTGGGAAAAACCCCGGATCACCTCCCATCACAAGCAACGCTATCTGGCATGCCTGGCACCAAGGCCATGTCAAACTTACCGTTCGTGCCGATCAAAGATCTCCCCATATCTGGAATTCATTCGTGGCCAAAAGATTCCTCACACATTCCACACATTTCCAGATATCATTCCAATCACACAAGATGGCATAATAGATGAAGATTTTTACAGAAGATTGGACTATAAAGAAAACACGTTCAAATATCGCTATAAGAACAGATACTATCTAGTGGATTTTCCTTGTGCACGCAGAATATAATTTAAGTTCAACAATTATCGACCAAATAGTAGATCAAAGATTGGAAAAATTACAGTCGCAACTAAAACTGTATCACTTGAACAAAGATGAAAGAGAGTAGATAGAAACTATATGTAGAGACTACAACCATCTATTCTGGTGACTAACTAACGTCAACGTCCAGAATAAAACACTCAATCAAAACCGACCAGCTGTACCTGCAGTCAATATTTGTCGTTCAGTCACTTCGAGCTTAACCGAATGCCGATTGGTTTCAACAACGCCCCTTCACATTTCACAGTCTCATGAACGTAGTACTCTCTGAACTAGAGGGTATTAAGTGTTTAGTCTACCTCGATGATATAGTAGTAATTATATAGAAAGAATTTGCAAGTTTACAATAACAAATTAATATATGTCCTCCAGGCGTTGGCTACATTCAACTTGAAGCTTCTATTATGAAAATACAAATTTCTCCAAATACTGGACACAGGCATTTTGTGATGAATCTTTCAGAATAACAAAAAAATTCTTAACAAAACCACTTATAATATTCTTCCCAAGCAATGAAGTCATCAGGGCGTTAATCTCGCAAAGCGATCAAAACCGCAACTGAAAAGTCGAAACAATATTACGATAGTAACTAGAATAAAATCAGTTTTAATGTAGGCGACAAAGTAAGAAACTCATCCAAATCGATGAAGATCGATAATAACTTGCTTCCATTTTTAGAGAAGCCCTTTTGCAAACAGAGCTACAACCACTGAATAAAACAGGAGTATACATACATATGTATTGTAGATCCTATGGATATTCTAGATAAATCTTTTACCAAATGGACATTTTTATTCAATTTCAATAACACTAGGTAAAGGAAAAGGATGTAACCTCAGACAGAAATCTAAAATATCAATCAGACCTCTGTATAACTAAAATGAAAGGATACGCACTAGATCATTGCGAAATTATGGTGAATATTTTGAACAACATCTTGATAGAAATTCAGTAAAATAACAGAGAATTCTTTTATAATACAATTTATAGGCATATTGGAAACCTAGAGCAACCAAGCTGGACGAGTATGTTGAACTTTTTTTAATAAATGCTTGTGTTGTTATGTGGAAAAATAAGAGAGCTTGTTTATTCGACCGAAATAGCATTTTTAAGTGAATTGGAAGAGCGTATTCTCGAAGCGTCATCAAAATCAAAAGCGAGGCAGCAATTAGCATTAATAAATATTCGCAGTGAAGTCCGGGATCTAGCATACATACAATACCCAGGAGGACACTTTGAGCACCTGCTATAACTCTTTCAGTATACGCGTAAAATAAAAATTATCTAAAACCACACAAAATCGGCTTTTTCTTAGCCTTTGGAGCAGCAAAAAAACCCTTTTTTGTAAATTTTCTAGAGAAAAGTGAAATCAAAATCAAAAATCTTCTAAAAGTCCTTAGTATTAACCGTTAAAATGGTTCAGGTTACACCAAGGTAAGCATTTTCTTAAATCCTCGATAAATGATGTCAGCATTGGAGACCCTTACTGTAGAATGATTTTTTCTTTGAATATAGTATATCCGAAAATCATTTTCCAAATTATCATTGACGAATTTGGGGGCATCGTGTATATTAACTATCTTAAGTGTAAGTGAATTTAAAAAAAAATACAATTTTGTTTAAACCTAAAGTCTATAATAATTTAATAAGCCGCTCACAGATTTTATAATGAACTCGTTATAACAACACGGACTTTAAACTTCTATAATACTTGCAGAGCAACAATGACGACTTAAGGTTTAAAAGCAAAGGCATTTCTATGGCGCTTCCGAGTGTTCGCTTATCTTTCGAGGTACTTTAACTGGTTGGGAAGAATCTCTCACCCTTTATTGGTTAGGTTCTATCTCTAAACTTTTTGGATGTTTCGCCAAACAGATATGGTTAAATTAGGGATTGTTTGAGCCCTGTCTAACAGTCTTCTTTGTTAAGGAAATAGAGTCGCGGACTCTAAGCACTACTTGATAAGTCTACGGTCTGCACTTTAATTATTTCTGCTTTCTTTGAAGATAGCCGAGATTTCGATTATTTCCGAACATGCAACTTCTTTCGGCCTATTTGGTTTATCAATAACTTGGCAGATACAATCATGTCTGCTTCTCCCAGTTATAAACTTTTGGACTCACTTTCTGTATTCGATGTATGCTGTTGCATATCAAACGAAATGGTGTCGCATAAGAGACTTCCAGAAATCCCGTCTTCGGTGAAGTGATAGCACAGAGTTCCAGATTTCGCAACAGAATGATTTTCCAGAGTGCTTTGAAATCTCCTTTGATTTCTGTTCTCTACCTGACGTTTTTTCCGGAGACAGCCTTTAAAAATAAGCTTGCAGTTTATAATTGCGATCCACTGAGATGCAGGTGATGCTACTGAGAGTTTGGCGGAGCTGGAGATGGTTATGATGATTTGATATGATGATGATTTTAACGATCAAAGGCAGCTGGATTGCATACCTGTTTATACTTTATGTAAATAGGTTGCACCAACGTCGTCTTTCAATGTGGTATGCTTTAACCCATGCATACCATAGACTCCCTAAGCAATTTGTAAACAATAAAAATTAGTAAGAAATATTCCATAGCCAGGCTAAAAAAAATTAACAGAAACAAAAGCAGTCATAATATGAAAATAGTATTAAGAAAAAGGTTCCCTTCCCATCTGATCAATGGACAGATTTATTGTTTCACTTCAAATCCCATTTTAATCTCTCATGGTTACTGGTTTTCCACCCTTGATATATAGATTTTTTTACTGTGTATAACTTTGTGTATATTTTGACAACTAATTTTTGTGCCATGCCATTTTACAAAAACATGTATCTTAATATTTCTAGTTTTATATTCTTATCGACTCCTGTCAAAATTCTAATACGCTTAATGAATAATATATCCAAAGCCAAGAAAAGGTGGAGAAAAATGTATGCGGTGAGCCTACTGTTAAAATCGTATAAGTTCGTATAAAGTTTGCAGCACTATTGAGCGTAATTTATTAAAAAAAAAAACTTCAAAAAGGCAAAACTACAGCTTCCATTTTAGTTCCGAAGTGAAAACAAGTAGCAGATACAGGAAAACAGGGTCTATATCTGACAAACTATCATACTATTCCCACTATATATCCCTACATACTCATATGTAAAAAAATGCAGTCTTCTTCTCAGTAAGGGCTTCAAAAAAAATTAAGTATGGTACAATAGAAAGATGCCATACAATTTGAAATACAACCAATAACTTAAAATTAGATATAAACGGAAGTAGTTTAACATAGGAAGTCGTTAAAATGGGGAAGTAGTTTAATAATTTCGTCTGAGGTTTTGCTAAGTTTTCGCATAAAGACTAAAATGGGTTCAAATCCTACAATAAGTAAAATTATACTGTCATTTTCTAAATAGTATATCATACCATATGTCGACTAAAATGTACTTCATGCTGGATAACGTCTAGAAAACCTCCTCGTAATTGGCTAGAAAATGGTTTCAACAAAATAAAATCAATTGTTATTAAGTGCCCTGATAACATGGATTATAGAGTCAATTGCATTTCTCAATTTAATTATAATATTGTTTCATTATGAAATCTTAAACAATTTGGCCAACTTTCTATTTTGAAACATCGTCTAAATTAAAAACTTGCAAAATCGGGACAAAATGTTTGTAAATAGAGTTTCCAGTACCTATAATAAGAAATTTACATAATTTATTTTTTCCTTTTTTTTTAAGAACTTAACACTCAAGAGAGTATGACTACTTTTAAAATGCCGGAGCTCGTGTTAAATTTTACGCAAAATTGGGTAGTGAGAGAGAGAGAAAGATGTTTGCACTCAGTGGTTATTTCGCTCTATGGTGGCATGCAACATTTAATGGGGAGACTAAATTATTATTGTAAATTGACTTGTTGTTATATTTTAGGCAACTATTTATCTCACCAGATTTTAGTTGTCTGAAAAAAAGAATGTCAAACGGCCGCTATTGGAATTGAACGTCGAACCTCTGATTGGGAAGCCTTGAGCCACGGCCAAGTGTTTGTGAGAAAGTAACTATGATTTTATAATCATAATAAAGTTCTACCATATATTCATATAAAACTAAAAGGAATAATACTAAAAAATTTGCGATTCATACTCGTATTACATTCAACCCTAAAAGGATATTATTTACGAGTATATTGCATATTTGCTGTATTTAATTCTTGTTTTTTTTTCATTCTCTTTGATGATTACAACATGAACTGGATTCTATACAGAATCTGTTGGAGATTCTTAAAAAAAAAATTAACTCGAATCGTATCCGAAATGATTTCTTTATACGGTTATTTTTAAAATAATAATACGAGTAACAGCAAAAACTAATTCTGATATTATTTCAATTATTCTTTGAATTTTTTGGCATGGATATATCTGCTCTTGCGGTACTGTCTTTTTTTCATTGCATATCATTCAGGGACTTGTGCTTATTTGCTATTGTTTCTCAGTTTCATGAGGGAATTAGTTCATAACGTAGCGTTTCATTACTAGTGTTCTTTGTGTCACAAAATGCCTCCGAAATGTAAGCTAAATTAATGCGGGAATCTCGTAAGCGCGAGCAATTACGCAACGGTGAAAAACCTACGACAGAAAACGCTACTAATCTTAAACAATAGATGGATTCGAAACGGAAGGCTAACTTAAGTAAAGTTCGAAATAAAGGAGCAGAAATGTAAATCCGAAGAATTACAAGTCCATGATGCTGTTGATCGTAAACGTGAATCCCGTGAACTACAAGCAGTAGCAGAAATGTAGATCCGAAGAACGTAAACCATATAAACTACAAGCAGATGCAAATAGCGAATGGGAGACTCTAGACTTTACGTAAAGCTCGAAATAGAGGAGGAGAAACGTAAACCCGAAGAATTGCAAGTTTACGATTCCATTTCCGAACCCCCGTACAAAGTCTTTTGAACGTCGCTTTATCGAAAATAGATTCGGAATATCGTGTTTGCGATCGTTTGTGACATAAAAGGCGTGCCGGCGAAAGCGATCGATTTGATTGGCGAAAAATATCCTGACCAAAATCTAAGCAGTATGCGCGTGTGTGATGTTTGCTATAAACCGCAACTCGGTGTGAAACTTCCCCGTTAAGCGGCGGTAGACTATTTATGTTACAATGTACTTCCGTGCAGCGGAGCTACTCGACATCGGGTTACATTGTGGTGTTCAATCGACATTCAATATAGAAATTTATTTCATAATAAACGTCTCTCCCATTTTTAGATCTTATTTCATTTTTAATTTTTGCGTTTTGCAAAAGGTTACGTAAACAAGCAGAATTCCCATCTTTGGAATGAGGACACTCCTTAAAAAGCTCACCATATGGCATCGCATTCTGAAAACTGTATTATGTGTATCTCTTCAAAAATGAGGCCGAAGCACAAATTACTGTCAACAGACACCGGTACGATTATTTGCTCGCAAATTTAAGTGACATTAATATGGAAGAACAGTGGTTCCAACAAGATGGTGCTCCACCCAATACTACAAATGAAAGAATCACTTTATTGAAAACACGGTTTGGCAATAGAGTCATTTCACGAAATTACCAGACAATTAGCCACCAATAATGTGCGATTTGACGCGATTGGGTTGTTTTCTGTACGGCTAGGTCAAGTCACTAGTTTATGGAAATTGGACCCATTTAATGCGTATTGTAAGGGATATATTGCATATATTAAATGGTGTGAAATAATGTTTCGAATGAATTTAATAAATCGCCATCCAGCTGATTTCTTTGTGTTTTATTTACACAAAGAAGTTTAAGTCTCTAAAAAAAACACCCTTTACACAAAGTGTTCCGGATAATGTGTCGAAGACTTTAAGTGGAGATATTTGACATATTTTGAGAAAAAGATCCGAGATCCAGAGACTTTAAGCCAAGCCTTGCGCTGCCCTGTTTTGACTCCTATCGAAAATAGCATATTTCAAATCTATGAATGTATTTAAAAAAATGGGTTATCGTTGAACTTGTAACTATGACTACTTTAATTGTTTGGAAGCAAATGTTGCCGTACAATGTGTCAAGAATTATTGAAGATCAAAAGTAATTTTTTGTTTTAAAACCTTAAATATTGACTGTGTCATCATCTTTTACGGAAAAATATCTTATTAACGGCCATTTTGAACAACTTTTGAACGTATACCTTGTATTTACAAAAAAACAAAATTTGCAGGTCATTTCATCTCAAGTTAGTAGTTTTCGAGATATGACCCAAGTTGTTTAAACTATAAAACTCAAAAATGGTGCATTCAACAGCGAATGAATTTAACTATAATAGCTAACGGCAGCTATGGAATTTTTTCACATAAAATAAATTAGTTATTGGAATATCTAAGACAATAGGATCTGGAAGGCCTGCCCCAAATGGCAAGATATTTAATACAACATTTTCCAGATTGAACGCGACAGGAACAACAAGGAAATCGTGGAGAAACTCTCGTCCTGCTTTAGCAGAACGAATTCGCAGCTACGAAGGCATTTTACGTTACGTCAGAGACAATCGAAATACCAGTTTTAGGCAACTAAGCAGATATTTTAATTTACGCAGGAATTACATCTGTAGAATTCTGTATGTAGAAGGTATGTATGTATATATTCAATCATATACCAGTACAGGAGCTACAACTCGGGAATTCAGAAAAGCGTTTGGAAGTCTGCAATTATAGTCTAGGACATCTCAATTCACCAGAGATGAAATCATTACTTTCCACAATTTACATACCTGCGCGGGTAACAAGCTGATGGGACCATATCTCCTTCCTTCAAGGAAGGTCTCTGGACTTGACACTAATGGACTTTTGTTTATGGGGATAGATGAAGGACATTGCTTACTCACAAGAAATAACAACATTGCATAGGATTGTCGAGGCAGCTACGAAAATCTGCAAGGAGTTGGAAGTAATAGGCGTTATTAGATAACCGTGAGTTTTAATTGTTGTAAGAGCGTCTCGATAAAGGCTTCTGGGTTTTCTCCACTCCAAGGTCGGCAATTCTGGTGGTTTATATATCATTTAACCAAAAATGGGCTTCATCGCAGAGCAAAATTTTGCGTTGAAAATGAGAATCATGTTTTCGGCCCATTCACCGAAACTACTACGCATATAATGGTTACGCGGTTTCAAAAAGCTGGATCTTATAAGCTTTTAAGCCAAGATCTTTCCGTAAAATCTTCCACAAAAGGATGGACATAGCTCCAATTGCTGTGCACGATGGCTAGTCGACTCATTCGGATTCTCCTCGACACTGCGCTCCACAACTGCAATAACTTCTTCTGTCCGCACTGTTTGCCGTCTTTGGTGGTTTTCGCACCGCATCCACTAGAGTGTACGTGGTGCGAAAACGATTCATTGTACTCCGAATAGTTTGGCGAACTGTACCAAGGTTTTCAAAATAAGTTTGCACAATTTCCACCCGTTGTCCGGACGATAATTACTCACTGTAAAATGGCAAAACCTGCTTATTACAAATCAACTTGCAACTGTCCAATTTACAATCTTTAGAAACAGTGCTGCCAGTTTGAAAACAAAACGTCTAAAAAAAATACCCTTTATAAAGAGTTTTCTGATATCATTGAATTTAATTATATTAATAAAAGATCTGTGAAGTTATTCGAAAAGTGAAGATTTCGAAAAGTATTCCTTATTAGGAATTTAAAGGTGCGGTGGGGCGCAACCAACTTTGTGGTGCCACTTAGGCCTATTTTTAAGGGGTTAGGCCAATCTAGAGGCCGTAAAAATAGGCTTTTTTGTGATTTTTTTTTCAGAAAAGATATAAAATAAATCGAGTTTACAAAGGTAGAAGTTTAGCGAACACATGATTAACTGTAAAACATAATTTTTTGTAGAATAACTTATTTAAAAATGGTGGCAGTACAGCATTTCTAAGATGACCTTTCTTTTTTGGAAAGTTCTACGCCAATACCAACAGCTCCTGTAAACTTTAAATTTTGATAAGCCTCAAAATTTTTTTTATTATACATAACAACAGCTAGAGAAGTAAGTAGGACTTGTTTTGATTTATTGACTTTTGGCCGAATGACGCACTTATAAAGTCAAATTTGCAAAATTCGCGGAAAAATCGCCAGAAAATTGTTAATAACAAATGAACTATGCCTTATAAAGAATACTACGTACTTATCTAGACAATATATTTTTAAAGATCTCGTTAAAATTTGAATTAAATTGGTGGAAAATTGTTTAGGTTATGGTTGCCGCTAACTTAAAAGATGCAGTTTTGAGATAAAGGCGTTTAAAATTTTAAGTTATGGTGAGTCATAATAAATTTTGCAATACTTTTAATCGGCGATGCCTGCACTATATACTATATGTACAATAATTGGCCTTCTGGACAAGTATCCTGCTTTTCCAATTCTTTGCTATTGGATTTTAATGCTCCACTTTTTTGTAGCTTCACACAGCGGTCTTTCTGCAAGCTTTATGTGCTCTTTTTGTCAATTTCCAAGCACATTTCGTAGCTGTTTGGGCGATTTCTAAATCCATCGGTATCATTATGTGCAGAATTGAAGAAAAGCCGTCATTTAACACGCAAACTGCAATATCCATAGCTATATCCAACACAGTTTTACCACTAGAAATGAAGTTTGGGACCAATGCCCACACAGTGGAATTAAAACTTTCATTACAGTTTGGAGTATAACCATCGATGCATCGAGTAAGAAGGTCAATTCTTCGTAGACTGGCTTGATAGCTGCATACACTTCAATTGGGAGAGCTAGGTTATGTTTGTATTCAGCAAAGTTATTTGTAGCTTTAGCCTTTAGCCATGAGCACCATGAATCCTCTCCGATCGGACATTTATCGTGCTGCAGTTTTGTATCAGTAGATAATTTATGATCGAGTGTAGTCCAACTGCTTCTCATGTTTTCAACTGAATCATAGTTTCTACGAATGGCTAATCCATAATAAATAGTGAGTTCGTCTATTAGTTTTCCCGTCAATTTTCCCCTTCTATGGAGACCTTTTGTATTCTTTTTCAGTTTACGTAGGCGGGTACCCATTCGCTTTTAAATGTGATCTATTCACTCTTTCTTGAGTACTGTGACGTTCCCATAGGGCTTACGATCATTAATGGCTTTAAAAGTCTTAGAATCACCGTCACCAATATAATGGGTGGATTTTACCTAGTGCGAAGCTTCGGACCGCTGAAATATTTCAACAACTGCATCGACTTCCATTTTTCCTGCTGATCTATCGTGATTCACATCGCGCTGACCTTTATGATTTTGTGCCCATTCCGTATTTTCTTCGGTATCTTCTTTATTCTTCCACGCCTTACAGTATTTTGATTTCAGTGCGCAGTCTATAATTTTTACACTGTAATTTCCAATAAGAGTCACTAAGAAACAAGGACGTGAACCCACGCTTTCTCAGCGACCCATCGCCTGATACCATAATTCCATTTTCTTCTTTTTCAATACAAATCATCGTTTGCTGCTTTCATCCTACTTTATATGCAAACTAGTTTAACTAGTTTGACAACCTAATCATAGAAAAAGTGAAACATAGGCAGGTGTTATTCCACGAATGCACAAATCGTTTTTAATCGCATGGAAATTACAATTCGACGGTTTATGTCATAGCCCTTTTCAATAAATGGACTACTAGGTATTTCAGTCTGTACACATTTTTCACAGGACACTACTATTTTGAATCCCAAAACGTGCTTACCACCTTCCGTAAATTTCACTTTACGAACGACTACGCTTGAAATAGCTGAAAAAACTGCAATAAAGTTTATCATACGATAACCAAAACGTGAATTCATTTCAATATCGTACACATGGGGTGGCCGTGGTGTAGTGGTACTAGCAATCGCTTTTCACTCGGTCAATGGTCAAGGTTCGAATCCTAGCCACGACAAAGTTTTCATTTGTGTAATTTTGGAACTCAGTCAGAAAACTCTGCGTGTGAAGGCATAGCACTGACGTGTAGATTTGGCTGTTGTAGGGTTTTCAAGCACAAATCAACCGTTAAAATTCACAACCGGAATCATTCCGAGTGAAGAAAATTTCTCCGTCCTATTCGGACTCCCACCCCTAGAGAGCCAATATCGAAACCAAACACACCTGAGTTTCAAACCACTACATCACAACAATGCTTTCCTTTCTCCTCCCTCTATCTTTCCGGCCACGCAATGGCAACAGTAAAGGGTATCATAGCCCCTTAGGCGCGCGTAAATTATAAAAAAAAAAAAAATCCTCCGATTGCTAAAAGTTTTTCGCGGATGTACCAGCATTCATTTCACTTGCTGCCTCTAACTCGTGTCTATTCAACGGTCTTCTTTTAGATATTCTCTTGCTGTATGTACGTGTCTCTTTTGCACCTTTTTGACTACAATACACTTTGTCACTCATAATAAAAACGAACCAATCACAATCACAAAACAAAAAAAAGTTAGCACAATTATCGATAAAATAGAAACATTCCTCAAATAGCGTCCTTCTCGAATGTTTCACTGCACGAAACTGACTGAAATACTGTCCCTCGTTTCGGTTATAAGACGCTCGCTGCCTACCTGACGGCCTTTTATTATACTTTGAAAAACAAGTCCTTCGAGATAGTTCCCGGCCAAAGTCTTTTGGCATATCATGGTCCTAAGAGACCATTGAAAGCAACAGAAAAAATTGCTTTTTTGAAAATCCTAGAGTGGCCTAACCCCTTAATGTGTTGTATTTCCACATGAAATGTCGCAGGTGCATTTGACTTTAGTCACGCTTGAGGATACAGTGGACTTAAGAAAGGTTGTTGTTATACGGAAAAAATAATTAGAACTCGTTCAAAATTTTTATTATCTCTTTAACAAATTAATGAATTGTAATATCGTTCTATATGCATAAAGGTGTGTCATTCCCTTTCGCCTCCTGGGCGCAAATGAGTTTTCGGTAAATCGTCAGATTCGATAAGCAGAAATCCCAGGGATGACACAAGCAAGCAGGGTCGTTATGTGCAACGCATACCATTCTTCAATTATTAATTCGAATTCTAATTATTTCATGCGACGAAATCTCAATCCCGTGAATCTAAGTGTCATATACACCTGCGACATCTAGCCTCGCAAGTTTAAATGTCGGTCTTTTAAATAATCTTGATAAAACCTGTACTACCGCTAAGTGAATCTGACTATCTGGCACTGGGAATACTTCCGATAGCTTTCCTCGCTTCCATTCTCTTCTACTTTCATTCTCGTCGCATGTTAGGACAATATCGTCCACCTTTGCTTACTTGTGCCATTTTGTGCGACGTGTAAGAGTAGGCAGAGTCTCCAGAACCCATCTTCTCCATGATGTCTGTTTTAGCTGTCGGAGAATATGGCACCGTACACACACGTCTTCATTCACCCCTGACGTTTGCACATAATTTGGGCTACCCAATAAGAAGTGATTAGACGTAAGATGCTCGACACTTTCGTTTTTCTGTGGCAAATGCGTAAGATGTCTTGAGTTCACCAAGTTTTCGGTCTAAATGAGTAGGTAATTTAGAGCGTGTACTTGTGGTGCTCCATCGTCCGCCGGCGTGCTGAAAACCCACTCAATGCCAGGACAAGTGAGCTCTTTTTCGATGGCACCTTCATTAAATAACCATTTCTCTTTGCTCGCCTTAACGAAATTAGTACCACGACCGCTCCTAAGCAGGACTGGTACTCCACGTCGACTCACAAAATTTCGCAAGCACATAATTACAGCGTCTGCGGATCAGTCCCTTGCTAACTCAAAATGAATTACTCGTATGGTTAGCCACGTAAATATTGCATCTCATGGCGACGGCCAATGGATATAAAGTATTGTATATCTGTGGAAAGTTGCGGCATGAGAAGTATCTCTGGGATGGCTGACGAGTTCTTGCAATGCTGACATTCCGTTTTAACTATTCTGACAAGTCGTCGAATGTTCGGGGTCCATTACTTAGCTCGTATTGCGCAAATGATGGCCTCCTGATTTTGATGTTGATACATTTCATGGCAATAACGCATTATAATCTTCGACATTGGACAATTCTTTAATAATATTATTAGCCTCCTTGTGTCGCTGTGTTGGGATCTCTATAGGTTCAGCCGAAATAATTTTTGTATTATTGATACGAGTATATGTCGTTAGCACTGGACATTTTCCAATTTGCCTTTGTTTTCCATAATTTGGAAATCGCCAAAACGAGAGATTAGGTTGTGACACGTACAGTTATCTCAACCGTATTGTTTATCTCAACCAATATTACTTTTCTTTAACTTTTACTTAAACCACTTTATCACGCCAACACGCCAAAGTCGTCATCTGCCGAAATCAGATTCTACAGAATATATTCGAAAGAGGTCAGAATAGTATAAATATCAGCATCAGTTGAAAGTGTGAATTAAGAGAGTGATTTAGTGGTTTAAGTATTGTAAACGATACGGTATAAGTTGTTCAGATAACCGATTAAATTGTGAATAAAGCGATTGTATTGAAAGAAATAAGTTCTATCATTTGTAGATACACAAACATTTTACATTGGTGTCAAAAGTGGGATACGACTTATTGTGTGTAAAAAAAAAAAATAAAAAATTGTTTTATGATTGTTTGGAAAAGCTATAACGGGTCGAAAACGGGTTGACGCTCGTCGAACTCAAATGCGAGTTGAACAAGATCAACCTCAGCGCCAGTGGAGGAAAGAACGACTTGGTATTCCGACTTCAGGATGCTTTGAACAACGAGGGCCATGATCCAGATACATACTCCTTTGATGTTGCCGAGGAAGAATAGATAAGTACCGGCATTGACATAGCTCTGTCGATGCAACTACTCTTGTTAAAAATTGACGAACAGAAGAACAATCTGGAAGAGCAAAATAATAGCCTCGAACACAAAATGGACGACCAAAAGAAAAATCTGGAAAAGAAAAGCACATTCTACAGACCAAGTTCGAAGAAATCGACGAAAAATTCGAACACAGTAAAGTTGAGCAACTGGCAAAAGAGCTTGTCACAGTGCCAAAACAGAAACTCCGAGAATGTTCTTTAAGCCGTCCAAGGAGAAACGAGCTGAAGCCTCTTCATTCGATAGTCTACTTACGAGAAGCAGTTTGAAATGGCTGCCTGTGAAAACGACTGGCACAAAGAGAAGAAGTGCTTTGCCCTAACAATGGCTTCGCATAGTCCTGCAGCAAGATTACTGCAAACAATAGACATAGAAAAGCATAAAGATTATGTAGCTTTCTACAGGCTATTGAGAAACGGTTTGGGGATAGCCGCATGCTGACGGCTTACAATGTCCAATGATGCAACGAGGAGAAACACTGCAGCAGCTCCAAGCAGACGTGAGTAGACTGGCACATTTGTCATACCTCACCCCTGGCTAGAAAATTATCGACGGATTGGTAAAAGACGCATTCATCAGGAGAATTGCGAATTCGGAAAATAACTCTTGTTGAAATACTTGTCTTCGGTCTGGTGATGGAAGCAGCCAATAAGGCTTCCAAAGGAACTCATTTCGTCAGGGAAGTGGTATCTGTTGAATACTCCTGCGAAAGACTTAGTGCCGAGGAACGAGATATGCGCTGCTAGAACTGCAATCAAATAGGACATTTTCAACAACAGTATAAAGAACCGGTCCGACGAAAAGGCTGCCCTCACTGTGATGACAAACAAATGGAGGAAGAAACCCGCAGAAATGACTATCAAGAAGCCGGTCAACTTTCCCGAAACCAGAAGAGCAGCAGTTGGTAGCAGGAGTCGATGGCCCGAGGACCATCATCTCG
Organism: Volucella zonaria; assembly: GCA_963966105.1. Taxonomy (NCBI): domain Eukaryota; kingdom Metazoa; phylum Arthropoda; class Insecta; order Diptera; family Syrphidae; genus Volucella; species Volucella zonaria. The sequence goes on along the minus strand of OZ014533.1, from coordinate 35,046,515 downwards.
CTAGCAAAACGATGCAATGGAAGCCTTCTGCTAGAAGTAGACAGTGGAAAGGAACAATGGATGGGAACCATGTACCGGTGGTACAGCCTCAATTATCAGGAGGGATCTTTTGCAGAAATTCTGGTTGCATAACACCAGTAATTACAGCTTGAGAACAGCTACGGGAGGAACGGCTAAGGTATATGGCAAAGTCCGTATAAAAATGCACCTATCCTGAATGGCCTTCTCTCACGTTTTTCTGGTGGCTGATACATACGACTAAACACGGAAAGTGCTCGTGGTAGCCACCGACTTTATTTGATGGAGCCACAAGATAAGTGATACTTCATGGTGGAAAACCTTAATCGAACAAGGTGGTCTTGTAAGGATTCTAAATCCAAAGATATTTAGGGGGGATAGTGGGAAAATGTGCACCTATTGAGGCTTTATCGATCACAACGGAAACAATTCAGAGCGCAAAAATCAAGAACAAAATTATCAGTCTCTGTAATCTGCATCAAGAGCAGCGTATCCTGGCAAAAAAAACTAATCGGTGAATAGGCTGAAATAATTACTGAATAATACGCAGAGTATTGACGTATACAACTTGTTCAACCCCACACCGGGGAGGCCCGACCAATTCGTCAACCTGCAAGGCTTCTTCCTCTGGCAAAGCAAACAGAAGTTGCCAAGATGAAAGTTGAGGAGTTGATTGAAGAATAGCAGAGTCCGTAGGCATCTCCAGTGGTCCTCGGCAGCACGAGATTTTGTGTAGATTACCGACGTCTTAACGATGTCACCAAAAAAGACAGCTGCGCAACGCTCTGGCCAGCCTCGAGCGATTAATGAAACGAACACTACAAGGCCTCACTTGGAAAACCTGTGTAGCGTATCTGGACGACGTTATGGTCATATGTAAGGAGTTCGAGGAACGAGAAAACCTAACAGAAGTCTTGGAGAGGCTACGAAGCGCTCATTTGAAACTGAACCCAGAAAAGTGTGCGTTGTTGCGTCCAGAAATAAAATATCTGGGTCACATTATACATATCAGCGGAAAGAGTAAGGATGTATCCTGACAAAATCAAATCGGTGAAAAGTTCACCTGCCCCCAAAGATAAACACCATCTGAGAAGCTTTTTGGAACTTACCACGTACTACAGGTGGTTCGCAAATGATTTTGCTGGTAATGTGAAGAGTCTGCATCAACGTACGGGAAAAGGCCGACAGTTCAGAAAGAAGAGGAAAGATCTAGCTGGCGGGAGGTATCGGACCGGAGCCAAATTCTGAAGGCATATTGGGACTCGCTTTGTGTGCAAGACAGTTTGCTGAAGAGAAAATGGGAAATTGCATCTCGTATGCAGCTAATCGTGCCACGGTCCATAGTCAGCCACTTACTGCAAAAAATACATGACGGAATCTCAGAGGCGCACTTGGGAATAAACAAAACGTTGGTAAAGCTAATGGAGGGTTTCTATTGGCTAAGCGCAAAACAATATGTCGAGAATTGGTGCAGAAATTGCATAAGGTGTGCGGCTACCAAGGGTCCAAAGGTAAAGCCACGGAAGTGTTTGTCATCCTAAATCAGAAGGCTAAGACCATAGCAGAACAAGTAGTGAAAAAAACTGGGTGAGCAGATTTATGGTTTCAATGGAGCTACACTCCGATCACTTTGAGTCAAAAGTCTTCCAGGAAGTGTGCCAATATCTGGGACAACTCTACTACTTACACCCACAATCTGATGGAATGGTCAAGCGATTCAGTTGGACCTCGAATGAGCATCAGTCTAAGGTCGTCAGCAACTACCAGTAGGACTGGGATCGACTCATACCCCTCTTCTTAATGTCCTACCGAAACGCGGTCCATAGTTCAACAGGACATACGCCATCCGAGATCTTATTTGATCAAACAGTTCGATTGCGCAATAAAGCGCACCACATGGTATATTTTGAAATTCCTGATAGGAAAGTTTATACATTCACCTCGAAAATCGAAAATGAAAATATCTATTGTGATATCCTTACGTTTCAAGGTGTCTATAGACAGGTTTTAAGAAAATATGTGTGTGAATATCCGTATGTGCTAATTTTTGGGCCTACGATAACCCGCTAACGAATGGTTCTACGGACTTGAATTTATGTTAGATGATGCGTCTTCATGCGGAGTCGCGGCCATTAGATTTTGACAAAAATCCGCCGGTGACTTTTGAAGTTATTAAAAAAAAACATAAACAAAATACAATCAACTTTTTTTAAAAACAGAGGACTATTTCGAAATTTACGCATCACTTGTCGAAACCTATTAACAATTTCATGTCCTCATACAACGTATTTGCGAATGCCCCACGCCCACTGTTTTTTCTTTGTTCTTATAAGCTAAATAACATCCTTATATACCATAAAATATGATTTTATAAACTATTAGATATAAATTTATTTTATTTTGTGACTCATAATATGAAACAATTAGAATAAAACAATTTTTCTCACCAAGTTCAATCAGTCATATGTGAACACATTGACTATTGTAATCATTTTGCATGATAAACGAGTTTTTGAAGTACAAGAACGGTAAATTGAGAGATCGCTGTCAAATGCATCCTATTGTCAATAATATTAGAAAGTTGTCTTGTTTATTAGTTGTTTGTTTGAGGTTAACTGGTGAAAATGGCTAATAAAAGACTTACGACTGAGCAATTAATACAATGTTTTGAAGATTCAGATGAAGAAGCATTTAGTGGTGCAAGTGATGAAGAGTATCAGCCGAATCATGACGATGAAGAAAGCGAGGACACTGAGGTAATTGCAAACTTAGTAAGTAGTGCAGACAGGAGTATCGAGATTCCTTCACAAACGCCGGAAAGTTTATCGTCATCTAATGCGCATGATTTCGAATGGAAAAGAGTTGTTCTGCTTTTAGGGAGGAAACGATATACGAGTACTTGTAATCACGGCGTCCAGAACATTGCCGCAATTACTGAAGACGGACGAGTAAGTTTAGACAAAATCTATACTTATTTTGTATCAAATGAAATTATTGATGAAATGGTCAATTATATATACTAATAATTATGCTCAGTTGTTAAAGGAAGTACGTACTGCACAATTTAGTCGAATGATTCGATGGAAAAATGTTAGTAGAAAAGAATTGAAATAATTTTTTGGAGTAATTATGTATATGGGTCTCAATCCTAAACCGTCAACTAAACACTACTGGAAATTGGACGTTCTTTATTAAAATCCTCTTATGCATAGAATTAATATGTCAATTAAGGTTCACCTCAATTCTAAGTTGTTGGCATTTTACAGAAGTCCAAATAGGTGTTATTGGAGAACAAAGTACTAACAAAATAGACCCACTTATGCATAAAGTGATAAATAATTTTCGTAGTCTTTACATACCCTCCGATATTATAGTCGTTGATGAGTCTCTGGTTAAATTTCATGGAACGTTAATTATAAGATATATAAGGATGAAAATATACGAGTATAAGGCTTGTACAATTAATAGTTGCACATGGTCCTACTAAATTTATTCCAGAATATCGCATCAGTTAGAGGGTCTCGATAAACCTGGTTCAACTGTGGTACAGCTAACCACTTTTAGATGAAGGTCGTATCATTGTTGCTGACAAATATTGTACCACATAAGAATAAAAAAAATTTGCCAGAAGAAGTTGTAAAAGCGAAGTTAAAAAGAGGGGAACAAACAGTTAGACAAAAGGACAATCTCTATACTGTAATGAAATTGCGTGACAAACGTGAGGCGCTTATGATTTCAACATGCCATGGAGGTGGTATGTCTTTCGTGGTTACAAAAAGAGGTGACGTCGTAAAACCAGATGCAATAATCGACTATAATGAAGCCAAAAAAGGTTTGATATCTCGGACCAACTTGCTTCATTCCATTCTCCTTTACGCAAAAATTTGTCTTGGTATAAGAAGATAGGGATCGATTTACTATTTCAAGTCGCCGTTATTAATACTAGATGCGTATATAACGAGTTGGCAAACGACCCTAAGCTGACTGTTTGACAAGTTTGAGAATATTTAATCCGGCATTTTCTTAGACCAGCAGTATCAACTATAGAAAGTACCCCCCTCAAAGATCATCAATCTCCTCTAGCACTCCATGGTCTTCCAATTCAATTGCTTCTTCAAGTAATTCTCGGCATAGTCTGCAAAAAATTCCATGAAATGTAGGCAATAAACTCATAAGAAAAAGATGCACCGGGTGCTATATCAAATTAAAAAATCATGGGTTTTTGGCCAGCAAAGCAAAGCAAGTATACACTGATTCTGTCTAGATTGTTATAATGAGAAACATCCTTGATTTTTTTCATATTCTTTACGAATACATGCAATATATAAAATTTAAATACATTAACTTTTGTATTTAAGTTTTATATATTGCATGCCTCTTCTACTGGCTAAAGGACAACTTTCAGTAAAAAATTGTGAAATTTTCTTTTATTTCCCTAAAGATTAGGTTTTTTGCTATACGTCAACGTTTAATTAAAAGAAATGTCTCGTCACGTTCATAACAAAAAATGTGTCTAAAATTTATACAAGAAATGAGTCAAATGTGACTCCTAAACTTATTTTAATACGCTCTCGTGAGTCATATATGACTCATTGGACAGGGAAGTTGTTAACATTGCACATACTTATTTTATGAAAATTTAAAAAAAATCAGAATTTTCTGTGTTATTCATGGACTTGTATAGCAAACATTTTAGAGCCGTCAATGCAATACTAATTGCGATTTCATAAATACAGAGTGTCTGAGATCTGATCGGTCGAACTATTCTGGGTGATATATTTTGGTGAGGCAAAAACAAGAAATTACATGAAAGAGGGGGCTTATACGCACTCCGGTCTGCGTGAGAACGGGATAAAAACCTATAGCCTATTTTTCTATTTCTTCAAAAATTATTCAGTCAGAAATTTATTTTACTTCATCGGTTTGCAATCGTTTTGGGAACTTATCCATTCAGTTGCAAAATAAGTTCTCGCTTTTGGAGGCGAGATCAGGTGGTAATCCGATCAAGAATATATGGTGGGTGGTTGTCGTCGCTATTTCCGGTGTCTAAAGATGGTTGTTTGCGCTGAAGTTATTTGTTCAAAAAATCAAGCTGAGTATAATAATGATCAGCATTTACCGTTTTATTGTTTAACCCGATTCTAGTATATCAGATCTCTCTTCCCTATTTAAATTGGCGTCGCTCCAAAGATGGCTATTCTACTTGATTATGGACGCATTTAACCAGAAGTAAGAATCATAACTGAACAAAGTTTTACAGTAAAAAACTGGGCCAAATTCCTGTTAATTCAGAGCCCAATCACTGAATACCCAACACATTAAAGGGTCATATGGCTTTAGCAATTCCACTACTTAATTGGATCTTATAAGTTTTGGGACAAGGATATTTACCAGAAATTTTCTAAATAATGGAGGAATAAAGGGCAAGTTTCTGCGAACGACGACGAATCGATAAATTGTGGTCTTCTTCAATACAAGCTGCCAATGGCGTAATATTTTCCCCCGAACGCCCTGTTTTCATTCTTATTGATGTGTTTCCAATAACGTAAATTTTGTGTTTTAATAACTCGATACGTTCGAGCCATAAGTTCTTGGATTTTTGAAATAAGTTTCAACGATTTGAAATCGTTGTTGTGGCGTCAATCTATTTACAATGAAAGGGTAAACTGTACTAAAAATAACTGAAGCTTGGGAGCTGTGATATTTAATTCCTATTAAGGAGTCTGACATTGAAAAAAATCAGGGGTTACATTTGTATCTGACATACTCGTACATTAGAACAATTAAAATTGTACCTGTGATCAGCTGTTTCGACAACAATACTTATAATTAGCTTAATTATCTTATTTACATAAAAGTTGTCGCGAATTTCTACCTACCTGATTATCATCGGAGTTAGATCCAGCCTCTACATTTAAATGTTCTATTGTTTTGTAGTTTGGTGATAGTCCTAGTGTATTAATAACTTTAAAAGATGTTGCCAAAGATGGTGATGATGGTGGTAGTGGTGTTACTAGCAAATTTGTTTCTGTGTTCACTGGAGCTATAACGTTCAAATCCGTATTGTGCTCACCAATTGGGGTATATTCTTTAAGAGGTGACTCTGCTACATTATTGGGTGACATATCTGGTTTACTATTTGCTATGCTTGCTTTATTTAAATTAATGTCATGTGATAAGGGCGTAATTGCATTATTTGTATGAAAAAGTAGCGGTGAAGTGTTTTGTTGGGGTCGTTGTGACTTCAGATGCATATTTCGTTGCATTTCCTTCGCAAGCAAATAAGCAAGACCGTCAATTTGATCCGACGGTAGTCTTCCAACGAGTGCAGATAGTTCTTGAAATTCTTGCAAGGGGGCGGGTATTTGCTGATCGGTTACTTCATTTCTGCCACCTTTTTGTTGGTATATGGATTTTGGTCCTCCGTCAATTTCATTTAATGACTCATCGGTTGGTAAATATGTTTCCTGGTTTTCAGCTGAGGTATTAACATCTATATTTTTCCCATACAAATGCATTGGTTGAATTGTATGCAAGTTTTCGTAATTAATTGGTCTACTACTTATAGGTGCTAAGAAAGCTTTTGGTTGTTGTTGCTTTTTTGTTGCAGTTGGAATCAAAACGCCTTGTAAATTTTGATTCAAAGCAGGGACAAGCTTGAGGTATGAAGTTGGCTGCAGATGGTGATAAATTGGCGCTGTATGTTGGTGTTGGCTTGGAAAATAAAATTGTGGTTTGTTAACGACTTCGGGAAGAAGTAGAGGAAGGGGCCTGGGTCCCATTCCTTGGTGCTGTTGCCCAACTGGGGGGGATATAAGTGCGAGGGGAAGTACATTTGAAACGGATGTAAATTTTTGCTCATACGCTGGTTGTGGATAGACAGTCATCAGATTTTCTGGAGTTGGGGCTGAAGTGCCAAGCGGCATATCTATTCCAAAAATATGTTTAACTTTTTCAGTGGGTTCGATTATTGCTTCCGAATTTACAGACATGAGATTATAATATGCTTGCGCTTTTCTAGCTTCCAGCGTTGTATCTATGACCTTTTGAACTTCTACAGGAACTGAATTAATAGCACGTCTGAACTTGAAAGGCATTGTTTGATAAAATAGGAATCTTTTACTTTCCTGTTTAGCTGAATCTTCATTCTGCTGATTTTCATTAGACTGAGTATTCATTAGTTCTTTAGCCAAGTTAGATCTCGTTTCACGTTCCTTCCATTCATTAATCATTAATTTTAAATCGTTATCAGGTTGTCTGGCGTCTTCAAGTTCAAAGCGTATAAATTGAGGCTGACTATTTGGTGCAGATCTTCGTGATCGCTTGTTCTTACGCTTTGCCTTCCTCATATTTAGATTGGGAGTAATAGTAGTTGAAATACTGGGCTTTTTTGCGGTCATTTCCCTTGCTCTACCACGTCTTATTGATTCCTTTACAGTTTCATCTGGTTCCTTTGCATCTGCAACATCAAATTTTATCAATTCTGGCTGAGCCCTTTGTGCGAAGCGCTTAGTTTTTTTCGAGTGAAATAATTGCTCAACATCTATGCGCTTGCTGGTTTCTAATTTCCTATTTGGTTCTTCAACAAATTTCTGTAGTCTTTCCTGGAGTTCACGATAAAAATTGTATGCGTTTATATAAGTGTCATCCAGTGGATTGTCCAGTTTCTTTGAATTTTTAATTTTTTTCCCATTTATATATTTTTCCTTTTCCTAAAAGATGGCAACAGATTAAGTGTAAAAAATATCTGATATTAAAAAACCTAACCTCATAGTTTTCAAATGATATCATCGAAGGATAATCAGGCCATTTTTCTTTGCTATTTTCAAATTCAAATGTCTTGGCAACTTTTTGTGAGAATATCAACCACAGTGCTATTATCTGCAAAATAATAAAAAGGAAAAAAGTTAGTGTTTGTATCTGATATGGGCTTTTCGTTCAGTATTTAATAATATTATACCTAATACAAAAAATTTAAAATAAGACTAACAAAAATCAGCCATAAACTGAGGTCATTCGGTTTTCGTTTGAGTAGTGGTACTTGACGAAGTTCAAAGGGTAGTGTACCTGCGGACCGCACAATTGCGAGAGCTATGGCCTCATGGTTTTATTCCTCCAGAAGCGTTCCTCCACCTGAATAACAAAGGTCTGATCCAGTAAAGATTAGCTAATATTCCACGCTGTTCGGATAGGCGACTCATCTACGACAATAAGGAGTGTCTCGGGTTCAGGTGGCTTGTTGAATAAGAGGAAGCTTCTTCGTCGAATTCCTTCGATCCAGGGTAGCTTCATTAGGGAGCAAAGTTGGCCAGTCTAATGATTTAGTAGTGGCCGACTTACGTAATTTTAGGTGGGAATAGGGAAGATGAAAACAAAAATTTTAAAATTACAAAAAAAAAATACAAAAAAAAAAAATTATAAAACAACAAAGAGGTGTGTAACAACCTTCTCTAAAAGAAAGGAAAAATTACAATACAATATATAATAAAATACAATAAGCTAGTAGGTTAGGATTTATTTTTAGGTAGTTTATAGGTTTTAGTTTTAAGTTTTATACATATTATAACAAAAGAGTCCATTCACTAAGTGTTTTTTCTTAAAATTTGTTTTCTTAGTTTTAATTTTAATAAATATAAAAATAAAAATACCATTAGAAACGTCGAAAGTCATAGTTTAGGGACTAGAATAAGATTATTTTGAAGTTATTTAAGCAAATTTTTAAGCGTTTTTTTTTAAATAGCTTGTCAATTAGTGAATTAAATTAAAATGCATTTAGAATGAGAAATGAATAAAAAGGTGCCCGGTTACCAAGCCAAAGACCTTGCGTTCGACTCCGAGTCGAATAGATCCCCATTTTCCCCCCTTTTTGTAATTAAAAAAAAAAATAAATGAATTTAAATACAAATAAATAAAAATGCATAAACAACATCACGCGATGGATTCAAGAGAGCCGTTGTGCCAATAGCAGTGCCTGCGGAAAACTCAGGCGAGTACATTAAGCCAACCAGCAATAGTAGTCGAATAAAACACAAAGAAAAGAAGGAAGCTATGGCCAATTCCTAACTTGGTAAAGCGCCCCTCTCCGTCAACTTCCACTCAAAAACTGCCTGGTGGAGTGAGGGAAGAGGTGCGCTCAAAGGCCTTAACAGCAGCCTGTCCTGGGAGATAGTAATGAGTACCCATAGGTCTCAGATGGCGGTGAAGGTCACTATTTAAACAAGAACAGTTTCGCTTCTTTGGCGCTGCAGCAAAGAAATCTAGCCATAAAAGAAACTCAAATGGCAAGAAGGAAGGGGAAGCAGAAAGATTACTCCCAACAAGAAAGACAACATCAGCAGCAAGTTCAAAAGCAGTCTGAACAACAGCTGAGCAAGCCACAACAAGAGGCTAGAATTATAACAAACAACAAATCACAGCTGCAGTGGGTGGCCGTGGCTCAAGTGGCAGTGTACTGACTTCAAAATCGAACGGTTGGGGGTTCCATACCAGCGGCCCCCGGAAGTCATTCTTTTTTCAGACAAGTAAGATGAGTGGTTGCCTAAAATACAATAAAAGTCCAATTACACTGATAATTAAGTTTCCCTATTAAATGTTTCAAAAAAACGTTGTTTGTCTCTCTGTCCCATTTTCCTAAAAACTTAACGCGTGCTCAGGCATTTTAAGTGTAGTAATACCCACTTGAGTCTTAGGTTCTAAAAAAAAAGGCATAGCAGCAACAAAAACATAAAAAATATCTGCAGCAGCAGGGACAACAATAGTAATAGGAACAAGAGCAATAGCAGCAGAAACAACAAAAAACTTCACAGAGATTAAACGTAGATAGGCACGCGATGCACCCGAACAACTAGCGATGGTCCTGGACTACTGCAATGTAAATTTTACCGCAATCAAAAAACGTGATGATATGGGTCAGGCAAAAAGGAGATGAAAAACTGCGACATTTACTACGGCGATTGTTATCGAAGCGCTTATTATCGCAGCGCTTATTTGGATGCGGATTCATGGTTAGCAGTAGATTTAGGCAAGAAGTCTTGAGTTTCGGGCATATGAATGAACGCTAACGGATTTAAGCTAATCGACTTTGCCGCGGGACGAAAAATTGCTGCGGTTCCGACATTTTGAGGACGGATGTGTTTCGGCTTCTTTTCAAGTGAAATAGTAATAAAAAAAAAAACAATTAGAAACATTTTGGCCAAGTGCTTCGGTGGTGCAGAAGTAGTGGTGTCCGACCGACAAAACAGGGGTCGTGGGTTCGATTCTCGAAAAAGTCGCATCGACTTTTTATTTTTAAAAGTGAATAAAACACAAAAAAAAAAAACAATAAAGCTAAAGTGGTGGTAAAGTGTTGTCTATCACGTGATGGATTGTGAAGAGCGGTCCGCTGTGCCTATAGCGGGACCTGCTGAAGTGTCAGGTGAGGCTTCGAGTGGTTCGAGCCAAACACCAAAAACAAAGAGAAGGAGGAAGCTTCCAACTTCCAACTTGGTAAAACGTCCCACCCTATCAACGGCAAACAACTTCGCTTCATTGGCAGCAAGCGAATCTGATGATGAAGAGGAAGAGATGGAGGCCATTAGTTGTAGCATCAAAATGCTACAACAAAGAGTACTGGCCATAAAAGAAAAGCAAATGGTCAGAAGGAAGAGGGAAGAGCAGGAGAAATCCCAACAACAGCAGCATGCTCAAAAGCAGGCACAACAACAAAAGCCTAAGAGACACCAGCAACAACAACAAGAGCAGTCACAACAACTGCAACAGCTAAAACAGCAGCAGCCACAAAAACGGCAACAGCAAAAACAGCAGCAGCAGCAACAACAACAACAGCAGCAGCAGCAGCAGCAGCAAAAACAACAAAACAACAACAACACCAACAACAACAACAGCAGCAGCAGCAGAAGAAGAAGAAGGAGAAGGTGCCTCCTATCAACACCTATAAATTGGAGGTAAATGCTACCAAGGACCTGTGTAGGCTGGTCATTGGTAATAATTTTAATATTAAGAGATTGGGGAATGATCGCCATGCCAACCACTGTAATACAGTGCCTCGATGCGTGAAGTGCGCAAAGAACCACAGTTCGGAGGAGTGTGCTCTGGGTAGGGACGGAGTATCCGATAGGACACAGCTCTCGTGCGTATTATGTGGGAACGTGGGACACACCGCAAACTATCGGGGTTGTCCTAAGTTCGCTGATATTAAAAAATCAAAACTGGCTTAGCAACAGAAGGTGGAGGTCAAGCGTTCACCTGCTAGGTTTCAAACACCAGCCGTCACGTCCCAAATTTCCTACGCCCAAATGGCGGCAGGTAGGGGGGCTACGGTACAGCAAGCGACTGTTGCTTCTCCGGCGCCAATGCCGAGAACAATGGAAGCTGCACCTAACATGCTGGCCATCTTGCTCGCAATCCAAGGGCAGATGGCTCAGCTGCAAAAGCAGGTACAAGAACAGGCCAAGCGGGTGGACCAGATCTACGCGCTGCTGCCGGGCCTAACGCAACACATGTCGTAATGGGTACGCACATGGTGGAGCAATCTTTGAAGGTCCTTGCAGTGAATGTTAATTCACTGATTAGGATCGAACGAAGAGTCGCGATGTTTAAATTGCTACAAGACCAATCTCCTGATGTGCTTTTCGCTAGCGAAACCAAGCTAACCGATAAGCACAAACTGGAGTACAACAATTATATTGTTAGAAGAAGAAACCGGCCCGGATCCAAATGTGGAGGCGGGGTCGCAATCTTCATTAAACAAGGTATAAAATTTCACAGAGTGTACAAGGGAGTGTTGCGTAGGTTCCGGGTGTTGGAGGCAGACGTCATTTATATTCCGCTCCGCAGTGGAAAGCGGCTGTACTTGGCCTCTGTTTATGCACCTGAGGCTCCACAATCCACTTTATTCATTACAGAGCTCGACACGCTTTTTCGACTTCTGAGGCTGGAATCGGGGGAGAATTATTTTATAATCGGCGGGGATTTCAACGCTAAACACAGAGATTGGGGAAATAATTTGCCAAATACTAGAGGGAACCTACTACTTGATTGGTGGGGTCAGCACGATGTCATGTACAGACTCGGTCTTAAAGCGACGGATAACCCGTCGTTTCCCAGAGGCGGGTCTTATTTGGACCTACTGCTGTACGACGAACGTATACGACTGACAGGTACGAATTTACAAACGTTAAACTGTCTGCGCACATTCGTGTATGACAGTGACCATTGCGGTTTGAGCACCGAAATTACAGTTCCCAACGAAATTGCGGAATGGAGGAGTTTGTCCAAAGATATTCTTACAACTACAGTAAGACTCGATGGACACGCTTCTCTGCAACATTGACAAGAACACTCGCCTCGAACACGCTCCACCGTCCACCGTCCAATAGGAATTTGTCAAACGAGGAGATCGACAATTACCTAAAACAAATGGACGAGACAATTATACAAACTATGAACGCTACAATACCGCGATATCGACATACGACTAACGAAGAACTGTTCCGCAATCCTACTATTGACGCACTGTACCGACAGAAAAGTAGACTTCTGTCAAGACTCAAAAACTTGTACAGACAGTTAATTGACAGACAAGACCCGGAGATTAGGACACTGAAGTCGTCGATTAAAAATATTCAAACGTTAATAAAAGAGAATTACAGAATTTCTGTAAGTTCGTATTGGAACAACAGGGTTCGGGCTGTAAACACCAGCAATCCGAATATGTTCCCGCAAATAAATAAACTATTTCGGAGAAAACATCAAAACGACCTTCAGTGTCTTAAAATAGCCCGGACAACACACAACGAACGGTTACTGACAATAGCAGGTATTGATCCAAATGAGGCCGCTGATGATGACGACTTCTTTGTGATCGAGGATCCACAGGAGAAGGTTGAGGCCATAGGGGCGACTTTTCAGGAAATATACAAGGCCACTGATACCATTGGCCGTAATTATGACCTGGACAATCGCGTCTTGGTGCACGACTTCTACATTCGAAATGAAATAGGGAACTGGTGATCCAAAGGCTCTGGTTTCACCCGGTTCAGCGAAGAAAATATGGCAAATAATGTCATTACTAGAGAGGGTGGCCTACCCCCTTTCATTTCGAAGGAAGAGCTCCATGAGATTTTCGACACAATCAGAGCTAAGAAATCAGTGGGGACCGATGGTATTCCGAACATCGTGCTTCGACATCTTCCTCTAGAAGCGGTGGACATTTACACTACCCTGTTTAATAATGCAATGAATAATGCACATTATCCAGCGCATTGGAAAACGGCGGTGGTTCAACCTATCCCCAAAAAGGGAAAGGATATATCCAATCCGGCGAATCTCCGGTCGATAAGTCTCCTTCCGAATATCAGTAAGGTGTTTGAAAAAGCAATCAATAGAGCTCTGTCTAGGTGGGTTGAGGACAAACAAATAGTTCCGGATAATCAATTCGGTTTTAAGGCGGGACATGATATCTCACATGCCGCGTCTAAACTGGTGTCCGATATCCAATGGAATAAAGGCAAAAACCAATGTACTGGTGCCTGCCTTGTTGACTTGGAGAAGGCCTTCGACTCCGTATGGTTAGAGGGTCTTTTCTATAAGATAACTAGGCTGGGGATCAGTAAACCACTCTTGTACATTCTTTATAATATGCTAACCAACAGACAGTTCATCGTGAAAAATGGCGATGTGACTTCTGATAGAATATTTCAAATTAAAAATGGTCTTCAGCAAGGCGCGGTTAATTCGCCGATCCTATTCAACATTTATACAAGCGACTTGATAGGTTCACTTCCCCATACTATTGCGTACGCAGACGATTTGATAGCGTACAGAACAGGTCCAAAAATCGAGGTCATTAATACTCTCTTGCAGCGTGACTTCGATAAGATAAGACGGTTTTGCGATGACTGGAAGTTGAAAATCAACTTTCAGAAGTCGGAAACCATTCTCTTTAGGACGCCGTTGTCTGGAGCCTCTAGGGATACCAGAAAAAATCGGCGAAAGTTCTCGATTATTGGACAACACGGACAGCCTCTTGCCTGTCGAAATGTAGTCAGATACCTTGGGATCTGGCTAGATCAGTTTCTGTATTTTGACAAAAATGAAGATGCTGCTCTGGCCAGAGCTAAAGGCGCTTTTGCTCTTACAAAGAGACTGTTTTATAGCAGCCAACTCGATGCGAGGGTGAAGGTAATCTGCTACATGGCCCTTATCAGGCCCATGCTGGTATTCGGGTGCCCCGTGTGGTTCAATGTACCAGCAAGCTTAATGGAAAAGATTCGGGTGTTTGAGAGGGCTTGCCTTAGGGCTTGCCTTAGGGCTTGCCTTCGCTTGTACAGAACACCAGAGTCGGAGTACAAAAAATTTTATCGTAATGAGGTCCTTTACAACAGGGCGAACCTAATACGAGTGGACAACTTCGTAATTAAGCTGACTCGAAGGCACATTGCAAGAGCAATGACCTCGACGAATAACCTGATATCTGGGGCTTACTACCCCAACTACCTTTACCACGAGAGTGTGCGCTCTGACGGCTTCGTTCCACCGGAAGCATTCCTCTACCTAGATCAGATAGGGTTGATCCAGGATAGATCAGCGGTCCCGTTAATCTTCCATGTCGCTCGGAAAGCTGGGGACAGGCGACTTAACTACGGCAGAGACGTCGCACACGGCAGTGTGGATCGTCTCAGGTTCAGTAGGGCGGTGGGGAATCGCGATAAGAGGGATGTCGTTCGGCAGCACCAGCATTTCTGGTGGTTGAATGATGGAGAAGATGTTTCGTCGTCGTTTCCGTCATTTACGGACCAGCCGTATATACTAATATACATATATTAGTATATACCTAATATACATATATTAGTATATACCTTTGTATATACTAATATATGTATATAATTGTGTATAATATCTATGTGTATGTATTGTGTATGTAGGTTAGGTTTAAGTTTATTTTAAGTTAGATATTAAGTTTTTATAAAAATATAACTCCATATGCTAAGTTTTTCTTAACAAATTTTTCTTAGCCTTAAGTATACAAAATATATACGAATTTCAATAAAATGTAAATAAAGTCCAAAGACATAGTATAAAAATTTAGAGTAGCTTAGAGTGCCTGTGCGGGGCCAGTAAGTTAATATAAGTTTGTTAAGTAATTTTAAGCTAGCATTTAAGCATTTTTTGTTAGTATGTAAGAATTAGTGATTAATATAATAAAATGCATTTAAAACTAAAAACAAATTCGATCGATGCAAGGCACGTTTTCAGTATTATGGATGTCCGTTGTGAGGACCAACATCGACTTCCACCATTACATTGTTGTAGTCAATTGTGGATATCCCGAACACCGCAGGAAGTAAGAAAGTTCGACGTGGGATTCCTAAAATTGCAAGAGATCGCCAAATTCTTTTCCGAATTTGAATTTATTGATAAGTTGATAAAGATTACAAACTTGAGAGAAGCACACGGTGATATCGTAATTTTGAGTGATATAAATATAAATATTAAAAATAGAGCGAAGAGTTATGTCCAAAATTATGAAGAAGGACTGGCCCCAAAGGGACTATGCAATATTATAAGAAATGCGACCAGAATAGACCTCAGAGTAGGCAGTTATACCCTATTTGACCATGTATTGGTAAATGTACCAAAGCAAATTTTTTTCCGGAATAGTAGAAAACGACATTTCAGATCACTATAGCACACTATACGGCATCTACGACGTTTGTCCCAATAATAATAATAATAAACCCCTAGTTTCAGTAGTGAGTACGAACCAAGTGAATGAACTAGTAAGAACTACGAATTGGACTACAGTTTTAGAAGAAATAAATGTCGAAGCGCTCTTTAATTCACTGGTTGCGAAAATGGGCGACGTATATGAAATATCAATATTTATTAGGAAAGTAACAACTCGCCAAGAAAATACTGCATGGACTACCAGAGACATGATAGTGTGTTGTAAGGAAAGAGATAGACTCTAGCGCAGATGGAAGAACAATCGGAACAACTTAATATATGAAGCAGAGTTCTAAACATTACGCAATCAGGTCAACAAGAAAATATCAAAAAGTAGGAACGAATACTACAAACTAAAGTTCGAACCAAGAAAATATGATCCCGAAAAAACATGGGCCTTGATTAAGGAAATGTTGGGAAGAAGTAAGCCGTTTATTGATAAAACCATTGCAAAAAATTGTTCACTGAGTTCGGGTAGCGCTACACTTATAGCAAACGATTTTGAACATATCTTCTTGTTGCAAGCAGTATCTCTTATCCACTCATGCAGTTTGTAACATCCACCAATCATTATAAAACACTACGCAACTCAATATATTTAAGTGAAATAGAATGTGCAGAGATTATGAATTTATTAAGCCATTTAAACATAAAGAAGGCTCCTGGAGTAGATGGAATTGGAGCCAGTGATTTGAAAACAAATGCCGATATCTTTGCTCCGATAATCACGTAACTTGCAAAACTGTGTTTCGATATATCAACGGTACCAAAGAAGCTAAAAGAAGCGGTTATAAAACCAATAAGGGAGTACCGTGTCGACCACCGACAAGTGCACACGTCATCTAGTGCACTCGTAATTTCTCGACAAAAAAAAAAAACTCGTAGGGGAAAAAAAAAACCAAACCATCGCGCGCGTGCGCAAAAAAAAAATATATTATCGTGCAGTGCAATTAATTAAAAAAAATCAAAAATATCACACAGTGCGGGTATCCCACCTCTCCCGTTCCTGGTCGTAGTACTGTTGCTTGCACTCGGTCACTGCCGTTACTGTATATATCATACGGTACGGGCAGTGACTGAGTGTATGTAACAACTGATGAGTAGCGGGTTGTGTGTGAAAATTTTGTTGGTGCACTGTTTCATATTGTTGTAAGGGTATAACACCTACAGCAATTTGATTCGGTAAACCAAGGTCGGAATTTTCACTTCGCAACCTTGCTTAGTATCGTCGGTGTTTGTGTTTACCGTGTTATGGCCAGAGTATTTAGGGTGGACATAGCCAATATACGCGGGCTAAAGAGTAATCACTTTTCTGCGTACGTCCACGTCTGTAAGTACAGACCAGCTGTTTTGGCACTTAGTGAAACACAGGTAGATCCCCGCCCACACCTCTCAGATCACACTGATCTGAAGCTACCTGGCTACGAACTAGTGGAACTATTCTTTCCTCATCGCGGTCTCGCCATCTACGTGCGTAGTGATGTAGCTTACGCAATTCCACCACAATGTAATCCCTATTCCAATCCGGAATTCAATTTCATCTAGTTCAAATTCCATCTCCTTAAGCAAATTATTCACTACTGCTTTATTTACAGAAGCTCCAAACTGGACAGCAACTCGACCTTTCACGAGTTTGATGCGCTGTCTGACTCCATTCAAAGAATTGTATCCCTGTACCCTCATACCACCACACAGCTAGAGAAGAGATTCCTAAAATAACCGTATGGCAATACGAGAAAGCCAATTGGAGCGGACTTAACAACTTCTTTAGGAATTTTAACTGGTCGTTATGCTTCCTCAATAGCGATGTGGATGCCGCTGCTGACTTGATCACAGAAACTATTCTCTTTGGAATGAGATGCTTTCTCCCTCATCGGATGAAGAGTATCAAACCAAGAGAAAAGGCATGGTACGACTCGAGCTGTAAAGAGGCCGTCAGGGTTAGAGAATTGTTTTGTCGGTCCTACAAGGTCAACCCGACAGAGGAAAACCGAAAAAAGTTCAAACGGCCCAGAAATGACTGGAACGTTTTTTTCAAGCGTGTGAAATTCCAACACGACCAAAAACTGAGACAAAAAATACTGCAATGTCCCAAAGGCAGTAAAAATTGTTCGTCGTTTGTCAAAAACATTAGAAATTCTGCCTCATCCTCCATCCCAACGCCCATTTACAATGACATTCCAGCTGTCAGTTGGTTGGACACGGCCAACCTGCTGGCTGCACACTTTGCGGCTAGCTCAACACTCCCAGATTGTGCTTTGTCCCCGCCTATACTTGAATGCGGCGAATCTTCAATGGGACGAATCCACTTTCGCACTCGTGTAGTAGAAAGAGTACTTAAAGATCTCAGCATACATAAATCCGCTGGTCCAGATGGTATATCTCCCCTTCTTCTGAAGAGGTGTTCTTCCACGCTGGCAAAAACACTGCGTAAGCTTTTTCATCAATCCTACTCTTAAGGACTCTTTCCGAGTAGATGGAAAACAGCATTTGTTCAGCCCATCCCTAAAACAGGCGAATCTTCTACAGACCCACTGCACTTACGTCCCTTATTTCCAAGGTCATGGAAACGTTGATAACCCGTCAGCTCATGAAGTATCTCGAAACACGAAAACTTCTCAATGACCGGCAATATGGTTTTCGTAGCAACAGGTCCACTGGTGATTTGATGGCATATCTCACCGAAACGTGTAACCAAAGCGTACATCAATCTGGCGAAAGCAAGATGGTTGCACTTGATATTTCTAAGGCATTTGACAAAGTTTGGCATCAGGCTCTTTTGTAGAAAATGCGTGCTTTTGGGATCGATGACTCTCTCCTTCAATGGATTAGAAATTTCCTTTCGGAACACTATCTTGGACGGTTTCAAGTCTAATATTCACAAAACAAATGTTGGTGTGCCCCAGGGCTCCGTTCTGTCTCCGACATCATTTTAGTTTTCATTAGTGATCTCTTGTCTGCTACTTCTAATCCAATATATTCCTTTGCTGATGACAGTAATCTCTGCTTTTCATATTCTTTCGCGGACTCACGCCCTGCTCTTCGGCTGTAGAACAAGAACGGCAGCGTATGTTAAGCTCATTAAATTCCGATATTAACAGCATAACCAATTGGGGAACTATCAATCGAGTTGAATTTAATGCTTCCAAAACTCAATGCTGTCCGCTGTCATTAAAGCGAAATTCAAATACCCAGCCATTATCCATGAATGGCACTTGCATCGTCGAAACCGATAAACTTTCCATTCTCGGTATGTGTGACAGTGACAACTTACGTTGGAATGACCACATATTCGATGTCGCCAAAAATACTGCGAAATGTTTAGGTTTCCTCAAGCGATGTAAGAAATATTTCACCCCCTCTGATCTGGATACAATATATAAGGCATACATCCGCCCAAAATTGGAGTACAATGCCCACATCTGTTCAGGTGCTCCTAAGACATCTCTGCAGCTGTGTACGAACATTTTAAGGGTGCAAAAACCCCTTGAGCGCGCGCTCATTATAAAAAAAAAAAAAATTTACGAGGGAAGTTCGACAACTGCAACGTCAAACTATCGACCAATTTTAATACTGCCGGCAATAGAGAAGATTATGGAACAAATTGGATTTCACCGTATATGGAAATTCGTCAAAAAACATAGAGTGGTCAGTAAACGTAAGTACGGATTCCAAAAACAAGCGCTATCACGTATACGTAGTTTTTTTTTTAGATTTCATTAAAGCCTTCGATACTCTTAACCACAGTAAGCTAAACGGTGCGTTAGAAAACGTCGGAATCAGGGGAAAGCTGGCAGAATGGATGGTAGACTATCTGAGAAACAGAACCTTTAGTGTAAAAATTCGTTATACATTATTTCTAATACCTGAAATAGATGTGCAGTACCACTACTGCTCACATTACTACTTCCAGTAACGCAAATTAGACAGACGTGGAGTAAAATGTGACATCGTATTAAATTTTGTGGTTGTCCCTCCATACAATAAATTATACTAATTTGCAATTTCAATATAAAATTTTTTAACCAATTAATTCTAGTAACTCTGGTCCGGTTAGAAAATCCGGAGGATATCAAGTTCTCTGACTTCGTTGTTGACTGGTCGCTTTAGGGTTGTATCGGAATATCAGAGGAGTTACAACAACAATTTCAATGTAAACCAGTGGCACTTCAGTGGCAACTTGTAGTATTTTAACCGAAACCTGAGCGATAGGCACCCGTGTTAAAAAAAAGCTCTCGCATTAGGCCTTTACTGCAGGTTTTGGTTGAACAGAGTATAGATATAAAGGGCCTGATCCAGGACGGGTTAGCGGTACCGCTAATCTTCCACGCCGATCGAACAGCTGCAGATAGGAGACTCAACTATGACAGACACGGCAGTGCGCAGCGTCTACGGTTCAGTAGAGTGATAGGGAGTCGCGACATGGGGAAAGTTGTTTGGCAGCACCATCAAATGCATTAATTTACACAATCTTAAATCTACAACAGTTGCTCAAAGTGTCCACAATCAGATTGAACTCAGGCTAGTACTCGTTTTTGAATGGTTGTTTTAATATTAATAGTTGGAAAAATCTCCTTGATTTTTGTGCCGCTGCTGCTATCCGTTCTTGAAATTCAGTCAATGTTCTTATTTCAGATGAATACACCTTCATCGTTCCCCATACGTAGAAATCCAAAACTGTCAAATATGGTAAGCTTGCAGGCCAATGTATTGTACCGCTCCTTCCAATCCATCGATTTGGAAATTTTTCATCTAAGCAGTCCTTAACTATTCTGTTATTGTGACTTGACGCATCTACATGTTGGTAAAATTGGCAATTCGTTTTGCAAAAATTGCAAATAAGTTTCACTGTTTAGAGTTTGTGGAAGTATGAAAAGCCCAATTAATTTATTACCAATTACATCACCCCGCAAGTTTATGCTGAATCGATGTTGAAATGGGTGTTGTTCTTGTTGTATGCGGATTTTTATTCACCCATGTGTGTAGGATATGTAAGGTCGTAATGCCATATCTGGTGAATTGCAACTCATCTGCCCATAGAATATTTTGGATAAATGTATTATCATCGAAATGCCGTTCCAGCAATCAATTGCAAAAATCCGATCGTCGAGGCGGAGCTGCTGATAATAACTTCAAAATTGGTGTTGCATGATAAGAATGGAGGTTCTCTCAATGCAAAATTTTCAAAATTCGTCGGCGGGACGCATTTAGACGTACACGTTCGATTATTGATGTTATCATAGTCAGGATTCGTTCCTGTGTGGTTCAGCTTGATTGTACAATAAGTAGTTGTTTCAATTTCTCGCACTCTTCTGTGAATATTTGTGAACCCCTTTTGATTAGGGATACCGCGTACTATACAAAATCCAACCAAGACATCTGCATATTTTTCATTTGAATACTGCCACTTAAAAAATACTTATAATACTTCAACTAATAACAGTATACGAAAGTGCAAGAGTAATTTTTTAGAAATAAAAAAAAATAGTCATATCAGGAATTAATTTATTTAAAGTTATGCCTGAAAAACTGTAAGCCTCAGGTGAAAACTGTAGGCAACATTATGGTGCCCCCAAATAATAATAAGAAATAATCTAGCGTTTGAAGACCAATATCTCGAAAATGAAAAAATAAATAAGAATAGTGTTTAAATATGTGTTAATCACTTATTAATTGCCAATCAAACGAGCCAAGCTGGGTTGCTCTAGGTTTAATACACTAGAAATTACAACTAAACCATTGTTGGTTCCTACTTTTCTGAAGGAACTTTTTTAAAAACCCTGTAACTCAGTGGGTGTTGAAGATACACCTCTCTCCCATACAATTTTTTTAATAACATGAACCAATGAATCAGATCCCAAAATATTTGTTTACCGAACCGGACCACCTTAAACAGAGTTCTTTTTTTTTTGTTTTTGTTAAAAAAAAGTAACACTCAAGTGGGTATGAATAGCATGTATTAAGTTTTTTGGAAAATGAGATAGGGAGAGAAAGAAAGATGTTTGGACTCAGTGATTATTTCGCTCCATATGGGTGGCATCCAACATAGTGGAAGTTGGCTTATTGCTGATTTTTAGTCAAATACTCAAATTACTTGATTTTTGTTAACTGAAAAATGAATGTCTTTCGGGCGAGGTAGTGATTAGAACATAGAACCTTTAAATTTGGAAGCCAGCCCATTGCCACTTGAGCTACGGCTACCCACCCTATAAAGAGTCTTTCAAAAGTCGCGCACGTTTGTTATTTTTAAATTAAAACATGTAAATATTTTCTGGTGTTTTTAGTTTTATAAAAATATGGCTCTTAACAATTATGTGTGAAAAATAACATCATTTAAATGTCCACCGTATTTATAGTCTCTCATAAGTACATCAACATTTTCAGGGACTCACACATTACCGCACCAAGTTCATCAATTTCGGTCCGAATGCTTTTTTTCAGCTGTTGTTGGCTTACCCACTTAGACTTTAATTTTGAAAAATACCCAAAGAAAGTAATCTAATGGTGGTAAATCTTATGATCCATTTGGCAAATTTATGTCACCATTACATGAAATTAAGCAACCTGGAAACTTAGGCAGCAATAGCTCAATGTTTGCATGTATTGTGTGACTCGTCGCTCCATCCTGTTGAAAATAAAGATCATCTTCGTCCATTTCTTCAATCTGAGGCCAGAAGAATTCTCCAGTCGTTTGTCTAAAATGCTCTCCATTGACAGTAACAGCTCTATCATTTGCATTTTCGAAGAAAAATGGACCAAGGTTTCACCACCCCAGAACCCACACCAAACAGTATATTTTTGTGGATGTAATGATTTTTTTTAAATCGCTAGAGGATTTTCGTCTCCCCAAACGCGACAATTTTGTTTGTCGACAAATTTATCCAATATGAAATAAACTTTATAACTTAAGATTATTTTACGATATGTATTTTTTAAAGGTCGACCATTTTCATTATAAGTTTGAATAACTTTAATGCGTTTTTCTGGCGTGAAACTAAACATGGCTAAAATTGTACATGTGTCTACTTAACAAATGTCAAACGTAACATGAAGAAGGTAGTGTTCGGAAATTACTCACTACTGACATCTAGGCGCAATTTTGAAATACCCTGTATAATTGTTAATGATCGTGTAACTTCTGAACATGTGATAGTGAACGTTTTAAGTGATCAGTTGTGTTCTTTTTTCCTCTATTAAATAGTGATCCCAATTTTGGTGTTTATGGTTGGTGGAGAGTTTCTCACTTAATCACTCTCGATAGTTTCTAGCATCACCATCTTTTCAGGAAGTGCCGCAGTTTTTCTTCGTTCGACAGTCGAGCTCTAAAAAGGGCTTTGACTAAATGATCAAAGTCGTCGTTTGCCCCCCTGAATGTATATGCGTCCAAGACATTTGACGTATTTTCTAAAGGATTGACAAGGACTTTCGAGAGGTCACAAGCGCTCTCGGGTTTCACCCAAACCCATCCCTGTCTATCAACTCCAATTCTAACCTCCACGTGGTGAATCCCTCAAACATAAATAGGGCCTGAACCTTTGTGGAAGGTTGCTGGTGGGAGCTTACGGGAGTGGGGAGGGGTCCCTCTTATGGCACTTCAGCAGTATCCAGTATAGTTGCAGTGGTATTGAACGTGTTAATGAACCCCCAAGAATTAGGGTTGCGCTACGGGGTAACTGTTAGTGATTTTGTTAACCCTCAAACGGTAACATGAGCTGGAACATCTGCTCCTGGTATTTACGCATATTGCACCATATACTCCTGGAGAAAGTCAAAAACTATAAATCGTCCTTACGCTGACATACATAACTGCGCTCCAGGGAATACGGTAGACAGGTTCAAGAATGTCTATTCATACGCAGCGGCATATATTATAGTTGCAACAAAAGGTTACATATATTAGGATGTTTATTTGCCATGGAAAATCGGCTATGATCGAAAGTGACGTGCTTTAAGCCGGTAAGCCGGTTGAGGTCCGTAATAGAGCGACTCTTTACTAGGAGTACATAAGTCCTGTAATTTGCCACCTTCCAATGACGCTAATGAGGAGGAGTTTTAAGATATCCTGGATGGAGCCTACGGAACCCGTCCATAGTAAGATGTCAAACTCATACTAGGTGACTTCAACGCCAGAAACGGTAAGGATAACATATTTGGCGGATTAGTTAGAAAGCACAGCCCCTGGACACAACACAACACAACAACAGAAAACGGCTTCCGACTTGACGATATTGCAGCACCTCATAATACTGTGATATGTAAGTAGCACAAGGTTTTTTCATAAAATTGTCAATAACTTATCGCCCAAGTGATCGAAAGAAGATTATGACAATAGCCTGCATACGCTAGTAGTAGTACAACCTTTTGAAAGATTATGCTCCCAGTGTTTACTTGTTAGTTACTGACAATTCTTTTAAGTATGATATTAAAGAAGTCACATGACAACGCATCACTTGGTCTAAAACCTTTTTTGACATCAAAGCTGTAGTAGTCAAAATAGTGAAAGATATAGTAAAAGAAACATTGATTAACAGATAAAATAAAAAGTGTCCACGCTAGAAAGAGAGTCTGCCGGTAGGTAATAGTCAGTTGTAAAAGTAGATTATAAACAACCGGACGTGTCCATCAAGAAAACAAAATATATAGATAAAGAAAAAGTGGTAAAAAATAAAACGTGTTTAGTTTCATAAAGGACTACTAAAAAGGCTTAATCGTTACCGATTTTGAGGAGCAGCGAGCCTTCACAATCGTCATTCTGGATAAACGGACGAGTTTGGCAATGGCTCTACATAGCTCGTCTCTATAAATGCTGTCATGTGCGGCCTTAAAATCGATAAAAAGATGGTGGGTATTGATTTAGACTTCTTGAGTTTTTATCCAGGATATACAGGAGTTTGAAGGTTGTTCGATTGTGGACTTTCCTGGTCTGAAAACGCACTGATATTACCAACTAGGTTGTTGGCGAAGAGTTTCAGATGGTCACACAATATGGCAGGTAAGATCTTGTATCCGATGTTGAAGAGACTTCTACCCCTATAGCTGGCGCAGTTGTGGACCAGGCATATGGTGCTGAGATTCCATTCATCAAGCATACACTCTTCTGACCAAATCTAAGAAATAAGTTGGTGCATACTCTCCACAAAGTCATCGGCAGCAGCATTGAATATCTCGGCCGGTATGCCGTCAGATCCACCTGATTTTAGCTTTGATATTGCTATCAAACTTCGTTCTGATCAGGTGGGCGGAAGTTTTAGCTATCATCGTCTGAGTTGAATGACCTATTCTGCTTGATGGCGGCATGTTGGGCTTCTTAGCCGTTTAACAGTCTGCAGAAAAAGCTGTTCCATATTCTCAACACCGACTGTGACCCCACTACTAGGTTTCCTTCTTCATCTCTACAGGCTTCTGTACGGGTCTTCTTGCCTTGTTTTTTTTACCAGTTAGTAAATCTCCCTTACATTATATCTTGAGAACAATTTCTCAATATATTCGATTGCGCATTTCTCACATGCTCTTTATCCTTCCTCTGGAGAAGCTGATGTTCTTCCCGTCTCTTCTGCTCGTAGAGCTCATGAGCAGCTCTCATCCTTAGTAACAGTGCCGCTTCGTAGGATTCTTGTTTATCTGCATGTGCTTGCGGGTATTCTTCATCAAACCAGGGATTTCTTGGTGGTGGTCGGGTAAAACACCAGCACATCAGTTGCGGCGGCTCTGATGGCACGTTGGCAGTGTCGCCAGTGGTCTTCGGTACTTGATGCTAGTGGTATAGCAGTTTTTACGAGATTTCGGGAGACGAGTTCGACGAAACATTCTTTTATTTAAGCCCTCTCATAGAACACCAAAGTTTAATTGTAATATATGTTTCATCCCTCTCCTGCATTTTGCGCAATTAGCATGAGATCGTGGTAATTGGAAACATATGTTGACTAAGAATTCGGTAGAATACCGTACCAAGTACAGTACCTAGAGGCTGTCTCCGATTCGCTACAACTATTTTCACCTAACTAATCGACAACTTTCTTTAAAAAATGGTAACATTGTGTCTTCTGCGGGACTGAGTTTCGTGATATACAGCAACTCCACTGATCGGTTTATTGAAATAACGATTCGACGAGAAGCAGATTTCTTCGTGCGAAAATTGTAACATGAGGGCTGCCTCACCTCATATGCTGCTAACTTAAGTTCTAAGCGTATTCGGCTCCTACAAAGAACGTGGTTCAATTTTAATGACTACTATCGTTCCTAGACAATCCAAAAATCTTACGCTCCCACCACAAAAACCTCAAAGGATGCTTCCAAAATGAGTACTCATTTATTTTTTATATTTGTTCTTGTCATACTCGTCTTTCTGAATCAGTCCAGATGGACCAGCTAGCTGTAGATGAGCTTGATTTCTTGTTTAATCCTGCCAACTCTAGTGATATAGTTATTATTTTAACTATTTTCAACCAACCTAAGCTGAAATAGACTCAGACTACGGAAATACTTAACCGAAATCTGTGTTTTTATTTATATCTGTATATGCATATTACATATGGCGTCGAAATCTTTGCCCTCTGTTTTCCGCTACAAACAGGAAAACCTGTCATCCAATCTTAACATTATCAAATGCCAAACTTCACATACATATAAATTAAATGTACTTACACCGCACATGTTATCTGTGACAACGAACTCAGACGCAAGGTACATCATAAAAAATGCCAAACTTATCGACCTATGTGATATTAATTCTCTTTACATAATTTTTTTCTGTTTCTTCTCGAATACAGCAGCCAAGTCTGGTTAAGTTATTATACCACCCCTATATTGCCATAGAAAATTTAACCGTTTCGCGGTACGGGCTCTCCCCTGGGCTGACGGCTTTAATCTACTACCCTATGATATATAAAATTTGTAGACTTAAAACCCCTTTCAAGACGTCGTATAGTTGGTGACACTCTCCTTGTTCATCAATTTTTAACTGGTAACATTGATCATCCTGCTATATATGTAGCAACTCATCTTGTACATTAAATCTGTTCTGTTCCTGTCTTCCGTGTTAATCCTGCCCGAACGAATTATAGATACTATACTATACCTAAAACGGTAAGCATTGATCAGTAACGTACTCATCTTGATTTTTTGAACACCTTTGGCCAACGTAAATGGCGACGACAACGCAAGACCATAGCTACCATATACTTCTGATATGTATTGCATCATCGGATTACCACCTAGCGTGATATCGCTGCCAAAAGCGAGATCTTCTTTTCTAACTGATTGGATAAGCTTCCAAATACAATAGTTTTAACCAATGAAGTGAATTGCATTTCTGACTGCCTAATTTTTGAAAATAGATGGAAAGATATTGTTTTTTTTATAAGAAAAAAAACTACTAACTTTGAGAGCGTCTGCAATTTAATTTTTTTGTCTCGCCAAATCCTATTAACCATACAATTTTGGCCGATCGCATCTGAGAGTCCCTGTATTTACGAAATCGTAGCAAATTCGGCATTGATGGTTCTAAAAAGTCGGCGATTCCTTGAATAATATAATTCTGGTCCTTTTTTTTTCAAATTTTCGTGAAATGTGTGCCACGTTAATGAATTTTGATTTATATTCCACAATATCGAAAGCGTACTCTATTTTTAAGAAAAAATTAATTGCATTTTGTGTATGCTTTTTTTTAATAACCTAAGAAGTCATCAGCGAATTTGGCTCAAAATCTAATGGCCGCGATTCGGCATGAAGATACACCGTCTGACAAAAATTCAAATCGATAGCGCCATTCGTTCGCGATTTATCGTGGGCCATATAATTGACATACGCACAGTTTCGATTTTCGAGATGCACGCAAGAAATTCCCTCTTAGGTAATGAAAAACGAGGTGGAATTCATTCAATCATAATCAACCATCAAATGCCAACAATTTTTGAATCAAATAAAAATGACTGTTTTATTGATTTTTATTCGTTGTACTTTAATCAAAGTTCTTGCACAACCACAACAAATACATTTCACCATCCAAACAAGATCTACTTTATTGTACATTTGGATGACGTGCTTTTAACCTTTTCAGTAACATTTTTGAGACTTCATTTCACCTTCAGAAACAAAGATTTTTTTTAGAGAGCATAAGTGTCTGGTATGTGACAGTTTTTTTCAGACACTTTTTTAAAACTTTTATAAAAATCTTAAAATATTGGGAGGGAATACGATATCCTTAACTATGATAAATGCGTTATTCGGAAATACAGAGGCAACCCATAATAAAAATCTGATCTGGTTTTCTATGTTGTATTTTTATAAAAATAAAAAAACAAAAAACAAAGACGAAAAGCCGATAAGGAACAATTATTTATAATCAATTTAAGACATAACAATTGAAAATGAAATAAACAAAAATATAGGATAATGTATAAATTTTTCACTTACAACACAAAATGTATCTTTTGCCCCGTTGTTGGCCATAGTTATTTGTTTTAAACACAAAGATATGACAGTAATGTTTCACACAAACACGTTTACAGAATTCAAGTTCTCCTTTTATTTTTTTGTTTTTACTTTCTGCGAACTTTCCCGAAATAGAGAAAAGCAAAAATATTTAATGCACTCAACTTAAAGGCAATTGCCTCAAGGTTTTGTGCAGAGTGTGGAGTTCATTGTCACTTTTTTATAACAGGTTCACACTGAGCAATCTTCACCTTCACCTTGAAGCTGATCACCATGTAACGACCGACAGAAGTTGTTTTCCTTATGTGTATTATACAAGCGTTGAGGAATATTTATTATGGCAATGTTTTGCGCTGCTCGTTCGAAAACTTTTCTCTTTGTTGCTTGATTGTTGCACAAATCTCAGGGAAATTATATTTTCTCCAATTATAAGTGTCCATTTAACTGATCTCTCTCGTTGGAGGTTTTTATCTGAACTGAGCAAATGAAAATGCAAGCGCTTGGATTTTGTCAGTTTTAATACACTTGCAGAAGACGAGTTGCGGATGAAAATATCTAGTCATCTAATGGAGAGACGATATTTGCTTTCTGGGGATAACGGTCTAATGCGACGCATTTGTCAGATGGAAAAAGAAAGTTTCTTGATGAATACCTTTATTAACCGTATTTTAAGAGTGTAATAATTATTCAATATGTTACGTTTACCCTAGAAAGAAAATCAACACCATGTAATTAAAACAGTCATATACAAAATCAATAAATATTATTTATACGAGTATAAAAAGACGTGACCACATAGCAATGATAGTTTTTCTATCAGCTGTCAAATTTACCAATGACATCCAGTTGTCAAAATATTCAGTGAGGCTTACCATTTCATCTTGCATCGTTTAAATAAATTCCCGCTCAGTTGTATATACGCAACGTGAAATTCGTCGTGAGGTCGGTCGTTATCATAGCTTCAGTGTGGAGGAAATTCGTTGCACAGTGGAAAATTTTGTGCGTGAATACACTCTTTTGGATCTTGAGCCTCCAACCAGACAGAGATTGGTGAGAAATGAAGAAAACATAGCCACCGCAGCGGTCAGTATTAAAGAAGACCCCCTAAATGTCGATAGGACGCCGATCAGCTGAATTGGGCATCGCCAAAGAGTCAACCCGTCTAATTTTGTGGTTGGATTTGGGCCTACATCCGTATAAGATTGTGCTAACGTGAAAATTGAAGTCAGACAACCAGAGCCAAAGCCGTGAGTTCGCTAATTGGGCTCTGGAAATGTTGGCCGGAGATCAAGATTTTGGCCAAAAAATCGTCTTCTCGGACGAGGCTCATTTTCGGCTCAGAATCTATGTCCACAATCAAAATTCCTATCATTGGATCGAACACAATCCACAAGCATTCAGCCAAACATCAATTGATCCACAAAGATTAACTGTTTGGTGCGGTTTATGGCATGGCATCATCATCGGACCTTATTTCTTTCGAAATGACGAAGGAGACACCGTTATCGTCAATGATCTCAGGTACAGGGCGATGTTAACTGAATTTATGTGGTCTGAGCTCGACAACATCGAAATATCCTACCTGTGGTTTCACATGCCATACAAGCGACGTAACGCTCCAATTTGTGAAGGATAATTGGGGTGACTGGGTCATTTCACGGCGTGGGTCCATCAATTGTTCACCACCCAATTATTTTCTCTGGGGCTACGTCAAGTACTTAGTCTACGCTAACAAGCCAACCACTTCGGATGAGCTCGAGGCCAACATTCGACATGCTATTACCGGAATAACGCCGCAAATATTGGATAGAGTCATCAAAAATTGAACCGACAATCGCTGTTCTTTTGTTGAAGTTTTTTTCCTATCGTTCTTATCAGGCTTTTTCAATCAGTTTTTTTTTTTTTAATAAAAAGAGGTGTTCGGAAGTACAATATACTTTTGAATTTTATATACATACATATAATTATTGTATATAATTATTACATTTGACTTTGTTAAGTTTAGAAATTCATTCAAATATTGAAACTTAATCTAATGTAAACAATTAAACGTAATGTAAGCTTATGATTTTACTATTGTATGACACTTATTATAAAAAAGATGGAAGTAATTTCCGGATGAAGAATAAAGATGCTCTTTGCTGTTACACAAGACCAAGAAACGACGCGTTTTATTTTAACAGCATTTTTTCTACCCGATTTAACTCAACTCTTACTCTACACATATCTTACAAAGAGAAAACCCTACTTGTCTTGTTGGGGTATACAAGAGGTCTGTTTAGGGTATTAATAAAATTTTTATTTCGGATTGAAATATCATTGATATCATTACTTAGAAAAATATGAGATCATTCAACCGTGACTTAGTGTGTCCCCATGAAAAAAGAGTATAAAAGTACGAGCGCGGCAACTAATTGACAGGGTTATTTCTGACGAAAAGACAATCACCGAAAATTGTTTTAAATCAGTCAATTGTCGCACGAATATATTCCACACTCTTGAGAAAGAAAAAACACAATATCACTTTTAACAGGTCTTTATTGAAGGTTGTGTGAACAAAGAATGAATGATTAGATGAGTGTAGTTTTATTTTACGTGCTAACTTACATACTAAAGGCATATCGTATTTTGATTGCAATTATTTTTAATTTTTGCATTTATAACTTCTTACATTACATAACCTCTCCCACTTTTAAACTATAGTTCACTTGAGTTTTTTTTACTCGTATATTAATTTTAATAAGCATTAAATTTAATAGTACACTTGTTTTTAAGCTTCTCTAAAGTTAAAGTTGAACGGTAAAATACTCCCAAAAATTTAAGAAACTTAGTTTAGACATTGTGAGGTATATATCTTATAATCATATACATAGTTAAACGTTCATGTTTGCTTTTCAAACTAAGTTATATAAGTATATAGCAAGGTTGTCTTATTTATATACAATTTCTTTTAAGTAATTAAAAATAACCCCTTTTGATCTTATAAAAAGAAAAGTTTTCAAACATAGTTTACTTAATTTATGAGACAAAAATCGATAACAGTATTAATATAAAATTAATTTCAATTAATTGCAATTATTTTCAAAATTTACTCTATTCAAAAACTTTTCAGGACGTTTCTAATTACATACATATGTAAA
This sequence comes from Volucella zonaria, assembly GCA_963966105.1. Taxonomy (NCBI): domain Eukaryota; kingdom Metazoa; phylum Arthropoda; class Insecta; order Diptera; family Syrphidae; genus Volucella; species Volucella zonaria. The sequence continues at coordinate 35,015,199 of OZ014533.1, read as the reverse complement.
TATTCTTTAGCTATATAGCCTATTTCTATATTTAGGTTGTTCCTTCTGTCTAAGAGCTCTATAGTTCTTAACATACACTTCTTCATCTAACACATTGGCTGAAAAGTCCGTGCCGTTTCTAAGAGAGGGCACCACTTGAATTAAATCCATACCATTTTCAGTTAGTACCAACCTTCAAAAGATACGTGTATAAATTTAACAGCTGTCGGACGATTAGTTCTCGAGATATACCGTTGTGAGTGAAGCAACTTTTGTTATTGTGAAAAAAAATGGATTCAAAGCAATTTCGTGTGTTGATTTATCATTGCTTTTTGATAGGAAAAAATGCAGCCGATGCAAAGAAATGGCTTGATAAATTTAAAAGTGGTCATACAAGCACCGAAGATGATGCACACAGTGGACGTCCAAAAGAAGCTGTTTCAGATGAAAACATCAAAAAAGTCCACAAAATGATTACGAATGACCGTAAAGTGAAGTTGATCGAGATAGCTGAGGCTCTGAAGATATCAACAGAGCGTGTTGGATATATCATACACAAATATTTGGACATGCGAAAGCTGTGTTCAAAGTGGGTGCCGCGTTTGCTCACAGCCGACCAAAAACAACAACGTGTTGATGATTCAGAGGAGTGTTTAAAGCTGTTCAACCGCAATAAAGCCGAATTTTTGCGTCGGTATGTGACAATGGATGAAACTTGGCTTGGATCACTTCACACCAGAGTCAAGTCGGCAGTCAGCTGAGTTGCGAGTAGGCGACGAATCTCGTCCTCGGCTGACAGGGTTATGGCATCCGTATTTTGGGATGCACATGGAATAATTTTCATCGACTATCTCCAAAAGGGGCAGACTATCAACAGCGACTATTACATTGCGTTGTTGGAGCGTTTGAAGGACGAAATCGCAGAAAAACGGCCGCATTTGAAAAAAAAGAAAGTGCTGTTTCATCAAGACAACGCACCGTGTCACAAGTCGATGAAAACGATGGCAAAATTGAATGAATTCGGCTATGAGTTGCTTCCCCACCTACCGTATTCTCCAGATTTGGCCCCCAGCGACTATTTCCTGTTCGCAGACCTCAAAAGAATGCTCGCCGGAAAGAGATTTAAGACCGAATCGCCGAAACAGAGGCCTATTTTGAGGCTAAACCGAAATTATACTACAAAACTGGTATCGAAAGATTGAAAAATCTTTTCAATCAGTGTATCGCCCTCGAAGGCAACTATATTGATAAATAAAGTTGAATTTTGCAAAAATTTTGTGTTATACTATAAAACGGCGTGGACTTTTCAGCCAATGTGTTACTTTAGAGAAATCTTCCCTACACCTATTTGCTTTGTCCAATGTCCTAATTTTATGTACGAGTACTTTTATTGCCTCAGTCAATTTTTGCCTGTCAACTTTTACATTTAAACTGATTTATTATAAAACTCTACCAATTTGAGCTTTTTTTCCTGAATAGCAATTTTCGAGTTTTCGATGTATACGATTTTAATCTTCTCACTGATGGTGTTATGGAATCTCTCAATGTCGCTATCTCCGATATGACAATTGGCTTTAGTAAAATGCACAACTAATTTTTCTTGCCTTAAAAAGTCTTTTATATTTATAGTATTAAAATTCATTGATAATTCCAAACTAGTCAGCCTTTCCTTTCATTCATATTTTTTTTTTTTTTTTAAAAAGAACTTAACACTCAAGAGGGTATTACTACTCTTAAAATGCCGGAGTACGTGTTAAGTTTTTCGGAAAATTGGATAGAGAGAGAGAGAGAAAGATTTTTGGGCTCAGTGGTTATTTCGCTTCATGGGTGGCATCCAACATTTAATGGGGAGACTAAATTATTAGTGTAAATTGGACTTGATGTTGTATTTAGACAACCATTCATCTCACAAGATTTTAGTTGCCTGAAAAAAAGTCTTTCGGTCACGGCTGGTATTGAACCTAATTTCCTTGATGAGTGTTAGATTGCGTCTGTTTTCTAAATAAAATGCTTTCAAAACTTAAAGCTCAACGTAATGAAATTATGTTTTGGGTAAGTAAAGGGCGAGCCAACAGGCGGTATAAATGCTGACTGTTAATTGCTGTCATTTACTGAATTCAATGTGGTTGATCTTTTTGGCAGATGTCATACAATCTTTGGCAATTGTAGTCATGGAGTCATTTACCACGCAACAACGCATTTGTGTTATTCAATCTTATTACGAAAATGAGCGAACTGTAAAAGTACAATTTCGTAAAATTCGTTAATTTTTCGGTCAACATAACCGCCCAAGTAAGTCCGGTGGGCCCGAAATTCATGCATTGGTGAAGCGTTTTGAAAAAACTGGTTCGGTGTCAGGTCAAACTCCATATCAGGATGCTCGGCCAACACGTGCACGCCAAAACATTACCATTGTGAGAAAAAGTGTTCAAAATCAGCCAGATGAGGCTGGAAAAACAGTTACAGTGAATGGGGAACGTGACCGCAACATGTTGACCGGCTATTTTCTTCAAAAATTTAATGAGTTTGGTCTGGGCAATTTCTGATCTCAACACGGTGGTGCTAGCCCCTACACAAGCCATCATTCAATCAATTTATTGCGTACGAAATTTAAAGATCGCATTGTTTCGGTTAGAAGTTGATTGGGCTCCAAGGTCATGCGATTTGACACTTTTAGACTTCTTCCTGTAGGGTCATTTGAAGAGTAAAGTATATACCAATAGCCCAGTGACAATTCCGGATCTCAACCATAACATCCAAACTGAAATTACGGCCATTGACACACTTCTTGTTCAAAAAGTCATGGATAATTTAGGCTTTCGGATGATCGCTTGCAACAGAAGCCGGTGTCAGATGAACGATGTTGTATTCCATTCATAATTATCATAGGATTAATGCTTAATGATTAATCAATATAATTCTATACATCGATTTCAAATAAATGTGTGTTTAATTTAGTAAAAACTTCTACACTAACTGTTTGCTCACCCTTTATAAACATCTATATGTACAATCTAATGTTGCCGGAGTCTCGGTCAAAAGAAATTTAAGTTTAAGTGGTTTTCTGCCATATGTTGATCGATTACAAACTGTTTATATACAATACTTCTGAAATAGTTCTTTGAGATTTTTAATGAAGGCGTATATTTTTAGACCATCATACGAATAGTTTTCTTTAATTTTTGCGTGCATTGTTTCGTTCCGATGGTATTTGTGTAATTGCTAATATGTCCAATTTGTATCTTTTAAAGTCTTGCATGGTAGACATATTCTACAAGTTTGATACACGAACTACAAAGTGGTATAAGTTTCTACCGAACAAGAATGCATTCATGTTCACTTAATTCTGAATATGTTGCTTTGCCTTTATTTAAGTCATTTCATTAGTTTCTATATCTTGAGAATCAATATAAACTTGTTATCTAATTCTGTCTCTCTTTTCTTATTGTTCGTCAAAATAATTTATATATATATTAACATAGATCTATTGATACCGTGTCTAAAATTGGGAAATGGTCTAATTGCTTCTCTCCTTGAGAATGGATCGTAGTTAACAGCCAAGTAATTCCTTTTCGGTTGTACAATATTTCTTTTTGTGGCCATTCAGGGTTCTACTAGCATAGCACAGTACTGAATCTTCAGTCAGGAGCCGTCTTTCAAAAGTAAAATATTTATAAAATTCGAGTCGTTTGTGTCAATTCATATTTTTGTGTCAATTTTCATATATTTAGTTAACAGATAAGCGATTTTGGCATAGTCTTTTTTGAAAAACTTATACTTATTTATTTGGATTTTAAGATTAGGAAAGTCGAATACTTTACTTTACTTTCAGCATTTTGGTCAACATTAGTGCTGAAAATTAGTATAGGGAGACAAGATAAAACGATATGAAAAAAAATTTCTATGAAACAACAACGGTGTGAGATGCGAAATTGATTCGGGCTTTGTTTTGAAGCTAGGTCCATGCCATTATATGCGGACTAGCACATCATTCAAATGGCCGCCTCGGGTTCGTGGGCAGTGCTTCAAGCGATCGGTCCAATTTTTAATGGCTTGGCCCAATATGCGCGGCATTATTCCGGCAATAACGTGTCGAATGTTGGCCTCAAGCTCGTTCAAAGTGGTTGGCTTGTTAGCGTAGACTAAGGACTTGACGTAGCCCTAGAGAAAATAATCGAGTATTGTCAAATTGTTTGATAGCGGTGGGCAATTGATTAACGCTCGCCATGAAATGACCCAGTCACCAAATTTGTCCTTCACAACCTCAAACGCTGCGTCGCTTGACGGCATGTAACGCCATCACGTTGGAACCACAGCTCGGAAATATCCATGCTGTCGAGCTCTGAACACTGTAAGTCAGTTAACATCGCTCTAAGCCTGAATGGTGTCCCTTTCTTTACCTCGAAAGAAATAAGGTTAGACCATGCCACCATGCCATAAACCGCACCAAACAGTCAATCTTTGTGGTTAAATTCATATTTGGCTGAATACTTGTGGATTGTATTCACTCCAATGATCCCAATTTTGCAGGTTAACATAGTTGCTGAGCCAAAAATGAGCCTCATCCAAAAAGATGATTTTTGGCCAAAATCCAGATTTCCGGCCAACATTTACAGGGCCCAATTAGCGCACTCACGGGGTTGTCTATGGCCATCCAGGATCAATTATTGCGCCGGCATAATCTTATATGGGTGTACGCCCAAATCCAGCAGCAAAATAAGCCGTGTTGACTCCCTGGCGATGTCCAACCCAGCTGATCGGCGCCGAATCGACATTTCTGGGTCCTTTTCGACACTGGCCGCTACGGCGACTATCTTTCCCTCTGTCCAATCCAAAAGAGTGTATTCATGCTCAAACTTTTCCACGGTGTGACGAATTTTCTGCGCACTGAAGCACCGACCTCACGACGAAATTCGCGTTGCGTATTTACAGCTGAGACGGGATTTCGATAACATTTTTTAATAATTTCTGCACGCTCGGCAAGCGTAAAGCGATGAGTAATGCAACGACAAACCTTACTGATGTTATTGATAACTTTGCCAGATGCTGAAACAAAATAATTGGTAAAACTATCATTGCTATCTTGTTACCCAACAACGTCTCGATATACTACACAGCTTTTATTTATAAATTCCCTTAATGTGTTTTCTTTTGACCTTCTTCTTTTATCAGGACTTGGTTAGATCGCTAGACTAGGTCAAGCCATGTAAAGTACTGTGCTCTACCGAGGTTCTCCAATATATTTTCAATATTACGGATTAGAAATTTGCCATCTATAATAACTTCATTGAACTTGCTATAGTCTGTGACTCTTCTAAACTTTCTTTGCCGATAGCTAGGCGGTGAGTTGTAAAGCAAATTACTCTTTGTAATTATATTTTGCTTAAGGTTTGCCCTTCGTTGTAAAATAAATCACTGTTTTGTTTTAAAATATGTTTGAGTTTTTCTATTTATTAATTATTCATACCCTTTCGTTGCAGAATTTTTAAAATATCTTTATCTTCTGATCGTTCTTCTAATATATACATGTCATTTTTATTAAAATGGCATTGAATGCAAAAATCTATTTCTGTTTTCCTTAACATCCTGAAAATCCTCATGAGACTACAGCTTGAAATGGCTTCAAAAATTTTCACCAATTAAGCCATCGAATTCGTTACGTTTAAATTTAGTTTGTTTCCAACTCATCCATTTATTTTTTTCATTGAACTCCACATGTAGTTCTGTTATAATTTCTCTATCTATTATCGTCTTTCCAGTAAAAGTATTGAATGAAAGAGTTTTGTCTAATTTGATTCGTTTGCATTTCTCTAGTTTGTCCGTGTCTTGTAAAGTGTCTATCAAACATTTAAATTTATCACCTTTTATCGATAACTCAACTACCGATAAGTATATAGTCTGAAGTCGGTTGCAGTTCGAGTCATTCAGGGTGTATATTGTAGGCGGTAACCGAAAATTTCCCTCCTTCCTGTATTCTGCCTGTTTGCCCGAACATATTTAAATTGTTAACTTATTCTGAATTTCTGTTATAAATTTTCCTATAACGTTTCTATGTAATATAACTAAGCTCTCTAAGCTAACAGGTCTTTATTGAATTCCGTCTGAACAAAGGATGAATGAATAGATGAGTGTTGGTTTTATTTTACATGTTAACTTACATACATAAAATATATGTACATACATACTAGAGACATAACGTATTTTGATGTTGTTTTTAATTTTTGGGCATTTACTTGTAAGCTTTAGATAATTCACGCGCTGTGTGGGAGATGGCACCGTCCACATATTCCATGCCCATGATGTGCTTTTGGTTAGCGAAACTAAGCTTACCAAAAGACACAAAATGAGGCACAGAAGATACAAAGTAGTACGGAGAAACCGAATCAACTCCATTAAGGGAGCGTTGTGATTTTCGTACGAAAAGGAATACGTTTTAAAAGAGTATACAGTCGTGTAGTACGTAGGTTCCGGGTGCTGGAGGCATGCATCGTGTATATCCCTCTCCGTAGTGGAAAGCGGTTATACATGGTGTCTGTTTATGCACCTAAGGCTACTCAATCCACTTTATTCATCTCAGAGCTCGAGACACTGTTTCAATTCCTGAGGCTGGAATTGGAAGATAACTATTTTATTATCGGCGGAGATTTCAACGCCAAACATAGCGATTGGGGAAATACTACACTAAATATTAGAGGGAACCTACTATTCAAGTGATGCGGTCACTTAAGGCGACGGATAGTCCGTCGTTTCCCAGACACGGGTCCTATTTGGATCTTCTACTGTTCGACTCACTAATACAACTGACATGCACTAACCAACAAACTACAAACTGTCTACTCACTTTCGTGTATGACAGTTACCATTGCAGTCTCAGCACCGAAATAACAGTTCCCAACGAGATTGCGGAATTGGAGGACACACTTCACCAGAACACTGACAAGAGCACTCTCCTCGAATTCGCTCTACCCACCGTCCAACAGAAATCTGTCAAACGAGGAGATTGACAGGTATCTGAAACTAATGGGCGAGACAATCAAACTAACAATGGACAAAACGATACCTCGGTATCAACACACTGACGAAGAAGACTTATTCCGCAACGCAACTATTGACGCACTGCACCGACATAAAAGTAGGCTGTTGTCAAGACTAAAAACAGACATAACCAGGAGATCATGACACTGAAGTCGTCGATTAAAAACCTCCAAACATTAATAAAGGAAAAGTACAGAAACTCTGTAAGTTTGTATTGGAGCAATAAAATTCGTGCAGTAAACACCAGCAACCCGAATATGTTCCCGCAAATAAATAAAATATTTCGGAGAAATAATCAGAACGACCTTCCATGTCTTAAAATCGCTCGAACGACGAACAACGAACAAATACTTGTAACAGCAGGAATTGATCCAAGTGAGGCCGTTGATGATGACAACTTCCTTGTGATCGAGGATCCGCAAGAGCAGATAGAGGCTATAGGAGCGACTTTTCAGGAAGTGTACAAGGCGAATGTTACCATTGGCCCGAACTACGATCTGGAGAATCGAGTCCTTGTGCACAATATCTACCTTCGAAATGAAATTGTGCATTGGCGATTCGAGAGCTCGGGTTTCATCCAGTGCAGTGACGAGAATATGGCAAAAAATCTCCTACTAGAAGCGGTGAACATTTATACCACCCTGTTTAATAATGCAATGAATAATTCCCATTGTCCAGCGCATTGGAAAACTGCGGTGGTACATCCCATCCCCAAAAGGGATAAAGATACTTCCAATCCGGCGAATCTCCGGTCGATCAGTCTTCTTCCAAACATCAGTAAGGTTTTCGAGAAGGTGATCAATAGAGTCCTGACTAAGTGGGTTGAGGACAAACATATCGTTCCGGATAATCAATTCGGTTTCAAGGCGGGGCATGATATCATTCATGCTGGGTCTAAACTGGTTTCTGATATCCAATCGAACAAAGGCAAAAAACAGTGCACTGGTGCCTGCCTGATTGAATTGGAAAAGGCCTTCGATGCCGTATGGTTAGAGGGACTTTTCTTCAAGCTGGATAGGTTGGGCATTAGTAAACCACTGCTGTATATTCTTTTTGATATGCTCTCCAGTAGACAGTTCATCGTGAAGAATGGCGATGTGACTTCTGCTGGAGCATTTAACATTAAAAACGGTCTGCAACAAGGTGCGGTAAATTCGCCGATCCTATTCAACATTTATACAAGTGATCTGATAGGTTCACTTCACCATGCCATAGCGTACGCAGACGACTTAATCGTGTACAGATCAGATCCAAAGGTTGAGGTCATTAACATACTTTTGCAACGTGACTTCGATAAAATTAAACGATATTGCGATGACTGGAAGTTGAAAATCAACTTTCTGAAATCGGAAACCATTCTGTTTTGGACGCCTTTGCCCGGGGCCTCTAGGGATACCAGATAGAATTAGCGAAAGTTGTCTATCGTCGGACATCATGGACAGTCACTTGCTTGTCGAAATGTAGTCAGATACCTTGGGATCTGGTTAGATCAATATCTGTATTTTAACAAACATATAGATGTTGCTCTGGCTAGAGCTAAATGTGCTTTTGCCCTTACAAAGAGACTGTTTTATAACAGCCAACTCGATGCGAGGGTGAAGATAATCCGTTACGTGGCCCTTATCAGGCCTACTCTTGTATTTGGATGTCCAGTGTGGTTCACTGTGAGAGAAAGTTCACTGGAAAAGATTCGGGTATTTGAGAGGGCTTCTCTTAGGACTTGTCTTTGCTTATACAGAACACCAGAGTCTGAGTACATAAAATTCTATCCTAATGAGGTCTTGTACATTAGGGCGAATCTGATAAGAGTGGACAATTTCGCCATTAAGTTGACTCGAGGGCATATTGCAAGAGCAATGACCTCATTGAACAACCTGATCTCAGGGACTTACTACCCCAATTATACGTATCACGAAAGAGTTAGCTTTGACGGCTTTATTTCTCCAGAAGCGTTCCTCTACCTCGACATAAAGGGTTGCCGCTAATCTTCCACGTCGCTAGAACAGCTGCGGACAGGCGACTCAACTACGACAGAGACGTCGCACACGGCAGTGCGGAGCGTCTCCGGTTCAGTAGGGCGGTAGAGAGTCGCGACAGGAAGGATGTTGCTCAGCAGCACCAGCAATTTTGGTGGCTTAATGAAGGGGAGGATGCTTCGTCGTCGAACTCCTCCAGTGAGAGGTAGCTTCACGTGAAGCAAAGTAGGCCAGCCTAATATTGCTTTTAGCCATGGCCGGCTTACATAGCTTTAAGTAGGTTTAAGTTAGGTTTTAAGAAAAAAAAAATATATAAAAACAAAAAAAAAATAAATAAAAATAAAAAATGAGAAAAAAAAAATATATATATGTATATGTGGACATATGTGTATTAAGTTTATATGCATTATGTATATATATATAGTATATATATTTGTACGTATTAGAGGTAAGTAGGTTAAGTAGATTAAGATATATTTTTAAGTAGTCTGTAAGTTTTTAGTTATAGGTTTTTATAATACAATTAAAATGTCCATATACTAAGTTTTTGCTTAAAATCTATTTTCTTAGTTTTAGTTTTAACGTATAAATATAAAATTAATTATAGACTGTAATATACGTCGAAAGACTTAGTTTAAGTGTTATTTTTAACTTAGAGTGCCCGCATGGGGCCAGTAAGTTAGTATAAGATTATTTGTAAGTTATTTAAGCTAATTTTTAAGCGTTTTTTTTTTTTGTTTAGCATGTAAGAGTAAATTAAGAGATCAAATAAAAATGCATATGAATTGAATTGAATTGCATTTGTTCCCACTATATTACCGAAATAAAGCCGTGTTGGGCGCGGTAAGTAAGTACATGGGAATTCGGAACTCCGCGTGCTGTTGATAAAAACACCACATGGGCATATTACCCCGGCGTTAAATCCCAAAAATTGATAACGGTTTTTAATAGAGGGGTCAAAAACAAGCATTTTTTTATTAAAAAATGACATAAAATTGAAAAAAACAATGGCAACACTTATAATAAAGTACTGTACCAGCTTCGAAAGCAGGAAACCTATTCTTCAACCCTAAGTTCCAGTTATATTACTTGTATCAATAGTTTTTTGGAGATTCGCATGCAAACCCAAAATATTGATAAAAAAAATTTTAAAAATGAAGTTTGGATCAATTTTTTTCAAAATTGTCAAATGAAGTGCTAAATTGGATTCCTGTGGTCGATGCTTATATTAATTTTGAGTCGAACACAAAAAACCGAATGGATTTATGAGATTTTTGTTTTTTGGTATTTACGGTGATCCCACTTTGAGGATTAATGTTGATGAACCTTTGTAAGTCAAGTATTGCAAATCATTTAGCGTTACCCAGAATGCACCACGAGGAGGTAGAATTGCATTGCATTCCGCGTCTCAGTCAGTCAGTAGTTAGTTAAAAATAGTCAAGTCGATTTTTAATGTACATATTAAAAAGGTATGTAATTCTCTCCAATAAAATCATCGTCCGTACTGGTGTTACTGTCGAGTTCGTAATTGATGGTGAGGAGCCGAGGTTTTTTTGTCGGTAAAATACCTTCTAAGTTCTCACTGTGAACGGTAGGAGGGTCGAAGTCCTTTAATTGCAAACATACACTTTATTTACCATTGATAAAATATGGGTATACTTTTTTTCCGTCCAGCAAAAATTCCATAATTTGGGAGCCCAAGTCGTCATTATATTTTTTTTCAAGGCACTATTTTCGATAAAAAAAGTACCATATACATATTGATGAAGGTGGTGCGTTGTTTTGCGGCATAAAATAGTTTTTTTCAGAAGCTTGTTCTGATTCTCCAGATCATTAATAGTGTTAGTTGCATCGGTCTTGTTAACATATTCACTTTTGCTGTGGTCCATAACTTCGTGAGCCGTAGAAGGGAACATTTTCTCAACACCGTACAAATACGACTGGTGTTGGGGTTAACGTATTTATGGATATAAGGCCACAAATCTTCCCTACATTTGGAGTTCACTTTAAAGAAGCACCCGACCTTATCTACTTTACAAAACAACCCCAACACCACGACTGTCATCTGTTCAGTTACACGGTCTCTGTGGTATTTCCCTTTTGTAAAAAAAAAGTCTCGTCGATTTGTACAGTTTTTTTCTTCGCCGACAATGTTAACATCGACGTGAGACGATATAATTTCGACTATTTCACGACAATAGTTAAAGTAATCTATTATAGTAGATTTGCTTAGTTCATTTTTATTGTCATGATGGTGCCAAGCGATTAAATGCTAATTTTAAAGAAATGATATACAACAATATTTAAAAAAAACATAAAGTTGTAACTTAGGATTTAATGAATTTACCGGAAAAACCGTGTTCACAGGCAAAAGAGATATTTATCGCAAGAACCTCGTGAATCTCTAGCCGACATTGCGGCCAATGGAAAAATGTGCCGATAAATTTTTTTTCACCTTGTTTAACTCTTTTTTTTACTTTATATTTTTGCATTTTTCCACCTTCATCCGTAAATTGCAACACAGTGGGGGAGTTGATGTTTTAGTGGGAATTAGACCAATTTCTTCTAAAAAAGCATTGCTGTTTTTTTGTCGACACCAAATCCGCAAACGAACAAAATATTGAGAAGTTATTTAGTTTAGGATGGATTAGAGGATGCTTAGCCGCCATTGCTTATTCACAATAAATACTACCCGATTCACACTAAGGTTGGACATAGAATGACCTTTGTGAATATCAATAGCTACACGCTTTACCACATGTGTATGTGATGACTCCAAGTTTGATTGCTGGATCAAAAAAAAATGCGGAGATGTTACCTCGTTGAGGGTTTATTACTCCATATTAGGCGGATGAAGGTTTGTCCGTCTGTGACAAAGCGACCTCTTGCAAAAATATATTTAAATACATAATCGATAACATAGAAAAATATTAGATATGTTACATTCAGATTTTCGCTTGAACATTGCCGGCCGCCTTACACCAACCGGTGCAAAACCTAACCTTAGATACATGTAAAATGATGAATAAAGCTCTATCTATACATATCAATGATATCAATATATTTAACAAAAAAAAGAAATTAATTAATACAGTTAAATTCAAGTCTGAGTATTTATGAAATGTAAGATTTTACAAAGTAATTCAAAAAGTTTCGTGAAATGGTTCTTTATCAGTCCGTTGTGTTTTATTATTGACTTTCAAGTATTAAGATGAGTTGGATACGCATTAAAGTTAATCCTCATACAATACGCATAATTTTACGATGGGACGTATTACAACGCCCTGAGCAGTTTTAATATCTGCCACACGAATTCTACCGTCAGGCCCCAAATGGACCTTTACTACGCGTCCTAACCGCCATTCGTTCGGAGGAAACCTTTCATCCCGAAGAACAACTAAATCACCAATGACGACATCTTTCTTCGGGTGTTTCCACTTGTATCTTTTATGCAATTCGTTGAGATACTCCTGTTTCCACTTTTGACAAAATTGTTGATGTAAAAGTTGAACCTTTTGCCAACGTTTAATACTACTTAGAGATCTCTCCTCATTAATTTCACCTTCAGGGATAGAAAGAAGCGGGTCTCCTCGAAGAAAATGTCCTGGCGTTAAAGGGAATATGTCATCAATACTATCGGATATCGGGAATATGGGCCGCGAATTTAGGCAGGATTCAATTTTTGCTAAAAGTGTTGAAAATTCTTCAAATGGGAGGCTGTGACTAACGGCAACCTTACGGAAATGAATCTTGAAACTTTTAACGGCAGCTTCCCATAAGCCTCCCATATGCGGAGCTCCTAGTGGTATGAATTTCCATTGCAGACTTCGATCCCTGTAATTCTCTGGCGCCTTAGAGGAAAACGTTTTAAGTAACTGATTAAACTCTTTGGTTAAGATTTAACTGGCTCCTACTAAGTTGGTCTCATTATCTGAATAAAGCACCTTGGGTTTCCGTCTGGAAACAAATCTATGAAAAGCGGCAAGAAAAGATTCAGATGTTAAGTCGCTAGTTGGTTCAAGATATATCCCTTCCCTGCGAAGCAAACAAAAACACAGACGTAACCCTTTGTGATCTTACAGTAACGACCTATGAAATTTTTAATAAGAAAAGGCCCCGCAAAATTTAGACCTGTATGAGTAAAAGGTAATGATATTTCAGTTCTTTCTTGGGGCAACGCAGCCATTATTTGCGAATGAATTTTCCGTTTATAGAGAGAGCATGTTTTACAGGCGCGAATATGTCTCTTTACTAAATTTTTGACCTTTGGTATCCACAATTCAGAGCGAATTACTCGGATAACAAGTTGATTACCGCCGTGCAGTGTGAGAGCATGATAAAACTTAACCAGCAGCGTGGAAATAGTAGCATGGTATGGCATAATTACAGGAAACTTTTCGTTATACGAAAGAGTTGAATTTGCTAACCTTCCGTTCAATCGAATGATTTGGTCAGAATCGAGCATTGGATTTAAATTCAATATAGTGCTTTTTCTAGAAATAAGCCTTTCACTATCAAGGCATGAATATTCATTGGGATAAAAGGAAATCTGTGTACATCGAATTACAAACTTTTTCGCCGAACGGATTTCTTCCTGCGAAATCTCTGTCGAATCGTATTGAAACTCCTCGAGAATTTTATATCGAGGGTTGGTTCTATACAAAAAACGAAGCATATATCAAATAACATGTAGAGCCCTTGGCCATGACGAAAACCTTGTTAAAATATCTTCAATATTATTGGTAACAATCGAGGAGGCATGGGCTTTAATTGGCTTTTTCTCTAAATGACATTCGAAAAACTCTGGATTATGTATATGCGGCCAATCATCTTTGGTCTTGGTAAGCCAAGTTGGTCCATTCCACCATAATGAGTTTTCACTCAGAACTACCGGTGACAAACCTCTCGTTGCTAAATCAGCGGGATTATCTGCCGACCGAACATGATACCACCTTACGTCAGGAAGGATGATTTGAATTTGTGAAACTCTATTAGCGATAAAAGTTCTCCACATATGAGGTGGCTTAGAGAGCCATGCAAGTACAATTGAACTATCCGTCCATGGGATGAACTCATACGGTTGCACATGTAATTGTGGCAAAATACTTTTAGCCAGTTTCGATAAAAGAACGGCACCACACAACTCTAATCTAGGTAAAGCGACGATCTTAACAGATGCCACTTTACTTTTTGCACACAGAAGATAGCTTCTCCAACTACCTTCCGTTTCTTGGATACGCAAATAGAGAGCGGCCGCGTATGCTTTCTCGGATGCGCCGCAAAATCCGTGAATTTGGATGCAGCTCTGAGGACTGTAGCTGTGAAACCATCTAGGGACATAAATTTTTTGATCAGTCGTTCTTTGACCTCCGCAGAGATCGGAAGTATTTCATGTTCGGCTTTACAAGTGTTAAAAATAAAGAAGTATACTTTTAGCTAACAGTTTTATAAGTGTTCGTTAACCAGAGGCGTAAAGACTCGGTCAACAAATTTCGGGGTTGTGGGTTCGATTCCCAATCACAGATAAAGTTTTTTTTTTTTTTTTTCTCTTTATTTAATACGAGTATCCCAAAAAGATAATTGGTGCAATAATAAAGTGTTACAGCAAAGTCGATGAGTGGAACTAAGCGGTCCGCTATCCCAATAGCGGGGTCAGCAGATGGCATGATGTCGTCTGATGATCAAGCCGTTAAGCTAGTACACTCGAAAACAACAACAACAACAATAACAGACACTGGCACAAAGAGGAGGAGGACGTTGGAGCCGACTCCGAGTATCGTTACGCGCTCGCATTCAGCTTCGTTAGAAATGCTGCATGGTAGAGTGCGGGGGAGGGCTGCGATGATAGCAGCAAGCGCAGCAGAAAATAAAAGGAGACAAGAGTCGGATAATAACGACTGTCCATTTATATCCGACGGAGGTGAAGGCCACTACATGGGAGCAGACAACAGCTTTGCATCCCTCGCTGCATCTGAGTCAGATGACGAAGAGGAGGAGGTCGAGGCTCTGCACAGTAGCATTAAGCAGCTACAACAAAAAGTGCTAGCTATAAAAGCAAAGCAAGTGGCAAGGACGGAGATGGAGAAGCAGCGACTACTTCAAAGACCTCAGGGACAACAAAACATAAACGTGGAGCTTCCACAACAACAACAACAACAGAAACAACCATTGGTAAAACAAAAAACACAGAAACCGGCACAAGAATTGACAAAATCAGATGTACAAGCACAGCAAAAACATAAGCAACAAAAAGTACAGAAAAATAAGCCGCAACAACAACAGCAACAACATCAACAGCAACAACAACAACAGCAACAACATCAACAACAACATAAGCAAAAGCAACAACAGCAGAGACAACAACAACAGCAAGAGCAGAAAGCCACCAAACAAAAAGTGCCACCAATTAATACCTTTAAATTGGAGTTAAAGGACACTATCGAGCTATGTAAGTCGGCCATAGGCTGTAATTTTTTTATTAAAAGACTAAGTGTAGATAGGGATGCGATCCACTGTAACACAGAATTCGACGACGGAGTTCTTCTCCTACACCCCTAAGGGTGAGAAGCTGCAAACAATGCTGCTGAGGGGGTTAGAACCGTCGACTGATCCGGAGGAGCTCCTTGCACTGCTGAAAGAGAAGGAGTGCGAAGGGCTCAAATTCGTGGGGGTCAAGCCATTTGTCACGGCTAGAGCTAAAAGGGAGAAACGGAAACTACCGTTCTTCCTGGTCCAGCTACGTCCCGACAGCAAACTGGATGGTCTAAGGAGTATAAAAGTCCTAGACTACCAGGTTGTACACTGGGAAAAATTAAAGAGGAGCGAAAACATTTTACAATGGGTTCGGGCACGCCGCGTGGAACTGCGAAATGCAGCCTCGATGTGTGAAGTGCGGAAAGAACCACAAATCCGAGGAATGCGTTCTAGGTAAGGACGGAGCGTCGGAAAAAAGCCAACTCTCTTGTGCTTTATGTAGGAACACGGGACACACCGCAAATTATCGGGGTTGTCCCAAATTCCAATACATCAAAGAGTAAATCTGGCTCGGCAGCAGAAAGTGGAAGTTAAACGTCCACTCGTGCAGGCACAAACACCAGCCGTTACTCCCCAAGTTACCTACGCCCAAATGGCGGCAGGTAGGGGAACTACGGTACAACAAGCAAAGGTAGCTTCTCAGGCCCCACCGCCTAGAGCTCCAGAACCTGTACCTGACATGCTGGCTATCTTGCTCTCTATTCAGGGGCAGATGGCTCAGATCCAACGTCAAATACAGGAACAGGCTACGCGGGTAGATCAAATATACGCGCTGCTGCCGGGCCAAACGCACCTCCAGTCGTAATGGGTACGTACATGGCGGAGCAAACCCTGAAGGTCCTTGCAGTGAATGTTAATTCACTGATTAGGTTCGAACGAAGAGCCGCACTGTTTAAGTTGCTTAAAGACCAAACCCCTGATGTGCTTTTGGTTAGCGAAACTAAGCTTACCAAAAGACACAAGATGAGGCATAGAAGGTATGAAATATTACGAAGAAACCGACCCAATTCCATTCAAGGAGGAGGTGTTGCGATCTTTGTAAGAAAGGGACTGCGTTTCAAAAGAGTATACAGTCGTGTAGTATGTAGGTTCCAGGTGCTGGAAGCATGCGTCATGTACATCCCTCTCCGTAGTGGAAAGCGGTTATACATGGTGTCTGTCTACGCACCTAAGGCTACTCAATCCACCTTATTCATCTCAGAGCTCGAGACACTTTTTCGATTCCTGAGGCTGGAATTGGAAGACAACTATTTTATTATCGGCGGAGATTTCAACGCCAAACATAGTGATTGGGGAAATAATATACCAGATACTAGAGGGAACCTACTGTTCAATTGGTGAGGTCAACACAGCATAATGTATCGACTCGGGCTTAAGGCGACTGATAGTCCGTCGTTTCCCAGACACGGGTCCTATTTGGATCTTCTACTGTTCGACTCACGAATACAACTGACATGCACTAACCAACAAACTACAAACTGTCTACGCACTTTCGTGTATGACAGTGACCATTGCGGTCTCAGCACCGAAATAATTGTTCCCAACGAAACTGCGGAATTTCAAGAGTTTGTTCAAAGGTATTCCTACAATTATAGTAGGGTGCGTTGAACACACCTCTCCAGAACGCTGACGAGAGCACTCTCCTCGAATTCGCTCTATCCACCGTCCAATAGAAATCTGTCAAACGAGGAGATTGACGGGTATCTAAAACTAATGGATGAGACAATTAAACGAACTATGGACAAAACGATACCTCGGTATCAACACACTGACGAAGAAGACTTATTCCGCAACGCAACTATTGACGCACTGCACCGACATAAGAGTAGACTGCTGTCAAGACTAAAAACCTTGTATAGACAGTTTACTGACAGACATAACCCGGAGATCATAACATTGAAGTCGTCGATTAAAAACCTCCAGATATTAACAAAGGAAAATTACAGAAATTCTGTAAGTTTGTATTGGAACAATAAAATTCGGGCTGTAAACACCAGCAACCCGAGTATGTTCCCGCAAATAAATAAGATATTTCGGAGAAATAATCAAAACGACCTTCCATGTCTCAAAATCGCCCGAACGACGAACAACGAACGGTTACTGACAATAGCAGGTATTGATCCAAATGAGGCCGCTGATGATGACAACTTCTTCGTGGTCGAGGATCCGCAGGAGAAGGTAGAGGCTATAGGAGCGACTTTCCAGGAAGTGTACAAGGCGAATGACATCATTGGCCCGAACCACGACCTGGAGAGTCGAGTCCTTGTGCACTATACCTGCCTTTGAAATGAAATTGTGAATTGGCGATTCGAGAGCTCGGGTTTCACCCAGTTCAGTGACGAGAATATGGCAAATAATGTCATCACCAACGAAAGGGTATTACCACCGTTCATTTCGAAGGAAGAGCTCCAAACGATCTTCGAATCACTCAGAAGTAAAAAGTCAGTGGGAACCGATGAAATACCGAACATTGTGCTTCGACATCTCCCACTAGAAGCGGTGGACATTTATACCACCCTGTTTAATAATGCAATGAATAATGCACATTATCTAGCGCATTGGAAAACTGCGGTGGTACATCCCATTCCCAAAAGGAATAAAGATACTTCCAATCCGGCGAATCTCCGCTCGATCAGTCTTCTTCCAAACATCAGTAAGGTTTTCGAGAAGGTAATCAATAGAGCCCTGACTAAGTGGGTTGAGGACAAACATATCGTTCCGGATAATCAATTCGGTTTCAAGGCGGGGCATGATATCATTCATGCTGTGTCGAAACTGGTTTCTGATATCCAATGGAACAAAAGCAAGAAACAGTGCACTGGTGCCTGCCTGATTGACTTGGAGAATGGCCTTCGACACCGTATGGTTAGAGGGACTCTTCTTCAAGCTGGATAGGTTGGCATTAGTAAACCACTGCTGTATATTCTTTTTGATATGCTCTCCAGTAGACAGTTCATCGTGAAGAATGGCGATGTGACTTCTGCTGGAACATTTAACATTAAAAACGGTCTGCAACAAGGTGCGGTAAATTCGCCGATCCTGTTCAACATTTACAAAAGTGATCTGATAGGTTCACTTCACCATGCCATAGCGTACGCAGACGACTTAACCGCGCACAGATCAGGTCCAAAGATTGAGGTCATTAATACACTTTTGCAACGTGACTTCGACAAAATGACTGGAAGTTGAAAATCAACTTTCAGAAGTCGGAAACCATTCTGTTTAGGACGCCTTTGTCTGGGGCCTCTAGGGATACCAGAAAGAATTGGCGAAAGTTCTCTATCGTCGGACAACATGGACAGCCACTTGCTTGTCGAAATGTAGTCAGATACCTTGGGATCAGTATCTGTATTTTAACAAACATATAGATGTTGCTCTGGCCAGAGCCAAAGATGCTTTTGCCCTTACAAAGAGACTGTTTTATAACAGCCAACTCGATGTGAGGGTGAAGGTGATCTGCTACATGGCCCTTATCCGGCCTATGCTTGTATTTGGATGTCCCGTGTGGTTCAACGTGAGAGCAAGTTTATTGGAAAAGATTCGGGTGTTTGAGAGGGCTAGCCTTAGGGCTTGTCTTCGGTTATACAGAACACCAGAGTCTGAGTACATAAAATTCTATCGCAATGAGGTCTTGTACAATCGGGCGAACCTAATAAGAGTGGACAATTTTGTTATTAAGTTGACTCGAAGGCACATTGCAAGAGCAATGACATCGTCGAACAACCTGATCTCTGGGGCTTACAATTAGGGTATTATATGTTTCATGAGAGAGTTCGCTTTGACGGCTATGTTCCTCCAGAAGCGTTCCTCTATCTGGATAGTAAAGGTCTGATCCAGGACAGATTGGCTGTGCCGCTAATCTTCCACGTTGCTCGAACAGCTGCAACTCAACTACGACAGAGACGTCGCACATGGCAGTGCGGAGCGTCTCCGGTTCAGTAAGGCGGTAGGGAGTCGCGACATGAGGGATGTTGCTTGGCAGCACCAACAATTTTGGTGACTATTTGAAGGAGGGGAGGGTTCGTCATCGAATTCCTCAAGTAATAGGTAGCTTCATGTGAAGCAAAGTGGGCCAGCCAAATTTTTTTAGCCATGGCCGGCTTACGTAGTTTTAAGTAGGTATAAGTTAGTTTTTAAGAAAAAAAAAAAAAAATATATATATACAAAAAAAAAAAAACAAATAAATAAATAAAAATAAAAAATAACAAAAAAAAAAATTAAACATATGTACATATGTACATATGTACATATGTGTATATATTAAGTATATACGCATTATGTGTATATATATATATATATGTGTACGTATTAGATGTAAGTAGGTTAAGTAGATTAAGATATATTTTTAAGTAGTCTGTAAGTCTTTAGTTTAGGTTTTTATAATACTATGTCCATATACTAAGTTTTTGCTTAAAATCTATTTTCTTAGTTTTAGTTGTAATGTAAATATAAAATTAAAGATAAACTGTAATATACGTCGAAAGACTTGGTTTAAGTGTTAGGTTTAACGTAGAGTGCCCGCATGGGGCCATTAAGTTAGTATAAGATTATTTGTAAGTTATTTAAGCTAATTTTTAAGCATTTCTTTGTCTAGCATGTAAGAGTAAATTAATTAAGAAAATAAAAATGCATTTAAACTGAACTGAAAAAAACAGATAAATTTTTTGAATTTCAGGTAAGGCAGTGAAGAATGTTGTCCACTGTTGACTTGTATTTGTCAAAAGTGGCGAATCCCGAGACGTGACATCTTTCCAGATTTGCTGAAGAATGATTTTTGCAGTAGTAATGATGGGGGCTAACCACCCTGCTGGATTAAACAATCGCGATACTACTCTTTCCCACGTTCGATATTTAAAAATAAATAGAAATGATCGAGCTTAGCATTCCATTGTATTCCTAAAGTTTTTGTGATGCTTGTGCTTTCAAAAGAAAATCTCCATCGACAAGATAGGACTGAGGGAGATCATTGAGTAGATCTTCGTGGTTTGCCGTGAACTCACGTAGTGGAAATCCGACCGATTCTAAGACAAGTGAGAGTTCATTTCATACATTAAAACTGAATTCTGAACATGTTGTGAAGTTGGTTCTGTTTTGAATTTTTTTGAATTACTACGCAGCATTCTTAATTAAAATAAAATAACCTTGTGTTCAACAAAATATCTAGTTTTATCTTTAAAATCAATATCAACATCAGGTTATGGGCCCAGACACAAAATTCAGCAGAAGTTAAAGATAATTCAGAAGGAAAACGCTTTCTGGTTTGTGAAAGAGGAAGATGGATATTAATAAAAATAATACTGACGTTATCAGGCTAGAGGGTTCCAGAAATTGGAATATCTGGAAATTTCAAACCACGGTGCTGTTGAGAGGAAACGGCTAGCTGGATGTTGTGGAGGGAAAGTGTGTGAAGCCCGAAGATGCCGCTGAAATACCTGCATGGGAAGTTAAAGATGCCAAAGCGCAGACGCTGCTGGTTACATGAATGACACAAGAGGCCATGTTGCACATCATCACATGCACGAGTTCTGCTGAAATGTGGAGAAAACTTCAAAGTGTATATGAGCAGAAGACTGAGACTAGTGTGCATATAGTACAGCAAAGATTCTTTCAGTACAAATATGAGAAAAGCGTGGATATGTCAGTTTTCTTATCTAAGATCCAAGAAATGCAAAACCAGTTAGAACAGATGGGCGAAGAAATCTCTGACAGGTTTGTTATTACAAAAGTGTTAATGTCATTACCTGATGAATACAAGCATTTTATTTCGGCGTGGGAATCGGCACCTGACGATAAGCAAACCATTGACAACTTAGTAGCCAGATTATTAATTGAAAAAGAGAGGGTGAAAGGAAAGAACGAGGAGTCCCAGCAAAATTCATCGTCATCTGCGTTCATTGCAAAAAAAAAAAAATATGTAAAATGCTTTAAGTGTGGCAAACGCGGACATTATCAAAGTGATTGCGATAGTAATAAAACTAGGGAGGAAAACGTGAGTAATAATAAATTTTTCTACTGTGGAAAGTCTGGACACTATAAGGCACAGTGTGGGTTTAGAAAACAAAAAGATAGTAAGACTGAAAATAAAACGAAAAGCAATGCATTCATAGTATCGAACACTGAATTGCATACTTCAAAGTGGTTAGTGGACTCCGGTGCCAGTGAACACATGTGTCGAGATCGAGCATTGTTTACATCACTCTCAAACAATTTGCAAAAATCAGTGATCGTCGGTAATGGCGCAGTTATTAGTGCCCTAGGTTGCGGACAGATAGAGGTTCAAGATCAAACGGGATCGAATGGATTGATACAGTCATAGACAATGTTTTGTATGTTCCAGAATTGAAAACTAATCTGTTCTCAGTCAATCACGTCACAGATAAAGGTTACATCATGACAACAGATGATAGTTCATGCAAATTTTACAAATGCAATAAAGTTTGTGCAGTGGCAAATCGAATTGGTAATTCTTATTATTTGGATTTACGTTATAAACGTACGTACGATATTGCAAGCACTGCAAACTAGTGCAGAACGATTTTAATGAGTGGCACAAAAGACTGGCGCATCAAAACTTCGCTTATGTGAAATATATTCTGCGGAAAAACAATATTGCTGTGAAACAGACTTCTAAGCCTGAGTGTCAAAGTTGTTTGGTTGGAAAAATACATCGATTGCCATTCAGCAAGAGTGAATAGTGACTACAAAGACTTGTGAGCTAATTCATGCTGATACTTGTGGCCAAATGGAAGAAGCATCTGTTGGTGGGTCGAAATATTTTTTTTTCATACTGAAGGACGACTATTCTAACTTCAGGAATGTGTACTTTGTCAAAACCAAAGATGAGACCAAATATTGCATTGAAAATTTCTTAAATAAGGCCGAAAACATAACTGAAAACAAAGTGAAAATCTTTAGAAGTGACAATGGTTTGGAGTTTGTCAACAAAGAAGTGATGGAAGGCGAGGTATTACACACCAAACAACAGTACCTTATACCCCAGAACAGAACTGAAAGGGAAAATAGAACTTTGGTGGAAGCGGCAAGTACAATGTTACACGGAGGGAACTTACCAAAAAAGCTGTGGGCAGAAGTAATTAATACGGCAGTATTTGTCTTGAATAGGAAGAGTCTGGGAAGAGTCATGAAAATGGAAGGTCACCATTTGAAGTATTGACCAATAAAAATTTTGACATTCAGCAGTTAAGAACATTTGGTACGAAAGTGTTTGTTCACATTCCAAAGAAAAAAGAAAGAAATGGGACAAGAAAGGTGAAAAGGGGTTAATGGTTGGCTACGAAGAAAATGTAAAAGGATATAGAATTTATTTCTCACAAACGAATACGGTGGAGACAGGTTGTTTTCTTAAATCAAGATGCTGAAGAGGTACTTCAAGTTAAGAAAGGCGAGGAAAAAGAGCCTGTGATACCAATGGATCTGGAAGAGGAGTTCGAACAAGATGGAAACCCGGAGACAGATATATAATGGATTTAATGAAGCGACAAAGGTGAAACATACAAGCAGTGTTGAAGGGGTGACAGAGAGTGCAGACGGTGACAGCGATAGTGACAGTGAGTACTTACAATGCGGTGAAGAAGAATGTCTATCGGACGAAACCAGTCCACCCAGAGAAGAAAGAAGCAAACGTCTAAGAAAGCAGACGAATTTCTACCAATGTAACAATGTGCATACGGACAAAGGTGAGTGTAAAGCAGTTACATATAGTGATGCCAGAAGTGATGCTAGTAAATGGAGTGAAGCTATTGCGAGGGAATTACAGACATTAAAAGATAACAACACGTGGGACTTTTGTACTGTACCAGTTACCAAAACAATCACTAGCAAATGGGTTTTTAAGATTAAGAATGTAAATAATACTAAAGAGTATAAAGCTAGGTTAGTTGCTAGAGGTTTCGAGCAACAGGATAAATTTGATTTTAATGATGTTTACGCTCCAATTGCAAAGTTGTCCTCATTTAGATTATTTGTAGCAGTGGCGACAAAGTTAAATTTACCTATAACCCAAATGGATGTAACGGGGGATTTCTTATATGGAGAAATAAAAGAAGATGTGTATGTATGTTACCTTCTGGTGAAAGAAGGTGCCTATTCAGGAAATAATAATATTGTTAAGTTGAACAAATCATTATACGGGTTAAAAAGTTTACCTAAGTGTTCTAATACTAAATTTAACTCTGTAATAACTAAAGAGGGCTTTGAGAGGTCAAAATGTGACTCATGTTTGTATAAAAAGTATGCAGGTGCTGATAAAATGTTTGTATTAATATACGTTGACGATTTGTTAATCTTTGGATAGTAAAACTAAAAACTGTATTAAGTAAAGAATTTAAAATGAAGGACTTAGGATTAATTTCAGATTTCTTAGGAATAAATGTAAAACAAGATCTGCATAAAGGTATAACTATATTATCACAGAGGAATTACTTAGAAAATGTACTTAAGAGATTTGATATGGAAAATTGTAAGCCAATGTTGACACCTATGGATCTAAATTTCAATGCTAAGATATTTTATTCTGATGTTAAATATGATAAAAACATTGAAGAAATTTGTAGGCAAATAATTGGTTGTTTAATGTATGCTGTTTCAGGCACTAGGCCAGACCTATGTTTTGCTGTTTCTATGTTAAGCAGATATCAGAAATGTGCAAATAATGTGTTATTGGGTGCGCTTAAAAGAGTTTTACGTTATATAAAGTATACTATTGATTATAAATTGATTTATAAATGTAATGATAAAATGCTGGAAGGTTTCTGCGACGCTGACTGGGAAGGAGATCAAAGAGATAGAAAGTCAACTTCAGGTTATTTATTTACTTTTGCAAATTGTTTAATTGTATGGTGCTCAAAGAAACAATCATCTGTAAGCCTATCCTCGACAGAAGCCGAATATATTTCAATGAGTATGGCTGCCAGTGAAGTATGTTGGCTTGTAAATTTGTTGTGTGATTTTGACTTCCAAAAGACATATCCAGCAAATTTATTTTGTGATAATCAGTCAGCAGTTATAAATGCCAGCACAGAATCTGTAAAACAGAATGATATCAGATATCATTTTGATAAGGATTTAATTAAAAATAACAAAATTTGTGTTAAGTATATCAGTACATGTAATCAACCAGCAGACATGTTAACGAAATCGTTATGTAAGGAGTTAATTATAAAGTTTCTTAAACAATGTTGTGTAGGAGATGCACTTAAAAACTAAAGATTTTTGTAATATTCATGTCTGTTTAGATATTAATTTAAGATATTTTTTAAATGTATAACATTGAGAGGGGGTGATGAATATGGCAATGCATATACATTAAAACTGAATTCTGAACATGTTGTGAAGTTGGTTCTGTTTTGCATTTTTTTGAGTTATTACGCAGCATTCTTATTTAAAATAAAATAACCTTGTGTTTAACAAAATATCTAGTTTTATCTTTAAAATCAATATCAACATCATGAGAACCTGAGAGAACGTCATCTACGTAAAAATCGGTTTTAAGTATGGCAGATGCAGTTGGAAAACCCTGATGTACATCGCTTGCTAGTTGTTTTAAAGTGCGAATTGCTAAATAAGGTGCACAGTTGACGCCAAAAGTAACTGTTTTTAATCCATAATCACCGCATGGTTCAGTAGACGATGTTCTGAATAAAATACGTGGATAAGGTGTGTGCTCTGAATGAACGCCAATCTGGCGATACATTTTCTCTATGTCTGCACAAAAAACATATCGATAAAAACGCCATCTTAAAATTAATGTCATAAGGTCAGATTGTAAAACTGGACCTGGATGCAATATATCGTGTAAACTTAAGCCGTTGGTAGTAGGACTTGAGGCATTAAACACAATTCGAACCTTTGTACTAACACTTTCAGGTTTCACGACAGCATGATGGGGTAGGTAACAAGAGCTATGATTAATGGGTTGGGATTCCTTATTAGCAACAATTTCCATATGGCCGAGTTCCAAGTACTCTGCAAGCACCCTATCGTATTCAACTTTAAATATTGGATTTTTCAAAAAAGATTTCTCGTTTCGAACAACTTGTCTTAACGCAATATCTCTTGACAGCCCAAGTTCTTGTAGGGGTTCTTTGAACGGAAGTTGGACTATATATCGACCATTAGCATCACGGACCGTCGTTTCGCTATACAGTTTTTCACAAAACTCATCTTCTGTTGAAAAGGGTTTTACCTCGGGGACCTCCTCAATTTCCCATAACTTGGTGAGTTGATCGTCGAGAGATGTTTCACTAAAGAATGACAAAGTGGTCGAGTATGTTTGAAAAGTGTTTTGTGTCAATGGACCGCACAAAACCAATCCTAGGACGGTATTTTGTGCCAATAATGACCCCATAATATGACGTTTAACCCCATCAAGAAGAATGGAGGGATATAAGTCAGCTCCTATAATGAAACCGATTGGCGAGCTTTGGAAAAAGAAAGGATCAGCTAACTGAAGATCTAATTGACATGGCAAATCTGTAGTATTTATTGAATAGGATGGTAAGCAACCCGTAAGATTCTTCAAAACAATTGCATTAGCATGTAAAGTAAAGGTATCCCTATTCCTAGGTCTCAATGTGAGTGCACATATTTTGGATGATCTTGCGGTGATAACTGAATTAAGACCTGAAATATTTGCTTGAATCGATTTGACTGGCAAACGCAATCTCTGTTGTATTTGCTCAGAAATGAAACTCGCTTCTGATCCGCAAGATCTGAGCAAGATCTTTAATTGATTATTGATTAAAATTCGCTTGTTCTCATATTGGTCGGTCAAAGCCTTCCACGCGAGATCGAAATTGTCAGCTGTGAGCTCGAATTTTGAAACAAGATTATTGGCTTCTCCTCGGGTCTTAGACCGAAGATGAAACAATTTCTGCACGTCACTTAACTTTGGATGCTTAATGTATATAGCAGTCAACATGTCCGTAAAGGAATGCCACAAAATATAGTCGCCACAAAAAATACCTAAAAATACACAAAAAATAAATGTGATACCGATCACAAGGGGGAGCTTTTAAAAATGAGGTAAATTCTGAATTAGTCACAGGAACTTTCTCACAGCTCTCGTTCTCTTGTCTACCTTTCTCAATTGCTTCATCGTTTTTAATTAACTCAAGTTTTCTAATTGAATCAATAATTTCACTTAGACATGTAATATAAACACCTGTGGATGAACGATACTTTCCTATAATAGCTTCTACTTCTTCGGAAGTACCACTTTCTTCCACCCTACGGCATGCTCGATAAGATTTTTGCACCTCAGACCATATCATTTTTAACTCACACTTCACCATTTCTAAAGAAACAATCGTTTGATCAACTAGAGGAATACCCTTAAAATTCTTTTGGATTTCGACCAATTGGTTAGTCCCTGCAATGAACTGATCTAATTCCATCATTTTAATGAATAAGTTCACTCTTCTTTTGGAAAGACTTCCTCAAACGAACACGTGAATATGAAGAAATATACGCTTTTCTTTATTCGAAACCGATAGCCGTGCTGACGATTACTTTAAAATGCGTTCCACCAAAAAATAAGCACCAACTTAATACAACTTCTCAGTTTTTTTTTTTTTTTTTTATGATATAGTACTGATCAAAAAGCAATTCACTTACCTTTCTTTGAAGCAAATAAAATATTTGTCTCTTTGGTTCTTTTTCTTCTTCGTCGAAAATCCACAGGGTAATAAGCGGTGACATTCCGTTTTCCTAGGCGTAGAGGGTGGTGATCGATGGCGTAAAGTCCCAAGATGACTGATGCTGATCGTAAGTCGACTGCGGTAAAATGTTCTTCCGGAGTAGAGTCTTTCTTTTTTTTTTGTTTTTGTGTGAATTTGGAGGCAGACTCCCGCTGAGAACTCCAATTGTTTTTGCGATTTTTTTTTTTTTCACAACCACTGAGGGATTGAGGTAATTATGAGATGATGATCGATATCAATAATTTTGATTTGATTATGCGGATAGTGTCCGCTTTGATTATTCTCCTTTGAGAGCGTTTCTACTTTTATTTTATATAACGGATAATGTCCGAATATTTTTTTTTTAATGAATGATTTCACTAAATTTATTTAAGTTTGATGAATGATTGAAATGAAGTATTTTAGGTTATTTTATTTGAATAAGTGGCTATTTTGCGCGATGATTAATTTTTCGTTTGTAAGAAGATATTAAATTTTATTTTAACCAATGATCCGGTTCGAAGGACCAGAAAATGATGACTCCAAGTTTGATAGCTGGATCAAAAAAAAATGCGGAGATGTTACCTCGTTGAGGGCTTAGCAAAGAAGAAGGTTTATTACTCCATATTAGGCGGATGGAGGTTCGTCCGTCTGTGACGAAGCGACTTCTTACAAAAATATATTGAAATACATAATCGATAACATAGAAAAATATTAGAGATGTTACATTTAGATTTTCGCTTGAACAGTATGAAAAACAAAACAACAGTACAAAAGTCACCCGTTTGTTCGGTTATATTTTGCATTATTATCGAGTGCATCATACATTAGTATTGCATTAGCATGTAAAGTAAAGGTATCCCTATTCCTAGGTCTCAATGTGAGTGCACATAAGTAGATGTAATTTGCCGATCCTGGGACACATGGAGCATGGAGCACATAAAAAAAAAATAATTTTTTTTTTTTTTTTTTTATAAGGTGTGTTAAAAGAAATGTTAGTTTTTTAAATAATTTTTGTTTTATATTTCTTAAGTGGATGAGAATAGTTTTAAGATGGGGGTTGATTGGAACGTCGTAGGCGTACTTATTTCTATAGGCGTTTATTTCCTTTATGATTATTTGTTGGTGAGGTATGTTGGTTGGTGGTGTGTTGCTGGTGGTAGGTTGCCGGTGTGTGGGTACCTGTGTTCCTGGGTTGCTGGGTTCCTGGGTTGCTGGTGCGCACGTGTCGAGGTGGATCGTTGTTGGCCGGTTGCATGAGTTGGGGGGTTGCTGGTGTCAGGTCAGTCAGAGTAGAGTTGATTTTTTGTGGTTTTGGAAGGGTGTTGTGACATGAGTGTCATGAAGAATAGAAACAAAAAGACTTGTATTTGAAGGTCATTGCTTTTGGTGTGCATTGTCGTAGGTCGGAATGTTTTATTGGAATGCGTATTTCGGGTCATTGTTCTGTGGTACATTGATGGTGATAAAATTTTTGTCATTAGTAAATACGTCAGTAGGTTTTCTTTCAAGAGCAAACAATTTTATAGGGACTTTAAATTAGAATATGACAATATAGAAGTAACTATCCGATGTGCATATGGTATCTCACATTATCGTAAGTCGAGAACGGTTTTCATATTGCGGTTTTTTGGAATGTGTATTTTGGGTTAATTTTTCGCTACTTAAAAGAATAAATAGTAAAAAACACTTTCAAATGAAAACGTGCATTGGTCGTATAAATTGCTAGTTCATTTAAATTAAACTCTAAAGGTTTTGTGTGTGTGTGTGTGTGTGTGTGTGTTAAATCAAAGAAGAAAAATATGAAAGGATTTATTTGTGAATTTTGTGGAAGGGATTTTTCTTTAAATAGAAATTTAAGAAGACATGTTGTTAGTGTGCATGATAATAAACATCAATGTAGTATTTCCTTAAAAACTTTAAGCAGAAGTGATACACTCTTAAATCACATGATTACGTGTCACGATGTTCGTTCAGATATGTCTCATTCTATGTGCAAAAAGGATTCTGACATCAACCAAAGTTTTTTGAAGACATTTTGCAAAATTTCTGATGTCGTTATGTGCGTGGAGTGTAAGATAGAGGTACCAAAAAGACATTGGTATGCTCATATTCGAACAAATTTGCACAAGAAGAATAGTGCAAGTCCATGTGAAACATGTGATTATTTAAAAGTTGTTAAAAGCGTTTTCAGTAATCGCATCCAGACGTTTATATTTGAAAACAAAAATGAGAAACTTATTGATCCTCATAGATTTTTTAATGAATCGAGGAACGTGATTTGTAAGAATTTAAAGAATTTTGGATATACACTCAAACTTTAAATTTAATATTGAACTTTTTGCTGAGTATATGAAAATAAATAAATGCGAAGACGGAGAAGAAGAAGAAGTGGTGATATCTATTAAATCTTTCCAATCTAAAATGTGTCTCGCTCAAAGTGCGGGCGCGATGGATATAGATATATTGTATAATGAAATGTATTTGAATATTAACACGAAAATGGAAGAGTTCCAAGAGCGTGATAGTGGGTGGACAGTAATAAGAATCATACATATTGAAATAGATGTGAACGAGTACAGACCAATACCAGGTTCACAATATCTACAACTTCCAATGTTTTTGGCAAATAAAAAAGCGTGTATTAATGTAAAAAATGATGATGAATATTGTTTCAAATGGGCTATAATATCAGCAGTAGCACCTTTAAATAGTGCTCCTCACAGAACGTCAACTTATAATATTAGTGATATAAGAAATAGAACAATTTCGCTTGAAAATGGGTTGACTCTGAGATTTGAAGGTTTGAAATTCCCGTTAAAATTAAGTGATGTAAAAAGATTTGAGCAAATGAATACAAATATCAGTGTTAATGTGTTCGGTTACGATGATGAAAATAAAAAGATCATAGGTCCTTATTACAATACGCTGGATGAAAAACAAATCCACATAAACTTGTTGCTTCTACAAGGTAGTGAGAAATCCCATTATGTGTGGATCAAAAATATCTCAAAGTAAGTTAGTTTAGTTTTTCTTTGTTAAATTTGTTGTTTGTATATCTATCTATATCTTTTTTTTTTTTTGTAGACTGTTAAATACGCAGACGAGAACGAATAAACACAGATTCTTCATATGTAACAGCTGCCTACAATATTTTGGCAATGAGCATAATTTTAATATTCAGAAGTTAGAATGTAAGAAAATTGTAACAGAAATGCCCCCTGCTGATAAGTCTTACATAGAATTTACAAACTATGAGAGACAGATGGATGTACCATTCGTAATATATGCAGATTTTGAATGCATTTTAAAAAATGTAGATACTTGTTTACCACAATCAAACGTATCATCTACCACAACAGTGCAAGTGCATGTCCCTTGCGCATTTAGTTACTATGTAAAGTGCTCCTTCAACAACGACTTCAATGCTTTCAGGGTATATAAGGGTTTGGATGCATCGAAAATCTTTGTTGAAACCTTAATAAAAGATGTACAAGATATAAATGAAAAATACTTGTCTGTTCAGATACCGTTGAATCCTCTTACAATAGATGAATTGCGATTGCACAGTGAAAGTCAATTCTGCCACATTTGCAAACAGACTTTGGACTATGATCGAGTAGCAGATCATTGCCATCTCACGGGCAAATACCGAGGTCCAGGCCATAATAAATGTAATTTAAAGTTACAAGTTACGAAATTTGTTCCTGTGTTTTTTCATAATTTTTCAGGCTATGATTGTCATTTGTTTATAAAAGATTTTTCAAATATTCCGGGTAACATTAATGTGATTGCAGTAAACAAAGAAAGGTATATATCACTGAGAAAATCTATAAAAGTTGGTACTGAAAAATTGGTTGAGATTAGATTTCTTGACTCCTTTAAATTTATGGCCTCTAGTTTAGATTCTTTAGCTAAAAATTTACCAAAAGATGATTTCAAAATTGTTCGCTCAATTTATAGTGCAGATGATGAATTCAATTTACTAACAAAAAAAGGTGTTTTTCCTTATGAATACATTAATTCATGGGAGCGATTAAATGAGAAATGTCTTCCACCTCAACACAATTTTTTTACTTCAATTAGTAATACTAGTTGCACTGAAGATGAATATAATTTTGCAAAAATTGTATGGAAAACCTTTAAATGTTAAAGCCTTTTAGATTATTTAGAGTTATACCCAAAAACCGATGTTTTATTACTTGCCGATATATTTGAGAATTTTAGAAAAGTCTGTAAAAGTATTTATGGACTGGATCCTTGTCAATATTATACATCACAAGGTTTATCGTCGGATGCCATGTTGATGGTGACGAAAGTAAAGCTTGAATTATTTGCCGATATAAATATGTTCACCTTCATTCAGAGAGGTCTTAGAGGTGGTCTTGTGCAGTGTTGTTGTAGACACACCAAGGCGAACAATAAATACATGAGTGACTTTAAAAATGACAGTCCATCTGAATATTTAGCGTACTTAGATGCTAATAATCTATATGGCTGGGCAATGTCACAGAGTCTGCCCTATGGTGAGTTTGTTTGGATGGAAATTGATAATTTCGATATTTTCAATATACCATCAGACTCTCAAATTGGCTGCATTTTGGAGGTAGACTTACAATATCCCGAATACCTTCACGACCTGCATAATGATTTACCTTTTTGTCTAGAGAATAAAAAACCACCAAATTCTAAATTTAATAAGCTCATAGCAGATTTAACTCATAAATCAAAATATATCATACATTATAGAAATTTGCAACAATGTGTTACACATGGTATGAAAATCTTAAAAATACATAGAATTTTGAAATTTAAGCAATCGTGTTGGTTAAAGGAATATATCGATTTAAATACACATCACCGTGCATTGGCTAAAAATGAATTTGAAAAGAACTTCTTTAAATTATTAAATAATGCTGTTTACGGTAAAACAATGGAAAATATAGACAAACGAAAAGATGTGAAAATTGTTACAAATTAAGAGAGTTGTGGAAAAAGGGTAGGCGCTCGGGGTCTCATAGCAAAACCGAACTTTCACAGTTCAATGCAATTTACAGAAAACATGATAGCAATTCAAATGAGTCGTGTTCACGTAATATACAATAAACCAATTTACTTAGGTTTCACTGTACTCGATCTATCAAAGTGGAAAATGTATGATTTCCACTATGAGTACATGAAACCAAAGTATGGTAACAATATAAGAGTAAATTATATGGATACTGATTCGTTTGTATATTCTATTCAAGCTGAAAATTTTTATAATGATATAATGTCTGATATTAATGATCATTTCGACACATCAGCTTATCCTGTTGATAATATATATAACATACCAATAAAAAACAAAAAGGTAATTGGAATGATGAAAGATGAAATGAATGGAGGAATTTTAAGAGAATTTGTCGGTCTTCGTTCCAAAATGTATTCAATGGAAGTCGAAAATGATAACAAACAAATTAAAAAAGCTAAAGGAGTAAAGAAAACAGTGTTAGACGGTATGAATATTGATGATTACAGAGATTGTTTGTATAAAAAGAAACTATTTTATGGTAATATGTTTATGATTAGATCTAAAATACATAATATTTATACACAATCTGTAAATAAGCTAGTACTAAGTTATGTAGATGATAAGAGATATGTAATGAAAAATGGTGTTTGGTGGTTACAGGCTAAAAAATTAGAAATAAAATATATAAAATAAATCTTTGTCTTTCTTATTTTTGAAGAAGAAGAAGAAGAAGATCCCCTATAGTCTCAAAAGGTAAGAAAAAAAGTGAGTGCAAAAGCATTAACTAAGATATTCAGCGACCAAAGCACAAGCAATTCATATGAATTTGCCGCAATAGATAACAACAAAACCGCAATATGTTTTATATATTTACTGATATGAAACAATTGCAAAAGTTGTTACGCTTCATTCCCATATAAAAGCAATATGCACACACTTTCGTAACCATTCAACAAAAGTAAAAATGAGTATAAATTTTGAAGAAGCTTCTTCCATATGGTTACATCAGGATTGTGACTTGACACCCTGGGATGATCTGGATATAACAACACACCAAGAGGAAATTTTAAAGACTTTACACCATCATTTCGAAGAAGAAGAAACGTTACATCTGCAAGAGAACATTTTAAAGGCTACACGTGGTAGCCGGCAAGCCATAAGAACTGATCTGATAAAATCTGATCTGATGAAAGCTGATCTGATAGAAGCTGGTCTGATAAAAGCTGATCTGATAAGAACTGATCTGATAAAAGCTGATCTGATGAAAGCTGATCTGATAAAAGCAGATCACAAGCCGATCTGATAAAAGCAGATTAAAAGCTGATCTGATAAAGGATTTATAAAGGCGGTCGATTAATGCAAATTTATAAGCAAAAACCTGACTATACATATTGGGATACTCCAAACGAGTTGACAGTTGACAGATTAAGACTGCTAATTTCTTATCAATCAGCAGGTCATACAAATCGTAATAACGAAATTGTTTCCCATCATTGAAGGACTAAAAGAAAGTAATAAAATAGTATAAATCAATTAACATTTGTTTCATTGACAAAATGAGTGTTGACAAGTTTGGGCACTCTCCCCATACCAATTTTCAAAATGAAAATAAATTAAGAAAAGTGTTGGGATTTAATTTAGATCGTGATAAGAACATTAACCTCCATAACAAACGATTAAAGAATCTAGGTTTGCCGATGGAGGACAATGATGCAGTTTCGATAAGATCCGTTAGAGAGGATATAAGTCATTTAGCACTGAAATTTCAAAAAGAAAACCCCATTGTCAAGAATACCCTTAGTAACTGTTTAAAACTAAACCAAGAAGCTCTGGATAAGTAAATACACATTTTTAATACAAAAATCGAAAGCTTAAAAGAAAATATCACACATATTGAAAATTATCTTTTTAATCAGGTAGCCAAAACGAAACCAGAAATACTTCCAAGACGACAAACTGGTAAATTTTCGTGAAGAAACAATAACTTTCAAACTTCACTTCAAACCAGATAAATAATTATTATTTTATGATAAAAAATGTCCAACCCATCGTGGATGCTGTGAACTTGAAAACGCATTACTTCTAAGGAAAACTTTGAACGATTTGTTATAAGCAACACAACACTTTATTCAAGATTTTGTCAACAAATTTAAGCAATAAATAAAAAGAAAAAGATAAAGATTATTTGTTTTCACACTATTTATTTATTTTCATTCCTTTCATTTACAACTTTTTAATTCGTACTTGTGAAGATCTTCCCAACGGGCCAAGATATGTCAAGGTATGCGCTTCCTTGGTAATTACATTTAACGTTTTTCCGCTCAAGTTGTTATATCGCAATGGAAGAAAAACCTGTTATATGAAGGATATATACATATTGGGTCTACAAGTAAGTTTCCAGCGTTTGTCAGAGATGGCGCCACCAGCGGATCCCGGGCAGAAATGTCAGACCCCATGTGTTTTATTTGTAGGTTTTGTATCTGTCATCAACTTTGCAGCGTTATATTTGAGCAGTTCTATCGGTGTCGTACATTTTATCGAGCAAAATCATGGCAAGTTTCCAGCCAAATAAACGTCATTTGCGGGAAGCGCTGCTTTTATTCTTTAATATGAAGGAAAGTGCAGCTGAGGCCTATCGTTTGCTTTCGAAAACTTATGGGGCGGAATGTATTGGTGAATCGAAGTGCCGCGAGTAGTTGAAACGGTTCAAAAGTGGTGATTTTGGAGTTGAAGACAAAGATCGCCCCGGAAAGCCGAAAAGTTTTGAAAACGAGGAATTGGACGCTTTACTGGATGAGGATCCGTGTCAGATTCAAGAAGAACTTGCTGCATCATTGGGCGTCACGCAACAAGCCGTTTCCCTGCGCCCAAAAGCACTGGGATTCATTCAAAAGGTTGGAAACTGGGTGCTGTACGAATTGAAGCCAAGAGACGTCGAACGGCGATTTTGCATGTCCGAAATGTTACTGCAGCGGTATAAAAATAAATCAATTTTGCATCGTATTGTCACTGGTGATGAGAAATGAATTTATTTTGATAATCCTAAACGCAGAAAATCGTATACAAAGCCCGGCGAGCCCGCCCAATCGACGCCGAAACGAAATATTCACGTGAATAAGGTCATGCTCTGCATATGGTGGGATCAAAAGGGTGTCGTATACTACGAACTGCTTCCGAGTGGTGAAACTATCAAAGGACCATTATATCAAACCCAAACCCAATTCGTTTGAAGCGGGCATTAAAAGAAAAACGGCCAGAATATGAGACCGGGCATGAGTCCGTCATTTTTCATCACGACAATGCTCGGCCACATGTTGCGGTTTCGGTGAAAAACTATTTGGAATATAGTGGATGGGGAATTCTACCTCACCCGCCTTACAGTCCAGACTTGGCACCATCTGACTACCACTTGTTTCGTTCGATGCAGAACGCTCTTACGGGAATATGCTTCAGCTCAGTAGAGGAAATCAAAAATTGGCTCGATACTTTCTTGGGCTCGACAGACGAAAAATTTTTTTGGTCCGGAATTCATAAATTGCCAGAAAGACGGGGGAAAGTTGTAGCTTCCGATGGACGATACTTTGAATAAAGCATTGTAACTATGTTTTCATAATAAAACTTCAAATTTTGGAAAAAAACGCTGGAAACTTACTTGTAGACCCAATATATATATAGTATATATTTTTTTATTTTTTATTTTTTGATTTGATATGTTCAGAATGTGTGTACTTACTTGAAAATCCGCCAACTCGCACAGAATGCGCTTACCATATTTTGTTTTGCACATTTTAATTTGTCTTATTTCATAAGGCAAATCTTTTTTCAGTAATGAAACTTTTACTGTTTCTTTAAAGACACCAGCTTCGAGTTGGTTTAGTTCCTCTTGATAGTCCATTTGTTCGTTTTTTTTCTAAGATCGAGTTAAGTGTTGTGTAGTAAAACAAAATATGGTTTCACAATTTATAGAATTTTTGATTTGGTAATTTAGGACAGGGTGACCGCAAATATAAGATATGGCTATTGCCATTTTAAGTTAGTTATAGGTCTGTAGATAAACGGATGTATATAAAATAATAAAAACAATTACCACAAGTTCACGAAATTTATTTTCATTAAATAACAGCCATGTACATATCTTATCATTACCCATGCTAAAAACCAAATTCACACCACTAATATCTTCCTCATTAAATACAATTACTTTTATAGGCCAGTTTTCGGACAATAGAGAGACGGATACATAAAATAATCAAAACAATTACCACAAGTTCACGAAATTTATTTTCCATAAATAACAACCATTCATCTTATCATTACTCATGTCACTTACGCTTCAAAAAAAACAAAAAAAAAAATAAAAAATAAAAAATAGACGTCGTAAACCACGATAAACAGAAAATTATGATATTGCACTACAGTCTAGTTTTGTAGTCTGGATAAATTTGTTAGACGCTAACAGTCTTCAAACAATTCAAAAAATCAGTACATCAACTTCTATTGTCCACTTAAAACGAATACTTAAAACCAACTAAAATTAAAAATATTACTGAGACGAAGTAGGCCAACAGCATTAATCTTCAACATCAGTACATCAACTTCTATTGTGCACTTAAAACGATTACTTAAAACTAATACTTAAAACCAACTAAAATTAAAAATATTATTAAGACGAAGTAGGTCAACAGCATTAATCTTCAACAATCTTCAAAATGAATAGAATCATCGAAAACTACCTCACAGAAGTTGAAAAGAAGTGTTGGGACATTCCCAACCTTTTAATCTGTGCGAGGGCTCTTCTCTCGCATACGGAGGAGTATCAAAATATGGTTTCTGCACGGTTGTTGCAGATAACTATAAAAGAAATAAACGACTATATACATAAGTACGCCTACGAGGTTCCAATGAACCCCATTTTAAAACTATTCATTGATTAAGAAATATAAAACAACAATTATAAAAAACAAAAATATTCTTTTTTTTTTTTTTTATTTAAATTTCTTCTATTTCACAGTATTTGAATGGATTTTTTTAAAACTGTATACTGCAGTATTTTTTGTCGATGACTCTTTCATCTCAGGTTTTGGTTTCTGATCTTTCATAGTGATGATGTTTAAGGTTGGATGTTGCTTTGATATTCAATCAATTCAATGTCTTTTAGCTCAATCATTCCATCATCCCATTCTTAGTATGTATTAAGTATCATGTTCTGTCATGCTCTATGATGACTAATATTTATGATCATCATAGATTATCATCAGTCCATAAATCTGCTTGTATGCTTTATCATTAATCATGTCAACGTGTGTTCGATAATCCAAGTCTTCCGTAGTAAACATTGCAATTTCACCATTACTCATAATTCATTCGGTTTCATATTCATGGTTCTCGATTTTTATAATTAGGTACTATCATATGCACATCGGATAGTTACTTCTATATTGTCATATTCTAATTTAAAGTCCCTATAAAATTGTTTGCTCTTGAAAGAAAACCTACTGACGTATTTACTAATGACAAAAATCTTATCACCATCAATGTACCACAGAACAATGACCAGAAATACACATTCCAATAAAACATTCCGACCTACGACAATGCACACCAAAAGCAATGACCTTCAAATACAAGTCTTTTTGTTTCTATTCTTCATGCGACCACACAAACATCCGAAATTTTACTTCTTATCACACACTCCACACTCATGTCACAACACCCTTCCAAAACCACAAAAAATCAACTCTACTCTGACTGACCTGACACCAGCAACCCCCCAACTCATGCAACCGGCCAACAACGATCCACCTCGACACGTGCGCACCAGCAACCCAGGAACCCAGCAACCCAGGAACACAGGTACCCACACACCGGCAACCTACCACCAGCAACACACCACCAACCAACATACCTCACCAACAAATAATCATAAAGGAAATAAACGCCTATAGAAATAAGTACGCCTACGACGTTCCAATCAACCCCCATCTTAAAACTATTCTCATCCAC
Organism: Volucella zonaria; assembly: GCA_963966105.1. Classification (NCBI taxonomy): domain Eukaryota; kingdom Metazoa; phylum Arthropoda; class Insecta; order Diptera; family Syrphidae; genus Volucella; species Volucella zonaria. The sequence goes on along the minus strand of OZ014533.1, from coordinate 34,976,962 downwards.
TTCAGAAATATAAAACAAAAATTATTTAAAAAACTAACATTTCTTTTAACACACCTTATAAAAAAAAAAAAATTTTATAAAAAAAAAAAAATTTTTTATTTTTTTTTTATGTGCTCCATGCTCCATGTGTCCCAGGATCGGCAAATTACATCTACTCACATAGTTTGGATGATCTTGCGGTGATAACTGAATTAAGACCTGAAATATTTGCTTGAATCGATTTGACTGGCAAACGCAATCTCTGTTGTATTTGCTCAGAAATGAAACTCGCTTCTGATCCTGGATCAAGGAGAGTGCGCACGGTATAGTTAGTTCCGAGATGTTAAATATCAATTAGAGCAGTTGCAAGTAGAACTTGTTTATCATTTCTTCCGAAATATGATTGTACTGGTGTGTTTGATTGTTTAGCGGACTGCATCTTGGAATTTGGATTAGGAATATTGAAGTGTGTACATTGAGTTTCTAAAACGTCATCGTTTGTAATTGAGAGCGGGGGAAATTATGTAAAAAAGTGTGGTGCCTCTGTCCACAAACTTTACAGGTGAATGTACTACGACATTCGTTTAGAAGGTGTTTCGGAGACAGACAATTCTAACAAAGCTTTAATGATTCTATCGTTAAATTTCTATCGGTAATTGAAAGTTTTAAAAATTCATAACATGCACGAATGGGCTGAAGAAGCTTGCACAGAGGGCAGTTAATATCGTTTGTCTTAGCTTTAAAAGAGCATGTTCGTAGCTTTGGCTTGGACGAATATGTTGCCCTTGGTTTTTGATCCTTTGCACTGAAATCTTTAATAGATGAAACTGATTCAAGAACTTGATAACGGTTCGTGAAGAAAGAATCCATTTCAGACCACTCTGGAAGTTCACGAGGTTTTTTAATAGATTGTTCCCAAAGAGCCAAAGTCCTTTCCGGAAGGTGGCTAGAGCAAAGAAACACTAGGATTGGGTCCTAATATGTGGTTTCTAGTTTATACGCTTTCAAAATAGAGAGGCAATCATTTATATTTCCTTGAAGCTTCTTTATGCCGTTGGCAGACTCAACCCCTACGGCAGGTAAATTGAGCAAGATCTTTAATTGATTATTGATTAAAATTCGCTTGTTCTCATATTGGTCGGTCAAAGCCTTCCACGCGAGATCGAAATTGTCAGCTGTGAGCTCGAATTTTGAAACAAGATTATTTGCTTCTCCTCGGGTCTTAGACCGAAGATGAAACAATTTCTGCACGTCACTTAACTTTGGATGCTTAATGTATATAGCAGTAAACATGTCCCTAAAGGAATGCCACAAAATATAGTCGCCACAAAAAATACCTAAAAATACACAAAAAATAAATGTGATACCGATCACTAGGGGGAGCTTTTAAAAATGAGGTAAATTCTGAATTAGTCACAGGAACTTTCTCACAGCTCTCGTTCTCTTGTCTACCTTTCTCAATTGCTTCATCGTTTTTAATTAACCCAAGTTTTCTAATTGAATCAATAATTTCACTTAGACATGTAATATAAACACCTGTGGATGAACGATACTTTCCTATAATAGCTTCTACTTCTTCGGAAGTACCACTTTCTTCCACCCTACGGCATGCTCGATAAGATTTTTGCACCACAGACCATATCATTTTTAACTCACACTTCACCATTTCTAAAGAAACAATCGTTTGATCAACTAGAGGAATACCCTTAAAATTCTTTTGGATTTCGACCAATTGGTTAGTCCCTGCAATGAACTGATCTAATTCCATCATTTTAATGAATAAGTTCACTCTTCTTTTGGAAAGACTTCCTCAAACGAACACGTGAATATGAAGAAATATACGCTTTTCTTTATTCGAAACCGATAGCCGTGCTGACGATTACTTTAAAATGCGTTCCACCAAAAAATAAGCACCAACTTAATACAACTTCTCAGTTTTTTTTTTTTTTTTTTATGATATACTCGTAGTACTGATCAAAAAGCAATTCAATTACCTTTTTTTGAAGCAAATAAAATATTTGTCTCTTTGGTTCTTTTTCTTCTTCGTCGAAAATCCACAGGGTAATAAGCGGTGACATTCCGTTTTCCTAGGCGTAGAGGGTGGTGATCCATGGCGTAAAGTCCCTAGATGACTGATGCCGATCGTAAGTCGACTGCGGTAAAATGCTCTTCCGGAGTGGAGTTTGGGCGTAGAGTCTCTCTTTTTTTTTGTTTTTGTGTGAATTTGGAGGCAGACTCCCGCTGAGAACTCCAATTGTTTTTGCGATTTTTTTTTTTTTCACAACCACTGAGGGATTGAGGTAATTATGAGATGATGATCGATATCAATAATTTTGATTTGATTATGCGGATAGTGTCCGCTTTGATTATTCTCCTTTGAGAGCGTTTCTACTTTTATTTTATGTAACGGATAATGTCCGAATATTTTTTTTTTAATGAATGATTTCACTAAATTTATTTAAATTTGATGTATGATTGAAATGAAGTATTTTAGGTTATTTTATTTGAATAAGTGGCTATTTTGCACGATGATTAATATTTCTTTTGTAAGAAGATATTAAATTTTATTTTAACCAATGATCCGGTTCGAACGACCAGAAAATGATGACTCCAAGTTTGATTGCTGGATCAAAAAAAAAAATGCGGAGATGTTACCTCGTTGAGGGCTTAGCAAAGAAGAAGGTTTATTACTCCATATTAGGCGGATGGAGGTTCGTCCGTCTGTGACGAAGCGACCTCTTACAAAAATATATTGAAATACATAATCGATAACATAGAAAAATATTAGAGATGTTACATTTAGATTTTCGCTTGAACAGTATGAAAAACAATACAACAGTACAAAAGTCACCCGTTTTTTGGGTTATATTTTGCATTATTATCGAGTGCATCATACATTACAGAAAGTACAAACATACATACTACGCAAAGTGAATAATTTGCTACAACATTTGAACATGTGAATTTTCTATAATTTTGGAATGAGTACTGTAGGTGAAGAGTATTGATGACATAGGCGCCTGCCTGATGAAAAGTAAATACCCCGAGCGGAGCAACGAAGTTGCGTGAGCGGGACCTGCCGCCTGCGGAAAGAGAGTTGAAATCCCTTAATCCCGCGAGACGGGTCACCCCTGTACTCTTAATTAAGAAAACATTGATATATTATATTCATTTATTCATGTTACCTCAAGGGAAGACCACGTAAATGCCAAAAAAAAGAAAGAAAAACATAAATAGTAATTTTCAAATTTCTCAAAAATTAGACGACATAAATCCATTCGGTTTTTTGTGTCCGATTCAAAATTGATATAGGCATCGACCACAGGAATCCAATTGAAGAATAGGTTTCCTGCATTCGAAACTGGTACAGTGTTTTATTATAAGTTTTGCCGTTGTTTTTTGATAAATTTTTTTCCATTTTAAGTCATTTTTTAATAAAATTGCCCCTACGTCCTAAACGGGGCGAGATAGACCCCCCCTTCCCGTAGTAAAAAATGCTTGTTTTTGACCCCTCTATTAAAAGCTGTTATCAATTTTTGGCGCCAAAGTTATCGTACTCTCCCTATTAATTTGTATCGTTCCCTTGATAAAAAAAAAATAAAAATTTCCCGATGGTCGGATTTATTTAATTAGTTTTTGTTGAAAACTTCCTACAATTACACTATTGGCCAACAAATAAATAAATTTTTATTTTTATGTTTTATGACAATCATAATTAAAATAGTTGTTTTTATATTTTTGGCAACTTAAACTGTAAAACACTAAAAAAAAAGATCAGAAATTACCGTTCACGTACACTGACAGCACTGAGAAAGTTTAACAAATGTATACTAGTAACTTTACAGAGGCACGAACGATCCTATAAATCTGTCGAGACAGGAGGATCGACAAAGACTGACCAATAATGACAGAAGAAAACATGCACTACCATGGGAATTTATGTACATATATCAATAATATTTATATGAAATAAGATGTTATAAGTAAAAGTCACTTGGAAGAAGTTTTCTAAAAAAATTCAATCCGCTCGAACCGGCCGCGCAACTTGGATTCAAAATGAAACACGATTTTTACAATGCGTTATAAAATAGTTGTTTATTCAACCAGATACTCTATCAGAATTCCTAACAATGTGTATGTGGGATGGTAACTATTGGCAATGCCACACCATCACCAACTGAAAATGGAACAGATCGAAGAGGACGACAATGAGTACAACGACGAAGAAGAAGACGGAACAAGAGAAACTGACACAGATGAAAGGAGAACGACGTAAAGACGATACCAAAGACGGCCGCGAGTTGTGAACTTTTATTTATTTTAAATCTTTTAACCTACATGAACTTAGAACGAATAAAAACCCTATTTGGTGTTCTTTAAAAAAAAGGGATAATATTGCTTTTTTTTAATGTCTTGCCTCTCCGGGATCCCTATTGTACTAAAAATCTAACCTCGGCACAATTGACTGCAATGGGAAAGCTCATGCAGGTTCGCACATGCAGGTGAAAAATGCATACGGTGCGTCTGACTGGATACTTGAGCCTTATCGTATTTCAGTCAGAAAGGTGGCTGCTTACGCGTGTTAACTGCCGCCCTTTCAAATATCTACGTCCCGCAGATCTACACTTAAAAGTGTTGAGCAGCTTAGTTTTCCATCGGGTTATTGAACTTCCTTGGCAACGCCCTGCGCTGGGTAAGGGACTTGTTTGTGGCGAAAGGGCGCACGAAGTTCTGGAATGCTGGCTCTGGCGTAGATCTTTCAACACAACACACAGATTGAAATGAAGATTACTACGAGGATCCAAATTTCTGTAATTATAGAAGAACTAAGAGTTTATTTTAGAGATTTAATGTGTTCTATATTTTTAGCACTAATATCATGCAAATGATCAAGTTTCACCCTTTTGCAATTTAATGATCTTTGCATTAGTCTTTCTAAAGTCGCATGGGATTCTTGGTAGACAAATATCTTCTTGCAATTTCTTTACTACATTTTTCTCAGATACGGAAGTATTCCCTATATGAAGGCAGTCACCCTCTGGTCTGAACGTTTCGTCGTAGTTGATAAGCAGTTTCCTAAAATTTAAGTCAAGTTGTTGTCCGTCATTAATAGCAGCGCGTGTGCTCACTAGATGAAAAATTTTAGGACCAACCTTCGGAATTGATAAGACGTATAGCAATAAATTTCCATTTGTAAACACGGAGGGTAGCCTGTACTCTACGCCTTCCACGATGTTGCGGACAATTTTCCCGCAACAGGTTTGGCTCTGTTTCCTTGTGAAGTCCCTTCAGTTCCTCTTTTCATTGAGTGGGAACACCGAGCTCTGGCGGAGGTGGAGGGCAGACATGCTCTTATCAGCCAGTGGCCCACCAACCCTGGACCTCAGAAAACAACCCACATAGGTTTCACCGGCGGTTTTCCCTGCAGACGAAGGAGAACGAGGAGGTTCGATCGGTGAACCCCTAAGGACAGTAGGGAGACTCACGACGAACCAGGAACTCCAGGAACGTCTGAAAGTCGCCGACGGGCGGGGACGGACGGTCCTGTTAATCCAGGTACCCCAACACGATGATGACGGGTGGGAGAAGACGATCCCAGGAACTTACACCCCAAGAAAAGTCAAATAAAAAGGGGTTTAATGGACACCACATCGCGCCGCCGATGTGGAGACAGCACCAGCACCATATCCCTACAATGGAGGTGGATGTACCGAACCAATTCATCGATGAGTGAAGAGACGACGATCTCCTTTATAGCAACACCCCAACGAGGTAGCAATAAAGGAGCAAGAAATGGGCAACAGTGGTGTGCAGGCGGATGGCCAGCATAATCGGGCACACCCCAATGACGTACCAGCTTACAAGTCGATGGGTGAAGGGATGATGACCCTTTTTAAGCCAGTACGCCACCGATGGAGCACCGAATGAGCAGCAGGGGCGTGTAGGTGGACAACCAAGCAATAAGACAGCCTCCACCGAGGGAACAAACAAACATACAAGCAACTTACACATGGAGACAAAGAAACACACAAATAAAAACAAACAAACAATTACACCCAACAACCAACGCACAGCAACAAACATTATCAAAATTAAAACCACAAAACCGGCTGCGGCCCGAGGGCAGAGAGGCCAGAGAGCAGAAGGGCCCAATTACAAAAAAAAAAAAAAATAAATAACTGTAAGGAGTGACCTAGGGGCCTCGTCGGACATGGGTGTACACTAGCAAGGCTTGCTAGTGTTGGAGCTAAAAATCCCGTTGTTGGGTCCATTAGAGCTGAATAAATGTGTGAGAGAGCATGTGTGTGAATGTGTGTGTCTGGCGGGAGCTGTGGAAAAAAGATTTGGAAGTCACTTTGGTGACGACCAGCAATTAGAGAGAGTCGAGCTAGTTTTTTGAGTTTGTGCGAATTGCTTTTATTGCGAAAAGCAAGTTTTTTTTTTTAAGTTTGGGGGTTGCGTAGAGTAGATATTTTGTAGATATTTTGTAATAAAGTCGCGAGTTCGGGCTTTGGCCAAACAAAAAGGAAAAGGGAAGAGGAAAAGGAGAAAAGCAATAGGAGAAGGATAGCGGAGCGGGAGTAGCAGGATGCTAGATTGTGCCAGAAAGGAGCACATCACCGCCATGAGCAAAGATACATAAGTACAGTGCACTGTATTATAGGGAAACCAAAAAAACTGTGGAAATAGCGGTTCACTCTATCGACGAGTATACCGCTAAGTGAATCACAAATAAATTTTCGAGCCCGTAATGAAAAATTTGTTCTTAATTTCTTTTGTCGCTAAAAACTTTTTCGATTAAGATTTTTCTTCTTTTTCTTCGCCAAGGTTTTGTGATTCCTAGGAAAAATTACGTAGCTCTCAATCGTTTTTTTTATTTCTGCCCAGGTGTAGCTACCGTCCAAGCGCTACCTGGAAGAATCGACAGCTGGGATAGCGGGATCCCAGAGAAGTTATCGTTTGATTCGGCGCATCGCGCTATCGGTGCCGGGAATCAAACATAGCAATTTGTCACACGCAAGTGACAATTTCTATCAACCAACAAGCCCACAACAGGTGATAAAATATCTGGCTGTTTGACTCCTCTCTGTTTAATACACGCTTTCTTATGCAGAAAAAATAAACCGCTTTTTTCGACTTATTTGGTGAATTTTGTATACCAAATTTGTAATTTGGTAATTAATGGAAAGTTTTATATAGGGTCCGCCATCTAACGTTTTTTTTTTCAACTAGTGCTTATTTCGTGAATGGTAACACTTAGCTCATGTTTGATTTAACAGAGTTTTATTTAGTTTTAACCTTCCGCTGAACGAATATGGTTGTGTATACGCTTGAACAACGCCGGGAAATATTGCAACATTGCTTTGAAAATCATGGTAATGTTGCAGAATGTGTGCGAAAATTGCGTACGGATTTTGGAAGAAGAGAAGCACCGTCAGCTCCGTATGTTCGTTATCTTGTGAAAAAAGTGAAAGAAACTGGCATCCTCATTGATAAACCAAAGCGTGAAAAGCCAAAAACAGTGCGTACATCCGAGAATATTGCTGCTGTGGCAGAAAGTGTGAAGCGCCATCAACATCAATTCGCCGTCGTTCTCAACAATTGAACATTTCGGAGACATCATTGAGACGAATTTTGCATAAAGACCTTGGTATGACGCCCTTCAAAGTCCAATTGGTTCAGGAGTTGAAGCCAACTGACCATCCAATGCGTTTTCGCTTCGCCTGCGATCGACTTAGAGAAGATGCCGATTTTGCCAAAAAAATCATCTTTTCAGATGAAGCTCATTTTGATCTTGGTGGGTATGTAAACAAGAAAAATTGTCGCATTTGGGGCACAGAAAACCCGCACGCATACATTGAAAAGCCGATACACCCAAAACGAGTCACTGTTTGGTGCGGATTTTGGTCCAGAGGCATAATTGGGCCATTTTTCTTCGAAAATGAGCAAGGAATGGCCGTTACAGTCAATGGCGATCGTTATCGGGCCATGTTGAACGAATTTTTGTTCACAAAAATTGAAGAGGAGGATATTGGCAACATTTGGTTTCCACAGGACGGCGCTACGTGCCACACAGCCGAAGCTACACTCGATGTCTTGCGCTCTGTTTTTGAAGATCGCGTTATCAGCCGCAGAGCTGATGTCGTTTGGCCACCCCGGAGCTGCGATTTGACACCGTTGGGCTATTATTTGTGGTGTGCCGTAAAAGATAAGTATTACGCCGACAAGCCAGAGACAATTGACGCTTTAAAGGACAATATTCGTGAAGCCATTGGTGAAATACAGCTGCACACAATCGATAATGTGCTTAAAAATTGTACCGATCGTGTAGGCTACTGCATGGCCAGCCGAGGCAGCCATTTGAATGAAATTATTTTCCATTATTAACCGTAAGGATTGTACTTTCAAATAAAAAAAGAAATTTGAGAAAATATTCAGTAGTTTTTTTTTTATAGCATTTTCACAAAAAAAACAAAAAATATTTTTGGCGGACCCTTTAGATACAGTAGTTCTTTTAGACAAATAGGAACAAGCATTTCGTTGCAATTATGTTGAAACAATTTTATATGTACTTATCTAACTAAGACACATTTATAGACACCAATTTAGAACAGTGTTCAAGTGAACATAATCCAGTTTTTTCGGGTCTTTCAAATGATATACAAAACGATTTGATACATAGTATCGCTGCAGTGCTTAAAGATGAAATTAAAGTAGAAATAAGTGAAACGCGTTTTGTGTCCATTATGATCGATGAAACACCAGACGTGAGCCATAGGGAACATCTAAGTGCCGTATTGCGTTATTTATCGGAGGAAGGAATAGAGGAAAGGTTTTTTGGTTCTTTTGACGTGAGTAAGAGTAGAAAAACAGATGAGCTCTCAAAACACATTTTAAATAGATAGATAGATTTTTATTTCGTACTCAAATATATTACTGAAATATTGTTATTGCACATTTTACAGAGATTTGATGGTTTGACATTTTATCTTTCTACTGAAACATTATTTTAGTTCTATTAAGAATGCGTGGAAAAAAAACAGTCAAAAAAAATTTGAAGGAAAAACGAAAACAAAACCTTCAGTATAAAAGGTTTTTTGGTTCTTTTGACGTGAGTAAGAGTAGAAAAACAGATGAGCTCTCAAAACACATTTTAAATAGATAGATAGATTTTTATTTCGTACTCAAATATATTACTGAAATATTGTTATTGCACATTTTACAGAGATTTGATGATTTGACATTTTATCTTTCTACTGAAACATTATTTTAGTTCTATTAAGAATGCGTGAAAAAAAAACAGTCAAAAAAAATTTGAAGGAAAAACGAAAACAAAACCTTCAATATAAAAAGCAAAAAAGTATATGAATATACGGAGATACATATCGGGATAAACTTACGTATATGTATGTACTTAAAACGATGAATAAACACATAAATAAGTGTGAATAAATATACAGAACATGAATCAGTATATAATAAATAAATAAATAAATAAATAAATAAATAAAAAAAAATAATAAATAAATAAATAAATAAATAAATAAATACATAAATAAATAAATAAATAAATAAATAATAAATAAATATACTAATATATAATAAACAAGCAAAAATGAATAAATTCTTTTTACAGAAAAAAAAAAAAACAATAATACATACATAGAGATGTACATATGTATCTATGAACAATCAATTCAACATTCGCTCTTACATGAGTACGAGTATCACGAATTAAGTTATGCCAAGGTAAATCTAGCACCATTTTTAAGATCTTATTTTGCGAGACTTGCAATTTGTTTATGTGACAAGTTGCAGCGTCGCCCCATACTTGGCATCCATATAGCAGAATCGCCTGGAAGATTACTTTGTGCAATATAATTTTATTGTCAGTGGAAAGTAGTGATTTTTTATTAATAAATGGATACAACAATTGCATTATTGCAATTCCTATTTTCTTTATGGTTTTAGTGATATGGTCCTTAAATGTAAGCTTGGTATCTAAGTAAATACCTAGATATCTGACAAAGGGTTCCCAATCTATATAGCTTCCATTCATTTGAAGTTGGGAGCTGGGAAGAAAGCCAGACTTTCTTTTCCGAGTGAAAAAAATAGCCAGAATTTTTACTTCATTTAGCTAGATTTTCCATTTGTGGTAATATTTTAATAATATTTCCATTCCATTTTTGAGATTCCTCTCAATATTTTGAACGAATTCATGAGATAAAAATATTGCGGTGTCATCTGCAAATATGGCTATATCACAGTGCGATAATTTTGGTATATCAGATGTATAAATGTTATAAAGGATTGGGCCAAGAACTGAGCCTTGTGGTACTCCCGATTGAGAGTATATTAGGTCAGAGATACTACTATTAACATGAACGTTGAAACGACGACTGGATAGGAAACTTTGGACTATTTTACAGAGATAAGGAGGAAAGTTTAAATGTACCATTTTGTATATCAAACCCTCATGCCAAACAGAGTCAAATGCCTTTTCAATGCCTAATAAAACCATGCCAGTAGATTTTCCTTCTGACCGATTTCTTTTAATGCAGTTGCATATTCTCAGTGCCTGATGGGATGTACTGTGATAACGCCTAAAACCAAACTGTTCGTTGGGAAAATTTTTATGATCATCTGTGAACTTAAAGATTTTCTCCTTTACTATCTTTTCATATACCTTACTAAGGTTGCTTAGTAGACTAATAGGTCTATAACTTTCTGGACTTTCTGAAGGTTTACGAGCTTTTAATATGGGTATCACTTTTGCAAGTTTCCATATATCAGGAAAATATTGCATTTTTAGACATGCGTTTATAATGAATGCTATGTATTTTATACCTGATTTGGGCAATTGCTTTAGATAAACGTTTCTTAACATATCAAGTCCTCCTGTTTTTCTAAGACCAAGGCTATTTAATATAAATTGTATATCTTCTTAGGTAACGAAAATAGTGGAAACAGGATGATTTAACCTTTCTTCTAAAGAAGCTTGGTGTTGCTTACAAGAGTGTTGGTGTATGTAAGTTTTGTGAGACAATATGATTGTTGGAAAAGTTTACGGCAAGTACATTGGCTTTTTCAGCATCTGTAAAGTATGTGTTCGAAGCGCTTTTTAGAAAAAGTATTTATCTGCTTTTGTTTTTTACTAATTTGACGATGTTCCAGAAAGGTTTTCCGTTTTTATCAAGTATATTGAGTGTTTTGTTCCAATCTACATTACGGAACTCTGAAATTTGTATGCTTATTTGTTTATTCAGGTATGTCATTTGGTGCCTAAATATGGGTTGGCGATACCGTTGCCAATTACGTCTACAAATATTCCTCAGTTTAATTAGGTTCAGTATTTGGGAAGGTAACTTTAAGCAGTGGTTTTTTTAGGAACTTTTGGTATACTTTCATCGACCGACCTGAGAACATGTTCGGAAAAATCGCTTACAAGACAATCGACGTCTTCCTTAGTTGATATGCCATCAATATCCATGGAAATATTACTAAGTTTAGATTTAACTACTGAACGAAATCGCGTCCAATTGGCGTTTTTTTAAATCTTGAACATATTCCACTTTTTTTTTCTCTTGACCATAGAAGACGACAGAAAACCGGATTGTGATCCGAACTAAGTTCATTTAAAGACACTGGGTTTGTTATGTAAGAAGGCACATTTGTAACGAATAAATCAAGGACGGAAGGACTACCACGAGAACTAGCTGGGACATAGGTTGGACTAGCAACATAACAAGAAAATCAGAAAGTAAATTTCCCCATGCATTCGCTCTAACACAACCCCAATTCCTATGCCTGGAATTTAGATCTCCTCCAATTAGGCAGTCACCGTTTAAGGTGAAAAGTCTTTTCAAATCATTTTTAAAACTACGAGGGCGTAGACTTTTTGAATTTCTGACCTCTTTACTGAAACTGCAACACTGCTCCTGTCAACAGGCATCTGTCAGTTGACTCCTGTCAAAATTTAAACTTGCTGCGTCAGTTATTTTGTGTTTGACAGCTATTTTTATCAGACTACTCACTAATTTGAGGAGAAAATGGAAAAAAGTGAATTTCGTGTGCTTATTAAGCATTATTTCTTGCGGAAAAAAACCATTACCGAGACCAAGGCTAAGCTTGATAAATACTATGGGGACTCTGCACCATCGATTTCAATGGTAAAAAAGTGGTTTACTGAATTTCGTTGTGGCCGTACAAGCACTGAAGATGCCGAACGTCCTGGACGCCCAGTTGAGGTCTCTACACCCGAAACAATCGAAAAAATTCACGATATGGTGTTGGCCGACCGAAGATTGAAAGTGCGAGAGATTGTGGAAGCCGTAGGGATCTCGCATGGCTCAGTGGTTTCAATTTTGAATGATCACTTGAGAAAGCTTTCCGCAAGATGGGTGCCGCGTTTGCTCACAGTCGACCACAAACGCAATCGTGTAACAACTTCACAGGAAGGTTTGGCGTTGTTTAATCGCAATATGGAGGAGTTTTTGCGCCGTTTTGTAACCGTGGACGAAACATGGATCCATCACAACACACCAGAGAACAAACAACAGTCAAAACAGTGGGTTTCTAAGGGTGAATCGGCGCCAAAAAAGGCCAAGGTGGGTTTGTCAGCCAATAAAGTTATGGCGACTGTTTTTTGGGATGCACGCGGGATAATCCACATTGACTACCTTCAAAAGGGAAGAACAATCAATGGGGAATATTATGCCAACTTATTGGACCGATTCAATGACGATTTGAAAAAAAAACGACCTCATTTGGCCAAGAAAAAAGTTCTTTTCCACCAAGACAATGCAAGGGTGCACACATGTGCAGTTGCCATGGCAAAAATCCATGAATTGGGCTATGAATTGCTCCCTCATCCACCCTATTCTCCAGATTTGGCTCCGAGCGACTACTTCTTGTTCCCAAACCTGAAGAAATGGCTTGGTGGAAAAAGATTTGACTCCAATGATGAAGTCATCTCGCTGATTTGAGGACCTCGACAAATCATTTTTTTTGGAAGGGATAAAAAAATTGGAGAAGCGTTGGACAAAGTGTATAGAGCTCAAGGGAGACTACGTTGAAAAATAAAATTATTTTTTTATCAAAAAATCTGTGTTTTAATCCAAAAGTCACGGACTTATTGATCCGCCCTCGTAGTTCTTTTCTCTTCTGATGCAGTCTTACCCGGAAAATATAAACAAAAAACCTTAACTGACCTTTGATTCCTTACTTTTATTTCAATCCCCACGTTCTCAACATAACACGTTTTAACAATAGGTAAGAGCGAATGTTGAATTGATCTTCTGATAAGAATAGCAACACCGCCCCCAGTCCTATTGACCCCATCATTACGGTAGCATTTAAATTCAAGTGTTGATAGATGTATACCTTATTTAAGCCAAGTCTCAGTAACCAAAGCAATATCAATGTTGCTGTTATTTAAAAAATTTAGAAACTCTGAAGTTTTGCTTCGAATCCCTCTCGCATTCCAATAACAATTTTAATGTAACTATCTATTATATTACTTATCATTATTATACAGAAACTTAGTTGCTAAATGTGCAATAACTTGAAATTGTTCTACCTTAGATTTACATGTAGATAAACTTGTAATCATTTCCATTGCTAAAAAGTTGAGTTCCTCGATCGTAAACAGTGAATGTTGATTAGAAATGTTGCTTGGAATATTGTTGGAAGAGCTGCTCTCATTCATATTCTTCTTCTCCCAGACATTTCGTGGTACCGCTTATGCTTGGGAGTGAGGGTGAGAGCTAGTGCTACCATAAGTACTGTTGTCTTGCTGAAGATGATGCGGCTGAGGCAGCATAGGAAATTCGGACATAGAAGCGAAAGAAAAATGTTTCTGTGTATGCGTAGTATTTGTGTGAGCACTGCCTGAGAAGTGCGATGTGTACTTTTAGTTTTTGTTTTAAAGTTTTTTCTTTCATCTCGGAATACTTTATTCTATTGACACAGATTGGATCCGAAGATTTATGAGAGCCGCTAAAGTTAGCACATTTATTTACAGCACCATTATAGCATGAAATAGTCTTATGTTGACCAGAGCAAATGGCACAGTACGCTTTGACGTTGCAATTTTGCTCACCATGCCCGAACATTTGGCAGTTGTGACATTGGGTCACTTTGCCTTTGAATACTCCAGTTCACCTGGGTATGCAGGATAGACCGATAATGTTTTTTTAAACTAAACATTTTAATTGAACCATTTTCTAGAGAAATTAAGTAAAAACCATCACTGTATCGTTCGTGCGTTTTCGTTATCTTTTTAATGTTAAAACATTTTAGTCCCATTTTAGTATTGGGTCTATAACTTAAATTGTGCGGTTTGCTAAGAGATGGCGTAACTTGTATTACTCCATTGTTATTATTCCATTGGAACATGCGTTGGGAAGCTATTGTCATTGTACGTCATTTAAGTATATGTTATTCATTTGAAGCGTAAACAACAATAATTTTTTTTCACTCAAATATGTCGAATTTTGTGCCTGAAAAAGTGTTTTTGCGGGGAGTTCTTCTTCATTACTTTAATATGAAGAAAACTGCTGCCGAAAGTCATCGTATTTTGGTGAAAGTTTATGGTGAACATGCGCTAGCTGAGCGAACGTGCCAAAAGTGGTTTGCACGATTTAAAAGTGATGATATTGGCTTGGAAGACGATGAACGTCCTGGGCAGCCAAAAAAGTTTGAAGATGACGAACTGGAAGCATTACTCTATGAAGATTGTTGCCAAATACAAGAAGAGCTCGCAGAATCTTTGGGTGTCACTCAAGCAGACATTTCGAAACGTTTAAAAGCAGCTGGATATATTAAAAGCAAGGAAATTGGGTTCCACATGAACTCAAGCCGAGAGACGTCGAAAGGTGGTTTTGCATGTCCGAAATGCTGCTGGAACGCCACAAAAGGAAGTCATTTTTGTATCGGATTGTTACTGGTGATGAAAAATGGATCCATTACGACAACCCCAAGCGCAAAAAATCATATGTGAAACCCGGCCAACCAGCCAAATCAACGGCAAAGCCGAATATCCATGGCGCGAAGGTAATGCTCTGTATTTGGTGAGATCAGATGGGTGTGCTGTATTATGAGCTGCTAAAACCGGGTGAAACCATCAATGGGCAACGCTACCGAACACAATTAATCCGTTTGAAGAGAGCAGTGGCCAAAAAACGCCCGGAACATGCAACCAGACACGAGGCAATAATTTTCCATCATGACAACGCTCGGCCCCACGTTGCTATTCCGGTTAAGAACTATTTGAAAAACAGTGGATGGGAAGTCTTACCCAATCCGCCTTATAGCCCAGACCTTGCCCCTTCTGACTACCATTTGTTCCGGTCGATGCAGAACGCCCTCACTGAAATACGGTTCACATCAGAGCAGAATATCAAAAATTGGCTTGATTCATTCTTGGCTGCCAAGCCGGCGCAGTTCTTTTGGGATGGGATCTACAAATTGCCGGAAAGATGTTAAAAAGTCATAGCTTCAGATGGGCAATACTTTGGATAATACTATTGTACATGTTTTTCTTAAATAAACGTTCAAATTTCGAAAAAAAACGCACGAATTAAGTTATAGACCAAGAATTAAGTTCACAATTTATTTGCGTCCATTTCGCCCATTCCATAGAGAACCACTTTAAAAGCTTTCTCACTGCTGAGATCATGTAAATAGAACTGACAGTCTTCCGATTTTAATTTGTCGAACACTGGTTTGTAAGATGTAAGGGACTCACAAATAATTTTTATTCTGATGGATATTCTTTTTATACACTAATCGGAGATGTTTAATGATTTCATTACACTGTGAACATAATCACTAGAGTTTTTGAGGAGTTCGATTGGTGGTACATACACTCTTTTTTCACTAACCGTAACTATTTCGTCCATATACTCGTGGTTGTCACTATCAGGTAGACATTGTAATGGACTCCAGTAGTTAGTACTAGAGTCCTTTTTACGAGAACCATTCGTGTTATTCATTATCCGACGATATTTAATCAGGTGATCTATTGCGTTTGGATATTCTGAATATTCTATGAATTCACTAGAAAGAAAGCCAATCAGAGATGTCATGCGCAGACAAAAGCTCCGAGGTGACTGACATTTTTAATATACTTGATTGGTTGCATGGCTGCAAGGAAAAGTTAATTGGGCAATCTTACGATGGTGCCGCGGTTATATCTGGGGAAATGGGTGGTGCTAAAAAAGAAGTCCTCAATGCATGACCAATAGCTAATTTTATTCCTTGTTACGCACATGTTTTAAATTTAGTGTTATCCCGACCACTAGAAAATTTACCTGAGTTAAAAGTTTTTTTTTGTAATCTAGACGCTGTAATACGGTTTATTAATAAATCCATTAAACGTTCAAATATTTTAAAACAAATAGCAAACCGGGAGTATAAGAAACTCGCTGGCATTACCATTCACGTATAATTAACGTTAGTTTTAACTGTAAGTTAGATATTATTGAAACTTTTAACCAAATATTAGACAATCCAAAAGAACGGGATAATGACGCACTTTCAATGGCCGAAAGTTTATTGTTTAAATTAGAAGGGATGGATTTTTGTTTTCTGCTGAATACGGTTTCCGAGATTTTTGCTAAAACCGATTTAATAGTGAATTTAATACAAAATAAACAAACGGTTGTTAAGATTGCTGAGCGAGAAATCGAGTGTTTTGAGTCTTGGCTTTTTACTGAGTTTCTAAACAAATTTGATTCCATTTTTGAAAGCATAAACGATTGTTCTGAACCTCCATGAAAACGCCGCTTACTCGATATTGATTTCAACACTCACTATAACCATCTTTTTGTAGAAATAAAGGACAATATTATATCCCAACTTAAGACACGTTATAAATATTTCACGGAATTAATTTTTTGGGTTTACTCAATAAATCAAAATACAGTCATTTTGTGCTATAAAGCCCAGATCATAAAATATCCTCTCTGATTTATTTTTTTCCTGGAATTTAAAGCTGCAAAAGCTTTAAAAAACGAACTAAAAGTTCTCTATACTACATCTTCACTTCAACAACTTGACGTTCCATCACTGTATAAATATTTGAGAAGTGAAAGATTGCGTGAAACATTTCCCCCAATTTTAAAATTAAGTGCACTATTTTTAATACTACCAATAACTGTTGCCTCCGTGGAAAGATCTTTTTCCACTCTGAAAAGAATACATACATATTTAAGAAATTCTCCAGGAGAAAGCAGGCTCTATGAATTAGCACTTTTATTAGCGACTCCTTTTAAAAATAAAAAGTAGACCTAACTTTTATGAAAAAGTTCTTGCAGAATACGTTAAAGCTCGAAGAATAGACTTAGAGTACAAATAAAAAAATCAGTTTAACAAAACTTTTCACATTTTTTTCCAACTTTTACTGTTTCTAATTTAAATTTCTACTTATCATTATCCCTCAAGACCAACCCAACAGAGGAAATCCGAAAAAAGTTTAAATGAACCAGGAATGACTGGAACGTCTTTCTTAAACGTGTAAAATTTCAATACACCCAAAAACTGAGGCAAAAAATACTACAATGTCCTAAAGGTAGTAAACATTTTTGGTCATTCGTCAAAAATATTAGAAATTCTGCCTCATCCTTCATCCCAGCACTCATTTAAAATGATATTCCAGCTGTCAGCTCTTTGGACAAGGCCAATCTGCTTGCTGCACACTTTGCGTCCAGGCCATTGCTCCCAGATTGTGCTTTGTCTCCGCCTACATTTGAGTGATTCGAATCTTTAATGGGACAAATCCACTTTCGCACTCGTGTAGTAGCAAGAGTTCTCAAAGATCTTAAGATTCACAAATCCGCTCGTCCAGATGGTATATCTCCCCTCCTTCTGTAGAGGTGTTCTTCCTCGGTGGCAAAACCATTGCGTTAGCTTTTTCATCAATCCTACTCTTTAGGACCCATTCCGAGAAGACGGAAAACAGCATTTGTCCAGCCCTTCCCTAAAAAGCGGATCTTCCTCTCTCTCCTCCTGCAGGCCCATTGCACTTACGTCCCTTCTTTCCAAGGTCATGAAAATGTTGATAAACCGTCAGCTTATGAAATATCTCGAAACACGAAAACTTCTTAATGACCGGCAGTACGGTTTTCGTAGCAACAGGTCCACTGGTGATGTGATGGAATGTCTCACCGAAAAGTGTAGCCAAAGCGTACATTAATCTGGTGAAAGCAAGATAGTTGCACTTGATATTTCTAAGGCATTTGACAGAGTTTGGCATCAGGCTCTTTTGTCGAAAATACTTGCTTTAGGGATCGACGACTCTCTCCTACAATGGATTAGAAATTACCTCTCTTAACGTTCAATTCAAGTTGTCATGGATGGTTTCAAATCTGATATTCACAAAATAAATGCTGGTGCACCCCAGGGCACCGTTCTGCCTCCGACACTCTTTTTAATTTTCATCAACGGTCTCTTGTCTGCTACTTCCAATCCAATATATTCCTTTGCTGATGACAGTAATCTCTGCTTTTCATATTCTTTCCCGGACTCACGCCCCTGCTCTTCGGCTGTAGAACAAGAACGGCAGCGTATGTTAAGCTCATTAAATTCCGATATTAACAGCATAACCAATTGGGGAACTATCAATCGAGTGGAATTTAATGCTTCCAAAACTTAATGCTGTTTGCTGTCATTAAAGCGAAATTCAAATACCCAGCCATTATCCATGAATGGCACTTGCATCGTCGAAACCGATAAACTTTCCATTCTCGGTATGTGTGTCAGTGACAACTTACGTTCGAATGACCAGATATTCGATGTCGCCAAAAATACTACGAAATGTCTAGGTTTCCTCAAGCGATGTAAGAAATATTTTACCCCCTCTGATCTGGATACAATATATAAAGCATTTATTCGCCCAAAATTGGAGTACAATGCCCACATCTGGTCAGGTGCTCCTAAGATATCTCTGCAACTGCTCGATATGATTCAAAACCGTGCGATAAAACTCATTGGTGATA
Organism: Volucella zonaria; assembly: GCA_963966105.1. NCBI lineage: Eukaryota > Metazoa > Arthropoda > Insecta > Diptera > Syrphidae > Volucella > Volucella zonaria. The sequence continues at coordinate 34,957,985 of OZ014533.1, read as the reverse complement.
CTAATATCAGTCAATAAATTGACACCATCGAACACCGACATAATGTCTCGTGCCTCACTCTATTTTATCGCTATTTACACCAACAGTTCTCCGTAGAAATCACCATTTGCATTCCGCAAATTATAAAAAAAACAACCTTTTAACTGTGTAAAATAATTATTTTTCAAATCTTTTTTTATATATTGTTGTAAAACGTGGAGTTTTTTAATTAAATTTTTTACTTATGTAGATATTTATTTATTTATTTATTTAACAAAACGTCATTTGTAAAGTTCCTTATTATTTTATTACTTACTATCAATTTTGTTTAAGGTATTGCATTTGCATCTGCCATTGTAAATTTAACCTTTAATGACTTGAAGTATAAAAAATTGGGTTGTAATGCTTTACTTATATGCGATTTGCAATACACAATATAATTTCAGAAAGCGCTTGCAGGTGCATAATTTTTCCGACCTACCATATAAAATTTTCCACGACACGTCAGTGATACTTACACCCATATGCATATTAAGCTATCTAGATGTATACATATCTATGTACATATTCATACATTTGTATATATATATAATTTTTTTTAACAAATCTGTGGATTTTTTTTCTCTTTGGTTTTTTTCTTTTCTCGGGTGTTTGATTTTCGTTTGAAGATTTCAGTGTGACCATCTCCTCTTTCTGTTTTTACGCTGGTTTTCCTTTCAAACATTTGTGTTAAAATATTTTTTTTCTTTTCTTTCATTTTTACGTTTAGTTTTGCACTTCGACATCGTGGGTTTGTTTTCTATTTTTTTCGTGTACTTTGGCATTTTCAGAATTTCGGTATGAACATTCGCTCTTTCCTCTTTGGATTTTAAGATTTTAGAGCAACCATTTGGTTTTTCGTGGCCTTTTTTTTTCCTCATTGGTTTCGAGGTTTAGTTTCTACTTTGGGGTTTTTCCTTTACTTGTAAATTTTTTTTTTGACATCGGTTTTTTTCCCGGTCCATATCTTCGTCTTTTTTAGCAAATTTATTTTTCTAACATGGAGATCAATAGGTTCACTGTGGACGAAATGTCATACGAGATGGAGGCTCACGGCTTTCCCATTGCAAAGTACCAATGCCATGAGGAAGACATTGAGATCCGCTCATATGCTCGAACGCATAGGGTCTCTGAATCTGGACTCGCCTTTCAAATTTACATTTTTTGAGGACCGAAATGCCTTTTTTACATTTGTTGAGGGAAAAAATAGAACAAATTCCTAAGTCGAAGGAATACCTGAAGGTTCTTACCCAATTTAAGTGGCTTCTTAGTAGGGCGAGATAGAGCGACAGACCCTTCTTCTGACCAAACCGAGGAGCATAGGTCGATCGTACTAGCCGGAGAGTTAGCCGGTGCTGCAGGTGAGTCGGACGATTGGGGCGAGGTAGGCTACGCGGACGAGGGAGACCCAACGTGCTCGAAGCTCGTCAAGAACCGAATATCGAATATCACACCCAACGATGGGTGAACACAACGATAGACAACAGCAGCAAAGTAGGCAGAAAAGGTTCTCTCTCCAGCAACATTAAGCAGTGGACAGGACAGCAGTCCGCGCTGCGAGATCACCAGTGACACCTGCCGTTGCGGAAGAAACCGGTTTCTACGCAGCCACTGGTGACCACAGCGAACGCTTGCCGTATGCGAGGGGGGACAACATAGCCAAATGGGATGTAAAGTTCATGGAGGAACGTTGTGGTGCGTCGTTAAATTCATTTCTGGAACGGGTGGAAGAGCTCAGTCAAGCACGCGGGCTGACTGAAGCTCACTTGTTTAGGGCAGTTGTGAAGGTAGGCATTACTCTGGTATAGGGCGATTAGGTTGTCGGTCTCTTTATGGCAAGAGTTAGTGGCGGAATTGAAACTGGGGTTGCTTTCCCCCAACTGCAATACGACGACCTCTAACTGGAGGAAATCAGGCATCGTACCCAGGGAAGTAATGAATCCATAGGGGTAAACGCGACGGGGATACAAAAGATGTTTGGCAGGCTTTCGAAACCGTTAACGCAGCGGCGGAAGCTTGCCATCCTTCAGAGAAACCTATCCCCCTTATACCAGCAACAACTTGGGTTAGCAGACCCCAAGAGTGTTACAGAACTGGTCAAATTGGGTCGCAGGTTGGAGACAGTGCGGACTAACGTGGAACGCCGCTTTAGCGGACGGAAAAAGCGCAGATATCGTGGGAGTTGTGTGTCTACTAATTGAAGTACAAAGTCCGTCCGTGTACTTTTTCGAGATAACAGTCGGTTGCCTCGATTACCGCAATCCGCGAGAACTCCGAGCTGGACGTTGCCGAAGCAGGGCAGTTGGAAGATGGTATTTTTAAGTCGATGCCCGAGGGATTGGGGTGTACTAATTTGGTAGAGCACAAGATTAGGACGTCGGCAGAAAATATCAAACCCTGAGTCGCCTGCGATGCCAAAGCATATTGACAAGGAGCTAAAGGAGATGCTAGAGGGGGTAGTTATCGAAATCGAACAGTCCGTGGGCATCTCCAATAGTCCTGATCAAGAAAAAAAGATGGGTATTTTAGGTTCTGCGTCGACTATAGAAAAGTTAATCGGGTTAGAGATAGGGATACTTATCCATTGCCATTTATATCATCGACTTATTCAAGCTTAGGGATGCCAACTATTTGACGTCATTAGATATTCAGTAGGCCTACTGGCAGATCCCTATCGAGGAGAGATCGCACCCACGCACAACCTTCACGGTTACGAGTAGAGGCCTGTTCCAGTTTAAGAGGATGCCTTTCGGGCTACATAATGGGCATGTTACGTGGCATTGATACATAGGCAACATCTTAGGTCAGTCGTTCATAGACCTCCGCGGAGTTTAGACGTGTTTCGACTTGTAAGTGAAAAGTGATTCGCTTAACTAAGACATAAAATAAATTGGATTTAGGCTCCAGTTAGCGCAGAGATAGTGTGTTCGCTTGAGATTTGAAGTGTTACTGATTTTGGACTAACATCACGTGATGGAACTTGGTAAAACATCCCACCCTACCAACGGCCACTGTAAAGCTGCTTGGCGGAGTGAGAAAAGAGAACAATTTCGCTTCATTGGCAGCAAGCGAATCTGAAGATGAGGAGAAAGAAATGGAGACCATAAGTAGCAGCATCAAAATGCTACAACAAGGAGTGCTGGCCATAAAAGAAAAGCAAATGGTAAGAGGGAAGAGGGAAGAGCAAGAGCAATCCCAACAACAGCAGCTTGCTCAAAAGCAGGTACAACAACAACACCAAACTAATAAAATAGCACAAGTGCTACACCAACAAAAGCCTAAGAAAGACCAGCAACAACAACAACAACAGTCACAACACCGGCAACAGCTAAAACAGCAGCGGCCACAAAAACGGCAACAGCAAAAACAGCAGCAGCAGCAACAACAACAACAGCAGCAGCAGCAGCAGCAGCAGCAGAAGAAGAAAGAGAAGGTGCCTCCTATTAACACCTATAAACTAGAGGTTAATGCTAAAAAGGACCTTTGTAAGTTGGTCATTGGTAATAATTTTAACATAAAGAAATTTGGAAACGATCGCCATGCCATCCACTGTAATTCAGTGGAGGGCTACGCGAAAGTGAAAGAGCTCCTAAAGGAAACGACGACGGAGCACTACTCATTCACACCGAAGTGTGAAAAGCAACAATCGATGCTGCTGAAGGGGTTAGAACTGTCTTCTGAACCTGAGGAGATCCTGGCACTGCTCAAAGAGAAAGAGTGCGAAGGACTCAAGCTTGTGGGGGTAAAGCCATTTACCACAGCTAGAGCCAGGCGGGAGAAACGGAGTCTGCCGTTTTTCCTGGTGCAGCTCAGTCCCGAAAGCCGTCTGGATAGTCTAAGGAGTATCAAGGTCCTGTACTACCAGGTACAATGGGAAAAATTAAAATTGAGCGAAGGCGCTATACAATGCGTTCGCTGCCAGAGGTTCGGGCACGCCGCGTCGAACTGCTAAATGCAGCCTCGAAGCAAGAAGTGCGCTAAGAACCACAGTTCCGAGGATTGTGCTCCGATAGGACGCAACTCTCGGGCGTGTTATGTGGGAACGTGGAACACACCGCAAACTATCGTGGTTGTCCTAAGTTCGCTGACATTAAAAGAGCAAAAGTGGCTCGGCAGCAGAAGGTGGAGGTCAAACATTAACCTGTTAGGTTTCAAACACCAGCCATCAATCCCCAAATTTCCTACGTCCAAATTGCATCAGGTAGGGGTGCTACGGTACAGCAAGCGACCGTTGCTTCTCCGGCGCCAATGCCGAGAACAACGGAAGCTGCACCTAACATGCTGGCCATCTTGCTTGCAATCCAAGAACAGGCCAAGCGGCTGGACCAGATCGACGCGCTGCTGCAGGGCCTAACGCAACACATGTCGTAATGGGTACGCACATGGTGGAGCAAACTTTGAAGGTGCTTGCGGTGAATGTTAATTCACTGATTAGAATCGAACGAAGAGCCGCGATGTTTAAATTGCTACAAGACCAAACTCCTGATGTGCTTTTCGCTAGCGAAACCAAGCTAACCGATAAGCACAAACTGGAGTACAATAATTATATTGTTAGAAGAAGAAACCGGCCCGGATCCAAACGTGGAGGCGGTGCCGCGATCTTCATTAAACAAGGTATAAAATTTCACAGAGTGTACAAGGGAGTGTTGCGTAGGTTCCGGGTGTTGGAGGCAGTCGTCATTTATATCCCGCTCCGCAGTGGAAAGCGGCTGTACTTGGCCTCTGTTTATGCACCTGAGGCTCCACAATCCACTTTATTCATTACAGAGCTCGACACGCTTTTTCGACTTCTGAGGCTGGAATCGGGGGAGAATTATTTTATAATCGGCGGGGACTTCAACGCTAGACACAGAGATTGGGGAAATTAAAATAAAAAAATGCATTCAGAGTGAAAAAAAAGACCGGGTTGCGTTAAAAGAAAGACTGAGACTACAAATTCAAATTAAACGTTTATTCTCCGTGAGTTAAGTAGCTACTGAACTATGTAGATGACAAATCATTCTAATTTACAAAAGTCTCCACAAATAGAACTCATCATAAAGCGAGACAGCCATAATAGATTTTATATAACATAGAGTAAATTAAGAAAATTACATAAAATTACGTAAATAAAAGAAAATTTGGAATAATTTTCAACATCCTCCGGCCGGCGAATTAGGAGAGATTTCCAGTGGGTAGAGCAGCTGAACAGGTCTTCGAGTTCTCGTACCATCAGAGTATCGTATTCCGCAAGCACGAACTTTGCCATCACGACCTTTAAAAGCATCTTCTATAACAGCTAGCCTCCAAGCTATTTGAGGCTTGACTATGGTGATATGAGCGCAGAAGCTGCATATACTCGGTGCGCCATCGAACCCATAGCATACTTGTATATTTAAGTCGTTGTTTCCAAAGCTTCTGGATGTCACTAGACTCATTTACAGCTCGTTGCATGTTGGCAAATTCCCCGTGACCAAACAGAAAATGAGCCGGGGTAAGAGGAGCGACATCTGAAGAATCGCTGCTCACATATGTAAGGGGATGGATATTGACTATACTTTCTGCTTCAGCAATCACTGTTATAAGCTGCTCGTACGTAAGTTTCGTCTTCCCTATGACGACCTTCAAAACGTTTTTTATCGTGCGAATAAGCCGTTACCAAAACCCTCCCCACCATGGGGCTCGTTCAACAATGAACTTTCACTTTATTCATTTATTTTCCAAAAACTCTTGGAGAACCTCTTCCTCGAGATTGTAGATGGAGCAACTCTTCGAGCTATAAATCGCCTAAACCCCATAAGGCAGCTGTCGGTTGACAAGCTCGTGACCAGCTCCAGATGCACACATCTAACAGCAGCGCACGTAAAGATCATAAAATAACTCTTGCTCATCTCACTCGTTGAATTATCTACTCGGAGGTGGTAAAGCTGTCACTCGCAAAAGCCTCATCCAGGAACTGAAGTTTTTGTAAACCACTAGAGGTTCAGGTGGTGCTCCCGTAGGTCCGAGAGTGGGGACTAACAAGGCCAATCGCGCTATGCTGTCCGCTGCCGAAGAAACATTCATCTGAATAGCTTTTATTATGTTCGAGCCAAGACGGTCCGTGAATCCACACAGAAGTTCGAAAATTTTGAGCAGATACTCCTCTGGTAAGAAGATCAGCGGGATTCTCTTTGCCACTGCAATATCTCCAATCTGCAACCGACGCAAGACGGCGTATCTCCTCAACTCGACTTTGCACATAGGGTTTCCATCGGGCAGTCTCTCCTTGAATCCAACTAAGCGCGATCTTTGAATCGGTCCACAGGCAGACTTTGTGCACAAAAACCTTCAGGGAATGTTTTATGTAGAAACATAATCGAGCGGCTAGCAATGCTGCGGTTAGCTCCAATTTGGGCAGCGTTAGTTCTCCAATCCCATCAGGCTTGAGTGGGGCCACTCTATTTTTTGCACACAGAAATGAAACAGTACTCTTACCTGTGGACCTAATACATTTGAGGTAAGCTACTGTTCCGTACGCTTTCAGACTCGCATCTGCAAATACGTGCACATGGATGATATATGGTGGAGGAAATGTTATAACGGCACGAGGAGCGCAATACTCCTTTAACTGCAACAATTTGTTCATGCAATCTTGCCAGTCTGCCAAAAGATCATATGTAAGGAGCTCATCCCAAAGTAACTTGGCCTTCCAAATGGACTGAAAAAGAATTTTCATCTTAATAACGACCGGGCCAAGTATACCCAGTGGATCGAAAATCCTAGCTATCGTTTGTAACACAGTTCGTTTCGTATGCTGCGTTAAATTAGAATTAATTAAAGATTCAACGGGATGTAAAGGCATTGTAAGTTCATCACTGTATACAAACCACGACAATCCCAAGACTTTCTGTATAGCAGGGACTTGTTCTGAACAAAATAATTCGCGTACTCGGACACTGTTGGAGTTCCATTTTCTGAGATTCAGGCATGCGTTCTTCATTATATGTCTGGCTTCTGTTCCAATTCGTTCTCTTTCTTCTTCTCTATCAACACTCGTTTCGAAATCATCCATATAGAAGCACTGTTTGAGAACTTTGCAAGTGTTAGGGAATTTCTCTTCCTCCAGTGTGAAGTATAAACGCAAGGTGGCGGTTAATAAAAATGGGCCTCAGTTAATAATGAAAGTTACTCTCGTCATTCTGTATTCCATATATTCGAACTTACTATTTGGTGTTGTACGTGGGGCATAAATCTGTGGCTATCACGATCCAGTTCATTTAAACCGATTTGCAGAAAAGCCTTTTCAACGTCTGCAACTAATGCGTACCGGCCAAGTCTAAAATTTAATAAGACCTTTAAGACATCCGGTAGTAGATTAGCACCCACATGTAGACAATCATTCAACGAAGGATTTTCTTCTGTGCGGAAGGAAGCATCAAACACGATACGCATCTTAGTTCTCGTGCTGTCTGCCTTGTACACCGGTCGATGTGGTAAGTAAAACACTCGTTTTGATATAGTTTCACTGCCGGGAGTAACAATTTCCGCAATGCCATCTGAAACCAGCTGTTGAATGGCCGCATCATACTCTTCGAATTGGTGGTGATCCCTCGATAAGCGCGTAGTCAGCGATTTTAACTGTTTCAGTGTATGACACTTATTGCTTTTCATTTCGATGTCTGGATTTTTCCACGGTAAAGTAGTCTCGTATCGCGATCCTTTTCTTGAAATGCATTTGGCGATCAAATCTTCGGCAAGGTATTCGTTTTCTATTTCTTCACTTGCAATCCCGATGGCTTCTAAAGACCAAAATGACGTTATGATGTCGTCGTTTAGAGCTGATAGATGTAGTGTAGTGCTACGAATAGAAGGAAAGCATGAATGTTCATTTGTGACAATATTCTTACCAAACGAATGTGTTCCTTGTAGCGCCCAGCCGAAGATCGTTTCTACAGCCCTCAGATTACGAGAAATTCGTCTTTGTTTGCCTGTCACTGCTAACCAATGGAAGTCAGATCCAATCAGTTCACTGAGGCCATCAATTGCATCAATGTTGGCTTGCCCAGTGTCAGCTAGTTTCAAGCCTTGAAATGATGAACACGCGGTGTCAGGAGCATTTAATACGTCGATGCATATTTCAGGAACAACCACAGCTTAAATTTCCGCACATTTGTTGTTAAACTGGCTAATGATGGACATCTTTACCTTCTGATATTTCTTGAAGGGAGATTGTTGTTTGCTTCCAAATGGGATTAAGGAAAAATTTACTTCGCCTACAGATGTCTGATTAAGCTTTGTCACCAAATCCTGGCGGATATAGGAATATTGACTGCCGCCGTTGATGATAAACCGAATCAGTAGTTTTCTTTCCTGCTCCGGGGCTGCGGCGATACCCAGAGCTGTCTTCAAAAAGATATTTGAATTTAGTAATGTTGAATTACATGCACATAAATTTAGTGCACTTTGAGCGTTCGGCACTGACCTATTCGTTAAATTAACATATCACACAAAAAAGTGGTGGACAGAGAAGTGACACGCTATTGGCCAGCCACCCTCCCGCCTCCCAAATCTGAACGCCGATTCACCGGAGTAGTTAGGGATCCGCGGATAAAAATATAAACATTTGCACAGGCATTGAACTTAACTTTTGTAAGGAGCGGCGATCTAAGGGATGGTTGGATCGCGATACAATCCCGTTTGTATTGTATCTACACTCTTAACTTTTCGTGCTAACACTCCAGCTACCTTTCCATCGAGTTTCCTTTCTCCTTCGCGGTCGTTTTTATTTTGTAATAAATTTTATTAGCGTAATTCGAGAAGGCAACAGAAGAGAATGAAACTCTGCTTTACGCAATTTATTAGTAGAACCTAATGGTAGGGGAAATAATTAGACATATTTAGGATCCACAGCTTCCATAAAGTCTCTCAGTGGAGTTCCCAGTCATAACTGGAAGTGGGAGCGAACCCCGAGACTGAGTAGTTTAGTGTGAATGTGGAAAATTGTTATGAGTGAGAGGCCTAGTCGGACACGGGTGCATACACTAGCAAAGCTTGCTAGTGTTGTATATAAATATTCCATTGTTGGGTGCACTAGAGCTGAATGAATGTGTGGGAGAGCGTGTGTATGAATATGTGTGTGTGTCTGGCGGGAGCTGTGGAAAAAAGATTTGGAAGTCACTTTGGTGACAACCAGCAATTAGAGAGGGTCGAGCTAGTTTTTTGAGTTTGTGCGAATTTGTTTTTATTGCGGAAAGCAGGTTTTTTTCTTTTGGAAGTTGGGGAATTGCGTACAGCAGTCCTGTCGTTTTTGATACGTAGAGTAATAGAGTCGCTAGTTCGGTCTTTAGCCAAACAAAAAGGAAAAGGAGGAAGCAATAATAAGTGCAGTGCAGTGTAGTTTATTTTGGAAAGTGAGCCTTCGGTAGGCCGCGCATGCGAAAATACCCGAGAATAGACAGGACACGCGGCCCATTACCTAGCGCTTTTTTGCTTTCGGGACCTTGGAAATAGCGGGTCACTACGAGTGTACCGCAAAGTGAATCAAAAATAAATCGTCGGGCCCCGACAGGGCTTTTATAACGTAGTGAAAAATCTGTTTTTAATTACTTTTGTCGCTAAAAACTTTTCGGGGAAGATTTTCCTTTTTTTTCTCGAGAAGGTTTCGTGATTCCTAAGAAAAATCACGTGGCGCTCAACCGTTATTTTGTTTCTGCCCAGGTGTAGCTGCCGTCCTGGAGGAATCCACAGCTGGGACAACGGGATACTTCTTTCATCGCGGTATCGGTGTCGGGAATCAAACATAACAGCGGGCCCTAATAACTTCATTTTTCATCTTGTCAATTGAGTCATATCTAAGTTTCTCAGATCCTCCCTTTTGTAAAGCGTTATCGTAACGGTCGATTATTCTGTTAATCTTGTTCATAACCTCATGCATTGTGTCAAACAACTTATCGTTAATTTTGTACTGGTGGTAAGTGTACTTTGCTAAGTCGGTCTGTTTTTGTAAAAGTTTGTCCCAGTCATTAGGAGAACTCGCCAGCTATTTCCAGGCAGTCTCAATCAAATTAATGGATCTAACTCTTCTCGCCCGTGGGTTACGAAGCTTTCTTAAGGGATCCTTGGGATTTAGGGTTTAGATCATTATTATAAAAATAAAAGCTTAACATTAGGTACTCATATGTGTTACATATGTAGAAATTGTTATCAGCTAAAATTTTTTCATGGTATAAGGAAACATTCCCCTTTTTCATCTATTTTTTTTATTAGGTCTCAGTTTTTTAATTATTTTTTTGGGTATTGATATTTTTTAGATGAGCTTTGTGAATTTTCCTACCACTATCTGTCGTTACGGTAACACGATTATTCTTTGCCACGATTTCTTTTTTAAACAGGGGCTTATTTTCTCCTTTGATACGCTTAATGGCAGTATAAATCACGTCCCCCTCATGATACTCCCAGGGTTTACCTCTTTTTAAATTTAACTTTTCATTTCTAACCTCAATGTTTCGCTTAATAATGCCCCTTAGATCTTTGTTGATTTTTGATAATTGACTCGCTGGTACCTATTAAAGAATATGATGACCGAATGTATTATGTTGTTGTAACGATTTACGACTACGTAGACAAGTTCCTTGACCTCTAAGTCTGGATTCTCGGCTTTAAGGCACCGATAAATTTCCAGTGTAATGGAATGGGCAGATAGCCCATTTACCTCGCTTCTGTGTGTAGAAGTTTGATATGGTTTGATTCCAAGCATTTTAATAAAGTTTAGCACAACATAGTCCGTGAATAAAATTTGTGGGACTTAAAGTAATGTAGAATTTTAATGGCAGATTTATGTTTAATGTGGAAAAATTCATAAATCTTAGAAAACTTGTCAACTATGGTTAAAAATTTCTCATTTTGAAGTTCCGTAATATTCAAATGAAGAATTGCGCATGAATACTTGGCAGTGGGTGTTTCCTGTAAAGTGGGAGTTATGGAGTGTCGATCATAGTTGTTGGTATTGCAAATTTCGCATGACGAAGTTAACTTTTCTACTCTAGACATCATATGTGGAAAGTAAATTTGTGCCCCTTATTTTCACTTGCTGACCGATGGGCTCTTTTATGTTCTTTCTCTATAATGGGGTGGCCGTGGTGTAGTGGTACTAGCAATCGCTTCTCACTCGGAGAGTCAAGGTCGAATCCTAGCCACGACAAGCTTTCATTTGTGTAATTGGAACTCAGTCAGAAAAATCTGCGTGTGAAGGCATAACACTGACATGTAGATTTGGCTGTTGTAGGGTTTTCAAACACAAAACAACCGTTAAAATTCACAACCTCACCATTCCGAGTGAAGAAAATCTCTCCGTCCTATTCGGACTCCCACCCCTGGAGAGTCAATATCGAAACCAAACACACCTGAGTTTCAAACCACAACATCACAAAACTTTCCTTTCTCCTCCTTCTATCTTTCCGCCCGCGCCCTAGCAACAGTATAAGGGTATTCATAACCCCTTGGGCGCGCGTAAATTATAAAAAAAAAATTAAGAATTTGCGGTCTTCATAAGTAACGTCCGCGAAAGTTGTACTTTTTGAAGTTTTGCAGATAAACTTTTTGAAACAATCCCAGACAGCTGTCCGGAATTTTAATTCCGTTTATTACATTTGGGTTCAAGTCTTCCCTAAGAATTTCTATGAAATTAGCCTGACAAAGGACTCTTGCAGAGATACAATGGCGATGATAGCCCTGATGCGGTTCCTAAATATATTAATTGGAGCATCTGCATGTGGTATTAGGTCGGAATTATGCTGGTCGGCACTGTGAGCGGTGCAAGAATCTGTATCGCCGTTGGAGAGCTCACAAAATCCCTCTTCAGCCGTACAAGTCAATGAGTCCGGCCCTGAGGCTCATCCTTCACCTGCAGTACCCGTGGCTGATTTCGAGAGTACTTCTTGCAGCTCGCTTGCAGTTTCAGCGCTTGTGTCTTCTTCGCCAGCTGTTCCGGCTGCATTAGGTAGCCCAGGCAGATCGCTAACTTCAGTCTTCACAGGCGAGAGAGCATCAGCCACGAAATTCGATTTACCTGGTTTGTAAATCAATTCGTAGTTACACTCTTCAATCCTTGTTTTCCACCGCTTGAGTTTCGCATTCTGATTTCAATTAGTCAGTGCTAAAAACAGGGTTTGGTGGTCTGTGTGCTCTTAGCTCCATACAGATAATTTCACAAATTATCCAGAGCCCAGACTACGGCAAGCATCTCCTTCTCATTGATTGCGTAATTTTCCTCTGTTCGATTCAGAGAACGAGATATGTATGCGACTGGCGTCTCCTTACCATTCCCACCTTGAGACAGCACAGCACCGGTTGTCAAATTGAAGCTTTTCTCGAAGTACGGAAGTGCCAGCACTTCTGCAGAGTTGAGTAGCTCCTTCAAGGTTTCGAAAGCCTTAACTGCATCTTCATTGAGAGAGATTGGGACATTTTTGGATTGGTTAGCTCGAACTTGTGCAAATTTCCCTCGAGTTATATTCGTCAATGGTTTGGCTAATTTAGCATAATCATAGATAAATTTCCTGTAGTAGGAAGTTAATCCGAGGAAGCTTTTCAGTTCTCTTAAGTTTGTCGGTGGAAGGATTTTTTCGATAGCTTTAACCTTTTTTAGGTCTGGGAGGATACCATCAGGAGTAACAAGGTAGCCAAGAAATTCGACGCTAGTGGCTAAGAAGTTAATTTTTTCCAGGTTAATTTTCAATCCGGCTTCGCTAATTTCGGAGAAGGCGATCTCGATGTCTCTTAGGTGATCTTCTTCTGATTTACAAAAAATAATTATGTCATCTATATACTCGTAGACATAGCAAATCTTACCTATTAACTCCTTAAGGACATCATCTATCATTCGCTGAAAGATTGCTGGAGCATTCTTGAGGCCGAACGGAAGTCTAAGATATTCGTACTTCCTATTCATTGTTGAGAAGGCTGTTTTTCGAATGTCCTTTTCTTTCATGGGGATCCGATGAAACCCTGAGGTCAGGTCAAGCGTTGTGAAGAATCAAGCATCACCTAGACTGGCAAGTGTGCTGTTTAGATCAGGGATAGGATATATATCACGAATTGTTACGGCATTTAGACGCTTGTAATCGATAACCATTCTGTACTGCTTTTCTCAATTTGGCTTTGGCTTTTTTGGAACAACCCATATAGGTGAATTATATGGGCTGTTAGATGGACTGATGATGTTCTCTGACAGAAGTTCATTTACCTGTCTCTCAACCTCTTCCCTCATACAAGTGGGGTAGGGATAGCTTTTGGAGTAGATTAGTTCGTCGGTGTTTGTACGAATTTCCGCTCGTACGTTGGTTTTTAGTTTCTCGTTCCTAACTGGACCGAAAAGACTTTCAAATTTAATGTAAAGATCTCCTAATCTAGTCGTTGCTAACATAGAAACATTTCTGCCCAAGGTAAGCATTTGACTAACTAATTCTGCAGAAGCATAATTTTTGAGAGGGATGATTTTATTCGATTCATTGACATGAAATGGGATTTTTACGGGTGCGGGACATGGAACTAAATTTTGTTTGATGAAGTTCTTATTCGCCCCAGTGTCTGTAAGGAAATTTAGTATCTCCCCGTCCCGTGTTACATATTCTATATATGCTACGCTGGAAACGAGGCGCCTTCCTAAAATTTTCTCCCCTAGGTTCTTCATTGGGAAGTTCAATGGATTCTATTTCTGAGTTTTCCGCACCCGTCGTGTTTTCTGGACCTGTGGATACCACGTGATTTAGACGTTACTGCTTTCAAGGGTAGTTATCGGATCTCGATTCCCTCTTAACTGTTTGACAAATTCATGTAGTTTACCTTCCTAGATTGGGTGGAATTGTCTACTTTTATTTTCACTGGAGTTTTGGCCCTGTCGGCCTTTGGGGTGGATGCTGTTCCTGAAAACTTGACCTCCGGATACAACTGGTTGGTGTTTTCAGGATTGTGATGAGATCCTGAGTTACCCCTAAAGTAATAGTGCCCAGGGGTAGATATCGTGTTAGGTGACCTGACATATAGAGAATTATTTCTGAAGTTTAGATTTTTCATCCCCAAGCAGGCTGAATATGCCTCAGGAACGGTTCTTGGCTTTTTGGTGAAGTCTTGAATGATCCCTATTAAGCCCGCGAATAAACACGTCAGCGCACGGTTTCTGTAGGTCTCCAGCAAAGCATTCATCGTTTCGGTAGAGTATGTTACAGCCCTGATCTTATCGATGATTAAGGAGAATTGATGGGTCACTGTAGCATAGAAATCGATAAGTCTTGAACCACCCTGTATGAGCGTTTCGTTCCATTCGTTATCGAATATGTTGGACGAGACCAGAGCAAAACCCGGTAGATGGGTTTATTCCGGACTATTGCATAGACCTACAGAATCGTCTCCACACTGTAGACCCAGGAGACTTATTGGACTGGGTTGCCGTCAAAGACTTGTAATCAGGTAGTTTAAAAATATCCTTCAAGTCTTGTCCGCATGTCGGCCCACATAACAGTACCGCATAGTCCGCTCGTGGGTCGGAGCTGTCTTCCTGATACCGCTAAGCGTTCATTAACGTTTTTAACGATTACACTATTCTATTCTGCTAATGCGACCTTCTATTGACCTGAGTTGTTCTATTACGGAACTTATAGCTGTCGTGAACCGAGTGACTGAGCTCTTAATCTCAGCCATTACCTAGGAACTAGGAAGTATTAGAACGTACACAATAAGAATTTAAGACAAAAACACAATAACGACAGAAGTGGCTTTTTTTTTAATTTATTTATTTATTTAAAAATATATAGTTGTTTTTTTATTATTTTTTTTTAACTATATGCAATCAATATCAAAGCTTTTTTTATTATGACTGAGTTTTTTTTATAGAAATTTTTATTTGTTTTGTCAAAATTGTTGCGTGCAAATCACGTCCCAAAAATCCTCCACTTCCTTTTCCATTTGTTGTCTGTTGACCTCTCCTTTTCTCCTCCCCCTTCTTGTGTTGTCTCTTCTTTTCTTTTTTCCCGTCGTGCTCTGGATCCACGGTACAAGTGGGATTCACTGGATCCTCTGAATTCAGTTCCCTCCCTCGGCCTACCGCTCCAGAGATGACCACATAGGTACCCCTGCTAGAGTCAGGCGGACGGCCTGGAGACTCTAGCGGACGGACGGTCCGCCCCTTGATGCTCAGAGAGGTCAACACAATCAGCAGTGGCCCCGAGCCCACCATACATGATATTGTTTGCCCCAGCATTATAAATTTGTATAACCCCCTACCCCAACAAAAGTTAAAAACGAAATTGTAAAGGAAACCCAACAATTTCCCGCGGTCGATCCTCGCTTTCCTATGCCTGCAAGAAGGTTTGCTGGCACCCCATTGTACCCCTAGTAAAACCAGTTTTCCTCCCTATCCGGCGGTCTCAATTGAAACTCTCAACATTAGCGTTGGTTTCGGGTCAGAGGGCTGGCTTCGAACCAAAACAATCACTTGGATGACAAAACAAACAGAACGAACAAACATGACCCACAAACATAGAACATCGACTGGTGGGTTTAGCTGGGGATTCGGTGAGAAGCTGTTGGAGCTCTGGATGTGATTCCCGTTGCTCTGACAGCTGAATTGACGGAACTCCATGTATGTGTGTGTGTGTATGAATGGCGGCGATGGCCAGAAAAGGGGATAAGTTCATTCGATAGCTTATCGTCTTATTGGCAAGAGCCAACCAAAAAAAAAAGGAACAAAAACCAAGAAGAAAAGAAACGACGACAACGAACAAAAAAAAACCAACCGGAAAACATATCCTCGTAAGAGGATAAAGATAACAAGAATACGAACGAGAATAAGAACGACAACAAGAACAACAAAATAAAACAAACCGATGACGAGAGACACACCAACGGACAAGCTAAAAGCGAAACTACACACCCAACGGATACGACCGGACGAAAGTCGATGATTGTGGTGTAGACGGCTTACCCTCTTCCACCAACAGAAACCCCAGCTAGGGAGCGACCCCGTATAGGCAGGAAAACCCCAAAAACTAGATAAGTACGCCTTTTGAAACATATCGAAATTTATATAGATACATACATACGTATATAGTGATATCCGCGTCGGTAAACCTTCTTCCCGTTTTACCTTGAAACCGTTCGTAAGACGGTTAGGTTTCCTTAATTGCGCGACTCGCTAGCCGTAACGGTATGACAACGCGGAACTGTGGGCCTTCCGTTAGCCGACCCGTTAAAGTAAAATTAATTTAAAATGTTTAAGTAACTTTTTTCTGATAAAACTTTCGGCATACCCTGTGATCCCAAAAAAAAAGAAAGAAAAATAAAATATACGACCATAAATTCCACATCAGGGAAAAGATAATTTGTGCGTTTTTTTCTCAGTTGTTTTCCCAATTTTGTGTTGGGCGATTTAATTGCGGTATATACTCGTACATCCTTTTTTGGATTTTCAATAAATGATTAATAGTTAACGATCAAGGATACACACACGAGTTTTGGGCTGTCCCTGCTCAGGCACCAGTAGAAGGCCTTTGGAAGGAGTTTTCTAAAAAAAAATGCAATCCGCGCAAACAGCCGCGTAACTTGGATTTAATATAAAACGCGATTTTTACAATACGTTATAAAATAGGTGTTTATTCAACCAGGTACTCCATCAGAAGCCTAACAATGTGTATAAGACTAAAAATCCAATTGACTTCAATAGCATTGGTTCCCATAGGAAAGCTCATGCAGGTTCGCGCATGCAGGTGAAAAATGCATACGGCGCGTTTGACTGGATACATGCTCAAGTTTCCAGTTATATTATATTTCAGTCAGATAGGTGGCTGCTTACGCGTGTTAACTTATACTTTAAAAATGTTTTGATATTAATTGCTTTAATAATTTATACGTTTTATCTGAAAAAAATATTTAGTTTTGAATCAATTTAATCATGTAAGCATTAAAATAAGAAACGCTAAAAGTGTCTAATTAACTAGCATTAAACATCAAAATTGGGTTAAAATAAAATATCAGGATGTTTAAAATTTACTTACAAAATATTTTGTCTGTTTTATTGCAAAACGTTTAACGTAAAAGTAAAACATGAATGTGTTTTTATATAAAACAAACAGTAAACATTAAGATTTTCAGTGATGGATTCCTAAAGTATGCGTACGCCACTGCAGTTGCAAAAACGGTTATCCCTTCTTGTCACGAATTGTTGGTTACGATCTCATTCGATGCACTTGATGACATTTTGTCCAAATCTTACAAGGCATTGTACAACCTCGGTATGGCCCAACCTCAGACAGTTGATGCAATGATTTGCCTTCAATCTTTAACTCCCAAAGCCTCAAAGGATTGTATATTGAATGAGTATTGCTTGATATGCGCTAGGAATGGATTCCAATTCGTTTCATATATTCCGGGATTGTTTAGCCCATGTATGGCTGTATTAAGTCTATCAGCTTTATACCTGTAATACGACAATTACTGTAATAGTCATTTTATTCCCATTTATAAGTATACATCTAATGTCGGCAGTAAAATTCGAGTAAGGTTCAATTGTGTGTTCTTTGTTAATGTGGATGGTTGCAGTATACAGTACCTTTCCATTTTAGTTATATTATGTCAAGCCACTGATGGTTATATTTATTATACATATAATAATAGGGGGTGGCCGTGGCTCAAGTGGTAGCGTATTGGCTTCCCAATCGAATGGTTCTGGGTTCAATAGCAGCCTCACCGGAAAGGCATTCTGTTTCTTCAGGCAACCAAAATCTCGTGAGATGAATGGTTGCCTAATATACAACTAGGTAGTATAATTTAGTCTACCCATGAAGCGAAATAACCACTGAGTCCAAACATCTCTCCAATTTTCCAAAAGACTTAACACGTGCTCCGGCATTTTAACAGTAGTAATATCCTATTTTTAAAAGTCCTTTTTTAAAAAAAAAATATGTACATATATACTCGTACTATTTTGTAATATTTCAATTCGTGACTAATAGTTCTTGATGATATCTGCTCTAAGATCCCAAAAGAAAATTGATGTGGTTTTAGTTCTCGTGAATGCGCTCTGTGGTCCGTTGCATTTGCAATTGCATTCCTTAAGACTTTCTGCCTTTTCACCATCCTTATGACTGCATTAGTTGCTTTCTGTCATAAAATAAAAGTGAACTCCGCAGGTGTTTTTATTGGTCTTCATGAACTTTCTTTTCAAGCACGATGGTGCATCTTTATATTCTCCTAGAATTTTTTTTTGTACCTGTCGTAAATCGGCTTACGGTTTCAAAATATCTTTTACCAAAATAGGGAGGACTCAATTCGCCTGAATGTGAGGTCCCGATTTCGTTACCTTCCCTCGTAAGTGTTCTTCTGTTTGCGGGTTTCACTTTATTCTTCGGAATTACGCGTTCAATTTCAATGCTTATTGGCCGTTGCACGTCTGCCTTTTCAAAATTGGATGAGCTGGACGATCTCTGGATAATGCTACCGCCCACACAAGCCATCAATTAATCAATTTATTTCGTACGAAATTTGAAGATCGCATTATTTTGGATAGAGAAGAAGTTGATTGGCCTCCAAGCATGCGGTTTGACAACTTTAGACGTCTTCCTGTGTGGTAAGGTCTATGTTAATAAACCAGAGACAATTCAGGATCTCAAACATAACAACCAAACTGCAATTGCGGCCACTGACATTGAATTTTGACTTTCGGATGGTCGCTTGAAACAGAAGCCATGCTCATTACATGAACAATGGTGTATATCATTCATAATTGCCATAGAGCGGTCTTTAATAATCAATAAAATTCTACATTAATTTCACAATAAATGTCTGTATAACTTAGTGAAAACGTCCACACTCTCTGTTGGCTCACCCTTTATTTACTCACTCAGTGCTACAAGGAGCTTCCTATATATTAAATTGAAAATTATGGTTCAAAGACGAGTGCTTAATTTTGTTGGTTGGTCGATTTTATATACCAACTAGCTTATACACCCGACTTCGTTCGAGTTGGTATAGTGAATTATAGATAAAAGGTCTCTCACCGTTGACCAACGATATAGGCTTTACTATAGAGTATACAGTATACAGTATAAAACTTTTAGTGGGTGGCCGCTGCGCACGTTCTAGTGGAGTGGTTTCATAGTCGTTCATAGACCTCTTTGAAGAATAGGCGTGTTTGGGCTTTCAAAGTGAAAGAAAGCATTGAAATGTTTATTAGAACGAATTTAGGCAAGTGGTTCGGTAGGTACAGTGAAATAACGCCGAATTCCAAAATTGTCATTCACTTCACTTTGTCATTGTGAAATAACGCCGGACACTGTTTGTGAAATAAAGCCGAATTCAGAGAGAAGGCAAAAGAATTTGCCAAGTCAACTGTACTTGTTAGAAAAACAAGTAGACTTTACGGTAATTAATGTTTGTTGATTGCAACTCGATGTTGTTGGTAAGGGGGCTATACTGTCCCCTGCATCCCCCTGCTTGGAGTCACTGTAGGATTTCTAGTGGGTGCGAGTTTTGTGTATATGCTCCCCATATATTTGTTGTTTGATTTGATCAATTGAAAGCGCAATAAAACCAATTGATCAAATCATACAAATCAAACAACAAGTATATGGGGAGTATATACATAAAACTCGCACCCACTACAAATCCTACAGTGACCCCAATCTGGGGGGTTGCAGGTGGGCATCATGCCCCCCCCCCCCCCTTACCTACCTCACTGTTTATATGTCACTTTCTATAACGAACTAACACCATATGATTTCAAATCTATGAAAACAGAATCCTCTCTCTAAATGTGTGAATAAATTCAAAGCGAAATAAGGCCGACTCGGCTTTATTTCACTTTAGCAAAGTTAAATAAGACCGAACATAGAAATTTGGCGTTGTTTCGCGGCACCGTTCGGTAGATCAGCGGTAGTAGTACTGATCGGCAAAGCAAGGGGCGGTAGGTTCGTTCCCCGAAAATCATCTGGTTTTTTTATTTTCAAAAAAGTTAATAAAATTCTAAATAAACAAAAACAAATTGAAATCAAACGATGAGTGGTAATGAGCGGTTCGCTATCCCAATCCGAGAATCAGTGCACGGGTTGACTTGGAGATGGTCTTCGATACCGTATGGTTAGAGAGATTCTCCTGCAAGCTGAACAGTAAATCATTGATGTATATTCTTTTCAATTTGCTCACAGATAGACAGTTCATCGTGAAAATGGCAATGTGACTTCTGGAAGATTTCATATTAAAAAAGGTCTGCAGCAAAGTGCTATAAGTTCGCCCACCCTATTCAACATTTACATAAGTGATCTGTTAGGTTCACTTCGCCATGCCATACCATAGGTACGAATACGACTAAATCGGGTACAGATCAAGTCCAAAGATTGAGGTCATTAATATACCTTTGCAACGTGTCTTCGATATAATTAAACGGTATTGCGACGACTGGAAGTTGAAGATCATCTTTCAGAGGTCGGAAACCATGCTGTTTAGGACACCTTTTTCTGAAGCCTCTAGGGGCACCAGACAGGATTGACGAAAGTATTCGATAGGTACTATACCACGAGGGATTGCATTTTGATGGCTTTATTCTTCCAGAAGCGTTCCTTTACTTAAATATGAAGGGCCTGATAAAGGACAGATTGGCGGTGCCGCTTGTCTTCCACATGGCAGTACAGAGTGTCCCCGCTTCAGTAGCACAGTAGGAGGTCGCGACATGAGGGATATTGCTCGGCAGCATTAACAATTTTGTTGGCTTTTTGAAGGGGTGCCAGTTTTTTTTCTAAATCCTTTATGACAAGGTAGCTTCACTGGGAAGCAAAGCCGGCCATCAGCTTAGTTTCTTAGCCGTGGCAGGCTTATATAGTATTAGGTAGAATTCGGGTAGATGTAAGAAGAAAATTTATAAAAATTACATAAAAACAAAAAAAAATATAAACAAAATTTAAGAAAATAAAAATAAAAATAAAGAAAAATTATAAAAAAAGGTTAAAGTTACAACTCAACCCAGAAAAATTTATAAAATTGCATGATATTGTATAACCATTAAAATGTGAACAGCGTCATTTGCATATGAATAGCAGAAGATTTCCATATTTGAATAGCAGAGGACTCAACCATTGGAGAATAAAAAATTCTACCGAATATTCTAGTACAATGTTGTATGGAATGCTGGATAGTACAGAGCGTCCCACAAGAAATGCAAGTCATTTCAGAAGTGGAATTTGAAATGTGAACTACGAGTAGTAATAAAGTGATTTAAGTAAAAGATAAAGATAAGTAAAAGTGGTAGAGAAAAGCGATTGAATTGCAAATTGTACAATAACTGTATAGAAAAAGTTATTGTATTGAAAGGAATTAGTTCTATCTTTCGTACCCATACAAACATTTCACAATATATACCTAAAATAAGCTAGTGTAAGTAGGTTATGTAGACTAAGACTTATTTTTAGGTAGTTTGTAAGTTTTATTCATTTAGTTTTTCATATTCAAAAAATGTTTGTCTTAGTTTTAGTTTCAATAAATATAATATAAATATAAATTACTATCTACTGTATGTCGAAGGACATATTTTAAGCGTTAGGTTTAACTTGGAATACCCGCATGGGGCCAGTAAGAAGATAATTTTAAGCTAATTTATTCTAAAGAAATTGTAATAAATAATATTAATTAATAAAGTGCATAAAACATCTCGAGTCAGACAGTGGTGAGGTTGGCAACATGACTTCGATATTTCGATGACTGTAAATTGAAGATCAATTTTCTAAAGTTAGAAACCATTTTGTTTTTCTAGTGTCTGGGGCCCCTAAAAACACCAGAAAGCATTGGTGACAGTTTTTTATCGTGGGACAGAACGGGCAGTCACTTGATTGTCGAAATGCGGTGAGATACTTTGGGATATGGTTAGACCAATATTTAGGAAAAGTAAATTAAATAAATTAAGGGGAATTTTGGGTTCAGGGAGACTAAATTCAAAGAAATTGTAATAGCAGATTCAAATTGTAGAAAAGGAGAGAAGAAACTAAAAGACGAAAAGAATGTAAACTAAAATAGAAGACAGGAATATTGTTTGAAAGGAAAACAAAATGTTAATTGTTAAGAAAAAAGAAGAATCAGAAAAGAAAAGTCCAGGTGATGGTTCGTGCGAAGTCATATACAAGGAAATCATTTTTGTTCTTCTTTTATTTGTCATAACTCTATTAAAACTTTTTTTTTAATTTTAGTTATCTTACGTTTTCTTTTATTTTCGAACCCGCAAGAATTGGTGTCAAAAGTGCGATTCTGGTCCTAAGAGCGGTATTAATAAAATGAAAAAAAAAAACAAAAGAAATGCTGTTTTTCAAATCATGATGTTGGTTTAAAGGAAAATTTCGGTAACCTCACAACAAGACAGTTATCATTTCTCTCAAATAATAACAGTGTAAAGTACTCTTATAAACAAAGGTAGACTTGGATAGAATTGGCGGGAATTTCTAGAAAAAACCCCAAGCCGACATCGGCGTACGCAGCTGGGAAGCGCTAAGAACTTTTCTCACCATTCGTCGAAATTTAGAAGGCAGAAAAAAATTTAACGGCGAGTCATTTCTCGAATACGTCTAAGCGATGAAGCAACGAGCCGCCCAGGGAAATATCCACGACAAGAGTGACATATATTGCCAACAGGATTGTTGACGATCAAAAAAATCAAATTATAAACTTCGAGCCCACACCTCTGGGTGAATTGAAGGAAAATATCAGAGCTTGTAAAGGAGCAAACGAGTGGGGAGCAGAACAAGTCGGAGAATGTAGGTCAGCGTAAAAGGTGTTACAAATGTGGTGGCAGATCGCACCAAACGGAAAATTCCCAAATAAGAATATAAGACTTATGTATGGGCTTTGCATGCAATGATTTTAGACATATAACCCCAAAGTGCCCAAAGAGATCAACAAAGTCTACGGCCAATACCACCGGCAGATCCAGTGGTGGAAGTTGGCCTCGATGAGCGCCCTTATGCATCTCTGCTCGACACTGGTAGTGACGTCACCCTTGCACGTGAATCTGTTCAGAATGTAGTATTGGAGGTCTGATCTTTTCGATTAATGGCATTGGGCACTCCAGGGGATCCACCAAAAGCTCAATCAATAAAAATTTATAGGTGGGGCCGAACAATTCAGAAGTGCGATTGTATGCGATTCCCGACTATTGGCTGAAGCACAACTTCCTCGCAAGTAAGAATTTTTTGGAACAAGTCCTTCTCATTTTAAATGGGTGAAAAATAACATACATTTAAACAAACAAAAATAGCCAGCAGATGGAGGCAGATGGAAGTGACACGAGGGAGGCAAAAGAAAGTGATCAGATGGAGGCAACAGAAAACTATAATTGCCGTATTTTCTTGCACATCCGCTAAAACAAATATTTGCGCTAAGTAAATTTATATACGCTATCTTTATAGCGGATAAAAAAACAGTCCTACCACATCCTATTTCCTTGGGAGGCGATGAATCTTTGCCATCAATTTTCAAATATGTCAAACATTTGACATATTCCGCCAACAACTGACATACGATTTTTCCAAAATAAATTAAATTTATTCAAGAACCGGCAGATTAATTTAAACGTCATAAATATGTCTCTGCTACTAAGTTTTTATGATGAACTCCTAAGTGGAGTTGGATAGTTTTTTTGTGACAATCGCTAACATGCGTGAGTTACGTGCAGACGCAACAGCACAACCAAAACATACCATAACATGTTGTTGCAACCTGCATAGATGCAACCTCTTGCAGTATGTTTGCCTACGTGCCCATTCCATGCGAACATGTGTGGCTGATGCATTGATGGGTACTGTGATGCGTCAGGTGCCAGTTGTTACTAAGCGTAAATGAAACACATATTCTCCTCTTATGCCCAACCTATACATTGGAAACAACTCCGCTATTGCTTCATTGCCACTTGGTATGGGGTAGCTGCTTGCGTCTTCCCATTGTGTGAAACAACCTGTTGCATGTTCTCTCTTTTGGTTCCTTTATTCTTACCCATGAAATGGAGTGGAATGGAATGGGGGACGTATGTGGATGTAAAGAACAGAAGAAATTAAGATCATTCGATAATTGACCATAGTTGAAGAAAGATTAATTTCGAGATAAAAAATAAACTTTTTTTACATATTAAACTATTAGTTTTTTTATTGAACCATCAAGTTGTAACTCGTGCGAAAAACCACACCTAATGCAGATGAGGGCGATTGAAAAGTTGGTGGCTGTTTGCCGAGTTACAGAAGATCCCGAAGTTTGCTGCAGGTGGAGGACCCTGGAACGCCCTTGACTGTGAGGCGCCTAATAAATAGTTATCGCCCGGTGAGGCCTGAAATATCATGTATTAATTTAAAAATCTTCTTAGATGACGAAAAGCCAGTGTATAGAAATCCCGGCGTTTCGCTCCCGCTAAGAAACAACTAATTGTGGAGCAGGTGAATGCTTGAGTAAAGGTAGGCATCGTCAAATCAATTCAGATTTTGCAATCCAAGGGTACCTACTCGCCAAGAAAAAGAACGGATCTTGGAGACAATATAGATTTTACAAATGGCGTCAAATGTCAATTCGGTTTTGACATTTGTGAAGGAAACAGAATTAGAATTTATGTGAATAAGCATTGGAACGCTATACTCCGGAAAAACGTGGAATCATCGTCACGATGTTTTTTATGAACAACTTGACAGTGATTTTAGCGCAACGTGCATTTTGCGCCCATTTTCCGGGCTCGCACTGGTAGTTCAACGTGGCCTTTAGCTGCATAACTCATAGATATTGGAACAATACCGGACCGCGGAAGCCCTGGAAGGCCTCATAAATCTCGTTCGTCCGAGAATATAGCTACCATGGCTGAAGATGACGTAGGCGCTGCGTGGACATCGACCAGACGACGTGCCATGCAATTGGCAATTCCACGTACGACTTTGCGGCGCATTTTGGTGAAAGCCTTGAAAATAATTCCTTACAAAACTCTACGCTCACGCCCTCCTGAATTCCAACAGCGAAGTGGACGATTTGGTTCAAAAATAATTATCCACATATGTGGATACGTGAACAAAAAAATTTGCGGTTCTAAGGCACTGGAAATTTGTGAGTAATACGCGAAGAGCCAATACATCTAACAAAGTCATTGCAGGGTGCGCTGTTAATGCTGGATGAGTCATTGGATACTCCCAGCAGGACGGAGCAACGGCGCATACTACAGGAGCCAAACAGACATTCTAAAGCAGGGTCATATTTTATGGCTTACTTTGAACTTACAAATAAAAATAAACTTTTCCATCAAATTCGATTTTTTTTTAACTAAAAAATACGAGTAACTTAAAACAAATAACTATAGCAACAAAATATATAAAAGTACAAAAATATTGGTTAAAAATTAGGGCATATTTAACATTGTGTTTTCCTACTGTTGGTTTACGAATTGTCTCTTAATCAAAGGTACCAAGGATGTTTGGCATACCCATATCAACCTTGCACTCCCACCAAAAAGCCACCATAGTAAAATCCGCTATCCCTGGCAAGGTGTACTGCATATGGTATCCGTACATATGATATTTTAAATTCCAAAACTGCTTTTTCACGCTTTCGTAATTTTCTTTGAGCATTGCGGATGGGCAATCCGCAATACTGTTGGGTCACAACAGTATAAATGAAAGTTTATTTCCATTGTGTAGAAGCACACCTCTTAAAGATTTTGTGGAATTGTCTATGAAAAGACACAAGTTAGAATGGACGCCAGTTAGAATGAATGCGTGGAATTCCGATTTCATCAAACACGCCCTTATGATTATAATAGTAAAGTCCGTCTTCGAATCTTTCTTAGGTCACTTATTCTAACATTTGTTTCCAGGTAAGCGTAATTCCACTGTTTCAACGCAGAAGCTAGAATGTCTGCTTTACTTTTGGACAGGTGCAGATCTCCAACTAAGTCGTTTAGTTCGTTGGTTCGGAACTTACTGATTTGATCACTCTCATAGCTGGTACTAGTTGAAAAAATGCGATATGTAATAGCTCCTGAGGTTATTTCTGAAGCTACCGTTACACAAAATATGTTATATTGCTGTCAAATCTTTTCCAACCGTTGTTTCCCGATTCAACTTAATACAAGTTTCTCCTTATATACTCGTATCATTATAAAAGGTACAAAAGCAAAGTTTTTCAAAAATAATCGATGAGTTATTTTTCGGTACAAAGAATTAGAAAATAATCATTGAAACTAAAACTAAAAAAAAAAAGTTTTGTTTTGTTGACCTGTATTTATCGGCGCCTCAATGCTAAAATGGTGCAGGATAGATATTTATTGCCAGTCATCGAGGAATTGTTGGATCACTCCTACGAAAGGGATTTTTATATGTCGATATAGCTGAGGAGAGCAAAAAGTTTACTGTTCCGTTCCGTTCCGCTATGCAACTCACCTCCGTTTTAAACCAATTCATCGATATGGTTTTTCAATAACGATAGAATAAAAAGGAAGGGAAACAGCAGGATCACATCCACAACCACTGTGCATGATCGGGACTAACGTGATTAAAACTAAATAAATCTAATCTAAACCCTTAATCTGACAATATAAATAACGAGTTATAACTAAACCTAAACCTAAGGATACATAGGGTTATCCTACACCGAATAAAATTGCCCAGTACCACACATCCACCTGTAAAGGAAATTAGCGGAAGCCAGTCACGTTATTTCCCGTCATGACGTCACTGTTTGAACATCTCATACGGCAACAGTCGGCCCCATCGAAGGACGGTAGGACGGCCCATCCAAACACCACTCGCTTTAAAAATTTATTTCGTAGTTAAAAAAAAAAAAAAAACATTTCAAATCACCACAGAGTTCATATTGAATGGGTTCATTTAAAGATAGAAAAAAATTAACAAATGAAATTACTAAATAACCAGGATTCTATGAATTTTTTTATTGATGCTACTATCCTCATTAATCCAAGGCGAAAAGAAAAATAAATTACAACTAGGACTTACCGGATTAAAGGGATGCTTCGTCGTTCTGGCGTCACCAAAAACTGGCAAATCTAAATAATTTTTCTTCTCGCATCCAAAACAAAAATTAATAAAAAAAACTCTCATTCTTGCACCCTATCCTCACTCTACACAAAAAAAAGTAATAAACAAATTGTCCAGTATGTGAAATGGGTATGCATATACGAGTACACTAATTCACCGATTTTTAAATCCTTATTTTTTTACTTTGTTTTTGCTTTTTGTTTCTTTCCCTGCTGAGGAAGTCCCACGTCGCACCTCTTGTAGGCGACGTAGTTCGTTAAGATTGTTTAGCTATCGGTTAAACTGCATCAAGAAAAAAAAAACCACAGCACTTCTACCCCCGACGCTCATTTGTGGCTTCGGTGTTCTTATTAGGCGAAGGTGTATTGGAGGATGGGCTACCTAGTTGAAATGTTTTTTTTGTGCTTTGTATTTTGGAGTTTAGAATATCGTTTTCTTGCCGCAGTCACTTCGGTTTGTTTTTGTTTTATATTGTCCGGGGAGAGTTTCCCCCTACTGTTGGCATTTTTTCTTTTTTTCTTAAAAAAAAACTCGAAAATTCGGTGTACAATGTATAAAAGAATTTATTTCCGCGTATTCTGTAAACGTATGTACATATGTATATATACAGATGTCTCTTGTGTTTTACGTAGGTACCTGCCGTGAGGGCTTAAGCCTACGGTGCGCCTTCGCACAAGATATCAAAACAATGCGCTAATAAGCGCCTTCGGGTAGTACAAGTACTACCACCAGTACCAGATTCGAAGTCGTGTGTAGTCACGAACTTCCCCTTTGGTGAAGGGTCGAGGCCTATCTAATACCTCAGCCATTCTGTGGGTCATGGCACCCGGTTGCAATGCAACCCCACATCGAGCAGACCAATTGGTTCCATAGCAATCCCATGGTTTAGCACAGGTCGTAGTACACTACACATATGCTAAGCCATGAGATTTCCAAGCACCATTAGTTCTGTTCTCCCCGCGATTTTGGGTACAAACCTACAGCCACCACGATATTCCTACAAGGGGGCCAACTCCTAGGTCAGGCCGGACCCGTAGTTCCGGGGGCTCCTGACCTCCCGTGGTACAGGAATATAGCTTCCGGTCGAGCTTCGCAACCTTAGGGTTACTTCCAGTTGGGCACCTCCCTGCCCAGGACTGGCGGCTTTCTCAACAATTTGTACAAATGAATTTATGATCTGTCAACGGCCTCGCCACACTGAAAGTATCGGTTCCCGCTGTGCCCGCATGGGGCCAGTATGTTAGAATAAGACTAATTGTAAGTTATTTAAGCTAATTTTTAAGCATTTTTTTGTCTAGCATGTAAGAGTAAATTAAGAGATCAAATAAAAATGCATTTAAACTGAACTGTATCGGTTCCCGCTAGATCACCGAAATTAAGCAGTGTTGGGCGCGGTAAGTACGTAGGTGGGTGACCACATGGGAACTCAGTACTCCGCGTGCTGTTGACAAAACGCGCCACATGGGCATAGTACCCCGGCGTTAAATCCCGGACCCTACAAATTCATTTGTATCGTTCCCTTGATAATAATAATAATAATAATTTATAATCTACCCGCCAGCTGCCTACTGCGTCTTCTATAAAATACCTCTTTTGCAAAACTACGGGTTCTTTCGAACCGAACGGTACTGACATCGTAGGTCTCACCATTAAAGGTGATGCACATAGCCTGCAAGTTCCTTATGTCCGCGTAATTGGGACACTCACACAGGACATGAAGCCAGTCCTCATAAGTGGCTCTACATGAGCAGCTCGCAACCTCGCTAAGCCCCCTCTTATGCCAGAATGCATTAAGAGAGTCATTCCCGGTCAACAAAAACCCAGGCTGAGGTTAAAATTCTGTTCAGGAAAAATTCTTATGGTTAGCACATTCCTTAGGAAGCCATAAGTAACCCGGCCATTTTCGCTAACATCCCATCTAGCTTGCCATCTAGATAGAACACATGCGTGTAGCAAAGTTTTACGCTGCTTCAGGGATAGGTCACCCACTTCTTCTGGGGAAACCCAACCGCGCCCATTTAGAGGGAGAGCTTTTCTGATCTTGAAAGCAATACCACGACGTATCACTTCCAGATCCAGAGATGGCACTCCAAGAAACACCTGCATTGCCTCTGTGGAGACAGTGTGGCAAGCCGGTAAACATCCAAGCAAGTCGACTCTTTGGCAAGTCAAGATCCGCCTTCCACCATCATAACCCTGTGGTTCCATACCGATGCTCCATATGTTGCACAGGCAACAAAAAGACCATCGTACGAGGTCGGATCAATAAGTCCGTGACTTTTGGATTAAAACACAGATTTTTTGATAAAAAAATAATTTTATTTTTCAACGTAGTCTCCCTTGAGCTCTATACACTTTGTCCAACGCTTCTCCAATTTTTTTATCCCTTCCAAAAAAAATGATATGTCGAGGTCCTCAAAATAGGCCTTTGTTTGCGAGATGACTTCATCATTGGAGTCAAATCTTTTTCCACCAAGCCATTTCTTCAGGTTTGGGAACAAGAAGTAGTCGCTCGGAGCCAAATCTGGAGAATAGGGTGGATGAGGGAGCAATTCATAGCCCAATTCATGGATTTTTGCCATGGCAACTGCACATGTGTGCACCCTTGCATTGTCTTGGTGGAAAAGAACTTTTTTCTTGGCCAAATGAGGTCGTTTTTTTTTCAAATCGTCATTGAATCGGTCCAATAAGTTGGCATAATATTCCCCATTGATTGTTCTTCCCTTTTGAAGGTAGTCAATGTGGATTATCCCGCGTGCATCCCAAAAAACAGTCGCCATAACTTTATTGGCTGACAAACCCACCTTGGCCTTCTTTGGCGCCGATTCACCCTTAGAAACCCACTGTTTTGACTGTTGTTTGTTCTCTGGTGTGTTGTGATGGATTCATGTTTCGTCCATGGTTACAAAACGGCGCAAAAACTCCTCCATATTGCGATTAAACAACGCCAAACCTTCCTGTGAAGTTGTTACACGATTGCGTTTGTGGTCGACTGTGAGCAAACGCGGCACCCATCTTGCGGAAAGCTTTCTCATGCCCAAGTGATCATTCAAAATTGAAACCACTGAGCCATGCGAGATCCCTACGGCTTCCACAATCTCTCGCACTTTCAATCTTCGGTCGGCCAACACCATATCGTGAATTTTTTCGATTGTTTCGGGTGTAGAGACCTCAACTGGGCGTCCAGGACGTTCGGCATCTTCAGTGCTTGTACGGCCACAACGAAATTCAGTAAACCACTTTTTTACCATTGAAATCGATGGTGCAGAGTCCCCATAGTATTTATCAAGCTTAGCCTTGGTCTCGGTAATGGTTTTTTTTCGCAAGAAATAATGCTTAATAAGCACACGAAATTCACTTTTTTCCATTTTCTCCTCAAATTAGTGAGTAGTCTGATAAAAATAGCTGTCAAACACAAACTAACTGACGCAGCAAGTTTAAATTTTGACAGGAGTCAACTGACATATGCCTGTTGACAGGAGCAGTGTTGCTGTTTTAGTAAAGAGGTCAGAAATTCAAAAATGCACGGAATTATTGACCCGCCCTCGTATAAAAACCTGGGATCTTCCAGCGATCAATCAGTTAGTATCTCGCTCCCGTACTCAACTCAGCACTGATATCTGACTTCCCCCCACCAGTGGTAAGGGGCCAGCAACATAAAAGTTTACAAGTTAAATTAGTATAATAATAATATTATAAACAAAAATTAGTTGAAAGTAAAACCATTTTTTTTTACTTTACACATCCGCTCGGTACGTAACTGTCAAATTCCAATTTTAATAGTTCGTACAAATTTACGTCGATGTCACCTACATTTTGTTATAAAATTGTTGATATTGACGGAAAATTTATTTACTAATTTTCTCTACGGCCTCCATAAATAACTTCGGTGGCCATCATATTGTTTAAAATCAATGAAAGCTAAAGAAGCGCCTCCAAAATAGTAGAACGCATTAACTTCCCCAAAGTCCATTGATTTATAATCGGTGTCAAATTTAAAATAATCATTTTTGCTACATATTTCTTTAACTGTTGAAATTATTTTTTGTGAGAAGTCTATTTGACAAAAATTTGTGAACATGGTTGCTTCACAGTTGTGTATGGAGTGCGATTCAAAACAGTTGGCCAGTCTACTGCGCAGATCTCTTAAACTTAAAAAAAATAACTTTACAATAACAAATATGCGGAAATGATAGCTGAACAACGTGTAACAACTTCACTCGTATGATTGTCAACTAATTGTGTTTGTTTATTTAACTTTTCATATGACTTAGAGTTAAGCTAGTCATTTCTTTATCGCAACATTTTATTTATAAATGTGTTTCATTAAATAGAATTACATCACTCAGAAAGCATGTTTATATTTAATATACATATTTACCAACAAAATGATACTATTTAATTTTATTTGCGATACCTAGAACAAGGAACACCCATATTTTTTAATCATTTTTATACGAATGATATCGATTCATTACTTTGCTTTTGAAAATTATGACTTTTTTTTAAAGAACTTAACACACAAGTGGGTATTACTACACTTAAAATGCCTGAGGAAGTGTTAATTTTTTTTAGGAAAATGGGACAGAGAGAGAGAAGAAAGATTTTTGGGCTCAGTGGTTATTTCGATCCATGGTGGTATCCAACATTTAATGGTGAGACTATATTATTAGTGTAATTGGACTTCTTGTTGTATTCTAGGCAACCATTCATCTCACAAGATACTAGTTGCCTAAAAAAAAAGAAAATCATTCATTGACCGGATTGGCCAAACATTTGCGAGTTTCGGCATTTCAATTCACTTGGATGTGAAATATCGAGCGAATGTTTTTTTCTTTGAGTTCGTTAATTTTAATTCTGCCACTTTCTATGGAAACTAAGTAAAAACTACCTGAATAGTGCTCGTACCTTTTTGTCACCATTTTAAATCCCATACAATTATGCCCAAGCCTAATGACCTCACTTTATATTTCGTTGCTGTCATAAACCAGGGATGTTGTGGATGTTCTGGATGCAGGTTTCCTCGGCAACGAATGCGGATATTAAGAGGCTCACATCTGCGGATGCTGATGCGGATGTAGAATTTGGTACACAAAAACATTAATTATTACTATTTTAGTAATTTTTCTTTAAACGAAAACAAACTTTTAATACTTAAACATAAACATAGGTGCGTTATATTTAATGAACAGCAACTTGGCTGCCTAGGCGATTTCCCAATGGGTTGTAAATTAGTCCCGCACCACTAAGCAATTGTTCACTATGAACACTGGCTGGGGGGAGGTGACAAATATCTTCATGCTATGGCAGGTAACATCTTAAACTCATTATTATTTTTCCATCAGATCATGGCTTCCAGATCACTTTTTAAACAGGGTTTCTGGCGGTACCGAACGTGCTAGGTTGTTCGGAAGAATGGTAATCGATTGCAACAAATCCATTGAATCTCCCATTGTCATTTTTTAGATTGGTTATATATAGTTTGGAGAACATGTGCTGTCATGATCCTGAAGACGATTTGTGTGAGCTCTCAGTATTTCTTCTTTAATCTTTTCTTCTGTCAACGGTTTGAAAAATTTGTGATTGTAGCGTGGGTCTAAATAAGCGTGATCAAATTGTTGAACCAATTCCGTGACTTTTTCAGCAACCTTTTCGTAAAATTCATTGCAAATATAATCAGTAAAAAAGTTGCGCCCCTTTAAATTATACTTCGGCGCAACTTCTTGCAAAAGCCTGCGAAATCCTGTTCGTTCTATAGAATTAAATGGCAAATTTTGAAGTGCAATCATTTCGCCGATGAGTTTGTAATTTTTTTTGGAATTGGGATGGTTTGCGTCCAACTTTTTTTCTGTTTGAATAACTTCCTCTAAAGAAACCTGTTTTTAGCTGCTTGCAAAGGTGCAATACTTTTATCTAAAAAAAAACAAAATAGAAAAAAACATCTTTAGACGAAACTGGTTAACTATTACAAAAGTAACACATTGTCACATTACAAATAACAAATTGAAAATTTAAGAAACGCACACTACGCGATGATTAAAATAAATCGTAACCAACAATGATTAACTAGCTAAACTACCTATTACAAATTATTAATTGTAGTTCTGCATCTGCACTTTTAAATTAGAAAAATATAAATATTAAAATTAAAACTTACCTGATTCGTCTTTTTTTTCTTGCAATTTTTTGTCAACTTCACTGCTGGACAAGTTGTATTTTTCCGGGTGCATGGATTTAAGGTGATTTTTTAATGAAATAGTTGTACGTCCCTTCCGAGAATATGTTTTAAGACATATTGTACATTGAACTTTTCCACGATCATGTTCATCTGGTTTAAAATAAGTCCAAATCACACGTTGGTTCGGCAGTGCCATTGTTTTTATTCACTCACGACATGAAACACTAACAACAAAAATGAAAATTTACAACGTCTGTTTATAAATTTCACTCTTTTTTAACACCCTTCACCATTCAATCGCATTATTTACAATACTAAAATCAAAACAAAACAAACTCGTCGCTTCTTGCCACTGTCTGTTAGGAAAATACCTATCACGTATATCACACACGCCACCGCTAAGTCGTTCCTGTACCGACTTCTTTAACATCCGCATCCGCATAAGCTCCGCATTGATTTTTGCGGGTGCGGAAATTATTTAAAAATATTATCGAAATTCCGGCTCAGTTGTAAATACGCAATGTGAATTTCGTCGTGAGATCGGCCCTCATCATAGTTTCAGCGTGCAGGTAATTCGTCGCACCGTGAAAAAGTTTGAACGTAAGTACACTCCTTTGGCACTTAAGCCAACAACCAGGCAGAGATTGGTGCGAAATGAAGAAAACATAGCCGCCGTAGGGGCCAGTATCGAAGAAGACCCAGAAATTTTGACTCGGCGCCAATCAGCTGAAATGGGCATGGCCAGTGAGTTAACCCGGTTTATTTTGCGGTTGGATTTGTACCTGCATCCATATAAGATTGTGCTGAAGTAAGAATTGAGTTCGCTAACTGGGCGCTAGAAATATTGGCCGGAGATCCGGATTTTGGACAAAAAATCATCTTCTCGGATGAGGCCCATTTTTGGGTCGGCGGCTATGTCAACAAGCAAAATTGGAACAAACGTAATCCACAAGTGGTTGGCCAAGCATCCACAAAGATTGACTTTTGGTGCGCCAAGTGAGGAAGGAGACACCGTTCAGGTCTAGAGCGATGTTAACCGACTTTCTGTGGTCAGAGATCGATATCATCGATATATCAACCCTGGTTCTAACAAGATGGCGCTACATGCCATACAGTCGACGAAACGCGCGAAGTTCTGAAGGAGAAATTTGGCGACTGGGTCATCTCATAATAGCATTCAGCAATTGGCCGCCATGATCATGCGATTTAAAACCACTCGATTATTTTCTCTGGGGCTACGTCAAGTTCATAGCCTACGCTAACAAACCAATTACTTTGGACGAGCTCAAGGCCAACATTTGACACGCTATTGCCGGAATAATGCCACACATATTGGACGGAGTTATCAAAATTTGGACCGACTACTTGAAGCATTGCCAGCGAAGCCGAAGCGATCATTTGATTGATCTGCTATTCCAAACGCAATGGCATGAACGTAACTGCAAAATAAAGCTAGAATAGATTTTCTGTATCACACCGTTGTTGTTTTATTAATGTTTTTTTTCTATATGTCAAGAAAACTTCAAGGTTATTAAAGCTGAAATATACCCAAAACAACTCACACCTACGCTTTATAAATGTTTGCTCATAATCAAAATATAATCGAGTATCAATCAAAAGAGGAAGCTCAGGAATCCAAAAATAAACACTAAATGGAATATAGATATCAAAATACGTGCAAGGTTTCAAGGATTCCGCAGAAAAAAGACCTTCTCAATCGCATCGGACCTACTTAGTGGCTTCATAACAGTTCGTTAAGGCTGGATGATAGTGGGTTAAGACGTAGTGTAGGCTTCCAAATCAGACCTTTCGGGGTTCAATAGCAAGAGCGCTCCCGAAAGACATTATTTTTTTCAGGCAACTAGAGTCTCGAGAGATGAATAATTGCCTAAAATACAACAACAAGTAAGTTTACACTATGAATTTATTCCCCTCATTAAATGTTGGATGCCACCGAGCGATGGAGCGAAATAACCACTGAGCACAATCATCTTTCTCTCTATCTCTATCCAATTTTCCGAAGAATTTAACACGTGCTCATGCATTTTAAGAGTAGTAATAATAATAATAATAATGCCAAGTTCTTTTTTTTTTGTAAAAAAAGCATGTCAGAACCGAAAATTATCTAAAAAACAATACTCCCCAAAAATGATAAGTTTATTAGGCATTACTTCGGATGTACTCTGATGTACCACAAAATAAAAAAATGCTCTTTTGATAACCTCAATAAAAACAATTAAAAAATGGTTCGTTTACTTTAAGTCACCACTGTTTTGGTCGAATTAGTTTTTAGATACCCTGTTATTACTTCAACCCTAACCCTTGGACATTTTGATGGTGAAATATTAAAGTAAAATATTATCTGTGATGTGAATGTCTTATTTCAGCCTAAGATTCTGAAACAACCTGTAAACAATTTTTCTGAAAATTCACTAAGTTCATATCCCTTGAAATTTCCTTTAGCAGAAAGTAAACAGTCATGATATCTTTTTTGATTTAAGAGTTATCATTCTTGCAAGCAAAAAAGTCCAAATGAGCAACTGTGCGACGCTTAATACGTCCTCAAAGATTTTACAGCCGCATATGTCAATCTCTCTAAGACCTGTAGCTGTGATGATAAGACCTCACCCGAAATCAAAAGCAGCGTTATATATACCAGTCGTGATTTCTCTTGTTCAAGAAAGCAGTGGAGTAATAACGACTCTCAATAAATAGTAAGTAGACTCATCCTACTCCTGCTCTTTGGTGCAGACGAATGAACGTTTGTGCATGTGGATGAGACACATTAGTCATTTCGAAAGCAAGATACATCGAGCGATTTTTGTCATGCTTATTTGACACCAGGTGGCGCGTGCTATTATTATCCGTTTGATAATAAAAAAAAACTTTATTTCAATTCTATCCCATGACTCAACTGCCATTCCATTGATATAATTATTATTCTAGACTTACTCGTAATTACTCGTATATGGTATTTTTTACTGATTCCATATTATTGTTACAATAAAAATGTACGACAAAAAAAAATTGTATATATGATGATAGAAATGATAGAACCTATTCCTATCAATACAATCGCTTTATTGAATGCAATTACAATCCACAATTTAGTCGCTTATCTCAACCCTTTTACTTGCCTTTATCTTGTACATAAACCATTTAATCACTACTGGTGATTCACTCTTTAAATTTCACTTTAGAACTGACAACCTTGCGGATGCGGATATTTATACTGACATATTTCGAGAACAATCTGTGCCATCCAGCGTTCCATACAATTTTCCATTTTGCTAGAGATTTCGATTCCATTCTCCATTCACGAATGCTTCTGCTTCGAAATCTTCTGGTAATCAAATATAGATATTGCTATTCACATTCAGATATCACAATATTTAGAAGTGTACACTTACTTTAAAATACTGAGGACTGTACACAAATCTTCCTTCACATTATTTTATTTTCACTATTCATTATATTTTATGAGCAAGATACACCTTTACATTCTCGTAAAAACATCCTTTTTTTTAAAAATGGTTAAAGCGCGTGTGAAAGGAACAATCTTTGCTGGCGATTGATTTCTATCTGGGATCTTAGTCGCCGTGCGGTTTTCCCTTTGGCTTACTCGCAGATCGTGAAACCAATTGGATCAACTTTGGTTTCGCCACCATTTGTCTTGCGGATAGTTTTTAAGCGGCCCGCAGATGATCAACTTGGTTATACGAATTGTATTGTACATTTTTTTGTTTTGTTTTTTTTTTAAGAACTTAACACTCAAGAGGGTGTTACTACTCTTAAAATGCCGGAGCACGAGTTAAGTTTTTCGGAAAATTGGATAGAGAGAGAGAGAAAGATGTTTGGGGTCAGTGGTTATTTCGCTCCATGGGTGGCATTCAACATTTAATGGGGAGACCAAATTATTAGTGTAAATTGAATTGATGCTGTATTTAGGCAACTACGCATCTCACGAGATTTTAGTTGCAAGTCTTTCGGTCACGGCTGGTATTGAACCGAGAACGGTCCGATTGGGAAGCTACCCTATCCCACACCACCACTTGAGCCACGGCCACCCACGATGTCAATATCATTTTTTTTTTAAGTGGAGAGTGTGACGTGCGTAATTATCATTTGTCGGGTGTTTAAAAAGATGTGCAAACTTCGTACTTGGTATAAGAACTGGCCACTTTTATTTAATTTCTTAGCTCTATTTACACTTAAAACTACTGAATTTAACAATCAGCAAGTTACATTTTTGACAAAATATGAATTGTTCGCAAATTTCAGGTCAATAAATTATTACAATAAGCAAATCAATAACACGATGGTAGTTGCCTATTGGGCAGAATATATGTACAATAGTAAAATAATCAAATAAGGAAATCCACTATTGAGGTAACTAATTATTGAAGTTGCTTATTGGGCAAAGTATTGTGAGTTCTCATAAACATCGATTATTTTGAAAATATTGAATTTATTTTTTGTCAATAAAATTAAAAAGTTTTTAACATTGATGTTTGCAAAAAATAATAAAAAAGGGAAAATTGTTCAAAAGATTGGTTTATAAAAAGATCAACATTTTTGCATGTGAATTTAATGTGCGCCACTTAAGTTAAATAAAACTATTTTATAATGGGCAATGAAACCCACAATCGATTGCTGATGATAACCAATGACCATTTCTCAGCTACGCTGCGCTTTTTAGCAAGCGGATTATCTTTTGAAAATTCAAAATTCCTTAGAACGATTTCTGCACAAAATCCTGAACAGATGTTCATCAAAGTTCTATGTATGTGGCTAAATACAGGTGTATGTATTTGTATGAAAAAAGATTTTAAAGTACTCCTAAATATAAATAAGGAAACAGGTATGTCGTGATTTTCCGAAAATCAACCCCTTAGGGAGTAAAATGGGGTAAATAAATCTAAAAATCGATATGGGTGTCGTTATTAAGATTGCGAAAATGCCATTTATTTTGAGGTCAAAGACGGTGGACATGACATAAGATTAAAACCCTATAGTGTTGAAACGGAGTTCCAGAGTTTGTATTGGTAAACAATATTAAACAGACTTTTCGAACCTTCGTAGTAATTATCTTTCTAAAATCGACCCTTAGAGATAATTAATAAAGGTGATAATTATATATTTTCGCCTTAAAGTTGAGTTATTTCTGTGAATATGTCTAATATAATATATTGTGAAATATTTATGTGAGTACAAATTATAGAACTCATTTCCTTCAATACAATCTGTCAGCCGATAGTTCAGTAAAAGTTAAATTTTTCGTTTGAAAAAGGAACTGTGTTGGGAAAAATACTGTCTAAAATACAATATAAACTGGGTAGAAATAAAACAACTACCTTTTGTAAAGTTATAAAAATGAGTTTTTTTTTATTCTTGAATATTTTGTTATTTATACAATTATCTGACGTTTTTGGTTATTGCATTATATAACTTATTCACATATGGTATTCTAATAATTTGTGTTTAGTTTGACATTTTTAGCACAAGTTTTCTTTTGTTTATATGTCGAGAATTTGCTCAGATCATTATTTTTGAATTTCAAACAATATAATAATATTAATAATAATGTATGAAACTGCTGCAACATTCTCCACAGCCGCCAACATACTAGTATGTTCGCAGTCAAAGGTTCTTCCATGAATTATATATATATGAACATCCTGTGGTTTGGTGCTTTGTTACTTCAATGAACGTATATACATATTGTTCTTAGTTATATGCAAAGAGAATTTATTTATTTTTATTATTATTATTTGCAAAAAAAGTACGGATCGCGCAAATGATATATGGGGATAAAGGAGCACTCCTATATACAAACACTGAATATGGAGAGGAATTGCTGATTTTGAACAATGTTGTTCTTGTCTATCTCTTACTCCATTAGCTCACGCTCTTTCCGTGTTCATTGATCAAGTAGGATAGTGTTTTGAATATCGCAGCCAGCGATTTGTAAAAGTTTTTAAAGTGCGGAGTCATTGTAATAATTAATTTTGGATTAAGATGATTGTTCAGTACTAAATGCAAATGCACTACCTGGCAAACAACACAACATTACCCTATGGACTATGTAATATTTTAACAATTTTACTTTTGCGCTGTATAACTTTTTTTTTGCTACCTAATGTTAACGTAGTTTTTTTTTTTTTTATCTTTTATACTTTGTGCTCATATTCGCTTTCGCTCACTTAGTTTAGACAAAATGAGAATTGCCTAATACGAGTATGTAATTGCAATGAATTTTTGTAAGAGCGCAGTTCACCCAGCAATACCCAACAACGAAACCGAAACACTGTATTTACGCACAGCCATACCTATATAGATGTGTCTATTCGCGCACTCTGCATTTGCATTGCACCAATTCTATTCGCGCACTCTCTTTGTAGAAATCTCTTCTTTGTTTGCTAGTTTCGGTTTCGCTGGTGGCTGTTGCTGCGTGAACTCCTCGTTCTTTTTCAATTTGGACACCAGGAGACGAAGAGCATTTCACACGTAACACATCACATTTAAACAAAGATAATTTTTTTATAATACACATTTTATATATTTTTTACTGATACATTTACTGAACAATTTATTACACAATTTAATGGTCCTTCCAAGCCGAATTTAAAGAACAATAGTTAATATTTAAAGACAATCGTGTTTAAATTTTGTTTTATTGATTAATTGCGATCGAATATCGGATTAATATCGGTACAGTTTAAGTAACTGATTTGCACGCCTATTTGTTTTTTATTATAAATCGAAGTCAAATTAACTGTGATGGCAGGTGCATTGAAAATTAAGTGCGGTAATGCAAAAGGGCGCTTAACTCGGGCGGCAGCATTTATAGAGACAATTGATGAATCTACATCTATCGAAATAGTTGAGATTCGGTTAAATAGACTTGAGTCCACATGGTCTGAATTTTCATCTCTGTATAACGATCTTCTTGAAGTTTCGGAAGAAAAAGAAGTTGATGAGCTCGAAACTGAATTTTCGGAATACGAATTAAAATATTTTGTGACAAATGCCCAACTCGTTAAGGCTATTCGCGACAAAAAAAAAATCTTCTTCGAAACCTTTGGAAGTTTCCGATAATTCTTCAGCTATAGATCGTTTAGCTGAGCAGCAGTCAGCTTTTCTCGAAAAACTTAATTCTTCTACACCATCGTCTAATGTTGCCAACACTTCTAAGCTTCCGACTATCGTGGTGCCACCATTCAGTGGAAGTTACAAAGATTGGCCATCGCTTCGGGACATCTTTCTGGGTTCAGTTGACTCTAAAGCGAATCTTAGTCCGACTCATAAATTTCATTACCTGAAATCTTATTTGCGTGATGATGCAGCTAATTATATAAAGCATCTCAAAATCAATGATGCAAATTATTCGGAAGCTTGGGATCGCTTAGAAAAGCGATACAATCGTACCCAATTGATAGTTCAGTCGTTCATTGAAACCTTTTTGTCGCTTCCTACTGCCAATAATTCGAATGTTCAAACTTTATGGAAAATTTCAGACGGTGCCGATGAAGTTGTGCGAGGTTTAAGTGCTTTGGGAAAGTCGGGTCGGGACCCTTGGCTCATTTATTTATTATTAAATAAACTTGATTCGGACACAAAACAATCTTGGGCAGAGCATATCGGTTCTCGGGAAAACTGTACTATAATAGCATTTTTAAAATTCTTAGAAGAGCGGTGCGATGCTCTTGAGGCATGTCAATCACTAACCAGTCGTTCGGGTACGTCGCGTACAAAGAAATCAACCAACATCCGAGCTCATCTAGCTGGACCTTCAGATTCAAATTCGACATCTAACTGCCCAATGTGTCACGAAAATCATGTCCTTGCCCAGTGTATCAAATTCGTCGGGTTAAACATTGACTCTCGTCGAAGCTTCGCGAAGACAAATTCGTTATGTTTCAATTGTCTTCGATCTGGACATACATCACAAAAATGTTATTCTCCGTTTCGTTGTTGGGTGTGCAGATCACGCCATCATTCGCTCGTGCATTCCGATGATGCAGCCAAGAAAACTCAACACTCTTCGACGGGTTCTTCAAACCACTCTCAATCTTCGTTGTCAAATCTCGCTCAATCCAACTCCACCGCTCCGCTCGTTAGTAATCATTCGCTTGATTTTAGTTGTCGTAAGAAAACTCTTCTACCAACCCTCTTGGCTAAAATTCAAGACATTCAAGGAAATCTTATAGACTGTCGAGTGCTTCTAGATTCCGGGTCACAAACTACATTCGTTGTTGAATCGTTCGCTCAAAGACTTGGGTATCATCGAAAACATTCAAGAACTCCTATTCTTGGAATATCGTCTACTGAAGTGGGATATACAAAAGGGCTCATCTCGTTAAATCTTCGTTCTCGTGTCAATTCTTCTCATTTATTCATTGACGCCTTCATACTCGATAAATTAACTTCCAATTTACCAACTAAATCAATTGATGTTTCTTCCTGGTCTTGTATTCGAAATCTTGATCTCGCTGATCCAAACTTCAACGTCGCTGCCCCAGTCGATGTTCTCCTTGGTGGTGACAAGCTTTGGAGCATTCTTAAGGACGGACAAATTCGAGGCGCTCATGGATGCCCAATCGCACAAAACACTTCGTTTGGGTGGGTCGTAACCGGACAGTTTTTTGAACCAGAAGAATCGAGCCATTTTACTTCGTTTCACTCCCTACTCGACACAGATGGTTTGTTACAACGCTTCTGGGAGCTTGAGGAGGTTCGTCCAGCAAACAATTCAGTTGATTTCGACCAGGCTGAAGAACATTTTCCGCAAACATTCTCTCGGTCTCCTGACAGGAAGTATGTTGTTCATCTTCCTTTTGAAACTCCAAATCCATCTTTCGAAAATACTCTTTCACTCGCTGTTTCTCGTTTATTCGTAATGGAACGTCGGTTTTCTCAAAATTCGAAACTTCGCGACTTATATTGTGATTTCATGCGAGAATACATCGACTTAGGCCATATGACTCGTATTCCGCGCGAAGAAATTAAGAGTCCCAAAGGCAGGTGTTTTTACCTTCCTCACCACGCTGTGCTAAAACCGGACAGTTCGTCTACAAAACTGCGTGTCGTGTTTGATGGTTCTGCTAAAGACTCAACTGGAAAGTCATTAAACAATACGTTATTAATAGGCCCTCCTATTCAACGCGACCTAATAGGTGTTTGCTTACGGTTTAGACAACATCCTTTCGTGTTTACTGCTGACGTTGTAAAAATGTTCCGTCAAATTTGGGTAGAAGATTCCGACTGTGATTACCAACGTATTGTTTGGCGCGACTCTCCTTCGAAAGAACTTGAACATTTCCGTTTACGTACTGTGACGTACGGTACAGCTTCCGCTCCTTTCTTGTCGGTTCGCGTTTTAAAACAACTTGCAGATGACTACAGGTCACAGTACCCAAATGCGGCTCGTGTTTTATCGGAAGACGTCTACGTGGATGACGTGATGACTGGAGCAAAATCAACCAAAGAACTCATCGAATTGCAATCGGAATTAGTAGCTATTCTTTCCATGGCCAAACTGGAGCTGCGAAAATGGAGCTCTAATTATTGGCCCCTCCTCGCTTTGGTTCCAAAGGAAGAATGTGAATACTCGTTGTACGACAAAGAACGCACAGATTCGTATGTAAAAGTGCTTGGCATGCACTGGAATCCTTCAAAGGATGAATATTCGTTTCGCATGTCGAACTCTCTTCCAGCCATTCTATTGACTAGGCGGTCATTGTTGTCGGAAGTGTCGCGCATATTTGATCCGTTAGGACTGCTAGCACCATCGGTTGTACTGTTCAAAATGCTCTTTCAGGAACTCTGGTCATCGAATTTAAACTTAGGATGCGACGACCCACTGCCTTCAGAGTTAGCTGATCGATGGAAAAAGTATAGAGAGGAGATCTCGTTTTTTGAGGAGATTCGAATACCCAGAAACTTGTTTGGATCTTCGTTCGACGACGTTGAACTTCATGGGTTCTGCGATGCATCCACTCTCGCTTATGGTGCTGTCCTATACACTCGCTGTAAAATCGCTGAAGGACGGTATAACGTAACAATCGTCGCAGCTAAGACTAAAGTTGCTCCGTCAAAGCCCGTTTCGATTCCGCGTCTAGAGCTGCGTGGAGCCTTGCTGTTGACTCGATTGTTCAATCTTGT
This sequence comes from Volucella zonaria, assembly GCA_963966105.1. Taxonomy (NCBI): domain Eukaryota; kingdom Metazoa; phylum Arthropoda; class Insecta; order Diptera; family Syrphidae; genus Volucella; species Volucella zonaria. Next base: position 34,914,617 of record OZ014533.1, on the reverse strand, counting down.
AAAATCATCGTTTTCCCATCAACTCATAAGGACGGTAGCTTGGTGCGATTCTGAGATTGTTTTACACTGGCTCTCATCACCACCACGTCGCTGGACTACCTTTGTCGCCAATAGAACTGCAGCTATACTCGAAACTACCCCAAATCCGGCTGACTGTGCTTCGCGCGGCGTACTTCCATCTGAACTCGCAAAACATCATTTCTGGTGGACAGGTCCATCGTGGCTATCGTTGGAAGAATGCCAATGGCCAAAATCTAAATTCACGACTCTTAAATCGGAAGACAAGGAGCTTTTACTCGAAACAAGACAAGGTCCTCGTCAAGTACTTCTTACCGCACCTAACACTTTTGATGCTATCGATCACATAATCAGCAAAATCTCGTCATGGTCTCGCATGCAAAGAATACTCGCTTACGTTATTCGGTTCATATTCAACTATCTGAGTGAAAGACCTAATCGTCGCACCTCATACCTAACAACAAAGGAGCTAAACATCGCCAAAACCACTCTGATCAAATCCGTCCAACTAAAATCATTCAGTGACGATATTCGCGCCCTTAAAACCAAAAAACAATTGCCCATGAAATACAAACTGCTAAAATATAGTCCATTTCTTGACAATTACGGTCTCCTTAGAGTAGGAGGAAGAATTAACAATGCTAATATATCTTTTAATATAAAACATCCTTGTATTCTTCCAAATAATAATTTTTCTTATCTTATTGTAGAAGATATTCACAAAGGTAAACTACATCCTGGAGTCTCTGCAACGTTCGCCATCGTCAGACAGCAGTATTGGATTCTGGGATCTCGAAACCTCTTCCGGAAGGTGGTTTTCAAGTGTACAACATGCTTTAAGTTGCGAAAAACCACTAAGTCGCAGCTAATGGGTGACTTACCATCGCAACGAATATCACAGAGCCGTCCATTTTCCCATACTGGTTGTGACTATGCTGGGCCGTTTTGCATTAAGTTCTCCAGAGGTCGCAACCCAAAAACTTCAAAAGCCTACATATGCTTGTTTGTGTGTATGGCTACAAAGGCTATACATCTCGAGCTAGTGAGTGACCTTACCTCCGACGCATTTATCGCCGCTTTCCGTCGATTCGTTTCTCGACGTGAACTTTGTTCGAACGTGTATTCGGACAATGGCTCCAACTTTCAAGGTGCCCGTCGATGCCTGTCACGATGTCACCTGGCACTTTATCCCTCCATCGTCCCCACACTTTGGCGGGTTGTGGGAAGCTGGTGTTAAGTCCGTAAAGTTTCACTTGCGACGAGTAATTGGAGTATCAATTCTCACCTTCGAAGAAATGTATACCGTGTTAACTCAAATAGAAGCTGTCTTGAATTCTCGGCCTCTTTGTGTTTTCTCAGATCATGACTTGAATCCATTAACCCCCGCACATTTCCTTATAGGTGAACCACTAACTGCTGTGCCAGAACCAACAACACTATCCACGCCTTTGAATCGCTTGACTCACTGAAACCACCTACAAAATATGGTACAAGGATTCTGGAAACGGTGGCATGTGGAATATATCACCACACTCCAAGAGCGATCGAAATGGAAAACAACATCTCCAAATCTGCAACCAGGTGACCTTGTTATCCTAAAGGAGCCAAATCTTCCGCCAACAAACTGGCTTCCTGGAAGGATTGAAGCAACAACCCAAGGAATTGATGGTCGAGTACGAGTTGCAACTGTAAGGACGAGCAATGGAATCTTCGTTCGTTCAATCACCAAGCTGGCACTATTACCCATGTCCTGAAACTCGTTCCAGTGGGGCCAGGAATGTTCAGTACTAAATGCAAATGCACTACCTGGCAAACAACACAACATTACCCTATGGACTATGTAATATTTTAACAATTTTACTTTTGCGCTGTATAACTTTTTTTTGCTACCTAATGTTAACGTAGTTTTTTTTTTTTTTATCTTTTATACTTTGTGCTCATATTCGCTTTCGCTCACTTACTTTAGACAAAATGAGAATTGCCTAATACGAGTATGTAATTGCAATGATTTTTTGTAAGAGCGCAGTTCACCCAGCAATACCCAACAACGAAACCGAAACACTGTATTTACGCACAACCATACCTAGATAGATGTGTCTATTCGCGCACTCTGCATTTGCATTGCACTAATTCTATTCGCGCACTCTCTTTGTAGAAATCTCTTCTTTGTTTGCTAGTTTCGGTTCGCTGGTGGCTGTTGCTGCGTGAACTCCTCGTTCTTTTTCAATTTGGACACCAAGAGACGAAGAGCATTTCACACGTAACACATCACATTTAAACAAAGATAATTTTTTATAATACGCATTTTATATATTTTTTACTGATACATTTACTGAACAATTTATTACACAATGATGATTATGAGTTTTGTTGTAATAAACATAATTATTTGATACGTAGTATGTTAAATTTCTATGCAAATCTTAATTTTTATTGAATGACATTTTTCATATAATGGTGTGTGAATGAGTTATTTAGTTACGCATTTTACCTATGCTGTGTTAATTGGATAGAATTCTAATTGTTGTTGTTTTGTCTTCCTACAATTGTGTCTGCTGTGTTAAGTAAGTGATGTGCATCAATTAATGTGAAGATTTGTTTCAAATTTAAAACTTGTGATAATGTTTTATATTTATATTTATATTTTATATTTATGCATCAATGATGGTTGCTTTGATAAATCAGTCGTGTGGGGTTTATATGATTGACGTATGTGTGGATTAGTGTTATGGGTGAGTGTACGGCTGCTGCACGGTGATGGACGGGTTCGGTTTTGCGTGTATGGTGATGCTGTTGCATTTAATGTTAGAATATGTGAATATGTGATTTGATTTGTGTTTGAGTACAATTTCATGTGAGCTATGTGAAACTTGTAGATTGTTGAAGAGTTTTTATTCTATTGCATGTGTGGGTGTATGAAATGTCAGAAAAGTAAAAATGGCATCGTCGAAGTTGTCAGTTAACGGTCAGAGGGGGCTCGAGTTGAGACATGCTTCTATTTGAGTTAACAGCTCACTGAGCTCCTAGAAGTTGAACGCTTCGTTCTGGGCAACTCATTTCAAATGGAATTTTACCGATTTTTTTCCTTGCAGTTCCATTTAGTTCCTAATTTGCAAGTTAATTCGGCGGTCTTAGTTGTGCTGGGCAGACTGAAGCATTTTCAATAGCCCCGTATTGGCTCTTTTGTAATTGGTACTGCAGTCGCCGTACAAATTGGAACAAATTCCGCGCCTTGCTGTGAATCGTCGGAATGCCGCAAGGAAGACCTAGGTAGTGATGTCTGTTACGACTTCGAGTTGAATGCATTTCGTTGCTAATCATATGTATTATGCAAAATATCCCTTCAGCGTTTTCGATCCTCTGTATGTCTAAATGGTTTCGATATGATTAGCCTTGGAGTGGGTAAATTTCCCATTAGCCGTGCATGTTTTTCGATTTGCAGCGAAAGCATATGGTGCATTGGTGGATGTGTTTTTTCATCATTCTCCTTGCATTAAAAATCCAAAATTTATTTCGCAAGTAAGCTGTGATATTTCTATGGTGTTCTGTATACGACTGACTCTTTATTTAAGTACTCTTACACAAATACATATATATATATATATAATATCTTCCTCTTTAATTTATCATAAATTTACTTAAAGCTTGGAAATTCATCTGTTATTTAGTAATACAAAAATAAAACCTAAATAAGAGTTCAAAGTAAAAGTTAATATTAGAATAAAAGAATGAAATTAAGGTAATGAACATGATTTGAAATGAAATACAGAATTATTATCTACATTCTTTTACGAAATCATTTCGAATTTTGGCGTAAAACAGTTTCGTCTTCAAGTTGTATCCAATATGGCCTTGGTGCTTCATGTGTGTCAATGATTATTGCCTTCGTCCATCCTTTCCGAATATTCTGGTATCATACCTTTTCTCCTTAATTTTTAGATGCGATCGTAGTACTTTTTTGATGCTTTATTTTTCGACTCAATTGTTTTCTTGATGTTTGGTATTACTTTCGGTTGAAAAGTCTTGGTTTGAGCTGGTAAAAGTGATCTAGTTTTTCTGCTCATCAATAACGCTACGTGTGATGCGTCAACTTCTTTTAATGGGGTATTTCTGTATTTCATGTGTTTTTTTTATTAGACTTTTTCCAATACCCACAGATCTTTCAGAAAATCCATTAGCCTGTGAATGCCCTGGACTTGTTGTTGTTAACTTTACACCGATTTGTTAACAAAATTTTGTAAATTCACGCGAATTGAACGGCATATTATCCGTTTGTTTGAAAACAAATTTTCAGCTTATTTATGCATTCACTGCTGTTTTTGATCGGATTTGAATTATGTCCAAGTATCGGAAGTATAAATCTGAGACAATCAGACATGTGTTTAGGTCATACTCATAAATGTCCATCCCCAACTTGCTATATGGTAGCTCCGTCACCTTATGCGATATCATTAGCTCTTGCACATTTGATGAGCGATTTCTCTGGCACACAGAGAGCTCTTATATGGTATATCATATTTTCAACATCGGCGTCAATTTTAGGCCAGCATACCAAGCCACGAGCCCTCTTTTTGGTTTTCTTAATTCCTAAGTGCGAAGCGTGTAATTGTTTTAATGTAACCGGACGTAAGTTTAGGGGGACAATAACTCTGTCGTTCAGGAATATGATTCCATTTTCAATTGATAGATCTTGACGATGTTTCCAATAAAATTTCAGTTCTTCAGATAGGCTTTTCTGGTGAAGCCGCCATCCATCCAGTAAAACGTTCTTCAATTCTAATAAACTCTTATCATTTTCTAGTTATCTTCGAAAACTTTCAAGTTGCTCACCTGTTATGTTTATCGAATGTACAAATGTACAAAATTTATCAAATTAACGAGATAGAGAATCTGCAATATAAAGATTTTTTCTGGAAACATGGATTCGATTTAATTCGTATCTTACAATATCAAATTTAATTTCATTCGTTGGAGCCTTGCGGACGGAATCTTACAAAAGTCTTTTTTCATAATTGCAACTAGCGGCTTATGATCACTCTTATGTCACTTTGCGACCATATATGTAATAATGGAATTTTCGACATGCACATACAATAGCTAACAATTCTTTCTCAACTTGTGAGTAGTTTATTTCAGCGTCCGTGAGGCTCTTTGACGCAAACGCTATAGGCTTACCGTTCTGCATAACACAACGCCCAATATCAAATTCGGAAGCATTTGTTTCGATAGTTATTTCCTGTTTTTCGTTAAATGTCTGTAGGAGTGGTGTATTAGTAATCATCTATTTAATCAGCTCCAAACATTAATCACGTACAGTTTGCCATTCATAAACAACATCGTGTTTTAACAATTCTCTAATTGGTTGTGAAATTTCTGCCAAATTTAGTACGTAATCTCTTATGTACTTAACTATCCCAAGAAGTTTTTGCAAATCTTTTTTGTGTTTTGGCCTTTCAATCTTCAAGATGGCCTTTACTCTATCTGGGTCGCACCCCATACCATCGTGAGATATAATTTTCCCCAAATATTTTACTTCTATGAATCTGTACCGTATTTTTCAACTTTGAATTTAATGTTTGGTTCTCTTGCTCAGTCCACAACAGGAAAAAAAGGGTGCAGTTCCGAACGTTGCACACAAAAACCTCGCACCCACTCTAAATCCTACAGTGACCCCAAGCAGGTGGGTTACAGGGAGCAGCATGCCCCCCCCCCATACATATCACACTGTTATACATACATATATATATATATATATTATATCCACTATGCATAAACAGTAGAATATGTGTGTGGAGGGGGAATGCTGCCCACCAGCAAGTGATCACTGTGGGATTTAGAGTGGGTGGGAGATTTTTTGTATGTAAAGTTCGGAACTGCACCCTTTTTCTCACAAATTTACAACACAAAAAAAATAATAAATTTGAAAACTAATTCTCCCCATATACGAGTATGTGTCGTTTGGATTTTATTTCCGCTTCGATTTGGACTTTATTGCACTTTCAAAACATATTTTCGACTTTATTGCAATTTCAAAAGACTTTTTGCAAATTTTGGTTGAATTATTTCTACGCAACTCGTTGAAGAGAACAGGGAGCATTTCTTGCTGCAGGGAGCATTTCTTGCTGCAGGGAGCAAGGGAGCTATACGCAAACTATAATTATTTTCACTTGGTGGCAAAACTGATTTTAACCTTGAATTATCTGTTATTCCTGTATTGTTGGTGAATCTTTTTACATAAGCCAAAATTCGTAGAGTTTATGGGATTCGAGTGAGTTTAGATTACTTTTAAAATTTCATTTTCATCATTTATAATGAGAGATACAAGATACAGGCGGTAGACTCGCAACGGGCTGCATCAGACAGGACGTTTGAAAGTCGCCGACGGGTGAGGACGGCGGACGGTCCTTTCAAGCCAGACACCCCAACAGGATGATGACAGGTGGGGGAATACTATCCCTGGAGCCTACACCCCAACAAAAGCCAAGTAACATGAAACTTAATTAACACCACATCTTGCCACCGATGGATGTGAACGCAGCTAGCTCATAATAACACCCCAACAAGGGAATAACTGAAGAGCATCAGTGGTGTGCAGGCGGACTCCCAACACAATCGAGTACACCCCAACGACGTATCATCTTTGAAAATCAGGTTCGATGGGTGGAGGGAGGACGACCCCTTTTAAGCCAGCACCCTACCGATGGAGCACCGAATGAGCTGCAGAGGGTTGTAGCGGACGGCCAAGTATTAAGACAGTCTCCAACGAGGGAGCACAGAAACAGACAGACAAAGAAACACACAAATAAAAGCAAACAAACAGCAATAAACAATAACTACATACATACATACAACAAAAACATACAAGTAATAACACCGAAGAGCAACAATCAACAACAATAAACGCCAACAACAAAGAGTGGAACAATAAAATAAAACAACCACATTAACAAATTACAAATCACGAAAACGGCCGTGGACCGAGAGCAGATAGGCCGGGGGGCAGAATAAATAAATGAATAAATAATTTTAAGAAGTGACACGCTATTGGTCAGCCCCCATTCACCCCAAATCTAAACGCTGATCCACCGTAATAGTTAATAATCCGAAGTACAAATATAAAAATCTGCACAGGCACTGTACTTAGCTTTCGGCAGGGGCGGCGATCCAGAAGATGGCTGGATCGAGATAATTTCTTTCTTTCATCCCCACACTCCAACTACCACGTAATTCGATGGTGGAAAGATGGGACGGTAACCGAAAGAAAAGAAACACTGCTTTGCGCCATTGCATTTCAGTTTAGAACCCAATATTAGGGGAAATAGTAGGCGTAGTTAGGATCTCAGTGGGTTCCCACTCATCAATGGAAGTGGGAGCGAACACCGAGATTGAGGAATTTAGTGCAAATGTGTTTTTTTTTTTTTTTTTTTTTTTTAAATGCATTTTATTTTTTAAATCATTAATTCTTACATACTAACAAAAAATGCTTAAATGCTAGCTTAAAATTACTTAACAATCTTATACTAACTTACTGGCCCCACACAGGCACTCTAAGCTACTCTAAATTCTTATATCTATGTCTTTCGACTTTATTTACATTTTATTGAAATGTTTGTATACTTAAAGCTAAGAAAAAAATTGCTAACAAAAACTTAGCATATGGACTTAATTTTTTATAAAAACTTAATATCTAACTTAAAATAAACCTTAGTCTACCTAACCTATATACACAATACACACATACACACATATAGACATTATACAAAATACATACATATACCAGTATATACCTTTATATATACTAATATATATATGTATTCCTTAAATGCTAACCTAAACCCATGCAAGCTGGCCATCGCTATTTACAGAACAAATAGACTGGTCAGCTCTGCCTCATTAGTGAGGCTGGTCTGTAATTGACGGAAACGACGACATAACATCTTCTCCATCATTCAACCACCAGAAATGCTGGTGCTGCTGAACGACATCCCTCTTATCGCGATTCCCCACCGCCCTACTGAACCTGAGACGATCCACACTGCCGTGAGCGACGTCTCTGTTGTAGTTGAGTCGCCTGTCCCCAGCTTTCCGAGCGACATGGAAGATTAACGGGACCGCTGATCTATCCTGGATCAACCCTATCTGATCTAGGTAGAGGAATGCTTCCGGTGGAACGTAGCCGTCAGAGCGCACTCTCTCGTGGTAAAGGTAGTTGGGGTAGTAAGCCCCATATATCAGGTTATTCGTCGAGTTCATTGCTCTTGCAATGTGCCTTCGAGTCAGCTTAATTGCGAAGTTGTCCACTCGTATTAGGTTCGCCCTGTTGTAAAGGACCTCATTACGATAAAATTTTTTGTACTCCGACTCTGGTGTTCTGTACAAGCGAAGGCAAGCCCTAAGGCAAGCCCTCTCAAACACCCGAATCTTTTCCATTAAGCTTGCTCGCACATTGAACCACACGGGACAACCAAATACCAGCATGGGCCTGATAAGGGCCATGTAGCAGATTACCTTTACCCCCGCATCGAGTTGGCTGCTATAAAACAGTCTCTTTGTAAGGACAAAAGCTCCTTTGGCTCTGGCCAGAGCAGCATCTACATTTTTATCAAAATACAGAAACCGATCTAACCAGATACCAAGGTATCTGACTACATTCCGACAGGCAAGAGGCTGTCCGTATTGTCCAATGATCGAGAACTTACGCCAATTTTTCCTGGTATCCCTAGAGGCTCCAGACAACGGCGTCCTAAAGAGAATGGTTTCCGACTTCTGAAAGTTGATTTTCAACTTCCAGTCATCGCAAAATCGTCTTATCTTATCGAAGTCACGCTGCAAGAGAGTATTAATGACCTCGATTTTTGGACCTGTTGTGTACGCTATCAAATCGTCTGCGTACGCAATAGTATGGGGAAGTGAACCTATCAAGTCGCTTGTATAAATGTTGAATAGGATCGGCGAATTGACCGCGCCTTGCTGAAGACCATTTTTAATTTGAAATATTCCAACAGAAGTCACATCGCCATTTTTCACGATGAACTGTCTGTTGGTTAGCATATTATAAAGAATGTACAAGAGTGGTTTACTGATCCCCAGCCTAGTCAGCTTATAAAAAAGACCCTCCAACCATACGGTGTCGAACGCCTTCTCCAAGTCAACAAGGCAGGCACCAGTACATTGGTTTTTGCCTTTATTCCATTGGATATCGGACACCAGTTTAGACGCGGCATGTGAGATATCATGTCCCGCCTTAAAACCGAATTGATTATCCGGAACTATATGTTTGTCCTCAACCCACCTAGACAGAGCTCTATTGATTACCCTTTCGAACACCGTACTGATATTCGGAAGGAGACTTATCGACCGGAAATTTCCCGGATTGGATATATCCTTTCCCTTCTTGGGGATAGGTTGAACCACCGCCGTTTTCCAATGCGCTGGATAATGTGCATTATTCATTGCATTATTAAACAGGGTGGTGTAAATGTCCACCGCTTCTAGAGGAAGATGTCGCAGCACGATGTTCGGAATACCATCGGTCCCCACTGATTTCTTAGCCCTGATTGTGTCGAAGATCTCATGGAGCTCTTCCTTCGAAATGAACGGAGGTAGGTCACCCTCTCTGGTAATGACATTATTTGCCATATTTTCGTCGCTGAACCGGGTGAAACCAGAGCCCTCGGATCGCCAGTTCTCTACTTCATTTCGAATGTAGAGGCCGTGCACCAAGACGCGATTGTCCAGGTCATAATTAGGACCAATGGTATCAGTGGCTTTGTATATTTCCTGGAAAGTCGCCCCTATGGCCTCAACCTTCTCCTGTGGATCCTCGATCACAAAGAAGTCATCATCATCAGCGGCCTCATTTGGATCAATACCTGCTATTGTCAGTAACCGTTCGTTGTCTGTTGTCCGGGCTATTTTAAGACACTGAAGGTCGTTTTGATTTTTTCTCCGAAATATTTTATTTATTTGCGGGAACATATTCGGGTTGCTGGTGTTTACAGCCCGAACCCTGTTGCTCCAATACAAACTTACAGAAATTCTGTAATTCTCTTTTATTAACGTTTGAACATTTTTAATCGACGCCTTCAGTGTCCTAATCTCCGGGTCTTGTCTGTCAGTAAATTGTCTGTACAAGTTTTTGAGTCTTGTCAGAAGTCTACTTTTCTGTCGGTGCAGTGCGTCAATAGTAGGATTGCGGAACAGGTCTTCGTTAGTCGTATGTCGATATCGCGGTATTGTAGTGTCCATAGTTTGTTTAATTGTCTCGTCCATTTGTTTTAGGTAATTGTCGATCTCCTCGTTTGACAAATTCCTATTGGACGGTGGGTGGAGCGTATTCGAGGAGAGTGCTCTTGTCAATGTTGCGGAGAAGCGTGTCCATCGAGTCTTACTGTAGTTGTAAGAATATCTTTGGACAAACTCCTCCAATTCCGCAATTTCGTTGGGAACTGTAATTTCGGTGCTAAAACCGCAATGGTCACTGTCATACACGAACGTGCGCAGACAGTTTAGCGTTTGTAAATTCGTACCTGTCAGTCGTATACGTTCGTCGTACAGCAGTAGATCCAAATAAGACCCGCCTCTGGGAAACGACGGGTTATCCGTCGCTTTAAGACCGAGTCTGTACATGACATCGTGCTGACCCCACCAATCGAGTAGTAGGTTCCCTCTAGTATTTGGCAAATTATTTCCCCAATCTCTGTGTTTAGCGTTGAAATCTCCGCCGATTATGAAATAATTCTCCCCCGATTCCAGTTTCAGAAGTCGAAAAAGGGTATCGAGCTCTGTAATGAATAAAGTGGAATGTGAAGCCTCAGGTGCATAAACAGAGGCCAAGTACAGCCGCTTTCCACTGCGGAGCGGGATGTAAATGACGACTGCCTCCAACACCCGGAACCTACGCAACACTCCCTTGTACACTCTGTGAAATTTTATACCTTGCTTAATGAAGATCGCGACACCGCCTCCACATTTGGATCGGGGCCGGTTTCTTCTTCTAACAATATAATTATTGTACTCCAGTTTGTGCTTATCGGTTAGCTTGGTTTCGCTAGCGAAAAGCACATCAGGAGTTTGGTCTTGCAGCAATTTAAACATCGCGGCTCTTCGTTCGATCCTAATCAGTGAATTAACATTCACCGCAAGGACCTTCAAAGTTTGCTCCACCATGTGCGTACCCATTACGACATGTGTTGCGTTAGGCCCGGCAGCAGCGCGTCGATCTGGTCCAGCCGCTTGGCCTGTTCTTGCACCTGCTTTTGCAGCTGAGCCATCTGCCCTTGGATTGCGAGCAAGATGGCCAGCATGTTAGGTGCAGCTTCCGTTGTTCTCGGCATTGGCGCCGGAGAAGCAACAGTCGCTTGCTGTACCGTAGCCCCCCTACCTGCCGCCATTTGGGCGTAAGAAATTTGGGGCGTGACGGCTGGTGTTTGAAACCTAACAGGTGAACGTTTGACCTCCACCTTCTGCTGCCGAGCCAGTTTTGCTTTTTTAATGTCGGCGAACTTAGGACAACCCCGATAGTTTGCGGTGTGTCCCACGTTCCCACATAACACGCACGAGAGCTGAGTCCTATCGGACTCTCCGTCCCTACCCAGAGAACATTCCTCGGAACTGTGATTCTTTGCGCATTTCACGCATCGAGGCTGCATTTGGCAGTTCGACGCGGCGTGCCCGAACCTCTGGCAGCGAACGCATTGTATAACGCCTTCGCTCCTTTTTAATTTTTCCCAGTGAACCACCTGGTAGTCTAGGACATTGATACTCCTTAGACTATCCAGACGGCTTTCGGGACTGAGCTGCACCAGGAAGAACGGCAGACTCCGTTTCTCCCGCCTGGCTCTAGCTGTGGTAAATGGCTTTACCCCCACGAACTTGAGTCCTTCGCACTCCTTCTCTTTAAGCAGTGCCAGGATCTTCTCAGGATCAGAAGACGGTTCCAACCCCTTCAGCAGCATCGATTGCCGCTTTTCACACTTCGATGTGAATGAGTAGTGCTCCGTCGTCGTTTCCTTTAGGAGCTCTTTCACTTTCGCGTAGCCCTCCACTGTATTACAGTGGATGGCATGGCGATCGTTCCCCAATCTCTTAATATTAAAATTATTACCAATGACCAACTTACACAGGTCCTTGGTAGCATTTACCTCCAATTTATAAGTGTTGATGGGAGGCACCTTCTCCTTCTTCTTCTGCTGCTGCTGCTGTTGTTGTTGTTGTTGTTGTTGTTGTTGTTGTTGTTGTTGCTGCTGCTGCTGCTGTTGTTGTTGTTGCTGCTGCGGCTGCTGTTTTTGCAGTTGCCGTTTTTGTGGCTGCTGCTGTTTTAGCCGATGCCGTTGTAGTGGCTGCACTTGTTGTTGCTGGTGTTTCTCAACATTTTGTTGTTGTAACACTAGTGCTACTTTATTTACTTGTTGATGTTGTTGTTTCTGTTTTTGAGCAAGCTGCTGTTGTTCGGATTGCTCTTGCTCTTCCCTCTTTCTTCTTACCATTTGTTTTTCTTTTATGGCCAGCACTCTTTGCTGTAGCATTTTAATGCTGCTACTTATGGCCTCCATTTCTTCTTCTTCATCTTCAGATTCGCTTGTTGCCAATGAAGCGAAGTTGTTCTTTTCCCCCAATCCGCCAAGCAGCTTTACAGTGGCCGTTGGTTGGGTGGGACGTTTTATTAAGTTAGAAGTTGGACTAAGCTTCCTCCTTCTCTTTGTTTTTGGGGTTTGGCTCGAAGCCTCACCTGATATTTTAGCAGATCCCGCTATTAGCATAGCGGACCGCTCTTCACAATCCATCACGTGATGGACAACGCTTTACCACTTTATTGTTTCTGAATTTATTTTAAATATAAAAAAAAAAAAAAAAAAAAAAAAAGATGTGTAGAGTACACACTGGGATTCGAACCCACGACCGCCAACTGTCGGCCGAGCACACTGGCACTTTGCTAATTGGAGCCTATATGAACTTCCTCGAATGTCTCTTTGTCACTGATTTTACTAATCACTATTCACTCGCAAGCCGAAACACGTGTGTTCTCCACGGAGATATGTGAACGACTGAGTGCAAATGTGTAAAATGGAATGAATGAGAGTCCTAGTTGGACACGGTTGCACACACTAGCAAAGCTTGCTACTGTTGCAGCTAATAACCCCGTGTGTGGATGTGTGCGTGAGTCTGGCGGGAGTTGCGGAAAGTTAAAATATTTGGAAGTCACTATAGTGACGACTAGTGACTAGCGAGGGTCAGCCTAGTTTTTTTGTTTGCGAGTTTTTGCAAGAAGCAATTCTTTTTTTCTTGAAGACTTTTTTGTATTGTATTAGTAAACTAAAGTAGAATTGAAAAACAAAAAATAGAGTTGCGATTTTTGGCTGCAGCAAGAAAAAAGAAAAAATGGGGAAAAGGAGAAATGAGAGTACAATGGCAGGACCAGGAATTAAATAGTAGGAGTAACCGGACAAAAGGATTGAGGAACTGTGCCCGAAAGGGGCTCAGCACGATAGCTATAGTGCAGTGTAGAGTAGGAAAAACTAAAATATTAGAAACGGGTTTTTTTTTATTTGTGAAGTGAAACTCCGGTTGGCCGCGCATGCGCGAATTCCCGTGAATAGACAGGACACGCGACCCGCTAACTAGCGTGTTGTAAAAATAGGGGATCACTATCTCCTCTTTTTCCGCTCGTTTACTTTCTATTCGGGCGAAGATTTTCCTTTTGTTTTCTCGCAAAGCTTTCAAGATTCCCGGGAAAAATCAGGTGGCGCCCTTTTTGCTTTACACAGGTCTAGCTGCCTTTAAAGCACTAATTTAAGGAAGCCACAGCTGGGATGGCGGGATCCTAGTAGAAATAACTTCTACTTTGGTACGGGGCTTCGGTCTATCGGTGCCGGGAATCAAACGTAACAACATGATGAGCCATTTAGCCACAATTGGCTCGACGTTGACGCCGAATTTCTGAAATGAAAACGTATCCGAACTAAGGTGCCAATTGGTTCCCACCATTTTCGTGTGCTGTGTTGTTTCGAAGCTAAGGGAAACACTAGTATCTCGGTCTCCCTTCGGTATTAAACTCAGGAACTGTTGTCTGTTGTTGTTCATCTATTTCCTGAGATGAAAGCCAGCTAAAAGAAATAGGTTCGAAATTTGTTGAAATTTTCCTTTAGCTGTTTGGTTGGAATCTGCACTAGACACGAGATCATCAATGTACATATCTTTCCGTATCATTTGAGCTGCTAGGGGATATGTGTCCTTTTCGTCATCAGCCAGCTTCTTCAGCGTAGGATTCGCCAGATATGGAGCAGGAGATGTGCCAAACATTAAGACCTTTACCTTAAAAAGTTTGATTGGAGTTGTTGGATCCTCTCGCCAATGTAGGAGCTGGTCGTATGCATCCTCTGGATGAATCTGGATCTGGTGATGTCTGCTGTAAAGGTGATTTTGTTTGTTCTCCATTTTAAAACAACTGATATAAAATCCGTCCGTGTTTTAGGTCTCGTTATCAGATGATCATTTAAGGAACTGCCGTCCGCAGTTTTGAAAGCAGCTTTGAAGACTACTCGCTGCTTAGTGGTTGTGCTCGATGCCTTGAAGACGGCATGTTGTGGCACAACATAATTCAAAGGTGATCTAAGTGTGGGTTCCTGGGTGATGTTCACTTCCTCCATCTGGTTGAGTTGTAAGTATTCCCGGATATATTTACCGTAGTCCTTGTAAAGTATTGGGTTGGTAAGCAGTTTTTGCCTGCTATAGAACATACTTAGGCTATTGTTTTGCTTTGAGAAGGGTACTGGACACTGACTTTCTTTGAAGGGGAGTCCAACATCAAAACTTCCACCCGCCAGCCGGTTGACATTTTGTAAAAAAATGTTCCCTGAAAGCGGTTTCTTCTTCAGCTAAGGCCTTTTCGAATGCTGATTCCTCAATTTCCCAAACGGTCGGTTAAACGTAGAGTCTGCTAGTTGTGGACCTTCTACTTGGGTACACTTCACGATTCGGCAAAACCCTGTTAAGGTTTTATAAACGTAACCTCGTGTCGAAGTTCTAAATTCTGAGTATTTGGAAGTTTTGACAGGAACCGGTGTTAGGTTGTCCTAAAACTTGGCTATCAAATAACGTTCTGTTCTTTTTCAACACTAAAAGTTGTGCGGCTGATTCTGTGATAAATTTGCATGCGATCCGGGATCATGCAAAGCTTGCAAGGTAATATAGTTGCAGTTAAAGTTGTCATTTACATGGACAATAAAAAAAAACGCGAACGTCAGCCAAGGGGCTGACCCAACTGTTCGACTTACAATAAAAAAACGGTTTTTCAATACTCGTTATAAATTTATTGAAATCTCCGAATTCGATTTATACACACTCGATGCAGTCCAGACCAGAACTGATTTCACAATCCTCATCAGCTTAACTCCAAAGCTCCGTTAGCTATGCAAAGGTTCCCATGCATTCCTCCTGACTGTGCACTTTACCCAATTCGCGTGCACTTGATCCGGTGTCGAATATCCTGCTCGTGCATTCGTTTCCGTGGGAAACTCAACAGACCAATTATTTGCTGAATCAGCGTATATCCTTTTCGTTCTAGCAATAGTGGCAAAGATATTTTTAAAAGATATTGTCCTTAAATAGGCATAGATCAGACCACCGCCTTTGGAGTGTGTGGCGTTGTAACCAACACAACCGCCTTTCTGGTCCAAATATATATTAAAAAAAAAATAAAAAAAATATAAATTAAGCCAATAACCACATTCTGCTGTAACCATGGGAACACAGCGGAGATTGCGAAAAGGACTAAGGGATATACAAGTGAAGTGAAATTGTGTCATTAGGAGGTTGCTTTCAAGTATTAACGATAGCAACTAAACGGGAACCCCACGATCCTTCCACTAAGCCTGTCTCAAACCAAAAAATTGTGAAGAAAAGAAAAGAAAAAATGGTATTTAAGTATCCTTTTGCTTTAGATCACCGGCGGTCCTTCTTATTAACGGTTACGTGAAGCGGAAATGTTATTTACCCTTTTGTAAGCGAAGGCATTCCAGAGTGATAAGTTGTAAAAGCTTGAGTGGAAAAAATATAAAGAATTCCGAAAAAGATTGGAATAAAAGCAAGTGCATTGCGAATTTTGCGATTAATAATAAATTAAAATTACATTCATTTGTTAAATTCAAGAGTGTTATACCGGAATAAAAAAGGAAAACAAATCATTCGTTGAAGGTTGAAGGTGTAAAATTGAGAAATCTATAAAAAGAAAAGAAATCGATAAAAAAGGGAAAAAGGGAAAAGAATAGGAAAAAAGTTGTTAAAAGTTGAAAGTACAAAACCGATTAATTTATAAAAAATAAAAGAATAAAAAAAAAAGAATTGCTAAAACTTGTTTAAAGTTAAAAGTGTAAAACCAACTAATTTACGAAGAATTATCAAAAGGAAAAGGTAAGGTGCATTGTTTTATATTGAAAAGATCGTGTAAAAATTAAAAGAAATTTGTACGTGTACACCCCGCATACTATTAAATAATATTATATATACGAGTATATAAGAAAAAAAAAATACTATAAAGATCTAATAAATACAAAATTGATTGAATCTGTTGAAAATTGATTAAATTGTAAATTGGTACTAAGGTTTGTATTTTTTTTAATAAAAATTTACGCAGTCGCCAAATCTGTAACGGAGTTGACCGGAGCGGTCAGAACGTTTTTAACGTAAACCACCTGTCATTTAAGACCTTATGTTTACGAGATGCCCATACATCCATAGGGAGCAAGGATACGCCTTGCCATCGCTTACCTACATTAATAGTATAATACCAAAGCAGAACTTGTGTTGGAGGCACAAGTTCCACCCTTGGTATCAGTCGAGGCCGACCTAAAACCTCTTGCATTTCTTAGGGTCACAGCACCCACTACTTATTTGCAACTCTACAATGGGTTAAACCAAGGAAAACCCGTACCCGCAATTTGGGTCTAAACCACAGCCACCATGACCACCATGTTCGAGCAAAAACATGAGTTGGCAGCTCGTACTTCATATTTAATATTGATTATCACAAATTTTGAACGGATTCAGGAAGTGTTCTTTGACGTTATGTTAGACTTGAATCATGCTAAAAGAAATAACAGTGATAACACCAAGACAATTTAGTGAACAGTTGCAGCTGATTGGCAATTCACTTCCTCCAACACTACGATTGCCAAAGGGATCTATAGTAGATATGTATAGAATGGCTTCAATCAAAGGCCTTAGTTTGAACGACTCAATCGTTTTCGAGATGCGGCTACCCATAATAAATGCAGAAGAATTTCAACTCTTTAATTTGGTCAAAGTTCCTATACTGCATGAAAATTTAAGTTATTTGGTCGACATATCTACTCCATATCTTGCAGTTTCGATGACCAGAGATAAATTTTTGCCACTAACAGCAATTGAGGTGGCATCATGCAAGTTATCTATGTAATCAGCTCCATCCAACTAATATGCAGATAAATAAGATGAACGGCTGTGAAATGGATTTCTGAATCATGTTCAAAACGCTTTATCTCAAGTTATTGAAGTAAATTCACAAGAGCAATGGATAGCTCTCAGCAAATCTAATGGATGGATTTTTTCGGTAGCGTCTGTGGTAACAGGTCATCTTATTTGCGAGGGCAGGACTACAAAAATACACATTCAGGGCAATGGTTTGCTGAAGTTCCGTAAGTCATGTACACTCAAACTACCATATACGAGTCTCAACGTTCAACAAGACTACAAGTATACTATCAACAAATCACTCATTCCGAGCGCAAACATCAGCAACTGGTTACTTAATAGAAATGGAACAACCACCTCTACGACTTCAATGCCACCCGAGGCTTATGACATTGATAAGAAACAGCTTGATGGTCTCAAGACTAGAACTGAAGAGGTTATGAACCAAACAAATGCGTTTCCGATATCCCCGTCTTTGAGTGCGCATGACTATCACTCTATGGGTTGACATGCCTTTAGCTGCTGGCATGATTGGGATGGGCATTGTATATTGGTTTCGTCATAGGAGACCAATACCAGCACCTAGACGCAGGGTTTGACGTTTTGAAGTGGATCCTTAGTTTAAGAATCTATGAACCTAAAAATGTAAAATGTAGAAAATGTAAATGTACTGATAGCATAAATGCAAATGAAGACACCTTAGTTTAAAATTAGAGAGTTAAGAACCCTGTAACAGGGGGAGTATGTTATGCAAAGAATTCATGTTTCATATCGTAAGAACGTAAGATGTATTATCAAAATACCTGTCTAACAAAAGGTAAATCATATTTCATAAATATTCTCAAGCTAAAATTTTATCATAGACACAAATAGTTTATACATAGTTCATGTTTCAAGCGTGAGACCAGATTCAGAATTCGCAGTTCACGGTTATCGCACTTCAATTTGCATGCGCCTGATCTCACGCCTGTGAAAGTTTAGTTCCAACAGAACCACGAAACGACGAAGTCAAATAAATATAAATTTATTAAAATATTAAATAGAGTGTTGTCTGTTTTTTTTTGTGTCACTATAAAGTTAACAGGAGGCTTTGTAAAAAAAAATCGAATATTCGACGTAAAATTGTTTAAAAAAATAGAAATAATGAATATATCTGAGAAGGTTGTGTTAAAATTTCATACCGATCGGTTGAGCCGTTTTTAGAAAAAACGCGCACAACAACTTCTCCCGGTGTCCACAATCACAAACCAAATGCAGGAAGGCCCCAAACCCACAGAGTGGAAAAAAATGAGAAAACGCTCAAGAGCAACGCCCGATGCAATCATCATTGCTTCCAACGCGGAAAGAAGCTACGCGGATATTTTGAAGTCCATCAGGACAAATGAGTCACTCGGAGGCAATGTTAAAAGGATACACAGGACGGCCAAAAACGAGCTGCTCCTAGAGCTAAAAATGGCCACCGATAGTAATGCGGCAGCGCTGCAGGCAGCGGTTGGGAGCGTCCTCGGCAATACTGCAACAGTTGAGACCAAGGTACACACCAAGACCATCCTATCAAGGAATTGGACGAGGTAACGACGGCTGCAGAAATCCGCGAGGCCCTTCAATCCAAGGAGGACATTCGCAAGATAGGTGAGACTGCAGTTCGCTTCTCAGGGAGGTAACAGCGAGGCCTCCAAACAGCCTTCATCACACTGCTGGTAGCAGACGCTGATACCATGCTGAATGTAGTAAAGGTGCATACCGGCTGGACGGACGTAGAGCCTGGCAGGTACTTTAGGTACTAGCAGTACGACCACAGGCTCCCGACCTGCAAGTCCGTCGGGGACCGAAGGAAAACGTGCAGTAGATGCGGCGAGGAGGGCCACTTTACAGCTGCATGTAAAAATGAGTGTAAGTGCGCCCTTTGCGGAGGCAACCACGCGGCCAACAGTGCGCGCTGCCCAGAATTCCGCAAAGCGGAATGAGAGTTCTCCAACTGAACCTCAACCAATACATAGCGGCGCAAGATCTGCTAATCCAGATGGTACACGAGCACAGTATTGACTTGGTAATACTGTGTGAGTAACACCACAATTGACCAGACGCATCATGGATGTCGGACGCAATAGGAAAAGCAGCGATCTGGATAGCTAACGGAGAAGCCTTCCACTCCACCGCTCCAAATCTACACAACCACTTCACGTAGGCGAAGGTGGAGAGGGTGTATTTCCTTTCATGCTACGCTACTCCTAGCCTGGATCAGGAGCAGTTTGAGCAGCTGATGTGGGACATCGTTCGAAGTCACCGGTGGTTATCGCGCGAGACTTCAACGCTTGGTCGACCACGTCTGGCAGTAGACTCACAAAAGCCAGAGGAAGATCGCTGGTTCACGTCACTTAATGCGGTAGTTCTCAACAACGGAGAATACACATTCGAAGCGGAACGGAACCGTTCGGCGATCGACCTCATCTGGGTGGACGATACACTTTCACCACGTATCTCTTGGTCTGTACGAGGTATTTTCTCGAATAGTGACCATCGGACCATACTCTTTGAAATTACCCAACCCGCTGACAGCAGGTCAGGCCACGTCCACTAAGGAGGGTGCAAACACCGTCTACTTGATACTGAAGTGGGTGGCCGTCTCCCAAGTGGTAGTGTATTGGCTTTCCAATCGGATGGTTCGGGGTTCAATACCAGCCGTGGCCGAAGGTCATTTTTTCAAGTAACTAAATTTCCGTGACATGAATGGTTGCCTAAATTCATTATCAAGTCAATTTACACTAAAAATTTAGTCTCCCCAGTCAGTTCAGTTCAGTTTATATGCATTCTTATTGTTTCACTTAATTTATTCTTACTTGCTAGACAAAAAAATGCTTAAAAGTTAGCTTAATTAACTTAAAATTATCTTATTCTAGCTTACTGACCCCATGCGGGCGCTCTAACTTAAACCTAACACTTAAATTATGTCTTTCGATGTACCTTACTACTATACTATACTATTTCTATTCATTATAATTAACACTAAGAAAACATTTTTACAAAAAAAACTTAGTAACATGACCTTTTTTTCTATTTTATTATAAAACTTAAAACTAAAATCCTACAAACTACCTAAAAATAAATCTTAATCTACTTACATCTAATACATACATATATACATATATATATATATACATAATATATATACCTAATACATAAATATGTGTATATATATATATATATATAAATTTTTTTTTTTTCATTTTTTATTTTTATTAATTTTTTTTTTGTTTTTATATATTTTTTTTTCTTAAATCTAACTTACTCCTACTTAAAACTATATAAGCCGGCCATGGCTAAAAAAATTAGGTGACCCACTTTGCTTCACATGAAGCTATCTATTACTTGAGGAATTCGACGACGAACTCTCCCTTCCTTCAACTAGCCACCAAGATTGTTGGTGCTGCCGAGCAACATCCCTCATGTCGCGACTCCCTACCGCCCTACTGAACCGGAGACGCTCCGCACTGCCGTGTGCGACGTCTCTGCCGTAGTTGATTCGCCTGTCCGCAGCTGTTCGAGCAACGTGGAAGATCTTTGCTATCAAGGTAGAGGAACGCTTCTGGAGGAACATAGCCGTCAAAGCGAACTCTCTCATGATACATATAATTAGGGTAGTAAGCCCCAGAGATCAGGTTGTTCGACGATGTCATTGCTCTTGCAATGTGCCTTCGAGTCAACTTAATAACAAAATTGTCCACTCTTATTAGGTTCGCCCTATTGTACAAGACCTCATTGCGATAGAATTTTATGTACTCAGACTCTGGCGTTCTGTACAACCGAAGACAAGCCCTAAGGCAAGCCCTCTCAAACACCCGAATCTTTTCCAACAAACTTGCTCTCACGTTGAACCACACAGGACATCCAAATACAAGCATGGGCCTGATAAGGGCCATGTAGCAGATCACCTTCACCCTCGCATTGAGTTGGCTGTTATAAAACAGTCTCTTTGTAAGGGCAAAAGCATCTTTGGCTCTGGCCAGAGCAACATCTATATGTTTGTTAAAATATAGATATTGATCTAGCCAGATCCCAAGGTATCTGACTACATTTCGACAAGCAAGTGGTTGTCCATGTTGTCCGACGATAGAGAACTTTCGCCAATTCTTTCTGGTATCCCTAGAGGCCCCAGACAACGGCGTCCTAAACAGAATGGTTTCCGACTTCTGAAAGTTGATTTTCAGCTTCCAGTCGTCGCAATATCGTTTAATTTTGTCGAAGTACTTTGCAAAAGTGTATTAATGACCTCAATCTTTGGACCTGATCTGTACGCGATTAAGTCGTCTGCGTACGCTATGGCATGGTGAAGTGAACCTATCAGATCACTTGTGTAAATGTTGAATAGGATCGGCGAATTTACCGCACTTTGTTGCAGACCGTTTTTAATGTCAAATATTCCAGCAGAAGTCACATCGCCATTCTTCACGATAAACTGTCTACTGGAGAGCATATCAAAAAGAATATACAGCAGTGGTTTACTATTGCCCAACCTGTCCAGCTTGAAAAAGAGTCCTTCTAACCATACGGTATCGAAGGCCTTCTCCAAGTCAATCAGGCAGGCACCCGTGCACTGTTTCTTGCCTTTGTTCCATTGGATATCAGAAACCAGCTTGGAAGCAGCATGAATGATATCATGCCCGGCCTTGAAACCGAATTGATTATCCGGAACGATATGTTTGTCCTCAACCCACTTAGTCAGGACTCTATTGAAAACCTTGCTGATGTTTGGAAGTAGACTGATCGAGCGGAGATTCGCCGGATTGGAAGTATCTTTATCCCTTTTGGGGATGGGATGTACCACCGCAGTTTTCCAATGCGCTGGATAATGTGCATTATTCATTGCATTATTAAACAGGGTGGTATAAATGTCCACCGCTTCTAGTGGGAGATGTCGAAGCACAATGTTCGGTATTTCATCGGTTCCCACTGATTTCTTACTTCTAAGTGATTCGAAGACCGTTTGGAGCTGTTCCTTCGAAATGAACGGTGGTAATACCCTTTCGTTGGTGATGACATTATTTGCCATATTCTCGTCACTGAACTGGGTGAAACCCGAGCTCTCGAATCGCCAATTCGCAATTTCATTTCGAAGGCAGGAATTGTGCACAAGGACTCGACTCTCCAGGTCGGGGTTTGGGCCAATGATGTCATTCGCCTTGTACACTTCCTGGAAAGTCGCTCCTATAGCCTCTACCTTCTCCTGCGGATCCTCGACCATAAAGAAGTTGTCATCATCAACTGCCTCATTTGGATCGATACCTGTTGCTACAAGTATTTGTTCGTTGTTCGTCGTTCGGGCGATTTTGAGACATGGAAGATCGTTTTGATTATTTCTCCGGAATATTTTATTTATTTGCGGGATCATATTCAGGTTTATATGTTTACAGCCCGAATTTTATTTTACAGAATTTCTGTAATTTTCCTTTATTACTCGTAATATCTGGAGGTTTTTAATCGACGACTTCAATGTCATGATCTCCGGGTTATGTCTGTCAGTAAACTGTCTGTACAAGGTTTTTAGTCTTAACAGCAGTCTACTTTTTTGTCGGTGCAGTGCGTCAATAGTTGCGTTGCGGAATAAGTCTTCTTCGTCAGTGTGTTGATACCGAGGTATCGTTTTGTCCATAGTTCGTTTAATTGTCTCGTCCATTAGTTTTAGATACCTGTCAATCTCCTCGTTTGACAGATTTCTGTTGGACGGTGGGTAGAGCGAATTCGAGGAGAGTGCTCTAGTCAGTGTTCTGGTGAAGTGTGTCCAACGCACCCTACTATAATTGTAGGAATGCCTTTGCACAAACTCATCCAATTCCGCAATTTCGTTGGGAACAGTTATTTCGGTGCTGAGACCGCAATGGTCACTGTCATACACGAAAGTGCGTAGACAGTTTGTAGTTTGTTGGTTAGTGCACGTCAGTTGTATTCGTGAATCGAACAGCAGAAGATCCAGATAGGACCCGTGTCTCGGAAACGACGGACTATCCGTGGCTTTGAGGCCGAGTCGATACATCACACTGTGCTGACTCCACCAATTGAATAGTAGATTCCCTCTAGTATTTGGTGTATTATTTCCCCAATCTCTATGTTTGGCGTTGAAATCTCCGCCGATAATAAAATAGTTATCTTCCAATTCCAGCCTCAGGAATCGAAACAGTGTCTCGAGCTCTGAGATGAATAAAGTGGATTGAGTAGCCTTAGGTGCATAAACAGACACCATGTATAACCGCTTTCCACTACGGAGGGGAATATACACGATGCATGCTTCCAGCACCTGGAACCTACGTACTACACGACTGTATACTCTTTTAAAACGTATACCTTTTCTTACGAAAATCGCAACGCCACCTCCCTGAATGGAGTTGGGTCGGTTTCTCCGTACTATTTTGTATCTCCTGTGCCTCATTTTGTGTCTCTTGGTAAGCTTAGTTTCGCTAACCAAAAGCACATCAGGGGCTTGGTCTTTAAGCAACTTAAATAGTGCGGCTCGTCGTTCTAACCTAATCAGTGAATTCACATTCACTGCAAGGACCTTCAGGGTTTGCTCCGCCATGTACGTACCCATTACGACTGGAGGTGCGTTAGGCCCGGCAGCAGCGCGTATATTTGATCTACCCGCTTAGCCTGTTCCTGTATTTGACGCTGAAGCTGAGCCATCTGCCCCTGAATAGAGAGGTACAGGTTCAGGTGCTCTAGGCGCTGGGGCCTGAGAAGCTATCTTTGCTTGTTGTACCGCAGTTCCCCTACCTGCCGCCATTTGGGCGTAGGTAACTTGGGGAGTAACGGCTGGTGTTTGTGTTTGCACGAGTGGACGTTTAACTTCCACTTTCTGCTGCCGAGCCAGATTTACTCTTTTGATGTATTGGAATTTGGGACAACCCCGATAATTTGCGGTGTGTCCCGTGTTCCTACATAAAGCACAAGAGAGTTGGCTTTTTTCCGACGCTCCGTCCTTACCTAGAGCACATTCCTCTGACTTGTGGTTCTTTCCACACTTCACGCATCGGGGCTGCATTTCGCAGTTCGACGCGGCGTGCCCGAACCTTTGGCAGCGAACACATTGTAAAATGTTTTCGCTCCACTTTAATTTTTCCCAGTGAACAATCTGGTAGTCTAGGACTTTTATACTCCTTAGACCATCCAGTTTGCTGTTGGGACTTAGCTGGACCAGGAAGAACGGCAGTTTCCGCTTCTCCCTTTTGGCTCTAGCCGTGACAAATGGCTTGACCCCCACGAATTTGAGCCCTTCGCACTCCTTCTCTTTCAGCAGTGCAGGGAGCTCCTCCGGATCAGTCGACGGTTCTAACCCCCTCAGCAGCATTGTCTGCAGCTTCTCCCCCTTCGGGGTGTAGGAGAAGAACTCTGTCGTCGAATCCTTCAATAAACTTTTAATTTTATGGTAGCGCTCCACTGTATTACAGTGGATCGCGTGCCTATCTAAGCTAAGTCTTTTAATATAAAAATTATTGCCTATGGCCGACTTACATAGTTCTATTGTTTCCTTTAGTTCCATCTTAAATGTATTTATAGGTGGAACCCTTTGTTTTGAAATTTGCTGTTTCTGCTGCTGTTGTTGTTGCTGCTGCTGTTGTTTTTGCTGCTGTGTTGTTGTTTCTGCTGCTGCTTTTGCTGTTGCTGTTTTTGTGGCTGCTGCTGTTTTTGCTGTTGCTGTTGCCGTTGTTGTGGTTGCTCTTGTTGTTTTTGCTGGTGGTTTTTAAGTTTTTGTTGTTGTTTGTGTATCACCTGTGCTATCGTGTTTGCTTGGTGTTGTTGGCTCTGATTTTGAGCTAGCTGCGTCTGCTGTTGCTGCTGGGATTGCTGTTGCTCTTCCCTCTTCCTTCTTACCATTTGTTTTCCTTTTATGGCCAGTACCCTTTGTTGCAGCAGTTTTATGCTACTACTTATAGACGCCATTTCTTCTTCTTCATCTTCCGATTCGGTTGGCACCAAGGAAGCGAAGCTGTTCTCTCTCAGGTGTAGATCTGAGAAAAATGGGTTACCGTCAGTAACTTTCCCGGGACAATTATTTGCTGCAGTTGATGACGTTGAGTGCGCCCCTTCCCTCACTCCACCAAGCAGCTTTACGGTGGAAGTTGGTAGGGAGGGACGTTGTGCTAAGGTGGAAGTTGGTCTTAGCGCCCTCCTTCTCTTCGTCTTCGGTTCTGTTTGGCTTGAACCGCTTGACGCCTCGCCTGATTTGTCCGTTACTGGCATAACGGACCGCTCTTCATAATCCATCGCGTGATGATTCTTAACACTCACTATCAATTTATTTTGTTTTTTTTTTAATTGAACAAAAAACAAAAAAAAAAAAAAAAAGTCTATTCGACCCGGAGTCGAACCCGCAACCTTTAACTTGGTAACCGGGCACACTACCTCTGGGCTAATTGGAGCCCTACGAGTATATGAATTTTGTCTGATTCTTTTCTGTTGGTATCACTACACAACCGAAAGCCGAAACACGTCTATACTCTGCGGAGATCAATGAACGACTGAATTTAGTCTCCCCATTAAATGCTGGATGCCACCCATGGAGCGAAATAACCACTGAGCCATAACATCTTTTTTTCTCCTTCTTTCTCATTTTTCGAAAAACTTAACACATGCTTTGGCGTCATAAATAAAAAAAAAAAACAAAATTAAATGGAGTGATGGGACTGTACTTCCAGACACTGCGCGCAATATGGCCCAGGCGGTTGTGTCTGAGCTGGTGACGCCCTGCGACGCTTGAATGCCACGAGTGACCCGGAGACCAACGAATAAACCTGCTTATTGGAGGAATGAGGAGATTTCTCGCTAAAGATCCACGTGCATCAAGGCAAGATGTCGCGCCATGAGATATACGTGGTCAGCAGACGTGCCTTAAATATTTTAAGGAGCTGTAGATACCATAAGAGGAGGTAGGTCGCCGGAACTTACAGACCCTCCCCTGATGAACACAATTGTGGCCACACTGTTCCCCAGGACGGTGGACAGAATCTCTCACCACGACCCCAGGGACCGATTCCGGAGGTTAGTATAGCGGAAGTCCTCATGGCTATGAATCGGCTTATGCCAAATAAGGCCCCGGGCCCCGGTGGCATCCCGGGCGTGGCACTCGGTTTGGCCATAAAGGTAAATCCGACCCTTTTTGCAAGGCTATTTACGGTATGCCTGAAGGAAGACACGTTACTGACGCAACGAAAGAGGTAGAACTTGGTCCTGATTCCCAAGCCAGGGAAGATCCCTAGAGATATCGACCAATCTGCCTCTTGGACGAACTTGGAAAAACACTCGAAGGCAACAACGTGAATCGTCTGAATGAAGCCTTGGAACGACCCGGCGGTCCGAACGAACAGCAGTTCGGCTTCAGAAAACACATTTCGACCCTGGATCCCATCGAGATAGTCGTCAGCATAGCTCGAGACGCTACGGCTGGAGAAAGATGGAGAGGCGGTTCCAAGAAATACTGTTCTGTAGTCACGTTGGATGTGAGGAATGCTTTCAACTCAGCCAGATGGTGCCGTATCGTACACACACTGGAGGCCCTTGGGGTGCCAAACTACCTCCAAAGAATCGTGCGCGATTACTTCAGGGATAGAAGGCTGCAATACATAACGGTTATCGGCGATGTACAACAACGTGCTTGAGATTGCACTGCCCGAGGAGTGCACGATCGTGGGGTACGCGGATGACCTGGCCGTAGTGGTTGCAGCCAAGACTATTGAAGAAATTACGACTAGAAGCACGGCATGGTGACCAGTTGGCTGCAAGGAAAGCAATTGGACCTGGCGGCACAGAAGACCGAAGCAGTCGTCCTGACTACAAGGAAAAAGAGAGAAGTGTTTTCCTTCCAGAGTGGGGATTTTACGGTCACATCGAAGCCTTTCCTGCTATACCTGGGAGTCCTCTTGGACGCAAGAATCTGCTTTAAGGAGCATCTAAAGCAAGTAAAAGGTAAAGCCGGCAGGATCACGATGGCTCTGTCCCGGATAATGGCAAATACATCGGGCATCCGGTTTAGTAAGCGAAGACTGCTAGCAAGGGTCACCAGTTCGGTGATTTTGTTCGCGGCTCCCATCTGGGCATCGGCAATGGCTAAGCGTTCTTACGCGCCCTGAATAACTTCCACACACCGCCTGAGCACGCTCCGTGGAGTGAGCGCATATAGGACCGTCTCTGATGGCGCTGCACGCATCCTGGCCGGCATGTCGCCGACCGACCTGATCGCGGAGGAGCTACAGAAGATCCGACGGGACAACCTGCCAAAAGAGGATGCCCGGCGTAATACAATTCGTGAATGGTAAAGTAGATGGAGCCGTTCCCAAAAGGGTTGATGGACGTATGTCCTAATCCCCAACGTCGATGAATGGCTGCAAAGGAGGTTTGGAGAGGTGAACTACTACCCCACGCGAGCCTTCAGTGGGCATGGTTGCTTTAGAGGCTATCTCCATCACTTCGGCATTGAAGATGATCCTCACTGCCCAAACTTTGAGAGAACAATAGAGGATGCTGCGCAAGTTAACTTCTCGTGCTCGAGATCCGAGCAAATCAGAAGCTTAATTAACGAAGCGATCGGGGGACCAGCTTCAGCTATAAACCTGGTCCCCAGTATGTTAAGCAGCCCCCGGAAATGGCAGCCTATTGAAGACTCAATCATCACATTGACTATTGAGCTGAGAGCTATAGAATGTCTCCGGGAGTGTCAGTGTTTCCAGCGAGGAGTAACTTCTCCATAAACTTAACAGTGACGACTAGACGAACGCTTTGAGCCTTTGCTCAGGACATCCTTCTTACGAAATACCTAACGGTGGTTCCAGGTGGAGCTTCCAGTCCAGACGATGAGGACATGTTTTTAGTGCGGTTAAAGTCCCACACTGACATCTAGGCTTTCGATGATTTTGAGTTAAAAAAAAAAACGTTTTTGTAGCGGCGCTTGCAGAGGAAAATTATATTAACACCAAAAAAATATGCATTAAAATGTAAATAACTACAGTAAAGTAAAAAATTATATTGTTAACACCCTAAAGTATGCATTAAAATGTAAAACTAAAATTTTAATCCAAGGATGTACTTCACATTCACTTGGAACATAGAAAACCTTAAGTAAAATAAAAATTATGAGGTTGAGGAGAAGATCCAATCCAGTCATTCAATTAGTTGTGAATTATTTCAAGTATTGCAAGTCAGATCTTTTTCTTTGCGAAGTACTCGGGTAACATCCAGCTGGTAAACTGGAAAATTATCTGGATTCGATTCCGTTTACAATTTCCTTTGGAAATTGATAGTTTTGAGGTGTAAAATCTGGTTGCGCGTACGGATTCCACGGACAGCAACCCAGATAACACCATAAACCAGGGTAAAGCGATCTTGCGCGTACGGATTCCGCGGACAGCAAGTCGTGTAACCTAATAATAAATTGCGCGTACGGATTCCTCGGACAGCAATCTTTCTTTTTTTTCTCAGCGAATTCTATAGAGACCCAGGCGTCTCTTCACTGTGTAAGTTACCTCCGCTTACATTTTTAGAAATCTTGATCACCGAATTCGAAAACATAGTTTTAAGAAAAACGCGTTTAAAGTTTCAGAAGAATTGAAAATTCTAACTGCGTATAACCCTTTAAAAGCAATGATCTGAGCAAACAGTCGACATGTAAATGAAAGAAAACTTCTACAATACTAAAAATGTCAAACTAAATACAAATTCTTAGAATATGTGAATAAGTTATATCATGCAATAAATACTATAACCAAAACCGTCAGATAAAAATTGTAAAACATTCAGGTATAAAAAAAACTCGGTTTTATAACGTTGCAAAAGTCAGTTTATATTGTATTTTAGACAGTAGTTTTCTAAAGACAGATTTTAAACATTTTGGTCCCTCTGAGCCATAAAAGGAAGAATCTAAAAACAATTTGAAGTGTTAAATTAATAAAAACCTTTTAAAATTTTAAAATTTAATAATTTAATCCATCAGAAAAAAATTCACCGAGTGCAAGTCAACGACACCATTCTAAAGCAGAGCTTTTAAGGAAGGAAATTAGGAAAGAACTACAATAATTTAGAAGATAAAAATTAGAGTGATTACAAATTGCTCGTTACTTATAAACACATATACATATATTATATACAATAATATTTCCTAAAATTTTTAAAATAACGAGTGGGTGTATGCAACCAAATCCGAAAAAAACTTTGCAAATTTAAAAACAAACCGTAATCTCTACTCGCCGTACGACAAATTACGTTAACACGAGCCTCGATCACTTAGAATTTAATTTATCGAATATTGAAAAGAGATTTGACGGAATTTATAGTAATAAGGAAATCGAGAAGGAAGTTTTGAAGCAATTAGATTGTACATATGATAAAGTCTACATACTATGTCCACAAGTCCCAACCTTTAGATGAGCTGCAGAAACTGGAAAGATCCACTCAAACGAAGCCTATCTGAAATAGAGAAATACTTAACATCATGCTGTAAAGAAAGTGCTGCTGATTACTTAATCACGTCAATGTGGACGTGAAGGCCTTTAAAATCCATTGCTCAAGTGGTATCGCGTTAGCTTCCCAATCGGACGGTTCGGGGTTCTATACCAGCTGTGACCGATAGACTATTTTTCGGGCAACTTAAATACAACAACAAGTCAATTTACACTAATAATCTAGTTTCCCCATTAAATGTTGGATGCCACCCATGGAGCGAAATACCTACTGAGCCCAAACATCTTTCTTTCTTCTTCTGTCTCGTTTACCGTAAAACTTAACACATGCTTTGGCATCGTAAGTGTAGTCATACCCACTAGAGTTTTAAGTTCTGTTTTAAAAAAAACGGATGTTAGTCAACCAGTAATTGAAACCAACCAGTAAGAACATTTTACATTCGCTGAATAATCTGGACTTGCCAGTGCAGTATTGGGATATATTTAGCAATTTAGTCCTCTCTTGGGATGAAAAAGAAAATACATACATTCAAAGAATTTTCAAAGTTTTTAGAAACAAAATTTCGAACATTAGAGATAGTGGATCGGCAACAAAATACAACGGCCTCAATAAAAAATAGATCCCACAAGAACGTCTTCCTTGCAAATATGGTGGCAAAGGAAAATTGTGGCTATAAGGTTTGTTTGTTACTAGCCTGTCACCAATTTTCAAATATGGATGTAGTTAAAGTTGTCCTTTACATGTACAATAAAAAAAAAGCGAACGTCAGCCAAGGGGCTGACCTAACTGTTCGACTTACAATAAAAAAACCGTTTTTCAATACTCGTTATAAATTTATTGAAATCTCCGAATTCGATTTATACACACTCGATACAGTCCAAATCAGAACTGATTTCACAATCCTCATCAGTTTAACTCAAAAGCTCCGTTAGCTATGCAAAGGTTCCCATGCATTCCTCCTAACTGTGCACATTACCCAATTCGCGTGCACTTGATCCGGTGTCGAATAGCCTGCTCGTGCATTCGTTTCCGTGGGAAACTCAAAAGACCAATTATTCGCTAAATCAGCTTTAAACCTGTTTGCACCTGTTGGAACAAGTTATTGGGCGTCGCATATCGGATTGTGATAACTCCTCCCCCTTCGAGAATCTACGCCTCGTAGATCCTTTGATGACCTTGAGGTCAAGCCGTTGGTTGTGGTAGGTTAGGGGATGAGATTTGTTGGGAAACTGGGCTTTGCATGTATCTTTCGCCAGATGGTAAGGACGAATGCCACACCAGTGTGGATTGAAACTTCTGTAAAAATAGTGATTTTAAATTGTTACGATAAGTTACCTATGCGTTCTATGTTCTGAACGCTGAGTTCATGGACGTATCCCAAGTCGATAATATGGCTGCGGTTTGTGATGTTCACCAACGCCGGAGGAAGGGCTTGTAGTGTTGTAGCCATATAACTCGAAAAGGTCCTTCCATTCAATTCGATCGTCTCATTATGTATCTGGATTATATATGTACCTGTAAGAGGCCATGGAATATTGTTAGAAATTAAATCGCCTTTAAAATTGGTGACAAAAATGGTGTCGTCTTTAAGAAGTTCCAGGACCTCCTCGGTACTTGTTTGGAAAGTGCAGGTGTGGGTCCACCTTTCAACAGTCTAGCAACGCAGCTTTCCTCAGGAATTACTTCTAAGGCCTTATCTTCACATATTGTCGAGTTATTTATTGAGAGGCAACTGTCCTTTATGCCATACGTGACCCTGTGGTTGATCAGATCTTTCCTGAATTTCAGATCGATCCGCTTTCCTTCTATAACTGATGTTCGTGTTATCAACAAGTTATACTCTTCTATTCGTACCTTTGGCATTGAAATAACGTACAACAGCATCGAGCCATTGGTGAAAATTGAGGGTGTGCCGTACACAATTGCTTCTATTTCGTTAGCGTACGGTAGAATTGCTAGTTCATTGATGACCATATTGACCTCTTCCGTATCAAGGAGATTGGTATTAATCAGGCCACTTTTCGGCATTTGGCAAACCCGAACGATTTCATTCACTTCTTCTTTGATAAGCAGAATCTCGTCCAAAATGTCCTGCTCAAATCTTCCAGAAATTACATCCTTAATGCCGTTTTCATATCTCCCAATCATCAGATTGATTTTCTGTGTAATTTCACGCGTGATACCAAAGAGCTTCTCATAAATTTTATATTTTCGATTATGGATTCCTCACTTCGAAGGATTTCGCTCCAGTCTGAAGCATCTGGGCTACCAGCCACCCATTTCCAAGCAGATCCCAACCAATTGATTGTTCTTGTCCTTCTCGTTGGTTTACCTTTAAGTGAACGAAGCACTAGCTTGAAACTGCCGTCAACGATCCAACCCTTGTCCTCCTTAACAGAGACTATAGGTGCCTTATAATTGAAAATCTGGAATCCCCAGGTTCCAGCTAGAGAGGTTAATCTGTGGGATATGCAAATATTTTTCGTTCGATACACGTGGTTATCTAAGCATGTTTGTCGCGACCTTACCACAAAAGTGGAAGTTAAAATGTTTAAATAAAGACAACAGCAAAAATTTTCTTTGTTTCTGCAACATTTTTTACTTGTACTACAGTTTTAGTTAAAATCTGTATTGTATTAAAATTATAAGGCTAATCTTAATCTTGTAATTGGATTGATATCTCTTAAAACAAATTAAACTTGTGACTGTTACTACATTACTATATAAGGAATGGTTACAGGTGTATTGTGCGTATATCGTGTGTGTGTGTGCATACACCTCCTCTTTATTCATTTTTTTCCATATATTAAATATATAACGTATATATTTTAAATGTTCTTAATATGAGCCTTGTGAATCCTGCAGCCACTTGCCGTGAGGACTGTCACTTTATTATCTTTTGATAAAAATTCTTTCTGGTATAATGGTTTATTCTTACCTTTAATTTTCTTACACGCTGTATAGATTATTTCACCTTTTTTATATTTTTTTGGCGAATGTCTCTTTACATTGTGACGCATGTTATTAGATTTTTGCTTCCTTTCTATTTCCGCGCGCAACTTGTGGTTTACCTTGGCGCGAAAGTTCACTAAACCTTGGTAGTTAACTCTGGAAGTTCTGTTGAAGAAAATGTCAGACGGTTTCCTCCCAGTCACGGAATGTATGGTATTGTTGTATCTGTCGACGGCCATATTGAGGAGTCACCTCGTTTTCAAATCTTTGTATTCCGTCTTCAGACATCGGTATATTTCCAGGATTGTCGAATGTAATCGCTCTACTCGGCCATTGACTTCACTGCGTTGAACGGGAGTTTTATAGAGTTCTATGCCCAACATTTTGATGAAGTTCAAAATTATTGGACTCAGAATACTACGTTCATTGTCCGTTACCAGTATCTTGGGAACTGTGAAGTAATGTATGATTTTCGTTATTTTGTTTCTTAGGTATAGCGAGGATTTATTTTTGATATGAAACAGCTTGGCGAACTTGGAAAACTTGACAAGTGTTGACAATACAACAGATGTATTTCTCGTTTTGTAACTCCATTATGTCCATGTGAAGCATCTCACAAGGATACGATGGTACAGGAGTTGCACGAAGTTCCGGATTTGTTGGATGCCTGTCGTATTTGTTCGTAAGGCAAATTTCACATGTCTTAGTATACTTGACGATGAGACTGTTCATTTTTGGAAAATAATATCAAGCAGCTGTTCCTTATTCTCTCTCACATTTCTATGAGCTCTTCTGTGCTCCTCAGTAATAAGGTGTAGAACTCTTTCGTCATTTGCTACATCCTCTACCACCCTCTGTGTTATGCGAACTTTGTAATTAGTGAAGTTTTCTAGATAAGCCTCTTGTAACACGCCTAAGTATGCCTCTGGAATTTTAATACCGTTGATAACATTTGGCCTAAGCTTTTTCTTCAAAATTTCGGTGAGCGTACCTTTATCCAGATTTTCCATGGAAATGTAGTGGCGGGATAAGCATGGGTGTGATTCCTCATAGATCTGAGCCATCATCAGCGGTCTCAGTGGCGGTGTCTGTCGAACCTTCGCTTTCGCTAGCCGTTTCCGTCAAGGCATCGGGTCCCGCTGTACCACTAGCAGTGTTAGTCGATGAGTTGCTACTTGCTGTGTCAGTACTTGAACCTTTATATGCCCTTCTGTCTTTAATATGGAGAGAGCGTCGGCTACTATGTTTGATTTACCTGGTTTGTAAACCAACTTGTAGTTGTACTCCTCTATGCGGGCTTTCCACCTCTTTAATTTGGCATTATAGTTCCTGTTACCTAGAGTAAGTGGCTGATGGTCAGTAGAGGTTCTTATCTTTTTCGCTCCGTATACGTACGAACGCAGATTGTCCAGAGCCCAGACTATGGCCAACATCTCTTTTTTATTCGTAGCGTAATTTTCCTCGGTTTTATTGAGGGATCTTGAGATGTATGCAATTGGCTTATCCTGTCCCGATATATCTTGCGACAAAACAGCACCAATTGCGTAATCGGAAGCGTCCTTGGTCAGGTTAAATGCCCTTTCGAAGTCAGGGAAAGCGAGGACCTCTGATGATGTTAGTAAAGCCTTGAGCTCGTTAAAAGCTTGCAATGCATCTGCAATTTGGATTCGTTTTGATTGGCTCGCTTTAATTTGGGCATTTCCGCCTCTCGTAAGGTTCGTAAGAGGTTTTGCCACCTTCGCGTAGTCCCGAATAAATTTTCTATAATTGGACGTCAGTCCTAAAAAGTTTTTCAGATCCTTAAGATTCTCCGGGGGTAATATTTTTTGTATGGCCTCAACCTGGTCTGCTCGAATTCCATCGGGGGTGACGAAGTATCCCAAAAATTCGACCTCTCTTTCCAAGAAGTGAGTCTTTTCCAGATTTACCTTTAAGTTTACCTCGTGTAATCGGGAAAGAATAGTTTCTTGTTCTTCAGCATATTGTCCATGTCACTCCCAAATATGACAATGTCGTCGATATACACGTAGCATATTCTCCCAATGAATTCCTTACGCACGTCGTCGATCATTCTCTGAAAAATCGCTGGCGCATTTTTAAGGCCAAACGGCAACCTGAGCCATTCGTACTTTCCGTTCATAGTGGAAAATGCGATTTTAGGTATATCGGCGTCCTTCATGGGTATCTGGTGAAATCCAGAGGTGAGATCAAGGGTGGTGAAGTATTTCGCCTTACCTAGACTGGCAAGCGTTGAGGTAATGTCCGGGATTGGGTATGCGTCGGATACGGTGACGAGGTTTAAGCTCTTAAAGTCTACTACCATCCGGTACTGAAGTTCCCCTGTGGGTTTGGGTTTTTTTGGAACAACCCAAATCGGAGTATTGTAAGGACTCTTGGAAGGACGGATGATTCCCTCCGTTAAAAGTTCCCTAATCTGTTTATCCACTTCCATCCTCATGCAGTGGGTAAGGGTAACTCTTGGTGTAAATGGGTTCGTCGGTAGTAGTTCTTATCTCCGCCCTCACGGATGTTCTTATCATTTCATTAGAACTAAGTGGTCCAAAATCGCCGCCGTACTTTTCTATTAATTTAGAGAGTCTATGTCGAATGTTGTTCGGAATTCTTTTGTCGAGTACAGCATTAACTTCTGAGGATAACTTGTTTTTAAGGGGAATTGGCTTTCCATTCATCAGGATAAGAATATTCTCCTTACGATCAATGATGGCTCCTAGCTCTTTCAATATGTCGTCACCGATAATGCCATCGAACGATTTTAGGCCTGGGAGCACATAGAAGGTTAATCGCAAGTCGATTCCGACCCCCCGAAAGAATTTACCAGTTATTTTGTCAGTGATCTTAAGGCTGCCGGCTACCGAATTTACAGTAAAAGGTCGAGCTATGAGTGTGGCACCCTGTGATATGTGTGGACCGATAAAATTCTTGTTAGCCCCCGTGTCCATAAGGAAGCTTAACATTGTACCATTCTTAAGGATGTAATCTATGTATGGAACGCTGGATAAGCGTCCTTCATAAAATTTACCTCATCTATATAGTTTGCCTCAGTTGCTTCGTGGTAGACCTCGGGTGATGGCTCTTGGTGTCCCTCATGGTCATTCAGACGATTCACGTTGTTGCCTTCGAGTATTTTTCCAAG
Organism: Volucella zonaria; assembly: GCA_963966105.1. Taxonomy (NCBI): domain Eukaryota; kingdom Metazoa; phylum Arthropoda; class Insecta; order Diptera; family Syrphidae; genus Volucella; species Volucella zonaria. The sequence continues at coordinate 34,878,604 of OZ014533.1, read as the reverse complement.
TTCGTCCAAGAGGCAGATTGGTCGATATCTCTAGGGATCTTCCCTGGCTTGGGAATCAGGACCAAGTTCTACCTCTTTCGTTGCGTCAGTAACGTGTCTTCCTTCAGGCATACCGTAAATAGCCTTGCAAAAAGGGTCGGATTTACCTTTATGGCCAAACCGAGTGCCACGCCCGGGATGCCACCGGGTCCCGGGGCCTTATTTGGCATAAGCCGATTCATAGTCATGAGGACTTCCGCTATACTAACCTCCGGAATCGGTCCCTGGGGTCGTGGTGCGAGATTCTGTCCACCGTCCTGGGGAACAGTGTGGCCACAATTGTGTTCATCAGGGGAGGGTCTGTAGGTTCCGGCGACCTACCTCCTCTTATGGTATCTACAGCTCCTTAAAATATTTAAGGCACGTCTGCTGACCACGTATATCTCATGGCGCGACATCTTGCCTTGATGCACGTGGATCTTTAGCGAGAAATCTCCTCATTCCTCCAATAAGCAGGTTTATTCGTTGGTCTCCGGGTCACTCGTGGCATTCAAGCGTCGCAGGGCGTCACCAGCTCAGACACAACCGCCTGGGCCATATTGCGCGCAGTGTCTGGAAGTACAGTCCCATCACTCCATTTAATTTTGTTTTTTGTTTTTGTTTATGACGCCAAAGCATGTGTTAAGTTTTTCGAAAAATGAGACAGAAGGAGAAAAAAAGATGTTATGGCTCAGTGGTTATTTCGCTCCATGGGTGGCATCCAGCATTTAATGGGGAGACTAAATTCAGTCGTTCATTGATCTCCGCAGAGTATAGACGTGTTTCGGCTTTCGGTTGTGTAGTGATACCAACAGAAAAGAATCAGACAAAATTCATATACTCGTAGGGCTCCAATTAGCCCAGAGGTAGTGTGCCCGGTCCCTCTAGGGATACCAGAAAGAATTGGCGAAAGTTTTCGATCGTGGGACAGCACGGGCAGCCACTTGCTTGTCGAAATGTAGTCAGATACCTTGGGATCTGGCTAGACCAATATCTGTATTTCAACAAACATATAGATGTTGCTCTGGCCAGAGCCAGAGGGTGAAGGTGATCTGCTACATGGCCCTTATCCGGCCTATGCTTGTATTTGGTTGTCCCGTGTGGTTCAACGTGAGAGCAAGCTTATTGGAAAAGATTCGGGTGTTTGAGAGGGCTTGTCTTCGGACTTGTCTTCGCTTATACAGAACACCAGAATCCGAGTACATAAAATTCTATCCTAATGAGGTGTTATACAATAGGGCGAACCTAATAAGAGTGGACAATTTTGTTATTAAGTTGACTCGAAGGCACATTACAAGAGCAATGACCTCGTCAAACAACCTGATCTCCGGGGCTTACTACCCTAATTATATGTATCATGAGAGAGTTCGCTTTGACGGCTTTATTCCTCCAGAAGCGTTCCTCTACCTAGATATGAAAGGTCTGATCCAGGACAGATTAGCGGTGCCGCTAATCTTCCACGTCGCTCGGACAGCTGGGAACAGGCGACTCAACTACGACAGAGACGTCGCACATGGCAGTGCGGAGCGTCTCCGGTTCAGTAGGGCGGTAGGGAGTCGCGACATTAGGGATGTTGCTCGGCAGCACCAACAATTTTGGTGGCTATTGGAAGGAGGGGAAGGTTCGTCGTCGAATTCCTCAAGTTATAGGTAGCTTCATGTGAAGCAAAGTCGGTCATCTGTTTATTTGGTTAGCCATGGCCGGCTTACATAGTTTTAGGTAGGATTAAGTTAGATTTAAGGCAAAAAAAAAATAAAAAAAAAATAAAAATAAAAAAAAATTATATTAGAACATTAGAGGTGGGTAACACACTCTAAAATAAGGGGTAGTTTAAGTAGGATTAAGTAGGTTAAGTTAGGTAGCTTATAGGTTTAGTTTTAAGTTTTATACTATAACAAAAAGTCATGATACTAAGTTTTTTTTAATTAAAATTCATTTTCTTAGTTTTAGTGTTAATAAATGTAAAAAACAAAATAGACTGTAAGCAACGTCGAAAGACATAGATTAAGTATTATGTTTAACCTAGAGTGCCCGCATGGGGCCAGTAAGTTAGAATAAGATTATTTTTAAGTTACTTAAGCTAATTTTTAAGCGTTTTTTTGTATAGCATGTAAGAATTAATTAATTGAAATCAAATAAAAATGCATTAAAACTGAGTGTGCCCGGTTACCAAGTTAAAGGTTGCGGGTTCGACTCCGAGTCGAATAGACTTTTTTTTTTTTTTTTGTTTTTTGTTCAATTAAAAAAAAAAACAAAATAAATTGATAGTGAGTGTTAAGAATCATCACGCGATGGATTATGAAGAGCGGTCCGTTATGCCAGTAACGGACAAATCAGGCGAGGCGTCAAGCGGTTCAAGCCAAACAGAACCGAAGACGAAGAGAAGGAGGGCGCTAAGACCAACTTCCACCTTAGCACAACGTCCCTCCCTACCAACTTCCACCGTAAAGCTGCTTGGTGGAGTGAGGGAAGGGGCGCACTCAACGTCATCAACTGCAGCAAATAATTGTCCCGGGAAAGTTACTGACGGTAACCCATTTTTCTCAGATCTACACCTGAGAGAGAACAGCTTCGCTTCCTTGGTGCCAACCGAATCGGAAGATGAAGAAGAAGAAATGGCGTCTATAAGTAGTAGCATAAAAATGCTGCAACAAAGGGTACTGGCCATAAAAGAAAAACAAATGGTAAGAAGGAAGAGGGAAGAGCAACAGCAATCCCAGCAGCAACAGCAGACGCAGCTAGCTCAAAATCAGAGCCAACAACACCAAGCAAACACGATAGCACAGGTGATACACAAACAACAACAAAAACTTAAAAACCACCAGCAAAAACAACAAGAGCAACCACAACAACGGCAACAGCAACAGCAAAAACAGCAGCAGCCACAAAAACAGCAACAGCAAAAGCAGCAGCAGAAACAACAACACAGCAGCAAAAACAACAGCAGCAGCAATAACAACAGCAGCAGAAACAGCAAATTTCAAAACAAAGGGTTCCACCTATAAATACATTTAAGATGGAACTAAAGGAAACAATAGAACTATGTAAGTCGGCCATAGGCAATAATTTTTATATTAAAAGACTTAGCTTAGATAGGCACGCGATCCACTGTAATACAGTGGAGCGCTACCATAAAATTAAAAGTTTATTGAAGGATTCGACGACAGAGTTCTTCTCCTACACCCCGAAGGGGGAGAAGCTGCAGACAATGCTGCTGAGGGGGTTAGAACCGTCGACTGATCCGGAGGAGCTCCTTGCACTGCTGAAAGAGAAGGAGTGCGAAGGGCTCAAATTCGTGGGGGTCAAGCCATTTGTCACGGCTAGAGCCAAAAGGGAGAAGCGGAAACTGCCGTTCTTCCTGGTCCAGCTAAGTCCCAACAGCAAACTGGATGGTCTAAGGAGTATAAAAGTCCTAGACTACCAGATTGTTCACTGGGAAAAATTAAAGTGGAGCGAAAACATTTTACAATGTGTTCGCTGCCAAAGGTTCGGGCACGCCGCGTCGAACTGCGAAATGCAGCCCCGATGCGTGAAGTGTGGAAAGAACCACAAGTCAGAGGAATGTGCTCTAGGTAAGGACGGAGCTTCGGAAAAAAGCCAACTCTCTTGTGCTTTATGTAGGAAGACGGGACACACCGCAAATTATCGGGGTTGTCCCAAATTCCAATACATCAAAAGAGTAAATCTATCTCGGCAGCAAAAAGTGGAAGTTAAACGTCCACTCGTGCAGGCACAAACACCAGCCGTTACTCCCCAAGTTACCTACGCCCAAATGGCGGCAGGCAGGGGAACTACGGTACAACAAGCAAAGGTAGCTTCTCAGGCCCCAGCGCCTAGAGCACCTGAACCTGTACCTCTCTATTCAGGGGCAGATGGCTCAGCTTCGGCGTCAAATACAGGAACAGGCTAAGCGGGTAGATCAAATATACGCGCTGCTGCCGGGCCTAACGCACCTCCAGTCGTAATGGGTACGTACATGGCGGAGCAAACCCTGAAGGTCCTTGCAGTGAATGTGAATTCACTGATTAGGTTAGAACGACGAGCCGCACTATTTAAGTTGCTTAAAGACCAAGCCCCTGATGTGCTTTTGGTTAGCGAAACTAAGCTTACCAAGAGACACAAAATGAGGCACAGGAGATACAAAATAGTACGGAGAAACCGACCCAACTCCATTCAGGGAGGTGGCGTTGCGATTTTCGTAAGAAAAGGTATACGTTTTAAAAGAGTATACAGTCGTGTAGTACGTAGGTTCCAGGTGCTGGAAGCATGCATCGTGTATATTCCCCTCCGTAGTGGAAAGCGGTTATACATGGTGTCTGTTTATGCACCTAAGGCTACTCAATCCACTTTATTCATCTCAGAGCTCGAGACACTGTTTCGATTCCTGAGGCTGGAATTGGAAGATAACTATTTTATTATCGGCGGAGATTTCAACGCCAAACATAGAGATTGGGGAAATAATACACCAAATACTAGAGGGAATCTACTATTCAATTGGTGGAGTCAGCACAGTGTGATGTATCGACTCGGCCTCAAAGCCACGGATAGTCCGTCGTTTCCGAGACACGGGTCCTATCTGGATCTTCTGCTGTTCGATTCACGAATACAACTGACGTGCACTAACCAACAAACTACAAACTGTCTACGCACTTTCGTGTATGACAGTGACCATTGCGGTCTCAGCACCGAAATAACTGTTCCCAACGAAATTGCGGAATTGGATGAGTTTGTGCAAAGGCATTCCTACAATTATAGTAGGGTGCGTTGGACACACTTCACCAGAACACTGACTAGAGCACTCTCCTCGAATTCGCTCTACCCACCGTCCAACAGAAATCTGTCAAACGAGGAGATTGACAGGTATCTAAAACTAATGGACGAGACAATTAAACGAACTATGGACAAAACGATACCTCGGTATCAACACACTGACGAAGAAGACTTATTCCGCAACGCAACTATTGACGCACTGCACCGACAAAAAAGTAGACTGCTGTCAAGACTAAAAACCTTGTACAGACAGTTTACTGACAGACATAACCCGGAGATCATGACATTGAAGTCGTCGATTAAAAACCTCCAAACATTAATAAAGGAAAATTACAGAAATTCTGTAAGTATGTATTGGAACAATAAAATTCGGGCTGTAAACACCAGCAACCCGAATATGTTCCCGCAAATAAATAAAATATTTCGGAGAAATAATCAAAACGATCTTCCATGTCTCAAAATCGCCCGAACGACGAACAACGAACAAATACTTGTAGCAGCAGGCATTGATCCAAATGAGGCCGTTGATGATGACAACTTCTTTGTGGTCGAGGATCCGCAGGAGAAGGTAGAGGCTATAGGAGCGACTTTCCAGGAAGTGTACAAGGCGAATGACATCATTGGCCCAAACCACGACCTGGAGAGTCAAGTCCTTGTGCACAATTCCTGCCTTCGAAATGAAATTGCGAATTGGCGATTCGAGAGCCCAGGTTTCACCCAGTTCAGTGACGAGAATATGGCAAATAATGTCATCACCAACGAAAGGGTATTACCACCGTTCATTTCGAAGGAACAGCTCCAAACGGTCTTCGAATCACTTAGAAGTAAGAAATCAGTGGGAACCGATGAAATACCGAACATTGTGCTTCGACATCTCCCACTAGAAGCGGTGGACATTTATACCACCCTGTTTAATAATGCAATGAATAATGCACATTATCCAGCGCATTGGAAAACTGCGGTGGTACATCCCATCCCCAAAAGGGATAAAGATACTTTCAATCCGGCGAATCTCCGCTCGATCAGTCTACTTCCAAACATCAGCAAGGTTTTCAATAGAGTCCTGACTAAGTGGGTTGAGGACAAACATATCGTTCCGGATAATCAATTCGGTTTCAAGGCCGGGCATGATATCATTCATGCTGCTTCCAAGCTGGTTTCTGATATCCAATGGAACAAAGGCAAGAAACAGTGCACGGGTGCCTGCCTGATTGACTTGGAGAAGGCCTTCGATACCGTATGGTTAGAAGGACTCTTTTTCAAGCTGGACAGGTTGGGCAATAGTAAACCACTGCTGTATATTCTTTTTGATATGCTCTCCAGTAGACAGTTTATCGTGAAGAATGGCGATGTGACTTCTGCTGGAATATTTGACATTAAAAACGGTCTGCAACAAAGTGCGGTAAATTCGCCGATCCTATTCAACATTTACACAAGTGATCTGATAGGTTCACTTCACCATGCCATAGCGTACGCAGACGACTTAATCGCGTACAGATCAGGTCCAAAGATTGAGGTCATTAATACACTTTTGCAAAGTACTTCGACAAAATTAAACGATATTGCGACGACTGGAAGCTGAAAATCAACTTTCAGAAGTCGGAAACCATTCTGTTTAGGACGCCGTTGTCTGGGGCCTCTAGGGATACCAGAAAGAATTGGCGAAAGTTCTCTATCGTCGGACAACATGGACAACCACTTGCTTGTCGAAATGTAGTCAGATACCTTGGGATCTGGCTAGATCAATATCTATATTTTAACAAACATATAGATGTTGCTCTGGCCAGAGCCGAAGATGCTTTTGCCCTTACAAAGAGACTGTTTTATAACAGCCAACTCGATGCGAGGGTGAAGGTGATCTGCTACATGGCCCTTATCAAGCCCATGCTTGTATTTGGATGTCCTGTGTGGTTCAACGTGAGAGCAAGTTTGTTGGAAAAGATTCGGGTGTTTGAGAGGGCTTGCCTTAGGGCTTGTCTTCGGTTGTACAGAACGCCAGAGTCTGAGTACATAAAATTCTATCGCAATGAGGTCTTGTACAATAGGGCGAACCTAATAAGAGTGGACAATTTTGTTATTAAGTTGACTCGAAGGCACATTGCAAGAGCAATGACATCGTCGAACAACCTGATCTCTGGGGCTTACCTTGATAGCAAAGATCTTCCACGTTGCTCGAACAGCTGCGGACAGGCGACTCAACTACGGCAGAGACGTCGCACACGGCAGTGCGGAGCGTCTCCGGTTCAGTAGGGCGGTAGGGAGTCGCGACATGAGGGATGTTGCTCGGCAGCACCAACAATCTTGGTGGCTAGTTGAAGGAAGGGAGAGTTCGTCGTCGAATTCCTCAAGTAATAGATAGCTTCATGTGAAGCAAAGTGGGTCACCTAATTTTTTTAGCCATGGCCGGCTTATATAGTTTTAAGTAGGAGTAAGTTAGATTTAAGAAAAAAAAATATATAAAAACAAAAAAAAAATTAATAAAAATAAAAAATGAAAAAAAAAAATGTATATATATATATATATATACACATATTTATATATTAGGTATATATATATTATGTATATATATATATATATATGTATATATGTATGTATTAGATGTAAGTAGATTAAGATTTATTTTTAGGTAGTTTGTAGGATTTTACTCGTAGTTTTAAGTTTTATAATAAAATAGAAAAAAAGGTCATGTTACTAAGTTTTTTTTGTAAAAATGTTTTCTTAGTGTTAATTATAATGAATAGAAATAGTATAGTATAGTAGTAAGGTACGTCGAAAGACATAATTTAAGTGTTAGGTTTAAGTTAGAGCGCCCGCATGGGGTCAGTAAGCTAGAATAAGATAATTTTAAGTTAATTAAGCTAACTTTTAAGCATTTTTTTGTCTAGCAAGTAAGAATAAATTAAGTGAAACAATAAGAATGCATATAAACTGAACTGAACTGACTGGGGAGACTAAATTTTTAGTGTAAATTGACTTGATAATGAATTTAGGCAACCATTCATGTCACGGAAATTTAGTTACTTGAAAAAATGACCTTCGGCCACGGCTGGTATTGAACCCCGAACCATCCGATTGGAAAGCCAATACACTACCACTTGGGAGACGGCCACCCACTTCAGTATCAAGTAGACGGTGTTTGCACCCTCCTTAGTGGACGTGGCCTGACCTGCTGTCCGTGGGTTGGGTAATTTCAAAGAGTATGGTCCGATGGTCACTATTCGAGAAAATACCTCGTACAGACCAAGAGATACGTGGTGAAAGTGTATCGTCCACCCAGATGAGGTCGATCGCCGAACGGTTCCGTTCCGCTTCGAATGTGTATTCTCCGTTGTTGAGAACTACCGCATTAAGTGACGTGAACCAGCGATCTTCCTCTGGCTTTTGTGAGTCTACTGCCAGACGTGGTCGACCAAGCGTTGAAGTCTCGCGCGATAACCACCGGTGACTTCGAACGATGTCCCACATCAGCTGCTCAAACTGCTCCTGATCCAGGCTAGGAGTAGCGTAGCATGAAAGGAAATACACCCTCTCCACCTTCGCCTACGTGAAGTGGTTGTGTAGATTTGGAGCGGTGGAGTGGAAGGCTTCTCCGTTAGCTATCCAGATCGCTGCTTTTCCTATTGCGTCCGACATCCATGATGCGTCTGGTCAATTGTGGTGTTACTCACACAGTATTACCAAGTCAATACTGTGCTCGTGTACCATCTGGATTAGCAGATCTTGCGCCGCTATGTATTGGTTGAGGTTCAGTTGGAGAACTCTCATTCCGCTTTGCGGAATTCTGGGCAGCGCGCACTGTTGGCCGCGTGGTTGCCTCCGCAAAGGGCGCACTTACACTCATTTTTACATGCAGCTGTAAAGTGGCCCTCCTCGCCGCATCTACTGCACGTTTTCCTTCGGTCCCCGACGGACTTGCAGGTCGGGAGCCTGTGGTCGTACTGCTAGTACCTAAAGTACCTGCCAGGCTCTACGTCCGTCCAGCCGGTATGCACCTTTACTACATTCAGCATGGTATCAGCGTCTGCTACCAGCAGTGTGATGAAGGCTGTTTGGAGGCCTCGCTGTTACCTCCCTGAGAAGCGAACTGCAGTCTCACCTATCTTGCGAATGTCCTCCTTGGATTGAAGGGCCTCGCGGATTTCTGCAGCCGTCGTTACCTCGTCCAATTCCTTGATAGGATGGTCTTGGTGTGTACCTTGGTCTCAACTGTTGCAGTATTGCCGAGGACGCTCCCAACCGCTGCCTGCAGCGCTGCCGCATTACTATCGGTGGCCATTTTTAGCTCTAGGAGCAGCTCGTTTTTGGCCGTCCTGTGTATCCTTTTAACATTGCCTCCGAGTGACTCATTTGTCCTGATGGACTTCAAAATATCCGCGTAGCTTCTTTCCGCGTTGGAAGCAATGATGATTGCATCGGGCGTTGCTCTTGAGCGTTTTCTCATTTTTTTCCACTCTGTGGGTTTGGGGCCTTCCTGCATTTGGTTTGTGATTGTGGACACCGGGAGAAGTTGTTGTGCGCGTTTTTTCTAAAAACGGCTCAACCGATCGGTATGAAATTTTAACACAACCTTCTCAGATATATTCATTATTTCTATTTTTTTAAACAATTTTACGTCGAATATTCGATTTTTTTTTACAAAGCCGCCTGTTAACTTTATAGTGACACAAAAAAAACAGACAACACTCTATTTAATATTTTAATAAATTTATATTTATTTGACTTCGTCGTTTCGTGGTTCTGTTGGAACTAAACTTTCACAGGCGTGAGATCAGGCGCATGCAAATTGAAGTGCGATAACCGTGAACTGCGAATTCTGAATCTGGTCTCACGCTTGAAACATGAACTATGTATAAACTATTTGTGTCTATGATAAAATTTTAGCTTGAGAATATTTATGAAATATGATTTACCTTTTGTTAGACAGGTATTTTGATAATACATCTTACGTTCTTACGATATGAAACATGAATTCTTTGCATAACATACTCCCCCTGTTACAGGGTTCTTAACTCTCTAATTTTAAACTAAGGTGTCTTCATTTGCATTTATGCTATCAGTACATTTACATTTTCTACATTTTACATTTTTAGGTTCATAGATTCTTAAACTAAGGATCCACTTCAAAACGTCAAACCCTGCGTCTAGGTGCTGGTATTGGTCTCCTATGACGAAACCAATATACAATGCCCATCCCAATCATGCCAGCAGCTAAAGGCATGTCAACCCATAGAGTGATAGTCATGCGCACTCAAAGACGGGGATATCGGAAACGCATTTGTTTGGTTCATAACCTCTTCAATTCTAGTCTTGAGATCATCAAGCTGTTTCTTATCAATGTCATAAGCGTCGGGTGGCATTGAAGTCGTAGAGGTGGTTGTTCCATTTCTATTAAGTATCCAGTTGCTGATGTTTGCGCTCGGAATGAGTGATTTGTTGATAGTATACTTGCAGTCTTGTTGAACGTTGAGACTCGTATATGGTAGTTTGAGTGTACATGACTTACGGAACTTCAGCAAACCATTGCCCTGAATGTGTATTTTTGTAGTCCTGCCCTCGCAAATAAGATGACCTGTTACCACAGACGCTACCGAAAAAATCCATCCATTAGATTTGCTGAGAGCTATCCATTGCTCTTGTGAATTTACTTCAATAACTTGAGATAAAGCGTTTTGAACATGATTCAGAAATCCATTTCACAGCCGTCTTATTTATCTGCATATTAGTTGGATGGAGCTGATTACATAGATAACTTGCATGATGCCACCTCAATTGCTGTTAGTGGCAAAAATTTATCTCTGGTCATCGAAACTGCAAGATATGGAGTAGATATGTCGACCAAATAACTTAAATTTTCATGCAGTATAGGAACTTTGACCAAATTAAAGAGTTGAAATTCTTCTGCATTTATTATGGGTAGCCGCATCTCGAAAACGATTGAGTCGTTCAAACTAAGGCCTTTGATTGAAGCCATTCTATACATATCTACTATAGATCCCTTTGGCAATCGTAGTGTTGGAGGAAGTGAATTGCCAATCAGCTGCAACTGTTCACTAAATTGTCTTGGTGTTATCACTGTTATTTCTTTTAGCATGATTCAAGTCTAACATAACGTCAAAGAACACTTCCTGAATCCGTTCAAAATTTGTGATAATCAATATTAAATATGAAGTACGAGCTGCCAACTCATGTTTTTGCTCGAACAGCGTCTGCTTTGATTGAATTCCATCAATCGTTCTCATTAAATAAAGATGAAGAACCTCAAATTGTTGTTGAATTTCTGAAGTGTCTCTTTTCAAAATATTGACCGTAGAGTCTGATATGGAATTCTGCCATTTTAAAAGATATTCTGTATGGCGTTCATTTTCTTTGACTAAAGCTATTTGTTCTTGGATTCGATTAGCATCTTCCTGATCCAAAATTCCAAACAAACTATGTGCTAGTGTTCCAACGATGTGGGCCCCCGCCAAATTATCAAGGCTTCGCCCATCAATGACGTTGTCTAACAAAAAGCGGGGGCAGAGCATATCACTGGTATTATCGTAAACATCTTGAGATGACGCCTCTGAAGGTTGCTACGATTTGACCAGTTACAAGTTGCCGGTCATAGGTCTTGTTGGCGGCAAGACCACCGGTAGTCCCTACCAGGACTTAAATCACGGTACCATGGGAGTCAGGAGCCCCCCAGATTTCGGCCCGGGCTTGTTGAGGTAGGCCCCCTTGTGAGTGCGTCATGGTGGCTCTAAATCGCGGGAAGGGTCTTCCTGTTGGTTTGACCCATTGTAGAGTTGCAAATAATTACTGGGTGCTGTGACCCTAAGAGCAGTAAGAGGTTTTAGATTGGCCTCGACTCATACCAAGGGTATCAAAGGATTGACGAAGAGCGATGGCAAGGCATATCCTTGCTCCCATGGATGTATGGGCATCACGTAAACATAAGGTGATTTACGTTAAAACCAGAGACTAATGTTCCAACGATGTCAAACGGAGAACTTGCTACTATTATTTTTCATATTTTGATCCTTGGGAACTATGCAGCAGCTCATATTGCGCTCTATCACCGTAACTCGATGTCGAAGGCTATCTATTATGAGTCTGCAATAAACTTTGTTAGCCATATCTTCTGTATATATTCCATCCAACATCTTAAAACGTGCTTTTACTTCGTCAAATTCAAACCAGTATCTTGTTAAATTGTAATATATATAAATGTTATAGTAGGCATTTGTAATTTTTACCTCACCAATGTCTTCGAAATAAATACCAATGCCGTTGTCTAATTTTGTCACCGCAACTTGTTCATTTATCTGTGCCAGACATAACGGTAAGACTAAGAAAATGCACAGTATTGAAGTAAGCACGCTCCTCAAGTTAAATTTTTTCCAACCTGATTTTGTTTCTTTACTCGCACTGGTTTCATTTGATTTTGGTCTTGTATCGTGATAAACATTTTCAGCAACCGATTCCTCTACTTTCGATGGGCATAGATTGTGTATGGCTCTTTGGTATGTGCCATTTTCTGTCTTAACAGTTGCTACTCGGATTAGATTATCGCTTCTCTTAACAACTTCGGTTACTCGGCCTAATTTCCATCTCATACGAGTAGGTGGAGCATTCATTTCTTTTATTACAACCATTCTCCCAGGTTATTGTGTTCCGTTTTCCACTTCATCCTTTGTTGCAACAGATGCAAATGTTCTTTTAGCCAGCGTTTCCAGAGGTGTTGCTGTGTGTGTTGTATTTGACAGCAGCTTCCCAAAGTCCTCCAAAATACGGTGATCGAGGTGGAATGAATTTCCAAATAGTTCCATCCTGCAAACATGTGTCCTCGGTTGTAAATTGCACGCGTTCTGAATGAAAAACCCTTCTAAACTCTGTGAGTTCGTGCTTAGCGCCAACAAAGTTAGTTGCATTGTCGCAAAATATGGTTTGACAAACACCTCGTCTGCCGACAAATCTCTTAAGCGCATTTATAAAGACTTCGGAAGACAAATCTCCAACAACTTTAATGTGAACAGCTTTAGTTGAAAAACAAACAAAAACTGCCAGATTGGATTTTGATGGCCTTTTCGCGTTTTACCTCTTACTTTGTAATGCATTTTAACGGGACCACAAAAATCAACTCCTGAGTGATAAAAAGGTCGTGATGGATTGACTCTCTCTGTTGGTAGACCTCCCATCAGTTGATAAATCGCTGTTGGTTTCGATCTGAAACATTTAACACATTTAGAAATAACATGTCTAGCCATGCTGCCTACGCTCAAATCCGTGCAAATGTTTTTCATGTAGCTGAATCAATAGCAACTTGGATACAATACTGTTTTTTGGTAAAAGTATCTGGTGCTTGACATCTGGTAATAAATGCAACTGTTTTAATCTACCTCCGACTCTTATTAAGTTGATTTTCTCATCGAAATACGGATCTAACGACGATATACTTGATTGTGTATGGACCATTCCAATTTTCATCAGTAGCTCATATTCATTGGGAAATGCAGTTCTCTATACTTGAATCAAAAGCAGACGATTTGCTTGATATGATTCTCCAACTTCTCAATTCTTTACGTTTCCTGCAATTGTTATAAAATCGGTAACAAAGTGAGAAAATTCTTTTCAAAGTTTTAAAGGAATTTTTGTGATTAAGCTTTTCTACTGGATCTGCGATAATTGAAGTTGTTAGAACTGATTTGATTTTACGATATCCGGGAATAACTTCAGTACAATCCATTCAGTCTCGGTCCAAAACGTTGATTTAATATTTTTCGAAAGATTGTCCTTTGGATAGCACAAAGATGGATTATGTTCTCCTTTTATGTAACTCTACTGCTGAATATCTGCACACGCTTCGATTTTGGCTACCCTATTAGTATAGTAATATATGCTGTCAATTTGACGTACCTTTTTCACCAACTCTACCATCAAAACATCTCCTTGTAATTCTAGCCTAGCTATAAGGGGCCCCACTCTAGACTTCGAGCAAAGTAGTTGGAAGTAGATTTTGCCATCTTTGTGAATAGATCTGATATACAAACATGATCCATATACGCTAAGACTGCTATCCGAAAATGCATATAATTCAATTACCTTTGCAGAGGGTATACGAGTAAGAACATAACGTGGAATGTTGTGTTCATTTAACGCTGAAAATTGCTGCACAGATCTCCTCCAATTATGAGCCTATTCAGGTAGTAACGTTTCGTCCCACGATAGTTTAGTTTTCCACAGCTCCTGCAGGAATAACTTACCAAGCATAATCACGGGTCCGATCAATCCCAACGGATCAAATAATCTTGTAAGGTCCGCGAGAACAGTTCTTTTACATATTTTTTCACTAGCTTTGCTTATTAGTTCGGTTTTGAAACTATATTTAAATATATCTCGTGATGGTTCCCAGATTAGTCCCAAATTCTTAACCACTTCTGACTGATAAAAGGTAACTAGGTTCTCCTCGTGCTCTTCTGGAACTTTTTTTAAGACCATTGGGTCATTTGCACAAAACTTCCGCAATTCAAAGTTACCCATTTCAAGCACTTGTTTAATTTCATTTAATTAGTTTAATTTTACGAGCTTCAGCTACTGTTTCTGCACCTGTTAGACAGTCATTTACGTAGATACGTATTATTTTGGATATTAAATGACGCTTTTCGAATTTTTGAATGTTGTCTTCTGTCAATTTATTAAGACTTAATATGGTGCAGAGGCTGTTAGAGTACTTAATTGTTAAAGTGCTTAATTGATACGTTTTTAGCGGAAGATTTTATTGTGGTGTCCACAAAATTAATTGGTAAGGTAGATTTTCTTGTTTCACCATAATCTGCCTATACATTTTGCTTTTATTGCAGGTAAAAACATATCTACGCATTCTAAAGTTAATAATGATAGAAAACAAATCAGGTTGGACTGTTGGACCGACCATCAAAATATCGTTGAAGGATTTTCCGCTGCTGCTCTTTGCCGATGCATCAAGGACAACAAGAAGTTTTGTTGATGAACTTTCAGGTTTCAAAATACCATGGTGAGGAAGCATGTAATATATTCCGGTTATTTGATTATCTGATATAACGCTCATATGGCCTAAAAACTCATACTACTAGATGAATTTATCCTATTCATCATTCAGTTCTGGGTTTTTTTTTCTAGTTTTTTCTACAAAGATAAAAACATTCTTCTTGCCATCTCAATGGAATCTACTAAAGGTGTTGCTGGATCATTTTTAAAAGCCAATTTTACGATGAAGTTCTTACTCTCAAACGTTATACTATTTTTAAAATGCTCTTCACACCTGAACTCTTCCTTGCTCATGGTTTTTACCGGAGTATCATGACATTCCGTCTCCCAAAAACTTCGCACTAATTTATCCAATGCAGATAAGGTGGATTTCGTTACAATAAGAGCAAAATATTCCTTTTGCTAATTCCGTGCTTCCTGTAACTATCCAGCCCAATTTAGAGTTTCTCAAAACTGGTAGATTATATCCGCATCGTATCTCCCCCCGAAGGAGCAGGTCAAAGAAAATTTCTGCCCCTATGAACATGTCGATCGGTTCATTCTTATGGAAATTGGTGTCTGCCAGTTCTACTTCTGAGGGTATACTTAAAGTTGTAGCATCAAGTTCTATATTTGATTGATAGTCAGTTATTTTTGGCAAAATTACTGCATCAATAGAAGCGGAAAATGATGAAGATCTTGATTTGGACGTTATGCTCGTGATATACTGTGCTTGATTATCTTGGGAGCCAATTCCACTAATTGGAATATTTAATCTCGATATTTTTGCTCCAATTTGTTGAGCCAATTTTTTTGTTACGAAGTGCAACTGTGATCCTGAATCTAGTAACACCCGACATGGAATTCTAGTGCCGTACGAGGAAATGGCATTGACATCACCTGTTGCTAAATATATATGCTTATTTTTATATTGCAGCATTGGCTACTGTACTAGCTTTTTTATTACTTAAAAAATCATTGTAATTAAGGTTAGACTTACTAGACTAAACCAATGGCGGTGAGTTGTTGCTGTGCGCTGGCTGGCTTGCTTTTTACTCTGCTTCAGTGTAGACCTTCCTTATTGGTGCAAAAGCGTGTTATGCCTTTGATCGCATTTTTGATATCCTCTGGACTGGCATGATCGGGGGAAGTGGCCAACCTTAAAACAGTTTCTACAGATCTTCAGATTCCGCACCGCTTGCTCTCGTGCTACATCTGGAAAGGAAAGAATTTTATTAAAATTGAAAATTTTATGGTTATTTGAATTGCACAAAGTGCAATTCTGATACTCTTGGGTGCTTGCTGCAACTCCCACTGATGACTTCGATTTGCTCTCCTTACTGTTGATCGCCTCTAGGGTCTGGAACCTGGCATCCTGTTTCTTGAATCGGTAAGTGATTGCTCAAACAATGTCCTACTTTCTTTGTCCATTTCAGCATCGCATAGGCAATCAAAGGGTCCCAACCATGTGTATCGAAGCCAAGGTTCTCTATCGCCTGCAAAACTTGCTTTGTTGTGTCATGCAGCTTCCTTAGACTGTTTCCCGTCCCTGTCGTGCTTGATTGTGTAAGGATTCTTGTGAGTTGTGCTGTAAACCACAACCTCTTGTTATCATAACGATCAACAAAGGTTTTCCAAGCTACCTCATAGTTAACGTCAGTTGGTTGAAAATGCTTGATAAGTATAGCTCTTGTGCAGGAGAAATACGATTATCATGAATAAGTTGTTTGAACAGATCGTAAAATTGTCTTCAATTCAAGTAATCCCCATCAAATTTGGGAAGCTCTATTTTTGGCAACTACATTGCTGTGTTGATAGTTGCTGACCAGGTTTGCGGAACCATTGCGTCACCATACAATTGTAATAGAGCCCTTTCCACGCACTCCAGCAACTCAAAGTAACTTTCTGTGTCTTGAGTTGTTATATCGTCCTCCATTCTATGATACAGTGTTGATATTTCCTCCCAATTCTGCTGCACTGTTTTTAGCTTTATCTGGCAGAATTTCTGGAAAAAGGTTGATTTTTTTGAGATTGGTACTTATCTATAGATTTTTTTAAAATTTCTACTAGTAAATAAAATCTATCTTTCATATTCATTGCCATAGGCTTTCTCAGGCTCGTCTTTGGCTCGCACTTAGATGCTCCTTTAAGTACTGCCCTTTCTTCGTATTTGTCTTAACGGCTGGCTCAACATTTTTGGGGACCTGTTTCTTCCGGAGCCCGCTATCTGCTGTTAAAGCGTCCAATCGGCCCACGATGTCATCATGCTTTTTTCTGCAATCCTTCGAATGGTTTCGAAGTAGTCCTTTTTGCAATATGGATGTTCTAATTGTTGAGAAAAACCATTTCGAATTATGTTGTCGATATTATCAAATTGATCCCAGTTTTTTGTCAATTCTGCCAGTCTATCCTCGAGGTATTTGCGAGTTTTTCTTACCATTCTCACAATTTGTTCTCCAACTAGTTCGTGTTGATCGTCGAAGTACTCTAAATTCTTTCGTTGATTAGTGCTTTCGAGCTGCGACATTATTTATTTAAAAACTTTACACTGAATATTATTGAAAAAATCTTTTCACTTTGTAAGTGACTGAATTTCACTTATTTGTTCACTATGAATATAACAAGTAATCACTATAACTGTCCTGTCACGGTCGCCAAAATTATGTTAACTTTATAGTGACACAAACAAAAAAGACAACACTTTATTTGATATTTTAGTAAATTTATATTTATTTGACTTCGTCGTTTCGTGGTTCTGTTGGAACTAAACTTTTAATTTACATCTATCCACTAAAAGAATCTTTCGAGTTTTTTGATTTCAGATGAACTAAACCGGAGATATCGTTACCATCGCCGAACACCTTTTTTGAGAGGATTTTCAGGAGCACACCAAGTCGGTATTTTTACAAATCATTAGTACCATTATAAACTTAAATGCTGTCACTAAATGTACCTATATCTCTTGTTTTTGTAAAATGAAATACCTTTTCGGAAAAAAATCTTAAAAAAGCGTCTTTTTTCGTCCTTGCAATTGCGTATAATGACTTACATTTCAAACAGTATAATAATATCAATAATAATGTAGGAAACTACTGCAACACAATCGCTTTATTCAATACAATTACAATTGGCTTTTCTCAACAACATTTACTTTACTTTATCTTTTATTTAAACCACTTTACCACTACTTGTAATTCATATTTCAAATTCCATTTCAGAACTTGATTGCATATCTTGGGGGATGCTGATATTTATATTCCCGTGACATCTTTTGAGAACATTTAGCTTTCCATTTTGCTAGAAAATTTGACAAAATTTACCATTCTCCAATGGTTGAGTCTTCTGCTATTCAAATATAGATGGCGATGTTCACATTCAAACGGATATCGCAATATATTGTAATAATTTGGCATTAAAGTAGGTAATGGTAAACCATTGCTTTCAAGTTATAAGGTCATTATCATCCACCAAAGTTACACGCGTCGTGTCCCGGCCAGTATATAATCAGCGCGAGAACATGTTTAGCGCAAATGCTATCGTTTACGGTACAATTGAACAATACTTTGTAGTCCTGAACTATCTTCTTAAAATTGTGCTTTTCAGGGCAATTTTTTCTTTCCGAATTTCGAAAATTATTTTTCTAAATTTTTATTTCTTTCTATTTCTTTTCCACAAATATTACCATTTCGATGTACACGTACGTAGTGAAGTGGCCGCGAAATTATCCGAGTCCGCCTCCTTATCTTCACTCCACCCTGTCATCGCCAAGAGGATAATTACAAGAAAACGTGCAGTGACTGTAGCGCTGGTAAAGTGGAGCTGTCGATACAGCTCGATAATGAATATATGTACATACAGTGTTGGTCAAAACTATAGCACGAAAAATGGTCATATAGGAAAAAAGTAAAGAATATTAAAAAAACTTATGAGAGTTTAAAAACTTTTATATTTTCGTTTTCACAAAATATTATATATATAATTTTTAATAAAATATAATAATTAAAAATCCATTGAAAAATAAGTGGACAAAACTATAGCACATTTTCGAATTTATAAACAAATAACACAAAAAAAGTTTTTGAAACTAATACTTAGTGGAATATCCATTATTTTTGACTACCGCAGCGCATCGACGAGGCATTGAGGCAATTAGATTTTCAATAGTATGCATTCCAGGCAATTTGTGCTTGTGGTAGCAGTGAGTCCAAATTATTGCATTTCGTGCGATCACTCCTTTGATCTACAATTCCCCATAGATTCTCTATTAGGTTGAGATCAGGAGATTGCGCTGGCCACTTCATTACAGTTATTTCGCTTTCGTTAAGCCAATCCTTCACAAGTTTAACGGTATGTTTAGGATTGTTGTCATGTTGGAAAATCCATCGCAGCGGCATATTCTCCTCAGCATAAGGAAGCACGACGTTTTGAAGGATATCCCGGTGCACAAAACGATCCATTCAGTGCTGTTCGGAGCTTTGACTGGTAAAGTACTTCTAAACATAAGCGTGTGTCAAAACAACTCAAAATTCCCAAACGAAATCGGTCACCTAAACAATAATAAAACAATTCTAGAACAAACTATTTCGCGCCGTTGCAGTGTCTACCGGATTCGGACAACGAAGACATAGACTGTGATGAAGTTTTATCTCCATCCGCCTTGGATAAAAAAAGCAAAAATCCCCTCGGTGTACGTTTTGCAAAAAAACTCTCCTTCGCGAGAATAAAATTGACAATTATTTTGTTAAAAAAATAAGTATCGGCATAAAGGTTTCTTGTGCAAGTGTAGAATCCCATCAAAAATTGCGCAATATACTTAAAGTAAAAAACATACATTTCTTCACTCATGACCTACCAACGTCAAGGTCATTTAAAGTTATTTTGTATGGACTAGATGAGTTACCTGTAGAAGAGCTAAAAGCTGAACTAGTGTCAATCGGGTTGAAATGTCAAAACATTAAGCTTATTAGAAAGTAGTATGATCGTTTCGTCGATGTATTTTATTTAGTTTTTCTCGAAAGCGGATGTATTCGACTCGGAGAGCTTAAGAAAAACTTCAGATCAGTCTTTAAGACTCAGGTTAAGTGGGATTTCTCCGAGTGCCACAAAGCTGATGAATGCGCTTCAAAAAATTTTAAATGTGCCAACTGCAATGGAACACACAAATCAACTGATCTTGCATGTGTTAGTTGTCAAAATTTTATGGAAATGAGAGAAAAGCTCACTGCCAAAAACAAAACAAAACGTGTTAGAAGGGCAGAACCAACTTTTGAAGCCAACATCATGGATTTTCCCCCACTACCATTAAATCGAAGTGTATCAGCTAGCATGACACCCAAAACTGCAAACACCTTCAACTACAACACATCGAATTCATGGACCAAAACTACCAACAACAACGTGAAGAACCACGAAGAGTTTTTTTCTCCCGAAGAAATAAATTCACTCAGTGCAGAGATGATCACCTTGCTCGGTAATTATACTACTAAGGCAGAATAATTTAATACCATTACAAAGCTTGCAATTAAATATCTGTATAAAACTAAGTAATGAGTTTATGTAGCTTAAACATAATTTGTTGGCATGCTAGAAGCATTCGAGGAAAGCAATTAGAATTTTATTCTATTCTTAGTAAATTTAATATTGACTTAGCATTAGTTTCTGAGACATGGTTAAACTCAACAGATCGTTTGTGTAATTCCGTGTATAAATGTTATCGTTTGGATAGGGAAGAGAGAAGTGGTGGCGGTGTTGCCGTGTTAATACATAAAGTACTTCCTATTATAAAAATGAAATTAATTGGAGCCATTGGTATTGAAATTCCTTTTGTTAATGGCCTATAGCTAAAAATTTATAGCTCTTATTTTCCAGGTTGGGCAACCTCACCTCAAAAAAGAGTTGATCTCCGCAATGACCTTCTACGGTTAATTAATACTACCGATTTGTTCCTAATAGGTGGTGACTTTAACTGCAGGCATAGGAATTGGGGTTGCCTTAGAGCAAATGCTTGGGGTAACATTCTAGCTGACCTAAATTCAAGACATAATTTTGAAATTCTTTTTCCACCTAATCCTTCTTACATTCCGTCTAGCAGAAATAGAAACCCATCCACATTAGATCTATTTCTTATAAACATGCCTGACCTCTTTACTCCGACCATTTACCTGTTAAGTGTAGTGTAATAGCTTCTCCAGTGCAATGCACACACCAAGGAAATGCAAACTGGAACTTGTTTAGGAGCCTGACTAAGGTAAAACTAGAAAATTCTCTGGTTGAAAATAACAGCCCATCTCACATCGATAAGAATGTCAATTCTTTTACTCATGCGATTTTGGAAAGCGTTGAACAGTCAGTGCCAAAAAGAACGATAGTAAGACATGCTTCCAATGTTCTTCCGCATTACATTCTTGAAATGATAGCACTAAGAAACACTTGCAGATCCAGAAGGAGACGTACAAGAAATGACTTCTATCTCGGACAATATAAACAGATGAATGCTCTAGTTAAATATGCTATAGCCAACTTTAGAAACCAATCGTGGAACAAAAGACTACAAGGTTTAGATAAAGGAAGCCAACCATTTTGGAATGTCATTAAAATAATAAAGAAAAAAAATACCTATATTCCTTCACTAAAGGTTGGTAGCTCTGTAATGTTTTTTTGCCCCGAAAAAGCAAACTCGCTTGCAGTTAACTTTAGGGATTCGCCGACAACCCACAATCAATCTTCCGTTGACCAGTCAGTGAACTTTGTTAATTCACATTCCTCTTTTAATAATATTACTCTAATACCCCTTAAGGAACTAAAAGATGTTATGAGTAATTTAAAAACGAGGAAAGCCTCCGGTTTTGATGGAATAAGAGACCTCTATCTTAAAAATCTCCCAGATATTGCTCTTAATAAATTGACGGATCTATTTAACAACTGTCTTAGATTGGGATACTTCCCCAATGACTGGAAAACTGCTAAGGTAATTCCAATTTTAAAACCTGGGAAAGCACCTGGCTTACCTTATAGTTACAGGCCAATTAGTCTGCTAAGTTCACTTCGTAAGTGCCTGGAAAAAATTATAAAGAACAGAGTTCTAATTTTCATTGCTAACAATGCAATTTTGATCCCAGAGCAATTCGGATTTAGAGCTTTTCACAGCACTACTCATCAAGTGCATTGGATCACAAATCATGTTAAAAAAAATCTGTCAGAGGGTAAAAGTACTGGCATGGTCATCTTGGACATAGAAACATTCACATAGTGAATTTTAACTTTCCCTTACATTTAATTAAAATCATCCAGTCGTTTCTATCCTCCCGAAGTTTCAAGGTATCCATTAACGGGAGCCTCTCAAACAATGAAGTGATGCATGCTGGAGTTCCTCAGGGATCTGTTCTTGGACCAGTGTTCTTCAATATATATACGTCGGAGTTCCCCAACTTAGACAACTGTGATATTGCCTTATTTGCTGACGATACGTGTATTTATTCCTCAGATGCAATCGGTTTCAATGTTTAAACTAATCTGCAATCAGGCTTAAATGCTGTCGAAGCGTATTGTAGTAAATGGAAAATTAAAATTAGTTCTACAAAGACTCAAGCTATTTTTTACACACGTAAAAGGAAAGCTTGTTTACTTCCAAGTAACAGTCTTCAAATCAACGGTGTATAGGTCGAGTGGAAGTCGAATGTAAAGTATCTTGGCATTCACTTAGATAAACGGTTAACATTCAAGCCTCACATTCAAGAAGTCTTTTGTTACCGCCGAATTCTCTATCCAACGCGTCGTACCACGGAAGAGTGCCCGACCACCACGAAGAGTGGTCGTAGGTTAAGATGGTGAAAATGGGCGCCACGCGATTGCTCTTCCGCTTAACTACCCACACCCAGAATCGCGACTAAATGTGAGATTCGCGCTCCTTTTATTATGACAAATCAAACAAAATAAAAAAAAAAAACGAATGTTTTCTCCAACGTTACAAAAATTTGAGGTTCCTTTAATTTCACTTAAAGTATAGTGTGTAATTACAAATTCGAGCTTACAATCTAGCTTAATCCTACCTTAACAAATCCAAATAGCTTACGATTAGAATAGAAAACCAAAAAAAAAAGAAAAGAAACTCAAAAAAAAGGAAGTAAAAAAAAAAAAAAAAAAAAAAAGAAACATTAAACTAAAATCGCGGGAACGAACCCAGAACTTCTATCATTCGCGACACGAACAGCAAAATCAGCTGAAGCGAACCCACTACTATATAATGTACATATGCCCGCGTATGGAGAATTTTAGCGTGATAATACGTATAATAATATATATACCATATATAATTTATTATAAATATATGTATCCTTATCTGCTAAATATCGCTGCTTCCAGTCCGGCTCGATTCGTCTCGATCCTCTTGACTCCAGTCGGTTTTTTTTTTATTGCAAACACAAGCACCCAATGGTCACAAAAAAAAAAAAAATGAATAGGGCAAAGAACTCGGAGTGTCTAACGATCTCCAGCCACCAAGGAAAAATTATTACGCACACAAGAAAAGACGTTTTCCGATCGTTTCTATATTTTTTTTTTTTTTTATTATTCTACCAGTTTTCAGTTTCAGTTTTAATGCATTTTTATTTGACTTCATTAATTAACTCTTACATGCTATACAAAAAAACGCTTAAAAATTAGCTTAAATAACTTAAAAGTAATCTTATTGTAACTTACTGGCCCCATGCGGGCACTCTAGGTTAAACATAATATTTAAATCTTTGCCTTTCGACGTTGCTTACAGTCTATTTTTATTTTTCTTTTTACATATATTAACACTAAAACTAAGAAAATGAATTTTAATTTAAAAAAACTTAGTATAAGGACTTTTTTTGTTATAATATAAAAACTTAACAACTAAACCAATAAACTACCTAAAAATAAATCTTAACCTACTTAATCCTACTTAAACTTAAGCTTAAACTACTTAAACTACCCCTTATTTCAGATTGTGTTACCCACATCTGTTCTAATATAATTTTTTTTTTTTTTTTTTTTTTTTTAATTTTTTTTTTGGGTATTTTATTTTTTATTTTTTATTTTTTTATTTTTTTTTTTCTTCCCTTAAATCTAACTTAATCTACCTAAAACTATGTAAGCCGGCCATGGCTAACCAAATAAACAGATGACCGACTTTGCTTCACATGAAGCTATCTATAACTTGAGGAATTCGACGACGAACCTTCCCCTCCTTCCAATAGCCACCAAAATTGTTGGTGCTGCCGAGCAACATCCCTCATGTCGCGACTCCCTACCGCCCTACTGAACCGGAGACGCTCCGCACTGCCATGTGCGACGTCTCTGTCGTAGTTGAGTCGCCTGTCCCCAGCTGTCCGAGCGACGTGGAAGATTAGCGGCACCGCTAACCTGTCCTGGATCAGACCTTTCATATCTAGGTAGAGGAACGCTTCTGGAGGAATAAAGCCGTCAAAGCGAACTCTCTCATGATACATATAATTGGGGTAGTAAGCCCCGGAGATCAGGTTGTTCGATGAGGTCATTGCTCTTACAATGTGCCTTCGAGTCAACTTAATGACGAAATTGTCCACTCTTATTAGGTTCGCCCTATTGTATAAGACCTCATTACGATAGAATTTTATGTACTCAGATTCTGGTGTTCTGTATAAGCGAAGACAAGTCCTAAGACAAGCCCTCTCGAACACCCTAATCTTTTCCAATAAGCTTGCTCTCACGTTAAACCACACGGGACAACCAAATACAAGCATAGGCCGGATGAGGGCCATGTAGCAGATCACCTTCACCCTCGCATCGAGTTGGCTGTTATAAAACAGTCTCTTTGTAAGGGCAAAAGCACCTTTGGCTCTGGCCAGAGCAATATCTATATGTTTGTTAAAATACAGATATCGGTCTAGCCAGATCCCAAGGTATCTGACTACATTTCGACAAGCAAGTGGCTGCTCGTGCTGTCCCACGATCGAAAACTTCCGCCAATTCTTTCTGGTATCCCTAGAGGCCCCAGACAAAGGCGTCCTAAACAAAATGGTTTCCGATTTCTGAAAGTTGATTTTCAACTTCCAATCATCGCAATATCGCTTAATTTTATCGAAGTCACGTTGCAAAAGTATGTTAATGACCTCAATTTTTGGACCTGATCTGTACACGATTAAGTCGTCTGCGTACGCTATGGCATGGTGAAGTGAACCTATCAGATCACTTGTGTAAATGTTGAATAGGATCGGCGAATTTACCGCACCTTGTTGCAGACCGTTTTTAATGTTAAATATTCCAGCAGAAGTCACATCGCCATTCTTCACGATGAACTGTCTACTGGAGAGCATATCAAAAAGAATATACAGCAGTGGTTTACTAATGCCCAACCTGTCCAGCTTGAAGAAGAGTCCCTCTAGCCATACGGTGTCGAAGGCCTTCTCCAAGTCAATCAGGCAGGCACCAGTGCACTGTTTCTTGCCTTTGTTCCATTGGATATCAGAAACCAGTTTAGACGCGGCATGAATGATATCATGCCCCGCCTTGAAACCGAATTGATTATCCGGAACTATATGTTTGTCCTCAACCCACTTAGTCAGGACTCTATTGATCACCTTCTCAAAAACTTTACTGATGTTTGGAAGAAGACTGATCGAGCGGAGATTCGCCGGATTGGATGTGTCTTTATCCCTTTTAGGTATGGGATGTACCACCGCAATTTTCCAATGCGCTGGATAATATGCATTATTCATTGCATTATTAAACAGGGTGGTATAAATGTCCACCGCTTCTAGTGGGAGATGTCGAAGCACAATGTTCGGTATTTCATCGGTTCCCACTGATTTCTTACTTCTAAGTGATTCGAAGATCGTTTGGAGCTCTTCTTTCGAAATGAACGGGGGTAGTACCCTGTCGTCGGCGATGGCATTATTTGCCATATTGTCGTCACTGAACTGGGTGAAACCCGAGTTCTCGAATCGCCAGTTCACTATTTCATTTCGAAAGTAGAAATTGTGCACAAGGACTCGATTTTCCAGGTCGTGGTTGGGACCAATGATGTCATTCGCCTTGTACACTTCCTGGAAAGTCGCTCCTATAGCCTCTACTTTCTCCTGCGGATCCTCGATCACAAAGAAGTTGTCATCATCAACTGCCTCATTTGGATCGATGCCTGCTGCTACAAGTATTTGTTCGTTGTTCGTCGTTCGGGCGATTTTGAGACATGGAAGGTCGTTTTGATTATTTCTCCGAAATATTTTATTTATTTGCGGGAACATATTCGGGTTGCTGGTGTTTACTGCCCGAATTTTATTGTTCCAATACAAACTTACAGAGTTTCTGTAATTTTCCTTTATTAATGTCTGGAGGTTTTTAATCGACGACTTCAATGTCATGATCTCCGGGTTATGTCTGTCAGTAAACTGTCTGTACAAGGTTTTTAGTCTTGACAGCAGTCTACTTTTTTGTCGGTGCAGTGCGTCAATAGTTGCGTTGCGGAATAAGTCTTCGTCATCAGTGTGTTGATACCGAGGTATCGTTTTGTCCATTGTTCGTTTAATTGTCTCGTCCATTAGTCTAAGATACCTGTCAATCTCCTCGTTTGACAGATTTCTGTTGGACGGTAGGTAGAGCGAATTCGAGGAGAGTGCTCTCGTCAGTGTTCTGGAGAAGTGCGTCCAGCGCACCCTACTATAGTTGTAGGAATGCCTTTGAACAAACTCGTCCAATTCCGCAATTTCGTTTGGAACGGTTATTTCGGTACTGAGACCGCAATGGTCACTGTCATACACAAACGTGCGTAGACAGTTTATGGTATGTTGGTTAGTACATGTCAGGTGTATTCGTGTGTCGAACAGCAAGAGGTCCAAATAGGAACCATGTCTGGGAAACGACGGACTATCCGTCGCCTTGAGGCCGAGTCGATACATTATACTATGCTGACCCCACCAATTGAAAAGTAGGTTCCCTCTAGTATTTGGTGTATTATTTCCCCAATCTCTATGTTTGGCGTTGAAATCTCCGCCGATAATAAAGTAGTTCTCCTCCAATTCCAGTCTTAGGAATCGAAAAAGTATCTCGAGCTCTGAGATAAATAAGGTGGATTGAGTAGCTTTAGGTGCATAAACAGACACCATGTATAACCGCTTTCCACTACGGAGAGGGATGTACATGACACATGCTTCCAGCACCTGGAACCTACGTACTACACGACTGTATATTCTTTTGAAACGCAGTCCTTTTCTAACAAAGATCGCAACACCTCCTCCTTGAATGGAGTTGGGTCGGTTTCTTCGTAATATTTTATATCTTCTGTGCCTCATTTTGTGTCTTTTGGTAAGCTTAGTTTCGCTAACCAAAAGCACATCAGGGGCTTGGTCTTTAAGCAACTTAAACAGTGTGGCTCTTCGTTCGAACCTAATCAGTGAATTAACATTCACTGCAAGGACCTTCAGGGTTTGCTCCGCCATGTGCGTACCCATTACGACTGGAGGTGCGTTAGGCCCGGCAGCAGCGCGTATATTTGATCTACCCGCGTAGCCTGTTCCTGTATTTGACGCTGAAGCTGAGCCATCTGCCCCTGAATAGAGAGCAAGATAGCCAGCATGTCAGGTACAGGTTCCGGTGCTCTAGGCGCTGGGGCCTGAGAAGCTACCTTTGCTTGTTGTACCGTATTTCCCCTTCCTGCCGCCATT
Organism: Volucella zonaria; assembly: GCA_963966105.1. Classification (NCBI taxonomy): domain Eukaryota; kingdom Metazoa; phylum Arthropoda; class Insecta; order Diptera; family Syrphidae; genus Volucella; species Volucella zonaria. The sequence continues at coordinate 34,851,170 of OZ014533.1, read as the reverse complement.
TGGGCGTAGGTAACGTGGGGAGTAACGGCTGGTGTTTGTGCCTGAACGAGTGGACGTTTAACTTCCACTTTCTGCTGCCGAGCCAGATTTACTCGCTTTATGTATTGGAATTTGGGACAACCCCGATAGTTTGCGGTGTGTCCCGTGTTCCTGCATAAAGCACAAGAGAGTTGGCTTTTTTCAGACGCTCCGTCCTTACCTAGAGCGCACTCCTCGGATTTGTGGTTCTTTCCACACTTCACACATCGAGGCTGCATTTCGCAGTTCGACGCGGCGTGCCCGAACCTTTGACAGCGAACACATTGTAAAATGTTTTCGCTCCTCTTTAATTTTTCCCAGTGTACAACCTGGTAGTCTAGGATTTTGATACTCCTTAGACCATCCAGTTTGCTGTCGGGACTTAACTGAACCAGGAAGAACGGTAGTTTCCGCTTCTCCCTTTTGGCTCTAGCCGTGACAAATGGCTTGACCCCCACGAATTTGAGCCCTTCGCACTCCTTCTCTTTCAGCAGTGCAAGGAGCTCCTCCGGATCGGTAGACGGTTCTAACCCCCTCAGCAGCATTGTTTGCAGCTTCTCCCCCTTCGGGGTGTAGGAGAAGAACTCCGTCGTCGAATCCTTCAATAAACTTTTAATTTTATGGTAGCGCTCCACTGTATTGCAGTGGATCGCATGCCTGTCTAAACTAAGTCTTTTAACAAAAAAATTATTGCCTATGGCCGACTTACATAATTCTATAGTGTCTTTCAACTCCATCTTAAACGTGTTGATTGGTGGTACCCGTATTTTGGTTGTTTTCTGCTGTTGCTGTTGTTGTTGTTGCTGCTGTTGTTGTTGTTGTTGTTGTTGTTGTTGCTGCTGTTGTTGCTGCTTCTGCTGCTGCGATTTTTGTTGCTGTTTATGCTTTTCTTGTGGTTGCGCATTTTTCTTTGTAAGTTCTTGTGACTGTTTCTGTATTTGTTGTTGTTTTAATGGATGTTTCAGTTTTTGTGGTATCTCCACGTTTACATTTTGTTGTTGCTGAGGGCTCTGGAGTTGTTGTATTTTTTCCATCTCCCTCCTTGCCACTTGCTTTGCCTTAATAGCAAGCACTCTTTGCTGTAGCTCTTTAATGCTACTATTAATAGCTTCGACCTCGTCGTCTTCGTCATCTGACTCAGATGCTGCTAGGGATGCGAAGCTATTGTCTGCTCCCATGTAGTGGCCTTCCCCACCATCTGATACATACGGGTAATCAATTTTATCTGACACTTGCCTCTTTGGTTTTAATGCTTCCCTTGCTGCTGTTGTTGGCGCCCTTTCCCTCACTCCAACATGCAGCATTTCTGAAGAAGCTGATAGGGAAGGGCGCTTTACGAGATTCGGAGTCGGCCTCAGCTTTCTCCTCCTCTTTGTAGCTATTTCTGTTGTTGTTGTTGTTGCTTTTTGTTGTACTGACATTACGGCCTGATCATCAGATGACATCACGCCATCTGCTGACCCCGCTATTGGAATAGCGGACCGCTCACTTCCACTCATCACACGATGATCTGATCACTTTTTGTTTATGCAGTTGTCTTATTGATTTAAACTTTTTTAAAAATAAAAATTCGATGTAATTTTTTCGGGAATCGAACCCACGACCCCCGGTTTGTCGGCCGACACCACTACCACTGGGCCACCGAAGCACTTGGCCAAACGTTTCTAATTATAGTTTCCTTTAGTTCACTTTTAACTTTTTAACTTTACTAGAAGCCGAAACACGTCTATCCTCTAACAAGGTCTATGAACGACTGATTTTTTATTATTCTTCTACCGAACAGCTACGGATTTCCCGCTTGGTTCAAGGGTTTGTTCTTCTGCCTTTTCAATTAAGATAACACTTTTCTTTATTTTTTTTTTTTTTTTTTTTTTTTTTTTTTTTTTTTTTTATTTCATTTATTTGTCCTATGCGTAGGGGAACGAACAAGGGCACTAAGTCTACACTAATCCCGTCTTATCTCACAATCCTTTGTTTTATTTTTGTTTTCCTTATATCCGTACATCTGTTTTTTTTCGTTAAACAATTCCCGCACTCGTCAGTTAATTTTCCTCGACCTTTTTTTTTTGAACTACGACCGATCTCCTTGACTGGCTCTTCACAACCTGACCTTTCTTTTCCAACCCAGCCACCAAGAAGCCTCCAAATTTCACTCAACACTCAAACGGTACGTCCTTCTCTCCTAACAACTGGTTCATCGGACCACATCTCCTGATCATACAGCTCCGCTAATCCCAACAATAGGTCATCACACCATAACATGACGATGGAAATTTTGTTCCAAAAGAATGAAAAAAACAAAAAAAAAAGGACGACTGCTATCCGACATGGGGACTCGAACCTAGGAATGTATACGACTTTTTGCCGGGTTCGCTACCCGTGGAGCTAAGCTTCGCTAGCGACAACTGAGTGCTGGTGCTTATATCTAGTGGTGTTCAAACTAAGTGGTATTATTCTGCTGATTCCCAAGAGGTGGACGAAAACCTATTGACGCAACCCATAATACTCCCCCCTTCCTTTCTAAAGGTTTTCGTCGCTTAGTAACCGACTCATACAGAATTACTATTAGACAAGGTCGTCTTTATTCGTAAATAGTTTTAGATCTTGCGCATGCCACACTCCTACCTTTTTCCCATTACGATCAGCTAACTCGTATGTCCAAGGTGAAACCCGTTTAATAATTTCAAAAGGCCCTACATACTTTGGTGCAAGTTTCGCAGAAAAAAATCTAGCAGCATCGGAGAGAACGAAGTTTTTCCTAAGTACCAAATCCTTTGGGTAAAACTTAATATCTCGGCGACGTAAATTATACTGGCTGGAGGATTTGTGAGCCGAACTTTGCATACTCGCCCTAACGTCTTCCACTAATTCACCCAACGCCTTTGACCACGCCTGAACATCAACCGACCTATCTGCAATAAAGCCCTCTGCAGGAAAAGGGGATCCATCGCCTTTAACCTGCATTTCCCTGCCGAACATAACAAAATAAGGGGTCGTCTTTAGGACTTCATGCGTTGCATTACGGATGGCACACGCCACTTTTGGTAGAAGGATATCCCAGCTGCGATGATTGTTGGAAATATATGCTCGGAGTTTAGTTTTCAAGGTTTGATTATACCTTTCCGCGGGGTTGGCCTGTGGGTGATAAACTGCCGTGAAATCAATTGTAACGCCGTAAGCACGTGCCAGGTCAGTCATCTCCTTACTTCGAAACTGAGCCCCGTTATCACAGACTAACCACTTAGGTACCCCAAATACTAAGAACACCTGTTCCTCCAAGATGGTCCTGACGGATTTTGCTGTAGCTGAACGGACAGGAAAGAATAGGGGAAATTTCGAGAAATAGTCAACTACAGTCAAAATATAGCTGTATCCCCTGGTTGACCGGGGAAGTGGCCCGATGAAATCAACACATAACATATCCCACGGCTTACTAACCTTGTTTCGAGACGCCATAAGTCCTGCTGGTTTTCGTAAGTCAGGTTTCACCGTCTGACAAATTACGCAGCTACGAACGTAACGAGCTATATCATGTCTCATCTTTGGCCAATAATAGCTTCGTGCCACCTTATCGAACGTCTTCTGTATTCCCCCGTGCCCGCTTAAGATATCGTCATGGCACTGTCTCAACACTTCTGCTCTTTTATCCTTTGGAACCACTTGTTTCCACTCATCCCCCTCGCTGTTCAGTTTTGGGTATCTAGAAAGCACCCGTTTGAATAGGATACCCTCCTGCTCTCTCCAGTCGGGATATTTTTCCCCATCTCTCCTAACCAATTCCAGCATTTGGAAATACCATGGATCTTCGGTAGTTAATGACACCGACGCTACGTCCTCCTTTGCCCTAGACAGCGCGTCGGGGACCAAGTGCTCCTTCCCCTTCCTATGCACGACCTTAAAGTTGTACTGCTGCATTTTGACAGCCCATCGGGCCAACCTACCCTGCGGATCTCTCAAATTATTTAACCAGACTAAGGAATGGTGATCAGTTACTACGGTGAAGCTATTCCCTTCCAAGTACGGACGGAGTTTTTCGATCGCCCACAATACGGCCAGGCACTCCCGTTCCGTCGTCGAATAATTCCGCTCCGTCTGGGATAAGGATCTGCTCAAGTAACTAATCACTGTTTCCTCATCTGGCGACTTATTTTGCGTGAGGACAACCCCAATGCCATAACCCGAAGCGTCTGTATGTACGATGAATGGTAAGGAAAAATCTGGGCACGTGAGGATGGGTGCATTCACCAACTTTTCCTTCAACAAGAAAAAAGCAGACTCACAATCCTCGCTCCACAAAAATTTATGTTTTTTCTTGAGAAGCCCAGTTATCGGTGAGATAAGATCTGAAAAATTAGGAACGAAGCGTCTATACCACGAAACCATGCCTACAAACCTTCGCACTGCTGACACAGAAGTTGGTCTAGGATACTCAACCATGCACCTAACCTTATCCGGATCCACTAACAATCCCTTCTCGTTAACTATGTACCCCAAGTATTTCAATTCTGGTTTGCAGAATTCGCACTTCTCTCGACTCAAGACCAAGCCCGCGTCCTTGATACGGTCTAATACGACCCTAAGGATCTCTAAATGCTTCTCAAAAGTCTCTGACACGATAATGACATCATCCAGATAAACGAATACATTCGGCTCGAGGTCGGCTCCAAGGACCGTATCTATAAAACGCTGCCAAGTCGCAGGAGCGTTGTGGAGGCCGAAAGGCATGCGGCAGAATTGATACAATCCTTTTCCCGGAATAGTGAAGGCCGTGTACTTCTTCGAACTCTCTGCCATTGGAATTTGCCAGTAGGCAGATTTAATGTCCAAAGAGGACAAGAATTTAGCATTTTTGAGTTTATCTAGTGTCGCCGAGACATAGGGTATGGGATAGGCGTCTCGCTCTGTCACTTGATTAAGTTTTCGGAAGTCCACACAAAAACGATACTTCCCATCTTTCTTCTTGACCAGTAAGACAGGGGAGGACCAAGGACTACAAGAAGGTTCGATAACGCCCGTCTGGAGCATTTCATCCACTTCCTTGTTAATATTTTCCTGGACTACTGGCGAAACAGGATAATAACGCTGTTTGATGGGGTCAGCCTTAGTTCTGATAACGTGTTCAACGAGATTGGTACACCCTATACCATCACCCATCGACGCAAATACTCTTTCAACCAATTCGTCAAGACATTTTCTCTGCCCACTCTGTAGTTTAAACCCCTCCCCAACTTCCATCAATTCTTCTCTGAAATTCCATACGCGCTTCCCTATGTCTGGAATTATGGAAAACCGTTCCCAGAAATCCGCTCCCAGAATAAGGCCATGCGCTAGTTTAGGAATCACAAGAATCTCCATTATTTTTATTACATTTTCGACCCTGATAGGCACATTCAGCGCTCCGATCACTTCTACCCCATCCCCATTAGCTACTGTAACCGACTTAATCTCTACCCTCTTCAACCTGCATTTTAAGGACCCCAAAGCTTCCCAACCTGAACTACCAAGAATCGTTCTAGAAGCTCCTGAATCTAACAACCCCAACAACTTAACACCATAAATTTCAACACTTAAGTATGGACGAGGATCTAATCCCTTACTCTCTAATATAAAATCTAACGCTATATTACACCCCACTGTCGGCTTCCTTGTACTCACGGCGGCTCCCTTCCCTCGACTCAATGACCCGCCTGTCTTTAAGCCGATGGGTTGTTTCCCTGCATCGTCACTTGTGGCGTGCAACGTGGACAACGACGTCGGATGGTGCCAACCGTATTACATCCATAACAACGTATGGGCTGCGGACACTGAGCTGCAATGTGGCCAGTCTGCTTACATCGGAAACAAGTTAACGAGTTATTCGCCCATGGTGGAGAAGCAATTACTTGCACTTCGGTATCCGCCGCCTCAACATACGCCAGATCTGGCTCTAGTAGGTTGGTATTTCGCCGTGATGGTGGCGGAACGAAATTTTCAACTAAGTATCTAGTAGATTCTAGACGGTGGCCCACTTCAACTAAGTGATTTAAAGAGGAAATTTCAATCAGGGCCATTTGTGATTGGTAAAACGGGGATATGTTCCTTCGGATCCACTTAAGCTTAACTTCGTCAGTACAGGGCTCGCTTAGCCTAGAGAAGAGTCCTATCATCACACTCACAAAAATACCGATAGTCTCCGACCGTCCCTGGGTCCTGCCTCTAATTTCCTCCCAAAGCCTATCGTCGTACCCTGGTGGTAGGAATTCGGCCTTCAGTTTCACTACTAGGCTTTCCCAATCGTTTATATAGGGTTTATTCGCCCGGTACCATATGGCTGCCTTACCATCAAAAATATCAAAGGCTGACCTAAAAAGCTCCTCCTTACTGTAGCCCCTAGCTTCTCTCAATTCATCAACCTTTTCCAAGAAACTGCTAAGGGATTGAGTATGGTCTCCGCAAAACTTGACACCCCATTGTGAGACCGGTACCCTCTTTGTTGGGAAGAATATTGGCGACGATGTTGCAACTGGATGTGGGAGGTTTACGGCCTGTCTACTACTTCCTGTTCGCATCGTTGGGGAGACTTTATCCCCTGCTAACCCCTTGCTAGCCCGTTGGTCCGACTGCACTTCCCCTCCGTTGAGCTGTACTTGCCCTTCATCCCGTCCCGCCCCCTCTACGCTAGCCTTAATATCTATACTAGACAGTAATCCCAATACCTGATGCCTGGCATCAACGAGAAAAGCTTTCTCTTCAGCATCGCCAGCTTGCGCCCTTCCGAGACGCCTTAATATCCATTCGGATTTTGCTGCTACTTTTTTGTACTCTTTCGACTGCTCATCCCCGACAAAATCACTTATCAGTTTTAGTAGCTCTTCTATCTTAGACACTATAGCTTCCTTATCCTCAGCAAAGGTGAAGGGGTACTCAGGCAAGATAAAGCTTGAATCCCTCTTCATAGCAGTTCTTAGCATTTTCCTCATCTCATCTACATCTCCACCCCTCAGACCCCGCACATCTAACTCGTACCTTAACTCGTCTGAGCTCAACCTATTCACCTCCATCCTGACCGTAATTTTCCCTTCAGATAAGTGGCTGAAGATCTTCTTTTTCTCCGTAGTCTATTGGTAGATCAATTAACACCAAACAAAAAAACCAACTGGTAAACGAGGTATACACGAGAACCGAAACCACGACTAGGAACGCTTAGCAACCGCGACGAGTATCTCTTACACCGGCGGATAACTTAAAGGCGTAAAAAAAAATATGTATCTTATTAAAGAGGCCCCACGTTGGGCGCCAGAAATGTTACCGCCGAATTCTCTATCCAACGCGTCGTACCACGGAAGAGTGCCCGACCACCACGAAGAGTGGTCGTAGGTTAAGATGGTGAAAATGGGCGCCACGCGATTGCTCTTCCGCTTAACTACCCACACCCAGAATCGCGACTAAATGTGAGATTCGCGCTCCTTTTATTATGACAAATCAAACAAAATAAAAAAAAAAAACGAATGTTTTCTCCAACGTTACAAAAATTTGAGGTTCCTTTAATTTCACTTAAAGTATAGTGTGTAATTACAAATTCGAGCTTACAATCTAGCTTAATCCTACCTTAACAAATCCAAATAGCTTACGATTAGAATAGAAAACCAAAAAAAAAAGAAAAGAAACTCAAAAAAAAGGAAGTAAAAAAAAAAAAAAAAAAAAAAAGAAACATTAAACTAAAATCGCGGGAACGAACCCAGAACTTCTATCATTCGCGACACGAACAGCAAAATCAGCTGAAGCGAACCCACTACTATATAATGTACATATGCCCGCGTATGGAGAATTTTAGCGTGATAATACGTATAATAATATATATACCATATATAATTTATTATAAATATATGTATCCTTATCTGCTAAATATCGCTGCTTCCAGTCCGGCTCGATTCGTCTCGATCCTCTTGACTCCAGTCGGTTTTTTTTTTATTGCAAACACAAGCACCCAATGGTCACAAAAAAAAAAAAAATGAATAGGGCAAAGAACTCGGAGTGTCTAACGATCTCCAGCCACCAAGGAAAAATTATTACGCACACAAGAAAAGACGTTTTCCGATCGTTTCTATATTTTTTTTTTTTTTTATTATTCTACCGAACAGCTACGGATTTCCCGCTTGGTTCAAGGGTTTGTTCTTCTGCCTTTTCAATTAAGATAACACTTTTCTTTATTTCTTTTTTTTTTTTATTTTTATTTTTTTTTTTTTTTTATTTCATTTATTTGTCCTATGCGTAGGGGAACGAACAAGGGCACTAAGTCTACACTAATCCCGTCTTATCTCACAATCCTTTGTTTTATTTTTGTTTTCCTTATATCCGTACATCTGTTTTTTTTCGTTAAACAATTCCCGCACTCGTCAGTTAATTTTCCTCGACCTTTTTTTTTTGAACTACGACCGATCTCCTTGACTGGCTCTTCACAACCTGACCTTTCTTTTCCAACCCAGCCACCAAGAAGCCTCCAAATTTCACTCAACACTCAAACGGTACGTCCTTCTCTCCTAACAACTGGTTCATCGGACCACATCTCCTGATCATACAGCTCCGCTAATCCCAACAATAGGTCATCACACCATAACATGACGATGGAAATTTTGTTCCAAAAGAATGAAAAAAACAAAAAAAAAAGGACGACTGCTATCCGACATGGGGACTCGAACCTAGGAATGTATACGACTTTTTGCCGGGTTCGCTACCCGTGGAGCTAAGCTTCGCTAGCGACAACTGAGTGCTGGTGCTTATATCTAGTGGTGTTCAAACTAAGTGGTATTATTCTGCTGATTCCCAAGAGGTGGACGAAAACCTATTGACGCAACCCATAATACTTTAAGAAAATTAATGTTGCTATAAGGATCCTTTACCCATTCATATGCAGAAATTCAAAATTGAATGATGCCAATAAATTATTAATTTTTAAAGCTATTTTCCAAGCAATTATATTCTACGGCTCTCCTGTTTGGGGCATGTGTGCAATAAGTCGTCTGCGCAAACTCCAAATAGCACTAAACAAACTGCTCAAAATGACGCTTAATCTTCCCTCGTTTTTTTCAACAAAGAAATTACATATAATGGCTAATGTAGAAATGGTTACAAATAGAATCGAAAAACTTTATCGCCAATATAATATCTCTTGCTTATCGTCCGATAATGACTTGATTTCCAGATTAGCCCCATGAGAGTATGACTTAATTATTTTGAATTTATTTATTTATTCACTTGTTAATTATTTATTTGTTTGTTTTCTTATTTATTTATTTATAGAATTATTTATTTATTAACATATTTCTAAATTTATTTATTTATCTATTTATTTATTTATTTATTTATTCATTTTTTTTTATTTAGTTGTTCCTTTGTTGTTATTTATTTTTTGTTGTTACTAATCTATTTCTACGTTTATCTATTAATTTATTTATCCATTTTGTAATTTACTTATATTGTCACTCAATATTAAAATTGCTTAAAATCAAGTGTTGTAACCACTTCTCTCTTCCTTGCTGAGACATAATGCTATCTTTAATGAATGTTTTTAGTGGCTTTTCCTTCAAAATTTCAATAAAATCTGTGATATTACATTTAAAAAAATTATATATATATTTTAGTGTAAGGTACTTTAAACCAAATCTCTATAGAGTGATAATTGTATCTAAAAGACTGTAAATTTGTGCCACAATAAATATCTATCTATCTATAGACCATGACCGGAAAAACATCCCCACACAATAATACTGCCACCACCGTGTTTCACTGTACCCTTGGTGAATCGTGGACTTAGGCATTCGCCTTTCGGCCTCCGTACCGAATGAAAACCATCAGATCCCTTTATATTGAATTTGGATTCGTCAGAAAAAACTACAGTTTTCCATTTTGCTACGGTCCAGTTAAGGTGTGCCTTTGCAAACCCAATTCTCGCGAGTCGATTTTTTAGAGAAATAAATGGCTTTTTTATTGGACGATATGATTTTAAGCCACTATCAAGCGCTCTTCGCCGGATTGTCCAACCTGAGATCTCATCGCCCAGTTCTTTTTGTACACATTTTGAGGGTATAAAGGGGTCCTTTTTAATAAGCCTTATAATTCTTTTATCCTCCCGACTGGTTCGGGCTCTACCGCCACTGTGCACCGTTTGGACATTTCCCCGAGCACGAAATCGAGCTATTACTCGCGAAATCACCGAATGGCTTATACCAAATATTTTTGCAATAAATGTTACTGATTTACCGCTTTCAAAATCAGAAACTATTTCGTCTTTTATTTCGTCAGAATACTTATCACAAGCCATTTTATCACCTTTTTGTCACAATTAAACACAATTTAAGCTTCCGATTTAAAACGCCGCCGATCACACACAAATAATTTTTTTCCCATTGTTTAGAATGTTTTTGTAAAGAAAAACAGTAATCTTTTATGCATATTATAAATCAACGGTAAAATTTGCTGACTGAAGGCAATAACAGGGTGCATGTGCTTTAGTTCTGTCCACTTATTTTTCAATGGATTTTTAATTATTTTATTTTACTAAAAATTGGATAAGATTTAACGTAAAGTGAGTAGCTGTAAATCAAAGGGTAATATTTTGTGAATAGGAAAATATAAACATTTTTAAGCTGTCACAAGTTTTTTTTAATGTTCCTTACTTTTTTCCTAAGTGAGAATTTTTCGTGCAATAGTTTTGGCCAACACTGTACATCCGGAACATGAATATTTCAGGAACGGTATTCGTAGATATAATTACGGGTGACCAGATAGCAATGATGGTTTTTCGAATTGTTATGTTTCAGCAGCTGTCAATGTTACCAATTTTAAAATAATCAGTTAGGTTTGCCATTTCATCATGTATCGTTTTACGGTTACCGAACGTGCGAAAATTATTAAAAAATATATATCGTGAGGTCGGTCGTCATCATGGCTTCAGTGTGCCGACAATTCATCGCACTGCGGAAAAGTTTGAGCGTGAGTACACTCTTTTGATTCTTAAGCCACCAACCAGACAGAGATTGGTGCGAAATGAAGAAAACGTAGCCGCTGTGGCGGCCAGTATCAAAGAAGACCCAGAAAATCCGATTCGGCGCCGATCAGCTGAATTGGGCATCGCCAGAGAGTCAACCCGGCTTATTTTGCGATTGGATTTAGGCATACATTTACCTAAGATTGTGCTGATGCAAAAATTGAAGCCGAACGACTGTAGACAACGCCGTGAGTTCGCTAATTGGGAGCTGGGAATGTTGGTCGGAGATACGGATTTTGGCCAAAAAATCATCTTCTCGGGCGAGGTACATCTACGCTTACAAGCCAAACACTCGAAGCCAAGATCCGGCACGCTATTGCCGGAATAACGCCGCATATATTGGACCGGTCTTCAGAAATTGGACCGACCGCTTAAAGCACTGCCAACGAAGCCGCGGCAGCCACTTGAATGATGTGCTACTTCACATATAATGGCATTAACGTAACTTCAAAATAAAGATGGAATAAATTTTATATTACACCGTTGTTGTCCTATTTAATTTTTTTTTCCTATCGTTCTTATCTGGTCGCCCTATAGTTACTTTCAAATCACTTCATTCGGTGCTAAACAGATAATAAGGGATAGGCTTATGGCTAGGCTAGGTCAGGTTGGAACCACAAAGGAGTTGAGCAAATATTTTTTCTGGATGGCCCTGGTGGCATTATCAATTTATTATCGGCAAAAGTAAGGTGTAATCGTGGCATCGCCTTAGCCATCGTGTCGTCAGGAATCGCAGCAACACTGTTGGAGGTAGACAAAGCAGCTCACACTGCCTTCAAGCTGCCGTTAAATCTTATCCATATCGAAACTCCGCTCTGCAACATTGTAAACATATAGTTTGGGACGAAAGCACAAATAAGCAGAATTCTTAAAGATACCAGAGGAAACAACGAATATATCCAGATAACCGTACCATGCGCAGCAAATCCGCGGAGTGGCTATGCGAACGTGCGATTTTGACACCTCAGAATGAAAAGACTTCCGTCATTAATGACACTTGCTTGAAGTCGAAGGTGTAGAATAGCAGCACAAATCTGTAGCCACTGTAGTGCATATGGATGAGGCTACACACTATCCTATGGAGTTCCAAAATACACTTAACCCACCTGGTCTACCGTCCGACACACTTATCCTCAAAGTTGGTGCTCCAGTAATGCTACTAAGTAATCTCAATCCGCCCCAGTTGTGCAATGGGACCTGGTTGGTGTGGAAGGCTTACATAAAAACGTGCGGACAGCACTTATGCCGTCGATTACAAATTCGAATTTAAGAGGCTACAATTTCCCCTTAAGGTCTGTTTCGCAATGATGATTCATAAGTCTCAGGGTTAGTTACTAAAAAGAGCTCAATACATATCTTAAGAGGGATTGCTTCACGCACGGCCAGTTTTTCTTGGTCTGCTCGAGAGTGAGCTCGCCTAGCAGCCTGGTCGTTTTATTATCTGAATGGAGAACCTCTGATGTACTATATAAAGTGATATATAAGTAAAAATTGCAAAAATAAGTAGTCTTAACCCTTAGGTAATTTCTTAGGCAGGTTTCCTGCACGAGCGAAGCCGTGGGCAAAAGCAATACAATATATATGTAGGCTATAGGAATACCACAGGAATTAACAAATGTGTTACGAGCACGTGCAGAGTTTGGAAGTGGGCATGCTTACGTGCAACATCTGTTTGTTCACAGTAAATTATTGAAGTTTTAAAATACATTTTGTCACATTTCATATACGATGCGGGCGGCACCGCGGGTAAACGTTGTCTACATATATCTAAACGAATTTCTGTTTGCATCACGCAAAAACTAGAAAATGGATCTGCATGAAATTTGAGTCGTAGATTGGAAGTGGACCATAATAGATTTTCGTTAAAACGGCATCTTGATTTGACTACTACAAGTTAAGATATAAAATGAAATGTGGCTAGAGTACGATAACTTTGGCACCAGAAATAACACTCGATTCGCACTAAGGTTCAATACACAATGACCTTTGTGAATATCAATAACTACACGCTTTACCACATATGTATGAAAAAAAACAAAGGTACAAAAGTCAAACGTTTCGGTTATATTTTTGCATCGAAAAGAGAGTTTAAATCCCTTAATCCCGCGAAGCAGCCCACCCAAGTACTGTTAAATAATACTCGTAAATTCATTCACTTACCTCAAAGGAAGACGTGAATGCCAAAAAAGCAAAACAAATAGACGAGTAGTCATTTTCAATTTTCTCAAAAACTAGAAGACATAAAACCATTCGTTTTTCGTGTTCAATTCAGAATTGATATGAGCATTGACCACAAAAAGCCAATTTAGCACTTCATTTCACAATTTTCAAAAAAATTTGGTCTAAACTCTTTTTTTTTTAATTTTTTGTATTAACATACTCAGGCGCATCGTCACCATCATCATCATGATCAACCTCAACATCACCATCAACAACTTATTCAGAACCAGTTGGTTCTATGATTGCAATTCAGACCGATTTGCATAGCAACATAATCGAATCAATCGTCACTATCATCAACATGATCAACCTCATCATCGTTATTACCTTAGGCAGTTGCTTATTATGCAGTTACTATGATGAGCTTATGCTCTCTGCAACCGTTTGGTAAAATACAAGTTGCTTGTGATATCAATCTGCATCAAAGGAGGGAATTGAGCGTCACTCTTAATTCAATCGTGAAGCAATAAACATTTCCAAGTGTTATGAACCTACTTATATTTGAACCTATTGAATTTTTAATTTAAGTTCCGTAAGAGTTGTTGAAAAAAAATAAAAGCATTTTAAATATATATACTCGTATGTTAGTATACAAGTGGAAATCGACGAGTTTATAATTAGTACAGATTTTGAAGGTCGTACATATTTAACCTAAGTGTTAAATATGTGTAAACCATGTATATTTATTGTTGTACGTGTATAAGATGCAGGAGTATTTCCAAACAGTAAATTTTACGAAAAGTTCAATGCAATAGGTCTCCCTGAAAACGTAAAAAATACAAAATTTTGCTGAAAAATTGCACTTTGTAAATCTTGGCGACGATGCATTTGCTTTAATGGATACCTTAATGAAACCATATGGCAGAGTTAATCCTTCTGATGATGCAATTATATTTAACTACGGACTACCCCGAGCAATGCTGGCGGGACTAAGATCGACAAATACCTCTCACCTTTATAGATTGCTGAAACGCGGCTTATAGTTCAAAAGGTCATATACCATCCGAGATCTTATTTGGTCGAGGAGTTCGATGGCCAAGTGAAACAAAATTCGGATCCCCACCTACGGAGCCCAAGGATTCGTAAATTGCATGAAAACACCCGATAAAAGATGAAGCTAGAGAACAACCGCAACAGACTAGGTACGCCATCAAAGCGAAATCTTCCGACTTTAACGAAGGAGATCTGGTGTGGCTGTCTAGTCCTCTGAGTAAGAAAGAAAAATCATCAAAATTGCAACAGATTTGGCAAGGTCTATACAAGGTGATAACCCGCATCAATGACGTAGTCTAGCGGATCCAGCGTGGGGATCGAGGAAAAATTAAGGTGGTCTATATGGATAGAATGTGCATTGTTTTTTATTTTTTTTTTATTTAAAGTACTTAACATTCAGATGAATACACTTATAATGCCCCACATTAAGTTTTTTGGAAAATGAGATAGCGAGAGAGAGAAAAATGTTTGGGCTAAATTCTTAGTGGAAGTTGGCTTGTTGTTGATTTCTAGTCAACTACTCATCTTACTTAATTTTTGTTAACTGAAAAAATGAATGTCTTTCGCGGGCATTTAGGATGCGATAACCGAATCTTCCGATTTTTAAGCCAGTCCACATTTCAAGAACAACTTTAGGAAAGGAGCAAGGTGATGCCACTTAAAATATGAAGAGCGTCATCTGTATACTTGAATGGCAGAAAACTCAACCGTTGGAGATTGGAAACTTGTAGCGAATATACTAGTACAATGGAAAGATGTATAGAATGTTGAATAGTAAAGAACGTTCTCGAAAGATGTCAGGAGAGTATAAATATGAGCGTCCAACAAGAAATGTATGTTAGTTCTAAAGTTCAATTTGTAATGTGAATTACGAGTAGTGATAAAGTGGTTTACTCGTATGTAAAAGATAAAGAAAAATAAAAAAAGTTTGAGAAAAGTGATTGAATTATAAACCGTAACTGTATTGAATAAAATGATTGTATTGAAAGAAATAAGTTCTAGGATTCGCACCCACACAAACATTTTACAATATTTTACTCAAACAGCGATCAAAAACCATATTTTTGGGAGGTTCGTGTATTAGATATATCACCATTTAATAGAGTAAATCTGATAGAAAAAACTGATATGGAGTTCTGAATTAAAACTATGCAAAATTAAAACCGTTTTATCAAGATTTTGAGATTTCAAACAGTACTAACAGCCAGCAAGACTCAGTCACTCTTTACTTTATTATACATTTTGGTTTGTCTTTATAGTTAACTGAATCACAAACAAGTCATTTTTACCAAATATCTTCAATTAATACATGTATAAACATATAGAGATATATGAATTTAGAATCTACATATGTATGTATCGTAAAATTATTAGATGTTACAATATATTGTTTTTTACAGATAAACTATTTGGTTAAGGTTAATTACGGCTATATAAAAAAATTATTTTCTTCTATTTGTTTTATTGGCACTGTATTACATATGTATTTATAGACTCTGGATGGGTTCATACCCACGAACTTAGATACATAATCTAGTTCCTTTGATTTTCTAATGGCTTACCATGATCATCAATTTCCAAGGAAGGTATAAGTGGCGGTTTGAAGCCATATTCAACTCTCAGATTTCTTCCAAATTCCGGACTTCGTTTAATATAATGGTTGTTAGTACCACGTTTTACTTGTGCGCCCCAGTGAACGTATTGGTTTTCATATGGCACAGGTCCAAAGTAATCGTCTAGTAGCAAAATGTCGATATTTTCTGGTAACGTTTTATAGCTCTGTTCTCCATCTAACGTAGACACTGAGGGGGGTACCAATTCTTCAAAATTTTCCAACGCACTTGTGGTTTTATATAAATTAGGTTGAGTCTTAAGATCATCTGCACTGGTAATTGCAAGTGCTAAGGGCAAAGGGATATTTGAAAGAATTTTTTTGTTTTCCGCATTTAATTGTGATTTGCCGGACTTTGTTTGAACAAATTTTTCAATAACTCTCTCTACTTCAACAGGAACGTGTTTTTCTACAATTTTTTCCACCACTTTTTCAACTGGATATGGGATGTGAATTGGTTTTTCTATAATTTTTTCTACAGCATAAGGTCGATCTATATATCGATGAACAGGAATCGGTACTGCAATTCCTACGGGTACCTGAACTGCGTAGGGTCGATCTATAAAATGATCAACCTGTACTGGGTATGGAATATGAATTGGTCTATCAATAATCTTCTCCACCGGAACAGGTTGTTGAATAAATTTTTCTACCACTTCTGTCACGGGATATGGTACCCTTACTTGCTTTTCCACAATTCGTTCTACGGGCACAGGTCGGTCGATATATTTTTCTATTATTGTGTAAGGCTCAACATTGCTGGAATGGCTAAAAGGCTGCATGATGTCTTGCGTTGTTTGGTGTATTTGATGCTGATCATGATATTTTTGCTCTGATTGCTCTTGTTGTTGTTTAAATTGTTCTTGCTGTTGAAAATTTACGTTTTCATTTTCCGTGATGCCGCTATGATGGGAAAATCCTTCATTGTGGACCACTCTTATTGGGTTTTTTAAAAGAGAGACATGTGGTGAGCGCTCATGTGATAACAAATTCTCATTTGTTTTTCCAGGCCCAGAATAAATTTCATGTTGCTCTACTAAATTTCCATTTTCTTCTTTAATAAATTTATTATAATTATTTACAGATCTTTGTATCTCGACATATGTTTTTGGATTATTCTCTGTATGATGGTTAGAAAAAGTATATTTATGGTTACTACTTATATATGAAGGTCGTTGAGTTACAAAAATGTTTCTGCCTTGGTTGGGGAGAATTATATTATTGGTGAAAAAACTTTTTTCTTTGGATTCTTGGTTTTCTGAGGCTTGGGTGTCTTCCTCATTTTCATTAGATAGTTGAATTTTATCTTCTAAAGGAAAAGTGTTTGAATTATTGTATTCAAAGTTATGCGATTCATTACCGTATAACATCGGAAAAATATATGTGTGTAATTTACTTCCTGGGTAAAATGGCGCAGTGTGGAATTCATCATTTGCTTGGACTTCAGAATAATTAAAGACTGATGGAATTTTATTTATTTGGATCTCAAGATTAGATTCTTTTTTGGGCTGCGAAGAAAATATATACGTATGCAAGAGACTTTCAGGTCGGATGGGTTCAGAATGTGAAATGAATAAATTTTCTGTACTATCTACTTTTTTAGGTACATAGCTTTCTTTGAATTCTTTTAAAAATTTCCTTGAAGCCGCTTCAGAGTTTGTCCTAAAATCGTTCTGGTTAAATTGCTTTTCAACTTCTTCATGATACTCATCAAGGTGTTTAGTAGGCGATGAAGAATTTTGATGAATTTTTTGATCATAACCTTCCAGATTTTGGTGAACAATGTGAACATTTATTTCTCTTTTAAATCCTTGTTGATTGTAATTGTAATCTTTTCCATCATCCATGGCCTGAACGTTCATGTCAATGGGAGAAAAATAAAATATATTTTTTGATAATTTGTTAGAGGGAGAAATCACATTATCTTCACTTAAATTTGTATCTTCATATTTGAATCCGCTTTCATTTTGATATATATCTTGGAAAGTTGACTGTGCCTTTTGTGAATTCATTGCTACAGATAATATTGATGAGGAGTTAAAATCTTCATCTTGGAGCTGTTTAATTTTTTGGGCAGCTGTGTTTATAGTACTGTTCTTAAATTCAACCTCTAGAGCTTTGGGGTTCTTATCTACTGAGTATGGTGATGTTCCTGAAATTCTAAAGGATGCGCGTTGCGAAACAGAAGGTTCCGATTCATTAGAAGGTAATCGCTTCTTTGAATTGGTCAGCACCAAATTTGGTAAAATTATATTTGCTTCTTCCATATTTTGTTCAGGCTTTATTTTACTACTTGTTGTGACTTGTTGCTTCGCAAAATAGCTTGAGCTAAACGCATCTACTAGGCTTTGCGGAAGAAATCGTACAAGCGCTTGATTTAATGAAGGCGAGACTCTACTTGAATTACTTTGGTTTTTTAGTTTTCCTTTTGACGTGTCTTCATAAACTTGAAACTCAATATATCCCTTCTGTATGTCTTCTAGCGTTTGCGGAAGATGTCGACTGCTATTTGAGTCAAAACTAGAAAAAAAATGTATATTACATAAAATACTGATCATAAATATTATTTAATTGTACCTTACAACCGGACTATCTTCATACGAATGACTAAACTGCGAACCAGGTTCATTCATTGGCAACTGGAGACTTATTTTGGACTTTATGTCAGCACCATAACATGAAGTGACATTAGGATAACATAAGGGCTGGCTTGATCTTTTTTCGTCATCGTCGGTAGTTACGTTTGAAGAATTATTCTGTAGAGTTTGGCAAGAGTAAATATTCATAAAATAACGAGTTCTTGAGAGCGAGGAAAAAAGAATATTATTTAAGTACAATAGCATACATAAAATCTTAAATAATGATAAGTTTAAATACATGAGTATATATATTTTTTTAATTAATTATGTTAATGAAACATTGCTTAAATATATACATTTATCTCATGTTTAAAATGTGGTCCAAAATACGTGTCTTCAATTGAGCTGTTTATTGAAGGCGAAGAAAATATGCTAGGGTGCGTTGCAGTGTTTTCGGCTGACACATACCCAGAAATAATCAACGTTATAATCAAAACGAGTGTTATCATTTCAACTCTGGAAAGAAAAAGAAAAAGAAAGAACACTTTAAAAATCTAATACTTTTTTTATTTATATGCGAGTATAAAAGTGTTTTTTTTTCTCAGCCGTAAAAAATCTATCAAGATATTAGTTTTTTTATTACTTCAAAAACTGAAATAAATCAGAATTGAAAAAACTAGTGTTACAGCAGTTGAGGCGACAGAAAATGTTTAAGCTTATTACAAAAATGTATTTTGGTGTAAAAACAAGTCTTTTTTTACGAGTATTTGTCATAAATTTCAACCAATCAGAGAGTTAGAAAACACAAAATTGAAGGTCATCAATATGCACATATAATTAATGTAATGGTGAATCAAAATAAATCGATTATTTTCTTTTTCATAACATTGTTGTAAATTGCATTATAAATACATTTTTTACCAACCACGACTTTTGTGCGGTGGAAGCAAGTTGCTTGTTTAGCGCCCGCTTGAAATATTATGAAATCTTGTCTCCACTTCTGCAGTCATACCTTTCTACATTTGATGTTATTTAATCATATGTATAATTTCAGGAAATCAGATGAATGCTTTTTCTGGCACAATTTTTTTGTTTTCAGTTTTACTTTGATCGATTATTGTAAGACAAGTAATGACTAAAAAACTTTCAAGATAAGAGTCTTTTTTAATATTTTTCCCATTGAATAAATGGACAAAGTTAACAAAAAGATCCAAGAGACCGGTTTGACCGTGAGACAGTTTATTACAACCGTTTGAATGGAGGATGCAGGTCAGGTGAAGAGATGAATTTTATTTGTTTCAAGTTAATATCTGTGCACATATGCCAAAGGTAAATGCATTTAAACTTTTAAATTTTTTATTGGGATGAATTTACCACGATCTGAGGTAGGCCGATCTCCACATACATAACTTTTCATATCAGACATCTGTTGAAAGTATTTTTTTTCGGGCGAATGTATCTTTGCTGAAATTAACTCTGGCTCCTAAATTCCTGCGGAAAGCTCCGTACATTACCGGGATGATTTATGGTGACTAGATTTTGATAATAGCCACGAAATAATCAGGAAAAACTCTCCTACACAAATCATCAACTGATAATATTGAATCGAAATTTGAAGAATAACTGAATTGTACACACATTACCGTGTGGACAGTCACTCTGCCCAGTGCCCACTTCAAAGGGTTTAGATTGTCATCTTTCACAAGGACTAGGCTCCCAACTGCAGCATTCGATTGTTCTTGCTTCCATTTGTTGCGTTGCTGAAGCATAGTGAAAAATTCCCGCGACCTCTTTCTTCAAAACGTCTGCATCATGTAACGAACCAATTGCCATCTCGCTAGTCTGCTAATGTTGACGTCTTGAGTGTCCGGTTCCAAACTAGCAGTAAGAGGACCACCAATTAAAAATTGACCTGGGGTGAGAGCATAAATGACAGATGGACCATCTGAAATGGGAGTCAAAGGACGAGAATTAATGATAGCCTCGATTTGACAAATCAAATATTCAACTCGTCGACGGACAACGTTGCGTAACCAGCAACACAACGTAAGTGATATTTAGCGATTTTTATCGATGCCTCCCAAAGTCCTCCAAAATGATTGGAGCGGGCTAGTATGAACTTCCATTGGATACCATCATTTAGTCTGATGCACCAAATCCTTGTGTTGCTGCGACTCAAACAATGCTTTAGGCTCGTTTAACTCCGCGTTCGCTCCAACAAAGTTTGCAGCGTTATTAGAAAAATGAGTGTGTGGCTTTCCTCGTCTGGAGCTAAATTTTTTAAGAACCGCTAAAAAGGCTACTGAAGAAAGGGCAGCTGCTAGCTTCATGCGAACAGCTTTGACCGCGAAGCATAAGAAAAGGCAAATGTAGATTTTAATAGGCGTTCGGCCACGAATTCCCGAATGAACATAGAAAGGCCCACAAAAATCTACTTCGGTAGTAGCAAATGGTCGAGTTGGTTCCACACGCTCTGCTGGCAAATTGCCTTCAAAGTGGCTCATAACTTATGGATAAGCCCTGTAGCAACGGATGCACTTATTAACGATTTTCCGTACGGTTTACTTGCCTACGATCGGCCAAAATCCCAACGCTGGTAACAAAGCCTGTGGACCCGCATGCATGTTCTTGATGTCGAAATGGTTAACACCGGTTGATGTAAAGGGGTGAAATCTTGAAAAGATGATAGGATGTTTAGTTGAGAAGGGTAACGAAATCGTCCTCGAATTCTCGTTACACAATGAGCATCCATGAAAGGAGTTAGTGATTTCAGATCACTCGTTGATTTCAAAACTTGATTCTTCGAAAGCCGTTTATAATCATCTGCAAATTCATTAGCCTGTATTGTTCGAAATATATAATTTAATCCACAATTTAATTCCTGGGTGCTTAGCGTCTATTGGCCTTTGAGCGCGCATTATAACAAAATCGATGAACACATGCAAATGTGGTTATTATCCTATCAAAATTTACAATTTAGCGTCAGTTCCTCACTCTTGATGCCTGCTAACAAAATAATCTCTCTGGAAAATTATCTTGAAATTTTTCTAATTTGGCCCAGTTGTCCTCAGCATCGATCAGGAAATCTGTACCTAAGATCCAGTTCTTGCGATTCAACAATTTCTGGGGAGGAGACACCGCGCGAAAGAAGATCAGCTGGGTTGAAATTTGTAGGAACGTGCATTCAAACTACATCTTCAGAGAGACATTGAATTTTGGCTATCCTGTTCGAAACGAATGTGCTCCAGTTGCAAGAGTCGGAGTTTATCCATGAGAGAGCAATAATTGAATCACTCCAGCAAAATATTTGTGAAATTTTCAGTTCTAGAATCGTTCGAATCCGTTGCATTGATTCAGCTAAAAGAAGTGCTGCACATAACTCTAGGCGGGGAATGGAAATAGTTTTTACCGGTGCGACTCGAGATTCTGAGCAGAGTAGCTGCGTATTTATATTGTGGAACGAATCTTGAGAGCGCAAATATATACAAGCTCCATAAGCACTCTGTCTAGCATCGGCAGAACTATGCAGCTGAATTTTCGAATTTGGCAATAAAACATAACGTGGAAATCTTAAATGGCTTATTTCCGATAGTAGTCTGTTCAAGTCTACCCAGTTTGAACGAAGATACTGCGGAAGTGGTTCATCCCAATGCAACTTTTCTTTCCACAATGCTTGCAAGAAGATATAACCCCCTATACAACGTTGTAATGCTGGGCAATATTAATCTCTTTGTGGCAACTCGACAAAAATCTGATTGTGCTGCAAAGGAGAGAAATTCATTCAAATCATACTGCCAAATTAATCTAAGAGTCTTTGTCATCTGACTCTGATTAATATTCAAAAAAGTTTCCTTATCCCTTTCCCGAATTGTGTCTAAGAAGGAACTGTTATTGGAACACCATTTTCGAAGATAAAAACCTGCTTCGCTAAGAAGCTTCGTAGTTTTTGAGCCAATAGGAAAGTGTTCGCTTCTATCTAATGCAAGTTGGGTCATTGATCGAATAGCGAGAAGGATGCGGAGGATGTCCCATATGTGACAGTGTTTAGTTTAAAAATGCTCAAGTCTTCATTACAATTTTCTCTCCAAAAAATTAACTGCATATTGTCATCAGGTGGTTGAACCTGTACACATCTGTTCATTTTTGAAATATCGGAAGTGATTGCGAAGCGATCCATCCGAAAGCGAATGAGAATGGCGAATAATTCATCTTGAATAGTTGGATCTACCATAACGATGTCAGTAAGCGAGAAACCCGATGACGATTTGGCCGAAGCATCGGAAACGATGCGCAATTTTGTTGTGGTATCCTCTTCCTTTGCCAGGCAATGATGTGGAAGAAAAAAATTATTTTCATTAAGAATTTTAGCATCCACTTTCGACATATGGTTAAGTTGAAGATACTCATTTATAAAATCGACATATTGAAATCTCTTGTGCGGATGGCGAAGCAATTTTGTTTCCAAATTGTAAAAGCGTTTTTGGGCGAGTTGAAACGAATCACCTAACGTATTTGGTGATGATCTAAATGGAAGACGAACAGCAAATTGTCCATTTGTAAGGCGTTGATGAGTTTTATGAAACAAATTTTCACATTCCACTTCCTCTTTAAAAAGTTTCTTGGAAACAACATCATGAGATTCAACTTCCCAGATGATCTAAGAATCTCATCTATTCTATCAACTTTCAAATCACTAGTGTTCTTGAGCGAAGTGATAAAATTATACCGCATTGTATTTTTAGGAGTAATTTTCCCTGCAACAAGCCATCCAAGAAGAGTTTTTTGCAGTACAGGCAGCTTCTACCCGAGACGAATTTGACCCACGGATAAGAAATCAAAACATATCTCTGCGCCTATGAGCAAATCAATTTTTTCAGATTTATTGAAATAGGGATCGGCAAGTTCGACGTTTGCAGGCAATTTAAAATCAGAGATTTGTATGTTTTGCTCAGGTTGGTTACAAGTAATAGAAGGTTACATGTGGGTGGCCGTGGCTCAAGTGGTAGTGGACTGGCTTCCAAATCGGAAGGTTCGGTGTTCGAATCCCAGCCTCGTCCGAAAAATATATCATCCATTTTTTTAGTTAACTAAAATCAAGTAAAACGAGTAGTTGACTCTTCCACAACTTCCACTACGAATTTAGTCTCCCCATTAAATGTTGTATGCCACCCATAGAGCGAAATAACCACTGAGCCCAAACATCTTTCTTTCTTTCTCTATCCCATTTTCCAAAAAACTTAACACATGCTGAGGCATTTTAAGTGCATTCATACCCACTTGAGTACTTCGATTTGGTATTGGTTTCTCCAATAACATCAATAGCATTTGTGGCCTTAACACGCTTTATATTGAGCGTTTGAGTTAGACGGTCCGTAGCGAAATGCATTTGAGAATATGAATCTAACAATGCCCTACAAGGAACGTATGAATAGTAACAATCTTTAATTAATACTAGAGTTGTTCCTAGGAGTACGAATGGTTAATCGGGTTGTTTTACAGAAACGAATTCATTTTTTATTGTAGATTTTGAGACTAAAGAGGTTTTTGCGTTGGTTGTCAACAGTGAGTTAGAAAAAGATGTATTTGCGTTACTTGTCAAAGGTGGATTTGAGATAGATTGTACTGACGGTTGTTGAGTGATCGCTAATTGAGAAGAGGAGTTGGGAGTAGGACCCATATGTAGCAATATACGAGTACTATGGCGTTGAGAGCAATAGTTGCAATAATGAGAACTGCGATTTCGTGGCAAGTGCCCATAGCGAAGACAATTTATACATAGTTTTCTAGCTTTAACTTCATTAAAACGTTTTTCAGGCGAAAGATTGATAAACGCATAGCATGAGTTTATAGCATGATCAGTTGAATTACAAAAGCGACAAGTAGTGAGAAGGGGCTTCGATGTTTATTTATTTTTTTTAATTATTTATTTTATTTTATTTTATTTATATACAGTATTTCTTACATAATTCATTTTACCCGCAAAGCGTCGTGCTTATCGGCAGGTAGCTATATTCAATAAGACATAATTTAGCAGTGAGCTTTCAAAATTCAATTAGAACAAATTTATCAACAAAAGTTCTATTAGTTACGGGTTTATATGACTTAGGTGAGTTGTTGAACTTGGCTGCAAACCTTCAGTTGTTACCAGATAATGCGTTGTCCATGGTTTCCAGTTTTTGACACCGTTTTTCTATGAAAGATGAAAGCTGATCCCATTCAGGTATCGCGTTGATTGCTGCTTCTTCCTCCCATTTTGTCCGATGTTGTTCACGACAAGATGGATGAGTAATTCATCCAAAATCTACGCTTTAGTTCCAAGCGAGTTGAGCGCCCTTAGATGAGAGTTCACATTGTCACTTAAATCGCGTAATTTATTCACCGAGCCACCGTCAACGTTAGATAAATTAAAAATTTCTTTGATATGAGCCTGAAAGATTAAACGTTTATTGTAAAATCGAGCCTTTAAAAGTTCGAGAGCCTTGCTATAATTTTCATCTGTGACTTCCAGAGACTGGATCGTTTTAAATGCAAAATCGGTTAGACACGAACGCAAATGTTGAAATTTTTCAATGC
This sequence comes from Volucella zonaria, assembly GCA_963966105.1. Classification (NCBI taxonomy): domain Eukaryota; kingdom Metazoa; phylum Arthropoda; class Insecta; order Diptera; family Syrphidae; genus Volucella; species Volucella zonaria. Next base: position 34,826,149 of record OZ014533.1, on the reverse strand, counting down.
CAGTAAGTTCATCGTCTTTGTTCACAAAAGTCTCAAACATGGAAAAGAAATCTAGCCAATCTGTATACCTTCCAGAAAACTTTGTGAGCTCCAGTTTGGGCAATCGAAAGTTGAATCATGCGAAAGGGCTACTCCAAGAGCAGAGGGCGTTTGTGAGTCTATGAATGGAATGTTAGTATTCTGATTTTGAGATCAGAATACATATCTTCAAAACTGCCACGTCTATCACTCTCCAACTCTGCGACATCCAATATTTCGATGTTGGTTTGAGTCATTGAAGCGTCATTGAATTTCTTGAGATATGCCTCTGATTTCAAGCAAAAAGAAATGTATATAAAGTACGAGTAAATAGTAAATTCGGAGTAATTAAACAGTAGTGAGCAAAAGCATTGTTACATGACATTAGAAATATTTTAATGATGAATAATGTGGTGTTGTAATTCTGAGCACTGCTTTTATAGTTGATCAAAATGCTTACCGGAATGCTTACCTTCCCCGAACCCTTTAAAAAAAAATTTTTTTTCTTATAAAAAAAACATATTATTTTTGCTTATTCTAGTTATAAGGAAAGAGACTCCCTTCGAACTGACTGCTGATGTTCTGGCAAATAAAATACTGTACGGCAAATAGGAGCCCATTTTCACCCATTTTAAAATTATTTCCGGTTGAAATGGGACGCCTCTGATTTGGAGATATAAATACTCAAGCTACTATAGTTTCTGCACTATTGTGGATAGAATAACAAAAATTGAGAAAAGGCCCAATTTCAAACCTGAAACAAATGTGTGCAGAAACACAAAACTATAAAAAAAATTGTTCTTGTTGAAATTTTTATTTCTGAAAAATTTCCTATAAAGCATGTAACCATTTGTTTCTTTCACGATCAACAGAAGTCGCAATAAAAATAAAACATGAGTGAGTTATCAAAAAAATACTACGTTTTTTGGAGAAATCTCATATCTTATATAATTGTATTGCTTATTGTTCAAAGTGCTTTTAAGCATTTCGGACTGAAAATAAAAGTGACACAAATGCCTTCTCAACATTTCTGAAACTAAATTAATTTCTTTTAGAGCCTTTGAGATTTTAAATTTTTCTAAAATATACTTTTTGTTATATGGCTCCATAGAAGGAGAAATTAAAAGGTATTAAATCAGGATATCGAGACGGTGGGCAAGGTTTGGAGCCATACTGGTCAATCCACCGTTCATTGAATTGTTGGTTAAACACCAAAGGTAATATGAGAAGTTACAATAATCCATTAGTTATAGTATATTAGTGTAAGTATTTATACCTCAGATTACAAAGTGTCCCACTTCAATGGGCATAACTTGAAGAAGGGTGCAACGGGATCCACTGGCATACATTTTTTTGTTCACCATAAGGAGGGTTCTAACCTCCTGAATTATACTTCTAAACTGGGGCACCATGAATTAATTTATATTTTAAGCATACCATTTAGCAAAAAAACGGACTCGATATTATTTTCAGACCTTCAAGTAATGTAAAGCAAATTCAATAAAAACTTAACTTTAATTGGCTACCCTTTGGTTTGAGTACGGAGTTGTAGAAATGTTTTTTTTTCAATGAAAAGCTTTCTTTTGGCTCAAAATTCTATAGAATTATTACGAGTATATCTTAATCAAGCCAAATGTCTATGGTAGTGATGGTATTTCTGCATAAATTTATACTGGACAGCATAGCCTTTATCATAATTTCTGCCAGATTTCTTAATAAAATACCACATCCGAAATATTTTTTTGTTAGGCCAAAACATCTCTAAACAACTTTTATTTATACAGTAGATAGCGATAATTTTTCTAACTGTATTATCAACGATATGGTTCTTAACATTATCATTACTTTTTCTTTCAAAATGAAGTTGTTAGTTTGCATATTGGCGCTTATTTTAATATTGAATTAGCAAGTTATAACATTTTACATATCTCCTCTACATTAAAAGTTGATTTACTTAGAGATTACGCCATATACCTACAAGTAAATATAATTACTTCTATCACTTAAACCTAAGCACACATTATTTTCCAGTACCGAACTCTAAGGTACTAGTTTTCTAGTTTATGTCCATTTCAAAGGTCTACGATCTCATTTGATGTGAGTTCTCTCTGGGAAATAAATTGCTTAAAATTTAGAAATTGCTTTATTCAATACCGCTACAATTCACAATTCAATCGCTGATCTCAACCACCTATACTTTTCTTCACTTTTACTTAAACCGCTTAATCACTTTTCTTAATTCACAATTCAAGTTCAACTGATGAACAAAGGTGCATACCTTTGGGATGCTTATATTTATACTCTAATGATATATTTCGAGAACAATCTGAGCCATCCAGTGTTCCATACAATTTTCATTTCGGTAGAAAATCCGATTCCATTCTCCATAGTAAACATAGCAATTTGAGTCAGTCATTGTAGAGCGGAAGTAGTGATCCGCCCATGGGAGACTGCGCAGAGCGAAATGTGGGACTGTGCGTTGGATAGCTTCAATAGGTAAAATGTGGTAATTAGTAATTAACCTGGCTATCATATTCGAAAAGTGGCCTAGCAAAGGTATATGGTATACAGGTGTTTTGCGACATAAGGGTCAGAAAACTCTTTCGATTATTGTTTAACAAAGCCAACCGCGGAGTTAGCTCTGCTGATTATGGAACCAATGTGGGTGCGGAAATTGATTTTAGAATCACAGAAAATCCTTAAGTCCTGCGTTGAAGTGACGGAAGCTACAGCTTGGGTTGATATGCCTATAGTAAGTTCAGTCAGGAAGTGTTGAACGTTTCAGGAGTATGAGATAGCTTGGTATTTCTTTATGTTGAGGTCAAAGAAGTCTTTGTGGCACCATATAGAGAACCTAATGAGATCATCTTGTTGAAATTGAGAATCAGAAAATTTTGAAATGTTTCCATACATTTTCATATTAAGGACTGAAACGAATAAAATTTGGAAACTTCAAAGTTAAAAAAAAATATATTTTCATAATTCATGTAAAACTTTAAAACCCTGTTTTTATTAAATTCATCTAAAATTACAAAAAATAAAAAAATTATTTGGGTTCCCATTCTTTCAAATGTCCTTCATAAGGTTGGTGACAATTGCATCCGTGATCTTTTTGGACGCTCTATTACATTTAGCACTAAAATCTTTTACGTCCTTTGCACACTGCTCACTTTTCCTCAATTTAGCTTTGACCAAAGCCTAATACCTTTCAATGGGACGGCACTGTGGAACATTGGGTGGATTCATGTCTTTTGGGACAAAGTCGACATTTTTAGCAACAAGAAAGCTGAACGGAATCAACCGTTTTTTTAGGCACTCGTTAATGTACACTTCTCCGTTAATTGTTCCCGTTGTAATAAACGATGAGCTTCTGTGTCCACATTGGCAAATGGCCTGCCGAACGAGATATTTTGACCCGAATTTTTCCATCCCAAACGATGTTGTTGATTGCGGAATAATCTCAGCTTCAAACGAGTTGTAAAACTGGGCACCTGGAAGAGTAGTAAAGTCGGCTTTGATATAAGATTCGTCATCCAAAACCAAGCACGCTTTCTTGTTGCCGATCAACTCGTCTAGCTTTCGGGCTCGTGTTTTTATGACTTTTTTTTTGCTTTTCAATAACTTTTCGTATTTTTTGTTTTTTCGTGTTTTAGACCGTTACGTTTTTTAGATTTTTGTACCATTGTTTGGTTGATATTACATTTCCGAGCAACATCTCTGGATGAGATAGTCCGCTTATTTACGATGGTACCCACTATTTTCCTGTCCAAATTTGTATCATGTGCTCCACTTTTAGCTCCGCTTTTCTGTTTTCGCTTAACTGTCAACGTCTCCAAATATCGTTTAATAACAGAATCCACTGTACTGCGTGCAATGTTTAAATTTTTTGCGATGAAATGGTTTGGATGCGAAGTATTTTCGAGCCATTTGTCGATGATCTTTTTGCGGCGTTCCTCTTGACTCATAATTTATAAATATTTTAAACCGCACTGAACTAAAATCAATAACAAACTGAAACTAGAGAATATACAGGCTAATTTGGGTACAAAATGGGATAGCAATTTTTACGCATTGGAAGTATAGTCCGTATTAAAATTTACAGATTTTGTTCGTTTCAGTCCTTATCGGCATAGACAGATATGTGTGAGCTCTTTATAATATTTACAATTTCATTAATAGTCAAAATTAAAATTAATGGGCCTTGTGGAATACCCGAAGTGGCTTTAATTGGTTCAGGCAAACGGGAGCGAAAATAGACTAGTAGGATTAGAACCAAGAAATCAGCCCAGGTTGAAAACCAAGTGCATTGAGTTTGAAAAGAATTAACTTATGGTATGTGTGATTTTATCAAAGGCTTTGCTAAAGTCAGCGGCAATAATCTCCACTTCAGTCCCTTTCTCTAGGGCACATAATGTACTGGAAACGAACTCACTAAGGTAGTACTTGATCTGCCTTTAAAAAATCCAGGTTGGTTTGGTGCAAGGATAGATCTGCAATGGGAGAACATTACATTATAAATGACGCTCTTAAAGATCTCGGGAATGCAGAATAACTTAGCAATGGGTCGGTAGTTGGTAGTATCCTGTTTGAGTCCTTTTTTATGAATAGGGTTTATATAAGTGCTTTTCCAGAGACGAGGAAAAACCCTGGGAAATCGAAAGTCCGAAAATGCTTAGGAGAGGTTGAATAAGATTATTTTCACATTTTTTCAAAAAAATTGCGGGCAGGCCATCGAACCAGAGGGAAAATCATCTTTAATATTGTTAATCTATCCAATAGCTGTGCTGGTGTTATTTCAATAGACATTAGTGATTTCCGATTGCAGTTATTCAAGTAACCCTAGCATTCGGGATCCGAGTATTAACTAAAAAAATAAGCGAAGTAATTGGTGATGGTTGTAGGATCAGTCGATGACATATTGGAGAATTTGAGACAAGGTGGATAGATATCAGGTTTTTTTTCATATTAATAAATTGGCAGAAATGCTTGGAGTTAGAAATGAGGCTAGATTGCATTCGACTGAGGTATCTATTATAGTGAATATCACAAAGTGGTGGTGAGTTTGTAGATAATTTCGATAGTCAAATTCAGAACTTGATTTAATGTCCACGTGCCATAACTTAAATCTCTTGTTACGAAGTACCCTCTTTGTTATACCAAAGAGAAGATGATGCGGGATTTCTCTTTCGTTGCTAAGGAACCGCTCGCATAATACAGAAGTAGATTTTTTCAATGCAGATTTCTACGACGCAATCAACAGGGGTATTTTTATCGAGTAATCAACTAAAATCAACACTATTGAGAAAATTAAAGTGAAAGGAAATTTCTGAGGGGGTAATAGAATTGTTGATGTCATATGAGAAAATAACAAGCAGGGGAGAATGTAGATGTCTAATTTCGAGAAAAAAAGTTCGCGCTCACGGGCTACACAATTTATAGCATCAGATGTAAAGAACAAGGCTAGCTGTCTACCCATGTTGTTAGAAATACCATTCATTTGAAAAAGGCCTAAGTGGAAAGGCAGTCAGTAAAGAGGCTTTCATTATCTGATACAGCCTTTGAGGCAACGAGATAAGATTCACCTTATGACTGAGCCTACAAGAGATGTAGGAGATTAAACTCGCCTAGAACTATGATATCGTCACAGGTGTCAACGATATTCAAAATGGAATCAACCACATTAGTCGCAAGCTGGGAGCCGCGTGTTCGTTGTGATCCTGGGACGAATGTGATCCCGGAGTATATATAATCTGCGCTTGTAGACAGCAACTGTCTGGGGAGGAACCCTCGACCTATAGAAGAATCATCATTCTCACGGTCGTCATCACAAAGCACTCTGAATTCTGATGCAAACAGTTCTGAATCCTTGATATTGGATATTAGATTCGTTTCGATCAAAAGAAAAATATCATATGAATGCTCGGAAAAGAACGCTTGCTGAGGCACTTGCCTTCACTCTGGCGATGGAAAGAGCATATCAGGCTTCGAAAGGAATACATTTCGTCGAGGGAGCATTATAGCACGTGCTGAATGATCCTGCACAAGACGAAGTGTAGAGAAAAGAGCTACTCCACGAGAGAGAAGAAGAATGCGCTACTGAAACTGCGATAAAATAGGAGATATTCAAAAGCAGTGCAAAGAACCGGTACGACTTGCTTCGCTGCAGAAGTTGGTAGCAGGAATCGACGGCCTCAGTACCATCGTCCAGGTCTCGTTGCCAAAACAGTGCAATGACAGTCTTCTGGAAGAAGAAGTCAGCGGTAAAGAAAAATGGGTAGCAACATTACACACCGGAGTCCCGGCCTCAATACATCAGGAGGGATCTCGTGTAGAAATCTTAGTTGCATAACAGTTTGTGAACACCGACGGGAGGAACGATTAAAGTATTCATATACCTAAGTCTGCATAAAAATCCAATTGGCTCGAATAGCCTTCTCTAATGTTTTTCTGGTGGCTGACATAGACTAGTAGTCCGAAATATGGAGATACCAAACGACAATATTTCCATCTAAGTCATCTGCAGAAACCAGAGCCTTCGTCAGAAGCAATTGTTTGGCAAAAGTGGAAGATGGTCTTAATAGGCACCGATTCTATTTGATGGAGCCAGAAAATAGGACAGACTTCTTCATGGGAATGACTTTAGTGGAGCTAAGGAACAACATGGTTCCTGTAAGAGCTTTAAATCCAAAGATATTCAGTGTGAAGGTAAAAAAGGAAGAGATAGTTGGAAAATTGAGTCTATATGAACTACAACGTATCCAACGGGTATGAAAATCAAGAACAAAATCCGTAGCCTCCGTAATCTGAATTAAGAGCAACGAATCCTAGCAGAAGAACTAATAGATGAGTACGCTGATATTTTTGCTACCCAAAACGGAAAATATGGACATACGCAACTTTTTCAACACCATATTGACACCGGAGCCGCCCGATCAGGTGAGCTTTACCCATTTATAAAGGAAATGGAAGTTTCCGAAATGGTGTCAAAGTTGATTGATTGAAGAATCTCAAAGTCCTTGGGAGTCCCTAGTGGTCCTCATGAAGAAGAAAGAGGGTAGCACGAGGTTTTGAGTAGACAACCAACATCTCAACGCAGTCACCTAAAAGATAGCTACCCACTATCAAAAATTGACGACACTTTGGATACGTTTTCTGGAGCAAAATGTTTACCAAAGCTTGACCTCAAGAGCGGTTAATGGCAGGTAGAGATTAACCAAAATGATCGTGAGCAAACAGCCTTCATTACCGGAAAAGGGTATTGGCAGGTTACCGTGATGCCGTTTGGACTGTGCAATGCTCCGCCCACCTTTGAGCACTGCAAGGGCTCCTGTAGGGAAGTTTCTAGTATATTTGGACAACGATATCGCCATAGGTAAGACGTTCAAACAGCACCGCGAAATGCTAAAAGAAGTGTTTGAGAAGCTGCGAAGCGCTCACTTGAAGCTGAACCCAGAAAAGTGCGCCTTGTTACTTAAATAAAATGTCTGTCTCACATTATATCAGCGGAAGGAGTAAAGACAAAATCAAAGCGGTTAAAATTTGGCCTGTCCTCAAAGATAAACACCAAACTGCGAAACTTCTTGGGTCTTGACACGCATTACAGAAAGTTTGTAAGAGATTTTGCTGGTATTGCAAAGAGCTTGCATCAACTTACGAAAAAATGCAGTTCAGGTGGTCTGGAGCGAGTAAAAAATCATTTCACCCAATCTACACATCCCGAAAAATGTTCGCCGTGGACGCAGACACTTGCAACGTTGGGGTCGGCGCTGTAATCTCTCAAGTTCATGGTGTTCAAGAGAAAGTGGTTGCATATGATAGCCAGGCACTCTCCAGGCCGCGCAGTGAGCAAGTGAGTCAATAGGGGTTTGAAGTGCAGACAAAATCCGTTCTTTCCAACATAAGATAATAACATCGACCTAATGTTGGCCTGGAAGGGGCATGAGGAAAGACCGAGCTGACAGCAGATATCAGACCGGAGCCAAACTATAAGGGCTTAAAGCTTCGTCAAACAGAGTGCGTTTTGAGGCCGCGTTTCGCCGTCGCATTCCAACGCCGTGTTGTATTCTATTGAAATCATAGAATGCGTTTTCAACGTCGCGGTTATCTCACCGCTGGGAATGTGCCAATACCAGAAAAAGAGAACGCCACTACATTCTAAATCCGATGGAATAGTCGAGCGATTCAATAGTACCTTGAATGAGTATCTGTGTAAGTTTGTATTAATCTCTGCGTAAAAAATGAGAATCACCAAAATTTCAACAGGATTGGGAAGGTACATACAATGTGATAACCAGCTTCAATCAGATTGTCTACCGGATCCAGCGTTAGAATCGAGGGAAAATGGAGGTGGTGTATGTCGATAAAATATATCACTTCAATGGAATGATGAACAAATAAGTCTCCGGTCGATAAATCTCCTTCCGATTTTAAGGCGGGGCATGATGTCATACTCGTACATATTGTACATGCCGCGTCTAAACTGGTGTTAGATACCCAATTGAATAAAAGCAAAAACCAGTGTACTGCGGCCTGCCTGGTTGGCTTGGAAAAGGCCTTCGATACCGTATGGTTAAATGGACTTTTCTACAGGCTGACAAGACTGGGCATCAGTAAACCACTTTTGTATATTCTTCATAATGTGTTCACCAACAGACAGTTCATCGTGAAAAATGGCAATGCGACTTCTGTTGGAACATTTCATATTAAAAACGGTCTGCTACAAGGTGCGGTTAATTCGTCGATCTTATTCAACATTTACACAAGCGATTTGATAGGTTCACTTCCCCATAGCATAGCGTACGGAGACTACTTGATAGCGTACAGAAAAGGTCCAAAAGTCGAGGTCATTAACGTGTTTTTTCAAAGTGACTTCGAACATATTAGGCGATTTTGCGATGACTGGAAGTTGAAAATCAACTTTGCCTCTAGGGACACCACAACGAATTGGGGAAAATTCTGGATCATTGCACAGCACGACCAGCCGCTTGCTTGTCGAAATGTAGTCAGATACCTTGGGATCTGGCTAGACCAATATATATATTTCAACAAGAATGTAGATGCTGCTCTGACCAGAGAAAACGGAGCTTTTGCCCTTACAAAGAGACTATTTTATACTCATAGCAGCCAACTCAATGTGAGGGTGAAAGTTATCTGCTACATGGCCCTCATCCGGCTCCTGCTGGTATATGGGTATCCTGTGTGGTTCAACGTGAGAGCATGCTTAATGGAAAAGATTCGGGTGTTTGAAAGGGCTTGCCTTAGGGTTTGTCTTCACCTTTACAGAACACCACAATCGGTGTACATAAAATTCTATTCCAATGGGGTTCTATACAACAGGGCGAATCTAATAAGAGTGAGCAACTTCAATATTATGTTGAAGAAAGCATATGGCAAGAGCAATAACCTCATCCAACAACCTGATATCTGGGGCCTACTACCCCAACTATTTATATCATGAGTGTGCGCTTGAAAGGTTGCGTCCTCCCTGAAGCGTTCCTCTATTTTGACATGGAAGGGCTGATCCAGGATAGGTTTGCGGTACCGGTAATCTTCCACGTAGCTCGTACAGTTGATGAGAGTCGACTCAACAACAATATAGACGTCGCACACGGCAGTATTGAACGTCTCATAAAAAAGATGTTGTTTTGCAGCACCAAAATATTTGGAGGTTGAGTGAAGAGACTCGATTCCTTCCTGGTTTCCTTTAAGTCCGAGTGAGCCTAGTTAGAAGGCAAAGTAGGCCATATTTTCCTTGCTAGGTTTAGCAAATGGCCGACTTACATAGCGTTGGGTAGTTTTAAGATATTATGGTTAGCAATCTTGGGTTTGCTAACAATTAGGTTAGCAACTTGAAGTTTGTTAACAATTAGGTTAGGTTAGATGATATAGCTAGGCTAGGTAGTTTAAGGTTTAGTATAAGTTAACATAGGTAGTTAGTTTAAGTATTTTAAGTTGGATGTTTAAGTTTTATATATGTAAAAAAAAAATTTTTCATTTACTAAGTTTTTTTTAAATGCTTAATATTTTCATAGTATAACTAGATTTTAATGAATAATAATTATTGTTTTAAATGATAAATTAGAAATCGAAAGACATAGAATAGGAATATAGTTTAGCTTAGAGCGCCCGCTTGGAGGGCCAGTAAGTTAGAATAAGTTAATTAAGTTATGTTAAGCTAGCTTTAAGCATGTAAGTATAGTAATTTTAAGAAAAAGAAAATGAAATGCATTAAAAATGTAAAAAAAATTTAAATGAATGAACAAATAAGTTTTTCGAGACGAAAAAATTTAGGGAGCGAGCAGTGCTATAATCTCTTATTGTGAACAGCGCCATCTATACATGAATAGCAGAAGACTGAAAGCTCTTTAACAACAACATCGACGTCGATGTCGAACAAGCACGCTTTCGCGCTGGATCCTGCATCGACCACATAAACACTTCACGGATCGTTATAGAGCATTTCGTTGAGTACAGGTCTCCGCTACATTTACTGTTTATCAACTTTGAGAATGCTTTCTACACTTTTAATCGAGATGCTATATGGTTGGCCTTACGCAGGAAAGGCATCCCAGGAAAACTCATGGCTATTATTAAAGCTACATACGAGAATGATAAGTGCCTCGTTTTGCACAATGCCAAGATGTCTGAGGATTTTGAAGTCCAAAATGGAGTACATCAGTGATGTATACTGTCATCACTATTGTTCTTGGTGGTTATGTACTAAGTGCAGCATTAATGAAAGGCAACTGTGGAATTCGATGGCCAATGACATACTTTAAATACCTTGAATACGTCGTTCACAGATCTCCGCGGAGAACAAACGTGTTTCGGCTTCTATTAAAGTGAAAAAGTTATAAGTGAACATAAGAAAAGAATAATCAGAAGCGTTTAGGCCAAGTGCTTCGGTGGCCAAGTGGTAGTGGTGTCGGCCGACAAAGCAGGGGTCGTGGGTTCGATTCCCGAAAAAATTACATCGAATTTTAATATTTAAAATGTTTAAATCAATAGACAACTACATAAACAGAAAGTGATCAGATCGTGTGATGAGTAGAAGTGAGCGGTCCGCTATACCAATAGCGGGGTCAGCAGGAGGCATGATGTCATCTGATGATCAGGCCGTAAAGCCAGCCCATAAAACGACAACAACAACAAAAACAGCATTAAAAAGCTACAGCAAAAAGTGTTTGCCATTAAAGCAAAGCAAGTGGCAAGGAGGGAGATGGAGAAACAACAGCAACTCCAAAGACCTCAGAAACGACAAAATTTAAACATGGAGCTACCACATAAACAACAATAGCCGTTAAAACAATAATAGGTGGGTGTCCGTGGATCAAGTGGTAGTGCGTTGGCTTCCCAATCGGAAGGTTCGGGGTTCAATACCAGCCATGGCTGAAAGACATTTTTTCAGGCAACTAAAATCTCGTGAGATGAGTGGTTGCCTAAATACAACATCATGTCAATTTACACTAATAATTAACTAATAATTTAGTCTCCCCATTAAATGCTGGTTGCCACCCGTGGAGAAATGACCACTGAGCCCAAACATCTTTGTTTCTCTCTCTATCCCATTTTCCAAAAAACTTAATACGTGCTGGGCACTGAGCCCAAACATCTTTCTTTCTCTCTCTCTATCCCATTTTCCAAAAAACTTAATACGTGCTGAGGCATTATAAGTGTATTCACTTGAGTGTTAAGTTCTTTTTAAAAAACGAAAAAAAAAAGAAACCCGAACAAGAAGTTACAAAGAAAGATGCACAACCCAACAAAAGCGCAACACAGCAAAAACAACAACAGCAACAAAACTCGTAGCAGCATAAGCAGCAACAACAGCAGCATCAGCAGCAGCAACAGCAGTAACAACAGCAGCAGAAGCAGAAACAATATCAGCAACAGCAACAACAACAGCAATAAAAACAGAAACAGCAAAAATCTACTAAGCTGCTGGTACCTCCAATCAACACATTTAAGATGGAGTTGAAAGAAACAATAGAATTATGTAAGTTGGCCACAGGCAATAATGTTTATATCAAAAGACTTAGTGTAGATAGGCAAGCGATCCACAGCAATACAGTGGCGCGCTACCAAAATATTAAAAGTTTACTGAAGGATACGACGACGGTTACTCTCCTACACACCGAATGCGGAGAAACTGCAAACAATGCAGCTGAAGGGGTTACATACCGTCGACTGATCCGACTTGCACTGCTGAAAGAGGAGTGCGAAGAGCTCAAATTCGTGGAGTTTAAGCCATTCGTCATGGGAGTCAAAAGGGAGAAGTGGAAACTACCGTTCATCCTGGTCCAGCTAAGTCCCAACGGCAAACTGGATGGTCTAAGTAGCATAAAAGTAATAGATTACCAGGTTGTACACTGGGAAAAATTAAAGAAAACATTTTACAATGTGTTAGTTGAAAAAGGTTCGGTCACCCTGCGTCGAACTGCGAAATGCAGCCTCGATACGTGAAGTGTGAAAAGAACCACAAGTCAGAGGAATACGCTCTAGGTAAGGACAGAGCGTTCGAAAAAAGCCAACTCTCTTGTGCCTTATGCAGGAACACGGGACACACCGCAAATTATCGGGGTTGTCACAAATTCCAATACATCAAAAGAGTAAATCTGGCTCAGCAGCAGAAAATGGAAATTAAACGTCCACTCGTGAAGGTACAAACATCGGCCGTTGCTCCCCAAGTTACCTACGCCCAAATGGCGGCAGGTAGAGGAACTACGGTACAATAAGCAAAGGTAGCTTCTCAGGCTCCAGCGCCTAGAGCACCGGAACCAGTACCTGGCATGCTGGCTACCTTGCTCTCTATTCAGGGGCAAATGGCTCAGATTCAACGTCAAATACAGGAACAGGCTAAGCGGGTATATCAAATATACGCGCTGCTGCCGGGCCTAACGTACCTCAAGTCGTAATTGGTACGTACATGGCGGAGCAAACCTTGAAGGTCTTTATAGTGAATATTAGTTCGAACGAAAAACCACACTGTTTCAGTTGCTTAAAGACCAAGCCCCTGATGTGCTTTTGGTTAGCGAAACTAAGCACAGAAAATATAAAATATTACGAAGAAACCGACCCAACTCCATTCAAGGAGGTGGTGTTGCGGTCTTTGTTAGAAAAGGACCGCGTTTCAAAAGAGTATACAGTCGTGTAGTACTTAGGTTCCAGGTGCTGGAATCATGCGTCATGTATTGGGTCTATAACTTCATGCGGTTTGCTAAGAGATGGTGTAACTTGTATTATTCCATTGGAACATGCGTTGGAAAGCTACTGTCTTTGTACGTCATTTCAGTATATGTCATTCATTTGAAGCGTAAACAACAATAATTTTTTTTCACTCAAATGTGTCGAACTTTGTGCCTGAAAAAGTGTTTTTGCGGGTAGTTCTTCTTCATTACTTTAATATGAAGAAAACTGCTGCCGAAAGTCATCGTATTTTGGTGGAAGTTTATGGTGAACATGCGCTAGCTGAGCGAACGTGCCAAAAGTGGTTTGCACTATTTAAAAGTGGTGATTTTGGCTTGGAAGACGATGAACGTCCTAGGCAGCCAAAAAAGTTTGAAGATGAAGAACTGGAAGCATTACTCTATGAAGATTGTTGCAAAACACAAGAAGAGCTCGCAGAATCTTTGGGTGCCACTCAAGCAGCCATTTCAAAACGTTTAAAAGCAGCTGGATATATTCAAAAGCAAGGAAATTGGGTTCCACATGAACTCAAGCCGAGAGACGTCGAAAGGCGGTTTTGCATGTCCGAAATGCTGCTGGAACGCCACAAAAGGAAGTCATTTTTGCATCGGATTGTTATTGGGGATGAAAAATGGATTCGTTACGACAACCTCAAGCGCAAAAAATCATATGTGAAACCCGGCCAACCAGCCAACCAGCCAAATCAAGGGCAAAGCCGAATATCCATGGCGCGAAGGTAATGCTCTGTATTTGGTGGGATCCTATGGGTGTGCTGTATTATGAGCTGCTAAAACCGTGTGAAACCATCAATGAACAACGCTACCGAACACAATTAATCCGTTTGAAGAGAGCTGTGGCCGAAAAATGCCCGGAATATGCGACCAGACACGAGGCAATAATTTTCCATCATGACAACGCTCAGCCCCACGTTGCTATTCCGGTTAAGAACTATTTGGAAAACAGTGGATGGGAGGTCTTACCCCACCCGCCTTATAGCCCAGACCTTGCCCCTCCTGACTACCATTTGTTCCGGTCGATGCAGAACGCCCTCACTGAAATACGGTTCACATCAGAGTAGAATATCAAAAATTGGCTTGATTCATTCTTGGCTGCCAAGCCGGCGCAGTTCTTTTGGGATGAGATCCACAAATTGCCAGAAAGATGGGAAAAAGTCATAGCTTCAGGTGGGCAATACTTTCAATAATACTATTGTACATGGTTTTTTTAAATAAACGTTAAAATTTTGGAAAAAAAAACCGCGCGAATTAAGTTATATACCCAATACATCCCTCTCCGTAGTCGAAAGCGGTTATACACGGTGTCTGTTTATGCACCTAAGGCTCCCCAATCTACTTTATTCGTCTCAGAGCTCGAGGCACTTTTTCGAATAGTAAGGCTGGAATTAGAGGAGAACTATTTTACTATCGGAGGAGATTTCAATGCCAAATATAGAGATTGGGGAAATAATACACCAAATATTAGAGGAAACTTACTATTTAATTTGTGGGGTCAACATAGTATAATGTGGGCCCCCGCCCAATTATCAAGATTCGTCCATCAATGACGTTGTCTAATAAAAAGCAGTGGCAGACCAGTAATATGTCTTATCGTAAACATCATCAGAGGACGCCACCGAAGGTTGTTACGGTACTTACTTTTCGGCGTCAAGACCACCGGTAGTCCCTACCAGGACTTAAATCACGGTACCATGGGAGTCAGGAGCCCCCGGATCTCTGTCCGGGCCTGACTTGTTGAGGTAGGACCCCTTGTGGGAGCTTCATGGTGGCTGTGGTTTAAACTTCTTTGTTTTGACCCATTGCAGAGTAGCAAATAAGTACTGGCTGCTGTGACCCTAAGAGCAGAACGTCTCTTGTATTTTACGTGGACACCTGCCGTGAAGGCCTTATCCCACGGAGCGCTTGCGCTCATGACAGGATTAAAATAATGTGTCAATCAACGCCCTTCGGATAGTATAAATACTACCTCCAGTACCTACTATATATCGTGTGTAAGGCACGATCTTCTCCCTTGGTATAGGGTTGAGGCCTATCTAAAACCTCTGCCATTCTGTGGGTCATGGCACCCGGTTGCAATGCAACTCCACATCGAGCAGACCAATTGGCGCCACGGTTATCAAATAGCTGAGCACAGGTCATAGCACGCTACAACATATACTCAGCCACATGATGTCTAAACACCACTTGGCCTACTCTCCCCGCGATTTGGGTATAAACCACAGCCACCACGATACTCCCACAAGGGGGCCAACTCCTAGGTCAGGCCGGAACTAAGTTCCGGGGGCTCCTGACCTCCCGTGGTACCAGAATATAGCCTCCGGCCGAGCTTCGCAACCTTGCGGTTACTTCCAGTGGGGCACCTCATTGCCCAGGACTGGCCGCCTTTTGGCCCTGCTCACTGAGCTCCAGGGTTAAGCTACCTATTTCGACGCCTAGCAGACACTATGTTCGCATAGTCCTGAATCCTTGCTATTTGTGCGATGTCAGTTAGAACACTGCTAACGTCACAAACACCGTCTTCAAAACCTACGCCCATAGCTTTGAAGCTAACGCCATCATCTAACGTCATCATACCGCGAACATTCACACAAAACGTGCACCCAGTCCTCAAAAGGAGCTCCACACGAGCAGCCTTCCACCTGGCTTAGACCCCTCTTATGCAAAAATGCTTTAAAGAACCATGACCAGTAAGCAGAAAGCCCAAGTTGAGGTTAAAACTAAGCTCAGGCCGCTTTCGCATGAATAGGACATTCTTCAGGAAACGGTAAGTGACTCTGCCGTTTACGCTTTCGTCCCATCTAGATTGCCATCTAGATATGACGCATTCGTCTAGCAAGCGCTTACGCTCCCGGAAGGACATCTGGTTGACTCCATTGTCAGACACCCAATCACGCTCCCTTAGTGGTATACCTCTCCTCACTTGGAAGGATAGCTTCCAAGTCAAGGAGTGGTACTCCCAACAACACCTGTAGTGCCTCTGTAGAGACAGTGCGGCAAGCGGGTAAGCAGCCGAGTAAGACCACTCTGTGGCAAGAGGGGATCTTTCTGAGACCCCACTTAGTCATGACTATGTCACTCCACACTGATGCCCCGAATGTTGCACAAGCAACAAAAAGGCCACCATATATGGTGCGCACAGCACGCCTACTAAGCCCCCAGTCAGACCGCATAATGCGCCTAACCTGTCCCACAACATTTGTGAGTCTGTCCTTGATTCTTTCCAAATGTGGTAACAAGTTCAGGTTCTCGCTCATGGTTATGCCCAGATACTTAACTTGCGTCACATAACTAAGGGTATTACAATTCAAACGGATTGTGGGAGGTCGTCGTTTAAATGATTTTCCCTTGAGGACCATCATTATAGACTTTTCCTCTGATACGGCGACGCCCACACTATCGCTCCAGACCGCGACGATTTGGATTACCCTGTTTCCCATTTCTTGCAACACTCTCCTGGAGTGTCCCTCAAGAATGAGTAACAGGTCATCCGTATATGTGCAGCACTTGCAGGTCTCACATATCTGCCCTAGCAGTGGATCCATCATGAGGTTCCAAATGAATGGACCACAGATAGAGCCCTGAGGACATCCACGCTCCACACTCACACGCACACTTTCATTTAGACCTGCATTCGTTGCACATGCGCTTCTGCCAGAAAAGTAGCTTTTCCAAAGCTCAATTTCCCGGCATCCCATATCCTGCAATCTACGGAACACACTTCCCCAGCTTAAGTTGTCAAAAGCACTTTTAAAATCTATAAAGATGCCGAAGACATAGTTTTCCCTTCTTTCCTGGACACAAACTTTGACATATGCCCAAGCGTCCTGAATAGACATGCCTTTTTTGAATCCGAATTGGAAAGGAGACATTGGTTCGGTCATATTCTCCAGAAGTCTTTCCACCATAACCCTTTCCACTACTTTTCCAAGTACCGGAACCAGGCTGATGCCCCGATAGGATCCAGGATTTGACCTAATAATATCGCGAGACTTCAATAGAACGACCACCTTTGCCTCCTTCCAAACCAACATCATCATCAATGCATCTGCTGAAAGTGCAGCCTAGATAATCCGGAACGACTTTCCAAATGGCTTTCACCATTTCGCCAGTTATTCCGTCTAGTCCAGGAGACCTCTTTGAACGGAGAAGTGAAACAGCGTGTTCCACCTCCTCGGTTCGCAATACTGAGTTGGCTACTGATTCTGTAGCCAGAGTGGCCTCAGCTCGGTCATGCATTGAGTAAGGCACCTATGCAGTCCGTCCACTCCCTATGTGTAGTATCACCCACATATATGCGTCCAACCTCGGGTAATTTATTGTTAGCTCTACATATTTTGTAGAGCTTTTCTCAAGCATTGTCCCTATTTGAATCCGCGAATCTTCTCCAATCATCTTCCTTGACTTGGACAATCATTCTCTTGTACTCAACAAGGCAGCGCCGGAAGGCAGAGCCCAACTGAGTCAAGTTTTCAGCGTTGGTAGGCCGAGCCCTTTGAAATTTCTTCCTTAGTTTTCGGACTTCCCGCCGCTTCGCATTCAGACTGCGTGTCCACCACTTCACTCTTTTGGGATTAACCTTACGGCTCCTCTCAAAGAGATCGTCGTTGACACGCCACACACAGTCGTTGATGTACTCGATCTGCTGATCGATGCTCAGGCTTCCATACCTCTGCAAGTATATGGGAACCGTACACATTCCAGTCAGCATTCCGAGTGCACCATCTCCTTTCTAACCTAGGCGCCCTAACAGTGTCTTCATAGGTGACCTCAACTTGTATCCAGCTGTGGTCACTTATGCTTCTGGAGATTTCTCATGAAAAAGAGAACGCCCTAAGTGCGGATTCATTTGTAAATGTGACCTCAATGTCGCTCTTTCGACCATGCGCATCGAAAGTGTACAACTCACTCGGTCGATTGAGAGGGTGCATATCAGATGATATCCCATTCACTAAGCGTTTCACCCCGTGGATAGCTAGGATATCCAGACGAGTTCCTGGACATCTTACTATGCCATAAAAGGGAAATCGCATTAGCGTCAATGCCGAGGATGAGGGGGTCGCTTCCGACTAGCGAACGCACTTCCTCCATGTATTGGATGTATGGCTCGTTTTCCTCACCGTATTTGCAGTAGACGCTGGCAAAGTATATTTTGCCAAAAACGCCTTCTACTCCAACACAAACGCCACGTTCATCTGCATCTTGAAGGATGCATGTAAAGTTTGCGTCCCTTACAATCACTGCAGCTCTACATCTGGTGTCAGGGAAGACCCGCATGGAAGCGGGTAGACCCCTAGTTACTCCCCTCGAAGCATATAGCTCCTGAAATAGAGCAACGCTGCAGTCCCTCTCGCACATCCGACCTCCCAGGTCTACCATAATGGAGAAAGCGCCCTGGCAGTTCAATTGCACGAAGTTGAATACCATATTAGTTTCTGGCATTCAACCGGGCAAGAGCAGCCGCATAAAGCGGACATTCTCAGCCGACACCATACGATGGTTGGCTGCTCGTCCCTTAAGCGAGCAGTTCCGGCATTTGGCTGGTTTTGAGCACCCTTTTGAGTGGTGTCCTTCTTCGCCGCAACGGCGACAAACCTCCTGGGTCTTGCAATCGGCAATGCCATGGTCAAGACCGAGGCATCGGAAGCAGCCAACAATGGTTTTGTACTCCTTTACAGGAAAGGAGTACCACCCAAAGTAGCAGCTCCCACTATCAAGGAGTACTTTAAGCGCTTGCGCTGAGCCAAGACTCTCCAGCATAACATTAAAGCTGCCTCCTTCTTTGGTACTCCTTGGTGGGGACACCATTTTCACCTCATTTTTGAATTTTTCGAGGGTATATCCCTCCTTGAAATTTAGTTCATGAAGCTGGTTCATGAACTCCACCGGGGTGATGGAGGTAGTCACGCCTTTTATAACCACCCTTGGGCCAGGTTTTTGAGGGATCGAAACCTCTAACCCTTCCTCCCTGAAATTGGGGTTGCCCGCAATTTTACCCCTCTCCAACGCGGTTGGAGTACGGATTACAACGCTCCCGTTTTCAAGCGTCCTTACGCAATCCACCCTGACTCCCAAGGATGGGGCGACCTTCTTGAGGACTTCGGCCTCGACTTCTTTTGCCGACGCACTGGACTTCTTACTCCGCACGACCACGGACCACGTAAGAGCTGGTGTCGGCACAAATGCAGGGACCTTTCCCGATTTATTAGGAACCTTTCCTAGGGCGGCAGGAGCAGGAACCCTTGTTGAGGTGGCAGGAGCAGGAGCCGTAGTGGCAGAGACTTTAATTGCTCCTGCTGCCACTTGAGCGAAGCTAATCTCCTTCTCTTGAGGGAAGCCCAGCATTATGCACGGGCAGCGGACGCACAACCTCTGGGGTGTGTTTGTAGGCATCCAGGCAACCTTTTAGTCACTCGTTTTCTCCACCGAGTAGCCAAATTATGCCTTCGTAGGCCTTACAAGCACTATTTACCCTGTTTGCAAGGACAGGGTCAACTTCCCCCCCTTTCGAAAATTACCTCCGAAAGCCCCCTAGCCAAATCGCCCAGCTGGCGATTTAGGTACAAAATGTTCGTACCTCTCGCATCCAGGAAGGCTTTCTCCTTCAATTCCGAACCTGATATATTATTTGTTATTTTAGAACAACTTACCGATTTCGGCTTTTTGACGATGTTCGGGCTTGCGACCTCACAGGTTCTCTTCTTTGCTGGGGCTATACTCGTCTCCATTTCTGAGTCTTCTTGGTTGACATCAGTTACCACGATCCTCTTCTCCACAAGCTTTTTTAGTTTTTCCACCCTAAGAGCAGTAAGAGGTTTTAGATCGGCCTCGACTCATACCAAGGGTGGAACTTGTGCCTCCAACACAGTTCCGAATTGGTATCAAAGTATTGGCGGAGAGCGTGGGCAAGGCGTATCCTTGCTCCCATAGATGTATGGGCATCCCGTAAACATAAGTCTACATGGCAGGTGGTTTACGTTAAAAACCAGAGACTAATAGTATAATGTATCGACTCGGCCTTAAGGCGACGGATAGTCAGTCGTTTCCCAGATACGAGTCTTATTTGGATCTCTTGCTGTTCGACACAGGAATATACTTGACATGCACTAACCAACATACCATAAACTGTCTACGCAGTTTTATGTATGACAGTGACCATTGTGGTTTCATTGCCGAAATAACCGTTCCGAACGAAACCGCGGAATTGGATGAGTTTATTCAAAGGCATCCCTAGAACTATAGTAGGGTGCGTTGGACACACTTCTCCAGAGAAAATCAAACGAACAATGGTCAAAACGATACCTCGGTATCCACACACTGACAACGAAGACTTATTCCGCAGCGCAATTATCGACGCACTGCACCGACATAAAAGTAGACTGCTGTCAAGACTAAAACCCGGTACAGACAGTTTACTGACAGACATAACCCGGAGATCATGACTCTGAAGTCGTCGATCAAAAACCTCCAAACATTAATTAAAGAAAATTACAGAAATTCTGTAAGTTTTTGGATAAACGTAATTCGGGCTCTAAACACCAGCAACCCGAATATGTTCCCGCAAATAAACAACATATTTCGGAGGAAAATCAAAACAACCTTTCGTGTCTTAAAATCGCCCGAACGACGGACAACGAGCACATACTCGAGCAGCAGGCATCGATTCAAATGAGGCCGTTGATGATGAAAAATTTTTTATGATCGAAGATCCGCAGGAGAACGTAAAGGCGACTTTTCAAGAAGTGTACAAGACGAATGGCATCATTGGCCAGAACCACGACTGGGAAAATCGTGTCGTTGTGCACAATTTCTACCCTCGAAACGAAACAGTGAACTGGCGATTCGAGAGCTCGGGTTTCACCCAATTCAGTGACAAGAATATGACAAATAATCGCCAACAATAGGGCACTACCCCGTTCATTTCGAAGAAAGAACTCCAAACGATCTTCGAATTACTTAGAAGTAAGAAATCAGTGGGAACCTATGAAATACTGAACACTGTGCTTCGACATCTCCCACTAGAAGCGGTGAACATTTATACCACCCTGTTTAATAATGAATGAATAATGCACATTCCCAGCGCATTGGAAAACTGCGGTGGTACATCCCATCCCCAAAAGAGATAAAGATACTTCCAATCCGCCGAATTTCCGCTCGATCAGTTTTCTTCCAAACATCAGTAAGGATGTCGAGAAGGTGATCAGTAGAGTCCTGACTAAGTGGGTTGAGGACAAAAATATAGTTCCGAATAATCAATTCGGTTTCAAGGCGGGGCATGATATTATTCATGCTGCGTCTAAACTGGTTTCTGATATCCAATGGAACCAGTGCACTTTTGTTCAAGCTGGACAGGTTGGGCATTAGTAAACCACTGCTGTATATTCTTTTTGATATGCTCTCCAGTAGACAGTTCATCGTGAAGAATGGTAATGTGACTTCTGCTGGAACATTTAACATTAAAAATGATCTGCAACAAGGTTCGGTGAATTCGCCGATCCTATTCAACATTTACACAAGTGATCTGATAGGTTCACTTCACCATGCCGTAGCGTACGCAGACGACTTAATCGCGTACAGGTCAGGTCCAAAGATTGAGGTCATTAATATACTTTTGCAACATGACTTCGATAAAATTAACCGATATTGCGATGACTGGAAGTTGAAAATCAACTTACAGAAATCGGAAAACATTTTGTTTAGGACGCCCTTTTCTGGGGCCTCTCGGGATACCAGAAAGAATTGGCGAAAGTTCTCTATCGTCGGACAAGGTGGACAGCCACTTGCTTTTTCAAATATATATACCTTGGGATCTGGGTTTGATCCAGGACAGATTAGCGTTGCCGCTAATATTCCACGTCGCTCAAACAGCTGCGGACAGGCGACTCAACTACGACAGAGACGTCGCACATGCCAGTGCAACATGAGGGATGTTGCTCGGCAACACCAAGAATTTTGGTGGCTCGTTGAAGGAGAAGAGGCTTCATCGTTGAATTCCTCCGGTAATAGGTAGCTCCATAGGAAGCAAGGCGGGTAGACTAATTTTTTACCCGTGGCCGGCTTACATAGCTTTAGGTAGAAATAGGTTAGAGTTAAGAAAACAAAAAAAGAAATACAAAAAAAATACAAAAAATTGGGGAAAAAAATAAAAAAAAATTCAAAATTAAAAAAAAAATAAAAGAGATGGGTGACAACTTATAATAAGGGATAATCCATACACAAAAAAAAATATTTATATATATAACTTAGTTCGTCCGGTTTTTTTTTCAAAATTTGAACGTTTATTTAAGAAAAACATGTACAATAGTGTTATTCAAAGTATTGCCCATCTGAAGCTATGACTTTTTCCCATCTTTCTGGCAATTTGTGGATCCAAGAATGAATCAAGCCAATTTTTGATATTCTGCTCTGATGTGAACCGTATTTCAGTGAGGGCGTTCTGCATCGACCGGAACAAATGGTAGTCAGGAGGGGCAAGGTCTGGGCTATAAGGCGGGTGGGGTTTTTGTTTTCCAAATAGTTCTTAACCGGAATAGCAACGTGGGGCTGAGCGTTGTCATGATGGAAAATTATTGCCTCATGTCTGGTCGCATATTCCGGGCGTTTTTCGGCCACTGCTCTCTTCAAACGGATTAATTGTGTTCGGTAGCGTTGTTCATTGATGGTTTCACACGGTTTTAGCAGCTCATAATACAGCACACCCATCTGATCCCACCAAATATAGAGCATTAGCTGGTTGGCCGGATTTCACATATGATTTTTCGCTTGGGGTTGTCGTAATGGATCCATTTTTCATCACCAGTAACAATCCGATGCAAAAATGACTTCCTTTTGTGGCGTTCCAGCAGCATTTCGGACATGCAAAACCGCTTTTCGACGTCTCTCGGCTTGAGTTCATGTGGAACCCAATTTCCTTGCTTTTGAATATATCCAGCTGCTTTTAAACATTTTGAAATGGCTGCTTGAGTGACACCCAAGGATTCAGCGAGCTCTTCTTGTGTTTGGCAACAATCTTCATAGAGTAATGCTTCCAGTTCTTCATCTTCAAACTTTTTTGGGTGCCCAGGACGTTCATCGTCTTCCAAGCCAAAATCACCACTTTTAAATCGTGCAAGCCACTTTTGGCACGTTCGCTCAGCTAGCGCATGTTCACCATAAACTTCCACCAAAATACGATGACTTTCGGCAGCAGTTTTCTTCATATTAAAGTAATGAAGAAGAACTCCCCGCAAAAACACTTTTTCAGGCACTAAGTTCGACATATTTGAGTGAAAAAAAAATAATGGTTTTTTACGCTTCAAATAAATGACATATACTGAAATGACGTACAATGACAGTAGCTCTCCAACGCATGTTCCAATGGAATAATAACAATGGAATTATACAAGTTACGCCATCTCTTAGCAAACCGCGCGAATTAAGTTATAGACCCAATTACATTAAGATAGTGTAAGTAGGTTAAGTAATTTAAGTTTTATTTCTAGGTAGTCTTAGGTCCTAGTTTTAAGTTTTACCTAAAAGTCCATGTACTTAGTTTTTTACATACAATAACATAATTATTTCCCTAGTTTTACATTTAATAATTATAAAAATATAAATAATTGTTGTAAGAATCGTCGAAAGACATAGAATAAGTGTTAGGTTTAACTTAGAGTGCAAGCATGGGGCCAGTAAGCTAGAATAAAGTGATTGTAAGTTAATTAAGCTAATTTTTAAGCATTTTTTTGTCTAGCTTCTAAGAATTGATGAATTAACTAAAATAAAAATGCATGTAAAAGGAATGAATGAATGAGTGTGTTGGCTACCTAACCGAACGGTTCGGGGTTCAATACCAGCAGTGGCCGAAAGACTTTTTTCAGGCAACTAAAATCTCGTGATATGAATGGTTGCTTAATTACAACATCATGTCAAATTATGGTAATAATTTAGTCTCCCATGGAGCGAAATAACCACTGTGCCCAAATATTCTTCTTTCCCTCTCTATCCCAATTTCCAAAAAACTTAACATTATAAGTGTATTCATACCCACTCGAGTATTAAATTCTTTAAAAAAAAAAAAAAAATGCTAATCTCAGTAAAATTCATCGATTCGGCGATTTGCAAAACCATGCCATAAGAAATAAATATATGTCTTTAAGTTGTCAGTTCAAAATTTCAGTTAGATCGGGCAGAATTGTTTCATAGAATCGGAATATATTTTGTATCATTCCTTTTACTTTTAAAGATTCGAAATTTTTCTTATAAAAGGTTTGAATTTTGCATATCCGCCGTAATATGAAATTGTCGTAGTATTATTTCGGGCTTTATGTTAGTTTGTATTTACATTTCAATGCCGTTAAAAACATTTCAAAGGAAAATGTGTTAATATTATTTCGTTAATAGCGAATAAAGGAGCAGTAGAAGTTATAATGCATTGAAAAAACCATATGTATGAATATGTTTCACCATGATACCTGATCACTGTGTTTTATAAACAATAACCTTGCAAATGGAAAAAGGCCACATTTCTGAAAAACGATGTAGGGACATTGCATATGAGACAATGCTAACAAAAAAAAGCGAAAAAACCTAAAAAAAATATATTTCAATAGATTCCGGCGGTCAGTTACTCTGCGAAGGTTTAATTGTCGTGGTGTATCAAAGGATTTTCGGTGCCCTACGAGGGTTGTCTGAAAAGTTTCCGACCAAACAATGATACAAAACATTTTTTCTCAAATTTTTTCTTTATTTTTCTACATAGTCTCCTTGTAACTCCACACACTTCTCCCAGCGATGCTCCCATCTCTCTAACCCGTCCAAATAGTACTTAGCGTTTTTCTCTGCTGCAAAATAATTGTTCACGAAGGTGATTGCCTCCTCATTTGACAAAAACCTCTGCCCTCCGAACGCAGTTTTTAGGCGAGGGAACAAAAAGAAGTCGCTTGGGGCTAGATCCGGTGAATAAGGCGGATGGACAAGCTGTTCAAACCGTAATTCATTTAGACGGCGCGTTGTCTTGGTGAAACAGGATTTTCTTTTTCTGCAAATGTGGCAAATGTGGTTTCTCCGCAATTTCTGCCTTCAGCTTGACAAGTAATGATGTGTAGTATGCTCCTGTAATGGTTTTTCCTTTTTGAAGATAATCGATTAAGATAACTTCTTTACTATCACAAAAAACAGTCTCCATCACTTTCCCAGCCGAAAAAACTGTTTTTGCTTTTTTTGGACCCGGCTCGCCCTTTGCAATCCACTGTTTTGACTGAATTTTTGTTTCGGCCGTATGGTGTACCCAAGTTTCATCTACAGTAATTAATCGGCGTCAAAACTCGGATTTATTGCGCCTAAACTGCGCCAACAGAGCGTTGGAAATGTTCATTCAAACACGTTTTTGGTCTAACGTAAGCAAACGCGGCACCCAACGCGCGGACAGCTTTCTCATGCCGAAATCTTGATTAAATATGCAACAAACACGTTCTTTGGACATTTTTATAACCTCTACTATCTTCTCACTCGGTCGTCTAACACCATTTGGTGAACTTTAGCAATTTTATCGTCAGTGGTTGCAGTTTTTGGACGTCTCGAATGTTCATTTCCCAAGTTCTTACGGCCACGTTTAAATTCAGCTGCCCAAAATTTCACTGTGGTAAATGATGGTGCAGAGTTCCCATACGCAGAGTCCAACTCATTTTTGATTTGCGTAGGCGTATTGCCTTTCAAAAGCAAGAATTTAATAACAGCTGGATACCCGATTTTTTCCATTTTCACAAAAAACACTCACATCGACTCACTCAAATGACTGACAACTAAAAACTGCGCGTCCAAAATGACTGAAACTTCGGTAAGTAACTGTCAAAAGATTCACAACTAACATTCACTGGCTTTTATTGACGAGTGCCGCTATCTTTACGGAAACTTTTCAGACAACCCTCGTAATAGCAGCTATCATCTTTATTCCAAGCAATATGAATTGTGCCCCGAAGGTCACGATGATTTTTCGCCAACAAAATTGTTCCTCTGTACCGACCTGTAAAATTTATATACCTTTTAAGCGTTTTTTTTTTACAAAGATGATGGAGATATTCCCGATTCCGGAGCACTCTGTGCGCTCGTCCTGCTTGAACTTTCAAAATTACTCTGGCTCACTACATTAATGTTTCTGGGTGCACTTTGACAACAACAAAATTAGTTTAGATTAACCCTTATACAAGTAAAACTATGAAAAGAAGATGGGGAAGTTCCAAAGCTAAAAAGCCCACAAAAGTTGTTTGCATCCATTAAAAATGCCCAATAAGAATTGTGTCACATACATCGTATGAGTTAAAGTAAAACAAATTGTATTCTAATTAGCATTGTGCTTGCACGAATAGCAGTGCAATTTCCCACCACTCACAGAAAATCCAATTACTCAGATAGCCGCGAGCAAGTAATCCAACACCTCTAAAGCAATGCAATGCATCTGAATGTTATTATGCTGACGTTGCGTCTGGGGCAACTGCTTCACGAGCTTTCGTTATGGTTTAGAGTATAGAGTTAAGTCAATCTTAAATTTAATAAATAATAAAAAATATTTTTTATGAAATTTAAGTAAGGTTTAGTTTAATTGGCGCCCAACGTGTGAGGCCCAGTAATTGTAAAATTGTGAAAGTGTTGTATAAAGTGTGCCGGACCTCAAGAAGCTCCACTGCCACAAGGACCTCAAGCAGCTCCAACAACCAAACACAAAAGGACCTCAAGAAGCTCCGAATTACGATTTAACTGGGCCACCCACAACAAAGACTGAATCATTGGATAAAGTCGACAGCAAGGGAGTGTGGAGAAAGGCACCCAGTAGTGAAAACAAAAATGAAAAATAACCTACTCCACCAGTGCTGGATATGAAACAAATTTTAATGTAAGTTAGATTTTAAGAAATTATGTTCGCAAAACAAAATTTATAACAACTCAATACTACTCGTAGATTTTAATAATTAACACAAAGAAACAATAATTTAAAACTAAAAATTTAAAATAATCAAAAGAAACAAATCTTAGAATTAATTGTACTATAGACATAAGAGTGACCAAATTAAAGAATTAGGATATAAGAATAAAAGTGAAACTAATAAGCGTTACCATAAATAACTTTCCATAATTTTTTTTAATATTTAAATCGTTTACTAAAAGTTCATAAAAAAAAAAAAAAACATTCCAAGTCATCCTTAAATTCTTTCACGTACCCTAGAATTCTTTTCAAAATGATCGACCCAGTTGTTCGACCAGCTGTCCTTAACGTTGGAAAACCGGCTCCTACACCTTTCACTTCAGGTGTGTCAAGTCAAAACGTTGCAGTTAATGCTACTCCTGAATTGGAGGCATTAATAGCAGGAATCGCAAGTCGAGTTTGCCAGCAAGTGGTACAGTCGTTAATTAACCCCAATAACCAATTTATTAGAGGGGTTGACGAAACCATTCCTGCTGAACATAGAAACAAGCTAAATAACCTCGTTGTAAGATGCTTGAGGGAATTCTCTGGACACCAGGAGAATTAAGTTCGTGGCACAAAAGCGTCGAAAGAATCCTTAGCATTTACGAAGGATTGAGAGGAACACCAAAATATTTTGGGATTTGAAATGTAGTTCGGAACAAGATAGTAGGGAATACCGATGCAATACTTGAATCTTACAATACTCCTCTTAACTGGAGTTGTATTTCAAAGTGCTTAACATTGCATTCTGCTGACAGACGTGATCTTGGTAAATTAGAGTACCAGATGACGACTCTTGTCCAAGGCAATAGCTCCATTGAGACATATTACCATCTGTCTTTAATCCAAAACGAAGTCTCAAGTATGGAACTTCCCCCAGATACTTTGCATCATTTAACAGAGTCGTATAGGGCAAAGGCACTAGACACCTTTATAAGGGGTATTAAAGGTATCTTACCTAGGATCCTGGCAATGAGAGAACCGGTAGATCTGCCTACCGCTCTTAACCTTTGCCAGAAACTTGGGAACCAACAGTTTCGATCTAACTATGCAAATCCTAGTACTGGAGCAGCTAAAAGACCGCCTCCAATTCCACCAATTCCCCCACGGACAAGTGGCAATGCCCAAAAGTTCTATCACAGCTTGTGTACCTACCGCAACAACCAATGCATATGGCACCGCGTCCTCCACCACCTCCCCAAAACAATCAACCTCACAATTCTCAACAGACTCATTATCAGCCAAATCAAACCTTTCCCCAAAACCATTGCCAATTTTATCCTCAACTGCAACCTCAAAATTATCAACAACATAACCCGAATAATTTAGGAAAAGTAGTACCTATAGAAACAACCACCGTCAGGACCGGTAATGTAGATTATATGAATAGATCAACAGGGAAGAACCGGCCACCAGCTACAAAAAGGCCTATGGTACCCTCACAGCAACATGGTTTACCGAACAACAGCAATGCAATTTTCACTTTAAGGCTTCCACGGAACAAGGAAAAGGATTAGAAGATCAACAGCAAACTGAAATGACAAAATATAATGCTGCAATGGACAACTCCGCAGTTAATGAACAAAATTACAAAACTTCTTGAACAGTCAAGGACTTACCGAACAAGAAATAAATCTTCCACACGAACAAAACACAAATAACTTTGTAGATGTTCATTTTTTAGGATAACCAATTTGTCCTTGCCTTATTTTGAATGCAAGACGGATGATAATAAAATTTTGAAATTTCTTGTAGATAATTCTAATAAGAATTATATTCAACCGAATCTTAAAATAAATCAGAAAAATGTTCATGCCCATTCAATTGGTGGAAATATTAAAATTTCCCATCACACATTAGTTAACCTATGAAACTTTTCCTATTACTTTCTTTAAACTCTTTCCATGCCATCTTAGGAAATGATACACTCAAAGAATTATCACCCATCATATTTTCAGATAAGAATCAGATGATAATCAATAACAATGTCACAGTTAAATTCAGACAACAAGTTTCCGAAACCATTCACAACATAAGTATCAGGACAGACCATATGACACAAGATCAAAGAGATGCGCTCAAATCTCTTACAGTGCAATATCCCAATCTATTTGTCGAACCAAACGAAAAGCTTACCTGTACGACTACAATCAAAGGAAGAATTCGCACCACAACTTCAGATCCTATATACTCAAAATATTACCCTTATCCAATGTCCCTAAAACAGGAAATACATAACCAAATAAATAAAGGAATTGTTAAATGATGGAATTATACTACCTTCACGGTCTCCGTACAATTCTCCGGTATGGATTGTACCGAAAAAGCTGACGATTCAGGACAAAACAAATACCATATGGTAGTCGACTATAGAAAACTCAATTCGGTAACAATACCCGATCGCTACTCTATCCCAGAAACAAACGAGGTTCTAGTTCTCAAAAGGGGTTTTCACCAAATACCTCTGCACGAGAAAGATATTGAGAAAACTTAATTTTCTGTTAACAACGGAAAATACGAATATGTTAGACTGCCTTTTGGGTTGAAAAATGCCCTTTCCATATTTCAAAGAGCGTTAGACGACATACTAAGGGAACACATTGGCAAAATTTGCTACGTCAATTTCGATGATATAGTAGTGTTCAGTAAAGATATCGAAACACATTTTCAGAATTTGAAAAAAATATTCAAGACTCTTCAGAATGCTAATCTCAAGGTTCAGTTAGATAATTCCTTAAATCTGAAGTGGAATTCCTTGGATTTATCATCTCGGCTGAAGGCATAAAAGCTAATTCAAATAAGGTTAAAGCAATAGCTGAATTTCCTTTTCCGCAAAATCTGAAAGAATTAAGATCATTTTTAGGACTCTCAGGATTCTACCGTAGATTTATCGGAGACTGTGCTAAACTAGCAAAACCTCTGACAACTCTCTTGAGAGGGGAGGACGGACGGGCGTCCAAGACAGCCTCTACTAAAAAACTTATTCAAGTACAATAAATGAAAACAAAAAACGTATTCGAAAAAATAAAATCCTCTCTGATATCTGAAGATGTTATTCTTAATCATCCAGATTTGTCAAAAGAATTCCAATTAACCACTGATGCATCCAATTACGCACTGGGAGCTGTGTTGTCACAAAATGACCAACCGATTACCTTCATTTCTAGGACGCTCACGAAAACCGAAGAACACTATGCAGCAAGCGAGAAAGAAATGCTTGCTATAGTGTGGGCTTTAAATACATGAAGAAAATATTTATATGGCTCAACCAAATTCAAGATCTTCATAGATCATAAACCATTAACATACGCTTTGAGTCATAAGAATGACAACAGCAAGATGAAACGTTGGAAGGCTATACTCGAAGAGTATAATTACGAACTTGCGTATAAGCCTGGAAGATGCAATGTTGTTGCAGATGCCCTATCACGACCTCCTAGAAGCTCTCAGATAAATTCCCTCACAGTCACCCAGCACAGTGATGAAAGCTCTGTGCA
Source organism: Volucella zonaria (assembly GCA_963966105.1). Classification (NCBI taxonomy): domain Eukaryota; kingdom Metazoa; phylum Arthropoda; class Insecta; order Diptera; family Syrphidae; genus Volucella; species Volucella zonaria. The sequence goes on along the minus strand of OZ014533.1, from coordinate 34,795,496 downwards.
AGATCTTATGCAGATAGTGGATACTCCGGTTAACGTCTTCAAAAACCAAATAATTCTTAACACTGGTAACATGTCATCTTATCTGTCTTTCCTACCTATCACCGTCATATCATAACCGAACCAGAATATACAGAAAAGAAACGCATTAGTATCTTTAAACAGTACCTTAACCCATCAGTTATTAATGCACTTAAGACAGTAGAAAGAATATTAGGCATTATCCAACAAATATATCCAATTCATTTTAGACAATACCGAATACGTTTTGCAAGAAAAATGGTTACAGATCTCACTGACAAAAATGGCCAAGGGAACGAGATTATAAAAGAACATAATCGAGCACATCGAAATGGTCGAGAAAATAAAATAATTTTACAAACTTATTATTTCCCACAGATGAGCTCAAAGATATCAAAAATTGTTAAAGCATGCACAATTTGTAAGCAACACAAGTACGATAGGCACCTAGTAAGCATGAATTACAACCAACCCCTATACCCGAATATCCCGGCCAAATAATACAGCTTGACATACACTTCACGGATAAAAAAGCAATTTTTACCGCAATAGCCAAATATGCTTTAGCTGGGATATTGAAAACAAGAGCAACTGAAGACATTAAACCCGCTCTTAGAGAACTTATCCTATCCTTCGGCGTTCCACAAATTGTAATAGTGGATAATGAAAAGTCGTTTAATCCAAGTTCAATAACATTCATATCCTTCGGCGTTCCACAAATTGTAATAATGGATAATGAAAAGTCGTTTAATTCAAGTTCAATAACATTCTTGTTAGAGAACTTGTTTAACATTACAGTTTTTAAGGTCCCTCCATATACAAGTTCTGCAAACGGGCAAGTGGAGAGGTTCAATTCGACCCTTTCAGAGAAAATTCGCTGCCTGAAAGTAGAAAATCCCCATACCACCTTCTCAGAACTATTAGATAGGTCAATCTTTGAATATAACAGATCCAAAAAAACCCACCGAAGAATTTTTCGGGAGGCAACTGCTTAATGACTTAGGAGAATTAGAAAAAGTTAGACAAGAAAATATTAAAAAAGTTAGAGACAAACAGGAAGCCGACTTAAAGTATCATAACAACAATAAAACAGCACTTAAGAACTACATATACAGTTGGAGAAAAATATACGTAAAAATAAATAAAAGATAAGGAAATAAACTCACACCAAAATATAGGGAAGAAACAGTTTTAGAAAACAAAAACTCGACAGTTATAACACAATCAGGTAAAGTCATACATAAAAGTCTAATAAAAAGTTAATCTTTCCTTCACCCGACTAGCCTTTTGTTAGTGCCGCTTTGCACCGCAAATGTAAATCTACAGATAATTGATTACAATTCAAAACTTGTAAGCATACACGCGAGAAATGCAGTTATTCAAGATGGATACTTTAAAATAATTCACGTGGTCGATATAAATTCCTATGAAAATCTGGTCAACAATATTGAGGAAAAAGTCATTAAACACCTTCAACCCAGTCATCCTTTATTGCCTATCATTTGTTTTGAAATTAATACCATTAAAAATAATTTAAGTAGATTAAGAATTAGTAAAGTAAAACGTTCATTAGATTTTTTAGGAGCTACGTGGAAATGGATCGCGGGAAATCTCGACCACCACGATTATGAAATCTTAGTAGACAAAATGAACAATGTACTTCAAAATAGTAATAATCAATTTATTTTTAATAAAGTAACATTTGAAAAAATAAATGAAATCACAAAATTTAATAAATCATATATATAAAGCATTTAAAGAAGAAGGAAACAGTAATAATAATATTATATTGAAAATTAAATATAAATTAAATGTAATTAAAGATGAAATAACGAATATAGCTTATGCTTTACATTAGGCCAAGGCCAACATTATTAATTCTTTTATATTGTCAAATAACGAAATTAATATTACAAAAAGTATTATCGAATCAAATAATATATTGTACTATATGTTAATTTTGATGAGGCATTAGAATTTGCCCAAATTAAAATAGCTTCTAAGTTTAAGAATTTGGTTTATATCATAAGTATTCCACGAGAAAAAAAACTTGTAAATTATCCATAATAAAATTCATTAAAATAAAAACAATAATTAATAGAATAGATTATGAAAAAATACTAGAATGTAATAATGATATATACGCTGTTAAAAGAAATTGTAAAACTTATAACTCATTAACTATTTGTAATAAAGAAAATATTGTAAGTCTAAGTAACAGCTCTTGCATACCGAAGCTCTTACGCAGTCAAGAGGCAAATTGTACCATCATAAACAATGAACATTTCACCGAAATAGATGAAGTTTCCCCGGGAGTATTGCTATTAAATCAATTTAGCGGATCCGTCGTTATCAACAACGAAACGATGATGCTCAATGGTACTTTCATCATAAAACATGTTAACCAAACCATAGAAGTAAAAGGAAAAGTTATCAGGACAAGCGAGGTCACAGAACTTCAACCCCTTCCTGCAATTCTTCTACCACTGCTGCAACAAGATCAAATGGAAGAATTCCAATCACTGGAAAGGATTAGAAAATTGTATGTCAACAGAATAATAAAAATCAACCTATTCGAAACTAAGCACAATATAAGCTCAACAATAAATGTTATCTTATTATTGGCTCTGTCGGTGATCGTCCTAGTTACATACCTAAAATTGCAGAGGAAAAGATCAAGAAACCATTCAACTGATAAAAATCATGAATCAAACACCACAATTGGGCTTAAAGACATTCCGCAACTTTTAATATCTCCAAGGTCTAACGAGGACGTTAGAAATTAAATATAGAAAAATCGAAGATTTTATTTTAAAAAGTTATGCAGTCAATAAATGTGGAAATTGGAAAATTCTTGAATCTCGTACGCATTTAATATGTATCGGTAACATCCTTTGCTTTAGAGACAGGGCAGATGAATGATTTTTTATTTAAAATCAAGGAAGACTTCCGCACAAATTAAATGCAAAAGGCCGTTTGGTCGAATGTCGTGAAAATGTGGGGAATACTATTGTAATTTACTCGTTTATCAACCACATAAACCATTAAGATTCCAAAAGTCCGTTTCTAGCCAAGAATTTTTGATATTATTTTTTTGAATATTTAATTATGATTGTTTCTGATATCCTCTTTATCTGAAACCTTACCGTAGTAGTCCTATGGTGTTCGATGAGTAATTGATGTTCAAATACGTAATGAGTAAACCAGCAAATTATATGTGTTATGTTGTTTTAAATATTGTAAAAGTGAAGGATTTCCTTCAGCTTCATACTTTATTTTACTAAAATTAGCCAAAATTCTTTTTAATCGAGCTGGCGGCTAGGCCACATTAAGGTTCAGGGCCAATAAATGGAGACTGAGCAACTTTACTCTAGGATTGGTTAACACCTTCATAATCAGGATATATTTTTGTTACTGTATTTTGTCTTACGTTATTTCTATGAGACGTATCGTTCTTGCACGCTATAGTGGAATTATTCTTTTGTGAGCAAGAGGCGGTTTATGACGATTGGTCCAAAATTATATTATAATTTTTAGTGAGTAACATTTTCACTTTAAAAAGTGGTTTGAATACGAAACCATTAGTTTATTTCGAGAACTGTGTCAAGATTTAGCAAGCTACGATATTTAGATTATGAATTTAATACCATTTAGCTGCTGATAAATGATGCAAATTTAAGCTTACCAAAAGTTTGGTAAAATTTCCCGAAATGATCCCGCAAGTATTGAAAATTTGCTGTAACAGTTGTATTAAACGGAGACAGTTACTAACTTTAAGAAAAGTGACTGGATCACAGTTCTCCCTGAAGTATAGCATTGTTAAAAATAACAATTGCAGTAAGTTTTATATGAACATAATTTATAAATATTAAAATGCGTTCAATGAAAGTAAAAGATAAAACAATAAATATATTTTAATGTCCGAATTTTTAGTGTTTAAATTCATTAAGTAGAAAAAGAAAAAGCTATAAATATTAAGGTAACCTTTCAGTAATAACTGTTTCAAAACAAATTAAAACATAATTTATAAATATTAAAATGCGTTCAATGAAAGTAAAAGATAAAACAATAAATATATTTTAATGTCCGAATTTTTAGTGTTTAAATTCATTAAGTAGAAAAAGAAAATGCTATAAATATTAAGGTAACCTTTCAGTAATAACTGTTTCAAAACAAATTAAAACATAATTTATAAATATTAAAATGCGTTCAATGAAAGTAAAAGATAAAACAATAAATATATTTTAATGTCCGAATTTTTAGTGTTTAAATTCATTAAGTAGAAAAAGAAAAAGCTATAAATATTAAGGTAACCTTTCAGTAATAACTGTTTCAAAACAAATAATAATAATAATTGCTTTAAAACAAATTGTTTCTATTTCCGAACACGTCCAATCAAAATATTTTTAAATAAATAAATTGTTTATTCAGAGTAACAGTTAGAGACAATGTTATAGGAAGAACACTTCATCTTCGAAGGTTGGACATTGCCGTCGATTGGGTGTTGAGTGTTGGCCTAGTACCCACGTCATCATCACCAAAATATTATTGTTTCGCAAAACCAATCATTCTAACATTTTACAAAAGGTTCCACTTTCTTTTTTCTACCAGCAGGTAATGTAGCCATTGCCACGTAACAGCGGCATTGTATTTCTACTTGATTTAATAAAAAGGACGTAACTGTGCCATTCATCTAAAAACTATTCACGCAGTTAAGAACAACAATAATGGCCAGTAGCATTCCGTCCCATCAGTTTACACTTTCGGCCAGTCAGTGCCCTGGCGATCTCTTTATTCCTTAGACATTATAATCTGCAAACATTCAAAACCAATGTCCATCGGTATTTCTCTTTCTTTCCTCCCTAGCTTTCCTGCCTGCGTCGCACATATATAAATGTAGGCAATTTACTTTCAAAAGTAATAACGATATGTTAATAATATTGGGAATAAATCTACCCTGCTAAAACCTTTATAACTAATACAAGATTTAAAGATCTAAACGTTTTCGATGTCCATTCCATTATATCTGTTCTTTGATTTTCGTAATAAAAACATGCCGAAAATATCGACTCTTCAAAACTAAAACAACTTGCCGTTAATTAAAAAAAAGAAAACATTTAAATATTATTATAGTTGAAAGTACCAAAATAGGTATACGCGTAAGGTAAAACCAGCATATAATACTTTGGTATTGCTAAAATTTGTTAAGGAAAAGAACACCAATCCTGTGTATACTGACAGTCGCCCGAAGGTCATGTTTTGGTCAAATCTTTTAACCTTTTTTTGAATGATTGAGTTTGTGCGCGCATTTGTATCAAGACTTTTTTATACAAATTATTATATTCATCACCTTTTAAGAGGATTCTGGAATTTCTTCACAATATACATATGTATATTTATTATAAAAAATAATGCATTACTTTCACTTGCTTCCACAGGTCATTTTTGTCACTTTGTAACGATATACCATTTAAATTTTATGTCACTTCAATGTATTTTATAAATAATATCTGGGTAAGTACAGCACTGTCAGCCTGCAAGAAATACACTGAAATACAGTTTTGCACTTGAGTTATGTTATAAGGCACTTTCCCCAGATCATCAACCCAACAAGAGAAGGTTGTGTGCCTGTACGGACAGAAAAATTTCCTATGCTCTCAGCGTTCAATGATTTTTTTAGCGAATTTTTCTTTAAGATTGCGTTTGAATATATTCATACTTGCATGCATACATTTATGTATGTATGAATACATTTCTCTTGAAGGAAACCCCGCTGAAAATCACAAAACAACTACTCTGTTCAAGTGTCAATGTCTTTACTCCAGTTGTTCCTCATATATGTAACATGTGTGAAGTACGGACTGGCTGTAGGAAAAGAAAAAGTAAAAGGCAATTTCCACTCTTAAACAAGTTTTCGAAGTTTCCACAAGCATTTAGGAGGAGAAATGCTCTTCCTGATGACGGTTTTACGACATCAAAAATTTGTTAATACAAAATTCGTGATATTGTATGTACATTTAACCAATTTTAATTATTCTGTTTTGCATAAATATACCTTAGCTTAATAAGTTAACAAAGCGATTAGCTTTTTATAGTTAAAATTTTTTTAAATCTCGACAGAATTTGCCTTTAAGATAGATTCCGTTATTTTTATTAGGTTATTACATTTAAAATGGCCGTTTTTGAAATGAAATTTTAACACTTGTAACATTTAAAAGAATAAACATTTCAGCCAAAGTATTGATTGTTGTAAATACTAAAAATCCTGCATCCAACGAAGTCTTCGAAGGAATTTTTGACAGTTGCTTGTCTGTATATATGTAATATGTTTTTGACGTTACAAATGCTTAGAAAAATTTAAGGATAATTCGATAGGGGAAGGTCTGTCGAATAAGGTGCGTGAGATAACGTTTGATACTGGAGTTGTGGCAATTTGTCACGGTTGTAACAAGTGGCCTCTCATTATCATGCACGGCATAACCCCGAGTCTATTAACAAACTAAGGCTGCTTAGCCACCAATTCCTCATTAATATTTTATAATTTCAAGTAGAACTTATCCACATCTACCGACACATCCGGTCTTACGAATATATAATCAACTGCAGACTACCAAACAATCACTATTAACATTTTCGGGTTGGCATGTGGCTGGATTTTTTATCGGTATCATCGGTGTCAGACCACTTTCATCACACGTAACAATTCTGTCCAAATTGAATCGCATAAACAGTATCCAATTTTATTTTCATTTTAAGTACTCGTAGTGCGGCATTATTGCGCATTGTAGCATAAATTACAAGTTCAGTATATTATGAACATTAGTGTGTGTATGATAAATATGTACAGATTTACACATCTGATATTGGATACCCATTATTAAAATTAAAAACATCAGCGCGTTGCAAATGGATCCGTGGGACAAAAAGATAGCAGCATGGAGGTGAATTCGCAGATTGTGTTACAATACCGATACGAATTGCTATAACCCTCAGTATCGCAAATTGTTACAACATAAATTCAGCTGACAATCGAATTCGGAATACTCCGCGAGATATAATGTACAGAACATCACATTCATGTATATCCAGAACATTTCCAACGCTCTGTTGGCGCAGTTTAGGCGCAATAAATCCGAGTTTTGACGCCGATTAATTACTGTGGATGAAACTTGGATACACCATACGGCCGAAACAAAAATTCAGTCAAAACAGTGGACTGCAAAGGCCGAGCCGGCTCTAAAAAAAAGCAAAAACTGTTTTTTCGGCTGGAAAAGTGATGGAGACTGTTTTTTGTGATAGTAAAGAAGTTATCTTAATCGATTATCTTCAAAAAGGAAAAACCATTACAGTAGCATACTACGCATCATTACTTGCCAAGCTGAAGACAGAAATTGCGGAAAAACGGCCAGATTTGCTGAAAAATAAAATCCTGTTTCACCAAGGCAACGCGCCGTCTCACACCTCAGCGGTTGATATGGCGAAAATTCACGGATTACGGTTTGAACTGCTTGACCATCCGCCTTATTCACCAGATCTAGCCCCAAGCGACTTCTTTTTGTTACCTCATCTAAAAACTACACTCGGAGGACAGAGATTTTCGTCAAATGAGGAGGCAATCACCTTCGTGAACAATTATTTTGTAGTAGAGTACTATTTGGACGTGTTAGAGAGATGGGAGCATCGCTGGGAGAAGTGTGTGGAGTTACAAGGAGACTATGTAGAAAATTAAAAAAAAAAATTTGAGAAAAAATGTCTTGTACCATTGTTCGGTCGGAACTATAGGTCCGAGATCCTGTCGGACAACATGAGAACATTTTCCGATTTTGTAAGTGAAAACTACATTAACTTCTCTCCATGACAGTGGACTCAAATCCTCATGATATTCATCAACTTTAGTATATCTGTGGGCTCGGCAGATATTATACCGTCCGGCCCAGCAGACTTTTATGGTTTGAATCTATATCGCGCCCAGAGCAGCTTGTCTCTTGTAATAAGACTGTGAATTTTTGTAGCAGCAGCAGTAGTCGTTGTTAGTCAACCAATAAGTCATATGGTATACCCTCAAAAAACTTGCGACTATAATTGGCCTTACTTACTCACAGATATGACGCTACCGGTAAACCTGGTCCTCAACTAACAAGCCTTTCCATTTAGCTCGATCTATAGCAAACTGCCTCTAGGTGCGCACTCCAAATCGGTTGATGTCCTCTTCTACTTGTGCGCTTTACCTAAGGTGACGTTCTGCTTTGCTACGTTGTTCCTCCGGGTTAAATTCGAAGACTCTACGGGCCGGAGCATTGGTGTCCATTCGCTATGCATGTCTCTACATCTCAAGCGACTGAATCGCAATTTTCTGACCAGGCCGATGTCACTGTTCAACTCGTATAGTTCGCCGTTGATCATTCCCCTTCAACCCGTCAACGCAATCAGAATCGAATATTATACGAAGAACTTTTTTCTCGAAACGACACAGGTTATCTTAATTTCAACGCTATAAAGTAGGACGGGATAATCACAGTCTTATACAGGGTGTCCCAGTTCGGGTTATCGTCCTGATAGCTGAAGATTCCTGAAGTTATGGCAAACAAAAAATCGTATTTCAGGGAGGTGGTCTACTTTCACTCCACTCCAAGTTATAGGCCGTTAAAGTGAGGAACCTCTGATTTTGAGGTAAAACTTCTTAAAAGACCGTAGCTTTCTAACGAATTCAGCTTAAGAAACCATTGTACAGATCTTTGAAAGAGAATTTCAGTATGCATAAAACATAAAAATTTGGTTGAGTTCGATGAACGCCAGCCAAAATTATGGTATTTTAAAGCTAACATTTTGAAAAATCGTTGGATCAATTTCATCAGAAAAATTCGTTTATTTCGAAATTTTCAACTTTTAGGGTAACTTTTATGTCACAACTTTTGTCTTCTTTTCATTATCTACGATTTTTATGTATGACTTTTTAAACCTACGAGCAACGGAAGTTAATGAAAAACCAATGGTACACTTTCGAGAATAAATGCGAAAGGCCAATATGTGTTGTCGCTAGAGGACTACATCCGTCTTACCCAAAACAGGATATAGTTAGTGAACTGCGGGTCAAGGGATTCAAAATCGTTTAAACAGTAAACTTTGAAAAGCGTGAAAAAAAGAAATTAGAAAGGAAGATAGTAACGGTAAGACGTGGCCTTTTCATGCTAACATTTGAAAAAGCAGAGAATATCCATAAAAATGTGCGATATAAAAGCAATATCAATATCGTCATTAAAATTGAGCCTTTGCGTAAAAACACAAAATTAATTCCGCAATGCAAACGTTGCCATTAATTTAACCACACGCAAGCGTATTGCCAAAAACAACCACGTAGCGTCAAATGCGCAGGAACTCATCTCTCAAAAGATTGTGCTGTAAGCAGACAAACCGCTGCAATCTGTGTTAACCGTAAAGGAAAACATATAGCTAATTTCCGAGGATGTGAAGTGGCCAGAGAGCTGCAATCCAGACGAGATAAGTTGCTCAAGGCGCAAAACGAACCCTCGAAAACTGTGGCCCTAAAAAAGCAAAGACTCGATAAAATAACAGAAGCAAAAGAAAAACCAAATGTCTCTGTTATTAAAAACATTAAGGCGAAAATGTCTGAAGAAAGACCGCCAAGCGTTACACGTAAACTGTCGGGCAATCTAACATATGCCTAAGATACAAAACAAAATTTTAAAAGGGCCGATGAATCATCTCAAGTATTGTCCATTATATTCGCGAAACTTGGCCAGCAAAACTAAGTAAATGAACTTACCAGTATTTTCGAAAAGTTAACAAAGATTGAAAATAGGTTCAATAAAAAACGAACTTGCCCTAAAAAATAAAGAAAGGAAAACTAAAATTACTTACTTGGAACGCTAATGGCGTTTTAGACAATCTCAATGAATTAGAGCTATTCTTTAGTATCAATGATATTGACGTTTGTTTAATTTTCGAAACCCACTTGCAAAATGGGTCGCGCGCAAAAATAAGGGGTTTTAAGGATAACCCTCGGGAAATGCTAGAGGCGGATCCTCCTTATATATCAAAGAGTCGATCGAGCATAACGAAGATATAAAAATAGAGCTCGAGCCTGTACAACTAATTGGGTACGCGTAAAAACAGAACGCAATTCCTTTACCATTTCAGCCATTTACTTCCTTCCGCGATCCAAGGTCACAAAATATATTATCAAGAATATATTAATTTCATTTGGATCTGCTTTTATAATTGGCGGCGACTTTAATGCTAAACACACTTTTTGGGGCTCAAGATGTGTTTCCCAAAAAGGTAAATTGGTCTATGAAGCTGGTATGAAACACAATTATGACTTTCATTCGACCGGTAAGCCGACTTATTGGGTGACAGACACAATGAAAATATCCGATCTTGTCGATTTTTTCGTTCTTAAAGGAATTGCTCTCAATTATATAGAAGTTGATGAAGGCTTCGATCTTTCCTCCAACCATTCTGCAGTCATACTGAAAATGAATGACACGCTCATTAGAAAACAAGAACAGCTTCGACTAACTGGAAGAAATACCAATTGGGAAGGATTCAGGAAAGAAATCGAAGATAACGTGGAACTAAACGTCTCAATAAGAACACTTGAACTTGAAATCGAAGTTGACTCCTTCGTGGAAATCTTTCAATATGCTACATAGAACAACACACCCCATCAACGACAAAAAACCGCGAAAAATAGCACCCGCCAGAGATAAAAGAAATGATAAGGGAAAAGAGGAAAGCGTCTAAATAAACTTTGTAATCTGCTCAAGGAGACTCTAAAAACCACAAAAATTGCGTAGTAAACACGTATGTCGAAAACATGACGGCAGAAAAAGAAACCAATTACTCGCTTTGAAAAGCTTTTAAAGGTTTTAAAAGGCCCAAAATCCCAACGCCACCAATTAAAATCGATAACAACGAATTGGCGAAGAAAGATAAAGGGAAAGCGAAGCTCTTCGCGGATTATCTAGAAGAAACTTGTAAGCCCTTTGATGGGCAAACACTAGTACGCTATACTAGTATATCAAAAAGGGTGTTTGATAACTTTACTATTGTAAATAGCAACCGCAACTTTTGCTAAATTAAGGAATATTATAATGATCTTAAAACCGAAAAAAGCTCCCGGGTACGACCTGATCACCGGAGAAGTCCTTAAAATGCTGCCCTTGAAAGCACTTACTATGCTTTTATATACCATTAACGCGACTTTTAGGCCAGAATACGTTCCGTGCCAATCGAAAATTTTAGAAGTAATTATGGTACTAAAACCAAGTAAACCTCCGATTGATAAAAAGTCGAATAAACCGATTTGACTTCCGATCCCATCAAAAATGTTTGAGAGGATCCTACTCAAACGTTTAATGCCAATTATTGAAGCCAAAAATCTTATCCTCAACCAACAGTTTGGATTTCGGATTAAGCATTCAACTATTGACCAGGTGCATAAAATTACCGACGTATTTGAAAAAGCCCTTGAAAAGAAAAAGGTTAGCTTAAAAGGTTCTTGACGTCTCACAAGCTTTTGACAAGGTTTAAAGTTAAAATTACGGCAAATTTTGCCATCGAAACTTTGCAACATATTGGCTAAGTATCTTGAAAATAGAATTGTTCGTGTTAGATACAGAAATGACATTTCGCAGTTTAAAGATATATGGGCCGGTGTACCGCAGGGAAGAGTGTTCGGTCCACTCCTGTATCTCTTATTTACAAGAGATATACCACAAGTCGAGGGGACTGTTCTTGCCGCCTTTGCCGACGACACTGCCATTTTAGCTGTCGGAAAATCAATAAAAGAATCAACGGACAAAGATCTGACGAATCGCTCTCAACGAGACCAAATCTGTGCAAGTAAATTTAACTTACAGAAAAATAAGTCACCTGTCCATCCATATAAACTCGGTCTATAGTCCGTTTGCTAATGAGGCTAAATATTTGGACATGACACTCGATGCAAAGCTCAAATGTAAAACGTACGTGAAAAAGAAACACAAGGAAGTAGAAACTATGTAAATACAGAGAAATTTATTGGCTTCGCATAGAAAACAAGCTTTTTTTATATAAACAGGTTATAAGACCGGTGTAGATTTATGGAATTAAACTCTGGGGTTGTACCAAGAAAACAAATATTCGTATTAGTATTTTGCAAACTTTTGAAAATAAAGTGGTTTATAAGAAATAATGATCTGCATCGTGACTTAGAATTACTTCTGTCGAAGTTGAAGCAAGAAACTTCAAAAGAAAACATAAGATCCGGTTAAACGGGCATATTAATAATACAGTCCTAGAAATTCTGGACGAACAAAATTTATTGCGCAGTCTTCAAAGAACTAAACCTCTGAACCTAGCACGATAAATTGAAACCGCGTTAAAAAAGCGGAACATGTAGGATCTTTCATTGGAAGTCATATTAAACATAATTATCGAAGGGAGGTGTTTTTAGTGAGTAAGAATTTCACACTGCTATGAGCACGCGTTTGCGTTCTTAATAGTGCCTGATGGAAGATTTCCACCTGCCCTCGCCGAAAAAAAAAAAACAAAAAAAAATGGAAATTATAGATGTCAACTGTAAAGTTCTGTCCAATTCGTCGATGTTGTGTTCCTGTTGACAGTATACTCTATATTCTGTCATCATAAACCCGTTTTGGCAGCTTCAATTTCATTACCAATTAGTTCTGGTAATTACGTCAATATCATCGATGTACGCCAGTACATAGTTGCATGGACTTTTGATAAATTGTGACTCCAGTTTTTGCGCACAATTCTTTCAAGTATGATATTAACATAACCATGCGTCACTTTGTCTAAAACGTTTTTTTGAAATCAAAGGTCGTTATCGACCCTTGCGGAGCAGAAAGCGTTCTCAATCGTTATTCTGCACACACGAACGAGTTTGACAAGGATCCCAAACCTAGACGAGGCTGTATACACCTCGTTCCGACTCATATACGAGTATACATATGCTGTAATATGGGGCCTTAAAATCGATGAAAAGATGGTGAGTATCGATTTGACTTTTTTCTAGGGTCTGGCATAGTGTGAAGATTTGGTCGGTTGTGGACTTTCCTGATCTGAAACCGAACTGATCGAGACCAATCAGGGTGCTGAAGAAGGATTTCCGACGTTCACTTAATATGGCAGATACGATTTTTTATGCTACGTTGAGGAGACTTCTGCCTCTAGAGTTAGTGCAGTTGAGGAAGTCTGCTATTCATTAGGCATACACTTTTCTAACCAGATCTGAGATCTTCACAAAGTCACGTTGCGGGGTCCCTGATGGGGCATTGGCAGCGTTGCCCTTGGTCTTCGGTACCTGATGCTGGCTACATAGGAGTAGTTGAGAAATTGCGACATACGCGTATATCGAAGATTCTGACGGTCACTGGCGATTGTAGTTTTGCTAATTTATATCTTCCCACACTAGTTCACCGTTGTTGTCGCGCTTGGGAAATCTGCGTTACAAGTAGGTGGTGATCCTAGTCAATGCTGGCTGCCAGGAACGCTCGGATGTCCAGAATAACGGAGGTACATCCGACTTCGATCGCATTGTGGTCTATGTGGTTTAGCGTTTCATGATCCAGAGACCACCATGTGTATACATATTGATATGATTAAACCGTATTTCGTTCGCTCGCTCCTACGTAAGGTCAATACGCTTGGGTCAGTTGGCAAATGTGGTGTCGTGTAGAATATGCATCTACGCAGAGATACGAAGGTTTTAAGTGAAGTCTTACGCTGCTCTGTTTTGACTCCTATTGAAAAAAACATCTTCCAAATGAATGCGTGTATGGTAACAAATAGAGTGTCGTCTTTTAATTATGGGTACTTTAATTGTTTCAAAATAATAGTTGCCCTAAAATTAATGAAAATTATTGAAGAAATTTATTTTTAAAAACTAAAAATTTTGACATTATCATAATTTTTTTCGGAGAAATATCTGTGTAACCCCTCCTTTTCGAAACGTGTACCTAGTATTTACAAACAAAACAAAACTCTTGGCGGACTTTGGCGCTTGCCACCCAATGTTATTATTTCTGATGAGTAAACAATGTCCTTCATCTGTCTCCACAAATAAAAGTCCATTGTGGCCTTGCAGGCCACAGAATGGATATTTCCCGCCCTATCCAGGAATTTTCACGCGATCGAACCACTTTCTAACTGTATGACCACAGTATGCGGGGGCGCCATCCTACTGGTATAAAGTGGCTGATGCGGTGGTATATCACCTAATATTGTAGTTCTGGTAATTTGATTAGCAAAAATTGTAGATGAAGATTCGAATTAAGCTTTCGAGGTGGCGGATAGAGTTTAGCTTGTACCTGCCCGTACATTGACGTTGAACTTATGCTGAAAGGTTCCGTGTTTCATGCATTGCAGAATTCCAAACGCTTTGATGAGTCCCAGGGTTATAAATTTTGTACTGGTAGAATTCTCTGAATGCAGAATTCTCTAGATGTAAGCTGCGTGGCCGTGGCTCAAGTGGTAGTGTGTTGGCTTGCCTAAATACACCATCCAGTCAATTTATACTAAAAATGTAGTGTCCCCATTAAATGTTGAATACCAGCCATGGAGCGAAATAACCACTCAGCCCAAAAACCTTTCTTTTTCCCTCTGTCCCATTTTCCGAAAAACATGCTTTGGCATCATAAGTGCAGTTATACCCACTTGAGTGTTATGTTCTTTAAATACAAAAATAAACAAATGTCAGCTTAGATGCCTAAACTGGTATTTGGATGGTTTCTGACGTAATGTAGCATTAGTAGGATATGAATCTGCCGACGATTCTTCCTGCCTCGCAATCTGGAAAATGTTCTAATAAATGTACTGCCGTTTAGGGCAGCTCTATCAGGGTATCATCTTAGGTATTCAAATCTCAGTAGTTGACAGTTACCTTTGCAGAAACCATAGACATAAACCATGTCTGCATATTCTTGTCTTGAAGAGGTAAACCTCGAGGATATTATGAATTAAACTTCAATATTTCGGTTAAAAACTACAAACTGGTTATGCAAATAATTATGCATTGTATCATTTCGTAAGAGATCTGCTTAATTTTTTTTTCAGAAAAAGTACCTGTAAGTTTTGCTTAACCTGAGAAAATTGGCGGAACCTACCCAAGGTGGTGCCCTTTTAGGGATCATAAAATTAACCCTCCTAAAAATGCTTTTTGTTTGATTTACATTGCGCAATAATAAACTAATTTTACGGAAAAAAAACACAAAGCAGTCTTAACTAGTTAATTTACAATCCTTTGAAGGAATTATATTGGAGTACCCATAATTACGAGTTCAAATATACCCGATTTGTTACAATAAACACATACATTTGAAAGATGTTATTTTCAATAATGCTCAAAGCAGGGAAATTTAAAACCTCTGCACTTGGGGGGGCGGATTTTGTGTATGACCTGCTTCCTATTGCTGTAAGGGGATAACACCTAAAACAATGCGATTTGGTAAGCCAACACTACGCGGCCATCCTTTTTTATCTTTGTTAACTTTTATTGGAAGGTTCATCATCAGAACAGTGCTGAGTCGACCACAGACGATGGCATGCGTCAACCAGACCACTCGTAAATTTTATTGCGTTACGTTGGGCGAAAATAAAAACCGTTACCACTGCATTCAAATTGTGTGTTGAGCTAAAAAAAATATAAAAGTGAAACAAAAGCTTCCTGACCACAAAGAGAACTCCTCTCACTGGACTCACATCGGAAATTATTCAATTCTCTAAGCCCAATACTAAACGACGATGATATAGTGGCTCAAGATATCGCAAACCTCCGAGCACAGATAGAAGTACTCACACAATTTCTGCAGAATACACAATTAAAAATAGAAACACTGGAGGCACAACGAACCTCCCAGACAGTGTTACAGTTAACGTATTTTATTACGGAGAACTAAAAAAAAAGATTTTTTCAGGCAACCGATGTTGCTTTATTCATTACAATTTTAATTCTAAAATACAATCTTTTAATGTAGTTCTATTTATAAGGCATGAAAAACAAAAGTGTCTTATTACTTTAGAATAAACGAATAATTTGTAATATAATAATAAAAATTCGTTCCCACGAACGTTTGCTGACTATGCAGCGTGTGTTGAAACTTTATACTATTGTTGATAGTGCTGTCTGGCGATTTCCGTCGATGCAGTTCATTTCAGGTGGTGTGTTAACTTCACTACGATAGATTAATTTACATAGAATTTACCATATTACAGCTGCAAATCAAATAAATTTGAAAACCTTCGAAGCCATACCATGGTTCAGTAGAGATAAGAATCAATACAGATCCTGGAGGAAAAGGCATGGACTTTTATGGAAGATACTCGTATTAAGCAATTAGCAAGCAATTGAATCGCTTTGTTTTATTGTAATTGCCTTCGAAATGGGCATTCGTCGGGCAATTGCCGTTCAACATTTCGGTGTCGCGTGTGTCGATCACGTCATCATTCTCTCGTCCATTCTGATGAATCGAATACAAACAAACTGACTTCGATGCAGTCCGCTACGGATTCAACTTCTTCATTATCCTCGTCTTCGCTTCAACCAAAATCGAGTTCAAATTCGCACCCACAATCACCACCAATCGCTAATAAGTAATCTATCACTCTATTCGGTTCGTAGGAAGCAAACCATCTTACCAACTACTCAATTCGAGATTGTCTGGGCAACCTTATCGTTTGTAGAGTATTACTAGATTCTGGTTCGCAATCCTCATTCAAAAACTCGGTTATCCACGCACTCATGCTAAAATTCCAATTCTCGATCTCTCGTCGGTAGATGCAGGTTATACAAGGGGTCGTGTTACCCTTCACCTTTCCTCGCTCGTTAACTCTGCTTCGTTACTCATTGATGCATATATTATGAACAAGCTGACTTCCAACCTTCCGCCGAAATCGCTAGATGCATCTTGTTGGCCTCATCTTGAGGGTTTGAACTTAGCTGATCCAAACTTTAGTGTGTCCTCTCCTATCGAAATTATACTTGGTGCTGACAAACTGTGGGGCATAATCAAAGGCGATCGCATAAACGGACCGGAGGGTACTCCAATCGCTCACAATACTTCCTTCGGCTGGGTCGTGACTGGAGAAGTCTTCGAATACTCTGATTCCCACACCACTTCACTGGCCTCTCTTCACTCAAGCATAGACATCGACTGCATACTGCGTCGGTTTTGGGCAATCGAAGAGGTTGCAGCTCCTAACCCGGACACTCTTCCTCAGGATCCTGCAGAGAAACATTTTCGTGAAACCGTCGGTCGTGCCCCGGATGACAAATATATCGTATCGCTTCGGTTTAAGGTAACAAATCCCTCATTTAGTGACACAATTAAAATCACTTGAGCGTCGATTTCGTTCAAATCCCTCGTTACAACGGTTGTATTCGGACTTTATGAGCGAATATCTCCACCTCGGGCATATGGCTTTGGTTCCCCCCGAAGAAGTGGAAATCAATCGCGGTCGGCACTTCTATCTCCCCCAGCACGCAGTTGTAAAATCGGACAATTCTTCCATCAAAATTCGCGTCGTCTTCAATGGTTCGGCCAAAGACTCTCTCGGTGTTTCATTAAATAGTATGTTGTTAGTCGGTCCACCAATTTAGCGTGATTTGTTCGGGTCGATGAAACCCAAACAGACTTTCAACGTGTCGTGTGGCGTGAAAATCCGCTTCATAATATTCAACATTATCGTTTGCGCACCGTAACTTATGGTACCGCTTCTGCCCCATTTCTCTCCGTTCGTGTGTTAAAGCAATTGGCAGAAGATTATCAGGCTGAGTACCCCAACGCGTCTAAAGTATTATTAGAGGATGTCTACGTTGACGACGTAATGACACGCGCAGATTCCGCAGATCGGAGCTAGTGTCGTTACTCTCTAGGGCAAGTCTCCAACTTCGTAAATGGAGCTCGAACTGCTGGCCTTTACTCTCTACGCTGCCAACGGTAGAATGTGAATACTTTGCGCTTGATCTCGAAGCTTCAGACTCGCTTATCAAAGTTTTTGGTATATTTTGGAACCCCTCTAGTGACGAGTTCTCCTTTCGTGCATGGAAACAAGATTCGCTTATCTCCGCAACTCGGCGTACCCTACTCTCGGAGGTGTCAAGAATATTCGATCCGCTTGGACTGCTAGCCCTATCCATAATCCTCTTTAAAATGTTGTTCCAGGAGCTTTAGTCGACAGCCTTGAATTTAGGATGGGAAGATCTGTTATCTTCTACCTTGGCCCAACGTTGGATGAGTTATCAAGAGGAACTCTATCACCTTGAGTCAATTCGAGTTTCAAGACACATCTTCGCATCGTCAGAGGGCTATGAACTGCATGGGTTCTCGGATGCATCATCGGGAGCGTACGCGGCTGTTATCTATAGCAGGTACAAGACTCGTGAAGGAGATTATCGTGTTAATATCATCGCGGCCAAAACCAAGGTAGCTCCGCTTAAAACAATTTCCATTCCGCGTTTGGAACTCTGTGGAGCTTTGCTATTCCACCTTATAACCATTAAGCCCAGCCGCATATTCGCCTAGTGTGACTCGGAAATCGTCTTACATTGGTTGTCGTTATACCCTAGTCGTTGGGTAACTTTCGTCGCTAATCGAGTGTCTGCCATATTAGAGGACCTTCCACGCCATTACTGGCAATATATTTCGTCTGAGTCAAATCCAGCAGACTGCGCTTCGAGAGGTGCTGTTCCATCTGATCTTCCGTCACATCGTGTCTGGTGGACTGGACCCTCATGGCTTTCCACAGATCGTAGTTCCTGGCCTCAATCGAAAGTCCTCATTGAAGAGGTCAACATCGACAAGCTTGAGGAGCGGTTGCATCCCAAACATTCGTCGATTGCATCTATTAATGAAGAAAAATCCTATCAAAAAGCAGATGATGACCCTGAGATTACCGTAGACTTTGAATTCGTCGATTATCTTTTTCGTAAGTTCTCGTCGTGGTCGCGCTTGTGTTGTGTAATTGCTGCATGTCTTCGGTATCGTACAAATTGCCGCCTCAGTAAACTTGGTCGTCCTCATCTCACCAATACCTTCTCAGTCCAGGAGCTACGCGGGGCAAAATTTTGTATCATTAAACTTGCTCAAAACATTGATTTTGCAAATGACATCAGGTTTCTCAAACGGGACAAGGCCCTACCACTCAAATCTAAACTACTGAAATATGCTCCATTCATCGATAAGTATGATATACTTCGAGTGGCTGGTTGACTTCGACATTCTCACCTATCCATTGATATGAAACATCCAATTATTCTTTGCAGTAAACACCCGATCTCCACTCTTATCGTGACGGATTTCCATCGCCGATATTTACATCCTGGAGTCTCGGAAACCTTTTCTATCGTTCGTCAACAGTTTTGGATATTCTGTACCCGAAACCTCATCCGCAATATCATCTTCAAGTGCAACGGAAGGAAACCACCCACCAACTAATGGGTGGTTTACCATCATATCGGATACAGCCTTATCGACCCTTCATGAACACGGGTTGTGACTACGCAGGGCCAATCACCATAAAGCTCTCGAAAACAAGAAACGCCAAAACATCAAAGGCCTACATCGCACTCTTCGTTTGTATGGCAACAAAGGCCACCTGGAGTTGGTGAGTGATCTCACTACGAACGCATTTTTAGCTGCATTGCGCAGGTTCATCGCTCTTCGTGGGAAGTGCAGCAACATATATTCTGACAATGGCACTAATTTCCGGGTGGCTCGCCGCTGTCTCTCCGAACTGCAGAAGCTGGCCTTGTCGCAACCCCACAATAATCTCATTGAGGCATCTGTAAGCTGACTCCTGTCAAAATTTAAACTTGCTGCGTCAGTTAGTTTGTGTTTGACAGCTATTTTTATCACTAATTGGAGGAGAAAATGGAAAAAAGTGAATTTCGTGTGCTTATTAAGCATTATTTCTTGCGAAAAAAAACCATTACCGAGACCAAGGCTAAGCTTGATAAATACTATGGGGACTCTGCACCATCGATTTCAATGGTAAAAAAGTGGTTTACTGAATTTCGTTGTGGCCGTACAAGCACTGAAGATGCCGAACGTCCTGGACGCCCAGTTGAGGTCTCTACACCCGAAACAATCGAAAAAATTCACGATATGGTGTTGGCCGACCGAAGATTGAAAGTGCGAGAGATTGTGGAAGCCGTAGGGATCTCGCATGGCTCAGTGGTTTCAATTTTGAATGATCACTTGGGCATGTGAAAGCTTTCCGCAAGATGGGTGCCGCGTTTGCTCACAGTCGACCACAAACGCAATCGTGTAACAACTTCACAGGAAGGTTTGGCGTTGTTTAATCGCAATATGGAGGAGTTTTTGCGCCGTTTTGTAACCGTGGACGAAACATGGATCCATCACAACACACCAGAGAACAAACAACAGTCAAAACAGTGGGTTTCTAAGGGTGAATCGGCGCCAAAGAAGGCCAAGGTGGGTTTGTCAGCCAATAAAGTTATGGCGACTGTTTTTTGGGATGCACGCGGGATAATCCACATTGACTACCTTCAAAAGGGAAGAACAATCAATGGGGAATATTATGCCAACTTATTGGACCGATTCAATGACGATTTGAAAAAAAAACGACCTCATTTGGCCAAGAAAAAAGTTCTTTTCCACCAAGACAATGCAAGGGTGCACACATGTGCAGTTGCCATGGCAAAGATCCATGAATTGGGCTATGAATTGCTCCCTCATCCACCCTATTCTCCAGATTTGGCTCCGAGCGACTACTTCTTGTACCCAAACCTGAAGAAATGGCTTGGTGGAAAAAGATTTGACTCCAATGATGAAGTCATCTCGCAAACAAAGGCCTATTTTGAGGACCTCGACAAATCATTTTTTTTGGAAGGGATAAAAAAATTGGAGAAGCGTTGGACAAAGTGTATAGAGCTCAAGGGAGACTACGTTGAAAAATAAAATTATTTTTTATTGACCCGCCCTCGTAGATCCATTAACTCCCGCACATTTCATTACAGATGAGCCATTAACCGCAGTGCCAGAGCCGAGCTATATCGATGTCCCAAGCAACCGATTAGACCACTACAGGCACTTACAAAGCTTGGAGCAGGGATTTTGGCGACGATGGAACGTCGAATATCTGACGTCTCTTCAAGGGCGAAGCAAGTGGCAGAAATCGACAACTAACATGAAGGTCGGTGACCTGGTGGTCCTGAAGGAGCAAAACCTACCCCCAACTCAGTGGGCCATGGGTCGCATAGTAGACGTCAATCCAGGCCGAGACGAACGTGTGAGGGTGGTGTCAGTGAAAACGGCGACGGGTACCTTCACACGACCTATCACAAAAATTGCTGTGCTGCCTGTTTCCTGAACTAGTCCAGGGGGGCCGGGATGTTGCGGATTTAAAGAAATTACTAATTTGAAATTTGTTCAGTAATTCATTTTTTGTAAGAACTCTGTTATGAGTCACTGCACACGCACAGATATTTGTTAGTTTTTTTGCATAAACGCACATCGAGCACTATTATCAGCCGATGCATACTCTTTTTTTCTTCGTTTCCTTTCAACTTGCTTCGCCAGCTTTTCGTTTATTGGCGATGATTTACACGAGCCGGTGCGTGTACGGTTTCTCTCCAGCAAGTGTTCGCAGCGGTACCACCAACCAATACTTTCACAAAAATATTCGGTCACCCGCACTTTCGTGGGAGATGTTTGTCATCAACTCTTTGATATGCAAGAGAAATACAGTTTTTGTTAACGATTACATATGTACATACATATGTGGAATGCGAAAGTTGGTGCCGCTGCGAATATTTCTCGTTCATTTGGATCTTGGTCGCAGCCAGCACCACACCGAGGACTACCAAGTATCATACGTATTATAGTATATAAAAATTAACGGGAAATAAAATATTACATTTATTATTATTTTATCATTGCCTACATTTCCTTTCCCTCTTTTTTTTGTTTTAATGATATTGTGTCGTAAGTCATACAACAACATAGTATTTTTTGAAACTAAAGCTTTAGAGGAGGTCGACATGCTTTTGGGTGAACATGGCTTTAGGGTCATAAAAGCACAAATTGACCTTTTTTAGTATAAATTCACATGTAAATGCAAAAAGAAAGAAATTAGTGATCAAAAATTAGATTATACAATTAATAACGATAAATATAAAACTGCACTTGAAGATTCCATGAGAACAAATGGCGAAACTAACGAAATTCTTCCGTTTACGACTGCGATACAAGCCATAACTAGGACAAAATCCGAAGAGCCTATTTGGGTGCAACAGTACCCGCATCCGATAGCAGACAAAGAATTTATAAATTAAGAAATAGAAAAATTATTAAATAATCAAATCAAATGACTCGAACTGCAACCAACTTCAGACTGCCATATTTTCCAAACCGTTCATGACAGTGAGCTCAAATTTTGACACATGACATATTATTTTATTATTTACAAGCCTTTTAAACGATTTGCGTCTCAGTTGTGTTGAAAAATTTTTATCCGCGATGGATTTCAAACGTGATAGTGTGATTGCTTTATATTTGACTGGAAAACCACAAGTAGCTACCGTCAGAGCCCTCCAGCACCTCAACGTGAATAAATCGTTTGTGTGTCGAACCATAGCTCGTTACCGTGATACTGGCAGCGTTGCAAAACGCTATGGAGGTGGTCATAAAAAATAGCAACATCGGCAGAAATGGTTCGGAAAGTGAAGGCTCGAATTAAGCGAAATCCGCGTCGAAGTGGAAGAAAAATGGCTCGTGAGCTCAACATATCGTTGGAACGGATGCAACACATACTGAAAAATGAGCTTGGGCTCAGGCCATTGAAGTTCCAAAAAGCACACGATCTTACACCGCAACAGAAAAAAGTTAGAGTCGAAAGAGCGAAGGAGTTGCTACGCTTGCACGAAAGTGGTGAGTTGCCGAATTGGTTTTCTCCGATGAGTCGCCATTTGTCAACAAACAAAATAACCGAGTTTACTTGCCAGAGAGGTCCTTCGAAAATTTACACCTTCGGACGGCCACCAGAAAACAGGCAGCACCGATGGTGATGGTTTGGGCCGCCATAACCGCCAAAACGACCGATGGTCGCTCTCCGCTCGTATTTTTGGACCGTGGCGTCAAAATTAATGCGATCGTATACCGTGAAACTGTCTTAGAGGCAGTATTGAAGCCTTGGGCAAACAATCATTTCGGTCGGAGACCGTGGACATTTCAACAAGACTCGGCACCGTCTCACAAAACGCGCGTCACCCAAGATTGGTTAAAAAACAATGTTCCATACTTCATTTCTTCGACACAATGGATTGCAAATTCTCCGGATGCAAATGCGTTGGATTTCTCTGTCTGTGGTATTTTGAAGGCGAAGGTTGGCACTAAAAAATACCAATGTTTGGACCACCTCAAACAAGCACTTCGCCAGGAATGGGAAAAAAAACCGCAGTCACTTGCGTGCAGCGTGCGATGCTTTCTTCGGCCGTCTCAAGGCCATATTCGCACCAAAGGTGGACATATTGAAAAAATTTATCAAAAAATAAAAAAATTACAGCATTTTAAAAAGTTGGAGTTAGAGTCACTCACCCGTTAATAACGAAGGGAAACCTAAGAGACGTATGGTAGTCGATTTTTAGAAGCTTAATGCTCAGACTATTACTGATAGTTACCCTATCCCAGATGTTAGAATGACTGTCCAAAACCTGGACAATGCAAAAGTTCTTACGATATTAGATTTAGAGTCAGGCTTTCACCATACCTTGATCAAGGAATTGGATAGAGAAAAAACCGCATTCAGTCTGAATGGCCCAAAATATGAATTCCTTCCTTCCGTTCGCATCTTCTATATTTCAATAATGTGTAGGCGATATCCTACGTCCATATATTGGCAAATTCGCATACATTTATATTGACGATGTACTCATATACTGCTCCTCACACGAAGAACATATGGAGCATATTCACACAATTGTAAACGCACTTCGCAATGCCAATAAGAAAATCTCGAACGAGAAATCACATTTTTTCCAGAAATCAGTAGAATATCTGGGATATATGTATAATAAAATATATTAAAATAACTGTGGATCCTAATAAAGTTCAAACAATAAAGGATTATCCAACTCCAAGGAATCTAAAATAATTGCGATCATTTTTAGGACTAGCAATCTACTATAGGAAATTTATACAGAATTTCGCTGTGATAGCGAAATCCCTCAATATATTTTCACGCGGATAAAATGTTAATGTAAATAAAAATAAGAGTGCAAAAATACCAATTAATCTTGACAATCCAGTACTCGAGCCTTTAACAAAAATAAAAGACGACATTAACAAACTTTTTGAACTAACGATAGATGCAAGTAACTTTTGCAATGGGAGCTGTACTCTCTCAGAATATGAAACCCATTTCATTTTTATCTAGAACTCTGAACAAAACTACAGCACGAATGAAAAGGAACTTCTCGCGATCGTCTGGTCACTTCAAAAATTAAGAATTTACCTGTACGGTATAGCAGATTTAACAATTTGCATAGATCATCATTCACTTATTTTTTCGATTTCGGATAAGAATCCAAACACAAAGTTAAAACGATGGAAAAACTTCATAGAAGAATATGGCGCTAAAATAGTAACACATACAAAACAGGACACCAAAACGTTGTCGCTGATACACTGTCTCGCCAATCTGTTAATCTTAACTGTACTTCGAGTTGCTCACACCACTCAGCTCACAGTTCACCAACCGAGAAATTGAAAACAACCATTAAATACATTTAGAAATCAAATAATTATAAAATTTAGTACAATCAACTTAGTGGAAATCTCCTCGCAAAATATTTTTTCTTATTCACGACATACACTTTTCTATTCGACTAAATAGGAACTATTAGATAGACTGAAACGAAAAATAAATCCAAAGGTAAAAAAATAAAATTAGATGAACAACCTCTATTCCTTGTTGAAAACGACATCATTTCTTCCTTTCCAAATACATATATCAATGGTTTTAGCTCAAAAAATTACAGAAGATTTAGATAGGCAAAAAGAAATTGCAATTCAAACACACAAACGAGCACATAGAATTTATAAAAAGAACGCGCAGGATATACTGACCACATATTTTTGGCCATATATACGCCAAATGTGCAAAAACGAAACACAAGGGTGTTTTTTTTTTTTTTTTAAAAGAACTTAACACTCAAGTGGATATGAATACACTTATAATGCCTCAGCATGTGTTAAGCTTTTTGGAAAATGGGATAGAGAGAGAAAGAAAGATGTTTCGGCTCAGTGGTTATTTCGCTCCATGGGTGGCATCCAACATTTAATGGGGAGACTAAATTCTTAGTGGAAGTTGGCTTGATGTTGATTTCTAATCAACTACTCGTCTTACTTGATTTTCATTAATTCAAAAAATGGATAATATGTCTTTCGGGCGAGGCTGGGATTCGAACACCGAACCTTCCGATTTGGAAGCCAGTCCACTACCTATTGAGCCACGGCCACCCACAAATGTGTGAAATCTGCCTAACAAACAAATACGCACGCGGGCTAAAAAAAACAACCGATCGGAGCTGCAGCAATACAAAATCATGTAAGCGACACATATGCACATTAAGACTTATTTCATATGAATGGACACATATGGTATATTGTACATCAACACAACTGATAAATACTCAACATGCTACATACAAGAAATTCCGAGCAAAATGAATACATACAAATGCATTGACGAAATACCATATTATCACAAATTTGGCCAAACGCCAAGTTCGTAATGACCGACAATGAATCAACATTCACAGGTATATGCGCGTAACAAATTTACGGAAAACTACAAATTGTACATACAGTAACACCGACATTTCATTCCACAACCAACGGTCAAGTTAAGCATACATACAGCAGGCTGATCAAACTCGCAAGAGTCCTAACACAGGAAAATAATTCTTCACCAGGAGACGAAATCTTTAACATGGTACAACAATATAGTACAATATTGTACAATACACTCAGTCACAGGAGAGAAACCTGAGGACGTGGTCTTCAATCGAATAGGGTATCCTGATATAAAACAAAAACTCGAGGTTTCTCAACCATAATAAAATGTTATGATATAACAAAAATCTTAAGAGTATCACATACAAAAAAGGAGAAGTTATACAGCGTGTCCCGAAAATCAACGTCAAGCTGGAAACGGGTGATAGGTCCAGTGGTGTCGGTTATCACAAAACTATAAAAAAAATCTAAGTCATGTACTTTTAACATTATTGGCATTAAAAAAAATCGAGAAATCTGACACCCTGTGAGGATCTTTCAAGTAGTGCGACCGCAAATCTTTGCTTTTCTTTGATTTTTTTTTGCCACGTAACCCTGAGAACACTACGTTCTCTTGGTGTATACTCTCAGGATCGCTTTACACAACTGTTGTTTGTGGCGCGACTAAACGCTATCTACCGATCTTGTATCTTACAACAAATGTTCAAACTGTTTGCCTTCAGCGGCAATGCAAGCTCTACAACATCTTACAAATGATTTGGTAATAAGACGGGCATATCTTCTGGAGTTGATGTCTTCAACGGCTTCTGCAGTTTTTGGCGTACCTCGTTTAAATTTTCTATCGACTTCAAATAAACTTTTTCTTTTACTGCTCCCCAGGAAAAAAAATCGAGTGGACTTAAGTCAGGTGAACGGGCTGGCCATGAAATTGTACCAGACCCCCCTATCCACCTGTTGAAGTATTCCCAATCGAGAAGCTCTCCTACTGTGCGAGCACAATGCGCTGGGCAGCCATCTTGTTGATACCACATGCATGCATAAATATTTTTTTGCCAATATAGTCAGTTCAAGTTAGGTGATTAATGATTTTCAGATACATGGATGGACAAAAAAGCAATATTTCAGTTAAAACCGATACAGTTATGTTTCAATTTTGGACCGTAATTTACAGAGCGTTACGCAGATTCGCTGGATTGGAAGTATCTTTATCCCTTTTAGGGATGGGAAGTCCCACTGCCGTTTCCAATGCGCTGGATAATGTGCATTATTCATTGCATTATTGAACAGTTTCAGTTTCAGTTTATATGCATTTTTATTTTATCACTTAAAGTACTCTTACTTGCTAGACAAAAAAATGCTTAAAAATTAGCTTAATTAACTTAAAATTATCTTATTCTAACTTACTGGCCCCATGCGGGCACTCTAAGTTAAACCTACTACGTTACTACTATACTATACTATTTTTTTACAAAAGAAAAAACTTAGTAACATGACTTTTTATTTCAATTTTATTATAAAACTTAAAACTAAAATCCTACAAACTACCTACAAATAAATCTTAATCTACTTACACTACTTACATCTAATACATACATATATACATCTAATACATATATATATATATATACTTAATATATAAATATATGTATATATATATATGTTCTTTTTTTTAATTTTTTATTTTTATTAATTTTTTTTTGTTTTTTTGTTTTTATCTATTTTTTTTTTCTTAAATCTAACTTACTCCTACTTAAAACAATGTAGGCCGGCCATGGCTAAAAAAATTAGGCGACCCACTTTGCTTCACATGAAGCTAGCAAGTATTGGAGGAATTCGACAACGAAGCATCCTCTCCCTCAAAAAGCCACCAAAATTGTTGGTGCTGCTGAGCAACATCCCTCATGTCGCGACTCCCTACCGCCCTACTGAACCGGAGACGCTCCGCACTGCCGTGTGCGACGTCTCTGTCGTAGTTGAGTCGCCTGTCCGCAGCCTTTCGAGCAACGTGGAAGATTAGCGGCACAGCCAATCTGTCCTGAATCAGACCTTTGTTATATAGGTAGAGGAACGCTTCTGGAGGAACATAGCCGTCAAAGCGAACTCTCTCATGATACATATAATTAGGGTAGTAAGCCCCAGAGATCAGGTTGTTCGATGAGGTCATTGCTCTTGCAATGTGCCTTCGAGTCAACTTAATAACAAAATTGTCCACTCTTATTAGGTTCGCCCTATTGTACAAGACCTCATTGCGATAGAATTTTATGTACTCAGGCTCTGGTGTTCTGTATAACCGAAGACAAGCCCTAAGGCAAGCCCTCTCAAACACCCGAATCTTTTCCAATAAACTTACTCTCACGTTGAACCACACGAGACATCCAAACACAAGCATAGGCCGGATAAGGGCCATGCAGCAGATCACCTTCACCCTCGCATCGAGTTGGCTGTTGTAAAACAGCCTCCTTGTAAGGGCAAAAGCACCTTTGGCTCTGGCCAGAGCAACATCTATATGTTTGTTAAAATACAGATATTGATCTAGCCAGATCCCAAGGTATCTGACTACATTTCGACAAGCAAGTGGCTGTCCATGTTGTCCGACGACAGAGAACTTTCGCCAATTCTTTCTGGTATCCCTAGAGGCCCCAGACAAAGGCGTCCTAAACAGAATGGTTTCCGATTTCTGGAAGTTGATTTTCAAATTCCAGTCATCGCAATATTGTTTAATTTTGTCGAAGTCACGTTGCAAAAGTGTATTAATGACCTCAATCTTTGGACCTGATCTGTACGCGATTAAGTCGTCTGCGTACGCTATGACATGGTGAAGTGAACCTATCAGATCACTTGTGTAAATGTTGAATAGGATCGGCGAATTTACCGCACCTTGTTGCATGTTAAATGTTCCAGCGGAAGTCACATCGCCATTCTTCACGATGAACTGTCTACTGGAGAGCATATCAAAAAGAATATACAGCAGTGGTTTACTAATGCCCAACCTGTCCAACTTGAAGAAGAGTCCCTCTAACCATACGGTATCGAAGGCCTTTTCCTAGTCAATCAGGCACGCACCAGTGCACTGTTTCTTGCCTTTGTTCCACTGGATATCAGAAACCAGTTTAGGCGCAGCATGAATGATATCATGCCCCGCCTTGAACCCGAATTGATTATCCGGAACTATATGTTTGTCCTCAACCCACTTAGTCAGGACTCTATTGATCACCTTCTCGAAAACCTTACTGATGTTTGGAAGAAGACTGATCGAGCGGACATTCGCCGGATTGGAAGTATCTTTATTCCTTTTGGGAATGGGATGTACCACCGCAGTTTTCCAATGCGCTGGATACTGTGCATTATTCATTGCATTATTAAACAGGGTGGTATAAATGTCCACCGCTTCTAGTGAGAGATGTCGAAGCACAATGTTCGGTATTTCATCGGTTCCCACTGATTTCTTACTTCTAAAAGATTCGAAGATCGTTTGGAGCTCTTCCTTCGAAATGAACGGTGGTAATACCCTTTCGTTGGTGATGACATTATTTGCCATATTCTCGTCACTGAACTGGGTGAAACCCGAGCTCTCGAATCGCCAATTCGCAATTTCATTTCGATGGCAGGAATTGTGCACAAGGACTCGACTCTCCAGGTCGTGGTTCGGGCCAATGATGTCATTCGCCTTGTACACTTCCTGGAAAGTCGCTCCTATAGCCTCTACCTTCTCCTGCGGATCCTCGACTACAAAGAAGTTGTCATCAACAACTGCTTCATTTGGATCAATGCCTGCTGCTACAAGTATTTGTTCGTTGTTCGTCGTTCGGGCGATTCTAAGACATGGAAGGTCGTTCTGATTATATCTCCGAAATATTTTATTTATTTGCGGGAACATATTCGGGTTGCTGATGTTTACAGCCCGAATTTTATTGTTCCAATACAAACTTACAGAATTTCTGTAATTTTCCTTTATTAATATCTGTATGTTTTTAATCGACGACTTCAATGTCATGATCTCCGGGTTATGTCTGTCAGTAAACCGTCTGTACAAGGTTTTTAGTCTTGAAAGCAGTCTACTTTTATGTCGGTGCAGTGCGTCAATGGCCGCATTGCGGAATAAGTCTTCGTTGTCAGTGTGTTGATACCGTGGTATCGTTTTGTCCATAGTTCGTTTAATCATCTCGTCCATTTGTTTTAGATACCCGTCAATCTCCTCGTTTGACAGATTTCTGTTGGACGGTGGGTAGAGCGAATTCGAGGAGAGTGCTCTCGTCAGTATTCTTGAGAAGTGTGTCCAACACACTCTACTATAATTGTAGGAACACCTTTGAACAAACTCTTCCAATTCCGCAATTTCGTTGGGAACAGTTATTTCGGTGCTGAGACCGCAATGGTCACTATCATACACGAAAGTGCGTAGACAGTTTGTTGGTTAGTGCACGTCAGTTGTATTCGTGAGTCGAACAGCAGGAGATCCAAATAGGACCCGTGTCTGGGAAACGACGTACTATCCGTCGCCTTAAGCCCGAGTCGATACATTACACTGTGCTGACCCCACCAATTGAATAGTAGGTTCTCTCTAGTATTTGGTGTATTATTTCCCCAATCTCTATGTTTGGCGTTGAAATCTCCGCCGATAATAAAATAGTTATCTTCCAATTCCAGTCTCAGGAATCGAAAAACTGTCTCGAGCAGATGAATAAGGTGGATTGAGTAGACTTAGGTGCATATACAGACACCATGTACAGCCGCTTTCCACTACGGAGAGGGATGTACATGACGCATGATTCCAGCACCTGAAACCTATGTACTACACGACTGTATACTCTTTTGGAATGCAGTCCTTTTCTTACAAAGATTGCAACACCTCCTCCTTGAATGGAGTTGGGTCGATTTCTTCGTAATATTTTATATCTTCTGTGCCTCATTTTGTGTCTTTTGGTAAGCTTAGTTTCGCTAACCAAAAGCACATCAGGGGCTTGGTCTTTAAGCAACTTAAATAGTGTGGCTCTTCGTTCGAACCTAATCAGTGAATTAACATTGACTGCAAGGACCTTCAGGGTTTGCTCCGCCCTGTACGTACCCATTACGACTGGAGATGCGTTAGGCCCGGCAGCAGCGTGTATATTTGATCCATCCGCGTAGCCTGTTCCTGTATTTGACGCTGTAACTGAGCCATCTGCCCCTGAGTAGAGAGCAAGATAGCCAGCATGTCAGGTACAGGTTCCGGTACTCTAGGCGCTGGGGCCTGAGAAGCTTCCTTTGCTTATTGTACCGTAGTTCCCCTACCTGCCGCCATTTGGGCGTAGGTAACTTGGGGAGTAACGACTGGTGTTTGTGTTTGCGCGGGTGGACGTTTAACATCCACCTTCTGCTGCCGAGCCAGATTTACTCTTTTTATGTATTGGAATTTAGGACAACCCCGATAATTTGCGGTGTGTCCCGTGTTCCTACAGAAAGCACAAGAGAGTTGGCTTTTTTCCTACGCTCCGTCCTTACCTAGAGCGCATTCCCCTGACTTGTGGTTCTTTCCACACTTCACGCAACGAGGCTGCATTTCGCAGTTCGATGTGGCGTGCCCGAACCTTTGGCAGCGAACACATTGTAAAATGTCTTCGCTCCTCTTTAATATCTCTCAGTGTACAACCTGGTAGTTTATGAATTTGATGCTCATTAGATCACCCAGTTTGCTGTTGGGACTTAGCTGAACCAGGAAGAATGGTAGTTTCCGCTTCTCCCTTTTAGCTCTAGCCGTGACAAATGGCTTAACCCCTACGAATTTGTGCTCTTCGCACTCCTTCTCTTTCAGCAGTGCAAGGAGCTTCTCCGGATCAGTCGATGATTCTAACCCCCTCAGCAGCATTGTCTGCAGCTTTTCAGCCTTTGGTATGAAGGAGAAGAACTCCGTCGTCGAATCTCTTAAGAGGTTCTTAATTTTGTGGTAGCGCTCCACTGTATTACATTGGATCACGTGCCTATCTAACCCAAGTCTTTTACTGTAAAAATGATTGCCAATGGCCGACTTACATAGTTCAATCGTCTCCTTCAACTTCAATTAGAAAGTTTTAATTAGAAGCACTTTCTGTTTACTGGGTTTCTACACTTGCTGTTGTTGTTGTCTCTGGTGCTGTTGCTTTTGCTGATGTTGTTGCTGCTGCTGATGCTGGTGTGTAAGTTGCTGTTGTTGTTGTTGTTGTGGCTGCTGTGAATGCTTTTGTTGTTCTTGTTGTGTTTGTTTTTTCTGTTTTGGCTGCTGCTTCTGTTTTACGTTGCCCGTTTGTTGGGATTGTTGCTGGCTCACAACTTTTTGCTGTTCTCGTTGCTGGGAGCTTTGTTGTCGCTCCCTTTCCCTCCTTGCCGTTTGTTTCGCCTTAATGGCAAGCACTTTTGTCCGTAGTTGTCTGTTGCTACTATTCAGAGCTTCGGCTTCATCCTTTTCGTCATCGGACTCTGAGGTAGCCAGAGATGCGAAGCTTTTGTTGCCTCCCATGCAATGACCTTCGCCACCATCGGATATACATATATGGGTATTCGTCATTGCCCGACGGTTTACTGCTGCCGTTGTTGACGTGGAAGGCGCCGTCTCCCTTAATCCACCTGGCAGCTTTTCGATGGATTTTCATAGAGATGGGCGCTTCACCAGATTGGGGATTGGCCTTAGCTTCCTCCTTCGCTTGGCACTTCCTTCAGCTACCATAATTGGTAGGTGGCCCGATATGGCATCCTCATCGGATATTTTCGTGCTGCCACTAGCTTTGGCCGCTAACGGGAGAGCGAAACGCTCTCTGTCACTCATCCCGTGATTCTTTTTTTTTTGCACTCTCACTTGTTTACTGTTTAAGAATTTAAAAAAGAAAATAAAAAATAATAAAACAGAATGTCTTGGGCTGGGGATCGAACCCCAGTTTTTTTCAGTTTATATGCATTTTTATTAATAGAATTCATTTACACTTCAAAGCTTGACAAAAAAAGGCTTACAAATTAGTTTAAATAACTTACAATTAATCTTATTCTAACTTACTGGCCCCATGCGGGCACTCTAAGTTAAACATAATACTTGTTTTTACATTTATTAAAACTAAAACTAAGAAAGTAAATTTTAAATAGAAAAACTTAGTGTCTGGAATTTTTTGTAAAACTTAAAATTAAACCTATAAACTACTGTAGTAGAATAACAAAGTGGTAACACTGCTAAAGATATATTGTAATTGGAAGTGTAAGAGAGTCTGCCGGTAGGTAGAGTTTAGTGGTAAGCAAACCATTGTGAGATACGGACGATAGAAAATAAAGCTAAATAAGAAAAGTAAATAAACGTTTTTTATTATCAGTGCGCGCATAAAACATCAGAAGGGGGATGAGCCCAACATCAATATTATTTTGCCATCGCGTGTGAAATTTAAACGCTTCTGCAAACATATTAAAACGAGTGCCTTGTTTTCCTTATACCTACACTGTATTGTGGTTTCAATTGAGACTCTCTATTCGCCAAAAAATTTAGAAAAAAGAGCGGTGACATGGTTGATGTAGGAAAATACAAAAAATATACAGCGTCGCAGTTAAAAGTCTGGCTGGAGAAACTGGAAAGTAAAACAACGGGAAACAAAAGCGAATTACTGTTACGTAAATTTGGGTTTAAGAGGTTTTCTGTCGTATTTAATATTTAGATATTTTTCACAATTGTTTATTATTAGTTGGATATGTTGTTTTAGTTTTGGAAAAAAAATTTTGTGTTTTAATGAATTAAATGTCTCATTGATTCCGCTATGCATTGATTCATTATTGTGGTATAATGAAATCTGCTTATGCAATTCTTCCTCTGTACCTATCTCAGTTGCTCTTTTTGTACATGTAATGAATTTTTTATCCAAGTCTGTTGAGAACATTCTATCTATTTTTTGTATTTTGTTATAGTCGTTGTCGCTCACTTCTGAATATATATTTCACATTTCTTTATATTTCCTAACAGATTTTTTTTATTTGGAATTCCTGATCTTGAGGATTAATCTCTACTATGTTTCTACCCAAACTACTGTACTTGTTCGTGTCTGTATTGTATTTAATTACAATTTGTTGTTAGTGTTTATTTACTACATCTTCTTTTATCTTGTAATGCTCCCTTCATTCCTCTATTGCGGAATATACATATAGTGTTTAGTGATTAAATGTTTGAAATTTCAAAATTCGATTTGTTGTCATTTTCTTCATTTATTTTAGGTGAGTTTCCGATACGACCCAAGAAATCTGCTACTGAATTTTGTTTACCATTTTGGTAAATTATTTCACAGTTATGTTCTTGAAGCTTCAAAACCTATCTACTATGTCTTCGAGACATTTCTTTTCCTTTCCATTTATTATTGAGGTATTTTATTGGACAGTGGTCCGTTATTATTTTAAACTTTTTGCCATAAATATACGGTCT
This sequence comes from Volucella zonaria, assembly GCA_963966105.1. NCBI lineage: Eukaryota > Metazoa > Arthropoda > Insecta > Diptera > Syrphidae > Volucella > Volucella zonaria. The sequence continues at coordinate 34,761,299 of OZ014533.1, read as the reverse complement.
GAAACATGATACCGCATATATGATAGCTAAGAATTCTTTGTCTGTAGTGGCATAATTCTTCTCAGGGCTGTTTAATGTTCGCGATATGTAAAATAACGGTTGGTTAAATTGTGAAGGGACTGCACCAATGGCATAATCACTTGCGTCTGTAGTGATTGTGAATTCTTTATCAAATTCGGGGTATTTCAGAATTGGGTGAGAACAGATTAGACTCTTCAAATTTTCAAAACTTGCAATATATTGTGGATTATTGTAGTTCATTTTACAGCCTTCCTTAAGGTATTTTATCATGGGGTAGGCTATTGCCGAATAATTCCTCATAAATTTTCAGTAATAACCCGTAGCTTCCAAAAAGCTTTTGAGTTGTTTTCCTATTTTAGGAATTTTTAAATTCTTTATGGCTATAATTTTTCCAGGATTAGGTTTAATACCTTCTTTAGTCAGTATATGCCCAAGAAATGGGGTGTCCTTTTTTAAAAATGAACATTTATTTATTTCTGCAGTACGAGTAGTTTCAAATTATGCTCACTTAGCTTTTGAAAAATTTATTCAATTTCAACACATACGAGGGGAGTTCAATATATTCTTGGTATCCATATGAAGGAAAATGCGAATTCAATTTAAATTGTTTTTATTTTTCAATATAATCTCCCCTAACATCAATGCATTTGTTACATCTTGAGATAAGTTTTTTTAAACCCTCAAAAAAATAAATTTCCTCTTTCTCTGCAAAATACCGACTTGAGTTCTTCATCATCCGAAAATCTTTTTCCACGAAGACATTTTTTCAAATCCGGAAACAGGAAATAATCACTAGGGGCAAGGTCTGGACCATAGGGTGGGTGTTGGATTTTTTCGAAACCACAATCTCGCGCAGCAGCCTTGGAAACTCGCGCCGTGTGAACAGGAGCGTTGTCATGAAGAAGCAACATACCCGCTGCGAGTTTACCCCGTCTTTTCTTTTTAATTTCCTCCCGCGTTGATGTGGCGTTGATGGTTTCACCTTTTTTTTGTACTCAATGAGCAAGATTCCCTTTGAGTCCCAAAAAACTGTGGCCATGAGCTTCCCGGCAGACGGAGTGACTTTGAACTTCTTCGGGGGGTCTGTTCCTTTTTTATGCCACTGCATGGGCTCTTGTTTGCTTTCACGGTCATAGTGGTGGACCCATGTTTCGTCCCCAGTAACAATTCGATCCATAACACCGTCCGCGTTCTCACTACACATCTCCAAAAGCTCTCTACAGCATGCGATTCTCACTTTTTTCTGAGGCGCTGTGAGCATTCGTGGCACCCACTTTGCACTGACCTTTGAAAGGTTAAGATGGTCATGAAGAATGGTGTGAATGGTACCAATTCAAAGCTTGGTGATCTCTGCCATCATTTTCACCTTTATTCGGGCATCCTCAAGAACAAGTTTTTCGACTTCTTTGATGCTTTCTCCCGTACAAGCAGTAGCCGGGGCGTCGGAGCGGGGGTCGTCTTCAATGCTCTCTCTGCCTCTCTTGAACTCACTTGACCACTTTTGCACAGTTGATAATGAAGGTGCGGAACCCTGGTAAACAGCCACCATCTCTTCATGAATAGTTTTTTGACTTTTTCCTTGCTTAGTGAGAAATTTAATTACAGCGCGATGCTCAATTTTCACCATCATCGTCTCAGTTGCCATTATGATTCTGTTTAACTAGAGATAAAACGCGAATTAATAATTACATTTATATGAAATTTTACATGAATGCACTAAAATAATAGTATTACTTGATAAATAAGTATATATATACAACCACAGCTTCACCCCAATATCGAGAATATGTTGAACGCCCCTCGTATGTAGTTCCTCCAATGAAGTGGAGAAAGTTATTATATCATCAAAATATACGACACATATTTTATTGATGTAATCCCTAAAGATTCAATCCCTAAGGATTTCATTCATTAGTCTCTGAAATGTTGCCGGAGCATTCTTGAGTCAAAATGGCATAAGAACGTATTCGTACAGCCCGCAAGGTGTAATGAGATCGGTTTTGTATATATGTTTTTCTGCCATCAATATTTGGTAGTAGCCTTTCGCTAAATCCAGAGTGCTGAAATATTCAGCTTTTTGTTTTTTTATTAAAAGAACTTAACACTCAAGTGGGAATGAATACACTTATAATGCCTCAGCATGTGTTCAGTTTTTTGGAAAATGGGATAGAAATAGAAAGAAAGATGTTTGGGCCCAGTGGTTATTTCGTTCCATGGGTGACATCCAGCATTTAATGTAGAGACTTAATTCTTAGTGGAAGTTGGCTTTTCCTAATTTGTCCAATATTCCTTCAATATTCGGTAGTGGGTATTTGTCGTCCACCGTCAGCTGATTTAGTCTGCTATAATCGATCACTAGCCTGTACTCTTGTATTTTAGTATCGTCCAGTTTCTTCTTAATGAATAAGGCTGGAGTGCTATATTTACTTCTGCTCTTCCTAATTATTCCCTCTCTTTCTAAGTCTTTGACTTGTCGTCGAATTTCTTCTTCTTGTTCTGGAGGATATCTGTATATTCTTGAGTTAATTTGTTCGTCTGCAGTTGTCTTTGTTTCATGTACCATAGAGGTTGCGTTTATTAACTTATTTCTTTCTATGAATATGAGATTTTTATATTTGTGCAATAATTTTCTAATTTTTTGCGATTCTTCTTTATTCAAATGGTCTAATTTTATTATTACGTTTTCGAATACTTCTAGTGAATAATTGTTTTCTTTTTTTATTTTTTGAAATGAATTCAAAATTACTCCAGTCCATCCCTAACAATATGTCAAATGGCTTGTTTAAGTCTACTAGTGCCCATCTCATTTTGCTGCTTGTTGGACAATTGAATTCTTTTGGGGGGTGTGTTGCGACTAACTTTTGCGTTACTTTTTTATTTTTATTTTTTTGAACACACTATTTATTTTGTTACCAATTTGCCTGAATAAAATAGTGGTTTGCAATAACTTCCATTGTTCGCAGGTTGAAAAGTAATACATAAAAATGGTAGATAATGAAGAGAAGACAAAAGTTTAGATAATAAAAAATTAACCTACAATATATCTTGAAAATTTTCAGATAAACGCATCCTTCTGATGAAATTGGTACAACAATTTTTCAAAATGTTTGCTTTAAAATACCAGAATTTTGGCTTTCGAACTCCACAAAATTTTAGTATTTCATGCACACTGAAATTCTCTTGCAAAAATGTGCTCAACGGTTTCTTAAGTTGAGTCCGTTAGAAAGCTACGGCCTTTCAAGGAGTTTTACCTCGAAATCAAAGGCTCCTCACTTTAACGGCCTAAAACTTGGAGGGAGGTGAAAATAGACCCCCCTGCTATACAATTTTTTGTTTGCCATAACTTCAGGAATCTTCAGCTATAAGGACTAAAACCTAAACTGGGACACCCTGTATAAATATCTTTATAATGGAAACAATATGAAGCCTGTTTCTTATAATGATGATACCTAAATATTACTAGACCTTTTAAATATTTAAAATTGACCTTAAGTATGGGCGTGCTATTGCTCTATTCTACTGAAAAAGATTTGAATTTGTCAAAAAAGGTGCATATTTCCTAAAAGGTGAATGTTGTATGCTTCCCATTAGAAATTAGTAGTAGTAGTAGTAGTAGTAGTAGTATTTTTTATTTCATTATATATAATACATGTGTAAAATTTACATGATTTGAGCACAATAATTCATTAAATATATTAAAAAAAATATATATATAATAGAAATAATATAGTGACATTTTATATTCTCTATACATAAAGTATTAAAATAGTGCCAAATGCCACTTCAATGGGTTTTAATATTATTAATATGTGGGTGGGGTGACCCGTTTAATTACATTCAAAGAATAAGTTAATTTGAGATACAATTATTGTATATTTACAAAGAAAAGTGAAGGATGCAAATCAAAATAAAAGAACTACATAAAAATGAAGAAAAGTTAAGAGGAAGTTAGAAGAAAAAGAAAACCATTATTTACACCAGAATATCAGAGAGAAGGTATTCCACGTTCTGTGAATCATAATTAAAAAGCCAAGACCTTATGGACCTTTCAAACATTCCAGAAATTCTTATCATTTTAATATTTAAAGGGAGCTTGTTAAATAGTCGACATGAAGAAATATCATAAAAATTACGAAATGCTGTTGTACGGAAAACGGGTACAGTCACAACATAAGAAAAGTTTCTCCGTAGATTGTACTCGTAATCAGATATAAGTCTGTAATTTAAATTTCCTGATCTCTGAAAGAACGTTTTCAACACTTTAAAACAATACAAATGACGAACTGGAAGAATTTTCATATCACAAAACAATGGGAAACTTGGATGACGCCGATTGTTGTTACAGATTTTCCTCACTACACTTTTTTGTAAGACTAGTAAGGGCTTGATTTTATTCAGATACACGCCCCCCCAACAAACAATTCCATATTGGAGTTTAGCGTGAAAGACACCATAATAAATGATTTTTAATAATTGCTTTGAACAAACATTTTTTAGATAAAAAAAGTGTCGCAGGGTATTTCGAAAATATTTCCTTAGGGACTCTATGTGGCTTGCAAATGACATCCTAGAATCAATTGTGAGCCCAAGATATTTAAACTCGTCTACTTCTTCAATTAAAAAGCAATTATCACTACAGTTAAGACTGCTACAAAATGTTGGAAGTGTTTGACTAGAATCATTTATTTGTTTATTTATATGAAATTGTTATTAATATTAAATAGTAACAGAGTAACTAGCAGCAAAACACTTTCAGCTCTAGAGATAAAATGATTATATCGATATAAATTCTGAGTGCTAAATGCAACATTCTGTACATAATTCACTCCAATTGAACAGGCAAATAACATTTGTAATAAAATGTAAGCTTAATGAGAGAGAGCTCTCTTAATAACTCGATAATTGAAAACAGATACTATCAACGATATCTGCTACAGTCGCTTTTATAGGGTGACCAGAGTAGAACGATAGGAAAAAAATTTAAACAAAGTAATTAGATATATGCGAAAATTGATTCTGCCTTCATTTTTAAGCTACAATACGCTCATGCCATTATGTGAGGGATAGCACATCATTCAAAACGGCATCCTCAGCTTCGCTGGCAGTGCTTCAAGCGGTCAATATAATTTTTAAAGACCGGTCCAATTTGTGCGGAGTTATTCCGGCAATAGCGTGTCGAATGTTGGCCTCGAACTCTTGTTGGCTTGTTAGCGTATCCTAAGGACTTAACGTAGCCTCAGAGAAAATAATGGAGTGGTGTCAAATCGCTTGATCGCGGCGGCAAACTGATGAACACTCACCGCGAAATGACTTAGTCGCTAAATTTCTCCTTCACTTCGAGCGTTGCGTCGCTTGTATGGCCGAACCACAGCTCGGATATATCAATGTTGTTGAGCTCTGACCACAGAAAATCGGTTAACTTCGCTATCGCTCTATACCTGAGACCATTGACGGTAACGATATCTCCTTCCTCATTTCGAAAGAAATACGGTCCAATGATGCCGCCATGCTAATAACCGCATCAAACAGCCAGTCTTTGTGGATGAATTGATGCTTGGCCGAACGCTTGTGGATTGTATTCGCTTCAATAATGGCAATTTTGCTTGTTGACATAGGCGCTGAACCAAAAATGGGCTTCGTCCGCGAAGATAATTTTTTGGACAAAATCCGGACCTCCGGACAAGATTTCCAGCGCCCAATTAGCGAACTCACGGTATTGACTATGGTCGTCCGGCTTCCATTCTGCGTCAGTACAATCTTATATGGAAGTAGACCCATATCAAACCGCAAAATAACCCGGCTTGACCCTCTATCGATGCCCAATTCAGCTGATTGGCGCCGAATCGACATTTCTGTGTCGCCTTCGATACTGGACGCTTCATTTCGCACCACCAATTTCGCACGGTGTGACGAATTGCGTGCGCACTGAAATTGTGCACAGTTGAAATTCACGTTGCGTATTTACAACTGAGCCGGAATTCCGACAATATTTTTTAAAAATTTCTGCACGTTCGGCAAAGGACGATGCATAATGAAATGGTAAACATTACTGAATATTTCAACAGCTGGATGTTTTTGATAACTTTGACAACTGCTGAAAATTGGGAAAACTATCATTGCTGTCTGGTCACCTTTTATTAGTCAGTCTTCCTGGGCAAGCTGACCACTGCATACTGTAGCCGTCAAAAATAAGAGACAATAAGAGACAAAGAAAAAAAAGAGAAAAGGACTACCGGAGGTTAGAGATTCATTCAGGGAGTAGAGTTCAAGATGAACAAGATGTTTTATTTGTTTTATTTTCTTTGAAAATCTTTGATTGTCGCCGCTAAAACATCAGAAGTGGGATAAGCCCAAAATCAATTTTACTCTGCCATAGCGTGTTAAAATTAAACGCTTCTGCAAACACTATTAAAACGAGTGCCTTGTTTTCCTTATTTATTTCACAGTATTGTGGTTTCAATCGAGACTCGCTATTCGTCCAAAAATTTAGAAAAAAAAAACGGTGGCATGGCTAATGTGCAAAAATACAAAAAATATACAGCGTCGCAGTTAAAAGTCTGGCTGGAGAAACTGGGAAGGAAAACAACGGGAAACAAAAGCGAATTACTGTTACGCGTACGAACGATTCCAGAAAAAGAGCGTGGTGAGTTCATTACAGATGAAGGAGAAGTTAATGATGATGAGTGTGTGTACGAAGATGTTTTCGAAGAGAGTGAAAAGCAGAACAATGATGAGAGTAATACTGATGATCGAGAAACAGAAGGGAGGACAGCTGCAAGAAGAGAGAATAAGATGAAGAGTGTACGAAAAACGATGAGTGAACAAAATGAGTGGAAACTAATGCACAGAGAGTTAGAAGTTATGAAAAAGGAGATCGAGTTACAGAGGAGAGAGAATGAAATTTTATAGAAAGAAAATGAGTGGCTGAGGAGTGAAAGACGAGAAACAAACGACAGTAGTGCTCAAAACGATGCTGTTAATTTTACAAACATGAAAGATTTATTATCCGAATTTTCTTGAGGCGATGGTTGCTATAAACATTGGGAGGCACTGCTGAGAAATTTAAGTTCGGCTTATGAATTGAATGACATAAATACAAGAATTCTTATCTCTTGCCGACTGAGCGAAAAAGCATTGAAATGGATTCACTCTAAATCAAATTTAATGACCATTCCCGTTAAGGAACTTCTAAAAGAAATGAGGGAAATGTTTGGTGGCCACACAAGTCGTTTAACACTTAAAAAATCACTCGAAAGTAGGAAGTGGCTAATTGGAGAAACCTTTCAGACATACGTACCTCCATGAAAAAACCATTTTAGCTAACAAATTACCAATGGAAGAAGATGAACTCCTCGAATGCCTCATTGTTGGGATACCTGATCCATACTTATGTTCCCAAGCAAGGATGCAGTGTTTTCCCACTAAGCCGAAGCGTGAACGAGGGGCCGACCATGTCTGTGTCGAGATAGGACATCTTGCAGATGGGACATATACTAATACAGAAATTACCTGCTGTTACTCAGCGTTTGTGGGAGAGAAGTTAGGTAGTTCGAAGGGATTGCCCACACTAACACAATTCACAGAGTTCCTGGAAACAGGTTTTTGAACCTTGGAAGCAGTACCTGGAACGAGTGGTACAAAGGGCAGGGGTTCTTCTTCACACAAAGCTGTTGCTGTAGAGAAGAAAACGGTATTGCACGTCGGGAAGAAGCAGTTTGCATGTCAGGTATGTGGTAGAGGTCAGCACTCCCTTCGGACTTGTCAAAAGGTTATTGACATGGAGATCTGTGAACTATCTAAAGCAGTGGACAGAATCGGTGTTTTTCGGAACTGTTTGGCGTAGAGTCATAAGACGAACCAATGTCAAAGCAGTGTACGCTCCTATTACTGCTAGCAGAAACACAATTCTCTGCTGCATTATAATAATATCAGCTCCAAATCAACAAGGGATTATACAAATACAACTATAGGTAAACAAACTTTTAATACTAAAATAAATACCAACCAACCTAAAGTAGTCCCACCTGAAGTCAGTCGTTGACATATCTCCGTGGAGAACACACGTGTTTCGGCTTGGATAACAGTGGTAACAATAACAAAGAGACATTTGCGGAAATTACTATACGCTCAAATTAGCAGAGTGTCAGTGTGCTCGGCCGGCATACCATAGGTCGTGGGTTCGAATCCCCGTGGACTCTACACATTTTTTATTTTTTTTTTTATTTTCATTTAAAATAAATTCAAAAACAAGTGGTACTAAGTGTTGTCCATCACGTGATGGATTGTGGAGAGCGGTCCGCTATGTTAACAGCGGGATCTGCTGAAGTATCAGGTGAGGCTTCGAGTAGTTCGAGCCAAACACCAAAAACAAAGAGAAGGAGGAAGCTTAGTCCACCTTCTAACTTGGAAAAACGTCCCACCCTACCAACGGCCACTGTAAAGCTGCTTGGCGGGGTGAGGGAAGGGAACAACTTCGCTTCATTGGCAGCAAGTGAGTCCGATGATGAAGAGGAAGAGATGGAGGCGATTAGTAGTAGCATCAAAATGCTACAACAAAGAGTGCTGGCCATAAAAGAAAAGCAAATGGTCAGAAGGAAGAGGGAAGAGCAGGAGCAATCCCAACAACATCAGCATGCTCAAAAGCAGGCACAACAACAACACCAAACAAATAAAATAGCACAAGTGCTACAACAACAAAAGGTTAATAAATACCAGCAACAACAACAAGAGCAGTCACAAAAACGGCAACAGCAAAAACAGCAGCAGCAGCAGCAACAACAACAACAGCAGCAGCAACAACAACAACAACAACAACAGCAGAAGAAGAAGGAGAAGGTGCCTCCTATTAACACCTATAAACTAGAGGTAAATGCTACCAAGGACCTTTGTAAGTTGGTCATTGGTAATAATTTTAACATAAAGAGATTGGGGAACGATCGCCATGCCATCCACTGTAATACAGTGGAGGGCTACGCGAAAGTCAAAGAGCTCCTAAAGGAAACGACGACGGAGCATTACTCATTCACACCGAAGTGTGAAAAGCGGCAATCGATGCTGCTGAAGGGGTTGGAACCGTCTTCTGATCCTGAGGAGATCCTGGCACTGCTCAAAGAGAAGGAGTGCGAAGGACTCAAGTTTGTGGGGGTAAAGCCATTTACCACAGCTAGAGCCAGGCGGGAGAAACGGAGTCTGCCGTTCTTCCTGGTGCAGCTCAGTCCCGAAAGCCGTCTGGATAGTCTAAGGAATATCAATGTCCTAGACTACCATGTGGTTCACTGGGAAAAATTAAAAAGGAGCGAAGGCGTTATACAATGCGTTCGCTGCCAGAGGTTCGGGCACGCCGCGTCGAACTGCCAAATGCAGCCTCGATGCGTGAAGTGCGCAAAGAACCACAGTTCCGAGGAGTGTGCTCTGGGTAGGGACGGAGTTTCCGATAGGGCGCAGCTCTCGTGCGTGTTATGTGGGAACGCGGGACACACCGCAAACTATCGGGGTTGTCCTAAGTTCGCTGACATTAAAAAATCAAAACTGGCTCAGCAGCAGAAGGTGGAGGTCAAACGTTCACCTGTTAGGTTTCAAACACCAGCCGTCACGCCCCAAATTTCCTACGCCCAAATGGCGGCAGGTAGAGGGGCTACGGTACAGCAAGCGACTGTTGCTTCTCCGGCGCCAAGGCCGAGAACAACGGAAGCTACACCTAACATGCTGGCCATCTTGCTCGCAATCCAAGGGCAGATGGCTCAGCTGCAAAAGCAGGTGCAAGAACAGGCCAAGCGGGTGGACCAGATCTACGCGATGCTGCCGGGCCTAACGCAACACATGTCGTAATGGGTACGCACATGGTGGAACAAACTTTGAAGGTCCTTGCGGTGAATGTTAATTCACTGATTAGGATCGAACGAAGAGCCGCGATGTTTAAATTGCTACAAGACCAAACTCCTGATGTGCTTTTCGCTAGCGAAACCAAGCTAACCGATAAGCACAAACTGGAGTACAATAATTATATTGTTAGAAGGAGAAACAGGCCCGGATCCGAACGTGGAGGCGGTGTCGCGATCTTCATTAAACAAGGTATAAAATTTCACAGAGTGTTTAAGGGAGCGTTGCGTAGGTTCCGGGTGTTAGAGGCAGTCGTCATTTACATCCCGCTCCGCAGTGGAAAGCGGCTGTACTTGGCCTCTGTCTATGCGCCTGAGGCTTCACAATCCACTTTATTCATTACAGAGCTCGACACGCTTTTTCGACTTCTGAGGCTGGAATCGGGAGAGAATTATTTTATAATCGGCGGGGACTTCAACGCTAAACACAGAGATTGGGGAAATTATTTACCAAATACTAGAGGGAACCTACTACTCGATTGGTGGGGTCAGCACGATGTCATGTACAGACTCGGTCTTAAAGCGACGGATAGCCCGTCGTTTCCCAGAGGCGGGTCTTATTTGGATCTACTGCTGTACGACGAACGTATACGACTGACAGGTACGAATTTACAAACGCTAAACTGTCTGCGCACATTCGTATATGACAGCGACCATTGCGGTTTTAGCACCGAAATTACAGTTCCCAACGAAATGGCGGAATTGGAGGAGTTTGTCCAAAGATATTCTTACAACTACAGTAAGACTCGATGGACACGCTTCTCCGCAACATTGACAAGAGCACTCGCCTCGAACACGCTCCACCGTCCACCGTCCAATAGGAATTTGTCAAACGAGGAGATCGACAATTACCTAAAACAAATGGACGAGACAATTAAACAAACTATGGACGCTACAATACCGCGGTATCGACATACGACTAACGAAGACCTGTTCCGCAATCCTACTATTGACGCACTGCACCGACAGAAAAGTAGACTTCTGACAAGACTCAAAAACTTGTACAGACAGTTTACTGACAGACAAGACCCGGAGATTAGGACACTGAAGGCGTCGATTAAAAATATTCAAACGTTAATAAAAGAGAATTACAGAATTTCTGTAAGTTCATATTGGAACAACAGGGTTCGGGCTGTAAACACCAGCAACCCGAATATGTTCCCTCAAATAAACAAACTATTTCGGAGAAAAAATCAAAACGACCTTCAGTGTCTTAAAATAGCCCGGACAACAGACAACGAACGGTTACTGACAATAGCAGGTATTGATCCAAATGAGGCCGCTGATGATGACGACTTCTTTGTGATCGAGGATCCACAGGAGAAGGTTGAGGCCATAGGGGCGACTTTCCAGGAAATATACAAGGCCACTGATACCATTGGCCCTAATTATGACCTGGACAATCGCGTCTTGGTGCACGACTTCTTCATTCGAAATGAACTAGAGAACTGGCGATCCGAGGGCTCTGGTTTCACCCGGTTCAGCGAAGAAAATATGGCAAATAATGTCATCACCAGAGAGGGTGACCTACCCCCGTTCATTTCGAAGGAAGAGCTCCATGAGATCTTCGACACAATCAGGGCTAAGAAATCAGTGGGGACCGATGGTATTCCGAACATCGTGCTTCGACATCTTCCTCTAGAAGCGGTGGACATTTACACCACCCTGTTTAATAATGCAATGAATAATGCACATTATCCAGCGCATTGGAAAACGGCGGTGGTGCAACCTATCCCCAAAAAGGGAAAGGATATATCCAATCCGGCGAATCTCCGGTCAATAAGTCTCCTTCCGAATATCAGTAAGGTGTTTGAAAAAGTAATCAATAGAGCTCTGTCTAGGTGGGTTAATGACAAACATATAGTTCCGGATAATCAATTCGGTTTTAAGGCGGGACATGATATCTCACATGCTGCGTCTAAACTGGTGTCCGATATCCAATGGAATAAAGGCAAAAACCAATGCACTGGTGCCTGCCTTGTTGACTTGGAGAAGGCCTTCGACACCGTATGGTTAGAGGGTCTTTTCTATAAGCTGACTGGGCTGGGGATCAGTAAACCACTCTTGTACATTCTTTATAATATGCTAACCAACAGACAGTTTATCGTGAAAAATGGTGATGTGACTTCTGTTGGAATATTTCAAATTAAAAATGGTCTTCAGCAAGGCGCGGTCAATTCGCCGATCCTCTTCAACATTTATACAAGCGATCTGATAGGTTCACTTCCCCATACTATTGCGTACGCAGACGATTTGATAGCGTACAGGACAGGTCCAAAAATCGAGGTCATTAATACTCTCTTGCAGCGTGACTTCGATAAGATAAGACGATTTTGCGATGACTGGAAGTTGAAAATCAACTTTCAGAAGTCGGAAACCATTCTCTTTAGGACGCCGTTGTCTAGAGCCTCTAGGGATACCAGAAAAAATTGGCGAAAGTTCTCGATCATTGGACAACACGGACAGCCTCTTGCCTGTCGAAATGTAGTCAGATACCTTGGGATCTGGCTAGATCAGTTTCTGTATTTTGACAAAAATGAAGATGCTGCTCTGGCCAGAGCCAAAGGCGCTTTTGCCCTTACAAAGAGACTGTTTTATAGCAGCCAACTCGATGCGAGGGTAAAGGTAATCTGCTATATGGCCCTTGTCAGGCCCATGCTGGTATTCGGGTGCCCCGTGTGGTTCAATGTACGAGCAAGCTTAATGGAAAAGATTCGGGTGTTTGAGAGGGCTTGCCTTAGGGCTTGCCTTCGCTTGTACAGAACACCAGAGTCGGAGTACAAAAAATTTTATCGTAATGAGGTCCTTTACAACAGGGCGAACCTAATACGAGTGGACAACTTCGTAATTAAGCTGACTCGAAGGCACATTGCAAGAGCAATGAACTCGACGAATAACCTGATATCTGGGGCCTACTACCCCAATTACCTTTACCACGAGAGTGTGCGCTCTGATGGCTTCGTTCCACCGGAAGCATTCCTCTACCTAGATCAAATAGGGTTGATCCAGGATAGATCAGCGGTCCCGTTAATCTACCATGTCGCTCGGACAGCTGGGGACAGGCGACTCAACTACAACAGAGACGTCGCACACGGCAGTGTGGATCTTCTCAGGTTCAGTAGGACGGTGGGGAATCGCGATAAGAGGGATGTCGTTCGGCAGCACCAGCAGTTCTGGTGGTTGAATGATGGAGAACAGGTTTCGTCGCCGTTTCCGTCAATTACGGACCAGCCTCACTAATGAGGCAGAGTTGACCAATCTATTTGCTCTGTGAATAGCGATGGCCAGCTTGCATAGGTTTAGGTTAGCATTTAAGAAATACATATATATATTAGTATATACATAGGTATATACTAGTATATGTATGCCATTGTGTATAGTGTCTATGTGTATATATGTGTGTATTGTGTATATAGGTTAGGTAGACTAAGGTTTATTTTAAGTTAGATATTAAGTTTTTATAAAAAATAAAAAATTATGTCCATATGCTAAGTTTTTTGTTAAATTCTTTTCTTAGCCTTAAGCATAGAAAATAAGTACTAATAAATAAAATGTAAACTAAGTCGAAAGACATATATATAAGAATTTAGAGTAGCTTAGAGTGCCTGTGTGGGGCCAGTAAGTTAGTATAAGATTGTTAAGTAATTTTAAGCTAGCATTTAAGCATTTTTTGTTAGTATGTGAGAGTTAATGATTTAGAAAATAAAATGCGTTTAAAACTAAAACTAACTAGTCCCACCTGAAGTACATCAGCCAAGTGTTCGAGTTGGTCGAGTCAGGTGGTGAAATGGTAAGTACTTTAATCTGAGGGCATTAGTCGATCTTGGATTTGAAGCAACGTTTACCACTGAGTCAGCTGTTCAATTGCTAAGGCTTCATCAACGGCGAACACTCATTAAAGTATCTGGATTGGGAAAAGTTAGCAGTGGTTCTGTCCATAGCTTCTTACGGGTTCACGATAACGAAACTCAGCTGCGAAGGTCCTGGGAACTGGAGGAGTTGCCTTTCAACACTAAGGAAACTGCAATTGGGTACAGTAAGGTACATGATCGAGGACAAGGGAGATAGTTAGTTTCATCCAATATTTTATTTTTCGAAAAGAACGACTGAACAAGAAAGTAAATTCGAGAGTTTTGAGATAGAAACTTTAGCTATCATACACGCACTAAAGCGGTTCATAGCATATTTACATGGTATAAGGTTTAAAATACTTACTGATTGTAACTCTTTAATATTAACTTTCAATAAGAAAGAAATTAATCCTAGGATAGCATGTTGGGTGCTAGAGATGCAAAATTTTGACTATTTTACCGAACACAGGTAAAATGGAACCAGAAAGCAGCATGTAGATGCTCTTAGTCGCATAACAAACGTCTTAGTTTTAGAGAAAAATACACTTGAACAAAATCTATCCATGAAGCAATATAAAGATGAAACTATGTATTAGTAAGATAAGAGAAAAACTAGATAAAAATCAGAGTAGTTTTTATGAGATAAGGAGTGGGCTGGTCTATAGGAAGATAGGTCCACGAATATTGTTTTATATTCCTAAAACTATGGAAAGGAATGTGATTAGAATGTATCATTTATTTTATGTATTACAACCGACCAAAGGTACTTATATCTGATCGAGGCAGTGCTTTTACATCGAGAGATTTTGTAAATTTTCTCTAAGAACAAAATATAAGTCACATTAAGATCGCAACTGGCTCTCCTCAGGCTAATGGACAGATTGAGCGCGTAAACAGAAGCCTTTAGTGATGACTCCATGCTATTCGGAGTTCGGCAAAAAGGTGTAGTTATTGATTTTTTAAAAGAAAACTTAGATGAGTGTAACGAGGAAAAGGAAAGAGATAAACAAAATATTGTGCAAATGACAATTGAGGCTGTATCTGCAGCAAATAGTTAAAAGTCAAAACTATAATAAAAAGCTAAAAGATCTAAAAAGATCTAAAAAGAGCCTTTATGTATTAAGAGGGTGATTATATAATGTTGCGTAATCATGTCAGTCAGACCGGTGTTTGTAGCAAGTTAGTTCCAAAATTAAAAGGTCCTTACAAAGTTAGAAAAGTATTGCCTAATGACAGATACGTGATGAAAGATGTAGATGGTTTTCAATTAGGATAGATTCCATATGACGGAACACTGGAAGGGGCTAATATCAAACCATGGGTAGATTTTGAGCTAACATTTCCAGGCAAAATCGAGGCGATTGTGTGTCAGAATGGTCGAGCTGTAGCCGTGAAAAATAAGAGACAATAAAAGACAAAGAAGAAAAAGAGAAAGGACTACCGGAGGTTAGAGATTCATTGAGTGAGTAGAGTTCAAGGTAGACACGCGTAAAAATAAAGAAGTGTGGAAAAAGGAATTGTTTTATTTGTTTAATTTTTTTTGAAAATTTTTGCCGCTAAAATGTTAGATTTTCTAATAGAAGAAAAATAAATATTTTGAGAACTAAAAACGCGGTGTTTTATTTTAATTAAAATTATAACAAATGTAGTTTTATTTGGCGCCTAGCTTTTAGGGCCACATTGCTGAGTGTTTAAACCAATTTAATTAACATTGTCAGTCCAATGAGCTGGAGCATAATTTTTTTTTTAAATAATAAGAAATGTACAATGTGCCTAGTTTCGAATAAAAATTATCAAATGTGAACTAAAACTCTCAGAAATAGAGAAACCATATTTAACAAAAGCAATTGAAAATAGAACTCAAGTAGAGAAAGTTTACAGTACAAAAAGAAAATATTTCATAAAAAATTAAATTATCCGAAGACAGAATCAAATTTTCCTATAAATTGAAAACTTAAAACTTAAACTTGAAAAAGGTAATTAAAGTGAATGATATTAACATCAATAACAGTTAATTAGATAAGAATCGGATCTAAAAGGTACTACCCTAAGAATATATCTGAAGATATGCAAGCAAATACCGTAAAAAGGAAGAAGAAATAAGAAGAGTATAATTAAAAGAATTTAACAACGATCGGCATTAAATAGAATAAAGACTACGTATATTAAAGTAATAAATATTTAAAACTGAACAATTAAGCAATTGTATTTACGAATTACCAGATAGTATAGATGGCGGTGGTTGTTTAAAAAGATGGACTATTGTAGAAAGTACCAATCTTATAGAGCTTAAATTTTAAGTTCGACGACCCTACGTTGTTTAGTATTTGTTCGGCAGACATCAATATTGAACGCTCTCAACGAATTTTTAAATATAGAAAAAAGTAGCCATCGTTATATGATACAATACTTTCGTTTGAAAGGCCTCAATCCAACCAACATCAAAACGGAACTGGATCAGTCTCTGGGGAAGTCTGCTGCTTCGTTTACAGCAATAAAATATTGGGTGGCAGACTTTAAGCGAGGCCATGCGGGTTGCCAAGACGAACATCGTTGTGGTCGAACAAATGAGGTTAGTTCACCAGAAATGTCAACTCCACAAAATGGTATTGAGTGATCGTCGATTGAAAGATATGGTAACCATTTCAAAAAGCACTGTACATCGCGGGTTGATTAAAAAATTTAACATGAGAAAGCTGTGTGCAAGATGGGTGCCGCGATTGGTGGCCGTGACTCAAGTGGTAGTGTATTGGCTTCCCAATCGGGGCTCAACCGTGGCCGAAAGTCGTTTTCTCGTGAGATGAATGGTTGATCATCAAGTCAATTTATACTAAAAATTTAGTATGTCCATATGCTAAGTTTTTTGTTAAATTCTTTTCTTAGCCTTAAGCATAGAAAATAAGTACCTAAATAAAATGTAAATAAAGTCGAAAGACATAGATATAAGAATTTAGAGTAGCTTAGAGTGCCTGTGTGGGGCCAGTAAGTTAGTATAAGATTGTTAAGTAATTTTAAGCTAGCATTTAAGCATTTTTTGTTAGTATGTAAGAATTAATGATTTAGAAAATAAAATGCATTTAAAACTAAAACTAACTACTAAAAATTTAGCCTTCCCAATAAATGTTGGATGCCACCCATGGAGCAAAATAACCACTGAGCCCAAATATCTTTCTTTCTCTTTCTGTCCCATTTTCCGAAAAACTTAAAACCTGCTTTGGCATCATATGTGTACTGTATAGTCATACCCACTAAAGTGTTTAGTTCTTAGAAAAAAAAAAAACAATAGAAAAAAACACCGTCGTCAGGATGTTTCACAGCAATAAAGCCGAGTTTTTGAGTCGATTCATAACCATGGATGAAACATGGGTCCATCAATTCACACCCGAGACGAGTGAACAGTGAAAACAATGGACTCAAAGGAGGAAATCGGCTCCAAAGAAGGTGAAGGCAGTACCATCTGCAGGCAAGGACATGTCGTCAGGTTTTTGGGATGCGAGTGGGATGATTTTCATTGATTATCTTCAGAAAGGAAAGTAATGTCAACTCAACGACAGGGGAAATTGTCGATTATAGAGTTCTGTTACGAGGTGGAGAAAAAGTTGACTTTGATAATGTAGTAGGAAATGTAGATGGCTACGTCCATCTAAGTGCGGACATCAGCATAGAGTAATAATTATGTACTAGATGGAGTGAAAAGTGACCTCCTTGACCGCCAGAATGCGCTGCTACTGCAAAGAAAGTTATGGTGCCTTGAAGTCCGTTTATATTTAGGCAGACATGCCAGATTTCATTGCGATACTGTCTTTAGTTTTGTTTTGACAGCTGATTGTTGTTGACGTGTTTGGCATCATGTTGAGTATGGACAAAAACGTTTTTCGTTCTCTCAAAAAACATTATTTTTTGAGAAGCAAAACGGCGAAGGAAACAAAAGAAAAGTTGGATAAATATTATGGGGCTAATGCTCCGTCAGATTACACCGTCAAATTTTGGTTTCGAGAGTTTCGTAGTGGCCGCAACTCCACTACCGATCAAGTTCGCAGCGGCAGGCCCTCCGATGCGGTCACAGAGGACAATGTCAAAAAAATACATGAAATGGTGTTGGCTGACCGGAAAGTGAAGGTGCGCGAGCTACCAGATACCACAAAGATTAGTACTGAGCGCACACGCCATATTTTGGGCAATATTCTGCATATGAAAAAGTTATCCTGCCGCTGGGTGCCGCGAATGCTCACTCCTGGCCAAAAACACGAACGCGAGAGCACTTCGAAAGAGTGTTTGGACTTGCTGATGCTGAATCGGGCGGACTTTTGGCGTCGATCGGTAACTGAATTTGGATCCCTCGGACAATTATCTCTTGACAAACCACAAAAGATGGCTCATCAATAAAAAATTCAGCTCACGCGAGAAAATCATCGACGCCACGGAGGAGTATTTTGCAGACCTTCCGGAAAATTACTTTTCGGACGAGATCAAGAAGTTGGAAAATCGCTGGAATAAGTGTATCAAACTAAAAGGGGACTATATTGAATAAAATGAAAAAAACATTTAAAAAAAAATTTTTTTTCATTCCCAAGGAGGTTACTTTTCACTCCATCTAGTATTTTAAGCAACATTATTGAGATTGCCCTGAGGATGATCATCACTTGGGCAAAAAGCTGTGATCTCAATGCCAACCCTTCCAAAATGGAACTGGTTCTTTTTACCAGAAAGTACAAGATACGGCAATTCAAATTCCCAAAACTCAACAGCGTGGAATTTTTCCTTTCGGACAGCGCGAAGTATCTGTCACATATATACATATACTTATATGTACTTATATTTTATGTATACACGCATGTTACTACATGTGATGTGTATAATGGTACAATACTTTATACTCTGAAGTCATATTACATAATAAATATGTTTTGGTCCTAACTCAACTCTTGCGTTATGCATGACATGGTGTCAGATGTGGAGTGCAACTAAAAAGTGAAAAAAAAACAAAACAAAAGTAATATAAAATTAATAAAACAGAAAACAGAATACAAATATGCCGGACGGACAGGAGGCAGCCAGTTCACTTTCAAGTGTCAATTTCGTGAAGACACCAAAAGCCCTTCAAATATCAGAGGGCAACACGTCGGCGACGTGGAAATCATGGTTACAACAGTACAAATGGTTCACCATAGCGGCACAATTGGACAAGAAATCATCAGAAATACAAGTTGCCACATTTATGTCCTGCATTAGCGAGGACGCTGCAACCATATTTGCCTTAACAGACGCCGAGCGGCTGAAAGTAACTTTCATCCAATCAAAATTTGATGAACACTTTTCGCCAAAGGTAAGCACAACCTTTGAAAGATATACTTTCAACAGACTACGGCAAAACGAGGATGAGAGTTTTGATGATTTCTTAACTAAAATAAAAAAACAATCTAAAAAAATATTCATTCCAAAAACTAGAAGAGTCCCTACTGAGAGACAAGATAATAGTCGGCAAAAGGAATGATAACATTCGCAAAAAGTTACTGTTAGAAGACGAAGTGACCTTAGAAAAAGCGATCAAGCTATGCAGAACAAGTGAGATGGCATCACAACAGTTAATAGAGCTCCACAAAATGGATGATGCAAAGGTAGACGTCATAAAAAATTATATACCACGTAGAAAAAACACATACAACAACTCATGCAAATGCAGTCGGTGTAGAAGCGAACATGTAAAATGTAACTGTCCAGCCTTTAAAAGTCGTTGTAAGTCTTGCAAATGGAAAGGTCATTTTGAAGAGTACTACTATAAACGAAGAAACAAGCAAACACTAACAAAAAAAATTGATGCTATAGAAAAACACTCACACAGCTCCGATAGTGAAAGCGAGAGCATTAGTAGCGAATGTCCAAGCAAACTATTTGTCTTATCAGTAGAGAAATCAGCAACAAACAAAGACGAGAACAATAACTGGTACGAAGAAAATACTATCGGCGGCAAGAAATTCAAAGTAAAACTTGACTCGGCAGCATAATGCAATATTTTACCATTAAATTTAATAGACAAAAACAAACCCATAAAAGAAAAAAAACACTAAATTAGTAGCCTTTGGAGGTTCAAAAGTGGATGTGTGTGACCCTCAAATGTGTTGTGCGAAAAGAACAACGTAGAATACAATTTATTTTAGTAAACAAGTTCCCCAATTGTGAAACAATCCTTGGTAAAAAGTACTGCGAAAAATTGTCTCGTATAAAGCGCGTGCTTGAGCTCAATGTAAGTAATAATATATTCGAAGGACTGGGAAAGGTTAAAAACTTTATTTACGATATCGTTTTAATTGAAAATCCATCATTCCAGCATTACGCTCCCAGGAGAATTCCACATGCATCCGCAATGAAGTTAAATCAAGAATTGAAGAAATGGTTCAATTAGGTGTACTTGTCAGAACAAGCGAGGTCACTCCCCAATGGTAATTGTGAAAAAAAGGTGAAATAATGGTTTGTATAGACCCAACAGATGTTAACAAAAACATTCGCAGAAGATATCACCCTCTTAAAACAATTAATGAGATTTTAGCAAACATCAAAATTTTTAACATTTCTAGATTGTAAAATTGACCCTTGGCAGATCGAAGTGACAGAGAGAACAAGCAATAACAACTCCTTGGGTAAGATACTCTTACAGACGTTTACCATTGGGTCTAGCATCCGCTCTGGAAGTGTAGCAGGCCATGATGTCGCAACTTTTAGAAAATTGTGAGGATACTGAGGTATCCGTTGATGACATCCTTATACATGCGGAGGATGAGAAAAAATTAAAAGAAAAAACCAAAAAGGTATTCAAAACTATCTCAGGCGCTGGCCTTAAACTAAACAAAGATAAATGCGTCTGCAATGCTAATAAAGTAAAAAATTTAGGGCATGTCTTGCCAGCGGAAGGAGTTGGTGCAGACCCTGATAAAACCACAGCAATAGAAAATCTTAAACGGCCAAATACACGCAAAGACCTACAACGAATCCTCGGCATAGCCACCTACCTAGGAAAATTGATACCAAACTTGTCACAAATAACACAACCAATGCATGCATTACTAAAGAAAGACGTTGCTGGGTATCGGTCTGATGGACAAGAACATTCATTCAAAACGCTGAAAAAAGGTTTGTCCTCCACACCGATCCTACGATTTTACGATCCAACCTTAGACGTGACACTTCAAGTTGACGCAAGCAAATCAAGCATTGGAGCAGTTCTTCTGCAAAATAACCAACCAGTTGCTTATGCGTCCTGATCCTTAACAAGCGGACAGCGGAATCGCGACCAAATAGAAAAAGAAGCAGCTTCGGATGCCAAAAATTTCACGAATTTATTTACGGTATGAAACTTAAAATAGAATCTGAACCATCTTTAAAAAGCCAATACATTCCACACTCCCACGCCGTCAAAAAATTTAATATACATTATACCGTATGCACCAGAAGTTGTCTACAGAAAAGGCACCCATATAAAAATAGCAGACACTCTTAGCAGAAACTGTAAAAATGAAGAAAACAACTCACCGCACGACGAAATCGAAGTCCACACAGTAGAAAAAATTTTACCTGCAACTAAAACAAAAATAATAGCAGAAACGACAACAGACCCAGAACTATAACTATTAAAACATCATATACTAAGCGGCTGGCCACCAAACATCACAGAAATTGAAAAACAAATAAAGAATTACTGGAATTTTAGAGAGGAACTAACTTTCAGCGAAGGAATGATTTTCAAAGTAGCAAAAATAGTTATACCAACATCGATTAAAATAGAAATTATGTTTAAAATTCATACTGGTCATGTTGGGATTCAAAGGAGTTTGCAAAGAGCACGAACGGCAGTGTTTTGGTTAGGCATGCACAAAGGCATAGAACATTTTATAGAATGTTGCGGTATATGCCAATCATATCAGGCAGCCAAGCCGAAAGAGCCTCTTATGCTAAGATCCCTAGACTTCCCTGGGAGATAGTAGCAATTGACTTATTTCATTTTCACAACAATAATTTCTTGCTCCTTACAGATAGTTATTCCGGATTTTACGACTTTGAAAACTTAAATCAATAAACATCAACTGAAATCATATAAGTCCTAAAACGATGGTTTTTTACTCATGGCATACCTTGAATCTGACAACGGCCCTCAATTCTCATCAAAAGAATTTCAAATAAACATCAGACGTCTATAGCAAAGGCCATGTTGAAAAAATGCACTTCTAAACTACAGAAATACACCACGAAACGACCAGCTGCAATCCCCTAACCAGCGACTAATGAGCAGAACCACCACAATCACACTTCCAACTCGCAATGCTTTTTTTTTTAACAAAAAAAAAGAACTTAACACTCAAGGGGGTATTACTACTCTTAAAATGAAAATTGGATAGAGAGAGAGATAGAAATGTTTGGGCTCAGTGGTTATTTCGCTCCATGGGTGGCATCCAACATTTAATGGGGAGACTAAATTATTAGTGTAAATTAGACTTGATGTTTCGGGCATTCTAATATAAACATAATACTTAATCTATGTCTGTCGACGTTTCTTCTATTTTTATTTTTGTTTTTACATTTATTAAAACTAAAACTAAGAAAATATATTTTATGTAGAAAAACTTAGTGTCTGAACTTTTGTTATATGTATTATAAAACTTAAAACTAAACCTATAAACTACCTAAAAATAAATCTTAACCTGCTTAATCTCACTTAAATTATCCATTATTTTAGAGTGTGTTACCCACCTCTGTTCTAATATATATTTCTTTTTTTTTAATTTTTTTTTTGTGTACTTTTTTTCTATTATTTTTTTTCCTTAAATCTAACTTAATCCTACCTAAAACTATGTAAGCCGGACACGGCTAATAAAATAGACAGACGACCGACTTTGCATCACATGAAGCTACCTATTACTTCTGGTATTCGACGACGAACCCTCCCTCCTTCAACTAGCCACCAAAATTGTTGATGCTGCCGAGCAACATCTCTAATGTCACGACTCCCTACCGCCCTACTGAACCGGAGACGCTCTGCACTGCCTTGTGCGACGTCTCTGTTGTAGTTGAGTCGCCTGGCCGCAGCTGTCCGAGCGACGTGGAAGATTAGCGGCACCGCTAATCTGTCCTGTATCAGACCTTCCATATCTAGGTAGAGGAATGCTTCTGGAGGAATAAAGCCGTTAAAGCGAACTCTCTCGCGATACATATAGATAAGGTAGTAAGCCACGGAGATCAGGTTGTTCGATGAGGTCATTGCTCTTGCAATGTACCTTCGAGTCAACTTAATAACAAAATTAACTGTTATTAGGTTCGCCCTATTGTATAAGACCTCATTAGGATAGAATTTTATGTACTCGGACTCTGGTGTTCTGGTGTTCTCTCAAACACCCAAATCTTTTCCAATAAACTTGCTCTCACGTTGAACCACACGGGACAAGCAAATACAAGCACAGGCCGGATAAGGGCCATGTGGCGGATCGTCTTTACCCTTGCATCGAGTTGGCTGTTATAAAACAGTCTCTTTGTAAGGGCAAAAGCAGCTTTTTCTCTGGCCAGAGCAACATCTATATGTTTGTTAAAATACAGATATTGGTCTAGCCAGATCCCAATGTATCTGATTACATTTCGACAAGCAAGTGGCTGCCCGTGCTGTCCCCCGATCGTAACTTCCGACAATTCTTTCTGGTATCCCCAGAGGCCCCAGACAAAGGCGTTTTAAACAAAATGGTTTTCGATTTCTGAAAGTTGATTTTCAACTTCCAGTCATCGCAATATCGCTTAATTTTATCAAAGTCACGTTGCAAAAATATATTGATAACATCGATTTTGGACATGACCTGTACGCGATTAAGTCGTCAGCGTACGCTATGGCATGATGAAGTGAACCTATCAGATCACTTGTGTAAATGTTGAATAGGATCGGCGATTTTACCACACCTTCTTGCAGACCATTTTTAATATTAAATATTCCAACAGAAGTCACATCGCCATTCTACACGATGAACTGTCTACTGGAGAGCATATAAAAAAGAATATGCAGCAGTGTTTTACTAATTCCCAGCCTGTCGAACTTAAAGAAGAGTCCCTCTAACCATACGGTATCGAAGGCCTTTTCCATGTCAATCAGGTAGGCACCAGTGCACTGTTTTTTGCCTTTGTGCCATTGGATATCAGAAACCAGTTTAGACGCAGCATGAATGATATCATGCCCAGCCTTGAAACCGAATTGATTATCCAGAACTACATACACATATTTTTGTCCTCAACCCACTTAGTCAGGACTCTATTGATCACCTTTTCGAAATCCTTACTGATATTTGGAAGAAGACTGATCGAGCGAAGATTCGCGGGATTGGAAGTATATTTATCCCTTTTAGGGATGGGAAGTACCACCGCCGTTTCCAATGCGCTGGATAATGTGCGTTATTAATTACATTATTAAACAGGGTGGTGTAAATATGCACCGCTTTAAGTGGGAGATGTCGAAGCACAATGTTCGGTACTTCATCGGTTCCCACTAATTTCTTACTTCTAAGTGTTTCGAATATCGTTTGGAGCTCTTCCTTCGAAGTGAACGGTGGTAGTACCATTTCATTGGTTATGACATTATTTGCCATATTCTCGTCACTGAACTGGGTGACACCTGAGCTCTCAAATCGCCAATTCACTATTTCATTTCGAAGGTAGAAATTGTGCACAAGTACTCGACTTTCCATTCGCCTTGTACACTTTCTGAACAGTCACTCCTATAGCCTCTACGTTCTCCTTCGGATCCTAGATAACAAAAAACTTATCACCATCAACGGCCTCATTTGGATCTATGCCTGCTGCTGTACGTATTTGTTCGTTGTTCGTCGTTTCGGCAATTTTAAGACATGGAAGGTCGTTTCGATAATTTCTCCGAAATATTTTACTTATTTGCGGGAACATATTCGGGTTGCTGGTGTTTACAGCCCGAATTTTATTGTTCCAATACAAACTTACAGAATTTCTGTAATTTTCCTTTATTAATGTTTGGAGGTTTTTAATCTACGACTTCAGTGTCATGATCTCCGGGTTATGTCTGTCAGTATACTATCTGTACAAGGTTTTTAGTCTTTATAGCAGTTTACTTTTATGTCGGTGCAGTGCGTCAATGGTCGCGTTGCGGAATAAGTCTTCGTTGTCAGTGTATTTATACCGAGGTATCGTTTAATCCATTGTTCGTTTGATTGTCTCGTTTTAGATACCTGTCAATCTCCTCGTTTGACAGATTTCTATTGGACGGTGGTTAAAGCGAATTTGAATAGAGTGCTCTCGTCAGTGTTCTGGAGAAATATATCCAACGCACCCTACTATACTTGTAGGAATGCCTTTGAGCAAACTCATCCAATTCCACAATTTCCTTCGGAACGGTTATTTCGGTACTGAGACCGCAGTGGTTACTTTCATACACAAACGTGCGTAGGCAGTTTATGGTATATTGGTTAGTACACGTCAGGTGTATTCATGTGTCGAACAGCAGGAGATCCAAATAGGAACCGTGTCTGGGAAACGACGGACTATCCGTCGCTTTAAGGCTAAGTCGATATAGTATACTATGTTGACCCCAAAAATTTAATAGTAGGTTCTCTCTAGTATTTGGTGTATTATCTCCCCAACCTCTATGTTTGGCGTTGAAATCTCCGCCGATAATAAAATAATTCTCCTCCAATTCCAGTCTTAGGAATCGAAAAAGTGTCTCGAGCTCTGAGATGAATAAGGTGGATTGAGTAGCTTTAGGTTCATAAACAGACACCATGTATAACCGCTTTCCACTATGGAGAAGGATGTACATGACGTATGCTTCCAGTACCTGGAACCTCAGTACTACACGACTGTATATTCTTTTCAAACGCAGTACTTTTCTAACAAAGATCGCAACACCTCCTCCCTGAATGGAGTTGGGTCGGTTTCTACGTAATATTTTATATCTTCTGTGCCTCATTTTATGTCTTTTGCTAAGCTTAATTTCGATAACCAAAAGCATATCAGGGGCTTGGTATTTAAGCAAATAAAACAGTGACCTTCAGGGTTTGCTCCGCAATGTACGTACCCATTACGACTGGAGGTGCGTTAGGCCCAGCAGCAGCGCGTATATTTGATCTACCCGCGTAGCCTGTTCTTGTATTTGGAGCTGAAGCTGGCCCATCTGCCCTTGGATAGAGAGCAAGGTAGCTAGGATGTCAGGTACTGGTTCCGGTGCTCTAGGCACCGGTACCTTCGCTTGCTGTACCGTATTTCCCCTATCTGCCGCGATTTGGGCGTAGGTAACTCGGGGAATAACGGCTGGTGTTTGTGGCTGCATGACTTCCACTTTCTGCTGCCGACTGCTGCAGAGCCAGATTTACTCTTTCTATGTATTGAAATTTGGGACAACCCCGATAGTTTGCGGTGTATCCCGTGTTCCTACATAAAGCACAAGAGATTTGGCTTTTTTCAGACGCTCCGTCCTTGCCTAGAGCGCATTCCTCGGATTTGTGGTTCTTTTCGCACTTCACGCATTCGACGAGGCGTGCCCGAACCTTTAGCAGCGAATACATTGTAAAATGTTTTCGCTCCTCTTTAATTTTTCCCAGTGTACAACCTTGTAGTCTAGAATTTTCATACTCCTTAGACCATCCAGTTTACTGTCGAGACTTAACTAAACCAGGAAGAACGGTAGGTTCCGCTTCTCCCTTTTGGCTCTAGCCGTGACAAATGGCTTGACCCCCACGAATTTGAGCCCTTCGCACTCCTTCTCTTTCAGCAGTGCAAGGAGCTCCTCCGGATCAGTCGACGGTTCTAACCCCCTCAGCTGCATTGTTTGCAGCTTCACCCCCTTCAGAGTGTAGGAGAAGAACTCCGTCGTCGAATCATTCAATAAACTTTTAATTTTGTGGTGGCGCTCCACTGTATTGCAGTCTTTTAACAAAAAAATTATTGCCTATGGCCGACTTACATAATTCTATCGTGTCTTTCAACTCCATAACCACATAAACCATTAAGATTCCAAAAGTCCGTCTCTAGCCAAGAATTTTTGATATCCTCATGAGTGATTATTTTTTTGAATATTATGATTATGATTGTTTCTGATACCCTCATTATCTGAAACCTTACCGTAGTAGTCCTATGGTGTTCGATGCGTAATTGATGTTCAAATACGTAATGAGTAAACCAGCAAATTATATGTGTTATGTTGTTTTAAATATTGTAAAAGTGAAGGATTTCCTTCAGCTTCATACTTTATTTTACTAAAATTGACCAAAATTCTTTTTAATCGAGCTGGTTAACACCTTCATAATCAGCATATATTTTTGTTACGGTATTTTAGTCTTACGTTATTTCTATGAGACGCATCGTTCTTGCACGCTATAGTGGAATTATTCTTTTGTGAGCAAGAGGCGGTTTATGACGATTGGTCCAAAATTATATTATAATTTTTAGTGAGTAACATTTTCACTTTAAAGAGTGGTTTGAACACGAAACCGTTAGTTTATTTCGAGAACTGTGTCAAGATTTAGCAAGCTACGATATTTAGATTATGAAGTTAATACCCGCAAGTATTGAAAATTTGCTGTAACATTGTTAGTTCTTGTGACGGTTTCTATATTTGTTGTTGTTTTAATGGATGTTTCTGTTTTTGTGGTAGCTCCACGTTTACATTTTGTTGTTGCTGAAGGCTCTGGAGTTGTTGTGGTTCTCCCATCTCCCTCTTTGACACTTGCTTTGCCTTAATAGCAAGCATTTTTTGTTGTAGCTATTTAATGCTACTATTAAGAGCTTCGACCTTGTCGTCTTCATCATCTGACTCAGATGCTGCTAGGGATGCCAAGCTATTGTCTGTTCCCATGTAGTGGCCTTCTCCACCATCCGATAGGTACGGGTAATCATTGTTATCCGACACTTACCTCCAGGTAGCTGCCCTTGCTGATGTTGTTACCGCCCTCGATCCAACATGCAGCATTTCGGAAGAAGCTGATAGGGAAGGGCGTTTTACGAGATTCGAAATCAGCCTCAGCTTTCTCCTCCTCTTTGTGGCTATTTCTGTTGTTGTTGTTGTTGTTGTTTCTTTTTGATTGACTTGATCATCAAATGACATCATGCCATCTGCTGACCCCGCTATTGGCATAGCGGACCGCTCACTTCTACTCATTACACTATCGATCACACTTTCTATTTATGCAATAGTGTCTATTCAATTAAACTTTATAAAAAATAAAAATTCGATGTACACGACCCCTGCTTTGTCGGCCGACACGATTACTGTTGCGCCACCGAAGCACTTGACAATAACGTTTCTAATAGTTCTTTTATTATTTTTGTTTTCACTTTTTCACTTACAACGAAGCCAAAACACGTCTATCCTCTATCAAGGTCTGTGAACGAAGCCCATACCCTACCACTTGAGCCACGGCCACCCAGTTGTTATACCACACGTAAAAGAAAATATACTTCAGACAAGACAAGCCTGCAAATTGATTTATGACCAGGGAGCAAAAACTGCTAATTCGTTCAAAGAAGGTGACTGAGTACGCATTAAAAGAGGTCATCGTGATTGGATAAATGGAACTATCGAAAATTCGAAGGATCCATCCATGACTGTACTAGCAGGGAAATTATTAAGACGCAACACCTTTCACATCCAACCTACGAAAGCACTTATTAAAACAACTAAAACAATTGTTCCAAATATCTGGGATTCGGATTCAGAAATTCCTACCGTTTCTCATAAACCACCATCGTCAAACACACCATCAGTTTTGACACACACAGAACCGTGTACCACTGACCTTATACCACATTGACAGCACCCACGGTTACCCCTACATCACCATCCACAAAATTACCATCATCAGGTAAACCAAATTCACACTTTAAAGTATCGAGATACGAGCGAACTTTGAAAAAACCCGAACGATTCCAGCCCAATTAACAAGCTATGCGAAAATTTTAATTTACGATCATGTAAACACATATGTAAATTATTATTATAATATAAACTTTAAACGTATATCACTACTTTTCATTACATTTGTACTAATTAATTAACTGAATTACTAACTCATAAAAAATGAAGATGTCACGTATATACCATATACTAGAGGTGGGTCGTTTTCGGTTTTTGTGTTAACGAAACGAAACAGTTATTTAGAGAAATATAACTAGTTAAAAAACTAGTTAACTAACTAATAAGAAGCACTAACAAGAAATTATAATCATGTACTGCGAGAAAACCAAAAACCATTTTCGTCTCATCCAACTAAATGAAACTGTTGTTTTCAATGTAAAATAAACCCAACTTTTCCTTGTTGATTCCACCAGTTTAACTTTTCTGCGTTTTTTCCCGTTTTTTGTTCGTTTGCACTAAAAGATATGAGAACGCTTTTTCGTTCGTTTCGTGAATGTAGTTACTATCAACCAGGGCACTATGTATCAGGGTGGAATCTTGTAATTCGTTTTTCTCCTTCATGCGTTTTTCATATTTGCGGAACAGAATGATCCGTTCGCATACCTGAGTTGAATTTTGTGTATGCAAATAGATGAATGT
The DNA here is from genome assembly GCA_963966105.1 of Volucella zonaria. Classification (NCBI taxonomy): domain Eukaryota; kingdom Metazoa; phylum Arthropoda; class Insecta; order Diptera; family Syrphidae; genus Volucella; species Volucella zonaria. The sequence continues at coordinate 34,732,005 of OZ014533.1, read as the reverse complement.
AGTTACTATATATGTAAACTGTTTTATTGTGAAAATAAAACGGTTACGTCGTTACGAGATGAAAAACTGTTTTTTAACTAGTTCGTTTTATTTACACCCACTCCTAATACATATACATATAATATACTTAAGATACTTTATACCATATCACTTGTATTTTATGAATAAACGCATATTACTACATGTGATGTGTATAATGGTACTTAATACTCTGAAGTCATGTTAGATAATAAATATGTTTTAACTCAACTCTTGCATTATCCATGACAGTATCGAAGGCATATAGTGCTCCTTTTATCTGTAAAAGAACAGTAGGACAAATTTGGGCCTAAAAACCTACTTTGGTGTTTAATGACGTTCCAGGTGTTGGAAGCCTACATCGTATACATTCCTCTTCATAGTCGAAGGCGAGTGTATGTGGTGTCGCTTTATGCACCTGAAGTACCCAATCCCATTCAATTTATAACTAAGCTCGAAATACTTTTTCGTTGCCTTCAGCTTCAATCGGAGGAAAATTATTATTTTTTGGCCGGAGATCTTAACGCTAGACATGCGGCATGGGGAAATAATTCGGCAAATACCAGGGGCAACCAGTTATACTACTGGTGGGGTCAAAATATGATTGAGTACAGACTTGAACTGTGCGCGACGAATATCTCATCCTTCCCGTCAGCCGGTTCTTTCCTGGACTTGGCATTAACAGACAGTAGACTAGAACTGACTAACATGGATCGAAACACAAGGAACTGTTTGCGAGCGTTCGAGTACGATAGTGATCACTACGGACTTGCCGCCACAATACGGATCCCAAATGAGCAAACGCAGCTGGAGCAGTATGATCAAGCGTACTCATACGACTACCGTAGAGTACGGTGGTCGTGTTTCTCCAGAATCTTACGGCGTAATTTGCGTTTGAGTGGAATTGATCCCCCGACTAACAGAAACTTAACAAACGAAGAAATCGATCGTAATTTACTGATGATGCAAGACGTTGTCAAACGAACTATGGAGCAGACTATCCCTCGGATAGAATACTCCGACGAAAGACAGATCGAAAAGTACAGAACTCCAACAATCAACGCATAATACGCACACAAAAGTAGACTGCTCACGAGGCTTAAGCGGCTGTACAGACAGTTTACTGACAGAAACGACCCGGAAATAAGAACACTAAAGTCACTGATCAAAAACCTAAAACAATTAATTAAAGAAAATTACAGTAACTCTGTAAGTCTGTAATTCAGAAGTCCGAAAATGTTCCCTCAGATAAATAAATTGTTCAGGAGGAAAGATCACAATGACATTCAGTGTGTCCGAATTCCACAAACAACTGAAAACAAACAGACACTACTGACCGTTGACATAAGTCCAGAGAGTGCCGACCCTGGCGACGGTCTTTTCGTCTTCGAAGACCCACAGGAGAAAGTGGATTTGCTGGGAGCTTTTTTCGAGGCCATGAACAGTCCGGTTCACTGTAATTACGACATTGACAACAGGGCCTACGTAAATCACTATTATCTGCGCAACGAACTTCAAAATTGGCGATCCTAGAATCACGGTTTCACCATATTCAATGAAGAAAACGCGGCAAACGTCATCATCGCCCGCGCTGTGTACGAACATTTTAAGGGTACAAAACCCCTTGAGCGCGCGCCGATTACAAAAAAAAAAAAAATCGCCGATGAACGTGCTTCCTCGCATTTGTTCGTGCGAAAAGATGAACTCTGAAAAATAAAAAGTCGTCGGGAGCGGACGGTATTCCAAACGTCGTATTAAGTCACCTGCCCTTGGAAGCAGTGGATATATTTACTACGCTGTTTAACAATGCGCTGAATAATCCATATTGTCCGACGCATTGGAAAACAGCAGTGGTACATCAATCCCGAAAAGGGACAAAGTTAGAACTAACCCTTTTAGTCTTCGGTCAATTACTTTGCTTCCGAATATTAGCAAGGTATTTGAGAAGGTGGTTAATAGAGCGCTGTTAAGGTGGGTTGAGGAAAATAATATAATTCTGGAAAATTTGTTTGGTTTTAGGGCGAGGCATGACACTATTCATGCTGCTTCAAAGCTGGTCTCCGACATACAATGGAATAAATGCAAGAACCAGTGTACGGGTTGACTTTGAGAAGGCCTTCGACACCGTATGTTTAGAGGGGCTTTTCTATAAGCTGACCAGGATGGGCATGCCGAAACCCCTGCTATGTATGATTTACGACATGCTTATGGGAAAGAAGTTCGTTGTTAAATGTAACAACGTCATTTCGAGCAATATCTTTGACATTAAAAACGACTTACAACAAGGGGTTGTGATTTCTCCGATACTATTTAACATTTACACAAGTGATCTAGTAGGTTCCCTCAATCATTCCATAGCGTACGCAGACGATTTAGTGGCGTACAGATCAGGTCCAAAAATCGAAGTCATTAACACCCTTTTGAACGTGACTTCGATCATATTAAGGCGTATTGCGACGATTGGAAGTTGAAAATTAATTTTCAAAAGTCGGAAATAATCTAGTTTAGAACTCCATTGAGATGGGCTTCTAGGGATACCAGATATAACTGGCGAAATTTGGCCATCATTGGACAGCACGGACTGCCATTAGTGGTGAGATACCTTGGTATCTGGCTCGATAAGTATTTGTATTTTGCTAAACATATAGATGCTTGTCTTGCTGGCGCCAAGAAGGCTTTAGCCCTGACAAGAAGGCTATTTCACAGCAGTCAACTTGTTTCCAGGGTGAAGGTCATATGCTATGTGGCCCTAATCAGGCCAGTCATCACGTATGGTTGTCCCGTGTGGTTCAATGTAGCGCCGTGTCAGATGGAAAGGATTCGGGTGTTTGAAAGGCAGTGTCTTAGGACCTGTCTCGGCTTGTACAGAACACCAGAATCAGAGTGCGAAAAATATTATCCCAACAAAGTCCTTTACGATTAAGGTGATCCGAAGACACGTTGCACAAGCAATGACCAACGATAATAGCCTGATCTTTGGGGCTTATTACCCCAATGAAATGTACCACGAGAGCACACTTCTATCGGGCTTTATCCCGCCACCGCGGTGCGAGGGACAAGCGGCTCATCTATTACGACGGGTATGTCGCCAATGCTCAGGAGTTCCTCCGTTTTAGTCCCGCGATTGCGGACAGGGATCGGATCGATGCCGAGAAACAGTACACCGAATTCTGGTGGCTTCTAGAAGGGGAGAGGGTGGGCGCGCTTTCCTAGTTCGGTACGTTACTAAGGTAACACACTCCTCTTAGTTGTAAGTTAGAATAAGGATAGTAGGGGGATTTCGTGGAGAGACCACGTTCGTCAACATAAGGCGGCGCCGCTGAGAAGTAACCGATGCTTTATGGCATTGGTTAAATCTCGGGGATGCTTGTGCTCGATGTTGACGAATGCTAGGCGCCCGAAATCGCAATTGGTATGTTGACCACTCTGTGCGAGAGGCTACGAGTGCTCACCACCCCGATTATACTTAAGGTAGGTTAAGTAGTTTAGTTAGGTTAAGTAGAATAGGGACATAGTTTTAAGTTTTATAAAAAATTTAAAAGATATGGTATCTAAGTTATTCGAACACCTTTTCTTAGAAAATTCATATATTGTAGTACTGATAGATAAGATTAATTGTAAGATAGTTTTTAAGGCCGAAAGGAAAACTTTGAATGAGATTGTAAAATTTAGAGCCAGTAAGCTAGAATAAGTAACTATCATTGTTAAATTAGATTTAAGCATTTTTGTCTAGAATGTAAGTAATAATGAAAGAATCAAGAAAAATTAATTTAAAAGTAAAAGTAACTAACGTTGCTGTCCTCCAGAAACACACCAACGCCACATCCTATTGTACAATATATTGGCTTTGGAGCCGTCCGTGAAGAACCGACTGCATTTCTTTCCTGGTTACGATTCTGGCCGAAACCAGTTCTGGGTGCAGGGAAAGTCAATTTCATATTTTTTCTGCAATTGTTCTGGTGTCATTGCATCGGATAGCATGTCCATAAGCCAGCCGACGCGCAGGGTGATGAAAGCTTTAGTACGTGTTGTACCAAAGACCACTTCTTTTAAAACGCAAGATGGTTTTGAGAATGCAGCCCATGGTATGAATATCAACGGGAAGGAGATTCATCAATAGGTCTAGATCGGAGCCAGGAGTGTTGGTGAAAGCCCCCATGCATCCGAGACAAACCGTTCGTTGGAGTTTGGTAAAAGCAAGAATCACGTATTTTCGCGAGAGCTTATTCCACCAGACAACTGGAGTATAGGATATAATTGGCCTTTTCATGGCCATATAGCCCCTTCTCCGTGAGGGGCCTTGCCAGAAAGCCGACAGCGCCTTAGAGGCTTTCGACGATACATGTTTAGTTCACAAAAGTTTGTTACCCAGGATGCCACCCAAATATTTAGCTTTGGAGAATTGGATGGTAATGGCTTTTAGCACTAGATGAGTCAGACCAGGCAATTTCCTCCCTCTCGTAAAGAGAACAGCCTCAATTTTGAGAGAGAGTACAGCTACATCATCCGCGTATGCTTGTGAATAGACCTTAGAACTATAAAGCGCTTTGAGCAGTGAGTTGATCACCATAGCAGTGGAGACAGAACGCCGCCTTGCGGGCAACCCCTGTTTACTCCCGCCACCACTTATTGGCTACAGTGAGCATCAGCAATCACCAGCGTTGCTTTTGTCCACAAAACTAGTTATTCGTCTACGCCGTGTTACATATGCCGCCAGAAGTTGCGATGTCGAAAGCACCCTCAACGTCGATGAAAATGCCCAAGGCGTATTCCTTCTTGTCGAGTGCGCCTTCAATTCTGCCTACCAGATTGTTGTGTAGCACCAACGACAAAGGACGCATTCGCAAGACGGTTTTGCGCACGTGGATCTCGACAATTCTCTCTATGCTTTTCAGCATCAAGGCAGGTCTGAAACTGTTGGCGAGCGAGTGGTCCTCCTTTCCGATTTTCGGTATAAAGGCCACTCTCACCCATCACCCGGGTTCCGGTATGTATGCCAATGCCAGGTTCTTCAGAATTTCCAGCAGCTGGCTTGTACCTTTTTGTAGCATAACTGGGTGTATACCTTCGGTGTCAGACGTCTTGAAGCCATCAAAGGAAGCAACAGCATATTTAATGGCCTCATCCGTCACCTCATACGTATACCAGCTAAGGCCTGTTGTGTTGTTCATCTTACTAGCAGCTTCGTTGATAAGAGCTAGTTGTGAGCTGGTTGCGATTAGGTTACGTGGGAAGTGAGACTCCAACATGAGACGGAGGGGAAGTATAGGTAATGTCCGATTTTCTGAGCGGTTCCAGCCTGGTTGATCTTCCTCTTCTGAGGACATTGACCAGCCTACTAGTTTCACCGGCAGTTGCGATCTTTTCGCAAAATACTTTGTAGGAGGCGCTCTTCGAAATCCGAATAAGCCTCCTAAATTGTTTCTGCTTCGATCTATATGGATCGAATTCCTTCAAATTAGTCTTAAATGACCTGTTTAGAAGTTTTCTGGATTCTTTACGAAGACGCTGCAGGTATGCGTTCCACCAAAAAAAAAAGGCGATCTGCAGGATTGCTTACTAGCTGGATATGCCATTTCGAAACACTTGATAAGGGCACAGTTCAGACTCTTAACAGCTTCCTCCAGCTTTTCTTTTGCCCTGAGCTTAGGGGGAACACTATTGTACTGATCGCGTCCAGTTGGTTTTATGCGGATTTCTCCTCTTCAACAAGGTCGAGACCTCGCATCCGGTTCGGAATTCGATGTATCTACGGTCTGACATAGAGATCTCCGATAGTACTTTCCAGCCAGTAATATCCTAGCACTTCTGTTGGATAAAGCTAACTCGATTACTTGCTGTCTTACTCTTGTAACAAAAAGTTAGACGTTAGTATGAAATCCAGGAGATGATTTTTTTTAAAGAACTTAAAACTCAAGTGGGTATTACTACAATTAAAATGCCTGAGCACGAGTTGAGTTTTTTAGGAAAATGGGACAGAGAAAGAGAGAAAGATTTTTGGCCTCAGTGGTTATTTCGCTCCATCGCACAGTGGTTCCACCGTAGGCCCAAATTCAAAAAAAAATTTGCAAGGGTTATTATCAAAAACCATTTAAATAGGCTTAGAAAATCCCAAACTAATTATACATAAATGAGAAAAAAAATACTACGTTTAGTCAATACCGTCAGATTTTTATCTTCAAAGTAATCACATTGCAACAAATGGCATTTGAGTTTTAGTGCACGAAGAGTAAGCGCGATGCTTTTATTTATTTTTTAGGTTCTCATCTTTTGCGAAATCTTGTTTTTGTAATGGAGATATTTAGTAGAAGGTAGGACGTCTATTATTTGTTTTTTGTGAGTCGATTGTTCAACTAATATCAGAGTGGAGGCGTTTATAAATTAGGCTCAAATAAAACTAAAAAAATATTTACTGCATTTTGTTTTAAACTTTTAACTGTTACGCCCCAACAAAGTTATATACTGCAGTAGGGGTCATTTTATCTACATTTTAATGCAAGTAAAATCAGCTACGGATACTTGCGGATTCACTTTTAATTAATCTCTAAGCGAACTAAAGTCCTTTAATAAAAGGCTCATATACGAGAATGTTTCTGCTTCAGCACTGGTTAAGTGCTTCTGGAGGTAAAAAAACAACAAGCCCCGTTCAATATTAGCCATCCTTTTGAAGTCTCTAGATGGCGTTCCAAATGCAGATTATACAGCACTGGAAACTAGAATCGTATATTTTTGCAAAAAACTTGCGTATTTCTGGGAAAAATCTTACCGAAAGAGACGCGTTCTTGTTTAAAATTATTCAGAATGGTTTAATACAATGGAAGTATGTATGTATTATTTCTGAAAATAACATTTATTTGGTGCCAACTTTTGTGGGGCGACCGCGATTAATAAAGATTTTGCAGAGAGCAGTATAAGATCAAAATGAAGAAGGTTGGGTATCTTATCAGAAGTGGATTCCTCGGCTGTTGATTATGTATTAAATAATTCAAACCACTCTAACGCACTTATTAGACAACCAGGTAATGAAGAAGTTCTTTCTCTTATTACTGAAACTAAATTATCTAAAAATCAGTACTTGATATTGAGGGATTTTATTAATTTGTATACCTCATCTGAATTATTTTCCTCATATCAGAAAATAATTCAAACGAAAAAATTATGTTATCCTGCAAATGAAACAATTACAGAAGTGTCTGCCGAAGTGGAACTGCAAAGGTTACTTGACCATGCAGCAAAGCGTATACTTGAGTCACAAAACAATGTTTTGCAAAATTGTTCACCTTATTTTTCTAATATGGTTTTAGTCGGGAAATAGTGTGGATGGCCGCACTGGACAAAGTGAGTACAAGCAGCGCTTTTTATATTCAAATGTCGATGATGACAGTAGCTTGTACGTGACGTCATTTGTTCCTTTGCTGTTGATTTTTAAAGCACCAAATCAAGTTTTCTGGAAAAATCCACGCCCCTCATCTACTCGATACTGTAGGCCGATTCGTTTTAAATTTGCAAAGGAAATTAAAGAGCTTTCTTTGCAAGAAGAGTGTTCGGAAGTACAATATACTTTTGAATCTTATACTTGTGGGATTATTATATTTGACTTTATTAAATTTAAAACTGAATTCAAACGTTGAAACTTGAACTAAAATGTAAACAATTAAACGTAACGTAAGGTTATGATTCTACTATTGTATGACACTTATTGTAAAAAAGATGGAAGTAATTTCCTGAAAATTAAGAGCCTCTTTGCTGTGACACCTACAGAAGAAACAACGTGTTTGATTTAAATCCGCAATTTTCCAATCCGTATTTTACCCCTCGTTTTACCCTACACATAAAGTACTAAAAACCTTACACACCCCAACAAAGAGTCTTATACTCGTACAATATTAAAAATAAAATTTACAGTTTGAATCCATTTATTTTGGAAATAGATAACATTGAGGTTAGAATAAGAAATTCCTTACAACTCACTATGGTAGATGGAAAGGTGTGTTGTGCCTTAAGTGAAACTCCATCAAGCAAGTGCTACATATGTAGTGCCTCGCCAAAAGAAATGAATATTGAAAAATGTTTAGAGAAACCAGTTGATGCAATGGCTGATGAATGCAAATATGAGTTTGGTTTTCCCCAAACATGGATTCATTTCTTTGAATATTTTATTCACGTATCGTATAGATTACATATAACAAAGTGGCAAATGAGATCAAAGGAAGACAAAGCCCTTTTTGCAGAAAGAAAAAAGTATATTCAGGATATATTTCGACAACAACTTGGAGTTATCATCGATAGACCGCGAAGCAGCGGAAGTGGAACATCTAATGGTATAAACACGGACCGGTGGAATAATTAAGAGTATGCACCCAAAGCAGAACCAGAAGCGTCTGTGGTTAGGACAATTTTTTAGTTAGATCGATTGTTTACTTCTGAACCGATATTAAAAAGTTTCAAATGCTCTAGCATAATGAGGGTGAGAAATTTTTAACCTAACAGACTTTTTTAAATATTTAGTCATAGGATAGTCATAGCATAGTCCTTGAAGGATTTCCGGTAATAAGCTGTTATTCGAAGAAATTGTATTATGCCTTTTACAGTAGTTTGAAATTTCATATCGCTAAATGATTTTACTTTATTTCTGCCTTGTTTTATACCGTTATTTCCAATTACATGAACCTAGATAGTTGTTAGATAGATCTGCAATGGTATTCGTTTATCTGAATTTTAAGTTTACTGCTTTTAAGTTTTTGAAAAATTTTCACAAAGGACAGTAGATGCTCTTCGAAACTCGTAGAGAACACAAGAATGTCGTCCAAGTAGTCAACACTAATTTTATTGATGTAATCTCCTAGTACATGGTTCATCAGCCTCTGGAATGTCGCTAACCTAAACGGCATTCTCAGAAACACATAGTGACCACTCTGGATTGGAAATGCAGTTTTCGTTCTATCGCGAGGATCGACTTCGATTTAATGGAATCCTTTCACTAAATCGACAGTCGAAAAATAATAGCACTTTCCGAGTTTATCAAAAAGGTCGTCAATGTTGGGTATAGGAAACCTAACTTCAATGATATGCAAGCTCAGCTTTCTGTAGTCTATTACAATTCGCCACTGTTTTTTGCTTTCGTTCTTATTATGTTTTTTCGGGACAACTCAAGCGGCCAAATAAGGACTATTTTCTGCTGCAGAATTTCAGAAATTTGTCTGTCCACCTCATTTGAATGTATTTCTGGATAGCGATACAGCTTACTAAAAATTGGAACATCACGGTACATTTTGATTTGGTGTCTTATACCATATCATTTGTAAATGAAAGAACATCTTGTTTATTATAAATAATAGGTTTAAAAGAATTTAGCAAGGAATTTAATTTGGAAAGATCGACTTGGTTCAAATGATCTGCGAATAGATTTTCAGGAATCCCTGATTCAAAACTTTTGCTACAAACTACGCTCAAAAATTCTTCGTTTTGATGAACAATGTTCAAATGTGTTTCCTCTTTTTGGTTGCAATATATTCGAATTGTTGCGCTATCTATCTGTAATGAGGGACCTAGTTTGAACTTTTATGATCGGATTAAGATCTAGAAGAATATTATTCCCAATTAAGCCATAAAAATTATCATGAAATTGATACCTATTCTAAAAAATTTACAAAATAATTAGATTTATTGAATTTCTTAAATAGGGGACCCCTAAACCCTAAATTCTACATTTGTATTGACATTAGAGTCGAATACTTTTAAAATATTATTCTACTTCGGATTGCAAACATTTTTGTTAATGATGCTGTACTCGGCACCACAGTCAATAATAAAGTCAAGTGGTCTAGTATGATTTTTAATGATTATATATAGGGTAGTTGTTTTGCGGTCTTCCGAAAAATTCGAATGATTGTGGATAGAGTGTTTGTTGCATGTGTTTCAGCTTTCATTAAGGAATACATCCATGGGTTGATTATTTTTATTTTATGGTTAATACCTGTTTAACCTTCGTGATTTACATGTCTGAAGTTGTTATTTGAAGTGTAATTTTGTTTTTCTTATTGTGTGCTTGGGCACACAAGTTTGGTTACTATTAGTAAAATAGCTAGTTCATAGTTACTATTTCCGTGATTCCAATTGTTATGATTGTTAATTCTAAAATATGAATTGTTGTGGTTGTTATTGTTTCTATTGGGTGGCGTATAATTGCTTTGGTTGGTATTTATAGTTCTCCATGCCTATGAAACTTAAACTTAGAAGGAAAGAATTATTTATGCTACTTAGCAAATTGTTAATACTACTGTAATAATCCCCTCTATTTGTTTTTACTCATGTTCGTATTTGATCTAGTAGTGTATTAATAAGGACTGAAACGAATAAAATTTGGAAACTTCAAAGTAAAAAAAAAAATATTTTCATAATTCATGTAAATTTTTTATATTTGCTTTAAAACTCTGTTTTTATTAAATTCATTCACAATTACAAAAGATAAAAAAAATTATTTGGGTTCCCATTCTTTCCTCAACTTCTTTCGAATGTCTTTCATAAGGTTGGTGACAGTTACATCCGTGATCTTTTTAGACGCTCTTTTCCATTTAGTACTAAAATCTTTTATGTCCCTTGCACACTGCTCACTTTTCCTCAATTTAGCTTTGCCCTAAGTCCAATACCTTTCAATGGGACAGCACTGTGGAACATTGGGTGGATTCATGTCTTTTGGGACAAAGTTGACATTTTTAGCAACAAGAAAACTCAACGTCGCATGAGCATAGTGTACTGAAGCTAAATCTGGCCAAAATAAGGTTGAACCCTCGTTTTTTTAGGCACTCATTAATGTACACTTCTCGAGATATTTTGACCCGAATTTTTCCATCCCAATCGATGTTCTTGATTGCGGAAGAATCTCAGCTTCAAACGAGTTGTAAAACTGCGCACCTGGAAGAATAGTAAAGTCGGCTTTGACATAAGTTTCGTCATCCAAAACCAAGCACGCTTTCTTGTTGCCGATCAACTCGTATAACTTTCGGGCTCGTGTTTTATGACTTTTTTTTTACTTTTCAGTAACTTTTGATATTTTTTGTTTTTTTTTCGTGTTTTTAGACCGTTACGTTTTTTAGAGATTTGTACCATTGTTTGGTTGGTATTACATTTCCGAGCAACATCTCTGGATGACATAGTCCGGTTTTTTGCGATGGTACCCACTATTTTCCTGTCCAAATTTGTATCATGTGCTCCACTTTTAGCTCCACTTTTCTGTTTTCGCTTAACTGTCAACGTCTCCAAATATCGTTTAATAACAGAATTCACTGTACTGCGTGCTATGTTTAAATATTTTGCGATGAAATGGTTTGGACGCGAAATATTTTCCAGCCATTTGTCGATGACCTTTTTACGGCGTTCCTCTTGACTCATATTTTATAAATATTTTAAACTGCACCGAACTAAAATCAATAACAAACTGAAACTAGAGAATATACAGGCTAATTTGGGTACAAAATGGAATTGCAAATTTTACGCATTGGAAGTATAGCCCGTATTAAAATTTACAGATTTTATTCGTTTCAGTCCTTAGGGAGCCTTTCACAGAAACTATTTTTTTAAATTTCTTTAGCTAATGCCCAACCCCCTTTTCTCCCATGCTTTTGTAGCTTTTCCAAAAATCTTATTTTTGTTATAGCCTGAAAGAATTACTACGGTGGCTAAAATAGGTGTCAATGAATCTACCTTGTCCAAAAATAGAGTTAACATATCGAAAAATTCTGGAATTTTATTTACTAAATTTAACACTAAACTTATCTGCAATACTAAAGGCTTCCATCTTTATTGTTTTATTGGGTACTCACTTAAACAGGAAAGTGAATTTCTTCTTCAGTTGCTGTTTCGGTGCTGTTTCAGTTAGCTCAGTTGTCTTGTTTTTGAGGCAAACGTCCCAAAAGTAGTACAAATTTTTGGCCGTTCGTCAAAAACATTAGAAATTCTTCCTCATCATCCATCCCAATGTTCATTTACAGTGACATTTCAGTTGCAAGCTCTTTGAACAAGACCAATCTGCTTGCCGCACACTCTCCAGCCAGCTCAACACTTCCAACACTTCCACTGCTTTGTCCCCTCCAACACTTGAGTGCGTCGAATCTTCACTTGGACGAACCCACTTTCGCACTCATGTAGTAGCAAAAGTACTTAAAGAAATTAATATACACAAATCTGCTGGCCCAGATGGTATATCTGCCCTCCTTCTGATGGAAAACAGCATTTGTCCAGCCCGTCCCTAAAAAAGGTGAATTTTCTTCTCTCTTTTCCCACAGACCCTTTTTTCCAAGGCTATGGGAACGCTATGGATTATATTTGTATGATATTTACCTTAGATATGCGTGATTTTATATTTTCGATTGGATAGTGCTTATTTAAAATAAGTTTTGGAGGGAAGTGTATACCAAGGTATTTTACAGACTTTTCCCAAATATAGCTAGTGTTTGCTCTCCTGAATTCTCCAATTATTTAATAACCACAACCATTGATGAAATAAGTTTCTCTCCATTATGCGATGTATAGATTGCAATATTGTACACGAATGTTACCTCTGGCAATCCGATAAAATAGGGAGGTCCTTGGGCCAAACCTCGCGGCACACCAAAAGAAATTCTCATTGGTTTAGAGAAATATACCGTTTAAAAACAGCACACGACAAGAAATTTTACACGATTTAAAGTATATACATAGGAAAACTGTATTTAGTCACTGGAAAAATATACGCAATGGATTTTTTTGGTTTTTCGTTTCTACATTTTAATTCCATACCCGCATTTTCATGAAACTTGTCCGTACAATAGGCAAGGTATATGCTGGATTGACCTGGGAACCACGATGGTGACACATCGTCCTATTCAATCGGTTCTGTCAACACGACAGCCTTTGTATTCAAAGCTTGATAAATTGACTATATTACTTTTAAGTCCTGTATCAGTGTATCAGAGCGATGTCAATATTTCTTGCATTTAAAAGGTTCAAAAATTTAGTTCTTTTATCATATTATCATATGTTGATATACCCCTAGCAAACCAATTCTTAGATTTATATCTAACATGTTAACTGGCATTTAAATATAGTGGCTAATGTAGAATGACTTTAAACTTTTCATCTTTTGAATTACAATTTGTCAAACTAGAGATTTAATCCATAACTAAAGAGTTGATTTATTTCATTAAAAAGGAAGCATCGCTTTTGTAGGAGCGACATTTTGTCATGACCATGACTATAAGATTGATTACCCGCTGTTTACTTTGAGCGTACATTTTATAGTATGGCATTTGCATATTTTCATGAAACCTTTCTTTTTACATTTATAGATCCCGTTTTTCAGTAGAGCTATATTTCTTTGGAAGCATATCAGTAGAATTATTACTTGAATTCAAGTCTCTCAAGATAACTAGTTCGTCCTTCTTACTTCGACGTAATGGCTCTTCTCCATCGATTTGTGTATATGGATGCCAAGAACCTTTTAGGTATATACATATATATATATATATATACATTATACACTCCACGAAATAATGATAAGGACAAAACAAAATAACTTTCTTTAAACATTTATTCTTAGAAATTTAAGAAACACATTTAATTTTTAGTAACTGTATAATAAAACAACTCGAATATAAATTAGTTATGAAAATTAACTCTTATTTTATATTTCTAATTATTTTTTTGAATTCTATACGAACGAAATAATGATAAGGACAATGTCTTTTTACTTTAGGATTTGTATTTGAAATATTTTTGATTTGAAATCAAATCAAATCTTAGTACTTAGTGTTTGATCCTTTGTTTCTAATTACATCTCGGAGACGTCGTGGCATCGAATTAATCAGTGATTGTATCTGATCTATGTCGATTTATTCCCATTCTTCCTTGATGGCCCTTTTGAGATTTTTCAAATTATCAAACTGACACCCATTTTTAAAAACATTGCGCGAAAAAACCGCACACACGTACTCAATGGGGTTTAAGTCAGGGCTGCAAGCGGGCCATTCCAATAGAGAAATATTTCGGGTTTTTAGAAACTCCTTTGCAAACTTAGATACATGAATGGCCGCGTTGTCCTGTTGAAATATAAATTCGCTACCGAATAATTGATCCCCAAGGTCAACTAAAACATCATCTAAGAGCTCAGTGTATTTTTGGCTATTCATTTTAGTTGATATAAAACATATAGGTGACTTTCCAGAGCAGCTTATAGCCCCCCAAACCATTAACGTGCCTCCTCCGAAAATGCGAGCATGCCTGAGCTGCCTTTCGGCCCTTTTATCATGCCAATCTTTTTGGCAACCATCTGGCCCACCTAAATTAAATTTTTTTTCGTCAGAAAATACCACTTTACACCGCTCTTCGTCCCAAAATTGAAATTTTTCAGCAAAAGTCAACCTGATCGCTTTGTGTCGTGCTGTAAGCGTCGGTTTCGGCGTGCGTTTAACATATTCAATGGTATTATCTGACTTTAAAATTTGTTGCACCCGCCTTGTTGACACATTTAGCTTCAGAATGCTTAAAATTTCAGAAGGACTGATGGATTTATTTACAGCAAGACGTCTTATTTCTCGAATATCTGTTGGTGTTAATGTTGGTTTTCTTCCTGTACTTCGCTTAACTCCAAAATTTTCGCCAAGATTTATATAATTTGCTATAACAGTTTTACTTCTTTCTAGAATAGCTCCGATTTGCCTTGTTGTTTTCCCCTGTTCTCTGTAAACAGCCACACGTCCTTGCTCTTCTTCGGTCAATGGCTTTCCATGAGGCATTGTAATTGATATTTGCGAAAATTTAAAGCATTCCAATTTTTTCTAACAAATAAATAAATACTTAAGACTAACAAACCCTTTTTCTGTCGAAACTCAGCTTAAACTTATTTTTTTTTAATTATTCTTTCACTTAAGCAATGAAGATCAATGTAAAACAGATGTGTTAGCAAAAACAAAAAAAAAAGGTTATCGCTATGATGCGATAAGACGAAGCGATAATGCTGCTGCGTTCAATGAATTAGATCTCATCAAAACAAAAAAGAACAAACAAAGATTTCTTTGTCCTTATCATTATTTCGTGGAGTGTACATATACGTACATATACATATACATATGCATATTCATATACATATACATATACATATGCATATTCATATACATAACATATACGTATACATATACATATACATATACATATACATATACATATACATATACATATACATATACATATACATATACATATACATATTCATATACATATACATATACATATACATATGTTATATGTAATAATAACGAATGAAAACATTATTTATTTTTATAAAAAAAAAATGAGCGATGTGACGTTGCTTTTCTTTTTTAAATTACTGGTGCTGCTGCTCTAACAGTGAGAATCTGATGTTTGCGAGGCATTATAACAAAATCCCCAAATCTTTACTTTCAAGTATGTTCAGCTATGTTGTGACGGATTACAAGTTTACTGCTAGTGGCTTTACTTTTATTCTTCTTGCCTCTTTCCCAACTTCTTGTCGTACAATCAACGCCTTGGGAAATTCTTTAAAACAATCTTAACTTCTGTATTACAAATCGTATTATAGTTTGGCAGAGGATGATAACAAACATCTTGCATTTCTTCGTTTGGAAGCAATTTTACACATAAGAGCATGTATGTTTGCACCTACATATAGTACAAAATCTGTGGTATGTCCTTCAAAGAAACATTTTTTTAAGGGGTTAGGCCACTCTAGAGGCCGTAAATATAGGCTTTCAAGAAAAATATAAAATAAATCTAGTTTACAAAGCTAGAAGTTTATTGCACATATGATTGACTGTAAAACATAATTTTTATAGAAAAATTTATTTAAAAATGGCGGCTGTGCAACGTTTCTCAGATGACCTCTCTTTTTTGGAAGGGTGTACGGCCGTACCAACAGCTCCTGTAAATTTTGAATTATGATGGGTCACTGAAATTTTTTCTATTGTCCATAACAACAGCTAGTGAAGTATGTAGAATTTTTTTGATATATTGATTTCCAAAGTCAAACTTTTAAAATTCGCTGAAAAATCGCCAGAAAATTTTTAATGATAAATAAACTATGCCATATAAAAACAAAATGCCACGTACGAGTACTTATTTAGACAATATATTTTTAAAGATCTAGTTAAGATTTGAATTGATTTGGTCGAAAATTTTTCAAGTTATGTGTGCGGCCAACTTGAAAAATGCAGTTTTCAGTTAACGCATTTGAAATTTTAAGTTATAGAGAGCCTACGTGGCGGCCTCATTCTACACTTTTAAAAATAAGTACTTCGGTATATTCCCCGGCCATAATCTTTTGTGACATCATATTTGAGGTTTTAAGCCTACCCCCTTAATGCGGAAGAAAACGGCGAAGGTAAAAATTCATTTCACAAAACTGAAGCATTCTAAATAGATTTTTAGGAACAAGCAATCTTATACGAGTGTGTTTATGTTAAGCTTTTTGGTTCCTAAAAATTCCCTAATCTTATGAGATGGATGTGTAAGTAAACGTGTAAAATGTCATCTATAAACAAGCTAAGATACGACTACAACAACAACAACAACAAATCAGCTTAGCGATAAAATTTATTTTAAGTTTCTCTCAAAGAAGACAAAGCAAAAATTAAAAAATATACGTTATGAGCAAAGGTCTAAGAGTTATGACTTTTTTTGAAAAAAATTTTTCTATAATAATTAAAATAAATTTTTGCAAGAAATGATGAAAGAGTAAGGATTAATTTTGATTTGTTTCTATAAATCTTAAAATAAATTATTTTCTTGAATTATTTATGCAAAAAGATTTTGAATAACTCTTTAACATAATTTTTTGAAAAAAAAAATTATAAAAAAAGTTAAAAATTAAATGTGATAAAAAAAAATCAGAAGTTATAGTTATGTTTAACTTTTTCAAATAAAAAAGTTATTGATAATTTTTATTTTTTTCTCTCAAAAATAAAAGTCATTCGCTAATACGAGTAACTTGGAATATAATAATTGTAGCATAATGCCAATGTAGCATAATGCCAATGTAACCAGTGTCTTACTTTTTAAAATACCTTTCAAAATAATACTAAAACTTTTGTCCTTGATTGACTTTTACAAGGCCTAATTAAGTAAAATGTGTTAGGTAAATCACATTACATGTAAAATAATTCGTCAAAAACCCAGTGTAGAAAGAAGGTGATGTGATCAAAAGGTTTGTTCCAGTGAGATTTTCTAAATCATTCAACACTGTTCTGTTCGTGGTAAGTTCATCATCAAGCTCATTGATTTTATCGAATATGATACCAAGCATGGACCCGTAATGATTTGAGAGTTGGTGATTGTTTGTTGCAGGTTCGAGATGGAGATTGAATGTGGATGATTGGAGATGAATATCGATGTCTTCCCATCTTTCTTTCTAGTTCAATTAAAGGCACAATTTGGTTTTTAATGTTATGACTAAAGTCTTCCGCACATCTTATCAAAGACTGATAGTTTGTCCGTTATCAGTCTGACGAGTGAGTTATTGGAGTGACTGAGGCACTTGATTGCAAGGAGCACATGTGAGAGAGAAATACTGATACACTCATCACAGAAGAACAGCAGATTTTCGGAGAACTCTTTAAGGAAGACCGTATTTCTTTTATTTAGGCCAACACAAATAGCATGGAATATTTTGCCGCAGATCCCCTCACAGGCAACAAAGTCAGCATTATTGTCCTTAATGGAGAAGTTGGTTAATCCATAAGAAGACATAACGAAGGCCAGGAAAGCAAAAAGCAAATTGCGGAGAAAAGAAATAAAAAATGCACTAAACGCACTGTCGCGAAATTAACAGACTAGTAGGTCAACTATAAAAAAAGGCGCGTCAGCGAAAAATAAAGTTAAAAGAAAATCAAATATAAATTTTACAAATCGTTAGTTTTGGCATTCTATACAATAAACGTAATATTATTAGTTCAAATAATTGTTTTAAATTTCAGCTAAAAGGAATAAAATATCTGTGGAGACTTAAGAGCAAATTCAAAAAAGATATTCGTAAGATACACGTAAGTGTTCAGATATTCTTTAATTCAATCAAAAAATTACTATAATTTGAAAATGTTTGGCTACAGTAAAATGGGAAGGAAACGAAATATTTTCTTCAGAGAATTGTTCACTCTTAATAGTGATATAGACAGCGTTTGTAGAGCTTGTGGTCAAATTTTCAAGGGATCTGTTGTGACGAACTTAATAAGGCATACAGTGTCGCAGCACTATGAGCTCTATATTGAACTTGACAAGGCGTCAGAATTAGAATCCAAGGCACAATGCGAAGACGAAAAAATGATTAAAATATCAACACAAATGTGCAAAAAAGATGTGGTTGATGCCTGTGTCAATTTTGTCACGAAGGAATCGCTTCGTTTTACATTTTTTGATAGCGATGCCTTCAAAACCTTGACAGCTCATATTTTCGACGGCCTTAAGATTCAGCCGATTACAGCCAGCGACGTTATGATTTTTGTTAACGAAAGAGCTAAAAAAATAAAGAACAAACTGGTTCTAAAAATGAAAGATAAATTAATTAGCCTCAAAATTGATACAGCATCTAGGCAAAATAGATCTGTCCTAGGCATAAACGCTCAATTCATTGAACACGACCAAATTGAGATATATACCTTGTCAATGACTGAGCTAAAAGAACGGAACACGGCTGAAAATTTGAAACACCATATTGAGGGCGTTCTTCAAGATTTTGATTTAAAAAAAAAAAACAAATATATTCGATCACATCAGACAACGGTCGAAATATTGTAAAGGCTGTTGAGTTGTTGTCTGATTCTGATTCTTCTATAGAAGAAGAGGATTTCGAAGACGAACAAGACCAATTTTTGTTAGCCGAGAATATTGCGTTTGATAATGCGCTCTCAATAAGATGTGCCGCACACACCCTTCAATTGGCAGTAAAAGATTTTTTACGAAAGTACAATTCCGATTTCGTTGATCAGGTTCGTAAAGCTTTTCTTTAGCAAAACAGAATTCTGAAGTAAACAACGTTACGTTTTTTTTGAAGATATGCAGTACCAAGCTTAGGAAAACCTGTGTTAGACGTGTCAACACGGTGGAGTTCGACGTACGAAATGTTGAACAGATTCCTTCAATGGACAGAGTTGCCCCAATATCTGCAACCTTTGGACCAGTTAAGTGAAGACGACTTGCACAAAATCAAGGAAGTTGTTGACGTCTTAAGACCGCTTTACATAACCACACTTCAACTTAAAAAAAAACAACTTATTTTAGGAGAGTTTTACAAGTTCTGACTTAAATTGCAAGTAAAGCCAGAAACAGTGAAATAAACCTCGTTTTATTAAGTTGTTTGGTAGCCAGGGAATCAATGATTTTAGAAAATGACACCATATATGCGGCGTTATACCTCGATCCACGATTTCGGAGATGGCTGTCATCTGACAAAAAGGGATTAGCTATTAAGCATCTTAAAAAACTCGTGTTGCAAATAAGATCTTTAAAAGAGGTAAAGTATTGTTTCATTGGCGTTCTCATATTCTTTAATTTTATAATATAAAAGAACATATACATTTCTGCTGTAGGTCAATACTTCTTCTCAGCCATCAACTTCCGTACATGCCCTGATCTCACCTGAGGAATCTTTTACAGAGAATAACTGCACGTTGATTGTAGATGAATTGTCAATTCAAAGTTGTTCATCTCTACTTCGTCATTCTCTAAAAGATTCGGAAGATGACAACTCCGCTGACGACGATGACGAAGAATTGGTCATGGAAGATGTTGTGTGAGCTAATAACGAGATCGATAGATACAAGGAAAAACGTTTGGATGTCGATGAAAATATCCTTAGCTATTGGGAAGGAAAAAAATTCTACCTGCCTACTTTGAAAAGATTAGCAAATATTGTGCACGGAGTACCTGCAACACAAGTAAGCGTGGAGCGGTCGTTTTCTGCGTTAAGAATAATATTAAGCGACCACAGATCCCAGTTATCTTCAGAAACTATAAAAAATATTTTGTTTGTGTTTGAAGTTAAATTGAAATATATGTTGATCCATGTTTTTCTTGATAAAAGCTAAAAACAAAAAAATAAAGCGAATTCCATTGAGTTGTCTGTTTATTTTTTTAACATAATTTTCACATGAATACACAACAAGCAAAAATGCTTATTCGTTATCAAAATATAGACCCATTTCAGACTTCATACAGAAATAGCTGCTGGTTGCTTTATGTTCATTTCAAATTTTCCGATATTGATGATAATTTCGACGTCTAAAAACGTCTTTTTGCAGTTTTCAGCTTGATCTTTGACCTTTGTAAAGTCAGTATTGCGAGTACTGCATATATATGTATATTGTTGTAAAGACCTTTTTAAAAGAGAGACACTGGTAATATTGGTTCCGTGCTATGGCTATTATTTTTCAAGTTATTTAAAAATGGTTTTTATATAAAAAATAAAAATTATCAATAACTTTTACTGACGATTTTTATTTAAAAAAATTAAAGATAACTATTACCTTAAATTTTTTTGATTGCTTGTTTGTAACTTTTATTTTTAATTTTTGGGGGAAAAAATTATGGGAAATCGTTTATTTTAATTTATTATTTTAAAAAAGCCCAATAATAGTTATTTTTAATTGAAATGGAAACAGATTAAAAATAATACTTACTTAATAAGTTTTTTGGTAAAAATTCCCAACCATTTTTTGGTGGAAATATGAAAGGAAGAAGCAGAGAAGTAAAACGGTATACTTAACACACTGACTTCATCATATTTTCCTAATGATTTTTTTAACGAAAAAATTTAAAATAACTCTTATTTCAGACCCCTGGTTATGAGCTTTGAATAAGTGGTGCTTTGTTATAGCGTTTCGTCGGAAATTATGGTATGTACATTATATGTAAATACATAGAGTATAAGTTAACAACTTTCCTTACTCCAAATTAAAAACATCATTCAAACATGAATACCAAGGCACATTCCTAAAGATTCATGTTACTTTAACCCATCTAGTATAGATGGAGTGAAAAGCGACCTAATTGGGAATTAAAAAAATTATTTTTAAATGTTTTCTTACATTATTCAATATACTCCCCTTTTAGTTTGATACACTTATTCCAGCGATTTTCCAACTTCATGGTCCCGTCCGAAAAATAATTTTCCGGAAGGTCTGCAAAATACTCCTCCGTGGCGTCGATGATTTCCTCGCGTGAGCTGAATTTTTTATTGATGAGCCATCTTTTGAGGTTTGTCAAGAGATAATAGTCCGAGGGATCCAAATTCAGTTACCAATCGACGCCAAAAGTCCGCCCGATTCAGCATCAGCAAGTCCAAACACTCTTTCGAAGTGCTCTCGCGTTCGTGTTTTTGGCCTGGGGTGAGCATTCGCGGCACCCAGCGGCACCCAGCGGCACCCAGCGGCAGGATAACTTTTTCATATGCAGAATATTGCCCAAAATATGGCGTGTGCGCTCAGTGGTATCTGCTAGCTCGCGCACCTTCACTTTCCGGTCAGCCAACACCATTTCATGTATTTTTTTGACATTGTCCTCTGTGACCGCATCGGAGGGCCTGCCGCTGCGAACTTGATCGGTAGTGGAGTTGCGGCCACTACGAAACTCTCGAAACCAATATTTGACGGTGTAATCTGACGGAGCATTAGCCCCATAACATTTATCCAACTTTTCTTTTGTTTTCTTCGCCGTTTTGCCTCTCGAAAACTAATGTTTTATGAGAGAAAGAAAATCGTTTTTGTCCATACTCAACATGATGCCAAATACGTCAACAACAATCAGCCGTCAAAACAAAACTAAAGACAGCATCGCACTGAAATTTGGCATGTCTGCCTAAATATGAACGGACTTCAAGGCACCATAACTTTTTTGCAGTAGCAGCTCATTCTGGCGGTCAAGGATGTCACTTTTCACTCCATCTAGTATATCTACATTCAGTTACACAAATAATACAAAAACAAAAAGAATTAGAATAAGAAAAAGAAAAGAATTAGAATAAGAAAAAGAAAAGAATTAGAATAAAAAAAAGAAAAGAATTAGAATAACAAAAAGAAAAGACTTACAATAGAATAAAAAAAAAGGAAATTTGTATAGCTTAAAAATTAAATATAAGAGAATCAATACTAGTTAATTTAAAAGCGAATATAATTATGTACGAAAAATATAAAGCAAAGTAATATATCGGATCCTTTTTCAACAAAATAATAAATATAAGTTTCTAAAAGAAACGTTTATTCCATTTGAATAATTCAATTTGGTATGGTACCACTACTAAGATCAGGAAACGATCCTACCTTTACTTCTCCTCCAAAGGATAACTCATTCCTACCAATGCCCGTATCCCACTTAACGACAGTACTAATCATTCTTACTGGTTGAAGAGCTAACCAGTAACTCCCTACGAGATAATGCTAATCCCCCATCCCATCAAATATATGAGCCTCCAAAGAACTCCAAAGGTCAAAATAATTGGCAATGCTGACAGGTGCCGTGAAATAAGGCCATATGCAAAAATTTGGCCATATGGTATTTCGCTTTTTGTAAGTGAAATAAAGCCATATTTTAACGTTTGGCTTTTTTTTACTTTGGGAAAGTGAAATAAACCCAATTTGACGTTATTTCACTTTTAATCGTTTCTGATTTTACTTACCCGATATAAATCAATTGCCATCCTAACAATGGTTTTGATCCTTTTCTTTTCAATGTATATCATAGCAATTTGTCGCTCCGCTAAACTTATGTCAACAACTGTCAGGCAGACGCCTATACATACAATACACTCACGAATCAAAGCACCAAAGAGTGGTCGGCTGGTGTAATTGTAACGGGAAAACTTTTGTTTGTTCAAATATGACTCTCGGTGTGGATGAATGGCACTTCTAGGGAAATAAACCGTTTGTACCAAGTAATATGTTGCAGAAAATATAGCAAGTTAGGTACGGTTGGAAAGGTCTTGAAATTAAGTTAAGCAAAAAAATGAAACACGGTAAAGTGATACGCATACGCAAAGTGAAATAAAGACAAACGTTAAAAGTGGCCTTATTTCACTTCCACTAAGTGAAATGAGACAACATTTTTGCATTTGCCCTGATTTCGCGGCACCTTCTGACAATGTTTCCAAATTATGCAACACGCCTTTAGATTACGCGTGCATATCAAGATGTCTTCTTATGCATTATGCAGACAAGCGTGACGTAAGCAAATGCAAGACCAATATACCATCGAAAGGTTTTATTACACTATATATAAGTATGTATGTATATTTATTCTTGTGTCTCTTATTCTGAATAAATTGTAATGCAAGGATATAAACACAACATTTAAGGTGTCAATACTATTTATTTATTTATTTTTATGTCTAGCTACTCGCTGGTTGAGTTTGAGGCAACGACAGTGCTTTTCAATTGATGATATCTTAAAATTTTGGGGAGCAATATAATAAATCTATATTTTAATGATTTATGACCATGATTTTTATTTTTCTCTTTAACTGAATTTTACGTAATCTATATGATTAGATGATGACGAATGCTATAGTTCTTCATCGTCCTCTCCGACAGTCTCGAACCACAAACCTCTTCCAAATCTGAATCTGTGTCATTTTTAGAGATTTTTATTTTTTTTTATAATTTACGAGCGCCTAAGGGGTTATGAATACCCTTATACTGTTACTTTGGCGCGGGCGGAAAGATAGAAGGAGGAAAAAGGAAAGTTTGTGATGTAGTGGTTTGAAACTCAGGTGTGTTTGGTTTCGATATTGACTCTCCAGGGGTGGGAGTCCGAATAGGACGGAGAGATTTTTCTTCTCTCGGAATGCGAGGTTGTGAATTTTAACGGTTGTTTTGTGCTTGAAAAACCCTACAACAGCCAAATCTACACGTCAGTGTTATGCCTTCACACGCAGATTTTTCTGACTGAGTTCCAATTACACAAATGAAAACTTGCTGTGGCTAGGATTCGAACCTTGACCTTCCGAGTGAGAAGCGATAGCTAGTCAGTTTTTTTTTCAGTTTAAATGCATTTTTATTATACTTCATTAATTAATTCTTACAGGCTATACAAGAAAATGCTTAAAAATTAGCTTAAATAACTTAAAAATAATCTAATTTTAACTTACTGGCCCCATGCGGGCACTCTAGGTTAAACATAATACTTAATCTATGTCTTTCGACGTTACTTACAGTCTATTTTGTTTTTTACATTTATTAAAACTAAAAACTAAGAAAATTTATTTTAATTAGAGAAACTTAGTTTCTGGACTTTTTTTTTTAATTAACCTTACAAACTACCTAAAAAATAAATCTTAATCTACTTAACCTACTTACATAATACATTCATGCACTTATATACAATACACAACACATATACACTTAAATAAATATATAAATATACATATATGTATATATTTATTTATTTTTTTTTTTTATAATTTTTTTATTTTTATTTATTTTTTATTTATTTATTTTTTTTTTTTAAATCTAACTTAATACTACCTAAAACTATATAAGCCGGCCATGGCTAAAAAACAAAAATAAAAATAATTAGGCTGGCCCACTCTGCTTCACATGAAGCTACCTATCATTGGAGGAGTTCGACGACGAAGCATCCTCGCCTCATCAAGCCACCAAAACTGTTGGTGCTGCTGAGCAACATCCCTCCTGTCACGACTCCCTACCGCCCTACTGAACCGGAGACGCTCCGCACTGCCATGTGCGACGTCTCTGTAAGTGATAGATAGTACCACTACACCACGGCCACCCTTGGGGAATTCCCCCTGCAGCGGGAATCATCAAAGCAATTGCTTCCTTCATGAATGGCAATGTCTTTTTTTGGGTGTTGGTCTTATTCTGGTAATCAGTGGGTCAGAACTGAGTTATAACCTATTTAAAATATCGATGTTACACTAAAACCTTGAAAATGGTGTCGCGAAACTCTCCCTGTAAAGCCGGTAGTGTTTGTTTCGTGCCTCGGCGGCTACTTCCGAGTGCAACCCAATAGGCAACAATGCCTTATCTGTGATTCTTGCACCGTTCCCCAAGATTTTGTGCATCGTTGGTGTCATAGGATACCACCGATACAAACTTATGTAAAGTTTTGCAGTGTTTATGCAATAATCTGCAAACTTCTGCAAATCAACCTTGTGACCACTTGATATAATTTTAAGAATGGCTTTGAGACTATAAATCAAATTAAAATCCATTCCACCTTCTGCTCTTGTTCCAATATTAGTGTTCCCAAACCCAGCCAGTGTCACGTCTAAATTTTTCTTGAATGATTTTTTCCTCTCTTTAACAATGGTTTTATCAGTATCAGATCCTAACTGCCACTTTTTTACTGGAATTTTATGTGAGAGGTGCAATATGCTCTCAAACCGACGAATTCCGGCGTACAAAGTGGATAATCCGAATGAAATTGCGTCAACATCCGCCTCTCTTTTGATGGTTAAATCGTTGAATTCTTTCGATGTTGCTCTACAAATGTAGCACCTCATTGTTG
This sequence comes from Volucella zonaria, assembly GCA_963966105.1. Classification (NCBI taxonomy): domain Eukaryota; kingdom Metazoa; phylum Arthropoda; class Insecta; order Diptera; family Syrphidae; genus Volucella; species Volucella zonaria. The sequence goes on along the minus strand of OZ014533.1, from coordinate 34,706,469 downwards.
ACGTGGTCTGTATGATGTAATGCACAGACAATGGTAGATATGTAAGCATCATTTTATACTTTACTGAATACGACTTTTCGTCTATTAAACTGTTGTATTTTGTAAAGTCTCTTTAACGAATGAGATTATAATTGGACGACAATACCGTGCTGATGATGGGGTTCGATTTTGTCGAAGATTTTTCTGGTTTTTTGTATCACATACTAGCCAAAATGGCGCAAAACTGCTTTGAAAAATGTTGGAATCTGTGCCATCAGCTTCTATTTTTTGCTTGAATTGTTCCTGTTGTGATCCATCTCAACCCCACTTGCAAATCAATTCTAAAGATTTACATTCTAGGTTACATAAGTAAGCAAGTACGTAAGTAATGTTGATGTAGTATAGTTTAGAATATCTTGAACATATATGTGAGCGCATGTTTAGTTGCTTTATATGTCAGTATAACAGTCACTTTTTGCTTTCTGGAAAATCCTAGTTACAGGATATAACTAGGATTTCATATTGTCGCCGAGAGAGTTCAGCTTCCACAAACATAGAAAGTGCCGAAAATGGCAACTAACGCTATTAGTCTTTGTCTTCTTGTACTGTTTTGGATGCCTTTTTCAACTTTTTTGCTCTCTTTGGCGAAATCATAAGTTGTTTTCGTATAAATGAAGCAACTTTTCTATTCTCGATGTGTCTAATTTTGTTTGTGCAGCGTGTATCAACATATCATCATCCGCAGCATTATGTAGGGTTTGAATGGTTGACCCGACCTTTTAGGTTGCGGTCTCGGGGTTTCAAATGTTTTTCTTAGCCATTCGTGATTTTGTAGGAATCTAGTTTCTGTTTTATCTACTTTTCTCCACCCTTGTTTGAATTCTGACTTCAAATGCGAAAATTTATGTTTCAACTGCTTTATTTCATCATCTGAATAGTTTTCGCTATACAAAATCCAGCTTTCTAAATATTTAAATTTTTCTTCCAAATTTGGTAAATTTTGTCCTTGCATTTTATTAAAAAGGTATCTACGCGTTGCTGTTCTAACACCAGAGCTACCAGACGATACGGAAACATAATAATAATCACGTTAACATAATGTGACGTTTAAAAATAAATTCCTTATTATTTTCACTGTCTTGATTTGTCACTTCTGGCCCAAAAAAGAGCGAGTATGGGTGGCTGATTAGACCATAATAACATTGTACATACTATAACCATTCATTACCAATTAAAATAATAACCAGAAATACAACAATAATCTTTTTAAGCGTAAAATCAGGATATAAAATTTAATAACTAAGTATATTTATTTCAAACGACAAAAAACCATATCTTATCAATAAAAAACAAGGCGAAATATTTAGAAAGTATGTGTTCTTATCTGTTGGATCCAAATCCCTAACAATATTTGCAAATAAATCACTAGTCACGAAAATTTTTATTTTTAACTGATACTGTCACACTTGGGGAGCCTAGAAAATATAGAATAGGAGCGATGGTAAAGCTCCGACTGAACGAAGCACGCGGGTGCAGCCGACGAAAAACCGGGAAGTGTCGCGTATTATTCCCTAGTCATTAAACAATAATAATTAACGGTTTTTTTACCTGCTACAGATTCTCAGAAATTGATTTTTGGCCCGCTAGATTATCAAAATACCGTTATGTGCGCTGGACAATTTTATAAGATGGTTCAAAGCCAATTTACATCGAAAGATTGGCATCAGAGATGCCAGCAGATCTGCTTCAGCCCTTGCATCCTTGTTTAAAGCTTGAGGATCAAACTTTCCGTGCTGATCACGCTCACTCAACTCATCAAGCAGGTCGAAAACAATTTCGACATTCAGCGCCACTAACACGACAGAGACCAGGAAACAATTTCAGACCCATGTATCATGTAAATCAGGTATCACAAGGACAGATTCGGCTTCCATATGATCCTGGGCCCATGCAGAACAATATGGAACCAAACCAGGTTCCGGTGAACTTCCACAGCATTTATAATTAACACATTCAGCTGAATACCCAAAGGCTCAAGATTACAATGTAACCCACGATTCAAAAACCTTCCGCACAAATGAGGTAAATTTATTATTAAAATAGTTGCCTTATATTGAATGCCGGTAAAATACTTAAATTTGTCATAATAAAAATTATGTTCATTCCTCTTATCTATTAAGGAGAGCAGGGCTTCTATACTAATCCGTAGCAGGAAGTATTAAGGTAATCCACCATATATATCTTAACCCATTTGGTCTTCAAAATATAAAAGTTGAATTGTTTGCACTACCTACCCGCAAATCGTTTAACCGAATCCTCGGACGTAATAGTTTGAAGGAACTATCAGCGGTAATTCATACAGGTCAGGACTGCATGAAAATTCAAAGTCAAACCAATATCCGCATCAAGTATCAAGAGTCACAAGATGTTAACTCTATCAACATCAGAACGGATCACATTGGTAGCAAATCATTCCTTACTATTGGGTGGCCGTGGCTCAAGTGGTAGTGTGTTGGCTTCCCAATCGGACGGTTCGGGGTTCAATACCAGCTGTGACCGAAAGACTGTCTTTCAGGCAACTAAAATCTTGTTGTCTAAATATAACATCAAGTCCAATTTACACTAGTAATTTAGTCTCCCCATTAAATGTTGGATGCCACCCATGGAGCAAAATAACCACTGAGCCCAAAAATCTTTCTCTCTCTCTCTCTATCCAATTTTCCGAAAAACATAACATGTGCTCCGGCATTTTAAGAGTAGTAATAACCTCTTGAGTGTTAAGTTCTTTTTTAAAAAAAAAAAAAAAAAATTCCTTACTATTCGATGAACCAAATGAAAAATTCACTTTTACAACAACTGTGAAAGGCGAGATTCGTATAAATGATGAAAATCCTGTATACTCCAAACATTATCCTCACCGGATGTCTTTAAAGGAAGAGGCAGAAAGACAAATTTAGGATCTGAGTTGATCAGACCATCCCGATCGCCTTATAATTCACCAGTTTGGATCGTCCTGAAAAAAATGTACGCATCCGGTGAAAGAAAATATCGCTTAGTCATCAATTATAGAAAACTTAACAGTAAAACTCAACAGCACACATTCAGTAACAAAAGCGAATAGAGACCCTATACCAACAATAAATGAAGTCCCGTCTCAGCTCGGTGAAAACAACTGGTTTAGTGTCCTTGATTTAAAAAGTGGTTTCCACCAAATCCCGCTAATAGAATCGTACATAAAAAAACCGGCGTTTTTAATAAATAATGGTAAATATGAACTTAACAAACTGCCGTTTGGGCTTAATAACGCTCCCGTGATATTCCAGAGAGCTCTTAACGATATTCTTCGTGAGCATATTGGCAAGATATGTTACGTCAACTTAGACGATATAATAACATTCAGTCGAGACCAAGTATGATGCAAGTATTACACCAACTTCATTTCAAAACAATTAGAGTCAGATTTACACAATTACAAGTAGAGGACCTTCTCAATCAAACCGATCAAGAATCGATACGTTTTCAATCTGTAAACGGAGGAAATATGAAGGGCGTCCCAAACAACAATGAAACCTGTCTTCCGACCTATCCAGCGCATACGGTTCATTTCGACATCTTCTTGACTGAAAAGAGAATTATACTTACTTCTTTGGATAAGTTCACAAAATATGCTCAGCGACATAAGATGACATTTGTGAGAATTAATCTTTTTCTTTTGCGTGTCAACGTCAGTTTTTATAACAAACCTTCCCTTAATTCAGCCTCAATATTATTTATGATGAAAGATGAGCTCGATATAAATGTCTTTACGATACCCCCGTACGCTTTCACTTAACCTTAGCGGAAATAATGAGGTGCCTCAAAGAAAACGGAACTGAATGTAACCTGGAGGAGCTGCTCGAAAGAGCAGTTAACCAATACAATCATGGTATTCACTATACTGCTAACAAAAAAACAGTTTACTTCTTCTTCGGACGTAATGTCAATTTCAAGCCGGAAGACTACGAAAAGACTAGGAAAACTAATTTTGAGAAATTAATGGACAAACAGAAGAGATATTAAATACCACAATAAAAAAAAAAACATGATTTCAAGCAGCATTTACCTTGACAGATAATATACCTGAAAGTGAATAAAAAGCTGGGAACAAAATAAAAAAATCAGCAGATATGATATACTCGAAATTGAAATTGTCATCCTTTCTTTTCTTTCTCTCTTCAGGTTCTTTACTGTAAAGCCGAAATACATATTTTAGACTACTTATCAAGTGATATAGTGGCAATAGAAACTGGAATGTCAAAAATACAAATTGGGAACTTCAAGATGATTCACGTCATAGATCTGGAGCCCTGTGAATATCTACAAAAGTGAATAATATTAGAAGTACAATAGAACACAATATCAACAAAAGTCTTCCTTCCTATCCTTTTCTTTTCCATGAACTAAATCAAATAACTAATATGTATATTAGATAGACTTAGAAAGTGGGTTTCTCCAGGTAGCACTTTGAGGGTAGCTAGACCTGGGTAAAACAGAAAGGGCGCTACGCGATATTTCCCCGGAATCACGAAACCTTCAGGAGAAAACAAAAGTAAAATCTTCCCCCGAATAGCAAAAAAACGAAGGAAAAAAAGGAGAACAAAAAAATATAAAACTGAATCTACACAATGTTATAACCGGTCCGTTGGAGCACGGCGATTTATTAAGTTTTAAATTAGCGGGACACGTCGATGGAGTGACCCCCTATTTAACAGTCCCGAACACAAAAATTGTTGTAACAGTTTGCGTCCCTCGTCTGTTCTCGAAAACTTTGCACACGCCTGGCCTATGGTATCACTATACTTAGCTTTTATCCTGGCGATGATGTGTTCCTTTCTAGCACAATCTATCGTCGTGCTACTTCCGCTCCTGTGTCCTTTCTCCTTTTATTACCATCTTTTTTTTACGACAAAGCCCGAGTCTCTACTCTATCTTTTTTTTTCTACAAAAACTACTTTAACCTGTTTTTTTCTACAAAAAATTCAAGAAAACGAATTGCTTTTCGTAATATAAAAATCGCACACACTACAACTTAGTTGACCCTTTCTAGTTGCGGGCCGTTACTGAAGTGACTTCCAGATCTTTTGCGTTCCACAACTCCCGCCAGACTCACACACAAATTCACGGTCTCGGAGTTCGCTCCCACTTCCAGTATTGATTAGGAACTCCACTGAGAGAGTTTTTGGAAGTTGCGGACCACATATTGCCCCTAACATTGGACTCTACACGAAATGAAATTACTAAAAGCAATGTTTCTTTGTCTTCTGATGCCCGGGTACTTTTCCCCTATCGTTGTGTGTTGGAATATCTGGATTGAAAGAACCGTCCGTCCCCACCCGTCGGCGACTTTCAGACGTCCTGTCTGATGCAGCCCGTTGTGAGTCTTCCGTCTATCTATGGGCTCCGACAACGGTATTCCTGATTGACCTTCTCTCGTCGTGTGTCTGCCTACTATCCTTAGGGTTTCACCGACCAGGAGGTTCGGTATCCTCTGCGCGGAAAACCGCCGGTGAAACCTATGTGAGCTGTTTTTCGAAGTCTGGCTGATGGTACCATGGCTGCCCTCCACCTCCGTCAATATGTACATACTTTATTTATGATAGTATTGATGATGCATGAAATCTTGCGGACATGAAAATAACTTAAAACTCAACTTCAATAATTTACATTGTAAGCATCCCAACCGAGTAACTCTATAAATATTAGAATATGAAAACAATTTAAAATGTAAAAAAACAGTATATGGTAACAAACTGGATAGTAAGTTATTATAAGACTTAGCGATTTGTCCTAATCATAATACTGTAGATTTTAGCGGCATAACCTACTCCAAATCATAAAAGCAAACTGTACCAGAATTAACAAGGACCATCTCCCGTCAATAGATGAAATCTTCCCAGGCGTTATCTGGCTTAACCAATTTAACGGCATACGACAACAATAATAAATTGGATTTAACGGGCACATTCCTCATAAATTTCCAAAATTCAACATTAAAAACCCAAAATAAAACTTTCATCTCTAATATCACACTTTCTACAGTAAGCCATTACCAATAATTGCTCAATTCTCAACAGTCGAATACATAGAAGAGTTGCTATCACTTGAAATGCTTAAGGAACTTCACACATATACTCGTAACACTGAAGACATCTAGTTGTTGGAATCAAAACACAATACCACTATAACAACAAATTTTGTGTTAACAATGGCCAAGGATATGGCTTGCCTTGGTTTTCACAATTTCCAGTCACCAATGTCCTTGACACCGAAAGTAAAGCAATGGAAGTTGTAACACTAGCGCAAACCAAAGTTTCCAATGCGGTCGATAAAGATCAAAAAGAATTACCACCATCAAAACCAGTTAGAATCAAACAGATTCCATATTTTCGACCATCTCAAATGAAGACGTTTAAACTTAAGCGGGGAGGAGTTAACAATCTTCCTTACTCCACATTAAAAACATCGTTCAAACGCAAATGCAGTGCGCGTCGGAGTTTCATTCGAAACGGACGTATTAATTCCTCCTCTCAGCGAAGTGCTAATAGTGTGAACATTGCCAAAAGTTCGCGTCCTGTTGATGTCGAAGACATCATGTCTTCTAACATCAAAGCAAGGAAAGTGTCTTATAGAGATAGAGACTCTACTACTAATTACTGGAGGCCACTCCAATCCCCACCAGATATCGATATTGATGATGACAATGACATCGCGATGAGTAAAAGACCGACGAAACAGGCCAAAGCGCCTGTGTTGCACCAAACTAATATTAAAATTCATAAGCTGTTAAATGAAAATAAAATTTCCTCTTATTGCACTAATAAAATGTTAATAGGAATTTGATGTCGATACTATATACGTATGTGTTCTACATAGTGTTTCTCGAGATTGGTTCCATTAGACTATTGTAATAGAACTAAATAAGAACTTTAGGTCGATTTTTAAAATGCAGGTTAAATGGGACTTTGCCAGACCGCAAACAAATAAATTGACAATGCTTCAATTGTCAAATGTGTGGACATGGCGAAAGGAACTGCAATGCAAAACCCTCAGTGCAATCTGTTCGCAAAATCACAAATCAGAAAAGTGTACGGGTAAAAGTGCAATTACATGCGCGAACTGCAACGGGCCTCATAAATCAGATGATGTTTCTTGTAAAAGTCGTCAAACGTTTTTGCAAATAAGAGAAAATCTCATAACCAAAAAAAATCCCTCACGACCCCGCGCAATTCATAAAGAAAACTCGCCCTTAATATGAGGTACCAATCTTTTCCACCACTTAGCGCGCAAACGACGCGTAAAGCTTTCTCATTATCACCACACGTACCTGATCAGCAACCGACAAATAACCCCTGGCACGTAAGAAATCCCGAAAAGGTGGTTTCCAGCAAGCTCTTTACATTGGAAGAAATCAGCGCTCTCACAACTGAGATGACAACTTTACTCAGCCAATGCAGCAGCAGATCGAAGCAATTTAATGTTATCACTCAACTTGCTATTAAGTATATTTACACTAACAAATAATGAGTGCTAGTTTTTTGCCTTCTTTAGTAATTACGTATAATATTGATGTACGTTTAGTTTCTGAAACAATGCTTACAAATGAAATTAATTTATCTAATAAAGAGTAAAAGTGCTATCGAATGGATAGAGAAAATCGAAGAGGTGGTGGTGTTGCCATTGTAGTAAGAAGAAATATACGTCACTCCTCTTTGTCCTCCGTAAATACTATGGTAGTAGAAAATGTAGGCATTGAGACTCCATTTTGCAAGGGAAACTCCATTAAAATATATTCTGTCTATTTTATCGGAGGAGCTGGTAAACTTTCAAAGCGAGCTGCCTTGAAGAGTGATTTGATAAAACTGAGAAATTGTAATAGTAAGTTTATAATTGGGGGAGATCTTGATTGTCGGCACCGCAATTGGAACTGTAGCCGTGCAAATTCTTACGATAACATACTCTTTGATCTAAATATGAATAATAACCATGATTTTATATCCGCCACAGCCAACATACATCCCTTCGAACAGTAGGTTTAACCCTTCCACACTTGACCTTTTCTGAACCAATTCGGTTGGAATTATGAGTCAACCAACTGTATATAATTATCTCAACTCAGATACTTAGTACACCTGTCATAGAAAATACCTTTATATATGATCTCAAGGCCGCAAATTCGAATAGGTATAAATCAACTCTAAAAAGGAAGTTAGAAATCGAACATGTGGAATAAATAAATCTTGTGAGTCCTCCTGTCCTTGACCAGTTAATTGAAGCCTTGAACATTTCGATTCTTGAAAGTATCCGTCCGTAAAGTAAAGTCCGCTTTGTTCATCAATTATTGTCCTTTACCACAATATATCCTTAATTTAATTAAGTTGCGAAACAAACAGGAGAAAGTGGCAACAATTCAGACAATCTCAATTGGATCAAATTCCTAAATTCAAAAATTAGAGACGAATTGGTGAAATTTAAAAATAAAAATTGGAATCAAAAACTTAGCTGCTTAAGTAAAAATAATAAGCCATTTTGGAATATAGTCAAAGTAATTAAAAAAAAATCATACTTATATTTTCAAGCATCATGGAAGCATGCAAAAATGGTTCCAATCTTAAAGCCAGGCAAAGCAGCAAGTGATCCTGTTAGCTACCGGCCTATAAGCCTCTTAAATAGCCTTAGTACGAGGGTTGACTGACCGCAACGTAAAGATAGCGGCACTCATCAATAAAAGCTAGTGAATGCTAGTTGTGCATCTTTTGACAGTTACTTATCGAAGTTTCAGTCATTTTGGAAGCGCGGTTTTTAGTTGACAGTCGTTTGAGTGAGTCGATGTGAGTGTTTTTTGTAAAAATGGAAAAAATTGTGTATCGAGCTGTTATTATGTGTATGGGGACTGTGTACCATCATTTACCATGATGAAATTTTGGCCAGCTGAATTTAAACGTGGCCGTAAGAGCTTGGGAGATGGTGAACGTTCGGGACGTCCAAAAACTGCAACCACTGACGATAACATAAGTTCACCAAATAGTGTTAGACGACCCCCGAATTAAAGTGAGAGAGATAGTAGAGGTTAAGAAAATATCCAAAGAACGTGTTTGTTACATATTATATCAAGATTTAGGCATGAGAAAGATATCCGCGCATTGGGTGCCGCGTTTGCTTGCGCTAGACCAAAAACGTGTTCGAATGAACATTTCCAACGCTCAGTTGGCGCAGTTTAGTCGCAATAAATCTGAGTTTTGGCGCCGATTAATTACTGTGGATGAAACTTTGATAAACCATTATACGCCTGAAACAAATATTCAGTCAAAACCGGCTCCAAAAAAAGCAAAAACTCTTTTTTCGGCTGGGAAAGTGATGGCCACTGTTTTTTGGGATAGTAAAGGAGTTATCTTAATCGATTATCTTCAAAAAGGAAAAACTACTACAGGAGCATACTACGCATCATTACTTGCCAAGCTGGAGGCAGAAATTGCAGAAAAACAGCCACATTTGCAGAAAAAGAACGTGCCGTCTCACACCTCAGCGGTTGCCATAGCGAAAATCCATGAATTACGGTTTGAACTGCTTGACCATCCGCCTTATTCAACAAATCTAGCCCCAAGCGACTTCTTTTTGTTCCCTCATCTAAAAACTGCGCTCGGAGGACAGAGATTTTCGTCAAATGAGGAGGCAATCACCTTCGTGAACAATTATTTTGCAGCAGAGAAAAACGCCAAGTACTATTTGGACGGGTTAGAGAGATGGGAGCATCGCTGGGAGAAGTGTGTAGAGTTACAAGGAGACTATGTAGAAAAATTAAAAAAAATTTAAGAAAAAATGTTTTGTATCATTGTTGGAAACTTTTCAGACAACCCTCGTAAATGCTTTGAAAAAACTATTAAGCACAAACTTCTCCTACATGTTGAAGAGCACAGCACAGCATCCTTCCAGCTGAACAATTCGGTTTCCGTTCTTCACACAGCACGACGCACCAGGCCTTAAGGATCAAACAGCATGTTAAACAAAACATAAATGTAGGTCAAAGTTCTGGCATGGTATTTTTAGATGTCGAAAAGGCCTTCGATACAGCCTGGCTTAAAGGACTGATCTAGAAATTGGTATGCCTCGAGTTTTCCTTGTATCCTGTTAAAATTGTTGCCTCCTTTTTAAAAAATAGGTCCTTTCAAGTCAATTTAAACATGAGCCTTTCTAACACCTATAATATTCCCGCAGGTGTTCCCCAAGCATCTGTGTTAGGGCCCATCCTATATAGCATATATACATTCGACTTCCCGCGCTTAAGAAACTGTGATTCTGCAATATTTGCAGATGACACGTGTGTTTTTTCTTCCAATGTGTTGCTGATAAAAGTTAAAATTAAAATTGTTCAATAAAATGTAGAATAAAAACATAGAATATTGTACACTTAAATATGTAAACAAACACATCTATGATAAATCTCTCATGAGATAAAATTGCATATGTCAAAATTTAACATAAAAGGAAGACATTTTGACAAAAAATAAATCATCAATTTTATAACGTTGAAGCAAACAGTTGGTTTTATTTTTAAAGTTATTTTCTCTACACAGTTTTGTACACAGTTTTTTAGACAGTACATTTTTTTTAATATAAGAAAACAGTTGATACTGTTTTCAACTAAGTACAACACGGTTAAACAAAATAACCAGCGCCAAACATTTGGTCCGTTCGAACCGAATAATTAAATAGTTAATTAGATAGTTAATTCTACTAAATATATGTATTATATGTGCGAATATAAAAAACTCGATACATCTACGTGATGGCATACAAATTTCATAAATCAAAGGAACTTAAAATTAACTTAAAATTAACTTAATTATCAACACATTGAGTGTCCAGTGCAAATCAAAGGAAGCACCCCAAACAGCATTAATTGCAACAACACCATCGACATTTGCATCCACATCAGAAGTATTTGCAACAACAACAGCAGCAATACCATCATCGTCAGCAAACAGGAGCAGCGAAACCAGGAGTATCTGGAACAACAGCAAGCGGTACCAACAACACCAGCAGTATCGACGGCAAGCAGATCACCTTTCAACAAAACCCTGAAAAGAAGAACACAAAGTGAGTACCAACTCTTTTTTAAATATTCTAATTGTTCATAACTCACATAAAAAAAAAAAATAAAAATATATAAAATATTTGAAATGTCTGCTGAACTCCTTACTGATGTTTTGGTGCAAGTCAAGAGAGACTTCACCAGCTTTAAGAAAACGGGGGAATCCCGTCGTACTAAAAATTATCTCTCTACACGACTTTCGTTGCTGGAAGAGAATCTAGCAGCAGCACAACGGCACTACGAAGCAGGCAGGAGCGTTGAAAAACTGGAAGAAAAGAAAAAGCTGGAATTCATTTCAATTATGGAACAAACTCGGGAAACTTACCTTGAGTTCAGGTGTGAATTGCTTGATGGGTTGGATAGGTATTCTGGCGCGCAAAGTTCTCTTTCAGACTCAACGTTGGCAACAAATATTCCTCACAGCAAAGATATACGTCTCCCTAGAATTAATATTCCTGAGTTCTCTGGGTGTTACACGAAGTGGCGCTCGTTTCATGATATTTTTGTATCGCTCATTCATTGCAACACGTCTCTGGGAGGCATCCAGAAGCTCCATTACCTAAAGTCAAGTCTCACAGGTGAAGCGGCGAGACTTCTGCAACATTTGGCACTAGATGCAGGGAATTATGAGAAAGCATGGGAACTTTTGAAGGCAAGGTACGACCACAAGCGTGTTTTAGTGAGCTCACAGCTGCAACTCTTCTTCAATCAAGTGACACAAACGAAGGAAACAGCGGATGGTCTTAAATCACTCATGGACACTTCTTTGGAGAGTATCTACGCGCTCAAAAATCTTGAGATCGCCAAGCCATGTCCGAAATCGCAACCAGCAGCTAGGACATACCACACTGTAACAAATTTTAATCAATTTCAGTATAAGGTATGCAAAAACGGGCAACACTCGTTAAGAAAATGTAAGCGATTTCTGGGGATGGACGTGACGAGGAGGCAACAGACTGTTCGGCAAACAAAGGTCTGCGACAACTGTCTGGCTTACAGCCATACTACCCGAAACTGTCCAAGTACTAAAAATTGTTACTTTTGTCATCGGAGGCACCACTCTTTACTACACATCAATTTTTCAAACAACACAGAAACAATGCCACAGCTTCAACAACATAACAAACAACACAAAGAGACACAAATGAACCCAAATGCAGACTCCTTTAATCCCACGCAAGGAGACCATCCCTCTGGATCCGGACAAGTTCGAAACACCTTTCACACTTCACACACATACCAGTATAATTCAAAGGTTTTGTTGGCAACTGCGGTTGTGAAGGTATTATCAGCCAATGGTAAGTACGTTGAACTTCGCGCACTAATCGACCCAGGTTCCGAGGCTTCGTTTATTTCAGAGTCTGCTACTCAAATCCTTAAGCTGCCAAAGCAAAACACATTCGTACAGATATCAGGGTTAGGGAAGGTCAGCAGCGGCACTACCAACAAATACGTGGATCTAAAATTCGCGTCTCGACGTTCGACGTTTGAAGGTTTTACCAAGGCCTTTGTCTTCAAGTCGTTGACTGGCCTTCTTCCGGCCCACCAAACAACAATGTACGAGTGCAGGCACTTAAAGAATCTGGAATTAGCAGATCCTCTGTTCCATACTCCAGCACCCATCGATTTGCTGCTTGGCAGCGAAGTTTATGCAGACATAATCATGCCAGACATCGTTCGGAGTACCGAACCCGGTATGCCAATAGCCCAAAAGACACAATTAGGTTGGGTAGTTTTGGGAAAGGTCTCGGAGACACCTTTAAAACTCCGGACCTTCACTCAAAATGTAAGTCTCGACAAGACTTTAAGAAAATTCTGGGAAATCGAAGAGTTACCGTTTCCCGCTCAAGCCTCAAAAGAGGACATCGAGTGCGAAAGGCACTTTCTAGCAAACACCACAAGACGAGCTGACGGCCGCTATGAAGTGGCATTACCTTTCAAGATAGGGAAACATCCAGCTTTGGGGTCAAGTAAGGAAGGAGCTTTACGACGATTTTCATATCTTGAAAGACGTTTCCAGAGAGATGCAGGACTGAAAGAAAGCTACACCGAGTGTATTAGAGAGTACTTAACACTCGACCATATGGAAGAGGTAAATGTTGAGAGGGAGCTTACCTTCACCACACCACACCACTATTTTTTACCACATCATGCTGTTTTTAAGGCAGCCAGCTCCACAACTAAACTGCGAGTCGTATTCGACGCGGCATTCAAAACGTCTGATGGAACATCGCTGAATGAGCATTTACTGGTAGGTCCCATATTACAAAGAAACATAGTAGATATCATTTTAGGATGGAGAAGATATCAACACACCTTCACGGCGGATATCGAAAAAATGTACCGTCAGATCTTTGTTAAAAAAGCGGACAGTTATTACCAAGTGATCTTTTGGAGGGATTCCAGTGGCCAATTAAAAACTTTTAGGCTGAAGACGGTAACTTTTGGCACCACAAGCGCTCCATACCTAGCCATAAGGGTCCTGCAAAATGTAGCCAAAGACGAAATGGCCAACTATCCGATCGGAGCACAGACGGTTCTTGAAGAAATGTATGTCGACGACCCAATTAGTGGAGATGATACGAGGGCGGGTCAATAAGTCCGTGACTTTTGGATTAAAACAGATTTTTTGATAAAAAAATAATTTTATTTTTCAACGTAGTCTCCCTTGAGCTCTATACACTTTGTCCAACGCTTCTCCAATTTTTTTATCCCTTCCAAAAAAAATGATTTGTCGAGGTCCTCAAAATGACGAGATGACTTCATCATTGGAGTCAAATCTTTTTCCACCAAGCCATTTCTTCAGGTTTGGGAACAAGAAGTAGTCGCTCGGAGCCAAATCTGGAGAATAGGGTGGATGAGGGAGCAATTCATAGCCCAATTCATGGATTTTTGCCATGGCAACTGCACTTGTGTGCACCCTTGCATTGTCTTGGTGGAAAAGAACTTTTTTCTTGGCCAAATGAGGTCGTTTTTTTTTCAAATCGTCATTGAATCGGTCCAATAAGTTGGCATAATATTCCCCATTGATTGTTCTTCCCTTTTGAAGGTAGTCAATGTGGATTATCCCGCGTGCATCCCAAAAAACAGTCGCCATAACTTTATTGGCTGACAAACCCACCTTGGCCTTCTTTGGCGCCGATTCACCCTTAGAAACCCACTGTTTTGACTGTTGTTTGTTCTCTGGTGTGTTGTGATGGATCCATGTTTCGTCCACGGTTACAAAACGGCGCAAAAACTCCTCCATATTGCGATTAAACAACGCCAAACCTTCCTGTGAAGTTGTTACACGATTGCGTTTGTGGTCGACTGCGAGCAAACGCGGCACCCATCTTGCGGAAAGCTTTCTCATGCCCAAGTGATCATTCAAAATTGAAACCACTGAGCCATGCGAGATCCCTACGGCTTCCACAATCTCTCGCACTTTCAATCTTCGGTCGGCCAACACCATATCGTGAATTTTTTCGATTGTTTCGGCATCTTCAGTGCTTGTACGGCCACAACGAAATTCAGTAAACCACTTTTTTACCATTGAAATCGATGGTGCAGAGTCCCCATAGTATTTATCAAGCTTAGCCTTGGTCTCGGTAATGGTTTTTTTTCGCAAGAAATAATGCTTAATAAGCATGCGAAATTCACTTTTTTCCATTTTCTCCTCAAATTAGTGAGTAGTCTGATAAAAATAGCTGTCAAACACAAACTAACTGACGCAGCAAGTTTAAATTTTGACAGGAGTCAACTGACAAATGCCTGTTGACAGGAGCAGTGTTGCTGTTTCAGTAAAGAGGTCAGAAATTCAAAAATGCACGGAATTATTGACCCGCCCTCGTACTGTTGAGGGTGCTCGAACCAAACGAGAAGAAGTCCGTAAACTACTTTCCTCCGCCGGGTTCAAGTTAAGAAAGTGGACAAGCAACACAAGAGCCTTAATTGAAGACATACCACCACAAGACCGCGAAATGGATTACCAACTTCCATTTGAATCATCAGTGCATGTCAAAACCTTGGGCATAAAATGATTTCCAGCTAAGGATTGCTTCTCATTTCAGGTAACCCATCTACTCATAGAAGAAACGACCAAAAGAACCATCCTCTCAGCTATAGCCAAGTTGTTTGATCCGCTTGGCTGGATTTCGCCATGCGTGATCAAAGCCAAATTAATTATGCAACAACTGTGGGGAAGAGGAACAGAATGGGACCAACCAGTGCCTGAGGACATACAAATCCAATGGAAGACTCTACGTAACGATCTTCTAGTACTAGAACAAGTAGAGATTCCTAGGTGGATCAACAGCCACGGAGCTGCAGAATCATCGAGCTGCATGGGTTCAGCGACGCATCAATCAAAGCATATGGAGCGGCAGTGTACATCCGGGTATGGAATGAACAAGGCACACGCAGATGCATCTTCTGATGTCGAAGACGAAGGTAGCTCCACTAAAAACAGTAAGTCTTCCGCGTCTCGAACTCTGTGGGGCAGTTCTGCTGGCGACATTGATGGATCACACAGCAAAGATCTTCAACGTACCACGTCAGCATTGGTATGCGTGGTCAGATTCCACCATAACTCTTGCCTGGATTCGGGCTCCATCTTCCAGCTGGACTACATTCGTTAGCAACAGAGTCTCCGAAATCCAACGACTAACAGACTCGCAGATGTGGAAACATATACCAACACAACATAATCCAGCAGATCTGGCATCGCGAGGACTTTTGCCATCGGAACTAAGGGGCAATGACTTATGGTGGAATGGCCCAGCCTTCATGAGAGACCAATGGAACTTCCCAATCCCAGAGCAACCAACAAACATCAACACGGAAGAGGAAAGACGAACAATTAAGACTCATGTCGCCACAACACAAACACAAACACAGACACAACATAACATAGTAGGAGAAACTATCACCAAATTCTCCAGACTGCACACGATATTACGCGTGTTGGCTTACTGCCAACGATTTATTTCCAACTGCAGATCAGGTTGCAAAAAATCTGGTCCTTTGCAACCAGAAGAGTTGAACACCGCATCACAGATGGCAATAAGATCGGTGCAAAAGGACATGTTTCCTGAGGACTTAACAAAACTGCACGACAGTCCAAAGGCAACATCAGCACTTAAGTCATTGAATCCCTTCATAGATGCAGATGGAATTCTTCGCGTGGGGGGAAGGCTTCAAAACTCGAACTTGACATATAACCAAAAACACCCAATTATCCTAAAGTCGAACCACCATTTCACCAAAACTCTATTGAAAGACGCACACGAAAAAACGCAACACGGCGGTATCCAGCAAATGACAGCATATATTCGGACAAGGTATTGGATCATCCAAATAAAGCAGTGTGTAAAGCACACCATTCACTAATGCGTCAAGTGTTTCAAACACAAGGCCAAAGCAATGACGCAACTTATGGCGAGTTTACCAGCAGCACGGGTTCGGATAGCAAGACCATTTACGAACACAGGGGTCGACTATGCTGGACCAATAGACATAAAAACGTGGAAGGGAAAAGGTGCAAAAACACTAAAAGGCTACTTTGCCATTTTTATATGTCTCGCAACAAAGGCAATTCATTTGGAGGCAGTGAGTGATCTCACTACACAAGCCTTCCTAGCAGCCTTTAGACGTTTCACGGCACGAAGGGGCATCTGTAGTGAAATATTTAGTGATTGTGGCACAAACTTCGTCGGGGCTAATACAGAGCTGAAAAAATGGATGAAAGACGCGAGGAACGAATGGAAAGAAATCGCAGACACCCTAAGCAACCAAGGTACGAAGTGGAACTTCATTCCCCCAGCTTCTCCACACTTCGGTGGACTATGGGAAGCAGGAGTGAAATCTGTTAAGCACCACTTAAAAAGTGTTGGAGGAGACCATTTACGAACACAGGGGTCGACTATGCTGGACCATTAGACATAAAAACGTGGAAGGGAAAAGGTGCAAAAACACTAAAAGGCTACTTTGCCATTTTTATATGTCTCGCAACAAAGGCAATTCATTTGGAGGCAGTGAGTGATCTCACTACACAAGCCTTCCTAGCAGCCTTTAGACGTTTCACGGCACGAAGGGGCATCTGTAGTGAAATATTTAGTGATTGTGGCACAAACTTCGTCGGGGCTAATACAGAGCTGAAAAAATGGATGAAAGACGCGAGGAAATCTGTTAAGCACCACTTAAAAAGTGTTGGAGGAGACCATTTACGAACACAGGGGTCGACTATGCTGGACCAATAGACATAAAAACGTGGAAGGGAAAAGGTGCAAAAACACTAAAAGGCTACTTTGCCATTTTTATATGTCTCGCAACAAAGGCAATTCATTTGGAGGCAGTGAGTGATCTCACTACACAAGCCTTCCTAGCAGACTTTAGACGTTTCACGGCACGAAGGGGCATCTGTAGTGAAATATTTAGTGATTGTGGCACAAACTTCGTCGGGGCTAATACAGAGCTGAAAAAATGGATGAAAGACGCGAGGAACGAATGGAAAGAAATCGCAGACACCCTAAGCAACCAAGGTACGAAGTGGAACTTCATTCCCCCAGCTTCTCCACACTTCGGTGGACTATGGGAAGCAGGAGTGAAATCTGTTAAGCACCACTTAAAAAGTGTTGGAGGAGACCGGAAGTTAACATTCGAAGAATTCAGCACGCTTCTTACGCAAATAGAAGCATGCCTGAATTCAAGGCCTCTGTGTCCTCTTTCCGACAACCCAGAAGACTTAGAGGTGATCACTCCCGCGCACTTTCTAATCGGCGAAACACTAAACGCGATACCTAGTGAAGACACATCGACAAACAACATCAACACAATCGACAGATGGAAGAGGGTTCAAGTTTTAACAGACAGCTTCTGGAGGAAATGGAGCACTGAGTATTTAGCGCGTCTACAACAACGGCCGAAATGGACGAAACTTGAAGAAGAACCCAAGGTAGGCGATCTGGTTCTCCTTAAAGACGAACGGTTGCCAGCGACACAGTGGATGCTCGCACGAATAACTCAGTTGCATCCAGGAAACGATGGACACGTTCGTGTTGTCACATTGAAAACACAAACATCCACATTGAAAAGGCCAATCACAAAACTATGTTACCTACCAACGAACAAAACCACACAAGAACAGCAAATTATTTAAACTTTTATAAATAAAATAAGTAAAAACTTCAAATAAAATCACAACACTCAGGGCAAAGGTAAACAAAAAAAACATCGCTCATACAATAACACCATAAATATCATCATACCGATCGAACTGAAAACATAAACAATAGCCACAAATCATCTCATCACAATAGTCCAAACATTCATCTTAAAAATAAACCAAACACATACAGTCCATTAAAAATTTCAACAATTAAACTAAATATATCATTCTTTAAACCTATAAAATCAAAATTAAAATATATCACAACTTGTCTCGCATCATAACCATCTATCATCGGCCATAATTATTTCGCACCATACATACATACCACATTCATACACAACACATAGCAATCAATCAAAACACAATCCCCAAAATAATAAAATAAAAATTTATATATAATACAGAAAAATATGTTAAGAGGTACAAATCATAAATATCACTCACATCAAAAAATATATTTCACACACAATAATTACAAAGAAAATAAATAAATAAATAAATCAAACAATTTCGCATAACACAAAAAAAACAAATGGTACCGGTAAAATGCGTAGAGATCGCGATACGCACAACACTTCACACAATATAAATAACACAATATCAATACAATAATAAATAAAGATAAATAAATGAAAATATAAAATTAAAACAACACTCACCTGAATTTTCAACACCGACGACACCATAAACGAATTAAACTTAAAAAACAAAAAAAATTCCCGCACCAAAAAACTGAATTTAAACACACAATATCAATTGGCTATCATTGCCAATATTCATACACTACGAGTACAATTGATCAATGAATAGCCATCGTAATTTAATCACGCACTCTTCTTCAAATACGCAATTAAAGAAAGTAGTGCAAAGAGGACAACACTACACAATCGAAACTAATAGCAAAACATCAGCATACACATTCAGCCATTTAAGTATTGGGGTGCTCTTTTCACTTTTGTGTTTCAAAGTGTTTCGTGTTGTCTGTCCTTTTTGCAAAATTTATTAATTTGGTTTTTTTTACTTTCATGTGAGCCTTCAAAGAAGGTGTAGTAGATCATCGAGCCAAAGGGTGTTCAAGTACAAACCTGAAAATAATTGCGAACTCTGTTCACGGCGGGGAGAATGTTGCTGATAAAAGTTAAAATTAAAATTGTTCAATAAAATGTAGAATATAAACATAGAATATTGTACACTTAAATATGTAAACAAACACACCTATGATAAATCTCTCATGAGATAAAATTGCATATGTCAAAATTTAACATAAAAGGAAGACATTTTGACAAAAAATAAATCATCAATTTTATAACGTTGAAGCAAACAGTTGGTTTTATTTTTAAAGTTATTTTCTCTACACAGTTTTGTACACAGTTTTTTAGACAGTACATTTTTTTTAATATAAGAAAACAGTTGATACTGTTTTCAACTAAGTACAACACGGTTAAACAAAATAACCAGCGCCAAACACAATGCTTTTGGTTTTGCAATTGAAACCAATTTGCAATCAGCGTTAAGAACCCTTAGTAGTTATTACTATAAGTGGAAAATAAAAATTAATGCTCCAAAATCGCAGGCGATCTTCTTTACAAGGAAGAGAAAAGCCTGCTTTTTACCAAGTCTCACTTTAACTATAGATGGAACCAGTCGGTAAAATATCTCGGTGTAATAATTGATAATAGGGTCACATTTGATCCTCATATTTGCTATGTTATTGAAAAGATGAATAATACAATTAAAACTCTCTACCCCTTTATAAACCGAAAATCAAAGATAGGTACAGAAAATAAAATCATCCTGCACAAAGTCATTTTCCAAGCCATAATGTTTTTTGTAGCTCCAGCTTGGAGTAGTTGTGCAAAAACCCATAACATTAAACTCCAAAGGATGCAAAATAAAATACTAAAAATGATGCTTAACCTATCATGGCATTATTCTGCCAACCTTCTTCACGAAATAGCAAATATTGATTTTGTATCAGATCGCATTAGTAAGTTAGGAAACAATTTCCGCCGATCATACGAGTTAACAGACAATATCCTAATAACAAGCCTAATACACAATTAATTACTTATTAGATCAATATTATAACTTGTATAAACTTCATTTATCTATCAATATAACTGTTTAACTGTTAATTGCTTTCTAATTAATTATTTACTCATATATTATTTGTTCATTTGTTATTAATTAGTTTAATTCATTTATTTATTTATTTATTTATTTATTTATTCTCTTATGTTATGTCATTTTTTTCTTTTTATTTATTTATTATCTTATGTTATGTCCTTTTTTTTTTTTTTCTTTTATTATTTATTTTGTTAATTGCTTACATACTTTTTGTTAATGTATTATTTATTTATACACCTATTTATATATTTTCGTACTTATTACCTGGTTTGTTATTTACTTAAATATTATTTGCTATTATTTGTTAAATTATTAGTTATTTGAACACCTATTCATTTTTTACTTGTACATATTTATATTGGTTAATTTTTTGTTTTTGTTATTGTACCACTTATGGTAGCCTTGTTATATAGGGTCCGCCATCTAACGTTTTTTTTTTCAACTAGTGCTTATTTCGTGAATGGTAACACTTAGCTCATGTCTGATTTGACAGATAATTAGTTTTATCCTTCCGCTGAACGAATATGGTTGTGTATACGCTTGAACAACGCTTCGCTAAGTGGGCCTGCGATCGACTTAGAGAAGATGCCGATTTTGCTAAAAAAATCATCTTTTCAGATGAAGCTCATTTTGATCTTGGCGGGTATGTAAACAAGCAAAATTGTCGCATTTGGGGCACAGAAAACCCGCACGCATACATTGAAAAGCCGATACACCCAAAACGAGTCACTGTTTGGTGCGGATTTTGGTCCAGAGGCATAATTGGGCTATTTTTCTTCGAAAATGAGCAAGGAATGGCCGTTACAGTCAATGGCGATCGTTATCGGGCCATGTTGAACGAATTTTTGTTCACAAAAATTGAAGAGGAGGATATTGGCAACATTTGGTTTCAACAGGACGGCGCTACGTGCCACACAGCCGAAGCTACACTCGATGTTTTGCGCCCTGTTTTTGAAGATCGCATTATCAGCCGCAGAGCTGATGTCGTTTGGCCATCCCGGAGCTGCGATTTGACACCATTGGACTATTATTTGTGGGGTGCCGTAAAAGATAAGTGTTACGCCGACAAGCCAGAGACAATTGACGCTTTAAAGGACAATATTTGTGAAGCCATTGATGAAATACAGCTGCACACAATCGATAATGTGCTTAAAAATTGTACCGATCGTGTAGGCTACTGCATGGCCAGCCTAGGCAGCCATTTGAATGAAATTATTTTCCATTATTAACCGGAAGGATTGTACTTTCAAATAAAAAAGGAAATTTGAGAAAATATTCAGTAGTTTTTTTTTATAGCATTTTCAAAAAAAAAAAACCATTTTTGGCGGACCCTATATAAGTATATTATATTTATTATACACGAAACAACTGTGATATTTTATATGAAGGTTTTTGAGTAGCTTTTCCTTCCACTATTTGTTTCAACATTTAGCTTGCACTCATTATCCATATTTTTCATAAGAAAGGCGAATAAATGCCGGATCTATGTACATTACCATTTAAATAATATCAATGTAAACATTTATGCTACAATAAACTAAACTAAACGCAAATGCACCTCAGCACATTCCTAAAGATTCATTTTACTCGTACTTTAACCCATAATATCCACATTCACTATATTCCAACTTACAATAGAGCCACGTTCCAGGTAGTAATGTTTCTATTTAAGAAGAGCTAATTTTCCTGTTCTAGGCAGTGCTGGTTGTCATAAAGTCTGCCAGAGTCTGCTAACTCGTAGCATAAGCCATAAGAGAAAACACTCGTCTTTTTTTTTTATATATAATTTACGCGCTCCTAAGGGGTTATGAATACCCTTTTACTGTTGCCACGGCGCGGGCGGAAAGATAGAAGGAGGAGAAAGGAAAGCATTGTTGTGATGTAGTGGTTTGAAACTCAGGTGTGTTTGGTTTCGATATTGGCTCTCCAGGGGTGGGAGTCCGAATAGGACGGAGAGATTTTCTTCACTCGGAATGATTCCGGTTGTGAATTTTAACGGTTGATTTGTGCTTGAAAACCCTACAACAGCCAAATCTACATGTCAGTGTTATGCCTTCACACGCAGATTTTTCTGACTGAGTTCCAATTACACAAATGAAAACTTTTGTCGTGGCTAAGATTCGAACCTTGACCCTCCGAGTGAGAAGCGATTGGTAGTACCACTACACCACGGCCACCCCGAAAGTCTTGAAAGTCAAAGTGATTCTATTTTTATTGATGATAATATGCAACTTATACTCGTATACTAATCCATATCATATGGATACATCGAATATATTTTCGGATCACAAGGTGTCAAACAATCCATGAAACTGAATTGAGCCAACGACTAACAGTGTACACTGTGGCGCGTCACCGAAAGCAAAACAATGCAGTGTGTTTGCATAACATTGATGTCGTATATGATGTATTCATGTTTGTCGGTGTTCTAGCGGTGTCATCTGTTTGTATTGACTACATTGAATTGCATTATACCATTTGAACTGTTCCATTCATTTTATTTCAAGTAACACTCATAGCTTGAAAAGTAAAATGAATGAATCACATGATATTTGATTACTAATTGAGTATTTCACCCATTTTCAACGAAACACTTAGTTTCATAAAGAACGGATATTTATAAATGGGTATTCATAAAAATAGTGTACAATACACTGAGCACACTGAGTACACCTTTGCAAGCCAAAGAAGAGTTTCTTAAATGGCAGAATAATGGGAAATGACGATTATGAAAAGGAAGGGCAATAGAAAAAGGCAGAATGATGGCAATACTTACGTATGTAATTCGTAATTTATGTATAATAAAATAAACAAATTTGATTTAATTTTTTTTTTAAATATTTTTTTATAACAGTTCTTTGAGATCCTTACAAATTTCAATTTGATTTATATTGGAATGTAAAAAACATTATTATTAACCAAAACTGAGTCAAATCTAATTAAACAACGTTTTTCTGAAATTAACATTCTGGCTGAAGAAAAGATGCGCTCAGAAGCAGCACTATTTGCTGGCGTAGCTAATATTTTGCAACTAACTCCAACCAAAAGTGACAATTTGACTTGGTGCAAGTATCAAAATCTTCGTGATAAATTTATTTTATTTGCTTTTTTCGCACTGTAAGATGTTTGCACCTACATGTCCAAAGCTAGAAACCAACTAGACTTTGTAATAATTTTATTCAGTGTCCTCAGTGTATTTTTTCCATTAAACATTGCACCCGATTGGCTCAAGCCATTGTAAGTACCCAAGCGTGGAAGAGAATGAAAACAGTACACTCCTTTTGATATCAGGTTACCGAGTATTGTATAGTAACTGCCTCTAATGGTGTGGGTACTCTAATTCACTGTACACTTAGTTGAATAATGACAGTGAATAGAGTAGACTGAATTACTGCACTCGTTTGGTGAGAGCAAATGAATGTATTCATGCAGACCTGTAGTATAGACCCACTATAAGGTAGATATTGCTGACACTGCGTCTGGAGCCAAAAATTCCATATCCCATTTCAAATATTTTTCCACATTCTTTATTTCCCATATTCCGCACAGTCTTTAATTTAGGCGATAAGTTTTATTTTGCAATTTGTTAAAGTTAGTTCTTAACTAATTTTTTAATGAAAATTAAAGTGTAGAAATTTAATGTACATGTGTATATGCATCTAAAATACAAGCAAGCAGCTGTTAAATATGGGTATTGTCTTGTATACCTAAGAAGAAACACCAAAACTTTTCTTGAATGAATTCGAACTTTAGCTTTTTATTAGTGGGCGAGATAAGTTTAATGATAAACCAAAAAGCAGAATATCAACTTTTATTGGAATACATAAGCATGAGTACGAATTTTGAAACCATATGTTTTCCCAAATAAACATTTTATTTTTGGAAATGGTTTAAATCAATTTAAATCAATTGCAAATAATCCTTCCTTGCAATTTACGATTTCTTCTTTTAAAACTATGCAGAGCCCGCTTTTTGAACTATGAGTATCATGCATGAAATGCACGTAAAATGAAATGATGAAGATCAACGTGCTTGCCTATTAAATCAGTAAAAAGTATGTTATAATATAACAAATTAATGAATATAAGGGGGAATGTTTGAGTAAATAATAACCAGTTTCAATTATGGCGGCGAAAAAGGTAACTTGTATTTAAGGCATCGTATACCAAGTGGCCTTTCTCTTTCGTTTGGCTGTGCATAGACAAACTACCACTTTTACCCAACGCACAATGAACACTGTCTTTTTGTGGTTCTGTTAGTAAATCCCAATTAAATTTTTCTTTCGTGTTCAAAATGTTTTTCTTTCTTTCTTGCTGAGTAAGGTTGAAATATGTAATCAGTCTTGCATATATAAAAGAGAAGTTAATAAGATTGACAGCAGTAGCTGATATGATATCAATGACATTATCGTGTTTCACACAATTTTATCAGCGCATTACAAGATATCGGTGAGATTCTGTTGACCTTTATGAAACAGCGGTCGTTCTTCATCGTCAATACACACAATCTGACAATCATGTACATATGTACATATATAGCTGGTTTTTGTAGATCCTGTTACGTGCAGTAGGCCGTCCGTTTGCTTGTTCTTCTCTAAAAATTTACTTCGGATTTTGTTGGGCTGGCGCATTTTTTTGGCAACTACGAAGTCGTCTTGGCATCAATGACACCGATCTTCAGAACTTAATTAGATTACTCAGGTGTTTGTTTGATTGGGTCTAACCTGGTGGTGGTGGAGCTTAAGGGAAAGTATTGGAACAAACAAATCGATATCACAAAGCTACGAGTATATGCAGTTTGTACCATTCTATTCACAGGAGTATTAAATTTCATTATGGTATCCGATATCTTAACATTCTGGTCAGAAGTTCGTTACACCCCTAATGGGTGTGCGACAAAGGATAAAGATCTAACATATATTAGCGTTACTGGAATTCATTCGGAACTGTACCGGACTGTTAATGCACCCAGTTAGCAACTGATACTGAAGTGCATTATCTCCTCGTTTTAGAAAAGGAGAAGATTTATCAGTTTTTGGCGATCTATGTAAGGATGCCCAAAGTGCGGAATAAGGTCACTGTCGTATATAACCCATAAGTCGCTTATTGAGGCAACACGGGGTATCAACTCATTACCAGTCAAATATAATACGGGTGGGTGGTGAAAAACGTTCACACGAATAAATGATATCTTGGCATTTACTTACATTCAACTGCAGATAATATTGTTTGCACCAAATTGGGAAGCTACTCGCTTCATTTCGCAGTGCATAATATTAAAAAGCTTATAGATATTCATGTCATATTTATAAACACAAATCTGATATGTACTTTTAAATAATGAAATCTGCATCATTGATTGTCAAGATGAAGGTCAGTGAACCGAGGTGATATCTGAAAAAGATGAACTTAAGCGGACATCGTATTGGCGTCCTGTTAAATAACATTTTATTCACAATATAAACCCAAGTTGGAGACCGAGAGCTTTAACTTTAAAATTTAATTTAAGCTTTCATTGAAATCGCTAGCAAAAACATAAATTTCTTCTCGTCTTTCAAGAACAAGTGTACACAAGGATATTCAGATATGGGTTTCATCTCTCCCAAGAGGTTGGCATATTATTTTAAGATGATTGTAGGTAAACCATCGAGATCGGGAGATTAATAGTCCTTGAGTGAATTTATATTCTCCTCTATATATGACACGGTTATATTAAAGGAAGCTAATTAAATGTTGGCGCCTCTACTCATTTAAGTGAAATAGATAAGGTTGAGTTTTTTTATTATGGATGGTAAACGATTGGCTAAAGACCTTGGGAAGTTAGTTCGAAAATGTTTCAGGGTTATACACCCTGAATGACTCGAACTGCAACCAATTTCAGACTGCCATAATTTCCAAACCGTTCATGACAGTGAGCTCAAATTTTGACACATGACAGATAATTTTATTATTTACAAGCCTTTTAAACGATTTGCGTCTCAGTTGTGTCGAAAAATTTTTATCCGCGATGGAATTAAAACGTGATTGCTTTATATTTGGCTGGAAAACCACAAGTAGCTATCATTAGAGCCCTCCAGCACCTCAACGTGAATAAATCAGTTGTGTCTCAACCATAGCTCATTACTGTGATACTGGCAGCGTTGCTAAACGAGGTGGTCATAAAAAAACAGCAACATCGGCAGAAATGGTTCGGAAAGTGAATGCTCGAATTGAGCGAAATCCGCGTCGAAGTGGAAGAAAAATGGCTCGTGAGCTCAACATATCGTTGGAACGGGTGCAACACATACTGAAAAATTATCTTGGGCTCAGTGGTGGCATCCAACATTTAATGGGAAGACTAAATCTTGGTGGAATTTGGCTTGATGTTGATTTCTATTCAACTACACGTCTTACTTGATTTTCGTTAACTGAAAAAATGGATGATGTGTTTCGGGCGAGGCTAGGATTCGAACACCGAGCCTTCCGATTTGAAAGCCAGTCCACCAACCACTTGAGCCACGGCCACCCTGCATTTTTCTGTATTTATAAATTTGAAAAAAACCTTTGGAAATAGAGGTGGATTCGGATTGTATTTTATCTACTCGTAAGTAGTCCTTGTAAAGTACGAGTATACCGCAGAACTGAGAGAAAAAGATTAGAGCTTGGTGGTAAATGGTGGGGTTAGATCTAGGGCGAGATTTAAGATATGTGTCTAATAGCAAAGAATATATAATTACCAAGAAGACGCATCTCATACAAATTTTTGCTCTGAAAATTTTTGTATGGCGGGTTCTAATATCACGCTCTCAGAGCTTTTGGTTTTATTCTCGCAGGCACACACAGGCAGGCATACTTTGGGTCTCATTCGCTTCGTTGATGCGCCCGTAGGTGCAAGTGAGTGTTGGAGTTATTTTCAAGATGTTTAGCGTTGCTTGCGTTTTTCGTAAGATTCATGCACTGCACTGTCTTCTCCAGAAGCGAAGATGTTCCAATTTCCACTTCTGGATACGCCTATGGGATAAATTTGGAGAGAAAAATGTGATATTATTGTAAATAATTCCACTTCACTTTTTCCCTCAAGATATTGGACATAAGAAATTAAAAAAAGGAGCTGTTCCACTGTTGAATTTAAACGTTCATGTGGATAATGATGGTCCTGAGAATTTTTTTTATTTAGAAGAATTACCTCAGAGAAGGAATTCTTCGTGCAGCAATCTATCTATTGTTTGTTCAAAATGCAAAAAATTAATTTAAACTGCTGCCATGTACAAAAAAAAAATATTGCTTTAGAAAAGCAAAATAAAAATTTAAAAAATTAACTTAAAGATGCTTTAAAAAATATGAATTTGTACAAGAAAAGAACGTTTAAACATGTTACTAAATCAAGTATCATTAAAACTTATATAAGCTCTTTAAATACTCGTATAAGCGAAGAGTTGAAAATATTTTGCAAGTTGCTCATAAGTAAGCGGCCCAAAGAATATAGCGATGAGGTTATGTGGCTTGCACAAAATATTTTCTATGTTTCGAAAGCCACCTATACATTCAACCTGGGCTTATTGATAATGCTATTGAAGAGTTAAAATTACATATTAAGTTAATGGATGGGAGGGACAAAGGCAATGTTGTGCTACTCTTTGATGAAATCGCAATAAAAAGAGAACTTAGGTACAACTCAAAATTAGATTTAATAGATAGGTTTGAAGATTCAGGCTTTAGGCGAAATTCGAACATTGGTAAGCAGGTTTGTGTTTTTATGGTCAGGAGTTTATTTTCTTATTGGAAGCTTATTTTTAATTACTTTGTAACCGAAAATGGCTTATCAGGTGAAGATTTGAAAATAATTTTATTAAAAAAAATACGAATTCATTCCGAATTAGAAATTACAGTAAGGGCAGTTCTATGTGACCAAGGATCTTCTAATAGAAAAGCTTATAGCCTCTTAGGAGTTTTGCATGCGAAACCATACATATTCATTAATTGCATTAAAATCGTATGTTTATATGACTTTCCAGATTTGATAAAAGCGTTGCGTAAGTGTCGGTTGAAATCGGATCTTAATACTCCTGATGGCTTTCGAAGTTGTCAAAGAGCTTTGGCACCTAGAACAAAATGGCAAAACAAGAATGTGTCCGAAACTAACAAGTCAACACATATTTCCTGCTGATTTCGATAAAATGCGAGTCAAAAATGCAACTCAATTTTAGCAAAATTGATCAAGTTTTTTACTGCATAGCGGTTCTCTAAAATCCGACAATTTTTTTAGATCAGCCATACAAAAAAATAATTGCGCTCATAATTTTTAAAAACTTTTAAAAGTTACATTGCTCAAATTTCCTTGGTTCAACAATCAAAAACTGTTTATTTTTGGAAAGGGATTGAACAGTCTATAAACGGAGTACTACAACTTGCCGATGATTTATTTAACGAACTGAATCTGAAGACATTTTTTCCTACTAGCCTAGCGTTTGAACCAACATGCATTGGAAAATTTATTCGCAGTTATAAGACAGAAAGGCGGAAACAATCAAAACCCATCTCTATATGAGTTCAATATTATTGCAAGAGTGATGGCTACTAACATATTTCAATCTAGTTCTTTGAGCAATTGCGAAGAGGATAACGATTCCATGCTTAATATTATTAGATATTAGAAAATGTTTCTTTATCCACCTCAACGGCTCAAAATGATCAGCAATATGACAAGAAATTGCCTGATTTTCATATCCTCGAAAAATATCCTGATTTCTTCGTTGGCGATCATTTTGAAAATGAAGATATTGAAATGAAAATTGGTTTGGTATCAATGAGGTATTTCATAGACTACATACATGTTGCGCTAGAAAAGTGATGAAGTAATAAGCGCTCCATGTGAACTTTTCTTATTTCAAAAAAATTACAGCCGCAACTCAGATTTTGGGAACCTTAATGCGCCATCTGATCAATTTTTCGAAGTAAGTAAGAAACATATTTTGGTTTTCGATTCCATATTTTTAGGTAGTCCTGGCATAAAACATATCAGAGAAAATATTTTTGAAAAATGCAAAAAGGCCACAAATGACAGGTTTTTGAATTACTTATACTTGGACGACAAAATGAAATTAGTTGAATTTTTGGTTTTAGTTATCTTAAGAAAACAATGTTCCTGGAAAATGGATGAAATAAAATCGAAAAGGAAGAGAAAAACAAAGATTTTAGTTAACTAGTTAGTAAAAAAAAATTTTGACTTTGAAATTTTATTTTTCAAAAAACGTTCATTATAAAAATTTGAAATTAAAATAAGATTGAAGAATGAAATGTTAGCTTTCAAAAATGGTATAACACGTTATTCTACGTGCCTTAGTGAATTTTTTTATATATTTTTTTCCATTTTAAGTAATTTTTCTACTTGCCCCTACCGTCTAAACGGAGGGTGATAGACCCCTATACAATTTTTTCGTCTCTTAACTCAATCTAGGCTTTAGTCGCATCATATGAGGAATTTATTAGCAAAACAATTTGACCAAAGTGAATTTTCCATAGAAATATGTATCTTAGATATTGTTTAAACACTGTAAACAGTTAAGTCCTCGCTCCAAAAGCGTTCTGATTTTGGAAAAAAAAAACACAGACCATCGTATTTATTAAAATAAAAGGAAACATCATTTGCTCAGGAAATGTTTTTGTTCTTTTATTTTCCACTTCGTCACCTGTTTTCAAGAAGCAATCCAATAAAAAAGAAAAAAAAATTTGCGCATTTCAAATTCAACGCACAAGAATGGAAAATTTTATGTGTGCTTAAAAAGCAAACGAAGTAGAATTATGCGATCATCAAAAAATAAGTGAGAATGTAAATTGGATATTGTGATGGAATATGTACACTGCATCGAGAATCAAGATTGTGTGAGAAAGAGCTTCTCTCTCAATGCTCTCAAATATTTTTTGTTTCGTTTAGTTTTTTATTATTTCGAAAAGAGTTTTTTGAAATTATACTTCTTGGTAATTATATATTTTTTGCTAATAGTCTACTTCGTTTATTGCGAAGCGAGCATAACTGATTATATTGTGCAGAGGTGGATGCAAAAGGTTGGCTTTTTGCCAAAAAGTTAAAGATTGGAGAAATTTTCGACGGCTCTGTTTATGAAGATATATGAATCCATAAAAACGTCGACTTAGATGTAGTGAAATCATTTGCATTCTCGAACTTCGAACTCTGAAGTGCACTGTCGGACAAAATAAAGTGAAAAACCAGTTCAGTCAACTTCAAGCAAATAGTATTTGTGGTCCAATTGGTTTGTTGGTGATGTCATAGAGACATGTGTTCACAGTTTAGCAAAAATTAACTGTTAATTGCTTTTGTTTATTTTGTATTAGTTGTCTTAATGCTGCTTTTGTACTTAATACGCGACAAAATAAAGTGCATATTACATTTTGTGAGTGACTCGTGGTAAGATTCTAAAAGTTTCATGTTTTTTTTCGTACAAATCCCTACTATCGACAATTAACTATAAGGTAGAAGCATTAATTACAAATTCAGAATGTTGTTTTCAATGTTACTTTTTATTTCATTAGGTTAAGGCTTTGGTTAACACCCGAAGTGAAGGAGCTGCTTGTTTTGGACATAGTGGATTGACATTCCATAAACTAGGAGAAAAATATGGATTATAAATTTCTGGGGCAAAGAAGATCTGCAAAAAGCTATGAAGAACGAGGAACAGTGGCCAGCTTAAAAATTTATTGTGGAAGAAGCGGATTACCACAGTAACAATTAAAATTGCGGCTAGGAAAAACTCTTTATTTTCAGTCAGGAGTATTAAAGAAAACCTACAATTAATTATAACATCGAGGATAGTCCAAAGGCGACTCCACGAAAGGGGCTTGAAACACATTTTTGCGAAGAAAAAACCTATGCAGCGTCCTATTAATTTTAGAAAATGTCTGGTCTTTGCTAGAAATTCCCTATCAAAGCCGCAATGATTTTGGAAAAGTGTAATTTGGTCCAATGAGTCCAAATTTGAGTTTAAAAACTCTAAAACCAAAGGTGTACACAAAAAACCGTAAAACACGGAGGAGGCTCAATAATGGTTTAGGGATGTTTCTCCTTTAGCGGCGTTGGAACCTTGTCAAAATGACGGGTCCAACCTACGGCAATACTATAAGGGAAAATTTAGCTTCTTCTGCTTCTAAAATGTCTTTAGGAAATTATATCCTCCAATAAGATAACAACCCAAAGCAAATGAGTAAAGTCGCTAAGTAGTATTTTACCTAAAATAGTGTTAATGTATTGGAATGGTCAGCTTAGTCCCCAGACCTTAATCCAATTGAGCACTTTTGGTCTATTCTGGATGAGAGAATTTCATTAGGTAAACGTTGCAACTTAACCTCTTTTGGGGAAAGTCCGCAAAATGAATGGGAGAGAATTCTATGCGATATATTAAAAAATCTAGTTTCCAACGTGCCAAAGCGTCTTGCGGTAGTAATTAATAATAAAGGTGGAGCCATTGCAACTAAGCTTTTTTATTTTCTAAAGTTGAAATTTAAAGACGTAGTTTGTTTTTCTTACTTTTTTTTGAATTCCATGAACTTTCCATGAATTTCCCTTTTTTCTAAAATAATAGAGCTTTCAAATTTGCGGAATGCATTCAAAATAATTTTTGCACTTCATTTTGTCCGACAGTGTAAATGGTTTATTATTTTTAATAATTAGGCGGGTTTACTAGTATCAAGGTAAGAATGAGGAGCAGTAATAATTTCGAAGATCAAGATACAAGAAATTTTTAGAATTGACATGGAAAGCTTATGCAGAGAAATCGTTTGCAACATCGGAAGATGGAATGTTGAAACACTTATGGAATCGAACGAAGATTTGCTTTAAATATCGATTTTTGCAATTTGGTTGGCAAATTTACTCGTAGTTATGGAGGAAGCAAATGGTCGAGAAAACCGGGTAACTCTTAAATTCTGTTTGGTGAGGCTGTTTACGAAGAACGATCTGGGTGAAATAGAATATGAAAATGAATTAAGTTTCGATATTATAAATCTGGTTTGTTGTTGGAGGCTGATGACCATGAATTTGTTAGTACAGGAAGAATGGGCATGTAATGGTGACGAGATTTAGGCTGAATAAATTTAGGTTACGTTGGGGTGTAAGCGCTTTCCTAACTGATTTGAATATATGTCATTTTATGCCCCCTTCGACTAAAATCCACTGGGCCGGATTAAGGTGTTAAGCGACCCGTGCCAGAATCGACCAGGTTGGGGGCCCAGTATTAAAATAGCTCAATGTCTAACGCAGCATCCGGATACTTGGCGACCTCCGGATCAGCCAGCCTTATCTGTCTAATTCGGATCTCTGGACAGACGGACTACCCTTTCTCCGCTCCTCGTGGGAACTAAAATGAGTTCAAATAATCTCCAAAATAATACAAATATAAACCAGGACCCCTTTAAAAAATGCTCAAGGGTCACGAGCTCTAGCACGCGGATCGCTAGGAAAATCATGCTAAAGCAAAGACCAAGCACAGTCGGTAGCTCAGGGCAATAGCATTACATCGAATAAGATACAAAATCTCGAACGCGAAAATTCTGATCTCCGCGCCAGACTCCAAAATATGGAATTGCTCTGTGCCGAACTAAGAAAACTCGAGTTTTCACACGGACGAAGAAGAGCTAGTCCGCGAAACGGGCTGGATACTTAAAAAAAAGCCAGGTAAGAAGCGCAAAGCTACTTCCCCGTCTGATATCGAACAAACAAAGAAGCAAGCCAGCTTTAACACTGCTGAGGTCAATAAGGCAACAAAGCAACCCAAACAAAGACCGCCGCCGCCAATAAACGTTTTTGGAATCTCGGACTACAGCAAGTTGCACATAATCCTGAAATCATTGTGCTCAACCGATTATAAAGTAAGATCTCGTAATAATGATACATGGACTATTAATGTCCTTAATCCAGACAACTACAGTTCGCTTTCGCAAAAATTAAATGCCGAGAAGATTCAATGGCATACGTACGAAAATAAAACAGAAAGACCCATACGCGTCGTAGCTAGAGGATTGCAACGTAAATGACCTTAAAAATAAAGACTTTAAGATAATCGACGCAGTTAATATACTTGCGCAAAAACAGCGCAATGTTGAAAACGAAAGGACGACCCCAAGAAGCGGTCTTCCCCTGTTTAGGCTAACTTTCGACAAAACCGAAAGCCTAGAAAGAATTTATGCCATAAATTCAATTTTGGGACTTGTTGTCAAAATTGAACCTCCGCGGAAAAACTCTAGGCTGATTCCACAATGTACACGTTGCCAGGGATTCAGCCATACTCAGGCCTACTGCCAGAAGGAACCTCGCTGTGTAAAATGCGCTGGCAAACATCTGACTCGAGAGTGCAATGCCGCGAAAGAGTCCCCAGCGATATGCATTAACAGCAAGGGAAAACATCCAGCTAATTATCGAGGCTGCGAAGTCGCGGAAGAGTTGCAAAAACTACGAGATCAATCAAAAACGAAGCCTTTGAAAAACGCAGGGACAGATAGAATGACAAATAACAACAGCGGTCCTACTCCAAAGCATTTAAAGAAGGTAATGGTGACAAACGCTAAAATCACCAATAACAACAACGTCAAAAATAACAATGCGCAATTGGAAAGTGGAAAAACTTACGCGCAAATAGCGGCGCGAGTAAATATGACTAACTGTACACCACCGGATCCTGCCTCAAATGTGTTCTCAGTAATTCTCGAGAGACTAGAAGAAAAGACTAAAATAAATAAGATAATAGTCGAACGGCTTCTTAAGTTCGAAGCCAATTTCTGGAACTAATTATGACAAAGAAGCTCAATATACTTGCGTGGAATGCCAATGGGCTACAGAAAAGGCTTGATGAACTAAATATTTTCATGCAGGAAAAAGTAATTGAAATATGTTTAATTTCTGAAACTCACCTGGCGACAGAATCGCGCGTGGAACTAAAAGGTTACCGCGACTACCACGCTCATCATCCATCGGGAAACGCAAGAGGCGGGTCATCCCTATTCATAAAAGACTGAATTCAACATACTCTGGAAGCAATAATTGAACTTGACAAATTTCAAATGACCGTGGTGCGCGCTAAAAATAAAAATTACTCTTTTAATATATCCTCAATCTATTGCCAATCGCGCTGCGAAATAGAAAAACACGAATTTATTGACCTATTCAACTCTCTTGAACCAATCTTCATTATTGGTGGCGATTTTAACGCGAAGCACACCTTTTGGGGCTCAAGATGTATCTCTCAAAAAGGCAAAACTCTTTACGGGGCTGGTATGGAATGTGGTTGCTATTTTTACTCAACAGGCAAGCCGACATACTGGCCCTCGGATGTCGCCAAAACACCCGATCTAATAGACTTCTTTATCGGAAAAGGAGTAAATGCTAGTTACGTCAAAGTTGAAGAGGGCTTCGTTCTTTCCTCCGATCATTCTCCAGTTATCCTCTCACTGTGCGAATCCTTGGTTAAGAAACAAAGACCACCCAGATTAACTAACAGCAAAACTCACTGGGAAGATTACCGAATAGACGTTGAAAGTAGCACTTAGAACGCCGTATCAACTTGAAAAAGAAGTTTAACGTTTTGTTGAAGTCATACAGCAAGCGGCCTGGAAGAACACTCCCCGCGAATCGAACAAAGTTCCCAAAGTCGGCATAAGATACCCACCGGAAATCAGAGAAATGATAAGGAAGAAACGAAGAGCGCGGAAAAAGTGGCATGAAACCCTTGGCACCACAAGATAAAACGTCCTTCAATATGCTCTGCAACTTGTTGAAAAAATCGATCAAGGACTTCAATAATCAAGGTATTAATAACTACCTTGAAAGACTCACAGCGACAAAGGATACCAACTACTCCATATGGAGAGCCGTTAAAAGTGTTCGAAAGCCCCAAATACACGTGGCGCCAATAAGAAGAAACCAGGATGGCTGGGCGAAAGAAGATAAGGAAAAAGCTAATGTTTTCGCCGAACATCTTGCAGAAACGTTTAAACCATTCGACGGAGAAGTGCTTCCAGAGAATGTCAATACGCTAGACGTGACGACAAACTTTCCAGTAGAAAAGGCTACACTTAGGGAACTTAGACAAGTTATAGACACGCTTAAGCCCAATAAAGCCCCGGGATATGACTTAATAACGGGAGAGATACTCAAGGCGTTGCCGAAAAAAGGTTTGCTAAAGGTGCTCTATCTTATAAATGCCAGCATTAGATTAGAGCATGTACCGCACCGGTGGAAAGTAGCCGAAGTTATTATGGTTCCGAAACCCGGTAAACCGCTGACTGAAGTCAAGTCATATAGACCAATATCGCTTCTCCCGATTACATCGAAGGTCTTCAGCGAATCCTTCTTAATCGTCTAAAACCAATTACCGACACAAATTCCCTCTTGTCTGATCATCAATTTGGCTTTAGAAGTCAACACTCTACAGTTGACCAAGTGCATCGAATAACCGATGTAATTGAACGAGCAATCGAGTGTAAGTTAGTCTGTTCAAGCGCATTCCTTGACGTTTCGCAAGCCTTTAATAAGGTATGGCACGGAGGCCTAAAATATAAACTTCGACAAGCGCTACCCCAGCAATTGTCTTGTATTTTAGGTTCATACCTGGAAGACCGATTCTTCCGTGTTAGACACGAAAACGAATATTCCACTTTTAAGACAATAAAAGCGGGGGTGCCGCAAGGAAGTGTACTTGGCCCTCTGCTATATTTGCTTTTTACCCGCGATATACCGCAAACGGACGACACTGTCCTAGCCATATTTGCTGATGACACTGCCATTTTGGCAACGGCTAAAACAGTCGAAGAAGCAACTGCCAAGTTGCAACGTGCTCTTACACGGATTAACTTGGCGAATCGCGCTTAATGAAAACAAGTCTGTCCACGTGAACTTCACTCTCAAGAAAATTGAGAATCCACCGGTGTTTATCAACGCAGTACGAATTCCTTACGCGAACGAGGCCAAATATCTCGGTATGACACTCAACGCTAAACTAAAATAGAGAGCACACGTCAAGTAAAAACATGAAGAGCTTGAAATCAAATATAGAGATATTTACTGGCTTATTGTAAAGTATTCCAAGCTTAGCTTAAGAACAAACTGCTGTTATACAAGCAAGTGCTAAAACCGATCTGGACATATGGTGTACAACTTTGGGGTTGTACTAAAAATAGTAACATTAATGTATTACAGAAATTCCAAAACAAAGTTCTTCGAGGTATTGTTAATGTGCCGTGGTACATTAGAAACGATGATATCCACAGAGACTTAGGAGTCGAAAACGTTCAAAATGAAATTAAAATGTTTGCGTGAAAACACAAAAATCGACTACAAGGATATGCAAATATTTTTGCTCAACAGATCCTCAACGAGACAAATTTACTGCGCCGTCTGAAAAGGACTAAGCCTCTCGATCTAGCGCGGTGATTAGCAGCGCGTAATTTTTCTAAAGTACACAGGAATTTTCAATGGAAAATCGCCTGCAGGATATCTTATAAAATCAAAATAAAATGCGATAGAAGAACTGCTTGTTGAGTGTGAACTCAGTCGTGGTTTGCATTAGGGAGGTGTTTTTTAGTGAGTAAGAATCTCACACTACTATAGGCTCCGGGCCTATAGTGTCTATGAAGATTTCTCACCTTTCCACGAAAAAAAAATAAAAAAATTATCGTTATGCTGATTAAGTTGGTGGGTGGGAAAAGATAGGGAACACTCCTGCTTTGAAACGCCAATTTGAGTCGCAGTGTTGTGGACGATAAGGTGTTGAGGGAGGATCAGGTTGAATTCTAGGCTTAATAGAATTAACAGGTAGTTTCTTGGATTTAAGCTTATCTTTAATAGATGTTTTCTTGGTTTTGTTGGCCCAATCATACATTTTCAGCTCGTAAAGTATGAAGATATCGTCTTTGGGAAGATGT
The DNA here is from genome assembly GCA_963966105.1 of Volucella zonaria. NCBI lineage: Eukaryota > Metazoa > Arthropoda > Insecta > Diptera > Syrphidae > Volucella > Volucella zonaria. The sequence continues at coordinate 34,669,181 of OZ014533.1, read as the reverse complement.
GCAAATAGCCACTCATATTTAAATATAATGTTGGTTCGCGTTAACGAGGTTCGCTAACGGGGGTTCGATTGTAGTATTTAAATTCTTGGCGGATTCTTCAAGGTCGATAAGGTTTGGTGTGGAATTGCAGGCAAGGCATTGAGCTTGGTTAATTTGAGCTCATTGATGATTCCAGCCACTCCAGCTTTAGTTGCCGATGAGTTAGTTTTTGCGAGACAAATTGGAATAAAGGAATCAGGTTACAAAGTGTCGGGTATTAAGCGGGGGTAAGTCAGAAGTTTTTAGTTTATAAACTAATAATATAATACTGCGATTTGTATTGTATTAATTATTTTAGATAACTCGACACTAAGATGAGAAACAAAAGAGTTTATAAATTGACAGGAAGAATAGTAATCTATTACCGATTCCAATAAATTTTTATACTGGGTACTAGTACTAAGTATTAAGGATTTTAGTTAGCTATGAACTACGTCCACGGTGGCAATGAAATATAATGTTTCTTCCTGCATCTCGTTCACTTTTGTTAAACTATGTCGAAATTCAAATCTCGGCTACTGAATCCGATAAGGAGTTAAGCTTCTGATTGTTACATTTGAACGACGATGATTTATCACAAATACCTTTGCAACTGATCATTTTTGATCGATAGCCATGCAATTTGGTGGTCCGAAGGAAAATGTGCCCGGAACGGAATTCGAATGTGTACGTGTTGATTTTTTTTTTGTGGGTTTCAATTTGTAGAAATATTTATTATTTACAAAATAAAAATCAAATCTGATCAATTAAATATTATTTTTAATTTTTAACGTATTCGTTTATATATTTTGGATCAAGGAACGTATATTTGTTGAAGAAACGTACCTATATTTCATTTCACTTACTAACAAAGATTCCATTTTCATTAATAACGTTTAATACTTCTCAATCGCTACATATGTCAAAAATATTTTAAAATAAATTACTTCTGTTTTAGAAAACATATGTTCGAAAATTAAAGAGATTTTAAGATCATGATGATACGAAACAAAACAGTATACTCGTACGTTTCATTTACTTGCAACTTTAAATTTGGACTTAAGGCGAAATTGTTTTAACTTTAACTTTTTTACAGAATGCTATTTTTAGCAGAACTATTATAGTACCGGTGATTGGTAGTATATGAGTAAATGCTTTAACTGGGGATTTACGCGGGCGAAGGAAATTTAGGGAGGGAGAAAAAAGACGTACCGGGCTCGGCGAGTTGTGCAGTTTAGGAACGAATCACGTTATTTTAAAGTACGTCCGAAAATGGGCTTGAGGGTGTATGAGCATTCATAGCGAGACGGGTGTTACGGTTGAAAGTTTGATTGGGCGGAATGCTATTTCAAAGGAGCACTGGTGGTTGAAATAGCGATAAAACAAAGTAAGACAGGAGACCTTATGTCGGTATTCGAAGGGTGTCAATTGACTGACTGATATTAGTATCAGCTATGAGTTTTATCGCACGGTTTTAAATCGTATCTAGCAGGTCCAGATATGTTTTAGGATGACCTGGCCAGATGTGGGCATTGTACTCCAATTTTGGGCAGATGAATGCCTTATATATTGAGGCCAGATCAGAGGGGGTGAAATATTTCTTATATCACTTGAGGAAACCTAGACAGTTCGCAGCATTTTTGAACACATCGAATATGTGGTCATTCTAACATGAGTTGTCACTGACGCACACGCCGAGAATGGAAAGTTTTTCGGTTTCGACGATGTAAGTGCTGGGTATTTAAATTTCGCTTTAATTTCGCATTGAGTTTTGGAAGTTCCCCAATTGGTTATGTTGTTAATATAGGAATTTAATGAGCTTAACATATGCTGCCGTTCACGTTCTACAGCCGAAGAGCAGTGGCGTGAGTCCGGGAACAAATATGAGAAGCAGATAGTCCCATTTTTGCCTCACAAAATCCCTCATCTTCGTCACAACCTTGTATAATAAAAAATCGCTCTTAATCCGTAATAATCGAAGTAAACTATGTGATTACGGCCGACCTAGATTTTTATAGCCACCACTATGTATACACCAAGTTCTCTAGCCTTAGTCAATCATTTTGTTTGAATTTTTTTATCTGTAGGAATTACAGTCTAATGCGAGGGTTGTCTGAAAAGTTTCCGACCGCAACGTATAGATAGCGGCACTCGTTAATAAAAGCTAGTGAATGCTAGTTGTGCATTTTTTGACAGTTACTTAACGAAGTTTCAGTCATTTTGGATGTGCAGTTTTTAGTTGACAGTCGTTTGTGAGCCGATGTGAGTGTTTTTTGTGAAAATGGAAAAAATTGAGTATCGAGCTGTTATTAAATTCTTGTTTTTGAAAGACAATACGCCTACGCAAATCAAAAATGAGTTGGACTCTGTGTGTAGGGATTCTGCACCATCATTTACCACAGTGAAATTTTGGGCAGCTGAATTTAAACATGGCCGTAAGAGCTTGGGAGCTGATGAACGTTCGGGATGTCCAAAAACTGCAACCACTGACGATAACATTGCTAAAGCTCACCAAATGATGTTAGACGACCGCCGAATTAAAGTGAGAGAGATAGTAGAGGTTATGAAAATGTCCAAAGAACGTGTTTGTTACATATTAAATCAAGATTTAGGCATGAGTAACCTGTCCGCGTGTTGGGTGCTGCGTTTGCTTACGTTAGACCAGAAACGTGTTCGAAGTTCGAAGAATCCGAGTTTTGGCGCCGATTAATTACTGTACTCGTAGATGAAACTTGGATACACCATTATGCGCCCGAAACAAAAATTCAGTCAAAACTGTGGACTGCAAATGGCGAGCCGGCTCCAAAAAAAGCAAAAACTGTTTTTTCGGCTGGGAAAGTGATGGCGACAGTTTTTTGGGATAGTAGAGGAGTTATCTTAATCGATTATCTTCAAAAAGGAAAAACCATTACAGGAGCATACTACGCATCATTACTTGCCAAGCTGAAGGCAGAAATTGCGGAAAAACGGCCACATTTGTAGAAAAAGAAAATCCTGTTTCACAAGACAACGCGCCGTCTCACACCTACCGGTTGCCATGGCGAAAATCCATGAATTACGGTTTGAACTGCTTTTTGTTCCCTCACTGCGCTCGGAGGACAGAGATTTTCGTCAAATGAGGAGGCAATCACCTTCGTGAACAATTATTTTGCAGAGAAAAACGCCAAGTACTATTTGGACGGGTTAGAGAGATGGGAGCATCGCTGGTAGAAGTGTGTAGACTTACAAGGAAATTATGTAGAAAAATGGAAAAAAATTTTGAGAAAATTGTTCGGTCGGAAACATTTCAGACAACCCTCGTAATTGTTCTGAGTAGGCTCGCCCATCGTTGAAATGCAACGATTATCCAATTTAGCAATTTAGAAATGGATTTTCGGTGGAAATAACCCTTCTTCTTCCCACTTCAATAAAAAGCGTTCCCTCTCTTTCGGACAATCGTCCTGCCCACGCCAATGTGAACAGGTACTAACAAATACACAACATGATTTATTCGCCTGCTATGTGAACGCTCTTTCTCCTTTACACAGCTTTTCTACTAAAATATACATATGTATAATGTTGTTGAACTGAACGTGCATGCGCGTTGCAAATACACAACACAAAAGCAACAGCTTTCGTGTACATAACAGAAGTGTCGTCACTTGTCACTATGTTTCTCTTTTTTTCATTTTGTTTAGTCTCTATCCCACTTAGTTAAGAAGCTCTTTTCCAATCCTGTAGTGACGTTTGCAGTCACACACTTCCATAAAAAACAAAACAATACATTTTATGAGTCAAAGCAGTCAAGCAAATTCCTTATGAACCATATGCACAAAAACGATTCGACTATACGCTTATCCCTAGCATCTTTCCTTTTATTGACCATTGACTTTCAAAGGCGAGCAGACTTTTTTTTTCTGTCATGTTGCAGAATAACATAATTTTTTAAATGTGCTTACCAAGGTTCTACTCAACCGTTTGCAAAAAAAAACACGTTCTGCACATCTATGCGAAATTACCTTTCCAATGGTATAAGTATCATGCCATTCGGTTGAGTAGAACGGTGTAAAAGCGTACGACAAAAATGGGCAGCACGTATTTATATATAGATTACCAAGGCGAAGAACGTCCGTCCATATCTCCGGGCTAGGGAAAGTCAGCAGTGGCAAAACCAATTATTATGTCGACATGGCGCTTCGATCTAAATATTCGACATTTGAAAGTGCCACTAGCGCCTTTATTTTTCAGTCACTGACAGGGCTTCTCCTGGCCCAGGAGTGATGGTCGACGAACTTAACCACATCAAGGGCCTTCTTTCAGCAGTTCAGGCATTCTTCGATCCTGCTAAAATCGATATACTTCTGGGAAGTGAAGTACACTCCGACATCGCTCTGCCAGACATCATCAGAAGCAATCAAAACAACGCCGCTATCTCCCAAAAAACCCAGTTTCGATGAATTGTGCTCGTGGAAATTCCAGATGAAGCCACACTACTACTTCACCCTGCAGCTTGATTTGGGGACTGAGATGCGAAGATTCTGGAAGACTAAAGAAACTCCGTTTAAGAAGACAATGCACTTCCTAGCCAAGACAACTAGACTAACAAATGGTCGGTATCACCTTACCCTTCAAAAATGGGTACGGCCAGCATTAGGTTCCAGCAGGGAAGATGCTTTACGACGCTTTACTCAATTAGAACTTTGTTTGAGAAGGATCTGAAGCTAAAGGTAGGATATAAAAATCCTTATTAGAATATATTCATGCTTTATGGATATGGAAGAGGGATATTTAGATAAGGACATTACCTTACAACACCTTTCCATTATTTTTTGCTACACCAAGCAGTCATTAAAGCTGTCATTAAGGGCTCCACAACAAAACTGCGAGTTGAGTTCGACGCAGCTTCTAAGACCTCGGACGGCACGTCCTTAAACAAGCACTTGATGACTCCAAAAAAGCATTATCGATGTCATATTAAGACCGTGACGACATCGGTATACCTTCATCGCCAATATCGAGAATTCGTACCGACAAAATTTGGTACATCATCAGACAGCAAGTACCAACTCATCTTTTGGAGGGATAGTAAACAGTACAGGCTGAAAACCATGACCTAAGGCACAGGATGCGTACCATATTTAGCCGTACGAGTCCTTAGCAAGGTTGCAGAAGAAAAAGCAAAGAGATACAAGGCCGTTGCATGTATGTTGATGACCTTATAAGTGGAACAGATCAGCGGAGCAAATTTCCGGATTTGCTTGCGTCACACATAGGAGGATTTACACTAAAAACTTGGCCAAAATTATTTTGTTAATTTTTTCATTCAGATATGTATAAATAAATACTAATCAGAAGCATTTTGTCATTGTTTAATTGTATAAATTAAAAAATAGTGCTTACAACTAAAATAAATTAATCATCCAAGTCTGTTTAATCATTTTCTTCGACATCACTGTGTTCCATTTGTTCTTTCTCCGTTTCTGGAACCAGAAGACCAAAAGTTTGCGATCAGAATGGCGAGAAAAGTAGACAGCGGGAAGCTGCCAGCCGCACCGAAGTAACAAGTAATGGTCCTGATCGGATTAGTGTACGTAACTATTGAATTAATTAGTTAAAGAATAAAAATATATGGAAAATAAATTATATTAAACTAGAGGAAAAATATATAATCTCTAGTGAAATTTGAAAAATTTTAAAAATTAAAAATAGTGAGTGAAAAACGAAAAAATATAAAAAGGATTTTTTTTTTACAATATACATACATTAAGTGAACAATATCAAATAATTGCACAAACTATAGAAAATATAAGAATAGAAACTTGTCAAAAAGAGAGAGCAGAAAACACAATAAATTTGATCTTATAAATTTTAATATCAAAAATTATCCTATTTTACTAGTTCTATTAGTCGATAAGTCTAATAGATTTCATAAAATTGAAACACCGTCTAGCCTAGTTATTAAAGTGATCTAGCCCCAGAAAAAAGGGGCAAATCCCGGCAACCTTATTCGCCCCTCAGTTTTGAATATCCCTGACATTAATCCCCAACAACAAGAGACAAATTTACAACCTCAAGCTTCGCACCCACAGGCTCAAGTTCGCCAAGTAATTAATTCCGCAGGATTAACCAGTATGATAACTTACATTGTCATTATTAACCCTAACGCTGAGCTTTATGCCACGAGAGATCAAAGTATAAACATCGAGCACAGAAGTGACCTATCAGATCTCGAAAAAGAGTTCTCTGGGAAACCAGCCGAATTCAGTTCGTGGAAAAAAGCGTTGAGCGAATTCTATCTATTTGTGACCCTTTAATCGTCACACCTAAATATTTTGGAATACTTAACGTTATCCGAAATAAAATCACGGGCAATGCAGATGCCGCCTTGAATCATAAAACACCCCTCTGGATTGGAGAGCAATTTCACGTTGCCTAACGCTCCACTATGCCGATAAGACAGACATTGGTACGCTTGAATATCAAATGACCTCTTTAATACAGGGCAACAAAACAGTACAAGAATTCTATCAGGCTGTGTTTACACACCTGTCGCTAATACTAAACAAAATTTCCTGTATGGACTAAAGCCCTGAGTCTTTAACATTACTCACACGAACGTACAGAGACAAGACTCTGGATACATTTGTTCGTGGCCTTCGAGGCGACCTTCCCAGACTATTGGGAATCAGAAAGCCAACGGATCTGTCCCAACTTCTACATTTATGAGCAAAACTGGAAAACCAAAATTATCGCACTAACTATGCCTAGAATAATAATGTAGGACCTTACACACAAAATCCCCGCGTTGTTCCCCCTCGAAAACACAAAACACATCAATATCAAACCAACCATTCTACCTACCCACAACTTGCTTATCTGCCACCCCATACTTACCCACAATTTTCCCCTCTACCACCTCAGATATGCCCACAATTTACTCCTCTGCCACCTCGTATATACCCACACATTCGCAATATCCTCCAAACTATACTGTTAATAATAATAATAATTAAAATAATATATTTATTCAAGTACTTCTGACACAGTAAGAATACACTTTTTAGCCTGTGAGAGATAAACAATTGGTATAAATTTAAAAACAAGAGATATAATCAAAGATAGATTAACAAATTAAGTTCTGAAAAGACATACCCAATAGGTTGTTAGCCAAATGTGACACATGGTCAAACCTTCTGAGGCCGTAGACATAACTTATAGTGCTATTAAATGCAACTTGAAGTTTTCTTTTACTGTCAGCATCACAGTTACCAAATATTTCGCAACCACAAATAAGTGCAGGGATAACCAGTGTTTTAGCAAGAGTTAATATTGTCCTCGGTGGTGTAAACTTTTGAGCAGTCCATAGAGTTCGAAGAACGCCATATGTCCTACCCACTATCGCATTTATATGGTTGTTCCAAGTGAGCGTCCTATTGAATATCATTCCTAGATTTTTAGAAGATTCAACTATTTAATGTGATTGCTGGAAAATAGGATAGCTTAGCTTCTTTTTTGAAATAATTAGGCATTTACATTTGCTAGGATTAAGTGCCAGGCCATTTTCCAATGACCAGTTCGAGATACTTTGAAGATCTTCATTCATATCATTAGCACAGTCTTCAATAAGACCAAGGGCACAACTCTTATAAATTTGAATATCATCTGCATAAAATTGTTTTGCTGACTTCAAAATTACCGTTTGTATGTCATTGATATACAGTAAGAATAAGAGAGGTCCCAAAATCGACCCCTGGGGAACGCGTCGCGCCAAAGGAAGAAATTCTGGTCGGACGCCTTCCAGAGACACAGCTTGTTTTCTATCTTTTAGATAAGATGAGAGTGATTTAACGGCAAATGGAGACATATTAAAATAATGACGTAACTTATGAATGAGAGTAAAATAGTTGACCGTATCAAAGACTTTGGAGAAATCTATAAGGGTCAAGGAAGTAATGTAGTCTTTATCAAGTTTCTCGCTTATATCTTCCACCACACTCATCAGAGCTAGGTTTGGCTCGAAATCCAGATTGAACTGAAATCAGTAGATTAATACGTTTAAGATACCCATTTATTTGCTTATGCATAATTCGTTCACATAGTTTGGCAAGAAAGATAGAATTGATATAGGACTGAATTCAACACCTGGCGAATTTTTAGGGATTGGTATTATTTGTCATAAGAACAGCTCACTTTTTGTTTTCTAATTCCCAATTCACGAAGGTTAATTTTCGGCCATCTAAGTTGCTATTCAGTCGGTTGGAGTAAAACTGTTGCTCAGCAAAATTTCGCTCCACCGAAACCAAACGCACCAAAACCTCAACCTAGGCACTAGCCGATTGAAACATCGACAATAACGACATCTGCAATAAATTACCAGAATCAGCCTCAACCATACACATATGCTGATAAAAGACCCCAACCACATAATACCAAATTTCAAAATCGCGCCCCTACGAAAATTCAAAGAAATTTCCACATAGATGTTGCAGGTTGAAACCGAACAAATCCCGAGATATAATATGCAGAACAGATATCTACAAACAACTATCCCGAACCAGATCTCCAGATGCAGCAGACAGGATGCATTCCCCCAAACGATGTATACACATTGTATCAACAGTCAAATATAGGGGAAATAGGACAGCAAGCAGATTTAACAAACTACGCTCTAAACCAAGCCGATGATTCTTCTCAACACACCCCCGTACCACAGCTTCAGAATTCAGTGACCTACATTTTTTAGGATAACTGATTCTTCGCTATCTTACTTTCAATATAGGATTTTTAGATTCCTCATTGACACAGGTTCCAGTAGGAACTACATCCAACCCAATTTAATTAAAAACCCCATTCCAAACAGACACCATACCTTTCTAAACCTATTTAGTCAAACAGACAAAAACTTAAAATTCTTCCTTCTCTCAACACTGAAAATATTTCACGGAATATTAGGCAATGACAGCTTATAAGAAGTAAATGCTGTTATTCACACTCAAAAATATTTTATGACAATTCGAGATAAAGTAAAAATAAAGATTATACAACTGAAGTCGCCATCAGTCAACTTCTTAGACATTAAACTTCAACACATGTTAAGTTCACAAAAAGAATCTATCATAACCATAGTCGAAAAATTCCCTTCTCTTTTTTTCTGAGCCAAACGAAAAACTCACCTACACAACGACAGTGAAATTCGTACGAGTACAGATTCTCGAGTGTACTCGAAATGTTATCCGTACCCCGCAGCACTCAAGGATGAAGTGGAGAAGCAAATAAAAAATCTTTTGGAAGACGACAGTATAAAACCGTCCCATTCGCCATACAATTCACCTGTGTGGATTGTGCCGAAAAAATCGGACTCATTCGGCAATAAACAACATAGACTCGTTATAGACTACAGAAAGCTTAACCTAGTAATCGTTACCCGATCCCTGACATCAATGAAATCTTATCATAACTAGGAAGAAGCAAGGTTTTCCAGACCAGACCTTAAAAGCAGTTTCCATCAGATCCCTTCTCAAGGAATCTGATAGAGAAAAAACAGCTTTCTCGATAAACGGAGGAAAGTATGAATTTACTCGCCTCCCCTTTGGTTTGATGACATTCTGCGAGTCTACATTGGCAAGATATATTATGTCTATATCGATGACATAATTATCTTTAGCCAAAACGAAGATAACTATGTAGCGCATGTGGAAAAAATATTTCGAACCTTATGCGAAGCGAGTATACAATTAGATAAATGCGAATTCTTCAAAGAAGAAGTCGAGTTCTTAGGATTTATCGTATCTTCAAAGGGTTTATCGACAAATCCCAATCCCGCCGGAGTAAAAGCAATCATAGACTTCCCAAGACCCATTTCTTTTTATCCACATAGGTAATAGCAGCTTTTAATAAAATAAAAAAACTCCCTTGTTTCCCAAGATACAGTTCTTGCATACCTTGATTTTAAGAAAAGTTTCGAGATGACAACCGATTTATCAAACTTTGCAATCGGCGCCGTACTTTTTCAAAATGATAGACCTATTATGCTCATTTCGAGATCCCTAAATAAAACTGAAGAACATTACGCGGCCAACGAAAAAGAAATGCTGGCCTTAATATGGGCTCTAAACATTCTTAGGAACTATCTATACGGCACAGCGCATGTAAAAATCTTCATAGACCATCAGCCCCTGAAGTATGCATTAAGCAGTAAGAATAATAACTCGAAGATGAAGCGCTGGAAAGCAATTCTCGAGGAGTATAATTATGAACTATTGTACAAGCCAGGAAAAAGCAACGTTGTTGCTGATGCGCTTTCCCGTCTTCCACAAACCTCTCAAGTGAACACAATGACTGCCTCAAAGCATAGAGATCACAGTTCATCACATAATTTAATTCCCTCTGTAGAAAGTCCTATTACGAGTAACGTATACAAAAATTAAATTCTGTTACTTCTTGTAAACGAAAACACATATGAATTCAAAATTCCTTTTCCCACATATTATCGACATATGTTTACTCATCCAAATTACACTCCCGAAAATTTAATTTTAATATTCAAGCGATACCTAGCGTCATAAATGGTCAATACACTAATGAATCAATCATGGGAATAATTTAAAAATTTTACCCGTACCACTTCCAAACCTTCAAAATTCGTTTTACCCAATCCCAAGTAATTGATTTAATAAATCAAACCGATCAGGAAGAGCAAATTCTTAAAGAACATAATAAAACGCATGAAACGCTAAAGAAAATAAGACCCAACTCCTACTGAAATACTATTTCCCAAAAATGAGGGCACGTATCCACATAAGCCCAATATTTTAGAAACACCAATCCCGCAATTTCCAGGTCACATAGTTCACTTTGACATCTACTCCACCAACAAAAAGCTAGTACTTACCGCAATGGATAAATTTTCGAAATTTGCCCAGGTCAGAATTATAAATTCTAAAGCAATATGTTCGTGAACCCCTAAGGCAGCTCATTTTTGCCTTTGGTGTCCCTAGACTTGTCATTTTCGATAACGAGAAATCACTTAACTCTGCCACAATGTGCTTTATGATACAAGATCAATTTGGTATTGAGATTTTCAAAGCTCCCCGTCACAGTAGCACGGTGAACGAACAATTAGAAAGATTCCATTCTAGCCTGTCCGAAATAATGCGATGCTCAAAAGTTGAACGGCCTCAAATATTATTTGAAGAACTCCTAGATTGCGCTGTTTATGAGTACAACTACTCAAGTTACACAGCCACAAACAAAAAGCGCATCGAAACATTTTTCGGTAGAATTGTCAGCATAAACCCAATTGTATGAACAAGCAAGGCAAGAGAACATTGAAAGGTTAAAATCAAAACAGCAAAGAGATAGAGAAAACCACAATAAATCAAGGCAAGAAATAAAAACGTATTCCCCAGGCAAAATAGTGTATGTTTAATAAACAGGAGATTAGGTACTAAATTATCACCTAGGTTTAAAAAAGAAATTGCCAAGGAAGACAAATCAACTACTATCTTAACTGAATCAGGAAAAACTATTCACAAAAACAATATAAGAAATTAATTTTACAGATGTTTTCTCACTTTGAGCTTTGGCGAAGTCCAAACCCTAGACTACTCAAATTCAAAAATTATTCCCTTAGACGTGGCACACTGTTCCATTTCACTCAAATACGAGTAAGTAGACAAAATTAAAAAAATTCATGACAAAATTGAGAGTATTTGCTAATGCAGTTTTAATATCGGATAACTGATAGGTAAGTAAACTACATTTTCTCTTTGTCTAAACGCGTGGAAATGATTTTACAAGCAAGTCAAAGTGGAATGTGTTAAATCAAGTGCACAATTAGTAATCAGCTTAGTTTAATTCGTTTTTAATTCTTTTGTGTGGAAAATCAAACTAAATTGTTATGGATTCAAATAATCGGAGTAAGTGGATAATTTTAATAAGTTTTGGAAGTTAATTTACCTGTTTTTTTAAAAAAGATTTTTAATTATAAAGTTGTAACGTTTTTTTGAACCATTTTTTTTTGCATAGACTTTTAAATATGAGCCCCACCTTGCCCTGGGTCAATTTTTTTTTTAATATAAAGCTTGACTCCTTAGTTATAAACTGTGCAAAAACCAGAGTGCGCAAACATGCGCAAGAAAAGTAATGCTTTTTTTTTATAGGGCAACAATATTGCATAACGAATTGGGAGTTTTTTTAAGATTTGGAAAGCCGTTTCGAAAAATAATGTCGTCGATGAAATAGTCGAAAAAATATATTCAATATTGAATATAGAGTGCACTGAATTTGAAAAAAATTAAATCCGCAAAAATGTTTTCACACAGCTCGCAAATTTTTTAAGGAACCTGTTAAAAGTGCCTTTATAACTGGTATTGACTAAAAATTAATAGAATGCTTTGGTGTCATTTTACGGGCTTTGTCTAGTGGGTACCAAGTCAACATAACCCAGTTTGAAAAATATGCTGAAGAAATGCAAGTTCTTTATTTGGATCTGTATCCATAGTATAACATGCATAGTATAACATGCACATTGCTGCCTTCCTATTGGCCAACTTTCGGAAGAAGCACAGGCGGCCAGAAATAAGGATTGCCGAAGGTTCAGAGAAAAACCAGTCGCATTGTTACTAACAAAGATTTATTGGTCATGCTACTTATTACTTCGGATCCGTTATTAAATAGTTTTAGAGAAGTACCGAAGAAACCAACAGCCAATATTTCCGCGGAAGTTATAGCCTTGTTGTACACATTTAGGGAGGAAGAAAAGACAGGTACCGATGTACATTGTTTTTAAATGCTTGTAAGTTATAACGACCAAGAAACGCAGAGATCGGAAAGGCATTCCATAAGCGAGTTGTACGGCTAAGGAAAGAATCACGATATTATAGAGTACGTTCGAAAATGGGTTTGAGGGTATACTGATAGGCATTCATAGCGAGACGGGTGTTGCGGTTGAAAGTTTGAATGGGTGAAATGCTATTGGCGATTTCAATGGAGCACTGGTGGTGGAAATAGCGATAAAACAAAGTGAGACAGGAGACATTACGTAGGTGTTCGAGGGTGTCAATTGATTGACTAATATTAGTATCACCTATGAGTTTTATCGCACGGTTTTGAATCCTACCTATCAGGGGCAGAGATGTTTTAGGAGCACCTGAACAGATGTGGGCATTGTACTACAATTTTGGGCGGATGAATGCCTTATATATTGTGGCCAGATCAGAGGGGATAAAATATTTCTTACGCCGCTTGAGGAAGCCAATACATTTCGCAGCATTTTTGACGACATCGAATATCTGGTCATTCCAAAGTAAGTTGTCACTGACACACATACCGAGAATGGAAAGTTTATCGGTTTCGACGATGCAAGTGCCATTCATGGATAATGGCTGGGCATTTGAATTTCGCTTTAATGACAGCAGACATCATTGAGTTTTGGAAGCATTAAATTCTACTCGATTAATGGTTCCCCAATGGCTTATGCTGTTAATATCAGAATTTAATGAGCTTAACATACGCTGCCGTTCTTGTTCTACAGCCGAAGAGCAGGGCGTGAGTCCGGGAAAGAATATGAAAAGCAGCAAAGGAATATATTGGATTAGAAGTAGCAGACAAGAGATCATTAATGAATCAGCATATCAGACTTGAAACCGTCCAAGACAACTTGAATTGGACGTTTCGAAAGGTAATTTTTAATCCATTGAAGAAGAGAGTCATCGATCCCAAAAGCACGCATTTTCGACAAAAGAGCCTGATGCCAAACTCAAGTGCAACTATCTTCCTTTCGCCAGATTGATGTACGCTTTGGTTACACTTTTCGGTGAGACATGCCATCAAATCACCAGTGGACCTGTTGCTACGAAAACCATATTGCCGGTCATTGAGAAGTTTTCGTGTTTCGAGTTATTTCATGAGCTGACGGTTTACCAACGTTTCCATGACCTTGGAAACAAATGACGTAAGTGCAATGGGTCTGTAGGAGGAGAGAACAGAAGATTCGCCTTTTTTAGGGATGGGCTGAACAAATGCTGTTTTCTGTCTGTTCGGAAAGAGTCCTTAAGAGTAGGATTGAGAAAAAAGCTTGCGCAGTGGTTTTGCCAGCGAGGAAGAACACCTATTCAGAAGAAAGAGAGATATACCATCTGGACCAGCGGATTTATGCATGTTGAGATCTTTAAGTACTCTTGCTACTACACTAGTGCGAAAGTGGATTCGTCCCATTATAGATTCGACGCACTCAAGTGTAGGCGGGGACAAAGCACAGTCTGGGAGTGTTGAGCTAGCCGCAAAGTGTGCGGCAAGCAGATTGGCCTTTTCCAAAGAGCTAACAGCTGGAATTTCATTGTAAATGAGTGTTGGGGTGGAGGATGAGGCAGAATTTCTAATGTTTTTGACGAACGACCAAACATTTTTACTGCCTTTGGGACATTGCAGTATTTTTTGTCTCAGTTTTTGGTCGTATTGGAATTTCACACGTTTGAGAAAGACGTTGCAGTCATTTCTGGCTCGTTTAAACTTTTTTCGGTTTTTCTCTGTCAGGTTGGTCTTGTAGGACCGAAAAAACATTTCTCTAATCCCGACAACCTCTTTACAGCTCGAGTGGTACCATGATTTTTCTTTTGGTTTGATACTCTTCATCCGATGAGGAATAGAGCATCTCATTCCAAAGAGAATAGTTTCTGTGATTATATCCGCAGCGGCATCCACGTTGTTATCGAGGAAACATAACGACCAGTTTAAATTCCTAAAGAAGTTGTTAAGTCCGCTCCAATTGGCTTTCTCGTATTGCCATACGGTTCTTTTAGGAATCTTTTCACTAACTGTGTGGTGGGTGTACAAAAAATTAGCTGATGACGCAATGGTCCGACGAGCCTAGAGGGGAGAGCACATCAACGGAGTACTTATCAGGGTGAGAAGTTAAAAACAAGTCCATGGTGTTGGCAGTATGACTATCAACGTCTGGTATTCGTGAGGGCTCGTTTACAAGCTGGGTTAAATTATTTTCCGCAGCAAAGATCTCAACACACCGTCCTTCGGGTGTTGTCTGTTCAAAATGTTGAAGCCAACCAGAATTGTGTACATTGAAATCGCACGTAATCACGATTTCAGTATGAGGATACAGGGATACAATGCTTTGTATGGAGTCAGATGGCACATCAAACTCGTTAAAGGTCGAGTTGCTGTTCAGTTGGGGGCTTCTGTAAATAAAGCAATAGTGGATAATTTGCTTACGGAGATAGAATTTTAACCACATGAGATTGAATTCCGGATTGGAACAGGGCTAAATGATAACGATGGCATTTTTTGCGTCGCTGGTCGCTTGCAAAAGACATTTATTACATGCAACACAAAAGACCCAGTCATACTGAACCTCTGATTCATTTAGGGGTGGCCGTGGTGTAGTGGTACTAGCTATCGCTTCTGACTTGGAGAAGGCCTTCGATACCGTATGGTTAGAGGGACTCTTTTTCAAGCTGGACAGGTTGGGCATTAGTAAACCACTGCTGTATATTCTTTTTGATATGCTCTCCAGTAGACAGTTCATCGTGAAGAATGGCGATGTGACTTCTGCTGGAACATTTAACATTAAAAACGGTCTGCAACAGGGTGCGGTAAACTCGCCGATCCTATTCAACATTTACACAAGTGATCTGATAGGTTCACTTCACCATGCCATAGCGTACGCAGACGACTTAATCGCGTACAGATCGGGTCCAAAGATTGAGGTCATTAACATACTTTTGCAGCGTGACTTCGATAAAATTAAACAATATTGCGATGACTGGAAGTTGAAAATCAACTTCCAGAAATCGGAAACCATTCTGTTTAGGACGCCTTTGTCTGGGGCCTCTAGGGATACCAGAAAGAATTGGCGAAAGTTCTCTATCGTCGGACAACATGGACAGCCACTTGCTTGTCGAAATGTAGTCAGATACCTTGGGATCTGGCTAGATCAATATCTATATTTTAACAAACATATAGATGTTGCTCTGGCCAGAGCCAGAGGTGCTTTTGCCCTTACAAAGAGACTGTTTTATAGCAGCCAACTCAATGCGGGGGTGAAGGTAATCTGTTACATGGCCCTTATCAGGCCCATGCTTGTATTTGGGTGTCCCGTGTGGTTCAACGTGAGAGCAAGTTTATTGGAAAAGATTCGGGCGTTTGAGAGGGCTTGTCTTAGGACTTGTCTTCGCTTATACAGAACACAAGAGTCTGAGTACATAAAATTCTATCCTAATGAGGTTTTGTACAATACGGCGAACCTGATAAGAGTGGACAATTTCGTCATTAAGTTGACTCGAAGGCACATTGCGAGAGCAATGACCTCATCGAACAACCTGATCTCAGGGGCTTACTACCCCAACTATATGTATCACGAGAGAGCTCGCCTTGACGGCTTTATTCCTCCAGAAGCGTTCCTCTATCTAGATAGTAAAGGTCTGATCCAGGACAGATTGGCGGTGCCGCTAATCTTCCACGTTGCTCGAACAGCTGCGGACAGGCGACTCAATCACGACAGAGACGTCGCACATGGCAGTGCGGAGCGTCTCCGGTTCAGTAGGGCGGTAGGGACTCGCGACAGGAGGGATGTTGCTCAGCAGCACCAGCAATTTTGGTGGCTTGAAGAAGGCGAGGATGCTTCGTAGTCGAACTCCTCCAGTGATAAGTAGCTTCTTGTGAAGCAGAGTTGTCCAGCCTAATTTTGGTTTTTTTTAGCCATGGCCGGCTTACATAGTTTTAGGTAGGTTTAAGTTAGATTGTAAGAAAAAAATATATAAAACCAAAAAAAAAATAAATAAAAATATAAAAAAAAAAACAAAATGTACATATTAGATGTAAGTAGTTTAAGTAGATTAAGATTTATTTTTAGGTAGTATGTAGGCTTTTAGGTTTAAGTTTTATAAAAAAAAATAATATGTCCATATACTAAGTTTTTACTTAAAATTGATTTTCTTAGTTTTAGTTTCGTTAAATATAAAAATAAATATAGACTGTAAGATCCGTCGAAAGACATAGTTTAAGTGTTAGGTTTAACTTAGAGTGCCCGCATGGGGCCAGTAAGTTAGTATAAGATTATTTCTACGTTATTTAAGCTAATTTTTAAGCGTTTTTTTGTCTAGCATGTAAGAGTAAATTAAGAAATATAAATAAAAATGCATAAAAACTGAAAAAAAAAAAAACTAGCTATCGCTTCTCACTCGGAAGGTCAAGGTTCGAATCCTAGCCACGACAAAAAGTTTTCATTTGTGTAATTGGAACTCAGTCAGAAAAATCTGCGTGTGAAGGCATAACACTGACATGTAGATTTGGCTGTTGTAGGGTTTTCAAACACAAAAAGCAACCGTTAAAATTCACAACCTCACCATTCCGAGTGAAGAAAATCTCTCCGTCCTATTCGGACTCCCACCCTTGGAGAGTCAATATCGAAACCAAACACACCTGAGTTTCAAACCACCACATCACAAACTTTCCTTTCTCCTCCTTCTATCTTTCCGCCCGCGCCTTGGCAACAGTGTAAGGGTATTCATAACCCCTTAGGCGCGCGTAAATTATAAAAAAAAAAAATAAATAAATAAATTTGATCATGCGACATGCTCACGATTGAACCTATCATAGAGTTCTCCAACCTACATCCGTTCTAAGTACTGGATACTCAACGTATCAACGGGCGCGTCAAAAAGCATACATTCCTCGCTGTGCCATATGCTTTCGATTCAAAATCAAACCGATATGCAGCAAACCGTTGGGAATCTTACCAGCACGTTGGGTCCGGATCGCTAGACTATTCAGTAACACCGGCGTCGAATATGCAGGACCAGTTGAAGTGAAGGCGTGAATCCAAATTACCCAAGGGATACTTCGCCATGTTCATTTGCTAGCCCATTCGCAATTGGAATTCGCGTCTGACATGACAACACAATGGTTACTGGCAAATTTCTAGTGGTTTTCTGCTGGTTTGATAGGAGCGAATGGCGAACTTCATCGAATGATGAAAGATGCCACCCACGATTGGAAGCATATCTCCGAAACTCTGACGAATCTGGGCTGGGAGTTATTCCCTCTGTTTCCTCTCATTTCAGAGCGCTCTGGGGAGTAGGGCTGAAATTGGTAAAACATCACTTAAAACGAATTGTTAGAAATGAAAAACTTACCTTTGAGAAATTTTCCATGGTCTTAACGCAAATCGAAGGCGCTTTAAATTCGCTACCATAGTGTTCAATATCGGAAAACCATGAGGACTTGAAAGTTTTAACTCCAGGTAATTTTTTGATTGGGCGGATCATCATGATGATCCCTCAAGGAGACATATTGTCAACAGCAACCAACTATCTGGATCGGTGGTGGAAGCGCGTTCAAATCGCCGTTGCACAATTCTGGCGCATATGGAAAAAGGTGTGTCTTTCACGTCTTCAATCACGTCTAAAATGAGGGGAGGCCGAAGATTGGAGATCTTGTATTAATGAAAAATGAACGTCTTCCACCAGCGCAATGGATGCTGGCACGAATCAACAAAACTCATTCCGGAATAGACAACCACATCCGTGTTGTCACACTTAAAACCGCGAATGGTACATTAAAACGACCAATAACAAAGATTTGTTACTTACCGTCGAATAAAGCTAGCACTATAACAACACAATTATTTAAGTATAATTTAAAATAAATTATGTAAACGTATATAAACGATATTCAAAAAGTTACATTTTTTCATGCAATAACTTGAAAGTGTCAAAATTCATATAAAACTGATTGTATAATAAACAGAAACACTCTAATTTATGACGTATCGGACATAGTCGTTTTATTCAAACGTTACAATTTTCGGGTAATTAGTTAATTTTCTTAACGGACAAAAAAGCTAAATCAACGCCAAACAATCTGCTTAAGTCAAATTATCGAACTTCACAACTCCAGAACATGGCTTTTCCTGTAGGGCTCAACGTAATAAATAATATAAACTCTACACGTTTTCGTTACAACGTCATTCCTAGTTTTCTAGACCTTACTTTAATGTTTGATCCTTCCATCGTATTGCTTTTTGATCAAGCTTCTTTTATAACTGATCACGACCTGCTTATCTGCACTTATAACATAAACTTTTCGAAATGATATATCCCCACGTATTTTTCTTACAAAGACTTCAACCATGCTGATTTTTAAGCATTGTAAGAGTCTGTTAATGTTATTCCCTTGCAAAACTGCAGATTGAGTGCTGATGCTAATTAAAAGCTGAGTTGTTTTAACCAGTATATTTTACAACTATTTGATGAAATACGAGTATGTTCCCACTAAAACTGTTCGCATTCGTAACAATATTTGTCCTTGGTATAAGTCGGAAATTATTGATAAGATCAAAACGTGAAATAAAAGCTATAGGAAGTGGAAACTCAATCCTTCTCCAATTAATTGGAGTGCTCTTAAAGTTGCTCGAAATAATGCAACCTACATTATCTGCAATTCAAAAATTATTATGTATTTAGCTTTAAGTTATATGCATCAATGCCACCCAGAAAACTTTGGGAAAATTTACGTAGAACTGAAATAACCGAAAGTAAGACTTCAAACAAAGAATCGTCTTAGCCTCGATAGTAATACTGAGCTCTCTGTTCAAGGGTCTCTCTATTTGGAAGTAGTAACTTAGAGGAATATTGTTGAGTGTGTTCCAGCTATAAAGTCGAACTCTGTGCGAGCGAGGATGGAGTACCAGTTCGCTTTATAAAGATAAATTTGCAACTTATTTTATCTCGTCTACCGCACATTGCACTGGGCAACAATGAAAAATACTCGGACATACTTAATAGTGTTTCTTATAGTACTCGACCTGTAGATAACGGGAAAAATAATATTTTGCTCAGGTCACGTACAGAAACCTAACGGCACACACTTTTATATCTTTATCGAACGAGGTCAGTTCTAATAGAATCGCACATCATTTAAATCGGTTTTCCTGTTAGTAATTTAAAAAAATAAACTAATTTGCATAAGAAGAATATTAGAAGTGCATTAAAGTGATAAAATGTCACGATCTTGTGTTAATTGCCCAGATTTATTCTGCTATATTTGTGGAGAATTTACACCAAGTTTCCGAAAAAAGAAGATAACACCATTTATTGAAAAGTGTTACTTTTCTTATTTTAAATTTAAAATCAACCATCAGGATAAACTCTGGGCACCACAAATTTGCTGCCTTAGGTGTCACCGACAGCTAACTGGTTTGTTTAACGGGTCATTTTCTGTAATGCCTTTTGGAATGCCTATGATATGGAGAGAGCCCCAGAGTCACACAGATTGTTACTTTTGTTGCACCAATGTGAAGGGATTTTCTCGAAGATCAAAGCATTCCATAAAATATGCAGATGTCTCTTCTGTAACAAGACCAGCACCTCATACAGAAATTCTGCCAGTTCCCAAGCCACCTTCCGGACGCCTCTCGGACACAGAAATAAGTTCGTCATATTGTTCAGAAGAAATTATGGATGCTCCGAATTTGAGCTCCCTACATCTTCTGATGCACCATATCTCATCAGTTTTTTTTTGTTTGTTCAATTAAAAAAACAAAATAAATAAATAAATTGATAGTGATAAAAATCGTCACGCGATGGATTGTGTAGAGCGGTCCGTTACACCAGTAACGGGATCCGCAGACAAATCAGGCGAGGTATCAAGCGGTTCAAGCCAAACAGAACCGAAGACGAAGAGAAGGAGGGCGCTAAGGCCAACTTCCACCTTACCACAACGTCCCTCTCTATCAACTTCCACTGTAAAGCTGCTTGGTGGAGTGAGGGAAGGGATGCAATCAACGGCAGCAATGTATCGTCCAGGGCAATTTACAGACAACAATCCATTCGCCTCAGATGTTCACCAACATCTGAAAGACAATAGCTTCGCTTCCTTGGCGTCAACCGAATCGGAAGATGAAGAGGAAGAAATAGAGTCAATTAGCAGTAGCATCAAAATGCTACAACAAAGAGTACTAGCTATAAAAGGAAAGCAAATGCTAAGAAGGAAGAGGGAAGAGCAAGAGCAATCCCAACAGCAAGCTCAAAAGCAAACTCAACAACACCAAACAAATACAATAGCACAAGTGCTACAACCACACCAACAAAACCTCAAGAAACACCAGCAACAACAACAAGTGCAGCCACAAGAACGGCAACAGCAAAAACAGCAGCAGCCACAACAACAGCAACAGCAAAAACAGCAGCAGCAGCAGCAGAAAAAACAACAGCAGCAGCAAAAACAACAGCAGCAGCAACAACAACAACAACAGCAGAAACAGCAAATTTCAAAACAAAGGGTGCCACCTATTAATACATTTAAGATGGAATTAAAGGAAACAAAAGAACTATGTAAGTCGGCCATAGGCAATGATTTTTATATTAAAAGACTTAGCTTAGATAGGCACGCAATCCACTGTAATACAGTGGAGCGCGACCATAAAATTAAAAGTTTATTGAAGGATTCGACGACGGAGCTCTTCTCCTACACCCCGAAAGGGGAGAAGCTGCAGACAATGCTGCTGAGGTTAGAACCATCGACTGATCCGGAGGATCTCCTTGCACTGCTGAAAGAGAAGGAGTGCGAAGGATTCAAATTCGTGGGGGTCAAGCCATTTGTCACGGCTAGAGCCAAAAGAGAGAAGCGGAAACTGCCGTTCTTCCTGGTCCAGCTAAGTCCCAACAGCAAACTGGATGGTCTAAGGAGTATAAAAGTCCTAGACTACCAGGTTGTACACTGGGAAACATTAAAGAGGAGCGAAAACATTGCCAAAGGTTCGGGCACGCCGCGTCGAACTGCGAAATGCAGCCTCGATGCATGAAGTGTGGAAAGAACCACAAGTCAGAGGAATGCGCTCTAGGTAAGGACGGAGCGTCCGAAAAAAGCCAACTCTCTTGTGCCTTATGCAGGAACACGGAACATACCGCAAACTATCGGGGTTGTCCCAAATTCCAATATATAAAAAGAGTAAATCTGGCTCGGCAGCAGAAAGTGGAAGTTAAACGTCCACTCGTGCATGCACAAACACCAGCCGTTACTCCCCAAGTTACCTACGCCCAAATGGCGGCAGGTAGGGGAACTACGGTACAATAAGCAAAGGAAGCTTCTCAGGCCCCAGCGCCTAGAGTACCGGAACCTGTACCTGACATGCTGGCTATCTTGCTCTCTATTCAGGGGCAGATGGCTCAGCTTCAGCGTCAAATACAGGAACAGGCTACGCGGGTAGATCAAATATACGCGCTGCTGCCGGGCCTAACGCACCTCCAGTCGTAATGGGTACGTACATGGCGGAGCAAACTCTGAAGGTCCTTGCAGTGAATGTTAATTCACTGATTAGGTTCGCACGAAGAGCCGCATTGTTCAAGTTGCTTAAAGACACAAAATGAGGCACAGAAGATATAAAATATTACGAAGAAATCGACCCAACTCCATTCAAGGAGGAGGTGTTGCAATCTTTGTAACAAAAGGACTGCATTCCAAAAGAGTATACAGTCGTGTAGTACATAGGTTTCAGGTGCTGGAAGCATGCGTCATGTACATCCCTCTCCGTAGTGGAAAGCGGCTGTACATGGTGTCTGTATATGCACCTAAGTCTACTCAATCCACCTTATTCATCTCAGAGCTCGAGACAGTTTTTCGATTCCTGAGACTGGAATTGGAAGATAACTATTTTATTATCGGCGGAGATTTCAACGCCAAACATATAGATTGGGGAAATAATACACCAAATACTAGAGGGAACCTACTATTCAATTGGTGGGGTCAGCACAGTGTAATGTATCGACTCGGGCTTAAGGCGACGGATAGTACGTCGTTTCACAGACACGGGTCCTATTTGGATCTCCTGCTGTTCGACTCACGAATACAACTGACGTGCACTAACCAACAAACTACAAACTGTCTACGCACTTTCGTGTATGACAGTGACCATTGCGGTCTCAGCACCGAAATAACTGTTCCCAACGAAATTGCGGAATTGGAAGAGTTTGTTCAAAGGCATTCCTACAATTATAGTAGGGTGCGTTGGACATGAATACTGACAACAGCACTCTCCTCGAATTCTCTCAAACCACCGTCCCACAGAAATCTGTCGAACGAGGAGATTGACAGGTATCTTAGACTAATGGACGAGACAATCAAACGAACAATGGACAAAACGATACCTCGTTATCGACACACTGACGACGAAGACTTATTCCACAACGCAACTATTGACGCACTGCACCCACATAAAAGTAGACTGCTATCAAGACTAAAAACCCTGTACACACAGTTTATTGACAGACATAACCCGGAGATCATGACATTGAAGTCGTCGATTAAAAACCTCCAGATATTACGAGTAATAAAGGAAAATTACAGAAATTCTGTAAAATAAAATTCGGGCTGTAAACATCAGCAACCTGAATATGTTCCCGCAAATAAATAAAATATTCCGGAGAAATAATCAAAACGATCTTCCATGTCTCAAAATCGCCCGAACGACGAACAACGAACAAATACTTGTAGCAACAGGTATCGATCCAAATGAGGCAGTTGATGATGACAACTTCTTTGTGATCGAGGATCCGCAGGAGAAGGTACAGGCTATAGGAGCGACTTTCCAGGAAGTGTACAAGGCGAATGACATCATTGGCCCGAACCACGACCTGGAGAATCGAGTCTTTGTGCACAATTTCTACCTTCGAAATGAAATTGTGAATTGGCGATTCGAGAACTCGGGTTTCACCCAGTTCAGTGACGAGAATATGGCAAGTAATGTCATCACCAACGAAAGGGTGTTACCACCGTTCATTTCGAAGGAAGAGCTCCAAACGATCTTCGAATAACTTAGAAGTAAGAAATCAGTGAGAACCGATGAAATACCGAATATTGTGCTTCGACATCTCCCACTAGAAGCGGTGGACATTTATACCACTCTGTTTAATAATGCAATGAATAATGCACATTATACAGCGCATTGGAAAACTGCGGTGGTACATCCCATTCCCAAAAGGAATAAAGATACTTCCAATCCGGCGAATCTCCGCTCGATCAGTCTTCTTCCAAACATCAGTAAGGTTTTCGAGAAGGTGATCAATAGAGTCGTGACTAAGTGGGTTGAGGACAAACATATAGTTCCGGATAATCAATTCGGTTTCAAGGCGGGGCATGATATCATTCATGATTGACTTGGAAAAGGCCTTCGATACCGTATGGTTAGAGGGACTCTTCTTCAAGCTTGACAGGTTGGGCATTAGTAAACCACTGCTGTATATTCTTTTTAATACGAGTATGCTCTCCAGTAGACAGTTCATCGTGAAGAATGGTGATGTGACTTCCGCTGGAACATTAAACATTAAAAACGGTCTGCAACAAGGTGTGATAAATTCGCCGATCCTATTCAACATTTACACAAGTGATCTGATAGGTTCACTTCACCATGCCATAGCGTACGCAGACGACTTAATCGCGTACAGATCAGGTCCAAAGATTGAGGTCATTAATACACTTTTGCAACGTGACTTCGACAAAATTAAACAATATTGCGATGAAAATCAACTTTCAGAAGTCGGAAACCATTCTGTTTAGGACGCCTTTGTCTGGGGCCTCTAGGGATACCAGAAAGAATTGGAGAAAGTTCTCTATCGTCGGACAACATGGACAGCCACTTGCTTGTCGAAATGTAGTCAGATACCTTGGGATCTGGCTAGATCAATATCTGTATTTTAACAAACATATAGATGTTGCTCTGGCCAGAGCCAAAGGTGCTTTTGCCCTTACAAGGAGGCTGTTTTAAAACAGCCAACTCGATGCGAGGGTGAAGGTGATCTGCTACATGGCCCTTATCCGGCCTATGCTTGTGTTTGGATGTCCCGTGTGGTTCAACGTGAGAGCAAGTTTATTGGAAAAGATTCGGGTGTTTGAGAGGGCTTGCCTTAGGGCTTGTCTTCGGTTATACAGAACACCAGAGTCTGAGTACATAAAATTCTATCGCAATGAGGTCTTGTACAATAGGGCGAACCTAATAAGAGTGGACAATTTTGTTATTAAGTTGACTCGAAGGCACATTGCAAGAGCAATGACATCGTCGAACAACCTGATCTCTGGGGCTTACTACCCTAATTATATGTATCATGAGAGAGTTCGCTTTGACGGCTATGTTCCTCCAGAAGCGTTGCTCTATCTATATAGCAAAGGTCTGATCCAGGACAGATTGGCTGTGCTGCTAATCTTCCACGTTGCTCGAACAGCTGCGGACAGGCGACTCAACTACGACAGAGACGTCGCACATGGCAGTGCGGAGCGTCTACGGTTCAGTAGGGCGGTAGGGAGTCGCGACATGAGGGATGTTGCTCGGCAGCACCAACAAACAGGCCTGGTGTTCATTTATGAAAGTAGCAGAAAACTTCCTAGGTAACAATAAGACTCCAGGTTATGCAGATGATGTAAAGAAAATGCTGGATGCTTATCATAAAATGGGATGCAACATGTCGCTAAAACTTAATTTTTTGCATTCTCATCCCAATTTCTTCCCTGAAAATATGGGTGATGTAAGCGATGAGAACGGCGAGAGATTCCACCAAGACATTGCTGAAATAGAGCAACGGTACCAAGGAAAATGGAAGCCATCAATGTTGGCAGATTAGTGCTGGTCGCTTATTTTGGTGGGGGCGAAAGCCCCCATTTATTCGGCTTAATACAAGCTATAACTTAAAATAAAACTTAAACTAAAACTTAAAACTAAGGTTGGTTATTGTGGTGAAGGAGAACCGATTTGAGGTAGGAAGTGGTGCGGTGGAAGTCAAAGACGCTAGGGTTTGAATTAATTTTTCGTAGCATACGGGAGATTGGTTCGTTCGCGCCATAGGTGGTGTGGTGGGTTGGGAGATAGAAGAGACGAGGGGTACGTAGATTACGAGGGTTAGTGTTGAGGAAAATAGAATTGTGAAGGGACGTGCATTCAACCTGACCTGAAAGAAGTCGATGAATGAAGAGATAGTCGGCTGCATCTCTGCGTTCCTCAAGGGTGTTTAGGTTAATAAGGTTGAGACGGTTTTGATAGGGGGGCAGAGTAAAAGAATCATCCCAGGGCAAACCTCGAAGAGCGAATCGAAGAAAACGGCGCTGGATGCTTTCGATTCTCGAGATATGAACACGATGACATCGGGACCATACTTGATTGGCGTACTCTAGGAGGGGACGAACAAAGGTAATATAGAGGGACCTGGTCACGTATGGGTTGGTGAATTCTTTGGACCATCGTTTTACAAAACCTAGTGCAGAGTTGGCTTTAAGGATTATCCCATCCATATGCAAACGGAAGTTGAGCTCCCTATCACACAAAATGCCGAGGTCGCGAAGAGATTCAACGGAGGAGATAGGTTGGTTGTGGAGAAGGTAGAGTCGGGGAGGAGATTTGAGCCGCTTATGTGAAAAGGTGATGGATTGGCATTTGGTGATATTAAGTTCCAAACAATTTTTGAGGCACCAGATCGAAAAACTATCAAGGTCTTGTTGAAGAAGGAAGGAGTCATGGGGAGAGGAAATGGTTTTGAAAAATTTGGTATCGTCGTCGTAAAGGGAGACGGACGAGTATTTGATGATCCTATCGAGATCATTTATGGTTAATATAAAGAGAAGGGGACCGAGATGGCTACCTTGAGGAACTCCAGAGGTGGCCAAAAATGGAACGGAGTGGGCTGACCTAAAACGAACACTGTAAAAACGGTTTTCGAGGTAAGAGGATATCCATTTTAACAGTATGGGTTCAAAGCCGAGGGCAGACAATTATAAGAGAGACTCCGAGGTGTTCTTATAAACGGAATGCAGATGCTTCCAAAAAAACAACAAAATTTTACAAGAAATAACATTTTTCGGTAATATTTTTGGTTAAATTCTTAAATTCAAAAAAGCGTTTTCTCACAAAATCCCGATGCGATCTGGCTATTTTATATAGTTTTCCTGATTCTATAAACTCCAACGATTGCGAATCACATAATTTTATCTCCGAGTAAAAAATAAATAATTTTTTTGTTGACCAGTGTTATCAACCACCTCGACTTTCCCGCAACAATGGAAAATTGCAGAGGTCAATCATATTGCTAAGAAAATCAACTTTTCTTATAATGACTAAAGCCCAATAAGCATCTTACCATGCTTATCTAAGATCTTTGAGAAACTGATAGCTAAACAAATACAAAATCACTTATCATGTAACTCTTTACTTAGTCCTTTTCAATCGGGTTTTAAGGAAAACCACAGTTCTTCCTCGGCCATGGTCAACATAAGAGGTGATTTTGATAAAGGTTATGTAACACTCATTTGTATACTAGACTTTTCGAAGGCCTTCGACTAGGTTAATCATGAAATTCTCAGCTGCTGACTTAAAAAGTTTTTTCAGATTTAGCGATATATGGCTAAAGTTATCTGAGTTACTGAGAAGTTATCTTTCTAATAAGATGCAAAGAGTAATTAATGTTATGTTTAAGCCCGTTAAGCAAGGGGTCGCTCAAGGCCCTATTCTCGGACTCCTTTTAATTTGCGTTTTTATAAATGATCTACCTCTGATCTGCCAACATGCGGCTTCCGGAGAGTATTGATTATTTTGTTAGTCTGCCGATATAGCAGTGATTAGTACTCAACGGCTTGATCATCAACTCTACTAAGTCAAAGGTTTTACCAATATCGCATACATGCTTTGAAATTAATATAATTCCCCATCTCTGTCTGACTATCTTGAAGAAATTTTCAAGCCCTCCGACGGCCCGACACTGGCACCCGGCACCAGTTCTTTAGAAATAGCATATAGTAATTTCGTAATGACAAATGCAACTCTTGCTGAAATCAAAACTGTAATAAGGAAATTAAAACCAAAGCAGGCTCCGGGGTATGACCTTATTACCGGAGAAGTTCTGAAAATGCTACCTCAAAAAGCACTTATAAAGCTCTTACACATTATTAACGCGGCTCTGAGGCTTGAATACGTGCCAAGCCAGTGGAAAGTTGCAGAAGTCATTATGGTACTAAAACCAGGAAAACCTCCAAACGATAAAAAATCATACAGACCCATTTCTCTTCTACCGATCCTGTCGAAAATCTTTGAGAGGATTTTGCTAAAACGTCTTCTCCCAATTATCGAAAACCAAAATCTTATTCCCAGCCATCAATTTGGATTTCGGACTAAGCATTCAACAATTGATCAGGTGCATAGAATTACTGATGTAATTGAAAGATCCCTGGAAGAAAAAAAGACTTGTTCGAGCGTATTTCTTGACGTCTCACAAGCTTTTGACAAAGTATGGCATGAAGGTTTGAAGTTCAAACTGCGACGAATTTTGCCATTAAAGCTTTATAATATATTGACAAGCTATTTTGAAAATAGAATTTTTCGCGTTCGATACGGAAATGATGTTTCGAAATTTAAAGATATCCTAGCCGGAGTACCGCAGGGAAGCGTACTGGGCCCACTTTTGTACCTTTTATATACAAGAGATATACCACACGTCGAGGATACTGTTCTCGCTACTTTTGCTGACGACACCGCTATCTTAGCGGTTGGAGAATCAATAGAAGACTCAACGGCGAAACTTCAGACTGCTTTAAATAAAGTCTACGAGTGGACAAAGATCTGGCGAATTACCCTTAATGAGACAAAATCTGTACATGTTGACTTCACCTACAGAAAGATAAATCACTTGCCCATTTCTATAAACTCGGTGTGTATCCCCTTTGCAAACGAGGCTAAGTATTTGGGAATGACACTTGACGCGAAGCTTAAATGGAAAACGCATGTTAGAAAGAAACGAAAAGAACTAGAGGCCAAATACAGAGAAATGTACTGGCTACTTGGTAAATATTCCAAGCTAAGCTTAGAAAACAAGCTGCTTCTTTATAAGCAAGTGCTAAAGCCGGTGTGGACCTATGGTATACAACTCTGGGGTTGTACTAAGAAATCAAATGTAAATATAATACAAACTTTTGAAAATAAAGTGCTACGACAATTTGTGCGTGCCCCATGGTTTATAAGAAATAATGACCTGCATCGAGACCTCGGAGTTCCTTTCGTGGAAGATGAAGTCAGGAACTGCGCACGAAAACATAAAGTCCGGTTAAGCGGCCATATCAACAATACAGTCCTAGAAGTCTTGGACGAACGAAACATACTACGCCGTCTTCAACGAACTAAATCGTTGGACCTTGCGCGATAAATTGAAACCGCATTAAGAAAGCGGAATATGTAGGGTCTTCCCTTGGAAAGTGTCCTACCAATCGTGACTAACTTATGAAATAAAAACTGCTTGATAAGTTCTACTTAGTTGCGGTATTAAAATCAACAATGAAGGGAGGTGTTTTTAGTGAGTAAGAATCTCACACTACTATGAGCACGCGCTTCTGATCCTCATAGTGTCTGATGGAAGATTTTCACCTGCCCTCGCCGGAAAAAAAAAAAAAAAAAAAAAAAAAAAATCTCTGTCTGGGAAGCTATAAAATGGATTTGGTTAAGTCTGTCGTGAACCTTGGATTTGTTATAAATCGCAACCTATGAGTGTCTGGGTATAATCATGTAAATATGGTTGTCAGGCGAATCTATGTTTGTCTTCGTAAGCTCTGGTTAACGGTTAACTTTACGCTTACTGAAACTTGGCAACAACTTATACCTTAATGCAATACATTGTAGCGTTAGCCTTTTAACCAAAGAAATAAATATGTTTAATTGTGGTGTTCTATTTGCGCTCCCTCACTGTACCAAATCAAGTAAATTTACCCTTTTTCAGAAACAGACCATTTCCCCTCCCAATATGTTAATTTGACCCACTAAGTTCACTTTCCCAACTCACGATAAAACCTGACTATCAATCACTCTATTTTCGAATTCCCTCATTCCACGTTCTTCGTAGACTCTCTCTCTCTGCTCTGGTCCATATGGTGAATTTGTCTCTGTTGTCCTAGAGAAGGTTACAGATCGTGTGGGAGTAATTTAGGTGTAAATGTTTATATGTGCGTTGTGTACGGTGATTAAGAACCTAATTTAGGCAGAACCTATTTTTGCGAAATAGATTGTACGAGTAGAAAACGAGATAGGAAACGAAAGAGGTAGGAAGCGAAATAGGAAACAAGAAATTGAATTTTTAAGAGAATGACACCAATTAGACAGGTTAATGGCCATTACGGCTTTCGATCAGCTGATCAAATCAGCAGACGTAATCGGGTTTTTGTTTTTTGGACTGTCTGGGGACATAGCGGCAAGGTCGTGTTGGATGTGACCTTTTTTTCCTTTTTTGAGTTGAAGTTGGGACAGTTGATATCAGAAGATAGATAGAGCAACCAGGTTGCGCGATATCCGAGTTCCTTTAGTTTTTTTTGTTTGATAGACTCATAGTCGACGCGAAAAGTAATACAAAAAAAAGAACGTGTCCGAATTTCGTGAACGTGTCTCCGAATTTTTTTTTGAAAAAAAAGGAAGGTTGCCAACAGGGGATTCTCCCCTGTAGAACAAAGAAAACAAAACAATAACATATTTGTGCCGTGTGTTCGAGTTTTTTTTTTGCAAAAAAAAAAAAAAAAAAGTAAGTGTGTAAGCCACGAAAAAAAAACAACGCAAATTGACTGCCGCGGTACGAAAAACAAAAAGTCATTTGCGCTACCTCCATCCTCCCCACTATTACACCTACGAGGTGCAATAAGCACAACCCACAAATAAGCTGGTGAGCGAACTACAAAAAAAAAATAAAAAATATCGTAGTGCGAAATACGATTTCCCCATATAAACTTACATATAAAGGTACATCGTCTGCAAGAGGTGCTCCGCGGGACAACTCGTTTAACGACAATAAACAAAAAAAGTGAATTACTACAAAAAAAAAAACCTAAAAAAAGGAATTCGTTAAAAATAAAAAAAAAATACAAATTAAATAGAATTTGTTCTAGGTTAAGATATACTCGTAGATATAGTAAGAATAGTGTTTAAGAGTGATTTAATTTTTTTTTTATTTAAGTTTAGTTTTTTTTTTGTTGTGGAAAAAAAGGAATTTTTATTACCAAACATTTTCAAAGGACTCTTCGAAATGCTGGCGCCAGAACGACGAGGGACTTGTAATAATCGGTAAGTTCTAAATTTAGTTCATTTTTGTTTGCGGCCTGAATTAAATGGGCCATACAGTAGTTTTTTTTTTAAATAGAATTCAAAAAAAGGGGCTCGTATTGGTTATTAAGTTTTTCTTTTGTGAATTTAATATAGATTCTTGTTAGTCAATAAGTTTACGTTTGTGAAGTATTAATTTTTTTTTTATTCTTCTAAATATATATGAATCATGAATTGTATGATGGAATGAAATTAAGTTTTTTTTATTCACTATAATGGTGGCTTAAGACCGTTGTCGCGCGTGGTGTAGAGATAGTCGGACCGTTCTTCGATGGGGCCGACTATGCCGGACGTGACGTACAAACGATGACGACGTAACGGATGTGAAGTGAAGTGTACAGTGTACACATTCATATGCAATGTATAACATAATACCGAAGAATTACTTTTTGCACATCAGTAATCCACATTACACACTCGTGTAAAACTGTTGGAATTCACTTCCTGTGTGTCTGGGCGAAAGTTAAGGGTTTACAAAATTATTAGTAGAGTTTGACATCTAGGTTAGTTTATCTATGGTTCGGTGAAGGACGCCGATGGAATATAGAGAGTCGGAGGAAGGTTAGTGCTGGCGAATATTCCCTTCAATAAAAATATCTGCTTCTATTTTCGATCGAGTAACCGCGTAGTAACGTTAATAATAAAAGACGCTTCATGGGAGGTATCAGAAGCGTATGTTCGGCAAAAGTACTGGATTCTAAGTCTAAAAAGTGCAGAGAAAAAACACTTGTACCAAGAAAGAAAAATGGTTTTCTTAAAAATATATATCGACAAATGAATGTGTGCAAATGTGTTTTAAACGTTGTAGTAAAATAACAACAAGAGCCAAATGAATTAAATTAAAGTATACCGAAGTTAGGAACGGTAGTACTGTTTTTTTCCTCTCGACATGAGGGCGTCCAATATTAAGTCTTTTTTTGGCTGTTGATTGTAGTGCGTGAAGTTGTTTGATAAAAACCCTAGTGGCTCCCATTCGTCATCGACTCGCTGGTGTAGGGCTCCCGCACAGCAATATCCGAAGCATCGACCATCAACGCCAGTTGAGCGTTGGGTTTCGGGTGCGTTAAAAAAGCTGCATTC
Organism: Volucella zonaria; assembly: GCA_963966105.1. NCBI lineage: Eukaryota > Metazoa > Arthropoda > Insecta > Diptera > Syrphidae > Volucella > Volucella zonaria. The sequence continues at coordinate 34,636,984 of OZ014533.1, read as the reverse complement.
GCCAGTGCGGATTTGCACTTCTCGAAACTCGGTTCTGCTTCCTGCGTCCAGAGAATCTCCAATTTGTCATTTTTCTTGTTTCCTTTAGGCATTTTTTGTTTTTTAAAGAACTTAGAACTCAAGTGGGTATGAACACACTTATAATGCCTCAGCATGCGTTATGTTTTTTGGAAAATGGGACAGAGAGAGAAAAAAAGATGTTTGGGCTTAGTGGTTATTTCGCTCCATGGGTGGCATTCAACATTTGATAGGGAGACTAAATTCTTAGTGGAAGTTGGCTTGGTGTTGATTTCTAGTGCACTACTCGTCTTACTTGATTTTCATTAACTGAAAAAATGAATATGTCTTTCGGGCGAGGCTGGGATTCGAACACCGAACCTTCCGATTTGGAAGCCAGTCCACTACCACTTGAGCCACGGGCACACACAAACTGGCGCTTGTCAATGTTGAGTACCATTCCGTGCTGTCGCAGGCGCTAGAAGATTAGTCCAAGATTTTCTTTGTACTGCTGTTCGTCCTCTGAGGCGATGATGATGTCATCTATATATGGAAAGGTCGAGTCGAGGTCCCGCAAGATGCCATCCATTAACCTCTGGAACGTCTGGCTCGCATTCCTCTGTCCAAAAGTCATGTAGACAACCTCATATAACCCAAATTGGATTATGATGGCCCTTTTGGGTATGTCATCGCAGGCCATTGGTATCTGGTGATATGCCTGTTGGAGATCGAGAATAGAAAAAATAGAGTTACCTGTAAGGAACTGAGTGAAATCTTGTAGATGGAGAATGGGATAGCGATCCGGTGTAGTTACGCCGTTCAACTTCCGAAAATCCCCGCACGGTCTCCAACTGTTGCTTCCCCTCTTTGCCATGTGGAGAGGGCTGGCCCAAGGGCTGTTCGACGGACGGCAAATGCCCTGTTCCATCAATAGCTGGTGCTGAGTTGTTGCTGCCTCGAGCTTCTCGGGGTTCAAGCATCGGTATCGTGCATGGATTGGCGGCCCAGTTTTGACGATATAATGGAAAACGTTGCAGTTTGAGTTTGTTTTCCTTACCAGTTACCACGTTATGTCCTTGAATTCCTGCAACAGCTCTCGGAAAGGTGCCTTGTGGTTGATGTTCGTGAGCTGCGTTGACGGGGTTGAGGTTATGGAACCGACACTAGAAAGTGAGGTTAACTGATCAACCAGATATCGGTTCTGCAGATCCACCATTATCCCAAAGCGCCGGAGAAAATCAACACCTATGATTGGCTGAGACACATCAGCAATCACAAATTCCCAAGTAAAAGTACGGCGCAGTCCCAAGTCCACTGCCATCGCTTTTGTGCCGAATGTGGAAATTCGTGAGTCGTTGGCTGCGTACAGAGTAGTTTTATATATCCTCTTTTGTTTTTTCGCATTGCAGGTAGAACTGAGATGTACGCGCCCGTGTCAATGAGGAAGGTTGAATTGTTGTTTGTACGATCTTGAACAAATAGGCGACAGAAGCCAGAAGTCGTCGTCGCTAGCAACTGGCCATCTAGTTTGACGACTTACCACGTTTGCATGGCGATCGACACTATTTGCATCGATGCCGTAAGTATGGTGATACAAGCATTCGTCTTAGATTTTTCCTTTTCGGCATGCTTATCCTTACTGTCGGTGCGACTACGCCCCCTACGGTGGTGAAAAAATCTGCCTTTAATTCGGCAACCGTGCGCGAAAGCTCTTCCACCCGACGTTCGAATTTGCTGCTACTATCGGGTGTAAAATTATTTGGATGGGAATTGCGCTGGCTGATTGCCGATACTTGACATATATCGTTCACCTCAGCAATCTTGTCAGCGATTTCCATCAATTTTGTTAAAGTTTCGGTGCTTACTGAGATTATGGAACGCATGTGTGAGGGAAGCCTCTGCAGCCAAATTAACTTTATACATTTAATTTTTTTTATTTTTAAAAAGAACTTAACACTCAAGTGGGTATGAATACACTTATAATGCCTCAGCATATGTTAAGTTTTTTGGAAAATGGGATAGAGAGAGAAAGAAAGATGTTTGGGTTCAGTGGCATCCAGCATTTAATGGGGTGGCTAAATTCTTAGTGGAAGTTGGTTTAATGTTGATTTCTAGTCAACTACTCGTCTTACTTGATTTTCGTTAACTGAAAAAATGGATGATATGTCTTTTGGGCGAGGCTGGGATTCGAACACCGAACCTTCCGATTTGGAAGCCAGTCCACTACCACTTGAGCCACGGCCACCCATGTATCTTTGTGTGTATGTCAACAAAAGCGTTGCATCTAGAGGCAGTCAGCGACATAACTATGCGACCTTTTTTTTTAGAAAGATTCAGCAATTACGGGCGTACGTTCGTAGGCAGCGACGGTGAGTGGAAGACTTATGCGAGGGGCGAAATTAGAGTGGAATGAGCGAGTAGAAGCACTGGCAAACAAAGGTACACAGTGGAGTTATATTCCCCCAACTTCCCCTCTCTTCGGTGGCCTATGGGAAGCCGATGTTAAATCGGTAAAGTACCATATAAAGAAAAAGAGATACTCACATTCGAGGAGCCAACCACGCTTCGGGTGCAAATAGAAGCTTCGAGACCCTTACGCCCAGTACCCGACGATGTTACCACTTTTGAAGCAATAACACCAGGCCATTTTCTGATTTTAGAGACACTCATCGCACCACCTCAGCCATCGTATCAGATGGAGAGAATATCGCACATCGAAATATGCAAACGGGTATTTGCGATAACGCAATCATTTTGGAAGATCTGGTGCAATGAGTATTTCTCAAGACTGCAAAAGAGTCCGAAGTGGAATAAAATGACACGATCGCAGATCATGGAGGGAGATTTGGTGCTGGTCACAAACGAACAATTGCCACCATTCAAATAGAAGCTAGCCGGGGTCATGTATCCTTTGAAAGACAATCTAGTGAAAGTCGTGACATTAAAAACCCCAACTATAGAACTAACCCGACCGATTGCAAAACTATTTGGTAGGCAATAGTTTTGCAATACGCTTAGCTAAAAGACATTCGAAGGAAACAACACATCAGTCTAACCAAAGATCAAATCTAATCTAAATAAACTTGCAATTACAATTTACACACAAACAGTCAAAATTTAACACAACTCATTAAACAAATAAACATACAGAATACCTAACATTAAGCAACACAACACAACTGCATCGACGAGCCCGAGTACGATTGTGTTGCCAAAGGCCCCCTCCCTGACACTTCTCGTACCACAGGCAGCACAAGAACTCAAGGGGGTAATCGCTTTCATAACAGTCAAATAGTGTGAAGTATTTAAGGACTACCACACTTTCAATTAACTCAACAAAATGTATAGTAAAATAGCTCTAATCAATTCAATAATCATTGCAATAAGAAGATAAAACCTAAAACGAATAATTCAACAAATGCAATACATAAAATCCTACACGCTCGCATTCAATAGAAAACCTACATACTCGTAATTGACCAATAGTTAACACAACAAATACCAAAATTTAAGTTAGTAAAATTAACGATCAAATCAAAAAATTCTACACCAAAAACTAAGGAAATTATGATTAAATATAATATATTCATCATAAAGGAAAGAAATGCCATTTGCAATTAATACAAGATGGTAATACAAACGGAAACAATAACACACAAACATACCCAAAACTCCATTCGCACAATCGGCGTGATTAAACCGAACGCGGGAACTGCAAGTCTCATTCAAGGAGTTTTGCGTATTTACACACACGCGCACACATGCAGGCGCGTACGATCCAACCAACAAAAATTTAAATCTAAAAATTATAAAATATAATGGATAATAATAACAACACTCACCTGTAATCCACCCCAGAAACACGAACAATTGGAAAATAAATAAAAACTATTATTAAAAAAAAATAACAACACACTGGCTGCAAACCAACAACACATCTTTTTCTACAATACTATTGCGTTTGTTTTTTTCTTTTTTAATCCAGATGCAAGGAGAAAACCAAAATAGCGAAATGTTCACCCTATGTTATGTCGTAGTAGTTGACCTGGCCTTTTTTTATTTTCTTGTATTTATTGAATTATATTATATTTAATTTACAATTAAAAAAAAGTATGGATATCATTCTGTAGTTCATAGAGAAAACTAGAGGCGAATGATCCTTCAGTAAAGAAAAGAAATAAACAGGGGTCTGAAATAAGAGTTATTTTAAAATTTTTCGTTAAAAAAATCATTAGGAAAATATGATGAAGTCAGTGTGTTAAGTATACCGTTTTACTTGTCTGCTTCTTCCTTTCACATTTCCACCGAAAAAATGGTTGGGAATTTTTACCAAAAAAAACTTATTAAGTATTATTTTTAATCTGTTTCCATTTCAATTAAAAATAACTATTGTTGGGATTGTTTAAAATAATAAATTAAAAGAAACGATTTCCCATAATTTTTTCCCCCAAAAATTAAAAATAAAAGTTACAAAAAACAATGCAATAAAAACCGTCAATAAAAGTTATTGATAATTTTTATTTTTTCCTCTCAAAAATAAAAATCATTTTTAAATAACTTGAAGAATAATAGCCATAGCACGGAACCAATATTACCAGTGTCTCCCTTTTAAAAAGGTCTTTACAACAATATATATATATATGCAGTACACGCAGTACTGACTTTACAAAGGTCAAAGATCAAGCTGAAAACTGCAAAAAGACATTTTCAGACGTCGAAATTATCATCAATATCGGAAAATTTGAAATGAACATAAAGCAACCAGCAGCTATTTCTGTATGAAGTCTGAAATGGGTCTATATTTTGATAACGAATAAGCATTTTTGCTTGTTGTGTATTCATGTGAAAATTATGTTAAAAAAATAAACAGAGAACTCAATGGAATTCGCAATTTTTTTTGTTTTTAGCTTTTATCATGAAATGCATGGATCAACATATATTTAAATTTTTAAATTTAACTTCAAACCCAAACAAAATATTTTTTATAGTTTCTGAAGATAACTGGGATCTGTGGTCGCTTAATATTATTCTTAACGCAGAAAACGACCGCTCCACGCTTACTTGTGTTGCAGGTACTCCGTGCACAATATTTGCTAATCTTTTCAAAGTAGGCAGGTAGAATTTTTTTCCTTCCCAATAGCTAAGGATATTTTCATCGACATCCAAACGTTTTTCCTTGTAGCTATCGATCTCGTTATTAGCTCACACAACATCTTCCATGACCAATTCTTCGTCATCGTCGTCAGAGGAGTTGTCAACTTCCAAATCTTTTAGAGAATGACGAAGTAGAGATGACCAACTTTGAATTGACAATTCATCTACAATCAACGTGCAGTTATTCTCTGCAAAAGATTCCTCAGATGAGATCAGGGCATGCACGGAAGTTGATGGCTGAGAAGAAGTATTGACCTACAGCAGATATGTATATGTTCTTTTGTTACTATAAAATTAAAAATATGAGAACTCCAATGAAACAATACTTTACCTCTTTTAAAGATCTTATTTGCAACACGAGTTTTTTAAGATGATTAATGGCTAATCACTTTTTGTCAGATGACAGCCATCTCCGAAATCGTGGATCGAGGTATAACGCCGCATATATGGTATCATTTTCTAAAATCATTGATTCCCTGGCTTCCAAACAACTTAATAAAACGAGGCATATTTCACTGTTTCTGGCTTTTACTTGCAATTTAAGTTCAAGCCAGAACTTGTAAGTCACCTAAAATAAGTTGTTTTTTTTGAAGTTGGAGTGTGGTTATGTAAAGCGGTCTTAAGACGTCAACAACTTCCTTGATTTTGTGCAAGTCGTCTTCACTTAACTGGTCCAAAGGTTGCAGATATTGGGGCAACTCTGTCCATTGAAGGAATCTGTTCAACATTTCGTACGTCGAACTCCACCGTGTTGACACGTCTAACACAGGTTTTCCTAAGCTTGGTACTGCATATCTTCAAAAAAAACGTAACGTTGTTTACTTCAGAATTCTGTTTTGCTAAAGAAAGTTCAAGTACAAAATTTACCGAAATGTTTGCCTCCTTAAAAGCTTTACGAACCTGATCAACGAAATCGGAATTGTACTTTCGTAAAAAATCTTTTACTGCCAATTGAAGGGTGTGTGCGGCACATCTTATTGAGAGCGCATTATCAAACGCAATATTCTCGGCTAACAAAAATTGGTCTTGTTCGTCTTCGAAATCCTCTTCTTCTATAGAAGCTTCTATAGAAGAATCAGAATCAGACAACAACTCAACAGCCTTTACAATATTTCGACCGTTGTCTGATGTGATCGAATATATTTGTTTTTTTTTTTTAAATCAAAATCTTGAAGAACGCCCTCAATATGGTGTTTCAAATTTTCAGCCGTGTTCCGTTCTTTTAGCTCAGTCATTGACAAGGTATATATCTCAATTTGGTCGTGTTCAATGAATTGAGCGTTTATGCCTAGGACAGATCTATTTTGCCTAGATGCTGTATCAATTTTGAGGCTAATTAATTTATCTTTCATTTTTAGAACCAGTTTGTTCTTTATTTTTTTAGCTCTTTCGTTAACAAAAATCATAACGTCGCTGGCTGTAATCGGCTGAATCTTAAGGCCGTCGAAAATATGAGCTGTCAAGGTTTTGAAGGCATCGCTATCAAAAAATGTAAAACGAAGCGATTCCTTCGTGACAAAATTGACACAGGCATCAACCACATCTTTTTTGCACATTTGTGTTGATATTTTAATCATTTTTTCGTCTTCGCATTGTGCCTTGGATTCTAATTCTGACGCCTTGTCAAGTTCAATATAGAGCTCATAGTGCTGCGACACTGTATGCCTTATTAAGTTTGTCACAACAGATCCCTTGAAAATTTGACCACAAGCTCTACAAACGCTGTCTATATCACTATTAAGAGTGAACAATTCTCTGAAGAAAATATTTCGTTTCCTTCCCATTTTACTGTAGTCAAACATTTTCAAATTATAGTAATTTTTTGATTGAATTAAAGAATATCTGAACACTTACGTGTATCTTACGAATATCTTTTTTGAATTTGCTCTTAAGTCTCCACAGATATTTTATTCCTTTTAGCTGAAATTTAAAACAATTATTTGAACTAATAATATTACGTTTATTGTATAGAATGCCAAAACTAACGATTTGTAAAATTTATATTTGATTTTCTTTTAACTTTATTTTTCGCTGACGCGCCTTTTTTTATAGTTGACCTACTAGTCTGTTAATTTCGCGACAGTGCGTTTAGTGCATTTTTTATTTCTTTTCTCCGCAATTTGCTTTTTGCTTTCCTGGCCTTCGTTATGTCTTCTTATGGATTAACCAACTTCTCCATTAAGGACAATAATGCTGACTTTGTTGCCTGTGAGGGGATCTGCGGCAAAATATTCCATGCTATTTGTGTTGGCCTAAATAAAAGAAATACGGTCTTCCTTAAATAGTTCTCCGAAAATCTGCTGTTCTTCTGTGATGAGTGTATCAGTATTTCTCTCTCACATGTACTCCTTGCAATCAAGTGCCTCAGTCACTCCAATGAATTCAATCATAACTCACTCGTCAGACTGATAACGGACAAACTATCAGTCTTTGAACAAAGTGTAAGATGTGCGGAAGACCTTAGTCATAACATTAAAAACCAAATTATGCGTTTAATTGAACTAGAAAGAAAGATGGGAAGACATCGATATTTATCTCCAATCATCCACATTCAATCTCCATCTCGAACCTGCAACAAACAATCACCAACTCTCAAATCATTACGGGTCCATGCTTGGTATCATATTCGATAAAATCAATGAGCTTGATGATGAACTTACCACGAACAGAACAGTGTTGAATGATTTAGAAAATCTCACTGGAACAAACCTTTTGATCACATCACCTTCTTTCTACACTGGGTTTTTTCAGTCGTTCATAGACCTCCGCGGAGATTAAACGTGTTTCGACTTGTAAGTGAGAAGTGACGCTTAAGTAAGATACTGAACAAATTGTATTTAGGCAACTAACAACTCCAATTAGCGCAGAGACAGTGTGTTCGCTTGAGAGTGCAAAGGTCGTGGGTTCGGCTCCAAGTAGTCGGCAGACAATTTCTTTTTTTTTTTTTTTTTTTTTATATATTTTTTTATATTATATAAATTTAAGTGTGGTATTGAATTAACATCACGTGATGGATTGTGGTGAGCGGTCCGCTATACCTATAGCGGGATCTGCTGAAATGTCAGGTGAGGCTTCGAGTGGTTCAAGCCAAACGCCAAAGAGAAGGAGGAAGCTACCAACGACCTCAGTAAAGCTGCTTGGCGGAGTGAGGGAAGGGAACAACTTCGCTTCATTGGCCGCAAGCGAATCCGACGATGAAGAGGAAGAAATGGAGGCAATAAGTAGCAGCATAAAAATGCTACAACAAAGAGTGCTGGCCATAAAAGAAAAGCAAATGGTAAGAAGAAAGAGGGAAGAGCTAGAGCAATCCCAACAACAGCAGCTTGCTCAAAAGCAGAAACAACAACAATAAAGTAGCACAAGTGCTACAACAACAAAAGATTAAGAAACACCAGCAACAACAAGAGCAGTCACAACACCGACGACAGCTAAAACAGCAGCAGCCACAAAAACGGCAACTGCAAAAACAGCAGCAGCAGCAGCAACAACAACAGCAGCAGCAACAACAACAACAACAACAACAACAACAGCAGCAGCAGCAACAGCAGCAGAAGAAGAAGGAGAAGGTGCCGCCTATCAACACCTATAAATTGGAGGTAAATGCTACCAAGGACCTGTGTAAGTTGGTCATTGGTAATAATTTTAATATTAAGAGATTGGGGAACGAATACAGTGGAGGGCTACGCGAAAGTGAAAGAGCTCCTGAAGGAAACGACGACGGAGCACTACTCATTCACACCGAAGTGTGAAAAGCGGCAATCGATGCCGCTGAAGGGGTTGGAACCGCTGGCACTGCTCAAAGAGAAGGAGTGCGAAGATCGAACGAAGGGCAGCGATGTTTAAATTGCTACAAGACCAAACTCCTGATGTGCTTTTCGCTAGCGAAACCAATCTAACCGAGAAGCACAAACTGGAGTACAATAATTATATTGTTAGAAGAAGAAACCGGCTCGGATCCAAACGTGGAGGCGGTGTTGCGATCTTCATTAAACAAGGTATAAAATTTCACAGAGTGTACAAGGGAGTGTTGCGTAGGTTCCGGGTGTTGGAGGCAGTCGTCATTTACATCCCCCTCCGCAGTGGAAAGCGGCTGTACTTGGCCTCTGTTTATGCACCTGAGACTTCACAATCCACTTTATTTATTACAGAGCTTGACACGCTTTTTCGACTTCTGAGGCTGGAATCGGGGGAGAATTACTTTGTAATCGGCGGGGATTTCAACGCTAAACACAGAGATTGGGGAAATAATTTGCCAAATACTAGAGGGAACCTACTACTTGATTGGTGGGGTCAGCACGATGTCATGTACAGACTCGGTCTTAAAGCGACGGATAACCCGTCGTTTCCCAGAGGCGGGTCTTATTTGGACCTACTGCTGTACGACGAACGTATACGACTGACAGGTACGAATTTACAAACGCTTAACTGTCTGCGCACATTCGTGTATGACAGTGACCATTGCGGTTTTAGCACCGAAATTACAGTTCCCAACGAAATTGCGGAATTGGAGGAGTTTGTCCAAAGATATTCTTACAACTACAGTAAGACTCGATGGACACGCTTCTCCACAACCATGACAAGTGCGCTCTCCTCCAATACGCTCCACCCACCGTCCAATAGGAATTTGTCAAACGAGGAGATCGACAATTACCTAAAACAAATGGACGAGACAATTAAACAAACTATGGACGCTACAATACCGCGATATCGACATACGACTAACGAAGACCTGTTCCGCAATCCTACTATTGACGCACTGCATCGACAGAAAAGTAGACTTCTGTCGAGACTCAAAAACTTGTACAGACGGTTAACTGACAGACAAGACCCGGAAATTAGGACACTGAAGGCATCGATTAAAAATATTCAAACGTTAATAAAAGAGAATTACAGAATTTCTGTAAGTTCGTATTGGAACAACAGGGCTCGGGCTGTAAACACCAGCAATCCGAATATGTCCCCGCAAATAAATAAACTATTTCGGAGGAAAAATCAAAACGACCTTCAGTGTCTTAAAATAGCGCGGACAACAGACAACGAACGGTTACTGACAATAGCAGGTATTGATCCAAATGAGGCCGCTGATGATGACGACTTCTTTGTGATCGAGGATCCACAGTAGAAGGTTGAGACCATAGGAGCGACTTTCCAGGAAATATACAAGGCCAATGATACCATTGGCCCAAATTATGACCTGGACAATCGCGTCTTGGTGCACGACTTCTACATTCGAAATGAAATAGGGAACTGGCGATCCGAAGGCTCTGGTTTCACCCGGTTCAGCGACGAAAATATGGCAAATAATGTCATTACCAGAGAGGGTGACCTACCCCCGTTCATTTCGAAGAAAGAGCTCCATGAGATCTTCGACACAATCAGGGCTAAGAAATCAGTGGGGACCGATGGTATTCCGAACATCGTGCTTCGACATCTTCCTCTAGAAGCGGTGGACATTTACTCCACCCTGTTTAATAATGCAATGAATAATGCATATTATCCAGCGCATTGGAAAACGACGGTGGTTAAACCTATCCCCAAAAAGGGAAAGGATATATCCAATCCGGCGAATCTTCGGTCGATAAGTCTCCTTCCGAATATCAGTAAGGTGTTTGAAAAAGTAATCAATAGAGCTCTGTCTAGGTGGGTTGAGGACAAACATATAGTTCCGGATAATCAATTCGGTTTTAAGGCGGGACATGATATCTCACATGCCGCGTCTAAACTGGTGTCCGATATCCAATGGAATAAAGGCAAAAACCAATGCACTGGTGCCTGCCTTGTTGACTTGGAGAAGGCCTTCGACACCGTATGGTTAGAGGGTCTTTTCTATAAGCTGACTGGGCTGGGGATCAGTAAACCACTCTTGTACATTCTTTATAATATGCTAACCAACAGACAGTTTATCGTGAAAAATGGCGATGTGACTTCTGTTGGAATATTTCAAATTAAAAATGGTCTTCAGCAAGGCGCGGTCAATTCGCCGATCCTATTCAACATTTATACAAGCGACTTGATAGGTTTACTTCCCCATTCTATTGCGTACGCAGACGATTTGATAGCGTACAGAACAGGTCCAAAAATCGAGGTCATTAATACTCTCTTGCAGCATGACTTCGATAAGATAAGATGATTTTGCGATGACTGGAAGTTGAAAATCAACTTTCAGAAGTCGGAAACCATTCTCTTTAGGACGCCGTTGTCTAGAGCCTCTAGGGATACCAGAAAAAATTGGCGAAAGTTCTCGATCATTGGTCAACACGGACAGCCCCTTGCCTGTCGAAATGTAGTCAGATACCTTGGGATCTGGCTAGATCAGTTTCTGTATTTTGACAAAAATGTAGACGCTGCTCTGGCCAGAGCTAAAGACGCTTTTGCCCTTACAAAGAGACTGTTTTATAGCAGCCAACTCGATGCGAGGGTAAAGGTAATCTGCTACATGGCCCTTATCAGGCCCATGCTGGTATTCGGGTGCCCCGTGTGGTTCAATGTACGAGCGAGCTTAATGGAAAAGATTCGGGTGTTTGAGAGGGCCTGCCTTCGCTTGTACAGAACACCAGAGTCGCAGTACAAAAAATTGTATCGTAATGAGGTCCTTTACAACAGGGCGAACCTAATACGAGTGGACAACTTCGTAATTAAGCTGACTCGAAGGCACATTGCAAGAGCAATGACCTCGACGAATAACCTGATATCTGGGGCTTTCTACCCCAATTACCTTTACCACGAGAGTGTGCGCTCTGATGGCTTCGTTCCACCGGAAGCATTCCTCTACCTAGATCAGATAGGGTTGATCCAGGATAGATCAGCGGTCCCGTTAATCTTCCATGTCGCTCGGAAAGCTGGGGACAGGCGACTCAACTGCGACAGAGACGTCGCACACGGCAGTGTGGATCGTCTCAGGTTCAGTAGGGCGGTGGGGAATCGCGATAAGAGGGATGTCGTTCGGCAGCACCAGCATTTCTGGTGGTTGAATGATGGAGAAGATGTTTCGTCGTCGTTTCCGTCAATTACGGACCAGCCTCACTAATGAGGCAGAGCTGACCAATCTATTTGCTCTGTAAATAGCGATGGCCAGCTTACGTAGGTTTAGGTTTAGGTTAGCATTTAAGAAATATATACATATATTAGTATATACCTTGGTATATAATTGTGTATAATATCTATGTGTGTGTTTTGTGTATGTAGGTTAGGTAGACTAAGGTTTATTTTAAGTTAGATATTAAGGTTTATAAAAAATGAAGTCCATATGCTAAGTTTTTGTTAACAATTTTTTCTTAGCCTTAAGTATAGAAAATAATTATTCCTAAGTAAAATGTAAATATAGTCGAAAGACATAGATATAAGAATTTAGAGTAGCTTAGAGTGCCTGTGTGGGGCCAATAAGTTAATATAAGATTATTAAGTAAGTTTAAGCTAGCATTTAAGCATTTTTTGTTAGTATGTAAGGGTTAACGATTAAGATAATAAAATGCATATAAAACTAACTAACTAACTACACTGGGTTTTTGACGAATTATTTTACATGTAATCTGACTTACCTAATACATTTTACTTAATTTGGCCTTGTAAAAGTCAATCAAGGACAAAAGTTTTAGTATTATTTGAAAGGTATTTTAAAAAGTAAGACACTGGTTACATTGGCATTATGCTACAATTATTATATTCCAAGTTATTAACGAATGATTTTTATTTTTGAGAGAAAAAAATAAAAATTATCACTAACTATTATCGACGATTTTTATTTGAAAAAGTTAAACATGACTATGACTTCTGATTTCTTTTTGATCACATTTAATTTTTAACTCTGTTTTTATTTTTTTTTTCCAAAAGATTATGGAAAAGAGTTATTCAAAATCTCTTTGCATAAATAGTTCAAGAAAATAATTTATTTTAAGATTTATAGAAACAAATCAAAATTAATCCTTACTCTTTCATCATTTCTTGCAAACATTTATTTTAATTATTATAGAAAAATTTTTTTCAAAAAAAGTCATAACTCTTAGACCTTTGGAAATAAATTGAAAGTTTGTGGCGTAAAACCAATAACAACAAGTATACAATATTATCACAAGTAATAAAGAATATAAAAAATTGAAGCAAAAGCAATTAGCTATCACGTAATTACAATAACAATAATAAATAACAATAAAACCAAAAAAAAAATAAAAATCTGTACTACATACGATTATATACCATTAACTCAATATGAAAAATATATTAGAGATTTGAGTCAACAAAAACTTTGACTTCTGAATTATCCATACTAAGGACTGAAACGAAAATAAAATCTGTAAATTTTAATACGGGCTATACTTCTAATGCGTAAAAATTGCAATGCCATTTTGTACCCAAATTATCCTGTATTTTCTCTAGTTTCAGTTTGTTATTGATTTTAGTTCGGTGGGGCTTAAAATATTTATAAAATATGAGTCAAGAGGAACACCGTAAAAAGATTATCGACAAATGGCTCGAAAATATTTCGCGTCCAAACCATTTCATCGCAAAATATTTAAACATAGCACGCAGTACAGTGAATTCTGTTATTAAACGATATTTGGAGACGTTGACAGTTTTAACGAAAACAGAAAAGTGGAGCTAAAAGTGGAGCACATGATACGAATTTGGACAAGAAAATAGTGGGTACCATCGTAAAAAACCGGACTATGTCATCCAGAGATGTTGCTCGGAAATGTAATACCAACCAAACAATGGTACAAATCTCTAAAAAACGTAACGGTCTAAAAACACGAAAAAAAAACAAAAAATATCAAAAGTTACTGAAAAGTAAAAAAAAGTCATAAAAACACGAGCCCGAAAGCTATACGAGTTGATCGGCAAAAAGAAAGCGTGCTTGGTTTTGGATGACGAAACTTATGTCAAAGCCGACTTTACTACTCTTCCAGGTGCGTAGTTTTACAACTCGTTTGAAGCTGAGATTCTTCAGCAATGTTGTTGATTGCGATGGAAAAATTCGGGTACATTAACGAGTGCCTAAAAAAACGGTTGATTCCTATCTTAAACAAACACGAGGGTTCAACATTATTTTGGCCAGATTTAGCTTCAGCTCACTATGCTCATGCGATGTTGAGTTTTCTTGTTGCTAAAAATGCCGACTTTGTCCCAAAAGACATGAATCCACCCAATGTTCCACAGTGCCGTCCCATTGAAAGGTATTGGACTTAGGGCAAAGCTAAATTGAGGAAAAGTGAGCAGTGTGCAAGGGACGTAAAAGATTTTAGTACTAAATGGAAAAGAGCGTCCAAAAAGATCACGGATGTAACTGTTACCAACCTTATGAAGGACATTCGAAAGAAGTTGAGGAAAGAATGGGAACCCAAATAATTCTTTTTATTTTTTGTAATTGTGAATGAATTTAATAAAAACAGAGTTTTAAAGCAAATGAAAGAGAATTTACATGAATTATGTAAATTTTTTTTTTTTACTTTGAAGTTTCCAAATTTTATTCGTTTCAGTCCTTAAAGATGAATTTTTTTAGTTTTTTGAGAAACATACTGCGTTGAAATATCTGTCTGATTTCGGTTGGTAACTTATTAAAAAGCCTTGGTGCTGCTGTTGTGTAAAATGAGTTTTTTTTAGATCTTGGAATGTAACATTGACAAGTTATTTATTTCTAATCTGTATATGTTAGACCTTCTCAGATTTGCACTGAATTGCATTGGATTCAATTTTGGATTTGTGGAGCAAGCGATAAAAAACGAAGAAGAAGTACTTGCTACAACAATCGAAAAGAAAACAAATTAAAAACAAGAAAAAGAGAGCAAACAATTTGAATTATCCAGTCTTTATTCATTGAGACTCAGACAACTTGTAAAAATGCATAAAATGCAACCCATCTAACCTTACACCCACGCAGTGCTATAAATTATGCGTGTTAATTGCAACAACAATTTTGCGTCTTCTTCTTTGTGCATCGATGGTACGATCGATGGTTCGATCGATGGTACGATCGATGGTACGATCGATGGTACGATCGATGGTACGATCGATGGTACGATCGATGGTACGATCGATGGTACTATCGATGGTGGTACGATCTGTGGTGTGATCTATGTACACAGTTGTTGCAGATTAGGTTTACAAAATGAGATACAAGTTGGTGATTATTTAACTATACAGTGGGTCAAGGCAAAATTTAACAAAGGAATTCAAAATAGAAAGAAAATTAAAGTTACATCTTATAATGGTTAAATGAATTCATGTTACAAACAAATAATTGTGTTAAACGAACAAGCATATTTCTGAATCTTAAACCGGAATAGTGGCCAACTGTGAGCTAATCGGTTTTGCTTACAAATTATTCTGACTATATGTTTTTGAGCAAAATATAAAGCTTGAGATGTACTGTTATAAGTACCCACCCAACTTGCAATTGGGTACTGGAGCTTGGAGTGCATTAACCAGTAATAAAACATAAGCAAAATGTTTTTTGGGCATTGATCTGTTAACAGATACATTTTACGAGTCACAGATAACAAATATTTCTTTAAGTCCTCAACGTGCGCTTTCCAAGTCATGTTTTTATCTATTAATACGCCTAGGTACTTATAGCTATTAACACCCTCTATTCTAAAGCTGCTTGGACTACACACTAAATCTTTATTAACGTTGCTTTTACCACATGTATGAACAGATAATGATAATTTTGTGCAACAGCTAGAATGAAACACGGCATCACAGTTAAGTGGATAGGCTTCTCTTATGCTACATATCATAGGTCTGGTGTTATTACTTATAAGTAACTCATGCTTAGTGAACCATTGTCGTAGTATACTCGTACTTAAGTCCTTATGTAGCTTGATTGCAGAGCTAAAAATACTTTTATTGTCATATGTTAAGGCCATGTCATCAGTAAGTGCTATTATATGACTACTAAGATTTTGGTGGAACAATAAATTAAAAATAACAATGGTCTCAAAACGGATCCTTGAGGATGTCCCTTGTTGTGTCCTGTTGGACAGATAGGACGAAAACCACTTATGAATTATACCTCTAAATCCAGCCCTATACAATTTATTGAGAAGAATATCGTGATTAACTTTAGTCATGTTTATGAAGAGTACTAGATTGGGATTATTTTTATTAAAACTATCAATAATTTCACTACACAGCTTCAGAATAGCATCTTCAGTAGATTCGAAGCATGAGAACAAATTTTAATTACTTCGTAACACATTTAAATGCTTTAGATTTTGAAGCGGACTTTATTATTTTGTCAGAGATATGGATATTTGACAATGAACTATCTATTTACAATATTCCAAGTAACGAACCTGTTGCCAATTGCAATAATACATATAGAGCAGGTGCTTTTTGCCTGGTTTGTGAAAAATTCGTTAGTAGCAAAATGTGAAGTAAAGTGCATAAGTAAGAGTAGTGCTGACATGATGCAAATCAATTTTAAAATAGGAAACGAAAACTTTACTATTCTCAGTGTTTATCGCTTGCACGAGAACAATTTATACAAAAGCGTATTTATAAATGAAGTTGGTGATCTTCTTATAGGTATTAACTCAAAGAATTTATTGGTTGTAGGTGACATTAATATAGATATCTTAGAAGCTAACAAAGACTGCAACCATTACATGTTTCTTATGTCTTCATTTGGGCTCGACTCAGTTGTTAACGAACCTACTCGAATAACAGATGAAACTCAGACATGCATAGACCACGTCTTTGTAAGATTTCGTAAGAACTTTGTACATGAAATATACAGTGAAGTTATGGATCAAAGAATTACAGATCATTGCTTAATTAAAGTACAAGTAAAGCATTCACTCCAAGAAAAAAATTATATAGACCGATACATACCATTCCCGGAGAAAAAAATAATTGATTTTCAAAAATTAAATAATTACTTAAAATTCGAGTTTTGGGAAGAGGTATATGAACAAACCAACCCTTCGTTGGCTTATGATATTTTCTTGAATATTTTAAAATTGCATATCGAAAATTCTACAGTATTTCGATCCAGGCCACTAAATAGTTCCAAGTTGAAATGATTTAAGCCCTGGATTAGAGAGAATCTACGAAAAAAGATTACCGACAAAAACTCAATGTGGAAAAAATGTAAAAATAACCCTGGGAATCAGATCTTAAAGCAAAAATTTGTTAAATACAGCCAGGACGTTAAAATAGAGGTAAAATAATGTTACGATAAATTTTATTCTAGAAAGTTTGAAAATTACAGAGGTAATGTAAAAGAAGAATGGAGGGTAGTTAACCATATTCTTCAGAAGGACAAAAAAAGTGAAACGATACTTGAAATCGAAATGAGAGTAATACAAAAATTGGCAACCAAAGGGACATTGCCAATGCCTTAAATAAATATTTTGTTTCTGATGCCACTAAATCTAAGCCTCACCGCAAACTAATTGCAGATGTGATCTTTATTCAGACTTAGTTGACGATGTCTCTCAAACTAAAAGTTTCTTCTTCGAACAAATTACCTCAAACGAAATTTATAAATGTATTAGGTCTCTTGATAACAAACAATCGTGTACCTCTGATGGCATTACAAATCGTATTTTAAAATGCATCGCGTTTTATATCACAGATGTATTTACATATTTAATTTGAGCGCGAATTTTGGGATTTCTCCCAAATCACTGAAAAATGCAGAAGTCATTCCTTTGTTTAAAAAAGGAAACCGAATAAAAGCGAGCCAATATAGACCAATTTCTAAATTGTTTGAAAAGTTAATGAAACCCCGCTTTGGGTCATTCTTAAACAAAACTAGGTTTTTAAGTGAAAAACAATTCGGATTTCGGGAAGGTATGTCAATCGAAAATGCAATCTTAAAATTAAGTGGTGAATTATATTCAGGTTTAAATAGCAATCAGAAAACTTTAGCGTTATTTATAGACATGACCAAGGCATTTCACATGGTCGATCATAACATCTTGCTAAACAAACTCTATAAAGCTGGATTTAGAGGTGCAATCTACGACTGGCTTACTTCATACCTAAGTGGAAGGTCTCAAAGAGTCAAATTGGACAACATTCACAGTGAGGAAATGAAAATGGTCACTGGTGTACCACAAGGTTCAGTCATGGGGCCATTGTTATTTCTTATTTATGTAAATTCAATATTCGAACAAAATTTTTGTAGTAATATTACGGCTTTTGCGGACGACATGGCTTTTACATATACAAGCAAAAATTTGTTTGAATCCGTAATAAAACTGCAAAAGGATTTGAAAATTTTAAGGCAGTGGTTCGCAAAGCATGAACTTCTTATAAGTGAAAAAACGAAGATTATGGGTTGCAGTCTTTCAAATGTAGAACTGATTGATTTTAAAGTTTACTTTCACTCTGCTGCATGTGAAAAACTAAGCATGTGCTTACACACATGTGGGAGAAAAAATTTTATAACAGATTCCCCCTGTTCTTCGACCTGCTTCAAAATTGAATCCGTCGATAGCTTTAAATATTTAGGAGTTATAATTGACAAAACCCTAAATTGGAAGACACATGCAGCAGATTTAAAAAAATATATGATATCGGTAACTCGAAACATGTTCTTATTAAAACCATACTGCTCAAGAAATCTGTTGCTAATGATATATCACGGACTCGTACACTCGAAACTGCAATACGGCATATCGAGTTGGGGAGGAACATATTTTAGCACGGTTCAGCCTATTGTGATAGCACAGAAGCATATTATTCGAATAATTTGCAGCAAAGGAAGACTTGTCAGCAGCTGGCCTCTCTTTCAAGATCTCCATATCTTACCAATTAAACATATTTATGTGTATAAAGTTCTAAAAATTTTCTACATCCGTAGTGGTTTCAGATCCACGATCAGAAGCTCTAATGAATACAATTTAAGAGTCAATTCTAAAGCTCTTGTTAATGTGCCAACATCCAAAAAGACTCACTACTCTACTTTCTTTACCATCACAGCGCCTAAGCTTTTTAATAAATTGCCACACGACATAAGAGTAACAAATGTATATAACATATTCCTAAACAAATTAAAGAACTGGTTTTTCAAAATAGATAGCTCTGAAGTCAAAAACCTGCTCGTTAGTATTGTTTAGAAAAACTACAAACTATTGTATTATCAAATTTGTAACATTTTTCGAAAAGTTTGCTCTTTCGTTATTGATCTTAATTTTATTTAATTAGTTATTATTATGTTAATCTTATATTATGAATTTTTTGCGTTTTACCCCACACTAGTAATTAGGTTATTTTTGTAATCTTGTTCCTTTACAAAATGCATTGAATATATTGAAATTTATAATTATTTTGTAAAAGAATAAAGTAAAAAAAAAAAAAAAAAGATCGTCGTCCTTCACGAAAGCCATATTGTTCATGTCTAAAAAAAATGTTTTTATTTAAAAACAACTTCGGCGTTTACAATTACAGCTGTATTTGCAGGAAGGCGAAGAATTCGATTCTGTTGCAATAGAAGTAAAGAACAAATTGAAATGATTGACAATATCTACTGGGTCGGATATCATTACACTTTCAACGTCAATCTTAGATAAGTTATTTGTGACATTAACTTCATTAAGGATTTCGTTAACTACTCTCCATTCATTTTTTATATTGCCCTTAAAATTTTGGAATTTGGTTGCGAAGTATTTATCCCGACATAATTTGACTTCCTTCTTCAATACTTCATTCAATTTAAGATAACAATCTTTCACCGTGTGGTTACCAGGATGTCTTTTACACTTCTTACGTAAAGCATTTTTTTTAGTATTTTTATAAATAATGTTACGTCTGTTTTATATGTACTATCTTCAAAAATGATGCCACGTTTTGAAATACTAAAGTTAGCAAAATGTTTCGGTGTAGTTGGTGATGTCAAGCAAACTTGTATTGCGAACACAGTTCACGGGAGCGAGAATGTTGGAGAAGACAACAGAAGTACGTTACTTCACGGAAGACACCACATAATGCCAGAGAAAACCCAACAACACCCATCTAAATAACGTGTATAATGAATTTTGTATAACACATATTGTAAGGACATATTGAACAAACACATATAAATACAACTTTAAAAAGGCAATATGAGTAAAACACAGTCGAATTTATAACGTAAAAGAACAAACAGCAAGTCAACACAACTTCGAACAAGAGTATCCACCCATTGCCTTATCGAGAGAAACCCAAGGCTGCCATCTGGGTCCTTTTATTCATCCCTACGATTGACGATTATAGTTTTGTTAATTCGATTATAATTATATGAAAATTAAAAAATTTTTTTTGGGAAATTGGATTGAGAGAAAAAAGGTGTTTGAGCTCAAGATTATTTGGATCCATGGGAGCCATTATTAAATTACTCGTAATTAGATTTGTTATTGTATTCTTGTTAATTAAATTGTCGGAAAAAAATAAAATCTTTCGGATCTAGTCGCGAGTTGAACGTTTTGAAAGCCAGTACTGCTTTATCGGCCACTACATTTCGTGTCTTAAAAATTTTCAAACCCAAACTATTAGATTATAAAATTGGACTTACTTAAATTATAATGAACATATTCCCATAGTGACAAAGATTGGTAATTACTTACAACAGGTCAGGAAGTTGATGAAATTCAATTTGTTCATCAGCTTTTAGCATTGATTCTGGTGCTCTTTGAAATTTATCTTATTGGACATTAGCCCGCGAAATCCTTGATCTGTTCCTCCGTTTCATATTAATACTCACCGAACGAATTATGGTTACTGTAAATCCAAGTCCTGAATGCAACTCGAAACCATCTCCGTTCAGCATACTCATATCATCCACTACGTGTATCACCTACGCAAACGCTTCCTCAAGACCGCGCTCTACTCTTCCTCTGTCTCTCTAGCTACTTCTACCACATATAGCAAAATTGTTCATTTTAGTATTTAAGCTTTTTCTTATATTAAGCGTAATAAAGCTATCAGGCGTTAACCCAAGCCTCAATTCAATTTTACAGCACTAGCTTCTCATCACTCATAATGTTCCCTAAAAGATTATCAACCGTCAACTCAACCGTTGGGAAAAATACTGCACCATTTGACGTTTCTTTTTTTTTTATACGTTTACTTGGTGGAAGAGGGTTGATTTGTAGAAATCATTCATAAAACATATTTTAATATTGTTAATGGCTATGTAAAAATAACTGTTTATGTTTTTAAATAACCTTTTCCAGTTTTGTTTTTCTACTTTTCTGGCGATATTGACCTTAATTCCGTGAGAATGGGAATAATTTTCTGACCTTTCATTTAAAATTGAAAAACAAAAAGGCTTTATTATTTTTTTTTTTTTTTATAATTTAAGCGCGCCTAAGGGGTTATGAAAACCCTTATACTGTTGCTAGGGCGCGGGCGGAAAGATAGAAGGAGGAGAAAGGAAAGTTTGTGATGTAGTGGTTTGAAAACTCAGGTGTGTTTGGTTTCGATATTGACTCTCCAGGGGTGGAGTCCGAACAGGACGGAGAGATTTTTCTTCTCTCGGAATGTGAGGTTGTGAATTTTAACGGTTGATTTGTGCTTGAAAACCCTACAACAGCCAAATCTACATGTCAGTGTTATGCCTTCACACGCAGATTTTTCTGACTGAGTCCAATTACAATACACAAATGAAAACTTGCTGTGGCTAGGATTCGAACCTTGACCTTCCGAGTGAGAAGCGATAGCTAGTACCACTACACCACGGCCACCCCATATACATATATAAAGAACAATAAGCAATACTTGAAAAAAACGATGATTTGGCAAACAAAATCGCCAGGCTTTGTTAATTATCAGAATTGCCAAATTTTGGGTTAAGAAAATCCACAAGTAATTGTTAAGTAATAAATGCGTCCGCAACATGTCACAGTTTGGTGCGGTTTTTGGCCTGTAGGGATGAATGGACCATTATTCATTGAAAATGCGGCTGGTGAGAAAACAGTTAATAGTGCTCTGTATATTGCAAGATCTGGGTGAGGGTATGGCCACATGCCATACACTCTAAGAAATAATTCAAACAATTACTGCATGAATCATTTCCTGGTCATGTAATTTCCTGTTTCGGTTATCAGAATTGGCCGCCGGTTCTTTTTTGCTTTTGGGTTCATGCCAAAAAGCCCAAACCACCACGCTTTAAAAGAGTAAATTGAACCTTGTATCATTGAAATTGAAAAGTTCGACAGAAGAGTGCGTATGTGCCTACAAGGCCATTAACCCGCTTAGCTATTCCATACCTTATACTGTATAATTTATGACCCAATAAACAATTTACAATTTCTAATTAAAAACGTGTGTTTTCTATCAAAATTGCTTCTTGCGTGAATTTTGAAACACCGTTTACATAAATATTAGACCTGTTCCCCCGAGATTTTTGCAATAATTTGTAAAATTGAATTTTTTGCTTAAGTTTGAAGATTAGGAATAAATTCTCTCTCGTTTTTGTAAAATGTGTTTGAAACATCAAAAGTAACAAGTAAAAACAAAACAAAAAAGAAATTGTAAAACAGGAGGAAGATTTTTAGATTGGTTATTACTACTATTATTATATTACTATTATCGATATAATATGCTTTTAATGAGTTCTATTGTATTAGGCGAAAAATTTGCTTCAATAAGAAGCTCTTTTTTCTCTTCTTTGTCTATGTCTAAGTAATTCTTTTAGTTAATTTGAGTAAAATTGTCGCAATTCACACAAATTTAAACTTTTACGAATTTGACAATTCTTTTAAAATTTAATTGATTTGGCGTTTTTTACAATTCCTGTCCAAGGAAAAATTCTTTCAATTTGCAAGAATTGGCAGCGTGCGGAAATGAATTACTCTTTCAAATGCGTTCTCTTTTAAATATTTTTTCTTGCGGGAACAGGTTTTTGTAAAATTTTGTAAAATTTGCAGTCATGGAATAGACTGTTGGGCCAGTCCACACTGGACTAATTACCCCGAGGTAAAACTGGTTTTATTGAAGAGGGAGATGAAGCGTAAAGTAAGAAATGGGATGAATTCTTCACCTAGTATTAAGCGGTTCAACGTCGGGGGAAAACCAATACACACAAAAATTGTCAGTTTTAAAGGGTAAGTAAAATTATCAGAAATACCACTACAATCAAAATCGGTTCATGTATACATAATTCAGCGCCGAATTATTCATCCAGTATGCGGTTGAAGTAAAAAATACCCCGGGGAAAAATTGATCGAGTTTGCACTGGCCCAATGGGAAAACACTTTCAGTCAAACGTTTGGTCCCAGCACTTAGTCATTAAACCGAAGTCCAGTTTGATCCCAGTGGATCACTCTGGCCTAATTACCCCGGGGTAAAACGGTTTTTTTTAAAGGGGAGATGAAGTGTAAAGTAAGAACGGGGTAACAGGGGAAACAACAGTGTTGAAGCGGTTGAACATCGGGCGAAAATCAATACACACATAAGTTGTCGAGTTTAAAAGAGTAAGAAGATTTATCAGAAATACCTCTACAATCAAAATCGGTTCAATTTTGCCCCTCGTTAGTCATCCAGTGTGCGGTTGAAGAAAAGATACCCCGGGGTAAAATTGGACCAGTGTCCGCTGGCCCAATGTATTGATTTGGCAAGAAAGTAATTTCAATTTTTCACAAGTATATTTGCTGACTCTCACTTTTGTCAAGGTTTTCTATTTTGTCATTTGATCGTTGTCACTTTAAGTTTACTTTTGAAGCAAATCGACCTTAATTTTATTTACACCTATTAGTATAGTGTTAATTTCCACATTAAGTCCATAAGTGAACATTTTTGGCATATTTTTATTTTTTTTTCCATAAAGGCATAAAAGCTGCCGAGGCTCACAAAGAGTTATGTAAAATTTATGGCGTTGACTGCTTAAAACAATGCACGTTTAAGGAATTCCGTTGTGGAAATTTTTTATTCAAAGGTGACCAACGTTCTGGTAGACCAACTGAAGTCGATTATGATGAAATCAAAGTCATAATGAAATGAGGTCGTCATATGATTATGTGAGCGATTGCACAGAAGTTAAATGCATCTCAACAATCGAAAATCACTCAAAACGTCTTAGAATCGTAAATAAGCTCGATATTTGGATTCTACATGAATTGAAAGAAATTCACATAACACAATGAATCAATATTTGCGATGTGCATCCCAAGAACAATGAAATTAATCTTTTCTTGAAGTGAATCTTCTACAACAAGGAATTTCCAAGGAACCAAAAGATCAATGCAGAAACTTATTGTCAACAACTGAGGAAATAATCAAAGAAAAACGGCCGTAAGAGCATCGTATTCCAGCATGATAATGCTAGACCACACACATAATATCTAACTCGTGAAAACCTTGGATGGAAAGGGGTGACTTCACTCCTCCATATAACCTCGACCTTGCATCATCAGATTTCCATTTGCATCGAACTTCGAACTCTTTGATTTGTAAACCTTTCACCAATGATGATAAACTGAAATCGCACTTGGTCAAGTTTTGTGCTAATAAGGGCTAGGAGTTCTATGAACACGGAATCATAAAGTTGCCGGGAAGATTTCAGAAGGTCATCGAATAAAATGTAACAAAAAAGGTTTTGATCTACATATACTAAAAAACCGAAATTACTTTCTTGCCAACCCAATAATAATCGGTAGTAGCAATTCTTTAATAATTTTTATTTAATTTTCATAAATTAAGTTAATATATTTAATTAATATATTTTTTGCGGATTACATTACATTGTTTCATTTAAAGAAATATTGGAATAATATTCTATAAAATTGGGCAACAATTAATTAAGAGAATTTTCCAGAGAAAATCAGATGTTAATTGGGTACTTTTATCCAACCAATGTTAGAAAGAACTGAAAATTATTGTATCTACATATTTTTGGTTGAGTGTTCGTCAAAAATTGTTCAACGCCCAACTTTTTTTTTCATCATATTACCTCACATGTTGTAAAAATATTGTGGAAACAAAAGCATGTACTACTCCATAGATTAAATATGCTCATAACTCCCAGGTGGTCTGTTTAAAGTAAAACACTTATATTTTGTCTAAATTATCTATTTTTTGTAGTTTTTGTTTTTTTCTGTATCATTTTGACATTTTGTTTTACTGTTTCTAATTTTTGTTAAAATATTTTTTTCATATTTAATATTAAATGCTTAAGTGTCTATGCGATGACATTTTTTTTATTGATACAATTTACAGTTCTTTAGATTTTGGTTATTCGTTTGAATTTTTTGAAGTTTTCGGTATTTTTGTAATCAACATCTTCTTTTAATATAAACAGTTAGTTTGTATAAGTATATATGTATATATATATATATATATAATTATATATATTTATGTATAATTTCTAAAGTTTATATATATATATATTTATGGAAATAGTAGTTAACATATGACTAGTGACCACATTTGAGCTTCAATTGGATATTGAAGTTGTTTTTTGTGTTATATTTTCGTTTTCTTATTACAGAAGTAGCTCGACCATATCAAATTTATTAATTTGTAAGGTTCATAATTTGGTTAATTATTTATCTTTTTGGCAATATACAAAAAATATTTATTCTTAGCTTGAATGCAAGCCTACTATTTTGAACTTATTATTAATAGTGTACATACATAATTTGTGTTTATTAATTAGCTTATGGCACCACGAAAGAACAGCATAAGCCACTTGTTAGTACTTTTCAGATTAAGCTTTGATTTTAGCCTGAAACACATAGTAAAATTCCTTTACCTTTACTATTATGAATATGAACCATCACACAAAACTTAAACTTATTAATTCATATTAAATAAAAATTAAATTAATAGTTCTTTGAATAAGATGTATGTATGTACATACATTTGTATGCATATATTCATTGTTACTTAAGTCGACTTATGCTATTATTTTCGATAGATTGCTTAGAGACAAAATATTTCAAAATCTGTATAATATCATATCTGAATATGATGCGTAAACATTTCTGTGTACAATTTCCATTTGTCTACAAAGTATTTACAATCTCTGAAGTATGTGATGAACTTTGATTATTTTTTCTTGTTTTTTTTGTGATTCTTTTTTTATTTACCAATGTCATAGATAAAGGAAAATAATAGCAATGTACTTGTATAACGAAGCTCCTTTAAACAATCATTTAATACTGATATTTTGTATGTGTATTCTAATATAAGTATTACGTACGTATATAAAATTATGTAATTAATAATTGACGGTGGC
The DNA here is from genome assembly GCA_963966105.1 of Volucella zonaria. NCBI lineage: Eukaryota > Metazoa > Arthropoda > Insecta > Diptera > Syrphidae > Volucella > Volucella zonaria. Next base: position 34,610,673 of record OZ014533.1, on the reverse strand, counting down.
GTATTATTCATACAAGGATAATTACCGTTTGAATTTTGTTTTGTGAACGATGCACGTAGGTTCTCTTTTTATGCTAGTAGAATGTTATTTTCAGAAAAATGTAATCTTTAAGACGGAAAATAAACGATGAGCGTAGATACGTATAATGTATATCCGACAAAATTTCAACGTACTATTCCATCCTGTAAGTTTTAAAGTTCCGTATGATAAACAATATGGAGAACATTTAATATGGAAAGTCGAAGCTAAACAGGTCATAATGACAATACATATTAGTAATGATTTGAAATGCTTGAAGAAGAATAATGTTACGGCGAATATACTATATATCCATTAACCTTACTACTTGTTCCTCCTAAAAGTGTTCTCAAAACTGTTAGCACAAAATATACAAGTACATAGGAATACGTTGGATTGCACTCAAGTAATTTATGAGTTTCGAACATACATTGGGAAAAATAAGGACAATGAAATCAAAAAGGAATAGAAAACAAAATTTTATTTTATTATATACATGTATATATGTAAATGTATTTTTTTTTCACCCAAGTATATAAAAAATATTTGAATTTATAGGTAGCATCGCAAATGCTTGCATTTACTCCATAAAAATAAGTTCCGCCTTTCTTATGTATTCATGATTATTATTAAACCCATAACAGTTAATCATATAGTCATTTATACAAATGTCGTACAACATAAGTTAAAGCTAAAAACAACAATAACTTAGGTAATGAAGAAGTAGTATTTATGTAGACATCCACTATATAGCTATATAAGGGATTTTTTAATTTTCTAATGTTTTCTTCGCCTTTGCCCTTATAATAATCCCAATCTTTCTAATTCTACTATCAGTACTAATATGTTTGATTTAGGTCTGAAAGACTCTGTATGTATACTAATCATTCCACTGGCTTAATAATTTGGTAACACTGCGTCTCCACTAGACACAAATATGTCAGACTAAATTTCATACATTTCGTCAGACATTTTTACTTTTGACTTAGGTGGGCAAATTACTACATGACATGTCATTTTGCCAGTGTAAGTTGGCTGAGTAGGTGTGAACTTCATTCTACGACATATGCCACTCTGTCATCTTTGTTTATTTTTTTTTTCACATTCCGAAGTCAAACTGACAAGCGCTGTTAAAAAAATTTTAGGGTTGATGTCTACAGAGATGTCTTGAATAAAAACCAGACATTTATGTCCTGAAATATTTCTTGTCTGCATTGTGCATATTAATTTCATGAAAATTTTCTTCACACCAGCGATGTCTCGTGGAGACGCGGTATAAGTGACAATTGTTTTGTTTATATTGTAAACTCTTTCGTTGAGGTCTAACTAACTTGCAACGGCTAGGTTCGATTTTGCGGGCTGTTACTGAATATCTTTGTAAGTTCAGAATAGCTTGAAATAAAATGTCAAAAATATTAAGAGAATTTACCCCCAAACTGGAAAAAGTAAACAAGTATTTCGACTACTTTCATTGTGTTGTTATCAGATAAATGGTTTTGCTATTAGACAAACATTTTTCTGGCTATTTATGTTAAAAGAAAATGCGCTTACAATATTTCCTTCTACAATCTCTTTTATTCAAAAAAGTGAATTAGTAAATATTCTTTTTTTACTTATATTACCACAAACCAGTAAAATTTCAATTTCGAGAAACAGATAAGTAAAAGAAATTTCTTGGCCTAAAGGAAACCAGAAACCATATCTTTAAAAAATAAACTTGATATCTACCAATTCAGACAGCCAAATGACAATGAACAATGTAATACCACATTAACGGCGAGATTTCTGTGTTTAGCTCCGTTTTCGATCATAACTCCTAAATATATGCATTGTAAAATAGATTATGATACAATGGAATAATTTATAACTAACTGAAGCAATCGGAAGTAAATTAGATCAAAAGAAATAGTGCCGTTTATGAATTTACAGGTAAAAGCGAGCATGTACACATATACATATATGTATAAATAGATTTAACAAAAAAATATTTATCCTTAAATATCTTACCCGTAGGATAAGGTGGCTTATAATTCTGTTGTTAAATACTGTTGCATCGTTTTATTTGATTTTACTACTCGTAGAACATTATGTTTATTTTACCTTCTACTTTAAAAGTATCGGATTTTTACACTGGCCACTGCCACTTTAATTGTTCTAATTGCGTCACATATATCTCAAGTGAAATATAAAGAGTCTGTGAAAATGTTATGTAAAGGATTGATTGATACCAAATGTTTCAAAATGCAATAGTGTACCCCTAAGATACGAGTACCTTAAAAAAAAACATTATTTAAAGTACACTTAGAGCACTTTTTGTTAAAATTTGGAATAAAAGCAGATTTCCCTAAGAAATCAAATTAATTTGACTTTTATTGAGCCAGAAATTGTTCAGTCTACTCGTATTTTGTTAGTAGCTTTCTAAGTATTTTCCATGATTTATTTCTATTGATTCTCTTCACTTCAATATCTCCCCTTCACTTCTTAAATTGTTCATATTTTTGATTAAAATGCCATTTCTGTATGAAGCAGGTATGTGCGGCCGATCAGTTATACATTTTAAATTGAATTGAGGCGCGGATAGCTTTATTATATGTATTTAACACATGCGAAAACTAAATTTAGGAACTAAAATCTTTTGTAAATGCATTGGGGCGGACGCAGTGGTTGCAATGAGTACGAATGTAGGGCAGTCTTGAAGGAGACTTTATTTAGGTTGTAGTCAACGGCTTATTGAATACTGCCGCGGTTCGTTCCTCTGCTTGACGTCTAAGATTGTTTTTTTTAATCGGCGCGGGTGAACCACAATTAGGGAGGAAGATGCGATTTTGATGGAATGTGGAGAAATGCTGTTCATTGGTGGAGGTCTAAACGGACACACGATAAACGCAGGGGAAGAAAATATACTAAGCTCGTGCAAATCGCAGAAACTCTGCTAGGTATTTCAAAAGGCTGGTTTCACATAAATCATGAAACGTTGAAGTATGGATAAACGACCTAACATTTTAAGATTGCGGCACAACAAAAAAAAACAATCACAAGAGATTCAATCGCCCAAATGTATTGAAAATGAGTTGGGAACAACGAGACTTTCAATAGATGGAAGGAGTACTTTAATACCTTATTAAACGAAGAATTTCCGCCCAGTACCATTTCTGCGCACGTAGAGAGGAAATTCCAGATTTTACGAAGGCCGAAAAAGCATCCAGTCTTATAGGATAACATATCTTACGATGTATGGGTAACAATCAGAAATCCTGGGCTTGCGATTTCATTCAACATATTATAATGATGGTGAAACTAATGTCCCATACTATAAAAATATCGTAGACGAACGAGTTCTAGACAGTCGACAACGAAGTATTATTGAATCACATGACAGTCAAAGGTCAACATATGACTCGATTCAAGGTTTACGAATAACGATGGAAAAACATCGCGACGCTTCGAAAGATATGCATGTTGCCTTTATCAACTTTAATAAACCGCTCCAGAGTTCCCGAGAAGAATACATACCTATATACGAGTAAGTCTATACGAAGACGTTACAAGGAAAGTAAAATGTACAGTGGGAACAGTCCGTTGCTTTCTAATGTCATGCAAGATTTTCTATTGAATAATAATTTTTCTGAAATAATAATTTTGTTCGTATTTTTATTGACAGCTTTCATAAGGGGTCCCCAAACTAAAATCAAAGCATAATTATATTCAACTGAACAATAAATTAATATACCTTATAAAAATTGTTTGAATTGAATTTATATGACAAGAATCTTATAAAATTGTTTGCATATAAAAACTCAAGTTTGAGTGTCGTAAGGAACATCCGCCAGCATCCGTAAAATCTAGCAATATTACTTTGTTTCAAATGAATCCCAATGCACTAAACAACGAAAGCCTCCGAAAAATTTTCTTATACTAATTTAAAATAAATTGCGTATAAATTTATTTTTGAATTAATGATATTTAAAAAAAAAACAAACAAAAAAGAATTTTAGAAAAAAAAAACAAACAAAATAATGGATCTTAAAACAAGAATAAAATAAATTATCAGCTTAATGAATTTTTTTGAAAATTTTGTATGAAACAAATATTTAGAGCGTATTAGTTTACACTTATCATAAGAACATATTTATTAATTCAACAAAAAAAATTTACAATTTTTTATCTGCTTGCATAAATAATACACAAGGCAGCGCTTTTTTCCATCTTCTTAACATAGACCCACGTTTTTACTGGGCCCCGATAAATTTGCAATAATGGTGAAAACCTCCGTCGTTTACGAAAGCCCTTAGAATGTATGTACCTAATACATTTTTATTATAATTGATTATAGTTGATTTGCATTGAATTGATTCAATAACTACCGAAACCATATAAAAATCGTAGATCTAAACCAATAAAGTTTGAAATGAAGCGAAAAAAATAAAAATGATTAAACGTAAACGTTTTTTGTTAAACATTTATATTTGTGCTAAAAGCTTTGATTTTTATTTTCCAATTTTCTTGATTCAGTTGATTTCTTGTTTAGTATTTAAAAAAATATCCTAAAGATGAAAAATATTAATAGTACGTTATTTTAAAACCAAGAAATTTTTAAAAATTTTTGTTAATTTTGCCAGGAGCTTACGGAAACGTAGTAAAGTAACGTAAAGTTGCATGTTACAATTTTTCATGAAAAAAAAAATTTTAAAAGTTTTTGTTTTTTGAACATTATGTTAACAAATTTTAATTTTTTTTTTAATTTTTGTAAATTGATATATGTATATATATATATTTATCTTAATATGTATTTAGGTTTCCATATTATTTATTTATTTATATAATCCACGTATAAAAATTATTATTTCTATTATAAATTAGCTTTACGTAATAAGCATCTTAAACATTTTTGCGCTTTTATTTATTAAATTTTGATAATTTGTATGAAATGCACTTCTTTTATAACATTTATACAGTGGGAAACAACTTTATTAAATTAAAATAGCAAATCGAAAATAAGATTAACGTTTTGAATTTTGGCTTAATGAGAATAGAGAAAATGATTTAAAAAAGGCTTGATCGTTTTACGTCTTACAAAAAAAAAATTTTTTGAACATATCGCGCTATAAATAAATATAGAAGCATTTCTTGTACAAAAAAGTGCATCAAACTGCAATCGTTGTTTTGCACAGCTCCCGATCCAAAAACAGGAAAATGAATTTCTTCTGGTTCGCTTAGTTCCTCTTCTTCGTCATCTACATTATTAGACATTGTTCGATAACGCATAGTAAAGTTGACTTTGAAAATTGCTTCTGCAACACCAGTGGGTGATGATACAATGAAGTAGAATGTTCTCGGAACTCGTTCATGCATACTAACATAAGTGAGCCGTGCTTCCTTGCAATATGGCGTGGCAAGATCCTGAAAAATTAATTGTTCGGTATATACAAAAAAAAGTTAATGTGATATTCGATAGAAAATAGATGAAAGCATTACGTTTTTAATAATATTTTAATGTTATATCGTATTATAATGTAATTGAATTTAATCTTAAAATGTAAAACATAAGCCCTTAGCTGCCATGTGTACCCACTTTAAAGATTACAGAATTAACACAATTTATTTGAAGGATATTTTTTCCTAAAAAAACAACGGGATTAAGGACATCAAAAACCGACTGTAATGGAAACTGACTGATCAGCCTTTTTAATGTTATTTGCTGAAAAATAAAATTTTCACTTGCTAAATATGAGTAGATTTCTAACAAAAACAGTAAAGAAACCTCAAATCTGAGAAATTCTAATGAATTTAATTTTTTCATTACCTTCCATTTGTAACACAAACCTTGTGAATAATTACAAGCATGCTACATATTTCCCCAACGTACTCGTATTTAGAGTACATTACTTATTACTTAAGTTTTGAGATATTGCAATACGGGGATAAATACGTCAAATCTGACATCAGCGTCGTAAAGCTTGACGGTTTTAATTGTATAGTACTATTCAAAACAGCTGGCCAGTCTTCTAAACAGGTCTCTTCAATTTGCTCTCACAAAAATTCAAATTTTTAAAAGAGAGAACATTGGAACAGCAAATATACGAAAATGATCGCTGGAAGAGAAAAAAATGGAAGAGGTGTGCACACCCATGCATTTTCATCATCTTACTCTCTCTGCTCATGTGGCTGTTGGCCAACTATTTTGAATAGCACTAAATACTTGCTCAGAATGTTTTGTCATACGAGATCTATTTGCGGTTTTACAGAGGCTTGAAAAATTAATCTCAGAATTTAATCGTGAACATTTTCGTGAGTTGAGTGTACGGGTATTTCAAGACGAGCCAAACAACAAAAGTTGTTCGCGCTCGAAGTACTTTGCAGCCAATGGTCCCCCGTTTTTTCCGAAAAGCCGGATATGTCGCCACCGTGCCATTAAAGCAATGTAGAAAAATCAATTCGGTATGTTATATTATCATTTGTTTGCCGGAAGTACTTGGAGAAATAAGGAAAAGCAACCGCCGAATATTGATCATTCTTCACCACGACAATGGGAGCTTTCACGGGTCGGCTTAAACAAGCGGCTTTTTGAGTACTTAAAAAATCAAATTGATAGGGCATCCGCGGTACAGCCCCAATTTGGCACCCAATAACTTCTTTTTATTCCCGCAGATCAAAGATAAATTGCGAGGTCAATGTTTTCGACGCCTGAAGAAGTAGTGGATGGGTTTCAAACGCATGTCTTGGAGTTATCTTGTTCGGAGTATGAAAAGTGCTTCGGAAATTGGTTAAAATGCATGCGGAAGTGTTTTCATCTCTATTTTTGATGATAATTATTTGTTTTAGTTGTTTTTAGTTTTTAAGCAGCAATCTTAGTACGGTACCACTTTTGTGGATGACGGATTTTGCTCAATATTGTATATACTCGTAGTATGCTGATCTGTTTTGGTTCACCTCATTGGTGAGGTAAAGGTTTTACTGATGTTTTGCATTTGAGTGCTCTGATTATTTGCTTAAGACATTTGAATTTCGTCTGAAATAGGAGCCTTTTTTATATTATATTTATTAAATAACAATATGTATACTGCCGTGCTTTGTCTATTCTGTATATTCAACGTTATGACCTAAGCAAATCACATACATAATAAAATTTCCAAATTTGACCCATTCCAAAATCAGTTTTTCCAGCTTTAAGTGAGAAATCTTAGGAATTTTAAATACTTTAGTTTTTAGCAAACGAGGCGTCAGATTGTGTAAAGAGTCATTACTAACATATAAATAAATATAAGAATATAAATATTCCTCCAAAAGCTGTCTTTTTTTTAATTTTAAAGGTCGAGTAATGGACTTGTCGGATTAAATTTTCGTGAACAATTTTTAAAGGGAAATTTTCTACATTATATCAAATTATGAGACTTAAAAATTGACATCCTGAGTGCAATATTAAATGATTGAATATATGCATATAATATCTAGGTGGCAAGCTTTGCAGGTCAATATTGTTTTCTCAGAAAGTGAGTTCATATTTGAATTACTTTAATTAAAAAATACACACACCGTAAGTCGGAATGATCAAAAAGCACAGCGCTCACGACTCAACCATACATAAATGCAACGCATTTTAATCGATAAGCTTGTAATAGCTCTTGAAAATGTGATAAATACGTTTGCAAACTTTTTAAGGGTGCATAAAGCATAAAATCTATTTAGCGCGCACTGATTGCAATAAAAAAACATAGTAGAACCAATAGATTAGTCAATAATGTTCTAATCGATGCCACGCCCATATTTCAATTGCAGAAAATAAGATCTGCTCACAGCTTATGAGAAAGGAGAGCACACATAAAACGCCTTTAATGAAAAAAGTTCTTTACTATTTTCATTGATCCCAAATGTAGTAAAAGCAATATGCATATGGAATGCTAAAGAACTAGAACACCCATAAAAATGTCTATTTTGAGGCAATTCGAAAAATTTCAGGTCAAATGCGTAATGATATAATGCACCACTTGGAGTCTTTCGACGCAGATAACGACTATCGGAAAGATCAAGGCCCCAAAAATCTTGGTGCGGCAGTAGAAGCGAACGCAAAAATGAGCGCAGTTCCGAAGACAATTCCTAAGCTTACAATGTCAATACACTTGAGGGTGAATTTATAGCAAATCAAACAAAACCTATAGCAATGAATATGAGGGACAGATTTATAAATATTCTGAAGAAATCTCTGGTCAAATATTTTTTGGAAACAGGTCAAAAGTTCTCGCACCAGTTTTGTCAGATAAGGCTCAAAACACTGCAGCAGAACTGGGACGAAATATCAGCTTTGTACCGAAGAATGGAGAATGAGGTAACTTCTCAAGACATAGAAATTTATTTTCAGATGCAAGAGCGTGGAAAAAACTGTATTAAAGTTGTATGAAGATGCGATTGCGACCATTTAAATTGAAGAAAATTTTATGACCTTTACAAGCATCTCATTCATGATCACCCGATTGTGCCTGTACAAAAACTACATTTTTAAAGAGCCAACGCTGCTGGAAAAGCTCATAATGTAATCAAGCATTTTCAATCAATTGTCTTGAATTATGAGGTAGCTTGGAAAACACTTCTTGATTGCTATAATAACCAGATGATTTTATTGACAGCTCAACTTACAATTCTGTCGCAACCAAGCACGACTGGGAAAACAGTCTAAGGAAATTTCACGGTACTACAAATAAGCTATGCAGACAATTCAGAATCTTGATATTTTGCCACTCATGGTTGGTTCCCCTTGGACAAAGAAAGCAGTACCTATCGAACCTAGAAGTAGTCAGAGTACGAATGATTTTTTTAAGTTTGTGGAGACCTGGTTCCTGACCCTAAAGCCCATTAACAGCAAGGAAAGCAAACAGAAAATCATCAGCAGCGGTTGCAGCAAGTACACAAGACAATTGCAATTGCACAGTGTGCAATTCAAAGGAATACAGAGTTTTCAATTGTAATAAATTTGTATTTCTTTCAGATGGAGAACGAGATCAAGCGATTCGCAAACTGAAAATATGCAGAAACTGTTTGAAGGTGCCCCACTTCTCCCGATCATGACAGTCCCGAGGGTGTCAACCCTTTGAACACTCTGTTTCACCCACAAGAGAAGCCTACATACAAGCAGAAGTAACATAATAAGCAAGTAAGTCCTGGTAATTCAATTAAAAATCAAAATATTACGTATAATGCTAAGGTAGCCAGCACAGTTGCTAATGCTGCAGTGGGACAAATATTTAAAAAACATGATAACATATATATTTGTCAACAGCTGTTATCGATGTTATATTCTCGTACAGTACAAATTTCATGTCGTCATTATTAGATTCCGGATCGCAGTTAGATTTCATAACTAAAAAAATTCCTCAAAATTTTGTCAAAAATCAATGACTGTCAAACAAATATGAAACTTCATATTACAACCTTAAATATATGGGATAGCCCGAAGTAGGGTTAATCGATGCAAACTTTTATAAAAATTAACAACTTGACATGCTTATTGGAGCGGAAATTTTCTTCGAGCTGCTTCTTCATGGAGAGATACGATGTGGTTACAATCTACCAGTCTTGCGGAATTCGAAGTTGGGTTGGATTATTACGGGTAGCACAGAATTACCAAAATTGTAATCATTGCGCCGGAAGAGTGAAATGATTGCTGCTAGGGGAATTAATTAAACACTTCAACGTATGGAATATCTAGCACATCTAGCAACACAATATCTTCAGAAATTCGCAGACCATAATCATAACAATTTTGGCAACCTTCATTTGCTATTCGGAATAGTATTTATGTAGAAACAGTAGATGAGGCACAAGATTTGATAAACGAAATAGCGATAACGCTTGAAATGAGTAATATTGAGTTTGAGTTCTTACACCCTCCGCAATTGTAATTGAACTACATGCATTTTCTGATATCGATTTCAGCCTATATAGATCGTGTGTGTACAAAGCGATGTTCTGACGATTTGGTGGAGAGACTATGTCAATTCTTACCTCGTCAAATTAATAAAGTATGTATATTACTACGCAGACTTAACAGTTGTATTTGCTTGGTTATGTTGCTAACAGGGTAGCCAAAATACAAGCATGTTCAGACGTTCAGCAATGGAGCTATATAAACGGTGAGGATAATTCAGCTGATCTGGTGTCCAGAGGATCCACTCTTCCGGAACTCATAGTCGACATTTTGGTTCAAAGGACCAATGTGTCTAAAAAAAATGACGAAACATTGTGGACAGAGACTGAATATACTATTGTTGAAGACATTCCCGAACGTCGTAAAATAAAATCAGTTCTGACAACTTCATTACTCCCCGATTTAGAATAATTTTTGCGGTTAGATCGCTACCATGGGGAAACATCATTGTTCGTATATCCGTTATCAACAGCAGTCATTCAAGTAGAGGCAATATTAAACTCAGAACTTTTGAATCCATTTCTACTGATCTGAATGATTATAAGCTCCGAATCCTGGACATTTTTTTAAACATCTTACAGCGCTTCCTGAACCAGATGTTAAAGACACCAAGTTAAGTAATCTGGCTAAATTTGCACAAATACAGCACATACAACAACACTTCTGGAGACTATGGATATTTGCGTCTGTTGCAGCAAAGGAGGAAGTGGAAAACCGAGTACGATAATTTAAGACCTGGAACAATGGTGTTAATAAAAGAAGCTAATGCCATCGATGCGATAGAAGCTGGGCTGAGTAACAGAAGTTATTGAGAGCAGTGATAAATTTATCCGATTGGCAACTATCAAAATGTAAAATGCCACACTGCCAATTGAGAATTTGATTGCTGAAAAGGATTGTTTTGAAATGAGATTAAGTTTAAATGAAAACGCCACTGACGCGAAAAAATGGAGGTTTATGATCGAAGAAGCTCATTAGCTGGGGAGTAGAACAACAGGAATCATTTGAAAAACTGAAAAACTGAAAAATATGATTATAATATACAGTTCTTCAGTATCCGGATTATAATAAGGTATTTACAATTACAACACATGCTTCAAACAAGGGCATAGATTCTGTTATAAGTCAAGAGGATGGCACAATAGGTTTGCTAGTACAACTTGCCTTTGAATAAGGGAGAGAAAAATTATAGCATTATTGAAAAAGAGTGCTTAGCAATAGTTTGGGCAACGAAGCAATTCAGATCCTACGTATATGGGAGAAAATCTATACAAGGTGGGGCAAAAGTAATGTCATAATGTGAATGTGTGAATGTATGTTGTAGACAGATAGAGAATTAGTTGACAATAAGGAATACAGCGATACACACCTGAAGAACGCGAAATTGTTGTTACTGCTTATTTGACCAATTTCTGGTCTGTTTTACCTAAACGTGAATTTTGACGTTCTGCACCGTGTGTGTGAATAATTAAGCGTTTGGCTGAGCTCTCATGCAAACTGGGTCCACTAGGGATGTCGCAAAAAGTGGTCGGCCCCGTATTGCTCGTTCGACCGAGAATATCACTGCTGTGGCCTAGAGAGTCCACAAACATCAGTTTAGTTTTTATGCATTTTTATTTATATTACTTAATTTACTCTTAAATGCTATACAAAAAACGCTTAAAAATTAGCTTAATTAACTTAAAATTATGTTATTCTAACTTACTGGCCCCATGCGGGCACTCTAAGTTAACCCTAGCACTTAAACTATGTCTTTCGACGTATCTTACAGTTTATATTTATTTTTACATTCATTGAAACTAGAACTAAGAAAATAAATTTTATGCAAAAACTTAGTAAATGGACAGTTTTTTTAATAGTCTTATAAAAACTTAAAACTAAAAACTACCTAAAAATAAATCTTAATCTACTTAACCTACTTACATCTAATACATTGTTATATAAATACATAATATATATATACCTAATATATAGATATATGTATACATATATATGTTTTTTTTTATAATTTTTATATTTTTATTAACTTTTTTTGTTTTTGTTATTATATATATTTTTTTTCTTAAATCTAACTTACTCCTACTTAAAACTATGTAAGCCGGCCATGGCTAAAAATAATTAGGCGACCCACTTTGCTTCACATGAAGCTACCAAGTATTGGAGGAATTCGACGACGAAGCATCCTCTCCTTCAAAAAGCTACCAAAATTGTTGGTGCTGCTGAGCAACATCCCTCATGTCGCGACTCCCTACTGCCCTACTGAACCGGAGACGCTCCGAACTGCCGTGTGCGACGTCTCTGTCGTAGTTGAGTCGCCTGTCCGCAGCTGTTCAATCGACGTGGAAGATTAGCGACACCGCCAATCTGTCTTGGATCAGACCTTTACTATCTAAGTAGAGGAACGCTTCTGGAGGAATAAAGCCGTCAAACCGAACTCTCTTGTGGTACATATAATTAGGGTAGTAAGCCCCGGAGATCAGGTTGTTCGATGAGGTCATTGCTCTTGCAATGTGCCTTCGAGTCAACTTAATGACGAAATTGTCCACTCTTATTAGGTTCGCCCTATTGTATAAGACCTCATTACGATAGAATTTTATGTACTCAGATTCTGGTGTTCTGTATAACCGAGACAAACCCTAAGGCAAGCCCTCTCAAACACCCGAATCTTTTCTAATAAACTTGCTCTCACGTTGAACCACACGGGACATCCAAACACAAGCATAGGCCGGATAAGGGCCATGTAGCAGATCACCTTCACCCTCGCATCGAGTTGGCTGTTTTAAAACAGCCTCCTTGTAAGGGCAAAAGCACCTTTGGCTCTGGCCAGAGCAACATCTATATGTTTGTTAAAATACAGATATTGATCTAGCCAGATCCCAAGGTATCTGACAACATTTCGACAAGCAAGTGGCTGTCCATGTTGTCCGACGATAGAGAACTTTCTCCAATTCTTTCTGGTATCCCTAGAGGCCCCAGACAAAGGCGTCCTAAACAGAATGGTTTCCGACTTCTGAAAGTTGATTTTCATCGCAATATTGTTTAATTTTGTCGAAGTCACGTTGCAAAAGTGTATTAATGACCTCAATCTTTGGACCTGATCTGTACGCGATTAAGTCGTCTGCGTACGCTATGGCATGGTGAAGTGAACCTATCAGATCACTTGTGTAAATGTCGAAGGCCTTTTCCAAGTCATATCATGCCCCGCCTTGAAACCGAATTTATTATCCGGAACTATATGTTTGTCCTCAACCCACTTAGTCACGACTCTATTGATCACCTTCTCGAAAACCTTACTGATGTTTGGAAGAAGACTGATCGAGCGGAGATTCGCCGGATTGGAAGTATCTTTATTCCTTTTGGGAATGGGATGTACCACCGCAGTTTTCCAATGCGCTGGATAATGTGCATTATTCATTGCATTATTAAACAGGGTGGTATAAATGTTCACCGCTTCTAGTGGGAGATTTCGAAGCACAATGTTCGGTATTTCATCGGTTTCCACTGATTTCTTACTTCTAAGCGATTCGAAGATAGTTTGGAGCTCTTCCTTCGAAATGAACGGTGGTAATACCCTTTCGCTGGTGATGACATCACTTGCCATATTCTCGTCACTGAACTGGGTGAAACTCGAGCTCTCGAATCACCAATTCACAATTTCATTTCGAAGGCAGAAATTGTGCACAAGGGCTCGACTTTCCAGGTCTTGGTTCGGGCCAATGATATCATTCGCCTTGTACACTTCCTGGAAAAGTCGCTCCTATAGCCTCTACCTTCTCTTGCGGATCCTCGATCACAAAGAAATTGGCATCATCAACTGCCTCATTTGGATAGATGCCTGCTGCTGTAGGTGTGTGCTCGTTGTCCGTTGTTCGGGCGATTTTAAGACACGAAAGGTCGTTTTGGTCTTTTCTCCGAAGTATTTTATTTATTTGCAGGAATATATTCGGGTTGCTGGTGTTTACAGCTCGAATTTTATTGTTCTAATACAAACTTACAGAATTTCTGTAATTTTCCTTTATTAATATCTGAAGGTTTTTAATCGACGACTTCAATGTCATGATCTCCGGGTTATGTCTGTCAATAAACTGTCTGTACAAGGTTTTTAGTCTTGACAGCAGTCTGCTTTTATGTCGGTGCAGTGCGTCAATAGTTGCGTTGCGGAATAAGTCTTCGTTGTCAGTGTGTTGATACCGAGGTATCGTTTTGTCCATAGTTCGTTTAATTGTCTCGTCCATCAGTTTTAGATACCTGTCAATCTCCTCGTTTGACAGATTTCTGTTGGACGGTGGGTAGAGCGAATTCGAGGAGAGTGCTCTAGTCAGTGTTCTGGTGAAGTGTGTCCAACGCACCCTACTATACTTGTAGGAATGCCTTTGAACAAACTCATCCAATTCCGCAATTTCGTTTGGAACAGTTATTTCGGTGCTGAGACCGCAATGGTCACTGTCATACACGAAGTGCGTAGACAGTTTGTAGTTTGTTGGTTAGTGCACGTCAGTTATATTCGTGAATCGAATAGCAGCAGATGCAGATAGGAACCGTGTCTGGGAAACGACGGACTATCCGTGGCTTTGAGGCCGAGTCGATACATCACACTGTGCTGACTCCACTAATTGAATAGTAGATTACCTCCAGTATTTGGTGTATTATTTCCCCAATCTCTGTGTCTGGCGTTAAAATCTCCGCCGATAATAAAATAGTTCTCCTCCAATTCCAGCCTCAGGAATCGAAAAAGTGTCTCGAGCTCTGAGATGAATAAGGTGGATTAAGTAGCCTTAGATGCATAAACAGACACCATGTATAACCGCTTTCCAGTACGGAGAGGGATGTACATGATGCATGCTTCCAGCACCTGAAACCTACCTACTATACGACTGTATACTCTTTTGAAACGCAGTCCGTTTCTTACAAAGATCGCAACACCACCTCCTTGAATAGAATTGGGTCGGTTTCTTCGTCGTTCGAGCCAAATTACTGAATTAACATTCACTGCAAGGACCTTCAGAGTTTGCTCCGCCATGTACGTACCCATTACGACTGGAGGTGCGTTAGGCCCGGCAGCAGCGTATATTTGATCTATCCGCGTAGCCTTTTCCTGCATTTGACGCTGAAGCTGAGCCATCTGCCCCTGAATAGAGAGCAAGATAGCCAGCATGTCAGGTACAGGTTCAGGTGCTCTAGGCGCTGGGGCCTGAGAAGCTACCTTTGCTTATTGTACCGTAGTTCCTCTACCTGCCGGCATTTAGGCGTAGGTAACTTGGGGAGTAACGGCTGGTGTTTGTGCCTGCACGAGTGGACGTTTAACTTCCACTTTCTGCTGCCGAGCCAGATTTACTCTTTTGATGTATTGGAATTTGAGACAAACCCGATAATTTGCGGTGTGTCTCGTGTTCCTACATAAAGCACAAGAGAGTTGGCTTTTTTCCGACGCTCCGCCCTTACCTAGAGCGCATTCCTCTGACTTGTGGTTCTTTCCACATTTCACGCATCGAGGCTGCATTTCGCAGTTCGACGCGGCGTGCCCGAACCTTTGGCAGCGAACACATTGTAAAATGTTTCCGCTCCTCTTTAATTTTCCCAGTGTACAACCTGGTAGTCTAGGACTTTTATACTCCTTAGACCATCTAGTTTGCTGTTGGGACTTAGCTGGACCAGGAAGAACGGCAGTTTCTGTTTCTCCCTTTTGGCTCTAGTCGTGACAAATGGCTTGACCCCACGATTTTGAGCCCTTCGCACTCCTTCTCTTTCGGCAGTGCAAGGAGCTCCTCCGGATCAGTCGACGGTTCTAACCCCTCAGCAGCATTGTGTGCAGCTTCTCCCCCTTCGGAGAAGAACTCCGTCGTCGAATCCTTCAATAAACTTTGAATTTTATGGTAGCGCTCCACTGTATTACAGTGGATCGCGTGCCTATCTAAGCTAAGTCTTTTAATATAAAAATTATTGCCTATGGCCGACTTACATAGTTCTTTTGTTTCCTTTAGTTCCATCTTAAATGTATTTATAGGTGGAACCCTTTGTTTTGAAATTTGCTGTTTCTGCTGTTGTTGTTGTCTCTGCTGCTGCTGCTGCTGCTGTTTTTGCTGTTGCTGTTGTTGTGGCTGCTGTTGTTGTGGCTGCTGCTGTTTTTGCTGTTGCCGTTCTTGTGGCTTCTCTTGTTGTTGTTGCTGGTGGTTTTTAAGCTTTTGTTGTTGTTTGTGTAGCACCTGTGCTATTGTGTTGGTTTGGTGTTGTTGGCTCTGCTTTAAAGCTAGCTGCGTCTTTTGTTGCTGTTGGGATAGCTCTTCCTCTTCCCTCTTCCTTCTTAGCATTTCCTTTCCTTTAATGGCTAGTATTCTACATTTTGATGCTACTACTAATTGACTCCATTTCTTCCTCTTCATCTTCCGATTCGGTTGACGCCAAGGAAGCGAAGCTGTTCCGTTTCAGATATTGGTGAACATCTGAAGCGAATGGGTTTCTGTCGGTAAATTGTCCGGGGCGATTCATTGCTGCCGTTGATTGCATCCCTTTCCTCACTCACCAAGCAGCTTTACAGTGGAAGTTGGTAGGGAGGGACGTTGTGGTAAGGTAGAAGTTGACCTTAGAGCCCTCAACAATCCGGACCGCTCTCCACAATCCATCACGTGATGATTTTTAACACTCCATTGAATTATTTATTTTTTTTTTTTTAATTGAACAAACAAAAAAAAAAGTCTATTTCGACCCGGAGTCGAACCCGCATCTTTAGCTTGGTAACCGGGCACACTGCCACTGGGCTAATTGGAGCCTTATATAAGATTTGTCAAATGTCTGTGGTATCACTACACAACCGAAAGCCGAAACACGTCAATACTCTACGGATATCAATGAATGACTGAGTCCACAAACATCGTTCACCAATTGCTGCCTCAGTCGTTCATAGACCTCCACGGAGAGCAGATGTGTTTTGTGTTTCGGCTTTAGAAGTGAAGAAAAAAAAAAGTGAAGAAAAATAAGAAGTAGACTTTCAGGCAGTGATTTTCTCAAGTGCTCGGTAGACGAGGTGTTAAAGACTCGGACGGCAAATCTCGGGGTTGTGGTTCGCTTCCCAGCATCTGCTAAAGTTTTTATTTCCTTTCCCCTTTTATTTCCATTCAATATAATAAAAAAAACAATTATTGTGAAAAACAAAGTGTTTGAACAAAGTTACATGAGTGGAAGTAAACGGTCCGCTATCCCAATAGCGGGATCAGCAGATGGCATGATGTCGTCTGACGATCAATCCGTTCCAGTCCATCACTCAAAGTCAAAAACAACAACAACAAAAACAACAGACATAGCCATTAAGAGGAGGAGAAAGCTGAAGCCGACTCCGAATCTCATAAAACGCACTTACCTTTCAGCTTCCTTAGAAATGCTGAATGGTAGAGTGAAGAAGAGGGCTGCGATGATATCGACAAACGCAGCAGTAGTAAAGCAAAAGAGGAAAGAATCGGACAATAACAACGGTCCGCATGTACGCGACGAAGGGTCACAATACATGGGAGCAGACAACAGCTTTGCATCCCTAGCTGCATCCGAGTCAGATGACGAAGACGACGAGGTCGAAGCCCTGAGCAGTACCATTGAGCAGCTGCAACAAAAAGTGCTGGCAATAAGAGCTAAGCAAATGGCAAGGAGGGAGATGGAGAAGCAGCAGCAACTCCAGAAACCTCAACAGCAGTCAAACACAACCGTGGAATCTCCACAACAACAACAGATACAATCAATGGAAAAACAAAACATCCAGAAACCTGCACAAGAGCAGCAGAAAAAGACAGATGCACACAAACAACAAAAATCTCAACCGATTAAGCAGCAACAACAGCAGCAGCAACGGCAGCAGAATAAGCAGCAACAACAACAGCTGCAACATCAACAACAACAACAGCAGCAGAAACAACAACAACAGCAAGAGCAGAAATCCACTAAACCGAAAGTGCCACCAATTAACACTTTCAAATTGGAATTAAAGGACACCATAGAACTGTGTAAGTCGGCCATAGGCAACAATTTTTTTATAAAAAGATTATCGTTAGATAGGCATGCGATCCATTGTAACACAGTGGAGCGCTATCATAAAATAAAAAATTTACTGAAGGATTCGACGACGGAGTTCTTCTCCTACACCCCGAAGGGTGAAAAGCTGCAAACAATGCTGCTGAGGGGATTAGAACCGTCGACTGATCCGGAGGAGCTCCTTGCACTGCTGAAAGAGAAAGAGTGTGAAGGGCTCCAATTCGTGGGGGTTAAGCCTTTCACCACAGCCAGAGCCAAAAGGGAGATGCGGAAACTACCGTTCTTCCTGGTGCAGTTAAGTCCCACCAGCAATCTGGATGGTCTAAGGAGCATCAAAGTCCTGGACTACCAGGTTGTACACTGGGAAAAAGTAAAACGGGGCGACAACATTTTACAATGTGTTCGCTGCCAAAGGTTCGGGCACGCCGCGTCGAACTGCGAAATGCAGCCTCGATGCGTAAAGTGCGGAAAGAACCACAAGTCAGAGGAATGCGTTCTGGGTAAGGACGGAACGTCTGAAAAAAGCCAGCTCTCTTGCGCGTTATGTAGGAACACGGGACACACCGCAAATTATCGGGGTTGTCCCAAATTCCAGTACATCAAAAGAATACATCTGGCCCGGCAGCAGAAAGTGGAAGTTAAACGTCCACCCGTGCATTCACAAACTCCAGCCGTTACTCCCCATGTTACCTACGCCCAAATGGCGGCAGGTAGGGGAAATACGGTACAGCAAGTGAAGGTAGCTTCTCAGGCCCCAGCGCCTAGAGCACCGGAACCAGTACCTGACATGCTAGCTATCTTGCTCTCTATCCAGGGGCAGATGGCTCAGCTACAACGTCATTTAACTAAACAGACCGCGCGGGTGGATCAAGTATACGCGCTGCTGCCTGGCCTAACGCACCTTTTGTCGTAATGGGTACGCAAGTGGCGGAGCAGACCCTGAAGGTCCTTGCAGTGAATGTGAATTCACTGATTAGGTTAGAACGACGAGCCGCACTATTTAAGTTGCTTAAAGACCAAGCCCCTGATGTGCTTTTGGTTAGCGAAACTAAGCTGACCAAGAGACACAAAATGAGGCACAGGAGATACAAAATAGTACGGAGAAACCGACCCAACTCCATTCAAGGAGGTGGCGTTGCGATTTTCGTAAGAAAAGGTATACGTTTTAAAAGAGTATACAGTCGTGTAGTACGTAGGTTCCAGGTGCTGGAAGCATGCATCGTGTATATTCCCCTCCGTAGTGGAAAGCGGCTGTACATGGTGTCTGTCTATGCACCTAAGGCTACTCAATCCACCTTATTCATCTCAGAGCTCGAGACACTTTTCCGATTCCTAAGGCTGGAATTGGAAGACAACTATTTTATTATCGGCGGAGATTTAAACGCCAAACATAGTGATTGGGGAAATAATACACCAAATACTAGAGGGAACCTACTATTCAATTGGTGGGGTCAACACAGCATAACGTATCGACTAGGGCTTAAGGCGACGGATAGTCCGTCGTTTCCCAGACACGGGTCTTATTTGGATCTTCTCCTGTTCGACTCACGAATACAACTGACATGCACTAACCAACAAACTACAAACTGTCTACGCACTTTCGTGTATGACAGTGACCATTGCGGTCTCAGCACCGAAGTAACTGTTCCCAACGAAATTGCGGAATTGGATGAGTTTGTGCAAAGGCATTCCTACAATTATAGTAGGGTGCGTTGGACACACTTCACCAGAACACTGACTAGAGCACTCTCCTCGAATTCGCTCTACCCACCATCCAACAGAAATCTGTCAAACGAGGAGACTGACAGGTTTCTAAGACTAATGGACGAGACAATCAAACGAACAATGGACAAAACGATACCTCGGTATCAACACACTGACGACGAAGACTTATTCCGCAACGCAACTATTGACGCACTGCACCGACAAAAAAGTAGGCTGTTGTCAAGACTAAAAACCTTGTACAGACAGTTTACCGACAGACATAACCCGGAGATCATGACACTGAAGTCGTCGATTAAAAACCTCCAGATATTAATAAAGGAAAATTACAGAAACTCTGTAAATTTGTATTGGAACAACAAAATTCGGGCTGTAAACACCAGCAACCCGAATATGTTCCCGCAAATAAATAAAATATTTCGGAGGAATAATCAGAACGACCTTCCATGTCTTAGAATCACCCGAACGACGAACAACGAACAAATACTTGTAACAGCAGGCATAGATCCAAATGAGGCTGTTGATGATGATAACTTCTTTGTGATCGAGGATCCGCAGGAGCAGGTAGAGGCTATAGGAGCGACTTTCCAGGAAGTGTATAAGGCGAATGCTATTATTGGCCCGAACCACGATCTGGAGAATCGAGTCCTTGTGCACAATTTCTGCCTTCGAAATGAAATTGAGAATTGGCGAATCGAGAGCTCGGGCTTCACCCAGTTTAGTGACGAAAATAGGTCAAATAATGTCATCACCAACGGCAGGGTACTACCGCCGTTCATTTCGAAGGAAGAGCTCCAAACGATCTTCGAATCACTTAGGAGTAAGAAATCAGTGGGAACCGATGAAATACCGAACATTGTGCTTCGACATCTCCCACTAGAAGCGGTGAACATTTATACCACCCTGTTTAATAATGCAATGAATAATGCACATTATCCAGCGCATTGGAAAACTGCGGTGGTACATCCCATCCCCAAAAGGGATAAAGATACTTCCAATCCGGCGAATCTCCGCTCGATCAGTCTTCTTCCAAACATCAGTAAGGTTTTCGAGAAGGTGATCAATAGAGTCCTGACTAAGTGGGTTGAGGACAAACATATCGTTCCGGATAATCAGTTCGGTTTCAAGGCGGGGCATGCTATCATTCATGCTGTGTCGAAACTGGTTTCTGATATCCAATGGAACAAAAGCAAGAACCAGTGCACTGGTGCCTGCCTGATTGACTTGGAGAAGGCCTTCGATACCGTATGGCTAGAAGGACTCTTTTTCAAGCTGGACAGGTTGGGCATTAGTAAACCACTGCTGTATATTCTTTTTGATATGCTCTCCAGTAGACAGTTCATCGTGAAGAATGGCGATGTGACTTCTGCTGGAATATTTAACATTAAAAACGGTCTGCAACAGGGTGCGGTAAATTCGCCGATCCTATTCAACATTTACACAAGTGATCTGATAGGTTCACTTCCCCACAGCATAGCGTACGCAGACGACTTAATCGCGTACAAATCAGGTCCAAAGATTGAGGTCATTAACATACTTTTGCAACGTGACTTCGATAAAATTAAACAATATTGCGATGACTGGAAGTTGAAAATCAACTTTCAGAAGTCGGAAACCATTCTGTTTAGGACGCCTTTGTCTGGGGCCTCTAGGGATACCAGAAAGAATTGGCGAAAGTTCTCTATCGTCGGACAACATGGACAGCCACTTGCTTGTCGAAATGTAGTCAGATATCTTGGGATCTGGCTGGATCAATATCTGTATTTTAACAAACATATAGATGTTGCTCTGGCCAGAGCTAAGGGTGCTTTTGCCCTTACAAAGAGACTGTTTTATAACAGCCAACTCGATGCGAGGGTGAAGGTAATCTGTTACATGGCCCTTATCAGGCCCATGCTTGTATTTGGGTGTCCCGTGTGGTTCAACGTGAGAGCAAGTTTATTGGAAAAGATTCGGGTGTTTGAGAGGGCTTGTCTTAGGACTTGTCTTCGCTTATACAGAACACCAGAGTCTGAGTACATAAAATTCTATCCTAACGAGGTCTTATACAATACGGCAAACCTGATAAGAGTGGACAATTTCGTCATTAAGTTGACTCGAAGGCACATTGCGAGAGCAATGACCTCATCGAACAACCTGATCTCTGGGGCTTACTACCCCAATTATATGTATCACGAGAGAGCTCGCCTTGACGGCTTTATTCCTCCAGAAGCGTTCCTCTATCTAGATAGTAAAGGTCTGATCCAGGACAGATTGGCGGTGCCGCTAATCTTCCACGTCGCTCGAACATCTGCGGACAGGGGACTCAACTACGACAGAGACGTCGCACATGGCAGTGCGGAGCGTCTCCGGTTCAGTAGGGCGGTAGGGACTCGCGACAGGAGGGATGTTGCTCAGCAGCACCAGCAATTTTGGTGGCTTGAAGAAGGCGAGGATGCTTCGTAGTCGAACTCCTCCAGTGATAAGTAGCTTCATGTGAAGCAGAGTGGTCCAGCCTAATTTTTGTTTTTTTTTAGCCATGGCCGGCTTACATAGTTTTAGGTAGGTTTAAGTTAGATTGTAAGAAAAAAAATATATAAAACCAAAAAAAAAATAAATAAAAATATAAAAAAAAAAAAAAAAAAAAAAATGTACATATTAGATGTAAGTAGTTTAAGTAGATTAAGATTTATTTTTAGGTAGTATGTAGGCTTTTAGGTTTAAGTTTTATAAAAAAAATAATATGTCCATATACTAAGTTTTTACTTAAAATTGATTTTCTTAGTTTTAGTTTCGTTAAATATAAAAATAAATATAGACTGTAAGATCCGTCGAAAGACATAGTTTAAGTGTTAGGTTTAACTTAGAGTGCCCGCATGGGGCCAGTAAGTTAGTATAAGATTATCTCTAAGTTAATTAAGCTAATTTTTAAGCGTTTTTTTGTGTAGCATGTAAGAGTAAATTAAGAAATATAAATAAAAATGCATAAAAACTGAAAAAAAAAAACTGAACCAATTGCTGCCTGCTGAACGTAGGCAGCAGGGTCAGTGCATCTCCTCAAAACGACTGTTCGGTGCGGCATTTGTAGTGAAAAAGTGGTTGCCCCTATTTTTTTGAGCATGCCCACAGCTTCACCGTAACTGTAACTGGTGAGCGTTACAGACAGATGTTGAACGAGTTTTTTTTTGCCGCAAATTGCTGAATTGAGTTTCGAGCATTGTTGGTTCCAGCAGGACGAAAAAACTGCTCACATAGCTCGGGCAACGATGGAGATTTTGAATCACCAATTTCCAGGCCGTGTTATCTTCCGTTTTGGCGATTTGAACTGGCCATCAATTTTACACCTTCAAGTAAACTTTTCGTGAAAACAGTCCCAATTTGTTCCACTTCTAACGAAATGGCAGCCAATTAACATTATAACGTTACGTTTTCCTTGTATAAGAATTCAGAACCATCATAGACCACTTACTTGGCTCTTTAATGTTAAGGACCCTGGTTCGCACTTAGTTAGATGGGGACTTAAGCTTGCGGAGTTTGAATACGAAATGAGAATAGTGAGAATGTTGTTGCAGATGAATTGTCAAGAAATGTGAGGATGTTGAAAGAAGAAAAAGTTGATGCTAATTCAGACAAACAAACAGAAATACTTCAGGAGGTAGATGAAATAATTGAGGAAATGGTACGAGGTTTTGAAAATGAGGATAGAGACCAAGAAGCTCGCGACAATAATGAAGTAGATACTTTAAATGACGAAAACAATAAGCAAAGTCATCGTAGGGAGGTCAATGACCTAAGTGACAGGAAGAGTATATTGACAGAAAACCATAATAGTCAAAAGTATTAAATGAAAAATTTAAGAGAAAGTTCTATGGGAAAGGTGTGCAGAAAGACGTGGAAGAGTACATTACGAACTATAAGCATTGTTAGATGGAAAAGGTGATTTGGAAACCAACTCGGAATCCTATGAAACTACTCACCATAGCTGAAAAAGCACTAGAAAAGATTTCAATGGACTTAATCGGCCCACTCAAACTTACTTCCAATGAGTTTAAATTTGGTCTTTCAATTCAAGACTATCTGTCTAAAATTATTAAATTTATGCCACTGAAGACAGAGGAAATGGAAACAGTAACTAAATCATTATCAAAGATTATTTTAACCGATAACGGCAATAAATTATTCGAAAAGATGTGTAAAATATGAAACCTGAAACATATAACTACGAGTATTGCTTATCCTCAAGAAAATGGGTCAGTTGAAAGGGCACATTGCCGATTAACTGAATACTTTTAAAATCTTATGTAGGGAAATGAGTAACACGGAAGTTTGGGATGAACGAATGCCTTACGCTAGGTTTTGTTATAATGCAGTATTACAGGTTATACGCCATACGAACTAGTTTTGGAAAAATAAGCAATCAACCAAGTGAAATCGATGATTTGTGCGAGAAAACAATGTTTGACTATTCAGATGAATTGCACGCAAAGTTAATTCAGACTAACTCTAAAGCAGTAGAAAAGTACATTGAAATCAAAAGAAAAGTCTAAGGTAAGATATGACCAAAAAACAGGAAGACCAATGGAATATAAGGTAGGGAGGTCAAAAGATTTTAGTTAAAAATATATATAGTAACAGGAAAATTAGAGAGTCTACTTGAAATACCAGAAGTTCGTTATGATTTTGTTGGGAGTCGGACAGAATCCCGAAAAACAAAATCCCGAAAACCTGAAATCCCGAAAATCAGAAATCCCGAAAACCTGAAAATATAATCGACAACGAAGACGCTGAATATTACTCAGAAACCCGTTACCAAACTTGTATGGGGTCCCGCATTATCTTGGTGGAACACTACACCTTTTCTATTGATCAATTCTGGCCTCTTTTGTTTAAGTGAATCATTCAATTTGCCCAGCTGATGACAGTACACTTCAGAGTTGATCGTTGTATTTTCCGATAGAAGTTAAAAAAAACGATCAGCATCATATTTTTTTGACGAATATCTGCTCCCGAAGAGTTTTGAACCAGTTCATCTTTTTTAATACATGATCTCTTGCATTTAACATTGCTGTAGGCAGCCCATTATTTTTTTTATGTTTCAGACGCCAATCACATACATCAACGCCACGGCACAAATTTCTTTTCGTAAGAACATGAGGAACCCATATACCGAGCTTTGAGAATAAACGTATGCGTTTCAAATGATCATTAACGGTCGCCAGTTTGCATCAATGAATGCCTTTATTGTGTCTTCGTCAGTTTTGATTGGCTTTCCAGAACGTGCTGCATTGTTGATGTTGAAGCAACATTTCCGTATCAAAATTTTGCAAATCAGTTTTGGCACTGGCGTTCTGTCAGTAGGAGTACATCTTCTCCATAAACATCGGATAATTGTTTTCTTGCTTGAACCTTTTCAATAGTGTACAAGCAAAATATGACGAAAATGCTGCTTTTCAGCAGGGCATCAACCAAAAACTACTGCGTGGAATCAATCGAACTTTTTCACAAGCAAGCTTTTCTATACCAGCTTTTAAAATATACATATTATAATTATGGGGTTCAAGTGTGAAGTTGGCTGTGAAAAAAACAATTAAGTCCTCTTTTGGGAAAAAATGAATTAACTTTGCGAACAACCCAATAAATATTAACTAATTCAAGGAAATGAGGTCAAAATGGTATGGTATGGAGGAAAACATAAAATTAATGTCCAAGTTGGGTAAACAGATTATTGATATAGGTACAATTCAAAATACAGCAACATATAAGATAAATTAATTAATACAGTCTATAAATTGAACCAAAGCCGAGGAAAAAAGTAATTCTATTCAGTCATATTTCAATTAGATAATGAATTAAGTCAATTTTAAAATGGAGCAAATAGTTGACGCTCTAGAATCATAGAACCAATGCAACAACTAGAAGAATTAAATAAATTACATATAGAAAACTCTCTTGTTTTTGAACTTATTATAGAAAATTATGCTTATATCATGAAAGAATTAGAAATTTAATCATATGTTTAGGATAATAATATTATTGTATTATTAAAAATACCTCTTGTAACTGAAAAACAATAAATGTATTCTTAAATCAATTAATTCAAAAATTGAAATGTTCTATAAAATTAAGGTAAATTGTTTTGGTTCACTGTAACAGAAGAAATAAA
Organism: Volucella zonaria; assembly: GCA_963966105.1. Lineage (NCBI taxonomy): Eukaryota > Metazoa > Arthropoda > Insecta > Diptera > Syrphidae > Volucella > Volucella zonaria. The sequence goes on along the minus strand of OZ014533.1, from coordinate 34,584,856 downwards.
ATATAAATGTAATTGTGCAAGGTGGGGAAGAAGTAATGTCATAATGTGACTTGGCTACCATTTTGTTGGGAATGAAAAAAATTGGGCGCTGTTTTCACGAAAAGTTTACCTGAAGGTGTTAAATTAATGACATTAAGCTAAAAAAATGATATCGGCCAAATGACCACCTCCTGAGTTGATGCACATTTATGCTCGTTTTACGGCATTTTGAATTGTTGCTCGCAAATTGGTGATTTCTTATCAATGTTGGCTTTAAAAATTTGCAAGATTTGTGGTTTGCTGTGGCAAACGCGGGATTTCAAAAACCCTCAAAGGAAGAAGTCTGACGCCTTCAGATCTAGCGATCTGGCTGCTCAGTTCAAATCGCCAAAACGGAAGATCATACGGCCTGGAGATTAGTGATTCAAAATCTTAATCGTTGCGCGAGCTATGTGAGCGATTGCACTGTCCTGCAGAACCAACAACACTCGAAACCTAATTCAGCAACTTACGGCAAAAAAAAAACTCATTTAATATGTCTATTGCGACGTCGACGTCTTCAAGAAAATAAGGACCAATTACTTTTTCACTTTAAATGCCGTACGAAACAATCACTTTGTGGACTCTCTCAGACGTTCTTGGCCACAGCAGTGATATCTTCGGTCGAACGAGCAATATTGGACCGGGCATTTCTTGCAAAAGTGGACACTGTCGCTGGTTTAATTATTCGCACCTACCTCTGGGAATGCAGAAAAAACTGGATAAACATTTTATTATATTGTAAATAGAAGTAAGAACAAATTCAAGACACAGTCTTTTCCTACGTCAATTAGGTTTAAAGTGTTTTTTTTGTATCAATAAAGTAAACTATTCAAAATAATATTGTAATAAAATTGTAAGACACAAAAGAGTGATATAAAATTGGCGCAGTCGGATTATCGGATTGTCCAGTGAAACGAAAAAATAAAAAATAAATACTATGTGTATATTGAAAGTTCGTGAAAAAAAAACAACAGTGTTCTCATTTTGCTGACTTATGGATAATTCCAGTCAGAACTAAAGTTTGGAAAAAATATGTATATTGAAAGTTTATGAAAAAAAAAGATAAAACTAAATACTACAAAATCAACAGACAAAGACTAGAAATGTCAAAAATAGAAGAGCAGCTTGAACAGCTGACAGTAATTCAAAATATGCAGCTCAGAGAGAGTTCTCGAGATAATATCGAAAAGGTATTAAGGGATGTGAAGTATATGTCAACATTTACTGGACGAGGTGACGTATCAATAAACGTAGAATACTATATATCAGGAGTTATAAATGAAGACGTAAGAGAATGTATTATGAAGACAATATACCACGAGAAGATTCAAGGAGAAGCCGAAAACACCATAATTATTTCACCGCAATCAGACAACTGGGAATCCATCAAGGGAATACTTAAACTAAGATACAAACTAGAGACCAATATATACAGATTTATCTATAGAAATTAAAAATATTAAATATCTCTCTGATGAACTAAGAGTCTATTATAAAGATGATATAGGTATAGATCTCAGCAATGTAGATAGTCTTTTAGGGAACACAATTAAAGAAATGACACAGGGTGTACTTCTAGATAAAATATACGAAGAAAAAGATTTGGGAAAAATAGTGTCTATAATGAGAAGAAGAAGATTTGAGGATTCATGCATTAGATGTGAATTTAGGAAACAGAAAAATTATAAGTCTAATGCTTCGAAACAAGAAAATAAAACCAATTCAGGACACAGTGGTTATCGACATGACATTCAAGATCAGGGTACAAGAAATTCAGGACAGCATAGAAAAAACTATCAAAGTCAGGGAAATTCAGGACAGTATCGACAGAACTATCAGGGAAATATAGGCCAACATCAACGAGATTATCAGGCTAGCTCAGGACTGTCGAGACAAAATCAAGAACAAACATACCATAACTCAGACCAGAGACGACAACATAATTTACATAGACCAGAACCTATGGAAATAGGTAACGTACAAAACAGATCACAAACAAATAGCATAGATAGTCGGTCATCAGAGTCAGGAAATATAAGTTTGCATAAACAGAATGCCTGTCAGCAAAGATCAGAAGTACCGAGTCCCAGCGACTATAAACAAAGCCAAGCAAGCACTACTGAAGTAAATAATACAGATTTTTTTTTGGAATTAGCCTTGGATGATCTACCACAAATTCAATTAACAATTAACAAACAAAAATACATAGCTTTTGTAGATACAGGTTCAAACCTTAGCATAATTGGCGACAGATTAGATGAATTTAAGAAAATTCCTATTAAGCTAATGGCTAATGGCTTTTACCACAGTTACTGTTAAAGATAGTATAATGTATGAGGTACATACCATACCAGATGAATTTAGAGCTCCTTCTAACGCTCTATTAAGAAGGTTAAAAGACTTAGCAACAGAAAATACCAATTCATAATTGGCATTGAACATTGAACACTCTCATAAATTTGGATGAAGGAACGATAAACTTAAACAATCAAAGATTAGAATTCGCAGTAAACGAAGTTTGTTCACTCGAACCTATAGATCGTAATATCAAGCATATAAGCGTTGATCATTTAAGTAATGAAGAACGACTAGAAGTCGAAAAGTTAATAAAAAAATTCGAAAAACTATTTTTCAAAGAGGGCGATAAACTTACTAGCACCCCTGAAATACAAAAAGAAATTGTCACAACAACAGCTCAACAAGTAAACGCAAAACTATATAGGTATCCACCTCAACATGAGGCAGAGGTTCGAAGACAAATTAGAGAAATTGAAGAACAAGGAATTATTCGGAAGAGCAACTCCAAATATTCCAGTCCCCTCATAGTTGTTCCTAAAAAATTGCACAACTCAGGCCAGAAAAAGCTTAGAATCATAATAGATTACAGGAAACTAAACCCCGTTACTATTGACGACAAGTTTCCACTACCTAACATTAATTCAATTTTAGATAAATTAGGTAAAGCCCAATATTTTACAACACTAGACTTCGTTAAGGGATATCATCAAGTGCTCATTAAAGAAGAAGACAGAAAAAAAACGGCTTTTGTTACTCCTCACGGTTTATATGAGTTTAACTGAATGCCATTCGGGTTGAAGAATGAATGAATGAGATTCTGAGGGAGTATATAAATAAAACATGTATAGTATACCTAGATGACATACTAGTTTTTAGCACAACATTAAAAGAACATATTAAATCATTAACGGATATATTTAAAGTCTTAGAGTCCAAACTTAAAATTCAAATCGATAAGTGCAATTTCATGAAGAAAGAGACAGGGTTCTTAGGACACGTCCTAACAAAAGAAGGTTTAAAACCAAATCCCGAAAAGATAGCAGTAATTGTTAAAATTACATAAAACGCAAAAACAAATCAAAGTTTTCTAGGAATAACAGGATATTATAGGAAGTTTATTAGAAATTACGCTAAAATAGCACAACCTCTCACTAAATATTTAAAGAAAAATACCAAAGTAAACCTTAACGACCCTAATTATATCGAAGCTTTTAAGAAATTAAAAATTCTAATAACCAGTCATCCAATTCTAAAGTATCTTAATTCTTAAAACAAATTTTGTCTGACAACAAACGCCTAAAATTACGCAATAGAAGCAGTCCTGTCAAAGTAAGGACATCCTGCATGCTTTGCGTTAAGAACCCCGAATAATCATGAAAGAAATTATTCAGCCACTGACAAAGAATTTCTCGCCATTATGTGGTCAGTAAATTACTTTACACCATATCTGTATGGAAACAAATTTAAAATCTTTACAGATCACCAACCGATTAAATTCGTGCATCCTAAATATAAAGGCAAAGATCTTTCTACCAGACATTAAAGATGGCTCTTAAAGCTAAGTGAATATCACTTTGAAATAGAATATTTGAAAGGAAAACAAAACAGAGTAGTGTAGTAGAATAACAAAGTGGTAATACTGCTAAAGACATATTGTAATTGTAAGTGTAAGGGAGTCTGCCGGTAGGTAGAGTTTGTGAGATACGGACAATAGAAAATAAAGCTAAATACGAAAAGTAAATAAACGTTTGTTTATTATCAGTGCGCGCATAAAATAGCAGATTTTTTAAGTAGAATTGAGCCTAACGAGGAAGCTACTCATAATTAGAAAGAGGAAGAACAATCTCCTCTTACAGAAAATTTTTCGCTTAAATGTAATGAAAATGAATCAATATCAGATTTTGTATTTAATATGGAAGAAGATGAGTCAAACGCGACTATCCACTCAGCATATGAAGAACTTATGGATCACATACCAATCAAAGAAGAAATTGTGAACAAATACTCAACTCAAATAATATTAACTAATAACAAAACCCAAGAATTAGAAACACTTCATGGAAAATGGATAATCTACATAGCAGAATATGACTTTGATAGATTTTTTTGGAAACTAAATTTTTAGGAGTTTAATATAAGGAAAGGAAAAATTGGTATATTCTCAGAATTACCAGACCAACAGTATAACATAGTTCAAGAAAAGTTAAGAGAAATGTTCTCAAATGAAAACCAAATTAAATTCACTAAGTGCTCGTATAGATGTCAAGATATAAAAACCAAGATAGAGGCCGTTAAACAAATATCACTCTTTCATATTGTATAATTCAGGAAACTTACAATGCAATAAAATATAAAATTTATTATCCTAAATTACTGGAATTAATTCAAGTAGTTATAAACCAATGCGAGATGTGTCAAGAAGTTAAATACGACAGAAGACCAATTAAACCAAAATTTCCGTTAACTGAAACGGCAGCAGATCTTAATGAAATAATTCATTTAGACACATTTGTCATAATGAAGTGTAGTTTTTTAACAATTATCGACAAGTTTTCGAAATTTGGGTTAGCATACCACCTTTCAGACAGGAATCATATAACAATAGTAGAAGAATTAGAGAATCACTTTTCAAAAATAGGGAAACCTAAAAAAATTATAGCTGATAATGAATTCAAGTCAATCCACATTAAAGATTTCTTACAGAATGAAGGTGTAGACATTCATTTCACCAAACCTAACAGTCATACTGGCAATTCCGACATAGAGAGATTCCATAGCACAAGAAAAATATCGAATTTTAAAATTAAACAAACAAAACATATCAGTCAAAAGATTAGTACAGCAGGCAATACGAAAATATAATGAAAGAGTACATTCAACAATTAAAACCACCTTTAACGAAGTTCAATTCAAAAGAATAGATTTTGAAAAGGTTTGACAAAATTTAAAATCAATAAAGGTAAAATATTGGGTATATAACTTAATTCGTGCGTTTTTTTTTCCAAAATTTGAACGTTTGTTTAAGAAAAACATGTACAATAGTATTATTCAAAGTATTGCAAATCTATTGCTATGACTTTTTCCCATCTTTCTGGCAATTTGTGGATCCCATCCCAAAACAACTGCACCGGCTTGGCAGCCAAGAATGAATCAAGCCAATGATATTCTGCTCTGATGTGAACCGTATTTCAGTGAGGGCGTTCTGCATCGACCGGAACAAATGGTAGTCAGAAGGGGCAAAGTCTGGGCTATAAGGCGGGTGGAGTAAGACTTCCCATCCACTGTTTTCCAAATAGTTCTTAACCGGAATAGCAACGTGGGGCCGAGCGTTGTCATGATGGAAAATTATTGCCTCGTGTCTGGTCGCATATTTCGGGCGTTTTTCGGCCACTGCTCTCTTCAAACTGAATAATTGTGTTCGGTAGCGTTGTCCATTGATGTTTTCACCCGGCTTTAGCAGCTCATAATACAGCACACCCATCTGATCCCACTAAATATAGAGCATTACCTTCGCGCCATGGATATTCGGCTTTGCCGTTGATTCGGCTGGTTGGCCGGGTTTCACATATGATCTTTTGCGCTTGGAGTTGTCGTAATGGATCCATTTTTCATCACCAGTAACAATCCGATGCAAAAATGACTTCCTTTTGTGGCGTTCCAGCAGCATTTCGGACATGCAAAACCGCCTTTCGACGTCTTTCGGCTTGAGTTCATGTGGAACCCAATTTCCTTGCTTTTGAATATATCCAGCTGCTTTTAAACATTTTGAAATGGCTGCTTGAGTAACACCCAAAAATTCTGCGAGCTCTTCTTGTGTTTGGCAACAATCTTCATAGAGTAATGCTTCCAGTTCTTCATCTTCAAACTTTTTTGGCTGCCCAGGACGTTCATCGTCTTCCAAGCCAAAATCACCACTTTTAAATCGTGCAAACCACTTTTGGCACGTTCGCTCAGCTAGCGCATGTTCACCATAAACTTCCACTAAAATACGATGACTTTCGGCAGCAGTTTTCTTCATATTAAAGTAATGAAGAAGAACTCCCCGCAAAAATACTTTTTCAGGCACAAAGTTCGACATATTTGAATGAAGAAAAATTATTGTTTTTTACGCTTCAAATGAATGACATGTACTGAAATGGCGTACAATGACAGTAGCTTTCCAACGCATGTTCCAATGGAATAATACAAGTTACGCCCTCTCTTAATAAGCCGCACGAATTAAGTTATAGACCCAATATATTAAAACGGCAAACGAAAATCGCAAAAATTATATCGAAAAAAGATCGACAGGATTTATAAAAAATTATAAAACTGTCCGGCATAAACATCAACCTAAATTAAAAAAAAAGTAAGTTCATAAATATTCATACTACTAATATTAAAGGACAACCAAAATTTTCAGTTTTTCATGATAACACTGTTAATCCTACTGATAATACCAATTAACGGATCACTTCAAGTATACGACATACAGGAACAAATAGGCTTTACACAAGTTAAACTAAACGACGTGGACCTAGTTATTAAATCAGATATAATTATTCACATGATAAAACCACTAGACATAATCAGTTTACTAAATGACATTTCAGTGAACATAGACAAACTTGACATTGAACAGAAACAACTACTCCAAACAGAACTTATACATTTATCAAATAAAGTTAAAACTCTTATACCCAGAGAAAACAGAAGGTAAAGAAGTTTAATTAATATTGTAGGAAAAACATCAAAATGGCTTTTCGGTACAATGGACGAAGAAGATAGAAACGATATAGAAAACCTTTTAAGGGATGTGGAAATTAATAACGACAATGCAATAACGAATTTAAATCCTCAAATTATAATAAATAATAGTTTTAACAGAACGTTTTATCAATTTAAAGATCTAATTAAGAGAGATAGAGTAATTATTTTGCAGCAACTAAATAGTATATCCAGTAAAACCATTGAACAGAATTTAGTTTATGATATTTTAAAGTTCAGCTAATAAAAAAACAAATTGAACATATTCAGGACAACTTAGTTTCAGCTAGACATCAAATATTGCACTCAAATATTCTAATTGATGAAGAAATTCAAAATTGTAACATTGATTTGAATAAAATGAAATATATTAAGCTAGCATAACTAAGTAAATATAAAGAAAATTCCTTAAGAATTCAAAAGAAAATCTTTAAAAGTAATTGTACAAATAAAGATTTTAAAGAGATTGATTATCCTAAAGAAATTGTTATGGGTTACAATAATGTTAGATATAAATATGAAGAATTGAAATCATTAAATGAACTTGGTATAAGCACTCATTGTATTTTTAAAGAAAATTGTAAGTTAATTAAAAACAATAAAAGCATAATTATTGTATTAGATGAAGAAACAACAATGATTAAAAATGCAAACTTTTTAAATATAAGTCAAAGTTGTGACGAACGAAGTTTAAGTATAAATGGGAACGTGTTAATATTTACATTTTAATAATTGTACTATAGAAATTTTAGATCATTATTTGTCCAACGTTAAAGAAATTTTCCAAGATCGATTCTTTTATCAAATAAATAAGAAATTTACCAATTTTACCAATAAAATAACATTAGACGACATTGTATTAGAAAATGAAAATAATCTCAACAAAATCAAAGAATTAGAATATCATAAAAATGTGTCATATGGGTTAAATTTTAGTTTTGTCAAAATCTGGATCCTTTTAATAACAATAATGTTGCTTTATTCCAAATGAGAAAAAATTATTAATGTAAAAGTAAAAAAACGAAATTCAGGTGAATTTTAAAGTAAAGAACGGAGAAGTTATGTAAAAGGCAGATACATTAGACACAAAAATAAATGAACTATTAAAGCAAAATTAAATTACAAAAAATGTTCCCAGGCATATTAAAATAGAATCAAATTACAAAAATGTTCCCCTAAGCTTTTTCATGCTGACCAGTTGAAACATTAGTTCCATGTGCCTACCTCTGGGAATGCAGAAAAAGCTGAATAAACTATTTATTAGATTATAAATAGACGTCAGAACAAATTCAAGACACAGTCTTTTCATCTGTCAGTTTTTTTTTAAAGTATTCAAAATAATAATAAAATCGTTTTCTTTTGTAAAGCACAAAAGAGTGATATAAAATTCACGTGATGCAGAACAACAAGGAAAACGACGACGAAATTCAAGCTGCGTTAAAACAATAGATCGGAAATTGGTTAAACAAACAGTAACAATAATTCCACGTTCCTCATGTGAGTATCGCTCCAATGTTTGCTGTCAACTAATTCTCTGTCAACAACATAAATTTCAAAGCACAATGACACTTATAATTAAGAAAACGAAGAAGGAACTCTGACAATTAATGTAGGAATATTGGTTTTAAGTCAAAATTACTAATTCGAAACATTGGAAACTAACATACTAGTAAGAACATTCGACAAACCGAAAGAAATTAGTCTTGAAGATAAATATGAATTTAATAATTTAGAAGGTTGTTGCACCAATGTCAAACTAAATAAAGTTATGTTAGATGTAAAACCAATTAACAAAATCAACATACGAGATATTAAAGAGCTGAACGACTTATTCATCGACATTCAAAATCAGAAGCATTTCTGGGAAAACAATTCCGTAAAGATCAAGAAGTATGGTGACATTGAAGTATTGGCATATAAATGTGGCTGGAAATCAAGTTTTCGAACTACACTATCGAACTTCCACAGATGTTTTAATAGAAAAGATAAAAAATATGTTAAGGAATTGCCAGAGATTAAGATATAATCTCAATATTGTCGGAATAAATAGTTATACAGCGTACTGAACCCAGTTTAAAGGTAAGGTACCTTTAGGCGGTGTTACGCAGAGCTATGCCTGTGAGTAAAGCGAATTCCCATGAAAAAAAGGTAACAAACAGCAGTTTAGTTTCCAAAATGACATCTTGCACTTGTGCGAATAAAAAAAAGTGCCAATCAAAAAGTCACTTATAAAATTAGTACGTAACATAATTCAACAGTTCATTTTTTGTAAACACTTCAAATTGTATTTAAAAATCCACCAATATTTCAAAAGCTCTTAATCTACATACATTGAATGAAAAAAAAAATACATAATTAAATAAAGGCTGACGCCACAGAGCAATAACATGATTTGGGAGCTCTGAGTTCATATTTAATACTGTTTATCACAAATTTCGAACGAATTCAGTAAGTCACTCTAAAATAAATCCGCAATTAGTAACGCCAAAGCAGTTTAATGGGCAGTTGCAGTTGATTAATACCACACTTCCTCCAACACTATGATTAGAAAAGGGATCCATAGTGTAGCAAGTCATAGGAGAGAAACTGATAAGAATGTAAGAAATATAAAGTGGCAGCACTAACCAGTGATTGTAAAGTGGCCACACTAGGAAAAGAGTCTGCCGGTAGGTAGGAGATTAGTCGAAAGTCAAGCACTGTAGAATATAGACGCCTATAAGCAACCAAATAAAGAGCGTAAATTATTTTTTTTTAAAGGATTGTGTTTGTTTTATTCGCGATAAGACTAACGGCTAAAAATCAGAAGTGGGATCCAATCCAAAAAAAAAATAATAATAGTACAATACAAAATAACGATTGTTAAAGTGGAAGGAAGAAAAAATAAAGAACGAAATTGAACTAAACAAACGAGGGTGCAAAAAAGTAAATATACAAGAGTGTGAAAAGGAAAAAAAAAAAGAAAGACCACGGGTAACAAAAGTGAATTACATTTGCGTCTTTTGTCTGTGCCCGAGAAGGAAAGGGGTAGTTTCGTCGAAGAGTTTAGCGGCGCAGTAACCGATATGTCGACAGCAGACAGTTAACAGCTAGATGAACACGACAGCTGTATAAATAATGAAGGAGAAAATGAGAGCAACAACGATGATGAAGAACAAGAGATCGAAAATGAACAGGATGCGGAAATGAACATAGAGAAGAGAAGATCAATGACGAGTGACATAGAAAAAGAGAGGCAACAAAAAAGAGTGCAAAGATGAGTGGCCGGAAAGGACGAGACGATGAGTGGAATCTGATGAAAAGAGAGGTGGCGGTCTTACAGAAAAAAATTGATCTACAAAAACGAGAGAATGAGTTGCATAGGAGAGAAAAAAGAATGGCTGAAGGAAAAAAGCAGATTGAACGAATGCACGTACGCACGTGAGGATAGCAACAGTAGACGATGAAGATACCACAGTGGACGACGCAGAAAAACCAACAATGATGACGACGAGTGTGACTATGTGATGACTCACACTAATAAACAATTCGAGCCAGATACTCGTACCATATGAAGGAATATGGGAAGCAGCCAACATCAAACCATGGTTACAAACGAGAGCAAACGAATCACGTAATTGTAGTAGAACAAAGGGTTCCTCCTTTGTAATCGGGACGATTACAAGTCAGGATGGTCGGGTTGTAGCAAGCCATAGGAGAGAAACTGATAAGAATGTAAGAAATATAAAGTGGCAACACTAACTAGTGATTGTAAAGTGCCCGCACTAGGAGAAGAGTCTGCCGGTAGGTAGGTAGGAGATCAGTCGTAAGTCAAACACTGTAGAATACAGACTCCTCCAAATAAAGAGCGTAAATTATTTTTTTTTAAAGGATTGTGTTTGTTTTATTCGCGATAAGACTAACGGTTAAAATAGTAGATATGTACAGAACGGCGTTAGTTAAAGGCCGTAGTCTTAATGACTCCATCGTGTACGACACGCGACTGCCCGTAATTAAGGCAGATGAATTTCAAGTTTTATGGAAGATTGAATACAACGTGGAAATTTATGTTACTTGGTCGAGATATCTGCACCATATCTCGTAGTTTCGATGGGCAGGAATAAATTCTTTTCATACAACACTTAAATTGCCATCGTGTAAATTGCTGCCACCGAAATATTATATACGTAATCATCTGCATTCAATGAATATGAAGTCAAAAAAATTAAACCGTTGTGAAATGGATCTTGTAAATCATGTGAAAATTGCTCTATCTTAGTTTCAAGTAAACGAAACTCCCTGAAAGCGCTTTATGATATCTTCAACTTGCAAGCATGATTGGTCTGGTCTTTACATACTGGCTTCATCAAAGGAGACCAACACCGGCACCTGGAGGCAGAGTTTCACGTTTTGAAGTATAATACATATATTCTTAGTTTTAAGGAATTCTTTGTATAAAGTTAAGTTAAAGAGTTAATAGCCCTCAAAAGGGGTATGTTGAGCAAATAAAAATAACTTACCTAATCAAACAAAGTTTTATATCCGTTTTCACCCGCATTTAATTTTTGATATGATAATTTTTCAAACGCGAGACCAGATACAAACTTTCCGATTCACTAGTATTACTTTTCATTCGGTTTACGTCTACGGCAATGATCTTGCTCTTTCATAATTTCGGTTCCAACCAATATAGTAATTGGCCGTGGCTCAAGTAGTAGTGTATTGGCTTTCCAATCGGACAGTTTGGGGTTCAATACCAGCCGTGGCCGAAAGACTTTTACAGGCAATTAAAATTTCATGAGATGAATGGTTGCCTAAATACAACATCAAGTCAATTTAAACTAATAATTTAGTCTCCCATTAAATGTTGGGTGCCACGCATGGAGCTGAGCCCAAACATCTTTCTCCTCTCGCTCTATACAATGTTCCGAAAAAAACATAACATGTGCTCCGGAATTTTAAGAATATTGGCACCCTTTTAAGTGTTAATTTCTTTTTTTAAAAAAAAGTTGTCTTGTTTTTACTTATTATTTGTAAAACGACTTACTGCTACACTAGTAGTTTACATGTAACTTCGTCCCAGTTGCTTAGAGTCATAAAAGAAAATGATTTTAAAATTTCTACGATGGTTATTGTCCTAAGACCGAATTTATAAGCAAGCAAAAAAATAAAAAATATTACTGGTATATTTTTCCGAAATTTCTTTGTAACAATATTTGTTGTTTTTGCTGATTCGAGAGCAATCAACGTACAATTGGCCGTGCGGAAAATTGCTGGTTGCCATGCTAACATCAGCAGATTTAAGGGAAATTGTTGGGAATGAGTGGAATGGGTGGTATAAACGCCGTTTCACATACACCACGTAAGAATGTCCATCTCAAACAGATTTCCTTGCAATTTGATAACTTTAAGTCGGGTTCCGTTGCATAATCTCGTAGGACTCAAATTCTGAAGAAGCGGAACACCGACTTTAAGTGCACCAGATCTGTTGGCGTTGAAATAATTCTTATGTGGGTAAGGAGTGGCTGATGAACTACGGTGCTAATCGACGTGTATACCACTTCGTTTACTTCAATTCCGGATTAAATATTGTCGTTTTTAGGTGTCAGAATGGCTCATTAAAACATCCGGGCTTGATCATTCTCCTCCGCTAGAGTTCCTTTAACAATTTTTAACAACATAGTGGAGAATTTCTTGAGCGTGTGAGGTTCTGTCAAGTCTTGCTCTTATGTTAACCATCAGCCATAGTCAGTGAATCTTGGGCAAAAGACAGGATCGTTTCAGTGAGGCATTCACCTCGTCAGCTCGGATATCTCAAGTAACAACAGAGACCGTTTTTCGAAACGAAAGAGGAATGTGAGCATGACGGATGTTTTGCAATTTTCGGTCCACGGCATCGGCTTCTTATTATATTTTATATTGCCTGTTTCTGTACAGAAACAGCCTATGCTGTACGGAGCATATATTTTTTCTCACGGCAATATAAAGTAATGCAGAGAATAGTACTCGAGTACTCCATAACAAGTCAATGTGCTGCATACCTTATCATCAACACCTTAAAATGCTTTGTTTATCACGCATTATATCGTCAGTAGTGCAGTGCATTATCTAATTACAATGTTTTATTCTATGTCTATCTCTATGTCAACAGTACGTACCTATTATGTTACAATTAGATATTCCTAATTTCCGTTCCCTTGAAATATATTGTAAATTATTGTTGAGTCGACTAAAAATTTGTAAAAAAGCACATATAAAACCATTTTTAATTAAACCTTTTAATTTATTTAAACCTTCGGTCAAACTCTTAACTCACGTTGTAGTGTACGGAATCTTTTCCATGTCCAATAAAACTAACACCAAGGCAAGAACAAAGAAAGTCCCTTATTATTTTCTAGCTCCCAATTATGATTAGGAAATATGCGTTAAAGTTCACACGAAGAATTAGATTATAACATGGTCAATAGAGCAGAACTAAGTGACAATTCAGATAAGCAATTAAAATGTTATACCAATAAAACAAATAAAATAAAACTCGATAATAATACATTTGTTGACGATAAAATCAACACAGCTGATAAGACGAAATGCACCCACGCATCAACAAATTTCCCCTTGGAATTTTCGGCGGCTAAACGCTAACAAAATTACAAAAAAAACACAAATGTCATTTGTACATAAAAGGCAATTTTATTTGAAGTAAAATAGGGTGATTTTTGTAACGTTAAAGGAAGTGGTTTAATTTTCGCAGTTAATACGGATATTCTTTAACAGTGCAGTTTTCATAGCAACTGTTTTTCTTTTGGTTCACACCCGAACATTTGGTCCAGTTCGAGCCGGATTTAACTGTCCTCCCACCCTAGATTTAAATACATCAACCGCACTCGTTTTTTTTTGATTTTTTTTCTTGCGAATTAATTTTGCTGAAGTCGTTGCGCAACTCAATTTGGATTGCAGCTGAAGGTGAGCTGATTTCTGGAACTAGAACGTAAAGCTTAAAGTTGTGTGCTGTGTATGTGGCCTCTTCGAAACGATTCTCACGTAAGTACATAGATTTGTACTATTCGTTTTATTTAAAACAAAAAAGCATATAATACATATACACAAAATATGAAGCCAAATAAGCTTATTAAGGTGCTTGCGTAAATGGGGAAAGATATATCCAATTTCGGCAAAAGAGGATCCAGTACTAGAACGACAAATTATTTATCAGGTCGTTTGTCAATGCTGGAAAAAACTATGGAATCAGCAGAAAGTGTGTATGAAGTGAGCATAGAAAGTTTTTCAGATGGCGAGGAAGACAAATGTTTAGAAATAGAAGAAGCCTTTGAGCAAATTAGGGAATTATATTTGGAGTACCGAGCTAATCTTCTCGACGCCATGGACAAAGTAAAAACCAAGGAAACCAAGGACGACGTCGCCGAAACTAATTTAAATACAACAGTAGTATCTCACAATGCAGATGTTCGTTTGAAAAACATTCCTGTGCCCGTTTTCTCCGGTAGTTATGAATCTTGGTGGGGTTTTCGAGATCTATTCACTTCTCTTGTCATAACGTGTCTCTGTCTGAAATTCAAAGGTTACAATACTTAAAAACTAGTGTGTCAGGTGAAGCCGAATGGATTCTGTTCCATTTACCCATTGCTAAGGGTAATTATCTAAAGGCGTGGGCTATTTTACAGGACAGATATGATCACCAACGGTTTCTTGTCAATACCCAACTCAAGTGTTTCTTCAATCAACCGTCCATAACCCAAGAACGTCCAAGGAGCTATTGAACACGTCAACCGAAATGGTTCACAGCTTGGATAGTTTGAAAGTGCCAGTCCAACACTGGGACGCGGTGTTAGTATACGTGCTGCTTCAAAAACTGCTTTTAAAAACACAGCAGCTTTGGAAGGAGAAACTTGGTTCTAAGGACAATACCAAGGAATTACCAACATTTAAAGAATTCAAGCAGTTTCTTGAAACAAGGTTCCGTACTTTGGAAGCAGTGAGCTGCCAGAATGCTAAAATATTAGCAGAACAATCGAAAAAGGTATCCCAACATAGTTCTTTTCACTCACAGGCCAGTTCGTCCAAATACACATGCGGGCTATGCAATAAAGGTGCACATTCTATTCGAAAATGCAATAAGTTTTTAAAAATAAGCATATTCGATCGCTGTCAAAGCATAGATAGACTAGGTTTGTGTATAAACTGTCTGGCATACAGTCATTTTTCTGATAACTGTCCAAGCACCCATAGATGTCATTACTGCCAGCAGCCACACCATTCGCTTTTGCATAATTCAACACATAACACATTGCCAGTAAATCATCAATCGCAACCAGTATCGAATAACAACAAATTTCTTAATTCAGCTCCTAGTTTCAAGCCTCCGATTCTAGAACAGCCTTCAGCAATTCAACGTGATAATCTGAACGAGCAACGACCAACCCAAGAAACACCATGTTGTAGCAAGTACGTCAACACATATCTTTCTGTGCCACCCAAGTTATGCTGGCCACAGCTATGGTGAAGGTGAGCGGATCGTCAGGAAAGTTTATTTCACTACGAGCATTGCTGGATTCAGGATCAGAGGCTTCCTTTATAACCGAATCAGCATTTCATCTTTTAAATTCTAGACACAAATCAACTTATGTCGAAGTTTCCGGGTTAGGTTTGGTCAGCAGTGGCACATGTAAGAAGGTCGTTAACATCACGATCGGTTCTCACCAATCAGCCTTCAAAATCTCCACACAAGCTTTTGTATACAAGGCACTGTCTGTGCATATCCCGACCCGGAGCCTTCCAGTTGTCGATTGGAGGCACCTCGATGGCTTGTGCTTAGCCGACCCGTCCTTCTTTAAGCCAGCTAAGATTGATCTGCTGTTGGCCAGCGATGTGTTAGCTGACATACTTTTGCCAGAATTGATCAGACCCAATAACGCCAATTTCCCCGTGGCACAAAAAACCAAACTCGGATGGATTCTCTTTCGACGTCCACCCTTTTCATCTCAACCCGTAAAGAGCTTTCACCAAGCTTACACCCTCGATGAAAGTCTGCAAAAGTTCTGGGAGTTAGAAGAAGCTTATTTTCTGAGTGCAGAAACTCCAGAAAATATAGCATGTGAGGAGCACTTCTTAAAAAAACATCAAGCGATTACCAGATGGACGATGTGAAACTGCCCTTCCCTTCAAAGGAAATGTTCGTCGCGTGCTTGGACGCTCAAGAGAAGGTGCCCTATGAAGATATAGTATAAGCAGTTAGAAGGACGTTTACTCAAAAAGCATGCAGCTTCACACCGATTACTCTAAGCGCATAGAAGATTACATACACTCGGATCACATGACCGAAGTTGGAAACGAACACGTTTTGGACAGCACACCACACTACTTCTTACCACATCATGCGGTCATAAAAGAAAGCAGTTCTTCTACTAAATTTTGATGCTTCGATTAAGACGTCGGATGGAAAGTCACTCAACGACACCCTGATGGTGGGACGCACTCTACAAAACAACATTGTCGATGTCAACCTAAGGTGGAGGTTGTACACGTTTACAGCCGACATCGAAAAAATGTACCGCCAAATCTGGGTGAATGAAAGAAATTCCAATTACCAACTTGTACTTTGGCGCAAGGATCCATAAGAAGTTCTTATAACATATCGGCTGAAAATAGTTACCTTTGGGACAGTGTCTGCTCCTTATTTTGCTATCGGAACTCTCCATTAGTTAGCAGAAAAAGCCCGTTTCCAATACCCACGAGCGGCAAGGTTTTAGTTTTAGTTTTAAACGCATTTTATTTTCTAATTCATTAACTCTTACATACTAACAAAAAATGCTTAAATGCTAGCTTAAAATTACTTAACAAAGTTATACTAACTTACTGGCCCCACACAGGCACTCTAAGCTACTCTAAACTCTTATATATATGTCTTTCGACTTTGTTTACATTTTATACTTATATATACTTATTTTCTATGCTTAAGGCTAAGAAAAGAATTTAACAAAAAACTTAGCATATGGACATATTTTTTATAAAAACTTAACATCTAGCTTAAAATAAATCTTAGTCTACCTAACCTACCTACACAATACACACACATATACACATAGACAATATTCACAATGACATACATATACTAGTATATACCTATGTATATACTAATATAAATATGTATTTCTTAAATACTAACCTAAACCTATGCAAGCTGGCCATTGCTATTCACAGTGTAAATGGATTGGTCAGCTCTGCCCCATTAGTGAGGCTGGTCCGTAATTGACGGAAACGACGACGAAACATCTTCTCCATCATTCAACCACCAGAAATGCTGGTGCTGCCGAACGACATCCCTCTTATCGCGATTCCCCACCGCCCTACTGAACCTGAGACGATCCACACTGCCGTGTGCGACGTCTCTGTCGTAGTTGAGTCGCCTGTCCCCAGCTTTCCGAGCGACATGGAAGATTAACGGGACCGCTGATCTATCCTGGATCAACCCTATCTGATCTAGGTAGAGGAATGCTTCCGGTGGAACGAAGCCGTCAGAGCGCACACTCTCGTGGTAAAGGTAGTTGGGGTAGTAAGCCCCCGATATCAGGTTATTCGTCGAGGTCATTGCTCTTGCAATGTGCCTTCGAGTCAGCTTAATTACGAAGTTGTCCACTCGTATTAGGTTCGCCCTGTTGTAAAGGACCTCATTACGATAAAATTTTTTGTACTCCGACTCTGGTGTTCTGTACAAGCGAAGGCAAGCCCTAAGGCAAGCCCTCTCAAACACCCGAATCTTTTCCATTAAGCTTGCTCGCACATTGAACCACACAGGACAACCAAATACCAGCATGGGCCTGATAAGGGCCATGTAGCAGATTACCTTTACCCTCGCATCGAGTTGGCTGCTATAAAACAGTCTCTTTGTAAGGGCAAAAGCTCCTTTGGCTCTGGCCAGAGCAGCATCTACATTTTTGTCAAAATACAGAAACTGATCTAGCCAGATCCCAAGGTATCTGACTACATTTCGACAGGCAAGTGGCTGTCCGTGTTGTCCAATGATCGAGAACTTTCGCCAATTTTTTCTGGTATCCCTAGAGGCTCTAGACAACGGCGTCCTAAAGAGAATGGTTTCCGACTTCTGAAAGTTGATTTTCAACTTCCAGTCATCGCAAAATCGTCTTATCTTATCGAAGTCACGCTGCAAGAGAGTATTAATGACCTCGATTTTTGGACCTGTTCTGTACGCTATCAAATCGTCTGCGTACGCAATAGTATGGGGAAGTGAACCTATCAAGTCGCTTGTATAAATGTTGAATAGGATCGGCGAATTGACCGCGCCTTGCTGAAGACCATTTTTAATTTGAAATATACCAACAGAAGTCACATCGCCATTTTTCACGATGAACTGTCTGTTGGTTAGCATATTATAAAGAATGTACAAGAGTGGTTTACTGATCCCCAGCCTAGTCAGCCTATAGAAAAGACCCTCTAACCATACAGTGTCGAAGGCCTTCTCCAAGTCAACAAGGCAGGCACCAGTGCATTGGTTTTTGCCTTTATTCCATTGGATATCGGACACCAGTTTAGACGCGGCATGTGAGATATCATGTCCCGCCTTAAAACCGAATTGATTATCCGGAACTATATGTTTGTCCTCAACCCACCTAGACAGAGCTCTATTGATTACTTTTTCAAACACCTTACTGATATTCGGAAGGAGACTTATCGACCGGAGATTCGCCGGATTGGATATATCCTTTCCCTTTTTGGGGATAGGTTGAACCACCGCCGTTTTCCAATGCGCTGGATAATGTGCATTATTCATTGCATTATTAAACAGGGTGGTGTAAATGTCCACCGCTTCTAGAGGAAGATGTCGAAGCACGATGTTTGGAATACCATCGGTCCCCACTGATTTCTTAGCCCTGATTGTGTCGAAGATCTCACGGAGCTCTTCCTTCGAAATGAACGGAGGTAGGTCACCCTCTCTGGTAATGACAGTATTTGCCATATTTTCGTCGCTGAAGCGAGTGAAACCAGAGCCCTCGGATCGCCAGTTCTCTACTTCATTTCGAATGTAGAGGTTGTGCACCAAGACGCGATTGTCCAGGTCATAATTAGGACCAATGGTATCAGTGGCCTTGTATATTTCCTGGAAAGTCGCCCCTATGGCCTCAACCTTCTCCTGTGGATCCTCGATCACAAAGAAGTCGTCATCATCAGCGGCCTCATTTGGATCAATACCTGCTATTGTCAGTAACCGTTCGTTGTCTGTTGTCCGGGCTATTTTAAGACACTGAAGGTCGTTTTGATTTTTTCTCCGAAATAGTTTATTTATTTGCGGGAACATATTCGGGTTGCTGGTGTTTACAGCCCGAACCCTGTTGTTCCAATACGAACTTACAGAAATTCTGTAATTCTCTTTTATTAACGTTTGAATATTTTTAATCGATGCCTTCAGTGTCCTAATCTCCGGGTCTTGTCTGTCAGTTAACTGTCTGTACAAGTTTTTGAGTCTTGTCAGAAGTCTACTTTTCTGTCGGTGCAGTGCGTCAATAGTAGGATTGCGGAACAGGTCTTCGTTAGTCGTATGTCGATATCGTGGTATTGTAGAGTCCATAGTTTGTTTAATTGTCTCGTCCATTTGTTTTAGGTAATTGTCGATCTCCTCGTTTGTCAAATTCCTATTGGACGGTGGGTGGAGCGTATTCGAGGAGAGCGCACTTGTCATGGTTGCGGAGAAGCGTGTCCATCGAGTCTTACTGTAGTTGTAAGAATATCTTTGGACAAACTCCTCCAATTCCGCAATTTCGTTGGGAACTGTAATTTCGGTACTAAAACCGCAATGGTCACTGTCATACACGAATGTGCGCAGACAGTTTAACGTTTGTAAATTCGTACCTGTCAGTCGTATACGTTCGTCGTACAGCAGTAGATCCAAATAAGACCCGCCTCTGGGAAACGACGGATTATCCGTCGCTTTAAGACCGAGTCTGTACATGACATCGTGCTGACCCCACCAATCAAGTAGTAGGTTCCCTCTAGTATTTGGCAAATTATTTCCCCAATCTCTGTGTCTAGCGTTGAAGTCCCCGCCGATTATAAAATAATTCTCCCCCGATTCCAGTCTCAGGAGTCGAAAAAGCGTGTCGAGCTCTGTAATGAATAAAGTGGATTGTGAAGTCTCAGGTGCATAAACAGAGGCCAAGTACAGCCGCTTTCCACTGCGGAGCGGGATGTAAATGACGACTGCCTCCAACACCCGGAACCTACGCAACACTCCCTTGTACACTCTGTGAAATTTTATACCTTGTTTAATGAAGATCGCAACACTGCCTCCACGTTTGGATCCGGGCCGGTTTCTTCTTCTGACAATATAATTGTTGTACTCCAGTTTGTGCTTATCGGTTAGCTTGGTTTCGCTAGCGAACAGCACATCAGGAGTTTGGTCTTGTAGCAATTTAAACATCGCGGCTCTTCGTTCGATCCTAATCAGTGAATTAACATTCACCGCAAGGACCTTCAAAGTTTGCTCCACCATGTGCGTACCCATTACGACATGTGTTGCGTTAGGCCCGGCAGCAGCGCGTAGATCTGGTCCACCCGCTTGGCCTGTTCTTGCACCTGCTTTTGCAGCTGAGCCATCTGCCCTTGGATTGCGAGCAAGATGGCCAACATGTTAGGTGCAGCTTCCGTTGTTCTCGGCATTGGCGCCGGAGAAGCAACAGTCGTTTGCTGTACCGTAGCACCCCTACCTGCCGCCATTTGGGCGTAGGAAATTTGGGACGTGACGGCTGGTGTTTGAAGCCTCACAGGTGAACGTTTGACCTCCACCTTCTGCTGCCGAGCCAGTTTTGCTTTTTTAATGTCAGAGAACTTAGGACAACCCCGATAGTTTGCGGTGTGTCCCACGTTCCCACATAACACGCAAGAGAGCTGCGTCCTATCGGATGCTCCGTCCCTACCCAGAGGACACTCCTCGGAACTGTGGTTCTTTGCGCACTTCACGCATCGAGGCTGCATTTGGCAGTTCGACGCGGCGTGCCCGAACCTCTGGCAGCGAACGCATTGTATAACGCCTTCGCTCCTTTTTAATTTTTCCCAGTGAACCACCTGGTAGTCTAGGACATTAATACTCCTTAGACTATCCAGACGGCTTTCGGGACTGAGCTGCACCAGGAAGAACGGCAGACTCCGTTTCTCCCGCCTGGCTCTAGCTGTGGTAAATGGCTTTACCCCCACGAACTTGAGTCCTTCGCACTCCTTCTCTTTAAGCAGTGCCAGGATCTCCTCAGGATCAGAAGACGGTTCCAACCCCTTCAGCAGCATCGATTGCCGCTTTTCACACTTCGGTGTGAATGAGTAGTGCTCCGTCGTCGTTTCCTTTAGGAGCTCTTTCACTTTCGCGTAGCCCTCCACTGTATTACAGTGGATGGCATGGCGATCGTTCCCCAATCTCTTAATATTAAAATTATTACCAATGACCAACTTACACAGGTCCTTGGTAGCATTTACCTCCAATTTATAGGTGTTGATAGGCGGCACCTTCTCCTTCTTCTTCTGCTGCTGCTGCTGCTGCTGTTGTTGTTGTTGTTGTTGTTGTAGTTGTTGTTGTTGTTGTAGTTGTTGTTGTTGTTTTTGTTGTTGTTGTTGTTGTTGTTGCTGCTGCTGCTGATGTTGTTGCTGCTGCTGCTGCTGCTGCTGCTGCTGCTGTTTTAGCTGTTGCCGATGTTGTGACTGCTCTTGTTGTTGTTGCCGGTGTTTCTTTGGCTTTTGTTGTTGTGCTTGCTTTTGAGCAAGCTGCTGTTGTTGGGATTGCTCTTGCTCTTCCTTCTTCCTTCTTACCATTTGTTTTTCTTTTATGGCCAGCACTCTTTCTTGTAGCATTTTGATGCTGCTACATATGGCCTCCATTTCTTCCTCTTCATCGTCAGATTCGCTTGCTGCCAATGAAGCGAAGTTGTTGGCCGTTGGTAGGGTGGGCTGTTTTACTAAGTTGGAAGTTTTACAAAGCTTCCTCCTTCTCTTTGGTTTTGGCGTTTGGATGGAACCACTTGACGCCTCACTTGGTATTTCAGCAGATCCCGCTATTGACATAGCGGACCGCTCTCCACAATCCATCACGTGATGGACAACACTTAATACCACTTTAAATTTATTGTTTTTTATAAAAATGAAAAAAAAAAAAAAAAAAAGTTGTTATGAGTACACGGGGATTCGAACCCACGACCGTCAACTGTCGGCCGAGCACACTGACACCCTGCTAATTGGAGCCTGTAGCAATTTCCTCAAATGTCTCGTTTTCACTGATTTTACTAATCACTGTACACTCGCAAGCCGAAACACGTCTGCTCTCCACGGAGATATGTGAACGACTGACGAGCGGCAAGGATGATTATAGAGATGTACGTTGATGACATAATTTTCGGAGCTGACACAAAACGAGAAGCTGAGGAGAAAACTAAGGAAATAGAAATAACACTTGAAACAGTAGGATTTAATCTACGTAAAGGGGCATCCAACACGTCGTAATTAATGCAAGATATACCTCCTCAAGTCCGTGAGGTTAAGTTTTCTCTCCCTTCGGAAGGTTTAAGTCAACTAAAGATGCTAGGAATTCATTGGCTCCCCAAAGTAGATAGTTTTTTATACAGCTACACCCCACTTAAACATCCTCAGCCAACGAAAAGATCTATTTTGTCAACCATAACCAGGCTTTTTGACTCGGTGGGATAGATTTCGCCCTGCATCATAAAAGCGAAGTGCTTTTTGCAACTGCTGTGAGTTAAGAAAATGAGGTGGGATGAACCAATCGAAGAAGACTTCCTAAAAGACTGGAACACATTTTTTCAAGATGTCGGAGCCGTGAACAATATTCGGTACATGCTGAAGGACGATTTGAAAACGTAGAATTGCACGGATTCTGCGACGCTCCGTAAAAAGCGTTTGGAGCGGCGGTTTAAATTCGCGTTTTGGATGAAGAAGGTATGGTTCATATAAGTCTGATACATTCAAAGACTAGAGTGGCTCCAGTTAAGCCCGTGGGCATCCCACGATTGGAATTATGCGGCGCAGTTATTTTAGCGAAGTTTCTAAATCACGTCGCTGGGATCCTTAACCTGACTGAAAAGAAACTTCACGCTTGGACAGATTCCACAATTGCACTTTATTGGATCAAGTCGCCACCAGCACGATGGGAAACATTTGTTGGAAACCGGGTCGAAAAGATTCAGCGACTGACGAATCCATCAATCTGAAGACACATCCGAACCGGGCAGAATCCGTATTAGCGTCTCGAGGAGTACTACCCTCCGCGCTAATACCTAAGGGCTTATGGTGGAATGGACCACATTTCCTGCACCGTTGTTGGAATTTCGAAGTTCCAAATCAACCAATGGACTTTTGGACAGAAGAAGGCCAAAACCGGACACAAGTTCACCGAAGCGAAATATCGAAAAACCTAATAAGTTTGTTGACTGGGAGAGCGTCTAAGTTCCAAAAACTGGTCAGGATAGTTGCGTATTGTCGTAGGTTCCTCGAAAACTTCCAACAGCACTACCCCAAGTTCTACCGCTACATCCGAAGCCAACAAACCGACCCCAAGAAACCAAGCACCATTCCCTTTACGCCGACGGAACTCAAGGAAGCGTCTACAGTGCTGATTCGAATCGCACAAAGGGAAATGATCCCAGAAGGCATAACAAAGGCAAGAGGGATGGGATCATTACATCCATTTAAGGAAGGCAACAGCATCATTCGTGTGGGCGGAAGACTCAGGAATGCCAACATACCCTATGACCAACAGCACCCTATCATATTGGACTCAAGGCACAAACTATCAACATTAATAATACGCGAGTCACACATCATAACCCTACACGGAGGCATCCAACTAATGATGGCACATTTACGACAGAAATACTGGATCTTCCAACTGAAGAGGACGGTCAAAAACCATGTAAGCAGCTGTACCATCCGCTATAGGTTTCGAACCAAAGCCGCTCAACTACTAATGGGAGAGCTGCCAATCCCTCCAGTCACAGCGTCAAGGCCTTCATAAACACGGGTATAGATTATGCAGGGCCTATCAACATCCAGGCTTGGAAAGGTCGAGGGGCCAAATTCCACAAGGGATACCTGGCCATATTTTTCTGCTTGGCTACTAAAGCCATACACCTCGAAGCAGTTAGCGACTTAACCACTCAGGCGTTTCTGGCAGCGTTTCGACGATTTGCAGCTCGGCGTGGAGTTTGTGCCCAAATTTATAGCGATTGCGGCACCAACTTCGTAGAAGCAGAAGCAGAACTGCGACGTCAAATGAAGAGCGGAAAACAGGACTGGGAAGACTTTGCGAACGTCCTCGCAACTCAGGGAACAAAGTGGAATTTCATTCCCCCAGCTTCTCCCCACTTTGGCGGTTTGTGGGACGCAGGAGTGAAGAGTGTTAAGTTCCACTTAAAGCGAATTGTTGGTAATGGGGCACTTACTTATGAAGAGGTCGCCACGCTTTTAGCTCAAGTCGAAGCGTGTCTTAATTCGGGACCTCTTTGCCCCCTCACAGAAGACCCTGAGGACTTTAACGCATTGACATCCGCACATTTCCTGATAGGTGATTTGACTTGGTTCCTGAACCAGATTTGACCATAGGCAAACAAAGCTACACCGGCCGATGGAAGACGATTCGGCATTTGCAGATATTCTGGAAGCAGTGGCAGACAGAGTACTTGAGCCGTTTGATACAGCGTCCGAAATGGTTGAAACCTCAGCCTCAGCTTAAGGTATGAGATTTTGTGCTTATCAAGGATGAACGAATTCCCCCGGTAAAATGGAGCTTAGGCCGCATCGTAGAAACGTACGCAGGAGTTGACAATCTCTTACGGGTAGTAAAGGTAAAAACCCAGCTTGGAGAATTCCGACGACCAATTACAAAACTATGCCCGCTACCAATCAATGACAACCCACAATAATATCATATAATATTCACAGGTACACATTCAATAAAATTTATTCAAATTTGCATTCATAAATAATCTAAGCACAATACCAAAAAAAAAAGAAATATATATATATATATAATTGATTGAGTTCGACTGTGGTCAAGAACAGACGTGTTTCTTAAAGTGTCATGGGGTGCGTACTTTAGTTCCTGTCTAATCTTCCAATCTTCCTGTTTTTCTTTTAAAATGAACTGCCCGGTTCGCAAGGCAAAATAGATCGCAATGATACAGCGAAAATACAGTGCGGAGATTGTAAAAGTTTGTTCCACGGCTCGTGTGCGAATATTCAACCGGCCGACATTGAATATTTCACAACCAACAATCTCACGCATCGATGTGACAAGTGTTCTGTTTTGCGCCGTAAATCGCTTCAAAAACCACTACCTGATTCATCCAACTCACGGCTAATAAATAAACAGCAAAAATCCATAACATCTAAGTCTACAGCAGCCATCAAGTCTGCCTCACTTTCATCTCAACGGGAAATAGTACCTGCCAAGGTGGACATTACTACTACTCGTAAATCATCGGTTGCCCGAGCCATTCAAGCTTCACTTTCGTCGCAATGCGAAACAAAAACTGCTTGTGGACCATCTGATGACAGTTTATCGACGGTTCTTTCGCCTTCGACTGAAAGTTCAATAACCCTGCAAGTGCTATACGAAGAAATCATCAGTTTGAAAAAAATCCACAGCGATTTCCTCAGCACAGTCCAGCAGCTGAAAGAGGAGAACGATACGTTGCGTATGAAGGTGGCCAATTTGGAGAGCCGAATGAATTGGAGGGAGCAGAAGCAGCTGGAAAATGCTATTGAAGTTGTTGGTGTACCTGGTTTAAATAGCTCAAACGCCAGCGAGAGAGTAAGGGAGATCTTAGACAAAGCTTTAAATATCTCCATATCGACTGAGGACATACAGAAATGTTATGTAAAGCGCATGGATAAACCAAAAAATAAGAGCATAACCACCACCACCAATAATCGCGGTGACATTCTCTGTGTACATTTCTCTACAAAGAAGGTCAAAGAGGAAGTGATGAAGAGCAAGAAAATTACAAAGAGGAAGCTAAACTCATCGCTATTTATTGAAGGTAGCAATAGTAATATTTTTATTAATGACAGCTTAACAAACTATTTTAAAGCTTTAATTATGGCAGCTAAAAAATTTAAAACAGAGTTTAAATACAAATACTTGTGGTTCCGTAATTCTCATATTTTGATGAGAAAATTTAATAATAGTGAGGCTGTTGTCATAAGATCATTTGATGATCTTAATGCTCTTCAAGCACAATAATATGAACGATAGCTGAGATCTTATGTGCGAGAGCCCCACTATTAGAACCATACGTAATAATTTAGAAAGCTATTTTAAATGTAAATCATATGACAAATCATTTTTCGTTTTACATCAAAACATACGTAGTTTACGCCAAAACTTCGACTTACTGATGGTGAATCTATAGAAGCTCTCGTTAACCTGCATGACATAATATTTGTTTTCGAAATTTGGATCTACTCTTGCGGGAGTAAAGATTACCATATTCCGAACTATAATTTTTTTCCTAATTCGAATGGTACGTACTCTGCCGGTGGAGTGGGAGTTTTTATACCAAACTTGTATGAGTGTGATGTAAAAACTTGTAATTTAAAAAGCGCGGACGTCATTAAAGTTTGTTGCAATATTCACAATGAACTCTTTAATTTTATCTGTGTATACAGACTGCATTCTTCTTCTCCGAATTTGTTTTTGGATGAATTTTCAAATTTGTTAGCCAATGAACGATCTGGAAATCTTGTTATCTTAGGTGATTTTAATCTAGATATCTTATGTTCGAACTCCGTTTCTGATTCCTACCAAGCGCTTATGACTGAACATGGTTTTTTCTCTTTTATTGTTGATCCTACTAGACCAATTGCAGGTACCTGCCTCGACCATGTTTTTGCTCGTTTTGAGAATATTGCTGTGGATTCCCTTGCTGGCATTAACTTGCATCTACATATAAGTGATCATTGTATGACGGGAATCCTTAAATATAATATGCAGGAAATCTAACGTATCATCTGAAAAAAGCTTTGATAAAATTGAACAATAGGCTACGTTAGGAATATTGGGAAAGTGTTTATGTTGAAAGAAATGCTTCTTCAGCTTATAGTATATTTCTTAGTATTCTGAAAAATTACATAAGCGCATCTATTTGCACTATAACACACAAAAAACCGGAGTGTCTCCTTAAGCCTTGGATAACTCGTACCCTTATCAAAAAAATAAATATCAAAAACAAACTAAGAAAAAAATGTTGGAAACATCCTTTGAACACCAATTTAAAAAATGGTTTTGATAAATTCTGCACAAAAATGACAAAGGAAGTTAAAAAAGCTCGGGATGACTATTTTCGTTCGAAAATACAAGCGGCAAGTAGAAATATTAAGAAAGAGTGGCAAGCAGTTAATAGTATTGTTAGTCGGAAAATGTGTACTAACGCAGATCCCATTGTACTTAAAAATGGAAGTATTAACATTTCAAATCTTTTGGAAATACGAGGGCGGGTCAATAAGTCCGTGACTTTTGGATTAAAACAGATTTTTTGATAAAAAAATAATTTTATTTTTCAACGTAGTCTCAGTTGAGCTCTATACACTTTGTCCAATGCTTCTCCAATTTTTTTATCCCTTCCAAAAAAAATGATTTGTCGAGGTCCTCAAAATGACGAGATGACTTCATCATTGGAGTCAAATCTTTTTCCACCAAGCCATTTCTTCAGGTTTGGGAACAAGAAGTAGTCGCTCGGAGCCAAATCTGGAGAATAGGGTGGATGAGGGAGCAATTCATAGCCCAATTCATGGATTTTTGCCATGGCAACTGCACATGTGTGCACCCTTGCATTGTCTTGGTGGAAAAGAACTTTTTTCTTGGCCAAATGAGGTCGTTTTTATTTCAAATCGTCATTGAATCGGTCCAATAAGTTGGCATAATATTCCCCATTGATTGTTCTTCCCTTTTGAAGGTAGTCAATGTGGATTATCCCGCGTGCATCCCAAAAAACAGTCGCCATAACTTTATTGGCTGACAAACCCACCTTGGCCTTCTTTGGCGCCGATTCACCCTTAGAAACCCACTGTTTTGACTGTTGTTTGTTGTGATGGATCCATATTTCGTCCACGGTTACAAAACGGCGCAAAAACTCCTCCATATTGCGATTAAACAATGCCAAACCTTCCTGTGAAGTTGTTACACGATTGCGTTTGTGGTCGACTGTGAGCAAACGCGGCACCCATCTTGCGGAAAGCTTTCTCAAGTGATCATTCAAAATTGAAACCACTGAGCCATGCGAGATCCCTACGGCTTCCACAATCTCTCGCACTTTCAATCTTCGGTCGGCCAACACCATATCGTGAATTTTTTCGATTGTTTCGGTTGTAGAGACCTCAACTGGGCGTCCAGGAGGTTCGGCATCTTCAGTGCTTGTACGGCCACAACGAAATTCAGTAAACCACTTTTTTACCATTGAAATCGATGGTGCAGAGTCCCCATAGTATTTATCAAGCTTAGCCTTGGTCTCGGTAATGGTTTTTTTTCGCAAGAAATAATGCTTAATAAGCACACGAAATTCACTTTTTTCCATTTTCTCCTCAAATTAGTGAGTAGTCTGAGAAAAATAGCTGTCAAACACAAACTAACTGACGCAGCAAGTTTAAATTTTGACAGGAGTCAACTGACAGATGCCTGTTGACAGGAGCAGTGTTGCTGTTTCAGTAAAGAGGTCAGAAATTCAAAAATGCACAGAATTATTGACCCGCCCTCGTAGCTAATGAGTTCAGCAATTACTTTGCTTCCATTGGACAAACTTCTTTTCCAAGTAACTCGCAAATTTCGTGTAACTGTTGCCCTAAGGCTGGCTCTCAAAACAACTGTTCTAGAAACAGCTTCATGTTTAAGTTCATTACGGGACTGGAATTACTAAAAACTATTAATTCCCTTCCTAATTCCAATTCACATGGTAATGATAAAATATCGAATTTGGTACTCAAGTACATTGGACCCAACTTAGTAGATATTTTAACTTACCTTTTTAATTTTAGTATTATGTCCGGTACTTTTCCATCTGAACTTAAATGCGCTGTAGTGATTCCGTTATTTAAGAAGGGCAGCAGGACCGATAAATCAAACTACAGACCAATATTTTTACTGCCATCAATTTTGAAAAGTTTTTGAGAAAATAATTAAAACGAGAATATTAACTTATCTCAATTATTATAATTTTTTCTCTCCTATGCAGTTTGGTTTCAGAACTGGCCTCTCCACTGAGGATGCTCTATTGGACTTTTGCTCCTTCTTATATAAGGGATTAGATAAAAAACAGTTTTGTGCAGACCTTTTTGTGGATATAACTAAGGCGTTTGACTTGTTGACCACGTCATACTATTAGGTAAACTATATAAGGTCGGATTCAGAGGATTCATATACAATTGGTTTGAGTCTTATCTTAAAGATAGAATGCAATATGTAAAAATTGGAAGCAATATAAGCAGTTCAAATACCAATAACCTGGGGGTACCCCAAGGTTCTGTACTTGGCCCAATTTTCTTCCTAATTTACATAAATTCCTATTTTCTCTCGCATTCATAGGTAAAGTTACAGCTTTTGCCGAACCTTGGAGTTGCATATTGTTCAGCCAGTCCGTTAGATCTAATCGCTGATATAAACCATGATGTTTTCCTACTGAGATGCTGGTTTGCTAATCACAAACTTATTGTTAGTAGTAAAATTAAGTTGATGTTTATCAGTCTTACTGAGCAAGAGTACCCCGACTTAGACATAGTATTTCATTCTAATGTTTGTCCGTGTCACGACTTGCTATACAGCCAATGCAGAATCCAAGATGGTAAAACCTTCAATAGGAATACTAACTGCAGTATTGACTGTTTCAAAATTGAAGATGTACTCGTAGATAATTTCAAGTACCTTGGTGTTACAATCGATCAAAATTTGAACTGGTCCAAGCACATTTCTGCCTTAAAAAAATATCGTCTTTCTGCTACTCATTGCCTTTAAAAAAAAAAATAGAAATGATTTGCTCATTTGCTTAACTATGTATTTACCTATTTCTGCCATTTACATTAGATTTTGTATGTATCCGCTATTAATTTGTTAAAGATTATTTTTTTCTTCTTTCCTCTTTTTCTTGAATTGAACTTCTGTTTTTCTACCTTTGTACACCCCACACAAAGTGAATTTTTTATTTTTTTATAATGTGGCATCGTCTCTATTTTTCATAAATAAAGGTGTCACTAACTATTCTATATGTATCAAATGCATGTAAAATCGTATTTTAAATTTGTAACTTTTGTATATACATATGAATAAAGAAATTTGAATTTGAATTGAATAAATAAATAAACCTAATACACACCACTGTCGTCATACAAAACACAACTCAACTGAAAACACAACTCAACTCAAAACACAACTCAACTCAAAACACAACTCAACTCAAAACACAGATTCACTCAAAACTCTAAAACAACCCATGTGGAACCGAAGCTCATTCACATCCATACATGTTCAAATACAGTCCACTTACCTATTTACTTTCCAATCACCGAATTCACAAACTTACACACACACGCCTATACACACACACGTGCAGATGCACACCCATACGCGCCATACGCAAATGCCTGCAAACGCACAATTAACTCTCGATCGATCAAAACTTGTCGATCCAATTCACAATCAAACACTCATACACACAAACACATCTTCGTTTCAACAAAAAATAGTAATAATAATGATAACACAATAGTCAACCTGATAAAAATATCCAACATCAAAGGCAATAAAAGGAATTTTACTCAACTGAATTCACTGGATTTTACAGAATACCGATCAAGTACAACGACAAAGGGCAACTAAGATGCTGCAACACCTCATCGTCATCAAAGTGATGACAACAATACATTCCACACAACCGCCATCAACCACCTCTCACGGAGGGTCATCGAAATGAATGGATCAAGTACAGCAGAACAAACGGGAACTTTCGTAAAGCCAGCCTTCGGAGTAGTCAGTAACGTTTTGGTCTCCTTGTGGTCTTCCGTTCTTTGTTTTGTGTCAATACATGTTCATAAACAAATAAAATAATCTTCCTTCTATTTTCATGTGCATGGATTCATCCATACATAACACACAATATTTTTCTAAGGCATCTATGTATCTAGCAGCGGCTGGAAGGCCAGAAGAAGCATGATAGT
Organism: Volucella zonaria; assembly: GCA_963966105.1. NCBI lineage: Eukaryota > Metazoa > Arthropoda > Insecta > Diptera > Syrphidae > Volucella > Volucella zonaria. Next base: position 34,553,587 of record OZ014533.1, on the reverse strand, counting down.
GGAGTTCTTCGCTCAGCGGTGGGGGGAGAATGTTGACGATAAAATCAACACAGCTGATAAGACGAAACGCACCCACGCATCAACAAATTTCCCCTTGGAATTTTCGGCGGCTAAACGCTAACAAAATTACAAAAAAAAAACATAAATGTCATTTGTACATAAAAGGCAATTTTATTTGAAGTAAAATAGATTGATTTTTGTAACGTTAAAGGAAGTGGTTTAATTTTCGCAGTTACTACGGATATTCTTAACAGTGCAGTTTTTCATAGCAACTGTTTTTCTTTTGGTGCACACCCGAACAACATTAGTTCATTTGAATTGATTATTAAGCATCGATAGAATAGAGCTAAGTGACAATTATAAAAGACAAATAAAATAAAATCCAAAAATACTACATTAAGTGATCCCAGTAATCCTTTAGAATAAGCAAAATGTCTGTAAATTAAGAACATCAAGTTCAATCTCCACAACAAAATGCTATACAGTTAGACGTATGGTATTTCAAGCACTAAGAGTGCGTGATGCCAAATAGGACTTGAAGAAATTTTATCATTAATATATGCAGCAGATGGCACAACACACGGTAAAATTTTACTTGGGGCAATTGGGAACAAACACAATGAAATTTTAAATTTATACGGGACCCCTCTCAGTTGGAAGCCAATAGATAAGGGGATGCAACGTCGCTTATCGAATACCTACACCGTCTACGACAAGGTCAGTAAGTATAGTAAAGTTATCGAAAATCACGCAGCCGTACACGAATCTACCAAAGAAGTGATTAAGGCATTTTTGATAGGTGTACCAGAACCGTTAGGTTCTACAATCACAGGAATGAAACCAGTTTCCCTTCCGGAAGCATTTTCCTATTGTGTTAAAGAGCAAAACATATTCTATGCAAAACTGAAACATCAAACCATAAATTTAATCAGAAACAAGCACAGCCGAAATCCTTCCCAAGAACTAGATTTGTCCCGCCTAATATACCGACACCAAGACCTATTTCAAATCTACTTAATCTACTCGTATATATCTGGTAAAGCAATTTGGTAGTGATAAACATCTCTAATTGCGCTCAGACATTGTTTCTGGAACATCCCCTAAAATCTTCCGCCTACTGCTTTTGCATTAAAACTTCCCATCTAAATTTATAACAGAAAAAGGCAGTCCTCTAACTTTGAGGAGAATATGACGATATGTTCCTCAAAGAAGGACAGAAATTGACATTTGCACACAAAATTAAGCACCACATCAAGCTCTCCAAAATGGATTGTTCTGAAGAAGAAAGATGCCTCCACACAAATCAAATAAAGTCTAGTAATAGACTATTGAAAACTCGACGAGAAAACTGTAAGTGACAAATATACATACTATCCCCAACATCAACGAAATCCTCGACAAACTTGGAAAAGGCATGTACAATACTTTCCAATACTTGATCTTACCAGTGGATTCCACCAAATATATGTATATCGACGACATAATATTTTTCTTGACGTGATTACAGAAATATTGCGAGAATCTCAGCAAAGGTTTTAACAAGCAGAGAGGTACTATAAAATGAAATTAGACAAAGCCGAGTTTTTGCACAAAAAAGTCGCTTTCTTTCACTTCCGCCAAGCGAAATACTCTTTTTAAAGTTGTCTGCTAGGAGTACACATACTCGTATATATGTGCAGGATTCTATCTATTTTTCACTATCTCTATTGATTTGGTTAACCATATATTAGAAAAAAGCAATATATTACACAGTATTCACGAAGTATTTAATGTAAAAATAACAACAAAAACAATTTCTTCGTGTTTCACAAGCGCTTTGTCTACATTTTTTAAAGCACGATTCTACTTAAACTAAGCCATCGAAACACTTCACAAACCTATTTCAAAATTTACGTATCTTTTCTCGACATTTTTACTCAACACGTATTTGAAATCAAAAATTTATTAATGTTGTTCCGTACCGAATTTTAACTTCCCATACGAATTTCTTCCAGCCAACAAACTATCAGAACTTAATAAAGGATTTTGAGTACAAAATTGTTCCGATTTGATTTCTGTTTTTTTTTGTTAAGTTGGTAAATCTGTTGTTGACATTACCTCTAAATCTTAGCGCCATAGCTTGATACTTGCAAAAGTTACGTAGCCAAAAGTACATCTATCTCTGTGTGTGTTGGCGATTTTTTATAATTTTAGAGAGGGATTTAAATTTGCAACAACGAACTTGTATTCAATTTTGCATAAAAAACGGATTTACGAGTAATGGTGCGCGAACGTTGGAAATGTTAGAAAAGTGTTTCGGCAACGATTCTCTAAATAAGACGGCCGTTTACCAGTGGCACGAGCGCTTCAAAAGCGGTCGTGAGTCAATCGAAGATGATGAACGCAGTGGCAGACCATCGACATCGAAAACCGACGAAAACATTGATGAAGTAAAAGAAATGTTGGTCAATAACCGCAAATTAACCATCAGAGAGATAGAGGATGACTTGAACATTGCCTATGGATCCGTCCAAGACATTTTGGTTAATGATTTGGTTAATGGTTAATGATTTGGGTTTCCGTCGTGTAGCAGCAAAGTTAAAAGACGTCAATTTCATGCAAAAAAGAGACAATGTTGACGTCGCAAAAGAGATGATTTGCGAGGCTGATCCGATCCCACATTCATCAAAAGGATCATTACTGGAGACGAAACGTGGGTTTATGAGTACTACACGCAATCCAGACATCAGGCAAGTGAATGGCGTTCACCAAATGAGCCGAAACCAAAAAAAACATTTCGTTTTCAGTCAAAAAGGAAGGCAATACTCACGGTTTTCATGGATTACAACGGTGTAGTGCATCATGAATTTTTGCCCGGAGGCCAGACAGTAAACAAAGAGTATTATTTGGGCGTTATGAGACATTTGCGTGAAGCAATTAGCCGAAAGAGACCAGAATTGTGGGCAGAAAACTCGTGGATTTTGCACCATGATAACGCACATGATGGCACAGTGCCATCATTATTCGTAATTTAATTTTCTGACGAAAAATGCAACAAATACCAACAAATATCATCCAACAGCCACCGAATTCACCTGATTTCACTCTCTGTGACTTCTTTCTGTTCAATCGAGTTAAAAAACCACTACGAGGAACGCATTTCAGCAGCGGAGAGGAAATAATGGAAAAATCGCAGGAAGCAGTGATGGACATACCGAAAACCGAATATAAAAAATGTTTCGAGGAGTGGATCAAGCGCTGGCTTGGGGATGGGGGTTTACTTTGAAGGGGACAATATATAGATTTCAATGAATAAACTTGTATTTTTAATTTTCTGAATAAATTCCGAAAATTCTTTGATCAAGGTGGTATTCCTTTTACCTTTCGATAACTCAATGTTGCCGGCTAAATCAAATACAACTCCCAAAGACTTGTAGAGCTTAACACTCAACTGGTTATGAATACACTTATGATGCCAAAGCCAGTGTTCAGTTTTTCGGAAAATGGGACAGAAACAGAAAGAAAGAAGTTTCGGCTCAGTGGCTGTTTCCCTCAATGTGTGACATCCAACATTTAATCGGGAGAGTAAATTACTAGTGTAATTGGAATAGTTGATGTATTGTATTCAAGGCAACCACACTAAGTTTTCGCATTTCCCGAAACAATCCATACTGAATTTCACTTTTCTTGCGTTGAAGAGAAGCGGAGAAGCGGAGAAGCGGAGAAGCGGAGAAGCGTTGATGCTTCTTATTTGGAAAACTTTTAAATACATAACTAAGCCAGTAAACCTTTAATAATTGTTACTAAACCAATAGAATTATAAAAAGTCAAAATATTATTCTTCCTTATTAATCTTTAAAAATCTAGTGTATTGAAGACAATATTAAAGACTATTTCATTATAAAATAATAAAATATATACGAAATAATTTCCTTACCGTAACACCGTATGCAAGAACAGTGCTGCCATATTGATTTCCAGGAGTAAAAACACGATCCCCATGTAACCACCGAGCAGCATGTGCTGGTGGATTTGCACAAAACTCAACAGACAAATGTAAAGGTGATCCTGGATATGCGACGGGTGTGGCATTTCTAGCCATCACTGTAGGTACACCTGAAAATATTTAGTTTCAATTATTTGCTAGGCCTTCAATGAAAATATTTCTTTTTTTATCTCTGATGAGGGAAGGTAATTTATTCGTCCCGAAAATTTGGGCATATCTTCACCTCTAATGTATTTATACCATTTATTAATGTTTGAATGTATATGCGCGTGCTTGAATGTGTGTGCATGTGTGTATATGTACCAAATTACTGCCCATGATAACTCACGAACAAATTGTGTCGAGATATTTTCGCAAAATTGTTCACATAAGAGGGATAAAGGCTAAATTGTATAGTAGCTTAGAGTGCCTGTGTGGGGCCAGTAGGTTAGTGTAAGATTGTTAAGTAATTTTAAGCTAGCATTTAAGCATTTTTTGTTAGTATGTAAGAATTAATGATTTAGAAAATAAAATGCATTTAAAACTAAAACTAAACTAAACTAAGGCTAAATTGTATTGATTGACGCTGAATTGACAATTAGTGATCTTGAGCTATACTTCTATTTCAGCGGCTTCAGTGTCTTCTGTACGCACAAATTGACGCGTTATTGGCTCTGCGTCCTTAGAGTATATGTGGTAGAAATTTATCCACAACACGATGAATATATGTTACTTACATTCTTATTTACTTACTTAAGTGGTGCTATAGTTGGGGATGAATCCTATCCTCAACCAAAAAGCCTCTCTAGTTGGCACGATCTCTTGCCGCACTCAAAGTTTGTGGAAGGCCACTTCCAGAAGGTCGAATTAGACGGACAAAAGACACGTTTCGCGAGCCTAAGATCGATTTTAAATGGTAGAAAACAGTTTTTTTCGTAAAAGGTTGTTTATGACGATTTGCTAAACGATATTGCACAAAAATGTCAAAAATAACGGCACGGTTTATAATCAATCCTTATTGAAAAATCTTTCAGTAAAGAAAAGGTTGTTAGGAACCTGATCTATTCTGAATTGCCTTTGCCTTTGCCATGGTCAACCATTTCTAACGTAAAATAAAATGCAATTCGAGAGTGTTTCTGGTATCGATAAATATTTTTGTTTTTGAAATCGTTCTGAAACAATTTTGAAACATTTCTTAAATGTTGAAAGCTTATTACAAATCATATAGTAAGCAAAACTACAGAATGTGTCCTACGGAAAATCCAAGAGCAATTAATTTTTCATTTTCCATTTTCCAATTGGAATTATCTGGGCCCACGCATACCATCTTTTGTGTTCTAGATTGTAACCATTTAATCATGGAATATTATACGCTTCAACAAGGTTTACAATTCATTTTTTGTTTGCCATAGCTTCAGAAATCTGCAGCTATCAGGATGAAAACCCAAACTGGGACACCCTGTATAGTATAAGGTATGCTTTCCGATCACCTAAAACTACTTTCACTTCATAGACTTAAAGGCATTGCTCGTACGTTATGTCGAGGAGCTTGTAGAAACAGTCTTTGAAAGAATCGCCATTTTCTTCTGTCTGGGAGCTTATGCATATCATTAGGCATGTAGCTTTCGTGCAACCAGTTTCGGACGGTAAACACCAGGAATGGTTTAGAAATGGCTTTCCAAGAATTATTAATTTTATTTCATTCACTTTTATTATGTTTTTCAATAATTAGTAGATAAACAAAAAACGGTTGAAACTTAGCTTAATTAATTGCACTATGAAATTCTATTTTTGGTGGGAATAGCTTGTACTCTAAGCTACACTGCCTATTAACCCTACACTAACCTACTAACCTACACCTAACACTATATGAGTCAGATTTAAGTAGATTTTAGCGTAAATGAGATAGACTTTCTATATCAAATTGGAAGAAAAACATAGAAATAACAGAGATCATTGATTCTAGAAGTAATTTTGCTAAGGAAAAGGCGCATAATTATTGAAAATAAGCACACACTTAAAGAACTTTATGAATTTAAGATATACTTAGTAAATGATCGACCGAGGGATGTGACTAATTGAAATAAAGTACTTAGAAAGGCCCTTTGACATATACTCGTATTAATTAAGGGATTAGGCCACTCTAGGATTTCCAAAAAATCGATTTATTGCTTTTAATGGTCCCCTAGGTCCTCAAAAATTATATCCCAAGAGATTATGGCCGGGACATATCTCGAAGTTTTTCAAAGTACAGTACAAATCCGCCAGGCCAAAAGGCCAGGCTGCCTCTTATGAATTTTAAACGCATTTATCTCAAAACTGCATTTTTCAAGCGGGCCGCGCCCATAACAATTTTCAATCAGTTCACATCAAATTTTAACTAGATCTTCAAAAATATATTGTCTAATAAGTGCATAAGATTTTTATATGGCATAGGTAGTTCATTTGCTATTAACAATTTTTTGTCGATTTTTCTGCGAATTTTACAAGTTTGACTTTGGAAGTGCGGCATTCGGCCGAAAATCAATATGTACATATATCAAAAAAATCCTACGTACTTTTCTAGCCGTTGTTATGTACACTGATGGACAGATATACAGAATAATGTCAGAAAATGGAAATTAGAAACATAACAAACGGACGACGACGAAAAAACAGTCGCTCCTCAAACAAAACAGCAAGTAAAACAAAGGAAACGGGTAGACACATCAGTTATAACAAAATACTTAGTTAAAATAAACTTTTTCATTTAAAAATTTTAAACTCTACGCTCTCTGTAATATATATACTTAATACAAGTTTACTCGTATGCACCCATATCACCTAAAGACACCATTAAGAAATTCTATAAAGACCGGGAACCAGTACAAAGCCAGTACATGCTAGAATTTAAGTTATAATGGGCGAAAAGAAGTAACGAAGATCTAATAATGGGTGATTCTGGTAATGCAGCAAGGAACGAACGAAGTGAACAATTTATAAGATAGTTATGGCAAAAGGACTTATTGCATGCAATTGCATCTTTCAGAAAAACAAGAAATATACGAGTAAATGGACATTGAGATCTCCAGACGGTGCAATTAAAAACGAAATTAATTTTGCACGAGTCAATAAAAAATTCATTGTGCAAGATGTTTCGGTGTTAACCAGGTTCAAAAAAAACAAGTAATCGTAGAATGGTTAGATTATTGGAATTAACCATAAAACGAAAAGCTATCGCACACAAAAACAAAAAAAACAGGTTTACCAAAACTATTAGAAGAGGGAAACGTAAATCTATACTTGAAACAACTGACAACAAAATCCAAATGAAGCACAATTAGCAAACCAGCAATACAAGCAAACCCATGATCTGCTTGAAAAGGGCATAACCGAGTCATCAATAAATATAATGTTAACGATCAGTTGAAATAAAATTAACTGACAAAACAACGAAATTAATCGAAAAAAGAGAATCGCTGCGACAAAACGAAGAAGCTCTAAACGTTCAAGAAAAGGCATGTTTAAAAGAACTGAAAAAACTATATAAAACAGAAGCTAGAAAGGATATGAAGAATCCATTAAAAATGCAAACATAATGAAGCCAAGAAAAATAACAAAATGATCTAGAAAGGAAATCAATAAGTGGAACAGCTACCGAATTCGTCGAAAAACTATACGCATTCACTCTAAATAAAGAAGAGATTCTACGTGAATCACCAAACATAAACGGCCACAAAGTGATATCTCCAAACTTAATAATGTGCACATTTTGGACATAATCGTCTTAAGAAAGTGGTGCGTTGCCCAAAGAATTTGATGTGAGCAAAGTAACATTATCGTCCTAAAAACGGTGTGTTCAAACAAGTAAACATAAATAAACTAATGCACGTACTTTTGCTAGTGAGTGAACTAAAAATCCATTAGGCAATTCCATTTTATAAGATCAAGGCACCGGAGTCACCACGGGAAAGAGCGAACGAAACGGGAACTATCTAATCATAGGATGGAATTCAGGGGAAATGGTCCAGAAACTCTTAATTTTAGTTTTGTTACTGAAACTACTTTAATTAGAATATCCAGCGCAATTATCTTTAAAACAGAATACAATAAACCCTTTTAAAAACAAGATAACATATCATCAAATTACGTATATACGGAAAATTTAAGATAATTAAAATACGATATACATGCATGAATTTTAAAAAAAATTACAAATATACAATTTTTATCAAAAAGTGTTAATTACATTAGATTAAACAAAAAGACTTAAACAAGATATCATCTTTATTTAAACGCAGTTAAAAAGGCTAGTATTTTTTCTAAAAGCAAGGGTCCTAAACGAAGTTTATACCATTAGTACTAACAGAGCTATTTCCGTTGAAATGGGTCAGGGTACACCAAAGTAAGCCTTTTCATAAATCCTCGATAAATGATGTTGGAGATAGACCCTTACTGTAGAATGATCATTTCCAAAATTATCCTTGACGAATTAGAGGCAACTCATAACAGAGGACATAGAGGTCCACGTGAAAATAAAAACCAAATCATAGAAAAATTCTATTTCCCAAGCACGATTAAGACAATTAAAGCAATTTATGTTCAATATGCAAACTGCAAAATATGTGAATGCCATCCAGACGATCCGAAATTAGATAAAACCGCAATACGCAACTATCCTGATCATGCGATACACGTATGATACACGTAAATATTTTCTCAACTCAAGAACATTTGGTATTAACTTCTCTCCCTAAATTTATTGAATTTGTAAATGTAAAATTAATAAAGTCCAAAGTTACAGAATATGTTAGACGCCCGCTTCGCGACATAATTTTTCAATTCGGTGTTCCCGAATACATTGTCATTGACAATGGAATGTCGTTTAATTTGTTTATGTTGAAAACTGAACTCAACATCAATGACCCCTCCTTATAGGAGTGAAGTAAACGGCCAAGTGGAAAAGTCCCACTTGACATTTTCTGAAATTTTGCGCTGTTTCAAGACAAGTTATAATAATATCTTTTTCGAAGAGCTCTTGGAAAAATCAGTCAACGAGTATAATCATACTTATCACTCCAATACTAATCGAAAACCGGAAGACCTATTTTTTGGTAGATCTGTTAATTTTGGAACACTAGAGCATGACAAAACCTGCCTTAGTAATATAGAGAAACTAAAAGAGAAACAACAAAAAGATCTTAATTACCAAAACAAAAGCAAATATTCAACAAAAACCTATAATCCTAGAGATAAAATATACTCCAAACATAATAAACCAGTACGAACAAAACTTACTATTGTAAAATATGTAACGAAGAAATTGTGTTAGAAAATAGCAAGTCAAATATAAAAACTCAATTAGAGAAAACAGAACATAAAAAGCATACCCAAAACTAAAGTTTAAGGCATTTTATACTTTATAGAATTACAGCACTACTCGTATTAGGAGAAAATCAAATACTTGAGTACTCCAACACACACTTAATTACAATATATAGATACAGGACAAGCAAAAATATAAAATGGATGTGGGATGGAAAGTCAAACAAACGCACGCTACGCTACAGACAGCGAACTAACATGCATATACACCAAAACGTACACAGAAATCGTAGCTAGAAAACGTACACGGCACACACGTACAAACGTATACAGAAGCCGTAAGCCAGAGACGAACACGACGAGCCATGTAAAACATATGTATGTTAAAGCAGCAGGCAGGGTAATTCTAGTTGTGTTGCGTCTGCACCATAGACTAACTATACCTAGTTAGTTGAGTTTAACATCTAGTTAGTTTATCTATGGTCTGCACCGGCAGTCGATAGAGTACGGTTTAAAGAGAAGGTTCTCTAAATATACTTTTGAATTTATAAATAATAGTTTTATCCCACAAATGGAGGCTCGTCCAGGATTTAACAAATAATAATCCATTAAGATTAATTTGTCCGGGAGTTGTGCAAAATCAGTGATCGTCAAATCCAAAAAGAACTTAAAATCGTTTGCAAATTGTGTGCGCGAAGTAACAGGCAGTGACAACGGCGACATTAATCCCGTCGCACATGCAGTGCGCAGAAGAAAAACAGAACAAAAATATTGTCAAATTGTGTGAAAAAAGGGCAACAACTGAAGGGTGATATCGCGTAAATTCCCAGTGCAAAACATAGGTATAAAGAAATACAGAAAGAGGGAAATTTAAGCGTATTGCTGTTGTGTGCTCCAACGAGAGGGAAGTGCCGTGTCCAGGCTCGTGAAAACAACGGAGGTTGCTGCTGAAAACAACGGAGGTTGCTGTCGAAGACAATGGGGTACAGCGGTGGAAGACAAAGAATTAACACTAGGATATCTGAAGCAGAGCGGTAAATATGTAGTTTTACATACATATGTAGTTTTATTTCCTGCTGCTATTTTATTTTTTTTATTTGCTCAATTAAATTTTCTTAATTCCGAATAAATTATAAAAATTGTAAAAGCAAAATGGATTTGAACGAAATTTTGGCTCTGACAGTGTCGAAAAATGAATGAAGTTATGAAGACAAACTATTATTTACCCTATCTGAAGTATTGTATTTATGAAATGTGTTATATATCCTTATCCTTTTCTTTCATCTCGATCTCTTTCTTGTAACATTTAAATTTGTATGAATTAACCCTTTTTTTTCACTTGGCTTTTAAACTCTCAACGGATTGGACCGAACAATAAAATTACAAAGTTTCTTTCAAGTCTTGGCCTTTCTTTAACGTTTAAAAGGGGTTATTTTTTCTTTAGACAGTGGACGCTTTGAAAGCAAAGCTAACAGAACTGAACCTACCCACAAATGGACGCAAGAACGTGCTAGTAGACAGGCTTCTTGACCACTTTGGAGGTGTTCAGCGAGGATGAGTTCGAAGAGGCCGTGGGGGATTCAGCGTCGGTACGTGAGGCATCGCGTAGGTTAGGAAACTTAACGCTCCGTGACATTGAGGGGTCCATGACCCTGTTCGACGAGTCTGGCAGCATGAATGTGAACCTGTGGGTGAAAGAGTTTGAGGAAACTGCTACTACCGTCAACTGCGACAATATTCAAAAGTACGTTTACGCGAAGCAGCAGCTAAAGGGAGCCGCTAAGCTTTTTCTCCGGAGCCAACCGGGGATAAAGAAGCGTTGAAGAAGACGCTTTTCACCGAATTTGGAGCAAAATTATCGTCAGCAGAGGTTCACCAAAGGTTGAAAATGCGTCACAAGATTTCAATGGAAAGTCTGCAGGAGTATCTCTCATGAAACTAGGAAGAGTGCGATCGATCTGGATGAAGAAAGTCTCATCGAATATTTCGCGGAAGAGATCCTAGTCGCTAGGCAAAATAAAGCGGTGCTATACCAGGCGTGTACCATTAGCGAACTCAAAGCCCAAATTAAAATATACGAGAGGTTGAAAGGTCCCATTTCTCATTCGTCATACTCGAGGGCTAATTCTTGGTCAGTAGTCAGCAGTAGTGTTTAATCAACAATTAAGTCTGAGAGAAAGGATAAGGTTTGTTTTAGGTGTGGGAAGACTACACATTTGGCTAGAGATTGTCGTTCAAAATCTTTCGCTTGTTTCCAGTAGTCGGGAACGACATCCTCGAAAAGGTAGACTTGGTGATTACCCAAGAAGGTGGAATTCAGGAGCAAAAACGACAGGGAAAGTTCAAGAGACAAGAAGGATATGGAGTAAGACATTAAAAAGAATGTGGGTACCGTCAGCGGGGCGGTGGAGGACGTCAGAGGCGTTGGGTTGGGCGAGAGCTGTAGGTACACTGCTGGTTGCGGTAAAGATGACCACGAATCAGAAGTACTGGAAGTAGTAAGCAACGAGTTGGGTGAAAGCCGTTGCAAGGGTAGCCACGAACCAGAGGTACTCGTATTTGAATTGATAGAAGAATTCGAAACGATTCGTATGATGAAAGAAAGAAATTATATTAAATTTGCATTATAGGTTAAGATTAATTAAAGAAGAACCATCAATGGGCAAAGAATAAAATTGTAAACTCAATCTTCTTTCCAAAAAAGAACCAGAATTAATAATTGATATATTTAATGAGAAGAATTTTCCTTGTGTAACCGTAGAGGAGGCAATTGAGTTTTGCGGATGTAAAAATGCTAACTTATACAACTACTATATGTACACTTTTATACATTTTAAGAATTCCAATGACAATAGATAAGACTTATGATAGAATTGTTGTGAAAAATGAGGATAATAAAGTATTTCAATTGAATTATAATGAAATATTAAAATACAAAAATTAAATTTATGGTATAAAAGAAAAATGTCAAATTTACAATACATTAACAATATGTAAACAAAATCAAATATTGGATTTCAGAAACCATACATATATACCTAAGCTACTAAGTAATGTAAATTCAACATGTTTCACAACCAATGGTCATCGCATAAAATACATACAATAGACGAATTTGAACCTGCTCATCCACGACTTCGCAGGATCGATAACTCTAGAGTCTAGACGATGCGGATTAACAACTTAATGGCACGCATCTACTAAAATTCATCAATACCTCAGTAAAAATCAACAATCAGATGCGCATAAACTCTAAAGCCCTTCAAATTTAAGTATTACCAGCAACCTTCCAACCAACCCCAGCGGAGAAGAATTTCATCAATATACTATCATTTGAAGCTCTTAGTGAATTGCACCTCAAGATTACCAAAACGATACATTTATACCACTGCACCCATTATGGAATAATTATAATATCTGCTGTTATAATGTTAGTAATATTTAAATGCAGAAATGATAACAAATCTGTTAATATTATCAAAATAGATAAATCATTGAATCACAATTAAAATGATGACACAATGTCTACAAAGTATCCGCTCGTGTCAGTTCTAGGAACCACCGGACGATCACCTATGCAACCACTGCAACTTATGTTTAGTGCATAGGTTACACAAAGGTAACAAAGCAAACAGCAATTCAGTCTAAAGATAGATTCCAGAGAATAAAGTTTAATTAAATGAAAAAATAAACAGTCTTTTATTTTTTTTCTTTAATAAACCTAAAAAAATAAAACTGGAGCAGTCGGTAGGATAGTGTCAAGCATAAAAAAAAAGCAGAAGTTTTTTTTTGTGTATACGTGCTTACATTCAATTGACAGTCCGAAGCATTTGTGACTACTAAATCGCGAACGAAAGAATCGTCGCGTAATAATAAAAATCAAACAATTCAGGTCTTAAGGTTATCGCTGGCACAATGGACAATGAAGACGAGAAACTACGAGGGGCGTTCAATATATTCTCGGTATCGATATGAAGGAAAATGCGAATTCAATTAAATTGTTTTTATTTTTCAATATAATCTCCACTAACATCAATGCATTTGTTACATCTTGAGATAAGCTTTTTTAAACCCTCAAAAAAATAAATTTCCTCCTCCTCCATTTATTGCCGACTTGAGTTTTTTATCATCCGAAAATCTTTTTCCACGAAGACATTTTTTCAAATCCGGAAACAGGAAATAATCACTAGGGGCAAGGTCTGGACTATAGGGTGGGTGTTGGATTTTTTCGAAACCACAATCTCGCGCAGCAGCCTTGGAAACTCGCGCCGTGTGAACAGGAGCGTTGTCATGAAGAAGCAACATACCCGCTGCGAGTTTACCCCGTCTTTTCTTTTTAATTTCCTCCCGCAAATTATGCAAAGTGGAAGCGTAGGATGTGGCGTTGATGGTTTCACCTTTTTTTTTGTACTCAATGAGCAAGATTCCCTTTGAGTCCCAAAAAACTGTGGACATGAGCTTCCCGGCAGACGGAGTGACTTTGAACTTCTTCGGGGGGTCTGTTCCTTTTTTATGCCACTGCATAGACTCTTGTTTGCTTTCAGGGTCATAGTGGTGGACTCATGTTTCGTCCCCAGTAACAATTCGATCTATAACACCGTCCGCGTTCTCACTACACATCGCCAAAAGCTCTCTACAGCATGCGATTCTCACTTTTTTCTGAGGCGCTGTGAGCATTCGTGGCACCCACCTTGCACTGACCTTTGAAAGGTTAAGATGGTCATGAAGAATGGTGTGAATGGTACCAATTGAAAGCTTGGTGATCTCTGCCATCATTTTCACCTTTATTCGGGCATCCTCAAGAACAAGTTTTTCGACTTCTTTGATGCTTTCTCCCGTACAAGCAGTAGCCGGGGCGCCGGAGCGGGGGTCGTCTTCAATGCTCTCTCTGCCTCTCTTGAACTCACTTGACCACTTTTGCACAGTTGATAATGAAGGTGCGGAACCCTGGTAAACAGCCACCATCTCTTCATGAATAGTTTTTTGACTTTTTCCTTGCTTAGTGAGAAATTTAATTACAGCGCGATGCTCAATTTTCACCATCATCGTCTCAGTTGCCATTATGATTCTGTTTAACTAGAGATAAAACGCGAATTAATAATCACATTTATATGAAATTTTACATGAATGCACTAAAATAATAGTGTTACTTGATAAATAAGTCAATTTATATATGCAACCACAGCTTCACCCCGATACCAAGAATAGTTTGAACGTCCCTCGTAATGAAGGAAAAATTAGGCGAATTCTTTGACGATGACAAGACACTAATCAAACAAACTAATACCCAAGTACGGATCAATGACCTAAGAAGACGAAGTTATACTAATGCAGCATATATGTCAAGTCAATAATGACATTCTTTTATTAAGAAACCAGATTGAGGGTGTCTTTACTTTTTACTTTACTTTTCTCAAGTAAATTAGGTATCCTTACTAAGAATGTTTTAGGCCTAGAAGAAATGAAATTGAATCCTGATATTGAAGCTTACAAAGATGTTAAGTTAGCAATATCGTATTACAAAGACCAAATTATATTGATACTTCTGATACCTAGGATTTCTGAACTCCCCTATACCAAAATTCTAATTGAACTTCTACCTGACTTTCAAAGCGAAGCACACGGGGTGGCCGTGGTGTAGTGGTACTAGCAATCGCTTCTCACTCGGAGAGTCAAGGTCGAATCCTAGCCACGACAAGCTTTCATTTGTGTAATTGGAACTCAGTCAGAAAAATCTGCGTGTGAAGGCATAACACTGACATGTAGATTTGGCTGTTGTAGGGTTTTCAAACACAAAACAACCGTTAAAATTCACAACCTCACCATTCCGAGTGAAGAAAATCTCTCCGTCCTATTCGGACTCCCACCCCTGGAGAGTCAATATCGAAACCAAACACACCTGAGTTTCAAACCACTACATCACAAACTTTCCTTCCTCCTGCTTCTACCTTTCCGCCCGCGCCCTGGCAACAGTGTAAGGGTATTCATAACCCCTTTGGCGCGCGTAAATTATAAAAAAAAAAAAAAAAAAAACGACAAAGATATTCTAAGAGACGTAGGAAATAATGTTTATAAATTTCCAGTCGAAAATAATCTGAAAAGAGATTTGGTTACGATAAAAGATAGCTGTATTAAAAATATAATGACTTTTACTGAAGCAATTTGTCCCAAAATATTAGACACCATTAAAGAAATTAAGGAAATTACTCCAGGAACTATTATACTTAAAAATTTCAACAAAACCCAAATTATACATAATTGTAATAATGTTAATCACGAAATACATGGAAACTATTTGATTAAATTTAAAAATTGTGAAATATTAATCGATAATAAAACATTTACAAATTTCGAGAAGAGAATAAACGAAACCATCATTTTACCGAATTTAATGACTAAAACTAAAGAAAGTAAATTAGTTAATAATGTAAAATTAGATGAACTTTATGTAAAGCATGAAGAAAATACTAAACAAATTGCGAAAGCACCAAATGTCAATAAGTTCTTTAACGCATCTTCCATTACCTTAAATATAATAATAATTGTAACGTTAGTATTCATTTATATTTTAAGAAAGCGAAATATGACAATTATAAAGGTTTCGTCGGAGCCTCAAGCTAACGGTGGGGGTGTTCCAGTTGCAGGTAACACTTCCACAAGAAGGAAATCCGAGAATATAATATAAAAGCAAAATAATCAAAATTGTAATGCAAAGGCGACCGTCCGACTTCCCACCAAAACGAGCGACACACGATACCCGCGTGATCATTGAATCACAATAAAAATGATGACAATTAAACGCAGATTTGTAGTATCTTCATGGAATATACGGTATATACATATAAAGCAGAAAATTTGTAAATTGGTAACATACTTAAAACCTATTTAAAAAAGGAGCAATCTTTACAGAATATATACATATATGTATTTATATTGCGATTGTATAAACACTATTGCAAAAATTTCAAATTTGATATCATCGAAATGCTCGGTGTAACCAATAGATTGCTGAAAGTCTTCAAAAGGAGGTAATTAGTCTGACCGGAATCATCTATGTATACTAAGTTGGGAATAGACACTAATCAGTCATTCTCATGCTAAAAATTCACATCCCAGAAAATTGTACCAAGACTGACTTGCTACACTATGGTGTGATCAAGCCACAATATAATATGCCACTGGCAGCTCATTTAAGGCAATGTCGAACTGGAAGACACATTTTCGCTGTTTCGCTCTTTACATAATGGGAAATATTTTGTGATCACGGTCGTCATCTCGGCGAGTTTTGTGTGCCTTGTAGTACTAGTAACTAATTTGTATCATGTACAAGCGGCCCCACTTTGTCAGAATTGTTGCGACGTGTTAAAAGCTTGTAATTAATTCGGATTGCTTGTTGTTTTACTTCACTTAAAAGGATAAAAGGATTTATTGCCTTCAGCTTTGTTATAAAAATTTAATATAATGGTATTTGCTATTTAATGCCTTAGATAGTTTTTTTTGTTTGTAAGTTTAATAAAATGTAATATTGCTGTAAATTTTAGATTTATTACGTTTGTAGGCTTAATTTCATGACTCATATCTTCTTTTTTTGAATTAACTTACCCTTAACCATTACACCAACTGTCTGAAGGACCTCTAGTTTCTTTTTATTTACTGGCGATTGGCCAATACATTTGTAGGTGCCTGCATCTTGGTAAACCACTTCCTTCAGAGAAAATTGGCCAGTTGGTGTAGATAGACCATGCCCCAAGCCACGTAATCGTGCTGTTATTGGATCAAGATGTGACCAACAGCCTAAGGATCCTGAAATAATATAAAATAGAATGTAGAATTTATTATTATTATGAACATATGTACATAACTATAGAACTAAAAAACATTAACAAATTTAAGTAATGTATAAATTACAAACTTTAAACGTATTTTCATATTTGTTTAACTGGCTTGGCACACTTCTACACTTCCTAAAATTAAGCTTTTAGACTGCAATTATTATGTAATATTAATTCTAGTGGTATACCGAGAAGAAAGTTGCAGATAGACGTTGAATGCGACCACTAAGGCTGAAAACAAACCGGATCAGACAAAACGTTTTTTGTTTCATAGTCAAGAAAACGTTTTTTATTTCAATACACACTGACCGAAATACAATGTAACAAAACAAATCATTTCGTTTTTCTATTTCGTTCGGTGTGCGTTACAAAAAAAACAAAACTGACTTTGCGACTTATTTATTGTGAAGTTCATCACACATTCAAAAAACTCTCAAATACGAGTAAATAAACGCCAGCGCAAAAAAAAAAACAGCGAACTTTTGTTTCTGAAAAACAGATTTTCAGCTATCGCAACGAAATATGGTATGTTTTTCTGTTTCGTTTTGTCTTTTTATTTTGTCCCATGCGGTGTGTGATGCGCCATAAGCAAGTGTGCAATAATCGACAACGACGCTGGTATAATATAAAACATATTTGTTGCATTCGGTGTGTTTTGGTCGTATGCGAAGCCATGTATTTTCGATACAGTGATGAAACACATCGAGTTAAAAACATGTTTTTCGTTTCGCCTGCTCTGGGGTGTGTTGGTTAATAAGAATCAATGGATTGTTATTTCATTAGCCAAAAAAAAAACGTTTTGTCGGCGCCTACACAGAAAAATTTCGGACACAATTCCCGATTGTGGCAATTGTGGCAATTCATCTCGTATTCATTGAGTGAAGGTCGGCAGCACGCAGACAAAAAAATGTTTGAAAATGAAAAGGAAATTTGGATACAAGTAGTTGAATTTTATAGGGTTATGCCTTGTTTCTCGGACAAAAAAAAGAAAAACTACCTAAACAGAGAAAAAAGGCATAACGGCTTGAAAATAATCTTACACAAAGTTAGAAAATATGCAGACAACATAACGGGATTTTCAATAAGGACATAACAATTTTGTATTTAAATAAACCACAGAATAATAGAGATTTTGTTTTTTTAAAGAACTTAACACTCAAGTGGGTATGAATAGACTTATAATGCCTCAGCATGTGTTAAGTTTTTTGGAAAATGGGATAGAGGGAGAATGAAAGATGTTTGGCCTCAGTGATTTCGCTCCATGGGTGGCATCCAACATTTAATGGGGAGACTAAATTCTTAGTGGAAGTTGGCCTGATGTTGATTTCTAGTCAACTACTCGTCTTACTTGATTTTCGTTAACTGAAAAAATGGATGATATGTCTTTCGGGCGAGGCTTGGATTCGAACACCGAACCTTTCGATTTGGAAGCCAGTCCACTACCACTTGAGCCACGTATCACTGATGTCAAGCCCATCCAGTTCTGGCCAAAAATAGTTCTCCAACATGGCACTAGAGCGAACTCCATTGACCGTAACACGGCGATTATTTTCATCGACGAAAAAATAGGGTCGAATCACACCTCCGCACAGTGTGACAATTCGCTCATTTAGCGGGATTAAATTAATAGCGCTTAGATTGAAATGTTTTTGTGAAATGTTTTTTACTTACTTTTATGAGAATTGTTTGTAGAATGAAATGCAATAAATTTTGTAAACATATCTAAAACAGTTGTGATGAAAAAAAAACATACAACAGCCAATAATTTGCATTTTATTACTCAGTTGGTATATTTAACAATTGTAAAACTTCGTGTTCAATTAATGTTTTTTTTGTTTTTGGAATGCATCGAAGACTTACCAAAAATGGATCTGAGAATACTAGCAAGAAGGTCAGTATTCGTACCCACTCTCGAGGTTTTCCTGGTAAACAGCTCCCTAAATTTTCGATTTTCCTTGTTTCTAGCTTCTTGAGCATCCTCGGAAAGTTGTCCAATTCCTTGTTGGTCCACTTGCTTTTCTGAAAGTTTGGTTGAATTGTTCATTTCAGATGGTTTTGCTGCGCAAATATAACAGATTTGTGACGAAGAAGTTATAGGTGATAAAGCAGTACATATTTTGCTGTCGATCATGGTAAGTAAGAAAATTGGTTTTATTTGGATATGAAAGATGTCATTATTTATCTCAACTGGCTGTAACATTTTAATTTGTTCTTGTATTGAATCTACTTCCAACTTGGTCAATTCTGTCGCTTCTTTTGCAAAGTTCAATTTAATAGGCCGGCAGTATCTTGTGGATAATGGAGCTGGATTTTGCCAAACCACTTTTTTATTTTCTTCCTGTAAGAAATATAGCTGAATTGGCACCATGGAAATACTAAAGAGGTTTTCATTGAAATGATGACCTGATGAAAATTTTTGTTTGTATTGTTTTTGTTGAACACCATCGCAACCCCATTTTATGAGCAGGAACAATTCTTTAAGCCCAGTTTTAAAATCCGAAACAGAATCTAAAACATCTTTTTGAGCTTTGTAGGCCGCATTCAGCAGAAGACTCATTCACAGTTTTGCTATCGGGATAGGATTTTGCCTTAGCCTCTTTAATTTTGTGGTACGAAGGTAGTAGATTTGGAACATTTATATTAATTTTTTGACGTATTATATCGTACTGATGAGTGGATAGTTGTGCGTCTGTTATCATTGCTAATGCATCATCTGCAGATATATGTATGTAGTTCACAAAAAGGAATAAAATCAGAACTTTCAAATAGTTACTTCAGTTTATTACTTAGACATTATATTGTTACAAAGTGAATGAAAGATTTAATAGAGAAAACTCATATTTGTATTAGGTACAATCGTTTTAAAATGGACTTTACGTTCAACTTTTCGCTTTGACGTTTCCGGCAATACTACTTGAAGAGAATAATTAATAGAACAAGAGAATAATACAGCATAATTTGCATAACGGAGATGCTGTTGACCATTGAGACGGACACTTACTCCTCCTCTGTACTTTCCGCATCTACATGTATGTGTTTCCAGTGTTTTCTTTACAATTGAACCTTAGGTATAAATGATAAAATTTATAAGAAAAAAAAACTTGACTTAAGCAAAAAACTAACCTCTTTTTGGAGAACATATTGATACTTGCTTAACTGCAATAGCAGTACTTTTCTTTCCAGCTTTCCTAAGGTTTATTTCATTTGCAGTTCTGATTTCTTCAGCGCTAAATGAATCAAGAAGTGTTTGTCCTCTTCTCTCCTTGGTCTTCTCACAGTACTCTTCGAAGCTTTTTCTTGGTCTTCCTAATAACATGGTGCCATGAGATGAGAGGGAATTTCATCTAAACAGTTTGTGATACTGTTAGAGTTTCATTTAACCAGGCACAATTATTGAATTCGAAGCGTTCTCTATGGCGACCATTTTTGGCCATTTTTTCGTCAAACCTCAAACATAAATTTTTCAAGGTTTCCTTTAATGACTTAATTACCTCTTCAGAAAATTAAAAATTATTAAAACAATCCATTACGAAAGCAAATACAGCATCGAAGCGCTTAATTTTGATTTTGGAAATCCAAACATCAAAAATTTGTTTTTTCGTAATTTCGGTTGCATCCTAAAATACGAAAAATTTAGTATGGGTGTCGCATCTGTGCGCAAAAAGTCAAAACACTTCTGGTTCCACATATATAAGGCCTTAAAATAAAAATGGTCTCAACCTTGAAAAAGTCTGAACAATTAAACTTTTGGTCTAATGAACACATAAAACACATAATTTATCACTAATTTTTTACTCTCAAGCACCCCTAATTTTTTATGAAAACACTTTTTATCCCAACACAACTTACCTTAATATTCAACAATATTATATTTATTAAAAAAAATTTAACTTTTACTTAAAGCCACGCGAACCACTTGAAAAAAAAACTTTACCGCTTGCTCTTAAAGCTGACCTTCTTATGAATAATTGTACACAACTTGATCTTTGATGTAATTTTTTGTTGTTGCACATGCTTTTAACATAATTTTTTTTTTTGCAGTCATTCAGTGGGAGGTTTAAGCTTTAAGAGAAACCGTTTTTTGTTTAAATTTGTGCATGTCGATTTTTGAATTAAATCCCGCTAAATGTGCGAATTGTCACACTGTGCTCCGGCATGAAATCCACACCGCACAGTCACTTTTTGTTAATGCAATGGAGTCTCTTGAATCACAAGTGGGTTTCCTGCTGTCCAATAACAGATTTTTGGCCCATTTACAAAGCCATAAAGCCGAAAATGAGCTTTATCGCTGAAGACAATTTTTCTGTGAAATTCAGAATTTTTCTCAAACTTTTGTAGAGCCCAATTTCAGAAGTTTCGGCGCTTCAAATGATCAAGAGACTTCAGATCTTGAGATAATTTGATCGGCACAATATGAACTGAGAGATTTCTAATTCATGTGAAAGGCCTGTAATCGACTGATTTGGTTCATTTTGAACTGAAGCACTTACGGCTGCAATATTTTCGGTACTTCGACCACTGATAAAAATGTAAACTTTTACCGATGTTTTGACACTGACAGATCATAAAAAAGTCTTAGGGTGCATTTGTATTAATTTTTTATTTTTTTTTGAATATATTTTTATTAATTTCATAATAGATAAATACAAAGCAGTAATATAATAATATAAATTTCATAGAATGAATAAAATAGTAGTCGTCATTTAATTTGATAACAAATTCAAAAATTAGTGTTAGACGGCACTTCATTATTTTTTTATGAATTAGTTAACATTTCTGGAGTGGGGTGGCATTGAAAATACAGATACAGATAATATATAGCTATACAATTAAGATTTATTAAAGAAATCCGTGAATGAAATGAACAGTAATGAGATACAAAGAAGAATACAGTTCCATTTAGTCCGTTTTTTACATCGATATTAAGTTGGAATTCGTAGTAATAGTTCAATATTAGCAAGACCAATAGCAAAAATCCAAGCTCTTATTTTCTTAATGTAGATGTTATAGTTATTAGTTACTCGTATGGAAAGTGGAAGTTTATTGAAATAGCATGGGGCAATAAATGTATAGAATTTTGAAAAATGTGTTGAACGTGCAATTGGTACGTTTGCTAAGCCTGTGTTATTTGTCCTTAAATTATAAGTTGAGTTAGTCCTGCTAGGAATGTTTCCGCTTCGCTTAAAAAATTCTCTAAGCACTTTAAAAACATATAAGTGCCTTATTGGTAAAATATTGCATTTTATAAACAGGGGCCAACTATGAGTACGACGATTGCAGTTAGTAAGAATGCGAAAAAGATATTTTTGAGCAACCAAGACTGGTCTAATCGCATTGGAATATGATCCTCCCCAACATACAATGCCATATTGCAATTTAGAGTGTGCCAGTCCATAGTAAAATTTTGATAAAACTTTGTCTGAGCAGTATGGTTTGATAAGATTTCATTGTTTGTAAATGCTCCTTCCAGTTCAGATTTTGATCTATTAAGATTCCTAGATATTTAAAATTCTTGACTAATTCAATTATAAAACACTTCTCAGAACACGTATTTTGTTCATAAAAGTTTTGTATGCAGCAAATCTGCAGCAAATCTGCAGCGGTAGGCTAAATCTCGTACATTCATGCGAGTGAAATCGAAAGTTGTATTCAGGTATAGTATTGCCGGATATTTTAAATGTTAATAATTTGTTTTTTTCGCTAATGAGTAACTTGTGATGAGCAAACCACACCTTAAATTTCTCTAGATCTTCTCCAATTTTCGTAATGCAATCAATTTGGTTTTGGAACGTGTATGTAAAGGTTATATCATCGGCGAATGCAGTCGCTATTCCATTGAATTGCTGTCTGAACATCGAGTCAATATATATTAGGAATAAGAGTGGCCCTAGTACAGAACCCTGAGGGACTCCATTTTTTGAGACCAGTTTCTTACTAAAAAGGCCGTTTACCTTCACTTTTTTAACTCTGTCTTTAAGATATGTTTTGAACCAGTTATGTATTGTTCCCCTAAATCCAGCATTGTATAGTTTTTCTAATAATAACTGAAGGTCAACCATATCAAAGGCCTTTGTCATGTCTCTATTGAAAACCCCTTTATTTCCCTGAAGCAAATCATACGTATCCATTCTGAAGTTATTGAAATCCAGTGGTTCCAACTCACGTATCAAATATATGTGTGACAATTGCATTATTTTCAAGAATAAATTTCCTATCCATTATTTTCCTTTTTTTTACCGCCCGAAGTCGATAATGTTGTCGCAATTCAAATTTATTGATTCTTCGATCTTGACAGCAAAACGATAACCTACTCGAGCGAAACCTTGGATTGTATGTTATAGTGCTTTTCAAAACAGCTGTCCGGTCTGTTACCAAAGTTAAACGGCCGTGGTTAACCTAAAACACTGTGTAACTAGGTAAAATGTGATCGTATAAGAAGTATGCGCACGGGAGTTACCACATAAAGAAAACGGTAGTGGAGAAACTTCAGGCGAAGCAAATAAGCTTGTTTGGTCATGTTTAGTGAAGGTCGTTAGAAAACAGAGCTCCAACAGATATTCAAAGAAGAAGCCGAGAGAAAAACAAATGGATCACGCAAATACGAAAACACAAGTAAATTCTTGGCCTCACTAACGATGTGATCCAAAATAGAGTGGCCTACAGAATGGTTCTAAGGCTCGGAAATTTATCCAACCCCAGAAGCAATGCAGATACGTAGACGAAGTACGAGGGTTGTCTGAAAAGTTTCCGACCATAAATAAAAGCTAGTGAATGCTCGTTGTGCATCTTTTGGCAGTTACCTACCGAAGCTTCAGTCATTTTGGACGCGCAGTTTTAAGTTGACAGTCGTTTGAGTGAGTCGATGTGAGTGTTTTTTGTGAAAATGGAAAAAATTGAGTATCGAGCTGTTATTAAATTCTTGTTTTTGAAAGGCAATACGCCTACGCAAATCGAAAATGTGTTGGACTCTGCGTATGGGGACTCTGCGCCATAATTTACCACAGTGAAATTTTGAGCAGCTGAATTTAAACGTGGCCGTAAGAGCTTGGGAGATGATGAACGTTCGGGACGTTCAAAAACTGCAACCACTGACGATAACATTGCTAAAGTTCACCAAAAGATGTTAGACGACCGCCGAATTAAAGTGAGAGAGATAGTAGAGGTTATGAAAATGTCCAAAGAACGTGTTTGTTACATATTAAATCAAGATTTAGGTATGAGAAAGCTGTCACAATAAATCCGAGTTTTTTCGCCGATTAATTACTGTAGATGAAACTTGGATACACCATTATACGCCCGAAACCAAAATTCGGTCAAAACAGTGAACTGCAGTGGAGAAGCAAAAACTGTTTTTTCGGCTGGGAAAGTGATGGCAACTTTTTTTTGGGATAGTAAAAGAGTTATCTTAATCGGTTATCGTCAAAAAAGAAAAACCATTACAAGAGCATACTACACATCATTACTTGCCAAGCTGAAGGCAGAAATTTCGGAAAACGAAAATCCTGTTTCACCAAGACAACCTGCCGTCTCACACCTCAGCGGTTGCCATGGCGAAAATCCATGAATTACGGTTTGAACTGCTTGACCATCCGTCTTATTCACCAGATTTAGCCACAAGCGACTTCTTTTTGTTCCCTCGTCTAAAAACTGCGCTCGGAGGACAGAGATTTTCGTCAAATGACTAGGCAATCACCTTCGTGAACAAGAAAAACGCCAAGCACTATTTGGATGGGTTAGAGAGATGGGAGCATCGCTGGGAGAAGTTTGTAGAGTTACAAGGAGACTGTGTAGAAAAATAAAGAAAAAATTTGAGAAAAAACGTTTTGTATCATTGTTTGGTCGGAAACTTTTCAGTCAACCCTCGTATGTACATATATAACATTATATGTAATTAAACGTGATACATATTTCAACAGTTAATGAGAGGACAATAAGAAGAAGGAGGAAGAAACAAATAGTACTCTTCTGTAAATGCTATATTTATGGAAGCAGTATATTCTGCATTTGCTGATAACTATTTATGAGAATATATCCTGACTTATGCACAAACCGTAGCTAATTGTACCTTCAGTACAATTTAATGCAAACCGTCATGCAAACCAAGGTCTTCTGAATGTATGCATGCATGTTAATACCCCTTCGGGTAGGGGTTAGAATATACCAGAGGTAGGCATACCTGTCGTAAGAGGCGACTAAAATCCACCCTCTCTATACCGAGCGCGTGGAGTATACAAAAAATGCAATGAACAAAACAAAAGGTAATAATACCCCAGGTGGTAGACCAGCTTCGCAGGAAAATCCACCCACTATAGAGGTCGGCTCGATGGATTCTGGGATGAGTCAATTTCTGCATTTCATATTTCCGTTCGAAAAGAGTTCGCGGGTTTCAAGATCTCCTCCACCTAGATCTCATACAAAGGAAATAAAAATAAGAACGGTTTCTACTACATCGAAAACGTCGGCAAATGAACTTCGATCCAGGTTAACCAAAATGGAAGCGATCTGCGAGGAGCTTAGAAAAGAGTTGGAAAAACTCAAAGCTAAAGACTAGATTTATGACGTTGCCACCGAAAACGAAAAAGTGACTGTTAAGTCGGACAAAAAAACTTACGTAACAGACGAAGAAGACTTAAGACGCGAAACCGATTGGATTTTGAAAAACGTCATGGCAAAAAATGAAAAGTCGGTTCATCACCCAAAATAATCACTCAACGAGAAGTGACGAGAGATAAGTCGAAAAAAAACAACAAAATATTGTAGAAACAGTTCCCGATATAAACAACGACCACCACCGCCAATTCACGTAACCGGGATTGCAGATTTCACAAACCTGCAAAACATTATGATGACGTTGCCGCGTTCTGACTATACAGTAACATGGCGCAACAACAACGTATGGAAAGTTAAAGTCAAGGACGCAGACAACTATCGCATACTGTCTCGGAAGTTAAATACGGAAAAAATCCAATGGTCCCAGAAGTTAAATACGGAAAAAATCCAATGGTCCCGGAAGTTAAATACGGAAAAAATCCAATGGTAGGCTTTCGAGAATAAATTCGAAAGACTAATACGTGTTGTCGCTAGAGGACTACATGCGGCTTGTCCAAAAGAGGATATCGTTAGTGAACTGCGAGGCAAGGGATTCAAAATCGTTGATGCAGTAAACAGTGAAAAACGTAAAAAAAAAAACTAGAAGGGAAGGAAGTAAAGGTAAAACGTGACATTCCTCTTTTCATGCTAACATTTGAAAAAACACAGTATATCTTAAAAATATACGACATAAAAGCAATCCTCAATATCGTCATTAAAATTGAGTCTTAGCGTAAAAACACAAAATTAATTCCGCAGTGCAAACGTCGCCAGGGATTTAACCACACGCAAGCATATTGCCAAAGAGAGCCGCGTTGCGTCAAATGCGCAGGAACTCATCTCTCAAAGGATTGTGTTGTAAGCAGACAAACCCCTGCGACCTGTGTTAGCTGTAAAGGGAAACATGTAGCTAATTTCCGAGGATCTGAACTAGCCAGAGAGCTGCAAAACGGACAAGATAAGTTGCTCAAGCCACAAAACGAACCCTCGAAAACTGTGGCCCGAAAAAAGCAAAGTCTCGATAAAATGACAGAAATATGTTAAAAGAAAATCCAAATGTCTCTGTTATTAAAAACCTTAAGGCGAAAATGTCTGAAAAAAGACCGCCGAACGTTATACGTAAACTGTCGGGCAATCTAACATATGCCCAAGCCACAAAACTAAATTTTAAAAGGGCCGTAAATGGGCGGACTTAGCATCTCAAGTATATTCCATTATACTGGGAGCAGCAAAACAAAGTAAATGAACTTATTTTCGAAAAGTTAACAAAGATTGAAAATAGGTTCAATAAAAAACGAACTTAAAAAGAAAACTAAAATTACTTACTG
Source organism: Volucella zonaria (assembly GCA_963966105.1). Taxonomy (NCBI): domain Eukaryota; kingdom Metazoa; phylum Arthropoda; class Insecta; order Diptera; family Syrphidae; genus Volucella; species Volucella zonaria. Next base: position 34,526,570 of record OZ014533.1, on the reverse strand, counting down.
GGAACGCTAATGGCGTTTGAGACAAACTCAATGAATTAGAGTTATTTCTTAGTATCAATGATATTGACGTTTGTTTAATTTCCGAAACCCACTTGAAAAATGGGTCGTGCGTAAAAATAAGGGTTTTTAACGATAACTGTTGATGCTTTGCATCATACTTATTAATTATCTATTTATGTTTATCAAATATTTGCTATAATTTCATTATTTAAGATTGTAATCACTTTTTTTCGATGAATTTTCTATGTGGAATCTAAGCTGTATGTAAATATGTGGTATAAAAGAGCGGAGCAATAGCGAAATAAGACTGTTCTTCTTTTTTGATTTCAAAATCTGGTTGAAATCTTTTATTCGTTGCCGCATCTATATAGTTGACTTAAATTTGCTTTTAAAAGTTGAAAGTCCAAAAAACGCTTTGGACATTTTTTGGTGCAGAAACCCGGGACAGTAATTTATAGTTGTTGAAATTAAATTAAATTAAAATTAAAATCAAAATCAAACAGAAAGAACAATTTTCAAGTAACGGACGTTTAAAGAGAAAATTCAAATTGGAACAGGAAGAGATTGCTTCATCGAAAAGCTGTCCCATCGCTGGATACGAAAAAGCAATTATCAACGAGAGAGTCATCCTTGAAAACATCGCAGACACGAAGAAAATTGTGGGTAAAAACAATAAGAAACTAAAGTAGTAAATTAGTTCAATTATTGGTAAATTATCTACATATATATTTAACATATGTATATACATCAAATATATTAGATGGTATAAGGTGTTAATGCAGACTTTTTTGTCGAAAGAAATTTAAGAGCTATCCCTTAAAGTTAAAAGAGCCTGAGAAGATTCACAGTTTTATTTTGTTGCAAATTACGAATAGAGTTGTTGTTGCCTTCGTCTATTCGTCATTCCGGTGAATTTTAAACCACCGTCATTAACAGTGTTGTAGAAAAAAGCTTTAAATTAATTGCCGAATTCGCCACACTATATTGTTCTATTCGATCGTAGTAGACAAAAGCTCTATTTCTCTTTGTTGCATTTATTTGCTGATCTTGCATAAGAAGAAGAAGAAGAACAACAACAGTGCAAGAATTTTTTTGCTGCTAAATTTTGTCGTCGACTAAAAGTATTTACTCGTACTTTCGTTGTTGTAAGTTATCGCTCATAAAAAGCTCTTCATTTCACTGAGACACACATCGTTGGAATAAAATTGTTACACACATTTTCGTCAATTTCCTTAAAAAATCATTTTGGATAAATTTATTTCAAGAAATATTTAGAAGTTGTTGGTTTCTTCCTTGTCCATTTATTGATTCGATTGGGTTCTTGAATCAGTCGTTCACATATCTCCGTGGAGAACAGACGTGTTTCGGCTTGCGAGTGCATATTTATAACAAAATAACAAAGTGACATTTGAAGTAATTTCTATAGGCTCCAATTAGCAGAGCGTTAGCGTGCTTGGCCGGCATAGTACAGGTCGTGGGTTCGCATCCCCGTGTGTACTCTTCGCATTTTTTTTTTTTTTTTTTTATTTTTATTTGAAATAAATTCAAAACAAGTTAAAGTGGTACTAGTGTTGTCCATCACGTGATGGATTGTGGAGAGCGGTCCGCTATGTTAACAGCGGGATCTGCTGATGTATCAGGTGAGGCTTCGAGTGGTTCGAGCCAAACGCCAAAACCAAAGAGAAGGAGGAAGCTTAGTCCACCTTCTAACTTAGAAAAACGTCCCACCCTACCAACGGCCACTGTAAAGGTGATTGGCGGGGTAAGGGAAGGGAACAACTTCGCTTCATTGGCAGCGAGCGAATCCGATGATGAAGAGGAAGAAATGGAGGCTATTAGTAGCAGCATCAAAATGCTACAAGAAAGAGTGCTGGCCATAAAAGAAAAACAAATGGCAAGAAGGAAGAGGGAAGAGCAAGGCCAATCCCAACAACAGCAGCTTGCTCAAAAGCAAACAGAACAACAAAAGCCTAAGAAACAGCAGCAGCAACAACAAGAGCAGTCACAACAACGGCCACAGCTAAAACAGCAGCAGCCACAAAAACGGCAACAGCAAAAACAGCAGCAGCAGCAGCAACAACAACAACAACAACAACAACAACAACAACAACAACAACAACAACAACAACAACAACAACAACAACAACAACAACAACAACAACAACAACAACAACAACAACAACAACAACAACAGCAGCAGCAGCAACAGCAGCAGCAGCAGCAGAAGAAGAAGGAGAAGGTGCCGCCTATCAACACCTATAAATTGGAGGTAAATGCTACCAAGGACCTGTGTAAGTTGGTCATTGGTAATAATTTTAATATTAAGAGATTGGGGAACGATCGCCATGCCATCCACTGTAATACAGTGGAGGGCTACGCGAAAGTGAAAGAGCTCCTAAAGGAAACGACGACGGAGCACTACTCTTTCACACCGAAGTGTGAAAAGCGGCAATCGATGTTGCTGAAGGGGTTGGAACCGTCTTCTGATCCTGAGGAGATCTTGGCACTGCTCAAAGAGAAAGAGTGCGAAGGACTCAAGTTCGTGGGGGTAAAGCCATTTACCACAGCTAGAGCCAGGCGGGAGAAACGGAGTCTGCCGTTCTTCCTGGTGCAGCTCAGTCCCGAAAGCCGTCTGGATAGTCTAAGGAGTATTACTGTCCTAGACTACCAGGTGGTTCACTGGGAAAAATTAAAAAGGAGCGAAGGCGTTATACAATGCGTTCGCTGCCAGAGGTTCGGACACGCCGCTTCGAACTGCCATATGCAGCCTCGATGCGTGAAGTGCGCAAAGAACCACAGTTCCGAGGAGTGTACTCTGGGTAGGGACGGAGCATCCGATAGGACGCAGCTCTCGTGCGTATTATGTGGGAACGTGGGACACACCGCAAACTATCGGGGTTGTCCTAAATTCGTTAATATTAAAAAAGCAAAACTGGCTCAGCAGCAGAGGGTGGAGGTCAAACGTTCACCTGCTAGGTTTCAAACACCAGCCGTCACGTCCCAAATTTCCTACGCCCAAATGGCAGCAGGTAGAGGGGCTACGGTACAGCAAGTGACTGTTGCTTCTCCGGCGCCAATGCCAAGAACAACGGAAGCTGCACCTAACATGCTAGCCATCTTGCTCGCAATCCAAGGGCAGATGGCTCAGCTGCAAAAGCAGGTGCAAGAACAGGCCAAGCGGGTGGACCAGATCTACGCGCTTCTGCCGGGCCTAACGCAACACATGTCGTAATGGGTACGCACATGGTGGAGCAATCTTTGAAGGTCCTTGCGGTGAATGTTAATTCACTGATTAGGATCGAACGAAGAGCCGCGATGTTTAAATTGCTACAAGACCAAACTCCTGATGTGCTTTTCGCTAGCGAAACCAAGCTAACCGATAAGCACAAACTGGAGTACAACAATTATATTGTTAGAAGAAGAAACCGGCCCAGATCCAAATGTGGAGGCGGGGTCGCAATCTTCATTAAACAAGGTATAAAATTTCACAGAGTGTACAAGGGAGTGTTGCGCAGGTTTCGGGTGTTGGAGGCAGTCGTCATTTACATCCCGCTCCGCAGTGGAAAGCGGCTGTACTTGGCCTCTGTTTATGCACCTGAAACTTCACAATCCACTTTATTTAGCACAGAGCTCGACACGCTTTTTCGACTTCTGAGGCTGGAATCGGGGGAGAATTATTTTATAATCGGTGGGGATTTCAACGCTAAACACAGAGATTGGGGAAATAATTTGCCAAATACTAGAGGGAACCTACTACTTGATTGGTGGGGTCAGCACGATGTCATGTACAGACTCGGTCTTAAAGCGACGGATAACCCGTCGTTTCCCAGAGGCGGGTCTTATTTGGATCTACTGCTGTATTACGAACGTATACGACTAACAGGTACGAATTTACAAACGCTAAACTGTCTGCGCACATTCGTGTATGACAGCGACCATTGCGGTTTTAGCACCACAATTACAGTTCCTAACGAAATTGCGGAATTGGAGGAGTTTGTCCAAAGATATTCTTACAACTACAGTAAGACTCGATGGACACGCTTCTCTGCAACCATGACAAGTGCGCTCTCCTCGAATACGCTCCACCCACCGTCCAATAGGAATTTGTCAAACGAGGAGATCGACAATTACCTAAAACAAATGGACGAGACAATTAAACAAACTATGGACGCTACAATACCGCGATATCGACATACGACTAACGAAGACTTGTTCCGCAATCCTACTATTGACGCACTGCACCGACAGAAAAGTAGACTTCTGTCAAGACTCAAAAACTTGTACAGACAGTTTACTGACAGACAAGACCCGGAGATTAGGACACTGAAGGCGTCGATTAAAAATATTCAAACGTTAATAAAAGAGAATTACAGAATTTCTGTAAGTTCGTATTGGAACAACAGGGTTCGGGCTGTAAACACCAGCAACCCGAATATGTTCCCGCAAATAAATAAACTATTTCGGAGAAAAAATCAAAACGACCTTCAGTGTCTTAAAATAGCGCAGACAACAGACAACGAACGGTTACTGACAATAACAGGTATTGATCCAAATGAGGCCGCTGATGATGACAACTTCTTTGTGATCGAGGATCCACAGGAGAAGGTTGAGGCCATAGGGGCGACTTTCCAGGAAATATACAAGGCCACTGATACCAGTGGCCCTAATTATGACCTGGACAATCGCGTCTTGGTGCACGACTTCTACATTCGAAATGAAGTAGGGAACTGGCGATCCGAGGGCTCTGGTTTCACCCGGTTCAGCGAAGAAAATATGGCAAATAATGTCATTACCAGAGAGGGTGACCTACCCCCGTTCATTTCGAAGGAAGAGCTCCATGAGATCATCGACACAATCAGGGCTAAGAAATCAGTGGGGACAGATGGTATTCCGAACATCGTGCTTCGACATCTTCCTCTAGATGCGGTGGACATTTACACCACCCTGTTTAATAATGCAATGAATAATGCACATTATCCAGCTCATTGGAAAACGGCGGTGGTGCAACCTATCCCCAAAAAGGGAAAGGATATATCCAATCCGGCGAATCTTCGGTCGATAAGTCTCCTTCCGAATATCAGTAAGGTGTTTGAAAAAGTAATCAATAGAGCTCTGTCTAGGTGGGTTGAGGACAAACATATAGTTCCGGATAATCAATTCGGTTTTAAGGCGGGACATGATATCTCACATGCCGCGTCTAAACTGGTGTCCGATATCCAATGGAATAAAGGCAAAAACCAATGTACTGGTGCCTGCCTTGTTGACTTGGAGAAGGCCTTCGACACCGTATGGTTAGAGGGTCTTTTCTATAAGCTGACTAGGCTGGGGATCAGTAAACCACTCTTGTACATTCTTTATAATATGCTAACCAACAGACAGTTCATCGTGAAAAATGGCGATGTGACTTCTGTTGGAATATTTCAAATTAAAAATGGTCTTCAGCAAGGCGCGGTCAATTCGCCGATCCTATTCAACATTTATACAAGCGACTTGATAGGTTCACTTCCCCATACTATTGCGTACGCAGACGATTTGATAGCGTACAGAACAGGTCCAAGAATCGAGGTCATTAATACTCTCTTGCAGCGTGACTTCGATAAGATAAGACGATTTTGCGATGACTGGAAGTTGAAAATCAACTTTCAGAAGTCGGAAACCATTCTCTTTAGGACGCCGTTGTCTGGAGCCTCTAGGGATACCAGAAAAAATTGGCGAAAGTTCTCGATCATTGGACAACACGGACAGCCTCTTGCCTGTCGAAATGTAGTCAGATACCTTGGGATCTGGCTAGATCAGTTTCTGTATTTTGACAAAAATGTAGATGCTGCTCTGGCCAGAGCCAAAGGCGCTTTTGTCCTTACAAAGAGACTGTTTTATAGCAGCCAACTCGATGAGAGGGTAAAGGTAATCTGCTACATGGCCCTTATCAGACCCATGCTGGTATTCGGGTGCCCCGTGTGGTTCAATATACGAGCAAGCTTAATGGAAAAGATTCGGGTGTTTGAGAGGGCTTGCCTTAGGGCTTGCCTTCGCTTGTACAGAACACCAGAGTCGGAGTACAAAAATCTTTATCGTAATGAGGTCCTTTGCAACAGGGCGAGTCTAATACGAGTGGACAACTTCGTAATTAAGCTGACTCGAAGGCACATTGCAAGAGCAATGACCTCGACGAATAACCTGATATCTGGGGCCTACTATCCCAATTATCTTTACCACGAGAATGCGCGCTCTGACGGCTTCGTTCCACCGGAAGCATTCCTCTACCTAGATCAGATAGGGTTGATCCAGGATAGATCAGCGGTCCCGTTAATCTTCCATGTCGCTCGGAGAGCTGGGGACAGGCGACTCAACTACGACAGAGACGTCGCACACGGCAGTGTGGATCGTCTCAGGTTCAGTAGGGCGGTGGGGAATCGCGATAAGAGGGATGTCGTTCGGCAGCATCAGCATTTCTTGTGGTTGAATGATGGAGAAGATGTTTCGTCGTCGTTTCCGTCAATTACGGACCAGCCTCACTAATGAGGCAGAGCTGACCAATCTATTTGCTCTGTAAATAGCGATGGCCAGCTTGCATAGGTTTAGGTTAGCATTTAAGGAATATATATATATATATTAGTATATATAAAGGTATATACTAGTATATGTATGTCATTGTGCATAGTGTCTGTGTATGTATGTGTGTATTGTGTATGTAGGTTAGTTAGACTAAGATTTATTTTAAGTTAGATATTAAGTTTTTATAGAAAAAATAAAAAATCTGGATCATATGCTAAGTTTTTTGTTAACAATTTCTTTTCTTAGCCTTAAGTATACAAAATATATTTTTCAATAAAATGTAAATAAAGTCGAAAGACATAGATATAAGAATTTAGAGTAGCTTAGAGTGCGTGTGTGGGGCCAGTAAGTTAATATAAGTTTGTTAAGTAATTTTAAGCTAGCATTTAAGCATTTTTTGTTAGTATGTAAGAGTTTAATGATTAATATATTGTAATAAAATGCATTTAAAACTAAACTTGGGTTCTTGAAAATTAATTATGAGTAATTCTGACAATGAATATGAGGAGAGAGGAGAGGCAGGTGAACAGGAGCATAGAGAGGTGGGTGTGAAGGGGTTAGATAGTCAACAGCGTCAGCAGTTGGCTGAGTGAAAGGTTTTGAGATCTACAACAAAATCAAATATAAGTAGAATCAAAAGGCTTATAAAGGAAAAAGGTTCAACAATCTCTGTTACTGAATTGGAGTGCCGGTTAGGCATTCTCTAATCCTATTTTAAACAGAATTTAAATGTTCAGATGTCGGTAGAGAAGATGAGTGTTGTTGGAGAGGAGAAAGCAAATGCTACAAGCAGAGCTGAAATTGAGGATCTGTATGTTGTTATCAAATCGGATATCTTAATGTTGTTGGCGGAGAAGAAACCGAATGCTAGCACATGTGATAATTTGAATGCTACACTGGCACCTTTGCAACATTCGTCTATGCCATCTAGGTAAGAAAAAATTAAACTGCCGTCCTTTTCTGGGAAGTTTTCAGAATTCCCAAACCTTATAGAGTTGTTGGATAGCTTGGTAGATAAGAATGATTCACTGGACAATCTGCAAAAATTTAACTATTTGCGAAATTGCTTATCCGGCTCAGCATTAAATGGAGTTAAGGAATTCGATCTGACGAGTTGAAACTACACTAAGGCAATACAGCGATTAAGGAAAAGGTTTGATAACAAGACGATGAACATCAAGAGCACATTAATGGAATTTTACAAATTCCAAAGATCTCAAAGTGTTCTTCTTTTAATCTTCGAAATTTGGAAGTTAATTTTAACACTCACCTTGCGGCGATGCTTAGTATATGTGATTATAAAGATATTACAGAATCTATTGTATTTTATTTTCGTTTGCGTTAGATAGATTCGATTTGGATACAAAATCGCAATTCGCGAAAGTGCACTATTTGTTCATTGCCATACCGTCAATTACTTCACAGATTTACGGTGAACCAGGCAACTGAAAAAGCTTCAGATAGAGACCAGTTGCACTAGTACTATTGTTTCAAATGCAGGTGAATATTGCTACGCAAATGTTATTTTAGCAACTGCTATAGTCTACATAAGAGACAAATGTGGTAGATTTCAACCAGCTCGGGCCTTGTTGGATTCTGCATCCCAGTTGAACTTTATAACCGAGGATATGGTTCAGAAACTTAAGTTGCATAAAGTTCAAATGCATACATGCATTTCCGGAATAGGAAAATTAGATTCTATCATATATTATAAGACAGAAGCTAATTGCAAGTCACGAATTTCTGACTTTGAACTAAGTTTGAACTTGTTGATTCTAAAGTCAATCACTAATATTCAACCTGAAACAAAAATGGATATTTCTGAGTGGAATATTCCCATGAATCTACCTTTGGCTGATCCTTATTTTAAGATTCCCAGTCGTATAGATCTCTTAATTGGCGCCGATAGCTTTTTCCATCTACTTTGTGTTGGGCAGATTAGACTTGGCCCCCAGCTACCGATTTTACAGAAAACTTTGCTGGGTTGGATAGCCTCTGCCCTAAGCTGCGTGTATGGTAGTTGGTTCTTCGACCTTTGAAGACGCTTCGCTAAACAGGACAGTAAGTAAGTAAGTTGTGGGAAATGGAAGAAGTAAATAGAAGACCAAGTTTCCAGTCACTGGAAGAAGAAAAATGTGAGAACGAGTTTTTGAGCAACGTTCGTCGCCAAGATGATGATCGGTTTGTGGTGAAAATTCTCTTCGATCCAAATAAGGGGCAATTGGGTGATTCGTTAAGTCAGGCGAGGAACCGATTTTTCAATTTGAAAAAGCGACTTCAGAAAAATGACAAAGTGCGAGATCAGTACGTCCAATTCATGGAGGAATACGAGAGTTTGGGATATATGGAAGCTATTCCGAAGGATCAAGTTTCGCTGTTTCGATATTTTGCTCCTCACCAATTCGTACTTAGGCCTGATTCACTGACTACAAAGCTTAGGGTCGTGTTTGATTTTAGCGTAAAAACTTCCCCCAATGTTTCCCTAAATGATCTTCTGTTAAAAGGACCGGTAATTCAGGATGATCTTTATGACTTTACGCTTTAGGTCATATAAATTTGTAATTACAGCTGACATCTCCAGATCCAGTATCGACAGATATTGGTGGATAAGGAGGACCAGAATCTTCAATGCATTTTATGGAGGTCGAACGAACAAAAGGAGTTGTTAGTATATAGATTGAAAACAGTAACCTACAGGACTACATCAGCACCTTACCTTGCTACAAGATGTTTGAAATGGTTGGCAGATGAAAATGTATCACAATTTCCATTAGGGTCGAAAGCGAAGACTTCTATATGGATGAGATGATCACAGGGGCAGATTCGTTGGAGTTCGTTTATAAGATTTATAGTGAGACCAAGCACATTCTTCAAACCGCTGGATTCGATTTGCGGAAGTGGTGCAGTAATGACCCTAGCGTCTTAGAAAAGATTTCTGGAAACGAACTGGTTAGCGACGCGTTGCGTCTAAACGATAAGGACATCATAAAAACTTTAGGTATCGTATGGAATCCTTCAGAAGATAATTTTCATTACATCGACCCAGAAATAGATACTTCAAAATGCATTACGAAAAGGACAATACTGTCAGAACTTGCACAAATCTTCGATCCCTTAGGTTTAATAAACCCAATAGTTGTAAAGGGAAAAATCATAATGCAAGATCTCTGGATTTCCAAATGTAGTTGGGATGAGTCCGTTCCGATGGAAATGCATTCGCAGTGGGAGGAATATCGTAAGGATATAATGCGATTAGGTACAATATAGGTACCTAGAGATATTCATTACTCGTGTCGATCAAATGTTAAGGTTGAGCTGCATGGATTTGCAGATGCATCGATCCGTGCGTATGGTTGTGCTGGGTACCTACGGACCGTAGATACTTTCGGCAATATCAATTGCAATTTGTTGAATGCCAAGTTAAAGTCACAGCCAAGATTAGAGTTGTGTGCAGCAGTACTACTAGTCGATTTGGTGCAAAGAATTTTGCCTAATTTAGGCGAAAACATTAAAGAAATTTTTCTTTGGTCGGATTCAGAGATTGTGCTGCGCTGGATTTCTGCTTACCCTTCCTCGTGGGAAATATTGCCAACAGGGTTTCAAAGATACAGTTTCAACTGCCAGTTGCGATCTGGAGGCATGTGAGTTTGAAGTCTAATCCAGCGGATATAGTATCTAGAGTTTCCAATGTTTCGGAACTCATCGAAAGCATGTGGTTCAATGGTCCGTCATTTTTACATTTACCTATAGCGAATTGGGCAAAACAAAAGGTAACTACCCCGATAGTCAACTTCGAAACAAACAACCCTGTAGTTTTGGTAGCAAAGATAGTCTCGGATGAGTTTTCAGAACATTTTGTGCGATTTAGCAGCTATCAAAAGGTAACTCGTATTTTTGGATACGTAGTTCGATTTATAAAATCACTTAAACCAAAATCGTTTAATCAAATTTCTAATCCCCCCGTAATCTCTAAGTCAATAGCCCTAACAGCAGAAGAACTTGAAGAATCTCTACTAATAATCATCTGGAACATCCAGCAAACTCATTTCCAGGAGGAAATTGAAGACCTAAGGAAAAAAAATAAAATAAGTCCAAAAAGTGTTATCAGCAACCTCAATCCTTTCCTTGATGATGAACACCATATACAGCTCTAACAAGTGGGTGGGCGTTTTCTGAATGCGGAATGTCCTATTCTCCTACCCAAAAATTCCCTATTTGTAAATAATGTGGTGTCCATTTGAATGTTACTAATTTCCATGCAGGTATCCAAACTCTGGCGGCCATTATGAGACAACGATTCTGGGTCATCAACGCGCGAAGTATAGCTAAGAAAACCGTATTTGCGTGCCATCACTGTTTTCGATACAAGCCAAAGCTCTTGAAGCAAATTATGGGTGATCTACCAGCCAACTGAGTCACGATGTCAAGGCCGTTTGCTAAAACTGGTGTAGATTTTTGTGGACCCTTCTAAATCTCACAAGGACGTCGAGGCTACTGCCGAAATAAGGCCTATGTGGAAGTGTTTATTTGCTTTGCGACGAAGGCTTCTTACTTGGAAGTCGTTTCGGACCTATAGATGCAAGGGTTTCTAACTGTCCTAAAACGCTCTGTTGCACGACGTGGACTATGTGAGGAAATACATAGCGACAACGCAGAATATTATCTCATGATCGTGCGCTTTACATAGGGTTAAATTTATACATATACCACCTCGAGCACCACACTTCGGTGGCTTGTGTGAAGCGGCGGTTATGTCGGCAAAATCCCATCTCTACGGGACGGTAAAGCAATCATTCCAGACTTATGAAGAATTTTCGAACGTAGTCTCAGAGATAGAAGCAATCATGAATTCTCGCCCACTTTGCGTCCTAGGGCCAGATCCAAATGACGAACAAGTCTTGACTCCTGGTCATTTTTTGATTGGCACCGCATTGAATCCGATTCCGGAGCCTACCATCCCAGCAGATACGAGGGAGGGTCAATAATTCCGTGCATTTTTGAATTTCTGACCTCTTTACTGAAACAGCAACACTGCTCCTGTCAACAAGCATTTGTCAGTTGACTCCTGTCAAAATTTAAACTTGCTGCGTCAGTTAGTTTGTGTTTGGCAGCTATTTTTATCAGACTACTCACTAATTTGAGGAGAAAATGGAAAAAAGTGAATTTCGTGTGCTTATTAAGCATTATTTCTTGCGAAAAAAAACCATTACCGGGACCAAGGCTAAGCTTGATAAATACTATGGGGACTCTGCACCATCGATTTCAATGGTAAAAAAGTGGTTTACTGAATTTCGTTGTGGCCGTACAAGCACTGAAGATGCCGAACCTCCTGGACGCCCAGTTGAGGTCTCTACACCCGAAACAATCGAAAAAATTCACGATATGGTGTTGGCCGACCGAAGATTGAAAGTGCGAGAGATTGTGGAAGCCGTAGGGATCTCGCATGGCTCAGTGGTTTCAATTTTGAATGATCACTTGGGCATGAGAAAGCTTTCCGCAAGATGGGTGCCGCGTTTGCTCACAGTCGACCACAAACGCAATCGTGTAACAACTTCACAGGAAGGTTTGGCGTTGTTTAATCGCAATATGGAGGAGTTTTTGCGCCGTTTTGTAACCATGGATCCATCACAACACACCAGAGAACAAACAACAGTCAAAACAGTGGGTTTCTAAGGGTGAATCGGCGCCAAAGAAGGCCAAGGTGGGTTTGTCAGCCAATAAAGTTATGGCGACTGTTTTTTGGGATGCACGCGGGATAATCCACATTGACTACCTTCAAAAAGGAAGAACAATCAATGGGGAATATTATGCCAACTTATTGGACCGATTCAATGACGATTTGAAAAAAAAACGACCTCATTTGGCCAAGAAAAAAGTTCTTTTCCACCAAGACAATGCAAGGGTGCACACATGTGCAGTTGCCATGGCAAAAATCCATGAATTGGGCTATGAATTGCTCCCTCATCCACCCTATTCTCCAGATTTGGCTCCGAGCGACTACTTCTTGTTCCCAAACCTGAAGAAATGGCTTGGTGGAAAAAGATTTGACTCCAATGATGAAGTCATCTCGCAAACAAAGGCCTATTTTGAGGACCTCGACAAATCATTTTTTTTGGAAGGGATAAAAAAATTGGAGAAGCGTTGGACAAAGTGTATAGAGCTCAAGGGAGACTACGTTGAAAAATAAAATTATTTTTTTATCAAAAAATCTGTTTTAATCCAAAAGTCACGGACTTATTGACCCGCCCTCGTATATCTCTTTTGATCAGATGGCGTCGAATAACGCAGATAAAACAACACTTCTGGACGAGATGGTCAAAAGAATATCTCTTAGAGTTGCCCCGGTGGGCGGAGTGGAAAACTGCTTTCGAGAACGCTACCGTGGGTACAGTAGTATTGATCAGCGATGATAATCTGCCGCCTCAGCAATGGCTCTTAGGAAGAATTGACAGACTTATCCCTGGTTCAGATGAAAAGATTCGTGTGGCAGATGTAAAAGTCAAAGCAACTATCCTAAGAAGACCGATTCATCGCCTGGCTCCTTTACTGAGTTGTTAAAGTGTCTCTTTTTCCGTTCGACCCTTCAAGGCGGTCAGTATGTTGATGCCTTGCATCATGCATCATACTTATTAATTATCCATTTATGTTTATCAAATATTTGCTATAATTTCATTACTTAAGATTGGAATCACTTTTTTCGATGAATTTTCTATGTTTGAATATTGTGGAATCTAAGCTGTATGTAAATAGTATAAAAGAGCGCAGCAACAGCGAAATAAAACTCTTCTTCTTTTTTGATTTGAAAATCTGGTTGAAATCTTTTATTCGTTGCCGCATATATAGTAGACTTAAATTTGTTTTTAAAAGTTGAAAGTCCTAAAAACGCTTTGGACAGATAACTACGCGTATCATCCATCGGGAAATGCTAGAGACGGATCCTCCTTATATATCAAAGCGTCGATCGAGCATAACGAAGATATAAAAATAGAACTCGAGCCTGTGCAACAAATCGCCGTACGCGTAAAAACCGAACGCAATTCCTTTATCATTTCTGCCATTTACTTCCCTCCGCGATCCAAGGTCACATAATATATTTATTTCGCTTGGATCTGCTTTTATAATTGGCGGTGACTTTGATGCTAAACACATTTTTTGGGGCTCAAGATGTGTTTCCCAAAAATGTAAAGTGGTCTATGAAGCTGGTATGGAACACAACTGTGAGTTCCATTCGACGGGTAAGCCGAATTATTGACGGTCAGACACAATGAAAATACCCGATCTTGTCGATTTTTTCATTTTTAAAGGAATTTCTAACAATTATATAGAAGCTGATAAAAGCTTCGATCTTTCCTCCAACCATTCTGCAGTCATACTGACAATGAGTGACACGCTCATTAAAAAACATGAACCGCTTCGACTAACTGGAAGAAATACCAATTGGGAAGGACTCATTAAAGAAATCGAAGTTAACGTGGAACTAAACGTCTCAATAAGATTACCACTTGAAGCGTCTAAATAAACTTTGTAATCTGCTCAAGGAGACTCTAAAAACCATAAAAATTGCGTAGTAAATACGTATGTCGAAAACTTGACGGCGGGAAAAGAAAACATTTAAAAGCTTCAAAAGGGCCAAAATCCCAGCGCCACCAATTACAATCGATAACAATGTATTAGCGAAGGAGGATAAGGAGAAAGCGGAGCTCTTCGCGGATTATCTAGAAGAAACTTGCAAGCCCTTTGATGGGCAAACACTATTACACTATACTACATACACAGTATATCAAAAAGGGTGTCTGATAACTTTACTATTGTAAATAGCAAACGCAACTTCTGCTGTATTAAGGAATATTATAATGATCTTAAAACCGAAAAAAGATCTCGGGTACGACCTGATAACCGGAGAAGTCCTTAAAATGCTGCCCTTAAAAGCACTCACTAAGCTTTTACATATCATTAACGCGGCTTTTAGGCTAGAATACGTTCCGTGCCAATGGAAAGTTGCAGAAGTAATTATGGTACTAAAACCAGGTAAACCTCCGATTGATAAAAAGTCGAATAGACCGATTTCTCTCCTTCCGATCCTGTCAAAAATTTTTGAGAGGATTCTGCTCAAACGTTTAATACCAATTATTGAAGATAAAAATCTTATCCCCAGCCATCAGTTTGGATTTCAGATTAAACATTCAACTATTAACCAGGTGCATAGAATTACCGACGTAATTGAAAAAGCCCTGGAAGAGAAAAAGATTTACTCAAGCATATTTCTTGACGTCTCACAAGCCTTTGACAAGGTTTGGCACGAAGGTTTAAAGTCAAAATGACGGCAATTTGTGCCATCGAAACTTTGCAACAAATTGACAAAGTATCATGAAAATAGAATTTTTCATGTTAGATACGGAAATGACGTATCGCAGTTTAAAGATATATTGGCCGATGTACCGCAGGGTAATGTGCTCGGTCCACTCCTGTATCTCTTATATACAAGAGAGATACCAAAACTCGAGGGGACTTTCCTTGCCGCTTTTGCCGATGACACTGCCATTTTAGCTGTCGGAAAAACAATAGAAGAATCAAGGGACAAAGATCTGGCGAAACGCTCTCAACGCAAGCAAATCTGTGCAAGTAAACTTCACTTACAGAAAAATAAGTAACCTGCCAATTCACATAAACTCGGTCTATAGTCCGCTTGCTAATGAGGCTAAATATGATTCAAAGCTCAAATGGAAGACGTACGTGAAAAAGAAACGTAACTAACTAGAAACTAAATACAGAGTAATGTACTGGCTTAGCGTAGAAAACAAGCTGTTTTTATACAAACAGGTGCTAAAACCGGTGTAGACTTATGGAATACAACTCTGGGGTTGTACCATGAAAACAAATATTCGTATTAGTATTTTACAAACTTTTGAAAATAAAGTGTTAAGAGAAATTGTACATGCACCGTGGTTTATAAGAAATAATAACCTGCATCGTGACCTTGGAGTTTCTTCTGTCGAAGATGATGAAACTTTGTAAGAAAACATAAGATCCGGTGAAATGGGCATATTAATAACACAGTCTTCAAAGAACTAAAACTCCGGACCTGGCACAATAAATTTACACCGCGTTAAAAAAGCAGAACATGTACGATATTTCAATGGAAATTTACCTACTTAACGAGCTTATATTGTGATGAAAAAGCTGCTTGATAAGTTGTACTTAGTTGCGGTATTCAACATAATTATCGAAGGGAGGTGTTTTTAATGATTAAGAATTTCACACTACTACGAGCACGTGTTTGCGATTCTCATAGTGTCTGATGAAAGATTTTCACCTGCCCTCGCCGGGGAAAAAAAAACAAAAAATGTTAATATTCGATGATTAAGCATACCAAAGTGAAACAAATGCGTTATAAGTTTAGCGAATTTTCGAAATGAATAATCACCCTATAGAAGCGTTTTTGAGTCGTGAGTATTTCTATAGTGATTTTTGAAACATTCTGAGCAAAACTGCCATATTGTTATATCGCAAACCTATAAATGTCCGAGTACATGTAATATATATATTCTATTCAAAGTTCTATTCAAAACAGTTGGCCAGTCTACTGTGCAGGTCTCTTAAATTTGCCCTCACAAAAATTTAAATTAAAAAAAAAAGAAACTCTACAACAATAAATTTATGAAAATGATAGCTGAAAGCGAAAAAGAAAAAGGAAAATGAATGCATTTTCATTCCCTTACTGTCTCTGTGCAAGTGGCCGTTGGCCAACTATTTTGAAAAGCATTCTACGAATGATGTGGTAAAAGTAACGAAGCCACAATCACTTGATTACTCTTTTGAAACGGCTAGTGAAGAGGAAATGTTAGAGGAAGGCGTGAAAGGACAACAAGCACCTGAGAATGTTCAGCCAGAGGTTTTGGTGGAAAAAGTACGTGGAAGGCTTCAGCTTATTGTAATGTGACAACGAGGACGGCCAACAAATGTATATACACCAACGACTGAATTGAAAATAACAGAAATTTTAGATATACCGAAATTCAAAACATCAGAGGATCAAAATGGGTGTTCGCAATTAAACGCACACCTGATAGGTTTTACTACTGTAAAACGTTTGCACCCGTTGTAGGCCATTTTACCACCAGAGTTATATTTACAATACGTCAGTCGTTTAATATGAATTATTTGTGAAAAATATTGTTGTTGTGGTAGCATATTTAATGGTGACCTAGAAGTTGAGGTATGTATATATGGAGAAAACGCCAATGTTTGAAGACACACTGGCAAAGTGTGCAAGCTAACCAAAGCATTATATGGTTTACGTCAGGCTGGAAGAGATTGGAATAAAAAAGTTATTTAGATTCTTTTGAAAATTAAGTGGTGTGAAACGGACGGATTCTAAAAGAAATTACGAGTGTATTAGCATCGTTCCATTGTACATGGACGACATGATGCTGGCATTTTCAACGGAAGCTGATATGAATGAAATTATCGCAAAGTTTAATTAACATGTTGAAGCAGAAGGTCGTGGACCAATATCTTTTTATCTAGACATGGAAATTGAATAAGAGAGCCCGAGGGATCCCATACATATTCGTCAACAACAACTGCAATCACTCAAAAATTGGAACATGGACAACTCCAAAAATGCACAAACACCATGGCCAAATGGAACTATCCATTTTTTTTTTTTTAAAGAACTTAACACTCAAATAGGTATGAATACACTTATAATGCCTCAGCATGTGTTAAGTTTTTTGGAAAATGGGATAGAAACAGAAAGAAAGATGTTTGCGCTCAGTGGTTATTTCGCTCCATGGGTGGCGAGTTGATTTCTAATCAACTACTCGTCTTACTTGATTTTCGTTAACTGAAAAAATGGATAATATGTCTTTCGGGCGAGGCTGGGATTCGAACACCGAACCTTTCGATTTGGAAGCCAGTCCACTACCACTTGAGCCACGGCCACCCACTATGAGTTAAATCTGAAGAAATACCAAAGTTTTATATTCAGCCTTATGTACTTGGCGGACATAACCAGGCCGGATATCGCGCACGTGGTTTGAAAGTTGTCCCAATTTAATTCACACCCTCATGGTGATGTGTGAAGTATCTACATAAGTAGCGAAATACTTGTTGAGATACTCGTACCTTGTCAAACGTCCTGGTGGTAAGATATCATTTACTAAAGATCAGCATTTTTTTATGTTTTATAGATGCTGATTGGGGATGTGGCTCATGGGACCGGAATGTATATTCTGCTTTTGTCATGACTATGACAAATGGTACTGTTGCACGAGAGTCCAAGAAGCAATCTGTGGTAACACTGAGTTCGATGGAAGCAGTATATGTTGTGCTGTGCCAGGGTAGTAAGGAATTTGTGTTTACAAGAAGTCTTCTTGGCAAAATGGGTTTTGGAAAATAGGTCAGACAACTACTCCTTTTTACTGTGACAACGAAGGCGCGAACTTTATGGTGAAGAACGCGTCCATCTATAAATTCAGCAAATATATTAACATTAAATACTCGTGCCACTATATTATGGACACGTACAATGAAAGACCTGTTGATGTTGATTACGTATCAAAGTAACAAATCGCTACAGATAAATATATTCACCAAGGTCTTGGCCAAACCGAAATACGTCGGGGCATATGAACTTTTAAATATTAAGATATAGATTTTGATTTTTGAAGGTTACTGTCTCTTTGAAAACATCTTACTTTGACTTGAAGCTCTTGTAAATGCACTTGGGTTGAGCCGAGGTATGTTGGTTATTGTTTAATCTATTGATGGCAACCCTACAACCCGATAGCAATGCTCTCTTTTGATCGTTTTCTTTCTGTTCTTGTCTTTATGTTCTCCTTTATTGGCTGTGTTTAATTTACAAATAACTGACTAACAGTATTGTTAAACTTTATTAAAGTTATTTGTGAATAAAAGTTTTAATGATTTTCATGAAAATTCAATAAGTAAGTCATATCCTTACATTTACTATCTTATCTATGCACCAAGTTATATATTGCTTAATTTTTTTATTTGGCCCCAAAACATTCGTATTATTTTCGATAACTTTCTATTAATTTTTTCCTTCGAAACCTGGATTTGTAAGGAAGTAACGACGGATTTTAATATTGAGAGATTTAGATTCAAGCATTGCTTCGATAATGGCAAGGCTACTTGCCTTTGCCATCATTTGCAAAGCTGTGGTGTTTTGAAAGTCTAGTTTTGACATATATTTATTGCTAACAACATGTGACTTGAGCTATAGCTCATTTAATGATTTAATAATTGTGATATGAATATTGTATCTTCGGAAATTCTACCTTTACATAAAATTATTTATTTTTAATTTCATCTCATAGTGTAGAGACATGCATAATCAAATAATCTCGACTTACTGAATCCTCAATTTCAACAATGACCACATGTCGATGCGCTTTTTGTAGTCTCATAGATTCCCACTTAGTATATTTGTAATTGCAGATTGCCATTGTATGACGTATCTGAGCTTAAAACGTATTCCTGAAACCTTTTGTATTGTGGTATCCGGTAACTCTTTCACCAAAACTAATTTGACTGCACTTAAAAACGTATTTTACTGTAGATAGCGGCACGAAAATGAAAGATACTTGTCCCTCGAATTTCGCTGTAGATTGTAGAAGTCGGAATTTTCCCCAAAAAACCGTCCACAGACACGAGGGGCATTTTTGCTTGAATGCATTTGTAAATAACAAAAAAAATTGCAGCCACATTAAGTCTCTGGTCTATCCCAATCAGCCAGACATTTTAGACGACTTGAAAGCGACATGAAATAACTGGAATATGCGAAAAACTAGTCGAAAATTCGGTAGAGCGCATCCACTCATGCAAGTGCTTACCTGGAGGACATGTCAATTATGTATGACAATTCATAACTAATGGAACCAATTTTATTTATATTTAAACTAAAAACTTCGTTGATAACTTAAACACGTTCAAACATATCTCTTCATTTAAAAAAAGAATTGAGATCTATTTAAAAAAAACATCTTGTATAATACTTAAAAGCAGTGCTCTGTACTCGTATATGAATTTGAAGAACAAAAACAAAAATATGAACAAGTTCCTTAATTGTGATTCTCACAATAATCTCAAATAAGAAGTGAAAAAATTTAAATTTTTAAAGAAATCTTGTCCCGCAAAAACATTTTTTATATTAACAACTTCTGACAATGAAAGGAAATTGATCAACGAAATAGTGAATGCAACTAATTGTAGTGAATGAAAACAATTCTTTAAAGATAAGGACGTAGTAATAACTAATCCGACAGAGTACTTTTTCGAAGCTGAGGCTGGATAGATAGTTAAAGTGAATGAAGAACGTTACCGCAACATGTTGACCAGCTATTTTTTCAAAATTTAATGAATTGGGTCTGCACGATCTTTAGTTTCAACAGCAGGATGGTGCTACCGCAAACACAAGCCATCAGAAATTGCGGCCATTGACCCACTTATTCTTTAAAAAGTCATCTATAATTTTAACCTCCGGATGGTCGCTTGCAACAGAAGCCATGGTGGTCATATGAACAAAGTTGTACTCGGTTCATATTTGCCATAGATCGAGCTTTATTAATCAATGAAATTCTACATTGATTTCATAACACATATGTGTTTAATTTAATGAAAACTTCCACACTAGCTGTTGGCTCACCTTTTATAACTTAATTTATGTTAATCTTACCTTGGGGGCATTGCAAAGTAACTGCTCCACCCAATTGCACTTCCAACTGTCCTTTACTTGGGTTATGCGATGCTGCCACTGATATATCTTGATCGTCGGGCTCCGATGTAACGTCCACTGAATCATCTGAAGGAAATAAATGTTGCATATTAACAATCTTATTTACAACACAGAAGAATAATTAGATTAGTTAACCTGGTTCTCTGATAGTTTTTATCATCAAAATCAAATGAAACAATTAACTATAACAGATTTACCCACTTGTTTCGGTAATAATGTTGAGATACCCATGCTGTTTAAAATTAAATATCTATCCAAGGATAGCTTCGTTTATATTGTACTCACTAATTTACTGAACTATGTACACTGCAGCTAGTAATTTGAGTATATTGCACAATATTGTATGGTGCAAGAGAAAATATGATATACATATAATGGGTGATTTTTTAAACGTTTGGTATTTACAATAATTTTCAAAATAAACACGAAAATTACAAAAGTGTATACAATTTTAATTTCAGTTTATAAACCAATGCTTGTCATTTACTTTTTAAAGATTATTTCATGTAAATGTTGACCACGACTAAGTTTTAAGTGGTCCATACGGAGAGTCTACTTTTGAATCACTTTTTCGAGCATATTGGTTGGTATCTTGCTAATAACACGTGCAATGCAATTGATTTCGAACTTTCGTGCCCAAAACGCACGACCTGAACCTGGTCGCCATGTGGCTCCAGAAAGACGGCGCTGCATGCCACATAGCACGCGAATCGTTGGACCAGTGAATTAGCCGGCTAGATGGTGCAATTTAAAGCCTTTAGACTAGTTTTTATGGAGGTACGCCAATCACTCGTTTATGCCTATAAACCAGCAGTATTTTATATTAAAACTAAACGTACATTGCCATCTCTCTCTCTCATCATTATGATGTTCATAATCCCTTGAGGGCGCTCTAATTTTATAATAAATTTATTCCAGATATCCGCATTGCTTCTGCACCTACTGTAGACACTGTTTTTTTTATAATTAACAAGCGAAAGAAATGAGGAAAATTCCCAGTTTACTTTTTTTTTATAAAAAATCTTTATTTCTACAATATAAGCAGCCGGAATACAATAGTGCGATCGCTGTCTCAGGCAGGGCTGCACCATACTTATTATTTTAGGCAGTGGAATTAAACTAAGTCTTAAATATAGTGGAATGCCAGAAGAAAGTTCAATATATCAGAAATATTACGACACAGTCCCCAATTGACTTGCTTGCATTTACATTTCTCAAGAGGTCGGCCGAATGTATTGGATTCATTTATTCACACTATTTCTACATAGGTTAACCAAATGGATTGGTTCACTTTCTTAGTTTATCTTATCGGGCTTTGTCACTTTATGGGTCAAGATAAAAGTAATGACGATAATAATTTAGGTGTTTTTTCTTCAGTCGTTTAATGTAAGTCGGTTTTTGGTTTTTTTTTTTTAATATTACAGGATTGGAAATCCTGCCCGAGCAGGGACCGGCTCTTGCAATGATATCCTTTCTTCTTGGTGATCACAAAAAGATTAATGGATACATGCGAAGTCTATCGCGCTACAACGGCACTACTCTAATTATAAATGCTGACAACTAAAAGGGATAAACACTATCCTTCCGGAAAGAGGAATCCGAATACGAATTTGAATTGATTTTTTCCTTCTTTCCTTTTAGAACAATATCTGATTAAAATACGGGATGAATAAGCTCATACATGTATTGTAAGTGAAATATCAATCAATCAATGATTAAAAAAATAAAAAAATCAAACCTAAGGACTGAGGATATAGCAGTAATATGATTCCACTAACTGAGTGTACTAAAAACGAATAAAGAGAAGCATTTGTGTATAGACTTGTGGATACCAAAAAATATTGGAATTATAAAAAACAAAAAAACAAAAAAGGGGTAAAAATACATAATTCTACAAAAAAGTGCAAGATAAGTAATATCAATTTATTATAAGGGTAAATTTGTGCTGTATTGTGCGAGAATTTATAAACTAAAATAAAGAACAATAAGTAAAAAATTGTGCCTTAAAGAGCATAAGAAATTATAAAGATATCCAATGTTTATTATTTTTTCAAAGAATCGATACAAATAAATTTGTAAAGTCCGGGATTTTACGCCGGGGTACTATGCCCATGTGGCGTTTTTGTCAACAACACACAGTGTACCGAGTTCCCATGTGGTCCTGCATCTAGGTATTTTCACGCTCTACCACATAGGCATCAGAGGCACCACAAGCATAGATTCGATAAATTCCATCATTCTTCCAGAAACGAATACCAAGCTGATGGATGTGGTTTGTTCAATATAACCCGCGAGGAAATAACTCTTTCCACCGATGCACAACCCGATAGGATGCCAAGAAATCAACGGAGGCAGTTTCATAGGTAGTTATGCAAAGGAGAGACACCTCTGTGGGTATACAAAAAGGCAGCGTCAGAAAATGTGTTACATAGCATTTTTTATCAGTGAGGGAAAAAAATTAGCGTTACTAGTGGATACAGAGGTAAATAAGAATTTCATCATCCGTCTACCTAAGTCTTTTAATGTTCGCTCTGCTACTGGAATTATAGAGATAAAAGAAAAAGTAAGTGATGTAGGTAAATTTTACCATATTACTCTATGTCTCGCCTGGACTTTCCTCTTTCGTCGAAATCATGATGTCGCTGATACCCCCAACTCTCTCCAAGCGATTACCGACCGGAAATACAGCACGCTAAAGATAAAACCATCTCATATCAAGTGCAGAATTGATCCCTTACTAAGAAAATATGTCACTCTTTTTGGTCCAATTAATGATAACGAAATGATCAATACAGCTGTACGAGCTTAAATTAGAACTAGTACGAATGAACCAATCTACACGAATAGTTATCCGTAGGAAATTATCAAACTTCTAAAGGAAGTAAGGTATTATTCAACCATCGAGGAGTTATTACAATTCCCAGATCCCCTTATGGGGAGAAACAGTATCGGATGCTCGTTGACTTTAAGCGCCTGAAAGAGTTAAGGCATCGCAGATGCCTATCCTATTCCAGATATTAACATCACCATAGCAAGCTTGGGGAAGGCCAAATATTATACCATTCTAGAATTTACCGCAGGGTTTCCCCAGATTCCCATTAAAATGTCGGATATACCGAAAACGGTTTTTGAGCCTCGAGCGGGAAATATGGGTTTTTAAGGCTTCCATTTGGGCTAAAGAACGCGGTCGCTATATTCCAAAGGATGATTGATGACGTTCTAAAGCAATACATAGACGATATCATAATAATCTAGAGAAAACTTAGTTTATGCAGACTGCATAGAATTCTTAGGATACACTTCCAATGTACCGAATCCGAAAAAAGATATTACCACCACAAAACCTCAAGGACCTGAAATGCTTTTTTGGACTTACGTCCTACTATCGCAAATTTATCCATAAATACGCCAAAATAGCTAAGCCACTGACCAATGTCACTAGAGGTGAAAACGCGCATGTTAAAACAAACCAATTAAAACGAGTTCCAATCAAATTAAATGAAGAAACACTCCTTACTTCCTCGGAGGTCATTTTATTTCCGGACTTTGAAAAGGCTTTAAATTTAACCACTGATGCATCAAATTATGCCATAGGAGCAATCCTATCACATTTCTTACATTTCTCGTTTTCTTAACAAAACGGACAAGACAATAGTCTGGGCATTGAATAACCTTCGTACATATGTATGTATTTGGGACGAGGAGAATACACATTTTCACTGACCACCAGCAAGCGTTGAAAAACTTGAATTGAGGAGTACTACCATGAGTTGATGTACAGACCAGGTAAATCGAACCTAGTAGCAGATGCTCTATCAACGTTGAAGACGTTGAAGGCTTATTGGGACAAAATTCTCCAAAATGGACAAGACATTGTCGATAATAATAACCATTACTATAGTACAAAATATACGAAATAATACTTGGCAGAACCGAATACATCACGCAGAAGATCAACTTTGTAATTGAGATATCAAACAACGAAATAAGATATACAAGCATGGCGATATTTGAGCAGGATGTACTTAACCAAATTTCAATTATTATCAAAGAGGAGATCAACGAAATTGTTTACGCATGTCAATTGGCAAAAAATGGTTTAATTAACAAGTACCGACCTCTCAGATCGTGAAGAAATCAACAGGGTCGCCAATGAGCTAGGGACTCTACCAAATGAGATCGATGTGTTGCAGCATGGAACGCCCTCTGTGTATACAAACATTTTCGTATTAATTTACGTGCTTTCAATGTCAAAGGTAAAAAAAACGGAGTACAACATTTTATACTATGAAACTGGTCATCAAAAGTAGGAGGACGTCAAATTGATCTGCCATTGCAACAGATGCTCGTTAATCAAGAAGAAATTTAAGGTATGACGCATATCTGTCCCCTTATCAACAACGCAACAGTGAGTGAGCAGAAACACCAGCAAAAATTACTAGAAAATGAAAGGCAGTCATGCTACCAGCACTTTTGGTACTGATTCCGAAGAAATCATGAGCTTACCAAGGAGGACACTTCTTCTTAACTAATTTCAAGAACATGCTGACTGCTAAAGGTGAAGCAAAAATGCTGCAGGGTACCTATGTGCTCCAGATTAACAACGAGACGATCCAAATCGGAAATAAAACCTTTTCAAGCCTTGCCAGTTCATCCTTACAGGCCCTAGCTCCAGTTCTCATAAATATTACCTCAACAGCGCAAAAGATTGATATTCGATGCATCCGCATTCATCACTTTGTCAGCTTAAATAGTTGATACCATTTCTCTGCGGTTGTAGATTTTGCGCTATTCCTGTTGTCAGTGTGTTGATACCGAGGTATCGTTTTGTCCATTGTCTCATCCATTAGTGATAGATACCTGTCAATCTCTTCGTTTGACAGATTTCTGTTGGACGGTGGGTAGAGCGAATTCGAGGAGAGTGCTCTCGTCAGTGATCTGGAGAAGTGTGTCCAACGCACCCTACTATAGTTGTAGGAATGCCTGTCATACACAAAAGTGCGTAGACAGTTTATGGTATGTTGGTTATTCATGTATCGAACAGCAGGCGATCCAAATAAGACCCGTGTCTGGGAAACGACTGACTATCAGTCGCCTTAAGGCCGAGTCGATACATTATACTATGTTGACCCCACCAATTGAATAGTAGATTCCCTCTAGTATTTGGTGTATTATTTCCCCAATCTCTATGTTTGGTGTTGAAATTCCAGCCTTAGGAATCGAAAAAGTGTCTCGAGCTCTGAGATGAATAAGGTAGAAAGTAGCCTTTGGTGCATAAACAGACACCATGTATAACCGCTTTCCATTACGAAGAGGGATGTACATGACGCATGTTTACAGCAGCTGGAACCTCCGTACTACACGACTGTATAATCTTTTGAAACGCAGTCCTTTCCTTACAAAGATCACAACGCCTCCACCCCCAATGGAGTTAGGTCGGTTTCTCCGTACTATTTTGTATCTTCTGTGCCTCATTCTGTGTCTTTTGGCAAGCTTAGTTTCGCGAACCAAAATCACATCAGCGGCTTGGTCTTTAAGCAACTTAAATAGTGCGGCTCGTCGTTCGAGCCAAATTACTGAATTAACATTCACTGCAAGGACCTTCAAGGTTTGCTCCGCCACGTACATACCCACTACGGCATACGGTGCGTTAGGCCCGGCAGCAGCGTGTATATTTGATCCACCCGCGCGGCGTTTGGGTGTTTGTAATATGGGGAATAACGGCTGGAGTTTGTATATGCACGGGTGGACGTTTAACTTCCACTTTCTTCTGCCGAGACAGATTTACTCTTTTGATGTATTGGAATCTGGTACAACCCCGATAATTTGCGGTGTGTCCCGTGTTCCATAAGGCACAAGAGAGTTAGCTTTTTTCTGACGGTTCGGCCTTACCTAGAGCGCATTCCTCAGACTTGTGGTTCCTTCCGCATTTCACGCATCGAGACTGCCTTTCCACAGTTCGACGCGGCGTGCACGAACTTTTGGCAGCGAACACATTGTAAAATGTTTCCGCTTCGCTTTTCTCTTTCCCATGACACAATCTGGTAGTCCAGGACTTTGATGCTCCTTAGACCATCCATTTGCTATTGGGAGTCAGCTGAGCCAGGAAGAATGGTAGCTGCCCCTCCCCCCCCTTTGGGTTTAGCTATTACGAATGGCATAGACCCCACGAATTTGAGCTCGGCGCACTCCTTCTCTTTGAGCAGTGCGAGGATCGGATCAGTAGACGGCTTTAATGGCTGTGAAGGAAAAGAACACCGTCGTCGTGTCCTTTAATATTTGTTTTATCTAATTGCCTATGGCCGACTTATATAACTGGATTGTGTCTTGCAGTTCTATCTTGAAAGTGTTGGTTGGTGGCGCCCTTTGTTTCTGTTTTTGTTCTTGTTGTTTCTGTTGCTGTTGTTTCCGAGGTTGTTGCTGCTTTTGTTGTAGCTGTCTCCACTGTTGTTGTTGCAACTGAGCTTTAGGTTGCTGTTTTTATTTCGGCGGACTTTGCGGTTGTGGTTGTTGCTGTTTTGTTTGCTTTTTTGATTGCTCCCAACACGGGCAGTTGTTATTGGTAGAGATTTCTCGCTCGCTCGGTTGCTCGCTTTCTCTCCTTGCCATTTTGCAGTTGTGGCATTTTGATGCTACTATTCAGCGACTCGACTTGTTCTTCTTTTTCGTCTGAGAATGCCAATGTGACGAAACTGATGCTTCCTCCCATGTAGCGGTCCTCCCCCTCTGTTCGGGTGTGAACCAAAAGAAAAACAGTTGCTATGAAAAACTGCACTGTTAAGAATATCCGTAGTAACTGCGAAAATTAAACCACTTCTTTTAACGTTACAAAAATCAATCTATTTTACTTCAAATAAAATTGCCTTTTATGTACAAATGACATTTGTATTTTTTTTGTAATTTTGTTAGCGTTTAGCCGCCGAAAACTCCAAGGGGAAATTTGTTGATGCGTGGGTGTCGTCTTCTCAGCTGTTTTGATTTTATCGTCAACATTCTCCCCCCACCGCTGAGCGAAGAACTTCACTATCATGCTTCTTCTGGCCTTCCAGCCGCTACTAGATACATAGATGCCTTGGTAAAATATTGTATGTTATGTATGGATTTATCCAAGCACATGAAAATTGAAGGAAGATTATTTTATTTGTATTGACACAAAACAAAGTAACGGAAGACCACAAGGAGACCAAAACGTTATTGACTACTCCGAAGGCTGGCTTTACGAAAGTTCCCGTTTGTTCTGCTGTACTTGATGCATTCATTTCGATGACCCTCCGTGAGAGGTGGTTGATGGCGGTTGTGTGGAATGTATTGTTGTCATCACTTTGATGACGATGAGGTGTTGCAGCATCTTAGTTGCCCTTTGTCGTTGTACTTGATCGGTATTCTGTAAAATCCAGTGAATTCAGTTGAGTAAAATTCCTTTTATTGCCTTTGATGTTGGATATTTTTATCAGGTTGACTATTGTGTTATCATTATTATTACTATTTTTTGTTGAAACGAAGATGTGTTTGTGTGTATGAGTGTTTGATTGTGAATTGGATCGACAAGTTTTGATCGATCGAGAGTTAATTGTGCGTTTGCAGGCATTTGCGTATGGCGCGTATGGGTGTGCATCTGCACGTGTGTGTGTAAGTTTGTGAATTCGGTGATTGGAAAGTAAATTGGTAAGTGGACTGTATTTGAACATGTATGGATGTGAATGAGCTTCGGTTCCACATGGGTTGTTTTAGAGTTTTGAGTGAATCTGTGTTTTGAGTTGAGTTGTGTTTTGAGTTGAGTTGTGTTTTGAGTTGAGTTGTGTTTTGTATGACGACAGTGGTGTGTATTAGGTTTATTTATTTATTCAATTCAAATTCAAATTTCTTTATTCATATGTATATACAAAAGTTACAAATTTAAAATACGATTTTACATGCATTTGATACATATAGAATAGTTAGTGACACCTTTATTTATGAAAAATAGAGACGATGCCACATTATAAAAAAATAAAAAATTCACTTTGTGTGGGGTGTACAAAGGTAGAAAAACAGAAGTTCAATTCAAGAAAAAGAGGAAAGAAGAAAAAAATAATCTTTAACAAATTAATAGCGGATACATACAAAATCTAATGTAAATGGCAGAAATAGGTAAATACATAGTTAAGCAAATGAGCAAATCATTTCTATTTTTTTTTTAAAAGGCAATGAGTAGCAGAAAGATGATATTTTTTTAAGGCAGAAATGTGCTTGGACCAGTTCAAATTTTGATCGATTGTAACACCAAGGTACTTGAAATTATCTACGAGTACATCTTCAATTTTGAAACAGTCAATACTGCAGTTAGTATTCCTATTGAAGGTTTTACCATCTTGGATTCTGCATTGGCTGTATAGCAAGTCGTGACACGGACAAACATTAGAATGAAATACTATGTCTAAGTCGGGGTACTCTTGCTCAGTAAGACTGATAAACATCAACTTAGTTTTACTACTAACAATAAGTTTGTGATTAGCAAACCAGCATCTCAGTAGGAAAACATCATGGTTTATATCAGCGATTAGATCTAACGGACTGGCTGAACAATATGCAACTCCAAGGTTCGGCAAAAGCTGTAACTTTACCTATGAATGCGAGAGAAAATAGGAATTTATGTAAATTAGGAATAAAATTGGGCCAAGTACAGAACCTTGGGGTACCCCCAGGTTATTGGTATTTGAACTGCTTATATTGCTTCCAATTTTTACATATTGCATTCTATCTTTAAGATAAGACTCAAACCAATTGTATATGAATCCTCTGAATCCGACCTTATATAGTTTACCTAATAGTATGACGTGGTCAACAAGTCAAACGCCTTAGTTATATCCACAAAAAGGTCTGCACAAAACTGTTTTTTATCTAATCCCTTATATAAGAAGGAGCAAAAGTCCAATAGAGCATCCTCAGTGGAGAGGCCAGTTCTGAAACCAAACTGCATAGGAGAGAAAAAATTATAATAATTGAGATAAGTTAATATTCTCGTTTTAATTATTTTCTCAAAAACTTTTCAAAATTGATGGCAGTAAAAATATTGGTCTGTAGTTTGATTTATCGGTCCTGCTGCCCTTCTTAAATAACGGAATCACTACAGCGCATTTAAGTTCAGATGGAAAAGTACCGGACATAATACTAAAATTAAAAAGGTAAGTTAAAATATCTACTAAGTTGGGTCCAATGTACTTGAGTACCAAATTCGATATTTTATCATTACCATGTGAATTGGAATTAGGAAGGGAATTAATAGTTTTTAGTAATTCCAGTCCCGTAATGAACTTAAACATGAAGCTGTTTCTAGAACAGTTGTTTTGAGAGCCAGCCTTAGGGCAACAGTTACACGAAATTTGCGAGTTACATGGAAAAGAAGTTTGTCCAATGGAAGCAAAGTAATTGCTGAACTCATTAGCTTTTTCCAAAAGATTTGAAATGTTAATACTTCCATTTTTAAGTACAATGGGATCTGCGTTAGTACACATTTTCCGACTAACAATACTATTAACTACTTGCCACTCTTTCTTAAGATTTCCACTTGCCGCTTGTATTTTCGAACGAAAATAGTCACCCCGAGCTTTTTTAACTTCCTTTGTCATTTTTGTGTAGAATTTATCAAAACCATTTTTTAAATTGGTGTTCAATGGATGTTTCCAACATTTTTTTCTTAGTTTGTTTTTGATATTTATTTTTTTGATAAGGGTACGAGTTATCCAAGGCTTAAGGAGACACTCCGATTTTTTGTGTGTTATAGTGCAAGTAGATGCGCTTATGTAATTTTTCAGAATACTAAGAAATATACTATAAGCTGAAGAAGCATTTCTTTCAACATAAACACTTTCCCAATATTCCTAACATAGACTATTGTTCAATTCAGGAAAGTTAATTTTATCAAAGCTTTTTTCAGATGATACTTTAGATTTCCTGCATATTTTCAAAAAGGATTCCCGTCATACAATGATCACTTATATGTAGATGCAAGTTAATGCCAGCAAGGGAATCCACAGCAATATTCTCAAAACGAGCAAAAACATGGTCTAGTAGGCTCAACAATAAAAGAGAAAAAACCATGTTCAGTCATAAGCGCTTGGTAGGAATCAGAAACGGAGTTCGAACATAAGATATCTAGATTAAAATCACCTAAGATAACAAGATTTCCAGATCGTTCATTGGCTAACAAATTTGAAAATTCATCCAATAACAAATTCGGAGAAGAAGAATGCAGTCTGTATACACAGATAAAATTAAAGAGTTCATTGTGAATATTGCAACAAACTTTAATGACGTCCGCGCTTTTTAAATTACAAGTTTTTACATCACACTCATACAAGTTTGGTATAAAAACTCCCACTCCACCGGCAGAGTACGTACCATTCGAATTAGGAAAAAAATTATAGTTCGGAATATGGTAATCTTTACTCCCGCAAGAGTAGATCCAAATTTCGAAAACAAATATTATGTCATGCAGGTTAACGAGAGCTTCTAGATTCACCATCAGTAAGTCGAAGTTTTGGCGTAAACTACGTATGTTTTGATGTAAAACGAAAAATGATTTGTCATATGATTTACATTTAAAATAGCTTTCTAAATTATTACGTATGGTTCTAATAGTGGGGCTCTCGCACATAAGATCTCAGCTATCGTTCATATTATTGTGCTTGAAGAGCATTAAGATCATCAAATGATCTTATGACAACAGCCTCACTATTATTAAATTTTCTCATCAAAATATGAGAATTACGGAACCACAAGTATTTGTATTTAAACTCTGTTTTAAATTTTTTAGCTGCCATAATTAAAGCTTTAAAATAGTTTGTTAAGCTGTCATTAATAAAAATATTACTATTGCTACCTTCAATAAATAGCGATGAGTTTAGCTTCCTCTTTGTAATTTTCTTGCTCTTCATCACTTCCTCTTTGACCTTCTTTGTAGAGAAATGTACACAGAGAATGTCACCGCGATTATTGGTGGTGGTGGTTATGCTCTTATTTTTTGGTTTATCCATGCGCTTTACATAACATTTCTGTATGTCCTCAGTCGATATGGAGATATTTAAAGCTTTGTCTAAGATCTCCCTTACTCTCTCGCTGGCGTTTGAGCTATTTAAACCAGGTACACCAACAACTTCAATAGCATTTTCCAGCTGCTTCTGCTCCCTCCAATTCATTCGGCTCTCCAAATTGGCCACCTTCATACGCAACGTATCGTTCTCCTCTTTCAGCTGCTGGACTGTGCTGAGGAAATCGCTGTGGATTTTTTTCAAACTGATGATTTCTTCGTATAGCACTTGCAGGGTTATTGAACTTTCAGTCGAAGGCGAAAGAACCGTCGATAAACTGTCATCAGATGGTCCACAAGCAGTTTTTGTTTCGCATTGCGACGAAAGTGAAGCTTGAATGGCTCGGGCAACCGATGATTTACGAGTAGTAGTAATGTCCACCTTGGCAGGTACTATTTCCCGTTGAGATGAAAGTGAGGCAGACTTGATGGCTGCTGTAGACTTAGATGTTATGGATTTTTGCTGTTTATTTATTAGCCGTGAGTTGGATGAATCAGGTAGTGGTTTTTGAAGCGATTTACGGCGCAAAACAGAACACTTGTCACATCGATGCGTGAGATTGTTGGTTGTGAAATATTCAATGTCGGCCGGTTGAATATTCGCACACGAGCCGTGGAACAAACTTTTACAATCTCCGCACTGTATTTTCGCTGTATCATTGCGATCTATTTTGCCTTGCGAACCGGGCAGTTCATTTTAAAAGAAAAACAGGAAGATTGGAAGATTAGACAGGAACTAAAGTACGCACCCCATGACACTTTAAGAAACACGTCTGTTCTTGACCACAGTCGAACTCAATCAATTATATATATATATATATTTCTTTTTTTTTTGGTATTGTGCTTAGATTATTTATGAATGCAAATTTGAATAAATTTTATTGAATGTGTACCTGTGAATATTATATGATATTATTGTGGGTTGTCATTGATTGGTAGCGGGCATAGTTTTGTAATTGGTCGTCGGAATTCTCCAAGCTGGGTTTTTACCTTTACTACCCGTAAGAGATTGTCAACTCCTGCGTACGTTTCTACGATGCGGCCTAAGCTCCATTTTACCGGGGGAATTCGTTCATCCTTGATAAGCACAAAATCTCATACCTTAAGTTGAGGCTGAGGTTTCAACCATTTCGGACGCTGTATCAAACGGCTCAAGTACTCTGTCTGCCACTGCTTCCAGAATATCTGCAAATGCGGCCGAATCGTCTTCCATCGGCCGGTGTAGCTTTGTTTGCCTATGGTCAAATCTGGTTCAGGAACCAAGTCAAATCACCTATCAGGAAATGTGCGGATGTCAATGCGTTAAAGTCCTCAGGGTCTTCTGTGAGGGGGCAAAGAGGTCCCGAATTAAGACACGCTTCGACTTGAGCTAAAAGCGTGGCGACCTCTTCATAAGTAAGTGCCCCATTACCAACAATTCGCTTTAAGTGGAACTTAACACTCTTCACTCCTGCATCCCACAAACCGCCAAAGTGGTGAGAAGCTGGGGGAATGAAATTCCACTTTGTTCCCTGAGTTGCGAGGACGTTCGCAAAGTCTTCCCAGTCCTGTTTTCCGCTCTTCATTTGACGTCGCAGTTCTGCTTCTGCTTCTACGAAGTTGGTGCCGCAATCGCTTTAAATTTGGGCACAAACTCCACGCCGAGCTGCAAATCGTCGAAACGCTGCCAGAAACGCCTGAGTGGTTAAGTCGCTAACTGCTTCGAGGTGTATGGCTTTAGTAGCCAAGCAGAAAAATATGGCCAGGTATCCCTTGTGGAATTTGGCCCCTCGACCTTTCCAAGCCTGGATGTTGATAGGCCCTGCATAATCTATACCCGTGTTTATGAAGGCCTTGACGCTGTGACTGGAGGGATTGGCAGCTCTCCCATTAGTAGTTGAGCGGCTTTGGTTCGAAACCTATAGCGGATGGTACAGCTGCTTACATGGTTTTTGACCGTCCTCTTCAGTTGGAAGATCCAGTATTTCTGTCGTAAATGTGCCATCATTAGTTGGATGCCTCCGTGTAGGGTTATGATGTGTGACTCGCGTATTATTAATGTTGATAGTTTGTGCCTTGAGTCCAATATGATAGGGTGCTGTTGGTCATAGGGTATGTTGGCATTCCTGAGTCTTCCGCCCACACGAATGATGCTGTTGCCTTCCTTAAATGGATGTAATGATCCCATCCCTCTTGCCTTTGTTATGCCTTCTGGGATCATTTCCCTTTGTGCGATTCGAATCAGCACTGTAGACGCTTCCTTGAGTTCCGTCGGCGTAAAGGGAATGGTGCTCGGTTTCTTGGGGTCGGTTTGTTGGCTTCGGATGTAGCGGTAGAACTTGGGGTAGTGCTGTTGGAAGTTTTCGAGGAACCTACGACAATACGCAACTATCCTGACCAGTTTTTGGAACTTAGACGCTCTCCCAGTCAACAAACTTATTAGGTTTTTCGATATTTCGCTTCGGTGAACTTGTGTCCGGTTTTGGCCTTCTTCTGTCCAAAAGTCCATTGGTTGATTTGGAACTTCGAAATTCCAACAACGGTGCAGGAAATGTGGTCCATTCCACCATAAGCCCTTAGGTATTAGCGCGGAGGGTAGTACTCCTCGAGACGCTAATACGGATTCTGCCCGGTTCGGATGTGTCTTCAGATTGATGGATTCGTCAGTCGCTGAATCTTTTCGACCCGGTTTCCAACAAATGTTTCCCATCGTGCTGGTGGCGACTTGATCCAATAAAGTGCAATTGTGGAATCTGTCCAAGCGTGAAGTTTCTTTTCAGTCAGGTTAAGGATCCCAGCGACGTGATTTAGAAACTTCGCTAAAATAACTGCGCCGCATAATTCCAATCGTGGGATGCCCACGGGCTTAACTGGAGCCACTCTAGTCTTTGAATGTATCAGACTTATATGAACCATACCTTCTTCATCCAAAACGCGAATTTAAACCGCCGCTCCAAACGCTTTTTACGGAGCGTCGCAGAATCCGTGCAATTCTACGTTTTCAAATCGTCCTTCAGCATGTACCGAATATTGTTCACGGCTCCGACATCTTGAAAAAATGTGTTCCAGTCTTTTAGGAGGTCTTCTTCGATTGGTTCATCCCACCTCATTTTCTTAACTCACAGCAGTTGCAAAAAGCACTTCGCTTTTATGATGCAAGGCGAAATCTATCCCACCGAGTCAAAAAGCCTGGTTATGGTTGACAAAATAGATCTTTTCGTTGGCTGAGGATGTTTAAGTGGGGTGTAGCTGTATAAAAAACTATCTACTTTGGGGAATTCCTAGCATCTTTAGTTGACTTAAACCTTCCGAAGGGAGAGAAAACTTAACCTCACGGACTTGAGGAGGTATATCTTGCATTAATTACGACGTGTTGGATGCCCCTTTACGTAGATTAAATCCTACTGTTTCAAGTGTTATTTCTATTTTCTTAGTTTTCTCCTCAGCTTCTCTAAAATCATCCTTGCCGCTCGTGGGTATTGGAAACGGACTTTTTCTGCTAACCAATGGAGAGTTCGGATAGCAAAATAAGGAGCAGACGCTGTCGCAAAGATAACTATTTTCAGCCGATATGCTTTAAGAACTTCGGATAGATCCTTGCGCCAAAGTACAAGTTGGTAAATGGGATCTCTTTCATTCACCCAGATTTGGCGGTACATTTTTTCGATGTCGGCTGTAAATGTGTACCTGTACAACCTCCACCTTAGGATGACATCGACAATGTTGTTTTGTAGAGTGGGTCCCACCATCAGGGTGTCGTTGAGTGACTTTCCATCCGACGTCTTAAACGAAGCATCAAAATTTAGTAGAAGAACTGCTTTCTTTTATGACCGCATGATGTGGTAAGAAGTAGTGAGGTGTGCTGTCCAAAACGTGTTCGTTTCCAACTTCGGTCATGTGATCCGAGTGTATGTAATCTTCTATGCGCTTAGAGTAATCGGTGTGAAGCTGCATGCTTTTTGAGTAAACGTCCTTCTAACTGCTTATACTATATCTTCATAGGGCACCTTCTCTTGAGCGTCCAAGCACGCGACGAACATTTCCTTTGAAGGGAAGGGCAGTTTCACATCGTCCATCTGGTAATCGCTTGATGTTTTTTTAAGAAGTGCTCCTCACATGCTATATTTTCTGGAGTTTCTGCACTCAGAAAATAAGCTTCTTCTAACTCCCAGAACTTTTGCAGACTTTCATCGAGGGTGTAAGCTTGGTGAAAGCTCTTTACGGGTTGAGATGAAAAGGGTGGACGTCGAAAGAGAATCCATCCGAGTTTGGTTTTTTGTGCCACGGGGAAATTGGCGTTATTGGGTCTGATCAATTCTGGCAAAAGTATGTCAGCTAACACATCGCTGGCCAACAGCAGATCAATCTTAGCTGGCTTAAAGAAGGACGGGTCGGCTAAGCACAAGCCATCGAGGTGCCTCCAATCGACAACTGGAAGGCTCCGGGTCGGGATATGCACAGACAGTGCCTTATATACAAAAGCTTGTGTGGAGATTTTGAAGGCTGATTGGTGAGAACCGATCGTGATGTTAACGACCTTCTTACATGTGCCACTGCTGACCAAACCTAACCCGGAAACTTCGACATAAGTTGATTTGTGTCTAGAATTTAAAAGATGAAATGCTGATTCGGTTATAAAGGAAGCCTCTGATCCTGAATCCAGCAAAGCTCGTAGTGAAATAAACTTTCCTGACGATCCGCTCACCTTCACCATAGCTGTGGCCAGCATAACTTGGGTGGCACAGAAAGATATGTGTTGACGTACTTGCTACAACATGGTGTTTCTTGCGTTGGTCGTTGCTCGTTCAGATTATCACGTTGAATTGCTGAAGGCTGTTCTAGAATCGGAGGCTTGAAACTAGGAGCTGAATTAAGAAATTTGTTGTTATTCGATACTGGTTGCGATTGATGATTTACTGGCAATGTGTTATGTGTTGAATTATGCAAAAGCGAATGGTGTGGCTGCTGGCAGTAATGACATCTATGGGTGCTTGGACAGTTATCAGAAAAATGACTGTATGCCAGACAGTTTATACACAAACCTAGTCTATCTATGCTTTGACAGCGATCGAATATGCTTATTTTTAAAAACTTATTGCATTTTCGAATAGAATGTGCACCTTTATTGCATAGCCCGCATGTGTATTTGGACGAACTGGCCTGTGAGTGAAAAGAACTATGTTGGGATACCTTTTTCGATTGTTCTGCTAATATTTTAGCATTCTGGCAGCTCACTGCTTCCAAAGTACGGAACCTTGTTTCAAGAAACTGCTTGAATTCTTTAAATGTTGGTAATTCCTTGGTATTGTCCTTAGAACCAAGTTTCTCCTTCCAAAGCTGCTGTGTTTTTAAAAGCAGTTTTTGAAGCAGCACGTATACTAACACCGCGTCCCAGTGTTGGACTGGCACTTTCAAACTATCCAAGCTGTGAACCATTTCGGTTGACGTGTTCAATAGCTCCTTGGACGTTCTTGGGTTATGGACGGTTGATTGAAGAAACACTTGAGTTGGGTATTGACAAGAAACCGTTGGTGATCATATCTGTCCTGTAAAATAGCCCACGCCTTTAGATAATTACCCTTAGCAATGGGTAAATGGAACAGAATCCATTCGGCTTCACCTGACACACTAGTTTTTAAGTATTGTAACCTTTGAATTTCAGACAGAGACACGTTATGACAAGAGAAGTGAATAGATCTCGAAAACCCCACCAAGATTCATAACTACCGGAGAAAACGGGCACAGGAATGTTTTTCAAACGAACATCTGCATTGTGAGATACTACTGTTGTATTTAAATTAGTTTCGGCGACGTCGTCCTTGGTTTCCTTGGTTTTTACTTTGTCCATGGCGTCGAGAAGATTAGCTCGGTACTCCAAATATAATTCCCTAATTTTCTCAAAGGCCTCTTCTATTTCTAAACATTTGTCTTCCTCGCCATCTGAAAAACTTTCTATGCTCACTTCATACACACTTTCTGCTGATTCCATAGTTTTTTCCAGCATTGACAAACGACCTGATAAATAATTTGTCGTTCTAGTACTGGATCCTCTTTTGCCGAAATTGGATATATCTTTCCCCATTTACGCAAGCACCCTAATAAGCTTATTTGGCTTCATATTTTGTGTATATGTATTATATGCTTTTTTGTTTTAAATAAAACGAATAGTACAAATCTATGTACTTACGTGAGAATCGTTTCGAAGAGGCCACATACACAGCACACAACTTTAAGCTTTACGTTCTAGTTCCAGAAATCAGCTCACCTTCAGTTGCAATCCAAATTGAGTTGCGCAACGACTTCAGCAAAATTAATTCGCAAGAAAAAAAATCAAAAAAAAAACGAGTGCGGTTGATGTATTTAAATCTAGGGTGGGACGACAGTTAAATCCGGCTCGAACTGGACCAAATGTTCGGGTGTGAACCAAAAGAAAAACAGTTGCTAAGAAAACTGCACTGTTAAAGAATATCCGTATTAACTGCGAAAATTAAACCACTTCCTTTAACGTTACAAAAATCAATCTATTTTACTTCAAATAAAATTGCCTTTTATGTACAAATGACATTTGTGTTTTTTTTTGTAATTTTGTTAGCGTTTAGCCGCCGAAAATTCCAAGGGGAAATTTGTTGATGCGTGGGTGCGTTTCGTCTTATCAGCTGTGTTGATTTTATGGTCAACGCCCTCATTGGACACATATGGGTATTCATTATCCGACCCGCGTTTACGCTTAGCTGCAGTTGATTTTGTAGCCCCGGAATTTTTTCGGTTGACGTAGATAAGGCAGGGCGCTTTGCAGGGCTGGGAGTTGGTTTTAGCTTCCACCTCATCTTTGCCGTCGTCTTTGCTGTTCCCTCTGCTGGGTAAACAGCCGATGAAATCATGTCATCACTTTTCCGTTTTTTGTCGAGCGGGGCGCTCGTTTTTTTCCATAACGTGATTTCATCGTGTTTTTATTTATTGTAAATTAAAGAAAAGGAAAAACAGGAAAAAAAAAAAACGGTTCGGCCTCTGATACCGTGGTTGGGGAGTACTTGCGCTGGGCTAATTGGTGTCTACCAAACGCTATGTCTAGGTACAAACGTAAACTTTATTCCACAGTTTAATTTTGCTTGGTAGCTGAAGTACTTCTCATAGCGACGAAAGTCAGTGAACGACTGATAACGCCAATTCAACTTCCAACGCAAATGGCGGGTTCACCAAGTAACTAATTTCAATATTAAGAACTGCTTAAGTTCTACGGGACGTAGATTTTTAAAGGGGGAGGGGTTAACACGGCATACAACGTAGCGGAGTATCATTGGATAATACGCGAACAGTGCGGCAAATAAAAGAATTAAAATGTATTATATAATCGTGTTTTTTTTTCCATCGCACAAGTTGAGCCGATTAATGCAAGTAGGCGTTTGGTTTTTTTAATACAGGATTTAAAATCCTTAACTGTTATTATACCCTTAAAACGTTTGCACACAGCGCGGGCGAAGCAAACCTAAGGAGGAAGAAAAGAGCGGTACCGATGTACATTGGTCCTAAATATTTGCAAGTTATAACGTCTAAGAAATAGAGAGCTCGACAGAGCATGTGTTATGGTTAAAAATTTGAAGGGCTGGGATGCTACTTGTGAATATAAGAAGCAGAGACTACTGTCGGCAGCAGAGGAATATATTGGATTAGGAATAGCAGACAAGAGATCATTGATGAAAATTAAAAAGCGTGTCAGAGACTGAAGGGAGCCTTGGGGCACGCCAGTATTTACGAGTATTTTGTGTATATCAGACTTGAAACTACGATGAAATTTAATTGAACTAATCCATTGAAGAGGAGAGTCGTCTATCCCAAATGCACACAATTTCGACACGGCTGATACCAGACGCTTTCAAATGCCTAGTACGCTTTAGTTTCATCTTTCGGCGAGACATGCCATCAAATCACCAGTGGACCTGTTGCTACGAAAACAGTACTGCAGGTCACTAAGAAGTTGTCGTATTTCGAGATATTTTATGAGATGACGGTTTATCAGCGCTTCCATGACCTTATGAGGGGAGAGAAAGAGATTTGCCCTGTTTTTAGAGACGGGCTGGCAAATGCTGTTTTCCATCTGCTCGGAAAAAGTCCTAAAGAGTAGGGTTGATAAAAAAGCTTGAGCAGTGGTTTTGCGAGCGTTTAATAACACCTCTTCAAAAGAAGTGAGATATACCGCCTGTGTTTTTGTATGTTAAGATCGTTGAGTACTCTTGGTACTACAAGAGTGCAGATGTGGATTCGTCCCATTGAAGATTCGGCACACTCAAGTGTAGTCGGAGACAAAGCCAAATCTGGAATTTATTTGAACTGACGGCAAAGTGTGCAGGAAGCAGATTATTCTTGTCCAATGAGCTGGCAGCTGGAATTGCATTATAAATGAGCGTTCTAATGGAGGATGAAGCAGAATTTCTAATGTTTTTGACGAACGACCAAAAATGTTTACTACCTTATTCCAAAGGTAGTAGTATTTTTTGCCTACATTTTTGCTCGTATTAAAATTGCACACGTTTAAGAAAAACATTGCAGCCATTTCTGGCTCCTTCTTTTGTTGAACTTTTCTTGGTCTTGGTCTTGAAGAAACGAAAAAACATTTCCCTAACACTGACTGACTTACAGCTCGAGCCGTATCATGCCCTTTCTTTTGCTTTGATACTCTTCTCCGATGAGGGATAAAGGATCTTATTCCAAAGGGAATAGTTATATCAGCAGCGGCTTTTACGTCGTTATCGAGGAAACATAATGATCAGTTTTAATTCCTAGAGAAAGTGTTGGGTTCGCTCCAATTGCCGTACGGTTTTTTGGAAATCTTTTCTCTGACTGTGTGGTTGGTGTACGAGGAATTGGCTGCTATGATACAGTGTTCCGACGAGCCTAGAGGATGGTACAATACTTATCAGGGTAATAAGAAATATTAAAATCGCCGTAATAACGATTTTAGTATGAGAATATAGGGATACAATTCTTTGTGTGGAGTCCAACAACGCATCAATCTCGTTAAAGGTCAATTTCTGTCCAGATGCAGGCTTCTGAAAATAAAACAATAGTGGATAATTTGATTATGGAGATGGAATTTTAACCACTACATTGTTGTGGAATTTGGTAAGCTACATCACAACCCGCGTAAATGACGAGACCGCGGTGAGAAAAGAATGATGGCACTATTTCGTAGCCAGGTAGCTACAGATGAGAGTGATCTGAGAAGTGTGGACGAGGATCTTCCTGTGTTGCACCAAGTGCCAAAGCAGTTGATCTGTATTTACGGACCTGGACGTGCACAGAATAATAATTTATTTTTATCCCACTAATATATGCGTGTGCACTTGTCTATGGTCAGCTCTGTACTCTGCACACTGGCTAGGTTTTGCGTACCTTATGATCACTTTACAAGGCAAATTATTTTGGATCACCTCATCACTAGCAAATTTCCCATTGCTTTGGCATTTAAGTGATCCAATGAGTTTTGTTAAGTCGGATGGAATCTGGTAATCTCTTGCTGGTATTTCTAACGAACGTGGCTTATTCATTCTAAATGGATAAATGGAGCTAAATACAATAAATTCAACAAATTTGGGGAAAAGTTCAATTTTATTTCGGGAAAATGATTTTTCAGAAAGGCGAAAGATTAAAGACGGCGCAATCTCCTGCCGTCTTGATGTTTGAAAATTTTATTTCTTTTTCTCTTGAAAATTTCAAGATATTCGAAACTTCTGCACTACTATATTTGCGTGGTAGTTGCCTTCTATGTTTAGCCTACCAATTCACGGTTTCTACTCCTAATAAATATAATAATTGATAATGGGTTAATTCACTTTGTGAATATTTCGTATGTGATGACATAACAAAACACTTGATCAATAGCTCCAAGTAATTTAATAGTAGAAAATCACACCTTTTGACAACATTTTTATGTTATTCACATTTTATATTCCAACGTTTTAAAAGTAGCGGTTTCAACTCTATATATGAATACAACTGGAATATAGACCTGCATATTAAAAAAAAGATTAACTCTTGTTTTGATTTTTTCTAAAATTTAAGCGCTAAATTTTTAATATTCATAATATACCTTCTTACTAAGAGTATTGAAATCATTAAGTTATAATTTGTTTGACAATTAAGTAAATCAAATTTTCTTTCTTATTAAAATATACAATATATCGTATATCATACACGGATTAACAAAAACCTGAATTCCACTGAGTTATCTTTCTACAAAATCTATCTGTTTTTGTAATAAAAAAATTAGAATCTAATAAAGAGTTATGGATGAACTATTGTACATAGTAAAGAAACAAATCCGGAAAATGCAATAGAAAAAATCGAAAGCCAGGGATGCAAACGGAGCTACACTTGTTTTCGTGCGGAATTGTCAGATTTATTCCCGATAAGTAAATAAACGTGTTCGTTAAATAAATCTTGCATGGCATTAAATAATAATGAGCTTTGGTTTACTCCAGTAGAGTTTCGACTTTTTGTTTCCTATTAATATCATATAATACTTACTTCTGTCAAATAATTTTTTTCCCATCCAATAATACGATGGAGAGATCTTTCACGTTGTAATGTTTCCCTGCACTAACAAACATGAAAGTCAGGGCCCTATATTTTTCTATGTTATTATTTCTTAGATAATTTTTTTGTCATAACAATAATCACAGGAATTGAGATTGAATCAAAAGCCTTTATTAATTATGTAAAATGATTTATGCGATTTTCTCGTCTATTTTTGACGAAACGTAGCCTGTCGATTGTATAACGGAATCTAAACACCAACACTATTGCACACCCTCCAAAAAGTATTCAAGTGGCATCAAATCGGGCAATCTCGGTGCCTACTT
This sequence comes from Volucella zonaria, assembly GCA_963966105.1. Taxonomy (NCBI): domain Eukaryota; kingdom Metazoa; phylum Arthropoda; class Insecta; order Diptera; family Syrphidae; genus Volucella; species Volucella zonaria. The sequence continues at coordinate 34,484,350 of OZ014533.1, read as the reverse complement.
TGCGATATAATGCTGTCGTTATTAAGTCCTCAGTAAGTCAATGGTTTAATGACACGAAATGCCTTCCTGCTAGAATTACTATCGTCCGGATCAATATCGCAGATCGTTGCCTGGTAACATTGGCTGTTGAATGTAACGTAAGCTATGCAGTCATTTTTGAAAAAAAAATAAAGAACCGATGATGTAGGACGGTGACTACTGCATTTTTATGAATCTTATTGGATCTCGCAACTCGACGAATAGCGATCTCAGTTGGTCGATAATAAGATCCAAAAGGCTTACGTAATCTTCAATCTTCTTTACGATATGTGAATTAAAACTTTCAAAATAAGTTTGAATGATACAGAAGCGTCTTTCTGGTGTAAGTTGAGGATTTGTTAAACAATACACAAATAGGCAGAATATTAAAATAAGAAAACAGAAGTAGTCCGAGTATATATTGGTATTCTAGAAGATTATTGCAGATTTGAATAAACTTTCCGGTAGGAAGAAAACTATAGTTGCACACTATAAAACAGAATGTTTCCAGTTTTATCTGAGAAATTAAAATAACATTCCTTGTCCTACTGTTCTTTAAGAAAATTAACCTCAACGCTCAAATTTTCATATCCCTGAACCCAAGGTTTCACCAATAAACGTATTCGTTTTTCTCCATTTCTTTTCTAGGTTACACAATTTCAACAGCATTCTCCATTTGAATATACATATGTACATATGTGAACAAGAACATTTATAACATTTCAAATAATAAAAAGAAATATTTAATCATTGAACAAAGAACTTTGAGATAGAAACTGATTCTCCAAAGACGCCCTTAAATAAATTGCGTTACCGACTACCCAATGCTTGTTAATAATTATACGCTTTTCAGTTGTTATAATTTCTGCCCAGCTGTATCGGCATGCATTCTCCACTCATAACTTTAGAATTGCAACCATATTCGACCGAACGTCCTCGGATAACTACTTACTCACACACAGCTCTGTTTATTAGGATTTTCAAAAAACGTGACATTCTGAACAACTTAATACAATATTTATTTAAACTAAACGAGACTGCAAAGCAGTTGGACTTGCTGCTCTCTACATTTGACCTAAGCAGAGCTAGAAACGTATAATGTGTCTCCTATTTGTGAAACACTCACATATCGAAGGGCAAGTCAACATCATTGCAGAAACTGGAATATTTGGCCAATAACCTGCTCCACTCCTATTAAATGATTTTGCAGGGGTTATAGAGGGGATTAAGTTGGTTTTCTCAAAAGCAATTTTCAAATTATAATTGTAGCAATTTAAAAGCTTATTTTTACTTTGCTTTGCTGCTTTAGACATGCCTAAGTCAATTTGAAACGAAAAAAAAAACCTTAAAAATGAGACAAGCGGTTTGTGTAAAATCAGAATAGTTTTTTGCAGCAACGGGTTTGTGTAGTGTATTGTATGGCGAATTTTGTTCAATACGTGCGGGAGAATTCACAGAGTGCGCACGATAACCATGAATAGAAATAGCGGAAGTAGGCACTTCTAGATTGGATGCCTACTTGGCGTCTGCTGAAATGTAATGGATATAAGAAAATGATTCTAAAACTGAAAGAAACCTGAACGCGGTGAGCGAAAAAGTCAATGTGTTTGGAACAAGGTACCCACTGGATATCTAGAAAAATAAAAGAGTGGAAAATCTGGAGCCGGAGCAGAATACGTTTTTGAGCCTTCGCCATGATTTTTTGATTCGTTAGAATTCTTTGATAATCAAGAGGATAGTCTAGAAGGAAGATGCTTAATCACAGACAAGGAGAACGAATTTTTGGAACTGGTAAGTAACCAAATTCCGTTGAAGTTTTTTTTTATTATAATTAAATAGGTGTATTTCAATGTTACATTTTAAAATTTTGTTCATCTTCAGAATAACAATAATCACAGAATTTAGTTCTCACATATTTTATCGATATATTATTCCCGGCATGGGCATCGTTTATTTGCACATTGTTGATATCTTCTCCCACCAAACCATTTCTGGAGTAAAAAAAAACATATTGCTGCAATGTATTGAATTCAAATATAATGTGCAATAAACTTGTTATTTACTTACTTACTTTAATATTGTCTTTTAACACTGATATAATTGCTTTGAAGGTTTCCATAACATTCTTATTATTGTTTGTCATGTTAATGTTAGGTGCTCAAATGGTTGCCCGCTTGCAAGGAAACGCAATGTTATAGATAGCCGCTCACTGAGAGAAATAGGTTCTGTTAGTAGTATTATTTATTCCATAATATCATAATTGGGTTTAATTTTTGTAGCAATTCCATGAAGTTGGCTTTTTGTTGTTTTCTATCCAACTACTCATATTACATCAGTTTTTGTTGAGTAAGGAAATTCATGTCTGTGCAAAAGCGTAAGAAGTCAAATTACAACAGTTGGTCTTATTTTTCTTTGAAGAAAATATTTCTAAATGGTTTTTAAACTTTAAATTTTATGTTAAATTTTCAGAAAAATATACAAAGTTTATGGTGCCTTAAGGTGAAGTGGTAAAGGCCCAATCTGCCCAATCTCGAAATTTGAAGTTGTCGTTTCCACAAAGTGACTTACAACCATATTTCGAGACATAAAATCATATACGTACGTATGTAGATGTTTTATTTCATCAGATAGGTATACATCAAAAGTCTCATAAGATTTTATGTATTACAAGTTGAGTACTCGTGGCTCAAATAGTAAAATATCGACTCCCAGATCGGAAGTGTCGGCATTCCATTCTGAACCAGATTCGAAAAAAGCGCTCTGTGCAAATGAAATATAAGTAATTGTTGAAATTTAGGCTATTCATAAGATTTCACAATACAAAAAAAATCATAACCAAAATGTTTTTCCACAAAAAAAATAAATCATATGTAGGTAGTCAACCAAGTATATAATTATTTTATTTAACACCTTACTTACTTATATTACTATATTTTAATGTGTTAAATCTAAATGTATATTATTATAATTTATGTCAATATAAATATCCCACACTTTCTATTTTTCGTTTTTCCCTTGTGCTATTTTTGGAAATACAAAAATTAGGACTTTAAAGCATACACAATACACATGTATATTAAAAAATTGTTTTTATTTTGAATTGTTGTTGACTATGATATACCTATATGTATCGAAAAAAAAGAAGAACTGGAAACGGAATATATGTAGTGTTAGAAGAAAATTTTTCACCACTGCCAGTAAACCTATTTAAGAAGAACTTATCAAACGAGTGTAAATTTAGATAACATTTGGTTCTTTAAAACAAATCCTCACTGAGATATATAAAAAAATTATAAAAAATAAATTATCTTAATGAAATACGAAGTTCATTCACTTTAAAAGTGAGATTCCAAGCTGATTTATTCTGGAGCACCCCAGATGTCTTTAAGTGCTACTTGTGGATATATTCAAATATTATACTTTTAAAAAGGTGTAACATCCTATATCCTCCACATAATTCAAATGCCACTTAATTTATATATGCCCCTAACTCTTAATTTGACCCTAGAGTTGTTATGCTTTCCCCTCATAATTTTTCAAATTGAGATTTGTCCTTGAATATCAGTTGATTTATGAAGTGTAATATTATATTTTTGGCATTCTTAAGACAACGGAATTATCGAAAATCAAACAATTGTATAATTGGGTAATATTAAGGAAATTTTACATTAATTTTACAATCTTAAAATACTCACATCTTACACTTAAGTAGTATCCTATGCTGGAGTATTGAAAATTTAAGTGGCGTGAAGTACACTTGTACCACCCAGAATGCTCTCTGCGTATTGATGTAAAATTCAGAAAACCATCTCCTGTCTGTACCACCTGTAAGATTTAAAAAAATGGAACAATAAAAACGATGCGTTTCAAATATCATCTTTATTGAATCCATAAACTGCCCAAATAAATTATGTAAAATACATGCATATATACAGTTTATCAAGAAAATGTTTAAGTACACAATGTAAAAAAAGGGCGTTCTACTTTTACGTAACAAATAAAGTCACTTCTAGTAATTTTATTTAATATTCGTTTCTGAATTTGCAATAATTCATATTTTAAAAATCCAATGGCATACAAGGAGTACTTAATTTCAGTTAGTAACAACAGAAAAAACAACAAGAAATAAAGAAGGACGAGAACTGTGATGAAAGTGTTTACACATTTTCCAATTTCCACTTTTGCAGCGTACGAGGGTGTATGATGGTGCTATTATATTGCTTTTTGCTTTATTTTCTTATTTGCGAGAGACAGATAGCCATTTACAACATTGGAATGGGAAAACTTTTCATTTCAACAAATTTTTATTTTGGTTTAGTACATTCTTCGAATTTTCTCAGCTGTTCATGTTATATTAATGATTTTGAGAAAAATGTCAAGATCGTAGCTTAAATGATTTACCATTTGTTTTAGACAAATGTAAAGTGCAGCTAAAAATTCAGATGGTTATAAAAAAGATCAACATTGTCGCAGATTTATTCCTCGTGAAAACCAAAAACAGCTTCCAATTAATTAGTTCAAGTAACTATGACGAGAAAAAAAATAAATATTTTTCATATAGTAGATACTAGTGTCTATAAAAAAACTTAATTCAAAATTAAAAAAATTGGAAAGTTATAGTATCATTAATTAAGTGTAGAGAGTTGATGCTGACCGTGTATATTCAGGTTTTCTCAAAATGATTTTTTTTTTAAATAATCCAAATTATAGCTTGTATCCTTATACGAGTAGTCCAGTCCGGAGTTTTCGTTTTTATTTACAAAATTGTTGCCTTTGTTTTAAATAATTTTTTTTTATTCGATTGGTGGCACAATTTGAAGTATACCCGCTATTCTAAGATCCTTAGAAAAATGAGGGTAAGCGCTAACAATCAGATTTTCAGTTAAGTTTGGGTCATAATTAAACCATGCATTCTATTTTTCTTCTGTTCAGCACACAGAGCATATTTCCATGCAATACTGCAAATGTGCCAAATCTGACATGTAAACTAAATAAGAAGTTAGATTAGTATATAGTCATAGTTTCGAATTTTCTCATGAATAATTTGAAATAAGTCTCATCACAGCAACCTAAAAGTTTCGGTGAGATTGCTTCCGACTGATAGAGCGTACTCCAACGTCATTCCAGACATGACTTTGTATAGCTCGTCTCTAAAGATGCTGTATGTGACCTTAAATCGATAAAAACATTGTGGTTTCGGCGGAGACACCTTGGGTTTGCTCTAGTATGTCTTATAGTGTAAATACATATTTGGTCAATCGTGGACCTACTCGGCTTAAAACCGAACTGATATTGATTTCAAGCCTTAGCATAATGAAGCAAATATAATATAATTTTGTAATATAAATTTGGTCAAAGTATTCGTAACGTCCATTCTTATCTGCAATTTTTCAAATAACAGAAAATAGTAAAAACAAATTTTTTTTTGGCCCGCAGCATTGACTTGACCCCCAATAAATAATAAGGAAGTAAATACAAGTTAATATGAATGTATTTACGAGTATTCCCTATATCTAATAACAAAATAGTAAAGAGCTCAAAAACGAACTTGAAAAACAATACTGCAAGCAAATTTCATTCTTTAACATATATATTTCTATACTTACAGCTGTATCGCTGTCATCCTTTTGCCATCTAGGTGTACTCGGTGGGTTAGAATCAACATCACATTTTAAAGAAACTTCAATGCCTTCTCGCAAAGGGTAACCAAATCCTGGTGTTCGCGATATAGCAAATGAAGGTGTATCTAAAATCAAGTAATAATATATGCGTTCAGTTTACTGAATTCTTTGGTTTTTTTTTAGATTGTATTTAGGAATTTATTTATATTAAAATAACTTGAATATGCCTAATATTGTTAGTTTTTTTGTATGTGACATAACCTTCAACCGATTTATCATCTCTAAAGTTTTCTTCCAACCTTGTTACTATCTAATGCTGATTGCACTTTTCCAGTTTCCAGTTTGCAAATTTTAACCAATTTCTTTCTCGTAATTTTTTGAAGTGCTCTTTACACAGAAGAGGCTACCTGGGTATTTTAAAGTGTTACAGGGCGGATTTAAAAAAATATCTTGTATATTCCATTCATTTATTATGTTTTAAGTGACAAACACGAGTATTTGCGGATATCAGGAAAACACACAACCAAACTTCTAATTAAATACATTCGTCCAGCATGTACATGAAGAGTTAAGCGTTTACGTTTACAGCTAATGAGTTTCGCTGAATTTTATTGTCTTGGTCAGACTCAAAGAAGCATATCTAAAAGTAAACCTAGAAACAACACATTTCATGCAAACTGAAGTGGAGTTTCTGGGATACGTAATAACTTCTGACGGGATTAGCAAAATACTAAAAAGGTTGATTGGATCGAAGAAATCAAGCCCCCTGAGAATCTTAAATAACTCAAATCAATCCAAGGTTTGACATCTTATTATGGTAAATTTATCCGCGACTATGCGAAGATAGTGAACTTTTCGAGTCAAGACGAAAAAATCAATTCGTATTCCAATCAATTTGAATGGAGAAGCACTTAGAGCCTTTAATGATTTTAAAATCCGATTAACATCTGCAGAAATCCTAGCCTACTCTGATTTTCAAAAGCCATTTAATCTAATGACTGACACCTGGATAGGCGCAATTTTATCCCAAGACGAGGGCGAAAACAATAGACCAATTGCATATATCTTAAGGACTTTCGATAAGACCGACGGGAATTATGCAATCAACGAAAAAGAAATGTTGGCTATCGTTTGGGCCCCTGATAATTTACGATCATACCTATACGGTTCTACAAAGATCACCACCACCGCTAACCTTCGCGTTGGGCAATAGCAACTTCAACGCTAAACTGAAGAGATAGAAAGCTCGCATAGAAGACAGCTATGATATGATTTAAAAACCAGGTAAACCAAATTTGATGTCGGACGCTCTTTCCAGACTAAAAACCCTCAATAGCGGTTGCCCACCAATACCTCAATAAAATACCATGAGGGATTCCTTAACGTAATCAGTCGAGGATGGTGGTTCTGGTACTGACAGCCGCAGAGAATGGTTCCTGTGCGGAAGCGATTGAAGCTGATAATAAATCTACTGATTCTGCTAGTGAGACTGTTAATAGTACAAGGCAAAACTCTTAAGATTTAATACCACATGTGGAAATACCACTCAATGTATTTCGTAACCAAATCATTATAAAAATTGGGAAGGGCCTGGAAATCAAAGAGCAGCCACTTCTTCAGACATTACTCCGCTTTTGAAAAATTAGAAAAAGAGCAATTAATTAAAATTTTAAAATCCAATCTTAGTCCTAATACCATCAATGGTATACCTGAAACTCATATAGGGCTCTTGAAGGAGGTATATCTCGAGACCTTTAAACATGACAAAATTAGGTTGATGCAAAAAATAATAAAACGTTAGAAGCGAATCAGCAATAAACACAGGAGAGCAAGCAGGAATGCGGGAGAAAACAAAGAACAAATCCTAGAGAAGTATTATTTCCCGAGGATGATCAGTCCTATAACGCAGTACACTAAACCGGTGAAACCTGCCTCGCAAACAAGTATGACAGGCATCCAGTAACTCCGCAACTCCAAAAGCCTCCTGTGCCTACTTATCCTTACCGAGATATTGGAGATCCAGAACGAAAAGTTTATGAGCTGTATCGACAAATTCTCCAAATTTGTAAAGTTCTTTCACATAAAAAACAAGATCTCGATATACCTAAGAAACAAGTTCGCTAAAATATTGCATCACTTTACCGTTCCGAAAGTGATAGTCACTAATAATAAACGAAGTTTCCTCAGTCCTATTGTAATGAACTTAGTGAAGATGCTGGACATACAGACGTATCAAAAACCAGAAAACCGAAATGAAGTAAATCTACAATCCTGGAAATTTACTAATGTCTAAGACCAGAATACAAGGACTTCAATTTGAGTGAACTGTTGCATATTTCAGTAGACAGGTATAATACCACAATGATGAGCTAAAAGCCGTCCGATGTCTACTTTCCGAACTTCCAGAATCTAGTAAACTTCCAAATTAAAGCTAATAGCGACCTTAGAACTAACTACAGATAAAACTGGAATTGGCCAATAAATAGGGAAATACTAAGAATGCCGCACCTAAAAAGTTCAAAAAAGGTAGTACAATTTTCACCCCGTATAAAAGAATCCAAGAATCAATTAAGGATGGTAAGGCCTGGATTATGGACATTTTAAGCTAATACCATGATCAACCTACAGAAGCTTAAAGATCTACTGATAACAATGGCTGACCTCGTTTACAGCGAAATATCCAAGCAGGAAACAAAAATCTGAAGCTGAACCAAAGTTGAACTATATCTAGCTCAGATTAGCGAATGCATCAATCTACTAAAGGAAAGACCGATGCAAGATGCAAAAAGATGCAATCAATTAGATCATGATCATCAAAGAAGAAATCAATGCAGCGGTAAGACCGTGTCGAATGGCAAAGAACGGCATCATCAATACAAATCTACATAGTAGACAGGAAAGATGGCAACAGGGTGATTAACAAGCTCAAGACGCTGCTCGAAATAATGTTCTGTATGTCATGTCTATCCACATGCTGAGCAAGACCCAGTAAAATTTCAAGAGCAACGATTTTAATGGAAGGCTGGTCAATCTACCAATCTGACCGAATATTGGTGAACCACGAATTGGCATATGGTGTTGTCATAAAATGCCTCACTATAAGTAATTTAACTGCCTGCGTACAAAATGCCCTGAAGGAAGTCAATGAAGATCAATGCAGTGCTCGGCTATTAAAAGAAGGACAAGCATCCTGCTTACACCGCACCAATACTGTCGAAATGGTCGAACTTTTGAAGGAAGACACAATTTTCCTTACGAATTTTAAAAGCCCAAATCACAACCGATGAGTAGAACTTAACTCGAACTTATATAATTCAAATTAACAACGAAACAGTGCAGCTTAACAACCGTAAATTTTCAAGTTTCGAGGCAACATCCCTTCAAGTCCTACCATCAGTACTTACCAACGTATCCACATCGAACATGTTCATGGGATCAGTCTAAGCAACATTAAATGACTGAGCAATATTACCAATGGGATCAAACTATCTACAGCCGTGGGTATAACAATCTTCCTGGCAATTGTTGAAGCAGCTGCGATTGTCTGGTGTAAAATTACGGGACGTAGTTTCTTAAAGGCAGAGAAGTTAAGTTAACGTACGGCGATTCCACAAGTTGAAAGACGAGAAGTCATCTTGACTTCACACATGCACTTGTGGACATATCGTTTCACCACCAATGGTGGTACGTTAACTGTACCAAATCAGCGTTACTAGAAGCTTTGTTATTTGTTATTTGTTATTTGCTGTTATTTAAGTTCTACCCACCAGAAAGCCGTGTTGATTTGGATTATAGTGAAAGAATACCAGATAATAAAATATGAATACTTTCGAAGAGCTCTTCCAAAAACATAAGACAGTGCCTTTTGGAGAAGAGGGTGTGCCAAAAAATCACACACTTTTTCCAAACGATGACAGACCATCAGGTCAGGTGGAATATTAATCTTTACATTTTCTCCTCGTCGAGTTGTAGAGGCTAAGTGAGGTCAATGACTCTCGAGAAGTTCTCTGAATGAGTACTGAAACTAAAGGCTGCTCAACTCCTCACCTCAACACTCCTTCCTCCGTTCTGGCGGATCAAGCTGTCATACGACCAGTGCCAAGAATCAGAATGGCGGAGGGCCCAGTCTCTTTAAAAGCAGCTCAGCCGTGAATGGAATATGTGAATGCTTGGCGTCCTCCGGATTACTTAGACTTGTCTATATATAGCGGATCTCTCTACAGATAGACCTCCTGTGATCCCCTATGGAATCTAAGATTTAAAAAACAAAATTTGTGACCGGTAATTTTTCAATACCGGACGGTGGTTACACCGAGTGCCGGCAGGATTCCTGCAATGCCTGCAAATGCAACGAGCCAAACCCAAAACTCTCAAGGAGTTGCAACACTGTGGCAATCCATGGTCCTACCACTTCTTCCACCCGTTGGAGCAGCAAGTTTGTGGCAGTCCACGGTCTTCCTGCTGCTAACAAAACTCCTCCCTCAAAGCTGCGTTGGCAAGTTCCATAAATTCTCAAAATTTTAAATATTTATCAATATGTTTATGCTTTATATTTATGTTTAATTGAGACTTACTTTCGAATCAATACATTTGTTTATGTAAAGCATTTGTTTATGAAGAGCTAAAACTATGATTGTCTGGCTTTAAAGGAAAAAAAATAACAATTAAACTCGGGTTTAATTCGGCGATTCATGTAAATAGGCTTATACACATAATTGTAAAGTATACGCTTGCTCACGGTATTTTAAATCGACATTGCTTCAAGCGGCACTTCAAAACTAAACAAAATTATAAATTCTTAAGTCAGTAGCATAAATTATATAAATTCTTAACAATAATAAGTATATACCTATATACATATTTATTCACTTAAGCTTCTGATCCGCATAAAGTTACTCGTATATACCATATGATACTGTGATATCCATTAAATGTGAACAGCGTCATCTACCCGTACATTTTAATAGAAGAAGATTCCCTTACTTGAATAGCAAAAGACTCAACCATTGGTGAATGGAGAATCGAATCGAATTTACTAGCAAAATGGAACTTTTTACAGACACTGGATGGCACAGATTGTTTTCGAAATGTGGCATCACTTATCTGTGTCATGTTTTTACTTCCCACTAGTCAGCAGCACCATCGCCAGAAAATGACAGCTTGATTTTCACTCAGTCAACTTTCCGACAATCTGTTACTACCCATCTTTTGTATTTCGGTAATTCTCTAAATAATAAAGTGTTTAATTAGATAGAACAACAATTGTTTCATTGTGGCTCACAACTACCAGCCACAGAAATATTGCATTGAAGTATAAATATCAGTATCCCCAAGGTATGAAAGTCAGTTCATCAGTCGATTTTTTTTTTTTTTTTATAATGAGAGCGCGCTCAAGGGGTTTTTGTTCCCTTAAAATGTTCGTATACAGCGCGGACGAAGGAAATTTAGAGAGGAAGAAAAAACAGGCACCTATGTACATTGTTTTTAAACGTTTGGGCAGGGCATTCCATAAGCGAATTGTACGGCTGAAAGAATCACGATATTTTAGAGTACGTCCGAAAATGGGCTTGAGGGTATACTGATGAGTATTCATAGCGAGGCGGGTGTTACGGTTGAAAGTTTGAATAGGCGGAATGCTACTGGCGATTTCAATGGAACATTGGTGGTGGAAATAGCGATAAAACAAAGTGAGACAGGAGACATTACGTCGGTTTTCGAGGGTGTCAATAGTTGACTGATATTAGTATCACCTATGAGTTTTATCGCACGGTTTTGAATCCTATCTAACAGGTGCAGAGATGTTTTGGGCGCACCCGACCAGATGTGAGAATTGTACTCCAATTTCGGGCGGATAAATGCCTTATACATATACTGAAGCCAGATCAGAGGGGGCGAAATATTTCTTACATCGCTTGGGGAAACCTAGCATTTTTGACGACATCGAATATGTGGTCATTCCAACGTAAGTTGGCACTGACACACATATCGGGAATAAAAAGTTTATCGGTTTCGACGATGCAAGTGCCATTTATGGATAATGGCTGGGTATTTGAATTTCGCTTTAATGACAGCAGACAGCATTGAGTTTTGGAAGCATTAAATTCTACTCGATTAATAGTTCCCAAATTGGTTATGATGTTAATATCGGAATTTAATGAGCTTAACATACGCTGCCGTTCTTGTTCTACAGCCAAAGAGCAAGAGCGTGAGTCCGGGAGAGAATATGAAAAGCAGAGATTACTGTCATCAGCAAAGGAATATATTGGATTAGAAGTAGCAGACAAGAGATCATTAATGAAAATTAAAAAGATTGTCGGAGATAGAACGGAGCCCTGGGGCACACCAGCATATCAGACTTGAAACCATGCAAAACAACTTGAATTGAACGTTCCGAAAGGTAATTTTTAATCCATTGAAGAAGAGAGTCGTCGATCGCAAAAGCACGCATTTTCGACAAAAGAGCCTGATGCCAAACTCAAGTGCAACTATCTTCCTTTCGCCAGATTGATGTACGCTTTGGTTACACTTTTCGGTGAGACATGCCATCAAATCACCAGTGGACCTGTTGCTACGAAAACCATATTGCCGGTCATTGAGAAGTTTTCGTGTTTCGAGTTATTTCATGAGCTGACGGTTTACCAACGTTTCCATGACCTTGGAAACAAATGACGTAAGTGCAATGGGTCTGTAGGAGGAGAGAACAGAAGATTCGCATTTTTTAGGGATGGGCTGAACAAATGCTGTTTTCTGTCTGTTCGGAAAGAGTCCTTAAGAGTAGGATTGAGAAAAAAGCTTGCGCAGTGGTTTTGCCAGCGAGGAAGAACACCTATTCAGAAGAAAGAGAGATATACCATCTGGACCAGCGGATTTATGCATGTTGAGATCTTTAAGTACTCTTGCTACTACACTAGTGCGAAAGTGGATTCGTCCCATTATAGATTCGACGCACTCAAGTGTAGGCGGGGACAAAGCACAGTCTGGGAGTGTTGAGCTAGCCGCAAAGTGTGCGGCAAGCAGATTGGCCTTGTCCAAAGAGCTGACAGCTGGAATGTCATTAAAAATGAGCGTTGGGATGGAGGATGAGGCAGATTTTCTAATGTTTTTGACGAACGACCAAATATTTTTACTGCCTTTGGGACATTGCAGTATTTTTTGTCTCAGTTTTTGGTCGTGTTGGAATTTCACGCGCTTAAGAAAGGCGTTCCTGGCTCGTTTGAACTTTTTCGGTTTTCCTCTGTCGAGTTGGCCTTCTAGGACCGAAAAAACAATTCTCTAACCCTGACAGTCTCTTTACAGCTAGAGTCGTACCATGCCTTTTCTTTTGGTTTGATACCTTTCATCCGATGAGGGATAAAGCATCTCATTCCAAAGAGAACAGTTTCAGTGATCATGTTAGCAGCGGCATCCACGTCGTTATCGAGGAAACATAACGACCAGTTAAAATTGCTAAACAAGTTGTTAAGTCCGCCATACGGTTCTTTTAGAAATCTTTTCAATAAGTGTGTGGTGGGTGTACGAGAATTTAGCTGATATGAAACAAAGATCCGACGAGCCTAGAGGGGAGAGCACATCAACGCAGGACTTGTCAGGGTGAGAAGTTAAAAAGAAGTCCAGGGTGTTGGCGGTATGACTATCAACGTCTGGTATTCGAGTGGGCTCATTTACAAGTTGGATTAAGTTATTTTCCGCAGCAGAGATCTCAACACACCGTCCTTCGGGTGTTGTCTGTCCAGAATGTCGAAGCCAACCAGAATTGTGTATATTGAAATCGCCCGTAATCACGATTTCAGTAAGGGGATACAGGGATACAATTCTTTGAATGGAGTCAGACAGCGCATCAAACTCGTGAAAGGTCGAGTTGCTGTCCAGTTTGGGGCCTCTGTAAATAAAGCAATAGTGGATAATTTGCTTTCGGAGATGGAATTTTAATCACATGAAATTGAATTCCGGATTGAAACGGGGACTACATTGTGGCGGAATTTGGTGAGCTACCTCATTACGCATATATGTAGACGACGAGACCACGATGAGGAAAGAATAGTGGCACTAGTTCGTACCCAGGTAGCTTCAGATCAGTGTGATCTGAGAGGTGTGGGCGGGGATCTACCTGTGTCTCAATAAGTGCCAAAACAGCTGGTCTGTACTTACAGACGTGGACGTACGCCGAAAAGTGATTACTTTTTAGCCCGCGTGTATTGGCTACGTCTACCCTGAATTCTCTGGTCATAATTACAAACAAACACAGTAAACACAAACACCGACGACACTAAAAAAAGCTGCGAAGAGAAAATTATGACGTTGGTTTACCCGAAACAAATTGCTGTAGGTGTTATGCCCTTACAACAATTTGAAACAGCGCACCAACAAAATTTTCACTTACAACCCGCTATCCATCAGTTGTTACATACACTCATTCATTGCCCGTACCGTATTATAAATACAGTAATGGCTGTGACCGAGTGCAACCAACAGTACTACGACCAGGAGTGGGAGAGGTGGAATACCCTCACTGTGTGATATTTTTATTTTTTAGTTGCGCTGCACGTTAATGTTTTTTTTTTTGAACACGCGCTCGGTGGTTTGGTTGTTTGGTTTTTTGTTTTTTGTTTTTGTTTTTTACACTGCGCGGGTTTTTGTTTTTGTGAATTAAGAGAAGTGATTAAGTAGTATAAGTAAAAGACAAGAAAAATATAAGTGGTTGAGATAAGCGATTAAATTGTGAATTGTAACTGTATTGCATAAAGCGATTGTATTGGAAGGAGTAAGTTCTATCACTTGTACCCATACAAACATTGACAGAAGTGGGATAGGACTTATTGTGTGTAAAAAAAAGAAGTGTTTTGGGATAGTTTGAAAAAGCTATAATGGGTCGAAAACTATTGCAGTTGACCCTCGTCAACTCGAATCCGAGTTGAACAAGACAAACCTCAGCGCCAGTGGAGGAGGAAAACGTGACTTGATGCTCCGACTTCAGAACGCTTTGAATAACGAGGGACATGATCTAGATACATACTCCTTTGACGTTGGCCAGGAAGAACAGATAAAAATGGACGAACAGAAGAACAGTCTTGACCAACAAAAGAAAATTCTGGAAGAACAAAAGAATACCCTTGAACAAAAGAAAAATCTAGACGAACAGAGGAACAGCATTGACCAAAAATTCGACGAGCAAAAGAATAGTAAAGAGCCGGTACGACGAAAAGGCTGCCTTCACTGGGCTTACAGGCAAATAGAGGGAAAAACCAGCATAAACGACTACCATGAAGTGGGTCAATCTTCCGGACGTCATTAGTCGGGAAATGCTTACTTCGAGGGGCAGAAGTCGGTCGCAGGATTCTTAGGCAAGACAATGCAATGAAAGTCTCCCAGTAGAAGTAGTCAGCCTTAAGGAGGCGAAAGAGCAGGCCGCAATTCAACTGATCAGGACTGAATGAGTAGAGGGTTGGAGTACAGACGAAATCCATTCCTCCCAACAGGCAGATAATGACATCGAACTAATATTGGCCTGGAAGGAACACGAGGACTCTATTTACTTAGCGCTAAATAAGATGTCGAGAATTGGTACAAAAAGTGCATAAAGCCTGCGGCTACCAAAGACCCAAGAGTAAAACCACAGGGACGAATGCAACAATATCATGCCGGAGCACCATTTGAACGTACAGCCATCGACATCGCTGGGCGGTTTCATGAAACATTTTATGGCAACCGATACACCCTCAGTAAGTGGTCGCAAATGTTTGTCATCCCAAGTCAAGAGGCTAAGACCATAGCAGAAGAGATGGAAATTTATATGTATGCTGGATAGCACAGATTGTTCTGGAAATATGTCATTGGAGTATGAATATAAGCATCCCCAAGGTATGCAAGTCAGTTCATCAGTTGAATTTGAAGTGTGAATTAGGTAGTGTGGTTTAAATAAAAGATAAGAAAAGTGTAAGTGACTGAGATAAGCGATTAAATTGTGAATTGTAACTGTATTGAATAAAGCGATTGTATTGAAAAAAGTAAGTTCTATCACTTATAGCCACACAAACATTTTTTTACAATAGTATTTATTTATGCATAAGCCATATGATTATAGAAAAAATTAAAAAGAAAAAAAGGTCTATAAGCTAACAAAAAATAGAGAAAAATTTATCCGTGTAAATTGAACGGGGAGGCTTTTTCATAAAAAGAAACTGAAAGGTTTCAGCTTGCATTTGGTCTCAGCATAGGAAAAGATCTCGGATTTAAAAGTTTAAATGGTAAAAGGTAATAATATTCCTCTACACTCTCTTTTTTTCAAATAGTTCAGTTTGGTACATACATATGTCATTATGGGTGTTATCTTAGTTTCGGAATTTAAGATTTTATTGGAAAAACATTTTTAAGCGGTCTTCCAAATTTATCAGACCAGAATCTTAAAATGTCACTTTCAAAAATCAGGAGCTTTTCTAATACAGTGGGCGATATTGTAAACCAAATACAAAACATATATGTTATGAAAGTCATGTACGTTAGCACATTTGTATTCGTTTGCAGTTGAGCAGTTGCTGAAGCACTGATGTGACTATCTTTGCTTTAAGTAATACTTTTTGGGCATGTTTGCTGAAAGTTGTTTGAGTCTTTTATATGTATAAGTTAATACCGAGGTGCTCGACTTCATCTTGTAGCGGAATTTTTCTTCCATTGATCTCTAGTTTCAAGGATTTACTATTTTTCACTGCAAGATAATCTGCTTTCCCACTTGCATTTCTGGAGCAGGTTAGGCCACATTTAGCAGTATTAATTTTCAACTTCCATGTTATAAAAGTCGGTAGTGTGTCTTTAATCTTATTGAACGCAACATGTAGTCGTTTCTCATTTGGTAATACTATACTATCATCTGCACCTGGGTCGTTTTGCGTTGGGTTACGGAAGGGAAAGTCGTGTATAGAAATATTAAATAACTTCGGTCGATTTTTGAGCCATGGGAATAGTCTGAGTACTCAGATCCTATGAACCAAAAAATGATACAAATTGACAACTTAGGAAAATTTAGACGAATAAGCTTATAAACTAAGCCCTTGTGGCATACAGAGTCAAAGGTTTTTCTAAACCTATGTCAAAATTTACCGCACATATCCAGTTTCTTAGGTTTTGAATAATTTTATTGTGTAGTACCAGTGAGGAATTTTCCATATAACCCTTTTGGAAACGAAACTAGTTACTTGGAATAATGATGGAGTCGAGGAAAAAAATAAAATGGACCAATAACATCGCTGAAAACGAATTGCCCACTATTCCCAAAGGGTTGAAAGACTCCTACTAACGCCAGGAGAAAACCGTACCGGTTCCAAAGGGCCCAAAATTAAAAGCGCCAAAACCCCCGGGCCTTCCAACAACACGCCTCTTTAACGAGCGCGGTGATCGATAAAAACGACGCCGGCAGATCAGTTTCACTTGAGCGATGGCAGCTGGACAAGTTAAAGCTATCGGGCAGGTTTTTGACCATCATGCGGGAAAACCCCGGACCACCTCCCATCAAAAGTGATGCTGGCTGGTACCAAGATCAAGTCAAGCTTATCGCTTGTGCCGATCAAAGATATCTCGATCTATATACAAAAGCGGTAGGTGGATTAGGAGAGGTCTGGCCGGATGCAAAACTCCAAGTTGTGGCTGAGGAAGATATCCCTAGTGCATCTAGAACCCGCACCAAGATCCCAGCTGAACCACGATGGAGATCATTAGGCTCAGTGACCCCCGACCCTACGGACTCATGACTGGAAAGTCGCGAAACCGGAAGAATTAAGGGCCAATTATAGATGCGCGTTAATTTTGATCAGTAAGGAATCCCTTAACCTACTGGCACAGGCTAAATGCATGTTTCGATCCGGATTAGGGCCTATAACCTTAAGGGTTTACAAAAAGCAGCCTCCTCCTCATTTAATTGAAATTGGAATTACAGCCGATCCGATCTCGAAGCGTCGATATTTTTTTCCTGAAATGGATAACGACGACAAACAAGTGACAACCAAGCCGACGGTCCGCACCTCTGACACCCTGTCGATGATCAAAACGAGATCCTTTACGATCATAAGATGAAGACTAACTTTGGACACATTTCCAGAATCGGAGGACTCGAATGACACCGTAGTGAATCCTTGTCTGGTTGAGTGTAGCAATGATGCAACGGTTTATCCAGATTAATCTCTATCACTCCAAAGAGGCGTCGGCCGCACTCATTCAGCGTGTATCCAAAGAAGCAGAAGGCATCATCCCAATGCAAGAATAATGCATTGTAGAAGGAGTGGTTCATGGAATTGTGATACCTATGTAAAAACGTTCTGCTCTATACAAAAGCAAAGGTAAGATCAGAACTTGTAAATTAGTGAAACGTAGCCTTAATGTACTCTACTTCCTAATGTCAGTGGCTCAAATATTACCGTTGTTAAACTGGAGACTGCTAAAGACACCTACTGGCTGGCATCGGCATATCTTTGCCATGACTATGTGAGCCCACTCCCTGGTAACAACTTAAAAAGGGCGGGCTTGGAAGTTGGAAGGCAAAAAACTGGCCTCATCATGAGGTGCGATGGAAACGCACATCATACTGTAGCAAACCATAGGGGAGAAACTGCTAAGAATGTAAGAAATATAAAGTGGCGACACTAACTAGTGATTGTAAAGTGGCCGCACTAGGAAAAGAGTCTGCCGGTAGGTAGGTAGGAGATCAGTCGTAAGTCAAACACTGTAGAATACAGACGCCTATAAGCAACCAAATAAAGAGCGTAAATTATTTTTTTTTTTAAAGGATTGTGTTTGTTTTATTCGCGATAGGCTAACGGCTAAAATACGGTATGAGGCAGTACCGACAGTAATGATAGAGGTGAGTCAGTTTTTGGTTATAATTTAAATACCAATCCCATTGTTTACGTTAATGAGAATGATCCCATATTCATAACCAAAAACTGGCAGGAAGTGTCACTCAAATGATAACGAACAAATTGTGGGTGGCGATGGCTCAAGTGCTATTGGACTGGCTTCTAGATCAGAATGGAGAGAAATAACTACTGAACCAAACATCTCTCTATCTCTCTCTATCCCATTTTCCAAGAAACTTAACACATGCTGAGCCACTATAAGTGTATTCATACCCACTTGAATGTTATCGTTTAACCCTTATTTAAGAATACAGATACATCAAATTTAGGCTGAATGATGGCTCTTAGCATTCCGGAATTATCGGAAATCTGATTGGCAAAAATATAGTGGAAATCCTTTAAGTCTACTCTCCTCTGAAATTTTAAGTCCGCCATATAACACCACCGAACTTGACATGAACGTCTAGTGTTTTACCCTGCCTCTCAATCAGCCAATGGCCGCTTCCTACCCTCTAGAGCCAGGAAAAAACCACATTGGTGGACATTAGAACTGGGACCGCTTAGAAACGTTTGCAAGAAACTTTTCAACGCAGCAGAAAGCACAAGAAAAGTAACAGACTAGGAGTCATATAAGGAACCCGCCCAAATATATAAAAAAAGAACGAGGAAGGCAAAGCGACAATCTCGGAGGTCATTCTGTGAAAAATAACAGAAACCGCGGCGAAGAAAAATCCTATCTCTAAATTCTATGATGACTAGTGTGTCGAAAAAAAAAACGATGGCTCTTGGACGACCTAAAGTGAAGAATCATTCAACCTGCTACTTTCCAGATAGCTCCCTATTCGCGGCCAGTACCAAACATAACAGTACTACTGCAATTTTAACTAAAATTACAAGAAACAAGGTCTGATTACAGGAGACAAGCTGCTTTGGGCGCTGCATAGCTCCAAACCATATAAGTTGCTGGAGCAGGAGGATACAATACCTGCCGAGCCACAAAGGTCCTCAGATTTTATCCTGCCTACGCTAGAGAATATCACGAGGAGCTGCGTAGAAATGATCCATATTCCCTTCTCATGGAGTTGTGTAATTTTCATTCCCAAAGCCGGAAAATGTTCTCATGTTGTTGAAAGTCGGTGGAAGACTTACACCATTCATTTAGTCCCACCATTAAATATTGGATGGCATCCATGGAGTGAAAAAACAACTGAGCCCAAAAATCTTTCTTTCTCTTTTCTAAAAACTTAATACGTGCTCAGGCACTTTAATTGTAGTAACACCCACTTGAGGTTAAAGTTCTTTTAATAAAAAAAAGGCACCTTTAATAACGTCAACACTGTGCTTTCAACTCTGAAGACAGATGAATCACTTAGGAAGTAGTCTTATATTAGATAGGACGATAATCAAATCCAAACTAGATGGAGCTTCTGCTGGAAGATGGGTCTTACGTGCTACTCCCTCCGCTGCACTGGATATTCTAATTCACTTGTCACCCCTCGGTATTTGTTGATTACGCAGCTGTTCGCCTTAAAGCGTCTACATATTGGACAAATAAACTATTTGGCCACGTAAATATTCTTAATACACTCGGAATACTGTCAGAGAACATCGACTATATTATTCCCCAACGTTGGTTGGACAAAAACTTTCATGCAAGCGCCCCCTCGATATCTTTCTGGGAGAAAGACGCTTTCATGGATAACAAGTCAATCCGCTTCTATACAGATGGACTTAAGGCTGACGGTGGGGTTGGTGGCGGCGTTTTCTCCAATAAGCATCTAAGACTCTTCTTCCGCTTACCAAATCACAGTAACGTGTTCAAGGCAGACATTTTTTCGCAGGTCGCTAATACGAGGGCGGGTCCATAAGTCCGTGACTTTTGGATTAAAACAGATTTTTTGATAAAAAAATAATTTTATTTTTCAACGTAGTCTCCCTTGAGCTCTATACACTTTGTCCAACGCTTCTCCAATTTTTTTATCCCTTCCAAAAAAAATGATTTGTCGAGGTCCTCAAAATAGGCCTTTGTTTGCGAGATGACTTCATCATTGGAGTCAAATCTTTTTCCACCAAGCCATTTCTTCAGGTTTGGGAACAAGAAGTAGTCGCTCGGAGCCAAATCTGGAGAATAGGGTGGATGAGGGAGCAATTCATAGCCCAATTCATGGATTTTTGCCATGGCAACTGCACATGTGTGCACCCTTGCATTGTCTTGGTGGAAAAGAACTTTTTTCTTGGCCAAATGAGGTCGTTTTTTTTTCAAATCGTCATTGAATCGGTCCAATAAGTTGGCATAATATTCCCCATTGATTGTTCTTCCCTTTTGAAGGTAGTCAATGTGGATTATCCCGCGTGCATCCCAAAAAACAGTCGCCATAACTTTATTGGCTGACAAACCCACCTTGGCCTTCTTTGGCGCCGATTCACCCTTAGAAACCCACTGTTTTGACTGTTGTTTGTTCTCTGGTGTGTTGTGATGGATCCATGTTTCGTCCACGGTTACAAAACGGCGCAAAAACTCCTCCATATTGCGATTAAACAACGCCAAACCTTCCTGTGAAGTTGTTACACGATTGCGTTTGTGGTCGACTGTGAGCAAACGCGGCACCCATCTTGCGGAAAGCTTTCACATGCCCAAGTGATCATTCAAAATTGAAACCACTGAGCCATGCGAGATCCCTACGGCTTCCACAATCTCTCGCACTTTCAATCTTCGGTCGGCCAACACCATATCGTGAATTTTTTCGATTGTTTCGGGTGTAGAGACCTCAACTGGGCGTCCAGGACGTTCGGCATCTTCAGTGCTTGTACGGCCACAACGAAATTCAGTAAACCACTTTTTTACCATTGAAATCGATGGTGCAGAGTCCCCATAGTATTTATCAAGCTTAGCCTTGGTCTCGGTAATGGTTTTTTTTCGCAAGAAATAATGCTTAATAAGCACACGAAATTCACTTTTTTCCATTTTCTCCTCAAATTAGTGAGTAGTCTGATAAAAATAGCTGTCAAACACAAACTAACTGACGCAGCAAGTTTAAATTTTGACAGGAGTCAACTGACAGATGCCTGTTGACAGGAGCAGTGTTGCTGTTTCACTAAAGAGGTCAGAAATTCAAAAAGTCACGGACTTATTGATCCGCTCAGATCAAATCTTAAAACCGCCCTTGATTGACGATTATCTCTCAGAGAGATGGCAGATCAGTTCAACATTTAACTATGTTGGGTTCCGGGGCACAGAGACATTCCAGGGAAATGTAGCGCCAACGAACTCGACAAAATTGTAACCACTTTTCCTATCCTACCTGAAAAAAGTATCATCGATATACTAAGCGCTGCTTACACTAAAGCTGGATGCTAATAGTTGAACAAACCTTAGGAATGTTGGTTCAGCGTGTCCAGAGACTAAAAAAATCAGGCGTAAGCTCTATCTGAACCGCTCTAAGAGTTTTATCTTTCAAAATTGGAAACATCTCAGTGCTATCACAGGTGTCATCACTGGATAAAACAGTGGTGTTATAGGCAAACATGCAAGCAGGCTTGGCGTTTTTATAAACGACTTCTGCAGAAACTGCTTGGAGGAGGAGGAGGAGGAAACAATCCTCCATCTATTCTGTGCATACAAAGCTCTCTCCTAAAGACGAAAACTGAACTTTGAAGCTCCTTCTATAATGATTTAAGCGATCTAAGCAATACTCAATAGATGTCTTCTAGGCTTCGTCAAATTCTCAATTTGGTTCCAAGAGTAGGATTATCACAGATCCACGTGGCATCACAATGGGCCAATAGGCTTAAGTGGGTTGGTTTTTTCTCTTACTAACCTAACCTATGTGCTACGGTTATAATAATTGAAGTCAGCTACTCATGTAAGAAAATAAATTAGAATCGGGATCTTTAACATGTGTAGTAGAAAATTTGTTAAAGAACTTATAAAATAAATTTGAAATTAGCTTAGGACCGTCCAAGGCAATGTAAGAAATTCTGGTAAAGTAAATCGCAGAGCTGGGAGGAGAGGGTGTGAGCTTGATGTTAACATAAATAGGGAGGTCAGTTTTAATCGAGATTTGTGAAACTCGTATTTGCGCTGTATTGTTCCTTTTATTATGAAGGAGAGGTTTCTTCTGGGACCAAAAGGAACTGATTTTTTCAGGTATCTAATTTAAAATGTTGATGTAGAGAAATTTAAATTACACTGTGAATAGAGATATATGTTATTAAACTTTACAAAGTCAGTCATTCAAATATAGGGGCAACATCCGACCCACATCAATAACCAATTTTCCAGGTCATCATTACGAAAGACTTCAAAATCTGACTTAAATATGATATCGTAAAGGAGGTTTAGGAGAGGTTAGAAATACGTTAATGGTATTAGAACGCCAACCTTTTACGTTTTATTAATAAAGAGATATAAATTAAGAGGATGTTGAATTATGGCTCACTTGGGACACTGTATCGAAATAAAGGTTAGGAGCAATAAAAGTTTTTGAAGCAAGACCGCATTCGTGAAAATACAGAAGGCGTTTGTAGTTGACAAATACTAAAAAACCAACAAAATCAGGAGGTGAAATATTAAAACTCCCATAAACGGTGAAAGATTTGCTTCATCGGAGGTTTGTTTGTTTTGGTCATGCTAAATCAAAGCGAGTAAATAAGAATAATTTTGTTTTCAATCTCTTAAACATTTTTTTCTTATATCCAAATTAGTTGCTATCCCTATGGACTATCTGTAGTGTAGTTTAAATAATATAAAAATAACTACTATATTTAAATATTGCTACCATATTCAAAAATAATTTTTAAGCATACTTAGGCAAGTCCTAATGAACTTGTGCTCGTGCTCGTGCTCGTGCTCGTGCTCGTGCTCGTGCTCGTGCTCGTGCTCGTGCTCGTGCTCGTGCTCGTGCTCGTGCTCGTGCTCGTGCTCGTGCTCGTGCTCGTGCTCGTGCTCGTGCTCGTGCTCGTGCTCGTGCTTAAAAACTCGGTTGGCATAGGACTAATATAAAGGAAATAATAATTATGTCTTGAATCTTTTGTTGTTCAATAGAGATTTTCATTTGCAATATTAATTTCTGAACCTATTGTAATTGCCTGCAATAGAAAAAAAGTTGATTCGCATTAATCTTATTTATATATTAAAGATTATATTTTTAATTATAACGTTAGACGTAGATATTTGAAAATGTTTATTTGTACTATAAGTATATTACTTTTCACAGATTATTGTAACTACAGCAGTTCACATTCTTCAACATATAGTAAATCCACTTTCGTTCTGCATGTACGAGATGTCCACATAACATAGGCAAAATGCCTTGGAGTAGAAAATTACCATATCGTATAATTTTTTCTGAACTCATTCCCCATTATACCACAAAAAGCTTAAGAAAAGTACCCTCTCATTAAAGCTAAGTTGTTCCAGTGACACTTCTTAGTGTGCGTTCTTTGTTCTCATAATAAGTGGTGGGCTTGATTTTTTTTTTTAAATACGAATATGTAGACCACCATACTACCTCCATTTAATATAAAGAATAAAAGTAAGCAAGAGGGGCGATTATGAAATCATACATGCACTTGAATAAATGAATTTTAAAAGCGGTTTCTGCACCACTACTACAAGTTTACACAGAAAGTTTTGTTTGCAATTTCATAAGGGTGCATAAAATATAGAACGAATTATATAAAAAGGAAATGGGGCAACAAAATATCTCAGTTTTTGATTCAACTCAAAAGAAGCTAAGATCATCATGCGCACATGTTTACGTACGTACAAATCAGTTATAAGCAAACAGATATATCAGCAGTTACTGACGTTAAGTTATTATTTTTTGTGTGCCCTGTAGAATATTCAAACAGAGTTTTTAGCAAAACAAAAACATAAGCAAAAACATTACAAATAGATAATGAAAATGTGATGTTTTCAAATGACAAGGAAATTAGTCATGTGTTATTAGGAATCAGAAATTAAAATTCAATATAACCACAAATCATGACATGCATTGGATAAAAACAACAATATGATTTTGATAAAAATTGTATTTTTTTCCAATCATTTGTTTGTTTTTCTGTATTCATATTCAGTACAAAAAATAAAAGAATATCTACTCAAATAAAAAAAATATGATAAAATAATTACGAGTAGATTCATTTTTTTTCCACATCCCGCATTAAGATCTTAGCATTGAATAAGTGATAACTTATAAAGGTGTTTTTTGTCGGCGCCAGTCTTTTTTGCTAATACAGAACACAAAGAGCTGCCGATGATGTCCAGCGTAAATTTGGAAAAGGGGTATTTCTTTATTATTGGTACCTTAAATTTAACAGCATTTGGAGCAGTAGTTTTGAGAGTGTAATATACATACTATGTGTATCAGAATCCAATGGTTGCATATTAAAAATAGTATTCGAGGATTTTAAATTTTTTAGAAGTAATTTCAAATAATACAAATTTAATGATTTATTTAGTCACGAAATATATGTAGAATTACTAAATTTTTAAAAAAATAAGTTAAGGTAACGATACGTTCAGGTACCAAAAGATACTTGTAACTTGCAACTTATATTGCAATTTTGAAGATTAATTTGATTATTTATACATCCTTCTTCTGATTCTTTAATTAACCGACAAACTTACATCTAATACGAGTACTTCATATTTCTCCCAGATATCTGATTTGTTGGTTGACTAAATCTGCAGACCTTAGTGCCATTTTTTTGTTTTTTTTTTATAACTAGCGCACGCCCAAGAGGTTATTATATCCTTAAAATG
The DNA here is from genome assembly GCA_963966105.1 of Volucella zonaria. Lineage (NCBI taxonomy): Eukaryota > Metazoa > Arthropoda > Insecta > Diptera > Syrphidae > Volucella > Volucella zonaria. The sequence goes on along the minus strand of OZ014533.1, from coordinate 34,459,103 downwards.
TTTGGACACAACGCGATCGAAGGAAAGTAGACAGTACGTCTGAAAGTGGGCTTGAGGGTATACTGCTTAGCATACATACCGAGATGGGTGTTACGGTTGAAGGTATAAAGGGATGGAATGCTACTGGCGATTTCAATGGAGCACTGGTGGTGGAAATAGCGATAAATCCACACGAGGCAGGGGACATCACATCGTTGTTGGAGTGTGTCAATTGAATGATTAATATTAGTATTATCTATGAGGCTTATCGCACAATTTTGAAGCCTCTCTACCAGGTGCAGGGAGTACCTGACTAGATGTGGGCATTCACTTCAATTCTGGGCGTATGAATGCCTTATACATATATTGAGACCAGATCAGAGGGGGTGAAATATTTCTTATATTGCTTGAGGCAACCTAGACATTTCTGGCGACATCAAATACTCGTATGTGATCATTCTAACGTTGGTTGTCTTTGACACACATATCTAGAATGGAAAGTTTTTCCATTTCATCCAGAAGAGATTCCACTCTGTTGATAGTTCTCCAATTGGTTATGCTGTTAATATCGAGATTTGATGAACTCAACATACGCTGCCGTTCCCGTTCTAAAGCCGAAGAGCAGGGACGTGAGTTCGGGAACGAATATGAAAAGTAGAAGAAATCATTAACAAAAATTAAAAAGAATGTTGGAAACAGAGCGGAGCACCGAGGCACACCTGCATTTACTTTGTGACTATCAGATTTGAAACCATTCAAGACAACTTGAATTGAACGTTCCGAGCGGTAATTTCTAATCCATTGAAGTAGAGGGTCGTCGATCCCTAAAACACGCAAAAAAGACTGATGCCAAATTCTGTCAAATGCCATAGAGATATCAAGTACTGCTACAGATTGATGTACGCTTTGGTTCCACTTTTCGGTGAGACATGCCATCAAATCCCCCGCGGACCTGTTTCTACGAAAACCATACTGCCGATCATTGAGAAGTTTTCGTGTTTCGAGATATTTCTGAGCTGGAGGCTTATCAGCATTTCCATGACCTTGGAAAAAGGGACGTAAGGTCAATGGGTCTGAAGGAGGAGAGAGGAGAAGATTCGCCTTTCTTAAGGACGGTCTCAACAAATGCTGTTTTCCATCTGAAAGAGTCTTAAGTGGTAGGATTGAAAAGAAAGCTTGATTTGTGAATGTTAAGATCTTTAAGTACTCTTGCCACTACACGAGTGCGAAAGTAGAATCGCCGACGCACTTAAGTATAGGCGGCGACAAAGGACAATCTGGAATGTTGGGCTGACCGCAAAGTGTGCGGCAGAGAAATTGGCCTTGTTCAAAGAGCTGGCAGCTGGAATGTGATTATAAATGAGTGTTGGAATGGAGGATGAGGCACAATTTCTAATGTTTTTGACGAACGACCAAATATTTTTACTGCCTTTGGGACATTGCAGTGTTCTTTGCCTCAGTTTTTTGTCGTATTGGAATTTCACACGCTTGAGAAAGGCGTTGCAGTCATTTCTGGCTCGTTTAAACTTTTTTTCAGTTTTCCTCTGTCGGGTTGACCTTGTAGGACCGACAAAACAATTCTCTAACCCTGACAGCTTCTTTACAGCTCGAGTCGTACCATGCCTTTTCTACTGGTTTGATAATCTTAATCCGACGAGGGATAAAGGAGCTCATTGCAAAGAGAATGGTGTCTGTGATCATATAAGTATAACTACATCGTTATCCTTGGAAACATAACGACCAGTTGAAAATTCTAAAGAAATTGTGAAGTCCGCTCCAAATGGTTTTCTTGTATTGCCATAGGGTTCTTTTTGGAATCTTTTCCCGAACTGTGTTGTTAGCTCGTATAACGCAGTGGTCGGAAGAGCCTAGAGTGGCAAGTTAAAAACAAGTCCAGGTTATTAGCGGCATACATATCAACGTCTGGTATTCGCGTGGGCTCATTTACAAGTTGGGCCAAGTCATTTTCTGCAACGGTTTTTCGAGTATTTTCTGTCCAGAAAGTCGAAGCCACCGCGAATTGTGTATTCGCTCGTAATAACGATTTCAGTATGAGGATACAGGGATACTTTGTATGGAGTCAGACAGCGAATTAAACTCTTTAAGCGAATTGCTGTCCAGTTTGAGGCTTCTGTAAATAAAGCAATAGTGGAAAATTTGCTTACAGATTCGAACAAATGAAATTGTTTTTTAAGTGAACAAATATACTGTACATATACAGGGTGTCCCCTAATTGTCAACCATAATTTGGGAAATGATTCCTGGGTATATTCTATGAAAAAATTCGTTCTACAGTAAGGGTCTATCTCCAATGTTGACAGCATTTATTGAGGATTTAAGAAAAGTCTTACTTTCGTGTACCCTGACCCATGTGAACGGAAATTGCTCTGTTAGTACTAATAGTAGAAATCTTATGTTGGACCTTGCTTTTAGAAGAAATACTAGCCTTTATAACGGCGTTTAAATAAAGTTGATATCTTGTTTGAGTCTTTAGATATCCAATTTCTAAACCTGTTTCTCTTTCATTGCCCACGCTAATTTTTGACGAGCTAATGCTTTTTCATATTTCATTCTTCCACTGGCTACCCCGGCCTTGGCAGTAGGATGAACAGTACTCTTGGAATCATATCATATCAAAGTTCACTATTAACAAGTACAGATCTCTTATGTACCTTCCACACATCGTAGTTACTGTCATCGAGTTTTTTAATCTGGTAGAGACTAGAACCCATCTTGACCAACTAAAACTAACTCTTTCGTTTTGTCAAATAATTTAATTCGATAAAGGGAGAATAACAAATTAATAAACTTTAATTTCTTTTGGATCTACGAGTACATATAATGTGCCTGGGGCAACAACCTTTGTTGGGAAAAGAAAGATTAGAACGCTGAATAATTATGATTTAATGACACAGATTTATTGCGACTGTGTCGTTGGTTACAATTCACTTCATATTTATAGAACATGTTATATGTTAACCACAAAAGTAGTTATGTTACATTATGGTATATATTCATATTAAACATCTCAATTATATACATCAGAATTCGTTGTGAACAAACAAACGGCTTATGTAAGTTCTGTCGGCATCCCTATTTAGTAGCAAACGTGGCTTTGACATGAGTGCGTTTTATGAAAACAACCGATCTGTGACTGCAACGCAAAGAGCTTTTCGACGATGCTTTAACATTCCGCGCAATAATACTTTTCCTACTGCGAACACAATTCGGTCCTGGATTCGGCAGTTGGAGGAAACTGGTAGCACACTAAGAATAGATACACATGGCCGAAAAAGATTCATCAGAACACCAGAAAATGTGGAGCTAGTGAGAGCTGCACTCGAGCAATCGCCAAGACGTTCTGGTCGAAGGCACGCTATTGCATTGGGGGTTTCGGACCGCAGCTTGAGGAGGATTCTGCATTTATATTTGAATTTTCATCCCTTCAAAATAATGATGGTTCAAGAATTGAACCCAGCAGACTACGCCAACCGCCAAAATCTGTGTGAGGAAATGCTTGCAGCTATCCCTCCGGAGGCAGCATTCTTCAGCAGCGACGAGGCACATTTTCACGAAAGCGGGATTGTGAATAAACAAAATGCTCGCTACTGAGCTGAAAAAAACCCCCAAAGAGTTAACGAAAGACCGCTACATTCACCTAAACTAACGGTGTATCACAATTTGGCGTTATTGACCCGTAGTTCTTTGAAGAGGTAGGCGTGACTGTGACCGTGAATTACGGGCGTTATGTTTCAAAGTTACGAAATTTGCTGCAGCCCCAACTGGAAGTGGTTGATGAAGAAGAGGGATTAAGGGATGTTTGGTTCCAACAGGATGGGGCTACAGCCCACACAGCCCGAAATTCTCTAAATGCCTTAAGAAAAATCTTTCCCGGGCGTCTAGTGTCTGTGAGAGGTAACGTGGGGTGGCCTGCGCGATCGCTGAATTTAACCATATACGACTTCTTTCTTTAAAGATATTTTAAGGAAAAAGTGTTTAAACGTCGCCCCTAAAACCTGTTAGAACTAAGGGAGCGGATTGTTGAAGAAGTGAACACGATACCCCTCGAAATGTGTCAACGGGCTGTTCAAAACTTTAGAAATCGGCTCCAGCAATGTATTGCAGCTAACGGCAGCCATCTTAAAGACATTATTTTTAAAAATTAATGCATATTAAATGGTGAGTTCTACGGATTTCAAAAATAAATTGGTAACGAAAATGGTGTCGTCCTCAATGAGTTCCGGGATGTCTTCGGTATTTGTTTGGAAGGTGCAGGTTATGGGTCCTCATTTAAGCAGCCTCGCCATGCAGCTTTCCTCAGGAATTATTTCCACTATCTAGTCCTCACAGATCGTCGAGTTGTTAATCGATAGACAATTAAATTTGACACCATATGGCTGATCATAACTTTCTTGAATTTCCGTCTATTATTGATGGTCTCGCTATCAGTAAATTATACTCCTCTCCACCTATTTTTGACATTGAAATAACGTACAACAAAACATTGAATGTGGGCCATACTCGATGACTTCTATTTCATTAGCGTGCGGTAGGGTTTCCAGTTCATAGATAGTCTTCTTGATTTCTTCTGTGTCCTAGAGATTTGTATTAATCAAACTGCTTTTCACCATTTGGCAAGCTCGAACAATCTCACTTGTTTCTCCTTGTTTTCCGATACAGCAAAATATCTGTTTCTCATTTTTGACAGAAAACTAAACTGGAAACCTAACATTCAAGAAAGAGTCAATAAAGCTACAATAGCTTTATTCTCTTGCAAAAAAGCCATTGGGAATAAATGGGGCTTTCAACCCCGGATAACCTACTGGCTGTACATCTCGGTCATAAGACCGATACTGACTTACGGGGTGGTAGTCTGTGTAGAGCCGATGAACTACCCAAAATTGGAACCAATCTACCTATTCTACGGGAAAGGGGTAGCATAGGTATACCAATCACTGCGTGCAAACTAACATTAAAGCTGGATGCCAATAAAAGAACTGTTGGACCAACATGTCTAGCCACCAATCAGATCTGGCCAAAACTGGATCTGAATCGCTCTAAGTGTCTGATCCTTCTAAATAAGGAACATCCCAGCGCCATCATAGGTGTCATCACTGGACACAGCCTCATAGACAAGCACGGAAGAACACTTGGTGCCTTTACAAACGATTTCTGTAGAAGCTGCATGGACGAGGAGGCAATCTCCCTCCTACTCTGTACGTGTCCAGCTCTCTCCCAGAGAAGAAAACTTCACCTAGGAGCTTTCTTCTACAACGACCTAAACGATCTAAAAAATATAGACTTAAACAGTCTCCTATGCTTCGTCAGAAGCTCAAACTAGTTCCACCAGTAAGAGGATTATAGATCCACGTGGCATCACAATGGGCCAACAGGCCTAAGTGAGTTGGTATTTCCAACAGTCACTCTTACCTACCAACCTACCTACCTTCTCCTTTAATCACCAGTATCTCATGCAAAATATCCTGCTCGAATCTTTCAGAAATTGAGTCTTTAATACCGTTCTTGTATCTCCCTATAACCAAGTTGATCTTCTATGCTATTTCACGTGATGCCAAAGGATGAAGGATTTCGCTCCAGTCCGTCGCATCGGGGCTGCCAGCCACCTACTTCCAACCAATACCCAACCAATTGATGGATTTTGTCTTCCTCGTTGATTTGCCTTTCAGTGAATAAAGACGTCCTTTTACTTATCGTAAATGGAATTCGATTATGTGTTTTCTGTCTCCCTCCTTGATGCGGTTCTTTGTGGCGTTGGGCACCATAGCCAACAGATTTTCAAATTGCGGTATGTCAATGGTATGCAGCAGCTGGAAACTGCCATAAACGATCCAACTTTTACTCTCTTTGAGAGAAACTATACTTGTAATTGAAGATTTGAAACCCCTAGGTTACAGCTAATTAGATTAGTCCGTGGGATATGCAAACATTTTTCGTGTTTCGATATAGGTGGTCATACTAAATAGTATGTTCGTTGCAACTTTAGTGTGATGCGAAAGTGGAGATAAAAGATTTTAAATAAAAACAGCAAAAAAAATCTTTTCGGTTCTGTAACTCTTATTAAAATCTAATTTAAAGGCTTAATTAAAATATACAACCCCAGGCTTAATTTATTTTACTTACAATTCGAGTAAAATTCTTAAAGTTATTTGGACTTAAAGCTTAAACATAATTCATATTTTTGCGGCATAAGGAATGGCTATAGATGCATTTTAGGTGTATTGAGTAGGTGTTGTGTGCATAATTTTTTCCTTAAATACTCGTATACAACATACATATTGTTACTATTCCCTGTTCGTTAAATATTCTTTATATGAGCTTTATGAATTCTACGACCACTCGACGTGAGGACGGTTACTATATTGTCCTTTGCTTGCTACGAATTCTTTCTGATATAAAAGCTTATTTTTACCTTGGATTTTTTTCTCAGCTGTATAAATTATTTCACCCTTTTTATATTTTTTGGGTGAAGTCTTTTTATATAATGACGCTTATGACTGATTCTTTGCTTTTTTTTCAATTTCCGCTCGCAGCTCGTAGTTGACTTTTTCGCGAAATTCACCAAACCTTGGTAGTTAACCTTGGAGCTACTATTGGTGAAAACATCAGATGGTTTTCTTCTAGTCACTGGATAGATGGTATTTTCATACGTATCAATCACTATATTGAGTACTTCTTTTTCAAATCCTTAAATTCCGCTTTCAGACATCGGTAGATTCCTAGAATGGTAGAATGCAATCGCTCTACTTGACCATTAACCTCACTGCGTGGGACGGGAGTTCTGTAGAGGTCTATGCACAACATTTTGATGAAGTTTAATATACGAGGGTTGCCTGAAAAGTTTCCGACCGAACAATGATACAAGACATTTTTTCTCCAATGTTTTTTTTATTTTTCTACATTGTCTGCTTGTAACTCTACACACTTCTCCCAGTTATGCTCCGATCTCTCTAACCCGTCCAAATAGTGCTTGGCGTTTTTCTCTGCAAAATAATTGTTCACGAAGGTGATTGCCTACTCATTTGACGAAAATCTCTGTCCTCCGAGCGCAGAGGACTAGATATGGTGAATAAGGCGGATGGTCAAGCAGTTCAAACCGTAATTCATGGATTTTCGCCATGGCAACCGATGAGGTGTGAGACGTTGTCTTGGTGAAACAGGATTTTCTTTTTCTGCAAATGTGGCCGTTTTTCCGCAATTTCTGCCTTCAGCTTGGCAAGTAATGATGCGTAGTATGGTCCTGTAATGGTTTTTCCTTTTTAAGATAATCGATTAAGATAACTCCTTTACTATCCCCAAAAACAGTCGCCATCACAGTTTTTGCTTTTTTTGGAGCCGGCTCGCCCTTTGCAGTCCACTGTTTTAACTGAATTTTTGTTTCGGGCGTATAATGGTGTGTCCAAGTTTCATCTACAGTAATTAATCCGCGCCAAAACTCGGCTTTATTGCGCCTAAACTGCGCCAACAGAGCGTTGGAAATGTTCATTCGAACACGTTTTTGATCTAACGTAAGCAAACGTGGCACCCAACGCGGGACAGCTTTCTCATGCCTAAATCTTGATTTAATATGTAACAAACACGTTCTTTGGACATTTTCATAACTTCTACTATCTCTCTCAGTTTAATTCGGCGGTAACACCATTTGGTGAACTTTAGCAATGTTATCGTCAGTGGTTGCAGTTTTTGGACGTCCCGAACGTTCATCATCTCCCAAGCTCCTACGGCCACGTTTAAATTCAGCTGCCCAAAATTTCACTGTGTTAATGGTGCAGAGTCCCCATTCACAGAGTCCAACTAATTTTTGATTTGCGTAGGCGTATTGCCTTTCAAAAACAAGAATTTAATAACAGCTCGATATTTAATTTTTTCCATTTTCCAAAAAACACTGACATCGACTCACTCAAACGACTATCAACTGAAAACTGCGCATCCAAAATGACTGAAACTTCGGTAAGTAATTTGTTAAAAAGATGCACAACTAACATTCACTAGCTTTTATTAACGAGTGCCACTACCTTTAAGTTGAGGTCGGAAACTTTTCAGACAATCCTCGTAATTAGACTGATCATACTACCTTCTCGGTTGTTAAACTTTTTGGCGTAATATAAGATTTTTCATTTCATAGATATATTGACGATTTGTTCTTAATAAGGCACAACTTGGCAAACTTGAAAATTTTTCTGTGCAACTAATGTATTTCTCATTCCGCAATTTCATTATATCCATCTGATGTATCTCGCAAAGACACGATGGTACAGGAGTCGCACGGAGCTCTGGATTCATTGAATGCCTATCATACTTTTTCGCACGCAGATGTAACAAGTTTTAGTGTATTTGGTAATCAGACTATTCATTTTCGGAAAATAATATCGTTCGAGCAGTTGCTCTTTATTTTTCCTAGCGTTCCTATGGGCCATTCTGTGTTCCTCCGCAATGAGTTGCAGAACTATATTGTCGCCTGTTACGTCTTCTCCAACCTTGCGTTATGCGAGCCTTATAGTTGCTAAAATTTTCCAAGTACACCTCTTGTAGCACTCCTACAATAGATGTGCCTCTGGAATCTTAACACTGTTTCGGTTTAAGCTTCTTTTTTAAAATGTCAGTGAGTTTTATCTTGTCGAAATTTTCAATGGCTAAATAATGGCGGGAGAAACCAGGGTGTGGTTCCTTGAAAATTGCTAAGCCTTTGTATCTCTAATGTTAGGTGCAAGTGGTGAATAGACGTTTTTATTATTGCTCGGTGACTAGCACTATAAATTTACGTGTTTTTTTGCTAAAAATGAATTAAAAAAGTGCGCGAAAAAGACAAAACAGTCGTCTTACATTAAATGAAAACGTTTTGCTTTTCAACAAAAACATAAATATATAAACTAAAATCAGCATTCTGAACGAAATCCGCCAACAAGTAAGTCGGTTCCTCTACTCTCTGTCTTTTTCTCCGCCTCATACGCACAAAACACACAAACACTATCATGCTGATCACACGTCAAACGATCAAAGGTAGTAGCACAGCACCAACACCTTCAGCTGCTCCAATTCCAACGTTAAAGGGCTCATCTTCTCCTTTAGTACACGACAATGTAACTACTACCACCACTTCTGCGGCGGCTACAAATACCACCACAGCCACTGCAATCATCACACATACTACGATTGCTACTGCAGCAAAAAGCACCACCGCTAACCCTCGACTTTCTCTAGAAACCTTGGATGACCACCTAAGTGGACAAAGAGCAATCCTAATCGATGCCTCCGCCAAGGAAATCCAAAATCTTTGTGCTGCTCTCTATCGAAATAATATACAAAAAGAGCTTTGCCTCCGTGACTTGGGAATTGCTTCAGATGCCAGATTAATAAAAGTCTCACAGAGAAAAATCGTGATACGAGTATTCTACGCTCTGCTGTCAAACTGAAGAAACAGAAAAAAATATTCGCAGCCTATATTACTATTGGGTCTAGTTTACGTTAAATTAAAAAAGGATGGAAGAAGCTTTGCCGTTCAAACTCTCCAAACATTAGAAGCTATCACCCAACAAAAAGAAAACAAATAACCACCGAGATTTCAGAGTTGCCGTTGTAGTTTTTCGCCGCAGTACTTTCTTTTTTTCCTTTTTAAACATAATTATTAGCTTTCAAAATAATTTAACAGTTTCAATGGTCATGGTAAGATTTTCACTTTATTCTAATTCATTTTTGACTACTGATTTAAATAGAGCTTCTGATTTTCCTACAAAAAATATTTTCGTAGCTGCCCATCATGAATATGGGTAGTGTATCAGGTACTGAGGAAAACGTAGTCGTTGGAGCTAACGGATATCTTGTTGGCATGATTCGTATTATCCAGGCGCAACACAAGGGCCTTCATATCTGCCATATTAACGCCCAAAGTTTGTACCCTAAAATAGACGAATTTAGGCATATTTTCGTAGACTCTAAAATTAACGTCATATGTGTTTCTGAAATATGGTTTCATGCTGATGTATCTGATGAAATTTATAAAGGAGAAGGTTTTGAGCTTTTTCGATCGGAGGTGAGGCTGCATACAGTACGGAACACACTCGATTTTAACTTTGTATTCAAATCAAGCAAGAACTGCCCTCTCGAATACTATTTCTTAAGTATCAAATGTAGTCATGAGAAAATATTGATCGGTGTAGTCTACAGACCATATAACTCCACTCTATGCCATCCTCGAGGAGAAAGGCTATACTGCCACTAACATAGTTATATGTGGCGATTTTAATTGTAACCTGCTAGATATATCCGGTTCCATAGGCTTTTTGGAAAATACGAAATCAAATTTACGACCACCGTTTCGACTCTTATTGATTCCGATAGGGGGAAAGTCTTGTTGTATAGCCAACCAGATACTATAGCCACATGCTGGGAGTGTATATGTATATCGGATGCCCCTTGTTAATGATCAAACTAACTTTCTGCAGGAAAAAATTGCTTTCCTGTTCAACAAATATGTGCCGTTAAAAGCAAAACTTGCCAAGCCCCCTTTCCTTCAATGGCTTACCCCTAATATCCTACAGCTTATGAAAAAGCGTGATGATGCCTATAAAAGCTGGAAGAAATACCGAATGGATGATATCGCAAACTCCGCAATAATACGGTTTCTAAAATAAGAAATGCCAAGCGCGTTTTCTACTATAGGAAATTTGGTAGCTGTTCCTCAAGCAGAGAGGTTTGGAAACATATCCGTGAAGTTGGGTTAGGAAAACAAAGTCCTAAAACTCCTGATGATAAAGACTGCTACCAGCTTAACTCAATTTTCTTAGCGTCGAGTGATCCTTCCTCAGTAAGCCTACTCACTTTCAACCAACCACCAGACAATTGTAGAGAATCATACTTCGATTTCTATATGCTACGCGAGGAAGATGTTGCAGAAGCGGTGCTGTCGATCAAATCAAACGCTATGGGACTCGACGAAATTCACCCAAAATTTATTAAGCTTCTGCTTGCATATTTACTGCCTTTTATAACACACGTCTTCAAATGAATTTTAACGACATCAATCTTTCCCGCTCATTGGAAAGACGCTAAAATTATTCCTATTCCTAAGAAATCGAATGGAAATACGCTGGAATTCAGACCAATCTCAATTTTGCCATTCCTTTCAAAAGTTTTTGAGAAATGCATTCTAATTCAGATATGAAACTATTTTTTGACTAAAAAACTGCTCTGCGAGAACCAATCTGGTTTCCATCAAAAACGAAGTTGCAAGCTGCGTTATTAATGGTCGTCGATGAAATTAAAAAGCTGCTGATGAAAGGAATGTATCCTGACGTTACTTGACTTTTCTAAAGCATTCGACACAGTTAACCACACTATTCTTGGCTCAAAGCTTAGGGAAGAGTTCAATTTTTCATTGCCCTCCACAAAACTTATACTTTCCTATTTATAAGGGAGACAGCAACGGGTTGTGGCGGATAACCAGTGTTCATGTCGTTTGTCAGTAAAGAGGGGGGTACCGCAAGGATCTATTCTTGAACCATTGATTTTCTCGTATAAATGAACTGCCCAAGATTGTTGAACATAGCGCAATCCACATGTTCGCTGATGATGCCCAAATCCACTTAAGCTTTCCAATGAATTTAATTCATGAAGCTGTTTGGTCAGCTAATAACGAACTGCGCCTTAATGCGCAAAAGACAAAAGCACTTTCGATCCATAAAAGAAAATTGGATCTTACTCATTTCCATCAATCCAGCTACCTCAAAGTCCAATAGAGTGCGTTGACTCCGCCAACAACCTTGGTCTGATATTTAACCGGACCCTTACTTGGTCTACCCATATAAATGCAATTATAGATAAGATATACGGTGGACTACGTGCTCTGTGGACTACACATCTATTTATCCCTACACGGACAAAGCCTTTGTTAGTAAAAACCCTCCTAATGCCGATTCTGTTCTATTGTTTTGAGATCTTTTGCTGCCCTGACTACGACTCCAGAAGAAAGCTCAATAATAATATTGTCCGCTTTGTATTTAACCTAAAACGATTTGACCATGTTTCCTTTTACTCAAAGCAAATCAGCGGATGTACATTTGATAACGTGCTCAAATATAGAACTCTTAGTTTCTTGCGTGATATAATTCAAACTAAACAACCGGCATACCTATTCAATAAGCTACGCTTCCTTCATGTATGCTTTTTCGAACGAGCTATGCCTGAACGCCAATTTTTCGTAAATTCTATACGGCTGTGGAATTACTTGCCCATAAATATTAGGAAAATTAGAAGCACTAATTAGTAAGTTTAAGTCATCTCTCTTAAAATATCTGGCCAATGAAACAATTAGAATTTAAAATGTTTAATTTGTTGAAATATCAACCGCCTTTTTCTGTTTTTTTTTCTTTTTTTATATATAAATTGTAAAGTTACTTCTTCTATCACTATTATTATTGTTATACATGTACATATTTGTATCTAATATTTTTAAAACAATTTGAGGCTTTCACAGTTTAAAATATTCCATTATCTTACCGTGTAAGCGATACTTACTTAATAAATACAAATACTGAAATTTGGTTACGAAGTGCATTTAAAGGGGCTCGACCTGAGGAATGAGGTCAGAGTTATCCTGTGCCACGCTCTGGATAATTTCGTCGGCGGTGTCGGTCGAGCATTCACTTTCACTGATGTTTTTTTTAAGGAACCGGGTTCTGCAGCAGTATCAGTAATTGAGCCATTGTATGCCATTTTAGAAGTCTGTGCCGTTACAGATGGTGCTAGGTCAGACAAGTGATTCACCTGTGTTTTTAATCTGCAAAGAGCTACTTGATTTGATTTACCGGGTTTGTAAACCAACTCATAGTTGTACTCTTCAATGCAACTTTTTATCTTTGCGTTTTTTCAACTTAGCATTGAAACTCCTGTCGCCTAGAGCAAATGTTAGTGGCTGGGGGACGGTAACGATCCGTATCTTCTTTGCTCCGTACACATCCAAGATTATCCAAGATCCAAACTATGGTCAACATCTCTTTCTCGTTCGTGACGTAATTTTCGGTTTTGTTGAGAGATAGAGATATAACCAATTGGTTTGTCCTGCTAAAAAACAGCTATTGCGTAATTCGAAGCATCGGTGGTCAGGTTAAATACATTTTTAAAATCTGGAAAAGCGAGTACTTCGGATGTAGTCAATTGACTTTCAAAGTCTTCAAAGGCTTGTAGTGCCTCTTCAACTGGATTCAACTCCATCGGTAAACGTTTGGATTGATTTGCTTTGATTTGAGCATTTCCACCTCTTGTTAAATTCGTAAGGGGTTTCGCCACTTTAGCGCAATCTCGGATAAATTGCCTATAATAAGACGTGAGACCCAAAAAGCATTTCCAATCTTTGAGGTTTTCCGAGGGCAGTATTTTCTGTATGGTGTTAACTTTTTCGGGGTCCCAAAAACTCAACTTTCCAGGAAGTGAGTCTTTTCTAGGTTAACTTTTAAGTTCACCTCATGCAAACGAAAAATAATAGTTGTGAATACTATTATTTAGAATTTTTATGTTATTTATTCAGTCAATGCAACTATATGCAACCCTACATTAGATAGTAAAAAGGCTTGGTTCGATTAAATAACAAGACTGAACTCGAGTAACATTATTTCAACTTAATTTATACAAAAATTTTACTAGCCTCAGCACGACAAATTGCAAGTTTAAAGAATACCAAAAAAAAATGTTAACACGCGAAAATACAAATATTGTTAACCCAAGCAATAAAAGCGAATAATGAAAGAAAAGGACTATTTTTTGTTGATGTCATCAACATTTTGCCTTCTCCGACGTTGTTGCCAAATTGAGCTCAAAACGGTGACTCGGTCTTTTCTGAGCTCTCAATTCAATGCTGGCAGAGTTCTCAGTTGGACGATTGTGGTATGTGAGGATCACAGCCAATAGACAAATGCTAAAAATAGCGGCTGCGGAAATTGTCCAATACTGATGTTTTGTGATGGTCTTCCAGTTGTGGTCATGTAGCCACAACTTGAGCGCCTCGCCTGCTTCGTGATGGTTGATGTTGATGTTGAAGCTTCTTCACTGGATATTCTTCCTTTTACCGAAACTGCTGTACTCTCACCACGAGGGAAATGAAGTAAGGAATTATGCTGTTGTGTGCATATTTTGCAAGCCCTCTTCATCACACATTCCCTTGCGGTATGTCCATCTCGCAAACAGATGAAACACAGCTTCGACCATTGGACTATGCCCAATCGGTTTTTCGTTTTCACACTTAAAAATTTTTTGCAATTATAAAATTGATGAGACTCGCTGCACAAAACGCATTTCGACTCTGTGACTGTAGTAAAATGGTTTCTTGTGGCTGTTAGCTGCACTTGCTGGTGTTTACGGTTAAATTCACGATTGCTTTCTATTCCTCTGAATCTAGCTTCGTTGAAGTCAAAAAATTCGTTTAGTTTAGGAATTTTTGTTGAAGTTCCTCTGGATTATTGATATAATTTCCTTGATTTAGGGTCAAGTTTCGGACATAACAACTGAACCACTAATGGATCCCAGGAGCTTACGTCGACCCCTAAATTTTCGATTCCGTATAAGGTTTCCCTTGACATATTCATGATCGTCTTCAAATCGAACGCATTTTCATGTCGGTCTGATTTTAAAGTAAGGAATATTTGGATGTAACATAGTTGTTAACCAATACTGCTGAATTTTGAAATCGGTTCGTTAGCAATTCTATAGCTATTGCATAATTGCTTGAAGTAGGTGCCAATTAATTAACAATCCTTGCTCCCTCTCCTTTTACATTGTCTTTTAAATATTGGATTCGTTCAACATCGCTTAAGGTTCCGTTCTGGTGAACTAATCCATCAAACAATTCCCAAAATGATTCCCAAATGATGATGAAGAGTGGATGGAAGTTTGATTTCACGATGTGTTGCAGCTTGTGGAGTTACTGCCTCTGGTTGGTGTTGTCGTTTTTCTGCTTCTTTGATTTGGTTATAAGCATCTTGATATATCTGCTCCAACTCAATGAATTTGTTGTTGGACCCATACTCCTGCTCGTAATCGGCTTTTTTCAAGAAGGACATGATCTCGTCATTCATTGTCAACAGCTTTGCCCAGTATTCTCTAACCTGATCCAATTTAAATGCTAGGTAACCTGTATTCTGAGTTAACTCCAAGTTACTGCATTTCAATTTGGACTTCGATTTACAGGAGATAACCGTGAAGGCTGTATGCCTGCAGCGCTTGGTAATGACATTGGCGATGGTTGCGTGTTTTTCTTGATTAGCTCCAACTTAGCCTCGAAAGTACCCTAAATATCGAGATACCTCGTTTCCAATTGGCTAAAATACTTCCTCACAAAGTACTCATGCTGCGGATTTGTCTTGCGTAGATCTTCCAAATACCCGTTATTTACTTGGAAGTTGGTCCAGTGTTGTTCTAACTGCTCGAGTCTCCTTTCGAAATACTGCGCAGAGTATCGGGATTCTCCAGCTTTCTTGAAATTAATTCATAATATTCTTCTTCCGTGATTCTCGTATGGCTGAATGCAATGTCTTCGATTTTCTCATTTTTACTTTTCTGTGTAATGGAGTGCGGTACTTCTCCCACGATCTTAAATGGTTATTGTTTGTTGGTCTAATACCAAAATTTACAAATCATTTTTTTCTGTTCCGGTTTTTTTTTTTTTAAAGAACTTAACACTCAAGTGGGTATGAATACACTTATAATGCATCAGCATGTGTTAAGTTTTTTAGAAAATGGGATAGAGAGAGAAAGAAAGATGTTTGGAAAGATGTTTCGCTCCATGAGTGGCATCCAACATTTAATGGGGAGACTAAATTCTTAGTGGAACTTGGCTTGTTGTTGATTTCTAGTCAACTACTCGTCTTACTTGATTTTCGTTAACTGAAAAAATGGATATGTCTCTCGGGCGAGGCTGGGTTTCGAACACCGAACCTTCCGATTTGGAAGCCAGTCCACTACCACTTGAGCCACCACCCACAGCCACCATGTAAATTCAACTATTTAGAATTTTTATATTTTTTATTCATTCGCCTAATGCAACCTCACCTTAGGTAGTAAACAGGCTTGGTTCGATTAAATAACAAGACTGAACTTGAGTAACTTTATTTCTACTTAATTTATAAAAAAATTTTGCTAGCCTCAGCACGACAAGCAATAAAAGCGAATAATGAAAGAAATTACTCGTAACTATTTTTCGTTGATGTCATCTACAGTTTCGATATTAGTTCACCGAAAATGACAATGCCGTCGATATATCTCTCTGGAAGATCGCTGGCGCGTTTTTTTTAGGCCGAATGGTAACCTAAGCTATTCGTACTTTTCATGCATGCATTGTGGAAAATGCGGTTTTTAGTATGTCGGATTCTTGCAAAGGTATTTGGTGGAAACCAGAAGTAAGATCAAGCGTGGTAAAGTACTTTACCTTACCTAGACTAGCGAGAGTTGAGGTAATGTTCAGGATTGGGTATGCATCGGATATAGTAACGAGGTTCAATCGTTTAAATTTGATCACCATTCGGTATTGAAGTTCTCCTGTGAGTCTCGGTTTCTTCGGCACAACTAAAGCCGGATAGTTTAGGGGCTATTAAAAGGATGAATGATTCCTTCTGGCAGAAGTTCTTTTATTTCTTTCTCATTCAAGGAAAATAAGGATAGCTTTTCGTATAAATGGGTTCTAATTTCTTCCCTCACTGCGGTTTTTATCAACTCATTAGAACTGAGTGGGCCAAATATGTTGTTGTACCTTACTATCAATTTAGAGAGTCTTTGTCGAATACTGTCGGGAGTCCTTTTGTGAAGTACAGCATTGACCACTGATGATAGTTTGTTTTTAAGGGGATAGCGTAAAGATTTTCTTTTCATGATCAACAATGGCTCCTAGCTGTTTTAATGTGTCATCGCCGATGATGCTATCAAATGATTTCAGGCCTGGAAGAACGTACAATGTCAACAGAAAGTCGTTTCCGACTCTTTCAAAGAATTTACGTGTAATTTTTTTCGGCGATGTTGAGACTAGCGGCTGCTGAATTTACTGAAAATGTTAGAGTTAGAAGGGCCGAACCTTGTGATAAGCGTGGGCTTATGAAATTTTTGTTAATCAGTGTCCACAAGAAAGCTCAACACAGTGCTGTTAATAAGGAAGTAGTCTATGTGCGCTGGATGGGCGTCCCTCATAAAATTTATCAATTCTTTGCAACTTGCCTCAGCTACATCATTGCAGGCTTCAGGCGATATCTCCTGATATTTCCCACGATCTTCCTCGGGCACTTTGTCTTGGCTTTCCTGCTCTGTCTGAAGGTTGTACAAGCTTTGCAGGTTTTGAGAGGAGCTTCGTGAACGTGACAAGTTCTCGAAATGTGCCTAGCTTTTGTGAAGATTGTTTTTGGGGTCTATTCATATAATCGACTTGGTTGGTTTGGACCGAGGAGGAGGAGGTGGTCTATTTTCTCACTTAGAATATTGGTTAAGAGGGGTTTTAAAACTCCAGACATGAAGCATGAAGCCTCAGGTAGGGTTTTCGGTTTTTGCACAATGAACATCCTTGACAAGCCACCGTTGAGACCTTTTCTCTATTACGGTGTATCTCTACTGATGATTTACCATCACATGAAACTTTTTCAAACTCCACCCTCTCTGCGAGAGTTGGTTGAATTGATTTATTTTTAAGGGTTATTATATCACCTATATCCCCGTAATGCAGAGGCAATACCCTTTTAATTTCTCCCCAATCATCATCAAAGATGTTGTAGGAAATCAGGGCTTTATCAGCTCTGCCCCTGATTTTCTGCCGGATGTGATGGAAAATAGCTCGGTACGAGGGCTTGTCCCTAATTACGCTGAAGTCCTTCAAGATACCCTCGACGTTATGTATTGATGACACATATTGTGTTGGATTGCCGTCGAAAGTTTGCAACTTCTTAACGGAATCGGAGAGTCGAGTTTTCTCTTTCAGGTCGGCCTCTCTATTTGGTTCACACAGGGCTACATTCCCAAGATTACCTTCAAGTTCTATATGAGTTCCTCGCTCAAGCGGCTATAAACGGTCATCCATTTTCTTGAGTTGGTTCAATATCACATAGAGCGCTCCGGTTAACTCCATTACTGATTTGGTAGCGGCGTCAATTTTTCGCCAACAAATTTTTGACTTAAGTTTTAACGTAATTTAATTAATATTTTTTTTAATATTTTATGAATATTTGATGTAATTAAATAAGCCTTAGAGTTGACTTAGCAGGGATTATATATAACTTACTCTAAATTAAAATTAGAAAATTTTCTCTTACAATACATATAGTATAGTAGATATATACACTTATCAAGTATCGTAAAATCACGTATGCAAACACTTTATTTCAAAAACAAACAAAAAAAATGCACCTTACCTTTTCCTTCCGATAGTTGCTTGAATTGTCTCTTTATGTTTTTCCTTTTTGGATTTAAGAATCGATGCACATTGCATACAATTTTTACAATTCACAATTTTGAAAAAAAAAACGTTTTCAGGAACTTCCCTTAAATGACTTTTTCTAAATGTGTCAATTAATTTGGGATTTCTAATTATATTTTTCCTTTTAAAGATTTTTCGAATTTTCGCTATGAGCCTTTCTTAAAAATTTCACTTGATATTTTCACAGCGAAACTCGTTTAAAATTTTTGATTCTATTTCACAATTTCTTTTTACAGATTTCAACTGCAATTGAACAACTTATTTTAGATTAATTTTCTCTTTTCGATTGATCTCTTTTTGGTCTCACAATTTCTTCAATACTTTTGCTTGGAATCTTATTAACAGTTCATTTATGTAGTAAGATCCGCCGGTGATCTAAAAAGGATATTAATTTTAAATCTAATTACGAAATTCTTATTTGAGGCAGGATCGTATTGTCCCCGTTTGGTCGCTATCGTTAATACTTGAAAACGACCTACTCATACTAATGGCACGATTTCTTCACTTATGTATCCTTTAGACTTTTTAGCAATCTCCGCTAATTAATGGATTTTTATTAAGACCTGAAAGGCCGTTGTGTACCCATCGTAACAACTGCATTTACTGCATAGAGGTCTATGCCAGGTATTATTGTTGTTTATACAGCACAAGATACTGCACGGGAATAGTGAGCGAAAAATCTTTTTTTTTTACCGTTTTTGCTAAAACCGCTCTACTAAGCATTTTTCTCATATAAATTAAGGTCTCTTTTCCTATTAACCCTCACAAATATTCCAATGGATATCTCCTGACTCGTCACTTTTAATATTTCGCATGTCGAGTAGCTCGCGCGTGAGTTATGTGCAGAGGCAACAGCACAACCAAAACATACCATAACATGTTGTGGCAACCTGCATAGATGCAACCTCTTGCAGTATGTTTGCCTACGTGCCCATTCCATGCGAACATGTGTGGCTGGTGCATTGATGGGTACTGTGATGCGTCAGGTGCCAGTTGTTGCTAAGCGTAAATGAAACACATATTCTCCTCTTATGCCCAACCTATACATTGTGTGAAACAACCTGTTGCATGTTCTCTCTTTTGGTTCCTTTGTTCTTACCTATGAAATGGAGTGGAGTGGAATGGGGTACGTATGTGGGTGTGAAGAACAGAAGAAATTAAGATCATTCGATAATTGACCACAGTTGAAGAAAGCTTAAATTCGAGATAAAAAAATAAACTTTTTTTTACATATTAAACCATTAGTTTTTTTAATTCAACTATCAAGTTGTAACTCGTGCATAAATTTTCATGCAATTATCTGCAAACAAATAATATGCTGACTCAGCTGGGAACCTGCCTATGCGTGTCGAACTAAGTTCGAGGCAGTGCATATTGGATTGTGATAACTTACTCGTAGATATTTTGGAAACAAAATTTTCTTGTTTAATGCAAAAACAAGTTTGCCTAGTAGCTTGAGCTTGCAACTCAAAAATGTTTCGATCAGGGCAGTGTGGTGGCCGTGGCTCAAGTGGTAAAGCATTGGCTTCCAAATCAGCCGCTTTGGCGTTCCAATCCCAGACTTAAACTAATAATTTAGTCTTTCTATTAAATTTTGGATGCCATCCATGGAGCGAAATAGCCACTAACCCCAAACATCTTTCTTTCTCTTGCTATCCGATTTAAAAAAAAAAACTTAATTCCAGTTTATTGTATGAATTCAAAGTTAAGGCATAAGAACTCATATTTATTTTTTTATTCTCCTCTTTTACCAAGTCTATCACATCTTTTTAAAACGTTTTCGGCATTGTCTTGGTTTTGGAGGTTGACAATAGCCGGGTTTTTTTGCACATCTGCTTTACGCTAAAAAACTAATTTGCGTCCAAATTACATCAATAACATACCGATTTAACGCACATCAATTCATATACGCTATCTACTTAGCGCATACAAAGCAGTGCTTCCAAATGCTATTTTCTTCATTAGCTATGAGCTTTCCAATGAATATTCAGAAATTTGCCAAAAATTTTTTTCTAAACAAATTAAATTTGACGGATATTCTCTTTGAGGGCTTCAACAGTCCGAGCGTATGTCAATAAGATACACTAGTGACTTCAAAAAAACCCCACAAAAAGAAGCCTAGAACGGTTAAATCAGGCGATCTTGCTGGCCAGTGCAAATCGCCAAAACGAGAGTTTAGGCGACCCGGAAATGCAGCCCTCAGAATTTCGGTTGTGGCTTGTGCTGTATCCGCCGCTGCTCCATCCTGTTTCCAGTCCAAATTCATCCAATTTAGGAAGGAGAAAGTCGTTCAGCATGATTCTGTAGTGGTCGTCATCGACAGTAGCAGCATCTCGTGTTGTCCCATACTCTTCTAGGCGAGCGGCAAACCGTCGTAGTGCTGGTATCGGACGACCGGGAAATTAGTGTCGAAATTCACACTGTGCCAACACCACCGACGAATTATTTCGCAAAAAACTTGTAACAATTAACGATTTATGTCTTATTGACGTGTATTTTGTATCTATTTACTTCATAAATGCCAAAGTTGACTTGACATTTGCCGCCATTTGTAAAAATTATAGCATCGTCCGATAGGGTGACGATATCGGTGCTGGTACTGGTGAATTGTTGTTTCTTTTCGCTGATTGAGTGCACGACATTTTGGCGGCGTCGTTTACGAACATTTTTATATCCACTTTTATATGTTGAAATGTACGCCATTTTTTGATGGTCCGCCCAGAAAAATATTTCAAACGAAACCCAGTTTTCCTTTTCTGAAAATATTTCAGGAATTAAGCTCACCCTGCTCTATCTACAAGTTTTCGTGTGAACATATTCTAACTGTATGGCCATAATGTGCAGACTTGCCACCCTGCTGGAACACAATCTTCCTTCGTAATTGCAGTAGTTCTAATAACTCATTGCTCAAAAACTCCAGTTAAAGTTCGTATTAGGGCTTTAAGCAAGTCGATATGGTATGATTTGCTTGTAATCCAAAATGCACATTAGCATTAAACTTGTGCTATAAAGCTCTCTATTTCGTAAAGTGAGAATTATGTAATTTAGACCAGACGTGCAAATTATGAAAATAGTGGGTGAAGAAATGAGCATTATGCCCTCTCGACTTAAGTCGTTTAGATTAAAATTCTGTGCACTTACTTGCAGATATTTCAATGATTTCTGACAAAATGCAATAGCTTTGAGCTGTTTTCGTCTTAGCAGGATGCGAGTCTCTCGCTGTTTTCCGCGGTAATCCCATATCTCTTAACCTAGAAAAACATTTGGTGCTTGGTGCAGCTCTTTCAGGATATCTAGTATTTCCATCAACCATTGCAGAAACCGTAGATATAGGCAAACTTCGTATTCTTGTGTTGAAAATTTTGCCACAGACAGGTTCTTAAATTAAGTATGTACAAACTGAGTATGCAAATTATTTCAGTCTTTTTTTTTTGTTTTGTTATGAGGTTTGAAAAAATATTTGCTTAAACATTTCCAAAAGCAAATTATATCAATTGCGTGTATAATCATAGAATTATTTCAAAAGCGTAAAATTCTTATGCTGTTGAAACAAAATTAATTCTTAAGAATATCTGATTTTGGCGTTTTTCCTGTTTCACCAAGTTGGCTCGTAAATACCAGCTACTCATTTATAATTGCAAAAATAAGGGGATAGGTGTATTGTTTCGAAAAGTATTTAACGAAAGTGATTAATGAATTCAACATACTTAAAAAAATATAATTTACTTTGATCTTGAATAACTTTTGACAGAAAACTTGTTCTGGCGGTTTATAATTACGAATTGAATGATATCCGATTTGTTACCAAACAAACATAAATTTCATGTTCAATATGTCATAAGACAAACTTTTCTTAAAACCGCTATACTAGAAAGGGAATCGACCACAATTAAAATATTTTTTTCTTGAAATAAGTCAAGAGTTCACCACTTATAATTTGAAGACCTAATCTGGAACACCCTTTTTTGAATTACGTGTAACCGTAAAATACAAGCCCTTCTTTAACAATTTTGCAAGAAAATGTTTGCGAAATGATATTGTAACATATTGTCATTAGAACCGGCCCAAACATGATTTTGTTAAGAATCAAAACTACTTTTTTAAGCACTTTATATACATAAAACTTTGCAAAATATCATATATCTTCCAAGATTGCTAAAAAAAATACGAGAGTACCGATGTAGTACTCATAAAAATTATACGTATAATGTACTATCTCTTTTTGTTATAGGAATAATCAAATGGCCGCTCTTCTACAGGAGGTAGTAGCAGATTTTACATTCTTTACAAATTCGTAGAACGAACTGTTCTTATCTCACCACTTACGAGCAATTATGTGATTTGGAAGGCACTCGCATAACGAGGTACGTGTAATCAATTTAAATTTTTTAAAAAGTTATTTCAGCTGATTTTTCTTTTTTCTCTCAACATTAAACGTGTCTCCTTTATATGATTTCTTTAACGCCATAGAAAACACACTTCCAGGAGGAATAAATTCTACCGAGTAAGAAGGTAATGAATATTTAACTTGAGGCGATAAGATGCACGAAAATGAGAATAAATATATGTATATTAATAAAAATGTGTGAAAATAATATAATGTTGTTTAAATCATATGTAAAGCCAGAAGTATAGTTTTACTTACACTGCACATCTAACAATAGAGAGGCATTCTGCCTTATTTTTAAAGTAGGATGTTCCATAACACATAATATCCTCGCGTTATGATGAGCTCTATAAACAGCCGGTAAGCGAGCTTCACTTTTTGCTCCCGTATTTATTTTGTAAGGCAATTTATCCTGTAAATAGAAATATGGAGTAATATTTCAACTAAAATTATAAGCACAGAAAAGATAGTTTAATTAAATTATTTCAGTATGAATTAAATTGTGTTTTTTTTTTTATCGTCCTAGCCAAAAGACTGCGAATTAGGGTCAATATGACAAAGACATAGATTACCCTAAGGTGGCATCTACCAATTGTAGATGACCTCAATCATTTGAAGTTTCTGCGGTTACCCCCATCCTCGTGATGCAAGCTTATGCTTATACCCAAAAATTTGTTCTGTACGAGGTAATATCTTTACAGAAACAATTCTTATCAGATTTTAATACCAGCGCACCCAACTAGTAACCTGTTCCCATTCAGTTTTCAGACAATGAACAAACCTCCATTTCTAAAACACCATTTGTCAATTATAGCTTGGCAATTTCTGAATATCACAATACTAATAAAAGCTCTACTTATTTCTGATATGATGTGTTATCCGAAGTTATCTGCAGTCACTATCAAAACGTCAGGTTCTACAATATTAATTTTTAATATTTTATTTAGGTTCTAAACCGTTGTCTTTCGAGTTATAATGTGAAACTGGTGGTATATACTACCTGGCTTGGTTTCACTGTAAGTTTAACAACAACATTAGCCTTTCAGCAGATTGCGTCTATAAACACTTCCACAAACTAAGGCCGACTGTTAAGTTAACGCCCAATTCAGGCGGCTTTTAATGATGCAATTAATATAGTGCATGTAGTCGAAACCATGACAATTCGATAATGAATTTACTCTGCTGTTATTAGAAAATATCAAAAATTTGTTTCCTTGCTTACGAGTTCAAAATTAGAGTCTTACTATAGATGTAAACATATCCTATTTTAAATACCTAGCTTTTTTTTAATTATATCTCATTTATGAAAAATTTTGTCCCAACTTCTACTTTACTACTTTCACACTCCTTCCTTTCCTCTTTTTGCTTTTTATTCTACCTTTTATCTATGTACTTACAACAAATAGAATAATAAGCTAAATTTGAATTTACTTGTTATTAATCTTTTACTTAAAGTTGTGCTTTTGTTTTTATTAAACTTAAAAAATATGACAATTATATTATAAAAAAGAGCCAGTCTTACTATACTTATGATACATTTTTTTAATGATAACAAATTTTTATTGAAATTCTTGATTGTTGAGTCATCAATAAATAAATCGTATTTTTTTACTGAAAATGAAGCATAAATATATATATCTTCAGAAAATATAGTCGTGTAGCATCCTTTTTATTTAACAGAATGTCTCTGAGCTAAAATAAAAAATATCATTTTAAAACGAACTAAATTGAAGTCTTCGCTGACGATTTTTGTTGCGCCTCGTGCTCACAATTTAGAACAGCAAAATTGTATATTTATTATTGATGATCGATATTTTCATAAGTTTCGTATTTCTCTATCAAACATTCACACCATATATTGAGCTACTACACAATTTTGAGTTTAAAAATAACCACTTAAGCAATAATTGAAGGTTGAGGATCAGAAAGCCAAATACAGAAATAATTATTGCTGTTTAACATGTTTTAAAAAATTCGTCCATTTGCGAAAAATTTTAAGCCTTCTTGTTTCCCTTCGTCAAATATTTTTGGAACGACAATATATAAAATTTCGACAATATTTCTACCCATTTTTTAATGATGATATCGTAAATTTAGCATAAGTTATTTTCACTCACCTAAATGTGCACTTATAGCCATTCTTATGCTCGTGAGGAAAAGGTTTAACCCAAAAACTCTCTTTTCCTCTCCCGTATTTCTTTATTGGAAGGCTAACAAAACACTCCATCTTTCTATTCAAATATTCAAGAAAGCCATTTATATTTCGGATGCAATGGAGAGGTCATTGGAAGACTTCGGGAAATGACTTTTCATTCTCCACTTAATTAATACATAATTCATGCAGTGATAAATAAAATATTTTTATTTGAATGAAACCCAGAGATATTATAGTATGTCTTTCAATGAGAATAGAATGCAGCTTTAAAATTTAAAATAATTTGTGTACCGACAGATCTTAACACCAGAAGTTTCTAAAAGTACAACTCTTTTTTGTTTTCCGGTGGAGGAAGTTATTGTAATACTGCCAAAAATAAAATTTAAAGTTTCCGCCATTTTCTACGTCAAAGTACGAGTATTACTTTGACATGGATAGCACTTTCCAATTAAAAAGATTACATAAATAACGCATCATATCTTAGCAATACAAAATTATTCGAGTTACATTTATAAAACATCAGGATACCATTAAATATTTTTCCAAAGTGAGTGCTGTGTTGCGGAAGGAGTGCGTCGTTGGACTTTCTCCTTTTGCGGGATAGGGTATCAAAAATCGATTCATGCACTTCATCGAGCTATTCGCCTTAGTTTATCAAAAATGTACTGCAAAATTGGTTTGACAAGTATGTCGGCACTTACTCGTAAATGGAATTAACTCTACTCGTATAACTAAAGTTTACTCTGATATTAAAAAAAATATTAAATTGTGTTTTTTTTATACGAGTAGTAATTTAAAAACCAACAGATGGCAAACCTTATGTATATTTTATATTCATATGTAATTAAACTTCTTTGTTATTCATATCAAGAAAGCCTTTCATAGTCATATTCAGGGTCGATATGACCCACTTGCTGCAATGTATTCAAATAGTTATTTTGGTTCTTTCGGCTTATATCTAGGATACTCGACCCGGTATTATAAGTTTTGAGACGGTTATTCGGGTAACTTGGTTTTACAAATCCGGCTTATCACATCCCGACGCAATTTCCATTTTAGTTTTAAACAAAAAATTGCGTTGGTTTCCAATAAAATATCTTCAGTAATGAGGCTTTTAAAAATATAGAATATAAAACATAAAATATGTCCGTACAAATCGGTCCATTTTTCGAGCGATTCAAAATCTGTATTCGAAATTTGACTCACTGTCCCTCCTCCAATCGACCCGAAATTTGTGAAGCATAAATATATGAGAATGCAACAGAGGTTATTGTCATCATCCTTCAATCCATAATGTCGCACACCCTCACGGTACAGATAATAAGGTAATATATTGCGCATGTGTCAAAAAAAGTAAATACCGACAAATCCAAGATGGCTGCCGAGAGTGATCAATTTTTGTTTACATATGCTGTACGTTAATAATTGCTTGCGTTCGAGTTCTTTATGGAGACTTTTATTCATTTATAATGATAAATATTGATTAATAGAGATTCTAAAACAACAATCATCTGCGACTTAGTGTCGGGGTATCTGGAAATAAATTCAATATGTGAGTGTATGAGAAAATATAACACAAAAAGGCGAATTCCATTTCTTGAACACTACGAGTATGTGTATGCGATTTATTAGAATATATGGAAAGTTAATATAAAAATGATTCTACGAGTATGTTTACAAAGAAATATCACAAATTCAAAATAGACTACTATTTTACAATATTGTTTTTATCATTTTTCTTTTGCTACTTGTCTACTATTGTATTATTTAGTTGTTTAATTCTAAAGTACATACGTGAACGGAAGAAAATTTCTTTCACTTTTCTTTCGGACGGTATGTCTTTTGAGTGATTAAGTAACTGTTTTAAATAGTTACGACAATAAACTATATCATCTTTATTAAAAACTTTAAAAATTGTCTCCATCTTCTCAATATTTACCATCATTTCGTCTTTAGGTTTTTGAAGATATCCCTCCGCCAGCTGATTAGTTCACGTGAACTGCTGGGTATTTTGAACAGTTAAGTCTGGATTCTTGATCCTGTGGCAAATGTATCCTGCTAAATGCTCCAGTACATCGTACTGTAGAAATTCTAGTACATCTACCGGCTCTTCAGTTGCTATGAAGTCGGGATTAAGTGTCTTCAGTAGAGTGCTACTTAGATAGCTCGTACTTTCTAAATCGGATATATTATCTACTAAAGTATTGCCTGTGGAAGATGTAAATACGAACGTGTTGTATTAAAAGAAAATATGGTTACTTAGAGAATAAAACATACCATTCATAGACAAATTTCCTTCATTTCGTCCAAGTATGTATGAACGAAGTCAATACATGAATTCCAATCGGTTTGGGTGATCATATAGGTCACCTTTGGATCGAATCGCTCTGAAAAAATTCTCTAAAACATCTTGATTCAGTCTGTATGTCAGTGAATACGAAATACTGTATTCAGTCTTTAAGTCGTTGCACAGAAGTTTAAGAGAATTATTCGTCATAATAATGCCTAAAAGTATTATAAGATTGTAAAAACAAAAATTCGTTTAATTCAACATTACCTTTCTGGAAGGGCGCCATGGTTTGTTTTCCTTTAACCCCCATATTAAGCATTATGGAAGTCATCTCATCGACAATTCCAAATTGGAGCGATTCTGAAAGTCCAACGCCTTGAACTCGTTTGCGACTATCCTGGTAAGGTACTCTCACGTTAAGACAGTCGAACCAATCATTCACCTGAAATTGTAAAGATGTAGAAAACACATGATTTTTAAGGAAATTTGAATTATTACCTGTTTAAAAAATACAGAACACTTAAGCCAGCCTTCCGAACTTAGTTCCCCTAAACTACCAGCCCGCATAATAACTTGAGAGACCGTGTGTGAGAATAATTTTGGTGCAAGTTTCCCTTTTTGACATTCTAAACCTTTAATATATAAATTGGTTAGTGATATTTTGTATGCAATACTCAAATCAGACTTATCATTAGTTTTCGAAATAAGCTCTTCTATAATTCCTTTGGAAATGAGTTGCCCATCCAAAATAAAACCACCATTATCAACGAAGTTGTTCCGGATGAGTTTTATGAGATGAGGCACATCAACGAACATATACACATTCCTTGATTCATCGATTGGGTTTTGAAAAAAACGATTTTGTAACCGTGATTTGTTCCCCCGCGATCACAGACGATTGCACACACTTTAAAAATACATTCACTTAATTGGTGAATAATACTAAACAGTATTTGTTTGGTCATCCATTGGTCAACATCGTAGAAAATTGGTTGTTTCCAATTGCCAATCAATCCCCTTATCATCGCCACTTGGACGTATTTCGCAGCTTTCAGAGTTTCATCCTTCCGTTGGCCGTAGGCAATTCTCTCTTTGCCATTCATTTCGTCAAATGAAAGTACACAAATTTTGTCGTCTTCTTCTATATCGATGTTTTTCGTAATATTCAATACGAATTGGATTATTCCCGGATATACCTCGAATCTTGAGTACCACTTTTTAATGTTATCACAGCTGGAAGAGGGTATTGTTTGCGCAACAGCAATCGGTAGGCTCGAGGGGTATGTTCTGCGATCGCATTAGCAATATCGTCTGATGACCATTTTGCACGTTTTTGAGGACATTCTAATTTTCTTAATTGGAGCCAATAGTTTGTTGCTGCTTCCAGTTTTCTGCTTTCAATTTTGCTATTTGCTCCAATAATCTGCAAAATATAAACAATGATTGAAATTCTAATTACACTTAATTCACATTACCCTAATTTAATATGTCATCTATTTACTGAGAACGTGTAGGAATAATTTCATCAGTTTGTGTACTATTATTGGTTTAACTTGTGTATCACAGTCTACCTTGGAAGCATCAGTTTGCGTAGAGCAATCACACTTGTTTGATAGAAATAAATTCTCCGCGGAGACTTCCAGATCTATGTTCTCCTTATCATGCACAATTAGTGCATCACTGAAATAAAAAGACCGATGTTATTAGTATGATAATTGTTCTTCACATACCTTGGGATCAAAAGTCTACTTTGAATCCGTAAATCCTGTGGGCTCGTCACTTTTTCATCCTTTTGCAATGGTAACAAAAGTGAAGGAACAGCATCTTCTTTAATTCTAGTTGTTTTCAGAACTATTACATATTGCTTGTGCAATGAATTAATAACAAAATCACTTTTTTTTAAATGCTTGTCAAATATTCGCGCCATTTTTGTATTTAAATTGTCTTTTCGGCGGCACAAAAAAACCTACTGCTTGTACATTTTACTTTGTTTTGGAAATGAGTGACACGATATCTCCTCATTTCCAGTTTTACAAGTATTTTTGCTTTTATAGTTGTTAACACAACACCCGTACACAGCACAACGCATTTTAACACCTTTAAACTTTGTTTAATCAATTTTAAATCAAAAATCTTTTGCAACCAAAATATTTCCGCCTTTGTCGTCATTGTGGTTGGCCATATTGCCAGAATTTGACAGATGCGCAGAACAAGACCAAAATAATCGCGCCAAGTATATTACCTTATTATATCTACCTTGAAGTATATTACCTTATTATATGTACCTTTTGCACACCCTAAGATGGCTTGGAATAATTAGCGGGGAAAGAAGGCCCTGTTGAGCTTGACTTTTTTCAACAACAAATAGAAGAAGAAACTCCAAGATGGCGGACTTATTCTTTCTTTACCACATTCTTAATACAGGAATCAAATAAAAGGGTTTGAGGAATAAAATAGGCTACAATTTTTGCTTCCATTCCCTTTTATTGATTTTATTGTATTTAATTGTGAATAAATACTAACTACATATTTATATTTTTTCCCGCCATTAGTTTAAGGGACATGTAAGAGTTAATTTGTGTCTATTTTATTTATTGAAATATTAAGGTGTCCTAAAATTCTGATTTTCATTTACCTTATCTTTTTTAATTTCCTCAAGTTCGAGAACTTCCGCAGCTACTTTTTGAGCATGCCGATCAACTCCAGGGCTTAAAAGCACCTCCCAAGTAAGCGTAGGTTTTGGATTACCACCCTCACTTATGCACGCCAAATTAAGTTCAGAATTCTCTTTCACAGGTACAAAAATATTTCCAGCATCTAAGCGACGTGAGTCTATTAACAAATAAGGGGGTTTTGGACGGTCTGAAAATAAAATTAAAAAGATTTATTTATTTAAACTACGATATGTATGTGTACTTCATATGTGCCAAAAATGTAACTGAGCTATTTTTTAATTCCAAAACCATTGTCGCCATCATTTGCCGCAGGTATTGTTTTTAATAAAAAAATAGTTTTGAATTCTCTATCATTGCACATTTATCTTAATTCCGATTCGAATTATTTTTAAAAGTGAAAAATATTATTTAAATTGAACCTACATATAATTTGAAGGTTTGCTTTATTTATATTCTTTACCCCTTTTTATCTTACACAATATTGTATGTTAAGATAACGACTGGCATCGTGTGTGTGTGGGTTGACGCTCCCCTTACACAGTTGGATCGATTGACATATAATTTTTAGTTCTTGTAAGTTTTCAAGTGCGATGAATGAATGGAAAATATTTGCACGGTACTATTATAAGAAGTCATATACAGTTTGTATTACCTTCTCTGGTGATATCCGCTTTTTGTGCATCAGGATATTTTTCTCTCTATTTTTCCAGCAAAACGTCATATTCTTGGTATTTTTGGGTTCGGTCGCTATTCTTGTTAATGACAGATAGGTTTCAATAAATCCCGATATAAACGCTCGGCCTTCATCATCCCCCACTTTTTCCGGCATGTTTCCCATTCCGGTAAACAAAACACAATGATGTAATTAGTTCAATCCAACCCTTACACACGTCAGCAGCATGAGGCTCATCATGCAAAATCAAACATCCTTTGATTTTCGACAATCAGACTTCATCAAATGTATGTGACGCACATAGATACATTTTCACAAATACATGTAAGTGATTGAAGTCAATCAATTGATCATGTAAGGGCCGTTTTTGGCAGCGCATTAACAGTTTCATTAACGCGTTCCGTTCTTATTTTGATTTGCATGCAATCACTGGAGTGAAAGATACTCGTATAGTTACGAGTACATCGTTTGTTATCTATAGTTATCTGATCCTCAAAGAGATGTATGCTCAGCGAATATTTGCTGCTCAACCTTATCTAAGTCTAAATAAGACAAGAGAAAAGTCAATTTCATCTAAAAACAAAAGAAACCCTACAGGTAGTTGCCCCTTTTCCTACTTTAAAGCGTAAATGTAACACAAAAAGGCACATATGAGTTTGGTGTTATACAATTCGTCGTAATTTACACCTTAGACCTAGATATTATACTTATATTTACCTAATACTACTAATTTTACAGGGCGCGCATTTTCAATATACGCATTTGCATTTTCGGCTTCACACTGCCATTTCCCATCATCTTCAAGCATAACATTCGTAATAGTTAGTGCTCCATTTATCTCTTTGACAAAGCGATAATCGGTAACTCTTGAGGATCTTTCTATTGCATGAACACTCTGAAATAAAATTAAAAATAGGATACTATATGTGTTTGTATTTTTCCAACATTTGCAAAAGAAATACAAAATCAGTACAATTAAGAAAATATAAATTTGTATAAAGAATTATAATTATTTATTTTATATTATATCTTTATGCAGTGAAAAAAAATCGTTAATATCAATACAAAAATTAATTACTAATTCAACAAGTCCACTTAGCAAATAATATCAACATCGGCAGCCATTTCAATTAAAAAATAAGCTAAATAATGATGAAATCAAGAGAAAACGTCTTCGATTGTTGATAGCCACAATTTTCAATATTTTAGGGTGAAAATCTAACCAAAAAAAATGTATGTCGGTAACGACATTTTGAAATCTGTCAAAGTGGTTTTATTTGTAAACAAATTTGACAACTTTAGAAGTATATTTTTAAGCTGGGGATGGCACCCAATTTTTGATTTCTTAAGATTAATGAAAAATGACTTCATTTTTATTAAAATATTGCAAATATCATTGTGTTACTTCCTGGTCATTTGTAATAGACACTTAGTGGTAACCATACTTAGCTTACGCGTCCGGAAATATCTTGAATGTCTTTTTAATAGTGCTTCAATTAAACATCAGACATACTTCTTTTGCTGCACAAATTTAATAATTTTCTGTAATCCAACTGGACACATTTAGAATTCTTGTACTTTTCCTGTTTTGAACTCGGTTATACTACTAAATTTTTTGAACAAATCAATTACCAAAAAAAAACGCTATGCAGATACATGTATACCTGAAAAAAAAAAGTCTTCTTTAATTGTCATATTGTTATTATTTACATTCTGTAAAACCTGAACATTAAAGACAATCTGATATTGTTATTGTTGATATGGATGGATTAGAGGATGCTTATCCGCCATTGCTTATTCACAATAAATAATACCCGATTCGCACTAAGGTTGAACATAGAATGACCTTTGTGAATATCAATAACTACACGCTTTACCACATGTGCATGAAAAACAAAACAACAGTACAAAAGTCACCCGTTTGTTCGGTTATATTTCGCATTATTATCGAGTGCATTATACATTACGCAAAGTACAAACATACATACTAAGGACTGAAACGAAGAAAATTTGGAAAATTCATTCACAATTACAAAAAATAAAAAAAATTATTTGTGTTCCCATTCTTTCCTCAACTTCTTTCGAACGTCCTTCATAAGGCTGGTGACAGTTACATCCGTGACCTTTTTAGACGTTCTTTTCCATTTAGCACTAAAATCTTTTACGTGCTTTGCACACTGCTCACTTTTCCTCAATCTAGCTTTGACCAAAGCCAACGTCGCATGAATGCAGTGAGCTGAAGCTAAATCTGGCCAAAATAATGTTGAACCCTCGTGTTTGTTTAAGAAAGGCACTCGTTAATGTACACTTCTCCGTTAATTGTTCCCATTGTAATAAACGATGAGCTTCTGTGTCCACAGAAAAATGGCCTGCCAAACGAGATATTTTGACCCGAATTTTTCCATCCTAATCGATGTTGTTGATTGCGGAAGAATCTCAGCTTCAAACGAGTTGTAAAACTGCGCACCTGGAAGAGTAGTAAAGTAGGCTTTGCCATAAGTTTCGTCATCCAAAACCAAGCACGCTTTCTTGTTGCCGATCAACTCGTATACTTTCGGGCTCGTGTTTTTATGACTTTTTTTTGCTTTTCAGTAACTTTTGGTATTTTTTGTTTTTTTTTTTCGTGTTTTTAGACCGTTACGTTTTTGAAATCTTTGTACCATTGTTTGGTTGGTATTACATATCTGAGCAACATCTCCGGATGACATAGTCCGGTTTTTTACAATGGTACCCACTATTTTCCTGTCCAAATTTGTGTCATATGCTCCACTTTTCTGTTTTCGCTTAACTGTCAACGTCTCTAAATATCGTTTAATAACAGAAACCACTGTACTGCGTGCTATGTTTAAATTTTTTGCGATTAAATGGTTTGGACGCGGAGTATTTTCGAGCCATTTGTCGATGATCTTTTCACGGTGTTCCTCTTGACTCATGTTTTATAAATATTTTAAACCGCACCGAACTAAAAACAATAACAAACTGAAACTAGAGAATATACAGGCTAATTTGGGTACAAAATGGGATTGCAATTTTTACGCATTGGAAGTATAGCCTGTATTAAAATTTACAGATTTTATTCGTTTCAGTCCTTACGCAAAGTGAATAATTTGCTACAACATTTGAACATGTGAATTTTCTATAATTTTGGAATGAGTACTGTAGGTGAAGACGATTGATAACATAGGCGCCTGCCTGACGAAAAGCACATACCCCGAGCGGAGCAACGAAGTTGCATGAACGGAACCTGCCGCCTGCGGAAATAGAATTCAAATCCTTTAATCCCGCGAAGCGGGTCACCCGTGTACTCTTAATTAAGAAAACTATTGATATAGGCGCCCGCCAGATGTTTAATTTATTATATTTATTTACTTACCTCAAGGGAAGACAAAAAGGAAAAAAAAAGACATAAATAGTAATTTTCAATTTTCTCAAAAACTAGACGGCATAAATCCATTCGGTTTTTTGTGTTCGATTCAAAATTGATATAGGCATCGCCCACAGGAATCCAATTCAGCACTTCATTTCACAATTTTGAAAAAAAGTGGTCCGAATCTAATTTTTTAAATTTCTTTTATCAAAATTTTGGGTTTGCATGCGAATTTCTTAAAAATTATTGATACAAATAATATAGCTAGAACTTAGGTTTCTGAATTTCGAAACTGGTACAGTACTTTATTGTAAGTGTTGCCGTTGTTTTTTAATAATTTTTTTTCCATTTTAAGTCATTTTTTAGTAAAATTGCCCCTAGCTCCTAAATGGGGCGAGATAGACTCCCCCCTTCCATAGTAGAAAATGCTTGTTTTTGACCCACTATAAAAAACCGTTATCAATTTTTGGCGCCAAAGTTATGGTACTCTCCCCCTTAATTGCTAAATATTATGGTGATAGAATTTATTATCTTCGGGTTTTTTTATAAGTTTCTTAACTCTTTTTTTTGTTCTAAACTATGTGGCACTTTGGCAGCTATGAAAGTGCTAATAAAATGTTGGTGTTACAAAAGTTGTTATTAAATTCGCGACACTTGCAATCTCATTGTTATTTTTTATGGATAACATATTTTAAAATTTTCCTATCATTTTTCGATGATGTTTATATATATGTATAAAAATAAATAATTTAATTTTTCGAAATTTATTTTTATTTGGAAATTTTTACAACGAACTACTTAAAAAACGACTTCAGCAAATTTAACGTTTGATCGAATAACTTACAATACATAAAAATCTACCATACCTACTACATATGTAAATTATTTAATCTCGAAGGTATGCAGTGAAAATCGGGTGATTATCTAGAAAGTCTGGGATCCTGCTACATCTGATAGACATACATGTGGGTGGTCGTGGGTCAGGTGGTAGCGTATTGGCTTCCAAATCGGACGGAAAAACATTCTTTTTTCAGCCAACTAAATTCTGTTGCCTTAAATACAACAACAACAAATCAATTTACACTAATAATCGTTGGATGTCACCCATGAGTTTCGTGCACAACATCGGAACAAACCGTCAAAAACATAAACATGTTGTTTTCGCCACGCAGCTTTAACACGCATCATTGATGCAGAAGCTGTGTTGACGAGTCGTAGCGGGTGTTGCCTGGAATATGAGCGCGTTGCTTTTTCATTCTTTCTTTTGGTTGCTTATTTGTTTGGGCGCGAATTACATGCATAACGTAGGATGTCAACAGCTGGCCAAAAACAAATGAAAACTAGTTTTTTTTCTCCATCTACGATTAATATGCATCGTGATTGATGCTGAAGTTGTGCAGCTGTTAATAGGCTATTCTTATGCAGACGTTATCAGTTCATCTATTCTTTAAGTCTTATTTGTTTACCAGAACTTTTTGCCTTCTTTTTTTTCGCTATTATTATTACGCTAAGTTAGAATGTAAGCTTGGTTAGTTCAGTTGCGTAGTCATTGTCAAGAAATAAAAAAGTCAAGTCATTTAAAGGAAATTCGTCTTATTTAACATATTACTCATGGAGCAAAATAACCACTGAGTCCGAACATCTTTCTCTCTCTCTTTCTATCCAAACTTAATACGTGTTCAGACATTTTAGTAGTAGTAATATCCTCTTGGGTGTTAAGTTCTTGATCAGGTATTTGATTCTACCAGAGAGTCTTAGGTTCAAAAACAGTTGTATTCAACTTTTACACAAGTGATCTGATAGGTTCACTTCACCATACCATAGCGTACGCAGACGACTTAATCGCGTACAGATCAGGTCCAAGGATTCAGGTCATTAATATAATTTGCAACGTGACTTCGACAAAGTTAAGCGATATTACGATGACTGGAAGTTGAAAATCAACTTTCACAAGTCGGAAACCATTCTGTTTAGGACGCCTTTTTCTATGGCCTCTATGGATACCAGAAAGAATTGGCGAAAGTTCTCTATAGTCGGACAACATAGACAGCCGCTTGTTATTAAGTTGACTCGTAAACACATTGCAAGAGCAATGACTTCGTCGAACAACCTGATCTCCGGGGCTTACTACCCTAATTATCATGTATCATGAGAGAGTTCATTTTGACGGCTTTATTCATCCAGAAGCGTTCCTCCACCCAGATAATAAAGGTCTGATCAGGGACAGATTGGCGGCTGCGGACAGGCGACTCAACTACGACAGAGACTTCGCACATGGCAGTGCGCCTCCAGTTCAGTAGGGCGGCAGGGAGTGACGACATGAGGGATGTTGCTCGTCAACAATAGCAATTTTGGTGGCTTGTTGTAGGGTAGGTTTTAGTCTCAGCTCGCATGGGGTCTGTAGGTTATAATAAGATTATTTATAAGTTATTTAAGCTAATTTTTAAGCTTTTTTTTTTTGTCTAGCATGTAAGAATAAATTAAGTGATATAAATAAAAATGCATATAAACTGATAAAATCTGACTTGACTCTTCTTCCATGTCAAATCTCGTTGATTATTAAATTCCCCAAGTATTTTCTAATGCTAAAAATGGGAAAAAATGCGTTTCTAGTGTTCTGTGCAAAATATAAAAAATTCCAAGTTTTTTTTTTATGTTTAGCTCATACTAAAAGTTCAGTTCAAACATAAGTTTGTAAATACGAGTAAGAATATGCATATACGAGGGCGGGTCAATAAGTCCGTGACTTTTGGATTAAAACAGATTTTTTGATAAAAAAATAATTTTATTTTTCAACGTAGTCTTCCTTGAGCTCTATACACTTTGTCCAACGCTTCTCCAATTTTTTTATCCCTTCCAAAAAAAATGATTTGTCGAGGTCCTCAAAATGACGAGATGACTTCATCATTGGAGTCAAATCTTTTTCCACCAAGCCATTTCTTCAGGTTTGGGAACAAGAAGTAGTCGCTCGGAGCCAAATCTGGAGAATAGGGTGGATGAGGGAGCAATTCATAGCCCAATTCATGGATTTTTGCCATGGCAACTGCACATGTGTGCACCCTTGCATTGTCTTGGTGGAAAAGAACTTTTTTCTTGGCCAAATGAGGTCGTTTTTTTTTCAAATCGTCATTGAATCGGTCCAATAAGTTTGCATAATATTCCCCATTGATTGTTCTTCCCTTTTTTCCCGCGTGCATCTCAAAAAACAGTCGCCATAACTTTATTGGCTGACAAACCCACCTTGGCCTTCTTTGGCGCCGATTCACCCTTAGAAACCCACTGTTTTGACTGTTGTTTGTTCTCTGGTGTGTTGTGATGGATCCATGTTTCGTCCACGGTTACAAAACGGCGCAAAAACTCCTCCATATTGCGATTAAACAACGCCAAACCTTCCTGTGAAGTTGTTACACGATTGCGTTTGTGGTCGACTGTGAGCAAACGCGGCACCCATCTTGCGGAAAGCTTTCTCATGCCCAAGTGATCATTCAAAATTGAAACCACTGAGCCATGCGAGATCCCTACGGCTTCCACAATCTCTCGCACTTTCAATCTTCGGTCGGCCAACACCATATCGTGAATTTTTTCGATTGTTTCGGGTGTAGAGACCTCAACTGGGCGTCCAGGAGGTTCGGCATCTTCAGTGCTTGTACGGCCACAACGAAATTCAGTAAACCACTTTTTTACCATTGAAATCGATGGTGCAGGGTCCCCATAGTATTTATCAAGCTTAGCTTTGGTCTCGGTAATGGTTTTTTTTCGCAAGAAATAATGCTTAATAAGCACACGAAATTCACTTTTTTCCATTTTCTCCTCAAATTAGTGAGTAGTCTGATAAAAATAGCTGTCAAACACAAACTAACTGACGCAGCAAGTTTAAATTTTGACAGGAGTCAACTGACAAATGCCTGTTGACAGGAGCAGTGTTGCTGTTTCAGTAAAGAGGTCAGAAATTCAAAAATGCACGGAATTATTGACCCGCCCTCGTATGTATCACTTAAAATGTTTGGAAGTCCCATTGACATTTACGATTTGTTTAACACTATATGTTTTCGAATGTACTTCTTCATCCAATTCTCTAATTTATTCGCAAACTAAACAATTGATAAATCTCCTTTTTGGTTGATAAGAAACGGTTTTTAAAAAGAAAAACTCTATCAAACAATGTCAAACTTAGAATAATATAATTACAATATTTTTATATTAGTGCGACCAGAATCAAAGAAAAGAAAAAATCTAGCCAAATCTGTATGTATGCGTTTGTCTGTATTTATGTATGAATAGTCCCTTACAAACTTTAAATCGAATCAACCTATCGCTAACATACATTTTCCAAATGTCAAAAACAAGTTGTATAAATTAAATATATTGAAAAAATATAAATAATAAATAATGACTTAAGTTTAAAACACACTTAGAGTAGCATTTACGAAATTTTCAAACCTGCCGGTACTTATTATTTTAAGCTACTTGAAATTTGATGGCATTGAAAGCGCTGTTTAATTTGCATATTAACTACATGAATTCCGCAGCAGCTATGCTGATCCACTTTTTTTTGTCAATAAACTTACACAGAATGAGTATTAAGTAAGACAGTATTCTTGCACAAATATTCCTATAGTACATATATTACCTATTTTTGGTAAGCTAATAAAATTGTTGATAAGCGTTCGGAGTAATGTATTATTCCATAATCTAGGTTTATGTACCCATGATTATAATCATCAAAAGTCTTGGTTTATGTACCTAGATCTTCAGAAGTTAGGATAAAAGAACGCTAACTAAACACTTGGCGACCAAGAAGGACATCTAAAGGTAATTTAATTGGGTGTAAACTGAGCCACAACACAGTTTGGTAATTTGTCGCGTGTTGGGCGTAGGCTGAGCCAAAACACAACAACGTAAAGCCTGATGAACACCACTACATAGGATTTAAGATGGGTCTAGATACCTTAACTCAGAGGCAAGGAAACCTGCGAGAGGAAATAGCCAGACTATGGGGAACTACAAGAATAATGCAAAGGAGCTTAAAACAATCCTATATCTGAAAAATCGCTTGATGAAATTAGATGAAGCTTGGGAAGAATTCGACCAAAGAGAAAGGTGCAACAGACCTTAAGCCCCATATTTTAAGAAATATTACTACGAAGCAATACGAAAATTAAAAAAAGGATTTCAACGTGATGTAGAGGAAAACCTACAGGCTTCTCATTGCGCAGAAGCCGAGAATTCAACTGGTGGAACAGAAGATCCTCCTGAAGGAGAAGGAAATACAAGAGAAGGAGCTAAGGGACTTAGCAAGGGTGCAAATTTGAAGCCGTCTCCAGAACAGAGTCTACAGCAATCAACCCGCCCTACACGCTCGCTTACCCAAAGGCACGAGTGGATTATATAGATCATGAGGACCTCTATACAGTCAAATTCAAATTAAGAGAATGGAGCAAAACAGGGATGAGTTAGCCGCCATTTATAGAAGGTTAGAAGATGAATTAACTCAAGAAGACTTAAAGAATATTTCAACCTGGAGGAACAGATGGCTGTATCGCATGTGGAACTTCACGAACAATTGAATTCGCTTACACAACACCTGGAACCCTATCAGAAAACGGTGAGATTTTAACAGGTTGAACTACCAAAATTCTCAGATGGCCAAAAGATGTGATTCCTTAAAACCAGCCTAACCGGAGAAGTTGGTGAATTATGCAGCATCCGGGAAAACACAGCTAGGCTGCGGTGCAGACAAGGAAACCCATCCACTTTATAAGTGTCCATAATTTTTTAATTTAATCCCAATACAACATTGGAATCTTGTTAAAGAAAGAAAGCTGTGTATCAATTCCTTGAAGTCCAGGCGTTTTCCTAGCAATTATAATTCACATCATTACATCAAGCGAAGAGCGGTTATGCATCGAACTATTCGACCAAGACCAAGATTGAAACACTGACACATAAGCCACCATCAAGTCGCGCTACTGATTCCACATAAGCCATAAGTGCCTTGCTAAACAATTCACATCAATCCTTGATTATGTTAGGAACTGCTAAGTTTCCAACCAAATCAGCGGAAATCGGAGTGTTGAGCTGTACTAGACTCTGGTTCCCAGTCCAGCTTTAGTGCGGAAACTGAATCTCAACCCAAAAACTGATTCGCTTGTCACCGAAGGAATAGGACAAAGAACAAAACGTAAAGATGCAAAACGCAACACAATATGTCTAAAGGTTTGCAATATAATCCGACGAAACAACGGGAAATTTATAGTACATTTACCGTTTGCATTACTACCCACAAAACTAGGTAATTCCAAGAAAATAGCACTGCGAAGATTGTTGGCCTTAGGAAAGAGATTGGGCAGGGATGAGCAACTCAAAGTTCTTTATCCTAAATTCATGGAAGAATTGGGACACATGGTAAATAAATAAATATAGAAAATCTAAATTAACTATACTGCTTTGTGACGAACCATGCTGTTTTAAAACCCGACAGCAATGCGACCAAATTAATAGTGGTACTTGATACATCCACAAAAACCACTGCTAACATCGCCTTGAATGATGTCATTCATTCATTGCTAATTGAAGATAATAACACTTCGTAGTTACGGCCGACATAGAAAAAATGTATCGGCAAATAATGATGACAGATGAAGATCGGAACTATCAGCTCATATTTTGTTTGACATCAACCAGATTAAATAGATATGCTACCAGTTTACCAACGTTACTTATGGGAAAAATTCAGCTCCATATTTGGCAACAAGATGTATAAAGGAGTTGTCGAAGGAAAATTTGCACAAGTATCCATTAGGCGCTCAGATACTGCCCAATAACTTCTAAATATATGTATGATGTCATAATATGTATTGCAATAGTCTGTCAGAAGCCACGAAAATATAACAACAATTTATACGTACATTGAAAAAGGCTGGATTCAACGTACGAAAATGGTGTAGTATTGAAAAATAATGAGAGTTTGGCAGCTACAGTTCGCAATTTAAATCTTCACCGATGAAGCCCATTTTGATCTTGATGGATTTGTTAATCGTCAAAATTGCGAATCTGGAGTTCAGAAAATTCACAAGTGATTGTTGAGAAATAAATGCATCCACACTCTTTGTTACTGTTTGGTGCGGACTTTGGGCTGGAGGCATCGTCTGAGCATTCTTCTTTGAAAATGCTCCTGATTAGGTAATAACAGTTAATTGCACTCGGTATAGCGATATGATAATACAGCTTCCTATGCCTAAATTGCAAGATATGGATGTGGGCGACATGCTATTTTATGAAGACAAGCAATTCAGCCACTTCCTGGTAGTGTATTTTCCCGTTTTGGTGGTCAGAATTGGTCGCCCAGATCATGCGATTTAACGTCGAGATTTCAAAGGTTTATGCCAACAAGGCCAAGACCACCCACGCCTTGAAGGAGCAAATTGAGAAAATTCAGCTACATTTATGTAAAATAGTTGTGAAAAATTTCGACAAAAGAGTGCGTCTGTGCCAGAAAAGCCGTGGGGGCTCTCTATCCGATATGCTATTCCATTCATAACCCTATTCTGTATACTTTATGAATCAATATAAATTTCCCAATTTTTAATAAAAAAATCTGTGTTTTCTATCAACATTCTATCAACTTTTTTCTTGAATTTTTTGACATCCTTTAGATCGGCTAAACGACAGGGCTCGGAAATAGGTCCTATTTTATTTATATTATACACAAATGAAATTCTGCCTTTATTCAAAAAAATGTACCGCCTACGCTTACGCCGATGATATAACTATGGTTAAACACAGCTATTTCAACTCTGCTGTGGATATATTGTACTACAGGGTCTTCCAATAGGGGTTACCGAACTTTGACAGTTGATAGCGGCCATATTGTTGAAGCAACATCTGTCATTTACTTAGTCTGTTTTGCGAAATCAGCGAAATCAACAAGGATGGACATAGCGGTCAACAACACGTGCAAATGAAAAAATTGTTTTATCAAAATGGATGTTCTCTTCGGGCAATGTTACGCGCGCTTCGCCCATTTTACGGTCGCCATAATCATCCTATCGAGAGGATGTGTGGTTGTTAAATTTTAGTCCACTGGTTCAGTAAATGATAAACCAACACCCGTACGTCGACGAAACGCAATATCTGCTAGGAAAAGTCGCCGCTGTCCGTGAGACTGTGCAGGAGAATCCAAATCAGTCGATTTCGCGTCGCTCACAAGAACTCGGCCTTTTGCAGACCACAACTTGACGAATTTTGCACTGTAACTTGGGCATGCATCCGTACAAAATCAACTGACCCAGGAGCTAAAGGTAAACGACCTGAATGGCCTCTGGAGTAGTAAGAAACTGACCCTAATTTTCATCGAAAAATCATCTTCAGCGATGAGGACCATTTCTGTATGAATGGGTACGTCAAACAAAATTGTCTAACTTGGGACGATACCAACATACATGAGGTCCAATGCATCCCGAAAAAGTCACTGTTTAGTGTGCATTTTGGGCTGGCGGCGTCATCGTTCCATATTTCTTTGAGAGCGACGTTGGTCAGGCCATCACCGTCAACGGCGAGCGCTATATGTCGATGATTACCAACTTCCTTTGGCCCGAATTCTATGATATGGACACCAACGACATGTAGTTTCAACAGGACGGCGCTACGTGCCACACAGCTCTCGCTACATTGGAAATTCTGCACGAGCGATTCGAGGGAATGGTCATCTCACGTGGAGGTGGGCACCGAGATCGTGCGATTTGACCTCGTTAGACTTTTTCTTGTGGGGTTTTCTGAAGTCGCAGGTGCGAGAAAGCCACAAACCACAGCGGCCCTCAAAGTCAACATAACCCACACCATCGGTCAAATTCAACCTAATTTATGCGCCAGAGTCATGTATAATTGAACATTTCGGAAGCGCGCCATCTAGAAAAGCCGCGGAGGACATTTAAACGATGTTATATTCCATACAAAATGATATCGATAGGCCTTTCAAGTGAATAAAAAATGTCGATGAGATCTCACACACACTTAGTTTTATTTAAATTTAAAGATGGGAAGCGCCTAATGAAAGACCCCTCACAAGATGAATTCAACACTGCTTCGAAATGGTGCCACGATAAAGGACTAGTAATAAACGCGCCTAAAACAATGTTTATTCGTATCACATCGGAGCAAGAAGAAATGTTCAATACGAGTAGAAGTAGTTAAAACTATAAGGTATTATACATATATCGGAGTCACGATTGATGACCATTTTCCGTGGCGGTAACACTGTGTCTTCGATTTAAAGGTACTCTTTTTGACATAGATGAACTACCATATGTAGATGGCAAACTCTAGTAATACCTCTGTAAGCCCTTAGCTTTCGCACACACACTGTAAGTGAATTATCAACACTTTGTACATCTCTATAACCTGCCAGACTTTGCTAGAATGAGCGCAATTTACAAGTAAAGTTACTAGAATGAGAGCGGTTTGCACGCATGTGTGTAATGGGAATGACGTTTTTTGCGTAAAATAGGCGGGTTTTGTGTAAAATGGGAGAGAAATTGCCATTGATGGCAATTCACACGTATTCACAGATAGGGTTACACGGTTAGAATCGATCAGTAGCAAACTGATTTTGGTTTTGCAATATCTGGAAGGATTTCCATCTATGTTAGTTCATCTATGCTTTTTGGTAAATTTGAAAAGGAAAGGGCAAAATGTGGAAGCGCAAAAACATGTGTATACAGGTATGGCATTCCTGTTTGCGGAACCGCATCGAAAACTCATATACTCGTACATGGATAAGATATCCAATTTATAATATCGTTCTGTTAAA
The DNA here is from genome assembly GCA_963966105.1 of Volucella zonaria. Lineage (NCBI taxonomy): Eukaryota > Metazoa > Arthropoda > Insecta > Diptera > Syrphidae > Volucella > Volucella zonaria. Next base: position 34,415,312 of record OZ014533.1, on the reverse strand, counting down.
TCGTTTAGACCAGTTATCGCATCTTTTAAATTTCTAAATGTCAGTGCTTTATTCCAGATCACAACCCTTCTTCATAATATGGATAACCAAAGTTTTCTGCAACCAAAACACTCGAAGTCGAGCCCAGGGAATACTAGAAGTCCCAAAAACTTTTAACATACATATATGGAATTCTTTTGAGGATTTTTCTAAACTTGTGAGTCGTTCGCAGATCTTCACAGTGAATAGAAGTGTTTCGGCTTTTCCTAAAGCAAAAGAGTGAGTCAGTTTTCCTTGTAAAGATAATTAATTGCAAGTTCGTCATTGAGTCGATAACCAAGTGGTTAGCGGCGTCGGTCAGTAGTACGAGAGAGACGTCGCACATAGCAGTGCGGAGCGTCTCCGGTTCAGTAGGGCGGTAGGGAGTCGTGACAGGAGGGATGTTGCTCAGCAGCAGCAGCAATTTTGGTGGCTTGATGAAGGCGAGGATGCTTCGTCGTCGAACTCCTCCAGTGATAGGTAGCTTCATGTGAAGCAGAGTGGGCCAGCCTAATTTTTGTTTTTTTAGCCATGGCCGGCTTATATAGTTTTAGGTAGTAATAAGTTAGATTTTAAGAAAAAAAAAATAAATAAATAAATATATATATAAAAAAAAACAGAAAAAAAACTTAATAAAAATAAAAAAAATCCAAAAAAAATATAAATATATACATATATGTACATGTATAGGCATATATGTATATATGAAGTGTATATGCGTTGTGTATTGTATATATGTGTATGAATGTATTATATGTAAGTAGGTTAAGTAGATTAAGATTTATTCTTTAGGTAGTCTGTAAGTTAAATTAAAAAAAAGTCCATATACTAAGTTTTTGATTAAAATTTATTTTCTTAGTTTTAGTTTTAACGTAAATATAAAATTAAATATAGACTGTAAGATTCGTCGAAAGACTTAGTTTAAGAGTTAGGTTTAACTTAGAGTGCCCGCATGGGGCCAGTATGTTAGAATACGACTATTTGTAAGTTATTTAAGCTAATTTTTAAGCATTTTTTTGTCTAGCATGTAAGAGTAAATTAAGAGATCAAATAAAAATGCATTTAAACTGTAAACTGTAAACTGGCGTCGGTCAGTAAATCGTGATTTGTGGCACACGGGTTCGAATCCCAGGCCAAACCAAAGGCTTTTTTTTTTTTGTGTTTACTTTTAAATAAAAATAATATAAAAACAAAACTAAAAAGTGAGGAAATCACATCACGTGATGGATGGTGGGGAGCGTTCTACTCGTCGCATAACGGGAGCTGCAAAAGGCAACAATACTGTTGCCGGTGCTGTGGCGAAAGCCATCAAAAGGAGGAGGAGCTTGAAAGCCACTCCTAATTTATCAAAAATAAAAATAAGTGCCGCTTTAACAGCTGATACGGCAACCACAACACAACAGAGCAAAAAACAACCAGATGATGGGTTGATGTACATCTCTGATGAGGTCCACTATGAGGGGGGCAACAACAACTTTGCCTCTCTAGCAGCATCTGAATCGGAAGATGAGGATGAAGAAATAAAAGATATTAGCAGCAGCATACAAAAGCTGAAAGAAAAAATGCTTGCTATTAGGCAAAAACAAATTGCACGCAGGCAGAAGGAGCAATTACAATTAGAGAGCTCCCAACAAAAAAAGCTACAAGAGCAGAAACAACAACTGCAGCAACAACAAAACCAGCAGCAGCAGAAACTACATCTGCAGCAAACAAAACAGCAGCAGCAAAAACAACAACAACTGAAACCACAGCAGCCGAAAAAACAGCAGCAGCAGCAACAACAACAACAACAACAACAACAGCAGCAGCAGCATCAAAAACAACAGCAACGGCAACAACAACAACAACAACAACAACAGCAGAAGAAGAAGGAGAAGGTGCCTCCTTTAAACACCTATAAACTAGAGGTAAATGCTACCAAGGACCTGTGCAAGCTGGTCATTGGTCAAAATTTTAACATTAAGAGATTGGGAAATGACCGCCATGCCATCCACTGTAATACAGTGGAGGACTATGCGAAAGTCAAAGAGCTCCTAAAGGAAACGACGACGGAGCACTACTCATTCACACCGAAGTGTGAAAAGCGGCAATCGATGCTGCTGAAGGGGTTGGAACCGTCTTCTGATCCTGAGGAGATCCTGGCACTGCTCAAAGAGAAGGAGTGCGAAGGACTCAAGTTTGTGGGGGTAAAGCCATTTACCACAGCTAGAGCCAGGCTGGAGAAACGGAGTCTGCCGTTCTTCCTGGTGCAGCTCAGTCCCGAAAGCCGTCTGGATAGTCTAAGGAGTATCAATGTCCTAGACTACCAGGTGATGCGATGCGTGAAGTGCGCAAAGAACCACAGTTCCGAGGAGTGTGCTCTGGGTAGGGACGGAGCATCCGATAGGACGCAGCTCTCGTGCGTGTTATGTGGGAACGTGGGACACACCGCAAACTATCTGGGTTGTCCTAAGTTCGTTGACATTAAAAAAGCAAAACTGGCTCGGCAGCAGAAGGTGGAGGTCAAACGTTCACCTGTGAGGCTTCAAACACCAGCCGTCACGTCCCAAATTTCCTACGCCCAAATGGCGGCAGGTAGGGGTGCTACGGTACAGCAAGCGACTGTTGCTTCTCCGGCGCCAATGCCGAGAACAACGGAAGCTGCACCTAACATGCTGGCCATCTTGCTCGCAATCCAAGGGCAGATGGCTCAGCTGCAAAAGCAGGTGCAAAAACAGGCCAAGCGGGTGGACCAGATCTACGCGCTGCTGCCGGGCCTAACGCAACACATGTCGTAATGGGTACGCACATGGTGGAGCAAACTTTGAAGGTCCTTGCGGTGAATGTTAATTCACTGATTAGGATCGAACGAAGAGCCGCGATGTTTAAATTGCTACAAGACCAAACTCCTGATGTGCTTTTCGCTAGTGAAACCAAGCTAACCGATAAGCACAAACTGGAGTACAATAATTATATTGTCAGAAGAAGAAACCGGCCCGGATCCAAACGTGGAGGCGGTGTCGCGATCTTCATTAAACAATGTATAAAATTTCACAGAGTGTACAAGGGAGTGTTGCGCAGGTTCCGGGTATTGGAGGCAGTCGTCATTTACATCCCGCTCCGCAGTGAAAAGCGGCTGTACTTGGCCTCTGTTTCTGCATCTGAGCCTTCACAATCCGATTTATTTATAACAGAGCTTGACACGCTTTTTCGACTTCTGAGGCTGGAATCGGGGGAGAATTATTTTATAATCGGTGGGGATTTCAACGCTAAATACAGAGATTGGGGAAATAATTTGCAAATACCAGAGGGAACCTACTACTCGATTGGTGGGGTCAGCACGATGTCATGTACAGACTCGGTCTTAAAGTGACGGATAGCCCGTCGTTTCCCAGAGGCGGATCTTATTTGGATCTACTGCTGTACGACGAACGTATACGACTGACAGGTACGAATTTACAAACGCTTAACTGTCTGCGCACATTCGTGTATGACAGTGACCATTGCGGTTTTAGCACCGAAATTACAGTTCCCAACGAAATTGCGGAATTGGAGTAGTTTGTCCAAAGATATTCTTACAACTACAGTAACACTCGATGGACACGCTTCTCCACAACCATGACAAGTGCGCTCTCCTCCAATACGCTCCACCCACCGTCCAATAGGAATTTGTCAAACGAGGAGATCGACAATTACCTAAAACAAATGGACGAGACAATTAAACAAACTATGGACACAACAATACCGCGGTATCGACGTACGACTAACGAAGACCTGTTCCGCAATCCTACTATTGACGCACTGCACCGACAGAAAAGTAGACTTCTGACAAGACTCAAAAACTTGTACAGACAGTTAACTGACAGACAAGACCCGGAGATTAGGACACTGAAGTCGTCTATTAAAAATATTCAAACGTTAATAAAAGAGAATTACAGAATTTCTGTAAGTTTGTATTGGAACAACAGGGTTCGGGCTGTAAACACCAGCAATCCGAATATGTTCCCGCAAATAAATAAACTATTTCGAAGGAAAAATCAAAACGACCTTCAGTGTCTTAAAATAGCGCGGACAACAGACAACGAACGGTTACTGACAATAGCAGGTATTGATCCAAATGAGGCCGCTGATGATAACGACTTCTTTGTGATCGAGGATCCACAGGAGAAGGTTGAGGCCATAGGCGCGACTTTCCAGGAAATATACAAAGCCACTGATACCAGTGGACCTGGACAATCGCGTCTTGGTGCACGACTTCTACATTCGAAATGAAGTAGAGAACTGGCGATCCGAGGGCTCTGGTTTCACCCGGTTCAGCGACGAAAATATGGCAAATAATGTCATTACCAGAGAGGGTGACCTACCTCCGTTCATTTCGAAGGAAGAGCTCCATGAGATCTTCGACACAATCAGGGCTAAGAAATCAGTGGGGACCGATGGTATTCCAAACATCGTGCTGCGACATCTTCCTCTAGAAGCGGTGGACATTTACACCACCCTGTTTAATAATGCAATGAATAATGCACATTATCCAGCGCATTGGAAAACGGCGGTGGTTCAACCTATCCCCAAGAAGGGAAAGGATATATCCAATCCGGCGAATCTCCGGTCGATAAGTCTCCTTCCGAATATCAGTAAGGTGTTTGAAAAAGTAACTAATAGAGCTCTGTCTAGGTGGGTTGAGGACAAGCATATAGTTCCGGATAATCAATTCGGTTTTAAGGCGCGACATGATATCTCACATGCCGCGTCTAAACTGGTGTCCGATATCCAGTGGAATAAAGGCAAAAACCAATGTACTGGTGCCTGCCTTGTTGACTTGGAGAAGGCCTTTGACACCGTATGGTTAGACGGTCTTTTCTATAAGCTGACTAGGCTGGGGATCAGTAAACCACTCTTGTACATTCTTTATAATATGCTAACCAACAGACAGTTCATCGTGAAAAATGGCGATGTGATTTCTGTTGGAATATTTCAAATTAAAAATGGTCTTCAGCAAGGCGCGGTCAATTCGCCGATCCTATTCAACATTTATACAAGCGATTTGATAGGTTCACTTCCCCATACTATTGCGTACGCAGACGATTTGATAGCGTACAGAACAGGTCCAAAAATCGAGGTCATTAATACTCTCTTGCAGCGTGACTTCGATAAGATAAGACGATTTTGCGATGACTGGAAGTTGAAAATCAACTTTCAGAAGTCGGAAACCATTCTCTTTAGGACGCCGTTGTCTGGAGCCTCTAGGGATATCAGAAAAAATTGGCGAAAGTTTTCGATTATTGGACAACACGGACAGCCTCTTATCTGCCGAAATGTAGTCAGATACCTTGGGATCTGGCTAGATCAGTTTCTGTATTTTGACAAAAATGTAGATGCTGCTCTGGCCAGAGCTAAAGGCGCTTTTGCCCTTACAAAGAGACTGTTTTATAGCAGCCAACTCGATGAGAGGGTAAAGGTAATCTGCTACATGGCCCTTATCAGGCCCATGCTGGTATTCGGGTGCCCCGTGTGGTTCAATGTACGAGCAAGCTTAATGGAAAAGGTTCGGGTGTTTGAGAGGGCTTGCCTTCGCTTGTACAGAACACCAGAGTCGGAGTACAAGAAATTTTATCGTAATGAGGTCCTTTAGAACAGGGCGAACCTAATACGAGTGGACAACTTCGTAATTAAGCTGACTCGAAGGCACATTGCAAGAGCAATGACTTCGAAGAATAACCTGATATCTGGGGCTTACTACGCCAATTACCTTTACCACGAGAGTGTGCGCTCTGACGGCTTCATTCCACCGGAAGTATTCCTCTACCTAGATCAGATAGGGTTGATCCAGGATAGATCAGCGGTCCCGTTAATCTTCCATGTTGCTCGAAAAGCTGGGGACAGGCGACTCAACTACAACAGAGACGTCGCACACGGCAGTGTGGATCGTCTCAGGTTCAGTAGGGCGGTGGGGAATCGCGATAAGAGGGATGTCGTTTGGCAGCACCAGCATTTCTGGTGGTTGAATGATGGAGAAGATGTTACGTCGTCGTTTCCGTCAATTAGAGACCAGCCTCACTAATGAGGCAGAGCTGACCAGTCTATTTGTTCTGTAAATAGCGATGGCCAGCTTGCATAGGTTTAGGTTAGCATTTAAGGAATACATATATATATTAGTATATATATAGGTATATACTAGTATATGTATGTCATTGTGTATAATGTCTGTATGTATGTATGTGTGTATTGTGTATGTAGGTTAGGTAGGCTAAGGTTTATTTTAAGTTAGATATTAAGTTTTTATAAAAAATAAAAATTGTGTCCATATGCTAAGTTTTTTGTTAAATTCTTTTCTTAGCCTTAAGCATAGAAAATAAGTATTAATAAATAAAATGTAAACAAAGTCGAAAGGCATAGATATAAGAATTTAGAGTAGCTTGTAGTGCCTGTGTGGGGCCAGTAAGTTAGTATAAGTTTGTTAAGTAATTTTAAGCTAGCATTTAAGCATTTTTTGTTAGTATGTAAGAGTTAATGATTTAGAAAATAAAAATGCATTTAAAACTAAACTAAAACCTTTCTAAACTTGTTGCTTGATTTGTCTTTAATATAATGAGTACTATTAACGTAAATAATAATTCTATTATAGATCCTCATAATATTTCACAAGTGATAATTACAGCTTTTCCTCATTAAATTCTGATAACTTCTACTGCTTTTATATAGACCATCCAAATAACGAGCGGTCTTCAGATTTCTCAGTTATTCACCAGAATATTCGTAGCACGAGAACTAATTTTAATTCTTTTTTCTCTCACCTTGCACCTTTGGATCATTTACCAGATTTAATTTTCTTTTCCGAAATTTGGACATTCGAAGAAGAGGAGTCTGAATTTGATATAATCCCAAACTTTTCATTCGATGCAGCTTGTAATGAGTCATATGCAGCTGGCGGTGTCGCAGTATTTTATAGAAGTAATATTATAGGATGTGTTATTAATAAATTTAATTTAGAAAGCGCTGATATAATCAGCGTTAATTGCGAAGTTTCTGGTGTACACTACTGTTTCATCTGTATTTACGCACCAGGTACATAAGTGTGCAGTCAAAAACTTTTTGGATGAGTTTTCGGGTTTTTTTGGAACTTCAAAAATCTAAAAATATGGTACTGTTGGGTTTTAATATTAATATCCTTAAATTCTCCTGATATCGATAGCCTTTTGTCTTAACTGTCTGCACTTAGTTTTGAATCTGCGTTTAATCAACCAACTCGTCTCAATTCATGTCTGGACCACATATTTATAAGGCTTCACAGAAGCAGTCGCGTAGTCTACAAAACAATGACTCAGGATCTTAAGATAGGTGACCATAGTTTAACTGGCATTCAACTTAATTGTAAAATTGCCATTGTTTCTGGTTTCCAAAGTCAGAGAATCTGTCAAACCCGATTTTGTTGCTTTTAGAAGACATTTGAATTTTGAGTTTTGGGAAGAAGTACATATATAGTACTCTTTGTCCATCTATTGCTTTCGATTTCTTTCTTAAAAAGTTACAATTTTATATATCGATCTGTTGTAAGAATAAAATAAGAAAAGTAACAAATTAAAATACCTGATGCCTATCTCATTATTAAGGAAAATTAAGAAGAAAAAAAAAACTCTGTTTACTAGTTAAGAGACATTCTAATAATGTTAGGCTTAAGAAATTCTATGATACGATCTGTCGCGAGGTAAAAACTGAAATACCAATTTGTAGAAATTGTTATTTTAGCAATAAATTGGCTGGAAGTACGAGTAACTTTAAAAAGGAACGGCAGGTTGTTAATGAAATTCTTAACAAAAACAATCGCAGCGTAGATATTGTTATAAACAATAACAATTCTACTATTTCTGAGCCTTTATTAGTTGCAAATTTATTCAATAACTTCTTCTCTGAAATAGGTTCTTGTTATATGTAGTATTTTTTTTTTTTTTATAATTTACGCGCGCCTAAGGGGTTATGAATACCCTTATACTGTTGAATGGGCTCGGGCGGAAAGATAGAAGGAGGAGAAAGGATAGTTTGTGATATAGTGGTCTGAAACTCAGGATGTGTTTGGTTTCGACATTGACTCTAAAGGGGTGGGAGTCCGAATAGGACGGAGAGATTTTTCTTCTCTCGGAATGTGTGAATTTTAACGGTTGTTTTGTGCTTGAAAAACCCTACAACAGTCAAATCTACATGTCAGTGTTATGCCTTCACACGCAGATTTCTTCTGACTGAGTTCCAATTACACAAATGAAAACTTGCTCTGGCTAGGATTCGAACCTTGACCTTCCGAGTGAGAAGCGATAGCTAGTACCACTACACATTCTACATTTCATTGCGACATCACTATACTTGAATCGAGTTTTCAATCTGAAAGTTTTTTCTTTGAATAGTTTACTTCTCTTGAAATTCAAAAAATTATACTTTCCCTTAAATCATCTAATTCCTCTCCTCTTGATAATATCTCAAGCATGCTATTTCAGATTTCTGATGTTCTATGTTTTATTTTTAATTCTTGTGTACGTAAAGGTGTTTCTCCCGATTCTCTAAAAACAGCAGTTGTAATACCTCTTTACCTTTTATCAGCTTTTCGAGAAATTTTGAAAGAGGTAGAAAATTCAGAATGCTATCCTTTTTAGATAGAAATCACTTCTTTAGCGACTCTCAATTTGGTTTTAGCAGCGGCAGAACTATTGAAAGTGCATTGCTAAAGCTAATTGGGGAGTTATATAATAGTCTTAATACCTCTCAAATCCCTTCAAGTCTATTTATTGATATAACTTAGGCTTTTGACATGGTGAAACATACCTTGCTATTAAATAAACTGTTTAATGCTGCCTTCAGAGGCTTTACTCATAACTGGTTTGCTTCTTATTTAAAGAATCGTAAGCAAGTGGTAAAAATCAAAAAAATGTTCAGTTCTGAAAAGTGTTTAAATATCGGAGTTCCTCAAGGCACTGTCTTGACATATATAAACTCGTTATTTATTTAACCTTTTAAGGGCAAAATCACAGCATTTGCTGACGATGGTGCTCTATCGTACTCTAATAAAAGTTATCTAAGTCTTTTCTCGGATATTAATAACGATTTGGATATATTACGACGGTGGTTCAAACAGCACAAATTGATAATAAGTAATAAAACCAAGTTTATGTTGCTTAATATGCAGGGTTCAATATGCGTAGACTTGCCTCTATATTACCACTCATCAAGCTGCTTACGATTCTGCTTAGTTGATCCATCTTCCCATGGTGTTATGACTTTTAACGAAAATGCTAGTTGTAATGACAGTTGCTTTAAAATTGAAGGCGTTGACAGTTTTAAATACCTAGATATTATATTGGACTTTAAGCTCACCTGGAACGATCACACATTAATACCTAAAGCAATATCTAAATAGAATTGTCAGCCAGCTGTATCATCTCAGTCTCTACCGCGGTCTACTAATTTTAAAGATGGTTTATTAAAATCCAAGTTGCAGTATGGTACTTCTTGCGGGGGCGGCACTTATTTCAATAAATTAGAATCCTTATTAAGAAAACAAAAGCACTCAATTAAAATTATGGCCAAGGCTATTCGCAGAACTCCTGGTTTTGTGTTGTTTAAAGGTCTGGAAATTCTTCCTTTAAGGCATTTGTACTGCTACAAAGTATTAGAAATATTCTTTGATAATTCCAGTTATTATCATGTCAGACTACATGATAATTAGAAGTTACGCGTCAACACTAGAAAATTCGTTACTACTCCAATTATCCACAAAACACACTTCTCATGTTTTTATTTTGTTACCGCTCCTCGATTATTTAATTTATTACCTCTAGACCTTAGGTGTGACAGAAATAAAACGGTTTTCTTAAGCAACGTTACGAAATGGGTTTTCTCTTTTGATCATTCTGATATAGATTCATTTCTAAGTTGTAATTATTAACGCATTTATCAGAATTCAGCCTTTTGCGATTTCATGTTGTTCAATTACTTACTTTTCCCCATCAATAGTTTATAAGAACATTCTCTTAATCAGTTAAATAGGTATTTTCACCTCTTGTCATTTATTTGATGAAAGATTGTACTAAGCTATTTCTTGCAAAAACAAAACTGAAACTCAATTAATCTTATATATTTGAATTTTATATCGAATTTTTGTCTCCTTGTTTCGTCAAATAAAGGAATAAAAAAAAAACCGGAATGCAACTGCGTTATTTTGTTCCAACACAATCGAAAAAAAACGAGAAAAATAAATTAAAGAATCCCTAATTGAACTGCTACTTGTTCAGTAGTCATATATGTAATTTCATATGGAATTTTACAAATCTAAAAAAAAACAACTTGAATTTAAATCATTTAAACACATGAAACTAAGAATTGAACTCAGTCATATTAAATAATAACTTCAAAATCACATCTTTATTTACGACCACCTGCACGTAAGCACTTATGCTTCACGGATAATCTTTTATGTAATTATTATTGTAAAATATAATAAACGCCTATGATTTTGAATTTTTGTATTATTCATTATTCGGTGCATTATTTTAATATTTTCGCAGTTTGGCAGCACCACTGTGACAGGGATTTTGGATGAAATTAAAAGAAGTTTTTGAAACGTACGAATTTGTGCCTGGAATGAGAAAGATTTTAAGATTAAATTTGGTTTACTATTGCGAAGAAATTTTAGCTCATCGTTGTTAATTTTACATTTTGCCAGCTATTCGTAGTCGATTGTCTCCGGAACCTGAATAGCACGAATGACATGGTATAATGATATTGTCCCTCTTCGGAAGATATCGGATGTCTGTAATGTACTGCGCCAAAAATTCCTAGTGTCGAGTTTGTCTCGGTGTAGTTTTCCCCTGCTTCTGTCGAAAGATGATTTCGCTCCCATATGTTGGAAATATTTAACAGCCTTGGCTGCAGCTAGTATTGGTAGTGTGTTGCCTTCTTTGCAAATTTCAAGATTTTCTAGAACGAATCTCAGTAGATTAATGACGACGCCGTACTCTCAGAACTTTTAGAAAACAAGACGACGGTGTCGATGATGCTCGCGAATATTTTTTGAGGAGACTAAAATATTGTCCATGTATGGCCAAGCGAAGTCGAATTCGCACAGGATGTACTTCATGATGTGCTGAAAGGTCAGACCAGCGTTCCGCAGACCAAAGTACATGTTAAAGTTTAACTTTTAATTTTGGTGGCGGCTGTAGTTCCCATTTATTTGGCTTAATACGAGCTTAATCTAACTTAAAAACTAGGACCGGGACATTGATTCTATGGAACCATAAGAGATGCGATGGGTTAGGGAATATAAAAGAGATGAAGACATTGTAAATTAAGAGGGTTAATGTTGAAGGAAATAGAGTTGTAAAGAGAGGTGCAAGTTTCGAGGGAATTCAGGCTAAGAAGTTTGGGGCGGTCACGATAGAGGGATAAAATAAAAGGGTCATCCCATGATAGTACTCGAAGGGGAAATCGAAGGAAATGACGTTGATTGTTCTTGATTCGAAACATATGAATGTCATATTCAAGAAGGGGCCGAACAAGGGTAGTGTAAAGTGACCTTGTCACATAGGGGTTGCAAAATTCTTCAGACCATAGTTGGATAAAAGGGTCGTGATGACTGTTTTCGGAATATCTGCAGGTCCGGCTGATATCTGATGATATGCATGTCGAGAATCGATGCTTGAAAATACTGTGCGTCTGTGCAAAGTATGAATGAGGTCATGTGTATGTGGAATAGACGGCATGTATATTATATTCCTTCAGCTTATCGGGGGATAATCGCCTGAGTTTGGCGAAAATTGAAGGATCTTTAGTTATAATGTGATGAGTGAGGCAGTGGCTCTTGTGTTTCTGGATACTGGAACTTTTCTTTACTGCACATTGTCATACAGCGCGTGCAGTGACTGACTGTATGTAAAAACCTATAGATAGCGGGTTGTGGGTATTAATTTGTTGGCGTGCTGTTTCCTGTTGTTATAAGAGCATAACACTTACAACAACCTACAACAATTTGATCCGGTAAACCAACTCTGAATTTGTACTTCACATTTCCGCTTAATAACGTCGGTGTTTACGTTTTTAGTATTTGTCTTTCTTTATAATGACACGGGAATTTATAATGGATATAGCCAATATACGCGGGCTAAAAAGTAATCACTTTTCTGCGTAGCTGATTTGGCACTTAGTAAAACACAGTTAGATCCCCGCCCAAACATCTCAGGTCACTCGGATCTGAAGCTACCTGGCTACGAAGTAGTACCATTATTCTTCTCTCACCGCGGTCTCGCCATTTACGTGCGGAGTGATGTAACTCACTAAACTCCACCACAATGTGGACCCTGTTCCAATCCGAATTCAATTTCATGTGGTTAAAATTCCATCTCCGTAAGCAAATTTTCCACTATTGCTTTATTTACAGAAGCCCAAAACTGGACGGTAACTTGACCTTTAATGAGTTTGATGACCTTACTCCATACAAAGAATTGTATCCCTGTATCCTCACACTGAAATCGTCGCTCACAGATTGTGCTTTATCTCCGACTACACTTGAGTGCGTCGAATCTTCAATGGGACAAATCCACTTTCGCACTCGTGTAGTAGCAAGAGTTCTTAAAGATCTTAACATTCACAAATCCGCTGGTCCAGATGGTATATCTCTCCTCCTTCTGAAGAGGTATTCCCCTGGCAAAACCACAGCGTAAGCTTTTTCATCAAACCTTCTCTTTAGGACCCTTTCCGAGAAGATGGAAAACAGCATTTGTCCAGCAGGTCCAAAAAAAAAGGCGAATCTTCCTCTCTCTCTCCTCCTACAGGCCCATTGTACTTACACCCCTTCTTTCCAAAGTCATGGAAACGTTGATAAACCGTCAGCTCATGAAATATCTCGAAACACGAAAACCTCTCAATGACCGGCAATATGGTTTTCGTAGCAACAGGTCCACTGGTGATTGATGATGGTGGCATGTGTCACCGAAAAGTGGAAGCAAAGCGTACATCAATCTGGCGGAAGCAAGATAGTTGTACTTGATATTTCTAAGGCATTTGACAGAGTTTGGCATCAGGCTCTTTTGTCGAAAATGCGTGCTTTTGGATCGACGACTCTCTTCTTCAATGTATTAGAAATTACCTTTAAGAACGTTCAATTCAAGTCGTTTTGGATGGTTTCAAGTCTGATATTCACAAAATAAATGATGGTGTGCCGCTGAGCTCCGTTCTGTCTCCGATACTCTTTTTAATTTTCATCAACGATCTCTTGTCTGCTACTTCTAATCCAATATATTCCTTTGCTGACAACAGTTCTCTCTGCTTTTCATATTCGGCTGTAGAACGGGAATGGCAGCGTATGTTAAGCTCATTAAATTCTGATATTAACAGCATAACTAATTGGGGAACCACTAACAGAGTAGAATTTAATGCTTCCAAAGCACAATGCTGGCTGCTGTCTTTAAAGCGAAATTTAAACAGCTAGCCATTATCCATGAATGGCACTTGCATCGTCGAAACCCTTAAACTTTCCATTCTCGGTATGTGTGTCAATGACAACTTATGTTGGAATGACCATATATTCGGTATCGTCAAAAATCATGCGAAATGTCTAGGTTTCCTCAAACGATGTAAGAAATACTTTATACTTTCTGATATGGCCTTAATATTTAAGGCATTTATCCACCCGAAATTGGAGTACAATGCCCACATCTGGTCGGGTGCGCCCAAAACATCTCTGCACCTGCTAGATAGGATTCAAAACCGTGCGATAAAACTCATAGGTGATACTAATATCACTCATCACTCACAATGGGTGTCCATTATACCCTCGAACACCGACGTGTCTCGTGTCTAACTTTGTTTTATTTCTATTTCCACCACCAGTGCTCCATAGAAATCGCCAGTAGCATTCCGCCTCTTCAAAATTTTAACCGTAACAGCCGTGTTTAGGCAGCAACAATTCATTGTCCTTTGCACTGCTGGCTGCAAACGGGCCAAATAGATTTTTTTTTTATATTTCTTTGTTTTGTTGTTTTTTACTTACGCTGACTGTAAACATCCGCATGATTATTTGTTGATTAAGTACAATCGAGGTATTAATTCTCCGTTGCTCGTGCGGTATGCTTACCAGGCAAAATCAATTATTGTAATTAGTATTTAAGAAAAACCCAAAAATAAAGCGAAACAGTTCTTGTTAGAAAGTCACCAAACACATAAGCCATTATTTTGTTCTCGCGACATGATCAAGCTAATCTCATCGTTGGTCAGCACTCTCTTTTAGTAATGTACATTAGTAGTCTGGTATTCTGGTTCAAGCACAAGTATTATCAATAGTTTTCAAGGTACATGCACCTTGGGTAACATTACAAAAAATACAAAAACAAATCTATCGACTAAATACGGTGACTTACGGAACAACCTCAGCACCCTACCTAGCCACAAAATGTTTACAACAATTAGCCCATGACGAAATAAGGACTTACCCCCAAGGTGCAGAAATCCTTAAGAGAGACTTCTATGTGGATGATCTGATGACAGGATCCGATAATTTTAGCACTGCATTACAGATGCAGGAACAAATTAGCCGTCTACTACACACTGCTGGATTCACGCTACGAAAATGGTGTGCTAATCATCAAGGCCTGCTGTTGCGGCAAGCGACGTCGCACTGCAACTGGATCTGGACATGGATAATACAAACCACGTAAAGACGCTTGGTCAAGCATGGCGACCAAGTCGGATACCTTCACTGTGAGCTCCCAACCTAGTCCTAATGACAGAATCAACAAGCGAACAATATTGTCTGACATCCCCATTTATTCGACCCACTGGGTTTCTTAAGTGCAATCATAATAACAGCAAAAATATTCTTACAAAAACTCTGGAAGAATGGAGCAGATTGGGATGCTACTCTTCCCGAGGAGCTACAGTTAGAGTGGATACGATTCCGTGAGGGTCTAAGATATCTAAAGGAAATAAAAATTGATCGGCACGTCTTCTCGCACCGAAGCCCCAACTCTGTACAAATTCACGCCTTCGTTGATGCATTTGAGAATGCATACAGGGCAGCGATTTATATTCGAACTACTAACAAGGACAAAATCATCACTGTCCGATTGCTATCTGCTAAGTCTAAGGTTGCTCCTATAATGAAGTTATCGATACCACAACTCGAATTATACGCTGCAACACTTGCCGCTCGCGTTCTTAAGGATTTACGCCTAACAACCTGTACAACATTTATGTGGACAGACTCTGAAATAGTATTGGCCTGGATTAGCTCGGAATTTTTTTTTTTATAATTTACGCGCGCCTAAGGGGGTTATAATGCCCTTTTACTGTTGCCCGGGCGCGGGAGGAAAGATAGAAGGAGGAGAAAGGAAAGCATTGTTGTGATCTAGTGGTTTGAAACTCAGGTGTGTTTGGTTTCGATATTGACTCTCCAGGGGTGGGAGTCCGAATAGGACGGAGAGATTTTTCTTCTCTCGGAATGTGAGGTTGTGAATTTTAACGGTTGTTTTTGTGCTTGAAATCCCTACAACAGCCAAATCTACATGTCAGTGTTATGCCTTCACAAGCAGATTTTTCTGACTGAGTTCCAATTGCACAAATGAAAACTTGCTGTGGCTAGGAATCGAACCTTGACCTTCCGAGTGAGAAGCGATTGCTAGTACATGCATCATCATCGTTTCACACATTCGTCGCTAACCGGGTGTCAACAATCCAGCAATTTACATCAGCCCAACAATGGCGAAATATACGCTCGAGTGATAATCCTGCAGACATGTTATCCCGTGGAATCCCAGCAGGCAAATTAGCGGCATGCAATCTATGGTTTTATGTACCACTATTTCTGCATGGTACGGAATCATCATGGCCCCCTCCACCATCGCCTAAAGGTGAGTGCGACATCGAAAAAAGGACTACAAAACACGCACTATCAGTTATGAAAGAATCTTCCAACATTATCTACGACATTAATCATCAAAAGAAATTATGGGAAGCTTGCTGGTGTACAGGGTACAACCAGCACGACCGTTTATCAACTCAGGAGTCGATTTTTGCTGACCATTTAAAATCCACTTTAAGGTGAGAAGAAAGAATCCTCAGAAAACATACATTGCTGTATTTTGCTGCTTCGCAACGAAGGTAGTCCATCTAGAATTAGTCACGAACCTTTCGACCAATGGATTTATTGCAGCTATGAAACGATTCATTGGAAGGCGAGGCAATTGTCGCCATCTGTACTGCGACAACGCAACCAACTTCAAGCATTAGCCGACATTCTCCATACCAACAAGGCAAGGGAAAAAATATACAACGCGTTCACAGTAAGGGGAATAGAATTCCATTTTATTCCTCCTAGAGCACCACACTTCGGTGGACTTTGGGAGGCAGCGGTTAAGACAGCGAAACATTTTTTACAACGCTGCATGGAGCCCGCGTCACTGACATATGAAGACCTCGAGACACTAGTAATCGAAATTGAAGCCATCATGAACTCAAGACCGCTCACTCCGATGTCGATTGATCCAAATGATCTTACAGCTCTAAAACCAGGACATTTCCTCATAGGAGAACCACTGACTAATCCCACTGATCCAGACCAGACCAGACCACTTCGGACCAATCTCGCAACAAGATGGAATGTAATACCAACCATTAAAGAAGACTTCTGGAAAAGGTAGCAGAAGAAATACATAAATGAGCTTCAACAACGGCACAATTGGCAGCACAAATGCGACAATATACTTCCAGGTACGATGGTTATTATCAGGAAGACAACTGTCCAGTCATGAAATGGCTACTTGAAAGAGTAAGTCAGACTTTTCCAGGCCCAGATAGTATAGTACGCGTAGCAGAAGTTCAGACATCATCCAGCGTTTTTCGCAGACCCATACACAGGCTGTCACCTCTTCAAATTGATATCCAGGATATGGGAGCTTCCGTTGACCCGACGGCAATAGGAATAAGCAACGACCCATCATCCAGTGAACAATCAAAACCAGAATCTACCCTTGGTGGTCCCAAAAGGCATGAAAGGGTATCTCAAGCAGAACCACCACCTAGGAAGAGAACGCGACATAATCCGTTCACTAAATTGACGACCCTTCTATTAATCATTCTTCTGATGCCAATGTTCCTATGCCAGGAAGTAAATATATCACGCTTTGAATCCGCTAAAGGGATACACTTCGAAAACCTGGAGAAGGCTCACCTCATCTCTAACGAATGGGACATAGTGGTCTACTACGACCTTCACTCATACCGAAGCACCTTGAATCTAACAAGGGAAGGCACCAATAATCTAAAAACATTATGCCAAGCCACGACTCAGGAAGGATTCTGCGCGAACTCCATACAATACGTTCTACATCTCTACCGGGAGTTGGAAGAGAATGACGAACTACTGCGACATGGACCTTCCCGCGCAAAAAGGAGTGCGGTCAATATGGTGGGAAACATGGCAAATTCGCTATTTGACATTCTAGACTCCGATTATGCCAAGCGCATGTCACACATAATTGCCGAAATACGGTTGTTAACGTCGGAACTCCTTTGCTCCGGCGGTATGATCAGGGTGCATGTCCCTTGATCTTGTAGTGGATATATTAGGTGCTTGTACCAATATATCAATGTATTTGCGAATGATATTTAGCTATCTTACCTCGGGTGGGGGAATAACTAAATACGACTTCTTCTTCTTAGTGTTGAAAAATCAGTGCTTTATTGCTTCAAACTTAATTCTATTTATACAAATTTATTGCTTACTTAGCATAACTTAAATTACGACTAACACTTACATATAAATTGCTTATTTGACAATATTTTAATATCGTACAGTTTTGTTTATTTAGCAAAAATTAAGTGCAACGACAAAATTGTGAAATTATTCACGACTATAGTACTATATACGAGTATGGCTCGAATTTCGTCCAAACAACCTTGCAGTTAATGCACCTTGTTTTTGTTTTTCTGGGGAGGATTACCTATTGCGGCTCATAAAAAATCAAACGTCAGTAATCAATTCAACAGCCAATGTAATACGGACCGATCAAGGCAGAATTGCAAGGCAATTTCGCAGTCTGGATGTTGAAATAAACCGAATAATTGCTCAAGTAAATAACTCATCGAACCAAATCCACCACCGACAATTATCGCTGCTAATAATGTCTCAGTCTTTTCAAGTTTTTCTCACCATCACAGAGCTTCAGAGAATTCAATCGACAGTTCTGGACGTGCTGACAGAAATTCATCATGCTAAGGTAAGCCCGACACTAATCTCGGTGCGTCAGCTGCAACAGGAATTAAGAACAATCAAGGGCCATCTTCCAGCATCTCTCCATCTTCCACTTTCATATGATAATGAAGCACAACTCTACAAGCTAATGTCCGTGGTGGCCAGGATCATTGAAGACACCATTATCTTCTGGTTAAAAATGCTATTGCTGTCATCGGACGAATACGAACTATACCATATCATCCCCGTGCCCGTACTTATCAACGGTTCATTCGTAGCAATCGCACCTTCCACCGATTACATCATTATAAGCCTACATCGAGACCAGTACTATCCGCTAACTGCACTTGAATTGATGTCATATATGACAATTATGGAAGGCGACACTCTGTGCCAATCAAAACATCCGATTCATCAGAAGGATTCAAATGTCAGTTAGTGTGAAATTAATCTTTTGAACCAAATCCCGGATCTCTCCTGGTGCCAGCTCCATAATTTCGCAAACAACCAATACTGGGTCTATCTACGACATTCAAATCAGCGGATCTTCGAGCTGCGAAACAAAATATTGTTGAACATTGTTTGCTAGAGGAACACCTCCCAGTTAAGTTTGCAAGGGTCGGACTCCCTGACAGAAAAGCATGACTTGCTTACCATACAGGGCCACAACATGTTTTCGAGCTCGTTAAAATCATTCACACCAGTAGGAAACTTGTCGGACTTCATTGACTTCCACAACCATGAGCATCTCAAACGGCATTCAGTAGAGTATTTAGACGAAATGTCTAAAATCCAAGAACTCATAACACAGCAACAACTGAATGAGTCTCTACAGCAAACACAGACCAATGACGTCCAGCAATTTGCCATTGGCTACCTCGCTGTCTTCGGGGTATCATCATCACTGGCTACAAATTCTGGAGAAGCATATCACACCGTCGCCGCCAAGGGATAGTCAGCACCCCCACGCCAGCTCCTCGATCTGATCCCGGAGAAAATTTCACGGTTCATTTTGAACAGTAGTTCAAGGCGGGGAGAATGTTTAGGCAGCAATAATTCATTGCCCTTTGCACTGCTGGCTTCATACAAAATGCAAACGGGCCAAATGGATTTCTTTTTTTTATATTTCTTTGTTTTGTTGTTTTGCAAACATCCGCACGAGCGGATGATTATTTGTTGATTAAGCACTGCATATGCCTGGTAGACATCCGCTCGAATAATCGAGGTATCAATTTTCCATTGCTCGTGCGGTATGCTTACCAGGCAAAATCAATTACTGTAATTAGTATTTAAGAAAAACCCAAAAATAAAGCGAGACAGTTCTTATTAGAAAGTCACCAAACACATAAGCCGTTATTTTGTTCTCGCGACATGATCAAGCTAATATCATCGTTGGCCAGCACTTTCTTTTAGTAATGTACATTTGCAGTCTGGTATTCTGGTTCAAGCACCAGTATTATCAGTAGTTGTCGAGGTACAAGGCAATATTACAAAACGTACAAAACGTCTCGCTGTGAATGCTCATCAGTATACCCTCAAGCCTACTTTCGGACGTACTCTAAAATATCGTGATTCGTTCCTAGCTCCTTATTTCCTAATCATTATAACCTTCAAACATTTAAAACCAACGTTCACCGGTACCTCTCTTTTGAAGCTCCCTGATTTTCCTTCGCCCGCGCTGTGTGCAAGCATGTTGAGGGTACTAAAATCCCTTAAAATCGAAACTCGGTAAGCAGGTCCTAGAATGCGAGTGAGCTATTACTACAGGTTAGATGTTGCAACTCTTTCCTTAGCTTTATAAGACTGAAACATCGACTCAACTTTATGATTCCTTTCGAGAGCGCAGAACGATAGTATTTAAATGTGATAAAAAAAATCTGCTCCCAGGATCGGCTCCGAAATTTCGGCTACCACAAAAGTCAAGTTTAGTCCTCGTCTTAGTCCCAGGCTGAGAATTTTTTTCCACACGTCGTAATAGGTGATTTGTTCGCTGCGTAAATATAGAAATTGCTAGCTGGCTCGTCTCGATTTTCACATGCGAGAAGTGCAACTTTGCCCAGTGTGGCTGTGCTAATCGAAATAATTGATCTTATATTTGGCAGCAACCTATTCATTCAAATGGACTTCAACATCCCGCCATTCATTTCGTTTCCGGCTAAATCACGCATCTCTCGCAGTAATTGAGACGGCCGCATGTCACCCAGCTCTATATCGTGCAGTATTTTTTTTTATTTGCTTTTCTCCAAAAGAGCAAATTGGTTGTCATACATATCGCTCGACGGCTGATTGAGAATTATATCACTTACTTGGACAATCACGTTGCTTTCCAACTCTGCCACCACAGTGTGGTATTTGGTCTTGTATTTAAAAAGACCTGCTGCAATGCATTGCGACTCTACCTGATCTATACTTATGGATCTCTGATCTTTGGCTATTGTCAATTGTTGGTTTAATGTGCAATTCTCAAAATGTATATCATCCAATTTTTTCATTACCGCTTGTCACTCAATGAAAAAAAGTGCGGAAAAAAAAGACCTTTAATTGTAAACTTAGCTCACTGAAACACTGCCAAAGACTGTGTCAATAAGTTACATAATAAAATGTTGCCGTAACAGCAATAGCTAAGTGGTATAAATAAATTATAATTACTACAATAATTATACTGGTCGACAAGTTTTGACTTTAAAAACGCATTCTTCAAGTAAAGTAGCTTTTTTTATTAATTTTCACTTGCTGAAACAAAAATTATACAATAATTATAGTACATACATACATACAACACGAACTTTTTTTAAAAATTTACAAAAATTGTACGGTTTTTTATATTAATTAATAGAATTGCGACGTCGGTTTTCGCTACCATCTAGTATTCTATTTCTTTAACATCTCGTTATAGTCACACTACTTTCTAAACGTTCCACTGTTGGAGCTTTATTCTTTGGCAGTTCCAAGTCCGTCACATGATCATTTAATTCAGCTTGCGTTATTCTATATGGCCGGCACTTCGTATTCTGACATTGAGGAAATGGATGGTTGAGAAAGTGTGATTTCATCTTAGTCATCGCAAATGTTTGGGCGCTTCGGGATTGGGTGAAGATTGCTATGCATCAGAGGAGGAGTAGCTGATGGTTTAGACTCCCTTGCGTTTCCCAAATATGTGAGTTGTCAGGCAGAAATAACGTGATTTGTTGATTCTCGCCACTACATTTGCACTGCGAAACAAAATGATGTTTTTTCTCAAATCTGTAGCGCAGGGATTGCAGCAGAAATGCACCATTTGGTATTTTATGTCTTAAAGCAGTAAAAATATGCTCTTTTTATTGCTGACGATATGGAACATCTTTTGTCGCGGCTTGCGACGAAGGGATGCAAACAGAACAGGTTAAAGTTGATAATAACAGAGTTTATTTCTGTCAAATAATAATTTTATAAATGGGTTACAAAATGAATACTTACCGCAGCTTACACCCTACCACGGCCGACAATCGAATGAAGTTCAGTTGGATTTTAAAATAGCTAACCCAAGCGAAATGCCAAAAAGGCAAAACGCTAAATGTCAAATCGTAAGGGATTAAACTGGGTGTACAGGGTAAGTGAGATTATGCAACGTTCACATCTTAATTATGGAAGCTGCAAATCTACAACACACCCACGCCCATGGATCGATCACGATTCACCACTCTCTAGGTCCAGAACAGCAAGCTTCGAAGCGGGTCTTTATAGTATTCCTCTTGACGTTCGGACATTGGCTCTTCGAGTTTGTCCATCAACCCCCGTGTAGACCTTCTCAGGCCACTTCCAGGTGTATAGCGCGTACGACCAGGCATGTAAGGAGCGCTACCCATCGCTTCTCGGTGCGGCGTCCAATTGTTATCGTAAGTGGGCTGAAGTAATCCAATACTGTATACGTAAACGGTCTCACAAACGGCGTTAATCGGTCCTCAGGTAACGGGCCCATCATGGGTGTAATCGGCATTACTTTGTTGATCTTGCATACACAGCACTTAGAAACGACTTTACACATAATTTGACGTAGTCGAGGAAGCCAGAACTTCTGACGAATCTCGCAGATTACGGCTTCGGCATTCTGATGTTTCATCCTTTGATGATAATGTGCAACCAATGACGTCGTAAGTGCATGGTCAGGTGGCAGTATAATTGGACGCTTCATGGCATAAGAGAGCCAGCTGCATCGACTCGACCATACACTTGAAGAATTCCGTTACTGTCAATATACGGCGAAAGTTTGAACAATGCACTCTGTTTATCTATTGCTTGGTTGCAACCAATCTGCTTCAACTCAGTAGCGAAGGCTTCAGTTTGGGCTTGATGGCGCAACAACTCCTTAGCTGAACCAAGCTTCAATGCCGTTAGGCCATTATCTTGGTAACGACGTGGTTGTTTACAGCACGGACTCACGCATCGAACTACCCAGGGCATAGTTTTTAGAAGTCCGCCAATAGAAGAAAAACGATTTATACCTATTATTTTAGTACTCACGATGCAACAAATATTTACATCATCTTCGATGGCGACAGCAGGCTCAGCAGGTCAATTACTCTAATCCTCCAGCAGGAACTTAGGACCTTTCAACCAACCTGACGTAGAGCTGAAGTCGACGGTGTTTGACCTCGTAGCTTGATCGACGGCATTCTCATGGGTCGGCAACCATCTCCAATTTGACGAATCGGTTGTTCCTAGAATTTCTGCAATTCGATCCATCACAAAGGGCTTCTAGCGACGGCGCTCGCTTCGGATCCACCATTATGACCGTTATTGAATCGCTCCAAAGAATATGGCGATCGACACTGACAGAGTGTTCTTTTAACACGGTTTTCATCAATCGTGTCCCCAAGACGGCTGCCTGCAGTTCAAGACGTGGAACTGTTAAGGGCTTCAGTGGAGCGCACTTCGTTTTTGCACATACGAAGGAGTTTCCCCGATTTGTTTCGAGCTCATAACTCTCCAATATGCCACTGCGGCGAAGGCGTTCTCGCTAGCGTCAACAAATACATGAAGTTGGACCTCCTCGGGTGAACCATTTCGAAAATAGAAGCGTGGCATGTTGAACATACATACGTTTGGCAACTGCTGCCGCCGTCGATTCCACGGTTTCAGAATTTCTATTGGCAACAACTCGTCCCATCGTACATGATGTCTCCAAACTTCACGCATCATTAACTTGGCGGCAGTGGTGAAGTGACTTAGTAAGCCCAAAGGGTCGAACGCCGACACTACGATGCTTAACAGCTCTGTCTTTGTGGAGTATCTCGTGTGCTGGAGAAGGAGAGCACGCAGGGCCAAATGTCATCACCATCATTTCGTAGACATCTTGCACAGTCGGCATCCCGCCAAAAGACACGTTGGGCGTAGCCGTCCTCTAGCTGGATTAATATTTAGTGAATCATCTCCCTGATGTCTCCACACACTGCTACAGCCCCTTCACGGAAGTGGAAGAGTACAGATGGCAGTGACCCATTCCATTCGGCGGCGGCATCGAAAACGAGGCGTAACTTACCCAGTTTATTCGGATTTACCACGGCAAAATGTGGCAAGTACCATGTCTTTTCTCCAATAACGGCTACTTCAGTCGGCTTCAGTTTACGAGCGTAGCCTTTGTTGACATATGCTTTGATGATGGAACTATAGGCGGCTGCAAGTGTCACGTCTTGCCTCATCTTGCGCTCTATGCCAATTAAACGTTTCAATGCCATGGCGTAACTGTCGGGCAGATCCACAATCCACTTTAATATCTTCCGTTGAACTTTTCCGTCGTTCTGCCTTCACTCCAAAATTCTCAGCCACGAAATACTCCGCAACCAGTGAGTGCAGTGCTCCATTGGCCATTAGATGTAGTGGTCAGAAGACATGATGCCGTCGTACGATTGATCTTATTAGTTGGTCGAAATATTACCCAACCCAGTTCCGTGTGCGCAGCGTATAGTCCCGTTTGATTAATTCGCAAAAATTCCGTCGGCAGTCCCAAGTGGCAGTGATCAAGCCCAATTAGCAGTTTAGACTCAGCGTTGGTATAAGGCTGCATCGGCTTGTGTCGCTGCCAAGCTCCCATTTACTCAGGCTTTGTGTAGGTAGTTTGAGGTTTGACACTCTATAAACGCTACTTAGCCTGTGCCTTTTTCTTAACCCAGTTCCACTGACGTACAAGTCCACTACTGTAGATTCCTTGGCTTCTATCTCATCAACCCATTGGATACTTGACTACACTCTTAGACGCAGTTCTTTTACTAAAGCGTCGTCCAACATAGTAAGTGATGAGCCCTCACCCAGCAAGGCAAGGATTTGTGTTGACCACAAAGTGTGTCTGGCAGCACACGGAATAGTGTATCGCTGCTTGCAACTTCTCGCACTGCCAAAACGTGTGTGCCTAAGCGACTAGCAACTGCTTCTCTGGTATCGTCTGCCCGTGACTTCTTGTGGCGTGGGTCTGGTTCCATGATCGCGAATTCATGGAGCAGCCAGTGATGTCTCCTCTAACATCCATTGACTGGGCACGAACTCCTGTTGCAGTTAGGGGACCCCCGCCCAATTATCATGGCTTCGCCCATCAATGACGTTGTCTAATAAAACTCGGGGGCAGAGCATATTACTGGTCTTATCGTAAACATCTTCAGATAACGCCTCTGAAGGTTGCTACGATTTGACCAGTAACAAGTTGCCGGTCATAGGTCTTGTTGGCGGCTGGACCTCCGGTAGTCCATACCAGGACTTAAATCACGGTACCATGGGAGTCAGGAGCCCCCCGGATTTCGGTCCGGGCTTGATTTGTTAGAGGTAGGACCCTTGTGGAAGCGTCATGGTGGCTGTGGTTTAAACCCAAATCGCGGGAACGGGTCTAACCCATTGTAGAGTTGCAAATAAGTACTGGGTGCTGTGACCCTAAGAACAGTAAGAGGTTTTAGGTCGGCCTCGACTCATACCAAGGGTGGAAGTTGTGCCTCCAACACAGTTCCGAATTGGTATCAAAGAATTGACGGAGAGCGATGGCAAGGCGTATCCTTGCTCCCTATGGATGTATGGGCATCCCGTAAACATAAGGTCTACATGACAGGTGGTTTACATTAAAAATAAAAATCAAGAGACGTTCTGTTGCAGTTAGAGGTTGAATGTCCGGTCCTCAGACATGTAAAACACAACCGAAAACCATTCACTTTCGACCACCTTTCAGGCACTGTGGCGTCGAAAATCTGCTTACCCTCAATGTGTCCTTGATAAAAAGGGCACTTCAAATCGTTTGAACGTGGCTTTCCCCCTGTATGCAATACCGTCATGCGACGTTTTGTCTCTCTACTTATTATCTTACGCAGAACATATCAGCTGCGCTAGATCACTCAACCAATCACTGAAATGCACATTTGTAGGATATGGTCGTGTTTGCGCAGCGCACCTTGCCCACTCCAACCACTTGCTCACTGGAAGCCTCGGCACAAACTCTTCCAATGGCTGGAGAAACACTGACAGGTTTTTGGTGTTCGTAGCGAATGGAATAAGACGCATAACTGCATTTTCGGTGATTGGAGCTATCTCTCGGACGTGGTTTAGTTGGCAGCGTATGAGCTGCTCTGGTCAACCACAATTAAAATGAAGTTGGTCAATGATCGCACTAACCTTGTTTGTGTGGATAAGTAGAGGCTTTACTGTCTCTCGTAGCTCGCCACTGAGGCATTTGTTTAAGCGCTGGTTATTCTCTAGATTGGTGCAACTGTAGGCGGCGGTTGATTGCACATACGTGGTGTAAAAGACTGGCCATTCTTCAGGGTGTCCACTAAAAGTTTGCAAGGTACGATGGAGTTCCTATTGCTCTGCATATAGATAACAGTATCGACAGAAGACGTGCTGGGTTCCCTGTGGCGGTACGATATTCGCAAGGCAGACTTCCAGCACGAGTATGATACATTTCTCCAACATTCACATTTGTATGTCCGTAACTTGTCACTGGCATGGCTGTATAAATCGATGACGTCGACGTTGCTGGTCGCATATTTTTAAAATTGTCCGGAAAATATCCCGGTGGTGACGTACGTGAAGGACTTATTGGACCATTGGCTGGCGACACAGATGTATACAGAAGCGTTGCAACTGTAGTGGTAACTGACGGGAATAATGACGCTATCTCGTGTCTATTCGACGTGGATCCGAGTGAGACAGATACTGAGACATATGCTCTTGTTATATTCTGTATGGCTTCTTCGAGTGCCTGGCATTCAAGGTCACTTTTACTTAACCTTGACTGAGTATTCCTGAGCTAATTTTCCAATTCAGCAATCTATTTTTGCATTGCATTGATGCTCTCGTTGTGGGATGTGGCGGTAGAGACGTCGTTTGCAGGAGCACCCTTTTATGCTGCGGAAAAGTAGCATTGATGGGTGTACTCACATTCGTAAATTGCACTGGATTTAACACTCTCGATGCATTTACGGCGCTGGCGATTGTTGAAACGGCTCTTGGTAGGACGGCATATGTACTACCGTTTGTTGCAGCAACTAAAACGGCACCTGGTGAGGCAGAATTTGCACTATCGGTTGTCTCAGCTACTGAAACGGTACTTGGTGGGGCGGCATTTACACTACCGGTTGAAACGGCATGAATCCATGTGATCCGAATCTGGTGGCACGTCTAATCCGGAATGCTGAAGACGTGGACTTCTCCTTAGCGGTGTCCGTTGCATTCGGCAATGATAAATTTTTCGGGAAAACGCTTGGCTAGGCTGAGGCTTTCAATTTGCAATGTTACTGGCAAGAACGACGCCACACTATTCGCACGATGCCTGGCTGGGCGGTGGCAGATTGAATGTGTTCCTGGCTGGCACTATAGCATAAATTATTTGCGAAATAAAGCTTTGTCGCGGCTTGCGACGAAGGGATGCAAATAGAACAGGTTAAAGTTGATAATAATACAGTTTATTTCTATCAAAGAATAAAGTTATAAGCGGGTTACAAAATGAATACTCTACTTACCGCAGTTTACTCCCAAACCGAATGAAGTTCAGTTGGATTTTAAAACAGCTAAACCAAGCGAAAGGCCAAAAAGCGAAAACGCTAAATGTCAGATCGTAAGGGAGAAAACTGGGAGTACATAAAACTGCGTTTACAGGGTAAGTTGGATTACGCAATGTTCACATCTTAATTAGAGAAGCTGCAAATCTGCAACACCTTTGTTTACTAAATATTATATAACCTCACCACAAATGTAACAAAAATTATCAGGATCATTTAAACATTTTGCTTTAAAATATAACTGTTTTTTTACTTTAACACTTTTAGCACTTAGTATTACAAAGAAGAGCATTAAAACACAATACTTTTTACAGTTGATGCCGATTAGCTGAGGAAATTATACTATTAAGTTAAATTCAGGTATCGTGAAAACTGAAACTAATAAATGACTTTTATTTACCAACTCGCATTCAGCATGTATATACAAGCAGAAATTAGTTAAAATTATTTCGGATACTTTTCCAATGTAGACTAATGTCATTTAATACGTTAAGCATTGTTTGAATATGATAGACCATAGTGAGAGTTTTACACCCTCCCTATTGCGGTCTATCACATGAAATGTCCGATTTTATAGTAAAAATTTTAACGCCAATATTATTTTTCCGTAAATTTGTATTCAATCAAAATAACATCCGTTGGCATCTATGACATTCCTCCAACGGGATACATAATCAAATATTCATTTTTCGTAGAAGTGCTGACTTTTGGAGGCAATGAAATCTTCAAAGGCTTTTATGACCTCTGCTGGGTTCTGGAAGACCTTCTGCCGGCAAAATGAATCCAGATTGCCGAAAAGGTGGTAATCCATTTTTAAAATATCAGGAGAGTACTGCAACAGTTTTTGCACTTGTGAGATATGGGGTCTAGCATTGTCATGCAAAAGGATCGGACCGTCGCTATTGGCAAACGCAGGTTGCTTTCCAGTCAATTTGGCATGCAATATGTCGATTTCCTCACAATATTTGATAGCGTTGATCGTTCCCCCGGGAGAAGAAATGAAAAGTGGATTGGTCCCTTCGATGTCCACCAAATTGTCACCATAACCCCTTTTTGGGTGAAGTGGGCGTGTTTTGGTTTTTTATCTGCATCCAACCACTGCCCACATCTTTTACGATTATCATACAGTATCCACTTTTCATCACAGGTGACTATCCGGTGCAAATACGGCTCAGGTTGTTTTCTTAATGTAAGCGATGCGCAGATTTCCAGGCGCCGTAGTTGTTGGGATTCGTTCAGTTCATGGGATACTCACTTATCGAGTTTCTTTACCTTTCCTATGAGAGAAAGGTGTCGACTTATTGCCATTGGGGCTACTCCCATACTTTGCGCAATCTCCCGCACCGATTTCGTTGGGTCCGCATCCACCGTTGCTCTTAAAATATCGCCGTCAACTAACCTTTCCGGCTTCCCACATGGTTCATTTTCGAGGCTGAAATCTCGAACGACTTTCCAAACCAACGTTGTATAATACGTTCGTTTACCACTACATCCTCAAATGCGTCATTAATGTTTTTCAGCGCCAATGACGCATTATGTCCCATTTTAAATTCGTAAAGGAAGAGTGTTCGAATTTGAATTGCCGACAGCATGGTAAATAATAACGGTACTTGTAACGAACCCTAAAATTCTCATACGTCACGCACACGAACCACTTTATTTTGTAAGAAAAGAAAATATAACGTTCTGGCACAGATGTTGATGGTCATGCAAGGACTAGGAATGACCCACGCCCAGGAACGCCGAAAACATGTCTGCTAAAAAAAAATTATATTGTGCTACTGGAATTCCAACATTTGTTTTCCGTATTTTACAAAAATGATTTGTAAAAAAGAAAATTTCGACCCATTGGGCTATTGTTAGACTACTGAGCCGGAAAAGGAAAGATTTACTATTGAAGATAATGCGTTCCTTAAAGTTAATTAATGGGCTGCCTTCTCCCTCTCTAAAAGATCTCTGTATTGTCGACTGACATATCGAACTTTCTAAGTGATTGAGAATATTCTGACATTGTATTAATAATAAGAAAAGTGTTCATTGTTTTTCAAATGACCCTCGTAAAATACTCTTCAGCTGCGAAATTGTTGGATGCAAAATTGTACCCCGACAATTATATTTGTAAAAAATTCACTTTCTTTTAAAATTGGTAAAGATATAACTTGTTGTAGATCAAAGACAGCAATTATGATGCTCGTAGATTTATTTTGAATGATTTTTCTTTAAACTCTGATTGAGTTTGCTTCTTTCAAGTAATTTTTTTTTTGTTTCCTTAGTTATGATATAGTCCATATAAAGCGAGCATCGGCATTTTTCAATGACCAAAAAGATAGAACGCAAGCTATCAAGTTAAATAAATTAAGGTATATGGATATAAAGTACTTTTTTCTCTGCTCCGCACAATAGTGGAATCAACTCATGTAAATTGTGGAATATGTTCCTCAACTGACGACTAATTGTCTGCTTCATTACATAGATTGTCATCGAACTTGTCGTGTTGTAGAGGCGAGAGGATTATACTCCAGGTGGTACTCGCAATAGTGACAATCTACCCGTAGGCTTTTCGACTACGTCCGGGGCACGGACTCTGGAGGCCCTAACTAACATACTTTCAAAACCCCCGCAGATTTCGGCGTTGACCCATGAGCTGCTGGATCACTTGATTTCGACGACACCTGCGGCTATTTCTACAATCGCTCAATAGATTGTTTTAGAACGATGGAGAGAGTACCGGAGAGGCCTTGCTTGTTAGGGTTAAACTCCATAAGAGCAGACCAATGGTTGGTCAAGGTGCTGTTTCTGACGGTTTGTCTCAGGAAACCGAAAAGGTGTAACGGACTCCAGAAGAAGAACACTCTGTGGGACTACCGTCTAAAAAGCAGTTAAAGAGGAAACAGAGACGTGGAGACGACAAGTGCTGTCGAAGGTGAGAGTGCCAAAAGTTCTTCCTCTGTCCTGCCAAGAGGAAGAAAGTTACTAGCACTCCCACTGTCAACTGATCTCTCTGCGCACGATGCTCGGATGAAACCGGTGCTGCATCCAACAAAGGTTGCAGTTCTGATGGACGGAAATCGCATGAAGTGGTCAAACCCATCAGCAAAATCAAAACCAGCTGTGGCTTAACATGCGCACACATGTTCTGGTCTACGGAAGGATCCCGCGTAAGAAACAACACCGGCGGTGGATTTTTCAGCGTACAAGATCCGGCTGAAACCAATGCTGCAACCAGCACAAATTGGGACAAGACCGCAGTCGCAGGATGCCGCTATCTCCTCTCTGTCGCTTCGAATTAGGAAGGCTGGCAATGACAACGGTCTGAACGACGCTGAGTGCAAACACTGTGTCGATCTACTGTGAGAGCTAGCCAAAGGAGATAATGTTTGAATTCAAGCAGTGCTCATCTATTTTATGTACTCAGATCAAGCTTCAACATTCCAAGTCTGCTGCATTCCTATGTGGGAGGCTCTCCGTGTTAAATACAAAACACCACACTATACAGTATCTATACAAGAACCATAGATGTGAAATAAACGCATCTGTGATTTTGGATGTGTATGGGGTTTCACACCACTTTATGACGAGCGATTGCAAAGACCGAAAACTTGTCTTTATGTGCATCTAACTTGTGCAATTTTGCAATCACGATTTACTTGCTGCAGACATAAGCTATGAAACGCAATTTAATGTTTGCATAACCAAAATGGGCTTCTTCGGAGAACAAAATTTTGCGTTGAAAACGAGGATCAAGCTAAATCATGTTTTTGGCGGATTCACCAAATCTACGACGCGTATATGGTCACGCGGTTCCAACTCTTCCATAAGCTGGATCTTATTAGCTTTTAAGCCAAGATCTTTACGTAAAATCTTCCACAAGGTGGATGGGCATAGCTGCAATTGCTGTGCACGATGGCGAATCGACTCATTCGGATTCTCCTCAACACTGCGCTCCACAACGGCAATAACTTCTTCTGTTCGCACTGTATGTGATCTTTGGGATCGTACACTAGAGTGTACGTGGTGTGAAAACGATTCATCGTGTTCCGGAAAACTGGCAGAACGTACTAACCACAAATCAACTTTCAACTGTCAAATTGACAATCTGTAGATACAGTGTTGCCAGTTTAAAAAGTAAACTAAAAAAAAACACCCTTAACTATCGGTAGTCTCCGTGTTAAACGGTAGGTAAATCGAATTCAGAATCGGATGCGGGGCCTTAACCTTATTTAAGAGGAGGAATCCGCGGAAAACCAACTGGACACGACAACTACAACAGCACAACATAAAAGCTGAAGGGAATTGTTCAAAACCTGAACGGTACCCACACCAAATGTTCTGAAATGCCATATCTAGCAAGTAAGCAATCCTGCAGATGACCCGTTCCTTGCTGGAATGTAGATCTGCAGCGTCTTCGTAAAGAAACCAGAAATCTTCTAAACAGGTCACTTAAGACTAATTTGAAGGAAGATTGGAATCTCTACAGAGGCTCATTCAGATTTCGAAAAGTCCTCAAAGGGTTAACCTGGCTAGCACCACACAGAAAATCTGATGGTATATACCTAAAAGACTCTCCGTCTCATGCTTGTTGCTCACTTCCCACTGCTAGTCTTGCAATTGGATACATACCGTTAGTCTGGCGAATAGTAAGGGTAGCCTTTATACCGAAAATCGGAGATTTGGCGCTACGCTACAAAGAATTTCAGCCCATGTTGAAAAGCATGCAGAGAATGGTCGAGGTCCATGTGCGCTAAACTGCCTTGTGAATGTGTCCTCTGTCTGCGAAGCAACATGCTTACCAACGCGGATGAAAGTCACCTTCAGAATCATTTGTACCCACACAAACATTGTACAATGTTTTCTTTCCTGTCATTAGGCATATGTTTGGATTTTTCAGCACTCATTCTCAGGCCATTTTGTGCAGTAAGATTTTCATTTCTGTTGTATATATGTAGTAGATGTCTATGCAGATGTACTGTATAATACCTTGATCAAAAAGTTCCCGGGGGACACCACCGTTCCGATTTGAGTTCTGTTTTTTTTTTTTTGTTAAGTTGATAAATCCATTGTTGACATTCTCTCTAAATCTTAGCATTATAGCTTGACATTTGCAAAAGCTAAGTAGCCAAGAGTACATCTATCACTGTGTGTATTGGCGATTTTTTACAATTTTAGAAATGGATGGAAGTATCAAATGGATATCACACTGCTCCCTCCCTAAAGTTGTTCGTCCCGTCCCGTCTTTTGCCACAATCTTAGGCTTTACTTTTGGGCCCTTGGTAGTCGCACACCTTATGCACTTTTTGTACCAATTCCCAACATATTGTTTTTCCCTTAGCCAATATAAAAGTTCCCTTACCGTCTTGTCTATTCCCAAATGGCCTCCTGAGATTGCGTCATGGATTTCATGGAGCATTTAGCTGACTCTGGACTGTGGCACGATTGGCTGCATACGAGATGTTGTTCCATCAGCATTTTCACAAAGCGAGTCCCACTGTGTCTAATATGCCTTCACGGTTTGGCTCCGGTCCGATATCTCCTGCTTCTCCCGCCTCTCCCCGTGTTTCTTCCAGGCCAATATTAATTCGATGTCATTTTCTGCCAGCTGGAAGGAGCGGATCTGGTCTGTACCCCAACCCTCTACTAGCTTACAGACCAAAACGGAAGAACTTAAACGGTCAATTGGGAAAGTTTTCTATAGTATTTGTATATTACAAACAGAAAGCAAGGCGTTTAAACGTCGCAACACAAAATTTAAAAGAAACACACTTTAATCGTAATTACACCATATGCATATAAAAATAAAGCGTACCTTCTTTTCATTTTATTGGACTAATGAAATAGAAATAATCACAAATTTTCCTATTCTAGGTTTCACTCACAGCACAACATACATACGGTTCACTCAATCTCACAAAATCATCCATTCCGGAGCAGAGTTCCGAAATTCCAAAATGTCAACTCAAATTGAAGTATCAAAACCCCGACTACATTCGAAGGTTCTATAACGTTTTCCACTTAAAACACAACACAAAACTGTAACTTCAGAACAGGTATCAATTTTAAAATATTTAAAAGTTAATAGTACTACACATAAAATTAATATGAAATATCTTAAACTAATTTACAATACTTAATATAAGCATTACAAATAAAAAAATGACAAAACTTACAGCAGACAAGCTTAATCAAACTTAAAAACTAACAGAAAGACGTAAGAGCTAGGGACCAAGGAAATGATGGAGGAGATCTTGTTTGAGACGGGGAGTGCTCAGCTGGAAATCAAAAAGGGAGACGTTTGAGTTGATCTTTCGGAGCATACGGGAGATTGTTTAGTTGGAGCCATAACGGGTGCAGTGGACGGGCAGATAGAAGAGACGAGGACAACGTAGATTGCGGGTGTTGGTATTGAAGGAAATGGAGTTTAAAATGGATGCGGAGGAATCGACGTTGAGTACCCTCGATTCGGGAAACATGAACCCTGTGAAAGTGGGACCAAACTGCACTGGCATACTCAAGCAGGGGGCGAACAAAGGTAACATAGAGAGATCTGGTTACATACGGGTTTGAAAATTCCTTGGACCACCGTTTAATAAAGCCAAGTGATGTGTTGGATTTGAGGATCATCTTATCGATATGCGAACGGAAATTAAAACTCACAGTCGAATAATATGATAAGATCTTGAAAAGACTGAGCCAGGGGAATTGGTTAACCGTAGAGAAAATAATGCCGGAGAGGTGACGGGTTGCATTTACGTGAGAAGGTTATAGATTGATATTTGGCTATATTAAGTTCTAGGCAGATTTTGAGGCACCAGATTGAAAACCGATCAAGGTCTTCTTGAAGAGGAACAGAGTCATGGGGAGAAGAAATAGTTTTAAAAAATTTTGTGTCGTCAGCGTAAAGGGAAAGAGAGGAGCGTTTAATGACCCTCTCAACATCGTTAATAGTTAGAATGATGAGAAGAGGGCCAAGATGCCTGCCCTGTGGAGCTCCAGATGAGGCCAGGAATGGAACAGAAATGGCAAATCTAAACCGAACACTGTAATAACAGTTTATCAGGTAAGAAGAAATCCATTTTAATAAAAGAGGCTCAAATCCGAGGGCAGACAATTTGAAGAAGATCAATTGATGAGATATCTTATCAAACGCTTTAGTAAAATCAATAGCGATAACATCGATTTCTTTGCCGTTTTCTAAAGCTGCGAGAACAACAGACACGAGTTCAACTAGGTTTGTGGTAGTCGATCTACCTTTTAGAAAACCATGATGTCGGGTTTGGGCATATGAGAGAGTTTAGCAATGGGACGATAGTTGGTAACTTCATTCCAAATCTGGGGAAACAAAAAAGGTAGGAAAGGGGTAGAAACAAGTTGGAAGAGCATTTTTTAGAAACATGGCGGGGAGTCCATCTGGGCCAGGTACAAATTCATCTTTAAGATTTAGTAACTTTTCTTCAATAAATGCAGGATGAAAATTTTGAGTGAGAAAGGGATCAACGGAGAAATTTTGTAGATCGCTAAAGTAAGAGGCAAATGATCGCTTGAAAAATGTAGCAAAAAAGTTGGCGATGTTAGGAAGATCATTTGAAGATTTCTTTCCGAAGCTTGAAAAAAGGACTTGGGGATTATGAGATTGGTTTGCGCACTATTCAGGTAACGTTGATAGAGGGAGTTATAGAGTTCAATGAAATGAAGATATGTAACTAAATAATTTGAATAGTCGGAAGAAAAGTGGGTGCGAAGGAATACCGCCCATAACTTGTTTCTTTTCTTTCGTAGAGAGCGGAGTCTACGATTATACTAAGGAGGGGATGTAGAAAAAGTTTTATGGCAGGAATATGGCACATGGAGGGAGAAGGATTTGAATATTTCTCTGTAAAAAATGGAGAGGTCAGCGACCAGAGATAGATTGGTAAACTCGAAAGAAGCCCTGCTTAGATACGTATTGATTTTACGGAAATTAGCTTTGGTAAAATTTTAAGAAAATAGAACTGCGGGGGAGGCGACTGAAGGGGAGAGTTGTGGAAAAATGAAAGAAGAAATGGAGGATGAAAGTTATCAGTATTTGAAAGAGATAGGGAACAACACGATGCTGAGGAGTTAGTGGGATCAGTTGTGAAGATTTGGTCTAATTGCTTTTCCATATAGTTGGAAACGCCACTGACTTGGCATAGACTAGAGTCTGTTAACCGATCTAAGAAGAGGCATTCCTTAATAGAAACGGGACTGGGAGCGATGAAAAAAGATAGGTCTTCAGATGGAGTCCGCTTCAGTCTGATAAGTCGATGAAATTGTCAATTGCTTCAATAGGAAGTTGGTAGGATTCGATAGGACAACGGCGTCGCTACACTGAAAGCATCGGTTCCCACTAGACCACCGAAATCAAGCAGTGTTGGGCGCGGTAAGCACCTAGATGGATGACTACATGGGAACTCGGTACTCCGCGTGCTGTTGACAAAAAACGCCACATGGGCATAGTATTCCGGCGTAAAATCCGGGACTTATTTATATCGTTCCTTTGAAAATAATAATAATAATAATAGATTGCCTCGGAAGAATGTAACAACACATAACATACTAGCATCTACGAGTAAGTGTTATTTCAATTGACACAAAGTCGAACTTAGGAGAAGATGAAGTTGCAACGAGAGAGGAGTCAAGGCTGTTGTGAATGGCCAGTAGGACACCTCGACAAGAAGATTCAATCAAGGGGTGGTGTACGATCATCATCCCGAAAAACATTAAAGGAAAGACGGGATAATTACTGGCTTTTTATGTTGGGGATAAGATTAGTTTTAGTCACAGCGTAGATATCGTATGGGAGAGCATGGGATTGGCGCAAAACGGCGTGGGTTTTAAGTGCTGGTAATAGAAGGTGAGGGAAAGGTTTTTGCATGAATTTTTAGGGTCGAAAAATGTATCGCGGTCAAGTCGACTGCGTTGGAGGTGTGAGACTCTTTTAGAGTGTACATAGTGGCGAAGATCGGCAAGATAGTCTGCAACTTTTTGGGCGTATTAAAAATCTCGTGGGTGACCTTCCTGCTGGACGGTAACCATGGCACTTGTTTTTGTTTTACTCTCGTGGCACACCAAGTCTGATTTATTTAACAGTGGGTGGCGAAAAGGGGGTCAATAGAAGAGGGAGTGTTTAATGAGTTTGGTGTCGCAACGGATAGGGTTTCTGGAGTGGGGTTTAATATGTGAGAACTGATGAAGTTGACGCTGGTGCTTGGTTTAGGGTGGAATGGAGATAGTTGGAGTATGGGTAGGTGGCTTAAAATTACGGAAAAAATTAGTTTTAAAACTTCCATTGGAGCTGGGTTTGTTGTGGAAAGAGGAGGTAGGTCTTGGCAAATTGGATTTACTTGAAAATTTATTTGCTGGTTTAGGTATCACAGACTGCTTGGCTTTATCCTGTTTTTTGGTCATATTTTGCAACCATTTGCAGACACACATCTTTCCAAGATTGAAATTGTTGCTGGCTTTATTATGGAATAACCATTCGTATTTGGTGAGATGTTGGAAGCATATTGCAGTGACTAATAGTAATGCCATATTTCTTTTCGAAGAAAACATCACATGGGTGGGCGCCTTTTTAAAAAAATTTTAAAATTGTATAGCTATTAACAAGTTTTAAAGCTACGCAATTTATATTATAAATAAAACTTAAAGAACTACACATATAAGTAATAATTAATAAATAAAGGGAATATATTCACTAAATTTTGAACTTTCGTATACGATCTAAAAATATAAATTTTCTATATACGTAGTTACATTTGTACATATACTATTAAGCATTTAAATCAATTTATGCCGAAACAAAAATCTAGATTTAATCCATACAACCTAAGAGGACTGTCAAATAACTTATCCTCTATCTCAGGTAATACCGATTGAAGATCGATACCTCTTCGTCATCCTCAAATTCCTTAAATTTTGAAACAATGAACAATATCAATTAGAAAAAGATCCGAACATCCGAACTAACCACATGGACATATTCATTTCATTAAGAATTCCGGATGCTATCAATCCATCTTCCGAAAATTTGACGGCAACCAAAGACTTTTATATGAGTTCCTCAATAATATGGAGGAAATCCTCCCCTACATTAAAGGAACCGATAGCACTCCATACGGGAAGATTTTGTTGAGAACCATACGCAATAAGAATGCGGGTCAAGCCAATGAGATTCTCAATCGCTCGTGAAACGTGTTGTGACGTTGTTCGATCTGATTTATCATAGTCCGTATACCTTCAATCAACCAATATATATCCTCATATCCTCGACAAGAAAAATGTCGCGCCCGGGTAATTATTATGCGTCTCTTCGATCTCACTGTGATACGAATAATGGAAAAGATCTATCAGGTAATGCTGATCAAGTTGAAAAAGAAATTCCAATTCACCCAATAAAAATATTGCATTAAAACTGTGAATTTGTTCATCAATTCCCTAAAGAATGAAAAATTACTAATTACCTACTCTACTCAGGTATTAAAGTTTTTTGTTTATTTATTCATATACATACATCTGTCCTCAGTGCGTTGAAATTAAAAAACCTCATTTAAAGTTATTCGGTCTCTACCAACTCTCTTAAATCGGAGATAATTACTCTTGGATTTGAGTGGAAAGAAGTAAAAATTGTTAAGAAACAACATGAAAAGTATATTGAATTCGTTTATGCTATTTATTTTGAATACGGTTCAGTTCGATTCGCCGATCTTCGTAAAAATATTAAATCAATCTTCCGCACGCAAGTCCGATGGGAATACCAAAGACACGCCAAAAATAATCTCACACGGTGTCATAGCTGAAAAGTGAAAAGCACTGTAATGTAAAAACCTTCTGTGCAAACACCTGCATTTTTAATGCATAAATATGTCCAAATAATCACATAAGCAAATCAGAAATCTCGATCGCGCTTATCAATTAATTTACGAAAAAGAGTGTAAAGTTTAGTAGAAACCAAACCATTCAAATTTAATAGCACCGAGGACTTTCTATCTCTTCCGAATTCGTCACGTCAGCGGCATCAGCGACAGCAGCCATCTATTCAGCACTATATTCAAGAGCATTCAGTGCCGTTGCCTTCAAACAGCCGAAAACGATTTATTCTCTCACGAGGAGCTATCTATTCTTATGTCAAAAATGATCTCTGAGCTAGAAAATCGTAAAACAAAAGTTCAGCAATTTAAAGTTATCGTGCAGCTTGCAAGTAAATATCTCTATTCTAATGTTAAATAATAGTCAGTCAAATCTTAAGGTCTTATACTGGAATGCAAGAGGCATTCGCAACAAGTGCATTGAGTTTCTCAATTTCCTCTCGCATTTGGATGTTGATGTATGTATTTTATGTGAAACCGGCTTAGATGATGGTTCGTTTGCATGTAGCAAATATAAATGTTACAGAAAAGATAGTATAAATAAGGGGCCATCTTAGTAAAAGACGGTATTGATCACTCAACACTGAAAACTTTATGTAGAAAAGTAACTGAAAATATTGGACTATTACTCAAAAGTAATAATTATTTCAAAAAATTTCTGTCTTTTTTCTCGGCGGGTCATCTAATCTCAACAAAGCACAGCGTTTGAGAACTTAAGAAAACTATTCAGTGGTGATCATTTTGTTATTGGCGTCGACCTTAACTGCAGGCATCGCAATTGGGGTTTTTTAAGAGCAAAATCTTGGGGTAATGTGCTCTACGATCTAAAAATAAGGCACGACTTTACAATTATGTACCCCTCTAGTCCTACCTACATACCAGCGTCTAGTAGGTATGTAGAAATTTGGAATGTGTAAATAGTTATCACCAGATTGATAGCTTTGTTGAAAGTTTTGGAAGCAAAGTAAGCGAGAGGATCCATGCTTCGGTCCTACTAAAATCAATTCACAAAAGAGCAATTATACTTCCTCATCATGTACTAAATCTAATCAAAGTAAGAAACTCCTATAGAAAGCACTGGCAAAGGAATAGATTAGTAAATGATAATTAAAGAGCAAATTTCAGAATACAGAAATTCCACGTGGAACAAAAAATTAAAGTCACTTGCACCCAATTCTAAGCCTTTTTGGAATATTGCTAAAATATAAAAAAAGAAAACTACTTACGTTCCAAGCTTTGATGTGAATGGGTCATTACTAACATCCAATGAAAGTAAAGCTGAAATTTTAGCAGAAACTTTCTTACAAAACCACAATGTCTCGTAAAATAATATCCATTCCTCTTTGGACACAGATGTTGATAATGAGCTTTATATTTTTAACGAACCAGATATTCAAGTCCATTCAAATGAATTCGTCTCCACAGACGACATTAAATTTTTAATTTCCGATCTGAAAAATTGAAAATCACCTGGATTGGATAATATTAACAAGTAATCAAAAATCTCTCGAAAAACGCCCTCGTATTCCTTACGTTTATTATAAACGCTTTTCTGAAACTAGAGTACTTTCCCATCAAATGGAAAAACGCTAAGATTATTCCCATCTTAAAACGTGGTCAGAATCCTTCTTATCCAAACAGCTACAGGCCAATTTGCCTTTTGAGTGGATGCAGTAAAATACTTGAAAGGGTTATTCAACTAGAACTTGATGCATTTGTAGGGACAAATAGTACTTTGTCAGAGGTACAGTTTGGCTTAAGAAAACAGCACAGCACGAAGTCAAGCAGCAACTTCATCAAAAAAAGGTCGGTAGGTTCAGTTTTGATTGATATTTAAAAAGCATTTGGCTGTGTTTGGCACAAAGGGCTTATTTACAAACTTATCAAATTTGATTGTCCAAAATACTTTGTCAAAATCGTTAAAAGTTTTTTGTGTAATCGGACATTTTTAGTCTGCTTGAAGGGAGCTTTCTCTTTTTCTAAAATAGTGCCAACGGGCGTTCCACAACGCTTAGTCCTTGCTCCAATTTTATTTAACGTTTACCTAGCTGATCTACCTTATGCGGAAATTGTAAACCAAGTACAAAACCCGTACGTTATAATTGGTCTTATTAAGGTCTTATACATTAGTATTCGGCGAAGTTTAGAATTGAGCAGTAGCTCAGGAATTGCTGTAACCATTTTGGCTTTAATTAATACTCTGCAGGCATGTTTGTTGAAAACGAGTCTTTTATGAATTTATTTATTATTATTATTATTAATATTTTTTTTTTGTTTTTAAAACCTTGTAATTTTTTTTGTTAAACTTCAACTGTGACACTTTTTAAATACTTAAATAGTTTCCTTTTGTATGAAGGTTTTTTCTTACAGTTTTCTGTCTAAAGTTATACACATACTTATAATTAAATAGAGCACACTTACTATAGATGAATTCGTAATTTCAGTATTAAGATATAAACTACCATATCTCTGTGCAAGAAATAAATCTAAATCTTTACAAGATCTAAAGTTCAAAAAAGCATTCTGTATCGTTCAGACAAAGGAAAATGTTGTTTTATCTATCCAATTCCCCGGATCCCCCAACATAACTCACGCCGTTATACACAACCCAAACGAAATCGAATCTTTCGGCAAGAAAAGGAATGCAGACAAAATAATTACCTTTTATTAGCACAATTAAAAAAAGGAAGTAAAAACAACGATCAAAACAAACTATTGCACTATTACAAAATAGGGACATATTACACACATTCCATCTCCATCTGTTGCCCTTACTGTTATGTCGCCATCCTTGTCACATGTACATGCAACGTTCCATATTAATTTACTCGCTCTTGTATCATTTACATATATGTTAAATAGATAGTCAGCACATTCACAGAACACAATTCGCTTATGACAAAAGAAGTACAAGAATGATCGAGAGCACTAGCGGATGAAAATCGTCCACCGGGCGGGAGAATGTTCGGAAATACAAAGTGCAATATATACTTTGTTTTTATACTATCTAAATAATTATAATCTTAATTAAAATTAAACTTAATTATAAACTACAATAATAAATGTAACGATACGTTAAGATTATAATTTGTAACATGAATGTATGACACTTTCAAGAATGCATGTAATTTCCGGAACAATAAATTCACCCTTTTTGTTTCTTCAAGACGAAAAGACTTGTTATATTTTAAACCGTATTTTTCTATTCTATTCTCTTGTGTGTAGGGTACATACAAAAAAAAAACTCCTACACCCCCCTACAGAATCGAAGGACTCGAACAACACTGTGCTGGAGGCTTCTCTGGTAGATTTTTTTTTTGTAGCAATGAAGCCACGGTTTCTTCTTCTCCATCACTCCAAAAAAGCCTCGGTCGCACTCATTCTGCATTTATCCAAAAACGCAGAAGACATCATCTTAATCCAGGGACCATATATTGTAGAACAATCCATATAAGAATAATAATATGTACATATATAATAATACAAGAATAATAGAACAATTGGCTGGCTAGATCTTGCGATTTGACGCCCTCAGACTATTTTTTATGGGGATACGTCAAATCCCTTGTCTACCCCGATAAACCAGCGTCAATTTCAGCCTTGAAAGACAACATTACACGTGTTATTAGCGAAATACCAGCCAATACGCTCGAAAAATGATTCAAAATTGGACTTTTCATATGGACCACTTAAAAAGTAGTCGTGGTCAACATTTACCTGAAATAATCTTAAGAAAATAAATGGTAAACGTCGATTTATCAACTCAAATAAAAATTTTGTGCGATCAGCAATAATGAAAACTTGGTCGTATGAATAAAGCTTTGTAGTAAAAATACACCATCCTTTGTCTGACAGTATTACCGGACACTATAGTTCGGAATCCAGCTATTATCCCTCTGGTTCTAAATCTATAAGATGGGCAGTAAAACCAAAAATAGGCACAACGTAGCAATCATTTGTCTAAATGGAAAGTTGCTTATTAGTCACAGAACTTAAATCATACTATTTATGGTTCTTCCGATGACATTTCGACCTTGGAATAATTTGATGGTTTCACCGACAAGATGGCATCCGGTTCACACCAAATGTCCTCCAGACCATGTTCACCAATGGCTCTGTACCAAGCGCCATTGATGGTGAAATTTCAACTTATCTCATTTTTAAAGAAGTACGGCCCGATGATGCCTCCAACCCATAAACCACACCGAACAGTGCATTTTATGGCGTGGACCTTTAAATTCGACAATTTTGCATATTTACAAAGCGACTCAGACAGAAGTGAATCTCATTAATGAACAAAATTTGACGGTAAAAAAGCGTACAAACGTCCAATCAGCGAAGCCACGATGCAAATAGTTATCGCTTGGCTTCAATTCTTGCAGCAATGTAATCTTGTAAGAATGTAAACCATTATCATTTTGCAAAGCCTTTTACGAAGTCGATAAACACAGGCCAAGGTCTTGCGCACAATGACGAATCGATGAATTAGAATCTTCTTCAACACTTCATCTCAGCCCACTCTGCGCATTTTGTCAGTGGCTTGGAGTTCAGAAAAGTAAGTGTAGTGCGTACTTTTTTAATTGTGTTGCGAACAGCCAACTCAGTTGATCAACAGTCGATTATGTTGACCATAAAATTGACGAAGCGCCCTATAAATACTTTTTGCTGAACACTGATTTCGGAAATAAATTCTCACAATTTTTAACCGCTGCTTGATTTGCTAAACAATACTGAATAAAAACATGGTGCCAGCTGTTGGAATAACTATTGGCTGTTTGAGTGTTACTATGTAAGTATATTGAGAAACAAGCTGCTAAAAACACACCCTCTATAAGAAAAGTTTGAATTCAATCATGTACAAAGTGAAACTTATGGCTGTTAGTGATAAACTTCCAAAAGAAGCAGTTACGCCAATAATATGATACAATATGTATCATCAATCTCCTAGAGCGAATGGGAAAGTATGCTAAAGTGTTTCTCTTGATATACTCGTACAAAAACACATGAAACAAGAGTAGAAAGTTGTGTAATATTAAACAATAAACACCTGGTAACAAACCTGGTAAGATTTGCTTAATGATGGTACTAAATGTTGTATACGCAACCTTTTGATATACGAGTAGTATATAAAACAAAATAAAACCAAAATAATTAGAATAGCCATCTTGTTACACGCCTCGGCTCCAACTAATTTACGAGTATGTCGTTCATTTCGATTTTATTTATTCTCGATTCAAATGTAAGTGCAGGCAAATATGTATACGAGTATGAACGAGGTAAAACATTTATGATATAATATTATAATATAAAACGTGATAAAAACATTTGAATTTAAACATAAGCTATGACGCATTGTTAAAGAATGAAAACAATTTAACTCACCAGTCCATTTTTGTACCAGGAGCTCAAGATAATATCCATGTCTACTTCACATACCAATCGAACCTCCGTATGCTGTTCTGCATATACCACCGACATCTCTTCATCATGCTCATCGTCATATGGACCACCGCGGATAATCGGCCTCAGAGGCATTGCAATCGGTTTAATGTTCGAATAATATTCACCTCCCTCATCGATTCCTGCAACAATAGCAGATATATCACCTTCTCGAATGCCGATTCCGCTGCTATCACCTCCACCACTATCAAACTCTTCCGCATCGTCGATTATTATAATGGGTTCTTTCTTTTTTAAAGCTCGTACTGATTTTTGTTTTATTTCGCTTTCACTATGAGTTGTGTTAGAAATATTTATTTGCAACGATGGTTTTAATGGCAGGATATTACTATTTACGCTACTATGTCTATTTCTACTATTTATAGCAGCATTACTACTGCTTCTTTCCCTAGGCGTCGTATCGTCTTCAAATGATGAAGTTATAGAATCTTGTGATAGAAAGTGTTGAGAATAGAATGTTGATCGGGAAGAATCTGAGGAAATTTTGGATAGAGACAAAGAAGGCGGTGATGCTGCTGATAGCGAAGAAGAAGAAGCCGCAGAAGATATCTTGGTTTTGTTTATTCTAATATCACTTTTTCTAATATCACTTGAACTAAATAATTTGTTGCTGTCAATTGCAAACTCCTCACTACTTAATACACCACTGCTCATAAGCGATATGTCAAAGGGCTTAGCAACCTCGCGCTTAAGTTTCTGATGATGTTTCTTTTGTTGATCAAGTAACTCTTGAGCTATAACCTTACGTCTTAATTTTTGATGATACTGCTGTTGTTGCTCTAAAGATTCTTGAGCAGCGTCTTCACTAGGTGGACCCTGTTGATCGAGATATAATTGCAGAAGTTGTTGTTGCAAACTTGTCGATGCTGCAAATGTTTTACTTGTAACCTTTTTGGTTAATTTTGTGGCAAGATTTGTTGACGGTGCTGGCATATGGGCTGTGTATTGTGCCACTGAATTTCGTAATGAATATAATAGATGTGATGGTGTTGAAGATGTAATATTTCGACGAAAGTGTCTTTCTACTATTGGTGCTTTTTGCTGCCTATGCAGTCTGTTGCGTGAGCAATTGGCACATGAAAGAAATAATTCCTTATTTAAAGTATCATCTACAGTATTCGAAGATAAATAGTGTATATCGTTTTTTT
This sequence comes from Volucella zonaria, assembly GCA_963966105.1. Lineage (NCBI taxonomy): Eukaryota > Metazoa > Arthropoda > Insecta > Diptera > Syrphidae > Volucella > Volucella zonaria. Next base: position 34,370,584 of record OZ014533.1, on the reverse strand, counting down.
GAGCTATGCTGCCATCTAGTGACTGAACAGGGACTTGCTTTCGCAGCTGCCTTTGTTGAACTGTAGTAATATTCTTTTGATTTGCTGTTTTTATACCTGAAAAAACAAAAACAAATATAATTCAACTATTAATCTTTGCATTGCCTTCATTCTTTTACTAAACCTTATACAATAAAAGCTGACAATTTGGCATAATTTTAGTGCAAAATTTTATCGACGAACAGCGAAATAATCAAGACTAACATATACTGTTGTAAAGAGATCCCAAAAATCATCGATGTAATCGGCAAAAAAAAGGATTTAATTGTCAATAAATCTAGTACTTATGTAACGAATCCGGCATATCTTAACTCATGAGTCTTTAGCTAAAGCAGTCAACATTTAAACTCCACCCTTTTAAAACAGAATGGAATCAAACTTATACATCGTTCCAAAGTAGCGCGATAGGGACCAGTTTCCGCAAAACTAAATTTTCCTATGTACACGAAAGAATGTGCAAACTTTTTTATTCCGCAAGACAGATGATACTCGTAAAAAAATGAGAAGCAAGCTTTGGGCTATTTGGAAGAATTTTTAGGATCTGCCCAGAAAAGATATGTTTTCTAATTTGTAAAGTTTTTACGTATGTATCATATGTTTTGTGCAGATTTAAATCATCGAATGTTGAAAATTTAAAAATTTTATAACAATGACAGAAGCATTCCATTTTGTTAAACTGGGGTATGATGAATATCCATCACACAGACACCAGACACCATTGTGCCATATCAGCTAAATTCTCGTACACCCACCACTCAGTTAGAGAAAAGATTCCTAAAAGATACGGCAATACGAGAAATCCAATTGGAACGGACTTAGTAACTTCTTTAGGAATTTTAACTGGTCGTTATGTTTCCTCGATAACGACGTGGAAGCCTCTGCTGGCATGATCACAGAAACTATTCTCTTTGGAATGAGATGCTTTATCCCTCATCGGATGAAAAGTATCAAACCAAAAGAAAAGGCATGGTACGACTCGAGCTGTAAAGAGGCTGTGAGGGTTAGAGAATTGTTTTTTTGGTCCTACAAGACCAACTCGACAGAGGAAAACAGAAAAAATTCAAACGAGCCAGAAATGATTGTAACACCTTTCTTAAGCGTGTTGTTAGAATCACGATTTTGTTCTAATGAAACAACCACTTAGTTTAAGCGTTGTGAATCGAGTCCCTCAAACTCTACTCATCATCTTCCACGCTACCTATCCTTCATACCCTGACACAGCTGCAACATATGCAGCCTATGTAGCACTTGACATAGTTGCCCTACAATGGGTCAGTATTGCTTATGTTTGCAATATGATCCCACATCGTATTGTTTTGCTGCTTTGGTTGACATAGTTCGATTGCCTTTCCTATGACTGTGACTAATAGTTGGTTGCACGTGTGGAACATTTGGTCATAATCGAACTATGTCATGTGTCTTACAGGCAGTTCGTGGGAATTCTGTGATCTCTAGGTTTTGGCACAACACTCCTCCCCCCTTAGAATACGAAAGGCGTACGAGGTAACGAGTGCGAGTCATTACTGGTGGAGACGTATCGATAGATGTTCTCTTTATATTTGAGGTGGTGTTGCTTTAAACAGGTTATACTCTTCGTTCACCATTGGTATGCTTACTTGGATCATAAAGTTATCATTTACATACACAGGCGTAGTAGTTGCTAATAAATTGATTAAGGGTAAATTCATTTTAGAGACTTTATAAGGGAATCGTATATTATGCGGGAGTTCAGCTTGTATGTGATTTAGTGACGAAATAAATATTTCTGAATTTAAAAATCTGCTGTCAAGTTTCCCTAATTTTGCTTCCTGTAAAACATCTAATAATTCGGATTTTTGGACGAGCACATTGTCGCTAAATTTGTCATTTCGTCAAAGTCGTGTAACACTTTTTCAAATTTCGTCAGATTAATTAGTTTGTTTGTATTTTTCTTTATTTCTTCCGTTATTGCGTTAAAGTTGTTATTTATTTTACGCGTCGTGTCATTGAGTGCGTCGAAGATATTCGTTATTACTGTGAGCTGTTCTTCGGTTATATGATAAAGACTATTTTGGTTTTCTGAGAGGGATTGTAATGCGTTTTCGATTTTTGCCGCGTCTCTGGAGTCCATCGTTCCAAATAGGAATTTCTGGATATAACCAATCCCGTTAAAAAGTCCTTCATTTGTTAGGCTTCGTTTACTAAGTCTTTTTTTTTTGTAATATGCTATCTAGTAACTTTGTTGTATTTTGTTGTATTTCTTTGAAAGAATTTCTTAATATCTGTAGGGTCATTCTGCAGTGATCTAACAGATATTCTTTAATAGTAGTTCCACAGAGTTCTGAAAGAGTATTTATATTATTCCCTAAGGTTTTAGTATTATTGTTGGCGAGGGAATTGTTGAAATGGAAAAGGAATGTCCACTTTGAGAAAGATTTGTCGAGTACTCCCATTGGTTCCAAATATATGCCTGTGTTATTTAACGATATCTGTTGTACTGACTGTGCCATAGCCATTTCAACGTAAGAAATTTATACTTTTGCATATACGACTAGGTTTTTGTGAGCAATGTTTATTGGACTGTGTCTGAATGTTTTAATTAGTTTGTTGTGTGCGTTGTGTTGCTTTGGTTAAAGAGCTTAATTAAGTTATTGTGTACAACTTTTTCTTTCCTGCCTATTTTTAACTTGGAATTTTCTGGAGATAATATTTCAGTTACCTCGTATGGTCCTTCAAAAGTTGGCGTTAGTTTTTTGTTCGACCGGTTCTTGATTTCTAATAGCACTTTGTCGCCAACGTTATATGTAGTTTGCGTGGAGTTTTGGTAGTGGTATATTTTAGACTTCTCCTTTGCTTTTAGTTGGTTGTTACGAACAAGTTCATAACCAATTTGCATTTTTGACTTCATATCCGTGATATAGTCGTCGAAAGTGTATGTTGGCTGTACCTTTCTGTTTAAGACGAAGGGAACGGGCGCTTCAAAACCGAAAAGGACTTCGAATGGACTGTATTTGGTGCTTGAATGTGGGGTTGTGTTGTAGCAAAATGTTGCGTACTCGAGGTAGTTGTCCCAATTTGACTGGTCTTTGCTAGCATAGTTTCTTAGGTGATCACCTAACGTTCTATGCGACCTTTCCAGAGCACCATTCGATTGTGGGTGGTATGGACTAGTTTGAATCTTTGCTATTTTTAAGATTTTACAGACGTTTTTGAATAGTTCACTAGTAAGATTTGTGCCTTGGTCGGTGAGAATTATGTCGGGATGACCATAAGTACAAATAATTTTCTTTACTAATGCTTCGGCTATCGTTTGGGCTTCTTGGTTTGGTATTGCGACTGCTTGAACGGATTTAGTAAGGTCGTCCTGGAAAGTGAGTATATACTTGTTATAGATTTCGGTAATCGGGAGTGGTCCCACTATATCGAGGGCAACCCTTTCAAATGGGGTTTTTGCTGTTGTAGTAATAACCATAGGGATGTTGTTTCATGTGTACTTTTTATTCTTTTGGCACATTTCGCAGGACATTATGTAATTTTTTACATCATCGTACATGTTTTTCCATTTATATGATTTTCGAATACACTTCAGGGTACGTTTTATTCCTTGATGACCTCCCAGTGGTGTGTTGTGGAATTCATACATTATTTTTTTGATTTTATCTGGGTCTGAAACTTCAATAACGTTTTTGCTCACTTCGTGTTGTTCATTAGGTGAGACTCTGTTATGACTACGGGCTATTACTTTGACTTCAGCCATGTTTAACCGTGACAGTGCGTCTGCGTTAGTATTTAGATACCCCGCTTTATGCGAAACCGTGAAGTCGTACTCTTCAAGTTTTATGCGCCAGAGCATTATTTTCGAAGTAGGGTCCTTCAGGTTGAACATCCACACTATGGTCAATAATGACTTCAAAGTGACGCCCGGACACGTATGGTTGAAAGTGTGTGACTGCCCAGACTACCACAAGCGCTTCCTTCTCGATAGTAGAATAGTTTTTTTTCGGCCTTGTTTAATATTCTACTGGCAAAAGCTATTGGAAAATCACTGCCATTTGAGTCTCTTTGGGACAGAACCGCGCCTATGGCTACATTGCTTGCATCGGAAGTAATGTAAAAAGTATTTGTAAAGTGTAAAGTAATTTTTTATAAATTTTCGGTAATAACCGGACAAGCCTAGGAAAGACTTTATTTGCTTTTGGGTTTTTGGGGTTTCGATATTGTTGATCGCTGCGATCTTACCGGGATCTGGTTTTACACCGTCTGCTGTAATAACGTGTCCTAAATACATAACTTCTGTTTGAAGGAATTTGCATTTAGATAATTTTTAGATTATATTTGTCTAAGGCGTTGGGAATTTCAATTAACTTCTTGTTATGATCTTGCAAATTTTTTCCGTAGATCACTATGTCGTCTAGGTAAACCAAACACATTATCCCCTGTAATCCAGAGAGTACGACGTTCATAAGTCTCTGGAATGTAGGTGGAGCATTTCATAAGCCGAATGGCAATCTGTTGAGCTCGAAATGGCCGTTGGTAGTACTAAATGCCGTTTTTTCTTTATCTTCTTCGGTAATCTCGATTTGGTGGAAACCATTTGCCAGGTCTAGTGTGGTGAAATACTTTGAATCTCCAAGTTGCCCGAGAATGTCGTCGATATTGGGAATTGAGTATGCGTCCGGAATAGTTGCCTCGTTTAATTTTCAATAGTCTATTACGACTCTAGATTTTTGATCTCCCTTTTTGGGAACTACGAGGAGTGGCGCATTCCATGGACTAGTGCTTGGTCTAATAACTTCGTCTTATAGCAATTGATCGACCTGTGTTTTTATTGCTTTCTTGTGGATTTCTACTAGGCGATATGGGCGTATATTTGCAGGGACTGTGTTTTCAGTTGTTTTAATGGTATGTGTTATTCCTGACGTAGAAGCTAGTTTATCACCTTCAATAAAGAACAAGTGATTAAAATTTCTGCAGATATCTTTTATCGACTGCCTTTCATCTGGATTAAGATGGTCAAGTTTCAATTCTGTTTCTAGTTTTCCTAATCTTTCTTCAACTATTTGATTGGTATATCTAGAGTTTAGGTTATATAGTGCGTAGTGATCCATGTTTTCAGGCTTCAGGCTCAAGTTTTCAATATTGACGTCTTCATGGTTGGCGTTCACAACTGATATGAATACATAGCCGTCTTTAGGTGTCGTTATCATTGATGCCGAATAAACTTGTGGGGCTATTTCCTGGGATAAGTACATTTGATTTGAGGGTTCGTGGATTGCTCCATATTTAATAATTTTTTTCAAATCTAGCAGGTATTGTAATGGATTTTCGCTTGTTTATGAAGTCTGTTGTGTATCTTTTATCTTTATGGTTTTATGTTAGGGTGTTGTCTTTATAATTGAGTATGGCATTAAAATTTCGGAATAGGTCTTCACCCAAAATTCCATCTTGTGTTATAGGAAAATTTTCTGGCACTACGTGAAGTAGGTGTTTTAGATTTACTCCTAATGTTATTTCTATATTTAGAAGAAGTGCACCTAATGTGGATGTAGGAGTGTTACCTATGCCTTTTAATTCGGTGGTATTGTTAGTGTGTACCCAAAGCTCTTTATTTAATTTTCTTATTTTTATCAAGCTCAGGCTTGCGCCAGTATCTAAAAGCATAATATTACATTTGGAGATAGTATCTTTGGACATTACTTTAATTTCGCTTTTGAAGCTGGAGGCATTATTTAGGCAACCTATAAGAGCAAAGCGTTTTGATTTTGCGTGTTGAGTTTGCATATTTTTGGGGTTGTAAGATTTTGATTTGTTCGTGAGATTCAGAGAATTTGGATTTTGGAGTTCGACGACGTTTAAGCAGGAGAATTTATGTCATTCACCTGACCCCGCATGCCGGACGGGCCAGGTCGCTCGTAGTTTCCCTGCTTAGAATTAGGACTGTTACCTGGATTCCTGTTATTATTGTACGCCCTTTTGTGACCTGGCTTTTTACAGTACCTACACCTAATTTCATCACTTACTGTGTTAATGTTAGTTCTTTCTGAAAAAGAGTTGTGGTTAGGAGTAGTTCGACTTGAAAGTGACTGGTTGTTATCGGAAGCTGATCTGTGATTTGTAAATTTGGTAAACCTGACTCCATTGTTGTTGCTAGGATGACCTCGTATGTTTCTAGAACTACAACATTCGCCGGTGTTGTGCGTTTTCTTTTTGCAGTTTTGGTAGTACCTGTTGGATTTATTTGGGTACTGGTTCGTAGATGAGAGTAGTTTTTCCTCTTCCATCGCAATATCAACTGCTTCGTCAAGCTCTTCACATCTCGCACTTTTGACGAGGAATTTTAGCTACGACTGAAGTCCATTGCAAAAACTATTCAACACCATAGCACTGTTAAGAGAACGAATTGCTTTATTAGCAGAGGTATCTTCAGTATTTGCGTTTGCATTGTTAAGCTCGTCACACAATGCATTTGCTCTTTCCGTGTAGGAACCAACAGACTTGTTAAAACCTTGTCTAAACTGAAAGATCTCTGTCTGAATAACCTGTATCGAGCGACACTTGACTAGTGCTTCTTTAAGCTCAGACCAATCATTATAGTCGTTATATTTTATTGTAGAGTTATAAGCTCGGCCTGTTAGTTTAGATTTCACTATGTCGACTAGTTCAATCTTATGCGCGTCGTCAGTTGCCTTTGGATTGTATTACACTAGCTGGATAAATCTATCCAGATTTTTGGCTGACCCATCGAACTCTATTATCAGTTTGATGGCATGAGTCGAGCTAAACGTCATTGTGTTTACTAATTTTGTTTTGGGATGAGGGGATGAAACAGATTTTTCATGCTCCCCTTCTGGAGGTGGAGTGTTTTTGTGTCGCGTGGAACCGGAAGTTCCCTCTCCGAAGATCTGGGAGGACGTTCGATCTTTCTATTTCTTAGTGAAATGTTTAGATTCAGACTAGACATATATGTATGTCCGACAAAAAAAAAAAACACGGAAATTTATATATCGGCTACAATAACCAAAATTTGATAATAAGCTTAGTTGGAATGTAGAAAAACTGGTTACAATAAGTATTGCTTTTTATTGTATAGATAGAAAGGAAAAAAGTAACTTATTATTGCTTACAATAACATGTTGCTGGTGATTTGATGATGCTGGACTTGTTAATTGCCTCGGCGTGGCAATTTCTTCTTTCCTTCTCGACTACAGGAATCAGGTTTCCTCTGTGTGATTTTCCCTTTTTTCACTGATTTTTCTGGCGATTTTCTTTCTTGTAATCGCATTAAAGGCACAAATTATTAATATTTTTTTTCACTGAGATAGCTATTATAAAATTTTTTTTTTCACATACGTAACTGAAACTGAAACGCGAAATTAACTGGAAAGATTTATTGGGAGTTAAGGCAGATGCTTTTCCTTAACAATCCCACCGCTATCACCAATGTTAGAATTGCGATTTTGTTCTAATGAAACAACCACTTAGTTTAAGCGTTGTGAATCGAGTCCCTCAAACTCTACTCATCATCTTCCACGCTACCAATCCTCTTGCCTAGATCGTCACTAGTTCCAGGTCAACATATGCAGCCTATATAGCACTTGACATAGTTGCCCTACAATGAGTCAGTATTACTTATGTTTGCAATATGATCCCACATCGTATTGTTTTGCTGCTTTGGTTGACATAGTTCGATTGCCTTTCCTATGACTGTGACTAATAGTTGGTTGCACGTGTGGAACATTTGGTCATAATCGAACTATGTCATGTGTCTTACAGGCAGTTCGTGGGAATTGTGTGGTCTCTAGGTTTTGGGCACAACAGTGTGGAATTCCAACACGACCAAAAACTGAGGAAAAAAATACTGCAATGTCCCAAAGGTAGTAAAAATTTTTGGTCGTTCGTCAAAAACATTAGAAATTCTGCCTCATCCTCCATCCCAACGCTCATTTGGAATGACATTCCAGCTGTCAGCTCTGTAGACAAGACCAATCTGCTTGCTGTACACTGTGACAAGCTCAACACTCCCAGATTGTGCTTTGTTCCCAAGTCGAATCTACAATGGGACGAATCCACTTACGCACTCGTGTAGTAGCAAGAGTACTTAAAGATCTCAAGATGCATAAATCCGCTGGTCCAGATGGTATATCTGCCTTTCTTCTGAAGAGGTGTTCTTCCACGCGGGCAAAACCACTGCGTAAGCTTCTTCATCAATCCTACTCTTTAGGACACTTTCCGAGCAGATGGAAACAGCATTTGTTCAGCCCATCCCTAAAACAGGCGAATCTTCTACAGACCCACTGCACTTACGTCCCTTATTTCCAAGGTCATGGAAACGTTGATGACCCCTCAGCTCATGAAGTATCTCGAAACACGAAAACTTCTCAATGACCGGCAATATGGTTTTCGTAGCAACAGGTCCACTGGTGATTTGATGGCATGTCTCACCGAAACGTGTAACCAAAGCGTACATCAATCCGGCGAAAGCAAGATAGTTGCACTTAATATTTCTAAGGCATTTGACAGAGTTTGGCATCAGGCTCTTTTGTCGAAAATGCGTGCTTTTGGGATCGATGACTCTCTTCTTCAATGGATTAAAAATTACCTTTCGAAACGTCCAATTCAAGTTGTCTTGGACGGTTTCAAGTCTGATATGCTGGTGTGCCCCAGGGCTCTTTTTAATTTTCATTAATGATCTCTTGTCTGCTACTTCTAATCCAATATATTCCTTTGCTGATGACAGTAATCTCTGCTTTTCATATTCTTTCCCGGACTCACGCCCCTGCTCTTCGGCTGTAGAACAAGAACGGTAGCGTATATTAAGCTCATTAAATTCCGATATTAACAGCATAAGCAATTGGGGAACCATTAATCGAGTAGAATTTATTGCTTGCAAAACTCAATGCTGTCTGCTGTCATTAAAGCGAATAGAACTAATTGGTGATACTAATATCAGTCAATATATAAGGCATTTATCCGCCCAAAACTTGAGTACAATGCCCATATCTGGTCAGGTGCTCCTAAAACATCTCTGCACCTGCTAGATAGGATTCAAAACCGTGCGATAGAACTAATTGGTGATACTAATATCAGTCAATTAATCGACACCCTCGAACACCGACGTAATGTCTCCTGTCTCACTTTGTTTTATGGCTATTTCCACCACCAGTGCTCCATTGAAATCGCCAGTAGCATTCCGCCCATTCAAACTTTCAACCGTAACACCCATCTCGCTATGAATGCTCATCAGTATACCCTCAAACCCATTTTCGGACGTACTCTAAAATATCGTGATTCTTTCCGAAACCGTACAACTCGCTTATGGAATGCCCTGCCGATCATGTTTCCTGGTCGTTATAACTTACAAGCATTTACAAACAATGTACATCGGTACCTGTCTTTTCTTCCTCTCTAAATTTCCTTCGCCGCGCGCACTGATTAAAAAAAAAAAAAAAAAAACACTGATAAAGATATATCTGGTGAAGATCTTTGGTTGAACCAGGGGAAGGTTGAATGTTACGGCAAGCATATCTTTTCGGATAGTCTTAGTTATTTTGTTGACAGCAAAGAGGATACATCGGATACAGGTGACAGTCTGCAAAAGTTCATGCCTTCATTCAATCACTTAACATGTTCCCTTAGGATTTTAAGGGGTTACGCCACTCTAGAATTTTCAAGAAATCGATTTTTTATTGCTTTCAATGGTCTCCTAGGATCTCAAAAATGGTATTCCAAAAGATTATCTTCGGGAAATATCTCGAAGTACTTGTTTTTCAAAGTGTAGTACAAGATCGCTAGGCAGGCGAATGAATTTTAAACGCGTTAATTTTTTTTAAAATACATAACATAATATAATAAAACACATTTTATAACATTCATACATACAACTAAATACATTCAATCAGTATAAAACACCTTCAAAAAAGTGAAGCAATCTTCGTATTATTTGAAATCAGCTAGAAGAAGCAGATTGTCCTGGTCTATTGAAGCGGAAGAAGTGCATGAAGCCCGGTTAATTTCTGACCGAGAGCGCCACTTACAAGCTCGAGCCGAAAACTACGCGCGGAACAGATTGCAAACACACTCCGTACTAGTGTGAATATTGATATAACTGAAGAATGGTCTTCTTGTTACAATGTACCTATACTAGTATGCAGATTACTAAAATATTGGCTGCTTGACAGAGATATGAACCTACTGTAAAGTACAGGTGTGGAAAGGGAAGCCGAAATGGAGACCATCCAAAATTCAAAGATGCTTATTAAGTATCAGATCGTATAACGGCGCTTTTCAAGTGATATCGTTTGGAGCAAATCGAATACTTGAAAGATTTTCCATGCCGACATTCAAAATACTGGCACAATGCTACCATCCCATCGACTCCCTGTTACCCGCAGATATGCAAACATTTTGGAAATATATTTCATAGCTGATTGCGTGCTTTGAGCAAGCTAACATTAGCAGACAACATTTTCCGAGCTTGGACTCCGATCTCATTAGTGGGTTACACATAATTCTCTATAATGTTAATCGTTACGTAAGCAGTTTCAAACCAGTTCTTGAGTCTGAGTTTGATGACGAGCGAAACAATTTTGAATTTGTCATTAGTACCGATAAGAGGCCAACCTCAGCCCATCCGGGTTGGCACAATGCTCCGACGGCTAACGATGTAGCCTCACTTCTGTATGACAGCAAATGTGATTAAAGATAACTTGCGCTCGCAAGATGATCGTCTCCAAAGGATTAACGACACGAATAGCGCCTACGATACTCTGCAGCATCCATTTATATTTTGTTGTGGGGAAGAGGGATATAATATCGCAGTACAGAAACAGGAAATATAAACCATAATCGGAAGCTATTCGGATGCACGTTTTTACCTGAAATTGAATGAGAATCCTCATAAACAGCGCTATCGTTCGCCTATTAGTCAGTTTTTTGTAGATCAATGTGCCAAAAAAAAACAAATTAGAGAAAGCTGTGGGTAGAAAACTAGCTTGATTTAAAATATGCTATACAACAGGACGTTAACGCAGATAGGGTGGGTAGAATGGTAATTTTTTCAACGATTTTCACAGGAGATCTGTGATATATGCACGAATGCGCGCAGGACGCATTTTGCTCTGTGCGAAAATAAAATATGTCCGGTAAGATTTCTTTATCACCATCACCACGAATCCCAAGTGAGCTGTGAAATGCAACCTCGATACGTGAGGTGCGGGAAGATCCACAAGTCGAGAAATGGGCTCTAGGCAAGGACGGGGCATCAGAAAAAACTCAAATCTCTTGTGCGTTATGTAGGAACCCGGAACGCATCGCTAATTATCGGAGTCCAATACATATTGTACAAAGAGTAAATCTGGCTCAGCAGCAAAAAGTAGAAGTTAGACGTCCACCTGTTCAAACACAAAAACCAGCCGTATTTCCAGGGGAAATACGATGCAGCAAACCCAAGTGTTTAGGACAACCGAATCTGTACTTGCTATGATAGCTATCTTTCTATATATCCAGGGCCAATTGGCTCAGCTCCAACGTGAGATAACTGAATAGGCTACGAGTGTTGTTCAAATCTACGTGCTGTTGCTGGCCAAATGAACCTCTAGCCATAATGGGTACATTTGTACATGGCGGAGCAAACTATGAAGGTCCTTTCAGCGAATGTTAATTCACTGACTAGGGTTGAACGAAGAACCACACTATTCAAGTTGCTGAAAGACCAAACCCCGGATGCGCTTTTGGTTAGTGTAACTAAATGAGTCACAGAAGATATAAAATAGCACGAAGAAACAGACCCAACTTCATACAAGCAGCAACCGCTACGATCTTTGTAAGAAAAGGGTTGAATTTTAAAAGAGCGTTGTTTCCAGTTGCCTGGAGTATGCAACGTGTATATCCCTCTCCGTAATTGAAAGCGTTTGTACATGATGTCTGTCTATGCACCTAATGCAGCTCAATCCACATAATTCATCTCAGAGCTCAAGACACGTTTTCAATTCCTTAGGCTGAAATTGAAGGATAATTATTTTATCATCGGCGTAGATTTCGAAGAAAAATAAAAAGATTGGGGAAATAATACACCAAATACGAGAGAGAACCAACTATTCAATTGGTGGGGTCAGCGCACTGGTGGACTGGGCTTGTGGTTTCTTAAACACAGCTCCTAACATATGTAGATATCCTGTTGTTCGACTATACTAAACTGTATATGTACCGAAGTAAGCGTTCCCAAAGAAACTACCTAATTGGAAGAGTTTTTTTCAAAAGTATTCCTATAATTGTAGGAGGGTGCGTTGGACACACTCTTCTAGAACGCTAGCAATAGCTTTATAGACAGAACGGTACCTCGATATCAACACACTGACAATGTAGACTTACATAAACTCCAACAGAAAATTACAGAAATTCTGTAAGTTTTTATTAGAATAACAAAATTCGAGCTACAAACATCAGCAACCCGAATATATTCCCGCAAATAAATAAAACATTTTGAAGGAATAGTCTTACTCGTAAGTCGCCCGAACGACGGACAATGAACAAATACTGTTAGCATTTAGATCAGACACTGATCTAAATGAGACCGTTGATGTTAACTAATTTATGATCGGGCATTATTAGCCTGAACACGACCTTGAAAATCGGGTTCTTGTGTAAAATTTCTACCTTCTAAATGTAATAGTGAACTGGCGATTCAAGAGCCAGTTAAATGATGAAAATATTGCAAACCATGTCATCCTCGTTGTGAGAGAACAACTCCATTATTCCCATTACCGAGCGCATAGGGAAAGTGCGGTGGTACAGCCCACTTCCAATCCAGCGAATCTAAAATCGATCAGTCCTCTTCCATACATCAATAAGGTTTTCGAAAAAGTGATCAACACCCCTGATTAAGTGGATTGAGGACAACAATTTGCGGATAATGAACCTGTTTCAATGCGCGGCGTGATGTCACTCATGCCGTGTCTAAACTGGTTCTGATATCCAATGGGGCAAAGCCAAGAACTACTGCACTGGCACCTGCCTCCTATACCTTCGACTCTTCTTCAAGATGAGCAGGCTGGGCATTAGTAAACCACTGCTGTATATTCTTTACAATATGCTCACAAAATGGCGATGTGACTTCTGCTGGAACATTTTACGTTAAGAACGGTCTGCGGTACTACCAGAACTTTTGATATACCAACCAACCACGATAGAGCCTCCGCACACTAGTTAGAAATTGGTTAAATGGGTTGTATGAAAATGCTTGCATATGTCGGAATGAACCCATACTGTGTGGCCTCCAGGGGCTTTCGACTTTTTTTTTTTTTTTTTTATAATTTACGCGCGCCTAAGGGGTTATGATACCCTTTTACTGTTGCCAGGGCGCGGGCGGAAAGATAGAAGGAGGAGAAAGGAAAGCATTGTTGTGATGTAGTGGTTTGAAACTCAGGTGTGTTTGGTTTCGATATTGGCTCTCCAGGGGTGGGAGTGCGAAAAGGACGGAGAGATTTTCTTCACTCGGAATGATTCCGGTTGTGAATTTTAACGGTTGTTTTTGTGCTTGAAAACCCTACAACAGCCAAATCTACATGTCAGTGTTATGCCTTCACAAGCAGATTTTTCTGACTGAGTTCCAATTACACAAATGAAAGAAAGCTTGTCGTGTCTAGGATTCGAACCTTGACCCTCCGAGTGAGAAGTGATTGCTTTTTTTTTTTTTTTTTTTAAATGCATTTTTATTTATTTTACTTAATTTACTCTTACATGCTAGACAGAAAAATGCTTAAAAATTAGCTTAAAAAACTTACAAATAATCTTATTCTAACATACTGGCCCCATGCGGGCACTCTAAGTTAAACCTAACACTTAAACTAAGTCTTTCGACGGATCTTACAGTCTATATTTAAAATTATATTTAACATTACAACTAAAACTAAGAAAAATTAATTTTAAGTAAAAACTTAGTATATGGACATTTTTTTTTAATTAAACTTACAGACTACCTAAAAAATAAATCTTAATCTACTTAACCTACTTACATATAATATTCATACACACATATATACAATACAGAATACATACACACTTCATATATACATATATGCATATACACACATATATATATATATATATATATATATATATATTTCTTTTTTATCATTTTTTATTTTTATTTATTTTTTTTTTGCTTTTATATATATTTTTTTCTTAAAATCTAATTTAAACCTACCTAAAACTATATAAGCCGGCCATGGCTAAAAAAATAAAAACAAAAATTAGGCTGGGCCACTCTGCTTCACATGAAGCTACGCATCACTGGAGGAGTTCGACGACGAAACATCCTCGCTTTCATCAAGCCACCAAAATTGCTGGTGCTGCTGAGCAACATCCCTCCTATCACGGCTTCTTACCGCCCTACTGAACCGGAGACGCTCCGCACTGCCATGTGCGACGTCTCTGTCGTAGTTGAGTCGCCTGTCCGCAGCTGTTCGAGCGACGTGGAAGATTAGCGGCACCGCCAATCTGTCCTGGATCAGACCTTTACTATCTAGATAGAGGAACGCTTCTGGAGGAATAAAGCCGTCAAGGCGAGCTCTCTCGTGATACATATAATTGGGGTAGTAAGCCCCTGAGATCAGGTTGTTCGATGAGGTCATTGCTCTTGCAATGTGCCTTCGAGTCAACTTAATGACGAAATTGTCCACTCTTATCAGGTTCGCCGTATTGTACAAGACCTCATTAGGATAGAATTTTATGTACTCAGACTCTGGTGTTCTGTATAAGCGAAGACAAGTCCTAAGACAAGCCCTCTCAAACACCCGAATCTTTTCCAATAAACTTGCTCTCACGTTGAACCACACGGGACACCCAAATACAAGCATGGGCCTGATAAGGGCCATGTAACAGATTACCTTCACCCTCGCATTGAGTTGGCTGCTATAAAACAGTCTCTTTGTAAGGGCAAAAGCACCTCTGGCTCTGGCCAGAGCAACATCTATATGTTTCTTAAAATACAGATATTGATCTAGCCAGATCCCAAGGTATCTGACTACATTTCGACAAGCAAGTGGCTGTCCACGTTGTCCGACGATAGAGAACTTTCGCCAATTCTTTCTGGTATCCCTAGAGGCCCCAGACAAAGGCGTCCTAAACAGAATGGTTTCCGACTTCTGGAAGTTGATTTTCAACTTCCAGTCATCGCAATATTGTTTAATTTTATCGAAGTCACGCTGCAAAAGTATGTTAATGACCTCAATCTTTGGACCCGATCTGTACGCGATTAAGTCGTCTGCGTACGCTATGGCATGGTGAAGTGAACCTATCAGATCACTTGTGTAAATGTTGAATAGGATCGGCGAATTTACCGCACCCTGTTGCAGACCGTTTTTAATGTTAAATGTTCCAGCAGAAGTCACATCGCCATTCTTCACGATGAACTGTCTACTGGAGAGCATATCAAAAAGAATATACAGCAGTGGTTTACTAATGCCCAACCTGTCCAGCTTGAAAAAGAGTCCTTCTAACCATACGGTATCAAAGGCCTTCTCCAAGTCAATCAGGCAGGCACCAGTGCACTGGTTCTTGCCTTTGTTCCATTGGATATCAGAAACCAGTTTCGACACAGCATGAATGATAGCATGCCCCGCCTTGAAACCGAACTGATTATCCGGAACTATATTTTTGTCCTCAACCCACTTTGTCAGGACTCTATTGATTACCTTCTCGAAAACCTTACTGATGTTTGGAAGAAGACTGATCGAGCGGAGATTCGCCGGATTGGAAGTATCTTTATCCCTTTTGGGTATGGGATGTACCACCGCAGTTTTCCAATGCGCTGGATAATGTGCATTATTCATTGCATTATTAAACAGGGTGGTATAAATGTGCAATCAATATTTGTATTTTTTTTCATGCAATTTTTAAAAATGTTTAATTTAAGATACTCGTAAAACATGTTTGAATAACTTGGTTTGTATCTTGAAATCTACTGACTTGAGATGAAATAACCTGGTCTTTGTTTTTTTTTAATATTAGGTACACGTTTCAAAGTTCCAAAAAGTGGGAGTTAATATTTTATTTTTCGATAAAAATGATGACAAAATCAAAATTTCAAGTTTAACAAAAAAATATTTTTGATCTGCAATTACTTTTGACGCATTTACTTTAAAACAAATAAAGTACACATGCAGATACACCACTTGTTACCGCGTACACACAAATTTGAAAGACGTTATTTCCAATAAGAGTCCAAACAGGGCAGCGTAAAACTTTGCTTACAACCTGTGAATCTCGGAAAGGATGCACTTTCAACCTCCCCCACACCCTTACAATCTTTTGCTCAAAATATGTTATGGAACATATGTTACCCTTAAAATCATCAACACATTACCCAGAACACCCTGTATATATGTACAAAAAGGTGGTATAAGCGGGATAAGTAGGGTAATATTTATTTGCTAGGTAGCTTTTAATTTAATTTTGGTGGGAGCGAAAGCCCCCATTTATTCGGCTTAATACAAGCTATAACTTAAAATTAAACTTAAACTAAAACTTAAAACTAAGGTTGGTTATTGTGGAGAAGGAGAACTGATTTGAGGTAGGAAGTGGTGCGGTGGAAGTCAAAGACGCTAGGGTTTGAATTAATTTTTCGTAGCATGCGGGAGATTGGTTCGTTCGCGCCATAGGTGGTGTGGTGGGTTGGGTGATAGAAGAGACGAGGGGTACGTAGATTACGAGGGTTAGTGTTGAGGAAAATAGAATTGTGAAGGAACGTGCATTCAACCTGACCTGAAAGAAGTCGATGAATGAAGAGAAAGTCGGCTGCATCTCTGCGTTCCTCAAGGGTTTAGGTTAATAAGGTTGAGACGGTTTTGATAGGGGGGGCAGAGTAAAAGGATCATCCCAGGGCAAACCTCGAAGAGCGAATCGAAGAAAACGGCGCTGGATGCTTTCGATTCTCGAGATATGAACACGATGACATCGGGACCATACCTGACTGGCGTACTCTAGGAGGGGACGAACAAAGGTAATATAGAGGGACCTGGTCACGTATGGGTTGGTGAATTCTTTGGACCATCGTTTTACAAAACCTAGTGCAGAGTTGGCTTTAAGGATTATCCCATCCATATGCAAACGGAAGTTGAGCTCCCTATCACACAAAATGCCGAGGTCGCGAAGAGATTCAACGGAGGAGATAGGTTGGTTGTGGAGAAGGTAGAGTCGGGGAGGAGATTTGTGCCGCTTATGTGGAAAGGTGATGGATTGGCATTTGGTGATATTAAGTTCCAAACAATTTTTGAGGCACCCGATCGAAAAACTATCAAGGTTTTGTTGAAGAAGGAAGGAGTAATGAGGAGAGGAAATGGTTTTGAAAAATTTGGTATCGTCGGCGTAAAGGGAGACGGACGAGTGTTTAATGATCCTATCGAGATCATTTATGGTTAATATAAAGAGAAGGGGACCGAGATGGCTACCT
Organism: Volucella zonaria; assembly: GCA_963966105.1. Lineage (NCBI taxonomy): Eukaryota > Metazoa > Arthropoda > Insecta > Diptera > Syrphidae > Volucella > Volucella zonaria. The sequence continues at coordinate 34,353,117 of OZ014533.1, read as the reverse complement.
TGAGGAACTCCAGAGGTGACCAAAAATGGAGTGGAGTGGGCTGACCTAAAACGAACACTGTAAAAACGGTTTTCGAGGTAAGAGGATATCCATTTTAACAGTATGGGTTCAAAGCCGAGGGCAGACAATCTGAAGAGTATTAATCGATGAGAGATTTTATCGCATTCTTTGCTAAAATCGGTTGCAACTACATCGACTTCGTTGCCGTTCTCTAGGGCAGAGATGGCAAAGGATACGAATTCAACGAGATTTGTGGTGGTTGACCTACCCTTTAGGAAGCCATGTTGTCTAGGGGAAATAAGTGATTTGCATTGGAAGCTTAGAGCTTCATACAAAATACTTTCGAGGAGTTTGGGTATATGGGAGAGTTTAGCGATTGGACGATAGTTTGTTATTTCGTTCTTTGATCCCTTTTTGTGGATCGGAGTTATAAAGGAGGTTTTCCAAACCTGAGGAAATTCTCCTTGTGAAAGGGATAGACGAAAGAGATCAGAAAGGTCAAGGGAAAGAGGCGAAGAACATTTTTTAAGAAATATGGCAGGGAGGCCATCTGGACCGGGTGTAAATTCGTCATTGAGTTGGTGTAATTTATATTCGATATAGGAGGGGTCCAAAATGTGAGAGAGAATTGGGCCATTGGAGAAGTTCAGTAGGTAACGAAAATAGGATGGATCTGGTACAAAGGAGTCGTTGGTGAAGGATTGTTTAAAGAAGCTGGCAAATAGGTTGGCAATGGTGAGTGAATCGGTTGATGACTTGTTGTTTAAAGAGAGGAAAGGAGGGTAACAATTGGACTTTCTTTTGTAGTTAACAAATTGGTAAAAGGACTTACTGTCATTTATAAGGTTGACTTGCGCATTATTAAGGTAACGCTGGTAAAGGGAATAGTAAAGTTCGGTGAAATGAAGATAAGCACCAAGATAGTTGGAATAGTCGGACAAGGATCTGGTACGCAGGAAAACAGCCCATAACTTGTTTCTCGTGTTTCGTAAGGAACGAAGCTTGAGATTATACCAGGGAGGACCAGTAGATGATGTTTTAAGGCGGGAAAACGGAACGTAAAGGCTAAAAGAATTAAATATTTCTTTATAAAAAATGGATAAGGCATCATTTACGCTTAGGTTGTGAAAGTTAAAGGGGGATCTGCTAAGATAGTCACTGATTTTGTGAAAGTTTGCTTTATGAAAGTCGTAGGACGAGAGAGTTGTGGGAGGAGTGGACTGGAAAGAAGAGTTATGAAAAAATTAAAGTAGAAGGGGGGGGGGGGGGGGGTAGTTGTCGATTATAGAGAGAGATAGGGGACAAAGTGATACTGAGGAGTTAATTGAATCTGTTGTGAAAATAAGGTCCAATTGCCTGCCCATTTAGTTGGATACACCACTGACTTGGCATAGACTTGAGTCTGTTAAGCGATCTAAGAAGAGACATTCCTTAGCTGAGTTGGCATTTGAAGTGATGAAGAACGATTGATCGTCTGATGGAATCCACTGTAGCTGAGGAAGATTAAAGTCGCCGAAAATAAAGATATCGTCAGTAGAGTCAGACAGGTCAATTAAATGATCGATCGCATCGACAACAAGTTGGTAAGATTCGGTAGGCTGAGCTGGCAGGATGTAGCAACATAAAACGTAAAGGGACTTGAAGGGGAGTGATATTTTTATAGTGACAAAGTCGACTTTAGAGAATGAAGAGATGGTAATGGGAGAAGAGTTAAGGCTGTTGTGGATCGCCAGTAGGACGCCTCGAGAAGGGGAATCATCAAGTGGGCTGGTAGGATCGTCGTCGCGAAAAACATTAAAAGTAGGGGGGAACAATTCCTGGTTCTTTATGTCGAGAATCAAATTGGTTTCAGTCAAGGCGTAAATATCAAAGGGAAGAGAATGCGATTGACGTAGGACAGCATTGGTTTTAGAGCGAAGACCTCTTACATTCTGGTAGTAAAATGTAAGAGCGATGTTGTGGAGTGGAGATGTATGGTGGGATGGTTTAAGTGCTGACGAGGAAGACACGTTATGGACGAAAAAATTTATCGTGGTCCGCTCGGCTTCGCTGTAGGTGTGAGACTCGTTTAGAGTGAACGTAGTGGCCGAATGCAGCAAGGTCATCTGCTACTTTCTGAGGGGACATGCCAAAAATCTCGTGGTACCTGACATAAAGGTTCCTGAGACTGATAGGGTCGGTAGGGAGGCCTTCCTGCTGGATGGATACCATGACGCTGGTTTTGGTCTTCCGAGTCAGATTTGTCATGTAGATAGGCGAGAAAGAGACGAATGTTTTCATATATCTTTCTCTCTCTAAGCCTAGAGAGTGCATAGCGACTTTCTGTAGTTCCATTGGTTTGCTGGGTTGGTTTAACTGTGGGGGAAAAAAGAGGATCAAGAATAGGGGCAGTGGAGGAGGGAGATGGAGATTCGTGGTTGGATATGGAGTTGGGCGCCGGATGAGATGTTGGGTTTAGAGTATGGGAGTTAATAAAATTAGGGTACTTAGATCCAGTTTGTAGGTCGAAGTTAGGAAATGAGTTGTTTGCTGGGATCGGTGGCGTAGAAGATTGAGAAGGGATAATATGGGTGGTTCGGGTTAAGTTGAAAGAAACGCGTTGGCGCGGGGGCTTGGGTGGAACATTGGGAATTAGCGGATTAGAGGATTGGTGTGTAAGGGCTTTGTGTCGGATAAGTGAGGAGGGGGGACTAAAATCGGGGAACAAGTTCGTTTTGAAGCTCCAGTTGGGATCGGGATTAGAGCTTCGCTTTTTGTTAGCGTGCTTTTTAGTTGGAAGGGGGTTTGGGAGCGGTCTTTTTTTAAGCTTATCGTTACGTTTATTTTTAAAATTTTGGTTGTCGTCGATACGTGGGTTTTCTCGTTCCTCAGAGCATTTGGTGATACTTATCTTCCCAGGTTTAGTGGCCTTACCAGGGGAAGTGGGGAACAACCAAGAATATTTGGTTGGGATGCTGATTTTGAAGCTGCAGGAACTATTGGAGTCAGCAGGGGAAATCATCTCGCACTCGCTAATGGTGATGGCATAATTTCGGTGAAAGAAATTCCGCACCCAACTAACATCAGCGTGTTGAAGAGCCCCTTCAACATAGAATGCTGTATGGTTTCCCTCTTTCAGCTTTTCGAGTCGGCTTTTCCATTCGGAGGGGGTCCATTAAGTTCCGAATTGTTTGAGCAGTTTTCGGGGGACGGGGGCGGGCGGGATAGGCAGCGCGGTTTCGGTTTCCGTTATTAGGGCGGCGGGAGGAGTATTTGAAAATGACTCCGTGTCTACTAATTCATTATGAATTGAGACATTGTACTCGGAACTACCTTGGAATTGAATTTGATCGGGGATTCCATCGATTTTGTGGGAAGCCAATCTCACTTCTTTATCGATTTCGGCAACGGTCAGGCGAGTTGCTATGAGTTCCTCGCTGACGTCTATTAATTTTAGGATTAATTCATCGAGCGTAGAGTCTGATGAATGCGGGGTGGGATGTATTGTTTTGGAGGAGGATTGTAAAAGCAAGTCGAGATCAGTACGTAGAAGATTGATAGAGTCGTTTATGTGTGTGAGTACGTTGGATTTAAGGAGGTTGGCAAAATTTGTTTTGAGGTATGCTTTTAATCCATCCAAGTGATATTTGATCACTTCGCTCTCGTTGTCGTGATGAGATTGATTTTTTGACAGATTGTGGATCGCTATCAGTTGCTTTTCTATCATTCTTCCTGTGGACTTGTAAGCTTCCACATTACTGTCAATGCAGTTTACTGAGAATAGTTCTGCTAATATGATTGTTCTCGGTTAGCATCGCATTGATAGACTCGTTATTGCATTTAATTGCCAGCATAACGTGAGCCAAGGTGATCTTTTTGCACTCGTCGCAGTAAAAATTGAAGAGACTGCAATACTCCTTGAGGTAGGTAATGGATCTCCGGGTAATGGAATGATTTTCCACAGAGACCATTGCAGGCTACCCATTCCGCGTTGGGGTCAACAATTGAACACAAAACACTAGCACAGCACTTTTCCATTTTTTTTTTTTTATTTGGGCTACTTATTGACACAATAATTTTTGTTAGGGTTATTTATTATTTTTTTTTTTTGGGGTACGAAACTGGCACAGGTGAAACTAGGTCGACGAACAACGACGGGAAATATACTGAAATTTACTGATTCGGCAGTTTACGGGGCTTTGAAGGAAAGCGGAAAAGTAACTGACTTCGGTATACAAGAGAAAACACGTCCGCACAGGTTGACAGTCAAACTGAACATGTTATATAACACTATATAGTAACATATATGTAATAAAAAAGGAGAAACCCAAGTACTAAGTCTCTGCTACTGAAAAATGTTTTCCTAGCCTTAATGAAGTAATGAATATAAAATGAATGAGTAATGAATATAAAAATAATAATGAATATGTACCGTATGAAACGTAGAAAAAATCGATAGTGTACGATACATATAAATATCAAAGCCAATCTCGAGTAAATGCATTGATCATGTTTTCTGTCGTTTTGCAAAAATTTTGATAAGCAATTTTATCGGTGCTAGTTTTGGCTTACAAATATCTGACCATTGTATGACGGGTATTTTGTTTAAAGGTCTAAGCGGAATCCAACGCTCTGGTAACTTCTTTTCTCAGACGGTTACGAATATAAAGCACGACTTACTAAACATTCAAATTCGTTTTGAAAATTGGCAAGAAGTCTCTGCCAAAGACAACGCTTCTAAAGCTTATGAATTATTTTGGAACATTCTTTAAAACTATATCAGTTTTTCTACACAAACTAGATTAAAGCCATGGGTGAACACTTCTCTTCTGAAAAACAAATTGCGCAAACTCACTTAACTCTAATCTGAGAAAACGGGTTAAGAAAATGAGTAAAACCATAAACAAGAAAATATTGAACTGTCGCGACAACTACTACTCCAAATTTCATGTTGCACAAAACAACCCTAAAAAGTGATGGAGAGTTGTTAATAGTATAATCAACACCAATACTTCATGCAATTCCAAAAATATTGTGCTGTGTAGTGAAGGTGCTGAAATAGTGGAACCCGTAGCAGTAGCCAATGAGTTCAATAAATGCTTTGCTTCAGTTTGGTCTATGTCGTCTCCATCTAAAATTAACACTATTTGCAACCACTGTGTTTGGTCTCAGTTAGTGGAAAGAACGCCTGACATGAATAGTTTCGTTTTTGAGGAAATTACTGGGTTAGGAATTTTGCGAGTTATTTACTCACTCAAAAACTCTAGGTCGTGTGGAAACGATGGCATTTATAATGTCGTACTCAAGAATATTGCGCCTCACTTAGTGGACATATTAGCATATCTGTTTAATAGGAGTATTTTTAGTGGAGTTTTTCCTGACTACCTCAAATCTGCTGATATATGTATTACCACTATTTAAAAAGGGTAGTCGAAAAGATAAAAACAATTACAGGCCAATTTCCTTGCTATCCTCAATTTCGAAAGTTTTTGAAAAAGCTGTCTAAAGGCGAATGTGTGCGTATTTACAAAAACTCAATTCTTCAGTCCGGTGCAGTTTGGGTTTAAGGAAGCACGTTCCACTAAAGATGCCTTACTATTTTTCTGCAATTTTATAAACAAAGCCTTGAATGGTAAAATGTTTTGCGCCGGCCTCTTTGTCGATATTACCAAAGCGTTTGACATGGTTTGCAATGACATTCTTTTGGACAAGTTGTATGGAGCAGGATTTCGTCGATTTTTACATAATTAGTTAGCGACATATTTGAAGGACTGAAAACAAAGGGTAAGAATAAGAGACTTCCTTAGTGATTATGAGATAATTTACGTAGGTGTACCACAAGGGTCTGTATTGGGTTCTATTTTGTTTCTTATATTTATTAACTCCCTCTTTTCTCTACCTTTGGCAGGCAAAGCTGCAGCTTTTGCTTATGGTTCAACGAGCCATGACTTTACCCTTGTTACTTGTGCTTGTACCATTGAGCCGGCCGAGTCAACTTTCCATGCAAATTCCTTATGCAGCTCGAAGTGTTTTCAGGTTGAAGTTGTTAGGGACTTTAAGTACTTTGCCACAAAAATCGACCAAAACATGAGTTGGGCTGAGCATATTTTAGACTTGAAATGATACTTGCGTTCTTCTGTTCGGTGTTTTTATCGTCTTCGAAAGTTTTGTTCAAATAAGTTTCTAAAAACTGTTTATCATGGAATTTTGCACTCAAAACAGCAATATGGAATTAGTTATTGGAGAGGTGCTTACACTATTAATCCAAAGTCGCTTCTCGTTTTGCAGAAATGCGCTTTACGTAGTATTTGTAATGCTCACCGCCTAGCTAATTCTATGGTATTGTTTAGGTCCTTGAAAATACTGCCATTAAGGCACTTGTTTTATTTTAGAGTCTCTAAGATCTTTTCTATAAGAGGTAGCTATTTAGAGAGTCCTATATCTGATACATGCAACTTACGTCTAACTAACCGTCATATTGTTCAAGTCGCAGGTTACCGCACAACGCACTATAGAAACTCTTACCCAGTTGTATTTTATAAACTTTTTAACCGTCTTCCAGCTGATGAAAGAATCATGATGACTTCTCGTACATTTTCAAGTAAAATCAAAGCATGGCTTTTTGGTTTCGATCATAATGAGATTAAAGTTTTGCTCACTTACCTTGTATAATTGTTTATTTTCGCACTGCCTGTTTTTTTTCTTTTTTTTTCTTTTTTCATTTATAGTTTCTGTAATTTTTAGATATTGTTAACATCTACAACTAAAATATTGTCCAATGATTAAAGTTATTAAAGTATTTCTTCTTGAAGTGGCATTTTACGCTTTTTAAATATCTTTATTCTATTTACGTTCTGTAACTAAACTTAAGGAAAACTTTATAGCTGTTAAGAAAATAATGCATTAATAAAAAAAAAAAGAGTGTGTGTGAACAAGGCTGTAGTTTTTTCTTTTTAATATTAAACTTGAAAGTTCTACTGGACACTCGTTATTATATATATGCATTTAAAAATATATGCATATGTTATAAGTATAAATACAATAATAATAGTAATAGCTCCTTCTCAGAAAACGCTTCTTTTAATGTGTAGGCTACGTAGCAAGGTGGTGCACGCCTCGTTATATATTTTCTCCATTTCGCATATCCTCACTGTTCAATTACTTTGATAAAAAAGTAAAAGGTTCATAACGACTCAAGATTTTACCAGGTTGCAGTTGTCCATATCAATATTCATTCCATGATACAAATTGCTATTGGAAAGGGAAGAGATTATCCCCTGATTCGAACAATCGTTTTATACTTCACCAGTTAGAGCGAGATTTTAAAAGTATGAACATACATCAATATACTAATATACACACAGCCGATTTGAGCACGTTATGCATCGGCAACACCCTTCAATCGTTTATTTATATACCTTTCAAGCGGAATAATCGAATTTGCGAGCAAATCCGCTTCCCCGTATAGAAATATCCACATATGCATTTAGTAGAATAATGGAGCAAGTCAACTGTTAGTAATAAAATCATATAACAAACATTAAATAATCATTTGTTTGGCAATTGGGAGATGAGTTTAGATCACGGCTCTTAAAAAATAATTTGCTCATCTTGATTCCATCTCACTAAGTTTACATACATATGTACGTATGTATTATATGTAAGTGTGATATACGGGGTGTACCCTAATTCGTCAAGGATAATTTTTGAAATAATCTTTAGGTACATTCTAAGAAAAAAATCGTTATACAGTAAGGGTCTATCTCCAATGTTGACATCATTTATCGAGGATTTAGGGAAAGACTTCGTTTAGGATTTTGTAAAAATAAAGCTGATTTCTTGTTTACGTCTTCAGATATCCAATTACTAAGCCTGTTCTATTCTTCTTGTCCATGCCGATTTTTGATTTTGAGGTCACTTTTCTCCAGAAAATGCGTAATAAACATAACATTTTACTACTTTTTACTTATGAACGTAACAATAATAATAAAAAAAATTGTTGCAGAAAAACTCATAGATTTTATGTTAATTGAAAAAACCAGCAGCAGGTAAAAAACGGAATTTATGATTTTTTACTTACGTTTCTAACAACAGTTGGCAATAAGAGTGGCTTTCCAAGAATTAATAATTTTCTAATAATTTTTTTAAAATTGCAAATAAAAAAGTTTTATAGCGTGCTCATTTATTTGACTACCTATCAAAACTCTCATTTCTTATTTATTGGGTCATTTCTTATTTAACTGCGGTTTTTTTTCAAAATTTGAACGTTTATTTAAGAAAAACATGTACAATAGTATTATTCAAAGTATTGCCCATCTGAAGCTATGACTTTTTCCCATCTTTCTGGCAATTTGTGGATGCCATCCCAAAAGAACTGCGCCGACTTGGTAGCCAAGAATGAACCAAGCCAATTTTTGATATTCCGCTTCGATGTGAACCGTATTTCCGTGAGGGCGTTCTGCATCGACCGGAACAAATGGTAGTCAGAAAAGGCAAGGTCTGGGCTATAATTCGGGTGGGGTAAGACTTCTAATCCATTGTTTTCCAAATAGTTCTTAACCGGGGCCGAGCGTTGTCATGATGGAAAATTATTGCCTCGTGTCTGGTCGCATATTCCGGGCCTTTTTCGGCCACTGCTCTCCTCAAACGGATTAATTGTGTTCGGTAGGGTTGTGCATTGATGGTTTCACCCAGTTTTAGCAGCTCATAATACAGCACACCCATCTGATCCCACCAAATACAGAGCATTACGTTCGCGCCATGGATATTCGGCTTTGCCGTTGATTTCGCTGGTTGGTCGTTTTTCACATATAATTTTTTGCGCTTGGGGTTATTGTAATGATCCATTTTTCATCACCAGTAACAATCCGATGCAAAAATGACTTCCTTTTGTGGCGTCCCAGCAGCATTTCGGACATGCAAAACCGCCTTTCGAAGTCTCTCGGCTTGAGTTCATGTGGAACCCAATTTCCTTGCTTTTGAATACATCCAGCTGCTTTTAAACGTTTTGAAATGGCTGTTTGAGTAACACCCAAAGATTCTGCGAGCTCTTCTTGTGTTTGGCAACAATCGTCATAGAGTAATGCTTCCAGTTCTTCATCTTCAAACTCTTTTGGCTGCCCAGGACGTTCATCGTCTTCCAAGTCAAAATCAGCACTTTTAAATCTTGCAAACCACTTTTGGCACGTTCGCTCAGCTAGCGCATGTTCACCATAAACTTCCACCAAAATACGATGACTTTTGGCAGCAGTTTTCTTCATATTAAAGTAATGAAGAAGTACTCCCCGCTAAAACACTTTTTCAGGCACAAAGTTCGACAAATTTGAGTGAAAAAAAATTATTGTTGTTTACGCTTCAAATGAATGACATATACTGAAATGACAAACAATGATAGTAGCTTTCCAATGCATGTTCCAATGGAATAATAACGCCATCTTTTAGCAAACCGTTATAAACCAAATACCTCAATGAAGGCCTCTTTGGAAAATTTACCAAACAAAAATGGTATAAAAGATTAGAAAAAAAATTAATTCATCAGTTTAATTATGTACGCCAAGGTTACATTTGCTTAGACGCGCTATTTGAAATGTCTGCATTTACAAATCAAGATTACGCAGACATTAATATACGTTTATGGGCTGTGCAATGGAAGTTTAACTAGAACGCGACAAAGATACCATGATTCCTCGTGAAGGGGTGTTTGGAAATGCATATTGAAGGCTTCGAGAAACGGGATCAGTTTTAAATACACGACCTAACGCTCCACAAGTAAGGTCGGCTGATAAGCTGTTACAACTGATCTATCAATCAGCATCAAATGCTCAGCTTTGCATTTCAATGTTTCCAAACATAAAATTTCTAATGTACTACATAGAGAAAATCTTTATCCATACCACCTGTGCAAGAACTGCTTCCCGATGATTTAGGAAACGATGCTGGACAACGAGTTTAATAGCAGAATTCTTTGGACGGATGAATCTCAATTTACAAGAGATGGGATAACAAATTTCCATAACATTCATACGTGGGCTGCGGACGTATACAAGGAGACATAAATCATTTCAGCACAAATTCAGCGTCAATATTTGGCAGGTGTTATTGGAACCAAGTTAATTGGCGCCTTCAAAGTACCACCTAGACAGAATTCCACAAACTATCTGGAGTTTATGCGAAACGATTTAGCATAACTATTGAAGGACATTCCACTGATTCAATTAGCTTTTGTCATATTTTCAACAGAATTGTGCTTAAGGTCTGAAACGAATAAAATTTGGAAACTTCAAAGTAAAAAAAAAAATATTTTCATAATTCATGTAAATTTTTTTTATTTGCTTTAAAACTCTATTTTTATTAAATTCATTCACAATTAAAAAAATAAAAAAAATTATTTGGGTTCCCATTCTTTCCTCAACTTCTTTCGAATGCCCTTCATAAGGTCGGCGACAGTTACATCTGTGATCTTTTTGGACGCTCTTTTCCATTTAGCTCTAAAATCTTTTACGTCCTTTGCACACTGGTCACTTTTCCTCAATTTAGTTTTGACTAAAGCCCAATACCTTTCAATGGGACGGCACTGTGGAACATTGGGTGGATTCATGTCTTTTGGGACAAAGTCGACATTTTTAGCAACAAGAAAGCGCAACGTCGCATGAGCATAGTGAGCTGAAGCTAAATCTGGCCAGAATAATGTTGAACCCTCGTGTTTGTTTAAGAACGGAATCAACCGTTTTTTTAGGCACTCGTTAATGTACACTTCTCCGTTAATTGTTCCCGTTGTAATAAACGATGAGCTTCTGTGTCCACATTGGCAAATGGCCTGCCAAACGAGATATTTTAACCCGAATTTTACCATCCCAACGATGTTGTTGATTGCGGAATCTCAGCTTCAAACGAGTTGTAAAACTGCGCACCTGGAAGAGTAAGCAGTAAAGTCGGCTTTGACATAAGTTTCGTCATCCAAAACCAAGCACACTTTCTTGTTGCCGATCAACTCGTATAGCTTTCGGGCTCGTGTTGTTATGACTTGTTTTTGCTTTTCAGTAACTTTTGGTATTTTTTGTAATTTTCGTGTTTTTAGACCGTTACGTTTTTTAGATCTTTGTACCATTGTTTGGTAGGTATTACATTTCCGAGCAACATCTCTGGATGGCATAGTCCGGTTTTTTACGATGGTACCCACTATTTCCCTGTCGAAATTTGTATCATGTGCTCCACTTTTAGCTCCACTTTTCTGTTTTCGCTTAGCTGTCAACGTCTCAAAATATTGTTTAATAACAGAATCCACTGTACTGCGTGCTATGTTTAAAGTTTTTGCGATGAAATGGTTTGAACGCGAAGAATTTCCGAGACATTTGTCGATGATCTTTTTACGGCGTTCCTCTTGACTCATATTTTATAAATATTTTAAATCGCACCGAACTAAAATCAATAACAAAGTAAAATTAGAGAATATACAGGCTAATTTGGGTACAAAATCGGATTGCAATTTTTACGCATTGGAAGTATAGCCCGTATTAAAATTTACAGATTTTATTCGTTTCAGTCCTTAAGCCTGAGGTTAAGAATTGGCTAGATGAAGAACGCGGTAATCGTAGGATAGGAAGAAATGAACCAGTTCATTAGCATGCAAGATCTCCAGAACTTCCAGTATTGGATTTTTATGTATGGAGAAGAATGAAAGAATATGTTTACTCCACAGAAATAGCAACTTTAAGTGAATTGGAAGAGCGCATTCTCGAAGCGTCATCAAAAGTGAGGCAGCAGCTAGCATCAACAAACCTGAAATCCAAAAACGGGCTCTAGCATGCATGCACAAACAAGGAGGACACTTTGAGTAACTGTTATAACTATTTTAGTACACACATAAAATAAAAATTATCGAAAACCACACGAAATAATTATTTATTCATAGCCTTTGGAGCTTAAAGCAAAAAAAAACTTTTTTTTCAATTTTACCTGCTGCAGGTTTTCCCATGTAACATGGGTTTTTCTGCAAACACGTTGAAGATTTTTTTATTACTATTGTTAGGTCGGAAAAAAAAAATGGATATCGGAAGACTCTAACAATATATCAGTTTATAAAGGCTAACATCTCACCTAAGAACAAAATCCTACACGAAGTTCCTACCATTAGTATTAACAGAGCAATTTCCATTAACTGGGATCAGGGTACACCAAAGTAAGCCGTTTCTTAAATCCTCGATAAATGATGTCAAAATTTGGGCAACAGTACAATAACTTCGGCGCCAAGAAATAATAAAGATTTTTTGTACATAGAACAGTTCAATACAAGCATTTTTTACTATTGGAGGGGGGGGGTCTATCTCGCCCCGTCTAGGAGGTAGGGGTAATTAAAAAAAAAAAACTTAAAATGAAAAAAAAAAAAATATTAAAAAATAACGGCAACATTTTCAATGAAGTATTTTACCGGTTATGAAAGCCAGAAACCTGTTTTTCAATCCTAAATTCAAGTTAAATTATTTATGTCAATAGCTTTTGAAAAATTCTCATGGGAACTGAAAATTTTGATAAAAAAAAATTAAAAAAAAAATGTTGACCAATTTTTTCAAAAGTTGTGAAAAGTTGTGAAAAGTAGTGCTAAATTGGCTTATTGGGGTCATTGTTTATATATTTTATTTTTTTTTATAATTTACGCGCGCCTAAGGGGTTATGGATACCCTTTTACTGTTGCCAGGGCGCGGGCGGAAAGATAGAAGGAGGAGAAAGGAAAGCATTGTTGTGATGTAGTGGTGTGTTTGGTTTTGATATTGACTCTCCAGGGGTGGGAGTCCGAATAGGACGGAGAGATTTTCTTCACTCGGAATGATTCAGGTTGTGCATTTTAACGGTTGTTTTGTGCTTGAAAACCCTACACCAGCCAAATCTACATGTCAGTGTTATTCCTTCACACGCAGATTTTTCTGACTGAGCTCCAAATTACACAAATGAAAACCTGACGTGGCTAGGATTTGAACCTTGAACCTCCGAGTGAGAAGCGATTGCTAGTACCACTACACCACGGCCACCCCATATCAATTCCGAATCGAATATTAAAAGCCGAATGGTTTCATGTCTTCTAGTTTTTGAGAAAATTGAAAATTACTATTTTTCTTTTGCTTTTTTGGCATTTACGTGGTCTTAATCTAAGGTAAATGAATGAATAGTAGATTAAACGTCTGGCAGGCGCCTATATCAACAGTGTTCTTAATTAACAGTACCCGGATATGCCACTTCGCGGGATTAAGGGATTTAAACTCTCTATTCGTTGCTCCGCTCGGGGTAGGTGCTTTTCATCAGACAGGCGCCTATGTATATTATCAATACTCTTCAACTACAGCATTCGTTTCAAAATTACAAAGTTCACATTAATGACAAAGTTTTGCTGATTCGAATTATAGAAAATTCACATGCTCGAATGTTGCAGCAGATTATTTACTTTGCGTAATATGATGTTTGTACTTATGTAATATGTAATGCACTTAATAATGATGTAAAAATATAACCGAACAAATGTTTGACTTTTGTACCGTTGTTTTTTTTTCATACACATGTGGTAAAGCGTGTTTGTTTTTTCATTTTTTTTTTTTAAATTTTGAGTTTGCATGCGAATTTTTCAAAAAGTATTGACATAAATAATTTAATTTAAATTTAGGATTAAAGAACAGGTTTCACAACCGGTATAGTACTTCATTTTCAGTGTTGCCGTTATTTTTTAATATTTTTTTTTTCATTTGAGATAGACTCCCCCCTCCCATAGTAAAAAAATGTTGGTTTGAGCTGTTCTACAAAAAACCGTTATCAATTTTTGGCGCCTAAGTTATCGTCTTCTCCCCAAAATTGGAGATAGACCATTACTGTAGAACAATTACTTTCTTAAAATGTACCCAAACATCATTTCCCATATTATCCTTGACGAATTAGGGCACACGGTGTATAGAGCCCCTTTTATTCTTAAAAAGAGGCTGTTGCATAAATAAGCCCAATATTACACAATATTTTTGAGTGAGCTTTTATTTATTGTTTTTAGTCTCTCCAACCAACCAAATTTGTGTTATCTTTCTCGCCATTGTTTAGGCACGACTTAAATAATACCTTTTTTATCGAGTTCATTCTACACATACTTATAGGATCTCATTAAGTGATGGGAACTATCGAAAGAATTCAACTATCGATAGTTAGTAACTGAACAATTTGTCAACCGCTGGGTGGAGAGTTTCCAACACTATAGCCCTTATACACATTGGGCCAGCCCACTCTGAACTAATTTCCCCGGGGTAAAACAGACATACCATTACTATACGCATTATTCATCCAGTTTGCAGTTGAAGTAAAAGATAGCGTGATCTTACTACGGGGTAAAATTGATTCAGTATGAGCTGACCCGTTACACATTAATACAGATTTCATACCTCACCTCCATTTCTCCATCCCCCTTCATTTATGGTAGGAACTCATAAGTACATAAAAACATAAATCAATTGAGATGACAGATCAAAGAATAGTACTGTAGTGCTATTTAAAACAGTTGGCCCATCTCTTAAATTTGCTTTCAGAAAAATTCAAATTTTTAAAAAAAGGGTACTTTACAAGAAACAAAAATGGAAGATCAAGTGCGCACCCATGCATTTTTATTCTCTTACTCTCTCTGCGCATGTGGTCGTTGGCCAACTATTTTGAATAGCATTATAATAACCAGAAGTATCACTTTTACTGTGACTTTGACTGAAAAAATCCACTCAGCTTCAAGAAAACTAACAACAACGTTTCATTAGATCAAATAGCGCAGACCTATTGGTTCGTTTCAAATTCCAGATCCCATTGCATTTTGCCTGAGTTGGAATTCATACAATAGTTTACATATGATTTTTTTTCGTCATGGAAATTTACGTTGCGATCTAGAGATTTTTGTGAGTAAAGTGTGTTGGAGGTAGAAAAACTCCGCAGAGTAACACAGCCTGTGTTAGGTACACGGATTTCGGACAAAGTGAAAAGGGACGGACTGGTTTCTCTCCTTTTTTAATGCGTTCTGACAGTTTTTCACTATGGGTAACTACGCGTATGTCTGCTATTACACGATGACTCTTGAGTCAGAATGAAAGTTCAAAATAGAATGGAGAATAGAGTTATCATGTATTAGTAAACTATGATTGCCAACTAATTACTGGGTGTCTCGAGAAGATTAAAATACTTTTTAAGAAATTTTCACAAAGAGAAAAATTCTGGATAAAATTGTTTAGTATTACTGTGTTTATTTATTTACCTTTTACAAATGTTACGTACAAATGAGTTTTATTAAATAAGATGACATCACTCAGAAAGCCTGTTTTTGTATAATATATTTACAGAAACCGATATTTAAGATGATTCCATTTAAGTTCATTAGCGGGAAATGTTCATGCAATGAAACCTCGAACAAGGAAAATAATTTTTAATCATGTTCGTTGGAATGATATTTATTACTTTGCTCTTGAAATGAATTTGCTTTTGAAAATTAAGATTAGGCGATTTTTATTATAAATAAGCATTAATTAATTGAATTTGTAAAAAAGAAAAACTATGTATATATTTTACAAAAAAAAAACCATGTAAACGCCCAACAAACGAGCGCATTGCGAAAGCGCCCTCTGATCTCACATTCTACGAACACTCATTCTTTCGTTAAATTTCTGAATTTCCAAACACTTGCAAGAAGAGGCGATCGCATCGGAATGCTTTCATTTGATGGCGCGTGCACTTGCCGAAGGGACGCAAAATTGTAAGTATTTTTACATTTATATGTACATATATGTGTTTTCTAATTATCTTCAACAGAATATTAAACAAGCCAAACGAAAATTTAATGTTTTGCGTTTGAATATCGTCCCGCACGATCATTAATTAATACGAGCTATATTTTCGGTATAAAAATAACGTTTCGCAAGAAATAGTATGCATACATATGTATATTTATATACAAACATTTATGTTGGCAACTCTGGTGTTTAAGTGTCAAGTTGGTTTTAAATTTACGCTCCTACAATCAACCAAAAAATTAAACAAAGTTAATAAATAATATTTAACATAATTGTTTAATAAGTCAATTAAGGAGGTGAGTCTTCAATTTGTACTACAGTAGATAGTAATTAGCAATAAGCCACACGAAAAATGCCTATTGGACGTTCACCCCCCAACAGTACCAAATTGTCAGGAATGCGGATAATTCCGCGAAGAGATAGTATAGAGAGCTAATACCATCCCCTTTGCCATCGATGGGCGATAAAACTATCACCGAGCCGGAGGCGATGTCGGTAGGAAGTTTATCGGTAAACGATTTAAAAATAATAATAATCATCTTCGGTGTCATCTCTTCTTGATGATACATTTAAAAACATGGCAACAAAAACATATATGGAGGGTTTAAGCCCTGAAATACTAAACTTGCATCAAAATAACAAATCGTTGCAAGTATGTATAATTGGAAAAAATGCAGTATCGATGTATAACATTGGAGCGACAGTTTGAACTGCTTGCAAAGAAGTCCAAGGAACAAAATATAGTTGTGCACCTGCCAAAATAAAATGGAGTGGACGTCATAGGAAAAACCAAAACCCTTGTCTTGAGATGCTCCGTACGGAAAATGTTCATACTCGTAATATCAGAAGTGTACGAGAACTCCGCTCAGTTGGAAATATTGCAAATGTTTTTGTCGAGATGCAAGACAAAAATGATGCAATTCCATTGCCAAGATCCAAAGCAAATATTTTCGGGACAGGTATTTCGATGCACAAGGACTACCCTATGGCTGCAAGAGAGCGAAGAAGGAAACAAAACTGCAAAAAACATGGAATTAAAACCACAAATAAAAGGCGAAACATTAAGGGTTAATGAAAAAATCTATTATTTAGATGGAAACAACAATCTCTCAAGTGACAACTGTGATGGACCGACGTTTCTTCAACAACTTATCGTTGATGTTACAGACGTGACAGCTGATTCCATTGCAAATGCTTATGCAGGAAACACAATGGAGGCGAGCAGCAACCTTCCCGTTTATAATCGCAGTAACAAAAATTGTAATTTCTAATAAAAAGCGCCGTCTACCATATTATATTAAATATACTGTAATAAAAAAGTTGAAACAATTAAATATTCAGTCCATGCTTATAATCTATCAGGTTTAGACAATAAGAATTTATTTAGCGATTTTTATAACTACGTTAACAGCTATGATCTAATGTTTTTGTTTGAAACATTTGTAACTGAAGTAGATTATAATAAATTTGAAAGTAAATTTAAGAACTTTGATTTTGTATGGATCCCAGCGGTAAGAAGAAGTACGAGAGGAAGAGCGAGTGGGGGTTGCTATTTTGGAATAAAAAAAAAATTATTCAAAACGTGGGCTATAATTTCGAAACCATGAATGAGATTACATTTGTACGCTTGATTATTACAAACCAAAAACTTATAATCTTACCAATATACAATACTTAAATAGCAATAAATTGGAATCAGGCTTCGTGAAATTGTACAACTTTATGATGATGAATGATAATCGAAACGTGCTTTTAGTAGGTGATTTTAAGGCTAGATGTGGGAATGAAGCTGGATTAGAAAATGATGAAGCTGGAATATTGCGCCAATCTAAGGATGAAACGCGTAACAAAAGAGTAAAGAGATTATCGGACCTTTGTGACACCTTTGGACTGCGAATTGTGAGCGGGACCTCGCCATCGATATGTTTGGTGAACTCATCTTGGAATGCAAGGATGTTCAATAATAGATTACTGTCTGGCTGGTGGGACTCGGGTTGACTGTGTACAAAATTTCAAAGTTGATGTGGTAACATTCTCCGATCATCTGCCCACAAATACGGAGCTTCTAGTTGGAAGCAATGAAGAGTCTGGTACCAGAAATTTGCAAATGCTACCAAAACTTAAGTGGAATTTCAGCAACTCAAGTAGTTATCAGATCAACCTGAATTACCAATTCCGAAATAACATCGATCACAACCAGTATAAGATCTGCTTACCCAACGTTGGTAGCAACAAAAAGGAATTGATACCAATCGAACCTTGGTTTGACGGGGAACACCGGAGTGCGGAGTTCTTTGTACAAAATCTGTACAAATAAACTATAGCCGTAGTTTGGAATGGAGAAGAAATAGCAGAATGGTTTCAAACAGAGTCTGGCTTTCGATAGGGGTGTGCACTGAGCCTGATATTCGCACTTTCATAGAAGATCTAACGGATTGCATTAGTGGAGGTGTAGAATTTGCGGGGACCACTATAAAGACCCTCTTTTACGCTGACGATATAGTGATGCTATCTCACTCACCCCAATCGCTCCAATTGATGATCAACCAATTGTATAGGTACAGTACTGTTTGGAATCTTAAAGTTAACCTCAACCAATCAAAGATAGTGATTTTCAGAAACGGTGGTGGAAGAAATAGCATAAGCGAAAGATGGTTCTATAATTCAATATCTATTGAAGTCGTGAACGGATTCAGATACCTAGGAGTGTGTCTTACAAAAAACTTAAGTATGGAAAAGCATCTGAGTGAGAAACTTGTTAAGGCCAAGAGTGCTATTGGAGCTACTTGGAAAAAGTGTTTTGCTAACAGAAGTATGGCGTATAGCTGTGAGTTCCGTGTTTTTGATGCAGCTGTGGAATGAATTATGTTCTATGCGTCACAGGTATGGAGATACAAACAATATGAAAGTGTAGAAAAATTGCTGAGGTTTTTTTATTAAGAGGATATTCCATCTGCCTTCGAACACACCAAACTACGCCGTAATATTAGAAACAGGGCTATCTCCACTCTTCGTCCAAACCCTCAAAACCCAGGTAGACGACATTATCAAAGTTTTGAACATGCGAAGAAGGCAGCCCTTTACGTAATCAACCGAAAACACAGCTGGTATGCGGAATGGAACGAGCTCGCGCAATGGTGTGTTATACAGCTGGACTTGCATATTGAAAATCTCAATGAATGGAGAGCTAAACTGTATAAATTAATTGCTGGTTGATGAGGAACTTCGAGAGAAGTTTATCGTGGTCCATAGAGTGGTTTACAGACGGCTTTGTAACCTGGGCTCAAGAAACTACTTCAGAGACGAGAACAGTGTGAAGCATATCTCGATGATGGTAAGACTTCGTGCCTATGCAGTCTGTGTAATCAGAGAGAAAGAGAAGATGTCTTTCATTTTCTAGGAAAATGCCCGGTCCTACTGGAAGCAAGGCGATCCTTCTTCGGCTGCAATTATTTAACTGAAATGGAGGTGCAAAAATTTTGTATGTACTGCAAAGTAGCACGAGCTTACCTTGAAGTGTGGAACATTGTTTTTAACCAATCTTGGTTGACGCGCGCTTTGTGAGACGGTGCCGAGTCTTGTTGAAATGTCCACGGTTTCCGACCGAAGTGATTGTTTGCCCAAGGCTTCAATACTGCCTCTAAGACAGTTTGACGGTATACGATCGCATTAATTTTGACGCCACGGTCCAAAAACACGAGCGGAGAGCGACCATCGGCGGTTATGGCGGCCCAAACCATCACCATCGGTGCTGCCTGCTTTCTGGTGGCCGTCAGAAGGTGTAAATTTTTGAAGGACCTCTCTGGCAAGTAAACTTGGTCATTTTGTTTGACATATTGCTCGATAACAAATGGCGACTCATCGGAAAAAACCAAATTCGGCAACACACCACTTTCGTGTAAACGTAGCAACTCCTTCGCTCTTTCGACTCTAACTTTTTTCTATTGCGGTGTAAGATACTGTGCTTTGTGGAACTTCAATGGTTTGAGCCCAAGCTCATTTTTCAGCATGTGTTGCACCCGTTCCAACGATATGTGGAGCTCACGAGCGATTTTTCTTCCACTTCGACGCGGATTTCGCTCAATTCGAGCCTTCACTTTCCGAACCATTTCTACCGATGGTGTCAAAATTTGAGCTCACTGTCATGAACGGTTTGGAAATTATAGCAGTCTGAAGTTGGTTGCAGTTCGTGTCATTCAGGGTGTATAGTATGTACGATTTTGTTCGCCAATCAGGTATATTTTATACAAAAGAAAACATGGGTAATTTTATTTCAGAAAATAAAGGGTAGAGGAGTATTCCATGATTTCAATAAAGTGAATTAAGCCTTAAGCCACTTGGGGTTTCAAGACCTCTTAAATTATGAGTGAATATTTTTTTATTAATTCAATATTTTATGATACCCAATCAATGAAGAACAAATTATAATTCGATATAGAAATATTATACATATGTATGTATATTTCATTTGCAATTCAGTTTTACTCAAGCCATTCAACTAAAGCCTACTGAGGTATTAGGTTCAGTAAAGAAGTTTACGTTTAAGCATAAAATGCCAAAGCAATATAGGGTTTTTCTTATCAGTGGTTGATGTTAAAAATTTCATAGACATTTAAGTTTCATACTAATTGTGAAAGAAAAACTGATGGTTGTCAATAATTAAATAAAGTGATTTATCCACGTGTTGCTTCAAGGAATTTACTAGTTATTCGCGAAAAATCAGTCTATTTTCTTAACTAAAACTTTTATTTTCTGTTTCTAATTTTTCCTACTCCCTGGAGTAAGTTTTTGATACAAAAAAAAACGGAAACATCTGCGCCAACTAACGGGCGGGGGGGACACCCCTCCTTCGCCAAAACTGGTTTAAAGGCTTACCGGCCGAGGTAGATTTAAACCAGAACAATAACCAGAGACGTAAGCCCAAACCCACCAAACTAAATGACGAAGAATACCCAGAATTGCCTGCAGTTAAAAAAAAACATTTTCGCCCTCTTTCATCATATAACTCCATTCAGATAAATCGTGGTCTTGAGTATATATCGAAAGATATATTGGAAGTTAAAGCAATGAAGTCAGGAGATTTACTTCTAAAAGTCAAAAATGTCCACACAGCAGGCAAATTCCTCAAAGCAAAACGAATTCACTCAATACCAGTCCAGATAACCAACCATTTAAGTCTCAATTCAATTCAAGGGAGAATTTTCTCAAATCACATCATAGAAATAACGGAAGAGGAATTGTTGTTAGAACTTAAAAGATTCAAAGTTATTGGCGTCAAAAATATCATGAAAATGATGAGAGGAAAAGATATCGATGTTTTAGTTCCAACAGGCGCGGCTATACTTACATTCGACCTGATTCGCAGACCAAACGAGTTAAAAGTTGATGGGTTAATTGTAAAGTGGAAGGATACATACCAAACCCCATGGGTTGTGTGACATGTCAAAAACTTGGGGCCACACTGAACCCGGTGCACAAATGTCCCTCTCTCCAAAAATTGCTCTCTTTCTCCACCTCCACCATACGACCCCCCCTGCCCTGCTTTTCTTCGCTATAAATCGATCTATAATGATAACCCCTCTCTACATCAGCTGCCTGTTCCAAGAAAGCGCAATGGAGAAAAGCCGACAATGGCAGAGTTGATAAAATCTCGTTATGAGAGAACCAAACTACTTGATCAACAAAATCGCCTACAGAATTACTTAGTACCCACCGCAGCCGAAAGCAAATTCACTTAATTTCTCAAAAACCGCCAATACAAAAAAACGTTAAATACAATAATAAGAAAACCGCTACACAAGAACGCCAAACTACTCACCAACAACCAAAAAACCAAAATATCTCATCTAACCGAACAAATCAACCACTCATCACCATCGCATGCCCATCAATCTCTAAAGATAATGAAAACTGTATTGATATTACTAAAAAGAAAGAACAGTCATATATCCCACCCTCTGCTGACTCCTATACACATGATATTGATATGGACTTAAGTACAGAGAACTCACCTCAGTCTTCCTCATAAATAAAATAAACAACGTACAACAACAAAATGGAAACACATAAAATAACATACATGACTCTTAGAAAAAGACACCCAATCACAATAATGACCACAATAATGACTCCAATGGAACATCCAAGGCTTCTTCAACAATACTCTTGCCCTCGAATTTTTAATAGCTAAGTACAAAGCAGACGTCATATCATTATAAAAACGAAAACATTCTTTAAGATAAAAAATTGCGAAACATTTCATTATTCAAAAGCAGGTATAGGCAAAAATAATATCCCAATAACCTCCCATATCACTTCTTCTACAAATGTACTACGAGTACATCAAACTATCGAAATTCCTGGCAGAAAGACTATCAAGATAACAAATATGTGCAGGGAACTTGATGTACAAATTAGTTCGACTATCCTAAATAGTATTCCCACAGGTAACAAGGATTGCCACCACATAATAATGGGTGATATGAACGCCCATAACACTTTATGGGGTTCAACCACTACGCAGGAGGAAAGTTGCTTGAAACTTTTGACAATAATCGTGGACTCATAACTTTCAATGATGGATCCCCAGTTTCAGTACTAGAAACACCTTTTCTGCAATTGATGTCACCTTCGCCACCCAGGATATAGCACCCCTCCTGCATTGGGAGACTCTGGCTCACATAGAAAGTAGAGATCATATACCAATAATTGTACGCACTCCAGAACAAAGATCGACTCCCAAATTTACTCCACAATTCAAAGAAGAACTTGCTATGTAACTGGAATTTATTTAAAACTGCAACATAAAATCTTACATCGAAAATACCCAAAACTGATAACACCAACCAGGAAGCATAGAAAATAAAAAAAATCTTTAGAACTGACGCAGAAAAAACAATTCCAAATACGAAGCCTGTGTGTCTTAAGAGCAACCCTATCTGGTTTACGCGAGCAATAGGAAAGTTGGTAAAAGAAAAGAACACGGCTTGGAAAAAAGCTCGTAAGTACCCTACTACCCTACCACTGACAACTTCGTAGAATGTAGAAAAATGTGTACCAAACTTAGAAGAGAATCAATTTGTGCCAAAAAAGCTTCATGCAAAAATTTCATAAGCACAATGAATCCGGCACTGGATATGACAACCTTGTGGGGAAGGATTAGATCTCTTCGCTCTTCTAATTCAGACCGAAGTTTCCCTCACATACTTTTAGACCAAAAATTACAAATAGAGCCAGAAACTATTGCAAATACATTCGCAAATTATAGTGCGGATAACACCTATCCAGAGAGTCTGATCCAAGATAAAATAAACTTTAGCTTACAAGACCTTGCAACACTCCCATACCACAACCCATGCGAAAGGCTAGCAGAAAAAATTACACGAGTTGAACTGGAAATGACTCTCAAGATGGCAAAAGGAACCAGTCCAGGCGAGGACAAAATCTCGTATAAAATGGTTAAATTATGCGATGACATCCTCAAAGATAGAATTTGTTCTCTTTCTAACGACTGGAACTTTTCCACACGATTGGAGAACAGCAAAACTCAAGTCGATTCTGAAAATCTCACGAAATTATTATGATTTTAATGAATACCGTCCAATTTCCCTTCTCCCCGTTCTCATCAAAATTTTTGAAAATATTATAGCGAGACGAATTAGTTGGCAAACGAACAAAAAGACTAGTCCAGAACAACATCGATTTAGACCGAAAAGATTAGTTTCAACGCTCATACACCTTTTAGAGCATAAACTCGCTATCAAAAAACAAACACAGTGTAGTCATGTCATCCGACTTTGAAAAGGCATTTGGTTGAGTTATGATGGTACCGGTTATAAAGCAGCTGCATAAATAGGATGTTCCTAAAGCAATACTTAAAGTGATTATGTCCTTTATGAGTAATAGAACTTTTTGAGTTAATGTTGACGGATATAACTCATCAACAGTAGTTTTGGATAATGGGACGCCTCAAGGGTCTCCTCTTTTAGGTGTTTATACAATGCTTACATTGACTATAAGAGTCAAACTCACCCAACCCACACAACTTGATTTCGTTGGAGTGTACGCTGATAACATTTATGTTGTTACGTCTGGTGATCCTATCCAGGTAAAGGACACTTTAGCAAAAACTGATTTGACAATCTATAACTAGGCTCAAGAAAGGGATGCAATTCTTCCTCCATCAAAACCAGAAGTGCTGCATCTTTGCAGAAAAAGAAAATGCACTTACAATCCACTTGTTCTTCGGGGTACAACCATTACTCTAAAAAAAATATAAAAACTTGGGATTAACTTTCTGCGGAAATTTGAAATCGGACACCCATAGTAAGAATTTAGTCAACCAACTGAAACGACGAAACAACGTATTGAAAATGATATGCTCAAAGCGAAAAGGACCACATATTGACACCACACTACAATGGTTGAAGGTACGCTACAACATAGTTTGATTATATGTTATATATGTGGACAACAAACAAGAATATTAACATCATTGACCCAGCTATCAACGAATGCTTTCGAACAGCGTCAAAAGCCTTAAGAGCCATAAAGATTGAAGCTCTTGGACTAGAAGCAGGGTATGAATCCTTTGAAAATTTAGGAAAAAAAAGAGCTGTGAACTTAACTAGCAATGCATTGGCGGATTCAACACATTCCCTGTTCAAGGGTGCTAAAGAAGCAATTTCCAAGAAAAAATCCCAAAGAAAGAACCCCGTTTCAGCTCTTATTAAAATGGTATCACTCGTATCTCCTCAAAGCACTTGTCCATCGGATATTCCTGTGATAACAGATATTCCACCCTCTTGGAAAAGAAACTTATTACCGATAAACATTAAGCTCGTCAACTTTAAGAAGGAAAATACCCCGGATAAAACATTTCGAATGCTTCATGAAGAAATGGTCAGTACCATCGATGCTGATAAAATATTCTATACAGATGGTTCATATAAGGAAAATAACTGGTGCTTATATGCAGTCACTCAACTACAAAAAAACACACAGACATCTATTATTCACCAAGGTCTTTTACCACAATCTGCTGACAGCTACATTGCTGAACTAGCTGGTTACCTGGACACTGTGGAATCAGGAGAAATGATGCCGCAGACCTAGCCGCAAAAACTGCTTCCAAATATCGACTCATTGTTGACTCACCCAATTTTTACCAGATTGCACGGAAAATATTTATCCAGCAACAAAGAAAAGAACTCTCTGAATTTTGGGATAACTCTCAAACGTTTCTGCGAAAACATCACCCTGCCTATTCTCGGACTCCGTACAATCAAGCACTTAACAGAGAAGACTGCATAAAGCTCCTGTGAATCAGAGTTGGAAAAGGCCTCTTCAATTGTCAACATTATTATAATGGTGAACCTCCGGAGGAGTGTACGAACTGTCCAACGGTTCTCTCCGTTTGGCATATTTTCAGATAATATCGCCAAGGAGCTAGCCAAAATCTTAAGCCCGTTAGAAAAAAGTCACTCCAACGTATAGAAGATGCCACATCTGCCCACCATAAATTCTATGAAATATAATATTCTGTTTGCCTATTTTTTTTTCTTTTAATAATAACATCATTATTAACATCCTGTAATAATGTACATAAATGTAAATAATAGTATATTTTTTGCAAGAATTATTTCCAATAAAAGGATGCCTTTTGTAAACTAATTTATAAATTTATTTTGTAAATTACTTCTAAAAATAAATAAATAAATAAACATTTCAAGAGAAATATGTTCGGTGAAAAAAGTTAAAGATTCAAAAAAAAAGCGATTCGTTTCCTCGAAAATGAAAGTAAATATGAAAATTTATTGATTTGTGGGGGAGTAAGTTATTTTAAGCCGGAAGATGCTGAGTCCATAGTTACAGAAAGTGATACAGAGCAATTTATTCAACATTTTGAGGCATCTGTAGACAATGAAGTGTAAGAAGATTCCAAAATTTATGTAGTTTTTCCAGATAACCATAGAGCAATGCAGACGAAACAAAACGGTGACCAAAGACATGAAATGATCATCAAAATCAACCTTATCAACCTTTCGTCGGGCGTAATAGTAATATGGACATGAACGGGCGCAATGTTTTTATTTTTCGGGCTGCTTACCGGCATATATTTCCATGTTGTACAAATAGCAAAACATTGCATCAACTAAAGCAAATATTTTAATTCCATATCGTGGTGGTTTTGACGGAATATATTGGCGGAAGGCACATTGCCCACGAAATGATTCTAATTTTTCGTCCAAAGTGACATTATCTCCCAATGAGTAACTTTCTTTGCAATTATGAACAAATTTTGCAAAAATTTCACGAACAGCTGGTAACCGATTTATTTCTTCTAGTGTAAGACGGTCATCAAATCTCAGACATCGTGTTATAAATTTAAACCTCTTTATGTTCATGGCTAAGCCGAATTTCTCAACACCATCATCATTTGTTCCCCAATGCTCTTCGAGACTCTGTCTGTTGCTTTTATATACTCCTGCTTAATACAAGAGTCCTATGTAAGCCTTCAACCCAATTTTGTCTAAGAGCTTATCATCCCTTTCCCGATCAAATCTTGCGCTTATCGCTTCTCTATACCGGTTTGTAAATGTAACGATAGCGTTCAAGATGTCATCACTGAAGAAACAGCTCCAACACTCAATAGGAGTAGTAGCATTTTTAGCATTTTTTATCACACCAGGTAAGGTTATGTACGACCCGACTTGAACTTGAGACATGAAATCACTTTGTCACCTTACCTTTTCCCATAAAATAGTTTTTATTATTATTCAAGTCCATCTCTGTGTCACTCTTATCTTCTTCGTCATCTTCCTGCTCTGTTTCAGAATCTTCCTCTCGGATTTCTATAAAGTCTTCACTGTCACTCTCACTACCGCTTCTTTCACCAAATTCAGCAATAGGGTCGATTTCATCGTCTTCTAAAAGCCTGATATACTCCGCTACGTGCTCAGGGTTTTCAGGGTTTTCAGGATTATTGGATTTGTTTTTACTTGCTATATTCAATTCTTGGCAGAAATTCTCTCAAAAAGTAACATATGGTAAAGAAACTAAATTGCACAAAAAAAATAAAATAACGGACCAAAAGCAATGCTTACAGAAGTAAACGATTATGTTCTGAAAAAATTCTGCGAAGAACGGGCGCAATGTGCTTGTCAGATCAAAATCATAGATAAACTACCTAGATGCCAAACTCTACTAATACTTCTGCAAACCCTTAACTTTTGCACGGATACACTGTAAGTGAATTCCAACACTTCTGCATCTCCATAACTTTGTCAAAATTTGCTAGAAGGAGAGCAATTTACAAGTAAAATTGCTAGAACGAGAGCTATTTGCACGAATGCGTGTAATGGAGACGACATTTTTTTGATTAAAATGGGCGTGGTTTGTATAAAAGAAGAGGGAAATTGCCATTGATGATAGTTTACACGTATTCACAGACAGGATCACATGGATAGGGGCGATCACTAGAAAACCGGTTTTGATTTTCCAATATCTGGAAAGTTTGCCATCTAGGTTAGTTTATCTATGATCAAAATGGTCACAAGCTTTACTTCCATTCGTTTAATCACCAACTGAATAGTTTTTTTGAGTGGGGAATGCAAAAGTATGAAGCTAATAAAAAGCTCGGATTCTTTGCGCCAAAAACTGTGCAATGGTACACAAATCTTTAGCAGCTGCACCTGCCCGACGACAGAAGATTAAGGTTTATAAGAGAGTGGCCTTCTGAACTAGGATTACATGACGTCTTATTTAATTAAAAATTTACCGGATCTGGCAAAAAACTGCATTTTAAGTACACTCGTATGTATAGTAGATGGAATTTCATTAAAATGTGATAAATTAAAAGGTTAAATAATTGGACTAGAAAACAATGGAAGAATGCTCGTAAATTCGCAATTGCCGGTTAAATTTACAATGACAATAAAAGTTTTGGAAATCACTCATTGTTTCAATCATTTAGTGTTATACTATTTTATGAATTTGGCATGTCTTGTAAAAGCTCTAAATGAAATAAAATTCGCTGACATAGAAAAATTGTTAACACTAAGTATGAAGCCACAAGCAATATTGTCCAACCAAAGTGGTAACTTTTTTAGTCTATACAAATTATTAAGTTGTTCTCCTGCTCAACTTTTTTTTTTATATAATGGCCACAGGATATATGTATTATATTTTTGACTCGCCGCATCTTTTAAAAACTGTAAGAAATAATTTAATGAAACATAAAATTATTTTAAATAATTTATTTTTATTATTTCCTGGAAAGATGCGGTTAAATTCTATAATTGGGATAACAATCCTGACTTTAGATTAGCCCCGAAGTTGACCAATGAACATACTCGTATTTATCTCAATTTAATGTCAAACCGGCATTCCAAGTTATAAGCAGAAAAGGTGCTTCAGGTATTTCTACTCAAGCAGTTTGTGATGCAACCAACTCCGTTAATTTAATTTTGGTGCGGGCGAAGGCCCCCATTTATTCAGCTAAATACCAGCTATATTAACTTAAAATCAAACTTAAAACTAAGGTCGGTTGGAGTGGTGAAGGAGAACGGATTTGAGGTAGGGAGTGGTACTGTGGAAATCAAAGACATTAGGGTTTGAATTGATTTGTCGTAGCATACGGGAGATTGGTTCGTTCGCACCATAGGAGGTGTTGTGGGTTGATAGATATTGTAGATAGATAGATAGGTAGATAAGGTACGTAGATTTCGAGGGTTAGTGTTTAGGAAAATAGAGTTGTGAAGGGACTCGGATTCAACGTGACTTGATATAAGTCGATAAATGAAGAGAAAGTCAGCTGCATCCCTGCGTCCCTCAATGGTGTTTAATTTGATAGGGTTGAGACGGTTTTGATAGGGGCGCAGAATATAGGAATCGCTCCAGGGCATACCTCGAAGAGCAAATCGTAGAAAACGGCGCTGGATGCTTTCGATTCTCGAGATATGAACACGATGATATCGGGACCACGCATGACTGGCATTCTAGGCGAACAAAGATAACATAGAGGGACCTTGTTCCGTATGGGTTGGTGGATTCTTTGGACAACCTAGTGCAGTGTTGGATTTAAGGATTATCTCATCCATATGTTAACGGAAGTTGAGCATACAAAATGTCGAGGCCGCGAAGAGATTGAACGAGCGTTTGATGATCCTATCGATGTAATTTAAGGTTAATATAAAACTGAGGGGACCGAGATGGCTGCTTTGTGGAATTCCAGACGTTGACCAAAAATGGAGCCGAGTAGGATGACCTAAAACATATATGGTAAAAACAGTTTTTGAGGTAAGAGTATATCAATTTTAACAGTATGGGCTCAAAGCCTAGGGCAGACAATTTGAAGAGTATTAATCGATGAGAGATTTTATCGAAGGCCTTGCTAAAATCGGTTACAACTACATCGACTTCGTTGCTATTCTCTTGAGCATACGAATTCAACGTGGTCGTTGACTTCCCCTTCAGGAAGCCATGTTGTCTAGGGGAAATAAGTGATTTTGATTGGAGGCTTAGACCTTATACAAAATACTTTCGAAGAGTTTGGGTATAGGGAGAGTTTAGCAATTGGGCGATAGTTTGTTATCTCATTCTTTGATCCTTTTTTGTGGATCGGCCATCTGGGCCAGGTGTAAATTCGTCATTAAGTTGGTGTAGCTTATATTTGATATAAGACGGGTCCAGGGTGTGAGAGAGTAGTGGGCCATTGGTCCAGTAGGTAATTAAAATGGGATGGATCTGGTACAACGGAGTCGTTGGTGAAGGATTGTTTCAAAAAGGTGGCAAATAGGTTGGCAATGGTAAGTGGTTCGGTTGATGACTTTTTGTTGAAAGAGAGGGATGGAGGGTAGCCATCGGACTTTCTTTTGTAGTTAATAAATTGGAAAAAGGTCGTTTATGAAGTTGACTTGCGCATTGTTAAGGTAGCGCTGGTAAAGGGAATCATAAAGTTCGGTGAAATGAAGATAAGCACCAAGATAGTTAGAGTAGTCGGAAAATTATCTGGTGCGAAGGAAAACAGTCCATAACTTGTTTCACTTATTTCGTAAGGAACGAATCTTGCGATTATACCAGAGAGGACTAATACATGATGTTTTAAGGCGGGAAAACGGAACGTAAAGGAAAAAGAAATGAATATTGCTCTACAAAAAATGGATAAGGCGTCATTTATACTTAAAGGGGATCTGCTTAGATAGTCACTGATTTTGTGAAAGTTTGCTTTATGATGATCGTAGGATGAGAGAGTTGTGGGGAGAGTGGACTGGACAGAAGAGTTAGGAAAAAACGTAAGAAGAAGGGGAGGGTGGTAGCAATCGATTGTTGAGAGAGATAGGGGACAAAGTGAGACTGGCATAAACTTTAGTCTGTTAAGCGATCTAAGAAGAGGCATTCCTTGGAATTTGAAGCGATGAAAAACGATTGATCATCTGATGGAGTCCACTGTAGCTGAGGAAGATTAAAGTCGTCGAAAATAAGGATATAAAGTCAGATAAGTCAATTAATTAATTTGGGTATGGGAGTTAATCAAATTAAAGTACTTAGTTCCAGTTTTCAAGTCGAAGTTTGGAAATGAGTTCCTAGCTGAATTTGGTGGCGTAGAAGGTTAGAACGGATAATTTGGATGGTTGGTGTTAAGTTGAAAGAGACGCGTTGGCGCTATGGCTTGGGTGGAACCGGGGGATTTAGGGGGTTACAAAACTGATGTGTAAGGGCTTTATGTCATGTCGGAAAAGTGAGGAGGGAGGACTAAAATTGGGGAATATGTTCATTTCGAAGCTCAAGTTAGGATCGCTATTAGAGTTTATTAGCTAGAACGTTTCTTTGTTACTTTTGGAATGGAGTTGGAGAGGGGTCTTTTTTTAGGTTTATCACTAATACTACGTTTATTTGTAGATCTTTGGTTATGGTCGAGATGTGAATTTTCTCGTTCCTCGGAACATTTTGTGATACTTATCTTGCCAGGTTTAGTGGCTTTACCAGGGCAAGTAGGGAACAATCACGAATATTTGGTTGGGATGAATGAGATAGGGAAGCCAATCTCACTTCTTTACCGTCGTCGTCCATGGGTCGACGAACACTTATCCGCACTTTTTTTTTGTGGTTTTTGTTTTTGGAGTCAACTGACGCAGCTGATTTTGTGAAAATGGGCAGACAAAACTTGGTCGTCGAACAACGACACAAAATACTGAGCCGGCAGTTTATGGAGCTTTGAAGAAAAGTGGAAAACTAACTGAATTCGGTATACGACAGAAAAAGAAAAACGCGTCCGCAAAGGTTGCCAGACAGGATAAAAAATATATAATTACTTTTTTTTATTAGGGTGATAATATAGGTCTTAATTAACAAAGAGGGTTAAATTATTTGATAACAAAAATAAACTTTTTAGTGTTACACTTCTATTAAAAAAATCGTTATTTTTTATTTTATTTTACGAACACCCTGTTGCAATGTTTGATATTCCAATATGTGTTTTACCGTGTTTTGTATCCTTTTCTTGCTTATTGGCTTGTGTTGCTATCAATTTCTAGCAAAATTGTAATACACAGATAGGATAACAGTACCAAGGTTACAAAAATATAAAGTAAAACGTGCTCAAGGAACCTGTTGTTTGATTCATTTACTGTGAGCAAGATGAGGGAAACCCAAAATAAATAACGCAGCTCATTGCATTAAGATAATTAAGAACATCATATATAGGGTCCGCCATCTAACGTTTCTTTTTTCAACTAGTGCTTATTTCGTGAATGGTAACACTTAGCTCATGTCTGATTTGACAGATAATTAGTTTTATCCTTCCGCTGAACGAATATGGTTGTGTATACGCTTGAACAACGCTGGAAAATATTGTGACATTACTTTGAAAATCATGATGCCGATTTTGCCAAAAAAATCATCTTTTCAGATGAAGCTCATTTTGATCTTAGCGGGTATGTAAACAAGCAAAATTGTCGCATTTGGGGCACAGAAAACCCGCACGCTTACATTGAAAAGCCGATACACCCAAAACGAGTCACTGTTTGGTGCGGATTTTGGTCCAGAGGCATAATTGGGCCATTTTTCTTCGAAAATGAGCAAGGAATGGCCGTTACAGTCAATGGCTATCGTTATCGGGCCATGTTGACAAAAATTGAAGAGGAGGATATTGGCAACATTTGGTTTCAACAGGACGGCGCTACGTGCCACACAGCCGAAGCTACACTCGATGTTTTGCGCCCTGTTTTTGAAGATCGCATTATCAGCCGTAGAGCTGATGTCGTTTGGCCACCCCGGAGCTGCGATTTGACACCGTTGGACTATTATTTGTGGGGTGCCCTAAAAGATAAGTGTTACGCCGACAAGCCAGAGACAATTGACGCTTTAAAGGACAATATTCGTGAAGCCATTGGTGAAATACAGCTGCACACAATCGATAATGTGCTTAAAAATTGGACCAATCGTGTAGGCTACTGCATGGCCAGCCGAGGCAGCCATTTGAATGAAATTATTTTCCATTATTAACCGGAAGGATTGTACTTTCAAATAAAAAAAGAAATTTGAGAAAATATTTAGTAGTTTTTTTTTATAGTATTTTCAAAAAAAAAAATTGTTTGGCGGACCCTTTATTTATTCAGAGGTATTGCTGTAATGCAATTACGTAGATTGTTGTCTCGGCTAAGTTTGCGGACCTCAAAACCAAAAAGTTTTCCATTATATGAGCTCCATTTTTCTACCAGAGAGTGTGTGAAGTCACACATACAATCTTTGACAGATGTTATGTTATGTACAACAACGTTTACAAATAATCCATTTATTTTTTATTGAAATTCGCGATCGTAGACGTAACTCTACGATCGTCCATTAACTCCAGGTTTGGTCATTATAATCGCCCTGACTTTGAAAAAATGAAGCGTGCTGCGAAAAGTTTCGGTTCAACCTATTCCCTTCGTAACGTTGCCGCACCAACAAAACGCCTGAATTAAAGAAAATATTGCAGCATCATGCTATTCGATCGATACCGCAATTAATCGATTTCGCCCCATTATCAAGAGCTGGGAGCGTTCGTAACATGTTAGTTTCTTAACTTGTAACGAGTTAAACTATTGGGTTTTTTTTTAATGTGTGTGTTACTAGTAAATCATTGGAGTGATGGCAATCTGCAATATGGCTTTTAATTGAAAAAATCTACTTAAATCCACAACACAATCCATCCTGAAATAAGTTTCTCAAAATTAATATCGCAAAAGTGAAAGAACATGTGTAATATATCTATTAATTGGAAAAAATAAAATCCTAAAATCAGACACTAGAACATCTGTAGTCGTAAAAATGACTAGCACACAAACCTCAAATTACTAGAAGGGTAACTAGCAGCGTAACTCAATGACTACCAATGCGTTCTATCGTGTGGATATACACTAACACATGTAAACCAGCATTTCTTCATTTCTTAGCAGAGTTAGCATTTGAAGCGATGAAAAGCGATTGATCAATGATGGAGTCCACTGTAGATGATGAAGATTAAAGTCGCCCAAAATAAGGGTATCGTAAATAGAGTCAGACAAGTCAATTAACTGGTCGATCGCATCGATCGTACGTTGGTAGGGCTCAATAGGTTGAGCTGGTAGGATGTAGCAACATACGAGTATAACGTAAAGGGACTTGAAGGGGAGTGATATTTTTATTGCGACAAAGTCCACTTTAGGGGACGAAAAAATAGTAACGGGAGAAGAGTTAAGGTCGTTGCGGTATGCAAGGATGCTCCGACAGGGGGAATCATCATTTGGGCGGGTAGGATCGTCGTCGCGAAAATTGTTAAAAGTAAGGAGGAACAATTCCAGGTTCTTTATGCCGGGAATCAGATTGGTTTCAGTTAGGACGTAAATATCATAGGGAAGAGCATTCGATTGCGAAGAACAGCATTGGTTTTATAGCGAAGACCTCTTACATTCTGGTAGTAAAAAGTAAGAAGGATGTTGTGTGGTGGAGGTTGTTACGTGCAAATCACGCCCTAAAAATTCTCCATTCCCTTTGGTCCTGTCGTTGTCTGTTTCACTCCTTTCCCCACCTGCCTTTGCTCGTTTCGTCACCGTTCTTTTCTTCCCGTCATGCTCTAGATACCACGGTACAGGTGGGACTTACTAGATCCTTTGGATTCAGTTCCCTCCCTCAGCCTACAGCCCCAGAGATGACATATAGGTACCCCGGATAGAGCCAAGCGGACGGCCTGGAAACTCTAGCGGAGGGACGGTCTGCCCCCTTGGTGCCCGAAGATGCCCACACCACAGCAATGGCCGAGAGCCCACCCTAAATCCTATATTGTTTATTTCCAGCGACATAAATTTGTAAAACCCTCAAAACCCCAAATTCAAAAAGCAATAAGTGTGAAAGAAAACCCACGATTCCTCATGATCCGTTCCCCTCATTCGTGTCTGCAAAGAAACTTACGGGCCCCGCAGTGGAATTTTTTGTCCCCAAAAGAAACATGGGTCCGAGGGTGTAATATGGACCCAAGTAGTCACTCAACAGACAGAACGAACACGACAAGACATCGACTGGTGTGATTGTGTGGCTCAATAGGGAGGCTGTCAGAGTTCTATAAGTGAGCCCCTTTGCTCTGACAGAACGTACCTGGATTTTTAACGTAAACCTCCTGTCATGTAGACTTAATGTTTACGAGGTGCCCATACACCCATAGGGAGCAAGGATACGCCTTGCCATCGCTAATCTTTCGGGATTTGAATTATACCAAATCGGAACTGTGTTGGAGGCACAAGTCCCACCCTTGGTATGAGTCGAGGCCGACCTAAAACCTCTTGCTGCTCTTAGGGTCGCAGCACCCAGTACTTCATTTGCAACTCTACAATGGGTAAACAGAAAAGAAAACCCGTACCCGCGATTTGGGTTTAAACCACAGCCACCATGACGCTCCCACAAGGGGGCCTACCTCTAACAAGTCAGGCCCGGACCGAAGTCCGGGGGGCTCCTGACTCCCATGGTACCGTGTTTTAAGTCCTGGTATGGACTACCGGTGGTCAAGCCTACCAACAAGACCTATGACCGGCAGCTTGTAACTGGTCAAATCGTAGCAACCATTCAGAGGCTGTAATCTGAAGATGTTTACGATAAGACCAGTTATAGAATAATCTACCCCCGCTTTTTATTAGACAACGCCATTGATGGGCGAAGCCTTGATAATTGGGCGGGGGCCCCCCTTTGCTCTGACAGCTGAATTAGTGGAACAACGTATGAGTGTGTGTGCGTGGGAGAGGCAACTAGCCGAAATGCCCGGCGAGAGTAATTGAGATTCAGCCGTCATAGCGGACAGTACCACCATAAAACAAAACAAAAAATAAGAAAAAAAAAAACCACCCAAAAGATTAACACAAAAAGCTACAGAAATAAATAAAACGAACGAGGACACATACCCATCAGCCGCACCTGGATTAACAGAAGAAAATGAGACAGGGAAATCACCCCCCCAAAGACGACCAAAGAACCGACCGCGAACTACAAGCCAAGTGACTGTGGCGGAAAGTATAACCCCCCTCTCACCATCCCCGGTATAGAGACAGGAGCGACCCCAAGTAGGCAGGAAAACAGCTAAGTACACCTTGACTTTTTTTTTATATATTTCTGTGATCTTTCCCAAGCCGGGGTTATTTGTGAGTCATAGAATCCCGTAAGGCTCCTTACCGTTTTCCCGACAAACCCGGTAACCCTTTAGCGGTTACTTTGAAAACGTTCACGACACCGTGGCGTCCCAGTGAGTCACCCAGTTTTGTGATCGTATGGAATCGTGGACCTTCCGTCGGCCGTCAAACCCAGCGTAAATTTTTGTTGGCTAAATCTTGAGGTGGGTAACCTCTTTGGCGTCCCACGATTGTGATTTCTTTTGTATCATAAACGGCCTTTGTCATCCCCTCCCTTTTTTCCAAAAAAATACATACACTTACATTCCCTATCAGGGAAAAGTCTACATATAGCATAATCGGTGTTTGTTTTTATCTTGTTTTCCAAATTTTCCATAAAAATCGGGTGGCGTCCACTTACACTGGAGAGCAGTAAGATTGGCCGAAAGTTATTAATATTGTTATTGTTCAGGCTCTTACTGATCGGTATTATTTGAGCTATTTTCCAGGCGTTGGGAAAATAGCCATTATTTATACAGTTATTGATTAATATTGTTAGGAATTTCTTCCCCAAACTACTTAGATATTTTTTTGACAAAGAAGTTGGAGATGTCGTCAGGGCCGCATGACCTTTTAGGTTTCATATGTTTATTATAAGGCTAACTTCTTCCTGGGTCGTGAAGATACTCAAATCGTACGGAGAGAGGGAAGTATTCACAGCATCAAAGAGAAAGATTGTAGCAGCATCTGGATTGCTGCAGGGCCTTCGTTACAGTAACAAAAGCGCCGGGTCAACTGCGGGCTTGGCCCCGAAAATGCTTTTGAAATTATTGGTGAAAGCCTCAGCAACTTCATATGTGTTTGTAAAAAGTGTATCATCTACCTCAACCGCCTTGCAGAAACGTTTTTTGTTCTTTCCGATGATTTTATATGCTTCTCTAAATGCCAACTGGCCAGAGACTATTTTAGATAGTTTTCTCTTAAATTCTTGGTTGAGCCAAATACTTACACTACAACCTGTTATAAGATCTATGATATAACCTTTTTAATTGCTTTTACCAGCTGTGTTTAAATGTAAAAAGGTTTTTGATTTTCATACTTGCGAAAAGGGGGATTGTGAATGTTGCTCAATCGTCAACGATAGAGCCCGGTTGAATTTATCAATTAGAGAATCAATTTCACTATTGGAGAGACAAACTGAGATAGGAGGGAAGGATTTAATGAGGAGACCTGTCAAGGTCTTCTCTGAAGTTAGCCCAATTTGTGGTTTTTGTGGATTTACTTAGATTTGGTAAAAAATGTGGGAGAACTAAGTCTTTTAGGTTTAGACTCAAAAGAAGAGGAAAATGATCCGAGAAGAACGGTAAGGATTTAATACAGAAGTTGTTATTGAGGGTTGAAAATCGATAAAAGAATTATTTAATTCTATAAAAAGTCACCACATGGACCAAGAAAAAAAAAGCGAAGAAACTGAAACACGTCCGATTAGTTTGGTTATAATTTTTAATGTGTGGTTTATCCCCAAAAGGTATGCAATGTACTGAGTCTTAATTACCCTCATTTATATTGGGAATTTTCTGCATATCATTATTATTGGTAATGCAGTAGATTACTAAGGTTTTACATTTACCCCTTTTGTATATATTATATTTTACATTATCATATATTTTATTACATATAATTAATAAATCAAATTGTAATCTCGAACATCCTCCCCGGCCGTGAACATAGTTCTCAAGGTGTTTCGACCCTTAATTTCGTAAAGTGTCGCTACCTTCATGTTGATGCTTTCCTTGTCGATCACCCACAGCCATTTTCTTCATCGTTCGTTTTGATCACTTCATTCATTATTGATGTTTATTGTGTTGATTACCGAACCGGCATAATGTGTAGTGTAAGTGTTGTGTTGTGCGTCAAATAAAATAGAAAGAAAAAAAAGGGTTTAATCAAACTCTGAAGTTCCTGGTATGGCGATATTAATGAAGATTGTAAGTTTGGTGTGTTGACCAGGTAACTTAAAATAAAATTAACAAATATTTCAGTATGCCTTATTGGGTCAATGGCCATTGTTGTTGCAACTGTGCATCGTATTTCTCAATGGAAGTTGCTCATTCCTCTTTTCCTCTCTTTCGTGCGCGTAGTACGTATAGGAAATTTGTAAACGATCTAGATTCTCGTAAAGTGTCGTGTTGTCCTCGAACTCCAATTTGCGAAATGTACATTTTGCAAAAAAAGGGCATTAGTGAATATATTTTTTTTTGTTTTTTGTGAGAAAAAAATAAGTGCATAGTATAAAAAAATAAAACGACGGCGCGTTTATGGTATTGGTATTTCGATTCGCGGCGAAATTGTGTGCGAGTGAAATGGTTACGCATGTGTTTGCTTGAGTATAAATGGGTGTATGTTTTTATAATAGGTGATAAGCGATTAAATTAATTCGTCGTCCTTATATGTGTTGTTGGTCGGAAGTAAGCAAGTTTTTGTGATCGGTCGTTTTATTTCTCCATTTTGTGTTTTCAACTTGACAACCCGAACTAGGTTATCTGTCCCCGGATACGTGCTTATTACGCGTGCTAAACTCCATTTTGTGGGGGGGGGTAGGTGATCATCCTTGATCAGGACTAGATCTCCTATCTTGGGTTGCCCCTCAATTTTGTGCCACTTCGGGCGCTGTTGCAGACGCATCAAATATTCAGCTTTCCACTGTTTCCAGAATAGCTGTTGTAATTCCTGGAGGCGGTCCCATCGTTGTAAATGTCCGCTCTTGATCTCCGCTAAGTCAGGTTGAGGGATTGAGTTTAGAGGTCGTCCAACAAGGAAGTGTCCGGGAGTGAGAGCGGTGAAATCGTGAGGATTGTCGGTCATAAGACACAATGGTCTCGAATTTAAACACGCTTCTATTTGATGTAGAAGCGTGGTGAGTTCCTCAAATGTGTAAGTGTCGGTGCCGATGATCCTTTTAAGGTGGTATTTTATTGATTTTACTCCGGCTTCCCACAGTCCGCCAAAGTGGGGGGAAGCTGGAGGAATAAAATGCCACTCTATTCCTTCTTTGGAGATCGTTTCTACCACAGCCTTCCAATCAAACTTCGATTTCTCAAATGACTTCTTCAATTCCTTGTTGGCTCCCACGAAGTTCGTCCCATTATCGCTAAATATATGCGAACATAGTCCTCCTCTCGCTGTGAATCGTCGTAGGGCTGCGATGAACGCTTTTGTAGTAAGGCCGCTCACCAATTCGATGTGTATTGCCTTGGTAGCCAAACACACAAAAATGGCAAAGTACGTCTTGAAGGTTTTGGCCCCCCGTTTTTTCCATGACTTTACCTCGATCGGACCTGCGTAGTCAACCCCGGAATGTGTAAATGGTTGGGAGATGCGCACTCTTGGGGCCGGTAGATTACCCATCATTTGGTGCGACGTTTTAGCTCGATACCGAAAGCAGATGGTGCAGCTATGTAAATATCCCTTAACGCAATTTTTAAATTTCAGGATGCAGTACCTGTTTCGCAAGTATGCTGTGGTGTGCTGTAGTCCTCCATGAAACGTTCGCAGATGAGCATCAGCAATCAGAAGCTTTGTGAAACGATGATTTCCTTTGAGTATGATTGGGTGTCGTTGATGAAATGGAAGATCCGCTTGTTGCAATCTACCTCCGACTCGCAAGATTCCATCAGAATCCGTATAAGGGCTGAGTGAGCTAGGGGCTTTGGCCTTCACGTCGGGAGTAAACATGTCTGTTTGTACAAGCTTTACAGCGAACAGTGTGGCAGAATGAATTTCGACTGGAGAGAGTAAATTATCTTTTCTCGACTCAGGTATGTTTCGTATATTGGTTATAAGTCGTTGACAATACGCAATGATCCTTATAAGTTTTGTAAGAGTAGAGTGTTTTGATATTAGAGTATAAAAATCATTTTTTACCTGAATCCCCATGTGAGCTTTAATTGACCGTTTCTCCTCGTTTGTAGTTAAGCTTGTTGGTTGTTGTGGACATTGAAACTCCCAAGATTCTCGCAAAAAATCTGGACCATTCCACCAAAGTCTGTTAGCATGTAAGGCAGAAGGCGTTGTTCCTCTGGATGCTATATCCGCAGGATTCATTTCACTGGGAATGTGTTTCCAGCTTTCTGGTCTCACCAGTCGTTGTATTTCGGCTACCCGGATGTTAACAAAGGCGGCCCACTTAGTTGGAATAGCAGCAATCCACGATAACGCAATAGTTGAGTCAGTCCACGCATATTGCTTCACATCTGGAAAGCCTAAAACCTTAGAAGTGTAGTCCAGTAGTGTTGCAAGAGTAATAGCTCCGCAGAGTTCTAGTCGTGGCACTATTTGGGTTTTTACTGGAGCGACTCTGGTCTTGGACGTAAGCAACTATACGTGGATGACGTCGTTGGAATCGAGAACTCGAAGGTATATAGCGGCACCGTATGCCTTCTCGTATGCGTCGCTGAAACCGTGTAATTCTAGTTCCTTAAGGTGCGGCAATTCCTCACGAAAAGCGTTCCACTCCTTCTTTAACTCCAATGAAATAGGCTCGTCCCACTTCAGCTCGCTACGCCACAGTTTCTGCATCAAAATTGTTCCCTTGACGACGCAGGGTGAAATCCATCCTAAAGGGTCGAAGAGCTTAGCAATGGTGGACAGAATTGTCCTTTTTATTGGGTCAGCACCGTCAAGTTGAATATTCTGAAAAGAAAGGCTATCGTCTACTGGAAACCACTTGATTCCTAGAGTGTTGACGTGATCTGGGGTATCTAAGGGCAAAGAAAAAGCAACTTCCCGCTAATTTAAGGGTATTTGATCCAAAACCTCGTTGGAATTGCTTACCCATTTCCGCAGATTGAACCCTCCCGCGGCCAGCAAACTGTTAACTTCATCACGCTTCAACTCTGTTTCCTCAAGAGTATCAGCTCCAGCGAACAGATCGTCTACATAAGTGTCTTCCCTCACTATTCGTGCGCCCAACGGATAGTTGTGCTCCTCATCAGTAGCCAGTTGATTGAGCGATCGAATGGCAAGGTAGGGTGTACAGTTTGTACCGAAAATAACTGTTTGGATACGATATACCTTGATCGGATTGATATCACAGTCACGCCAAACAATCATCTGGTAATAAGAGTCGGCTGAGCTGACACGGATTTGCCTGTACATTTTCTCAATGTCTGCTGTGAAGGTATATTTACGTTTTCTCCATCTTAATATAATTCCAATAATATCCGTCTGTTGTTTAGGTCCTGTCATTAAATGCTGGTTCAACGAAGTTCCGTCTGAAGTTTTGGGTGCAGCATCAAAGACGACTCGGAGTTTCGTCGTTGAACTGGATGCTTTGGACACGGCATGGTGCGGCACGAAGTAGTGATAAGGAGTTTTGAGTACTTCGTCCTTGCTGGCTTCGACTTCTTTCATATGTCCCAAATGTAAGTACTCTTTTATACACCTTTTGTACTCTAAGTGTAGTGTAGGGTCATACCTGAATCGTCGTTCTAGCTGAGCAAACCTACGCAAGGCTCCTTCCTTCGAGGATCCAAGCCCAGGTCTGCTCCCTTCCTTAAATGATAACGATACCTCGTATCGTCCGCTATCCAACCTTTTCGTCGTTGCCCTGTAGAACTCCTCACATACTTTGTCCTCATATGTTTGGTGAGCCTTAAAGGGTGTTTCTTCCATCTCCCAGAAACGTTGGAGTTGCCGGCTGACATCAAGTACTTGAAGGAAGTTCCTTATGGTTCGACTGGGTTTATGTACTTTACCCATCAAACTCCACCCAAGTGACGTGTTCTGCGCAATGGGTGACTTTGCTTCTTCGCCACGGATGATTTCTGGAAGTACTATCTCGGAGTAGATGTCGTTTCCCAATAGCAGATCGACTTCGGCGGGTTTAGAGTAGGTCGGGTCAGCTAGAGTTAATCCGTGTATGTGTTTCCACTGCTTTGGTATTAGCTAGTGGGCCGGAAGAAGGCCAGTCAGCGATTCGAATATTAAGGCTCGGGTGCCGGTTTCATAGACCGAGTGCAGAGACGCTCAGCTGCTGACCTTCTCCAACCCGGATACCTCTGCGAAAGTCCGTTTTCCCTTCATTCCTAATCTCTTGACTGCCCGATCAGTAATAAAGGTGGCCTCTGAACCCGGATCTATCAATCCGCGGAGTGTAACGTCTATACCTGAAGAGGATCTTACTTTCACCAGCGCTGTTGCGAGTAACACGTCTACATGGGATTCTACTGCGTGAAAAGTGTTGACCTGTTGTGTGGGCTGAAAAGGGGTAGCGTTTAAGTTTACTGTAGATAAATGGGATTGTGTGGGGGTGCATGTGTGTTGGGTGGTGGTGACCGAATTAGGCGCTGCATGTGTTGTGTAGTGTTGGGTATTTGTTGTGTGTGAATTGAATTGTGAGTGTGAGGGGGGGTTAATGTGTAAAAGGGAGTGGTGAAGCTGTTGGCAAAAGTAGCATCGGACTCTGCTGGGACACTGTTGGGTTGCATGACTGTATGCCAGACAATTCTCGCATATGGCGATTTTATTCACGATATTCCTGGGAGACGCGATGTCCATTTTTAAAAACCGGTTGCAGATCCGCAGTGAATGAAGCCCTTTATTGCACACTTTACAGCTGAACTGACTCTTTTGATTCTGCTTCAAGTAAAACGATTTTGTTTTTGTTAATGGTGCCCTAGAGATCTTACTGACTCCTATATCTTCCCGTTGACCAACTGCCTCCAATATCCTAAACCTCGCTTCTAAAAATTCAGTGAAACCTTCAAACTTTGGTAATTCCTTATCGGTTCCTAGCTTTTCTTCCCAAAGTTGTTGTGTTATTGTGGGAAGTTTTTTCACTAAACAAAAGATAAGGATAACATCCCAGTGTTCCACCGGTACATCGAGATTTTTCAAAGCGTGTCGACATTCCACTGATGTATCTAATAATTTTTTCAGATGTGCAGGGGTCTCGTGGCTAATGTTCTCTTGTGCAAAAAAGATTCTCAGCTGTGCATTAACAAGAACACGTTTATGGTCATAGCGAGATATGAGAATGTCCCATGCTGGTTTATAGTTCCCGTTGTCAATAACTAAATGTTGAAGGACACGCTCGGCTTCACCGCCCAAACTAGATTTCAAATAATGTAATTTCTCAATCTCGGTTAATTCTTTATTGGTATGTATTAAAGATACAAAAAGATCATGAAATG
Source organism: Volucella zonaria (assembly GCA_963966105.1). NCBI lineage: Eukaryota > Metazoa > Arthropoda > Insecta > Diptera > Syrphidae > Volucella > Volucella zonaria. The sequence goes on along the minus strand of OZ014533.1, from coordinate 34,310,538 downwards.
ATCTCCAGGATTCATATTCTCCCAAAAAGACCGGTAAATTTATTTTCGGCAATCGAATGATGTTCTTATCGCTAGAGGTACTTAAATTATCACTCACCGGAGTCTGAACTGTTGCTTGAAGTTTATCCATGCTATCTAATAGCGCTGTTTTGTAGTCCAGGTAATTGTCTTTAATCCTGTCGAAGATTTCCTCTAATTCATCCTCCTTTCCAGCTTCAATTGAGGATATTCCATCGGTGTTATGTTGGGTACTAATCTTGAAACTTTCCTCCAGCACGGCAATCCTATTGGAGATGTAATTTTTTGTCCTCTCCTTCGGGGATCTCTTTCCAAAATTTTCCCAATCCTTTGTAATTTGCTTTAGCAAATTCTTTTGGAGCTTCAGAGCGGTGCTCATTGTTGAAATCAAGTAAAAAAAAGTACTCGTAAGAGAAAAAAAATTAAAATGGGGGTGTATTTCAACTTACGTATCTTTTAGATTATTTAAATTGCCGGAGATCTGCAGAAAATTGATTTGAAATCGAAGCGGTATCCCAGATGTGTGTCGCACAGTTGTTGCGGATATTCCAACGGAGCCTTTGCGGTAGCAACGGACTCAACGGTGGATGTACTGTTGCAAAGTAGTCCAGAACTGTTCACTAGAACGGCAAAATTGTCGAACAACGGACATGAAGATTATAGGTGCGATTTTACTGCAATCTTTTATTGGCCTTATGTTTTTTAAAACACAATTTAAGAAAAAAGAAAGAAATTGCACGACGCGGGAAACCGATTTGCACCTTAAAAAAAACTCACTGGTGGAATTGTTCTTCACTTTTTGTCTATAGTTTCTTTAAATTAATGTCTACTGTTTTTCTTTATTTTAAGCCCTTTGCACACACGTTGATTGATTTACTATTAATCGTAAGGACTCGAAAGACTATGAAAATCGATAAAAGAATTATTAAATTCTATAAAAAGTCACCACATGGACCAAGAAAAAAAAACGGAGAAACTGAAACACGTCCGATTAGTTTGGTTATAATTTTTAATGTGTGGTTTATCCCCGAAGGTATGCAATGTACTGAGTCTTAATTACCCTCATTTATATTGGGAATTTTCTGCATATCATTATTATTGGTAATGCAGTGGATTACTAAGGTTTTACATTTACCCCTTTTGTATATATTATATTTTACATTATCATATATTTTATTACATATAATTAATAAATCAAATTGTAATCTCGAACAAGGGTGTTTACCAAATGACTAGAGATAAGGAACTGGTCCAAAAATGATGAGCCTCTGGTAAAGGTCGGAGACAAGGAGGTAAGGTTAACTATGGATAGTTGTTAGTTACGTAGCCAATTCTTCAGTGTTTTGCCATTTCAAATGCTCCCACATTGGACTTTTAGCATTTAGGTCCCCCCAACAATAACACCATCGAATTGTAATTCTAAGGCTTCAATTTTATTTAGCTCCAACGTAAAGGCTAATGCTGAGCTATTCCCTGGAACGTAAATCGAACGAAGAAGTAAGTTCTTAGTTTGGCGTTCAATAGTTAATTTCACTGAAATGAACTTACTTGGGAAGATGGGGTTGCTATTGTTAAGGCAGACCTTATCATACCTGATATTCTTCCTAATAGCAATGCCAATGCCTTGATTAATGTTATTGGGTAGGAATGCGAAGGAGTCAAGAACAACTTTATGCTTTGCATGGAGGTGGGTCCCTTGAATGAAAGCAATCGAGCAATTATTAGCGCGAAGGATTTTTTGGAGTTCAATCCTCCTACTATGTTCCACAAGGGACGCTAGGTCATACACACATACATTATTTGTTGCTGATGTAGATTTGATTCATACGAGTAAGCTCAAGGTATTGGATCCTTTTTTCGTGGATGGAGAAGGAGTTGTTAATTTTTTTTAAGAATGAAATTATTTTTTGGAGTAGAGAATGCACTCCAAGTCCGAAAAGGTCTTTTGAAAGGTTGAAAAATTCGCCTATTATATCTTGGCCCGGAGGCACCTCAACAGATGGAACTTCAGGATTGTTTTTTGAAGAGGCTCGCATATGACACCGTCAATGGAGCGGGAAGCTTACTTTTGGAAGGCGAGGGATCTCTTGTCTTAATTGCGACTTTATTGTTCCTTGCCTCCTGATGGGCCTTCTTCCTATGCAGGGAGTAATTTTTGAACGCAATGCAGCCCCGGTAGTTAGCAGGGTGGTTGCTTTTACAGTCAACGCAAACCGCTTTAGAGCCATCGGATTTTACCACTGGACATCCACCCGGAGGGTGTTGTTTTTCACATTTAACGCATTTATATGCACCAGCGCAGTTTTTAGCGAGGTGACCGAAGGATTGGCAACGCCTGCATTGAATGGGGCCCTTATTACCCCTAGGTTTCTCCCAGGAGACCTGCATGTTAAATAAATACTTAATTTTAAGTATTTCAGAGGCACGCTTCCCAGGAAGAAGGCAAACAATGAAGAGATTGTAGCCAAGACCTTCGCGCTTTGAGCGCAAGGTGGAAAATTTACTGACTACATAGATCAATCCAGGAGTCATCTCATGGATCTTCTCCAAGATTTCACTCTCCAAATAATCAGAAGTTAGGCCCCTGAGTATATATTTGCGGTTCGGTCCTCTTTTAACGTGAATGAATACGCTTTGATTTCTGACAAATACCTTGCACGTGTTTCCGCGATTCTTTACCTAGAACTCAACATTTTTTTTCTCAGATCCATTACAAGTTGACGGATGTCAGCAAAACTTACTTTGATTAATGTAAGCTGTTGATGTTGTGTGCTGAGTATGCTTGTCTGCCGTCAGTTGAAGGAGCAGTGTTGCCAACTGTGGTTTAGTTATTACCGACTTTGTCGTTAATTGTTGGTTGATTTGGGGTTATCGATCTCCCGCCTGTTTTCTTGGCTGTTACTCGCACATCGTTGAATATGGCGGATCTGTTGTTACTGTTTCTTGATGTCCAGCGACTGGGAAGAGGCATTTCAGCTGGTTGTTGATCCATGCGCTCATGGTCTAGAGCCGGTGACGGACGTTTATTGTGACTTGGCAATGACACAGATTCCATTGTTATTCGATGAATAACTTTTCCAATCTAAGCAACTTTTGTGCCGTTTCCATTTTTTTTGGACTGTTGATTGAATTTCATTTCAGTGGGCTAGTGCCACTACTTGGTAGTTTATGCCTTGCTTTGGTCATCCGGCTCCATTAAGGTTTTAAGTTTATGTGTGCCAATGCACAGGCAAAGTCACAAAAAGGGTTAACACTTCACAACGTAAATTTCAATTTTTCTTAACTTAATAACTATGATATCATATTTCACTATCACTCAAATATACTGCAAGATGAAATTCAAATTCTAAATTCTAAGCCTATTCGTTTTTTTTTTTAAATATAAAATTATATTCAAACAATCTAGTACCCAGCGAACACTTGAAATACAACAGGGACTTTCAACGTTCAACTCTCGAATCCAGCCACTTAACGAGTAAATGTATAGCGTTCTCACCGGGTAAATTCTGAAAGCAAAATCAAAAACACAACAACGATACGTCAACGCCATTGTACGGTTTGCGTACCGTGTTGTGTTGCGGTTTTAGTAAAAGACCCTGTTTTTAAGTTGCATTATAAATGGTTAATGCCTTTATTACATGTTTTCTTTACATTTATATATTTAGCTTGACAATTGTTTACCATCTTTTTAAGGCTGAACATTATGAGAGGTTAGACATTTAGTAATTCACAATTGTAATTTTGTTTTAGTAAATATAATTTTCAATTATATTTTATATATTTTCTATTTTATATTAATTTGAATTTGAAAACCAAACATTCTCCCCCGCCGTTAACAGAATGTTTACCATTCATCATGTTTTATTGGCCGTCACTGTTTTGCTACTGCCATCTTGATGCTAACTTATGCACTCGTTGCACATGAAAATAAAACCATTATTAGAATATATTGAAAAAGAAACACATAAACATGATCACGATATTACAAAAACAATTAATGGGCAATGTGTAGTGTCATATATCTATGATTGTCCCTTTCACACTTATGATGATGTCCTTTATTTAGTTCATTCATAAAGTAAGTTTCCATCATCCAGGTGTGCCTGGTGTGAAGTGCGTGTTTTTGGTTTCGCGTATTTTTTTTTTTTTTTTTTTTTTTTTTTTTTTTTTTTTTTTTTTTTTTTTTTTTTTTTTTTTTTTTTTTTTTTTTTTTTTTTTTTTTTTTTTGACGAACATCGGTTGCTGTACTGCCGGTAAGTATTGTATTTAATTTGTTTATTAGATATACATTTATTTGGTTCTTTGTGTTTTTAGTTTCTAGAAATTTTATTCTACTTTTTTTTGTTCGGTTGTGTTTTTTTTTTGTTTTTCTTTGACCATTTTCTTTTGTTTCTCTTCTGGAAAGTTGGCCATTGCTAAGCCTTTTGTTCACTTTTGCCACTTTGTACAATAGGTAATTTTATTAGTACATACTATGATGATGAGTGTTATCTTGTACATTATTTGGTGAATTATTTTCTTATTTATAATGTTTTATGAGTGTTTTTTTATGTGCAAAATGTGTTAAAAATATTGTGTGTTGTATGGTGTTGGGCCTCCTACGAGGTTTATTCCGTTTTCCGTTTTCCGTTTTTTAAGGCATAATTTGTTTGTGGTGTGATTGCCTCTTCGAGCTCCTGGGCTGACTATACTCCCAGTACTGTCGAGGAGGAGCCGCTTGGCGATACAATCATTGTTCCAATAAACTCAGGGCGACTTCTAAGTCGATGATCGGTGATGTGCTGTGATAATGATGTTTCTGTGTTGATCTTCGATTGTAGCTTGTGAATTTGATCCATACTGTTGGTGTTGTTATTGTTGTATATAGTGTTGTTTAGTTACACCTTTGTTCGTGTCGTGTTGCTGTTAGTGTCGCAGGAACTTTTCTTCGTAATGTCGTTTGATATAGTTTGTAGTGGTAGTGTTTGTCTATTCGGTCTTGTCGTTGCGTGGTAGTCGACATATTTTTGTAATGGGACGTTTCAGTTCAGAGCTCTCGGTCTTTATTGTTGCCACTCTGACTAACCCGTCCGGCCCTGGGTGAAGTTTTGTGACCAAGGCTCCATTTCAATGGCGGTAAACGTTCGTCCTTGACAAGCACCAGATCTCCGAGCTTTAATTCATTTGGAACCTTCTTCATCCACTTTGGCCTTTGCTGAAGTTTGGCCAAATGGTCGCTGCTCCATGCTTTCCAAAATGCTTGGGTCAGAGTTTGGACTCTTTTCCACCGATCCAAGTGTGAAAGCTGGACTATTTTGTAGTCGGGCTGCGGCGGAGCGATGAATGGTTCTCCTATGAGAAAGTGTGCTGGTGTTAGCGGCTGGTAGTCATCGATGTTATCTGACAATTGACATAACGTTCTCGAGTTCAGACACGCTTCTACTTGAGTTAGAAGGGTGGAGAGCTCCTCGAATGTCAATGTTTGGTTGCCAACCACACGTTTGAGATGAAATTTAATTGATTTCACTCCCGCTTCCCAAAGTCCACCAAAATATAAAGAAGCGGGTGGAATAAAATTCCATTTGGTTCCCTCATTGGCCAGTAAATCTTTTATTTCCTCCCAACTGACTTGTGCTTCTCGTAGCTGCCTCTGAAGTTCGGTGTTTCCTCCCACGAAGTTTCTCCCACAATCGCTAAGAAGCTGCCGACAAAGACCTCTTCGTGCCACAAATCGTTGAAAAGCAGCTATAAATGACTGTGTGGTCATATCTCCTACCAATTCAACATGTATGGCTTTGGTCGCCATACAAACAAAGATAGCAAAATACCCTTTCAACACTTTTGCTTTGCGACCTTTTCACGTCTTCACATCTATGGGGCCGGCGTTTTGACATGCCGTCCTAACCGCGGGAAGATCGCCCATTAGTTGCTGCAACGGTTTCGCTCGGAAAAGATAGCATATCGTGCAATCGTGAATGCACCTTCTCACTGCATTTCAAATGTTAAAAATCCAAAATTTTTGTCGGACATACGGAATTAACTTCTGGTTACCGCCATGTAGTGTTTGAAGGTCTGCTTCGCTTATAATTAGCTTTACCAATCTGTGGTCCGATTTTAAAAGGATTGACTATTTCGTATTGTATTGGAGCCTGGAATTTGAAAGTCTTCCACCCACTTGAAGAATACCTTTATCATCTCGAAATGGGTTTAAAGTTTTGTACCCCTGTAGTGTTTTTTCGTCTTCATCGCCTGTGAACATTTCCCGTTGTATTGACTTGATCATACACAAGAGCGCCATTTCCAATTCTTGTGGTGTCAAGCAGCCTGTGTTTCGATTGGTGTTGTGTCGCATTCTTAAACAATAGGCTAGAATTCTTTTTGCTTTGTTTAGTGTTGAGTGCCTTTCCAAAATTTCGTTTAATAACGAAACACTTTGCATTTTCAGAGCATGAGATGCTACCTTTGCGCGAACTTCTTCTTGGGTTTCCAGGTACGATGGTTGAGAAAGAAAAGTGGCTTTCCAATGTTGCCGTAGAAATGTTGGACCGCTCCACCAAAACTTGTTTTGTACAATCACTGACGGACAAACTCCCCGAGATGCTATATCAGCTAGATTTAATCCTGATGGTACGTGTCTCCACTTCGCAAACTTTGTGAGCTTCTGTATCGTCGCTACTCGGTGACCAACAAATGTCTTCCATTTGGACGGTGCTGCGTTTATCCCAAACAAAGTGATGATCGAATCCGTCCATGCCCAGGTATTGACTTCATCTAGCTTGAGGGATCGTTTAACTTGACATAGCAAGTTTGCCAACAGCACAGCTCCGCACAGTTCCAGCCGAGGCAATGTGATGGTTTTTAACGGGACTACCTTCGTTTTAGAAACCAGCAAATATATGTGAATGTGTTGGTTTTGGTCAAGTACTCGAAGATAGACTGTTGCTGCGTATGCCTTCTCTGAGGCGTTGCTGAAATCATGTACTTCAACCATTTTTGACGTTAATCCAACGAGAAATCCGAACCTTCTCTATTGATGGGAGATCGTCACAAAATGTTTCCCATTCTCGCCTTAAATTTTGAGGAATTGGATTGTCCCAATCAATATTTTGACCCCATAATTGTTGCATCAAGATCTTGGCCTTAATAATGCACGGCGAAATCCAACCCATCGGATTATATATCTTGGCAATTGACGACAAAACAGATCTCTTTGCGACAGTTTCTTCAATGTTTCTCGCTACCTGAACGTATCGGATTTTGGAAACCATTTCACTCCCAGCGTCTTGAGGCTGCTTTTACCATCGCATGGAACTGAGAAATCCAAATCGCACTATTCTACTGGTATATATTTGAGTACATAAATCGTGTTGCTGGCATGTTTTCTTAGAGAGAAACCCCCAGCCGTCAAAAGTTGTCGAACTTCCTGCAGCCTTTCCTGTGCTTCTTCTACTGTATCTCCTCCACTAATAACATCATCGACGTATGTTCCTTCTTTGATGATCGACCTCCCGGACGGAAATCTAGTTGCCTCATCGTCCGCCAACTTCTGAAGAACACGGATTGCTAGATAAGGTGCCGATGCAGTGCCAAAAGTGATCGTTTCTAAACGATATGTCTTTTGTTCTTCTAACTTATTACTTCTCCAAACTATAAGCTGATAGTTTGCATCCGAAGTATCCACACGTCACAAACAGGTGTTTGCAGTTTTGGCCCTACGTGCAACATGTCATTCAACGAAGGACCGAATAGCGATTTTTGTGTGGCATCAAATACCACTCGTACCCTAGTCGTTGTGCTGGATGCCTTTATAACTGCTTGATGTATGAAAAAATGGTGAGGTGTTTTACGCACTTCCTCGTCCTCGATCAGAGTCATATGTCCTAATTGTAAGTACTCCTTTAAACATTTGGAATATTCACAAGTTTAGACGCCTTTCCAACGCTAGAAACCTTCTGACTGCTGTTTCTTTCAATGGGCCCATCTTGGGATGTTGAAAGCCTTTGAAAGGCAAACAGACTTTGTAGTGACCATTTGGTAAGCGAACAGTGTTTGTTTGGAAAAACTTTTCACAACTATTATTTACCTCGTTTTCTTCCTTTTCAACTGGCAGTTCTTCCACTTCCCAGAATTTACGAAGCGTTATATCAAGCTCCAGTTGGTTGGTAAATGTCCGGATAGACATTGAGGTTGTTTGGGGTACTGTACCCAATAATATCCATCCCAAATGGGTTGATTGAGCTATTGTTCCAATGGGGAATCCGCATCGCATCTCTACCAACACTATTTGGGCGTAAACATCACTTCCAAGAAGAACGTCCACTCTTCCTGGTTGCCTAAATGTTGGATCAGCCAATTTCAACCCTAGTAAGTGAGGCCATCTGTCGAAGTTAATTTTTTGGGCCGGCAGAAGGCCCGGCAGTGAAGTGAAAATTAAAGCTCGGCATCGTCCTGCAAAGCTGGAAGTCATCGAATAAATTTCAAGATCAACAACCTTATGAGATGTTCCACTGCAGGCCCTCCCCAACCCATTAACCTCGACGCGTTTCTGTTCCGTTTTTAAGCGAAGTTGTTGAATTGCTGATTCGGTTATAAACGATACTTCAGATCCGGAATCCACCAAGGCTCGTAAGGTAACGAAGCTACCATCCCTCGCTCGAGCTTTTATTAAAGCTGTCGCCAACAATACGGCTGAACTGCTATGTAAATGATAGCTATTTAGATGTGCCGACGTTGATGCTTGTTCGTGGTAAGGTTGGAACACCGGTGCCTGAGTATTTATACTAGACTTCTGGTATGAGTTTGCTGTGTTGTTTTGTGGTGTTGACTGCGATGAAGATTGACAACTGCTTCTATCATTTTGAGCTGCTTAGGAAACTGGTAAACGATCATGCAGCAAAGTGTTGTGTCTTCTTTTGCAGTAGTAGCAATTCTTGCTGCTTGGGCACTTTTGCTTAAAATGGCTGTATGCAAGACAGTTCTCTCATACCCTTACCTCATAAACAGCCTTTCGCCTCTTATCAATATTCATATTCAAGAATTTTTTAGACTGTCGCCTACATGAGACATGAGAAAGCCTACAGGTAAACTCTTTATTATTTTAGTAAAATATGCTTGCACATTGGTCTTATTTTTGCAGATCGATTTTCCTGTTGATTGCTCAACCGCCTCCAATGTCCTAAAACGGCATTGAAGAAAATCGAAGAACTGTTTTAAAGTTGGGAGTTCTTTTTCGTTGTCCAGCTTCTCTTCCCACATTTGTTGCACTAAATTACCCGCCTTTTGGATGATTATAAATATCAAAATTGTATCCCAACTCGTTACTGGAAGTTTGACAGTGCATGGATGATTTCCTGTGATGTATCTAGTAACTGTTTTATATTTTTAGATGTTTCGTTGTTGATAGCAGCTTGCCCAAATAATAGTTTGAGCTGTGTATTGACCATACCACTCAACCAAAATCTCCCATGCCCGCTGGTAGTTTCCACTATCGATTGGTAAGTGTTGTAGTAAGCGTTCAACTTCTCCTGTGAAGCTTGATTTTAAATAATGTAGTTTTTGTACATCTGCCAGCGACTTATTTTCATGAATTAAAGAGACGAATAAATTCCGAAATGGTCTCCAGCACACATAACCCCCTGCAAATGATGGTAACGTAATTTTTGGAAGACGAAACTCCAGTTGTCCTTTCTCCTTATATTCTTTATCTCGGGAAGACTCCAAACTTTTCGATGGATTCGCATCTATAACCAGCTTAATTTTACCCTGAGCCCCAAGGATTTTCGTCTTGTATTCAAGGTATGTACGAGTATCTAAAATTTTTTCATAAACTGCATTAAATTCATCTGCTTTCAGCCCCTCTTCTAAATTCCCCTGAGTTAAAATTTCTACCTGGTACTTCTGGGCTAGCTGTTTATGCTCCTCCAGTATATCTGAACGGTTTTTTGAATAATTTGGGTCCGCTAAACGCTCCTTATTGGACTTCTTATAATTTTCGAAATCTTGTTCGACTAGGTGTAGTACAAATTTTTATAACTTACTAGCCATTTTAAGAATACTTATGTATTTATATTACAGCCCAATATTAAAATGAATAAAAGCACAGGACACAGGTTAAAGACTCACCTGAGATTCGACTGGACTCTTATGGTGTTGCTGTCTGTTTAATGGGCTTGATGACCGGCTCTGGATTGTGTTTTCCGTTCTTGTCGATGCAGAAGTTGATGCAAGTGTTGATTTGACTTTTTTTTCGCTGATGTGGTGAGTAAAATCCTATGTGTACTTGTTTTGTGTGTTTAAATAAAACCAAATCCAAGAACTTTTAAACTTATGTTTTACTAAAATCAACTTTAACTTGTGTCCAAAACGGCTCTAGAAGAACCAAAATGTACGGTTTGCGTACCGTGTTGTGTTGCGGTTTTAGTAAAAGACACTGTTTTTAAATTGCGTTATAAATGGTTAATGTCTTTATTACATGTTTTCTTTACATTTATATATTTAGTTTGACAATTGTTTACCATCTTTTTAAGGCTGAACATTATGACAGGTTAGGCATTTAGTAAATCACAATTGTAATTTTGCAATTATATTTTATATATTTTATATTAATTTATAAATGAATTTGAATTTGAAAACCAAACTATCAGACAACAAGAAAGCAGAGTTTCAAGCAGATTTTACAAGAATGTATTCACAGATCAAATATTTACACATGCAGATCTCTATAAAAAAAAGCAGCATGCGAACCACTTTTTTAAAAGCTCTACAAAATCAGATTTACAATAAAAATCACAAACGTTTTAAAGGCTGTGTATGAAAATAGTACAGCATGCATCTAGGATGGGACCTACTTATCTGAGGAGCTTCAAACCACAATGGGTGTAAAACAATGGTGCATCCTTATCACATTACTGTTTATTTTATATATTAACGACGTAGTATTGTAGATGACATTAAAGGAGGAATATAGAAAAGCAGAAATAAAATCTCGGCACTGTTGTTTGCAGATAATGTGGCCCTACTCGCGGATACTATTGAAGGTATGCAGCTGATGATACAGATTGGAAAACTACTGCAAAACTTGGAATTTGTCCTTTAACCTACCAAAATCGATCATGATGATTCTCAGAGAAGGCGTGGCAAGTTCTCCCGAAGAGAAAAGTGGACGTAGCAGGGTTAGCAAATTGAAGTCGTGAGTGAATATAAATACGTTGGAGTTTTGATAGCTTCAAACTTTCGCATGAAGAAGCACTTAACATCCAAACTAGAAGAAGCAAAGCGAGCAGCTGGCTCAGTTTGGGGAAGTTACATAAGCAACAAAAGCATATCACACCGCGTAAAGCTATGCAACTGCATCTGCTATTATTCTTTACGGAGGTCAAGTACCCCAGTACTGTCCATTCGAAGAGATGGAAAATTTTATTCGCTATTACATAAGGAGAGCATTTAGACTGCCGAGTGGTTCGCGAATTCACATGTTCCACTTAGGGACAGGCATAGCTCCCATGTTCTTGAATTCTCTCAAGCTTCACATAGATTATGTGTTACTAGTTATGGCGATGAACGAGAACAGACTACCAAAAATAGTTTTATCCCAAATGCTATCAACCAGAGAAATCTGTGTACAAGAGTTGGAAAAACTAGCATCTGATTGTGATTATAATCTAGCAGTTAGTAGCTTGGGAAAGTTTAAGGCTCTGCTAGAGAAAACAGGTCATAGATAGTATACGAAACCTCCATTTGCGAGAAGAAACATATTTTCTAGCGTGCACATCAACCGACATGATGAGCCCAATCTTTAAAATAAGAGGGGAACTTCTACCACTTAAATATTTTCCGCACCACTCAGAACGTCCTATAGTGTGTAATATATGTATGCAATCGGAAAGAGCGAGAGGATGGTTACCACATCCTAGCAGTATGACGCAATCTTCAAGAATTTCGAGTAAATATTTTTTGGAGTACGTGCACTAGAGTTGGAAGAGGCGATAAGCATACTCAAGGGCGACAAAGGTTGGAGTTTACTCTATATTTATACGACCTAGGCTACAGAAACTGCATAATAAAGCAACGTTTTTAAAAGTAAACTCCCCATCCATGAACAATATGTATAAATATTTCCTTATACAATTCTATATGTCAATCTGGTAGACGGCCTTCAGCCAAACCAATTGTATCTATTTCTATCTTTTTTAATAAAATAAATAGTCTAAATAACTAAACTAAACTAACAAATGAACGAATAGCTCGGGACTCACATTATCATAACACTTCAAACCTGGCCGTGCTCTGAACCAGAGGCGCATTTCCACCTCGGCAAGCTCTTGTCGGTGGGAATCCTCCTCAAACTGCTGCTGTGGCGTATTTTCCAATTGTTGTCTCTCATCGAAAGAGTCACCTGAGGAAGATTTTGACGAGCCAGGAACATATAAACCTTCTTCGTCTATGGATGAAAAATCACCGTAGTATTCAGTGTCCGTTTCATTGTTCATAATTTTTTTATCCAATAGACATTTCGACATTGTGATTAAAATTGCAAATCTAAAAACAAACACGTATCTATTTGGAAAAAGCTTACTGAATATATTGACACATGAACTAGAAACCGTTGCACATTCCGCCTACATTGGTAATTTCGGCTGTGACCTCTGTCTGACATCATAAAGATCAAAAAAGAGTGAAATTAAAATGTTTACCAGTTGTATTCCTACACATACAAAATTGAAACTCAACTATTCTCGGTTCATGCACCTAGAACAGATTTTTCTCTTAAGTGTTCAAATAATCCCCTGAATGCGCGCTAATTTATCTCAGATATCTTGTTGAGTTGTGAGACAAGCACTTGAACCTGTTCACTTGATGAAATTGCTGTGGCGGATTAAAACGCTTCGTTGTTGATCAGTATTGACTGTATTAAACTGATATTTATTTGTTGGGCGAATCCCTCTTTTATACATTACAACTAAAAACAATATTGCTTACATCAACTAATAACGATATTGCTTACATCTAGAATCGTACAACTAATAACAATATTGATTACATCTAGAAATATCATTAATGACCTACATAATGAACATAATAAACACTTAATAGTATGACGCAACGAAATATGCTGACGAGGTTCGTTGTCGTTTGCTGTTCCTTATGCTCCGTTCGTTGCTCCGTGGTGTTGATTATGCATTTATGCCTTGGTAGTTCGTTCGTTGCCCTAGGCGGTGTGAAATATGCACTGTTTTGGGTTGGCCTGAACAACATGCTTATTAATAATATTGCAGTTTCAAAAGCACGTTTTAAGTCCAAAAATATGCAATTAACACTTCCCTTTTTTTTTTTTTTTTAAATAGTTCTTCCTTCCACGACATTACAGCAAGGTATTAATGGCAGTCTCATAGGTACGTATGAGTGACCTTTCCGGAAACCAGGTTGTTAACAACCCTGGAATATATAGTTCTAACGTTAGTACCTCTGCTGCTGATGCTGATGTCAAGTCATCATGCCAAACGAAAAACATAAAAGCCACGAATCCCAAAAAGGTCACCTTATGAACACATTTCTTTCTTTTTTTAAATAATTGTTTGGTTAAATTTCTTTAAAGCTAACGTAATCTTAACACTAAATGCTGTTGTCGCAAGTTCGTCAACATTTTATAAAATTTTTAAAGAAGATCACTATGCCAACATCAAAAGACCAGATGTCACCATCAGAGGAACATAATTGCCAAATGTGTACCTCGCCAGATGCTCATGACAACATGGTCCAATGTGACAAGTGCGATTAATGGTTCCATTATCAATGCGCACAAGTCGATAGTTTTGTGGCATACCAAGATTGGACATGCCAAAAATGTGCTTCACCAATTCCGGCGCCTGTTGTGGAACATGCGAGGCCACGATCTACGACGTCATCCAAGCCTTCGAAAACTTCAAGATCTTCATCAGCAAAACATCTCCAACTTCAACTGCAGAGAATAGAAGAAGAACGATCCTTGAATGAGAAGCGTGATCAGGAATACCTTGACAAGAAGTATTGTTTATTGAGTCAAGCAGAAGATACCTCCGAAAGCGATGACGAGGCCCATTCACTTAATTCACCAGTGACTCAAGGATCTTGATAATTTTTGTGTGTTAATAAAGTTATGGATGTCGTCAATAAATCTCCACAATAGTATGCCGGCCTGCGCAAACCAGACCAATTACTGGCTTCATTCAGAAACCTTGATTAAAAGTATTAAAATTAAGTATTGGGTCTATAACTTCATTCGTGCGGTTTGCTAAGAGATTTCGTAACTTGTATTATTCCATTATTATTATTCCATTGGAATATGCATTGGAAATCTACTGTCATTGTACGTCATTTTAGTATATGTCATTCATTTGAAGCGTAGACAACAATAATTTTTTTTCACTCAAATATGTCGAACTTTGTGCCTGAAAAAGTGTTTTTGCGGGAAGTTCTTCTTCATTACTTTAATATGAAGAAAACTACTACCGAAAGTCATCGTATTTTGGTGGAAGTTTATGGTGAACATGCGCTAGCTGAGCGAACGTGCCAAAAGTGGTTTGCACGATTTAAAAGTGGTGATTTTGGCTTGGAAGACGATGAACGTCATGGGCAGACAAAAAAGTTTGAAGATGTAGAACTGGAAGCATTACTCTATGAAGATTGTTGCCAAACACAAGAAGAGCTCGCAGAATCTTTGGATATATTCAAAAGCAAGGAAATTGGGTTCCACATGAACTCAAGCCGAGAGACGTCGAAAGGCGGTTTTGCATGTCCGAAATGCTGCTGGAACGCCACAAAAGGCCCCACGTTGCTATTCCGGTTAAGAACTATTTGGAAAACAGTGGATGAGAAGTCTTACCTAGACCTTGCCCCTTTGACTACCATTTGTTCCGGTCGATGCAGAACGCCCTCACTGAAATACGGTTCACATCAGAGCAGAATATCAAAAATTGGCTTGATTCATTCTTGGCTGCCAAGCCGGCGCAGTTCTTTTAGGATAGGATCCACAAATTGCCAGAAAGATGGGAAAAAGTCAGATGGGCAATACTTTGAATAACACTATTGTACATGTTTTTCTTAAATAAACGTTCGAATTTTGAAAAAAAAACCTCACGAATATATTTATATACCCAATATTATATTTAACCAAATTGATGACCTATAAAGCGGATTTAGATAATTAATACTAATATCTAATATCTGTACTGAACTATTTGCTCGAAAATGAGTTTTATTAACTAAAAATTAATTATTCTATTCGATTTAATTGTTAAAACCACTTCAGAATATTTTTTTTGTCTAATTTACAATTTATCTATCTCATTCTTTTCAATTTGTTAGCGTTACATAATTTGCCCTACATTTTCCTACAAATTGTCTATATAATTCTTTTGCTATTGTACATCATGTTTTGTCAAAAATATATTCTCTTCGATTGGATTACAGACACGCAGAAGGTATCAAATCCTTTATTGTACACAGCTCATTCGTTATCATACATAGTTTTCTGGTCCTAGTTCGAGCCAGATTTTTCCCATTATTTTCATTTTCGCAGCTTTCAGAGTTGGATCATCTCTGAGTTTGATTTATCGCAATTATCGCGTTGTCCATATTATTTTGCACATGCATTAAATCTATGAGACCAATTCGATGTCAGATAGTGTTTTAATTTAACGTAAACTAAATCTAAAAATTGGTAGTGATCTTTGTTATATATAGCATCTTCTACATATAAAATAATATGTCTGAGGCAGGTTCTCTACAAGCGCTTCGTCACACACAGGGGCATATCAAAGATCCATTGACTAAGTTAGCTACGTTTACCGAATCAATAAATGATACAGTTTCGATAGTTGATCTTGAGGTGCGATTGCAAAAGGCGGATGATTTGTGGAAGGATTTTAACGCTTCGCAAAAGTTAATTATGAATTCGTCGGAAAAGAGGACTTTGGCGATCCATAGGCCTAATTCGTTTAGTTTGATCGAGATTTTGGAAGTGCCTTTAATGAATTCATCTAAAGAAAGGAAGGTTGAGCAGATCTCTAGTCCAGGCTCAGGAGTAGGCTTTAACCCTCCTGTTAGTGCAATACGCTCTAGTCTTTGAACTTATGTGAGTATTTTGAGATAACTAGTCTTTTCCACGGCTTTCCACCAAACCAGCGCAGGAAAGGTAAGAATGAGTCTAACTATGAACATGTGCATTCAATGTATTATAAATGGTCTTGGTCATATGTTGTGTAGAGTTCATAATTTTTAAGAAACCTCCTTTTCAGCAATTTTAAACTTGAAATAGCCCCAACTTCTATGAATATAATCGATTTGGGATCCACTTCTTCGATGGTCTAAAACAATTTCCAAATCGCGTCGATATCTTAGGTCACTTGGTGTGATACGATATTGGGTTCATCATTCGATGGTAGGTTCCCAGCCAGAACCTAACTGAAAATTGTTTCCTGTTTCCTATAGGATGACTTCTGTTACTATGTCCCCAACGTTTACCAAAGATGCTTTGGCATGTTTAGAATATTCGGTTATAACGACGTCGTTACACTGCAGCAGCAGTACAGACTATGTCCTCTAAATTTGAATCATTTGAGGTTTAAATGTTGTCATCAACGGTTATGTATTCCTCCCATGCTATTTCTGAAGCAACAACGTTAGATTTGTTCATTAGCGCAATCCAGTCAGACAGGAGCAATTCATCCTCGTCATCAAATTTATCTTCGTTTTGAGAGTTGTTCAAAGTCTGCAGGCCAGTAGGCTTAAAAGAGTTAGCAATTGTCCTGTGACTGACGTGTTCGCAATCTGTAGCCGCCAGTATCTAGTAGGACAATGGTATTTTCCTTATTAGTTTCTATGTTCCGAATTATTTTGAGCACAAGGTATACGGTAAATCCAACTTTCAGTACATCTAAAATCCTTTCCGGGAAGTCATCCAATTTCATTTGCTTTCATTTGCAGTAATGACCCTGTTGGTACATTATTGTTTCTCTGATTGTTAAACTATCTCAGAAGTGATTCTTCAATCTTAGAGTTTTTTGAAGAACGAATCTTTTTACTTTTATTGACTTCGATTCAAAACCTTTCTGAACAGCTTCTTTGCTTTTCCACTGATTGTTGAATGCGAAACATTAAATTCTTTTGACAGATTTGAGGTAGATTCCCCTGACTCAAGTTTCTAAATTATGGCAGACTTTTCTTATATTGTGAACGGTTTTCGGTTTTTTACTGAAATTTAAAAAAAAATAAATCGTTTTCTTATATTCTGTAAACGTAGTAATTCGAAACTGTTACTGCATCAAAAATAAACTGCAGATGCATTTAAGCATAATTGTATCCCGTCTATTGACGCTCAACACAAAAATAAGGCGAAAGTAGACGAAAATACTTCCGTTTTATTTTCGGTGGTTTCCGAATATCATGCCAAAAAACCGCCACGAAAAGAGCTTTTTTATTAGCCTTGTTGTAGCACCGTCGAAACAGGAACAGAAGGGAAATAAAATCTTAGATTCACGATTGTGAAATGAACAAATAGATTTTATTTGCTGAAAACAAACTTCCGTTATGTACATTTTCTTGAACAAATGATTATTAAAGAACTTACATCCCTAACACCTTGTAATTCAAAGAAATGTGCGGCGACTACAACTGCAAAAATAACCCACAAATGGTAGCTAGCTGGGCGTGATAAAATTAATGAATATAATACTAATTCAAATTTCAAAATACTAACCTGAGAAAGTTCGAAATTTAAAACCGAAGACCAACCCGGGTGACGACGTGAACAAAAGAACTGTCACACACCGTGGTGGAAAGCGAAATTGAACGGGATAAAAGAAAAGAGACCAAGCTATATTGCCCGATGGAAGAAGAGCAGAAGTAGTCGACGGACACCAAGGGTAAGGTTACAATTATATTTTCAGATTAATTCAAATTTATCGGCTCGATGACATCCCGGAGCCCGTCTGAGACTAGTTTGCAAACTAAGTTGAAGACAAGTCAAGCACAGCGAGCCGACCAACCGACCTTTTCATCTTGATACTTCCTTCAGATATCTTGACATCAGCTGTCCTTACCACACCATCAGGACCTGGATAAACTTTATAAACTCGCCCCAACTGCCAAGCACTTCGAAGCTTATTAGGGTCTATGTACACGACCACGCCTCCAACCTCCACTGGCTTTGTCGATTTATGCCACTTTGTTCTCTTTGAGATCACAGGGAGATATTCAGCATACCAACGTTTGATGAACTGTTGGCTCATATTTTGTGCTCGCCGACTGTACAGCTTGTTGAATGCATCGTTTTCACCAAATACTCCTGGAGCAGACACATCTCGCGCATCTTCGCCAAAAAGCATTGCGTTGGGGGTAAGTGGTTTCGGATCTTCAGCACCTACAGGGATGTGCGTCAGTGGGCGCATATTTAGCTGGCCTTGAGCCTCTGAAAGGGCATTACGAAGGACATCTTCCCGAGGAATAACTCCTCACAGGATGAAATCAACACTGCGTTTAATGGATTGTATTAGCCGTTTTCAGGCACCGCCCATCCACGGGGAATAAGCTGGTATAAATCTCCAAAGGATATCTTCGTATCTTGACGCATAATCACCAAGAGCCGCCTGCATCTCTTTCACATCTTTCTCTATCTGGCTCTTCGCACTGACAAAATTCAGGCCACTGTCGCTATAAATATAACGAGTAACAACTCGATTTACGACGAAACGACGAATAACCATAGTGCATTGATTCATACTTAGATAATTTAGAAGTTCTATTTGCACGGCTCTAAAGGTTAGGCAGGTAAAAATCATACCGTAGTGCTTAACGGTTCCTCTCCCATACTGGACTAACACGGGGCCGAAGCAATCTACACCTACGTGAGTAAATGGCTTTTGATCGAAAGCTACGAGTAACCTTGCCTCAGGAAATTGTCCCATTAAAGGCATCACTGGCTTAGCTTTTAAAAGTTTGCATTTATTGCACCTTCAAATGACTCTTGCCGAAGCGATTCTGATGCATATGATCCAAGCTCGTTCTCTAATCGCAGAAATAGTTGAAGCCGTTCCAGCATGCAAGTTCCTCTCGTGAAAATGGCTGATGAACAAATCAACCAAAGGATGGCTTTTAGGCAAGATTGCTGGGTTGCGCGACGCGTATGACACGAATGCTTTCTGCCCACGTGATCTCATCGTGGTTGTTCCTTCTTCGTCCAGAAATGGTGAAAAGTTTGAAATCTTGCTCGAAGCATTAATTGGTTTTTTTGTTGAAAGCGCTGCTAGGTCTTCCGGAAAGGCATCTGCTTGAATTTTTCTAAATAGCCAGTTCTCGGCTCTGGCATACTCAGCTGGAGTAATAAAGGGAAACTTCTCAAAGGTTTTCTTTTTCAAAAGAAGAAGACCATCTTGCTCGAAACCTTGGCTTAATCTCTTCATAAACGCTGAAGACTGTTGAAAACTGCTTACTGTGCAAGCAAATCCTTAGTTGTTCAGGAGGTTCGGCGATCCTTGTTATGGTTAGAGCTATACTTGATGTCACAGGCCACGCGTCAAAGGGTGTTGTAAGAAATGTGGGACCCTGGAACTATCTTGACTCTGTATTTCCAACCGAGAAATCTTTCCATTTTGTCGCGTCGTCTGCGACGTTGTCTTTAGATCTAACGTGAAACTATTGAGAAGGACTAGAAGAGTCTAATATCTCGCCAACTCGAACTCCCACGAAGGATGGAAATTTAAAGTATGTAGAAAATCCACGACAACACAGTCCTTGAATCTGACAGGTAAAGACGTCGGTGAATGTTGATAGAGTGGGTACTCTTGATCGTCTCGCCTAATCTCACACCAAGTACAGCAGCCTGCAACTCCAGCCTTGGAACAGACAACATTTTTATTGGAGCTACCTTCGCTTTGGCCATCACCAACACCACATCGATCTTATTCTTCAGCGCAAAACGCAGATATTCCACTGCAGCGAAAGCTTGCTCAGAAGCGTCAACAAATATGATGAGACTCACCTCTCCAAAGTCCGGATTCCACGAAAGGTAGCGCCGGGGAATCTCAAGCCTTTCAATATTTCGAAGCTCTCGAATAAAACTTAGCCAGGCATTCTTAATAGGGTCTGAAACTGCTGCATCCCATTCGAATCCTGCTCGCCTAACATCTTGGAGGATAATACGGCCACGAATGATGAAGAAAGCTATTAGTCCCAGCGGGTCGAAAATCTTAATGATAATCTTAAGCATATGTCTCTTCGTAACTGCAGCATCCGTAATTAACATCTTGTCCAAACTTTCATTTCTTGCTAGCTTAAAAGTGAAAAAGGCAGCCAGAACATACCTAGGATCTTGCTTACTACAGCTTCGCTGCTATTCGGATCTATGCTAGCCAGCGTCTTGTTGACATTATCCTCGGACATACTTTGAAGGAGCTCCCTACTATTTGACTGGACCCCGACTAGATCGAAGTTCATGGACTTGCAAATCCTAATAGCGTCATTGGTTACTGAAATCGTTTTGTCACACGAGTCATGGCTATTGAAGTAATCGTCTACATAGGTACGCTGAGTCAAGCCATCCACCGACTCCGGACACTCCACTCGGACTCTTTCCGCATGAACATTTTTAACGAATTGAGCACAGGTGGGAGAGCACCTTGGACCAAACATCATGACTTCCATGATATAAACGGTTGGCTCCTTACTGCAATCACCGTCCCTCCAAAGAATTCTCTGGCATTGTTGATCCTCTTCGTTGATGCGAATACGGTGAAACATTTCCTTGACATCCGCATTTACAGCAATCTCACGCTCTCGGAACTTAAAAATACCTGCGTGCAGTGGAACCAAATTTTCTGGGCCCTTTAGAAGAAAGGTGTTAAGCGATACTCCCTTAACTTTGGCTGCGACATCAGCAACATCTCTTGGCTTTGGCTTTAGCTTGTTTGGGTTTTCCACGACGAAGGTTGATGCATGCCAAACTCGAGGCCACAACCTCTCTAGATCCTCTGCAGATGCAATCCTAGCATATCCCTTTAACACGAGCTCCTTCATATCCTGTAAGTGGGGCTTATTTTTCAAAGACCTCTCTAGCCCTTTGAACCTGCTTAGTGCCATTGGGTAGCTATCTGGGAGAGATACTCGATCGCTTTTCCAAAGTAAACCGATCTCGTACTGGTTGTCGACTCTTCTTAAAGTTCGCTGCAGAACATCAATGGCCCGACATTCCTCCTTCCCAACTAAAACATTCCTGGGCACTTTGACTCCAAAGTCTTCTGTTGAAAAGTGGTGCTTTACAAGTTCATGGAGATCTTCTTCAAATTTAATGGCATCGTGGAAAAGGAAATGCATCGATGGTTTAGCTAATTGACTGAGACTTCTGACGTAGTACGCGGAGGGCACCCTTCCATAAACTATCCATCCCAGGAGCGTTTTGATAGCACACGGCTCCTCGTCTCCTCCATGTCGATGACCATGCCCCCACAAAAATTTCGCTTGATCGAGACCGCCAGGATTTTTGGCTTAGTATCTACCAAATCTGATAGGGGAAGACCTCTCAAATGCGTTTCAGCTCGGCCACATTAACCGTTTGTTTGGGGAGATTATTTACTGTATAGACATTTTTCAGGTGATAACGCTTTCTATTGTGGGTACCCGAAATTTCCAAAGAAGAACATATGGAATCTTCATGTCTGGAGACACCTTTAGTCTACTGCAAAACTAAATCTTCAGGTCTCCCTTCTAGCCCGAGTTCATCGAAAAGATCCCTCTCTAACATAGGTAAGGATGAGCCGTCATCCAAAAGCGCATAGGTATCAATAAAGATGTCGTTATTACCATAAATTCGAATTGGAGCTATCTTAAAAGAGGACGTGAGAATTGGTGCCCACATGTGACGAGTGAACATGCTGTGCTGATACGAATGGCTTGGAATCACAGTTTAAATTGGCAGTCTTAACTATAGAAGACTGATGCAAGAGAGGATGATGACGACCTGAGCAGCTCAAAATACCACAAGTTGAATTTTGACGACATGTCTTCCAATTATGCTTTGAGGATTTGAGACAAGAAAAACAGATTTTTTTGTCTTTAACAAAAAATAGCCTTTGATCTGGCGTCAGATCGTTGAACTCTGTACACTGATGAAGTTGATGATTCCGACTACAATGTACGCAGGTATCTGAAGAATTGATCGGTCGGATAGGATTATGTGTTAGCACGCGACCAGAAGCTTTCGACAACCGGAATGTTTTATTAGAAACTGAGTGAGCATTAATTTTTAGAAGCTCCGGAGGGAGGTCTACAACTTTCTCTGTCACAAATTTAGCTAAGTCGACTAAGTTGGAGCGAGGGTTCCGCGATTTACGAACTGCCCAATGTTGATACAATCCGGCACCTAATTTTCCAACCAGACATGTCAGCACATACGGTCGCTAACCAGATGATAAGCTTCTCCGCATAACGCTTTTCGCAACCGAGACACATTTTCCTTGCTGTTGTATCGTCCTTCGAGTGTCGTGGATCTGAAAACTTCCTCAAAATATAGCCATTCTCTTTTTTCAGCGACCGCAAATGATGGCAGCATTTGCACGTTGCTTCGATTTAAAATTGTAAGTAAATTTTCCATATCGGCATCGCGAAACGAAGAATCCATCTGAGTAGCACAAGTTAGTTGAGGAATAGGCTTTGGTGTTGATTGTCTTTGCAGGTCTGACTTGTTCAGTATGGAATGATGGTTCTGCTGGATCTTCTTGAACATTTTGAATCTCGCAGTGTCGGCAAGTCTTTGGTTTTGCATAAACGGTGTATCTAAAACCGGCTTCTCCGGAACTTTTGACGCTTTGGCTAACTCCAACCTCAGCTCGGCCATCTCCTTGCGAAGGGCTATCAGCTCGTTGTTTTTTTGCACCACTGACGCTTGTGCTGTAGAAGCAGCTTCCATAAGAAGATCCACCGAAATACCCTCTCCTAAATTCAACGAAGTGTGCGGAACATCATCTTCCAAAACTGACTCTTTTTCCGCTTCATCTTCTCGAAGAACGCAATCTGATTTCTCGCAGAACCAGGGGGTGATGGTATCAAACTTGGCTGGATCGAATTTGGCGCAACTGTAGTGCCACCAACGCTTACACTGATCACACGCCACCATCTCATCGTCGTCTGCTTTATGGCATTGCTCAGCGCGGCAATTATGTTCCATCGCAATTAAAAAAAATAACGGAAAAAGAATGACTTACAGTTTGAAATCACGTTACGAAGTTAACCTCCAAACGCAGCACACAGGAACTGGCTGATGAACAAGAGAGCACTCCGCAATATGAACAGGATCAAATAAAATTGTGTTGTAGCACCGTCGAATCAGGAACAGAAGGGAAATAAAATCTTAGATTCACGATTGTGAAATGAACAAATAGATTTTATTTGCTGAAAACAAACTTCCGTTATGTACATTTTCTTGAACAAATGATTATTAAAGAACTTACATTCCTAACACCTTGTAATTCAAAGAAATGTGCGGCGACTACAACCGCAAAAATAACCCACAAATGGTAGCTAGCTGGGCGTGATAAAATTAATGAATACAATACTAATTCAAATTTCAAAATACTAACCTGAGAAAGTTCGAAATTTAAAACCGAAGACCAACCCGGGTGACGACGTGAACAAAAGAACTGTCACACACCTTGGTGGAAAGCGAAATTGAACGGGATAAAAGTAAAGAGACCAAGCTATATTGCCCGATGGAAGAAGAGCAGAAGTAGTCGACGCATACCAAGGGTAAGGTTACAATTATATTTTCAGATTAATTCAAATGGTGTAAAACAAATCAAATGTTAAATCTTAAACTTATCGGCTCGATGACAAGGATGTATTTAGCTTCGGGTGAAAGTTGTATCCTAACATCGTTGATTCTAGGAAAATTAAATTTTTCTAGCTTTCTTTTTCTTGTGAACAACACTAGTTCAGTTTTTGAAGGGTTTATACCTAAACGGTTTTGTGTTGCCAATTCTGCGGGTGTGTTCAAGGCCGACCAGAATGACTATGTCATCAGCGTAAGTTACCGCCTTAACACCCTTTTATTCGAAAATTATGATCAGGTAGACTTCTCACATAGGGATATTAAGCTCCTCCATTAAAGAGGCAAAAGCACGGAAGCGGCCCTGCATGAACTGAAAAACGTAACTTGGAAATTGTCAAGCTCAGTCCGACAATAACGAATCTGATAAAGTTTATGCTCGATATATTTTACAACACACGAGGAAGAATAATTTTACCCCTTGTCAACGAAATTCTGCAGAAACAAAGACGGGAGGGAGTTAAGGGCTAAATTAGACAAATTGCCTCATAGATTGGACAGCTCTAACAACTATAGTGTAAAATACCCAGGTGCCGTACAAGGGGGGCGTTGTGTTTAAGATCGTGTAAATAAGGCACTGATCGCCTCCTGCTGTATCATATTCAAGAGAAGGTGTGAATTAAAATACTTTTGTCAGATCCATCTTTACTTACTGTAGCTTATTATGGTGGCATCCATAAATAAAACTAACAGGCAACATGACAAAGGGCATAGAGTTGCATGGATCGGTACATTCTGTGTTGCATTCAAAATTGAACGAATATTTAAGGAGTTTTATTTTAATAGCTTTAACACGTTGATGTGGTGGCACTCTCCAACCGGTTCAATATAAGCTGCCGATGAAAATGATTGAAAAACAAAACCCACACAGTACGCATAGTTAATGAGTTTCTTGGTTTTTCCATCAAGCCTTCTCACTATATTAAGTTCCAAAAATTGCTTTGTACGAGTCCAGAGACCCATCCAAATAAAATTAAATATAAAATAATAAATAAGAATATATATAAGTATATTAGCGGCATAAAAACAAATGAATCCCAAAACGAATAAATTTCTTTGAATTTTTCTTATTACGTACGAGTATATGTGTATATAACTGATGTTGCTTATATACGTATAAATATGTAGGTATGCATACGACATTTTCGGAAATGCCTATATACTTCGATCAAATAAAAATAGAAAAATACCATTTTTATTGCGTATTGAGTTGCAAAACTATTGCCCAAGGAAAAAAATATGTGTACGTATGTAAGATAAAAGTCATTATCAGCACGTGCTCTCGAAAAGAGTGATATATTATTTCCCTTACATGTCCCCTTCAATGATGCTTTGTCAAACTTTTTGTACAACTACATTGTTTCTTACATGTATAAATATAAGTAAGTGGACTATAACTTTCACCAGAATGTTACCAAAATAAAATTTAATTCAGTGCCGATAAAGCGCTGGGACAAAAGATAGCCTTTGTCCTTATATGAAAAATATATTGTATCCACATACGAGAACACACCTCGTATGTACTTGTATACAGTTATATTCAGTTTAGGCACTGAATTTTAATATCAATTTCATTATCACATATGTGTATCTGTATGAAGGAACAATGTTCAGAAGTTTTATCAAAATGTCAAGAGATGCTTCCATATGACCAATATTAAGTGATGATAGCGTTATGCAAGCTAAAGTCCAACAAGGCAGTTGGACTAGGCGACCAACACGGCGATCTATTTAAAGCAGCTGGAGATGACTTGGTAGATAGCGTGCACCAATTTATTTCCATGATTAGGTCGGCAAAAAGTATTCCTGAAGAATGAAAACTTAGTACCGTTCACTCTATCCACAAGAAAAGAGACGTCTTAAGCCACTTATCAACAATTTGAACGCCCCTATCAGTGCAGTTTTAAGACCGGTAGGTACGCCAAATATTCACAATACGGTGGATCCTGAAAAAGTTCCAATCAGTTTAAATCGAGGTTATCTCGTTATCGATTTAAAGGCCGCGTGTGGCAGCAGATTGCGCAGAATGACGATTGAGAACGGTTGCTGCTCCCGTAAAGGCCGGAAACTGTTATTGCGGTAATTTTTTCCGCAACAAGTTTGGCTCCCTTTTCCTCGTAAGTCCCTTCGGTCTCTCTTTTCATTGAGTGGGAACACCGAGCTCTGGCGGAGGTGGAGGAGTGTCATGGTCTATCAGCCAGTGGCCCACCAACCCCAGACCTCAGAAAATAACCCACATAGGTTTCATGGGCGGTTCGCCCCGCAGAGGAGAACAAGGAGTTCGGTCGGTGAAGCCCTAAGGACAGTAGGGAGACTCACGACTAACCAGGAATTCAAGCTGTGATAGATAGACGGAAGACTCGCAACGGGCTGCATCATATAGGACATCTGAAAGCCGCTGACGGGTGGGGACGGACGGTCGTTCAATCCAGACACCCCAACACGATGAGGACGGTTGGGGGAAGTCGATCCCTGGAACTAACACCAGAACGAAAGCCAATAACATGAGGCTAAAATAACACCTCATCCTGCAACCGATGTGGGCACGAGCACCGGCATCACATCTTTGCAATGGATGTGGATCCACCGAGCCAATTGTTCGATGAAGGGATGATGACCCCTTTATAAGCCAGCACCCCACCGATGGAGCACCGAAGGAGCAGCAGAGGCGTGTCAGCGGACGGCCAAGTAATAAGACAGCATCCACCGATGGAACAGACAAACATACAAACAACATAAACATGCAGGCAAGGAAACACACAAACAAAAACAATCGACAATATCAAACATCCAGCAACCAACACACAACAACAAACACACAACTACAAACAGCACCAACCAACAACAGCCAATAAACACACAACAACAAACAACAACAAATAACTATAAAAAACAAATTTCAAATCAAGAAACCGGCCGTGGCCCGAGGACAGAAAGGCCAATACACAAAAGAATGAAAATAAATAAATAATTGTAAGGAGTGACACTCTATTGGTCAGTCCCCATTCCCCCCAAATCTGATCCGGCGATCCAAAGGATAGCTGGATCGAGATACAATCCCTTTTGAATTCTATCAACACTCTTTTCCTTTCGTCCCAATACTCCAGATAGAAATGTCTATCGAATTTCCTTTCTCCTGGGCGGTAGTTTTGGTTTGCAATAAATTTTATTAGTGTAATTCGTTGGGGAAAAATCACTGTCAGCAGAAGAAAAAGAAACATTTCTTGTCGCAATTTATTTGTAGAATCCAATGGTAGGGGAATACGCGTACTTAGGATCCACAGTTTCCATAAACTCTCTTAATGGAGTTCCCAGTCACTACTGGAAGTGGGGGCGATCTCCGAGACTGAGGAGTTTAGTGTGAATGTGGAAAATATTGGTAAGAATGAGAGGCCTAGTTGGACATGAGTGCACACACTAGCAAACCTTGCTAGTGTTGTAGCTAGTAACCCAGTTGTTGGGTCCGCTAGAGCCAAATGAATGTGTGAGGGAGCGTGTGTGCGAATGTGTGTGTTAATCTGGCGGGACCTGTGGAGCTCACTTTGGTGACGACCATCAACTTTTTATTGCGAAAGTAAGTTTTTTTCTTTTTAGTTTCGGTTTTGAAAATTGCGAAAGGCAATTCTTTTTCTTTTTCAAGAAAGTAGAGCAGATTTTCTTTTAAAAGGGTACATCACCGCTAGGAACAAAAGATAAGTATAGTGTGGTGTAGTGGTAGTAGAGTACAAAAAAAAGAAACTACAAAGTAGAAATTTGTTTTTTTTTTATTGTGAACTTAATACTCCGGTGGGGCGCGCGTGCGTTAAAATTCCCGAGAATAGACGGGACAAGCGACCCGTTAAATAGCGTTTTTTTCCTTTTCGGGACTGTGAAAATGGTGGGTCACTCTATCGACGAGTGTACCGCTAAAGCAACAGAAATAAATCGTCGAGCTCCAACGGAGCTTTCATAACGTAGTGGAAAATCTAGTTTTTTATTTATCGCTTTTTTTTATCGTTAAATTTTTTTTCACGGGCAAGATTTCCCTTTTTTTTCGTAATTTTCGTTTACCCAGGCTTAGCTGCCATTAAAGAGCTACCTGGAAGTACCCACAGCTGGGATAACGGGATCCCAGAGAAATTATTGTCTGATTCGGGACATCGCTGTATCGGTGACGGGAATCTGGCATAACAATTGTAGCCCAACGTGGGGCTTTTTTTTTCATTTCATTTGCCGGCAGCTTCTCTTTTTAATTGTTTTTTTTATCCGTGTTTTGGGGAGGGGAAGTGTAACAAATATCAAGATTAAGGAACCAGGAAAGGAAAGAAAAAGAACAAGCGCCCGTTGACAATAGTACTAGCTAGACATAGGATTCTTATACCTGGGCAAGTACCAGGTTCCCAAGTAGGTGGCTTTTTATTTTTCATTCTCTTTGAGTGCTGTTGTTTTGATCGATCCACACTATTCAAGTTATATTATTTTGGTACTTTTGATACAAGCTCATACATATTAAAATATACTTTTAAATAAAAATACAATACATACATACATACATTTATATTTATTTTCGGGACATTTTTTATTATTATATATTTATATAGATAAATATATAAAAATATACATACGCATATATTATACATATATACATTCATATATGTATACCACCTCAAAAAGTTCCTGGAATTTATTCAGAAAATTAGAAATACAAGTTTATTCATCTAAATCTATATTGTC
Organism: Volucella zonaria; assembly: GCA_963966105.1. Classification (NCBI taxonomy): domain Eukaryota; kingdom Metazoa; phylum Arthropoda; class Insecta; order Diptera; family Syrphidae; genus Volucella; species Volucella zonaria. The sequence continues at coordinate 34,281,977 of OZ014533.1, read as the reverse complement.
CCCTTCAAAGTAATCCCCATCGACTGCAACACACTTATGCCAGCGCTTGATACAATCCTCGAACCATTTTTTGTATTCGGTTTTCGGTATGTCCATCAGTGCTTCCTGCGATTTATCCATTACTTCCTCTCGGCTGCTGAAACGCGTTCCCCGTAGTGCTTTTTTTAACTCGATTGAACAGAAAGAAGTCACAGGGAGCCAAATCAGGTGAATTCGGTGGCTGTTGGATGGTATTTGTTGTATTTTTCGTCAAAAAATTACGAATAATGATGACACTGTGCGAGGGTGCGTTATCATGATGCAAAATCCACGAGTTTTCTGCCCACAATTCTGGTCTCTTTCGGTGAATTGCTTCACGCAAACGTCTCATAACGCCCAAATAATACTCTTTGTTTACTGTCTGGCCTTCTGGCAAAAGTTCATGATGCACTACACCGTTGTAATCCATGAAAACCGTGAGCATTGCCTTCTTTTTTGACTGAAAACGAAATGTTTTTTTTTGGTCTCGGCTCATTTGGTGAACGCCATTCACTTGCCTGATGTCTGGATTGCGTATCGTACTCATAAACGGATGTCTCGTCTCCAGTAATGATCGTTTTTATGAATGTGGGATCGGATTCAGCCTCGCAAATCATCTCTTTTAGGACGTCAACACGGTCTCTTTTTTGCATGAAATTGAGGTCTTTTGGCACCAACTTTGCTGCTACACGACGGAAACCCAAATCATTAACCAAAATGTCTTGGACGGATCCATATGCAATGTTCAAGTCCTCCGCTATATCTTTGATGGTGAATTTGCGGTTATTGACCAACATTTCTTTTACTTCATCAATGTTTTGTCGGTTTTCGATGTCGATGGTCTGCCACTGCGTTCATCATCTTCGATTGACTCACGACCACTTTTGAACCGCTCGTGCCACTGGTAAACGACCGTTTTCTTTAGAGAATCGTTGCCGAAACACTTTTCCAACATTTCCAACTTTCGCGCACCATTACTCGTAAATCCGTTTTTTACGCAAAATTTAATACAAGTTCGTTGTTGCAAATTTAAATCCATTTCTAAAATTGTAGAAAATCGCCAACACACACAGAGATAGATGTACTCTTGGCTATGTAACTTTTGCAAATGTCAAGTATGATGCTAAGATTTAGAGGGAATGTTAACAACAGATTTACTAACTTAACAAAAAAAAACAGAACTCAAATCGGAATAATGGGAGCGCCACACGGTGGTTATTCCGGGAACTTTTTGATGGTGGTATAGTGTCCGCTGTTCAGCCTCAAGTCACGAAGTTCCAGCCTGGCGAAATCTCACATCGAGGAACGAAGCATAACCCAGTTCAGCAATACATATCCAGATAGAAGCAATCCAACAGTATCGCAAAACACAAGTTAGTACATTACCTTACTATTGGTTGTACTGTTGTATGAAATCGCACAAATCTAGTCTGAAAATAAAATAAAATATAAATCACGAAATGTCATTTCGGAATTTACAAATTGGGTTACTTACGCGTTTCAAAAAAGATTACGACAATTTTCAAAAGGCTGATAGTGGTAGGTTAAAAAGGGAAAATTATCTTCAAACTAGGCTGACCATGATAGAAAATTCCTTAAAGCAAGCATGTCAAACTCGCGGCACGCGGGCCGCACGCGGCCCACTACGAATAATTGTGCGGCCCAGCCCACGGTAGTTTTCAGATTTTCACACACATTAATTTTTTATATTTTTTTTTTGAGAAAATACCATCCATATCAGTAATTAATATAAACAACCCGGGAAATTCAATCCTTTCCAATTTTTCCATTCCAACCCCATGCACACAATCAAATTTCGAGAGCGTTAACACGGTCCTCTCTTTGCCTTGTATGTGCCTCTTTTTTGCCCACTTTTAGCCTCATTTGATTTTGCATACGAACAAAGCAAATGCGTAGTTTATGTTGGGCGGCTGTTTGCGCATACATCTTTATATGCGTTCTCGTCTAAACTTATTCACATCGTGTTTAGTTTCTTTGACGAAAAATTTGTGATGGACATCGAAGTTTCCAAGAAAAGTAGGAATTAGAATATTTTTGTTGTGAAAAGAAAAAATAATTTTTTTAATATGTAATAATCACATATGTATGTGTCCCAAAGTTATACAACATTAAGCATCAACACGAGCAACATAAATCTAAATATGACAGCAATGAAGGAATTATAAGACAACAAAAATTGAAAGAGTTTAAGTCAGAACTAAAAACACAACAACTCATGTTTACTAAAGTTTTTCAAAAAAGTGAAGCGGCAGTGCATGCAAGTTACGTTTTGTCGGAGTTGATAGCTAAACATACAAAACCTTTTACCGAAGGTGATTTTATCGAGGAATGCTTGCTTAAAGCTACAGAAATTGTTTGTCCTGAAATTGTGAAGGCTTTTCAAGTAATCTCTTTGCCTCCAAATACTGTTGCGAAAAGAGTAACTGATTTGACTGGTAATTTAAGTGATCAGATCAAAGAAAAGTCAGTAAGTTTTGAAGCTTATTCCATTGCCGCTGGCGAAAGTGCGGACATTACTGTTAGCTGTGTTTCTTCGTGCTTGCAACAATAATTCCAATATTTTGAGGAATTAGTACCGATACGTGGCACTACAACAGGACAAGACATTTTTAATTGTGTTTATGAACTTCTACAAACATACAATCTACCTCTGTCCAAATTAATTTCTCTTGCAACAGATGGAGCTCCTTTAATGACCGGCAAAAACAGCGGTTTTGTAGCAATACTTCTAAAGAAAATAATGGAACTTACAACGGATCAAACATTCAGCACACGCATTGTATAATTCATCAAAACGTTTTATGTACAAAGATAATAAATATGGAACATGTGTTGAAACCTATAAAAAAAATTATAAATTTTATAAGATCTCGTGGCTTAAATCAGCGTCAGTTTTCTGATTTGTTCAGCGAATTAGGAAGCGAATATTCCGGTTTAACCTACTATGCCGAGGTACGTTGGCTATCTTACTCCAATGTTCTCAAACGATTCTGGGACTTGAAAGAAGAAATATGTCAGTTTTTGATAACTAAAAACGAAGACACCAGCATGTTTCGTGATCTAGAATGGTTGCAGGATTTAACTTTCATGATAGATATAACAAAACATTTATCTGACTTAAATTTAAAACTACAAGGAAAAGATCACATTATTACAAATATGTGTGACCAAGTCAAAGCATTTAAATGCAATCTAGCTCTTTAGGAAAATCAGTTGAGAAACGAGAATTTGACGCACTTTCCTACATGCAACATGTATAAATGAACTTTAGGTGAAACTGCGTCGTATCAAAATATACGGAAACAATTTTCAGCCTTAGAACTGAATTTGAAAAAAGGTTTGCAGATTTTTAGTCTTTGAAAAACAAGTTGGATTTACTTTCTTCGATTTTTTCAATAAATATAGAATCAGTACCGAATCATATGCAAATGGAGGTTATCGAAATACAGTGTGACTCCGAATTAAGATTTATTTTCGGCGGAGTTGGAATGCCTGCATTTTACATGTCCGATTTGAAAACACTCGAGGATTGGCATATGAAATCATTTGCATGTTTGGAAGTACCTATCGATACGAGCAGTTATTTTCAGTCATGAAGGGGAATAAGTCACCAATTATTGTAGATTCCGAATAACTGATATACACCTTGGCTCTGTTTTGAAAGTAATCACTGCCGACCAGATTTCCCCACAAGTAGAAAAGCTGGTAGCAGAAAAGAGATGCCAAGTATCAGTCAGAAAACATTAGTGTTACAATTATTCTTGTTCTTTTTTTGTTTATTGAAATAAATCTGTTTTGTAAAAATGATAGTTTTTCTTCTTTTTTTCGTGGAGCATACAAATTTAGATCCTGCTGGGTTGATGGTAGCCATTGAGTTTGACATGCTTGCCCTAAATACTGCAAAACGATATAATAAAGAGTTGTAGGCTGATTTGAAAGCATCGGATTTAGCTGAAGTGTTTGACAAATTCTTAGAACTGTACTCCGAATACAGGGCGGACGTGGGATGCGCTGGATAGATTAAATAGTGTCGTCAAGGCAAACACATCGGTCACTATGGACAACAGCGATAAGGAGGGCCATGGCAGATTGAAAAAGTTGCAGTTGCCGAAGATTAACCTGCCGATGTTTTCAGGGGGTTATGAGAAGTGGAGGTCCTTCAACGATATGTTTGTATCTCTAATTCATACAAACGCATCTCTCTCAGAGGTACAAACATTGCACTATCTCAAGTCGAGCATCAGTGATGAGGCGGAGAGGCTACTGTAACATCTAGGCATCGACAAAGAAAACTATGAGCGATCATGGGGAATCCTCAACGATCGATATGATCACAAGAGGGTACTGGTAAACACACAGCTCAAGTTGTTCTTTGGTCAGGCGTCGGTCAACACAGAAACGGCAGCTGGAATAAAACCGATATTAGACACTTCACAAGAGATTATACATGCGTTAGAAAATTTAGGCTTACCCGTTTCTCATTGGGTTATCATATTAATTTTCATAATTCTCCAAAAATTATCCAAATGCTACCCAACAATTATGGGAAGAAAAATTGGGCAGTAGTGAAGATCTGCCTTCCATTTCAGTATGTTTTGAATTTTTGCAATGTCGATTTAGGGCTTTAGAGGCAGTCGAACAGCAATCTGTATTGAAAGTTCCTTGTAAGGTTGGAACGAAAACGCAAGTGCCTCATTCCAGAGGGGAGCCTTCAAACCGGCAAACCATTTGCAAGGTTTGTAAGAAGGGACAGCATTCCTTAAGAGATTGCAAATAGTTTTCGAAAATAGATGTGACACAGAGAAAACAAACTGTCTATAATATTGTGAGAATTGTTTGGCATACAGTTATTTCGAACAAAACTGTCCAAGCCAGAAGTGTTGCTAAGTGTTGTCAAACAGACATTATCTGTGATTAAAGGGTTGGGGAAGGTCAGCAGTGGAACAGCGAGTAGGATCGTCGATCTTCAAATAAAGTCGACAGTTTCAAAGTACACAAGCAGCATGCGAGCTCCGGTTCTGAAGGCACTGACTGGCCATCTACCGGCCCAACAAATCAAAATAGAAAATATGTCTCACCTAGAAGGTCTACAGTTAGCAGACTCAACGTTCTTCACCACATCGAAGATTGATTTGCTATTAGGCAGCGAAATGTACGCTGAAATTTTTCTTGGGAACGTTAAAAAAACGGCGGTGGTGTGGGTTCAATTGCTCAATACACACACTAGAGATGGTTGCTTTTCGGGAAGATGCCGTCAGTGAGTCCGAACTCGGTGCAGAGTTTTTTAAATCAGATATATCTTGACAGCACTCTTTGCAGGTTTTGGAAGGTAGAAGATGAACCATTTGAAAACTATAAAGCTGAGAAAGATAAGAAATGTGAGAAACATTTTAAGAATAATACAACACGATTACCTGACGGCCGTTACCAGGTTCGCCTGCCATTTAAAGACGAAACATATCTCTGTATGGGTCCAACATATTTGGGTGCAATCAAGCGCTTCATGCAGTTAGAGAAGCGTCTTCAGGCTAACCCTCAGCAACATAGAGAGTATGTGAAATGCATGCCAGAGTATGCAGAGTTCGGGCACATGACTCCAGTCGATCTTTCTGATGGAGTCCTCAACACACCATTTAATTTTTTTATACCCCATCACTCGGTCATTAAAGAATCCAGTACCGCCACAAGGTTGAGAGTTGTGTTTGATGCAACGTTCAAACCTATTTTTGGCTCTTCTTTGAATGACGAGACAGGCCCAAAGGCACAAACCAACGCCATAGATGTCATTTTGAGATGGCGAAAGTACAAATACACGTTTACTGGTGACGTCGAGAAAATGTACCGCCAAATCCGCGTCGACAAACCAGATTCGTACTATCAGCTCATACTATGGCGAGAACATCCTAGTGAGCAACTTAAGATCTACAGTCTTAAAACGATCACTTTTGGTACTGCGTCACCCCCTTATTTGGCAATCAGGGTGCTCCTACAACTCGCGAACGATGAAGCAGAAAGGTATCCTATCCATCTATCATTAGAAAGAAGACTTATGTGGACGACATTATTAACGGTGGAGATACTGTTGGAGAATGCCAACGTAAACTTCAAATGGTAAGAGATCTTTTGGCATCAGCTGGATTCCATCTCCGTAAATACGTCAGCAACAATAAGGAAGTCCTCAATTCTGTCCCGCCGAGCCAAAGAGATGCAGAGTTCACCATTCCGTCCGATGAGAAGAGCAACGTCAAAACGCTGGGAATCAAATGGTTACCATCTTCGGAGTGCTTTACACTGGAAGTAACTAAAAATGACGAGGCAGAAGTCATCACGAAAAGGTCGCTGCTGTCATCCATTGCCAGATTATATGATCCTATGGGATGGTTATTGCCATGCACAGTAAAAGCCAGAATCATCATGCAACAATTGTGGGGACGAGGTCTAGACTGGGACAAGCCAATCCCATCTGATTAAAGCAGGAGTGGTCCATGTTGTACAACGATCTGTCAGCACTGTCGAAGTCCAATAAAATGATGGAACTCCATGGATTTAGCGACGCTTCGGAGAAGGCCTATGCAGCGGCAGGTTATCTCCAAGTGTTGGACGAGAAAGGCAACACACAAATGTGGCGCCATTGGAAACCATAACGCTGCCTCGTTTACCTCGTTTAGAGCTGTGTGGGGCAGTTTTGCTGGCGAAACTACTGCACGCGACAGCGCTTGCTCTAAAGATGGAAGCAATCAACACGTGGGCATGGACGGATTCGGTCATCACACTGTGCTGGATAAGAGCACCACCTGCAAGATGGAACATATTCATTTGCAATCGAGTGTCCAAAATTTAAAAGCTGACCAACGACATGGAATGGAGACACGTTTATTCGGAATATAATCCAGCGGACTTAGCGTCTCGTGGAGTACTTCCGTCAACAATCGTCTGTAACAGATTGTGGTGGAAGGACCGGAGTTTTAAAGGACACAATGGAAACCAATCTTTCCAGAGCAACCACAAGTATTAGAGACTCAACAGGAAGCTAGATCAGCCACAGAATAAAGGAGAAGTTTCATAGATGAGCTGTTGCGGCACAAATTTCATCGGAGGAGATAGAGAGTTGTAAAAGGAGCTACGAGAAGCCAAGTTAGACTGGAAGAACATAGCCGAGGTTCTGGCCAAATTTGGGATAAAGTGGAATTTCATTCCCCCAGCTTCCCCACATTTTGGTGGTTTATGGGAAGCGGGAGTGAAATCCGTTAAATTCCACTTAAAGCGAGTAGCCAGGAATCAAACATTAACGTTCGAAGAGCTCGCTGCGCTTCTGGCACAAATCAAACCGTGCTTAAATTCGAGACCCCTATGCCCACAACCGGATGACATTACTCACCTCAATTGTCTAACTCATTTTCTGGTAGGAGAGGCACTCACAAAACCACCACAGCCTCAGTTCAGCTTGGAGAGAATATCGTATCTCGATCGATGGAAGAGGGTCCAAGCGCTAGCTCAATCTTTTTGGAATACGTGGAGCAACGAGTATCTAGCCCGGTTGCAACAGCGCCCCAAATGGATTAAGATCGCTTCCCCATCAGTTCAAGAAGGAAATCTGGTTCTATTGAAGGATGAACGTCTGCCACCATTAAAATGGAGTTCGGAGTCCTAAAACTACATCCGGGATCAGACGGCATAAGACGAGTAGTCACCAATAAAACGGAAAACACGGAATTTAAGCGACCTGTCACAAAAATCTTTATACTTCCAGTCAACACGTCACATAGAGATACAACCATCGTATAACATTTGCACAGTCTCAATAGTCATCTTCAAAAACCAAACAGCTAAAACGTCGGAGAGTCAAGATTGGAAATTATTTCCACATGGAGCGGACATCGATTGTGTAGCCGAGGAGGCCCCTTCCCGATAGTACTTATACGAAAGTTATCGCAGGAGCTCGGGAAGGTAATCGGTTCCGCAAGAAATCTGTCATAAAAGAAACAATAACATTCAACACATACGCTTCAACGACCGCAACACAACACGCAACCGCCCACCCCATTTTAAGGCCTCAGAACAACACAGCCAGCACAGCGCCCAGTTAAAGCTTTAACAAACTTCAACACTGAACAGAATTCGATTGCGATGCCAAAACGCCCCTCCCCGACATTACTCATATGAAAGGTATCGCAGGAGCTCGGGGAGGCAATAGTTTTTGCAAATCGGCTTGCAAAAAAAAGACCGAACACAGAAGACATAACACATAACGTTTGCGACCACAGAGGCACAGCCACACAACTTTGGAAACACATTACAATATATTATCCCTGACTTATAAATAAATAAAAACAATAATGAATGAATATGAACACAACATAATAAATGTATATTTTTATCTATTACTTATGTATATATATATTCACATAAAATAAGTAATGAAATTTAACGCAACACCATATTTGAAGATGAAGAAGCAACTTATATAGGTAAATAAGTTTATGTATACAGTAAAGGACAAGAAAACAAGAAAGAATTAATTTCTTAATCAACATTTCCAACATCATGAATTAAATATTAAATATTAAATTAAATATCTCCTGCAATACAAAATTTAATAAACAAATAATATTACCAACTTAAAATCTATGAATGGAACATAAATAAATTGGCAACATTGCACAACAATAACTTCTTAACATAACGCAATCATATGAAGATCAGCAACATGTTAACAGTCACTCAAATTACAATAAATAATTTATACAGTCCGCCTGACATAAAACAACTCAACGCAATATACTCAAACCTCAGTACACACTTCATAAAGTCAACACAATCCACTCACAATAAAATATCATTCAGACATAATGCAACACCATGCAATCCACTCAAACCGGGCGGGGAGAATGTTGAAGACATTTTAAATTTCAATAAATGTATTATTAAATAAATATTATTATTGTGAATTATTGTAATTGAGAAAAACGATCAAAATTATCACAAATGTCAATGTCATTTCTCGTAAAATTTTTAGCAACATAACCATTTAAGACATTTGTAACAAGAATATAAACAGCAAGCGAAAACAAAATAAAATTCAGTATTTTATAACGTTTCAAAGAATATAGTGTTTTATTTAAAATATACGATTGAACAAGCCTGGAGACCAAGATTTTAACGCAAAATTTACCAAATAGTGGATGGACAAAAGCTAAATTGCTGCGAACCACGGCGAATCGATAAATTGGCTGCCTTTTAAATAAAAGCCTCCACCGCCGCGATAGTTTCATCCGAATATACTGTCCCGGTTTTTGTTTGTGTATGAATGTCCAAAAGCGCCAATTCGGTGCAAAATTCTTCAATGATTCCATAAATAGCACGTTCATATAGCCGATGATGTCTACAGTAAATTTTACGAAGTGCTCTATAAGTTTCGTGAACAGAACTTCGACATTGGATAATTTTCAACGATTTGAGATCGTTTTTGTAGCGTCTGTCTTTCCATGCTGAAATGCAAACTAAACTAAAAGAAACCGAAGACTGGCAACTCAATGTGGCAGCTGATTTGATATTAAATTCCTATTGAAAAAGCTAACACTATAAAAAAAATAAAGGGTGTATTTATGGTGTAGTGTATCTTTCTTTAGTTTTATTTGTACACATATATAAATGATTCATATGTATGTCCATCTATTATAAACAAATAAATAAATATATATCAGTCGTTCATAGACCTCCGCGGAGTTTAGACGTCATTCGACTTACAAGTGTGAAGTGATTCGCTGAAGTAAGAAATTGAACAATTTGGATTTAGGCTCCAATCAGCACGACGTTAGTGTGCTCGCTTGAGACTGCAACGGTTGTGGGTGCGACTCCAAGTAGTCGGCAGACGTTTTTTTTTTTATTTTATTTTATTTATTATAAATAAAAATAAGTGGTGGTACTAGTTTTGGATTACCATCACGTGATGGATTGTGTTGAGCGGTCTGCTATGCCTATAGCGGGATCTGCTGAAATGTCAGGTGAGGCTTCGAGTGGTTCGAGCCAAACTCCAAAGACAAAGAGAAGGGGGAAACTACCAACGACCACTGTAAAGCAGCTTGGGGGAGTGAGGGAAGGCAACAACTTCGCTTCATTGGCCGCAAGCGAATCTGATGATGAAGAGGAAGAGATGGAGGCCATTAGTAGTAGCATCAAAATGCTACAACAAAGAGTGCTGGCCATAAAAGATAAGCAAATGATAAGAAGGAAGAGGGAAGAGCAAGAGCAATTCCAACAACAGCAGCTTGCTTAAAAGCAGCAACAACAACAACACAAAGTAAATAAAGTAGCACAAGTGTTACAACAACAAAATTTTAAGAAACACCAGCAACAACAAGTGCAGTCAAAACAACGGCAACAGCAAAAACAGCAGCAGCAGCAGCAACAACAACAACAGCAGCAGCAGCAGCAACAACAACAACAACAACAGCAACAGCAGCAGCAGAAGAAGAAGGAGAAGGTGCCTCCTATCAACACCTATAAATTGGAGGTAAATGCTACCAAAGACCTGTGTAAGCTGGTCATTGGTAATAATTTTAATATTAAGAGATTGGGGAACGATCGCCATGCCATCCACTGTAATACAGTGGAGGGCTACGCGAAAGTGAAAGAGCTCCTAAAGGAAACGACGACGGAGCACTACTCATTCACACCGAAGTGTGAAAAGCGGCAATCGATGCCGCTGAAGGGGTTGGAACCGTCTTCTAATCCTGAGGAGATCCTGGCACTGCTCAAAGAGAAGGAGTGCGAAGGACTCAAGCTTGTGGGGGTAAAGCCGTTTACCACAGCTAGAGCCAGGTGGGAGAAACGGTGTCTGCCGTTCTTCCTGGTGCAGCTCAGTCCCGAAAGCCGTCTGGATAGTCTAAGGAGTATCAATGTCCTAGACTACCAGGTGGTTCACTGGGAAAAATTAAAAAGGAGCGAAGGCGTTATACAATGCGTTCGCTGCCAGAGGTTCGGACACGCCGCGCCGAACTGCCAAATGCAGCCTCGATGCGTGAAGTGCGCAAAGAACCACAATTCCGAGGAGTGTGTTCTGGGTAGAGACGGAGCGTCCGATAGGATGCAGCTCTCGTGCGTATTATGTGGGAACGTGGGACACACCGCAAACTATCGGGGTTGTCCTAAGTTCGTTGATATTAAGAAAGCAAAACTGGCTCAGCAGCAGAAGGTAGAGGTCAAACGTTCACCTGCTAGGTTTCAAACACCAGCCGTCACGCCCCAAATTTCCTACGCCCAAATGGCGGCAGGTAGGGGGGCTACGGTACAGCAAGCGACTGTTGCTTCTCCGGCGCCAATGCCGAGAACAACGGAAGCTGCACCTAACATGCTGGCCATCTTGCTCGCAATTCAAGGGCAGATGGCTCAGCTGCAAAAGCAGGTGCAAGAACAAGCCAAGCGGGTGGACCAGATGTACGCGCTGCTGCCAGGCCTAACGCAACACATGTCGTAATGGGTACGCACATGGTGGAGCAATCTTTGAAGGTCCTTGCGGTGAATGTTAATTCACTGATTAGGATCGAACGAACAGCCGCGATGTTTAAATTGTTACAAGACCAAACTCCTGATGTGCTTTTCGCTAGCGAAACCAAGCTAACCGATAAGCACAAACTGGAGTACAATAATTATATTGTTAGAAGAAGAAACCGGCCCCGATCCAAACGTGGAGGTGGTGTCGCGATCTTCATTAAACTAGGTATAAAATTTCACAGAGTGTACAAGGGAGTGTTGCGTTGGTTCCGGGTGTTGGAGACAGTCGTCATTTACATCCCGCTCCGCAGTGGAAAGCGGCTGTACTTGGCCTCTGTTAACGCACCTGAGGCTTCACAATCCACTTTATTCATTACAGAGCTTGACACGCTTTTTCGACTTCTGAGGCTGGAATAGGGGGAGAATTATTTTATAAGCGGCGGGGACTTCAACGCTAGACACAGAGATTGGGGAAATAATTTGCCAAATACTAGAGGGAACCTACTACTCGATTGGTGGGGTCAGCACGATGTCATGTACAGACTCGGTCTTAAAGCGACGGATAACCCGTCGTTTCCCAGAGGCGGGTTTTATTTGGATCTACTGCTGTATTACGAACGTATACGACTGACAGGTTCGAATTTACAAACGCTAAACTGTCTGCGCACATTCGTGTATGACAGTGACCATTGCGGTTTTAGCACCGAAATTACAGTTCCCAACGAAATTGCGGAATTGGAGGAGTTTGTCCAAAGATATTCTTACAACTACAGTAAGACTCGATGGACTCGCTTCTCCACAACCATGACAAGTGTGCTCTCCTCGAATACGCTCCACCCACCGTCCAATAGGAATTTGTCAAACGAGGCGATCGACAATTACCTAAAACAAATAGACGAGACAATTAAACAAACTATGGACGCTACAATACTGCGGTATCGACGTACGACTAACGAAGACCTGTTCCGCAATCCTACTATTGACGCACTGCACCGACAGAAAAGTAGACTTCTGTCAAGACTCAAAAACTTGTACAGACAGTTAACTGACAGACAAGACCCGGAGATTAGGACACTGAAGGCGTCGATTAAAAATATTCAAACGTTAATAAAAGAGAATTACAGAATTTCTGTAAGTTTGTATTGGAACAACAGGGTTCGGGCTGTAAACACCAGCAACCCGAATATGTTCCTTCAAATAAATAAACTATTTCGGAGGAAAAATCAAAACGACCTTCAGTGTCTTAAAATAGCGCAGACAACAGACAACGAACGGTTACTGACAATAACAGGTATTGATCCAAATGAGGCCGCTGATGATGACAACTTTTTTGTGATCGAGGATCCACAGGAGAAGGTTGAGGCCATAGGGGCGACTTTCCAGGAAATATACAAGGCCACTGATAACAGTGGCCCTAATTATGACCTGGACAATCGCGTCTTGGTGCACGACTTCTACATTCGAAATGAAGTAGAGAACTGGCGATCCGAGGGCTCTAGTTTCACTCGGTTTAGCGACGAAAATATGGCAAATAATGTCATTACCAGAGAGGGTGACCTACCCCCTTTCATTTCGAAGGAAGAGCTCCATGAGATCTTCGACACAATCAGGGCTAAGAAATCGGGACCGATGGTATTCCGAACATCGTGCTTCGACATCTTCCTCTAGAAGCGGTGGACATTTACACCACCCTGTTTAATAATGCAATGAATAATGCACATTATCCAGCGCATTGGAAAACGGCGGTGGTTCAACCTATCCCCAAAAAGGGAAAGGATATATCCAATCCGGCGAATCTCCGGTCGATAAGTCTCCTTCCGAATATCAGTAAGGTGTTTGAAAAAGTAATCAATAGAGCTCTGTCTAGGTGGGTTGAGGATTATAGTTCCGGATAATCAATTCGGTTTTAAGGCGGGACATGATATCTCACATGCCGCGTCTAAACTGGTGTCCGATATCCAATGGAATAAAGGCAAAAACCAATGCACTGGTGCCTGCCTTGTTGACTTGGAGAAGGCCTTCGACACCGTATGGTTAGAGGGTCTTTTCTATAAGCTGACTAGGCTGGGGATCAGTAAACCACTCTTGTACATTCTTTATAATATGCTAACCAACAGACAGTTCATCGTGAAAAATGGCGATGTGACTTCTGTTGGAATATTTCAAATTAAGCAAGGCGCGGTCAATTCGCCGATCCTATTCAACATTTATACAAGCAACTTGATAGGTTCACTTCCCCATACTATTGCGTACGCAGACGATTTGATAGCGTACAGAACAGGTCCAAGAATCGAGGTCATTAATACTCTCTTGCAGCGTGACTTCGATAAGATAAGACGATTTTGCGATGACTGGAAGTTGAAAATCAACTTTCAGAAGTCGGAAACCATTCTCTTTAGGACGCCGTTGTCTGGAGCCTCTAGGGATACCAGGAAAAATTGGCGAAAGTTCTGGATCATTGGACAACACGGACAGCCTCTTGCCTGTCGAAATGTAGTCAGATATCTTGGGATCTGGCTAGATCGGTTTCTGTATTTTGATAAAAATGTAGATGCTGCTCTGGCCAGAGCTAAAGGCGCTTTTGCCCTTACAAAGAGACTATTTTATAGCAGCCAACTCGATGCGAGGGTAAAGGTAATCTGCTACATGGCCCTTATCAGGCCCATGCTGGTATTTGGGTGTCCCGTGTGGTTCAATGTGCGAACAAGCTTAATGGAAAAGATTCGGGTGTTTGATAGGGCTTGCCTTTGCTTGTACAGAACACCAGAGTCGGAGTACAAAATTTTTTATCGTAATGAGGTCCTTTACAACAGGGCGAACCTAATACGAGTGGACAACTTCGTAATTAAGCTGACTCGAAGGCACATTGCAAGAGCAATGACCTCGACGAAAAACCTGATATCTGGGGCTTACTACCCCAATTACCTTTACCACGAGAGTGTGCGCTCTGACGGCTTCGTTCCACCGGAAGCATTCCTCTACCTAGATCAGATAGGGTTGATCCAGGATAGATCAGCGGTCCCGTTAATCTTCCATGTCGCTCGAAAAGCTGGGGACAGGCGACTCAACTACAACAGAGACGTCGCACACGGCAGTGTGGATCGTCTCAGGTTCAGTAGGGCGGTGGGGAATCGCGATAAGAGGGATGTCGTTCGGCAGCACCAGCATTTCTGGTGGTTGAATGATGGAGAAGATGTTTTGTCGTCGTTTCCGTCAATTACGGACCAGCCTCACTAATGGGGCAGAGCTGACCAATCTATTTGCTCTGTGAATAGCGATGGCCAGCTTGCATAGGTTTAGGTTAGTATTTAAGAAATACATATATATATTAGTATATACATAGGTATATACTAGTATATGTATGTCATTGTGAATAGTGTTTATGTGTATATATGTGTGTATTGTGTATGTAGGTTAGGTAGACTAAGGTTTATTTTAAGTTAGATGTTAAGTTTTTATAAAAAATAAAAAATTATGTCCATATGCTAAGCTTTTTTTTAAATTCTTTTCTTAGCCTTAAGCATAGAAAATAAGTATATATAAGTATAAAATGTAAACAAAGTCGAAAGACATAGATATAAGAATTTAGAGTAGCTTAGATTGCCTGTGTGGGGCCAGTAAGTTAGTATAAGATTGTTAAGTAATTTTAAGCTAGCATTTAAGCATTTTTTGTTAGTATGTAAGGGTTAATGATTTAGAAAATAAAATGCATTTAAAACTAAAAAAAAATAAATAAATATGAAACAAAAGTAATTTAAATACTTTTCCACATTCTCTATTCCAATAAACTCATGAGATGAAACACATAATGGTACGAGTATATGTACATATACAATAGCTCACATCCTGAAATATCTTCTATGAAGTTTTAGTGCATATCAACGTAATTCATCGTCCATTTACTTATACTATATTACAAAATGAATTACCATTCCTTTTCCGATTGTAATTTGTTTATTGTC
The DNA here is from genome assembly GCA_963966105.1 of Volucella zonaria. Classification (NCBI taxonomy): domain Eukaryota; kingdom Metazoa; phylum Arthropoda; class Insecta; order Diptera; family Syrphidae; genus Volucella; species Volucella zonaria. Next base: position 34,266,483 of record OZ014533.1, on the reverse strand, counting down.
AGAATGGTGAGGGTTATGTAGCAAAAGCTTTGCCCAAGATATTGAAATAAAAATGTTACAACATTATGCTATATATATGTGGGATCCCAGTATGGAAGAACAAAAACACTATTTATTTAATATTTTTTCAGTTTATTCAATTCAGTTTATAATTTTACAAGTTCTTCTCTTTTCCAGTCTATTAATTATTACATTTCAGTTTATTATTTTACAAATTGTTTTCATTTCTCACCACAATGGTTTTCTCGACTGTACGGTTCGACTGTTTGATTACGAGTGCCGGCTTTCTGGTTTGTGCTGTACGTCGTATGACTATCGTCCGCTTTTTCTATCGCGTGATTATCGTATGTCTGGTTCGTTTCTACTGGGCTTGTATGTATCGTGTAAATAGTTGTACGTCATCTGTAGGGTATCGTCGCGTAGTTTGTCCTAATCTCAGATATATAGGGTGAGTTTTTTAACTTGAGACATCCAAATTACTCGAAAAATACGCGATATCGCGAAAAATGTTTCAGACAAAAGTCATAAGGTTCTGAAGGGGACATAAGATGGTGACCACGAGTTTGACCTTGAGACCTTGAGACCTTGACCTTGTAGGGCTACTTAAAAAGTGAGGTTTACAGAAAAAAGCCAACAACACGCGAGGTCATGAAAAGGTGAATAACTGTAGCTTGCCGGAAGATTACGCCAGAAATACTTCTCAGTTCTGATGGTTCATTTAGAGCGCGGATAGACACGCGTATTGAAGTGAATGGTCACATTTTCGAGCATTTCTTGAAATAGTCTCGGGAAATAAACGTCGAAATGGGAAGAATTCAATGATTCAACAGTGGGAGGCAAGGGGACCCACTCTAATTAATCACCCCGAAGGAAACAAAATACTGCTACGTCCACGTCGTTGTTTCTGGGTTATGCTAAACGCAATATATAAAAACAAATGACAAGCCTACGAGCAATACGACTGAGCAATGAAAATCAGGAATTATCATTTGAAAAATCAAAAGTGACCTTCGTTTGACCTGGAAAATGGGTCTCAAGGTCAAACTCGTGGTCATCATCTTATGTCCCCTTCAGAACCTTGTGACTTTTGTCTTTTCGAGTAATTTTGATGTCTTAAGTTTTATGGCGCCCTCTGACGGGAAAACAACGCATTTTTGAAAAAAGTGTTTCATGTAAAAGAATTGTAATTTTTCACGCAGATTACAGGAATAGGGGTTCCCATTAAAAAATCAAAAGTGACCTTCGTTTGACCTTGAAAATGGGGCTCAATGTCAAACTCGTGGTCACCATCCTAAGTCCCCTTCAGAACCTTGTGTCTTTTGTCTGAAACATTTTTCGCGATATAGCGTATTTTTCGAGTAATTTGGATGTCTCAAGTTAAAAAACTCACCCTGTATGTAACAAATAAAAATGAACGTGTACATACTCGTATGTATAAAACAATAATTTGCTCTTTGCGATTCGTAGTATTATTATTTATTTTTAACAAATGAACCTTCGATCAGTCGCAGATACTTAATGTTGCTTATTTGAAGTTTTATGGGGAGTGTTATACAATATAATTACTTTAAATTGTATAAATAATTGGGCGGTGAGCTTAAATTGTTTGGTGCTTCTATGTCGGTAATTCTGGCATCCTTTGTGAAAGCTTGGTCCTTAATCCAATAAAAAGTAGGACTCTTCTTCTTTTTTTATTTATAATTTGCGCGCGAGACCCGGCCTAGTTCTTTGTCTGAGTAGTCTGTTTCAAAGGAAAAAAATGCTACATCCCATTGATCTTTCAATTACCCCGTAGGTTAGAGGGATGCTTGAAAGTTGAAGAATCACAGCCACTTCGGTTTTATATTGTGGTAAACAACAATTTGCGAAGTGATAACATCAATCGAAAAGGTTCAAAATAATCGAAAAAGTGTAAGAGGTTCCATCCTATAGATACACTAACGACATTTGGAAAGATCCTGGAAAGCATTGCTCAACGAGAACAAATGACTTATACGGAAAACAACAATATCTTTTCAAGTTATCAATCCGGATATAGTGTACAATAGGTGAATCCAAGGTCGTACTTTATGCAGACGACACATTACTTTATTCCAAAGGAAAAGATGCTGAAGAATATAAAATTAAGCTAATGGACATTATACGAAATAAAAAACCTTAAATTAAAGAACAAAAAACGAAAATTATGGAGTTAAACATAAATAGTGGTATACTAATTGAAATTAATAATAATAGTATTTAAAATATAAGCCAAATAAAGTACCTGGGAATAATTATCCATAAGGAGCTTAAATTTGCTGAACACATCGATTACATTTACAAAAATATGGTTAAAAAATTGTTTCTTTTGCGATTAAAGTATATTCAGTGGCCACAAGATAAATAGCAAAGTGGCACGAGATCACGAACCGATTAAGAACTTGTGAAACGATATAGAGAAATCAATTGACAGATCTGCCGCCAAATATTTGTGTGGAAATGCAGCCCGCCTGGTGTGCAATACCGATAGAACAATGTTAGGCCATGGTTTGTAAAGTTAGCTATTTATTTGAACTACCAAAAATGTAACTTTTATTCAATTCAATATTTACATTAAGATCAGCGAAAAGTTTTAAGTTTTTTTTTCCTTAAGTTAAATTAATTGAAATTTTATTTTATTTTCGAGTTTAAATATATTTTTGTGAAATACAAATAACATAGGTACCTAAAATCTGAAGCTTGAAAAAAAATAATGAGAAGTATAGTAAGACGCAGTCGACTAACACCGATAAGATGCATAATAGACGCACTTAAATAGCTGAACATGAAACAAAGACGAGCTTAACATAATGATTACTGTCTTCAAAATGAAACACTACGCCGCACCGAAATACCATATACCATTTGCGCAATATCAACGAGTACAGATTACAGCTTCACAGCTGCCCAAATCACACTCCTGTACACGGTAATACTATTGCTTAATAATCTGGCTAATGATATAGAAAACGAAAAAAATTTCCGATTATCTACAACTAAGTGTATAAACTATGTAAGTAAATATTTAAATCATTACAAGTAATGTAAACAAAGACTGATTTATGTACTCGTACAATAATAAAATTATTTTGAAACTATAGTTGTGTCGTATGATCTGCATACGAGTATATTTCATATTCATATTCGTACTTATTTTTACTTGTTTAAAATCTCTTTCTCCTATCTTGCAATGCATGGAAAAAAAGAATATTGTCAGCATATATGAAATAACTTAGATGAACTAACTACTAATACTTTGCAAACCCTTAAACTTCGCACATACATCCTGTAAATGAATTACCAACCCATTGTGCAAGCTTGTAAACTGCGAGAATTTGCTGGAATGAGAGCAATTTACAAGTAAAGTTGCTGGAATGAGAGCGATTTGCACGTAAAATTAACTATGTGTTATGTGTACAACGTTTTTTGAGTTAAATGAGCGGATTTTTTGTAAAATGGGTGGAAATTGACATTGATGACAATTACACGTACTCAGAAACAGGGTCACACGGTAGAGGCGATCAGTGGAAAGCGGGTTTCGCTTTTCCAATATGAGGAAAGTCTGCCATCTATGTTAGTTCATCTATGGTATACATTATTGTAGGATAAGTAGCATTAACTATAACATTTCTTTCTGCAAATTAATTTAGCAAAGAAAGTAGTTCACAAACCAAACAAATGCTCAGCAACTCCCCACTAAACATAAATGAATATGTACATACATATGTACATGTACATACATACATTGGAATAAATTCCTGCAAGCATCACCGCATATACATACATATGAGTACAGGAAACAGTGCGATAAATTTCAGCAAGCGTAGTCATGGTTAATATACATTTCCAGCAAGCATTACAAAATTTAGGAAAAGCAAATTTGTTTCAACAATTATAATATTATTGTACTCGTAATTCAAAAGGATACTACAGTTACACTAATTCTGAATGGTAGTGTAAGAGTTTAAGGAAAGTTAAGAGCTATATATATGCATATATATAAGTTAAGGCACAAAACATTTTCTTCTTCTCTTCTTTCACAATTGGGGAAAACATCGCCCACATTTTGCATTCCGTATCTGCATGAACAACAAAGTGCTGACCCAGCGTCTGCGACACCTGAAACGCTTAGTCCGTCCGCATTCCATCACGTACGGCGCACACGGTAATCCGAGTCCTCCTGTGGGAACACAACAACTTCCCAAGCGAGAGTTTGGGTATTTAAGGTAGTCTTAAGATTAATGTAAACTCAGTTTTTAAGTTGACGTGTAAGGGCAAGTTATGCCCGAATAAAAAATAATTTTTTTTTAAAATAATTTTTATTTAAAATTATTTAATTGGCGCCCGAGCAGGGACCGGTAGTGTCGAGTGTATTCAATAAAATTACTCGTGGAGTGTTAAGCCTTAAATGGCCAGTCGCCTCAAGTAGCCGCCGCGCCCCCAATATAAAATAAGAAAATATAGCCAGACGCCTTAAGTAGCCGCCGCGCATATTTTTTATAACTTTTGCTTTACCCACCTACCGGTCCCCCAAAATCGTGTTGTGGTGAAAATTTAAGGGCCCCGTAGTAGCCCACAGTGAACAGTGAACATTGAACATTGAAGATTGGACATTGAGCACAGTGAGCAAAACGGTAGTTTGTAGAAACTAGCCGCACCACCCGATCCAGAACCAAAATACCCAAGGAGCAACCCAACAATGAAAACTATCGTCGTCATTTTACTGTAAGGAATTTTTGTTTATATTATTAAGAAAAGAAACCTAGAAAAAAAGAACAATAAAGAAATTTGAAAGTCATTATAATCAAAAAGAAAAATCATCTTTCGAAAGAAAAAGAGATGATAGAATAAAGTGAATGTCTCATTAAGAAAAAAAAACATATTACAGTTATTTTACAATAAAAAAATTGGTTAACTTCAAACAACTTAATAGTTTATGAAGGTATAATTGCCAAATTTTCTTATGTATTACATTTATTTTGCCATTAAAAAGGAAAAAAGTCGTTAACTTCTAAATAATCCTAGTTCCTTAATACAACTTTAGACAAGGTTTATTGTAAGATAAATTTATTACAACGATAAAAAAAACGGTATAACAATAATATTAAAGTTTCGTTTTTATAAAAAAACGATTAAATTATTATTAATAAAATATTTCGTTTTCCAAAATGCCGCTACTACGATCAAGTAATTTAAATCGAAATACTGATTTAGTCAATCAGCCCGCGACCTCCAATGCTGGCAACCAACCCAATGCTACCAGCGATCGTAATATACCGACCCAAATTATCGACCAAGACACTTCCTACTCATCCACTTCGTCTCGTACTAACAGAAATACCGATGTGCAATCCACACCTGAACTAATTTCACTTATAACGTCTATTGTAGAAAGTGTACTCGACAAACAGGGTAGAAATATTATAGAAAGCGTTCTTAACCCAAACGCAGAACGTTTTGCTGGCATAGACCAGTCAATAGATACTCAATACAGTGATAGACTTGATGATTTGGACAAGATACCGGACGTGGTTCGCTGCTTGAGAACTTTCTCAGGAGACCCGTCTGAATTTTCCTCATGGAGGAAAAGCGTTACTCGTGTCTTACAAATCTATGAGCCGATCAGGGGAACACCAAAGTATTACGGAATACTTAGTGTTATTCGTAATAAGATAATAGGGCAGGCGGATACTGCCCTAGAGTCATACAATACGCCACTCAACTGGGACAGTATTTCCAGGTGTTTGGCATTACATTATGCGGACAAGCGGGACATCGGTACCCTAGAATACCAGATGACATCCCTTGCCCAAGGTCAGAAAAATATTCAGGACTTTTACCAGGAAGTCTACTCACACCTATCCCTCATACTAAGTAAACTGTCGTGTATGAACGTTAGGGATGAGTCTATGCGCCTTCTCACTCAAACATACAGAGATAAGGCCTTAGACACGTTTATTAGAGGCCTCAGAGGAGATTTGCCCCGTCTTCTGGGCATCCGCGAGCCAGTTGACTTACCACAAGCCCTTCATCTCTGCATGAAACTGCAGAATCAAAATTTTAGGACTAATCACTCCCACAATATTCAAGGAGCTGGTAGAAAACCTCAGCTTTCTCATATTCCTCAAAGACCAAATATGGTACCAATGCAATCCCATTCTAATCGGCAAACACATGGTCAACAAAATTTCCATTCAACCCAACCACAACAAAACCGAGAACATGGCAACCGCCAAAATTACTTCCAACATCAAGGTCACTCTTTTAATCAAACCCAACAGCACACTAGACAAATTCAAACAAGGCCCGCAATAAAGCAAGAACCTCCAACACAAGGTCGCAGTGCGCAAGCTAGAGATGTTCACCAGCACAATCGCCAGCACTTTAACGCTGCCTCTGGCAGAACAGGACCGCCAGTACATCAAGGTCATCAGACAACAAGGCAACAGGAAAATTACCACATTCCAACACGCCAAGAAGAACTTTGTTCATGCTGCCAGGATCTAAATTGGTACGACGGAAAGGCAGAACAAAATTTAGACGATCATCCCAGAAATATGGATGAGCCACCGTGTTCGAACGAACTTGTAACTTCACAATTAGAACACTGCGATTTACATTTTTTAGGCTGAATGACTCTTCCTTACCTTATTTTAAGTGTAAGACGAAGAGTGGGGAGATGCTAAATTTTTTAATTGATACAGGCTCTTCAAAAAATTACATACGACCATCCCTTGTAAAAAAACCGATACAGAACCAACAACGTTTCTTCGCTAAATCTATAGCGGGAGACATAAAAATAACCCAGCATACAATGATTAATTTATTTAATTTAGAAAACGTTAACCTAAAGTTTTTCCTTTTACCAAGTTTTCAAACTTTTCATGGTATTCTTGGCAACGATAGCCTTAGGGAACTATCGGCTGTCATTGATACAAAAAACAATTATATGACAATTCTTAATTCTGTAAAAATTAAAATCAGACAATTGGAGTCTCCAATCGTCAATGCCATAAATATTAAAACAGATCACATGACAACAACACAGCAAAATCTTTTGAACTCTATCATACGTCGTTTTTCAAACCTGTTTTCCGAACTTGACGAGAAATTAACCTTCACCACTAGGGTCGTAGGAGAAATCAGAACCTCCACAGATTCACCAGTTTATAGCAAATATTATCCCTTCCCCATGTCCCTCAAACGAGAAATTGAGAAGCAGATACTGCAGCTCTTAGAGGACGGAATTATTAGACCCTCTAGATCCCCTTACAACTCACCGGTGTGGGTTGTACCAAAAAAAGCGGACTCCGCAGGAGTAAAACAATATCGAATGGTAATCGACTATAGGAAGCTTAATAGCGTAACTATAGCCGATCGTTACCCAATCCCAGAGATAGGCGAAGTCCTTTCGCAACTCGGTGAGAATAAATATTTTACGGTTCTCGATCTTAAATCTGGTTTTCACCAGGTTCCTTTAAAGGAATCTGACCTTGAAAAAACAGCTTTTTCCATCAATAACGGAAAATTCGAGTTCACCAGACTTCCATTTGGCCTTAAGAACGCGCCATCTATCTTCCAAAGGGCACTCGATGACATCCTTCGAGACCATATAGGTAGAACTTGCTATGTCTATATCGACGATATAGTTATATTCAGCAAGACAGAAAGTGACCATGCCCAGCACATAGAGCAGATCTTCAGAACACTCTATAATGCTAATTTGAAGGTACAGCTTGATAAATGCCATTTCTTCAAGCAGGAAGTCGAGTTTTTGGGATTCATCATATGATCAGATGGAATTAAGACAAATCCGGTAAAAGTCGAAGCTATTCAAAAATTTCCTATACCTAAGACTTTAAAGGATTTACGTTCTTTTCTCGGCCTGTCGGGCTATTACCGCCGTTTTGTTCAAGACTATGCAAAGTTTGCAAAACCCCTGACAGCCCTTTTAAGAGGGGAAGGAGGACGTACGTCCAAAACACAGTCTACAAAAAAACAAATTTCACTAGATCCAATTGCAATAGACTCCTTCAATAAAATAAAAAATTCCCTGATTTCCAAAGACCTAATGCTCACGTACCCAAATTTCAATAAACCTTTCGAGCTTACCACTGACGCGTCCAACTATGCCCTTGGAGCTGTTCTGTCACAAGAAGGTCGACCGATAACATTTATCTCGCGGGCGCTAAGTTCCACTGAAGAGAACTACGCAGCGAACGAGAAGGAAATGTTGGCTATCATATGGGCTCTAAACTCATTGCGCAGTTACTTGTATGGCTCTGCTTTCGTCAAAATCTATACAGACCACCAGCCTCTTACGTACGCGTTAAGCGCAAAGAACAATAATAGTAAAATGAAGCGCTGGAAATCAATCCTCGAGGAATATAACCATCAACTGCAATACAAGCCAGGTAAGAGTAACGTCGTAGCTGATGCACTCTCCCGACCCGCTCAATCACAGATTAATTCATTAACACCGACGGAGCACAGTGATGAAAGTTCATCGCAAAATTTAATAACAAGTGTCGAAGTTCCTCTCAATGCTTTCAAAAACCAACTTCTCCTTCAGATTGGTACTCCCGCAGATCATAGATTCGAAATAGTCTTCCCAACCTATCACAGACACACTGTGATTGAACCTGAATATAACCCAACAAACCTTAAGACAATTCTTAAGAACTTTCTTAATCCCTCAGTTATTAACGTGATAAAAACTGAAGAACGAGTAATGGGAATGATTCAGGAACTATATCCGTCCCACTTCAACAACTTTAAAGTCAGATTCACGCAGATGCAAGTCACAGATATCAAAAATGAACAGGAACAAGATAACATCATTATCGAGACCCACAAACGTGCACATAGAAACGAAAAAGAAAATAAAGCTCAAATCTTCGAAAAATACTACTTCCCAGGTATGGCCAGAAAAATTCGAAAACTCCTTAAAATCTGTAAAATATGCAATCAAAATAAATATGATAGACACCCCAACAAGCCTGAAATCCAATCCACTCCCATTCCGACATACCCAGGAGAAATAGTTCACATTGACATTTTCTCAACGGAAGGAAAACTGGTACTAACCGCATTGGACAAATTCTCAAAGTATGTTCAAGTAAAAGTCATAAATTCCAAAGCCGCCGAGGATATAAAACAGCCTCTACGGGAAGTGCTTTTTGCTTTCGGTATACCCAAGACTGTGGTAGTTGACAACGAAAAATCGTTTAATTCGGCCTCAATCAGCTTTATGATTGAGGATGAGTTCGGAATTCAAATGTTTCGAACACCCCCCTATACGAGCTCGGTCAACGGTCAGATCGAGCGCTTCCACTCCACACTTGGAGAAATTCTGAGATGTCTTAAAGCTGAATATATTCATCTTTCCTTCACGGAACTTCTTGAAAAAGCGATTTATGCCTATAACCTTTCCATACACTCGGTCACGGGAAAAAAATCGGTTGAGGTATTCTTTGGTAGAAGAGTAAGCACTGACTCTGTACTGCTCGAGAGATCCAGAGCAGAAAACATGCGAAAAATTGCAGAGAAACAAGGTAAGGATCTGTTATATCATAATACAAAAAGACAATCTACGAAATTCTATAAACCGGGAGATATCGTTTACGTCAAAATAAATAGACGATTAGGGTCCAAGCTTACAGCGAGATATAGAAAAGAAATCATCGCAGAAGATAGGGGTACTACCATATTAACTAAGTCAGGAAAAACCGTACATAAATCGCACATTAAAAATTAAACCATTCCTTTTAGGCTAGCAACGATGATAGGGAATGCCCTAACTGACTACCAGATATTCGACTACTCTAACGCACAACTACTGACTCTCGACAACGGGACTGCAATGTTGGAGGACGGAAATTTCAAAATTATACATGTAATTAACTTAGACATTTACGAAGATATACTGAAAGACCTCAACGAGACAGTGACTACAAAATTTAGTGACAAGGACCCAATGTACTCTTTCATGACTCATGACATTGAACAAACGCAACGACACATAAATAGACTTAAACCTATCAATAAAATAAAACGGGGTCTCCTGATCACGAGGATCTGAAACTCCTCACGTCCAAACTTAATGAATTAGCAGAAAATAATAATAGGCAAATTTTAATTAACAACATTATTGAGAAAAAGTTTAACGAGTTAGCTAAAAAAGAAAACGAAATTTTAAATGAACTACAAACGGCAAATAACCTAAAAAAAGAATATGCTCTTGTAATTAAAAGTAAAATCGATATTATCAAGGAAGAAATAACAAACGTTGATAATGCTATTTTATGGGCCAAGGCCAATATTATTAATTCATATATATTAACGAATTTGGAAGAAAAAATAATTGCAAACATTATTATTAGAAATAAGCTGCCCTACTTAAGTATTGATCAGATGTTAGAATTTAGTAACGTAAGAATAGCAGTAAGCAACTCTAAAATCTTATATATAATTAACATTCCAACAACGGGAAATGAAAAATGTAGAAACCTGATTGTAAGACCCATAAAAAAAGGGAACAGTATACAAAAAATAAACTTTAAATCTATATTAAAATGTAATCAACCCATGTTCGGAATAATAAAACACTGTAACTCTTTTGAAACCTTAACCATATGAAATAGAAATGATGTTATAGATATAAGTAATACTTCGTGCTTGCCCAAACTACTCAGCAACTCACTCTCATCGTGCACCACCATAAGCAACCAGCATCTACCATCCGTAGAGGAAGTGACCAGTGGAATGCTATTCCTAAACCAATTTAACGATACCATTCAAATTAATGGCGACAAAATGAACCTGACCGGATCATTCATTATTCAATTTCAAAATGCCACCGTGAAAATCAACAACGCCAAATTTTCTTCAACCGATGTTACTATAATACAACCGATTCCTGCGCTGCTGCAGCCTCCGTCGCTAATGGCAAATGTTGAAGAAAGCCTGTCCTTAGAAATGGTAAAGGAACTCCACCTCACCAATAGAAAATCCATAGGACTTATCAACGAAGAAAATTCAAGAAAGCAGCTATTTAACTTTGGACTATCATCAGCCGGCATCATAATTACGCTTATTATATTGTTTTTCCTGTGCCTTAAACGTACGAATACAAACCTAGTTATCCAACCACAAGCTGTCAATACATCAGAAGCCCATTCATCAGAGATCAAACCAGACAAAGCCACCAAAGCACAAGATATAAATCCGAAGGTATCCAAGCTAAGTCAAATCCCATTCTTCTAATTGGTTTCGAACGAGGACGCTCGAAGATTTAGCATGGGGGAGTTAAGGCACAAAACATTTTCTTCTTCTCTTCTTTCATAATTGGGAACAACAAAGTGCTGACCCAGCGTCTGCGACACCTGAAACACTTAGTCCGCCGCTGCATTCCATCACGTACGGCGCACACGGTAATCCGAGTCTTCCTGTGGGAACACAACATCTTCCCAAGCGAGAGTTTGGGTATTTAAGGTAGTCTTAAGATTAATGTAAACTCAGTTTTTAAGTTGACGTGGAAGGGCAAGTTATGCCCGAATAAAAAATAATTTTTTTTTAAAATAATTTTTATTTAAAATTATTTAATTTATATATATGTTGGGTTAGGTAGAGTGCAAGTGGTCCATGGAATTGGAAAGTAGCTTTTTAACATTCTTTTTTTTCGTGCGTCGCAAGGGAATTGCGCAGAGGAATTGCACATCCAGAAGGATGGTTTTGTTTACGATAGGTTGAAAGCACAATTGTGTTTTTTTTTTGTTCCTTTGTTATTTTCGCGAAGGAATGCTATGGACGCGAACATGCCGTGGTAGGTATGTTTGGTTTATTTTTTTTTTATTGTTTGAGCGGCAGATATGAATACGGCAGATGTGCAGCCAGTACATATACAAGACGGTTACGTACAGATTACGTGCGCCAGTATAAACATATGTATGTATGGAGGCACATAATTGATACCTACCTTTTCTCTTTTCTCTACAGTGAGTAAGTGAAAGATAGCCAGTAGAAGTACTGCATAGACATATGTATGTAGTCAGTTAGTCATTATTTTTTGAATTTATTAGCACAGCTGAATGGGAATGCATAGTGATGACGTACGTACGTAAGTATGCCAGTTCGGATAGTAATTACAGTGGAAAGAGCCGATTACTCGTTGCGAATCATATTCGGTATGATAAAAGGAAAGCATGATTGCAACCACCCAGCGTGCCAGCATAGAGCTACGAATACAGGTTACGTATCCGCTAGCGGCGCATGTTCGATGCCCGAGCCTCTCTACAATAAATTCTTAAAATTCAGAGTCAAATGAGTAAAGCAACCTGCGCGCGTCACATAAAGCCCATCACCTTGTAAGAATTTTTTCCCATGAATAAATTCTTGCAGATCATATTTGATGCATTTCCTGCAGGTACAATAGCTCGTGGGAATCATGCAAATGTGACAGTTAAATTTGTAAGAGAATAAGTAATTTTAAGAGTGAAGAAAAATTGTGAATTTCTTTAAACTTATAAGTTACACAATTAATTTCGAGCTCTGCTGTTGATATAGTTTTAAATGGAAGGAGGGGATAGTAAATGACAGAGATTTGTGAGACGCCATGAGACGTTTAAGAGTTTTTGTTTTTTGCATGTTGGATATGCAAAATGAAATACATATATTCAGTATGGATAGTGATATAGTTTAGCAAATTTGATAAGAGTTTCTTGAGCCAGCTTGAGATCGGGTGTATACCATATGTGCAAGTGTCACAGTATTACAGTATTAAGTAGAAATAGCAAGACTTATCAAATTATCGTTTATTTTTTCTTTATTTGGCTGGCAAATGGCACGCAGGAAGAAGCTTTCTTTTGACATGAGCGCTGCCCGTCCCGCTTGTACTGAAAAGGGGAAGTTTCCATCAGCAGATCTGGAGGAGGTCAAAGCTGCAATAGAGAGATTGGAACAAATATGGACGTGCTTTTACGATGACTTCTGCGGTTTCGTATCTGCCATAGAGAATGACACTACTGCTGCCGAGGTCAAAAGGGTTCAGGCTGAAGTGCTATGCCTTGCCACAAAAACAGCACTTCGGTATGATCTGGAAAGTTTAAGCCAGCAGGACAGAGAAAAGCAAGAAGGGCTAGCAGCGCAACCTACCCCAGTTGCAGCAGAAAATAGCACCTGAGGGCGAGTTTGATGGCTCCTTAAATGGTATCTGTTTCATGTTCGCTTTGTGGCAGCGATGCATTAGAGTGATCCAGTTTCTTTTTTTTTTGTATTTGTGTTTATTGATTAGATAACACTCTGTACATGAAGATTAACTTATAATTAGTACAGGATAAAAATAGCATTAAATTACATACAATGTGCAAAAGTATTCAAAGAAAATTACAATTAATTAAAGGAAAATAAATATAAAATAAATAAAAGAAAATAAATAAGTTAAGATCGCAACCAAGGAAAATTAATAATCACTAAAAAAAGACAAATCAGATCAAATTAGAAAAGTGTTCAAAGCAGACTGTATGAAATTTTCTGCGTTCTATAGTAGACCTCACACGATTGGGTAGATTATTCCATAACTTGATAGCATAAATAAAAAATTGCCTGCGTGATGATAAACAGGTGTATCTGGCAGGTCGCAACACTATATAGCGATTAGTAGAACAAAAACTAATTAAATTAAACAGATAGCTTGGTTCTTTCTTATGAATAATTTTGAAAACTAAGAACAGCACCGATATTTGAAAAAATCTTCCAACTTACATCCGAGAATTTGAATAGCTTCCGATGAGATATGATTAAACCTACGACGTTTGAATACAAACCGGGCAATTGAGTTAAAAGCAACTTTTAGTTTTTGAAGTGTAAGAGAGTCAATTCACATCCATAGGATATGATTGGGATTATTAGAGCTTTAACAAATTTGAGCTTAACATGCATCGGTAAAATTGTTTTGGTAATAGATAGTCCTCGTAGCGAAGCATATATCTTATTTATTACAGTGTGTATGTGAGAATCCCATGTTAATTTGTTGTTAAACATGATTCCAAGATTTTTAGCGTGAGTGACATATTCAACTTGGCAAAAGTTTAAAAAGATAGGAGAAAAATCAGAGAAACTCGGTTGATGTTTTGCGATTGGCATCGCTTTTGTTTTGATGGGATTCAGAGTCAGGCCATTACGTGCAGTCCACTCAAAGATAGATTGTAGATCGTCATTCATTTTTGCTATTGCGTCCTCAACCATGCCAATAGGAAAACTAATGTATAATTGAACATCATCAGCATATATATGGATTCGACAATGAGATAAATGAAAAGGTAGGTCATTATTGAATAAGGAAAACAGTAATGGAAAAAGAATAGATCCTTGAGGAACACCATTTTTAACTGCAAGAAACGAAGACAGTTTACTATTACATGAAACGGCTTGCAGCCGTTTAGTCAAGTATGCATAAATAAGTTTAATAGAAGTGTCAGAGAAGTTAAAAAATGTCGCTAGTTTATCACAGAGTATTTCAGGGTTAACACAATCAAATGCTTTGGAAAAGTCAAGTAGTGTTATCACAGTAGTATAATTGACATCAATTGCCTGTCTTATGTCTTCGCAAACTTTTAATAAAGCTGACGTGCAACTGTGTCCCTGACGGAAAACTGACTGGAGAGGATTAAGGAGCTATTTGTTTATTATAAATTGTTTAATCTAGTTGCTTACAATACATTCAAAAACTTTGGATAAAAAGGGAAGGATAGCTATTGGTCTATATTCAGAATTTGTATCTTTTTTTGAAATTGGGATGATTTTGGATTTTTTCCAGGCACAGGGGTAAGTAGATGCCATAATGATAGTGTTAAATATATGGGTAATGTAGGGAAGTAAAAGAGGAAGCAGCATTTTTATAAAATCTGGGTGAATATTATCAAGTCCAACAGACTTGCATTTAATTGAAAAGACTGCGTCTCCTGCGCTGTACATGTCAACTGCGGCCAGGGAAAAAGCATTTTCTCGGTCTTGTTGTGCTTTCGTAGGGCTAGTGGTATGAGGTGAAATCTGTGTAGAGAACTTAAGGTTCAACTCGTCTAAATTTATATTGTCGTCCGAAACCGAGATACTTGTCTTATTCAGTCCGATATTGCGAACTTCTTCCCACAAAAACTTTGAGGAACGAAAATCTGTCATTATAATAACTAAGTTTAGCTGATCGAATAAGCTTAGTAACAAAGTTACGGGATGCTTTAAAGCCACTAAACATTTCCGCACACCCAAAACGTTTCCAACGACAGAACGAGACGTCTCTCCTTTTCATGGCTTTAAGAATGTCATAGGAAAGCCAAGGACAACTCTGTGACTTTAAAACTCGAGCCTTAATAAGGACTGAAACGAATAAAATCTGTAAATTTTAATACGGGCTATACTTCCAATGCGTAAGAATTGCAATCCCATTTTGTACCCAAATTAGCCTGCATATTCCCCAGTTTCAGTTTGTTATTAATTTTAGTTCTGTGCGGTTTAAAATATTTATAAAATATGAGTCAAGAGGAACGCCGTAAAAAGATCATCGACAAATGGCTCGAAAATACTTCGCGTTCAAACCATTTCATCGCAAAAAATTTAAACATAGCACGCAGTACAGTGGTTTCTGTTATTAAACGATATTTGGAGACGTTGACAGTTAAGGGAAAACAGAAAAGTGGAGCACATGATACAAATTTGGACAGGAATATAGTGGATACCATCGTAAAAAACCGAACTATGTCATCCAGAGATGTTGCTCGGAAATGTAATACCAACCAAATAATGGTACAAAGATTTAAAAAAACGTAACAGTCTAAAAACACGAAAAAAAAACAAAAAATACCAAAAGTTACTGAAAAGCAAAAAGAAGTCATTAAAACACGAGCCTGAAAGTATACAAGTTGATCGGCAACAAGAAAGCGTGCTTGGTTTTGGATGACGAAACTTATGGCAAAGCCTACTTTACTACTCTTCCAGGTGCGCAGTTTTACAACTCGGTTGAAGCTGAGACTCTTCCGCAATCAACAACATCGATTGGGATGGAAAAATTCGGGTCAAAATATCTCGTTTGGCAGGCGATTTGTCATTTATTACAACGGGAACAATGAATGGAAAGTGTACATTAACGAGTGCCTAAAAAAACGGTTGATTCCTTTCTTAAACAAACACGAGGGTTCAACATTATTTTGGCCAGATTTAGCTTCAGCTCACTATGCTCATGCGACGTTGAGCTTTCTTGCTACGAAAAATGTCGACTTTGTCCCAAAAGACATGAATCCACCCAATGTTCCACAGTACCGTCCCATTGAAAGGCATTGGGCTTTGGTCAAAGCTAAATTGAGGAAAAGTGAGAAGTGTGCAAAGGACGTAAAAGATTTTAGTGCTAAATGGAAAAGAGCGTCCAAAAAGATCACGGATGTAACTGTAACCAACCTTATGAAGAACATTCGAAAGAAGTTGAGGAAAAAATGGGAACCCCAATAATTTTTTTATTTTTTGTAATTGTGAATGAATTTAATAAAAAAACAGAGTCTTAAAGCAAATAAAAAAAATTTACATGAATTATGAAAATATTTTTTTTTTTACTTTGAAGTTTCCAAATTGTATTCATTCAGTCCTTATACTACAATTCCAAGCGCGGTATGGATATTTTTTTATGGGATGCAATTCGGGTTTTGGAGAAAGCTTGTTGTATATATTTTTTTCATACTCAAGTGGGTATGAGTACACTTATAATGCCTCAGCATGTGTTAAGTTTTTTGGAAAATGGGATAGAAAGAAAAGATAGATGATTGGGCTCAGTGGTTATTTCGCGCCATGTGTGGCATCCAGCATTTAATTGGGAGCCTAAGTTGTTAGTGGAAGCTGGTTTGTTGTTGTTTTCTAGTCAACTACACATCTTACATGATTTTAGTTGACCGAAAACATAAATGTCTTTTGGAAGGCGGCCATTGCGGCGTCGGAATAGCCATAAAGTTCTATCCCTGCTCTTCTACTCGTCCCAAGCCACCTGAACTGCTTTAAATTTTAAATCCCTTTCCACAGGCTCGTGAATCTATCGGTTATTTGAACTGACATTTTCTGCTCAAAAATCCAAACTCCAGCACCACACATCCTGAATTAATATCTTACCCAAAGTTGTCATTGGCGCAATGTATCCATTTAGATCATATAGTTGTGCCACACAACTTAATATTTTTCATTTTGTAAGCTCTCCATCAATTTCTAGTACCTTGACTGCAAATCATCAGTATCGATTGTTAATACCTTTGTTTATTTCTTGCTGTCGAAAGTCCTTTCATTTTCGGAGTTGAATTTGCGCACTAACCGTCTGCTGTTTGGTTTCCACTTTCGTATCTCAAATGACGCAGTCATTTATGTAAAATTCGCTTCCAATTATAAGAAATGTTTTACCGAAAGATTACTCGGCGTCACAACAAAACTACAAGGGAGCCCTTAGGGCATTGTGTGTTGATGAAGTATGCCTCAGTACAAATAATGATGCAATTTATACGCCAGCGGTTTTGGATCCTGAAATTATGCAATGAGTTGAGAAGCTTAGTACACAAGTTTGGTATACAGTTACCAATTGGATACAGTTGTCAATTGGAACAGCAGTTGGTGTCCGATTTGCCAGCTGACAGAGTGCAAGTCAGAAAGATTTTTCCGCATACAGGTGTTGACTACGCTAGACTATTCATGGTTTGGGTTCCTGGTTAAGGTTCTGGATAGAGAAGGCAAGCAAATCGCTCAAGAAAAATTCTGGGTTGCAAGTTTGGTATACATATACATTTATACAGGGTGTCCCAAAAATCAACTTCAAGCCGGAAACGGGTGATAGGTAAAGTGGTGTCGGTTATCACAAATTTATAAAAAAAATCTAAGTCATGTACTTTTAAAATTATTGGCACTCAAAAAAAATCGAGAAATCTGAAATCTGTCTAGGTCTCGATGTTCGGGATCAACTTGTAGGTCCATCTGCCTTTTGTACTATTATCCCACCTGGCTTGCCAGAGGGCTGCTGAAGCCGCTCGCTCTTCTCCTTTTATTTTTGCAATTTCACCTGCATCTTGTCGCCATGGGGTTCTTCTATTATAAATTCTCAACATCTCGTCCGCGAAAATGTCGATCGGAACCATTCCTGCTATCACGAGGCTGCTTCATCCGAGATTGTTCGAAATCCACAGATCGCTCTTAATGCACTGAGCCTGTATGCGGACAACAGATTTCTCTTGTTTGTTTTATGGCGAGTGTCCCCGCCCAGACCGGAGCAACGTATAAGAGAACTGAGCTGACTACTCTAGATAGGAGAATCCTCCTAGCATATCCAGGTCCACCAATGTTTGGTAGTATTCTAGAAAGTGCTCCTTGCAGCAGTAAAGCCTTGTTACTGGAGTACTCTACATGTGCTTTGAACTATAATCTGTTATCAAGTATTACAGGTATTTGATTGATTCTTTCGATCGGATTATTTGATGTCCCACCCGTATATTGGGGTATTCCACAATTCTTCTACTGGTAATTAAGACGGCTTCCGTTTTATAGTCCGCTAATTCTAGACCGGCGGATACTAGCCAGTCTTTGATGAGAATAATCGCTACATTTGTGGCTGACTCTATCTCCTTTATTTCTTTTGCCGCCATAACGACGGCAATGTCGTCTGCAAATCCGATTACCTTTCAACCTTTCATCAGTTTTATACCTCAGTTTTCTGTTGGTAAAATAGTTTTCTACTATCCTCAGCAAGTAATATGGCGTATTCATACTGGCTAGTGATTTTCTGATGAACGCCCAGTTTGCCGAGTTAAAGGCATTTTTGATGTCCAAAGTCACCACTACGCAGTATTTTTTTGTACCATACCGCCATCTTTCTCCCTGTATCGCTTCGGCCGCAATGTCGACCACAGTAGTTACGGCTTAAATAGTAGACCGCGATTTTCTGAACCCAAACTGAAAGTCTGATAGTGCTCCTCTATTTTCTGCTACCGCGAGCAGTCTAGCATATATTATCCGTTCCAGTATCTTTCGCATTGTGTCTAGAAGGCATATTGGACTATACGAGGACGGTTCTCCAGGTATCTTGTTTCCCTTTGGAAGCGGAACTAGGTGTTTGTAGTTTCCAAGCATCCGGGAAAATTCCTTCTTCAAGACATATTTGAATTGTTTCCATAAACATGTCTGGCCGCTTATGAATAGCTGCTTTTAGTGCCTTATTTGGTATGCCATCAGGTCCGGGCGCTTTACTGTCGCCCATCTTCCTGCATGCGTTTATGAGTTCATCCGCTGTGACTATTGGGATGTCCTGCGTGTTGGTCTCCCTAATGATATGGTACATAGTAGATGTACTTCGAGGGAAAAGGTGTTCTACTATGGAGCTAAAGATTGCTGGACATGACGATGCTGTATGCTGTACCCCAAGGGTTTATGTCGACTTCTTCACAAAGTTTTTTAAAACATCTTGTCTTGCTCTCCTTGATTGCCTTTTTTAGGTCGCGTCTTGCTATTTTAAAACCAATAAGGTGTTCTTCAAAGCTATCTCTCCCCCTAGATCTTTGAACTTTGGGTCGGGCTTTTAAGCACTTTGCTCTAAGCTCTTTTATTTCTTCATTCCACCAGTAGCATGGTGTTCCTCCTCTAGTACCCGTTCTTCTGGGCATTGATGCATCGCACGCAGTAGTGAGAATGCGGACGAGTTGTTGTATACAGGCTTCAGCTGCTCCGCTTTGAATTATGTCTCCGGTATTTATCATTTCTTCGAACGCGTCCAGGTCGAAGTGTGTGTCCTTCCATCTTGGGCCCGTTCGTTAAGGCGTTGCACGGTACTTCTCCTTCGTCTCAAAAATTATTGCTTGGTGGTCACTGTGCGTGTATTCTTCGCTGACTCGCCATTTTATATTTTGCAAGAGGGAGTTGCTAACGAACGTAATGTCAATAATCGAGCCCGTTCCTGCCTTACGATATATGTTTGCACGGCCTTGGTTTGCAATGCCTACTTTAAGAGTTGCAAAACTTTCTAGCAGACTACGGCACTCCGTTGCCCATGCATTAAAGTCGCCGCCGATAACCACGGGGGCTCTACCACGAACATCTGCGGATAGGTTGTCTAGCATTGCCTGGTACTCGTTAATGGTCCAGCTTGGACGTGCATAGCAGCTGTAAAAATATATGCCATTTATTTTGGCACGTGCAAAGCCCTTCGTAAGTCCGTTAGTTTCTTGAAAAGCATGCCTTCCACATATCCATATAGCAACATGCTTTGTCCTATCGCAGATCCATATATTGCTGTCCAGAGTTTTATACGGTTCACTTATCAAAATAACGTCCGCTTTTTCTTCTCTAGCCGTTTGTGTCAGGATATCCTGTGCAATTCTACAGTGATTTAAGTTAATCTGTATTATCTTCATGTTTTCTTGTTGGTGATGGCCTTCCTAAAAACCAGATACTTGCTGCTTCCGACTACATGCTTCGAATCGTTTGGGTGTACTTTTCTACAGAACATGCATGATGGCTCCTTATCGCAGTTCTTTGCTATGTGGCCTTCTGTTCCACACCTCCTACATAGCTTGGAGCGGTCCTCACTGCTTTTGCAATGCTTGGCTATATGCCCAAATTCAAGACATTTGAAGCATTTTTGGAGAAGCGTTCGCTCCCGAATGCGAAAAATAACCCATCCAATTTTTACCTTTCCTGCATCTAACAGTTTCTTTGCCAGTCCGACGGGAAGTCCAATTGTTGCTGTTTGGGTTCCACCGTACGCTTTTCGCAAGGATAATATGTCTGCTGGTTGTAGTTCCACCCCGAGTTAAGTCCTTATTGCCTCGCAAATGTCCTCCTTTCCGGTGACTTCGTCGATGGCTTTCAGCTCGATGGTAGTGCGATGTGTGAGTATCCTTACACCCGCTCGCTCTCCTAAAACCTCGCCAATGACACTTTTAAACTCTTCTGTCTTATTTCCAGTTTCCTTGAGCTGTATTAGGAGCTCTCCTTTCTGGGTCCTTCTTATCCTGGATACCGCTTTTCCAATAGCTTATAGTTTGGGGT
Organism: Volucella zonaria; assembly: GCA_963966105.1. Classification (NCBI taxonomy): domain Eukaryota; kingdom Metazoa; phylum Arthropoda; class Insecta; order Diptera; family Syrphidae; genus Volucella; species Volucella zonaria. The sequence goes on along the minus strand of OZ014533.1, from coordinate 34,245,411 downwards.
CTGCTTTTACGCTACGAAGAAGATAGTCCTTCACTTGCTTCGATGACGAACGTGTGTGTATGTGTGTTCTGGTCCCTTTTGGAGCAGCTTCTCAGAACTTCCCTTAAAGTATTGAACAATACTTATACCTATGTTTCAAGATGGAGTATGATTTTTTACATGGCGCATCCAAACTAGCTTTCAAAATGAAAAGCAAAAACACTACACTGGTTTGGAAAAGGCACGGTAGGAGGTATTTTTCTTCAAACTAAACAAATTAATTATAATTAATCCACTGCTGTCTAAAAATTATCTGAAACAAGGTGCGGTTAATTGGGCGATGCTATTCAATATCTGCACATTATTTTTCTTCAATCATAACTGGCGCAGTCGTGTAATCCCGGTTTCGGTATAATTTTTTAGTGTATACGTACAGTGATTCAAATCAGCGGCTAACTGTACACTATCAGTTAAAAAAAAATTACTTAATTCATCTGTGCATTGACTTAAATCAGCGGATTACTGATCAACGTCAAATCACTAAAGAAGAAGTATTGTGATTAGTTTTATAAAGGAACATTGTAAAAACTATCAATACCGAAGGAATATCGGTAGTAGTGCCATACCGCGGGATTTCGAACTCTATAAACCGATCGAACCTTAGTAAGAATCGTTGTAATAGGAACTTTAATTAACAAGTGAACACAAGTGCAGTAAACAAGGAAAAAAAAACAACGTAGAGATAGAGAGAGAGAGAGAGAAAAAAAAGAAGACAATTCAGCAGACGAACAACGAGAACATGATATACCACCTGATACTGATGCATATGTAAGTCGAAATATTTAATCCTCTTTGTATAAAAGTCATTTTTCCCATACCCGAGAAAATTACTTAAGAGCCTTAGTAGTATACCTGAAAACACTGAATTAAAAGAAAAAAGTTTAATTGACTTCACTCATCTTAGCTTGCCCAATATAACCGAATTAAACATGAATCCACAAAATAATCCATTCCCTTCAGGATCGACAGGTGCATTCTTCAAACCCTGTTCCAATACAAAACATTAATGACATCCTTAATTCGCTTAGAATCCTGGACGCCATTAAAGACCTATCACGTTTTGATTACTGCATAAATTTCTAAATAATGTAGAAGAAATTCTGCAATACATCAAAACACTTGACGGTACAATGCAGGGAAAAATACTACTTCGCGCCATCCGAAATAAAGTTGAAGGTGAAGCGAACGAAGTTTTAAATATGTATGGAATGACTCTTAACTGGGACAGTATCAAAACAAACCTTATACTGCACTATTGTGACAAGAGAACCCAAAGATCTTTAATAAAAGATTTACATTCCTTAAAACAAAATCATAAGTCCGTAGAATCTTTTTACAGTGAAATCGTAGAAATCCAAGGATCATTGTATAATAACATCTTGATCCACGAAGAGGATAATAATGTCATTCAAACAAAAAAAGAGCTTTTTGCTGAAATGTGCCTTAATATCTTCTTGTCTGGACTTGAAGAACCTCTTGGATCTATCATAAGAGCAAGGCGCCCAGAAACTCTTGCGTTAGCTCCTTCCTATTGTATAAAGGAACAAAATATCTTTTATATGAAAAAAGAACTTAACAAAGCGTGTAACGGAGCCCAGTTGGGAAAACCGACCAGACAATCTCAATTTTTAGGCCCCCTCAAACAACGAATTCCTAACTTTAACAATAATAACCTACCAATACGACCAATTAATCCACACTTTAAAAATTTAAATAAACCGACTAACCTTTTGGCAGTAATAATTTCCCTAATACACATCAGAACATTCCTAAACTCCCTAGAACAATTGGATACTACAAATTTTAAATGGGGTATATAGATATGAATACACATGGTTTTACACTCACTTATATTGAAATTTCCTCACCATTTGGACGCCCACTTAAATTCCTTATTGATACAGGAGCATCTTCATCATTTATTAACCCCGAATTTATTAATCCCAATAACCAAATAAAATTACAGCACGATTTACGAAACATAAAGTTAAAACAAATAACAAAGTAACATTAGTAACAACAAGCGATAAAAAAGTACATATCCTATACAATAGGATAAAAAAAAAATAAAAAATAAAAATAAAAAATAAATAAATATAAAATAAAATAATTATTAAATAGACAAATGCTTAAAACCCTAACTAGCAATATTATATTATAATTATTATATTTTTCCTTATATTCTCCTCAGGATTTTACAAATTTTAGGTCAAGACTTCGAAAGAAATGGAGGTATTCTTCCACTAAGACTAGGGGCGGCAAGACAAATAACAAACTACTACAAACTTAAACATATAGTTGACTTAGAATCCTATGAAAACAGTATTAAACAAATAAAAGACTCAATAGCACTTTTCGAAAAACACGCTTTACACAAAGATTCGACTGTCATAACCAAACTTAACTTCACTAGAAATAAAACTCACTCTTCCCAAAAAATAGAAATAAAAGAGCACTTTTTAACGGACTAGGAACGATAATTAAATGTATTACAGGAAACATGGATGCGAACGATGCGAACGATGCATACAATTTAAATATTGCAATAGAAAAACTTAAATCCGAAAATGCTAATATCAAGGGCACAATGTTAAGTCAGATAAACTTAAACTCGGAGATGATTCAAAGATTTAATAACTTGACTACACACATTAACAAAGAACAAGAAAATATTGAAAAATTTCTCACACATTATCAAGAATCAGTGAAAAACAGAATTAAATACAATGAAAATGTCATATCTTACACACACCAACTCAATCTAATTAATTACAATATTGACCTTTTGACAAGTCATATTTCATATTTCAAATGTGGCAGAAGCTATTTTGCTTGCAAGACTTAACATTATTTCAAAATTCATTTTAAATCCAAATGAGTTGGAAGAAATATATAATATATTTCAGAAACAGTCAATAGATATTAAATCTGATGAACATATTTATGAGCTTTTGGGCCAACAAGCTTACAATAATGGCTCTAAAATAATATTCAATATCCAGGTTCCAAATCTATCCTCAGAAAAATTTTCCTTACACCATATTATCCCTCTTCCCATAAACGAAACAAAGGAAATCGAAACAAAACCCTATTTAATTTATAACTCAGAGAGTATTCAGTATTTCGATGAAATATGTCCCAAAGTAAAAGGTATATATTGTAAAACAGCAGTATACGAGGAGAAAACAAAACATTCTACATGCATTGGCCGCCTCTTAAACAACAAACCAGCAAATTGTACTATTAATGATGTTGGTTTAATACAAACCATCACCCAACCAGAGCCAAATTTTATATTACTTTTAAATGTACGAGTACCTACAACAATAATTAAATCTACTTGCAGTAAAAGTCCACAAAAAATCCAAAGCACTATACTCATTCAGCACAAGAATTGTGAAGTTGAGATCAACAATGTCATCTACCGTGACACTACCAACACCTTTTGGGATGAAATTTCTATAATTTCAGCATCCTATACACAAGAACACATCAAACCCGGTCTCACAATCGAAAAACTCAACATGCTGAAAATGAAAGAATACCACTTCAAAAACAAAGAAGAAATCAAAAACCTCCGATTAGAAACCCTTACCAGGGTCAACTACTCATTCGCCTCACTCATATCACTTTTACTGACCATCACAGTTTTGGCAGTATGCATCTTTAAATCAAAAAAACAACATTTTATCAGTGACAACCATAACTCGAGCGAGTTAACTTAAGCTTTTAAAAAGTAATAAGGACTTTTTAAAAAGTAATAATAAAAATTCCACAAGTACCGATAGAAATTATTTATTTTGATTCTTGTTCTTTATAGGTTCACAGTTGGCTAAAACCTAAACTTACGTAAATGAATCTTAACTTAGATATGCTTATACCCATATCTGACCTTGATGCAGTGGGAGTGCAGTGCATCTCACATTGTATCAAGTTCAGCGTTTGGGAAAGTGCATTTTTATATTTTCCTAAGCGTTGGCAAAAAATTATTTTTTCTCCGGAAGGGACGTTGGGTTCGTTGTGTTGGCGGTCGTTGACTCCAACAAAACTCGCCCTCCCTTTGATTCATGACTCCCCTGAGTTATGATTGTTCTATTTTTTAACTTCTATAGTTTAAAATTAATATAAAATTATGATAATTACGATTACAATTACTATAGTTACACGAGTACAGGTATTGTATATTACGTGGGTTTTTCCGAAAATTTTTAGTTCTTTTATATGCTCTACATTTTCTACTTGTTGTAGCAAAATTTCGTCGAATGTTATTTGGCTTTCTGTAGAATTTAATAAATCTTCATATGGTATTACAAATTTTTCTTCAAACACTTCTGTTTCGTTACTAAAGATTTGATTTCCAATACAATTATTAAAATTAAGTAAATAACATAATTTCCGTTTACTCTTATTTTTCTTTCATCACAAGTACTTCATATCTCAATATTTTTATAATCTGTTAATAATAATAATCCTTTTTCTATTTCTATAAGTTGGTCTTTGCTATTTTTTATTTTAATATAATTTTTAAGATAGATATATAAATTTGTCTTTTTCAAGTTTTAAAAATCAGTATTTTCTTTGAATGTATAGACTGTTTCGTTTATTTTTACAATTTCTTCGTTTTGTATTACTTACTAATTCATTGGAATCACTACATTTTGTGGTTTCTATCATTTCTTTAGGTACTTTAATAGCGAAGATAATTATATCATTGTTAAATTTTGCTGTTCCTATTTTAATTGATCGTAAATTATCAAAATCGATAATTTCTGTTTTACAAATTATGCTACTGGTCATTATTCCTAATCTGCTTGAAACGATGTTAGTTGGAATGTGTTCTACATTATCTTTTTTATAATTCCTATCTTTAATAAAATTTCTAAGTACGTTTACTAGATACTTAGTCTGCTAATTCTGCGATCTGTGGTATTAAATTTAGTCAAAATTCTTTCTCTGTCTTCTTCAATAGTTTGTTTTATTAAAGTGGTCATTGATTATAATTTGATTTTTTTGTTGTGTAATGATATTATGATTGTTTTCGTCAGTAATCTTTAAGTGTTCCCCAATGTTTCGTCTGTCGTCGTTGTCCATTGTACCATATAGCCATTTCATTCCCGTGCCTATAACGTTTCTGTGCTTATGGGGAATAATTGTGTGTGCAATACTTTGTGTTTCAGTGATTCTAATTCGTCCATTTGTATATCTTTCCGTTTTCGAAATGTATTTCACTAGGTTTTCTTCTAAATTTTGTATAATATCTTGATCCATGAATATCTATTAGGTTGACTGTATGTAAAATAATGCCATATGATTTGGTTATTTGAACATTGCCTAGTTTTATTTCCGAAAATCCATTGTTTGCTCTAATTTATTCGACTATCAGTGTTGCACGGGTCATTGTTAATGTCAGAAGTAGAGTCAATATTATTTGTTTCCATTTGGCCTGAAAATTTGTAAGGGCGATTAGTTGTTTTTTTTACACTTTTATTTTCCGAAATTCGAACGCATTTACATTTCTTCCTGCGAAGCCTTTTGGCTTATCTGCAGAAGATTATTTTTCAAGAGAAGAAATTTAAGTTAAGCTTTTTTGTGTAATGCTTTGAATTAAAAAGAAAGTGTTTGGAATTCAAATTTGGTATAATTAGGAGCTTAACATATAAAATTCAAAGTTTTTGGAAATCAAAAAAGAAAAATTAATAAATCCAATAATTTACAGATACATATAAATTATTTTTTTTTTGGTTTTATGAACAAAAAAATTCTTTTAATTTGTTTTCGCAAATTCGTGTTTCGGATGTTCTTCAGGGAGTTTAGTATCTGGTTGAGTACGGTTGGGACGTTATGCTGTTTTGTTTCTTTTTGATATATTATTCTCCCTTTTGATCTGCATAATTTCCCTAATGCTTTCCTTGTCTATTCTACCTCCTTGTATTCCCCATGGTTTAAATTTAGTTGCGGAGTGAATAGAGTTGTTATACCATTCGACACATTTATACATTTTCTCAAAAGTTGTCAACTGGGATTCTTATATCAAAAGTATTCTCATTTTTTCGCCGATAGTACTATGGAATCGCTCAATATCAGAGTTTCCAGTGTGGTTATTCGGTTTTGTAAAGTGTATTTCAACATGCTATTTTCTCAGAAGGTCTCTTATGTTAGTACTGTTCAATTCATTGTCGAAAATTACTAAATTTGGTTTACATTTGATCGAAAAATATAATCTTAATTTTTCTTTAATTGTAACACTGTTTTTATCCTCTAAATGGAATATAATTGTGTGCTTTGGAAACTTTTCAATAAGTGTTATAAAGTTATTTTTGCTGTTAGTATAAATATCTAAATATACAGGGTGTCCCCTAATTCGACAACGATAATTTGGGAAACGATTCCTGGGTATATTCTATGAAAAAAATCATTCTACAGTAAGAGCCTATCTCCAATGTTGACAGCATTTATCGAGGATTTAAGAAAAGGCTTGCTTTGGCGCACCCTGACCCATGTTAACGAAAATTGCTCTGTTAACACTAATGGTAGAAACTTCGTATAGGAATTTATTTTTAGAAGAAATACTAGCCTTGTAACGGCGTTTAAATAAAGCTGATATCTTGTTTGAGTCTTTAGATATCCAATTTCTAAATCTGTTCCATTTTCATTGTCCATTCTAATTTTTGACTTTGAGGTTGCTTTTCTCCAGGAAATGCCTAACTAACATAACGTTTCACTATTTTTTTCTTATGAATAATAAATAAAAAATCATCATCAAGTTTGCACAAAAACCTATAGATTTTATGATACTTGGAAAAACATGCAGCAGGTAAAAAAAGGAATTTGTGATTTTTGACCGACGTTTCTAACAACAGTTGACAATACTCCAAAGAGTGGTTTTCCAAGAATTACTAATCCTCGAATATTTTTTTTTAAATTGCATGGCTATTAAAGAGTTTTAAATCGTGCCCGTTTATTTGACTACTTGTCAAAACCCTTCTTTTCTTACCCTGTTTCTTAAAACTTCTCAGAAAGAGTTATGTTTGGGGGTAAGAAGGCCTATGTGGAAAATTTACCAAACAAAAATGGTATAAAAGATTAGAAAAAAAAAATTATTTCGTCAGTCTAATTTTTTACGCTAAGGTTAGAAACGCTATTTGAAATGTCTGCATTTACAAACCAGAAATTATTTACATTTAGGGGCTGTGCAATGAAAGTTTTACTAGTGCGCGACAAAGATACCATGAACTTTTCCTTTATCGACGACTTCTCAGTAAAGAAGTATTTGGAAATACATATCGAAGGCTTCGAGAAATGGGATCAGTTACAAATACACGACCGAATAAGGGAGCTCCAGAAATAAGAAGGATTTCGGCTGATTCTAATGTACTGCATGGAGAAAATCTACATCCACACCACCATACATCTGTACATCCCAATGATTTGGAAAAAAGACTTGAAATTTTTAACCGGTTGCTGGAGCGGAGCTTAGATGACAACGAGTTTATTAGCAGAATTCTTTGGACGGCCGAATCTCAATTTACAAGAGCGGATGCGGGCTGCGGACAATCCACATACAAGGAGACATTAATTATTTCAACACAAATTTAGCGTCAATATATGGGCAGGTGTACTTGGAAACAAGTTAATCGGACACTTCAAACTACCACCTAGACTGAATTCTACAAATTATGTGTTCAGAAGCGTTTTTCTGAATATTTTGATATCAAGCACAGAAACTTGATATTCGATTTAAGTGTGAAGCAAGCACTTGAACTTGTTCACTAATGTTGAAGATATTTCCTTACAGAATGAAAGATGATCTGGTATTGCTGTAAATCAATACTGACATTTGTTCTTTATTATTTCACGCCTTTTATACATGAAAATTGCTTACTCTATCACTTACAATAAATACTTAAAAACTAAAGTCATTGGCGGTAATGCACCATCAGCATAGGTCGTTGGCTTGATCCAATAAATATCGTATTTATGTTATGTTTGCATCAGCACGATGGTTGTTGTTGATATGAAGTAGCTGCATTATCTTGACTTATATCCAGCTATTTGCGCATCGTCCGCTCATGGGTAATTGAACTGAACACTATGTATGTGGAGTTTTTGCAAAATGATTTACCAGAACTAGTGGAGGACATTCCACTGATTTAGCTAGCTTCATCATATTCAGTTAGCATCAATAAATATTCGTAGTGTTTTAGTACACACATAAAATAAAAATTATCTAAAACCACACAAAATCATTTTCTATTACAAAGACTGGTATTTCTTCTAAAAATTAAGTCCTACTCGAAGTTTCTACCATTAGTACTAACAGAACAATTTTTGCTAACATGGGTGGTACACCAAAGTAAGCTCTTTCTTAAATCCTCGATAAATGATGTCAATATTGGAGATAGACCCTTACTGTACAACGATTTTTTTCATAGAAGATACCCAGGAATCATTTTCCAAATTATCGTTGACGAATTAGGGGACACCCTGTATAGTTAGGTTAATGTCAGTTAGTGTATCTGTGGTTTTAAATTTTGGTTTTACAGGTCTCCTATCGTATTTGAATCTTCTAAATATGTATATCGTCAAGGTTGCTTTGATCAATATCGCTAGAATTGACATACATTTTCCTTTTGTTATTAACTATTTCGATTTCTCTGGATTCCTTCCAAGAGTAAGAAGGAATTATTTGTGTATACAGGGTGCCTGACTCGAACTCCAACTTTTGAAAATCCTATAATTTATTTGTATAAATTTTATTGTGCCAAAGCAAAAAATGTTGGAAAATACATCAATTTTCAAATTGTATCAGTAGTTTTCAATATGTCCACCTTTGGCGCGAATAATGGCATTGAGACGGCTGAAGAAAGCATCGCACGCTGTACGCAAGTGGCTCTGCCGGCGAAGTGCTTGTTTGAGGTGGTCCAAACCTTGGTATTTTTTAGTGCCAACCTTCGTCTTCAAAATACCCCAGACAGATAAATCCAATGGATTTGCATCCGGAGAATTTGCAATCCATTGTGTCGAAGAAATGAAGTGTGGAACATTGTTTTTTAACCAATCCTGGTTGACGCGCGCTTTGTGAGACGGTGCCGAGTCTTGTTGAAATGTCCACGGTCTCCGACCGAAATGATTGTTTGCCCAAGACTTCAATACTGCCTCTAAGACAGTTTCACGGTATACGATCGCGGAGCGCGGCGGAGAGCGACCATCGGCCGTTTTGGCGGTTATGGCGGCCCAAACCATCACCATCGGTGCTGCCTGCTTTCTGGTGGCCGTCCGAAGGTGTAAATTTTCGAAGGACCTCTCTGGCAAGTAAACTCGGTCATTTTGTTTGTTGACATATTGCTCGATAACAAATGGCGACTCATCGGAAAAACCAAATTCGGCAACTCACCACTTTCGTGCAAGCGTAGCAACTCCTTCGCTCTTTCGAATCTAACTTTTTTCTGTTGAAGTGTAAGATAGTGTTCTTTTTGGAACTTCATTGGCTTGAGCCCAAGCTCATCGAACCATATTTGCCGATGTTGCTGTTTTTTTTATGACAACTTCCATGGCGTTTTGCAACGCTGCCAGTATCACAGTAAGGAGCTATGGTTGAGACACAAATGATTTATTCACGTTGAGGTGCTGGAGGGCTCTAACGATAGCTACTTGTGGCTTTCCATCCAAATATAAAGCAATCACACTATCACGTTTGAATTCCATCGCGGATAAACAACACAACTGAGACGCAAATCGTTTTAAAAGTTTGTAAATAATAAAATTATCTGTCATGTGTCAAAATTTGAGCTCACTGTCATGAACGATTTGGAAATTATAGCAGTCTGAAATCGGTTGCAGTTCGCGTCAGGCAGGGTGTAGAACCTGTAACGACTGTGTCAAGAATTATAAAATAGTCATTTTGTTCTTCTATTTGTGAGTATTTACTAAGCTTACATTACTCGTATTATTTTCTTTATGAGGTAGAACATTTTCTTGTATATTTTATAGGGGAGACTCAATAACAGTACGTTCGCCAGTATCTGCGTTAATTCGACCCAAAAAGTCAGCTGCTTTATTTTCTTTAACTTTTATGTGTTTAATCAATATTGATGTTGTACGCTCCTAGTTTAAGAAGCCACCTTTGTAGTTAGAGGTTGATGTCTTTCCCTTTGTGTTTGGCTAGAAAGGTCTAGAGGTCTACGGGGAAGATGTATGGTCTGTAGTAGTTAACTGTCCAAACTATTGCTAGGAGTTCTTTTTCCGTGGCAGAATAATTTTTTTCATGCTCGTTTAGAGATCGACTGGAGTAGCAAATTGGGTGCCCACCTTGTGTTAAGACTGGTTCAATTGCTAAATCGGTTGTATCTGTGATTAGCTTAAACTTTTTTTCGAAGTCTGGATATTTTAAGACTGGTAGGTCAGTGAGAATAAACTTATGTTTTCGAATGCGTTAATATAAAGAGGGTCCTTGATTTTTAATTTTGCGTTCTTTTTTAAGTATTTTGTTAAAGGCTGAGCTATCTTAGCATAGTCCTTTATAAACCCGGTTTCGGGTAGTTTTAATTTTTGGATAGATAATTTATCATTTATCGGATAGAATTTTTATATTATGTTCCCTGAGTTTATTGAAAATGTTTTGAGAACTGCTAATGTGTTCGCCTAGACTAGTGCTGAATATCAGAATGTCGTCAAGGTAGACAATGCAAATCTGTTTAATATCTTCCCTTAGAACACAGTTTATAAGCCTCTGAAACGTAGCGGATGCATTTTTTAAACCGAGGGGCATTCTAACGTATTCGTAGTGCCCTACAGGAGTGGAAAAGTCGGTTTTTTCCCTATCAGCTTCTTTAACTAAAATTTGATGGAACCCTTTGGCGAGGTCCAGGGTTGTGAAGAACTGGGATCGTCCTAGCTTCTGCAATATACTGTCTATGTTGGGGATAGGTCGTCAGTTGTAACTTCGTTTAATTTTCTATAGTTAATGACTATATGAAATTTCTTAATACCGGAGTCGTTGTAAGGAGAATTATTCGCCTTTATTATTCCCTGACTCAACATATCCTTTATATGTGTATTGATTTCCACTTCGTGGATGTGAGGATATTTAGATATCTTTGAAAAAATTGGCTTACTTAAATCGTAACGTCAACGATTTCGTGTTCGACTTCATTAGTGTGAGTTAATCGTTGTCGTTCTTTGTATAACAGATCATTATTTTTCTTTAGAAGACTTTTTAATTTATCTGATTCTTCAAAATTCAGATCTTTTCTATAGAGAGCTTCTAATGAATTGTGTGATTCTTCAAGTGTATTTATATCGTCATACGAGAATGGAGGTGAATTGGAAAAATACTTTTTGTTTGTTTATTTCTATATAATTTTCGTGTAAATTTATAATAGCTTGCATTGGCTTAAGTATATTTTGTCCGGTAATACCTTCGAAATCTTTATTACTAAAGTCAGTTAGTTTCCAACTCGTGAAGGCATTTTCGTTAAATTCTTTTGGTAGGCTTGTAATAATTTCCGTATCAATGAAGGTTTGTCCGGAGAGAGTGCTGAAAAAGAGTTTGTTTTGCAGGGAGATTCTTTTGTATGGCTGGAGATTTGTTCTATCGAGTAATGTAGTCAGTTTTTATGCATTTTTATTTATATTTCTTAATTTACTCTTACATGCTAGACAAAAAAACGCTTAAGAATTAGCTTAAATAACTTAGAAATAATCTTATACTAACTTACTGGCCCCATGCGGGCACTCTAAATTAATCCTAACACTTAAACTATGTCTTTCGACGGATCTTACAGTCTATATTTATTTTTATATATAACGAAACTAAAACTAAGAAAATCAATTTTAAGTAAAAACTTAGTATATGGACATTTTATTTTTTTATAAAACTTAAACCTAAAAACCTACATACTACCTAAAAGATATATCTTAATCTACTTAACCTACTTACATCTAATATGTACATATATTTTTTTTTTTAATTTTTTTTCTTTTTTTATTTGTTTTTTTTTGTTTTTTATATTTTTTTCTTACAATCTAACTTAAACCTACCTAAAACTATGTAAGCCGGCCATGGCTAAAAAAACAAAACTTAGGCTGGACCACTCTGCTTCACATGAAGCTATCTATTGCTGGAGGAGTTCGACGACGAAGCATCCTCGCCTTCATCAAGCCACCAAAATTGCTGGTGCTGCTGAGCAACATCCCTCCTGTCACGACTCCCTACCGCCCTACTGAACCGGAGACGCTCCGCACTGCCATGTGCGACGTCTCTGTCGTAGTTGAGTCGCCTGTCCGCAGCTGTTCGAGCGACGTGGAAGATTAGCGGCACCGCCAATCTGTCCTGGATCAGACCTTTGCTATCTAGGTAGAGGAACGCTTCTGGAGGAATAAAGCCGTCAAGGCGAGCTCTCTCGTGATACATATAGTTGGGGTAGTAAGCCCCTGAGATCAGGTTGTTCGATGAGGTCATTGCTCTTGCAATGTGCCTTCGAGTCAACTTAATAACAAAATTATCCACTCTTATCAGGTTCGCCCTATTGTACAAGACCTCATTAGGATAGAATTTTATGTACTCAGATTCTGGTGTTCTGTATAAGCGAAGACAAGCCCGAAGACAAGCCCTCTCAAACACCCGAATCTTTTCCAATAAACTTGCTCTCACGTTGAACCACACAGGACACCCAAATACAAGCATGGGCCTGATAAGGGCCATGTAGCAAACCACCTTCACCCTCGCATCGAGTTGGCTGTTATAAAACAGTCTCTTTGTAAGGGCAAAAGCACCTCTGGCTCTGGCCAGAGCAACATCTATATGTTTGTTAAAATACAGATATTGGTCTAACCAGATCCCAAGGTACCTGACTACATTTCGACAAGCAAGTGGCTGTCCACGTTGTCCAACGATAGAGAACTTTCGCCAATTCTTTCTGGTATCCCTAGAGGCCCCAGACAAAGGCGTCCTAAACAAAATGGTTTCCGATTTCTGAAAGTTGATTTTCAACTTCCAGTCATTGCAATATCGTTTAATTTTATCGAAGTCACGTTGCAAAAGTATGTTAATGACCTCAATCTTTGGACCTGATTTGTACGCGATTAAGTCGTCTGCGTACGCTATGCTGTGGGGAAGTGAACCTATCAGATCACTTGTGTAAATGTTGAATAGGATCGGCGAATTTACCGCACCCTGTTGCAGACCGTTTTTAATGTTAAATATTCCAGCAGAAGTCACATCGCCATTCTTCACGATGAACTGTCTACTGGAGAGCATATCAAAAAGAATATACAGCAGTGGTTTACTAATGCCCAACCTGTCCAGCTTGAAAAAGATTCCTTCTAGCCATACGGTATCGAAGGCCTTCTCCAAGTCAATCAGGCAGGCACCAGTGCACTGGTTCTTGCTTTTGTTCCATTGGATATCAGAAACCAGTTTCGACACAGCATGAATGATGTCATGCCCCGCCTTGAAACCGAATTGATTATCCGTTTGTCCTCAACCCACTTAGTCAGGACTCTATTGATTACCTTCTCGAAAACCTTACTGATGTTTGGAAGAAGACTGATCGAGCGGAGATTCGCCGGATTGGAAGTATCTTTATCCCTTTTGGGGATGGGATGTACCACCGCAGTTTTCCAATGCGCTGGATAATGTGCATTATTCATTGCATTATTAAACAGGGTGGTATAAATGTTCACCGCTTCTAGTGGGAGATGTCGAAGCACAATGTTCGGTATTTCATCGGTTCCCACTGATTTCTTACTCCTAAGTGATTCGAAGATCGTTTGGAGCTCTTCCTTCGAAAGGAACGGCGGTAGTACCATGTCGTTGGTGATGACATTATTTGACCTATTTTCGTCACTAAACTGGGTGAAGCCCGAGCTCTCGATTCGCCAATTCTCAATTTCATTTCGAAGGCAGAAATTGTGCACAAGGACTCGATTCTCCAGATCGTGGTTCGGGCCAATGATAGCATTCGCCTTATACACTTCCTGGAAAGTCGCTCCTATAGCCTCTACCTGCTCCTGCGGATCCTCGATCACAAAGAAGCTATCATCATCAACAGCCTCATTTGGATCTATACCTGCTGTTACAAGTATTTGTTCGTTGTTCGTCGTTCGGGCGATTTTGAGACATGGAAGGTCGTTTTGATTATTTCTCCGGAATATTTTATTTATTTGCGGGAACATATTCGGGTTGCTGGTGTTTACAGCCCGAATTTTGTTGTTCCAATACAAATTTGCAGAGTTTCTGTAATTTTCCTTTATTAATATCTGGAGGTTTTTAATCGACGACTTCAGTGTCATGATCTCCGGGTTATGTCTGTCGGTAAACTGTCTGTACAAGGTTTTTAGTCTTGACAACAGCCTACTTTTTTGTCGGTGCAGTGCGTCAATAGTTGCGTTGCGGAATAAGTCTTCGTCGTCAGTGTGTTGATACCGAGGTATCGTTTTGTCCATTGTTCGTTTGATTGTCTCGTCCATTAGTCTTAGATACCTGTCAGTCTCCTCGTTTGACAGATTTCTGTTGGATGGTGGGTAGAGCGAATTTGAGGAGAGTGCTCTAGTCAGTGTTCTGGTGAAGTATGTCCAACGCACCCTACTATAATTGTAGGAATGCCTTTGCACAAACTCATCCAATTCCGCAATTTCGTTGGGAACAGTTATTTCGGTGCTGAGACCGCAATGGTCACTGTCATACACGAAAGTGCGCAGACAGTTTGTAGTTTGTTGGTTAGTACATGTCAGTTGTATTCGTGAGTCGAACAGGAGAAGATCCAAATAGGACCCGTGTCTGGGAAACGACGGACTATCCGTCGCCTTAAGCCCGAGTCGACACGTTATGCTGTGTTGACCCCACCAATTGAATAGTAGGTTCCCTCTAGTATTTGGTGTATTATTTCCCCACTCACTATGTTTGGCGTTGAAATCTCCGCCGATAATAAAATAGTTGTCTTCCAATTCCAGCCTTAGGAATCGAAAAAGTGTCTCGAGCTCTGAGATGAATAAGGTGGATTGAGTAGCCTTAGGTGCATAGACAGACACCATGTACAGCCGCTTTCCACTACGGTGGGGAATATACACGATGCATGCTTCCAGCACCTGGAACCTACGTACTACACGACTGTATACTCTTTTAAAACGTATACCTTTTCTTACGAAAATCGCAACGCCACCTCCCTGAATGGAGTTGGGTCGGTTTCTCCGTACTATTTTGTATCTCCTGTGCCTCATTTTGTGTCTCTTGGTCAGCTTAGTTTCGCTAACCAAAAGCACATCAGGGGCTTGGTCTTTAAGCAACTTAAATAGTGCGGCTCGTCGGTCTAACCTAATCAGTGAATTCACATTCACTGCAAGGACCTTCAGGGTCTGCTCCGCCACGTGCGTACCCATTACGACAAAAGGTGCGTTAGGCCAGGCAGCAGCGCGTATACTTGATCCACCCGCGCGGTCTGTTTAGTTAAATGACGTTGTAGCTGAGCCATCTGCCCCTGAATAGAGAGAAAGATAGCCAGCATGTCAGGTACAGGTTCCGGTGCTCTAGGCGCTGGGGCCTGAGAAGCTACCTTCACTTGCTGTACCGTATTTCCCCTACCTGCCGCCATTTGGGCGTAGGTAACATGGGGAGTAACGGCTGGAGTTTGTGAATGCACGGGTGGACGTTTAACTTCCACTTTCTGCTGCCGGGCCAGATTTATTCTTTTGATGTACTGGAATTTGGGACAACCCCGATAATTTGCGGTGTGTCCCGTGTTCCTACATAACGCGCAAGAGAGCTGGCTTTTTTCAGACGTTCCGTCCTTACCCAGAACGCATTCCTCTGACTTGTGGTTCTTTCCGCACTTTACGCATCGAGGCTGCATTTCGCAGTTCGACGCGGCGTGCCCGAACCTTTGGCAGCGAACACATTGTAAAATGTTGTCGCCCCGTTTTACTTTTTCCCAGTGTACAACCTGGTAGTCCAGGACTTTGATGCTCCTTAGACCATCCAGATTGCTGGTGGGACTTAACTGCACCAGGAAGAACGGTAGTTTCCGCATCTCCCTTTTGGCTCTGGCTGTGGTGAAAGGCTTAACCCCCACGAATTGGAGCCCTTCGCACTCTTTCTCTTTCAGCAGTGCAAGGAGCTCCTCCGGATCAGTCGACGGTTCTAATCCCCTCAGCAGCATTGTTTGCAGCTTTTCACCCTTCGGGGTGTAGGAGAAGAACTCCGTCGTCGAATCCTTCAGTAAATTTTTTATTTTATGATAGCGCTCCACTGTGTTACAATGGATCGCATGCCTATCTAACGATAATCTTTTTATAAAAAAATTGTTGCCTATGGCCGACTTACACAGTTCTATGGTGTCCTTTAATTCCAATTTGAAAGTGTTAATTGGTGGCACTTTCGGTTTAGTGGATTTCTGCTCTTGCTGTTGTTGTTGTTTCTGCTGCTGTTGTTGTTGTTGTTGTTGTTGATGTTGCAGCTGTTGTTGTTGCTGCTTATTCTGCTGCCGTTGCTGCTGCTCTTGTTGCTGCTTAATCGGTTGAGATTTTTGTTGTTTGTGTGCATCTGTCTTTTTCTGCTGCTCTTGTGCAGGTTTCTGGATGTTTTGTTTTTCCATTGATTGTATCTGTTGTTGTTGTTCAATCTCCACGATTGTGTTTGACTGCTGTTGAGGTTTCTGGAGTTCCTGCTGCTTCTCCATCTCCCTCCTTGCCATTTGCTTAGCTCTTATTGCCAGCACTTTTTGTTGCAGCTGCTCAATGGTACTGCTCAGGGCTTCGACCTCATCGTCTTCGTCATCTGACTCGGATGCAGCTAGGGAAGCAAAGCTGTTGTCTGCTCCCATGTATTGTGACTCCCCTTCGTCGCGTACATGCGGACCGTTGTTATTGTCCGATTCTTTCCTCTTTTGCTTTACTACTGCTGCGTTTGTCGATATCATCGCAGCCCTCTTCTTCACTCTACCATTCAGCATTTCTAAGGAAGTTGAAAGGTAAGTGCGTTTTATGAGATTCGGAGTCGGCTTCAGCTTTCTCCTCCTCTTAATGGCTATGTCCGTTGTTTTCGTTGTTTTTGGTTTTAATTTTGAGTAGTGGACTGTAACGGATTGATCTTCAGACGACATCATGCCATCTGCTGATCCCGCGATTGGGATAGCGGACCGCTTACTTCCACTCATGTAACTTTGTTCAAACACTTTGTTTTTCACAATAATTGTTTTTTTTTTATTATATTGAATGGAAATAAAAGGGGAAAGGAAATGAAAACTTTAGCAGATGCTGGGAAGCGAACCACAACCCCGAGATTTGCCGTCCGAGTCTTTAACACCTCGTCTACCGAGCACTTGTGAAAATCACTGCCTAAAAGTCTACTTCTTATTTTTCTTCACTTTTTTTTTTCTTCACTTCCAAAGCCGAAACACAAAACACATCTGCTCTCCGTGGAGGTCTATGAACGACTGATATCGAGTAATGTAGTCGAGGATCCTGTGCCTATTGGAAAATGGATCTTTTCGTTTCCAATGATAAGTTGGATTATCGGTAAATCTTGCATCGAGGTTTTACCTCTTTTTCTATGTGATCTACGCTTAGGGAGATTGTTTCTAATCTGTACTGAGTTATTATCGCTTCTTTGGTTCTTATGTTGACCCAAACTATTGTTCCTAACCTATCCTGATGTGTACCTATTACTAAAGTCGTTTTGGTTACTTGGTCTATTATTTTTTGGTCTATTATTATGATTATTATTGCTAGAATTTGGTCTATCAGAATTTCTGAGTTGTTCTTGAATAGTATTTTGCCAGTTACTATATCTTCGGTTCTCACTACGTTGGTTTATTGTTTTATGATAGTTACTATTGCTTGCTTGTTGCGGATATTTGGTTAGTAGCCCTGATTCTTCTGGTGTGTAAAATGCTTCCCTAAGTTTTTTGATTGACCTACTTAAAATTACGCTCGTTAAGTTCGCATCTGGACCATTAAGAAATGTTTTCAAAATCATTTTTTCGTTACTACTGTAACAAAATTCTACAAGTTTTTCTATATATAACAAATTCGTATTTATACTTAAGTTTGCCTAGAATATCTTTAAGCTTATTATAATATTCACTTACATTGTTAAATACGGAAAAATCCAATGGTTGTCGCTAGAGGACTACATGCGTCTTGTCCAAAAGAGGATATCGTCAGTGAACTGCGAGGCAAGGGATTCAAAATCGTTGAGCAGTAAAAATTGAGAAATGTAAAAAAAAGAAATTAGAAGGGAAGGAAGTAACGGTAAAGCGTGGCATTCCTCTTTTCATGCTAACATTTGAAAAAACAGAGAATGTCTTAAAAATATACGACATAAAAGCAATCCCCAATATCGTCATTAAAATTGAGCCTTTGCGTAAAAACACAAAATTAATTCCGAAGTGCAAACGTTGCCGGGGATTTAACCACACGCAAGCGTATTGCCAAAGAGAACCGCATTGCGTCAAATGCGCAGGAACTCATCTCTCAAAGGATTGTTAATTGTGTTAATTGTAAACGGAAACCTGTTGCCAATTTAGGAGGATGTGAAGTAGCCAGAGAGCTGCAAAACGGACGAGATAAGTTGCTCAAGGTACAAAACGAACCCTCGAAAACCGTGGCCCGAAAAAAGCAAAGACTCGATAAAATAACAGAAGCAAAAGAAAAACCAAATTTCTCTGTTATTAAAAACATTAAGGCGAAAATGTCTGAAGAAAAACCGCCAAACGTTACACGTAAACTGTCGGGCAATCTAACATATACCCAAGCCACAAAACTAAATTGTGAAAGGGTCGTGAATCAGGGGACTCAGCATCCCAAGTATTTTCCATTATACTGGCGAAACTTGAGCAGCAAAACAAGGTAAATGAACTTATTTGCGAAAAGTTAACAAAGATTGAAAATAGGTTCAATAGAAAACGAACTTACCCGAAAAAACAAAGAAAGGAAAACTAAAAATACTTACTTGGAACGCTAATGGCGTTTTAGACAAACTTAATGAATTAGAATTATTCTTTAGTATCAATGATCTTAACGCTTGTCTAATTTCCGAAACCCACTTGAAAAATGGGTCGCGCACAAAAATAAGGGTTTTTAAGGATTACTACTATCACCCATTGGGAAAAGCTAGAGGCGAATCCTCCTTATATATATCAAAGAGTCGATCGAGCATAACGAATATATAAAAATAGAGCTCGAGCCTGTGCAACTAATTGTCGTAGGCGTAAAAACCGAACGCAATTCCTTTACCATTCCAGCCGTTTACTTCCTTCCGCGATCCAAAATATATTATCAAGAATATATTTATATTCGGCGGTGACTTTAATCCTAAACACACTTTTTGGGGCTCAAGATATGTTTCCCAAAAAGGTAAATTGGTCTATGCAGCTGGTATGGAACACAACTGTGACTTCCAATTTCTAACAATTATATAGAAACTAATGAAATCTTCGATCTTTCCTCCAACCATTCTGCAGTTATACTGACAATGAGTGACACGCTTATTAAAAAAGAAGAACCGCTTCGACTAACTGGAAGAAATACCAATAGGGAAGAATTCAGGGAAGAAATCGAAGATAATGTGGAACTAAACGTCTCAATAAGATCGCCACTTGAACTTGAAATCGAAGTTGACTCCTTAGTAGAAATCGTTCAATGTACTGCATGGAACAATAAACCTCATCAACGCCAAAAAAACGGCGAAAAATATTACAAACTACCCGCCAGAGATAAAAGAAATGGTAAGGGAAAAGAGGAAAGAGCGCAAGAAATGGCAATTTAGTCGAGCTCCGTAGGATAAAAGACGTCTAAATAAACTTCGTAATCTGCTCAAGGAGACTCTAAAAAGCCACAAAAATTGCGTGGTAAATCCGTATGTTGAAAACTTGACAGCAGGGAAGGAAAGCAATTACTCGCTTTGGAAAGCATTTAAAGGCTTCAAAAGGTCGAAAACCCCAGCGCCACCAATTAAAATCGATAACAACGAATGGGCCAAGGAGGACAGGGAGAAAGCGGAGCTCTTCGCGGATTATTAAAAATAAATTTTTAAGTCCTTTGATGTGCAAACACTAGTACACTATTCTAGTATATCAGAAAGGGTGTCTGATAACTTTACAATAGCAAATGCAACTTTTGCTGAATTAAGGAATATCATAATGAAATTAAAACCGAAAAAAGCTACCGGGTACGACCATATAACCGCAGAGGTCCTTAAAATGCTGCCCCTAAAATCACTCACTAAGCTTTTACATATCATTAACGCGGCTTTTAGGCTGGTACTAAAACCAGGTAAACCTCTGATTGATAAAAAGTCGTATAGATCGATTTCTATCCTTCCGATCCTGTCAAAAATTTTTGAGCGGATCCTGCTCAAGCCTTTAATGCCAATTATTGACGACAAAATCTTATCCCCAACCATCAGTTTGGATTTCGGATTAAGCATTCAACTATTGACCAGGTGCATAGGTTTGCCGACGTAATTGAAAAAGCTCTGGAAGAGAAAAAGATTTGCTCAAGCGTATTTCTTGACGTCTCACAAGCCTTTGACAAGGTTTAAAGTTAAAATTACGGCAAATTTTGCAGTCGAAACTTTGCAACATATTGACTAAACATCTTGAAAATAGAATTTTTCGTATTACATAGATACAAAAATGATATAAGGACTGAAACGAATAAAATTTGGAAACTTCAAAGAAAAAAAAAAAATATTTTCATAATTCATGTAAATTTTTTTTATTTGCTTTAAAACTCTGTTTTTATTAAATTCATTCACAATTATAAAAAATAAAAAAAATTACTTGGGTTCCCATTCTTTCCTCAACTTCTTTCGAATGGCCTTCATAAGGTTGGTGACAGTTACATCCATGATCTTTTTGGATGCTCTTTTCCATTTAGCACTAAAAACTTTTACGTCCCTTGCACACTGCTCACTTTTCCTCAATTTAGCTTTGACCAAAGCCCAATACCTTTCAATGGGACGGCACTGTGGAACATTGGGTAGATTCATGTCTTTTGGGACAAAGTCGACATTTTTAGAAATTTTAGAATTTTACAAGAAAGCTCAACGTTGCATGAGCATAGTGAGCTGTAGCTAAATCTGGCCAAAATAATGTTGCAGCCTCGCGTTTGTTTAAGAAAGGAATCAACCGTTTTTCTAAGCTTTGACATAAGTTTCGTCATCCAAAACCAAGCACGCTTTCTTGTTGCCGATCAACTCGTATAGCTGTCGGGCTAGTGTTTTTATGACTTTTATTTGCTTTTCAGTAACGTTTGGTATTTTTTGTTCTTTTCGTGTTTTTAGACCGTTACGTTTTTTAGATCTTTGTACCATTGTTTGGTTGGTATTACATTTCCGAGCAACATCTCTGGATGACATAGCCCGGTTTTTTGCAATTGTACCCACTATTTTCCTGTCCAAATTTGTATCATGTGCTCCACTTTTCTGTTTTCGCTTAACTGTTAACATCTCCAAATATCGTTCAATAACAGAAGCCACTGCACTGCGTGCTACGTTGAAATTTTTTGCGATGAAAAGGTTTCGACGCGAAGTATTTTCGAACCATTTGTCGATGATCTTTTTACGGCGTTCCTCTTGACTCATATTTTGTAAATATTTTAAACCGCACCGAACTAAAATCAATAACAAACTGAAACTAGATAATATACAGGCTAATATGGGTACAAAATGGGATTGCAATTTTTACGCATTGGAAGTATAGCCCGTATTAAAATTTACAGATTTTATTCGTTTCAGTCCTTATTGGCCGGTGTACCGCAGGGAAGTGTTCTCCTGTATCTCCTATATACAAGAGATATACCACAAGTCGAAGAGACTGTTCTTGCCATCTTTGCCGACGACACTGCCATTTTTGCTGTCGGAAAAACAATAGAAGAATTAACAGCGCAACTGCAAAGCGCTCTAAATAAAGTATATGACTGGACAAAGATCTGGCGAATCGCTCTCAACGAGACTATATCTGTGCAAGTCAACTTCACTTACGGAAAAATAAGTCATCTGCCCATTCACATAAACTTGGTCTGTATTGTGTTTGCTAATGAGGCTAAATATTTGAGCATGACACTCGATGCAAAGTTCAAATGGAAGACGTACGTGAAAAAGAAACGTAAGGAACTAGAAATTAAATATAGAGAAATGTACTGGCTACTTGGAAAATATTGGGGGGTGGCCGTGGTGTAGTGGTACTAGCAATCGCTTCTCACTCGGAGGGTTAAGGTTCGAATCCTAGCCACGACAAGCTTTCATTTGTGTAATTGTAACTCAGTCAGAAAAATCTGTGTGTGAAGGCATAACACTGACATGTCTATATTGTAGGGTTTTCAAGCACAAAACAGCCGTTAAAATTCACAACCTCACATTCCGAGTGAAGAAAATCTCTCCGTCCTATTCGGACTCCCACCCCTGGAGTCAATATCGAAACCAAACACACCTGAGTTTCAAACCACTACATCACAAACAATGCTTTCCTTTCCCCTCCTTCTATCTTTCCGCCCTCGCCTTAGCAACAGTATAAGGGTATTCATAACCCCTTAGGCGCGCGTAAATTATAAAAAACACTGGGATTGTACCAAGAAAATAAATATTAGCATTTTACAAACTTTTGCAAATAAAGTGCTAAGAGAAATTCTACATGCACCATGGTTTATAAGAAATAATGACCTGCATCATGACTTTGGAGTTACTCGTACCTCTGTTATGTTGTAGTTTTTCTGCGACAATGCCTGCTGATGAAGCGAGTAATAACTTTCCCTTACGCCGTAGTTGCGGATCAGCTCTTCTCGTAATCTTTCCCATGTTGGATTTGGTCCTAGAGTGCGTATCGTCTATAATGCTTGTCCTTGAATTTTATTGATCACGTGGCGTTGAAGAAAGTATCCTTCGAGTGGAGTACCCGCATAACAAGAGATAAATATTTCCACTTCTCGCATAAATGAGGATGGGGCGTAATCAACTAGGTTTCCCGACAATTCCTGTATTTTGGATGATTCTTTTAAAACGTCATCCATTGCCAAGTTCACTTGTTGTCCGATGTGGTCTTTATTTGCCATTTCTGTTTCGAAAATAGATCACTTTATTTGGACACTTGATTTATTTTTCTTTTGTAGACACTTTATTAAGCTTTAATACCATACATTATATTATATTTTGCTTTTATTTGATTACTGTTGAGTGCAGAATTGGTACGTGAAATTTTATAATCCGCTGGCCCTAGGATTCTAGTCCGCTGTCGAAAAGAAACTACGGGTTTCAGTAGTTCACAATTTATTTTATTCTCGGTTAAAGTTCCTGTAAAATTGAGTATAGTGTATGGAGTAATTGACTTACGTATGGTATAGACCAGTTAATTTACAATATGCTTAAATAGGTACAACTCGTGCCACGATTAAAAGGAATTGGAACCATTTTTAATATAAATGCTATAGAATGAATAAAGAAAATTATGAGAAATTTGTAGTAGATGCACTGAGAATGATGTAGATCTAAAACCAGTGGTTCCACAAGTGGCGGTAACAATCAATTAATTTGGACACTTAAGTGTTTTTTTTTCTATTTAAGTTGAGCAATTAGCCTATTATTACTTTTAAAAAGTACGAGTAATAATAAAAACTCCACAAGTACCGATAGAAATTATTTATTTTAATTCTTGGTCTTTATGGATTCACAGTCGGCTAAAAACTAAACTTACAAAAATAACTTAGATATATTTATGCCCATATCTGACCTAGATACAGTGGGAGTGCAGTGCACTCGCGCGGTGGTTTTGTTTTTTGTTTTCTTTTTCTTTGTGCAGCACACGAGAATTTGCGAGTGAACTGGTTGACGTGTGCACTCGTCGGTGGTCGACTCGGTACTGAAATTCTACACATTGGACTAAGGCTTATATTATAAATCCTTTAATTTGAATGAATATAGAAATAAATATTACAGAAGGAATTATGAATGCTCAAAACATACCTTATGTAGATATTGATCAAACATTAGAATTCGCTCAAGTTAAAATAGCCCCTATTGATGAGAATTTAATTTATGTATATTGTAAGCCTCGTTACTTTTTACAATGACCGAACCATGTAACTTATCAATAGTAAAACCAATTAAAATAAATAAGGTAATGAATAAAATCGATTATTAATCTCTTACAGAATATAAGGATGAAATATATGGCATAAGTAAAGAATGTAGAACCTATAATAGCTTAACAATCTGTAATAACGATAATATCTCATGTATCCCAGAACTCATACGCAGGAGAAAGGAAAATTTTACCATCATCAACAACAAACACGTATCAGAAGTCAACCCGGCATATTGTTATTAATCAACAACGAAACTATGATGCTTAATGGTACTTTTATAAAAAAAAACCCTTTAACCAGACAATCAAATTCAATAGAAGGGTCATCAGATCTAGAAGATCGATCTATTGGAAACCAAACATCAAATTAACATATTAGTTAATATCGTTATTTCGGTCATCATCGCACTAACTTGCAAAAGACCACACAAAGGTAACCAAAAGACCTAAGGACCATTCTTTGTTAACATCAAGAAGCCAGCATCAACAGTCATTGGGATAGAAAACATCTCTCACATGATAACATCCGCAACATCGAACGAGGATGCTCGAAATTGAGGACGGAGGAGTTAAGGGAGTATTCTGGTTTAGAATTTTGAAAAAATCTATGTTTTTTGCTTACATATTTTCGAAATATATACCACTTTTAAGAATATACTCTATAAACGAAATTTTAAGATTCCAATTATTTACGGTGTTATAGCTGCATTAGTGACGCGGCAACTAGACCGGTCCTGGCGGAATCGAAACTACTTTTTTCAATCCTATTGACACGATATCTCAAGTTCTAACAAACCGATTTACTTGAAATTTGGTACATACCTTCTTTAAATAACGCTCTATTTTTCGTTTTTTTTTTATCACGATTAAAAAAATCCTAAAATTTGTGCCTCTAGACCAGAATACCCCTTTAGAGAACAAAGTAAGCATTCGAATAGAACAAGGTAAGTAGACTCAGTAAAATGCTTACATGCGCCTCAAGTCAATTTCCCACAATAACAGCGGAACGATGAATATCCGCCAATGCATGAGAACACCTTTTCGCTGACACTGCGCCTGGGACAGCAGATCCACACCCTTCGTTATACAGGGTATCCCCTAATTCGTCAACGAAAATTTGGGAAATGATTCCTGGGCACATTTTAAGAAAAAAATCGTTTTACAGTAAGAGTCTATCTCCAATGTTGACATCATTTATCGAAGATTTAAGAAAGGGCTTACTTTGGTGTACCCTGACCCATGTTAACAAAAATTGGTCTGTTAGTACTAATGGTAGAAACTTCGAGTAGGATTTTATTTTTAGAAGAAATACCAGCCTTTGTAACGGCGTAATAAAGTTGATATCTTGTTCGAGTCTTTAGATATCCAATTTCTAAGCCTGTTCCATTTTCATTGCCCATTCTAATTTTTGACTTTGAGGTAATTTTTCTAAAGCAAATGCCTAATTAACATACGGTTTCAAAAATTATCGATAAGTTTGCAGAAAAACCCACAGATTTTATGATACTTGGGAAAACCTACAGCAGATGAAATTTAAAAAAAATTAATTTTTTGCTGTAAGCCCCAAAGGCTATTAATAAAAAATGATTTTATGTGGTGTTGGATAATTTTTATTTTATTTGTGCTAAAACACTGCAAATATTTATTGATGCTAACTGCTGCCACACTTTTGATAACGCTTCAAGAATACGCTCATCCAATTCAATTAAAGTTGCTTTATCGGTTGAATAAACCAGTTTTTTCATTCTTCTCCATACAAAAAAATCCAATACTGTAAGGTCGGGCCAGTGAACTGGTCCATTTCTTCCTATCCAACGGTTACCGTACTCTTCATCTAGCGAATTCTTAACCTCACGACCAAAGTGGGCTGGAGCACCGTCCTGTTGAAAATATGAAGAAGTTAATTAAATCACTAGAATGTCCTCCAATAGTTCTGGTAAATGATTTCACAAAATCTCCAGATAGTTTGTAGAATTCAGCCTAGGCGGTAGTTTGAAGGGTCCGATTAACTTATTTCCAAGTACATCTGCCCACACATTGATGCTGAATTTGTGCTGAAATGATTTCTGTCTCCTTGTATACGTACGTAGCCCACGTATGAAGATTATGAAAACTTGTTATCCCATCTCTTGTAAATTGAGATTCGCCCGTCCAAAAATTCTGCTAATAAACTCGTTGTCATCCAAGCTCCGCTCCAGCAACCGGTTAGAAAACTCAAGTCTCTTTTCAAAATCATCGTGTTTCTTTGCAAAACTATATTTTATTTTTGATTCGTAGAATCGTATTTTTATTTAATGGACTGTATAGAGGTATTTTTCTTGGTTCGTAAAACCGTTTCTAAAAGGAAAAATAACGCTAGAGCGGAAAAATAAAACGCACAGTTTTGAATTCTAAAACGTTATAAAATCTTTATCTCGGTTTATTGCCATTTATATTATTATTGGTTATGTTTTTGTTTGTTTGTTGTTGTATTGTTTGTCGTTTGAAGTGTAGAGTTTTGTGGATTTTGTTTCGGCTATGTTTGTTTGATATTATCTGTTTTCTGTTTAATGTGCTATTTGGTGTCATCTGTTTTAATGTTTCAACATTCTCCCCCGGCAGTGAACTACGTTCGCAATTAATTAGTTCGACCCTAATTGGCCACCCTATTATGTAATAATGTAAAGATTGCCAATTTTGGGATCTACTTTGCGGATGCTCATGTAATGAGAAAGAAGATTATTATTATTATATTTAAAACACATAACAAAGAAAATTACAACGATCACTCAATCATTACAACGATAGAACACATACGTAATATGGCTATATCTATCTTCCTTACTCCAACTGGAACTTTATGCATGCACGGAATGCAGTATATATAGTATTAAATTGCCATTGATAAAGTTGATGGTTGTTTACTTTAAAATGCTGCCGGTGGTGGTTCTGTGTAGTTTTGTGTTTAAATTTGGTTATTAAAATGTAAAACCAAATAAACGGAATTAAAGGTGTTGCAGCAAACTGCGTGATGAAGGAGGAATTCGAATTATTCAGGTTAGTAGATTTTGTTTATTGTAAATGGCAGATTGTATAAGTTATTGATTTATTTTTATATCGAATGCTTGGATTGATCTTTTGAGTGTCGATCCAAGTAACGTTTAGTTAAGTTTAGCTATTAGTGTTTTAAGTTTCATTGTTGAATTAAATTATTTTAGATAATCTTATTATTTAAGTTTTGTTGTGCAAGTTGAATTCGGAGTTCGGAATTCGATATTCGGAGCTCTGGTTCGTAACCCTGAACTTGATTTTAAAGTTATGGAGTGTGTCCTCGCTAAGCATAGGTTTTTAGATGTGGTGCGCAAAATATCGAATTTTGTGTCTATGCTATATGATCGCCTCAGCTAAGTATTTATTATTTCTAGAATTTATTATTGAGTTTGTTACATTGTGGTTTGAATTATGCGTTTAATGTTAAGTATTGTATGTGTGTTGTAAGTATTATAATTTGAATTATATTAGAATTATTGATTTATGTGTTTTTATATAAATAATAGTTTGTTCTTCGCTGGTGTTGTTAAACGGTCGGTCTACTTGCACTCGCACCGCTGGAAGACTTCCCATAAGTTGGCGCATTTCTTGCGCCTTGTGCCTATAGCATTTTGTGCAACGGTGGATGTGGTATCGCACGCTGCGGATGATTTGACCGATCCAGTACGTCCTGCGGATATATGCGATCGTCTGTTGAATGCCGCTATGTAAGGTGTTGTCGTGAGCGTCTCGAACTATCAGCTTTGTCAGGTGGTGTTTGTGTCTTAGTAGGATAGGATGTTGTTCGTTGTAAGTAAGAGCCGCATTTTGTAAATGGCCTCCTACACGTAGAACATTATTAGCGTCGATAAACGCGTTTAGTGCGGTAAGTTGTTTTGACGTTCCTTTCTGTCTTAGATCTGTAAGTTCGTCTGAAAACATTTCCCTTTGAGCAGACTTCACGATTAACAGTCACGACTTTTCCAGTTCGTCTGCAGTTAACGGACCGTCATTTCGGGAACCTTTTGTGGATCTACAATTGGAGGCAAACCGAAGACAGGACGCAATCACCCTCACCACTTTTGAGAAACGAGAATAGCGGTGAGTAACTTTGCTGATGCTCCCGTGCAACGCCTTGGGTACAGTATGTTTTTACTGCACGCTTCTCCTCCTCTGTAGTTATATCGACGGGTTGGTCGGGAACTTCGTATTCCCATCGATTTTGCAGGAATTCAGGGCCTTTCCACCACAAGTTGGATGATTGCAGTGCAGAAGGGAGGAGTCCTCGTGATGCTAAATCAGCAGGGTTTGCGTGGGTAGGAACATGTCTCCAGGCTTCGATTTTTACTTGACGTTGGATTTCGGCTGCGCGGTTTGCTACAAATGTTCCCCATCTTGTTGGTGGTGCTCGTATCCATGCTAGTGTAATTGTGGAATCCGTCCATGTGTTGACCTTGTGGGTCGGTATTCCCAGGATCCTTACAGCATAGTCTACAAGCGAAGCTAGCAGCACTGCTCCACAAAGTTCAAGTCGAGGAAGTGTGACCGGTCTTTTCATCGGTGCTACCTTAGTTTTTGACATAAGGAGATGCGTGTGGATCTTGTTGTGTGTGTCTAAGACCCGGATGTACAGCACAGCTCCGTATGCCTTTGTAGACGCATCGCAGAATCCATGCAGTTCGACGTCCTTGTTGCTTTGTCTTGTGTTGATCCACCGTGGAATTTCAATGGTCTCGATTTTTTGCAAGTCCTGTTGGAAGGCTTCTCATCGTTTACGTAGTTCTATAGGAACTGCTTCATCCCAATTCGAGCCCGAACTCCAAAGATTCTGCATGATTATTTTTGCCGTTACGAAGCAGGGAGAAATCCAGCCGAGCGGGTCGAAAAGTTTGGCGATGGCAGACAAAATGGATCTTTTCGTTATGTCGTCTGCATGGGGTTGAACATTCCGAAACGAGAAAAAGTCCTTCTTAGGAAACCATTTAATTCCCAAAGTTTTGACATGATTTGCTGACTCGAACGGTAACTCGTAGTCTATCTCGCGGTCTTCTTCTGGAATGTTTTCCAGTATGGACTGTTGGTTGCTTGTCCACTTCCTCAACTTAAAGCCCGCGGCAGAAAGCAATTGGTAGGCTTCACCTCTCTTCCGGATTGCTTCTTGGACGGAATCCGCACCACTTATTAAATCGTCCACATACATCTCATCGCAAACCATTCTGGCGCCTAGTTTGAATTGGCTACCTTCATCCTCAGCAAGCCTTTTGAGCACTCGGAGTGCTAAGTAAGGTGCTGTCGCCGTTCCAAACATGACCGTGTTCAATTTGGCGGCTCTTCTGGTTTTCTCCTCCAAACAATCAGCTGGTAGTATCGGTCCGGTTGATGCATAGCGATTTGCCGGTACATCTTTTCTATCTCCGCAGTAAACGTGATCTTATATGTCCTCCATCGTAAGATGAGATCAACAATATCCGTCTGCAATTTTGGACCTACTAGCAGGCGATCATTCAACGACAACCCGTCTGATGTTTTTGCCGCTGCGTCGAAGACTACCCTTAACTTCGTGGTTGTACTACTAACCTTTATCACGGCGTGATGGGGAAGGAAGAAGTGGTATGGAGTTTTGAGGATTGGGTCATCCTCGCTCACCTGTTCCATATGTCCAAGCGTAGCATATTCGGCAATACATCGAGTGTAAGCTTCGTACAGTTCTGAGTCCTTACTGAAACGTCGTTCGAGATGAGTGAACCTTCGCACTGCGCATTCTCTACTTCTGCCCATCTTTGGATGCCGTTGATCTTTGAAAGGTAGCTGCACTTCGTATCGCCCATTAGGAAGCCGCCTGGTATGCGTAGCAAAGTGTTTTTCACAGACAACTTCCCCTTCAGTCGTTGGCCTTTGAAATGGCGTCTCCTCGATTTCCCAGAATTTCTGCAGTTGATGGCTTAGGTCGGTGAACTGTACGAAGCTACGTATGCGTTTTGGACTCTCAGCTGGAACTTTTCCGAAGACAATCCATCCTAATACCGTCTTCTGTGCCAAGGGTGTATTGGGCTGCCGGCTTCTGACAATGTCCGGAAGGAGAATTTCGGCGAAAACGTCAGTTCCGAACAGTAGATCGATCTGCGCTGGTACACCAAATTGAGGGTCTGCCAATCGTAGTCCTTCCAAGTGATGCCATTTGTCTGGTACCATTCGTTGGGCGGAAGAAGCCCAGTCAGCGACTTGAAAACCAACGCCTTCACAGCACTCTCAAATGTCGAATGAAGGGACCCGAACTGTAGTTCGACGTAGCTGTTTGAAGTGCCGCTGCTGACCAACCCCAACCCTGATACCTCGACAAAGGTTCGCTTCTTTTTTAATTTCAGCAATTGTGCAGCCGCTTCAGAAATAAATGTTGCCTCTGACCCTGGATCGATTAAGGCGCGTAGCTGGTGTAACCTACCATCTGATCCCTTGACTTTTACCACGGCTGTGGCGAGCAAAATTTGGGTTTCACGTTTTTGCAGCGTGTGAAAGCTGTTGAGCGTCGCACTAGTTGTCGGCAGTACCTCCCCCGATGGCTGAAACTCAGGCGCATTTGGATTGACGGCTATCTGGTAAGCATGGGAACTAGTGGACCTCACTGGATATTGCCGCTGTGATGATTCGTTTGCGTGTATTTTGTCGACCAATGGATTTTTATGAAGCAGCGAATGATGACGCTGTTGGCAGAAGAAGCAGGACTTTGAGCTGGAACAGTCCCTGACCAGGTGATTATATCCAAGGCAATTCTCGCAAACCCCTATCTTTTTAACTATTTGTTTTCTTTCTAGGTGGTCCATGTTGAGGAATTGTGTGCATCTTCTCAACGCATGCTGGCTTCCTTGACACACCTTGCAAGTTACGAATCTAGATGTCTGGTTTGCGATGAATACCTTGGACTGGTTCGAATGTGATGACCGTTGTTTGACGCCTGATGATTGACCTGATCGTCCTGGATTCGAAGAACCTCCTTTTTGCTGCTCCACTGCCTCCAACGTCCGAAATCGCGTTTCAAGGAATTCGGTAAATTCCTCGTACGTAGGAAGCTCTTTTGTGCTGCCCAGTTTCTCCTCCCAGAGCTGCTGAAGTGAGCACGGAAGTTTTTGCAGCAGGACAAAAATGACAATTGTGTCCCACTTTTCTACTGGTAACTCCAAGTTTCCCAATGCATGGATGCATTCCTGCGACGTATCCAACAGCTCCTTCAGGCCATTTGCAGATTCCTTCACCAACGTTGGCTGACCGAAAAGCAACTTCAGCTGTGCATTCACTAACACACGCTTGTGGTCGTAACGTGACGTCAGCAGCTCCCACGCCTTATCGTAATTATCGGAGTCCAGCTGAAGATGTTGGAGCAAACGTTCAGCTTCACCTATCAATGAAGACTTCAGATAGTGCAGCTTCTCGATGTTGCTTAAGGCTTTGTTGTTATGCACCAATGATTTAAAGAGATCATGGAAGGATCTCCAAGTAGTATATGAGCCAGCAAACTTCGGTATGTCGATCTTCGGAAGCCGCAATTCATTGCCTGCGCTGTTTGTCGTTGTAGGTAACGTACCTGTATACGGTGCTGCCATTGTGAATGATTTCTTGCATTGTTCCAATGCATCCAACAACTCTGCTTTGTATTCCAGGTAAATGTCCGTTAGCTGTTCGTAGATCACTAGTAACTCTTCTTTTTTCAGAGTAGCTTCTAGCCTCCCCCCTCCAACGATCGCCTGATGATAGGCTCTTGCTACCTTGATGTCATCCTTCAGCATAGAGAGTCGGCGCGTAAGCTCTTTTGGAGCTTTTTTGAAATTCGTAAAATTTCTTACGATCTGACTGAGAAGATCCTTCTGCAGTTCACCGCATTGAACTGAAGAATTTAACAGTTCTTGCGTAGGTGCTATGGATTAAGATTTTCTCTGTGCAGTACATTGGAAATTTTATGTGTGGAATCATTGAATTGCAAAGCCAACCCCCAGTTTCGCAGTGAAAGTTTAAACTCCACTTTTGGTTTAAACTTCGTTCAAGAATTTATTCGGTTTCACAGTTTCGTTTAACCCTTGAACTGAGTTCATATTGTACTTTAAGTTAAACATACAGGTGAAGGTACATAAATTTACAACGAAATTACTTGACATGACGGAGCAATAACGTGTAGTGCTGCCAATTTTTGTTCATACAATATAGTTAAACTACGTTCAACTGAACTTACACTGTGAAACTCGACGAGATGATCTTTAAATTTAAACACAAGTTCAGGTTCAGCTGAACTCAAGTTTAAACTTTCACTATGAAACTGGGCATAAGCCCGTTTCTCGAAACCTTCGATACATATTTCCAAATACTCTTTTACTAGGAAGCCGTCGGTTTGCGGTATCTTTGTGGGGGACTAGTTGAACTTCCATTGCATAGCCCCTAAATGTAAATAATGTCTTCGTATTCTTGGTTTGTAAATGTAGGCATTTCAAATAGCGTTTCCAATCATCGTTTCAGTGTAAAAAATTAAACTGATGTATTATTTTTTTTTCTTATCTTTTATACCATTTTAAGGAACAAGGTAAGGAAATTAGCAAGGTAACCCTTTATTCGCTATGCAATTGAAAAAATTATTGGAAAATTATTAATTCTTGGAAAACCACTCTCATTTTCAACTGTAGCTAGAAACGTAAGTACAAAATAATAAATCCTTTTTTATACCTGCTGCATGTTTTCTCAAGTATCATAGAATTTATGGGTTTTTGTGCAAATTTTATGATGATTTTTTTTATTATTATTACTGTCATAAGAAAAAAATTTTAAGACAATGTGTTTATTATGCATTTTCTAGAGAAAAGTGACCTAAAATTCAAAAATTAGCATGGACAATAAATATGAAACAGGTTTAGACTCAAATAAGACATCAACTTTATTTAAACGCCGTTACAAAGGCTGTTATTTCTTTGGGTACACCAAAGTAAGCCTTTTCTTAGATCCTCGATAAATGCTGTCAACATGTGTAACGATTTTTTTTTCATAGAATATACCCAGGAATAATTTCCCAAATTATCGTTGACGAATTAGGGGACACTCTGTATTTAGTGAACGTTGTAAGAAAACAGTCGGAAATAAAAGAGAAAAAATATTTTTTTTATAAGAAATGATAATGAAATTTGTAGTTTAATTTGTACCTCCCATTTGTGCATACACTTACGATGACAAATCCATGTCTATTGGAGACAGAATATAGCTGTTTTCTGTGCTTAACACGAGTGGCTGTGTGCAGAAGAGAATGGTTCCTCTCAGTTATATAAATGTTTATATTTGCAATCGGCTCCAAGCCAACATCATTAAGGCGAAGCTGACGTTTTTCTCTTTTTCAATGATATATTATCGATTTTAGTTAGCTATTTCCCTCCCGAGTATTTTGAGGCTTCAGCATAATCGGGGGATCATTTGCATTATCTCTTCATTGAGATCGAAAACTGGAGGCTTGCATTCTATTGTACGCCAGAGATGGTTCCAGCCTGGTAGATCTTACCCTTTTGACGACTTTGACCAGCCTACTGGTTTCACTGACAGTTTCGATCTTCTCGCAAAAGTCTTTGTAAGAGGCACTCTTCGAAATCCGAATTAGTTTCTTATATTCTTTTTGCCTCAATCTTTAAAGATTCCAGTTTTCCTTCAAATTAGTCTATAGTGACCTGTTTCGAAGGTTTCTTGTTTCTTTACGGAAACGCTACAGATCAGCGTTCCACCTAAGGAACTGGCCATCTACAGAATTGCCTACTGGCTTCACATGCCATTTCTAAACACTTAGTGAGGGTATTGTTTAGGTTTTGAACAGCTTCCTCTAGTTTTTTTTTGTCCTGAGCTTAGGAGAAGCACTGTTGGGTTTTTCGAGCTCGCCAACTTCCTGGGATCGCATTATTCAATGAGTTCGGCTAGCGCATTCGGTGATGGTGTTAATAATGAATCATAAGAAAATAACCAGACGCAACGACGAATTTGTGCCATTCTAAGTTCATTTCATAGCTAATGTCTGCTGTAACTACATATTGGTTGGAAAATTGCACAAGTTTAGATGGTGAGAGTGAGTTCAGCCATAAAGAGAAGTTCTCGGTTTTTCCGATCGCTCATCATATAGTGGTGTAAATCCCCTTAAACATCTGCAACCACAGATGCGTTTATCCCACACCCATGGTTCCTGTATAGATATTACGTGAGGTTTTGTATTCAACACGGAAAGCCTGCTTAGCAGACTTGGAATTTTGAAGGTTGATCTGAGTACATAAAATAGATGAGGACTGGGGTAGTCATCTCTTATCTGCACCCATTTGAAAACAAAGTGGAAATTAACCTTTCCAAGGTGCAGATAGGAACGTGAGTCATACCTAGACTTAGCGGTCTCGACAGAAGGTTTGTTGCATTACCACAAGAAGAGAACAGCCTTCCTTA
The DNA here is from genome assembly GCA_963966105.1 of Volucella zonaria. Taxonomy (NCBI): domain Eukaryota; kingdom Metazoa; phylum Arthropoda; class Insecta; order Diptera; family Syrphidae; genus Volucella; species Volucella zonaria. The sequence goes on along the minus strand of OZ014533.1, from coordinate 34,210,846 downwards.
TTTTTCCTGTGAGAATATACTATATTTTCCACTTTTCAGTATGTAGTCCAGGGTTGTGGGTATGAAGACGCGCCAGAACATCCCCCCTTTCCCTGAGTTGCCCTGGAACCCAGAAGATGGGGTTTGAAAACCTCAAAAGCCTTAGTTTCTTGGGCTGGGATTTTCGGCACAGCCTTGTTTAACCATTCAAAAGTTTGCTGTGTAGGGGCCTTCACTCTAAGTGTTCCATTTTGCATATCGTATCCCTCTGCTTCAATGCAAGCATTCTCTATTTTGACTAGCTCCCACAGTTGATCGAAACAGTGTTTGCACTCATAGCCAGACTTCCCAATTCGAAGCGCCAGAGAGGAGATAGCGGCATCCGCACAGGTACACCGGTCTCGTCGCCTTTGGAGCTTCGGGAGGTCTTTTCCAGCAACATCCAAGTTCCATCCACCAGAATTTTGCAGACTGCAGCAGATGTCACTAGTGTTTAACGTCGGTACCTGCCGTGAAGGCTTAAGCCTACGGTGCGTCTTCGCACGAGATATCAAAACAATGCGTTGATAAGCGCCCTTTCGGTAGTACAAGTACTACCACCAGTACCAGATTCGAAGTCGTGTGTAAGGCACGAACTTCCCCTTTGGTGAAGGGTCGAGGCCTATCTAATACCTAAGCCATTCTGTGGGTCATGGCACCCGGTTGCAATGCAACTCCACATCGAGCAGACCAATTGGTTCCATAGCAATCCCATGGTTTAGCACAGGTCGTAGTAGACTACACATATGCTAAGCCATGAGATGTCCAAGCACCATTAGTTCTGCTCTCCCCGCGATTTTGGGTACAAACCTACAGCCACCACGATACTCCCACAAGGGGGCCAACTCCTAGGTCAGGCCGGAACCATAGTTCCGGGGGCTCCTGACCTCCCGTGGTACCAGAATATAGCTTCCGGTCGAGCTTCGCAACCTTGAGGTTACTTGCAGTTGGGCACCTCACTGCGCGGGACTGGCGGCCTTTGCCACTTAAGGCTTCCCTAATTAAAAGGACCCACCCGCTAACTGCCTACTGCGTCTTCTAAGAAATACTTCTCTTGCAAAGCTACGGGTTCTTTCGAACCGTACGGTGTCAGTGAGAATTCCGCCGACATCGTAGGCATCACCGTTGCAGATGATGGCCATAGCATGCAAGTCCCTAACGTCTGAATAATTTGGGCACTCACAGAGAACATGAAGCCAATCCTCATGGGTGGCTCAACATGAACAGCTTGCCGCCCCACTAAGCCCTCTTTTATGCAAGAATGCATTAAGGGAGCCATGCCCGGTTAATAAAAATCCCAGGCTGAGGGTAAACTTCCGTTCAGGAAGTACTGTCATGGTCAGCACATCCCTCAGGAAGCCATAAGTAACCCTGCCATTTTCGCTAGCATCCGACCTAGATTGCCATCTAGATAGAACACATGCGTGAAGGAGGGTTTTACGCTGCCTCAGGGATAGGCCATCCACTTCTGCTGGGGAAACCCAGTCTCGCTCATTAAGAGGGAGACCTTTTCTGATCTTGAAAGCGATACCACGACGTATCGCCTCTAGATCCAGAGGTGGCACTCCTAACAAAACTTGTATTGCCTCTGTGGATACAGTGCGACACACAGGCAGGCAACCGAGCAAGGCGACTCTTTGGCAAGCCAAGATCCGACGGCGGCCATCTTCAGTCATAACCCTGTCGTACCATACCGACGCTCCATATGTTGCGCAGGCAACAAAAAGACCGTTGTATATGGCGCCTGTTAAGCCCCCAGTCAGATCGCAGAATGCGCCTTACCTGGCCTACAGCACATAACATGCATCTCCTCATTTGGACGAGGTGAGGCATGAATTTCATGAGCTCACCCAGTGTTATGCCTAAGTATCTGACCTCAGTCACACACCTAATGCTAACACTATTCATCCGAATCACAGGAGGCCGACTTCTCGTATTCAATTTGCCTTTAAGCAGCATTGATACTGTGTTTGTTACCGCCGAATTCTCTGTCCAACGCGTCCTACCACGGAAGAGTGCCCGACCACCACGAGGAGTGGTCGTAGGTTAAGATGGTAAGAATGGGCGCCACGCGATTGCTCTTCCGTTTAACTACCCACACCCAGAATCGCGACTAAATGTGGGATTCGCGCTCCTTTTATTATGACAAATAAATAAAATAAAAAAAAAACGAATGTTTTCCCCAACGTTACAAAATTTTCGGTTCCTTTAATTCACTTAAAGTATAATATGTATTACAAAATTCGATCTTACAATCTAGTTTAATTCTACCTTAACAAATTCAAATAGCTTACGAGTAGAATAGAAAAAGAAAAAAAAAAAGAAAAGAAAGAAAAGAAAATAAAAAAAAATAGATAAACTAAAATCGCGGAAACGATCCCAGAACATCTATCATTCGCGACACGTACAGCATAATCAACTAAACCAAATGCTATATACTATACATATGCCCGCGTATGGAGAATTTTAGTATAATAATATATACCATATAAAATTTAGTATAAATATAGGTATGCTTATCTGCTAAGTATCGCTGCTCCCAGTCCGGCTCGATTCGTCCCGATCCTCTCGACTCCAGCTGTTTCTTATTGCAAACTCCAGCACCCAATGGTGCGGGTCACAAAAAAAAATAAATAGGGCAAAGAACTCGGAATGTCGAACGATCTCCAGCCAAGATAACACTTTTTTTTATTTTTTTATTTTTTTATTTTTTTTTTTCTTATTCCATGCGTAGGGGAACGAACAAGGGCACTAAGTCCGCACTAATCCCGCCTTATCTCACAATTCCCTTTTTTCCTGTTTTCCTTATATCCGTACACCTTTTTTTTCGTTAAACAATTCCCGAACTGTTCAGTTAATTTTCCTCGACCCTTTTTTTCTATTTTTTTTCTGTTTCGACTACGACCGATCTCCTTAACTGACTCTTCACAACTCAAACTTTCTTTTCCAACCCACCCACCAAGAAGAGTCCAAATTTCACTCAACACTACCAGTTGCCTCTCGATTGTTTTCGCTCAACTCCAAACGGTACGTCCTTGCCTCCTAACTACTGGTTCATCAGACCACATCTCCTGATCATACCCATCCGCTAATCCCAACAGTAGGTCATCATACCATAACATGACGATGGAAAGAAAAAAAAAGGACGACTGCGCTCGATCCTAAACGGGGACTCGAACCTAGGAACGTATGCGACTTTTTGTTGGGTTCGCTACCCGTGGAGCTAAGCTTCGTTAGCAACAGCAGAGTGCTGGTGCTCATATCTAGTAATGTTGAAAATAAATTATAGTATTCCGCTGATTCCAAAGAGGTGGACGAAAACCTATTAACGCAACCCATAATATGTTCTCCTTTAAGAAAAGACCAAGCGTCCTCTACACATTTGAATTTAATAAAGCCAAATTGGAAAGGAGACATTGGTTCCATCATACTCTCAGAAATCCTTTCCACCATGACCCTTTCCAGCACTTTGCCAAGTACCGGAAGAAGACTGATGCCCCGATATGATCCAGGAGCGGACCTATCCTTATCGGGGGACTTCAGGAGCACGATCACACTTGCCTCCCTCCAATCGCGGGGGAAGTAGCTACAGGCGATGCATTTTCTATAAAGTAAGAGCAGGTATTCGGGAACAGCTTTCCAGATGGCTTTCACCATCTCTTCAGTTATTCCGTCTGCTCCAGGAGATCTACTGGAGCGAAGAAGTGAAACCCCCTGCTCAACTTCATCGGTCCTTAATTCCGGAGGGTTCGGAGGCTCTTCAACTAAAGAGTCTTCAAAACGCTTCTCTCTCGGAAAGAACCGACCTAGCAATGCAGCCAGACAGTCCTTCCATGTGGATAAAATACTATTATCCACACGAATGCCTTCTATATCAGCAGTCTTTTTAACACTCCTGCAAATCTTATATAGTTTGCCCCAGGGATCATCCCTATTATTAGTCGCTTGTACTCAGCGAGCCCTTGCCGAAAGGCAATGCCCACCTGAGCCAGGTTCTCAGCGTTAGCCGCCCTAGCCCTTTGGAATCGCTTACGATTCGCCTTGCGGCTTCTCTCAAAGAGCTCATCGTTAACCCACCAAACACACTCGTTAATGTGCTCGACTTGCCGGTCAATGCTCAAGCCGTCATACTCTTCGGGTGGTAAGGAAGATACCTCCGCAAGTATACGGGCACCATAAACATTCCAGTCAGCGCCTCGCACACACCATCTCATTTCAGAAACCGTGTCTCTGTCCTCTGTTTCGTGAGCGATCTCAAACTGGATCCAGTTATGATCACTCACCCCTGCGCTAACCCGCCTCCTACAACTAAACGCCCTAAAAGCTGCCTCGTTGGCGAAAGTAACGTCAATGTCACTCCTGCCAACGTTGACCACATCGAAGGTATATACCTCATTCGGCTCGTTGATGACATGGATATTGCGTGCAACAATCTATTCACCAAGAAGATCCCCCCGCTCCTGGTTCCGGGTATCAGTTGAGAGTCCAGATACCTTACTGGAGCAAAGAGGAGAGGTCGCATTGGCGTCAACACTGATTATAAGGGGTTCCTGTGCCGGCTAGCGAAAATAAACCATCCATATACTCGATGTAAGGGTCAATTTCCTCACTGTATTTGCAGTAGACACTGGCAAGAAAAGTCCTGCCAAAAGCGCCTTCTACGCTTACGCAAACACCTCGTTCGCTGGAGGAAACAGGCACACAAACTAAGTTGACATCCCTTATAATAATCGCAGCATTTCCTCTGGTATCAGGGAAGACCCGCATTCCTGCAGGCAAACCCCTAACACATCCATCAGATGTGTAGGGCTCCTGAACCAGGGCAATGCTGCAGCCCTGCCTAACCATCTGAACTCCTAAATCGACCCCTACCGAAAAAGCGCCCAGACAATTTTGTTGCGCGATCCTCATCAATACCTAGAATTCGCCCTGAGTAATGCCGCTTCATGCAGAGGACAATCAACTGTCCCCATGAGGTGCACGGCTGGCCGTCCCCTAGTTTTGCAGTTCCTACACTGCATGGCCTCCTTACAGGAGATGGCTCTATGGCCCTCTTGCCCACAACGGCGACAGAGATCTGCCTTAAATGGGCAGTCCGCTACGCTATGGCCTAGGCCATAACATCTGTAGCACCCCAGTCGGGCCTTGTATCCCTTACAGGGAATGAATTTAGCCCAATATAGCATCTCTCAGATTTTATTAAGACCTTTACGGCCTCACTGGAGCCTTCAAGTAGCACATTTGTGGTACCTCCTACTGCCACCGTCCATGGTCGTGAGACCAACTTGAACGCACCCTTTTCAGAGTAGTTCAGACGATGCAGATCCGTCAGAAACTCCTCCGGACTGATGTCGGTGTTGACACCTTGTACCACCACCCTATCACCGGGTTTCTGCGGTACCGCAGCTTTAAGGCCTACGGCCTTCAAATTTTCGCTCTGCAGGAGCTTTTCGCTCTCAATGGAGGACGGCATTCTTACCAGAATGCTACCATTCCTGAGCTCCACCACCTTTTCCACCCTCACTCCCAATGGCCCAGCCTTCCTCAAAGAGGTTACTATTTCCTTCGAGGAAGAGTCTTCGCTAATGCTGTTTAGGACAACAGCATAAGTGGGCGGGGGCACCTTGATTGCGTGCTTGGCCACCGAGGATGCGGCTGCTGTTGCAGCGTTTTGCGCGTTTTGCGCAGCAGTTTTCGTTACTTTTTTCGCTACCTGCGCATAGCTGGGGATTTAGCAGCCGTGCAGGCTTTTGTGGTAACTTGCTTGGGGCAAGCACCACTCGGAATCGCCACCACCTGGGGAATCGCCTTTGATGCCTTTAGGGCTTCATTTGAGCCCCTAAGGTACTCATTTTGGGCCACCAGTTGCCATACGATGCCATCGTATTGCGAAGCAACCGTCCTTACCTCCCTTGCCAATTCGGGGTCGACGATTTTTCTGAAAACAACATCGACTATTTCATTCGAAATAGTCGACAAAGTCCGCTTAAGCAGACTTACGTCCCCAATGTCGATTTTAGTACCCTCCTTATGTATATTCCCACCATTATTATTAATAATATTATTATTTAAGGGTCTTACCAATTTTTCCGGTGCAATCTCACTAGCTTCCTCTTTCTCCTCGTCGCTCTTCCTGGCTTTTTTCTTTCTCTTCTTTTTCACTTCCTTAAAGCCGCCGAAGTCCTCAGCGTTGCTCACCTTGCAACTCTCCTCGCAGGTCTCTTGGGCGCATTTCTTTGCAGCTCTCTTCCTCTTCGTCACCACCATTTCCGCTTCCATTATCACCACTTCACTTTTTATCACTTTTTTAATATTAATAAATTATTATTAAAAAAAAAAAAAAATCGATAATCAATAAAATAATAAATAACTAAATTTAGTTAATGCCACACACTTTGGGAATTTCGCCTCTTTTATTGTTGGTAAAATCCAATCACCACACTAATCACTACACTAATTACCACACTAATGTGAAACAAATATCAAAAGTTCGTCCGCACTGAAAAGTGCAGCCGCTTTACACTTCACACTTAAGTCTTAATTTATATTTAATGACACTAGGGAAAAACACGACCGAAGCAATCAACCGACCGTAATTACGTTAATTCCTTAACTTAATACCGACTACCGGTCACTTCAAACACGTCCGTTCTATTTCGATGTTGAAAGACAACTGCAGACTGCAGCACCAGTTTCGGCCGGATCTTGTGAGCTGGGAAAGCCACCACTGAAGTTGTTTCTCAGCGGGGATTTTATCGCATTAGTCGACTTCCGCCGTTTAGAGCTACGACCTTTGCTTGTTGTAGCACTGATCTTGTCCGGACATCGTCTGCGTTTGAAACCACCGCTGGTTTAGTTTATGTCGACGTACGTCCACCGGAACAGTAGCCTGTTTTGATTGCAGCACCGGTTTCATCCGAGCACCCTTTGGGGTCCCGTCGATACTTTTAACCGTTTTACGTCTAATTTGGACATCTTTAGCGCTTAGTTCGCGTCTCTGAGAATCTTAGGACCTGTGACTCTTAAGCCTTCCTGCCACGATAAGGCAGCCAAAGAAAGGAAGAAAGGGTTTTAGTCAAATTCAGATGAATTTGTTGTAAAATACAATAAATAGATTACATCATCCCAAAATATGAAATTCTTGTGCCATTCATGTGTACTCGTAAATGTATATTCATATGTATATTACATTCTTCTTTCTTTTACACACATTGGTTATTCTAATGGACATAAAGTGCTGTTTTGATTTCGAGCAGAATTCAAATAGAGTAGTTCAATTGAGCGAAAGATTGCCAATCATGGCAATTGTACGAAGAACATGACCAGTCAATAAAATCAATGTATACATTTTTATCTCGCAACAATGCATAGTTGTAATAATATTAAATATTTTCATCATAATCAAATTTTTCAACTTGCTGATAGGGAAGTTCTTGCATTCACAATTCACAAAGTGGCTATGTGTCACCATGAATGGTGACATCGATTTGAATTTTTGTCAGATGATAGGTCTTCATGCAGAATCGCGTTTATTAGATTTTAACCACAACTTGCCGGAAACTTTGTACGTTATTAAAAAAAAAAATATACAAAATACAATAAATTTTTTTCGGAAAAACAGAGGACTCTTTCAAAATTGTTGCCGAACTGATCGAAATCTATTAACATAGCACACATTTAACCAAAATTGTCTGAGTTGTTCAAGAAATGGCAACAATTTTAAAACCGTCAATGCAGTACTATTATTTCGTAAATATAGTATAGGGAGTCACAGATCTGATTGATCAAACTTTTATGGGCGATTGGTTTTGGTGAGGCAAAAAGAAGGAATTGCATTAGTAAGAGGAGGATAAAAACATGTCCATGACTTTTTAAGTCATTAAAAAAAAATTATTCAGCTTACCATATGTCTTTAATTGAAGCTTTTGCCTAAAGGTCTGTAACTTTTTTCCAATCGGAGATATTTTTGCCACGAAATATCGAAAATCATTGGAGAATACTACAAGTTCTCTTAATCAGGAAGTTCTTGGCGTTACCCATCAGTCGCACCCATTTCGACTAGTTTTTGTTTGTTGTGCTAGGGAACCTAATACATAGAAATAAATTCTTGCATAGAGAGTTAGACGGAAATATATCCCGAATCCGTGTTGTCAATGTTAACACTTCTAGGAAAATAGTGAAAGAAACCCAAAAAAATCACCTACAACAGAACCGAAAATGGAAAGACTGCAACGGCAACAGTCTGAACGAAGCTGTTTGCATGCAGTGCAAAAGTCAAATGTATCAAGGCAGAGGCAAAGACAAACCACTAGTTTTATGATTCAAAGCAATGCTAACAAACAGAACTCCAGGTAAATAGGAGTATACTAAAGGAAGGTCAATATGCGATAGCATGAATGAATAGAGCATGCGGGTGAGTATCGACCTGCCGCAAATGCTGCAGTGTATAATTACTTCCTTCTTAATACGATCAATAGTTGTAGCGTGATCCGTGCACAAATTATTTTTATTCAAATCCTGCTTCCAATTTAAAATTCTGCTTCAAATTAGATTTCTTCCACGTATAACAGTTCGCTGAAACATCTAATACTCAAATCAGCTTATTAGCGTGAACGCGACTATTATACCAATTGGTGTTTTGGCTTAATTCCTTTAACACACCGTAGAGTGTGTTAACCTGCCTTTCATCGCTCGGACAACTGCAGCGAAAGTCAAACCTTTTGTTTTGGTTATTATAGTAGTTGAACTACGTTTCAGTTTGTGGTTAAGATGAGCTAATTCTATCCAAGCCCCTCTGCATTTTTGCTACTCTTTTGCTATGGCACAGTATTGAATTTAAGCCCTAAGTACCAGTGGAGTTCACAGCTCTTCTGCACATTACACGTGCCCTTGGAAAAAAAAATAAATAAAAGAAGATATACGAGGAGGTAAGAATTTTGGATTACTTGGTGAACATATGTGTACTTAGCCAGCTTCGCAGACATGTTGACTGTTGGAGAGAATTTTCAAGGTTCCAATAGGGTCCATTTCATTTGTGGATGGGTCGTAAAGACTACTGTCCGGAAAACTAACCCACTGGTTTCAAGCTACCCTCCAAATGCCCATGTGAATGCCCCAAAATTTGTTGAGCATCTTGAGCATACATACATGTGTACATAGGTATGTGTATGTATGAAAAAGCCAGCAAGTAAACCACGGACTAAAAGTTCAAATATATGAGGACAACAAGAATAAATCAATTAATAAATAAAAAAACATAAAGCCACACGAAACCAATTTCACCTTTTTTGCATATTAGAGTGTTTGTTTCGCAAGTCATACACGGATCTAACGTCACCACAAAATCCATTCACCTTTATCTAACTGATCGAAATTAACCGGATATATTCCCTACCCATTATATCTGCCGTCAAATTCTTCATCTCGTATAAAAGTGCTAATTTGTAATTGCATGTTCTTCTACACATTTTCTTTTCATTGCCAAAAAAAAAATTTATTAAATTTCTTAGTACGAGTATCTTTCGAGTTAATAATTCTTCCTTTGTGATGTTCCATATTATAATATCATGATGTGCTAAACTAGTTCGCGATCGTTGAAATAGTCACCTAGAATAGTGTTTGAGAATAATAAATAGGGACTGTTCCAAAATAAATTTAGGAAAGGAATAGTTACGGTGCAAATGACGAAGTCTGTTGCTTTTGGAGGGCTCCTTTAAGTGTTAAAATCCCTAAAACACTACAATAAGTTTTTTGGTTCATGTTCGTATGTCCCTTCTATACTAAGCCAATATAGTAACGCTTTGTTTTCCATTTCGTTTACCGTTGTTTCATTATTTTTGGCACGATAATTCACTAAGTTCCAGATAAGAGCAGTAAGATCCCACCCCTCCGACGAACGAACGCCGTGCAACAGCAAGCGTGCCCCGCTGCTGCTAAAAAAAGTGTTCCATCTCAAACCACACACTCTCAGAACATTACATAGTTCCAGCGTAAACACATGATGATGAAGCTATACTATTTGCCGAATCTACCTACTGAATGTGTGTTATTGAATACAGCCCACCCTCAATGTTTTCAGTCGTATCAAAATTACCATCTTTATGAGAAGCCACATATATAAAAATTATTTTTTCACTTTTCTAAAATTATGGTACTCGTATGGTATCGATTTGCTCCATTAGAACTATTTTCTTCATTTATTGGAAAAGCAATTCTTATCTCGTGGAACAACTTTCTCTACATTCATTATAATGGAGAAGTGTTACAAAGAACCAAATCTTTGTACATACATACTTTACAAATATAGTGTATAGATATAATGTACTTAAGTACCATATCTTAGATATATCAATTTGCAATAGCGACACATTGATAGTCCATCTACTATCATACTCCTAGAAATATAAATTAAATTCGGGAGATGCTGAGGCTATGTTTAAGGGCACTGCATTTCGTGAGGTATGCATTTCTGACTAACAGTATGTTAAGGAATCGACCTTCATGCTTACCGACACCTGATAGGCTCCATATACAAGAATTTAATTCAATACAAATGGATTCATACGAGTATAAATATTCAAATTAATAAATTGTTCTCACTCAGAAATAATTTTTTTTATTGTAATGCTAATGCAAAGATATACAATAGCTTCTTTTTGAATTATGTGTGAAGGTATGTGCATACCTTCATAACTGCATTCATTTATGTTGACCTAATTTTTTTTCAGAAAGATTTATGCTTTATTTTGCAAGTCCTTTGCCCTCTATGGATTATTATCAAGCGCTTTGATTCTGTCGCATTAATTGCAAAGTGAACAAGAAAAAAAATTAAAAACAAGACAACGAAACGTAAATTAAAAACGAAAATGAGGAAAAGTTTTCTCATTAGAAATTTATTGCTTCTTAAGAACGAACATGATTTGGGAAGGACGAAACAATAAAGCTTCGCATCAGATTTGCCCATGGTATACACATAGAATGACATCTTTCAACCATCTAGCCCTTTTCATTTCTCCTTTTCCAGAAATGAGAAGAATTTAATTTTTGTATTACAAAAAAATTGAAAAAAGTATAGCCGTAAAATTCTTATAAACTTTTGAGTACATTTAAAGGAAATAAACCTTCTCTGGTTTTTCATAATTTTCACAATGCACTCTTTAAACGTGGTGCTGTTTTAGTTTTATTTTTAATTTCTATATTTTCACAAGTATACAAATACGAGTACAGCGATTTTAAAATAAATATCATGCATTTCTACAATAGCTTGATAAAAGTTACAAAAGAAACATCTGAGTTATATTTTAATGTATCTGGAATGTTATTCAAATCGAAATATAATGTGACGAGAGGAGAATAAAAAAGGCACTTGATCAATAAAATAATATTCAGATCTTTCAAAGGTGCGCATTGTTCTCTAACAAAAGTTTGAAATCGGGTTGTGGTGCTTACATTTTCTGCTGTCCCAACTTTGCACATAAAATTAGCTTCTGGGACTTAACTCAATTTCATTACATTAACTCATTTCATTTCTAAAGAGAATAGCTGCTGAAAGTTTCGAATTTCCAGACATACTTGCAATTTATGTCGGGTCCGATTCATACTTTTCAGAGCAGCGACGAATTTCTTCCAAATTCACACAAAAACTCTACGAATACCATTAGCTACTGCTTTCTTAGCGTCATTAAATTATTATATATATAACAATTTATCTTTTCGTACGGTATCGCTTCCGGTAGGCTAGGATTGAATCGCTTCTGGTTCATTCTAAATCATTTAATCGCATAATTAAGAAAAAGCAACAAACTTATGCAGAGGAATTCCATATGAATTGCGCACTTTTTGTTGGGAAAGCACTCAACAGCAGAAGTATCAGAAGTCAACTTGAACTTCGACTTGACCGGGAAAGCAGAATGGAGCAGATGTTACTTCAAGAAATTAGTTGATTAGTTAGAGTGACTTCTGTCGACATATTGGACTATGCACCTAAAAGAGTGTAATTTTCAGCATTAACGCCATTGCCATCGACCGAACCTGAGTACCTACAATACATAGCGACTTCTTCTTCTTCTTATTGAGTTCTATTTCCGTCGCATTGATGTTATGAATAAGCACTTTAACACCGAAGTTTCTCATTGTCTCCAGTTGCTCATTTATTACGTATTATTTTTCTTGATTTATGACCTTTACTATGTGAAGTGAAAAGTAACCTCCTTGACCGCCAGAATGCGCTGCTACTGCAAAAAAGGTTATGGTGCCTTGAAGTCCGTTCATATTTAGGCAGTCATGCCAAATTTCAGTGCGATATTGTCTTTAGTTTTGTTTGGACAGCTGATTGTTGTTGACGTGTTTGGCATCATGTTGAGTATGGACAAACACGATTTTCGTTCTCTCATAAAACATTATTTTTTGAGGGGCAAAACGGCGAAGGAAACAAAAGAAAAGTTGGATAAATATTATGGGGCTAATGCTCCGTCAGATTACACCGTCAAATATCGGTTTCGAGAGTTTCGTGGTGGCCGCAACTCCACTACCGATCAAGTCCGCAGTGGCAGTCCTTCCGATACGGATACAGAGGACAATGTCAAAAAAATACATGAAGTGGTGTTGGCTGACCGCAAAGTGAAGGTGCGCGAGCTAGCAGATACCACTGAGCGCACACGCCATATTTTGGGCAATATTCTGCATATGAAAAAGTTATCCTGCCGCTGGGTGCCGCTGGGTGCCGCGAATGCTCACCCCAGGCCAAAAACACGAACGCGAGAGCACTTCGAAAGAGTGTTTGGACTTGCTGATGCTGAATCGGGCGGACTTTTGGCGTCGATTGGTAACTGAATTTGGATCCCTCGGACTATTATCTCTTGACAAACCTCAAAAGATGGCTCATCAATAAAAAATTCAGCTCACGCGAGGAAATCATCGACGCCACGGAGGAGTATTTTGCAGACCTTCCGGAAAATTACTTTTCGGACGAGATCAAGAAGTTGGAAAATCCCTGGAATAAGTGTATCAAACTAAAAGGGGACTATATTGAATAAAATAAAATAAAATAAAAAACATTTAAAAAAAAATTTTTTTTCATTCTCAAGGAGGTTACTTTTCACTCCATCTAGTATAGTTTTCTAATGTGCATAATGGAATATTTAACATTTGTTATTAGCTTAGGTTGCAATAAATAATTAAGTTTATTTAGACGATTTCAACGAAGCTCAATGCAATACCCTTATAAAGTTTTTCTGTCAAGTCTTGAGAAATGATAGCCGTTCATCTGCTTTTTCCATTGGGTTAGATATGGTTATCACTAAACACTAGCGATGATAACTGTAGGTTATGTGCACACCATTCCTTCCTTACTTTCTCAATATTTTTTCTGGCAAGAATACGAGTATTTATAATTCGTTAATGTTTTGTATGTGATTGCATTCGTTTTCTTATTGCGAGTTTTACAGAAATCATTTTCGATCTTAACTAACTGGAGTTTATTTATTTTACTTTGCTCCTCGAGTTCCTCAAAAATAAAAGAGTAAAAATGTCATAAGTGACCTGCACGTTGATTGATGATTTTAATGATATCGAAATCGAAACGAAGCATTCGGTTCACTTTTGATGGATATAAACAAAATACAAAATTTTCTTGACCCTTTATGGACTATATAATTTTTAAAGTTTCCCAAAAAACCAATAAAAAAATAGTAACAGAAATAAACGCCATCATAATGACATCTTATACCCTACCCATATACTCATATACACAACGCAAAATACATTGAGCAAACAGTTTCTATAGCAGATTCATAGTTAAAAGCAGTAAACAGTTAACTCTGCTTTTCATTTTCGTTGTTCTGATTTCCTTTTCATCTTTCATTTTATTTCAGAAGACATGATTAATTGCAAACAAGTAAAGTCCTGACATTGAGACATTATTTTAATGTCACCCATTCATAATACATATATTATATATATTGTACGAGTACAATATCTGTTCCTTTATGGAATGAAAAAAAAAAGGACATAGAAAAAGTTAAGAGTAATAGCATACCCCCTGGCTAACTCGGCTAGTCCGATGAAAGAAAAACCACGCTTGATGTGTCAATCCAATTCGTCAACGTTTACTGTTTTGTTATTGCTCTAAGCGTTCAGTCCAACATCTCAAAAGGGTATGCACACCGTTTTTTTTTCTTGTTTTCAATGGTTGAGATAAATTCTGGCATTTTAGCTGAAGCCTTTTTTTTAATTTGAAACACAGTAAAAAAAGCTCTCATACTCACAAACAACACATTTGCAACAACATTCCATTTCTGTAGACAGTTTTTAATAGACTTTGATGTGGAAATATCAATTTTCAATGGAAGGCCTTCAAATTTATAATTAGCTTTCCTCCAACGAATCAACCATTGACTGGAGCCAAATCAAGCAAATAAAATGAGCCTCCTATCTTAATATAGTCAAAATGGTCGGTGTTTAAAAATTACGGAAAAATACATTTTATGCTTTATTATATAATTTCAAAAAAAAAGCCATGTGTATTTTGAAGGCATTTCTGTAAATTTTTATTAAATTTTAGAATTAAATTTCATAACAGAAACTTCAATTCATATCCTACGAATTCAGAGTTCTAAATAAAGAAAAACATTTTGGAATAAATGCACTACTATTACATTAGTTTAGGTATTGGGATGGAATACAACCAACATATAAAGGTAGATCCTATTCGCCTTTATAATAGAGTGCAACACGTAAATGGAACGGACAGACTTAAGAATTCTGATGTATAACAGCGATATATGTTTTGTGAGCAGCAGTATACAAGCAAATAATATGGTAAATATCAACGAAAACATACCATATATCGGTCGAAGGCCAAAACCAACAGCACATGAATATCGAAGACGCACTGCAGCGTATTGAAAAGCTCGGCAGGTTTAATTACATATTGGCTTCAATAGTTGAAGAAGCTGCTGACAGAAGTGATAACGCTGCACCGCAAGGGTGAATCTGTTTTGAAAGTGATAAGAATAACAAAGCGGTAGACGTTGATTTAATTCCTGCAAACCAACCTGATGAAATAAGAGACCGAAGAGATATTTGTTTTTTTCCGGCAGTGCCAAAATTAGAAGCAAAAATGGTCTCTTTATCTAGTTAGTATGGTCTCGCTCGACGGTGGTACAGAACTTGAGCATCAGAATCGGTAAGGCAAAACTCCATCAGGTATGTTATCCAAGATCTGGAAGAGCTATGTTCCCTGAAGCCCTCAGCTTGCTAATATTCGGAGAGTTAAGCAGGAACCGAGTTGACGGGAACTTGAACGTATAGCAGACGCCAGAACAAAATGCCGCGCATGCGCTGTTAACGCCCAATTCTCATGAGAAGTGGCAGGATCGAAGAAGAAATAGGAAGTCGGTTCGAATTGTTCGTTATTATATTCATATTATCTTATTGAATAAAACTCATTAAACAAAATAAGAACATAGAAAAATTGCACAAAATTACTAGACTGATTAATTCGTGTTTGCAAACTATTCCCTTTTTGCAAACTACCAGTCATTTTGACTTATATAGGCATAAAGAGCAATGCTTACAAATTAAATAAATTCGTGATATTATTTCTTAGGTATCATTCCATAAGTGTTGTTTTTTAGTACTACCAATATTGTTTTAAAATTAGAAAAAATAACCACTACTTCAGTGAGGATGTGCACCCACTACTTAAGAAAATGTGTTCTTTATCTTAGAACTGCAGAAAATCGTATTTCAAATCTATCATGCTACCCTAAGTCAATGTTGGATACTCTGATATCTTCAGTTTAATTTCCTAACAAATTACTTGGCATATTAGATGATCGCAGACTCGAGTGCATATGCTTGGATATATTGCGGCATATCTCAGATCCAGGCTTTTCAGCACAAAATCCAGTGAAAAGACACAAATTCAAAGCTCACACTAAAAAATAGCATTTGGCGTTACTCCATGTTATATTTATACACAATTCAACTTAATATTAATAAACTTTGCAATAAAAATATCTTATTAACAAAAAGTTTGGATTTTGGAAAAAAAAATTACACTTTACAATGAAAAAAAAAAGAATTTTGAACACTTGGGAACAAGTTCAACAACACACTTTTAAAAAAAATGGAAAGAGAAAGTATTAATCAATGTGGTCGATGTATATAACTGAACCCTTCTCTAGATATCTTAACATGCCTAAAACAACGGTAGATACCCCTGAAATCTATGATATAAAGACACTTTTAGTTTCATGGGAGCAGAAACGATAACAGCAGTACTGGGCTGGGCAAGGAGACCCCTCAAAGTGTGGTGATAACCAACAAACTATTTAGACATTGGGTAGGAGCAGATCTCCAAACTGCAAGTTACTCCAAAGAAAAGAGCTGAAAATAGACTAGAAAAGATATAAAATAGACCAGAAAATGTAGATCTAAATTTATAACTTGAATCACTATACAGACGAACGATCGAACTAAGAACAATTCTGGCAGTAAATTGTATTGAAAGGCGAATATTCAACGACGCATGAGCAACGCCCTAATTACGAATGTATTTGAAAATCCAAAGTGAAAATAGGCCACTCGCTCATACTTAAATCGAGTAACAATAGCGGCAAAAAAAAACAGAGCATTGGAAATGTTCATTCGAACACGTTTTTGGTCTATCGTAAGCAAACGCGGCACCCAACGCCCGAACAGCTTTCTCATACCTAAATCTTGATTTAATATGTAACAAACACGTTCTTTGGACAATTTCATAACCTCTATTATCTCTCTCACCTTAATTCGGCGGTTGTCTAACACCATTTGGTGAACTTTAGCAATGTTATCTCCCAAGCTCTTACGGCCACGATTAAATTCAGCTACCCAAACTCTGCACTGTGGTGCACTGTGGTGCAGAGTTCCCATGTACAGAGTCCAACTCATTTTTGATTTACGTAGGCGTATTGCCTTTCAAAAAGAAGAATTTAATAACAGCTCGATACTCAATTTTTTCCTTTTTCACAAAAAACACTCACATCGACTCACTCAAACGACTGTCAACTAAAAACTGCGAGTCCAAAATGGCTGAAACTTCGGTAAGTAATTGTCAAAAGATGCACAACTAGCGTTCACTAGTTTTTTATTGACGAGTGCTGCTATCTTTACGTTGCGAAAACTTTTCAGACAACCCTCGTATAATTATAGGATGTACTGCAGTTTTAATGCAGTCTGTAATGTTGAGCTATGGACATTGACTTATTCAAGTGAAATGGAGTATTTAACTAACTCCTTATAAGCAACTGGAGGCGGAAAAATAAGACAAGGGAAGCCTATTTGGAGGAAGGTGTTTGTTGAAGCCCAGATCTGGCAAGAAGACGATCAAAAACAACTGCTGTTAACTTTACCAGTACTATATGTCGCTTTGTGATTCAAACACTCTGGCATTTTCGATATGCTGACTTTTCGACTGCTTTGTTCCAATGCAATAGACAAAAGTTGTCACCGTTGAATCCCTGCTCATCGGAAGAATGGTGTCGGTTTTAATAACACATATCGATAACTAATCTAATATTTAAAAAACATACCTTAAATATTTATACAATGTTACCCCTATTAAAATAAAAATATTATAATCAATGCACTTAGCATAAGTAACATAAGTCATAGAAATATAAAATTGCTTACTGCAAACACCCATGACACAATATATTGTTTTTGCTGTGCTCTGTTTCCAAAAGAAGCGGTGACTAATCGAACATAACTTTAACCAAATATCCGAAACCTTTTAATTTTAATACAAATTACAATATAATAATATCGCATTATTACACGAGGCCTTTTTCCTAACCTATCTATTTTATACGAAAATATTGTGTAGAAGAGTGCTGTATAAAAAAATTATTCAAATAATCAGAGGTCTGACTGCTAAATTTTTACCACACTGGGTTGTCCGGTTTGGGATACAGATAACATATTTTGGGATCTGATTTACTGGTTCATGTATACGAGGTCGGTCTATTTTCAACACACACTGAATTAAAGATGTTTAAAAAATTATTTTTTTTATAACTTCTAGTGTAGTAAACCTTGAGCAATCGATCTAGGCTCGTTTGATAGCCAATTGACTAACACTATTACAATCCACGCAAAAATTATAGTGCGGGCACTCCCACATCTCCTGCCCCTGGTCAGAGTCCTGTTGTTTGCACTCAGACACTGCTGTGACTGTATAACTCTGTTATGCAGCAGAGGTAGTGGCACAGTGCATGTAACAACTGATTAATAGCGGGTTACCAGTGGGAATTCCATTGGTGCACTGTTTCATTTTGTTGTAAGGGCATAACACCTAAAACAATCTGATTCGGCAAACTAACGTCAGCCTTGATTAGCATCGCCGTTAATTTCTAATGGCTCGGAAATTTAGGACATAGCATATATACGCGGGCTAAAAAGTAATTACTTTTCTGCGTACGTCCACGTGTGTAAATTTAAAATCGGTATTGTGGCACTTAGTGAAATACATGTAGATCCCCGACCACATCTCTCAGATCACTCTGATCTTAAGCTACCCGGTTAGAAACTAGTGCCATTATTCTTTTCCCATCGCGATCTCGCCATTTACGTGCGTATTGATGTAGCTTACCGGAATCCGGAATTCAAATTCATATGGTTAAAATTCCATCTCCCTGAGCAAATTATGGAGTACTGCATTATTTACAGAAGTCCAAAACTGGACAGCTGTTCGACATTTAACGAGGTCGATGCGGTGTCTGATTCAAAGAATTGTATCCCTGTATCCTCACACTGAAATCGCTATTACGGGCGATTTCAATATACCCACTCTGAGTGGCTTCGACGTTTTGGACAGACTACACCCGAAGGACGTGATGCAGCTTGTAAATGAGCCCGCACGTATACCAGACTTTGATAGTCAAACCAACACCCTGGACTTGTTTTTAACTTCTCACCATGATAAGTCTTCCCTCTAGGCTCGTCGGACTATTGTGCCATTACAGCTAATTTCTCGTACACCAACCACACAGTTAGAGAAAAGTTTCCTAAAGGAACCGTATGGCAATACGAGAAAGCCAACTGGAGCGGTCTTAACAGCTTGTTTAGGAATTTTAACTGGTCGTTATGTTTCCTCGATAACGACGCCGATGCCGCTGCTGATATGACCACTGACGCTATTCTCGTTGGAATCAGATCCTATATCGGATTAAGAGTATCAGATCAAAAAAAAGACATGGTACGACTCGAGCTGCAAAGAGGCTGTCAGCGTTAAAGAAATATTTTGTTGGTCCTATAAAGCCAACCCGATAGAGGAAAACCGAGAAAAATTCAAATGTCTCAGGAATGGCTGCAACGTCTTTTTCAATAAGACCAAAAATTGAGGCAAAAAATACTACAAAGGTAGTAAAAATTGTTGGTCGTTCCTCAAAAATAATGGAAATTCTGCCTCATCCTCCATCCCAACGCTCATTTACAATGACATTCCAGCTGTCAGCTCTGTGGACAAGGCCAACCTGCTTGCTGCGCACTTTGCGGCCAGTTCAACATTTCTAGATTGTACTTTGTCTCCGCCTACACTAGAATGCGTCGAATCTTCAATGGGACGAATCCACTTTCGCACTCATGTAGTAGCAATAGCACTCAAAGTCCTTAACATCTACAAATCCGCAAGTCCAGATGGCATAACTCCCCTTCTTCTGTAGAGGTGTTCTTCCTCGCTGGCAAAACCACTACGTAAGCTTTTCAACAATCCTACTCTTTAGCGAGCAGATGGAAAACAACATTTGTCCAGCCCGTCCCAAAAAAAGGTGAATCTTCTTCTCCCTCCTCCTATAGATCACGTTCCTTCTTTCTAAGGTCATGAAAACGCTGATAAACCGTCAGCTCATAAAATATCTTGAAACACGAAGACTTCTCAATGACCGGCAGTACAGTTTTCGTAGCAACAGGTCCACTGGTGATTTTATGGGATGTCTCACCGAAAAGTGGAACCAAAGTCTACAACAATCTGGCGAAAGGAAAATAGTTGCACTTGATATTTTCAAGACATTTGACGGAGTTTGGCATCAGGCTCTTTTGTCGAAAATGCGTTCTTTTGGGATCGTTTTTACAAAGATGATGGTGCTATGGCTGAATAGCTAAGGACTACTTGGATGAATGATCCAACACATTGGACTGCAAGATGACCAGATTTGACAGTTTTGAATTTGTACGTGTGGGGAGCGATGAAGAAACAATAACATTCGCTGAATTGCAAAAACGGATAGGAGCAGCGGTACTATATATTAGTGAGACTATCAATTATTAATATTACAAAATGATTCAAAATAGCTTGCATTCAGTCTGGTGGAGGACACCTGAAGTAACTCTCGTAGATTTAAGATTATGTAAAGTGTAATTAGCACTAAAGTAATTTGTTTATTTATAATAATTTTTTGTAACGATAAACGAGTGCACTTATTCTAGGGAATGTTTTAATAATAACAACAAATAGCGACATTCGAGATTAATTTATTTAACCTTATACTTAGAAAACTGTAAGCCCCAGGTAAAAACTTTGTATGCTTAATATGTAGGTAACTTTATGATGCACGAAAATACGAGTAATAAAAAATAGAAAAAAAATATTAGCACACGTTTTCGAAATAAATGCCTCAAAAAGAATTTAAAAAAATTCTGTTTGTATCTCGAAAATGAAAGCGTTTAAATATGAATTAACCGCTAATCAATTGGCTGTCAAACAGGCCTAGATGTGTTGATCTGTTGTTCTAGGTTGAACACACTAGAAGTTATAACTGAATAATTGGTGGTACCTACTTCTCTGAAGGAACTTTTTTGAACACCCTGCAATTCAGTGCGTATTGAAGATAGACTCCCCTCCCCCATACGATTCTTTTCATTACATGAACCAATGAATCAGATCCCAAAATATCATTTTTTTTCCATTTCATTTATTTATTCCAAGCAATGAGCACATAATTAAACAATATATTAATAAACTTAATAGATATTACATCAATTTACATTGATGAATATATGATACATCCTTTAGTTAAAAAACTATTGACGGATGCATTGAATTAATTTAAAGAAATTTATAACTTAAGATAAAATACAATTGTTTTGGGGTGATTAGGATTAGATAAGCTGAAAACGTTATGCTTGTACATTTAGTGCATAAAATAAAAAAAAGCTGAATTTTTCTTAAGTAAAAGCTACACTATATAATTACTTTTATTAAGTTGTTTATTTCATTGAAGTCAAAACCTAAATACGAGTAGTCACTTTTTAATTTCTCTGTTGAATGAAAAGATTTTTTTTATGCTTCCAAATTCGAAAGGTAACCTGTTAAATAGTCTGGGTGCTACTGAAGTGTAAAAATGTAAAAAGCGATGAGGTGGAATATTAGCAAGACATCGTTCTGTGCTGCGAAACCCGTAGGTAGTTAAATTTTGATTTAATAAGTTTCCACTTCTTAAGTAAAATATTTTTAAGACTTTGTAAAAATAAAGATGTTTTAGCGGAAGTATCTTTGATTAGAAGAACAAGCAAAAACTATGTTCACGGCGTGGTTTTTTCCATATTAATCTTAGTATATGTTTCTAAGATACGATTAGGGGTTGTAAACTATTACTGTTAGTACCACTCCAACATACGAGCCCATATTGCATCTCAGTTTGTACCAAACTATAGGGTCCGCCAAAAATGTTTTTGTTTTTTTGAAAATGCTATAAAAAAAAACTACTGAATATTTTCTCAATTTTCTTTTTTTATTTGAAAGTACAATCCTTCCGGTTAATAATGGAAAATAATTTCATTCAAATGGCTGCCTCGGCTGGCCATGCAGTAGCCTACACGATCGGTCCAATTTTTAAGCACATTATCGATTGTGTGCAGCTGTATTTCACCAATGGCTTCACGAATATTGTCCTTTAAAGCGTCAATTGTCTCTGGCTTGTCGGCGTAACACTTATCTTTTACGGCATCCCACAAATAATAGTGCAACGGTGTCAAATCGCAGCTCCGGGGTGGCCAAACGACATCAGCTCTGCGGCTGATAATGCGATCTTCAAAAACAGGGCACAAAACATCGAGTGTAGCTTCGGCTGTGTGGCACGTAGCGCCGTCCTGTTGAAACCAAATGATGCCAATATCCTCCTCTTCAATTTTTGTGAACAAAAATTCGTTCAACATGGCCCGATAACGATCGCCATTGACTGTAACGGCCATTCCTTGCTCATTTTCGAAGAAAAATGGCCCAATTATGCCTCTGGACCAAAATCCGCACCAAACAGTGACTCGTTTTGGGTGTATCGGCTTTTCAATGTATGCGTGCGGGTTTTCTGTGCCCCAAATGCGACAATTTTGCTTGTTTACATACCCGCCAAGATCAAAATGAGCTTCATCTGAAAAGATGATTTTTTTGGCAAAATCGGCATCTTCTCTAAGTCGATCGCAGGCCCACTTAGCGAAGCGAAAACGCATTGGATGGTCAGTTGGCTTCAACTCCTGAACCAATTGGACTTTGGATGGCGTCATACCAAGGTCTTTATGCAAAATTCGTCTCAATGATGTCTCCGAAATGTTCAATTGTTGAGAACGACGGTGAATTGATGTTGATGGCGCTTCACGCACACTTTCTGCCACAGCAGCAATATTCTCGGGTGTACGCACTGTTTTCGGCTTTTCACGCTTTGGTTTATCGATGAGGATGCCAGTTTCTTTCACTTTTTTCACAAGATAACGAATATACGGAGCTGACGGTGCTTCTCTTCTTCCAAAATCCGTACGCAATTTTCATTCTGCAACATTACCATGATTTTCAAAGTAATGTCGCAATATTTCCCAGCGTTGTTTAAGCGTATACACAACCATATTCGTTCAGCGGAAGGATAAATCTGTCAAATCAGACATGAGCTAAGTGTTACCATTCACGAAATAAGCACTAGTTGAAAAAAAAAACGTTAGATGGCGGACCCTATATAATAAATTCTTTCTAAAAGTCTCTGGGAGCATAGTTTCTTTAGGTGATACATATTATATGTTGCTTTTAGAAGATATTTTTTTAGTAAGGAAGTGTGTATACTCCAGTTCATATTGTTGCCCAGATATTTAAAGGCATTACAATTTTCATTAGAAAAACATTTTGAAGAGCAGGTCAGGCTTTTCGAATTTGAGTTTATTTGACTGTTATTAGCAACATAATTTTTTATACTAAAACACATTTTCTTATAATCAAAACTATGAGAGATACATTTAAGAGAGTGCCTGTCTAGTGATGGTAAGTTAAAGAACATGATTTTAGTTTTATCACTAATAACTAGCTTGTGCATACCGAACCAATGTCTTAGAATTTCCAAATCATGTTTAATATCAGCAATCAAATCCATTACAGACGCATTTGAATATACGCACCCAATACCATCTGCAAAACCAGTTTGATCACACTTTGATTGTTGGTTAAAGATAGAAT
The DNA here is from genome assembly GCA_963966105.1 of Volucella zonaria. Taxonomy (NCBI): domain Eukaryota; kingdom Metazoa; phylum Arthropoda; class Insecta; order Diptera; family Syrphidae; genus Volucella; species Volucella zonaria. The sequence goes on along the minus strand of OZ014533.1, from coordinate 34,187,355 downwards.
TAATAAAGATTATAAATAATAGAGGACCAAGAACGGAGTCCCGTGGAACTCCGATCCGAACATCTCGAATTTCATTGAAAGAATTCCCTATCTTAACCATTTGTTTCCTATCTTTGAGATATGAAGAAAACCAATTAAGAATAAAGCCCTTCAGACCTGACTTTTCCAATTTCAACAATAGGAGTCAACAGTATCAAAGCCTTTTTTGATATCTATAAAAAGAGCAGCAGTGTTTCTTTTGCAATTTAAACTATCGTGCACCTGACCGCAGAAATTAAGAAGTGCTCCTCTGTTGATTTGTCCGCTCTAAAGCCGTATTGGTTAGTGCTAAAGAATAATTGTTTTTCAAGAAGTGCGACAACTCTCCTCTTTATTACTTTCTCAAAAATTTTTCAGAAGTCCGTAAGAAGAGAGACCGGCCTGTAGTGATCTAGCTTTGTCCTATCATCTTTTTTGAATATACGAATGACCTCAGCTATCTTCAATCTATCCGGAAAAATAGAACAATATACGCTTTTGTTGAAAATGTGTGCTAATGCATCAACAACATTAAAACAGATTTGAATAACTATTCAACGTAGCAGAATTCGAGTCGTCCAGCAACATTATACTTTTATATAACTCAAAAGAAGGGATTGGTTCATAGAAAAAACTATTTTGTTGACCACTTTCTCTATTATGACAGTCTTCCGAACACAAAATCGGAGACGCTGCATCATAACCAGCATCAGAAAGAGTAATGATCGGAACACTAATAAAAACTTATTGAAGACATTAGCCATTTCTACAGAACTAGTGATATCCTTATTATTCTAGTTTATTTTAGAAGGTCCATCAAAAATGACATTTTTATTGAACAAGTTATTGAGGATTTCCCATTCCTTTCTTACATTACCTTTCGCACAGTGAAATTTATTTATATATATAATAGTTTTCTTTGCAGATAGAAACTTCAGAGGCTATCTTTTTACAGATTAGATTATATATTTTCGTCAGATGTGTGTTTCTGGGTTGTTTTTTGCATTTCACTCGTAGTTTATTTTGCTCTGCAATTCGCTGTAGTAAATAATCAGACATCCAAGGCTTTAGTCTTTTTTGTTTATCTCTTCTCTTTTTTGAAACTGTAGAACAAAACTCAACGTGGCAATCTAAAATTTTACAAAATACGAGTATATCGAATGCAACAGAAGGATTGTTTTCCCTGTATACACCAAACCAGTTTTCCTGTAGCAAGCGTGCATTAAGACAATTAAAGTTGGTTTTTTGAGTTACAAAACCAGACACTACATTTTTTGTGCGTTTAGTCGTATCACTCTTTAAGAAAAGGCAAGTGATAGTCTGATATTGTACTTATTAAGGAGAGATTGGCATTTAGATCCAACCTAGCAAATATCTGTATTCCATACAGGACCATCCTATATATGAATAGTTTTTTATCTTTTTTAAGAAACGTAGCATTCAAGTGGGTCTGACTAAATTTAAAATATCTGAGCACGTGTTAAGCTTTTTTAGTAAAACAGGACAGAAAGAGAAAGAAAGATGTTGGGCTCAGTAGTTATTTCCCTCCATGGGTGGCATCCAACATTTAATGGGGAGCCTAAATTATTAGTGTAATTGGACTTGTATTCAACTCAACCACTCATCTTACTTGATTTAAGTTGCCTAAAAAAAGAATGTATTTCGACCGCGGTTGGGAATGAACACAGAACCGTCCGATTTGGAAGTCAATACACAGATGCAGCTATGTATGCAAATGACCTAATTTATTTTTTTAATGTCTAGTGATATCCTGAGCAGCAATAAATGCGAGTGTTTCTGTTTTATCAGAGCCTTTTGTTTTTATTGATAAGTAGTCTGGCGCAAACAAGGCCGTGCACGGTAAATAAATACACTTATATTATACATAGATACATACAACTATGTTTGTGTATTTTCATATTACGTATCCTACCATAATGTGTCCTGTCGAATGTGAGCTTAGAAGATTCTTTTTCTTATGAATTTTTTTCCTTCGTTCATTCTCTCAAAAGGATTTTTTGTGGCTTTTTGTTTTCATTTTCGGCAAGGCTTTGTTCCTTTTCAGCATTTTTGCTCGTCCTAGATTGGAATGTGTGAAAAGTCTCACATGCAGGAAATAAAGGGACAGGCGTGAAAGGAATAAAAAAATAAACTGGATCTAAATGGAAATAACGCTTAGCTCTTTGGTTTGTGCACTTCCATCCATTTTAGGTATTCTTCTCACTGTCTCTTAAAGGAAAGATAACATTCTGCGCCCAAGGAAAAGTATATACATACATATGACTGTAGACATGTACATACGTATGTTTTAATGTATATAGGTACGTATTTATTGTATGTTACCATTGGGGGTGACCGAAAGGAAATGATAAGCCTTTAAATTATTAAGAAGGATAAAGAGGAGAAAATGTTCACAATCCTGTTGAAATGCTGAGCGTAATTTGTTCAAGGTGTCAACCAGCTTGCTTTAAGAAAAATTTAATACATTTAATATTTAATATATTTCGTTAAAACACTTTTCAGTGAATTCCATTCTGGTAAAGAAATCAAAAACATTATGTAAATCTAAAAGTATTTTAGATGTATATAGTACCTATAGAGTTATGAAAGTAAATGAAATTGGCTTTTACTTACATTGCAATAAAATGAAGAACAATAATATGCAGAGGCGTCGATTAAATGTAGGTCTCATGACGTCATAACTTCCCAATTGTTGTATGCACCCGCCAAATGAGTTCACCTTACTTAAGTCAACTCTTTTAATCAATTTAATTCAAATAAAATTTCCAAATTCTTATATTTTTTCCAGCTTCAAAACATTAAGTTTTATTGTATATATTTGAATATCCTGAAACGACAAATGGAAATTAAATACATTATTTAAATGAGCTGCTAAACATGTAAATATCTTAAAATAAATAAAAATCAAATGATATGGTTATAATTTAATATTTGGCATAATCGTATAACTTCAGGTGACTTTTAAAAAATAATTAATTTCGGATCCCTTTCTGAACCCGATTCCAAGGCCGACAAATGTTCTATAGCCAGAGAAAGAACAACGCATTAGATGGTCTTCTGGCCTAAATTCTGTAGGCAACTATATCTTACACGGGTGTAGGTCAAAATCATCACGTGGTAGTCGAGCACAGGTCAAGTTATTAATATCGGCTACGAATTGTTAAATTTAGATCTTTGACCACACTTCCATTTGTCGTGGTCGTGTCTCAAGTGGTAGTGTGTTGGCTTCCAGTCGTTCATTGATCTCCGTAGAGTATAGACGTGTTTAGGCTTGTGATTGATAAATAATTCGTTAAGAAAGACATTTGCCAAGTTCTATGTAGGCTCCAATTAGTACAGTCATAGTGTGTTAGCATGAGACACTAAAGGTTGTGGGTTTGACTCCGAGTCGAGCAGTTAGCAGTATTTAATTTAAAACTAGGTGTTGTGATTTAAAATATTGCTAGTATTGTAATAAACATCATGGGATGGATTGTGGAGAGCAGTCCGCTATGTCAATAGCGGGATCTGTTGAATTATCAGGTGAGGCTTCAAGTGGTTCAAACCAAACACCAAAGGCGCAGGGGCGCGTTCGACGTCATCAATAGCAGCAACAACAACACCAACAGAAACTTAATAAACACCAACAGCAACACCAAGAGCAACGGCAACAGCAAAAACAGCAACACCAAAAACAGCAGCAGCCACAACAAGGGCAGTAGCTACAACAGCAGCAGACACAACAACAGCAGCAAAAACAACAACAACAGCAACAGAAACAAAAACAATAAAGGGTTTCGCCCATAAATACATTTAACATAAAGGAAACGATAGAACTATGTAAGTCGGTCATAGGCAATAATTTTTATATAAGACTTAGCGTAGATAGGCACGCGATCCACTGTAACACAGTGGAGCGCTGTTATAAAGTAAAAAAATTTCTGAGGGATTCGACGACGGAGTTCCTCTCTACACCCCGAAGGGCGACAAGCTGCAAAAATGCTGCTGAGGGGATTGGAATCGTCAACTGATCTGGAGGAGCTCCTTACACTGCTTACAGAGAAAGAGTGCCAAGGGCTACAATTCGTGGGAATTAAGCTTTTCACCACAGCCAGAGCCAAAAGGGAGAGGCGGAAGCTACCGTTCTTCCTTGTTCAACTAAGTCCCACCAGCAATCTGGATGGCCTAAGGAGCATCAAAGTCCTGGACTACCAGGTTGTACACAGGGAAAAAGTAAAGCGAGGCGACAACATTTTACAATGTGTTCGCTGCCAAAGGTTCGGGCACGCCGCGTCGAACTGCGAAATGAAGACTCGATGCATAAAGTGCGGAAAAAACCAGCAACCCGAACATGTTCCCGCTAATATTGGGTATATAATTTAATTCGTGCGGTTTTTTTTTCAAAATTTGAACGGTTATTTGAGAAAAACATGTACAATAGTATTATTCAAAGTATTGCCCACTTTTTCCCATCTTTCTGGCAATTTGTGGATCCCATCCCAAAAGAACGGCGCCGGCTTAGCAGCCAGGAATGAATCAAGCCAATTTTTCATATTCTGCTCTGATGTGAACCGTATTTCAGTGAGGGCGTTCTGCATCGACCGGAACAAATGGTAGTCAGAAGGGGCAAGGTATGGGCTATAAGGCGGATGGGGTAAGACTTCCCATCCACTGTTTTCCAAATAGTTCTTAACCGGAATTGCAACGTGGGGCCGAGCGTTGTCATGATGGAAAGTTATTGCCTCGTGTCTGGTCGCATATTCCGGGCGTTTCTCGGCCACTGCTCTCTTCAAACGGATTAATTGTGTTCGATAGCATTGTCCATTGATGGTTTCACCCGGTTTTAGCAGCTCATAATACAGCTCACCCATCTGATCTCACCAAATACAGAGCATTACCTTCGCGCCGTTGATATTCGGCTTTGTTGTTGATTTGGCTGGTTGGCCGGTTTTCACATATGATTTTTTGCGCTTGAGGTTGTCGTAATGGATCCATTTTTCATCACCAGTAACAATCCGATGCAAAAATGAATTCCTTTTGTGGCGTTCCAGCAGCATTTCGGACATGCAAAACCGCCTTTCGACGTCTCTCGGCTGGCTTGAGTTCATGTTTAACCCAATTTCCTTGCTTTTGAATATATCCAGCTGCTTTTAAACGTTTTGAAATAGCTGCTTGAGTGACACCCAAAGATTCTGCGAGCTCTTCTTGTGTTTGGCAACAATCTTCATAGAGTAATGCTTCCAGTTCTTCATCTTCAAAGTTTTTTGGCTGCCCAGGAAGTTCGTCGTTTTCCAAGTCAAAATCACCACTTTTAAATCGCGCAAACCACTTTTGGCACGTTCGTTCAGCTATCGCATGTTCACCATAAACTTCCAACAAAATACGATGACTTTCGGCAGCAGTTTTCTTCATATTAAAGTAATGGAGAAGAACTCGCCGCAAAAACACTTTTTCAGGCACAAATTCGACATATTTGAGAGAAAAAAAATTATTGTTGTTTACGCTTCAAATGAATGACATATACTGAAATGACGTACAATAACAGTAGCTTTCCAATGCATGTTCCAATGGAATAATAAAAATGGAATAATACAAGTTACGCCATCTCTTAGCAAACCGCACGAATTAAGTTATATACCCAAATAATATATTTCGGAAAAAAAATCAAAACGACCTTTCGTGTCTTAAAATCGCCCGAACGACGGAGAACAAGCGCATACTCATAGCAGAAGAACCAGTGCACTGGTGCCTGCCTGATTGACTTGGAGAATGCCTTCGATACCGTATGGTTAGAGGGACTCTTTTTCAAGCTGAACAGATTGGGCATTAGTAAACCACGGCTGTATATTCTTTTTGATATGCTCTCCAGTAGACAGTTCATCGTGAAGAATGGCGATGTGACTTCTGCTGGAACATTTAACATTAAAAACGGTCTGCAACAAGGTGCGGTAAATTCGCCGACCCTGTTCAACATTTTCACAAGTGATCTGATAGGTTCCCTTCATCATGTCACAGTATACGCAGATGGCGTAATCGCGTACAGATCAGGTCCAAAGATTGAGGTCATTAATATGCTTTTGCAACTTGACCTCGATAAAATTAAACGATATTGCCATGACTGGAAGTTGAAAATCAACTTTCAGAAATTGGAAACCATTCTGTTTAGGACGCCTTTGTCTGGGGCCTCTAGGAATACCAGAAAGAAATGGCGAAAGTTTTCTATCGTCGGACAGCATGGACAGCCACTGGCTTGTCGAAATATAGTTAGATACTTTGGGATCTAGAGATATTGCTGTGACCAGAGCCAAAGGTGCTTTTGCCCTTACAAAGAGACTGTTTTATAACATCCAACTCGATGCGAGGGTGAAGGTGATCTGCTACATGACCCTTATCCGGCCTATGCTCGTATAGGGATATCCCATGTGATTAAACGTGTGAGTAAGTTTTTTGGAAAAGATTCGGGTGTTTGAGTTTTTAACGAATAAAACGTTTTCTTCTACATTCAATACTTAAAGGGTTGGAAATTCAGTTTTCTTATTATTATTTAAAAAATTATTTCAAAAAAAATTAACAAATAATAATTAACATAAGTCTTAATTCTTCCAAAATGTTGTATAACTTTTGCACGTTTTGGTAATAGTCCATTTTAATATTTGGTCCATATATCTTTATTCTTGATGCCACTTTTTATTCACTTTGGCATACTTTCAACCAATTTTTCAATGACATCATTAGGAATATTTGCCATTCAGTCATTACTCTTACCCACAGCTCTTCCATATTAGATGGTGCTCTATCGTGTTCTGCCAACTTTCTTTTTACGATAGCCCACAAATTTTCAATTGGATTCAAATCCGGGCTTTGAGCTGGCCATTTCATTGTTTTGAAAATTTGAAGGTCTAACCAATTTCGAACAATTTTGACAGTGTGTTTGGGATCCCCGTCTTGTTGGCAAATTATTTCTTCTGTCGGGTACGCATTGTCTTCAATGAAGTTGGGTAATTTGGATTTTAATATACTGCGGTATTCTTCTTTTCTCATTATTCCATTTATTTTTACCAATGGACCAACATGCCACCAAGTAAAACAACCCCAGACCATAAGTCTTCCTCCACCACGTTTTACTGTCTGCTTAACTTGGTGCTTTTGGATCGTTTCGTGAGGGCGATGTCAAAAGTACTCCTTTCCATCTGATTGAAAACGATTTATTTTGGTTTCGTCGGACCAAATAACTCGCTTCCAGTCTTCGGCTGTTCAGTTCTTATGTTCTTTACAGAACTTAAATCTGGCTTTAATATTTTTTTTCTGATAAAGCCGGTTTTTTTTGTTTTATTGCTGATACTAATCCGATCTATCGAAGGGCTCTTCGCACAGTCCACTCACTGACGTTCTTGTTTATGGCTTTTGCTGCTTTCTTGGGTGCTTTTGTGCCCTTGTTTTTAATCAGCCGCTCCATTAAACGCGCGTCCCCATCTGTGAAAAGTCGTGGCCGTCCTCCGGTGTTCTGTGCACACTTTAAATTGTTCCTTTTCTGACCGTTAGTACGGTGCGGTGGCAAACATTAAGCGCTCTTGCGATTTGTCGTGCTGTGTGACCACTTTCACTCATCGAAACGATTGTGTTTGCGATATCAACTGTAATTTTCGGCATTTTTCTTTGTTTCTTTCGGCCAAATCCTTTTATTTACAAAATTATGAAAAAAAATCCCAAAAAATTACAAGTACCTAATTCGATAATACCAAATACGCAAATGAAGAAAATTGCACAAAGCACTATAAGGCAAATTGAATATTAACGGTAAACTAGAAGAAAGACAAACTTAAGTGCAAACGGGCAAAAGTGGATACATGGAGTTGTACAACATTTTGGAAGAATTAAGACTTATGTTAATTATTATTTGTTATTTTTTTGTAATAATTTTTTAAATAATAATAAGAAAACTGAATTTCAAACTGAATTTAATTTAGAAGAAAATGTTTTATTCGTTAAAAATTATGAAATTACCAATTATGTATCCAGTTTTGCTCGCCACTGTATATATATATATGTACGTATTAGATGTAAGTAGGTTAAGTAGATTAAGATTTATTTTGGTTTCATCGGTTTGTAGGATTTCAGTTTTAAGTTGTATAATAAAATAAAAAAAAAAGTCATGTCATCAAGTTTTTTTTTGTGAAAAATGTTTTCTTAATTTTACTTATAATGAATAGAAATAGTATAGTATAGTAGCAAGATACGTCGAAAGACCTAATTTAAGTTTTAGGTTTAACTTAGAGTGCCCGCATACAGCCAGTAAGTTAGTATACGATTATTTGTTAGTTATTTAAGCTAATTTTTAAGCATTTTGTTGTCTAGCATGTAAGAGTAAATTAATGAATTAAGTAAATTAATTGGATAAAGAGATAAATAAAGAATTCTCAGGTGTAAAACCTTGAACTGGATTTGATACTTATTTATCTTATAAACAATTAAGTTGTTTACCTAAGCATCGAACTTGTCGAGTTGTAGAGGTTGAGTAGGTTCAATGAATCTCGGGAAGTTCTGCAGATGAGTCCCAAAACTAAAGGAAACTTGCACCCTACATCTCCTTCTCCACCATTCCTCCCACTCATTTTTTCCCTGGTGTCACACGACCCCTGCCGAAGATCAACCTGGTTGAGGCTCCAGCATTTCCAAAAGTAGTTCTGTCGTGAACGGAGTATCCGGATATCAGGCCACCTCCGGATTAGCTAGCCTTACCTGTATATTGCGGATCTTTGTACAGATGGACCATCATTTTTCCGCTACTCGTGGGATATCAGTGGACACATTCCCAAAAAAACCCAGACCGGTAATCTTTTAATATCGGACATAAAAACGCTGACTGCACCAACTACCAGCAAGACTCCTGCATTGTCGAGCGGAGATAAAATTGCGGCAGGCCATGGTATAACATCTTCTAAAGGCAAACGCAATGAGCCAAAAACCAAACTTTCAGGGAGTGGGAAGACTGTGGCAAGCCATGGTCCTATCACTTCCTCCGCCCCTTGCCACTGCTACAAAAATTCCTTCCTCAAAGGAGGTTGAGAGAAGTATGGACATAAGGAGCGAAATAGAGTGGATTCTCAACGTCTTTAAAGGCGGAGTACCCACTGCTCACAAAACGCTAAAGGGCTCCTCCAATCGTCAGAGATCGTGGAAGGAAACCATGCCGGCCCAAATTCAAAAACACCAAAAACCCCCATGGGCCTTCCAACATCACATCTCCTTGGCCACGCTTGTGCCGATCAAAGATCTCTCGATCTTTACACAAGAGCTTAACAGCTTCTTTAGGAATTTTAACTGGTCGTTTGGTTTCCTCGATAACTATGTGGATGCCGCTGCTGATATGATCACAGACACTATTCTCTTTGCAATGAGATCCTTTATCCCTCATCGGATGAAGAATATCAAACTAAAAGAAAAGGTGTGGTATGACTCGAATCGCAAAGAGGCTGTCAGGGTTATAGAAATATTTTTTCGTTCCTACAAGACCAACCCGAGAGAAGAATACCGAAAAAAGTTCAAACAAGCTAGGAACGACTGAAACCCTTTCTTAAGCATGTGAAATTCCAATACGACCAAAAACTGGGACAAAAAATCCTACAATGTCCCAATGGTCGCAAAAATTGTCGGTGGTTCGTCAAGAAAATTAGAAATTATGCCTCATCCTTCGCATCCCAACGCTCATTTACAATGACATTCCAGCTGTCAGCTCTTTGGACAAAACCAATCTCCTTGCTGCATACTTTGCGGCCAGTTCAACACTTCTAGATTATGCTCTGTCCCCGCCTACACTTGAGTGCGTCGAATCTACAATTGGACGAATCCACTTTCAAATCTTAATATACACATATCTGCTAGTCCAGATGGTATATCTCCCCATTTCTTCTTCTGAAGAGGTGTTTTTCCTCGCTAGCAAAACCACTGCGTACGCTTTTTCATCAATCCTACTTTTTAAAACTCTTTCCGAGCAGATGGAAAACAGTATTTGTCCAGCCCGTCCCTAAAAAAAGCGAATTTTCTTCTCTCTCTTCCTAGAGACCCTTCCTTCCCAGGTCCTGGCAATGCTCATAAGCCATCAGCTCACGAAATACTCGTATGAAAAAAATTGCTTCCAAACTTTCTGATGTCATTAAAGCGAAATTTAAATACACAGCAGTTATCAATGAATGGCAATTACATTGTCGAAACCGAAATACTTTCCATTTTCGGTATGTGTGTCAGTAACAACTTACGTTAGAATGACCACATATTCAATGCCGTCAAAAATACTGCGAAATATTTTGGTTTCCTCAAGCAATGTAAGAAATATTTCACCCCTTCTGATCTGGTCCCAATACCATCTTGATATTTCCGGAATTACCACCGTGTGGCGCTCCCATTGTCCCGATTTGAGTTCTGTTTTTTTTTTTTGTTAAGTTGGTAAATATGTTGTTGACATTCTCTCTAAATCTTAGCATCACAGCTTGATATTTGCAAAAGTTACGTAGCCAAGAGTACATCTATCTCTGTGTGTGTTGGCGATTTTTTGCAATTTTAGAAATGAATTTAAATTTGCAACAAGGAACTTGTATTAAATTTTGCGTAAAAAACGGATTTAATTGTGCGCGAACATTGGAAATGTTGGAAAAGTGTTTTGGCAACGATTCTCTAATGAAAACGGTTGTTTACTAGTGGCACGAGCGGTTCAAAAGTGGTAGTGAGTTAATCGAAGATGATGAACGCAGTGGCATCGAAAACCGACGAAAATGTTGATGAAGTATAGTAAAAGAAATGTTGGTCAATAACCGCAAATTAACCATCAGAGAGACAGCGGAGGACTTGAACATTGCCTATGGATCCGCCCAAGACATTTTGGTTAATGATTTGGGTTTCCGTCTTGTAGCAGTAAAGTTGGTGCCAAAAGACCTCAATTTCATGCAAACAAGAGACCGTGTGGACGCCGCATAAGAGATGATTTGCGAGGCTGAATCCGATCCCACATTCATCAAAAGGATCATTACTGGAGACAAGACGTGGGTTTATGAGTACGACACGCAATCCAGACATCAGGCAAGTGAATGGCGTTCACCAAATGAGCCGAGACCAAAAAAACCATTTCGTTTTCAGTCAAAAAAGAAGGCAATGCTCACGGTTTTCATGGATTACAACGGTGTAGTGCATCAGGAATTTTTGTCAGGAAGCCAGACAGTAAACAAAGAGTATTATTTGGGCGTTATGAGATGTTTGCGTGAAGCAATTCGCCGAAAGAGACCAGAATTGTGGGCAGAAAACTCATGGATTTTGCACCATGATAACGCACCGTCGCACAGTGTCATCATTATTCGTAATTTTTTGACGAAAAATGCTACAAATATAATCCAACAACCACCGAAGTCACCTGATTTGGCTCCCTGTGACTTCTTTCTGTTCAGTCGAGTTGAAAAACCACTACGGGGAACGCGTTTCAGAAGTCGAGAGGAAGTAATGGAAAAATCGCAGGAAGCACTGATGGACATACCGAAAACCAAATATACAAATTTTTTCGAGGATTGGATCAAGCGCTGGTATAAGTGTGTTGCAGTCGATGGGGATTACTTTGAAGGGGACAATATAGATTTAGATAAATAAACTTGTATTTTTAATTTTCTGAATAAATTCCGACATCCTTGAACACCGACATAATGTCTCCTGTCTCACTTTGTCTTATCATTATTTTCACCACCAGTGCTCTATAGAAATCGTCAGTAACCCGTCTCGCTATGTATGCTCATCAGTATACCCTCAACCCCACTTTCGGATGTACTCTGAAATTTCGTGATTCGTTCCTAAGCCATACAACTTGCTTATGGAATACCCTGAGCTTCTTATTTCCTATTTATTATAACTTGCAAACGTTTGAAACCAATGTACATTAGTATTTCTCTTTTCTTCCTCCCTAAATTTCCTTTGCTCGCACTGTGTACAAACATTTTAAGGGTACTCAGATTCCAAAGAGCGCGCTAATTACGTAAAAAAAATAAAAAAAGGCGGATTAGGCGAGGCTTGGCCGGGCCCAAAGGTCGAGGTCGCGGCTAAGGTGGATATCCCTAGCAGGCCTAGAACCCGCACCTGGATCCAAGTTCAAGGTTCGAATCCTAGCCACAGCAAGTTTTCATTTGTGTAATTGGAACTCAGTCAGAAAAATCTGCGTGTGAAGGCATAACACTGACATGTAGATTTGGCTGTTGTAGGGTTTTCAAGTACAAAACAACCGTTAAAAGTCACAACCTCACATTCCGGGAGAAGAAAAATCTCTCCGTCCTATTCGGACTCCCACCCCTGGAGAGTCAATATCGAAATCAAACACCCCTGAGTTTCAAACCACTATAACACAAACTTTCCTTTCTCCTCCTTCTATCCTCCTTAAGCGCGCATAAATTATAAAAAAAAAAAAAAAAATCAATCTCAGTAACCCGACCCCTCCGACTCATGACTGGAAGATAACGAAACTGGACCAACTAAGGGGCCCTAAAAGATGCGCGCTAGTCGTGATCAATACGGAATCCCTTTACCCTCTAGCGCAGACCAAAGGCATGATTCGGTACGCTTTCGAGCCAATAAAAGATGAGCTAGATGCTGATAAACAACCTCCTTTAACCGAATTAGCACATATAGTCTCAAATCTTGGAGCGTCGATCGAGCGTTCGTCGAATTATGTCATGTCATTATCGTTGACATATATGATATTTACATAATTCTGATGTTGGAATGTAAGTTCTGCACAATTTTTAAAGAACGATATGAAAGAAATCGCATGCCAGCTGTTTGTCATGGCAACATACTTTTTTGGCATCTAATCTCTCGTTGTTTTATTTATCGGTCTCGGTAGAGCAATGTACATTCTTCATCTTCTGCACGATCGAGCAAGTTCAGCAAGGATACCAAAATTAGACGTTTTTCCAAATAGCTTGCCAAATGCTAATGCCTTTAAATCAATAAAAGTGGGAGGCAGTGGCTCAAGTTTGGCTTTTCAATCGGACGGTTCTCCGTTCAAATCCTAGCCGGACCCGAAAGACATTAATTTTTTTCCATCAATAATCATGTGAACTGAGAATTTGTGGAGAACACAACAACAAGTCAAATTGCGCTAATAAATTAGTCTCGCCACTAAATGTTGGACGCCATGCATGTATCGAAATCGCGATTAAGCCGAAATTTCCGTCTTTCCATTTTTGTCCAATTTTAAAAAAACATGTAAAACATTCTCAGGTATTTTAAGAGTACTATAGTCGTATCCTCTCGCGTGTTAAGTTCTAAAAAAAAAAACAGCTTGCCAGGATATTGTTACCTGTATAGACGACACATATTGTATACCCCTTATTAAGTCATCTTTCACATGTTTAAACTGGTAGTTTTCTCCGACTTGCAAAAGTTTAGATATGGCTACCTTCACTTCGTCCAGAAGGGTGGGCGAAATTAAATTTTTCAGCCAGATTTGCCGTTACCGCCCTATTGACAATACGGATTCTTTGAGATGCTCCTCCACATGTGGGAAATTTAAGATTTCTTGCTTTAATTTGGTTGTCGAATGACAGATCTGTATACGAATAAACGCTGCTTTTGTTTTCGGTAGCAATCGCCGTAGTGTAGGTCGCACTTCTTCATCCTCTCTTTGCCCGAATGTCCCATCGCACTACTTTGGTAAATATGAAGTTCACTAGTATATCGTCTCTACTAATTGTCAGTTAAGGGACCTAACATTTTACCAATGGAGTCGAAGTTCATTGTTCTTATGTCGCTTGCATCGCTCACCACCTGTATATCCGACCTTCTTTAATACGAGGGCGGGTGAATAAGTCCGTGACTTTTGGATTAAAACACAGATTTTTTGATAAAAAAATAATTTTATTTTTCAACGTAGTCTCCCTTGAGCTGTATACACTTTGTCCAACGCTTCTCCAATTTTTTTATCCCTTCCAAAAAAAATGATTTGTCGAGGTCCTCAAAATAGGCCTTTGTTTGCGAGATGACTTCATCATTGGAGTCAAATCTTTTTCCACCAAGCCATTTCTTCAGGTTTGGGAACAAGAAGTAGTCGCTCGGAGCCAAATCTGGAGAATAGGGTGGATGAGGGAGCAATTCATAGCCCAATTCATAGCCCAATTCATGGATTTTTGGCATGGCAACTGCACATGTGTGCACCCTTGCATTGTCTTGGTGGAAAAGAACTTTTTTCTTGGCCAAATGAGGTCTTTTTTTTTCAAATCGTCATTGAATCGGTCCAATAAGTTGGCATAATATTCCCCATTGATTGTTCTTCCCTTTTGAAGGTAGTCAATGTGGATTATCCCGCGTGCATCCCAAAAAACAGTCGCCATAACTTTATTGGCTGACAAACCCACCTTGGCCTTCTTTGGCGCCGATTCACCCTTAGAAACCCACTGTTTTGACTGTTGTTTGTTCTCTGGTGTGTTGTGATGGATCCATGTTTCGTCCACGGTTACAAAACGGCGCAAAAACTCCTCCATATTGCGATTAAACAACGCCAAACCTTCCTGTGAAATTGTTACACGATTGCGTTTGTGGTCGACTGTGAGCAAACGCGGCACCCATCTTGCGGAAAGCTTTCTCATGCCCAAGTGATCTTTCAAAATTGAAACCACTGAGCCATGCGAGATCCCTACGGCTTCCACAATCTCTCGCACTTTCAATCTTCGGTCGGCCAACGCCATATCGTGAATTTTTTCGATTGTTTCGGGTGTAGAGACCTCAACTGGGCGTCCAGGACGTTCGGCATTTTCAGTGCTTGTACGGCCACAACGAAATTCAGTAAACCACTTTTTTACCATTGAAATCGATGGTGCAGAGTCCCCATAGTATTTATCAAGCTTAGCCTTGGTCTCGGTAATGGTTTTTTTTTCGCAAGAAATAATGCTTAATAAGCACACGAAATTCACTTTTTTCCATTTTCTCCTCAAATTAGTGAGTAGTCTGATAAAAATAGCTGTCAAACACAAACTAACTGACGCAGCAAGTTTAAATTTTGACAGGAGTCAACTGACAGATGCCTGTTGACAGGAGCAGTGTTACTGTTTCAGTAAAGAGGTCAGAAATTCAAAAAGTCACGGACTTATTGAACCGTACTTTTGCCTCTATCTTCGCCTTTGCTTTGCAACAGTGTTATTTTTGCCTAGTTTATAATTATCGCATGCATGACTCCCAAATTCAAATTGAAGCTGTTGGCGCCATATGACGGAAATTATAGTATTATTATTTTCTTCTTTCAAGTCCAAAGACCAAATTAATGAGACAAGTATCTGCTGTTTGAAAAATAAGGACAACTGATGTAGTCATAGGCTTCGCTGGGTTAAAGTTATGTGTCTCTACCCTGTTCGTACAATACCTCACTACCCCCTCATCATCTACATATTACAAATCTTTTTAACTCTCATTCTGTTCCCCTGTACTCCTTCGAGTATAGTGGTTTTATCAAATATGTTGCAAGGTACTCAGGAAAAGTAAACCTTCTAAAAAGTATACTGCTTGAGATATACTCGTACTTTAAATTTCGGCTAGTTGTTGACTCAATAAATAAAATGTGAGAATTTGTTTGCAAGACCAACTGCATAAATCTAAGCGAAAATCCGATCTTATGTAGATGCGAGTATATGTAATCAAAATCTAGGAACAAAAATTACATATCAACTTAGACAACGGATTCTTGAGACGATCGCTGCAAAGGGATAGTTAGAAGCAAGTATAACTAAGGAATAACACGAAATCTTAAATTGGAAGCAAAAAGGGCGGGTCAATAAGTGTGGATTAAAACACAGATTTTTTGATAAAAAAATAATTTTATTTTTCAACGTAGTCTCCCTTAGCTCTATACACTTTGTCCAACGCTTCTCCAATTTTTTTATCCCTTCCAAAAAAAATGATTTGTCGAGGTCCTCAAAATAGACCTTTGTTTGCGAGATGACTTCATCATTGGAGTCAAATCTTTTTCCACCAAGCCATTTCTTCAGGTTTGGGAACAAGAAGTAGTCGCTCGGAGCCAAATCTGGAGAATAGGGTGGACGAGGGAGCAATTCATAGCCCAATTCATGGATTTTTGGCATGGCAACTGCACATGTGTGCACCCTTGCATTGTCTTGGTGGAAAAGAACTTTTTTCTTGGCCAAATGAGGTCGTTTTTTTTTCAAATCGTCATTGAATCGGTCCAATAAGTTGGCATAATATTCCCCATTAATTGTTCTTCCCTTTTGAAGGTAGTCAATGTGGATTATCCCGCGTGCATCCCAAAAAACAGTCGCCATAACTTTATTGGCTGACAAACCCACCTTGGCCTTCTTTGGCGCCGATTCACCCTTAGAAACCCACTGTTTTGACTGTTGTTTGTTCTCTGGTGTGTTGTGATGGATCCATGTTTCGTCCACGGTTACAAAACGGCGCAAAAACTCCTCCATATTGCGATTAAACAACGCCAAACCTTCCTGTGAAGTTGTTACACGATTGCGTTTGTGGTCGACTGTGAGCAAACGCGACACCCATCTTGCGGAAAGTTTTCTCATGCCCAAGTGATCATTCAAAATTGAAACCACTGAGCCATGCGAGATCCCTACGGCTTCCACAATCTCTCGCACTTTCAATCTTCGGTCGGCCAACGCCATATCGTGAATTTTTTCGATTGTTTCGGGTGTAGAGACCTCAACTGGGCGTCCAGGACGTTCGGCATCTTCAGTGCTTGTACGGCCACAACGAAATTCAGTAAACCACTTTTTTACCATAGAAATCGATGGTGCAGAGTCCCCATAGTATTTATCAAGCTTAGCCTTGGTCTCGGTAATGGTTTTTTTTCGCAAGAAATAATGCTTAATAAGCACACGAAATTCACTTTTTTCCATTTTCTCCTTAAATTAGTGAGTAGTCTGATAAAAATAACTGTCAAACACAAACTAACTGACGCAGCAAGTTTAAATTTTGACAGGAGTCAACTGACAGATGCCTGTTGACAGGAGCAGTGTTACTGTTTCAGTAAAGAGGTCAGAAATTCAAAAAGTCACGGACTTATTGAACCGTACTTTTGCCTCTATCTTCGCCTTTGCTTTGCAACAGTGTTATTTTTGCCTAGTTTATAATTATCGCATGCATAACTCCCAAATTCAAATTGAAGCTGTTGGCGCCATATGACGGAAATTATAGTATTATTATTTTCTTCTTTCAAGTCCAAAGACCAAATTAATGAGACAAGTATCTGCTGTTTGAAAAATAAGGACAACTGATGTAGTCATAGGCTTCGCTGGGTTAAAGTTATGTGTCTCTACCCTGTTCGTACAATACCTCACTACCCCCTCATCATCTACATATTACAAATCTTTTTAACTCTCATTCTGTTCCCCTGTACTCCTTCGAGTATAGTGGTTTTATCAAATATGTTGCAAGGTACTCAGGAAAAGTAAACCTTCTAAAAAGTATACTGCTTGAGATATACTCGTACTTTAAATTTCGGCTAGTTGTTGACTCAATAAATAAAATGTGAGAATTTGTTTGCAAGACCAACTGCATAAATCTAAGCGAAAATCCGATCTTATGTAGATGCGAGTATATGTAATCAAAATCTAGGAACAAAAATTACATATCAACTTAGACAACGGATTCTTGAGACGATCGCTGCAAAGGGATAGTTAGAAGCAAGTATAACTAAGGAATAACACGAAATCTTAAATTGGAAGCAAAATACGAGTATAATAATGTCCGTATTAGATAATCGCAGCTTTTGATTTTTTCCTTCGATATTTTCATCACTTTCGATGCCTATTGGTATCCTGATTTCCTATATGACATTAATTTTTGTACAATAGCTCTAGTTTTCCAGAGGTTAAAGCGCAACTAACTGTGAGCAGTACACTTGAGCTAATGGTACATAGCGGGGATATGGTTTCACAATAATAGTACTTTCCAAAAGTAAACAAATATCATTAGTCAGTCGTGGAATTCAGAGGTTTTTTTTGCGCTTCTGAAAAAAACTTATATAACTAGTCGTAGCCGTGTTGATTGATTCTGTATGTCTATAAAATACATATAGAATTTATCAACACGGCTGCGACGCAGATACGGAAGGTTTTTATTTTATTTGTGAGGAATACACCTTTGCAAAATACGGTAAGTCCATCTTAAACTTTGTGAAAACTGCGTACTGCAACTATTTTGGAATGAAACTGTGAAATCAGGAGAAGTAATGGGTGCCTATTTATGTGTCCCAAAATTGTGTTGTGTGTGCGATAATGGTCAAATGGCAAGGGAAGCTCTCTCGAAATTAATCACCGTGACGATTGCTACTTCTGCATTGTAAAGGTTACCAGTATCATCTCTGCAAATGGGAACGAATTAACATATCCTTTTACACTCAGATGAAACACCAGGGAGATCATCAACGGTTCTTGAACGAAATCCGATGGAAAGTGATGTAGAGGTAACAAACCAAACACAGGCACAGATTCGGATTTCATATGTAGTCAGGTAACAGACCCTCAACCTTTACCTTTTAATGAAAATAATTAAACGATTTAGTGAGGGACTAAAATTTGTCGAAAGAAGCTTCTGAAATATTGACATCTCGTCTCAAAGCAAAATAATTATTAACTCGAACTACAAAAATTACGTTTTATCAGACTCAGGAGACAAATTATTCGCTATATAGTATTCTGCGGCTGAAAGGAATTTAGTTTATTGCGTTGACGTTAGACTTATGCTGCACATGGGTCAATGGCGTCTTGTGATAGATAGCAGTAAAAGGAGCTTAAAGGGCTTTCTGTTGCATAACGGCAACAAGTATGGCTCTATCCATATTGCACATTCAAAAACTATGCGAGGAGAATACACAAATATTTTGTTGATATTAGAAAGAACTACGTATCGAGAGCATAACAGGGATAATTGTGTAGACCTCCTTCTGTTAGGAAAATAATGTGGTTACACTAAATACCCGTATTTAATATGTTTGTGGTATAGCCGTGATAGAAACAATAATTGAACTCAAAAGTATTTCCGCTGAGAATGGTAATGGTCGTTGGAAAGCACACTGTAATCGAATTAATTTACCACCACTTCATATTTAATTGGGCATCATGAAACAATTTAGTGTTTTGCTTATCTATCGATCAAGTTCCACGGACTGAGCACAGACAAACTAATAGCAGGTATTTTCGAAGGACCACAGATTAGGCAACTAATAACAGACCCAAACTTTGTCCATTCAATGAATGAGCTTGAGAATAGAATCTGCACCTCAATTGTTTTGTTAATACAAATATTTCTTGAGAACCATAAATCTCACAACTATGATCAATTAGTTGAGAATACCATATGTTATGTATTATGAAGGATCAGGGCTGCAATCTGAGTATCTCACTCCATTTTTTACATTCCCATTTGGATTGATTCCCTAAAAATTTTGGTAGCTTAAACGAAAATCAAGGTGAAAAATTTCACCAATCTGAATGAATTCAAGTGTGGTATCAAGGAAGATGGGACTTCCGTATGACGGCAGAGTACTGATGTGGTCACATTAAAGACCTGAAGCAAATAAATCGCTCATAGAAACCATTAAAAAACAATTTTCTAATGATTCTGCGTGACTTGAAATAAAACCATGTTAAAAATTTAATTTTTTTTTTTGTAAATTCTATTTTTCACTGTAATTTTTTACTTACAGCAGAGCTGTCAGAGTAAATCTGGTATTATTTTCTTAGTCAGCATACTCAATATACTTAAAAACAGTTATCAAAACTCAGGAAAAGTTTCGAGTGTTGACCAGTGTAATCACTAACTGGAAATAGCAAAATTTAGTGAAAACAATGAAACATATTTTATTTTTAAAGGGAAAATTAAAAAAAAGTTGCAGACTAATGCTAGTCAACGCTGTAAATGTAATTACTGTAATGTAATAAGAAAACTACAAGTACTTTAAACGAAGCATGTTTTAGCTAAATGCATGTGATACCAGGGATGAGCAAGATACAATACCAGCACAAGAAAAACAAACTCTTTGGTCTATGTGGTATTGAAATACCATATCTAGAAACAATTTTAGCGCGCTTATGTTCTGGAATGCTGGAAAAATTTAAGAGCTTACAAATTGGAGGCCCTCTTATATTTGAACTATTTTAGAAAATTATTTCAAGATTATTAAAAAAAAATTAAATGTAAGCATACGGTAAAAAATAAATATTTTTGTAATTCCCATTATAAGAGAAGATTTTGAATAACACGAAATAATATCTCTACCATAATAAATGAAAAAAATTTAAATATTGTTTGATTATTTAAAATCCGACTCATTTTGTGACATTCATCTTGTTTATACGAGTAAATAAGGCAACACCTAGCAATTGAAATTTAAGGAAATGTGTGTATATATGTCAGTTCAGTTTTTTTCAGTTTATATGCATTTTTATTTATATCCCTTATTTTACTCTTAAATGCTATACAAAAAACCGCTTAAAAATTAGCTTAATTAACTTAAAATAATCATATTCTAACTTACTGGCCCCATGCGGGCACTCTAAGTTAAACCTAATACTTAAATTATGTCTTTCGACGTATCTTACATTACATGTTTATACTATGTCTATTTTTTATAATTAGAACTAAGAAAACATTTTTTAAGAAAAGCTTAGTATCATGACTTATATTTTTTTTTAACTTATTATAAAACTTAAAACTAAAACTTACAAACTACCTAATAATAAATCTTAATTTACTTAACCTACTTACATCTAATACATAATATATACATATATAATATAAATACATTATATATATATACGTAATATATAAATACATGTACATACATATATACATATATATATATATATATATATATATATATATATATATATATTTTTATTATTTTTTTCCCTTAAATCTAACTTAATTCTACCTAAAACTATGTAAGCCGGCCAACGCTAAAACAAAAAAAATTTAGGCTGACCCACTTTGCTTCGTAAGAAGCTATCTATTGCTGAAGGAATTCGACGACGACGCATCCTCTTCTTCAACAAGCCACCAAAATTGCTGGTGCTGATAAGCAACATCCCTCATGTCGCGACTCCCTACCGCTCTACTGAACCGGAGACGCTCCGCACTGCCGTGTGCGACGTCTCTGTAGTAGTTGAGTCGCCTGTCCGCAGCTGTTCGAGCGACGTGGAAGATTAGCGGCACCGCCAATCTGTCCTGGATCAGACCTTTACTATCTAAGTAGAGGAACGCTTCTGGAGGAATAAAGCCGTCAAAGCGAACTCTCTCGTGATACATATAATTAGGGTAGTAAGCCCCGGAGATCAGGTTGTTCGATGAGGTCATTGCTCTTGCAATGTGCCTTCGAGTCAACTTAATAACAAAATTGTCCACTCTTATTAGGTTCGCCCTATTGTATAAGACCTCATTACGATAGAATTTTATGTACTCAGATTCTGGTGTTCTGTATAACCGAAGACAAGCCCTAAGGCAAGCCCTCTCAAACACCCGAATCTTTTCCAATAAACTTGCTCTCACGTTGAACCACACGGGACATCCAAATACAAGCATAGGCCGGATAAGGGCCATGTAGCAGATCACCTTCAACCTCGCATCGAGTTGGCTGTTGTAAAACAGTCTCCTTGTAAGGGCAAAAGCACCTCTGGCTCTGGCCAGAGCAACATCTATATGTTTGTTAAAATACAGATATTGATCTAGCCAGATCCCAAGATATCTGACTACATTTCGACAAGCAAGTGGCTGTCCATGTTGTCCGACGATAGAGAACTTTCGCCAATTCTTTCTGGTATCCCTAGAGGCTCCAGACAATGGCGTCCTAAACAGAATGGTTTCCGATTTCTGAAAGTTGATTTTCAACTTACAGTCATCGCAATATTGTTTAATTTTGTCGAAGTCACGTTGCAAAAGTATGTTAATGACCTCAACCTTTGGACCTGATCTGTACGCGATTAAGTCGTCTGCGTACGCTATGGCATGGTGAAGTGATCCTATCAGATCACTTGTGTAAATGTTGAATAGGATCGGCGAATTTACCGCACCTTGTTGCAGACCGTTTTTAATGTTAAATGTTCCAGCAGAAGTCACATCGCCATTCTTCACGATGAACTGTCTACTGGAGAGCATATCAAAGAGAATATACAGCAGTGGTTTACTAATGCCCAACCTGTCCAGCTTGAAGAAGAGTCCCTCTAACCATACGGTGTCGAAGGCCTTTTCCAAGTCAATCAGGCAGGCACCAGTGCACTGTTTCTTGCCTTTGTTCCACTGGATATCAGAAACCAGTTTAGACGCAGCATGAATGATATCATGCCCCGCCTTGAACCCGAATTGATTATCCGGAACTATGTGTTTGTCCTCAACCCACTTAGTCAGGACTCTATTGATCACCTTCTCGAAAACCTTACTGATGTTTGGAAGAAGACTAATCGAGCGGAGATTCGCCGGATTGGAAGTATCTTTATTCCTTTTGGGAATGGGATGTACCACCGCAGTTTTCCAATGCGCTGGATAATGTGCATTATTCATTGCATTATTAAACAGGGTGGTATAAATGTCCACCGCTTCTAGTGGGAGATGTCGAAGCACAATGTTCGGTATTTCATCGGTTCCCACTGATTTCTTACTTCTAAGTGATTCGAAGATCGTTTGGAGCTCTACCTTCGAAATGAACGGTGGTAATACCCTTTCGTTGGTGATGACATTATTTGCCATATTTTCGTCACTGAACTGGGTGAAACCCGAGCTCTCGAATCGCCAATTCGCAATTTCATTTCGAAGGCAGGAGTTGTGCACAAGGACTCGACTCTCCAGGTCGTGGTTCGGGCCAATGATATAATTCGCCTTGTACACTTCCTGGAAAGTCGCTCCTATAGCCTCTACCTGCTCCTGCGGATCCTCGACCACAAAGAAGTTGTCATCATCAACGGCCTCATTTGGATCAATGCCTGCTGCTACAATTATTTGTTCGTTGTTCGTCGTTCGGGCGATTCTAAGACATGGAAGGTCGTTCTGATTATTTCTCCGAAATATTTTATTTATTTGCGGGTCTACTTTTGTGTCGGAGCAGTGCGTCAATGGTTGCGTTGCGGAATAAGTCTTCGTTGTCAGTGTGTTGATACCGTGGTATCGTTTTGTCCATTGTTCGTTTGATTGTCTCGTCCATTAGTCTAAGATACCTGTCAATCTCCTCGTTTGACAGATTTCTGTTGGACGGTGGGTAGAGCGAATTCGAGGAGGGTGCTCTCGTCAGTATTCTTGAGAAGTGTGTCCAACGCACCCTACTATAATTGTAGGAATGCCTTTGAACAAACTCATCCAATTCCGCAATTTCGTTGGGAACAGTTATTTCGGTGCTGAGACCGCAATGGTCACTGTCATACACGAAAGTGCGTAAACAGTTTGTAGTTAGTTGGTTAGTGCACGTCAGTTGTATTCGTGAGTCGAACAGCAGGAGATCCAAATAGAACCCGTGTCTGGGAAACGACGGACTATCCGTCGCTTTGAGGCCGAGTCGATACATCACACTGTGCTGACCCCACCAATTGAATAGTAAGTTCCCTCTAGTATTTGGTATATTGTTTCCCCAATCTCTGTGTTTGGCGTTGAAATCTCTGCCGATAATAGAATAGTTGTCTTCCAATTCCAGCCTCAGGAATCGAAAAAGTGTCTCGAGCTCTGAGATGAATAAGGTGGATTGAGTAGCCTTAGGTGCATAGACAGACACCATGTACAACCGCTTTCCACTACGGAGAGGAATGTACATGACGCATGCTTCCAGCACCTGAAACCTACGTACTACACGACTGTATACTCTTTTAAAACGTATACCTTTTCTTACGAAAATCGCAACGTCACCTCCCTGAATGGAGTTGGGTCGGTTTCTTCGTAATATTTCATATCTTTTGTGCCTCATTTTGTGTCTTTTGGTAAGCTTAGTTTCGCTAACCAAAAGCACATCAGGGGCTTGGTCTTTAAGCAACTTAAATAGTGCGGCTCGTCGTTCGAACCTAATCAATGAATTCAAATTCACTGCAAGGACCTTCAGGGTTTGCTCCGCCATGTACGTACCCATTACGACTGGAGGTGCGCTAGGCCCGGCAGCAGCGCGTATATTTGATCTACCCGCGTAGCCTGTTCCTGTATTTGACGCTGAAGCTGAACCATCTGTCCCTGAATAGAGAGCAAGATAGCCAGCATGTCAGGTACAGGTTCCGGTGCTCTAGGCGCTGGGGCCTGAGAAGCTACCTTTGCTTGTTGTACCGTAGTTCCCCTACCTGCTGCCATTTGGGCATAGGTAACTTGGGGAGTAACGGCTGGTGTTTGTGCCTGCACGAGTGGACGTTTAACTTCCACTTTCTGCTGCCGAGCCAGATTTACTCTTTTTATGTATTGGAATTTAGGACAACCCCGATAGTTTGCGGTGTGTCTCGTGTTCCTACATAACGCACAAGAAAGTTCGCTTTTCTCTGACGCTCCGTCCTTACCTAGAGCGCATTTCTCTGACTTGTGGTTCTTTCCACACTTCACGCATCGAGGCTGCATTTCGCAGTTCGACGCGGCGTGCCCGAACCTTTGGCAGCGAACACATTGTAAAATGTTTTCGCTCCTCTTTAATTTTTCCCAGTGTACAACCTGGTAGTCCAAGACTTTGATGCCCCTTAGACCATCCAGTTTGCTGTTGGGACTTAGCTGGACCAGGAAAAACGGTAATTTCCGATTCTCCCTTTGGCTTTAGCCGTGACAAATGGCTTGACCCCCACGAATTTGTGCCCTTCGCACTCCTTCTCTTTCAGCAGTGCAAGGAGCTGCACCGGATCAGTCGACGGCTCTATCCCCCTCAGCAGCATTGTTTGCAGCTTCTGTAGGAGAAGAACTCCGTCGTCGAATCCTTCAGTAAATTTTTTATTTTATGATAGCACTCCACTGTGTTACAGTGGATCGCATGCCTATCTAATGATAATCTTTTTATAAAAAAGTTGTTGCCTATGGCCGACTTACACAGATCTATTGTCTCCTTGAGTTCGATTTTATATGTATTTATAGGTGGAACCCTGGTTTTAGATGTATTTTGTTGTTGTTGTTGTTGTGGTTGCTGTTTTTGTTGATGTTGTTGTTGATGTTGCTGGCTCTTCTGCTGCTGTTGTTGTTGTTGTTCTTGTTGTTTGTGTAATGTCCGCTGATTTGTTTTTCTAGCCTGTGTATGTTTAGGCTGCTGTTTTGGTTTGTGTTATTGCTCTTGTGTCATTATGTGTTGGATTTCATTTTCAGCTTGTTGTCGTGGATGTTGAGAATTGAGAAGTTCTCCTAGCTGCTCCTTTTCCCTCCTTGCTATTTGTTTAGCTTTAATAGCTAACACTCTTTGCTGGAGAAGCTTTATATTATTTTTTATTTCCTCTACCTCCTCATGTTCGTTATCTGACTCAGAGGCCGCCAGAGATGCAAACATATTATGATCTTCCATACATTGGCCTTCTCCATCATCGGACACATATGTCAAATGATCTTTGAGAGTCTTTTTCCTCGTTTGCTGCTGTGCTGCTGCCCTTGTTACTACTGTTGGCGCTCCTTCCCTCACTCCACCAGGCAGCTTCTCTGTGGATGCTGACAGGGAAGGGCGCTTCATTAGGTCCGGAGTAGTCTTCAGCTTCCTCTTCCTTTTCATTTTTGGCTCTGGTTGGCTTGAAGCACTTGAAGCATCGCCTGATTTTTCAGCTGGTCCCGCTATAGGCTTAGCGGACCGCTCTCCGGAATGCATCGCCTGATGTTGTTTGTTCACTTTTTATTATTTAAATTAAAAGAAACGAGAAAAAAAAAAAAAAAAAAAGACTTTTTGTTTCACTTGGAGTGGACTCGAACCCACGATCTATGGTTTATCAACCGAACGCACTGCCACTACGCCAATTGGAGTCTAATAAAAATCCGTCAAGTATGCTTCTTATTGGTTTCTTACTCACTCGAAAGCCGAACACGTCTTAACTGCACTGAGGTCTATGAACGACTGTTGATGTATATATGTCGTCAGCTGGCAGATTCACATTACGAGAGTGCAGGTACCTATGTCAGTCATATTATCTTTGTTGGGAGAACATCGCGCGTTCTCTATCAAGGTGGGGCGATTCTTACATTAGTGCGAGAAGAGCAGTTCGTTCACGTTAAAATGTTCGGCGACTAAGCCGAGTATAAATTTAATTCGTTCGTAGGTGCAAAGGTTCCGCGAAACTTCTTCAGCTCTGAATACGCCTCAGCCGGAGCCAAGCAGATCTTCACGGACCACCAAAAACAGTTGTGAGGTAAAACGAAGCTTGTGTGAAAATCCAACTATGCCAGTGCCGAAAAGAGCGGAAGAAACAAAATATCACCATAACTTTAGTAAAAATAATGATACCATTAAAACAGATTGGATTTCTGATATTCTTGAAGAGAAAATATATATAACCGATGTGTTATAAAGAAATATAAGATTAGAAAAAGGTAACTTATTTACTAAACATTTAATAAGATAAAAATAATAGATTCTTTACCCCTAAGTATTAGCTTCAACAAAAGAACTGAAATTATCAACACATTCAGCATAGGAGGAAAAGCAGTATTTATGACTACGACTACAATTGCTTTTATTTCAAAAGAAAACATTAAAAAATGAAGATTAGGACTTAAATATACAGAACTTGGTGTAGGGAGAGTACTGTTATGGATCCATCTCAAATTCTAGCCAGAAGTGAAATCAGCAATAGTATGCTATAAAAGGTTAGGATAGACTCAAACAAAGTTATAGGATAGGGAAGCCTTAAGAAATTTCCTTTAAATACACTACTTACCAACATTTAAATAAAACTGTTATTAAATAAATAAGTTGTTAAGAATTATCATTCGTTTTGTTCTTTTGTTCTGTTTTTCTGCTAATCAATTTATCATGATGTCTGTACTGAATTGAGGTAAGACAGGTGACGAAATTCTGTCATAAAATTAGATATGATATTTCTAATATAATTTTTGTTTGTGTGTTGAGATGGGTTATATCGGCGGAAGAATAACTTTCTTATTTAGACAATATACTTTTAATACAATATACTTTTAAAGAACTAGTTGAAATTAGAAGTAAATTGGTTGAAAATTGTTCAAGTTATGGATGCGCCCAACTTGAAAAATGCAGTTTTGAGATAAACGCGTTTAAAATTTGAAGTTATGTACTTGTACTATATTATAAAAATCAAATATTTCGAGATATTTGCGATATTATTTTTGAGGTCCTAACGGACCATTGAAAGCAATAAGAAAAAATTTATTTTTTTAAAATTCCAGAATGGCTTAACCCCATAGACATTAAATATTGTACCGAATTCATAAAAAAAAGAGAAGAGTAATAAATTGTGTAGCCTTTTACATATGATATGTCTATGAGTACCTTTGGCCTAGAATAACCTTTGATATATCATAATAACACATACCACCTTGATCAAAACGTTCCCGTGTGGCGCTCCCATTGTTCCGATTTGAGTTCTGTTTGTTTTGTTAAGTTTGTAAATCTGTTGTTGACATAACCTCTAAATCTTAACGTCTTAGCTTGACATTTGCAAAAGTTACATAGCTAAGAGTACATCTCTGTGTGTATTGGCGATTTTTTACAATTTTAGAAATGGATTTAAATTTACAACAAGGAACTTGTATTAAATTTTGCGTAAAAAACGGATTTACGAGTAATGGTGCGCGAATGTTGGAAAAGTGTTTTGGCAACGATTTTCTAAAGAAAACGGTCGTTTACCGTTCAAAAGTGGTCGTGAGTCAATCGAAGATGATGGACGCAGTGGCAGACCATCGACATCGAAAACCGATGAAAACATTGATGAAGTAAAAGAAATGTTGGTCAACAACCGGAAATTAACCATCAGAGAGATAGCGGAGGACTTGAACATTGCCTATGGATCCGACCAAGACATTTTGGTTAATGATTTGGGTTTCCGTCGTGTAGCAGCAAAGTTGGTGCCAAAAGACCTCAATTTCATGCAAAAAAAGAGACCGTGTTGACGTCGCAAAAGGGGTGATTTGCGAGGCTGAATCCTATCCCACATTTATCAAAAGGATCATTACTGGAGACGAGACGCGGGTTTATGAGTACGACACCCAATCCAGACATCAGGCAAATGAATGGCGTTCACCAAATGAGCCGAGACCAAAAAAACCATTTCGTTTCAATCAAAAAAGAAGGCAATGCTCACGGTTTTCATGGATTACAACGGTATAATGCATCAGGAATTTTTGTCAGAAAGCCAGACAGTAAACAAAGAGTATTATTTGGGCGTTATGAGACGTTTGCGTGAAGCAATTCGCCGAAAGAGACCAGAATTGTGGGCAGAAAACTCGTGGATTTTGCACCACGATAACGCACCGTCGCACAATGTCATCATTATTCGTAATTTTTTGACGAAAAATGCAACAAATACCATCCAACAGCCACCGAATTCACCTGATTTAGCTCCCTGTGACTTTTTTCTGTTCAATCGAGTTAAAAAAACCATTACGGGGAACGCGTTTCAGCAGCCGAGAGGAAGTAATGGAAAAATCGCAGGAAGCACTGATGGACATACCGAAAACCGAATATAAAAAATGTTTCGAGGATTGGATCAAGCGCTGGCATAAGTGTGTTGCAGTCGATGGGGATTACTTTGAAGGGAACAATATAGATTTAGATGAATAAACTTGTATCTTTAATTTTCTGAATAAGTTCCGGGAACTTTTAGACGTTTTAAAGTAGTCATACATAATTCCGAATTTAATGAAATCCAATATGTCACCAGACAACCATAAATTCTAAAGATGCCATATTCAGTAGGAGTCGAGGAGGGCAGCACGAGGCCCTATTTATTTTTGGATATTATCTCGATGACAGGCATATAAAAGTTATCGAAAACAAAACGACCCAGGTCATATTTACTACCGCAACCACTTAAAATCGACAACAAAGACATCTCTATTGTCAAGATAGCCAAATACCTAGGAATCTATTTAGACAGCACGCTAATTTGGAAGCACTATATACAGCAGAAGCGGACCTAAAAGAAAAACAAATTCAGACAACTCAACGAAAATCACCATTATCTATAAACAACGAAATCCGATTATATAAAGCTATTATCAAACCAATCTGGACTTATGGAGCTCAAATCTGGGGTACAGTAAAGAAACCGAACACAAATATAATCCAACGACAACAATATTAAATACTAAGAACAATAGTGAACGCTGTGTGTATAAAAAACAGTGATATACACAAAGATCTTCAAATCCGCTATCGTGTGAAGAAGTATCGGAAACAAACAAAAATTACTCAGCAAGAATGATATCAAACACTAACAGCGATGTTAACACCCTGCCAACACTAGAAACTCTAAGTAGAAGACGGTTGAAGAGAATAAGACCTATTGATATAACCATGTAAAACCACCTTAGTATACAAAATATATATTTCAATAAAATGTAAATAAAGTCGAAAGACATAGATAGCAATTAAGCATTTTTTGTTAGTTAGTTTAGTTTTA
The DNA here is from genome assembly GCA_963966105.1 of Volucella zonaria. Taxonomy (NCBI): domain Eukaryota; kingdom Metazoa; phylum Arthropoda; class Insecta; order Diptera; family Syrphidae; genus Volucella; species Volucella zonaria. The sequence goes on along the minus strand of OZ014533.1, from coordinate 34,157,782 downwards.
AATGCATTTTTATTTTCTAAATCATTAACTCTTACATACTAACAAAAAATGCTTAAATGCTAGCTTAAAATTACTTAACAAACTTATACTAACTTGCTGGCCCCACACAGGCACTCTAAGGTACTCTAAACTCTTATATATATGTCTTTCGACTTTGTTTACATTTTACTTATTAATACTTATTTTCTATGCTTAAGGCTAAGAAAGCATTTTTTGTTAGTATGTAAGAGTTAATGGTTAATATAATAAAATGCATTTAAAACTAAAAAAAAAAAACTATAACCATGTAAAAAATGCTGAAATATCTGCAAATGTAATAACACTTAATTTGTTTGCTAGTTGGACGAATGATTTAGCTTACATTGTGCTCAAGTCAATATACATATGTATATCCCACACCATGTTTTTAAAATATATGTACTTAATGTCGCTCAATAGACAGATGTTTACATAAACAAAAAAAATATTATCTCGAAAATTAACTAATTTCCGTTTTGCCGGTCATTTTAACATAACGGGTCATATCAGGCTTCTGAATAGGGATTGACTGTCAAATCAGCTCTAACAATAAACTGTCAGTTTTCATTTATTCCAGTATAGTTTACAATTTCGCCACGGAAAGACCGATGCACTGATGGATAGTCACACATCAACAAGAACGAGAACAGTGCAAATTTCCGGAAATTTCTGCGTAAAGATCTTGGGATCAAGGCCAATAAGATCCAGTTGGTGGAAGAGACACTGCTGTAGACCATTTATTGCGTCCTGTGTTCAGTAATTGGTTATCAAATCAGTTGGCAGTGATGAGGCTCATTTCTGGATAAACGGCTAGGTTAATTAGCAGAATTGCTACATTTTGCCATTGCATCCAGAAAATGTACTGTATGGTGCGTATTGTACGCCGGTGGCATCATCAGTTTTATTTCTTCAAAAATGAGACCGGAACGCAATTTAATGTCAATTGACACCGGTACAATGAAATGGTCAACACTTGATGAAACACAAGAGCTTTTCAGCATAAGTCCAACGTCTATATGTGGGCCGCCATATTGGGCCCACCTCGAATTGTTGCGAAACAAATTACATGAATTATTAGGTGATATACCACTGCAACAAAGAGTAGCCATTGTGTATCAGCAAGATGGTGCGACCGCACACTATAACCACGCAGTTCGAGAGTGGTTGGATCGCGTGTATGGATAGGGCCAGTTGAAACCATTCTGTGGCCCCCAAGGTCTCCGGGCTCCACCCCAATACTCCTTTATTTATTGGGAAGGATGAAAGATAGCAACATTGGATGACTTGAACTATAGGTGTTAAATAATTGATATAATACAAGGTTTGATGAGAAAAATAAAAAAGTGCATCAATGTTTGTATTTCTTTTCCTAAAATTTTTTGTTTCCAATTTCAATAAGTTCGTTCAGGTCGTATCTTGAAAACTACTGGCTTGTGATGAAATGAGTTGTTTTTTTTTATTGTCTGTAAATACTAGGTACACGTTCTAAAGTTGCAAAAGGTGGGAGATATTAAGATATTTTTCCGAAAAAAATTATAACAAGATCAAAATTTTAGGTTAAAAAAAAACAAAACTTTTGATTTTTAATAACTTTTGCACATTAATTTTAGGGCAATACTTACTTTGAAATTGAAGTACTCATAATTACATGCATAGATTTGAAACATATTATTTCCAATAGTTAAACAGGGCAGCGTCAAGCTTTGATTAAAACCTACATATGCATTGTATTCACAAATAGGATTCGTTTCTCTGAATGTATCGAGGAATCTCCCCTTAAAGTCTTCGACACATTATCCGGAACATCCTGTATATGTATTTATGTATGTGCGCATAAATCTGTTTACATCTTTGAATTCTATTGAGAAAAAAGGAAGTGTGCACGAAGGGAAATAAAAAGAAAATCTTTAAAAATTATCTGTTTTCTTTCATTTTTATTTTAACCACATTGCCTAGGGGTACTTAAGGAAATTGGATGTCATTTGCTGGATTATTTTTGTTTACTCTTTGGCCACACAAGTCTGGTCCGTATATATTTACATACATATATTTCTTTCTAATTTTTGATGTAGCGGCACAACTGTATTCGATATGAAATTTAAAATTTTTACTGACAATTTTAATGGAATAGTATGAGCATACATGTACTCGTTTGTTGTAAATACATGTACGCTTAGAAGTGTGTAGAAGCATATGTATACAAATACATAGTCATTATCTAACATATAGTCATTATCTTTATTTGCCGTTTTCTTCGAACTTTCTTCCTATACAATCAAGTCATGCGATTCGTATTTTAGAAGCGAAATCAGAGTATGTATTTATACGAGTATACATATAAAACATATCTACATATTTATGTATTTAGATATATTGAACGTATTTATTTCAAACAGAGCTAGTTTTGATTATTATATATTGTACTATTTTCTTACTGTCATAATTTTACCATTATTAAGTGGTTCTCTGTTATTTCAAAGAAAACGTATGTTCATGTATATTTGGTGATAACCAAACAGTAATAGCTTCTCCACATTTAGAATATTTGAAGTTACAAAAATAACATAACTTCTTTTAAGATACAATTTACTGTCGTAAATGGGAGTTTTTCTTGCCCTGAACTAGAAATCAAATTTCCAGAAAATGTCTGTCAATTTATATGAATAAGTAATCGTTCCTTCAAGAAGAAGGTTGAAATAGTATGTAATTACTCAGTATCATTTCATTTGATTTCATATTTTGTCTCTCAGGTCTTCAGTATTACACCGGTCTCGCTATGTAATACGTTCACCAAAATATCGTGATTCCTAAGCAATACAACTCGCTTATGGAATACATTGCCGAACTCTCCATTTTCTAGTCATTATTACCTGCAAACTTTCAAAACCAATGGACATCGTTACGTCTCTTTCCACTTTTCTTTCACCCGCGCTGGGTACAAACATTTTAAGGGTACTAAAATCGCTTGTGCCCGCGCAAATTTCAAAAAAAAATTTATGTCCACAACTCTCCTTTCTCTTTCTCCTGACGTATATAGACATACACCCACACGCTTCATTCTAACTTTTCGCCACACAAACATACTTACTCATACTGACTCACAAATCTACTCCAACATTAGTAACACGCACACCCAAAAGACTATCTTCGGCCCAATAAGCCAACAACATGCCAAAATACGATGAAAACAATCGACTAACATCCCATGATTGTAAGACGGTTCGGGGGGTGAAGACTAAGACACTGTTTCTTTGCGGAGGTAAGGCTTAGAGTAGGAATCTCGCACTCACACAGAAGACATGCAGCCCTCCTCCGACGAAAAATAGGAATTAAAACAGTGCAGTAAGGGCTGCGTGCTCCGCATATTCTTCTTCATCAGAATATTGCAGGCAGGATAGGGAGGTGTCATATAAAAATCCGTAGAGATACTTGTAGTAACAGCAGTGACCCGACTCGAGTAAAACGATGGTTGCATTACAGGTCCTTCCTAATTATCCAGTCTGGATCTGTAAAATGAAACACGCAATTTATGACATAAGTTAACTAAAGTATTGTAGATTACAAACTCTACTAGAAACACGCAATTTATGACATAAGTTAACTAAAGTATTGTAGATTACAAACTCTACTAGTACTTTTGTTATCCCTTAAATTTCTCACAAATTCACTGTAAGTGAATTACCAACACTTGTGCAAGTCAGTAAACTTCTAGAATTTTCTAGAATGAAAGTAATTTGTACGTAAAGTTCACTATGCATGTGTAATATGGGTGACGTTTATGTGTTAAATGTGAAGGCTCTGCGGGAATCCATATACAAGGAGACAAATCATTTCAACACAAATTCAGCTTCAATATGTGGGCAGGTGTAATTGGAAACAAGTTAATCAGCCCCTTCAAACTACCATCTAGCCTGAATTCTACAAACTATCTGGAGTTTTTGCGAAATGATTTACCAGAACTATTGGTTTAACTACAATAGCTTCATCACATTTCCAACAGGATGGTGCTCCAGCCCCGCTATGGTCGTGAGGGTAATAACTTACTAGATAAGGAGTACAGTCACCGTTGGATAGGAAGAAATGGGCCAGTTCACTGGCCTGCAAGATCTCCTGACCTTACAATATTGGATTTTATTGAATGGGATAAAATGAAAGAAATTGTTGAAATCCAAAAACGGGTTCTAGGAAGAATACAAAACTAAGGAGGACACATCTGTTAGAGCTGTACACACATAAAATAAAAATTATTTAAAACCACACAAAATTATTTTTTATTCATAGTCTTTGGAGCATACAAAAAAAAAAAATTATTTTTTTAAATTTTACCTGCTGCAGGTTTACCCAAGTGTTTTAACACCTATGGATTTTTCTGGAAACTTGTAGATGATTTTTGTTTTATTACTGTTAGGTTCATAAGAAAAAAAATTGTAAGATGTCATGTTTATTACGCATTTTCTGGAAAAAAGTGAACTCAAACTCAAAAAAACTAGCATGGGCATAAAAATGGAACAGGCTTATGAATTGGATATCTGAAGACTCAAAGAAGATATCAACTTTATTTAAACGTAGTTACAAAGGCTAGTATTTCTTCTAAAAATAAAGTATTAACAGTATTAATAGTATTAACAGAGCAATTTCTGTAAGCCTCTTCTTAAATTCACGATAAGTGATATATCAACATTGGAGATAGACCTTTACTGTAGAACGATTTTTTTCTTAAAATACTCGTATACCCAAAACTCATTTCCCAAATTATTCTTGACTAATTAGGGGACACCCTGTATAGCCATGTCGGCAGTCTCTCTTTCGTAAGGGGTTTCTCTTTCTCTATTCGCTCGTACTTCATCAACTACAACAACATACAATGCAAAGTTGATATATATATATATACATAAATATATATACGTTATAAGGTCCTTTTTGGCGTTCTTGAGGACAATTGGACTAAAATAATTTGGAAGCATCGTCTCATGAAGCATATTTTTCTCAGAAATATTTTCCAGGAACTATTCATATTTTGTAAAATTTAGAAATATACCGTAAATATTTAAGCCCGTTAACTTTTTGAAAAGTAAAAAAAAACTAAGATACATTGTTGGGCTAGTTCCATTTAGATCGGAAATAATATGATTGCTAGCAAAAGGCTTTTTTTTTTTTTTTTTTTTTTTTTTTTTTTTTTTTTTTTTTTTTTTTTTTATTATAATTTACGCGCGCCAAAGGGGTTATGAATACCCTTACACTGTTGCCAGGGCGTGGGCGGAAAGGTAGAAGGAGGAGAAAGGAAAGTTTGTGATGTAGTGGTTTGAAACTCAGGTTTGGTTTCGATATTGACTCTCCTGGGGTGGGAGTCCGAATAGGACGGAGAGATTTTCTTCACTCGGAATGGTGAGGTTGTGAATTTTAACGGTTGTTTTGTGCTTGAAAACCCTACAACAGCCAAATCTACATGTCAGTGTTATGCCTTCACACGCAGATTTTTCTGACTGAGTTCCAATTGCACAAATGAAAACTTGCCGTGGCTAGGATTCGAACCTTGACCTTCCGAGTGAGAAGCGATTGCTAGTACCACTACACCACGGCCGACCCTTTTTTTCTGGGAAGGGAGGGAGGGAGGCTATTCCTCTATACCAAACATAAAAGTGACTTAAACTGTACCACTATTATTCCATGAGGGAGAATCTTCTGATAAAATTATTATAAGTTAAGCCCAGAAAACTGTGAACTTTTTGTGCACTAAAATGTTATACATACCGCATATGGTTTGACACAGTCTTTCATAAATGAATGTTCTAAATTCTAAGTCCTTATTCCAGAAATCTTAATTTTAAATTATTCATAGTTATAGTTTATCAAGATCATCTGTTATCTAATTATATTACTTCAATAAAGGTTGGCGATAAATATTTCGACCTACATACTTCACCTGATCTCTTTTTTTTATATTGGTTCGCATAGAATAGTTTTATATTTAATTTTTTGCCTAAAGACAATGATTTCAAATTATCTTTGTTGTACAAGTTCATTGAGGGGTTTTGGAATACAATACATATAGTTGTTGTTAAAAAAGTTTTTAAATATCTTTATGCATAGTTACAAAATGTTTACTTTCATGCTCTATAAAGTTATAGTCGTATGTACCTACATATATTCATTAGCTACCGTTTTATTAGGTTTATACATATAAATATAATAATATTATGAACATACTTCAATGTATTGATTATCATTTTCATTTATTTCTATCTACTGAATTCATACATTTTTTTATTATATGTATATGTATATCCCATATCGGCACAGGCGTATTTACAATTATATCATAGAATAGTATTGTTAGTTTATTCGCTTCGTCATTTATTTCTCTTCGACGAGATACCGGCTTCTGGTGATTTTGATTTTGCAATTATGATCCTTAATTTTCATTTGGTATATGGCAGTAGTGCATTCTACGAACGAATGGTACTCGTACTTCGTTCTGCAACAAGGAAAAATTTACAATATAAATTTATCTGCATTAACACTGATATGCACGCATTTACAAAATCATCGGTGTTGATAACGTTGACTATATCGTACAATCGTTGCCTATCTCAACGAGATTGCCAAGCGGGTCAATATTTCTTTGATATCTGATCAAAAAACATTGTTAAATAAACAGCTCATCAATTTCATAAGAATGCATGCCACACCAACAACAAATTGCGAACTGGAACTTCGATTACATTAAGCCACTGTAAGCACAAATTAGAATTTAAGTCGGCAAAAATTAGCTACAATTATGATCAGCTTTGTTATGATATAAAGACAATATTTGGAAATATAATAATTCGGTTCCAAGGCGGTGCATGATATCATTCGTGCTGCGTATAAATTGGTTTCTGATATCCAATGGAACAAAGGGTAGAACCAGTACCAGGCACTGGTACCTGCCTGATTGGCTTGGAAAAAACTTTTGATATCGTATGGTTAGAGGGACTCTTCTTCAAGCTGAACTGGCTGGGCATTAGTAAACCACTTCTGTGTATTCTTTTCAATATGCTTTCAGATAGACAGTTCACCGTGAAAATTGACCATTTGACTTCTGCTGAAACATTTAACATTAAAAACGATCTGTAACAAGGTGCGGTAAATTCGCCAATCCTATTCAACATTTACACAAGTGATCTGATAGGTTCACTTCACCATGCCATAGCGTATGCAGACGACTTAATCGCGTTCAGATCAGGTCCAAAGATTGAGGTCATTAATATACTTTTGCAACTCGACTTCGATAAAATTAAACGTTATTTTCGCAATAATCATCTTTAAGAAATCGGAAACCATTTTGCTTAGCAAGCCTTTGTCTGCGGCCTCTAGGGATACCAGAAAGAAATGGGGAAGTTTTCTATCATCGGACAGCATGGACAGTCACTGGCTTGTCGAAATGTAGTTAGATACCTTGGGATCTGGATAGATCAATATCTGCATTTTAACAAATATATAGATGTTGCTCTGGCCAGAGCCAAAGGTGCTTTTGCCCTTACAAAGGGACTGTTTTATAACAGCCAACTCGATGCGAGGTTGAACGTGATCTGGGTGTTTGAGAGGGCTTGTCTTAGGACTTGTCTTCGCTTATACAGAACACCAGAGTCTGAGTACATAAAAGTCTATCGTAAAAAGGTCTTTTACAATAGGGCGAACCTAATAAGAGTGGACAATTTCGTCATTAAGTTGACTCGAGGGCACGTTGCAAGAGCAATGACCTCATCAAACAAGCCGATCTCAGGGGATAACTACCCCAATTATATGTATCGCGAGAGAGTTCGCTTTGACGGCTTTATTCCTCCAGAAGCGTTCCTCTATCTAGATAGTAAAGGTCTGATCCAATACAGATTGGCGGTACCGCTAATCTTCAACGTCGTTGCGGACAGGCGACTCAACTAAGACAGAGACGTCGCACATGGCAGTGCGGAGCGTCTCCGGTTCAGTAGGAGGGTAAGAAGTCGCGACAGGAAGTATGTTGCTCAGCAGCACCAGCAGTTTTGGTGGCTTAATGAAGGGGAGGATGCTTCGTCGTCGAACTCCTCCAGTAATAGGTAGCTTCATGTGAAGAAAAGTGGTTAGCCTATTTTTTTTACCCATGGCCGGCTTACATAGTTTTAGGCAAGATTAAGTTAGTTAAGAAAAAAAAACCAAAAAAAAAGCAAAAAAAAATTTAAAAAAAAAAAAATTGTATATGTATGTACATGTATTTATATATTTTGTATATTTATTGTATGTGTATTAGATGTAAGTAGGTTAAGTAGATTAAGATTTAGTCTTAGGTAGTTTGTGGGTTTGGTTTTAAAATTTGTAATAAAATAAAAAAAAGTCACGTTACTAAGTTTTTGTCAAAAAAATTTTAGTTATAAGGAAGAGATATAGTATTAACATGTAATGTAAGCTTCGTCGAAAAACATAATTTAAGTGTTAGGTTTAACTTAGGGTGCCCGCATAAGGCCAGTATGTTAAGTTAGTATAAGATAATTTTAAGATACGTATTTAAGCTAATTTTTAAGCATGTTTTTGTCTAGCAGCTAAGAGTAAATTAATCAAATAAATAAAAACGCATTAAAAACGAAACGAAACGAACACGCGTTGTCGAATAACAAACCGTCAAAAACTATATTCCTTATATGTTTTTATGTTTTTTATAAGAATTTATTGCAACTTGGTCGGACCATTTCTCATTCCATAATGTGGACCTTAAGAACAAAAATTTTTTTTATTTATTTACTTTTATCATATGTGTAAACTGTGGATTTTTAGCACACGTACCGCGTAAAAAATCGAGTCCATAGATATGGACTTTTACAAAACACAAATCGTAATGTAATTATATGTAATTAAACAGCAGCCAATACATTTCAAAAAGAGAAAAGCTTTCTCAACTTCAGTGCGAAGAAGGATAAAAAATAAAAAAAACGGCAAAATAAGCAGCGTTATTTCATCTACAATTGCATGCAAAGAAATCTTCACTAACATTTCCATATTCCCATTCGGTCATTTGGTATTATTTCTAGTTTTGCTTCTTGGTTCACTACTTCTATTTCGATTTCCCTTCCGGCATCCACCTACCCATTAGATCACTTGAATCTACACAAATGTTTATAATTTGATGAGATTTCAAAGAACTGTCTCTGTTTCAAGTCATTTTTCATATTGAATCGCATGCATGGCTCGAATTGCAGGGTCTTTGGTACAACTGACCAAGATTCTGAGACCTCTTCGTATGCTTCCTCCTCGCCGACAGGATCTAAAATTTGCTATAGTGAAGCAGAACAAAAAGTACGAAACACAAAAGTTTCATTAGCATCGGGCAACATTAACGTTGAATCTAATATGTAATGGTTTAGAGTGAGAGCAATTTCATTAATGCGTATAAGATCAAATGCGACATTTGGTTTTTCTTTTAATGTATCGAAATTATCAATGACTTTCTCATTGGGAAAGATCGACCACATCCAATGATTTCGAGCTAAATGTTGACTTATCTTCTGTTTTCATGTTAAGAAATTGTTTTGCGGATTCTCTGCCTATATGATTCATCACCGCAAGTAATGCGCATATTGGCAAGAGTCAGTACATTGGAGATCTTCTTTATGATTTTCTTTATATCATCGCGTCGAGGTTTGAATGTTACATGAACGTTAATCATACTCTCGGGGGGAATTAGCATTTTACGTGGATTAACTTCAATGCAATCATATAAACGTGGTATACCAAGACCAACTGAATCAATAATCATGGAGGCGAAACCAGGCGAATCCCCTTTGTCATAAATCTTAAGGGTCTTTTCAATGGCAACTGAGAGTTCTTTCAGCTCACCGATGGTAAGGAATGAAGCTCCAATTAGACCTTTCAGTATATTTTGTGGTATAAGGCTGGCAGTACCGCCATAACCATAGAGCTGTACATCTAAACATGTTTAGCTCGATGGACTATTAGGTGCACTAAAAGATAAAACACGTTGTGTGGGCAGAAATTCATATTAATGGATCAAAATTCTTGTGACTGTAGAATGACAAGATTTGACTGATTGTTCATGATTTGAAATCACGGTCCTGAAACTACAAGCCTTTTGGTGGATGTTTTTTTTAATTTGCATAGACTTCAGAGCATTTGTACGAAGTTTAGTCTGCCCAGGAGAGTTCGAAGCACGCCACTTTGAGCGGTACTATCTTACCACCTCGATAACTAAATTCACTGGAATTCGAACAACGTGAAGTACTTCGACCTTTTAGAGATATAGCCGAACTAGTTTTACCCACTAATCCAATAATTAGCCAATAAAAACTTTCCACAATCTGGAGTTTATATTGTGCCTACTAAGTATCTGAGTTTGTTGTACTGTTTAGTAGTGGCAAATATCCATTCCAAGTGGGCGAAGCAACTTGAAAAGACACAAGATTTCGTGGTGAGGAGACATGAGATTCGAAACGTCCAGGGGACGAACTTCTTCCAGTTCCATGCCGAAGATATGATGATGGTTCTAAGTAGTATGATGATGGCATCCCTTCATTTTCGATACGGGTGGATGATAAGGATTTCGACTTGGACTTGCTATTTAAATGTTCTATTAGCTGTGAAGTCTTTTCTGTTTAGGATTGTTAATTTTATGTGATCGTGGGTATTCAAAATTAGAATTGGTTGACACTAGACTTATATCACGAGGAATTTTTTTCCGGCGAACTTTACGCGTTGTGGCATTTTGCAGTGTCGCTGGATGCTCATCCAAGTCCCCCAAAGGCTCAAATGTGATCTTGGTCCCATGCTACTCCTTTCTATATCACTGTTATTCAGCAGAGAATCACTGAAACTGAGTGTTGCTAAGTACTTAAATGTCCTCAACAGCTCTGGATCATAGTTTTCTTTGTTCTGCACAACTTGTTCGGAGATGTTATATGTTAGCCTGCGATTATTTTCATCTGCCATTCTTTCTATAATACCACCAAATGAATGCATTTTGGTTATCGGATTGTGCTTTTTCTTATCCCCAAGTACCTGTTCACGATAAGGGTTCATGCAGCGCTTATTCTTCTTAGCCAATAGTAGGCGATTTATAACGGATGCATCCGAGTACTCAGTATTGATGTCAACTAGAGTCCTTTCGATCGCAGACATACTCAAGGGATACGAATTATGTGCAGCATTACCCGAATCCTTACTTCTGTGCTACTCGTAAGTTGTCCATGCTCAACACACCAAACGATGCGTCTTTTTCTGCATTCAAAGGCAAACTGGATGCACTATGGTATCTTTTAGGTCCATTGTTGCCACCATTTTTATGCAGACATCTAATAGGAACCTAAAACAAGGAATTCGCACGACTTTACTACGAGGGCCCTTTGCGAGTTTTTGCGTGTTTTTTATTCTATTGCGGGCAGATGAATGAAAGTTGAAGGTGTGGTTTTATTGCAAAAAAATTTTCCAGTTTTTAGAGTGATAAGTATTATATGTTTGTTTCTTGGTATTCTAGGCAATGATAGTAGGTATGAAGAAACAGTTCTCATAGACCCGGGAAGCAGCTTCATCACAATCTGAAACTCTATTAAAGATTGTGGATCGTCCCTATAAAAAAAGCAACTCCTCAGGATTGAAGCTATACGAGATAGTCATTGACTATAGCATGCTCTATAGCCGGCCGCTACCCCACTCCCGAGATCAACGAGGTGCTTGCCCAACTCGGTAGAAATAGATATTCCACTCTTCTCGACTTACTGAGTGGTTTTCATCAGATTCCATTGAAGGAATCTGATATAGAGAATAGAAAATATGAATTCATAAAGCTTCCTTTTGGCCTCAGGAACGCGCCATAAATCTTCCAGAAGACACTCGATGGCATCCTTGGATACCATATTGGTAAAACCTGCTGCGTCTATGTATATCGACGATATAGTAATTTGTAGTAAAACCGAAACTGAACATGCCCAGCGCATAGAAGAAGTTTTTAGAACACTAAATGATGCCAGCATGAAGATTCAGCTTGACAAATGTCGCGCTTTTAGGCAGGAAGTAGAATTCTTACGATTTATCATTTCATCAGATGGAGTAAAAACCTGACCTGCAAAAGTCGAAATAATACAAAATTTTCCCATGCCTCAAACACTGAAAGATTTACGATCCTTTCTTGGTCTATTAGACTATTACCGCTGCTTCGTCAAAGACTTCGCAAAGCCCATGACAGCCCTTTCCAAAAAATAAACTTTTCTTGACCCAAATAGATTCCTTTTTTTTTTTTTTTTTTATAATTTACGCGCGCCTAAGGGGTTATGAATACCCTTATAATGTTGCTGGGCGCGGGCGGAAAGATAGAAGGAGGAGAACGGAAAGTTTGTGATGTAGTGGTTTGAAACTCAGGTGTGTTTGGATTCGATACTGACTCTCCAGGGGTGGGAGTCCGAATAGGACGGAGAGATTTTTCTTCTCGCGGAATGTGAGGTTGTGAATTTTAACGGTTGTTTTGTGCTTGAAAAACCATACAACAGCCAAATCTACATGTCAGTGTTATGCCTTCACACGCAGATTTTTCTGACTGAGTTTCAATTACACAAATGAAAACTGCTGTGGCTAGGATTCGAACCTTGACCTTCCGAGTGAGAAGCGATAGCTAGTACCACAACACCACGGCCACCCCTTTAACAAAATAAAAAATTCTCGCTGTTTTATCCCAAGAAGGAAAGTCGGAAACGTTCATTTCACGAACACTTAGCTCAACTGAGGTAACTAAGCAGACCGCGCGGGTGGATCAAGTATACGCGCTGCTGCCTGGCCTAACGCACCTTTTGTCGTAATGGGTACGCACGTGGCGGAGCAGACCCTGAAGGTCCTTGCAGTGAATGTGAATTCACTGATTAGGTTAGAGCGACGAGCCCCACTATTTAAGTTGCTTAAAGACCAAGCCCCTGATGTGCTATTGGTTAGCTAAACTAAGCTTACCAAAAGACATAAAATGAGGCACAGGAGATACAAAATAATACGGAGAAACCGACCCAACTCCATTCAGGGAGGTGGCGTTGCGATTTTCGTAAGAAAAGGTATACGTTTTAAAAGAGTATACAGTCGTGTAGTACGTAGGTTCCAGGTGCTGGAAGCATGCATCGTGTATATTCCCCTCCGTAGTGGAAAGCGGCTGTACATGGTGTCTGTCTATGCACCTAAGGCTACTCAATCCACCTTATTCATCTCAGAGCTCGAGACACTTTTTCGATTCCTAAGGCTGGAATTGGAAGACAACTATTTTACGAGTATTATCGGCGGAGATTTCAACGCCAAACATAGTGATTGGGGAAATAATACACCAAATACTAGAGGGAACCCACTATTCAATTGGTGGGGTCAACACAGCATAACGTATCGACTCGGGCTTAAGGCGACGGATAGTCCGTCGTTTCCCAGACACGGGTCCTATTTGGATCTTCTCCTGTTCGACTCACGAATACAACTGACATGTACTAACCAACAAACTACAAACTGTCTACGCACTTTCGTGTATGACAGTGACCATTGCGGTCTCAGCACCGAAATAACTGTTCCCAACGAAATTGCGGAATTGCATGAGTTTGTGCAAAGGCATTCCTACAATTATAGTAGGGTGCGTTGGACACACTTCACCAGAACACTGACTAGAGCACTCTCCTCGAATTCGCTCTACCCACCATCCAACAGAAATCTGTCAAACGAGGAGACTGACAGGTATCTAAGACTAATGGACGAGACAATCAAACGAACAATGGACAAAACGATACCTCGGTATCAACACACTGACGACGAAGACTTATTCCGCAACGCAACTATTGACGCACTGCACCAACAAAAGAGTAGGCTGCTGTCAAGACTAAAAACCTTGTATAGACAGTTTACCGACAGACATAACCCGGAGATCATGACACTGAAGTCGTCGATTAAAAACCTCCAGATATTAATAAAGGAAAATTACAGAAACTCTGTAAATTTGTATTGGAATAACAAAATTCGGGCTGTAAACACCAGCAACCCGAATATGTTCCCGCAAATAAATAAAATATTTCGGAGGAATAATCAGAACGACCTTCCATGCCTAGAATCGCCCGAACGACGAACAACGAACAAATACTTGTAACAGCAGGCATAAATCCAAATGAGGCTGTTGATGTTGACAACTTCTTTGTGATCGAGGATCCGCAGGAGCAGGTAGAGGCTATAGGAGCAACTTTCCAGGAAGTGTATAAGGCGAATGCTATCATTGGCCCGAACCACGATCTAGAGAATCGAGTCCTTGTGCACAATTTCTGCCTTCGAAATGAAATAGAGAATTGGCGAATCGGGAGCTCGGGCCTCACCCAGTTTAGTGACGAGAATAGGTCAAATAATGTCATCACCAACGACATGGTACTACCGCCGTTCATTTCGAAGGAAGAGCTCCAAACGATCTTCGAATCACTTAGGAGTAAGAAATCAGTGGGAACCGATGAAATACCGAACATTGTGCTTCGACATCTCCCACTAGAAGCGGTGAACATTTATACCACCCTGTTTAATAATGCAATGAATAATGCACATTATCCAGCGCATTGGAAAACGGCGGTGGTTCAACCTATCCCAAAAAAGGAAAAGGATATATCCAATCCGGCGAATCTCCGGTCGATCAGTCTTCTTCCAAACATCAGTAAGGTTTTCGAGAAGGTAATCAATAGAGTCCTGACTAAGTGGGTTGAGGACAAACATATAGTTCCGGATAATCAGTTCGGTTTCAAGGCATGGCATGGCATCATTCATGCTGTGTCGAAACTGGTTTCTGATATCCAATGGAACAAAGGCAAGAACCAGTGCACTGGTGCCTGCCTGATTGACTTGGAGAAGGCCTTCGATACCGTATGGCTAGAAGGACTCTTTTTCAAGCTGGACAGGTTGGGCATTAGTAAACCACTGCTGTATATTCTTTTTGATATGCTCTCCAGTAGACAGTTCATCGTGAAGAATGGCGATGTGACTTCTGCTGGAATATTTAACATTAAAAACGGTCTGCAACAGGGTGCGGTAAATTCGCCGATCCTATTCAACATTTACACAAGTGATCTGATAGGTTCACTTCCCCACCGCATAGCGTACGCAGACGACTTAATCGCGTACAGATCAGGTCCAAAGGTTGAGGTCATTAACATACTTTTGCAACGTGACTTCGACAAAATTAAACAATATTGCGATGACTGGAAGTTGAAAATTAACTTTCAGAAATCGGAAACCATTCTGTTTAGGACGCCTTTGTCTGGGGCCTCTAGGGATACCAGAAAGAATCGTCGGACAACATGGACAGCCACTTGCTTGTCGAAATGTAGTCGGATATCTTGGGATCTGGTTAGATCAATATCTGTATTTTAACAAACATATAGATGTTGCTCTGGCCAGAGCCAGACGTGCTTTTGCCCTTACAAAGAGACTGTTTTATAACAGCCAACTCGATGCGAGGGTGAAGGTGGTTTGCTACATGGCCCATGCTTGTATTTGGATGTCCTGTGTGGTTCAACGTGAGAGCAAGTTTATTGGAAAAGATTCGGGTGTTTGAGAGGGCTTGTCTTCGGGCTTGTCTTCGGGCTTGTCTTCGCTTATACAGAACGCCAGAGTCTGAGTACATAAAATTCTATCCTAATGTACAATAGGGCGAACCTAATAAGAGTGGATAATTTTGTTATTAAGTTGACTCGAAGGCACATTGCAAGAGCAATGACCTCATCGAACAACCTGATCTCAGGGGCTTACTACCCCAACTATATATATCACGAGAGAGCTCGCCTTGACGGCTTTATTCCTCCAGAAGCGTTCCTCTATCTAGATAGTAAAGGTCTGATCCAGGACAGATTGGCGGTGCCGCTAATCTTCCACGTCGCTCGAACAGCTGCGGACAGGCCACTCAACTACGACAGAGACGTCGCACATGGCAGTGCGGAGCGTCTCCGGTTCAGTAGGGCAGTAGGGAGTCGTGACAGGAGGGATGTTGCACAGCAGCACCAGCAATTTTGGTGGCTTGAAGAAGGCGAGGATGCTTCGTAGTCGAACTCCTCCAGTGATAGGTAGCTTCATGTAAAGCAGAGTGGTCCAGCCTAATTTTTGTTTTTTTTAGCCATGGCCGGCTTACATAGTTTTAGGTAGGTTTAAGTTAGATTGTAAGAAAAAAATATATAAAACCAAAAAAAAATAAATAAAAATAAAAAAAAATGTACAAATTAGATGTAAGTAGTTTAAGTAGATTAAGATTTATTTTTAGGTAGTATGTAGGCTTTTGGGTTTAAGTTTTATAAAAAAAATAATATGTCCATATACTAAGTTTTTACTTTAAATTGATTTTCTTAGTTTTAGTTTCGTTAAATATAAAAATAAATACAGACTGTAAGATCCGTCGAAAGACATAGTTTAAGTGTTAGGTTTAACTTAGAGTGCCCGCATGGGGCCAGTAAGTTAGTATAAGATTATTTCTAAGTTATTTAAGCTAATTTTTAAGCGTTTTTTTGTCTAGCATGTAAGAGTAAATTAAGAAATATAAATAAAAATGCATAGAAACTGAAAAAAAAAAAACTGAACTAGCTCAATTGAGGAGGATTAGGCGGCCAACGAAAAAGACATGTTGGCTATCATTTGGGCCCTAGGTTCATTGCATAATTACGTATATAACTCAGCACATGTTAAAATTTATACAAACCACCAGCCTGTTACCTATACGATTAGCGCCAAGAATGACAACAGTAAGATAAAATGGTGGAAAGCAATTCTTGAGGAATACAATTGGCAATTGCATTATAAATCAGACAAATTTAATATCGTGGCAGGGCGTCTGTGTACGTTGCTCATTTCCTGCTAGTTCTTCTTCATTACTACTAGCCGAAGATACATTTTCCAAGGCATTTTTAAATTTTTCGAACATAAATTTAACCACTTGAACGATATCTCTTTGTATGTACGGTGTGTCCGGTTTAATCACCTCTTTAATTTTTTGGTGATTTGTTTGGAATTCAGTCTAGATCTTTTCAATTTTCTATAGTCTTTCCTGTATGTAGCGAGTTGTCTTTCTAGATGCGCTGTCTTTTCCGAAATTTGTTTGCATTTTCTCCAATTCCGTTGCAGCAGATTTTTGTCTTGCGACGATAAGGTAAACATCCGCATCCTCCATATTTTTGCTACTCTTTTATTGAACATTATAATAGCGGCGATAACAGGGAGTATTGATGCTTTCGAGCAGACATTTCATAAGTATTCAAAGGAAGTTCATGAATACCAACAGAAAATGTTGTTAGAACAGTGGAGGAACCTAACTGAACTCCACGAAAAATTGTTGTCGAAAGCATCAGAACAGGATTATATGTTAAGATTCCCTACATGCAGGAAAATCGTTACGAGGAAGTTGAAGATAATGTAAACAACTGCATTTTACAAATGGCATTGAAATCATCAGAAACAAATAATCAAAACCACTCCTCTTCCACTCCAGAAATCCGCCTTCCCCAATTGAAAATACCAATATTCAAGGGCAATAATTTAGAATGGCAATCGTTTTGCCCACATTTTTGCCACATTAATTCATAACAAAGTTGCTCTGGGCGTAACAGAAAAAATGGAATATTCTCGAACTCACTTGGAAAGTGGACCTCTTCAGTTAATACAACATTTCACAATATCAAGTGATAATTATCAAAATGCCTGGGAAATCTTAAAGGCACGATCTTTGAGTTTCTAACAAGGCGATACCGAGCGCTGGAAGTATTGCCGTCATCAAATCAAAAGACACCACGAGAGGAATCGAAACTTACTGCGCGCATCCGCCATCTTGGAACAACAACTGAATACGTATTCTGTAAAGGTGAACATGCTATTTACGTTTGCAATAAATTTTTGAGCTGGACCTCAATAAAGCGGTATGAATGAATGAATTGTTTACGCCAAAACAAATAGAGTGCATGCCTCAGCAAGAGATTATGCAAACATTGTAATAAATGGCATAATTCACTTTTGCACATGGAACATTTCGTAAAATGAAAATCTAATATAACTCAATCAGAGCAACTCCAAGTTAACCATATAATAACGATCATAACTAAAGCGTCCTCCTTGCCATAGCCATAATCACTGCTAAAAATAATAACGGTAAAAGCAGGCAAATAAGAGCCCTTATTGATCCAGGCTCACAATCTACTTTGGTCACAGAAGAAGTAGTTCAATCGCTTAGACTATCTAAAGAAAGAGGGTTTATTCCTGTTAGTGGTCTAGGAACAACACATGCAGGAACTGCACCTAGTAAATTTAATTTGTCATCAAGAGTAGCATCCGAATTCAAGGTACACGTACAAGCCCTTGTTCTACCAAAACTAACGAGATTGCTGCCAACCGAGAACACAATAACTTTAAAGGCGAAACCGTTTCAAGAGCTTACACTTGCCGATCCAGGATATAATGCTCCAGGTACTATCAACATGATACTAGGTGCTGACATATATGGAGAAATAATCCTAAGAGGAGTGCTAAAAGGCACAAAGGGTTACCCAATAGCACAAAATTCTCATTTAGGGTGGCTCATAACAGGTCGAACAACTCCCCAGAAAGGCATTGGTGTCAGAGTAACTGGGATGGTGGTACAAAGCTGTTTAGAAAAGCAGCTTCAAAAATTCTGGGAACTGGAAGAATTTCGAGACCGCAACTATCTAAAAGAGGAAGACCAAGAATGTGAGCAAATTTACAGTGAAACACACTACAGAGATGATAATGGCAGATACGTGGTGAATACACCATTTAACATAAAATTTATGCAAAACCATAAACTAGGAGATTCTAAGAGTATGGCAATAGCCAGGGTACGTCAACTGGAACAGCAGTTTGGTAAAGATTGGAAATTAAAAGAAGTTTATGAAGGAGTTTTTAGCTTGGACATTTGGTCGAAGTGCCTCCAGCAAACAATACCATAAGTGATGTCTACTATATGCCGCACCGCGCAGTTCATAAATCTGATAGCACGACGACAAAGCTACGGGTTATGTTTGATGTATCGGCTAAAACTACCAAAGGTGTGAGTTTAAACCATCTCATACTGGTGGGGTCTAAGCTGCAAGAAGATTTAACAACAATCTTATTGCGATGAAGACGTCATAAGTACATTTTTACAGCGGATATAGAGAAAATGTACCGCCAGATAAAGGTCAACAACTACCATCAGTATTATCAACGAGTTTTGTGACGAAACTCTGAAAGGGAACAGATAAAGGAATACAGACTCACCACTGTGACATATGGAACAGCATCGGCACCGTACTTAGCGGTCAAAACCCTCTAACAATTGGCCATCGATGAGCAGCAAAGTATCTAATTGCATCCGACATCCTCAAAAATTACTTTTATGTAGATGATCTGATGTCTGGAAGAAGCACATTGATCGAATGCAAAGAAGCAAGGGCAAAGCTCATTCAACTTTTGAATGAAGTAGGATTCAATATCCGGAAATGGGCAACGAACAACATTAAGCTACAATACAGAGAAGTTGATAATAAGGGGCACCGAGAAATTAAAATGAATAAATAAGACACAATCAAGGCACTAAGTATCCACTGGAGTCTTACGTCTGATACACTTCAATTTAAATTCAAGGTAAAACCAAATCAAGTTGTAAGTTGTACGACCCGTTGGGATGGTTGGCACCTGTCACTATTAGGGCAAAACTGGAATAGGCTCAGAAATAATTTCAACACTATTGAAGACATAAAAATCCCAAGATGGATGGGAACTAACAAGAAACACAAAGTTGACTTACACGGATTTTGTGATGGTTCAAAATCCGCTTATGCTGCAGTAGTGTACTCCAGAATATCTCTTCAAGATGGTTCATACTGAATAACATTATTAATGGCAAAGACAAAGGTCGCACCTATCAAAACAAAAATTAAAGGACCAATACACACGTAGGACCATTGACAACAAAGGAATTGGAAGCAATATGCGTCGTTCAACAAAGGGATCTCAGAAACATCCATTTATACTACCATACCATAGTATTTTTACAAGGTTGTTGGTGAAACACACTCACGAAAAAACACTGCATATAGGTATCCAACTGACTTTAGCAACTTTAAGACTGTCCTATTGGATTTAGCAATCCAAACGAATTGTGAGGCAAGCAATTTAC
This sequence comes from Volucella zonaria, assembly GCA_963966105.1. Taxonomy (NCBI): domain Eukaryota; kingdom Metazoa; phylum Arthropoda; class Insecta; order Diptera; family Syrphidae; genus Volucella; species Volucella zonaria. The sequence goes on along the minus strand of OZ014533.1, from coordinate 34,137,606 downwards.
GATTAAGTACGATGCCATCGCTTTAGAGCAATAAATAAAGCTCAAATAATGGGAATGTTACCAACACCAAGACTAACACCTTCGAAACCAGTCACTCATTCTGGTGTAGACTATGCTGGCCCACTAAAAATTCTTTTGTCCAAAGGAAGAGGTAATCGCACTACAAAGTGATACATAGCTGTTTTTATGTGCTAAGCTACTAAGGCTATTCACATAAAACTAGTAAGCGACCTCACTTCAGAGGGGTTTTTGGCTGCAGTCCGAAGATTTACATCCAGAAGAGGTGTATGTTCAGATATTTACTCTGCTTGTGGGATGACATTTATAGGAGCAAACAAAGAGATACAGAGCTTAATCATGTTCACTACAGCACAGTGGCATTTTATTCTGCCTGCAGCCGCACACTTTGACGGACTATGGGAGGCAGGTGTAAAGTCGGTGAAATACCATATCAAAAGAATAATTGGCGAAACAACGCTTACGGTTGAGGAACTTTCAACGTTACTTACCCAAATAGAAGAATTCCTAAACTTTCGACCACTTACCGTTGTAAGCAACGATATTGAAGAGAAGCTGATACTCACTCCAGGTCACTTTTTAATTGGATCTGCGCTCAACTCCTGACCTGAACCAATAATTCACCAAACACGTAGTTACGGTTCCCGATAGATGTTAATCCATAAATTGACTCACGACTTCTGGAAAGCTTGGTCGAATGACTATCTATCACAACTTCAGCAACGCTCCAAACGGAAACAGAAGGAAACAAACTTAAGTGTCGGTGACATAATTTTCATTGAAGATGACCGACTCCCACCTACAAAATGGCTACTAGCAAGAGTGACGGAGGTACACCCGGGAAAAGATGAAAGAGTTCGAGCTGCAACAGTTCTGAGTAATGGCGCACACTACAAAAGACCGATTGCTAAACTCTGCCAATTACCCAATAATGAAGTAAACACAGCTGAAGAGAATGCAATCGTTCAGACTCAAATTGCAACTAAAGATTTAACAAATTGCAATCAAGTAAATACAGATACTCAAGACAAGGAAATCGCTCTGGTAGACATAATATAACAACAAACAATCCTCTTTTTTGGATATGCTTAATATCAGTATTTATCACCACAGCTATGTCTGATAAGAATATGAATCAAGTCCACGTCAATCAATTCGAAACTCAGCCTGGTATATTCTTTGAAGACGTTGGTCGGGCAAACATGATCGCCAGAACATGGAAAGCTATCGTGTTTTTTAATTTGACAAGCTATTGGTCCGAATTTTACACATGCAAGGAATGCGTGAGGCAGATGAAAGACGTTTGCATTAGAAATATATCAGAAGGCTTTACAGTTCTTTACGATAATACCTTGGCACAATTCGAACAACAATTACAGCAAATAGAACTGAGTAACGATGTGCTATTGCAAGCTAACAACGTGCCGTTAAGGTGTAAGCGATCACCATCGAAATTGTGGCAAATGACCTCTTTGGAGTGCTGGATCAACAATTTGCTCAAAAATACGAGTAAACAATGGTGATATGGTGCAAGGAAATGAAGCGCACATATTACAGTTAGTGAAGAATCAAACTACCATCATCGATCCAACAATCAATATATTCAAGAAAGAACGAATGTCCAATCAAAAACAATTCGTTCAACTCATTTAAAATTTTGGTATTTACCGATATGAATGCAATGTTAATGATGATCAACAACCAGAACACTCAGAACATAATGCTGGATATTTTACTGTCAACACATCAGGGCAGAATGCATCGTCTTATAGTCAGTATACTATAAACCAGCTGAAGAATGAATTGGTAAGGATGCTATACATGACAACATCCCTCGCACAGTAATTATAAAGACCTTCATGCAAAGGGAAGGGTCACATATGAAAACGTTATTATTGAAATCACGATACTGTTCAACGAGGAATTCCAGGTTTTCAATGTGTTACCAGTACCAACTTGGCAACTTGGCATAACGGGAATTTCACGTACTTAGTACCGTCAGAATACCTATTAGTTAGTCTTCAATTGGATCGATACTATCCTATGAGAAAGCAAGAAATATATTCCTGCAAGAAGACGTCAGTTGGAAAGAACTAGTGCAATTTAGTTCATCCAATTTATACACCTGGCTCCACTATTCGTGCATGCGAGATGAGCATGCCACACATGAGCAACACCACAACTTACTCTCAACAGCCTTTACTACCCATACAGTTCCTGCCAGAGCATATTTGGTAGAAATGCATCATCCTTATACCTGGATATTTAGCATGCCCTTTAAAGAAGTGTAGATCTCATTGTTTGGCAGCGGAACCATAAGTCTGCAAGAAACCTGCATGATACGTCGAGAAGGCATGATCATCATTGGGAAATGAAATCTTTCAAGGTCAAGAAAAATTGCTGCTGTTACGACACTGCTCTTTATAGCTGCATTCATTTTCATAGTTAAAAAGATAAGAACGCGATTCTTCAAAAACAAATCAGGTAAGACTACAAGCACGCAGCTACAATCCATTGAACCCTTCTGTCTTCTGCGTGACGTCCATGTAAGCCGGCCCCAGGATGATACTTGCACATGCCACGTAACTGAACACCTTTTACGATTTATTTCTTAACCTACTTAAGGTTTTCAAATAATCTAGAATATGCAAAATTCTAGTATTTAAGGCAAAATTAATTTAAATGAAGTTCAGTTCGTTGAAATAGTTGTGTTGTTATTGACTTCCCCCCACCAGTAGTAAGGCGTCAGAACATACTCAATTAAACAAACACAAATAAATTCCCTTACTCGAACATACGGTATCAGAATCTCATTATAAGCGTTGATGTGCTGAGTAATGCCTTTAAAAACCACATACTTTCTCAATTAGATCCAAACTCCAACCATGAACTTAAAATAATCATAGACATAGAATTGCTGAACCCGAGTAAAACAAAGAGAAACTTAAAATAATCTTGAAAAAAATTCTTAATCCCTCCGTCATTAATACAATGAAAACTGAAGAACACAAGATGGGTGTGATACAGGAAATTTACCCTTGCAATTTCAGTGGGTACAAGGTAAGATTCAACCAATTACAGATACGGGACATAAGTACCGAATTCGAACAGGAGGAAATAATTTTCAATACGCATAGACGCGGTCACCATAACGACCGAGAGAACAAGACACAAATTCTAGAACAGTTTTATTTCCCAGCATTGACCACTTAAATCAAAAAGATATTATAATTCAGAAATGCGCAGTGTGTAACCAAAATAAGTATGAACGTCATCCGAGTAAACCAGCAATTAACACTAACCTAATGCCCTAGTATCCAGCACAGATCGCACATTTAGATATTTCTACGGAAAACTAACTGGTTCTAAATTCTATAGATAAACTAATAAAGTACGCCCAAGTACGAATCCTCAAATCACAAGCAATAGAAGACGCACGCTAGCCCATGAGAGAAATCCTGTTTTCCTTCGACCTACCAGAAATGGTAGTAATTATTAATGAAAAATCTTTTAGTTCTGCCTCAATAAACTTCATGCTAAAAGACGAACTTAAGATTAAAGTTCTTAAAACACCCCCCTATTCCAGTAAGATCAACAGCCAAATTGAGCGTTTCTATACGACATACATCGAAATTATGAGATGTCTGAAAACGGAAGGTCTACATCCATCCTTTACGGAACTTGTGGAAAGCGCCGTCAACTCGATCATCAACATCAGCCTAGTTATGCTCGTGATGAGCTTAGTGATAGCTTTCTTATGTTATGAAAAGTTAGAAAAACGGAAAGCTCAAAAGACTGCACAATAAGTGTTCAAGACATCCCACACAATGTTTGAGCGGTGATCTCCAACGGGGACGCTTGAAATTAATTGTTAACACACAAAAAACTCAACATCTAACACTAGATGTTTCTCACTCTCCCCAGCATTCCACGACACTTTTACATCCGACGGTTAACACGAGCGTCTGAACTATTTCATTTCATTTATTTCATTCAAATGGTTTGTACATTAAGATATTATCTTTTTTAGTACATAGTATTTTAATTTCAGATGTATGATTTTATTACAAATTTAAAACTAATATATATAAACATTATGGATGAATAGGAAAAAGGGGATAGGTTTAGTATGCATTCCATATGCAAATATATGCATTCCATCACGTATGGTAACGGTATCCTGATGACACATATGGGAACACTTCGTCGCTGGATGAACGTTTAGAGCAAGTGGATTAGTAATTAAGATAGTGTAAGAAAATAGTTCAGTTGTAATTTTAATTGTAAATAATATATAATTATTTATGGTATTAATTTTTTTGTGTTTCAGGTGTAAATGTTCGCATTACAATATTCTGATACAGCAGGATGACCAAACATATTATGTAACTAATAAATACATACATATCTTCCCTCCCTAGGTAGCGCTACAGCTCGGGATGAATCTGAGTTGCGCAGTTGCGCACCCCAAGCCGGTTGAGGTCTCCTTCTACTTATGCTCCACCTAAGGTGTAGTCTTCCTCTACTGTGTTGTTCCTCAGGGTTAGATTCGAAGACTCTGAGGCTGGTGCATTGGTTTCAATTCGCTCTACATGTGCTAGCCACCTCAGGCGACTGATGCGCAGTTTCATGGCTAAGTCGATGTCGCTTTACAGCTAGTATAGTTCGTCGTTGAATCTTCTCCTCCAAAGCCCATTAACGCACATTGTACCGAATATTTTTCGAAAGATTTTTCTATCGAAACACCTAGGGACATCTTCATCCTGTTGAATCCATGCTCCAGCGCCATACTGGGATGATCAAGAACTTATGTAGAGTCTAATTAGTTGTTCGGGATAGGACCTTATTATCCAATTGCCTCCTTAGCCCAAAGAACAGCGATTGGCAAGAGTGATTCTTCATTTTATTTCTGCTGATGTGAAATTTATAAGAGAGCCAAGGTAGGCAAAGTTCCTTACTACCTCGAAATTATAGCTGCCGACTGTGACGTTCTGTCCAATTCCTATATGTTGTGTGTCTCTTCTTGTAGACAGATTTGCTTGGTTTTGCCCTCATCTACCCATTTTGGTAGCTCTAGTTTTAATACTAGTGAACGTATCGGTGACAACCCGCTGTGCTCTCCCAATAATGTCGATATCATCGGCGTACGCCAGTGGTTGCACAGGCGTTTGAAAGATTGTGCATCTAGTGTTCGCTTGTGAGCTGCGTACAGTTCTTTCAAGTGTGATGTTTAAAAGTCACATGACAGCGCGCCACCTTTTATAAAGCCTTTTTTTTTGACATTAAATGTATCGGTTACGTCGTTAGCGATTATGACGGAGCAGCGAGCGTTCTCCACCGTAATTCTGAACAGACTATTTGGACTTTTTAAGATTTTTCCGGATCTGCCGGAATGGACTTTCTTGGTCTGAAACCACACTAATACGTCCAACTGCTTTGTTGATTCTCAACTTAAATGTTGCTATCCACTTACTTCAGGTGGATGGCAAATTTGGCTATCATCGTTTAAGTTGTAGGCCATTCATGGGACCTTGAACTTTTTCGACGTTGTATAGTCCGCAGAAAAAGTTTTTCCATATTTTCAGCACCGACTGTGGCTCTCGTTTCTTTCTTTCTTCATCTCTATAGGTTCTTGTACGGGTCTTCTTGCCTTGACACGTTATTTTTACCTGTTGGTAGAATTTCCATACGTTATGCCTCAGGTACAACCTCTTAATACCTTCGATCGCGTGCTTCGCGTGCTCTTTTTTCTTCTTCTGGAGAAACCGATCTACTTCCCGTCTCTTCTGTTCGCGGAGCCTACGAGTCGCTCTCGTCTTGTTGCAGCACCACTTTGTACGCATCTTATTTAGCTGCATGTGCTTGCCGGCATTCTTCATCAAACAAGGGATTTCTTGGTGGTGGTCGAGTGAAACCCAGCATATCAGTTGCAGCATTGATGACGCGTTGGCAGCGTTGCCACTGGTCTCCGGTACTTTGCAGTTTCTTGCGATTGCAGCATTTCTACGTTATATCTTCTCACTGAACCTCTTATTCGTTGTGGCGCTTGAGAAATCCACATTCGTGCCTTGGCTGCATAAAGGGGGTGATCCTAATCAATGTTGGCTGCCCGGAACGTTCGGATGTCCAGAATACATAAGGCATACTTCTATTGCAATGCATTCAATTTGATTTAGCGTTTCATGATCCGGACACCGCAATGTACCCTTGTGTATATTGACATGAGGAAATCGTGTGCTTGTAATAGTCATATTTCGTCCCGCTACAAAGTCAATAAGCCTAAATCCGTTCTCAGACGTGGTGTCGCATAAGCTATGCTTACCAATTATCAAAAATGCCCTCACTTCCTATCCTGGCGTCATATTTCGGGTATTGCTCATATGTCTTGTCGGGCAGCTCGTAGAAACACTCTTTGATGTTGTCGTTCCTGTCTTACGTAGGGGCGTGTTAGCGCATATCAAGCTTATGTTAGCGAATTTAGCCTTGATGCAGATTGTCATAAGATGCTCGCTTACACGTCGGAAGCTTAAAACTTCCTGTCTAACTCTGCCGCATATGGCAAATCTGCATCCCAATAAGCGCTGTTTCTTCTCCCTATAGCAATCAGAATAGTATAATACATATCACAGTTTCTCATCCTCCTCATGTCCAGGCCATTCGATAGCACTTCTTCGATGGCGGTGCTACCTACTATACATGGTATCAGTCAAGGGCCTCTGCTAATTGATCGGTTGCACGTGGCCTGCTAAGGGTCCGAACATTCCACGTGCAGATCCAAAGGATCCTCCTTTAAACGTTTGCAAGTGTCGCCAAAAACGAATCCAACGAAAATTTGCTTTTCAGTTATTTAACATTATGGGAGAAAATATACCAGGCTCAAAGATTTTAGAGATTTTATTGAATTTGATATTATAATAAACCAATATTTCTCGACCAATTTGTGATATTTTCAAGGCTATGATTATTATATGGTACATTATTAATAAGATCGACAGCACAGTTTTGATAAAGCTGTACATCACCAGCGTAGATATCATATTAAAACCCTACAGGAAACCAAAAAATAAAATAAATTGGTTGCTAAAGTGCACTCATTGATTAGATTAAAAAATTTGATTATTTTCAATATATAGCTAGGAAAATAGCAATTCGACTTTTAGCGAGTTGGATGCGCTGCAGGGGTCTCTTATAAAGAATCGTATTCCTGAAAATCGTTATTGCGTGTGATTTCAATACACAGAATTCTGAGTGATCGCAGAACTCTGCACTGAAAATACGGTGTGTTGACAAGTTTGCTCCTTAAAACAACTTAACCCAGCTTGCAGATTAGCCTACGCGAATACCAGACGTTAATAGTCATGCCGCCAACACCGGGGACTGTTTTTAAACTTCTCACCGTGATAAGAACACCGCTGAGGTGCTCTCCTCAATAAGCTCGTCGGTAAATTGTGTCATATCAGCTAATTTCTGGTTTACTGACCACACATTTAGAGAAAAGGGGTTGACATTTGGCCTTTTGCCAAAGTAGATATAGAAAACAAGAGCTCTCGGAAAAAGTGTAAAGAAATGTAGCAAATTTGTAAATATTTATATAAGTCTAACTTAAAATGATTCAGATGTAATCTGACTGAGTTCTAGCTTGTAAGTCTCCTAATATCTACGCATAATTCCCGCCACCAAACTAACTTCAACGAATGCAAAAGGGAGCCCTGTTAGATATTTCACCAAAACAGTTTCAAAAAGAAAAACGTCGCCCTAATGCCGGTATTAGCCCAAAAATGGAAGGTTTAACAGGCATTAGCAATGGAACACTTAAGGAAATATTGGATGAGAAAAACAAGGAAGTCGTGAAAGAGGTGGTAGATATTAAAAGCCGACTTACAGTTGTTGCGTTCTGAGTTGGCCGACCTAATACTAAGCCGCGCGCAAATCTGTGAGAAAAATGCACTCCTTGAATCGCAGCTAGATAACGCCATGCAAAAGAATTCCGAATCAAATATTGTTGTACGCTTACCTTCAGAAAACAATAGACAAAATGTTTAACGTGTGCATTTAACTGCCGGGTCAAACAATGATACTAAGTCCGCTTACAGCATCCCTAGGCATAATCAACGCCCGGCCATAATTATGGTAAAGACGAAAACATGAGATGCGCTCCTGGAACGTACCGCACAATACAAGGAGCCGGAAAGGGACAGGAATCTACACCCATAAGGATATCCCACGTAGCATGCATCAGAAGAAATTCAAGCTGCTCCAAATTAAGAAAGTGCTACGTGAAAAAACAATCAGGTAAAAATTGTGTTGAGAGACGGAAAAATATATACATGTGACAAACAAAGTACTAACCTGGGATTCCTCAGAAGTGTTGAAGTGTTATAAATTATTTCAGGGCTACTTTTGGAGAGATCATAGCAATGGAATATTTTTTGAAGGACTACAATAAAAATAAGGCGAAAGAAACGTCAACAATGTCAGCTGAAGTCGGCCGCGTTTCAACAAATAATCGAGGAAAGGAACCGCTGTAAAAAAATTCGGCGAACAACCTCTATTGTTGCACAAACATGCGAAATGAAACACCACAATGAGAAATCCCAGTTCGAGTCTATTGACTTTTTTAATTACGTAGAAAATGTTGATATGTTTGTACTTAATGAAACATACGTTTTAGAAAGCGAAGAAGATAGGTCCAAAAAAATTTCCCGAAAATATGAATTGCAATAGATTTGTGCAGTAAAATCAAATGTTGTATAACACATTTCGAAGAGTGAGTAGCGGCCAATTATATGGCTTTCATAACAGCATCCTCTACCGCGAGCATCGAACTGGATCATGGTGTCATACGACGACGAAGATCAACCTAGCTCAGGACCCAGCATTTCCAAAAATAGCTCAGTCCCGAACGGAGTATCTGGATACCTGGCGACCTCCGGATTAGCTAGCCTTATCTGTGTACGGCGGATTTCTGTACAGATGGACCACTCTTTCTCCGCTATTCGTGAGACCACATTATTGAAAACTTAATATCTGGCGACCTGCGGATTAGCTAGCCTTATCTGTATACGGCGGATCTCTGTACAGATGGACCACTCTTTCTCCGCTACTCGTGAGACCACTTTATATTAAGTTTTCTACAAAACAAAACCCGAGACCGGTACTCCTTTAATACCGGGCGGTAGAACGGTGACTGCACTGACTACCGGCAAGGCTCCTTGTCGAGAGGAGGTAAAACTGTGGCAGGCCATGGTGCCTCTAAAGGCAAGCGCAACGATCCTAAAAATAAATCTACAATGAGTACTAGGGCTGTGGCAAGCCATGATCCTATCACTTCCTCCACCCCTATAGCAGGCCACGGATTTGTCGGTGCTACCAAAACTCCTCTCCCCAAAGACGAATCTGGAGCTCAACCGCATTGGCAAGCTCCATCTAAGACGCTCTACCTAAGACGCCGAAATGCTTCACGCATCATCAAAACCTTCGGATTCATTTCGGACGTTGAGAGAAGTACACAAAAAGCAAAAGTGAGTGGGCTAACAACATCCTATATGACGGATTACCCACTGCTTCCACTTCTCCCAAAACACCTAAAAACTCCTCCCAGTGCCAAAGATAGCTAGAGGAAACCGTGCCGGTTCCCAAGAGGCCCAAACCCACAGCGCCAAAACCCCTGGGCCATCCAACAGCAACAGGCTGCTGGTCAAGCTGAAGCTTTCGAGCAACTTCTTGGCCATCATGCGGGAAAACCCCGGAGCACCTCCCATCTCAAGCGACGCTGGCTGACACCAATGCCACGTCAAGCTCAATATATGTGCCAATCAGAGATCTTTTGATCTCTTCACTAAGGCCATAGGTGGTTTAGGAGAGATTTGGCCAGGTGCAAAACTCGAGGTCGTATCTAAGGAGGACATCCCTAGCAGACCTCGAACTCGTACCTGGATTCCAGCCGAACCCTCCTCACCAGAAAGCATTCTGGAAATCATCAGGCTCAGTAACTCGACCCTTCCGACTCCTGACTGGAAAGTCGCGAAACTGGAGGAATTAAGTGGCTCTTATAGATGCGCGTTGATCGTGATCAATAAGAAATCTCTTAACCCTCTAGCGCAGACAAAAGGCATGATTCCAATAAGCTTGAGATGAAAGTCAAGGAATTCACTCTGGCTCTCAATCACACCATGGCCGCTTCCGGCCATCTTATTCAACCAAAAAGTACAAGAAAAGTGACTGACTGGTACTCATACAAAGAATCCCTCAAATTATACAAAAAAAGAACTGAGGAATGCAAAGCGACAATCATGGAGGTCTTTCTGTGACAAAATCACGGAAACCTCTAAAGCATCACCTCAAGTGATGAATCACTCAACCTGCTACTGGACACCCACTTTCCAGGTAGCTTTCAATTCGCGGTCAGTAGCAACTCAAACAGGTCTACTGCAACCGGGACAAAAATTCATGGTCTGATCACAAGAGACAAACTGCACTGGGCGCTGCATAGCTTCAAACCATACAAGTCTGCTGGTCCGGACGGTATAATACCTGCCGATCTACATAGGTCCTCGATATTATTCTGCCTGCGCTAGAAAATATTATGAGGAACTGCATAGAACTTATCCACATTACACTGTCATGGAGAGAAGTTAATGTAGTTTTCATTCCCAAAGCCGGAAAATGTTCTCATGTTGTCCCAAAGGACCTCAGGCCCATAAGTCTATCATCTTTTCATCTGAAAACTCTAGAATCTCTGATATCAATATACAAGCTAAAATTGATCCTAGACTTCTGTCAACGGCTCATCATGCCTACTGTAACGGAAAGTCGGTGGAAACGGCTCTGCATTCGCTGACTGGCTACATCGAATGATCCCTACTATATAAAGAGTACACAATAGTTGCTTTCCTGGACATAGCCTTTAATAACGTCAACACATCCGCAATCACGACTGCGCTGTCAACTCTACAGGTAGACGACTAACTCACTTGGGGAGTTGATCAGTCTTATGCTAAAAAGCAGGATAATCAACTCCAAACTGAGTGAGACTTCTGCTAAAAGATGTGTCAGCAGAGGTACACCGCAAGGCGTTGTCCTCTCTCCTTTTCTCTGGAACTTAGTAGTTAATGGACTGCTGATATACCTGGAAGCAAGTGGTAGCAGGTATATCAGCGTATGACATTGCTATAATCGTCTCAGGTAAGCACCTTAATACGATTAAAGAACTACTGGAAGTTAATCTCAATAGGTTAACCCGTTGGGCAGATCGCGATCGCTGCGGATTTGGAATAAACCCCCATAAAACTGATCTTTTCCTCTTTTGCAGGAAGCACAAAATCCCAATTATAGACTCTCCTTCAATACACGGTACCAATTTAGTATTTTCCGATACAGCAAAATATCTGGGTCTCATTTTTGACAAGAAACCAAACTGGAAACCTAAAATGCAAGAAAGAATCAATAAAGCTACATTAGCTTTATTCTCTTGCAAAAAAGCCATTGGGAATAAATGGGACTTTCAACCTCGCATAACCCACTGGCTATACATCTCGGCCATGAGACCGATACTCATTTACGGTGATGGACGGCCTTCGAAAGTGCAGTCAACTGCATTAAACTAAGCAGAGTCCAAAGAACAGCATGTCAATGCATAAGCGGAGCATTGCGGTGTACCCCCTCTGCGACATTAGACATTCTGTTTCATTTGACCCCGATATTCGCCTTAAAGCGACTAAACAGTGGACAAATAATTAATTTTGCCACTCCAGCATTCTTAATACATTAGGAATCCACACAGACAACATCGATTACACCATACCTGAACTTTGGTTTGACAAAAACTTCCATGCAAGCTTTCCCCCTAGATCCATCTGGGAGGAAGATGCTTTCATGGAAGACAAGTTAATACATCTCCACACAGATGGATCTAAAACCGATAGCGGAGTTGGTGGCGGTGTTTTCTGAGACAAGCTAAATCTAGGCCTCTCTTTCCGTCTTCCAAATCACTGTAGCCTGTTCCAGGCGGAAAATTTGGCAATTAAATAAGCTATGTCCTGGCTGAAGAAAAACGTGATATCTGCAAAGAATATCCGCATTTTTTCGTATAGTCAGGCAGCTATCAAGTCCCTGGACTTGATCTCATTAAATTCTAAAACCGCCCTTGAATGCCGATCATCTCTTATGGAGATCACAGAGCAGTTCAACCTTCACCTTTGTTAGGTGCCGGGCCACAGAGACATTCCACGGAACTGTATGTAGAGCCGATAAGCTCGCCAAAATTGGGACCACTCTATCTATTTTACCGGGAACGGATAGCATAGGTATACCAATCGCTACGTGCAAACGAACATTAAAGCTGGATCCCAATAAAAGAACAGACCTCAGGTGGACTGTTGGACTAAAATGTCTAAACAGATCTGGCGGATCTGAGTGTCTTCTAAATAAGAAACATCTCAGCGCCATCATAGGTGTCATCATTGGATACTGCCTCATAGGCGAGCATGCAAGAAGGCTTGGCGCCTTTATAAACGATTTCTGCAGACGCTGCATGGACGGAGAAAAGAAGGAGACAATCCTCCACCTACTCTGTACATGTCCAGCTCTCTCCCCAAGAAGAAAACTTCACTTTGGAGCTTTCTTCTACAATGACCGAAACAATCTACAAAAATATAGACGTACTCGTAAACAGTCTCCCACCCTTCATCATAAGCTCAAACTGGTTCCATTAGTAAGAGGATCATAGATCCACGTGGCGTCATAATGGGTCAATAGGCCTAAGTGGGTTCGTATTTCCAACAGCCACTCCTACCTACCCTACCCTACCCATAACCGCAGAGATGGAGTGGTTGTGAAGTTAGTAAGAGGATCATAGATCCACGTGGCGTCATAATGGGTCAATAGGCCTAAGTGGGTTCGTATTTCCAACAGCCACTCCTACCTACCCTACCCTACCCATAACCGCAGAAATGGAGTGGTTGTGAAGTTAGGAAAATTGAGCAATCATACGTTCTAACATATAATATGTAGATATAAAAATCTATAATACTCGTACCAATCTTTGTACGGTACCAATCTATTTAAATGGTAGTCATTGGCAGCGGGATTATAACGAGTTATGTGATTCATTTCTTACTCTGAACTGAACGGGTGTTGCTCTGAGGGGCAACGGCTTCAGAATTTGTAACGAAGGGCACATACGAGTAAACAGAAATGGCCTCTTTAAATTCAATTTAGTTATAAATTTCCTGTAACAATTCGCAATTATTTATTAAGGGCAAACAATATTAAATTTATAGTTACTTTTAGTTATTTTAAAATTTCAGTTTAATGCTTTTTTGTTTTAACGTTCTGCTTAGTTCAGTTCTTACGGCTTTTCCTAACGTTCTGTTTAGTTTAGTACAGACTTTGCGGCTTTCTTTGACGGGAGAGGGCTTAACGTGTCGTTTGGTTGTCTAATTGGCAACTGACTGTCAATGCTGCCAATAATCCCTCCCGTAAAACCACTGGAACTAGTTGGCTTTACTTAACTTTCCTAAGTACTTACATTAAGGACGGCTAGTTTCGTACTTGACCGTCGGCTGAGACCTTTGTTGCGACACACGATACGTCCTTTAGGCCAGCAATTTCTGGGGCTGTTGGGGTCCACAATAAGAACGATGTCTCCAATCTTAATTGGTTTAGCAGGTTCAAACCATTTAGAATGCCGAGTAATCGTTGGAAGGTATTCACGTACCCAGCGTTTCCAAAAGCTGTCAGCATACTTTTGACTAAGTTGCCAATTTTACTGGTTACTGTTGGACCGCTGTTAAACAAAGCCAATGGTTTCATACTACTTGAGAAGCCCAGACAAGAATGGTTTGGCCTTAAGGTATCATCGATGGCATCGCTTAGAACTAAATGTGTTAAAGGCCGTGAATTTACTACGAGGGCGGGTCAATAATTCCGTGCATTTTTGAATTTCTGACCTCTTTACTGAAACAGCAACACTGCTCCTGTCAACAGGCATCTGTCAGTTGACTCCTGTCAAAATTTAAACTTGCTGCGTCAGTTAGTTTGTGTTTGACAGCTATTTTTATCAGACTACTCACTAATTTGAGGAGAAAATGGAAAAAAGTGAATTTCGTGTGCTTATTAAGCATTATTTCTTGCGAAAAAAAACCATTACCGAGACCAAGGCTAAGCTTGATAAATACTGCACCATCGATTTCAATGGTAAAAAAGTGGTTTACTGAATTTCGTTGTGGCCGTACAAGCACTGAAGATGCCGAACGTCCTGGACGCCCAGTTGAGGTCTCTACACCCGAAACAATCGAAAAAATTCACGATATGGCGTTGGCCGACCGAAGATTGAAAGTGCGAGAGATTGTGGAAGCCGTAGGGATCTCGCATGGCTCAGTGGTTTAAATTTTGAAAGATCACTTGGGCATGAGAAAGCTTTCCGCAAGATGGGTGCCGCGTTTGCTCACAGTCGACCACAAACGCAATCGTGTAACAACTTCACAGGAAGGTTTGGAGTTGTTTAATCGCAATATGGAGGAGTTTTTGCGCCGTTTTGTAACCGTGGACGAAACATGGATCCATCACAACACACCAGAGAACAAACAACAGTCAAAACAGTGGGTTTCTAAGGGTGAATCGGCGCCAAAGAAGGCCAAGGTGGGTTTGTCAGCCAATAAAGTTATGGCTACTGTTTTTTGGGATGCACGCGGGATAATCCACATTGACTACCTTCAAAAGGGAAGAACAATCAATGGGGAATATTATGCCAACTTATTGGACCGATTCAATGACGATTTGAAAAAAAAACGACCTCATTTGGCCAAGAAAAAAAGTTCTTTTCCACCAAGACAATGCAAGGGTGCACACATGTGCAGTTGCCATGGCAAAAATCCATGAATTGGGCTATGAATTGCTCCCTCATCCACCCTATTCTCCAGATTTGGCTCCGAGCGACTACTTCTTGTTCCCAAACCTGAAGAAATGCCTTGGTGGAAAAAGATTTGACTCCAATGATGAAGTCATCTCGTCATTTTGAGGACCTCGACAAATCATTTTTTTTGGAAGGGATAAAAAAATTGGAGAAGCGTTGGACAAAGTGTATAGAGCTCAAGGGAGACTACGTTGAAAAATAAAATTATTTTTTTATCAAAAAATCTGTTTTAATCCAAAAGTCACGGACTTATTGACCCGCACTCGTATATTCTCCACTTCAGCTAACATGCTCCGTAGCGTTTCATCCGAAGAGTTGCGACATGTCATAATCTGGCTCAGTGTTGTCTTGATGGATCAGGCAAGTCTCTCTCAACTTACCCCCATATGTGGAGATCCCGGTGGGATAAATATCCATTTAGTTGGAGTCGTGGTGAAGGTTTGGACTAGGACATCCTTATCAACGCTTTGCCAGGCTTCCTTCAGTTCCTGCTCAGCGCCATAGAAGCTAGTCCCATTGTCACTATGTATTTCAATGGGTATTCCTCTTCTAGCGGCAAAGTTCCGGAAAGTTAAAATGCACGAATCCGTAGATAAAGAGTGTGCGACCTCGAGATGAACCGCTCGTGTATTGAGGCATGTCAGCAAAACGACCCAACGCTTTTCGGTTCTTCGCAGATTCGATATGGTTAAGGGCCCAAAATAGTCAACACCTACAAATAAAAAAGGTCGGCTAAAGGAAGCTAATCGGGCTTCCGGTAATTGGGCCATTATTGGTGCTCTAGCATTTTTGCAGTGTTGGCAGGATCGTCGGATAGAATTCAGGCTAGCCCTCACCTTTATGATGTGAAATCTCCGTCGAAGCTCATTTAAAGTTATTTCGTGATTTTGATGTTTGTGTCGTCTATGGTAATCCATTATTAATAAGCGGATTGTTTTGTGATTCCCGGGATGAATAATTGGGCGCTTGAAACTATCGCTCTACTTATCTCTATCAATATATGGACAAAGTTTATAAACAGTGCTTATTTTATTCACCGGTCTGTGTTGTGATAAGCAACAAATTTCTTCTAAGTAGGTACATACATAGATGCAATTCTTTGAAAATAGCGTTTTCTGATGCCTGAAGTTCTATCTGCTGTAGAGGTCCAGTTACCCTAGACGCCTCGAGCTTCTTCGGTCCTGGAGAATTCGAAGTGATCGCCTGTTGTTTTGCTTTGGCCCGTAATTTCCAAATGAACCAAAAACAAATGCACCGGTGCGAACCAAACGTGGCCAGTTGGAGAATCGTTGTTGTGTAAATACAGTATCTCAGATGTTGCGATACATGCTTATATATTGTACTTTTAATTCTTCGTTTGTTTCCTCTCGTAACTGAATTTCAGCAGGTCAATCCTTTGAGGACAGATGTAAAAATGCGGTTCCCTTGATCCAACGACTCAATACGCTAAACATGTCATTGCTCTTCTACTTAATGGATACATCTGCATTCGGAAATTTCTGTAATCCCCAGTATCTCTCTAACGCGGAACGCCACGAACTGCTTCTATCTTCGATGATCCGAGCGCAGCCAACACAGCACATTTTTTGAATTAGACCGTACTATCGTCTTTGAAAACTTAATAGAATGGTTTTCGGCTATAGATTTCCCGGTATGCGACAGTTTCTCCATTTCGTGCAAAATACGAATCCAGCTTAACCATTTTCCATATTGCTAGTCTCTGATTTCCTCGTCCCATCCAGTTCCACATCTCCAAATCTCTTATAGGAGTACTTTGAGGTACATAAGCAAATGAGCAAGCGCTCTAACCGCTTTTGGATGAGTCTTCATATAGGTTTCTGCATTTATGTTCTTGACATACTGACCATAATAGGGAGAGCAGATTGCACCAAAAGTCATTACCGTCATAACGTAGACGTTAGGTTCTTGGTTTCCGTCCATGCTCCAAAGAAAACGTTGGTCCTCTTCCCGTATACCAACATGATGAAACATCTCCGCTATTGGCCTTTCCCTCAACTTGTAGAGCGCTGATACCAGCGAAGTTAGCTGATCGCGACCCTTAAGCAGAACCGAGTTTAATGATATGCCATGCACCTTAGCTTAGTGTCTTGCAAGATGTATTGTTGGATTTTCTTCCGGAAGGCTTCGGCCAATTCAGGGTCGCATTCCATGCGCCTTTGTAGGTTTAAATGACGTTTGACTGCCATTGGAAGGCTATCGGGCAGTTTTAAAACGTCCATCCTTACGATGAGTTAGATCCTGCAATAATTTAAGAGCGCGCTCATCGTCGGCCGATAGTAGAAGCTGTCCAAGTGCCGATACACCTAAGTTGTCGTTGTACAGAAATTGCTTAACTAGTCCTTCTAGGTTTACATCATCACAAGGTACGTATTCGCAAGCGTGCAAACTGTAGCCCTGGCTTGTGGATGCGGACTAACATAGTTTTCGTTGTCCCACTTTCAGTGAATAGTCCAACAAGTCCAGTTTTTGTGGCAACAAGATCTTTGAATTTTTCCTTCTTGTACTTTACCCTTAAAGTCCCAGCTTCTAATTATTAATTCCGATAAGTAACCGCGGACTATGTGTGTCAAACGATTTTATCGTTAAGACTCGTAGATGCCTATTTCCTTTTTTCAGCTCTTCGTAATCTATGTTCTGTGGTGGTAGCTGTAAACTCTTAAATGTGCGCACTGCTTTGAGAGGAAATTTCTCATCGTTAAATCATATGACCGAGACCTTTATATCCAGGAGTTTAGATTCTTGCTCGAATCGATGTGCATCGGCTGTCCACTTCAAACATAAGGGGGATGCTGTACCCTGGACATTTAATTGCCTTGCTACTTCCTCGTCTATCAGCGTCAAGGAAGACCCCTCGTCGAAGAAGGCAAGGATTTCTATTTGCACGTTGTTACCATATAGGATTACTGGCAGCACACGGAATAAAGTTGCATCGGAAATCTGTTGATGAAAGTTGACATTTGGGTGGGCCGAGACAACTTGCGTGCCACTGGGTTGATCATTTTTATGGCTGTTATGCAGCAGGCAGTGATGCTTAAACTGGAACTGTTTATGCCACAAATTAACTCATCTCCACATCTACCACCCCAGTGCTTCTCAAGACAACCTCTACACAATCGATAAGTTCTTACTTGAGCCCATTTTGAAGGATGATCTCGTGGTTCTGTTGCTTCGCCTTCAGTATTATATGTCTCTTCAGAATCGGGATTCACAAAACCGCTTTCTGTACCATATCTACTATTCGACTTACCGGTGGCCGTCTGTGTGGGCGATTTCGGCAAGATAACACAATTTGCAGCCTCAGTTATTTGGTACAACCACGAGCTAAAATGTTTGCTTGTACATGGCCCAATTGGGACGAATAGCTGGTGGCAGCATTAGCTCCTGAAGTAGAGTTGGGTTGCTCAAATGTGAAACGTGGTCAGATGCTTCCATTGTCGCACATAAATTCTGAACTGCTTTCCAATTTGTCTGCCCTTGGAGCAGGCGTGTCGTGGATTTTGCGGAGCATAGTATGGATTATTAATTCGGGTCTTCCAAACTCCAAGTGTAGAAATAACACGCTGCAAACAGTTTGGCTTAATGAACATATTTCTTACGGCTGTCAATGCTTCCCCTTTAAGGGCTCATTCAAGATTAATCATGTTTTCTTCATGGGAAAACGCGCAAAGTTTGGTCGTACGTTCAGAGCTTAATATGAACAAAGGCCATTCTTCCGGATTCCCACTGAAGCTATGCAATTCCTTCGATAAATGCCGGGCAGTAAGACTGGTCCTCGTCAAACTTCGATTCTCATGAGCAGAAAATGATGAATGCGCAATAGGCGACCATGAAAAAAGTTTGAGGTGGTAGCACGATAACAGTCTGCTGGCGTGTATTCGACACATGGTTGAAAGCATGTCTTCTTGATTGAAGTTGATCTACCTGTGGTTGGCTTTCTCTTTGCTGCTCTTGCTTCACGACGGAAGCTCCAAGCCAAGTTCTGTTTACATTGGTGTTATTGTTAGCTAGTTTTAATCCGGGTTCTGGTAAGTCTGCTTTGCCTGTGGAGTTATGCGCAACTGTGTTAGCCACCCAATTTTGTGCCCTTACCTGAGATTGACGTGCGTTTTCGTCTCCAGACTCCGAGCATGTTTTATCTTCCATCATACTGAGGAGAGAGTATTTTTTATTTAGATAGTCCTGGTCACGCTTTTCTCTATGCTCACGATCCTTCTCCTATCGTTTCTCTGAAAGCTGTCTTTCTTCTTCCAATTTCTGCAGTTGAACTTGGATCCGTTCAGCAGTTGACGCTTTAGAAGGCAATGAACTTCGCGCAGTGTTTGTGTTCTTATTTTTTGTTGGCAAAGTTCTTAACTGTTTCCATGTACTGAGCTGTCTATGCACACATGTCTTACATAACCAATTCTTATGAGCTATAAGGCTATCAACTCCCACACAACCGAAGTGAAACCAACCATCGCAGTCATCGCACTGCACCATACTTTCGGCCGAATCAGGTGCTGCATAAACTTTGGAGTTGAACTCTTCTGGTTGGTGTACTTCCGTTGGCTTTCTGGTGCTTTGCTGAAAGCTGGAACTTCTCGGCGGTGATCTGGCGAGAGTGTTGGCAGGAACAAATGGTTTCGCAGAGTTGTAAAACTACAATGTACAAGGCTTGAATGTAAAAGAAATTTGTAAAATGTTGCTCTCAGGGGCAACCTTCAGAATTTGTAACGAACGGCAATCGCAGAGTTGTACATTGTAGTTTTAAGGCTTGAATGTAAAAGAAATTTGTAAAATGTTGCTCTCAGGGGCAACGGGTTCAGAATTTGTACCGAACGCCAAAGAAACAGAAATGGCCTTTTCAAATTCAATTTAGTTACAAATTTCCTGTAACAATTCACAATTATTAATTTAGGGTAAACAATATTAAATTTTAGTTATTTTCAAATTTCAGTTTAAAACGTTCAGTTTAGTTTAGTTCAGAATTTGCGGCTTTCTTTGACAGGAGAGGGCTTGACATCTCATTTGGTTGTCTTATTGATAACTGGCTTTTAGTGCTGCCAATAACGGGGTTGATGCTTTTCGGAGATCTCAACGGAAGAATAGGACTTTCTTAAAACAATTTTGTAGGCGGATACAAAACACCAGTAATAAAACTGATCCGAAGATCTAAAGATTAAATTTGCGAGTCTAAATGAGTCAGAATTCTGGAAATGATGGAAACATTCGACTGTTCTATTTTAAATAGGAGCTTTGAAGGACATTGTTGTGAGAGTAAAAATTTCTGCGTAATTGATTACTGTCTCATCTCTAGATTTGGAACTCGTCTCATCTCGGGATCTGGATGTATTAACATACTTCCGAATGCACGCAGAAATATTTTCAGACTACATGCCTCTTGAAATTGGATGCAAAATACCGAGTATCGTATATGAACGAGTCACGAAAGTTTTAACACGACCTCCAAAATTTTCCTGAAATGATAAAAACCAAAAATATACCAAAGTACCTTGAATGCTGACAGCGAACGCGCTTAAGGGATGAGTCATTTGTTTTTTTGAAACTGGTAAGTTTGTATAACACTGATATGCTACGGCGAAGAATAACTTCAAACGATTCTGTTATACAAAGAAAGCCGCTCTAGCGGAAAGGTATATTGATGTAATAAACGCTTCAAGATCACCAGCCACCAAGGCGGTAAGATTCATAAACGGCCAAAGAAACGTGATTTCCCCAAGTCTAAAAGCACCACTGCCTAGTATTACTTTAATAAATTTCTGAATCAACTACAAACTTAACCTTTATTCCAATATGCAATTCCCCTGTTTTTTGACGAGTATCTGGATGCTCCGTTTTTCCTACGTAATGTGCAAGAGGAAATCAAAAATGCTAAAATGAGGAAGGCACTGGTGACTACCGAATTCTGTTTGAACTGAACGAAAACTGCTCCGTGGAGTTCACATCAGCGTTACAGCAGAACTTAATCGAATTTTTGAAACCTCAGATGTTTCAGAAAGCTTCCGGAAGGCGATAATCTTTCGTTTATACAAAAAAGGAGAATACAGCAATCCATCCAATTACAGGTGTACATCTTCTCTAAATACCTCCGCCAATCTCTTTGGTGCATTGATCTTTAACATATCTATCTTTTTGGGTTAAAAATAATAAAATAATGCACGAATTTCTAGCTTAATTTCGGAAGAATTATTCTACTATAGACCAAATATTTACACAATTTTCACAGAGGACAACAGTTATTTTTGTGGACTCTATTTCCCGCGTAGTACTTTTTTACAAATTATATCGAATCAGATTCTAGCCCAAATTTATTAACATACTTAAGTCTATGTATGACAAGTACGTGGCATACGTTTGGGAGGGCGAGTTTTTATCTGAGAAATTTACAAAGCCAATGGAAGTTAAGCAGGGGTGCATTTTAAGTGCTCTTCTCTTCATCTTTTTCATTAACGACATGGTAGAATCCGTAAGGGGTGGAATCGATTTTAGCCGTAAGAAGGTCCCTGCGCACTTGTATGGGGATGACATCGACACAATAAATGGAATGCAGTTGATGGTTAATAAACTTAACGAGTATTGTAAAAGCTGTAACTTGTTCGCCAGTTTGGATAAGTCAAAATAATGATATTTCGGCGATCTTCTTACCAAGCATATAAATATCTTAGAGTCAGGATTTCTTCGAATCTTCGAATTATGTGTAGTAAACTATATTTTGCATTTAGATACTCTATGTTCTATGGTACTTTAAAACAGCATCTTGACTATACTCGTATAGTTAATGATATGTCACTGTAAAGAAAGGGACTGCAAATCGAGGAGTGGGAGAGATTGTCTTCTAACTACGGCCTTAATTTATCTATAACCTCCAACGAGAATCCAATATCATTAAGAAGAAAGTTCAACGTGCTACTGGAGAAAATTGAGAGTCCCATGTTTCATAATTGTAAATGTGAAGACCATGCTTAATGAGATGACATATTTTCTAAATTGTTACCCAGCAGACATGATAAGCACTACCTTTAAATTAGGAGGGCAGTTGGCTTACTTAAATTGTATAAAACATTGATCAGACTTTCCAATTGTATGTGATCTATGCATGCAACTTGAAGAGAGGGAAGACGTGTTACACTTCATTGCGATATATCCAGTTCTTAAATAAATTAGCAAAAGGTTTTTTTTGGATCGCATGTACCCTGAAATGTGACCAAGGATGGGATATACGAGCAGTTTACAACTACGCAACCAATGCACTCAGATATCGGAAAAAAATGATTGAGGGCCACTATTAAAGCAACCACTTGTTTAATCGTATTTTAATATTTGTAAAGCTACTGTATATGTATGTACAATTTATTTCATGCCTTTCTTTTATTTTGTCTTCTTTCTGTTTTACCCAAATATATTATTCTGGATAGATCCGAACTCCCACACTTTTAATCTTTCTGCTGGCTGTACCAAAATTAGCAATATTGTGTTTATATTTGAAATAAAGTAAAGCTGACCGAGGAGTGTGTGGTAAGGTATACTGATAAAATTCTGACAGTTTTTTTTTTATTCCGTGAGGTATTAATACTTATTTTGCAAAAGGATACATAACATACTCGTACTTCACAATTTTTGAGAGACCTTGATTTTTATTATAATTGAAGGTTAGTCAAGAAAAATAAAATATATCGTTATGGTTCAATAACCAACAGAGATTGGATCCTCTTCTAATAATTTTAATGAGTATAAAAGCAGGTTGTGTAAGATCTCATACATATCTAGTAACGAGGCAAAGTAATTGATATTACTTGCTCTATGTTGGCAACAATGTTGTTTTTATGTATTACAAACATACAACTTTTCCGAACCAGAAGGTGATTACTTACCAACATATTCAATTCGCTTTGTAGGTGTTTGAGGCAGTCGGTCGGCAAGTTAAAGTAAAAAAAAGTAAGTATGTACGAGTATATCTATTAAAATTTGTACTACCACACCTGTCCACGGATGTTATTGTATAAGAAGATGCAACAAATCGACTCCGTGCAGCAAAAGCAGCATTCGCGAGACTTTTGTCAGTGTAGAGAAACTCTAAAATATTTGCCTACACAAAACGAACAATATTTCAAAACATTAGAAACACTTTACGAATGGAAAATAAAAGCATCCTACAAGTGATTGCATATATTATCTGGACTGTTTTACTTGAATCAGGAAGACTGAACGTAAAAAACTAATTCGGATTTCGAAGAGCTTTTTCTAAAATCTTTTGCGAAATGGTCGAAACTGTCGGTGAAAATAGTAGACTAGTCAAAGTCCTCAAAAGGAGACAATCAAACAGGATAGAATCACTTAGAAAAACTGATGGCAACTACATACACCGAGTCGGAAGCAGAGACTATCCGTCTTATGGTCGAAGCTCACTTCTCAGGTAACCTATTCAGATCCAACCCATAACCAACTTCTATTAGCGAAGTTGCTACTGATCTGAATAACGCAACACGTCGTAGTTGGTATATCTCTCGTTGTGGTGACGCATGAGACCATTAAACACGCTGTTGCTTGCTTTAATGGTTTCAAGTCGCCTGACACCGATGGCATACACCTAATTATGATACAGAAAAGTATAGACTATAACATAACAGTAACTCTGAAAAGAATCTTCACTGCTAACCTGACACTGGAATACATGACGAAATCCTGACGAACAATGAAGTAGGCTTTATACCTAAAATCGTAAAAAAGGACTAAACGCTCGCCAAGATCTTAAGAATTATAAATCTGACTTCCTTCCTGTTGAAAAACATGGGGAGAATGGTCGTACTTCATGTCCCAAAACTGATTTGCGAATGCAACCTCCGTCTGAGATGCAATACGCTTATGAACCCGGAAGATCTTGCGAGAGCGCGCTTCAAATTCTGGCACTCAGAATTGAAGGCTCACTCGACAAGAAAGAATTCGCGTTGGGAGGGAATTTTCATCAATATTGAGGGTGCTTTCGACAACGCAAATTTTGATGGCATGTGTAACTCGGCCAGTCAACATGGCGTAGATGAATTACTAGTTTTGCGCTCTAAAGCACAGGCAGCGCTATGCGTGATTTGTCAATCCTCTCAAAATTGAGGTTGAATTCTTTAGGAGAAAGTGGAAGCGGACTGGTCTGAATCATCTAGTGCTCAAAGGCATCACCATCTAATTCTTCAAAAAAGCTGACTACTGGGGTGTAACCCTGTATGACAAACTTCTGTGGACAAAACATGTTACGCCGAAAGCCTCCAAGGCTCGGTCGGCATTATGGCAATGCAAAGGAGCTGCAGGCACAACATGGGGCCTGTCACCATAAAAGGGTCATTTGGATGTACACGGCTATGATAAACCTAATTATATCCTTTAGCTGATAACGCATTGATGAATCTCCCTTCACTTAATATTTATATAATGGAATGCAGTATCAGTGCCATCTTCCGTTTAAGAAGAGGTGGATTTTGGTATAAGAGTACAGCCGATGAACTTGCTAAGCAAGGCTCAGAGGAGGCTTTTTCAGGACCAGAACCTACTTTATGTCTGC
Source organism: Volucella zonaria (assembly GCA_963966105.1). Taxonomy (NCBI): domain Eukaryota; kingdom Metazoa; phylum Arthropoda; class Insecta; order Diptera; family Syrphidae; genus Volucella; species Volucella zonaria. Next base: position 34,113,103 of record OZ014533.1, on the reverse strand, counting down.
CTGTGTCCTCTGTTATGGCTTCCATTGACAGTTGGGTTTCATATGAGAGGCCTCTAAATTTGAGTATGTATCATACTATCATTTTTAGTAATCTTCTCGTTTATTTTTATATAAATATCATACATGTTGTTTTACGTACATACATACTATATATCTATAATTTATTATTTCTTTACTAATTGTTATTAATTTTACTTTTGTTCTTCTTTTCTAATTTTCTCCACCTTTAATAATTCTTTAAATTGTATATTAGATCTGTTGAAAAATAAATTTTGCACATGAAAATTATACATAAAACGATACGAATGTATGTAATTCGTTTCCACCCCACTCTTGTAAGAAAATATTCCAATACACAAGTAAATTTGAAAACCTCATTCCCACATTTCATGTTCCATTCCATTCCAATTTAATTTCGATTTTCTTTTTATAATGTCAACCGCTTATTTTCTGGATAGTACTATGGCAGGATAACCAATCACGAGATTCTAAGAATGTTCTTTAAGATAACGCTGCTCCCGAATCATTGAAGGTCTTTACTTGAAAGACAGTGGACTTTCAGCATTCTCGATTCCATATATTCTGCTCCCAGCTTAGCACACAAAGCTTCGGTTTATCTACGGCCACTTGATACCTTTAATGCCGATTGCATTTTCTTGGCATCCTCAGAGGGAAAGGGTTCAAGAACTTTTAAAGTAAAAGTGGTTTCAGTCGTTGGATATGACTGAAACAATACAATCTTCTTATTTTTACTGTTCGGAATGCATCCAAATTTTCACAGAACTTCATTTCATATTCCCCTGTTTGAAGAAACGTCATAACATATCAGCTTTTCTGATTCGGATGATAAATTTTCATCATAGATGTTCCACCAAACCGAAGGAACAACTTCTCGCTTGGCTCATTCTATATACCATACTCTACTTCTGACCCATGGCTGTGGATAGTTGCCTTTGCCGACAATTTTTACTTTCAGACTAAACTAACTCTAAGTTTCACTTCCCAGTTATGTCGGTGCCATCTGAATAGCAGCAGATGTAAAATGCAGCCGGGGAGTCAGGTAAAAATACAAATATAAATGTACAAATTTAAAAATTTTTGATTTTTCCCAGGATTTGTCTACTGTACGGCCTACAGTAAATTTGCCTATCGGGACTTGCGACCTTCACAAAGAACACTGCGTAAGATCATTTATGAGCCATAAACAAGAAGTTGTATATAAACATGCACATATTCATACAGCTAGCTGTACATACACTTCCTTTGCATACTTTGGCCTAAAAATGATATTTTTTGGCCAAAATCTGGATCCCCGGCCAACATTTCCAGCGTCCAATTAGCAAACTCATGGCGTTGTCTATGGTCTGTCGACTTCAATTCTTGGGTCTGCATAATCTTATATGGATGTGGGCCCATATCCGAAAGCAAAATAAGCCGGCTTGGCTCTCCGGCGATGCCCAATCTAGCTGATCGGCACCGAATCGACATTTCTGAGAATGGCCGGCTTAAGATCCAAAAGAGTGTACTGACGCTCAAACTTTTCCACGGTCCGACGAATTGCCTGCACACTGAAGTCATGATGACGACCGACCTCACGACGAAATTAACGTTGCCGGAATTTCGATAATATTTTTTAATAATTTTCGCACTTTCGGCAAGCGTAAAACGATACATGATAAAATGAATTATTCACATGATTTGGCTCCCTGTGACTTCTTTCTGTTCAATCGAATTAAAAAACCACTACGGGAACGCGTTTCAGCAGCTGAGAGGAAGTAATGGAAAAATCGAAGAAAGCACTGATGGACCTTCCGAAAACTGAATATAAAAAATGTTTCGAGGATTGGATCAAGCGCTGTTAAAGGGGACAATATACATAGATTTAGATGAATAAACTTGTATTTTTAATTTTCTGAATAAATTCTGGAACATTTTTGATCAAGGTGGTATGTTAAGTTATTAGGGTTTGTGTTTCGGTGACAAAATTTTCATAGGAATCTACGAGTATGTCTATTATGTGAATTAGACTGAAAGTTCCATTTTGTATTCTCGCTGTTTCAGTATTAAGCGCTATAATTTTCGATTTAGAGTAGTCGGTAATTTGAACATTCGCCGCGATGGCTTTTAGAAAGAAGCTGCGGAATAGAAAGGATATGATAGGGGGAAAGTGTTAGTTGCGTATGTGACTTTTATGTATTTTTCTTCCGGATTCCGTTATAATCGTGCAAGTGTGGTTTTCTTTAACTGTCTCTTTTTGATATCTCGCAGTGAGTTTGGATCCTACACGCTTGTTATGCTTTACATAAACAATTTGTCCTACCTCGTAATCTTTGTGTGGTTTACGGTTTTGATTATGGAAGTTAAGATCTCTATCCTGCTTATAGATAAGTCGGTCTGTATTATCTTATCTAGATTGGTCTGGATTAGTAGAGACGTTTCTGCCATAGAAGAGTTCGATGGGTTTCCTCTTCGTTGTTGAGTGAATACTGGAATTTATAAGCATCGCATAATCTCTGATAAGGTCGAATGGAATCGTTCTTCGCTCTTGTAGGAAGGGGTTTTATATATTGAAATATTAAGCTTTCATTACATCATAAAGGTAATGGAAGCTGAGTTAAGGGATTTTTCGTTGTCTAATACAACGCATTTTGGGATACCGAAAAAGAAAAGAAGTTCTCTTAATGGTTTTCTTATATCTTCAATGGGCTTAGATTTTAGCAAGTTGACCCGTACGAACTTAGTAAGTTTACATATGGCTGTGAGGACCAAGTGCCTTTCGGTTGAATAAATGTTTATATGTAATGTGTGACCGGGATATTCTGGAATAGGAGTGGGTTTCAGGATGGGATTATTTGGGTGCCTTTCATATTTATTTTCTTTCCACGTTTTACACTGTCCGACTATTGTTTTTATTTTAGAGTTCATCTTTGGAAAATAGTACTTCTCAAGAATTTGAAGCCTGTTTTCTTCTGCGTTTCTATATTGTGATTGTGATATTATATTATAATATTTTCTTGGTCAGATTCATTTGGTATGTCCTCAACTTCGATTTGAGTGAACCGTATCTTGTAACTACTGAAATAGAGAGGGTATATTTGTTGGATTTGTCCCATGACGTCTTCTCAGGTTTTTATACCATTAATTACATTTGGGTTTAGAAATCTCTTGAAAATGCCAATGATATTTTCTCTTGTATGGCATGGTTCTGTGAATTCGTGTTTCCAGTAAGAAGGAAAAGCTTTTCGGAGTTGATATTCAGTTTTATCGCCAATGTTAGGTACAATCTGTGTTTTAAATAAATTTAGGGGAATTAAATGGTGAGGGGAGCTTTCGTCGCTATGCTGCGTAATACTCAGTGAATTAATAGCTGTTTTCAGTGGTGGCCTAGATAATGCATCAGCAACAATGTTTGCTTTTCCGAGTTTGTACAATAATTCGTGATTATATTCTACTAGGGTAGTTTTCCATCTGTTCATTTTAAAGTTTTTATTACTAATGGCATAGGTTAGGGGTTGGTGGTTCGTACCAATCTTAACTTTCCTAGAGCCTTATAAGAAATTTGTCAACGAATTTAGTGGCCATGTTATGGCAAGCATTTCTTTCTCGATAGATGCATAAGCTTCTTCGGTGCTGCTAAGTGTGCGCGGCAGAGATGTTATGGGTTTGTTCTTTTGAGAGAGAAGGCGTCGGTCGTAAGTTCATAATCGTCTTCTAACTTGGGATAGGCAAGTATGACTTCTTTTGATAGAAAAGCATTTTTTATATTTGCTAAGGCTTGTAATGCTTATTTGTTTAACTGGATAGGTACCTTTTTAAACATGTTTTTCGAAATGCGCCCTTCTTCTCCTCTTAAAAGGCAAGTTAGGGGGTTGGCTATCTTAGCGAAATTGCAAATGAACCGTCGGTAGTAGCCTGCTAGTCCAAGAAATGATCTTAAGTCCTTGAGGTTTTCTGGTGGTGGAAAGTTTACAATGGCTTTAACGTTCTCAAGATCAGTCTTAATTCCTTCATCGGAGACTATGAATCCGAGAAATTCTACAGATTTTCGAAGGAATTCATATTTATCGACCTGCACTTTCACATTTCCAAAGCTTCGAAATAATTTTAAAATGTTCGTCTTCGGTTTTAGAGAAGATTATAGTGTCATCTATTTACACGTAGCAACGTGTACCTATGTGCGTTCTGAGAGTATTGTCCAGAGCTCGTTGAAATATCGAGGGGGCGTTTTTGAGCCCAAATGGGTGTCGTGTAAACTCATATTTTTCGTGGTTTACGGAGAAGGCTGTTCTTTCCATTCCCTTAAGGGTATTTGATGGAATCCACTTTTTAACCCATTTTAGGCCATTGTCCGAGTTTCGAGCAGTAAATTTTGCCTGACTTCAAAAACGCAGTTTTGTTGGCATTCAGGAAAAAATTATTGTGATTAGCACCCTTCCTTAATTTGAGCTCCTGGTGGTACCTAAAAAATACCGTATATTTATACCTTTTTGTTTCTAATTAGAAATTTAGTAAGATTTACGAATAAATTAAATCTAAATATAGATAGAAACTATTTACGGTATTCAAAAATAGTTAATTATGAACTAAAATCTTGAATTCACATTCGTTAGGATGTTTGAAAAGATAAGCGAAGTTGACTGTTCGAAAAGTCGAACTAGCAAACTTGTCGCGACACGTAGATTACGGTAAATTTTAGTGTGTGCAATTTTTAGATTTTGCTTTGTTTCTTCATTCCCTTGTGAAATCCATGTAAATACGGTTGTGCACTATATGCAGAAGCATCTAAAATTTTGAATTCTCGTGATCATTTGCAGAATAATTCGATTGCAAGTATAACAAAATAGGTTTTTTTTTTAAGTGTTGTGATAACTTCTGTCTTTTCTGTCACGAATTGAGTTTAATGGATTTTAAACGGAAAAATATGTTTGTGGCAATTAAAATATTAAATTGATTATTCACGATATAATTTTTTATAGAGAGAGAAAAAAGTTATATTTGTGTTAGTATTCTAGGCAGTAATTTTAGTTTCTTACTTATGAAAATTTTAATTTTAGTTTAAGTTTAAATTTTTGATTTACTTGAGTTATACTATATTATTGTGATAACTTCTGTGCCTAAGTTCCTATGTTTAAGTCGGAAATGGATATTTGCTTGGATGAATTCAACCCCAGTGGTAGCACTGTTTTCCAAAGACGTAATTTTTTGTGTGTTGATGGTATATAGTATGTAAGTATTAGAAGAATTATTGAACAGCGATGTTGAAGTTGAAACTGTTGCCGCTATTTCACCGCGGGCGTTTGATGGAATTACCGATGAAGAAAATATTAACGATGAAATAATAACGAGGAATCTTTAGAAAAAGATATGGAAATAGAAATGCATAAAGATCGCAAAAAAATCGTCTAACCTCATTGGTGATACTTCTGCAATAACAGAAATAACTCGGCAATTTGCCCGCAATACTGATCGTGTTAACATTGAATCATCCGTAAATGTGGTATTACCTAACTTCAAATTACCTACAGCGTTCCCAGCTCCTCAATGGAAACAAGTAACTGAGACAAGATTACAAAATTTTGGAATTTCAAATAATCCGAAGCCGTAGGAGTTTCTGAAACTTTCCATTCAGCACAAGTTGCAGAACAAATTACCGTCCGATATATGGTATTTTTCTGTTTCTTTGATAATAAGATGTGCGAACTGATTGTCACGGAAACAAAGCGATACACTATGCAACACAAAGATGTGCAATTCGCCAAATCATTCAACACTGTTCTTTTAAAAAGATTTATTGGCATATTAATTTTGTTACGCTATAATAAATTACCACAAATAAACAACTATTGGTTAACAAATCTAACACTTGGATCGGCAATCGTGAAACAGAACATGTCGCATTCAATGTTTCGAGAAATAAAATAATATCTCCATTTCGCCGATAATAATAATCTAAACAAAAACGATAAGTACACCAAAGTTCGTATTCTTTTTGATTTGATGAACAAAATTTTTTTGCAATTTGGGGTTTTTGAAGAACATCTATGTATTGACGAGAAAATACTTCCCTATTTTGGACGTCGAAGCTGCAAAATGTGTTTAAAAAATAAACTTACAAATTTGGATACAAGATTTGGTGCATGGCTGCTTCGACCGCGTATGTTTTTCAACTTATGCCATATGGTGGAGCTTCCGATCAATATGACAAGAATCTCGGACTAAGGTCCTCTATTGTGATGCACATGGCCAGTTTTTTGGAGTTTCCTCAACGACATCAGTTACAATATATTTTGATAACTTTTTCACATCGCACTACCCGATGGATCAATTGATTTCTGCCTCCGGAACTGTACGCAGTAATCGCTTAGGAAAGCCTGAACGTGAAAACAGACAAAGTATTGCCGAAAGGTAATTTAAGCTTCCATGACAATGCAATAAATATTACATAATCTTGCCTTAATTGTTTTTCTAGGTGAAATTGATGCGAGATTCGATAAAGCAAATAGGATTGCCTGTTGTTGCTGGCAAGACAAACGTGAGGTGACATTGCTATTAAATTTTACTGGTGTTTACCCGTTAACTTCTACAACGCGAAGGCAACGACAACTTGACGGACAGCCGGGCCAAATTGTTGTGCTGCAACCGTTTATAATAAAAAACTACAATTCCTATATGGGTGGAGTAGATCTGCACGACTATGCAGTTTCCAATTATCGCGTTTCGATTAGATCAAAAAAATGGTGGTGGCCACTTTAGTTGGCTGTTCTTGAGTCTGGCGTTGTCAATGCCTGGTAACTAAATTATTTAATTAATTTATTACTAACATCAGATGAGGTGGAAACGGAGGATATTCCAATTGCACCTTATTCCGAGGATGAAGATACCCTCACTTATAAACTAGCCTCATCTTCTCGTATTCCTCGTGTCTCTGCCCAGCATCATCTTATAGCAGAGGCCAACAAAAAGGCTCGTCGCTGCAAGGTTTGCCACAAACCGACTAAGAGAATGTGCGAAAAGTGTCAAGTGCACTTGCATCTAAAAAACTTCTTTGCTGTACACCATAAATGGAAAAGAATAGCTGTTAAATAAAAATTATTGTATTATTGTATGTATATATTACTTAACTGACTTATTAAAACATTTTGTTAATTTCTTTTTTAAAGCTCTCATGTGTGGTACGTACTCATAGCGAACGTCCATTGTTCGACTTTTCGAACAGTCTCACCTAGCGAAACTATCACAGGTAGAATTTTTTTGACAACGGATTCGGATTCCTTGAGTGCTAATTACTCTAGAAAAGTAACTTTGCACTGTAGAAAAATTTTTTTTTTTTGGCGCGGACTAAAATGGGTTACATCGCTGATGGTAAATCATTTATTTTTTCTAAGGTTGGCTAAGACCTCGTTGATCTCTGGGATTAGATATCTATCGGCGATTGTTACTGCGTTCAGCTTCCGATAATCGATAACCAACCTGTATTTCTTTTCTCCAGAAGCATCGAGTTTTTTGGGTACTACTCAAACTGGAGCATTGTAAGGCGACCGTGAAGGTCTTATGATACGGTTGTTCAAAAGTTTTTCTATCTCCTCCTCCACTATGGGTTTTAATTCCACGAGATAGGGATACTATTTGGAATATACAGGGTCGTTATTTGATGTTCGTATTTCGCCCTATACGACAGTGGTATAGGTGAGCTTTTCATTGGGTTCAGAGGAAAGATTTCGATGTCGTCTTAAAACATAATCTAGTTTTGCTACTTGGGTTTTTTCAAGGTGAGATAATCTGATAGTTATATTGTATACGGACTCTGATAGGAGCTGCTTTATAGGGATTCTTATTTGGTTAAACAGAATCATTCAGCTTTCAGCGGTGTATATGATTGCCTGTAGGTTTTTGAGACTGTCGGTCCCAATGATCCCGTGGAAAGCTTTTAATTCGGGTAAAATAAAGAATTTGAGGGTAGGATACTGAGGACCGAAAAGATTTAGCGTGGCATGGTGCATAATTTTAGTATTACCACCTACAAAGTTCATTAGGAATGGGGTTTTATTTAAAGGCGAATATTCGACACAGCCAGGTTGTATAACAGTATCGATCGGAAATTTTAAGATGCTTACACTCTTCGTTCTGTACTCGAAATACGGAAGCGAAGAGCTTATTAGCCTAAAAAATTTAGATTTTGGAAATTTTGTTCCAAATGCTGCGATTCCTGTGAAAAAATGTTTGGTTGTTGATAGTGTTGTGGGTCAGGTTATTGGTGCTGTTGTGGATCTGGTTGTTGATATTGTTGTGGGTCATAGCTGGCACAAGTTCCGTTGTAGTTCTTCATATAATCGATGGTTGCTATGTAATCGGCAAGTGTTTGGTTCATGTTCTTTCCTTCTGTAGCTCGATTATGCTCGGCTACTTCCTGTGTGGGATCGGAGGATGAAGTTGTGGCATGGAACATTCTTTGTATATTGTTAGGTACTGGTACTTACGGAGGCAAGTTTTGTCGCTTCTGTGTGAACTTAGGGTGATTCTGGTAGTTTACGCTATTTGTCCTCATGGAGACATCCATAGATTCAGCGGGGCGTTGAGGTTTCTGTGGCACTGGATGGAATTGCCTAGGTTGGTTGTATTGATACGAGTCATTTTGAGGTTGCTGACCTTGAAAGAGTACATTGTATCCTTGGTTCCTAAAGAACTGGTTTTGTAATTGATGGGGATTCGTGTTTGGTTTAGGTGGACGTTGAGGTGTAACATGTTGGTAAGATTGGATTTGAAATCTCCGGGAGTATTGTGGCGGATACTGATTTGGATTGTTTCTTCGAGGTGTAAGTGGAGGTAATAAGTTTTGTTCGAGCCTGCGAGCTGTGTTATTATTATGCGTGCCATACTGTGTCCTATAGTTCATATTTCGTAGCTTAAGGCAGAGGTGCAGAGCCTGTGTAACGTCTGCGGGTTCTCTCATCCAAAAACGTCTCGGCAAGTCGCCTTTAAGACCCCGAACGAATGTGTCAACGGCCTTTTCTCGATAAGTTCGAACCATTACATTCATTGCGTCTGGTCAAATATCCATACTTGCAGTTTTATTAAGGTTGAGGGGTAGATAGTGGTACACCGTTTTATAGAATCCTTCAATGGGTTCTATACCTAGCAAGTCATTTGGTATTCTAAGGTTCCGATATCTCGCTTATCTGCGTAATGCAAGGTAAGACACCAGCAGATCCTTTCCCCATTGAGGGGTATATTGTAGTACTCCACAGCCACGTCGACTTGGCCAACAATCTTATTACGGATCACAGTTAAAATCCCGTAATACTCCGGTGAGCCCTTGAGAGAATCATAGATGCGTTGAACCCACTTTTTCCATAAACTGTATTCTCCGGGCTGTCCCGAGAATTCCCTTAGACTGCGGACAACATCCGGGATCTTATCCATATCGGATAAATTAGCTCTTTGATCTTCGTTTATGACTTGGTCAGTTTCAAAATTATTGTCTGCCAATTTAACCCATTGGCATGAATCAGACGAGGACATTCTCTATTTATGACATCAATTACAAGCTCTTTGATTTGATTTTGTAATTAGTCCATGTCGTTGTGACCCTGAGCCTGAACTTGTGGTTGATATTGATTTACAACACGAAGGATAACAAATTGGGAAACGGGTGTCACGAATTGAGTTTAATGGATTTTAAACGGAAAAATATGTTTGTGGCAATTAAAATATTAAATTGATTATTCACGATATAATTTTTTATAGAGAGAGAAAAAAGTTATATTTGTGTTAGTATTCTAGGCAGTAATTTTAGTTTCTTACTTATGAAAATTTTAATTTTAGTTTAAGTTTAAATTTTTGATTTACTTGAGTTATACTATATTATTTCTTTCCTTAAACAAAATTTTAATGTGAACCTATGCTCTTTATTTTTTTTTCTTTTTACGTTACTTAAATTAAATATTATTTGAAATTTTCTTTAAATTATCACTTATAATTTAAAATCTGAACTCTACTCTGACGTAAAAATGAGCTGCATCGGGAAGCGGCTGGTTTTATAAAAACTTCTTTGTGTAAAAACTCCTTTTTATAAAAAGGGGCACTATTTTTCACTGACGTCCGATTTCTTATTTTTACCGAATTTATTTTTCGTTTACCGGAACCGTGGTGCAATGGGCAGTGACTATGCGGGACACTTACAACACACTTTGCAAATTTACTAATACAATAAAAACCACGGTCCTTGCTCTGGCGCCAGTTAATATACGAAACGCGAGTTTTGGGAGAAAAATATAACTATATTAAGTACCAACTTACAACTAAACTAGTTTTAAAGTACAGGTTTGTTTTTATATTGTACCTTGGCGGACATGTATTGCTTTGAAATTTGTTGCAGCATTAGCGTCTGACAAAGCGTGCGAATTTGTCGGTGAACCAACACCTGAGTACTCGTATTTACTTTTGCAGCCATGCGCTTGTCATTTAGGTGGAGATGCGTGGGAAAATGCTTTGCTCAGCAGACATCCGCGTACTTATGATGTTCGAATTTAATTTATGGAATTTAGTGTTAACTTATGTACATATATTTTACACCTGAATAAACATATGTATATACATATATATATAAACATATGTATATACATATATATATATATATATATATAACATGTGAATGAATATGCCGCATTATTTATTAATGAAAATTTTTGTATATATGTATATTGTGCATATGTGTAATATACATGCATATTTTTCTTTTAACTGATATTTAGCTTTATATGCTATAATATTTACAGTTTTACGGGACTTGTTTTACATGACCAGACCCAACCAACTGCCAATTAGACATGTCATGCCAATGATATTTAAAAATTGCATTTCATATGAGTCAAATTTGACGTACATACCTATTCAAAAAAATTAAAAAAGAAAATATAAAATGTATATTGTACCTTGAGCAACGGGGAATAGAAAACAAAACCAACAAAAAAGGATTCTTTTTAATGATGTAAACAAATAATGTAAACAAAATGCTAAGGCAATGATAACTAAAAGGCATTCAGAGCTAAAGTAATGCAAACAGCGGTACCTTCATAAATACAAACCGAGAGAAAAAACTGACTATTCAATGCTAACTTAAAGCAGAATTCATACGTCATTTCAGTTCAGGTATGAAGCTGTTTACACCTGGATAAACATCATCCTAGCCATCGTCACCTCCTAGAATTGAGTGAATATAAAACAAACATTACCGCGCAATGACAAGTGATTTCAACAACAAACAGCGCTATGAGGGTTGTGATGCGATGCCCTTGAAGTGCGGTGCTTGTGGTATGGTACAATTTTCTTTTCTTTTTCCTTTTTCTTACTCTCCTAGTGGAACGAATATTATGGAAAAATAGTAACGAAATAAAGTTTTGCACCGATAAACAAAAAGGAAAACAGGTGTTTGTTAGGATCTAGGTACATGTGTACATACCTGAAGTTAAAGCACCCTTGGGGGTGAATCCGCCGGTAGTAATTACTTCTTTTTGCTGATTGTTACAAACGGAATTCCCTTACGTAATATCCTTTGGAATAGGTAGTTTCCATGAACAATCGTTTAACATTTATTCCTTTTACTCTTAATAAACAAACTATTTTTACATATACATATGTATTTGCTATGTTGATTATAATTTTTTTATTTTCAATTTTCAATTTGAATATTATTATTATATAGACACAAAACCCAACTTGTTATATTATTCTTGCGATGCATACATAATGCATAATCGTAATTTATTTTATATTTCTGTAGATAAAATATATTTTCACAGCGGTAAGTTTCGACACTACTCGATATGATGTTGGTATTAACTCAGAAGAGCTCACAAAATAAATTTTAACACGTTTCACAATGAAAAAGACTCCAATTTTTACTACAGCGATTGTTAGAGATATTTCACAATTAGAAAATAACTTTTTGTAACAAGATGTGTATTACTCATCTGATGTGTACTTTCTTATGTATATATATACGTACATATGTATATATGAATGGTATTTTATGTATCATATATTAGTTTCTGTAGCAATTAGAAACGAGGAAATAGTAATAAATATAATGGTTAACCTTTTAATTTACATATGTATGCACAACTACCGTATTTGTCAGTTAGTTTCTTATGCTTTTAATGATGTTGAATATATGATATTGGTGATTTTTTTCACTTGTCTTATCCGCAAGTAAGCTTTTCTCCTGTACTCGTTTATGTCAAAAATCGGGAATAGAAATTTCTGCACACTGTTGTTATACTCGTAGATGCTTTTTCTTGTTATAGAGAGGGGCGATTTGCGACTCGTAAGGGACGAGCGAACGAATATTTAGAGCAAATGAAAACGACGACGAGGACGAATATTCGACGAAAAAAATAATATAAAAAAAATGGTACTAGGGAGGATAGATAGATAGATGAGAAAAGGGAGAAGAGAAAAAGGATGTGGCAAAATGTTTCCAACACTCATGCACTGGTTTTAGTTTTTACTAAAAAATCAATCGGAATACTTGACATTGGTAAACATATTTTATTGTAACGAAATTGCAAAATATTGCAATAAAGGAAACTTTGAAATCGGTCTAAAAATGCCAATTATAATTTTTTGCGATAATAAAGGCAACCTTTGCAGATGAAAACAGCTCGGGAACTGATACTGTTGAGAATTTTTAAGAGTGAGTACAATAGGGCATTTTTAGTTTTCCAGAAGAGGAAAGTTCAACTTTGTTTTAATTCAAGTAAGGGAGGAAAATTTCCCGGAAAGGAAATTTTCACTGTTTTCGTTCAAACTCAGTTGGGTGTGGATTGTGGGTTTCATTGGTTGAATCTCTCTCGCAAAATATTGCACTTTCATCTGGTATGGTCTTCGGTGAAGATTATGCCCTCGCTACAGTGGCATGTGCTTTGCATGTGTGTATTCAGTATTCACCCATCTCTTCATGAGAATTTTCTCTTTTAAACAAACGAAGAGACTGTGAATCCGTTATACAAAATTTGTTTTTGCTAAGGGTTAACTGTACACACTCTCCTTTGAAAAGATGATACCCAATATTCTCGACCCATAAATATCGAAATTGATGTTAGAGCTGAATTTTGTCAATACAATGAATACGTTCACCCTTCTTTCTTTTTTATTTAATTTTTTTTGTGCTTTCCCTCCGCACCGTAACTCTTGCAGCTGGTATAAATTGCCGTCAAGTGTATAAAATGGTTTCAACGCATTATAAGTAGCCAACGAAAAAGAGCATTTTATTATATGACAATACGCGAAAATAAATCAAAATAGAAAAAAAACTTGTTTTGCGTTTTGTGAATAAAAATAAGGGTACATTTCAAAGCCAACTGCGGTTTCTTTATGCGTGCATCAACTTTTCTTCAACCAGATCAACCAGACAAAATAAAAATAAAAGATGTAAAAAACCATCGTAAGATCACTATTTAAAAGGATTCCGAAAACAATTTACATTACGAGTATTTATATCAGAGTCAGTTACTTCTTCTATCTAAGAATTGCTATACTCATATATTCCGAGATTAGTGCGTTTACAACTTATTAATTTATTTAAAGTACATACCTACATATATGTAATTCAACAAGGGGTTGCGATAGTGTACGGCTTAGGAATGATTTTCAGTGTAAAACTGATGTCAATTTCATCGTCATCGCTAGATCGGAAATTATTAATACATATTATATATCCTAGATTTTCTTTACATATTTTGGGTAAGTATTCGTTAGTCTTATATCATATATGTATCAGCATCAGTATTTGTATCAATGATAAAAATAAGTCCCATAAAAATGGTAAATTGACCTCCGTAGTAATTCGGCATAAATTTCATCTACATATAATACATACATACATATGTACATACAATACATATCTGAATAGGCAAGAGTAAACTGACTGTCAGCCAGATGCATTCCCACTAGATCAACTCAGATGATTTGTGGCATTTTATACTAGAATATTTCTAACCTTTAATTTGTAAAAATTGATTGCTTAAACCAAAAGTCTTTCATCGATTCAATTCTTCTTGTTTTTATAAGGAAATGCCTATTAATAAAATATACTCAAAATTCAATTTATCTGCCCATCTACGTGGTATCTATGTATGTAGTTTCGTGTGACTATTTGCAGATTTTTGTTACATTAAACATATGGGGTTTTCTTCTTGGTCACAATTGTTAACCAGAAATAACGATACTCTCCATGTAAAAATTGTGCTTTAAAACATTTTTCCCTAACAACTTTTTTAAATAAAATGAAGGATGGTTTGGAAAAAATAAATATCTTCTTTTTACATGATAGTAATTTCCAAATACATAGCCATACTGAAACAGCATAAAACGATATCTTAATCTTGCACCAACCGGAGTCCTAGCACTATATTCATACGACCAAAATTAAGAGACTACTGATGCGCAGTTCAACAACAATCAGTTTTAACAATGACTACTAGTACCACAAACTGTATACTATACGAATTAGTGGCTCTAGTTCAGAGCCAGGCGTGTTGGGCTCACATCCCAGGAAAATGCAGCAGCGAAAGCTTATTTCACTGAACAACTGATACCATCTTCGATTCCCGTGAAAGAGTCATAGTTTCGGTTTTCTGTTTGGCCTATAAAAACAGGAATTAGCTGGTATTCAGATGTGAAATACGTTTTGGTATTTCTTTTGAAGCACACTTTAGCATGGCTCATCCTCATCCTTCCTGTATATATTAATTTGTGTACTATATAAATATGTACGAGTATATTATAAGTTGAGAAGTTGAGAAGTTGAGAAGCTTCCTGCAGAAAGATTTAACCAATTTTGGGAATGTTTTTGGAAAAGAATGACTTTATACTGCTAGATATGGGGCATTTTACGAATATTGGTTGAACTAAAGGATACTTTAAATAAGGAGATCTGAGAAGTTGATCATTATTTCTATTTATTAATACCCTCAGAAGTCAAAGAAGGGCGACAGCAATTCGTGTGCACTACGAGCAAAAGAGGAAAGATGAACAGAAAGAGTATGAGAAACGCTCGATTTAGGAAATGTAGAGATGTATCGGAACAATTGTTAAATTTCACCAAAAGGTAAATATAACATGTCAAGTCACCAAGACCCAAACAGAAACCTGTGCAAACGAGCAAGAAATTCTAGTAATGTAGTCGCAGCCGGTGCTAAGGATATGCAAAAACCACCACTTCTCCAGGATGTGAAACGTCAGAGATGACTCAAATTCAGACGAAAAAGAGAAAGCAAAGATTTCCGTACACTCGACTAATATGATAAATATAGTACAATATATCTACAATAAAGTCATGTATAACAAGGCTGCGGGACAAGAAAGCTAACCTGTCGAGCTATTTAAGGCAGCGGGAGAGCGCTTGAGAGCACTCGCCGTGTCATTTCCAAGATTGGGTCAAAGAAGTTCGATCAATATCGAAGTCGTCAGATAGTACAGAACGAAAATGGAGAATACTCGCTGCTCCAATAAGATCTGAAAAATTTTACCCATTTTTAATGTCAAAAACCATGTCACATTATAATTTTTTTTAATATCATGTTTAAGAAATTTTTGCGGAATAGCGATAGCTTTCGAGTAATTACGGATTAAGCTCTGATTATGGCCAAAAAACTCAGGTAGCCGCCAAAGTAAATGATTACCCAAATCGTACATATTTATTTACGGTCACATAGTTTTTTGGCCATTAAAAACTTAAAAATAAAGTTTTGAAAATTTTTTTTCAAATTGTTTGCTTTGACGGCGGATTTATGATCAAAATCAGAGAAATAAAAGAGAATATTTTCAATAGTTTTATGGCTCCAAAAAATAAGTTTTTACGAATATTCCTTCATACGCCAAGATACCAACTTCTTATGTTTTTTTCGTAGTCTAACATTAAAAAACAAAGAATTAAAAGAAAAAAAAAATACGAAAATTCATTCATTTTTCGACTTCAAGCAAAGATGATCCCTGTCACCTAAGACATAACAATTTAACACGTCGACCACTCTTTGGAGGTTCGATTCATGAGTGTATTGTAGGTATAGGCGCCTACCTGACAGTTGTTGACATACCCTTAGCGGAGCGGTGAGATCGGGTAAGCGGCTAAACCCTGCGGAAAGGGAGTTGAAACTCCTTTTTTTTATAGTTTTAAGAGCTAAACAATTATATGTATTAATTAAACCATATTTGTAAATATAAAATCTAAAAACTCTTGTACATTCTTGTACTACTTATTTAAATGGCCGGGGCGGAATTGTCTTCAATCAATAAACCTCTTCGGTCATGGCGATTTTTGTCGACATGTAGCTCTTGCTTTAGTTTGCGGTAGAGTGTGCTTATCAGAGTTAATTACCAAGTATTCTTAACCGTTTCCACTTCAAAGCTATAGCTCTGTATTGTGACATTCTGTCCAATTTGTTAAGGTTATGCACCCTTTTCTGTTGATATACAGGGTGGTCCGGTTTGAGACACAGATATTTTGGAATCTGATTCATTGGTTCATGTTACCAAAAAAATCGTGTGGGGTTTATCTTCAACACCCACTGAGTTACAGGGTATTTAAAAAAGTTACTTTAGGTAAGTAGGCACCTACTTTTAGTGTTTGGAACCAAACTGAGCTGGTTTGATAGTCATTTGATTAATGGTTATTTAATTTTTAACACTATTAACGTTCATGCTTTTTTTTATTGGTCTTCAAACATAAAATTCTTTATTTTTTTTAATAAAGTGGAAATCGCATTTATCCTGAAAAGGTGTGCTTATAATATATGTATATGTTACCTACAAATTCACCATACAATTTTTTTTTACCTGGGACTTACATTTTCCACGTATTAATCCCCAATATGACTATTTTGTATTATTACTAAAAAAATACTCTAAAGTAAGTGCACTTTCGTTTATCGTTATCAGTTCCTTATTGAATTTCCAAAGCATCACATTGGAGTTGGAGTGTAATAAATTTTTTTTTTAAACGGCAGAGTATTCCAGTGAAGAATTGGGAGACGCAGTGCTGAAGCGCCGCGAACAAAGTATCAACGAAGATTTCCTACACGTCCTGCCCCTAATCAAAAGGTGTTTACAAATACTCAGAGAAGATTGCAAGAAACTGGAACAACCACTTACAATCGAGCGGAACCATTTGCGGTAGATGTGAGAGGAATTAGAATTAGAGGAACGAAACCTGAATATGGTAGCAACTAAGCCATCAATTAGTACACGTTCGATGTCTTTACGCCTAAATGTGTCCCGCCTACGAATTTCGCAAGTTTACTAATTCAGGAATTAATATCAGTAAATCTGTCTCGACGATTGGAATTTTGCAATTGATTGCTAGCACAGCATTTCGATGAGAACGCATTTATCAACAATATTCTATGGACACATGAGTAGCAATTCATTAGAAATGGCATTATCACTTTCCATATCGATTCAGAGTAAACGCAGGCGTGATTGCTAATAAGTTAATTGGGCCTTTTATACTTTTGCAAATACTAAACAGTGAAATTTATTTGCAATTTTTTTCAAAATAAATTGCCAGGACTTCTAGAAGATGTTTTGCTTGCACAAAGAAAAGCTCATTTTTACCAACATGAAGGACTACTTGGATGAAAAATTCCCAAATCGATGGATTGAAAGGAATAGTCCAATACATTGGCACGCAAGATCGCCAGATTTGGCACTTTTGGATTTCTACGTATGGGGAACGATGAAGGAACGATGAAGGAACGGGTATATACAACTTAAAAATGAACATTCAGTCTGATGGAGAACGCTTTGAGAAACTGTTGTAGATTTAAGATTATATAACCTATGATTAGCAATAAAATTATTTATTGACTTATAATAATTTATTATAACTGTAAACGGATGTGCACTTATCTTATAGCAATTTTTTTATTAATACTGAAAAAATAGTCATATTGGGGATTGATTTATTTAACCTCGTACCTGGAAACCAGTAAGCAGCTGGTAAAAACTTTGTACGGTGAATTTGTAGGTAACATTATGGCACACCAAAATAACATAATATAAAAGGAGAAAAGAGATTATTCATTTTTCCGAGATAAATGTTATTTTTTCATAACATGAACGAAAGAATCAGATCCCAAAAAATCTGTATCCCAAACCGGACCACCATGAATACATATACTTAGTTCAGTCCGCACGCACACTATTTCCGCTTCTGTTTAAGTATTGTACTTGCAAACACATAAGTCTCGACTCAGCGCATTCAGCTAAAGGAACCAAGGAACGTCAGCGTATCTAAGTAGTTGGACAGAGTCTTTTGTAGTAGCTTGCGAGTTTCGCACTATTTTTTTAAGTTGATATAAAAGAAAGCAACGTATCATATAAGTATGTATATCTAAACCATTATTCGACATCCAAGGTCCCTGTCGTCTTAATGTTGACTTCTGGGTCTTTCCTAGAATCTGCCAGAGTTTGAGTATTTGGCAAAAAACTACAGCCTAAAATTGTACCGATACAGGTTCATCAATTTGTTGAGAAATGACATTCAGACAATACAGCAGACGGAATCAGGTAAGCGATTTTAAGCAGACTTATGCCGTTATATACTCGTAGTTATCGCAGTTGGGATAGTCCCAACCACAGTTTGGAAGATCCTTCCTCTTATAAGCAATATATAAATTATTTAGTAAGATTTCATTTGGTTCTTACTTAAAATAATTTAATTCCTTTTTAATAATGAACAAAGTATCTGTTTGTAGTAGGATAAAAGTTGAGTCTGAATATCTAACAACATTTGTTACTAAGGAATGTATTGTCCGTGTAGGTACGAGTAAGTAGTTAAATCGAGCTAATAGATAGATGCCGCTATTTTATGACTGCCTATATAGTAAATGAATCTAAGGAAGCACTTAAGGCCAGTCATACGTAATTGCTTTAGGTATGTGAATAAGTCAATAACCAGAGTTCCCATTTCTCTCTGAGAAAATACGAGATACTACGACAGCAGGTAGTGAACACACTTAATCTCATCCTTGTCACAGCAGCTTCGGCAGAAAACATTATGGTGCACATCTAGGTCAGTATGGATGCAGATGATGCGGTGTCCTGTGATGATACCAGATAACACGACTCGTGCATCTCAGCGACTAAATTTAACGTAAGAATGTGATCTATATATGTCAAAGGGATCTAGCTATTACGAGCATTTAAGGAACAGCGTGCACTTGATCGACCGCTGATCTTATTCTCGATGCCTAAATTAGCCTTGTCGTCTGCTTCCTCACCAACACATAAGTTCTGCAATATGCATGTGCCCGTCATGAAATCCAAGCCGGTTTCTATTGTACAATGATTGATCTCATTATCACGAAGTTCAGGGATTTAATAGCTGTCTGGATGTTAGTATAAATAAAAACGATATTATTTTCAATGAAAGTTGTTGTGACCCAGATAATAACATTTACTTCAGCTTGGAACACCCCGAAACTATCCTTTGCTCTGAAGGAGCAGTCTCTAACTGCCCCAATGATGCTCATTTTAAAATCAACAATGTTAAAAGCCTGGTTGATAGTTTGTTTATCTGGAACTCTGATAGAGAATCTGCTGTCAAACAACTCCCTTGGAATCATCATGTGACCAATTTTGACAAGTATGTTTCCAACGAAAATCTGAAGCATAGTAACCTACTTAGCATTTTGGCTGCCAAATCGCTGCAGTATTAAGGCAGTTGAATAATGCTTAGTACGGAATCCAATTTGGATGTTGTTGGTATGGATCTCGGAATTCTGATACACACTGGCGTCTAGATCTTGGTGAGGTTTGAGACTTGGCCTTTCACTAGAATAGCAAACTGCATGTCAGGATGGGTTTGGCACCTGCTGTTTAAAGTCAACTACAAGCGTTCTGAAGCCCCATATATGTACCTACTCCAAAATACCTTTTTTCCAGAGTAAAAACTAACTTGCTTTTTTTTTGTATTGGGGTAATTTTATTTTAAAAGAACATCATGGCATACAATGTTTCGCATTTCATCCCATCATTTCATAAGGTTAAAATATACAGAGTACTGGGTAGAATGTAATGAGTATTGAAAAATGAAAAATTTAAAAACAATTTTTCAAAATTTAGGTATACATATAATCTCTTACACTACGTCTGACGTCCGATTTTAAAGAGTAGCAGCTGTATTTTTTGAGTTTCATCGTTTAATGCGCACAATCCATTCATCCTTTTCCAGGGCATGCTTATGAATTCCGAAAATGTATGTAATTTTGTGAGAAAACACATGGATATCAAAAAAAGAGGGTAAGAAACCAGCATTTTAGGTTTATAACGGCAACGTACTGAAGCCACTAGCCTACTTACTCGAAGTTATATTAAAATTGGAAGATAGTACAATTTTTGTTGTAAAGAGAACTATATTCCAATCAAATAGGCAGACCACAGGGAAAATGAGGCAGCAGAACAATATATTTTCTTCTTATCGCTTAAGATGAGTTTTGTTTCAGATTATCACCCACACAAGCAAAATATAAATATTTTTTAGTGGGATTAATTCACATAATGGATAAATGGAATAAAGTGTCAAAGAACAAACTTTACAAAAATCGGCATCAAATTTCCCCTATTAAGTATTTCTGTATGCACATAGGTATATAAATGTAGATGTGTGATGAAATTGAAACCGTGATGTCCTTTTCACTGCGAGCCAGTCATTAATACGCTTCGCCATTTATTTGATATTGTTTGTTGAGATTGTCTGAAAGGAAAATTAATACATACCTACTATACGTACGTAAACCCTTCAGATGGGATTTGTTTTGTTGTGAAATCCGATTCACATTATATTGATGAAAAAATGAATATTTGCGCCATATGTATCTTCATATGTATAAAAACAAATGGGGGCGCGATTTAATTATAAAATATGAGTACAAATATACATATGTTATAAAAATAAATTTTTAGTTACATTTTATCTTAAATATGTTCTATCGTACTTTCACAGCGAATAAAATAGATCAAAGATTTACTTTAAATATATTTAGAGCAAAACTTGAGTATTGGAACTAGAGCTTTCTGCTTGTAATATTGTATGTACCTACATGTATATTACAGGGTGTACCATCTGGGGTTTCGGTAAACAGTTCATTGTTTGGCACACAGTGTGGCATGGCGCGCTGTCCTGTTGAAATTATAGCTCTTGTAGACCTTTTTCACACATTTGCGAACGCCTAAAGTGCGCCAAAATCCGCCAATACCGACTGCCATTAACGATATGAGTCATTCGGATTTTCGAGAACACTATCTCTAACAGCTTCAACAGCTTTATTGGAATGACGTGAGATCTGCGTAACGTATTCTAGGCGATAAGCTAAAGATCCGTGCTTAATTAAATTTGAGGCCGAGCGACGAATCGTGTTGTCGGAAGGTCCAAAACGACCACGATATTATTTTCAATGTTGACAGATTATATTCAATGTAAAGCGTCATTATTTCGGCGCGGTCTTTCGATGTAAAGTTATTCATGGTTGAAATTTTACTAAATTGACGTTTCCTAGTCTATTCGTGCTAACTGAAGCCGATCGATTGAGAATTGTTAAAGTTATTAAACATTCCTATACCGCTTAAACGTGCTAAAAACTAGAGCAGTTAATCGATTTTAAAAATTTGCTAATGCTAAACAGCAAACGCAACATTTTTTTAGTACATATTTGTTTTATAAAAATCGTTTTTAACCCTAGACGGTTGTTCTTATTTTACTTACGCTAAGGTTGCTCTTCGTCGTATCGACTACGAGCTATCTTAAATTGTTGGCAATTGTTTTCTGGACACGAAAATTTCAACTTTTGCATTTTTTTATTTTTTTTTATTTAATTCATTATAAAATTTACTAATTATTTAATACCTTTAATTTCAACATAACTAGTAAAAACAATATATGTAACAAAAATTTCATTTTTTTTAAACTTCCAAATATTCTTTTTTATAACTATAAAATAAGGTAACATAAATCAGACTTCAGTTTAATATTTTGACATAATCTTAAAAAAAATAACTTAAAATAATAAAAAAAGTATATTACATCAACATTACTTAATAGTGTGTGCAAGAGGCGCAAAGCTCAACTTTGTGCTCACCGCAAATGTGTTTCTTGCATTTTGAGCAAGATGACTTTGTCATTCTACGCTTTGATGAAGGACAGAATGCACAAATTTTCCTTTTTGGCTCACTAGAGCATTGATTATTACTAGCAATATTCTCAGTACTTCCTGTTAGCACAGTTTCGATGTTTCGACGGGTAAACGTTTTCAATGTTGTGATTTTCAGTCTTTTGTCCATATGTTTTTGTACAAGTGCTAGGTGTAATTTTTTCATAAAATTAACACGATTAAGTGGTTTTTGTTTTAAAGCAAAATTATTGTGAACATATATAATGTAAGCATTAACAAGTGTAATATTCAAAATGCTATAAAACAGGCACATTGGCCAGCGATTTGTTTTACGATAACAATTCATAGTACTGCACATTTGGTCCAGCGTATCGACACCTCCCTTCGTTGTATTATAAAACTCGATCATTTGGGGCTTGTTACTTTTACAATTAATTGATCCTTTTTCATTACATGAAGATAGTATATAAACCAACTTAGAAGGTTTCGGCTTGTATGAAAGAAGCGTGAGTTCGTTATCATAACAAAATATAGATGTACCGCATTGACGACCTTTTGTAGTTTTAAGGTCTGCTGCAATTTCTTTTTTATTTGATCGCACTGTTCCAACTAAGGATAACTTGTATGGTTCCCTTAGGGGAGACTTAGCCAATGGTATTGAAGTAAACCAGTTATCCATGGTGATATTACGGTTTGTCCCATGTACTGGTTTGGTCAACTCTTTCACGTAATACTCTCCTAAGCGTAAGTTTGAGTTTTGCGAACCTTTTCCTAGATATGGTGAAGCATTAATCATATAATTTGTGCCACTGTCACACAACATAACTGTTTTTATGCCATACTTCGCAGGTTTATTCGGAATATACATTTTAAAACTGCATCTACCTCTAAACGCCACTAATTGCTTGTCAATAGTCAAATATGGCCCAGGAGTGTAGGTTTCACTGCATTTTTTTATGAATAAATCCTATATTTTGCGGATGGGTGCGAGTTTGTCGGTTATTAAAGCTTGGCGTAGCGCCTTATCATCAAAACGAAGACCTGACATCAAAAACTTAAACCTATATTTACAAATTGCTGATAAGTACTTTGGTCCAGCGTATGAAGAATTAAAATAGTTCTTCGGAAGATAAGTGATTGTCTCTCATGGCAGCTGTTAAAGTTAATACTCCTATCAAAGTCAAAATTTCGTCATAGTCGGTTTGATTTTCTCCAGATTCAGTGCGACATCAAATTTCCGCATTAGTCCATTTAACCATTTCCTCAATCATTTCTTCTGTAAGAAATGTTTTAAAAACATTAAACGGTTTAATAATGTTTCTGCAAGCTCGAGTTGGTGCACGGTTTTGGTGTACAATATTTTGTCCATAACGATGAGATTTTGCCTTTTTTGTTGACCACTTATGAGGATTTTTGCCACGTAGTATAGATTTTGAAAATGATATAATACTGGTCTTTCTTTTTAAAATGCTAAGCGGTATATTGTCTTCATCTGAACAATCTTCCGAAGAAACTTCACTTTCGAAAATATTTTCTTCAGCTGTATCCTCATCGTTTTGTACACTTTCTTCATCCTCACTAAATTGAATTTCATCACTTAATGCAAGAAAATTTGCAATTTCATCATCCCGTAGAAACTCATTAATGCTCATTCTTAATAACGAAATGACAAGGAAAAGAAATATTTTAGTTGTAAGAAACTATAAAAAAATTGGAAAAGTTACGTAAAAGTTGTTCCTCGTCGAATCGACGACGAAATTTCCGAGAACTCCTACTTCACAAAGACCAACTCAGTTACTGATCAGCACACTTCAACAGCTTAAGGACGACTGGAGTTGTACCGAAAATCAGCACAAAACAAAATAGGCAAATATGAAAAAACAAGTTTTGAAAAAAATTCGTCGTCATTTCGACGAAGAACAACCATCTACTAGGGGCGTTCAATATATTCTCGGTATCGATATGAAGGAAAATGCGAATTCAATTTAAATTGTTTTTATTTTTCAATATAATCTCCCCTAACATCAATGCATTTGTTACATCTTGAGATAAGCTTTTTTAAACCCTCAAAAAAATAAATTTCCTCTTTCTCTGCAAAATACTCGTACCGACTTGAGTTCTCCATCATCCAAAAATCTTTTTCCACGAGGACATTTTTTCAAATCCGGAAACAGGAAATAATCACTAGGGGCAAGGTCTGGACTATAGGGTGGGTGTTGGATTTCTTCGAAATCACAATCTCGCGCAGCAGCCTTGGAAACTCGCGCCGTGTGAACAGGAGCGTTGTCATGAAGAAGCAACACACCCGCTGCGAGTTTACCCCGTCTTTTCTTTTTAATTTCCTCCCGCAAATTATGCAAAGTGGAAGCGTAGGATGTGGCGTTGATGGTTTCACCTTTTTTTCTGTACTCAATGAGCAAGATTCCCTTTGAGTCCCAAAAAACTGTGGCCATGAGCTTCCCGGCAGACGGAGTGACTTTGAACTTCTTCGGGGGGTCTGTTCCTTTTTAATGCCACCGCATGGACTCTTGTTTGCTTTCAGGGTCATAGTGGTGGACCCATGTTTCGTCCCCAGTAACAATTCGATCCATAACACCGTCCGCGTTCTCACTACACATCTCCAAAAGCTCTCTACAGCATGCGATTCTCACTTTTTTCTGAGGCGCTGTGAGCATTCGTGGCACCCACCTTGCACTGACCTTTGAAAGGTTAAGATGGTCATGAAGAATGGTGTGAATGGTACCAATTGAAATTTGGTGATCTCTGCCATCATTTTCACCTTTATTCGGGCATCCTCAAGAACAAGTTTTTCGACTTCTTTGATGCTTTCTCCCGTACAAGCAGTAGCCGGGGCGCCGGAGCGGGGGTCGTCCTCAATGCTCTCTCTGCCTCTCTTGAACTCACTTGACCACTTTTGCACAGTTGATAATGAAGGTGCAGAACCCTGGTAAACAGCCACCATCTCTTCATGAATAGTTTTTTGACTTTTTCCTTGCTTAGTGAGAAATTTAATTACAGCGCGATGCTCAATTTTCACCATCATCGCCTCAGTTGTAATTATGATTCTGTTTAACTAGAGATAAAACGCGAATTAATAATCACATTTATATGAAATTTTACATGAATGCACTAAAATAATAGTATTACTTGATAAATAAGTCAATTTATGTATACAACCACAGCTTCACCCCGATATGCCCCTCGTAGGGTTAATAATTCAATCGAGTATAATTTAATAATAATATGTTATTCTGCCTTATTACGGGACACAAATTGTTTAATCCTTTAAAACTACAAATATTACAAACAACTTTGCAACCGACGCACTAAATTTGTTCTTTTTAGAATTTGTGATATAGCAAGGACTGAACTAGGAAGCTAGTGCGAGGATAGTTTTTCTATTTTAAAATATCAAGATGCTTACGTAATGAGCGTTTCTCTATTTTGAAACATTTGCAAATTAGAAATATTGCCTATCTTATAACATCTCAGTAGCTTAACAAATCTACTGAGTAGCCGATGCATTTGTTTAATCTCGTACATATTTGATAAAGAGCTATTGCGTTTCCTGTTTATATGTGATATCCAAATCTATTTGGCATAAATGTACTCGTATAACCTAATTGAATATAAAAATATTTCATCTCATTTGCATAAACAATTTAACCAATGAAAATGAGTAGCTTGTTGACCATTCTTCAAGTAAAATTCCTGAGAATAATACTTCAAGTCTCTTCACTCCCGCAAGTATTCCTCGGTGATATTCTTCTTTCATCCATAAGCGTGCCTACAACTGTACCTTCTTCATATGGATAATCATAGGAAATTATATCTACAAGTATTCTGTATTACCAAGCTCGATATTTTGATGAAGTGTTTCTTTACTGGCGCTGTCTGCTCAGAGGAGTACAAAAATTCATTTGTGTAGACGACTATACGTATTATTTACACAAACCATAAATAATTGCATTTCAGCCCAAATCATGCGCTTATTACTCAATATATTAAAAAAACAAAGATGTCTCCCGATTCTTCTCTATTGATAATATATGATATGTATGTTCATACATCATATGTTTGCGAAGGAAAATTATTAGTTCACTTTTCTTTCACAGATATTCATATTTTTATACAAGAATTCACGTGCACTAAAATTTATTTTTGAGTTGATCTACAATAAATCTGGTTGTGTGGTGAGGATGTTTATTTTTTTCAGCTTAGCAAGGATAATTGACAAAACTTGGAAACCGGATGGAGATGCCGCCATGACCACTATTTTGGAGTTCTTTATGAAAATATATTGCACCTTGATTCCCGGGATTTGTTCAGAAAATTAAAAATACAAGTTTATTCATCTAAATCTATATTGTCCTCGTCAAAGTAATCCCCATCGACTGCAACACACTTATGCCAGCGCTTGATCCAATCCTCGAAACATTTTTTATATTCGGTTTTCGGTATGTCCATCAGTGCTTCCTGCGATTTTTCCATTCCTTCTCGGCTGCTGAAACACGTTCCCGGTAGTGGTTTTTTATCTCGATTGAACAGAAAGAAGTCACAGAGAGCCAAATCAGGTGAATTCGGTGGCACAGTGCGACGGTGCGTTATCGTGGTGCAAAATCCACGAGTTTTCTGCCCACAATTCTGGTCCCTTTCGGCGAATTTCTTCACGCAAGCGTCTCATAACGCCCAAATACGAGTATTACTCTTTGTTTACTGTCTGGCCTTCAGGCAAAAATTCATGATGCACTACACCGTTGTAATCCATGAAAACCGTGAGCATTGCCTTCTTTTCTGACTGAAAACGACATGGTTTTTTTGGTCTCGGCTCATTTGGTGAACGCCATTAACTTGCCTGATGTCTGGATTGCATGTCGTACTCATAAACCAACGTCTCGTCTGCAGTAATGATCCTTTTGATGAATGTGGGATCGGATTAAGCCTCGCAAATCATCTCTTTTGCGACGTTAACATGGTCTCTTTTTGGCACCAACTTTTCTGCTACACGACGGAAACCCAAATCATTAACCAAAATGTCTTGGTCGGATCCATAGGCAATGTTCAAGTCCTCCGCTATCTCTCTTTTCGTCGGTTTTCGATGTCGATGGTCTGCCACTGCGTTCATCATCTTCGATTGACTCACGACCACTTTTGAATGCTCATACCACCGGTAAACGACAGTTTTCTTTAGATAATCGTTGCCGAAACACTTTTCCAACATTTCCAATATTCGCTCACCATTAAATCCGTTTTTTACGCAAAATTTAATACAAGTTCCTTGTTGCAAATTTAAATCCATTTCTAAAATTGTAAAAAATCGTCAATACACACAGAGATGTACTCTTAGCTATGTAACTTTTGCAAATGTCAAGCTAAGACGTTAAGATTTAGAGGGATTATCAACTTAACAGAAAAAACAGAACTGAAATCGGAAAATTGGAGCGCCACACGGTGGTGTCCCCCGGGAACATTTTGATCACGTTGGTATACGAGTACATATGTGAGTTACAATGTTGGTTATTTTTAAAAGATTTTCAGCTAAAATGTGTGTGATAATCATATAATAATAATGATAAATCAACAGAACCAATTAAATTTTTTAAGGGAAATCTACAAAAAAAACTTTATACAATGATCCCTTAAAACTAATGTTGCACTTAAAACTAAATTTCTTATATATATTATTAACAATACTATTAAAAGGCTAATAGCAGTACAAATTCATTTTTAGATAGGGAGCAATTTTGATAGAATTTTCGCTTCGAGTTTTCAAATAGAGTGTCCAAAAGTTGATATGTGCTAGCTCATGAACCCTGCGTGTTGACTAATATTATAGTAAATTTAGCATCATTTTAAAAATTTTATTTTGACATCTCTGAAATCTAATTTTATGCATTTTGGCGCAATCGCCCCAAGCAGGGGCTCCTTACAAGGGGATGGCTTGAAAAATAGTTTTAAATAAAACTGGTTTGTTGTCGATATAGAGTTTTGAATTTCTGCATATTAACGGATAAATTATTTTTATATACTTGTTTATTCTATCGACAGTGGTGGATATATGTTTTTGAAAATTCATTTTCTTGTCTAGCATAATACCGAGGTACCTACAATGCTCAGACGAGTCTATGCTGACCGAACCCAATTGAAGGTTAACATCACCTGGTAGAAAGCATGCTTTTTAACGACGCGTAAACCAAACTGCTTTGGTTTTCTGGCCGTTATCTTTGATTTTCCATTTGAAAAAATTTTCGTCTAAAGTGAAAAGTGATTGTTGTAAGGTATGGTGAACATCCTCATACAAAATTCCTTATTTAAAAATGGCCGTGTCATCGGCGAACATGGCAATATTAACTTCATCAGCAAGGTCGGGAAGGTCGGCGACAAATACATTAAATAGAATGGAGCCAATTACCGAACCCTGAGGAACTCCAAATTCAGAACGTCGAATTGAGGACATTTCATTTCGTACTTTTACTGTAAATTTTCTGTTGTATAAAAAGCCTTGAATTATTTTTAAAGTTGGCATTGGAAGATTGATATTAAGAAGCTTGTGCAGTAAGGCATCAAGCCAAACCATGTCAAACGCCTTTTCAATGTCTAGCAATAATAGACATGTCGATTTTTTTAAATTAAAGCTTTCACATATGTATTTTAACTTGGTGGTTGATGTTATGGTATTGCCTAATAGATATTTGGGTAAAATATTGTTTGCGTTTAAGTGATTTTTAAGCTTTCCCTTAGTAATTTTTTCTAATAATTTGCTGATGCAGCTAAGTAAGCTAATAGGCCTGTAGCTATTGACGTTATCTTTAGGTTTTCCCGTTTTTGCTATTGGTATTACCATTGCTGATTTCCAACATTCCGGAAAGAAGCAAAGCTACTGTTAAATATTTAATAGTCACAGGAGGAATTGCCTTCAATAGTTTATTATTGACACCATCTTGGCCAGGAGATTTTTATATTTTTTAAGCTCGCTTATGTTGTTTGGACTTACAAAATAGGAATCTCGCAAATCAACATTTGATTGAATGTAAGAAATATAAAGTGGCAACACTAACTAGTGATTGTAAAGTGGCCACACTAGGAAAAGAGTCTGCCGGTAGGTAGGATTGTGTTTGTTTTATTCGCGATAAGACTAACGGCTTAAATAGTAGTAATGGAGGTGGAGACTTCAGAAATAGTGTTTTGATCGCTTAGATGAGCAGCAAAATTGTGGTTATTAGAGAAAGTAGTTACTAATAAGTAAGCTTTTTCTTTTGGCCCTATGTACAGATGGTTTTGTACTTGAAGAGGCGGTATGTTAGTGCCTCTTTTCCTTCCAGAACGACTTACTTGCTTTGTCAAAAGAAGACAGCAAACTACTCCAACGAGTGTCTCTGAACTCGGATATCTCCTTAGCGATTCCTTTTTTTTTAAATTGTACGCTATTTCAAAAACAATCGTATCGATACCGAAGCCATTTTCTCCTTTCCGAATTTCTGAGTTATATTAAAGACAAAATATTGGATGGTAGTTTTACCTTATAGCTATCAGATGCAGGACACTTGGGTATTGCGGCCGCTCTTCTCAGCAATGAAACAAAGTTGTTACACAGGCAACCAATTTGAGAAGTGTTATTTATGATGTCCAGTGAGTATTCTCTTGAATGGCTGTTTCTATTACAAAATGATGTAAAAAGACTCCAGTTAGCTGCGGAGTAATTATATTTAAATCTAGTTTGTGTAACTGGACTAATGTTGCTCAAACACATATTTGCAGTTAAATGGTTTGATCCTAGTTTGTGATAAGTAAATGGTCTGGTGTAGGAGAGTTAGTGACGTAGAAGTCAAGGGTGGATGGATTTTTAGATAAAGATGTAGGAATGTACTAGGTGGAGTGAAAAGTAAAGTAAAAGTATGTATGATTAGGAGGATATAACAATGAAAAACTGCGGTAGGCTTCATTTGTATCGTATAGGACATTACCCCTGCAGTTTCAACGAAGGCAGTTCCATAGCTGATGGCGGCAGTTAAGATCGCCACCAATAATAATTTTCTTGCGGTGCCTACATATCTTTTGCAAGCCTCTCTTAAAGTGAGTGATTTTATCTGCGGTTCTGTTACCACCAGGGAAATAGGCAGAAAAAACACTGACCTTAGAGTTGTTATGTAATTGTATGTCTATACCAATTATCTGAATACATACTAGTTACAAATCAGGGTATACTGAGTGTTCAATTTCATTTCGAACTACAACTGCGACACCACCACCTTTGTCGAGTTCCCTATCAACGCGATAACAATAAAAATTGGGGTGACTAAATGACTTGTTGGGCTTAAGCCTGGTTTCAGTTACCAGCGCAATATCGACTTTTTTACTGATAATGAAGTTGAAAAATGCTAATTTTTTTTTTTGATGTCTCTTGCATTCCAAATTATAATGTTGAGAGAGCTATATGCCATGTTCATTTGAATATAAATTTTTAATAGCGAAGGAGGTAATGACGTGGAATTGTTCGGACTTGGTATGACAAGAGCCAAGTTTATTGAGAACTTCGTTTAAAAGGGAATTCATATCATCAAAAGAGAATAAATTATTGTTTTCGCTAGGAATGGTATTGGGTATGGAAGTTGGAACGATATTGCGAGGAGCTTGTGGTAGTGGAGCATTTTTGAGTGCAGAAGGGGAAGATTAGTTAACTGATCGACGAGTAGATCTAGAGCGTGATGGCAGTAGAGGGAATCGAGTGAGAGAAGAGTTGTCAAATAAAACTTTTCTCTCTGGTTTCGGAGTAGGTAGACCTCTTTTATTGTTAGTGGTTTGGCGATGAGGAGAAAGTTTTTGACGAACGTCCAAGTATTGTTGTCAGCTGACGTAGTAAGGATCTGATGATTTGTGTGGAGCATTGCAATTGGCGCAACAAATCGCCTCAGGAGAAGTACAGTCAATCGTTTTGTGATTGCCGGAGCAGTTGGCATAAACACTTTTGACATTGGAACCGTGTCCATACAATTGACAACTATGACATTGAGTTACCTTTCTAGGATTGTGTCGTTTTAAGCCCCAGCGGATAATAGTGTTGAATAGATTTGGGAAACTTCGCCGAAGTTCATTCAGTTCTATGTAAACTTGTGTAAGTAATGTTTAGTTACATCTCAGAGACCACTCCTTTTTAATCCCGTTAGTCTCCCCAGTTCCTCTCGCCAATCTACCCAATGATAAAGGCATTGAATGACAGTAACTGCCACCTCCCCCTTTATCCCATTACCTCGCCATCTCCTCAATCCCACCATGCAAATATGTATTACGTCTGTCTACTCAGGTGAATGATGCATACCCCACATGCACACTTTGCACTCAATAGGGCACAATGAGTGCATGCGCTTGGAATCAAGTGACAAGCCAACAACAGAAAAATTCGTTTCCCACAAAAATATGATGACGTTTGCAAAAGTGTAGCTATAAGTACAGGTATAAAATGATTGTTAGTTTAATTTTTAAGTGGAAGTTCGGAAAAAATAATTTTTTTTTTTAAGCAAACTCGTGTTTGCATCCATAACTGGTTCAATTTTTTTTGCTTTTAGAATTGATTGTGATGGCCTTAACGTTAATGCACTTTAGACCCAGCTTTATCAGTTCATCCTTCACTTCATTTTCCTTGAAAAGATCGAGTCATGACAAGATTACCTTTAGAGGTCTTGTGTCCTTGCGCGCGTGCGTAAAGAACTCGAAATTGTGTTTTGCCAGTTCGGCCAAAATTTGTCTATGTACTTCCAATGAGGGCGAGATAATTTTTTGACCGAGGGAAATGTTTTTAATTAAGTATTTTTCAATTTTTAAAAAATTCAAAAAGAGATGCACTTGTTGAATTGGTGATTTAAGTACCACAATGGGAGGAATAGTTTCTTTAATGACGTTAGATCGTTCATTATTAATATTATCTTCCGAGTCTGCCATATGGCTTTGCAACGGCTGGTAATAATATTGGTTTTTATTCATTTTATTCATTTGGAAATATGGTTTGAATTTATTCTTATTAAGTGTTTACTGACAAGGCAATCATCGTCTTCACTAGAATCGTCACCAGCTCGTTTATGAGTAATTATGTCTTTTTCTGGTAGTAGGTGATACAACACTTGCACTCACTTCAACTGTTAGGACACGACTGATTTCACATAATGTTCTTATTTTCACGTGTTCAGCATACTGACAGTTCAAAACCCAAAATAGAACATTGGCAGTGGTAGCCTTTAGTTCAGGTACTCTGCGAAGAACAAATGGGTCATTTTGTAATTCAATTCACTCGAAAGAAATTTGGACGCTGTATTGTATTTCAGGTTGTTTTGGAAGACATCACTGTTGCTTCCCATAGTCCTCCAAACGGTGGTGCTCTTGGAGAAGTATAGTACATATATATCGGTTCCTCTTCGCTGTATTTTTTTAATATTTGATTTGCTTGAGTCCAGAACTTTTTAGCTTATTTTGATCAGCTACAGTAAATATTTCGAAAATGCCGCATATTCTAATAGTTCTTTTGAGTAAACCAATAAGCTGAAAGTCGGTGTTCCCAACGTAAACAATCAGAACGCGTTGGACTCAGCTATGTCAAGAAGATTGTCAGAAAGTAGCCGAATAACTCAACCTCTACATGCGCTAAAGCACTGGATGTTTTGTGTATTAAATTCAAGACGTTGGAACAGAACCAGACTGTTATCAGTAAAAAAAGAAGTATTAAGTTAAAAGCTAGCCTTATCGGGGAATATTTTGGGGATACACAGATTTTTATAAATGAGAATATTACCAGTTTTAATAGAGCGTTGTTTAATTGAGCTAAAAAAATCAAAATAGAGAAAAAGTTTTTTACTTGTGGATTACTTAGTAGAGGAATCATTTTGATGTTGTTTTTTCACGACGATAAGGCACAAACAATTTTTTGTTTTAAAGACCTAGAAACGTTATCCTAATTTATTTCTTTACTATGTTATATATAAATAATAACTAACTCCATGATTCCCAAAGCTGTATTCCAAATATTATTCCATTTTGTAAATTTGAAGATGAGATATTAAAAAGTTTTTTTCATTCTAATAATTTACGGTTTTTCATTATTCACCAAAATATTCGAAGCATGAGAAAAATTTTTCATTTATTTCAAGCCCATCTTGAATCTCTTATTAAGAAGCCTGATTTAATTTTCCTTTCTAAGATTTGGATATTTGAACATGAACTCGAACTTTTTAATACCATATACCGGGTTCTAATTTTCATGCTAAGTGCAATGATACATATGCAGCAGGAGGAGTTGCTGTGTTTGTAAACAATTACTTTGAATATGGGTACTGCAGTTGTAATCTAATAAGTGCGGTTGTAATTAAAGTTCCTTGCACAATTATGTGTGTTTATAGGTTGCACGAAAAGAGTAAGGTCGTTTTTGTTGAAGAACAGAGTTGTTTATTGGGTGCTGAAGAAGTAAAAAAGTTATATATCTTGGGAGATATAAACTTAGATATCCTCAGTGAATCTCCGATAGCACATGATAGTACATCTATCTGTAATGTAGACAAATGGGATGTACTCATGTATTGATAAACCAACTCGAATTACACACTATTCTCAAACGTGCATTGATCATATATTTGGTGGACTTGATCGTTATCCAAATTGCTCACTTGTCAGTTCGAGCTCGCACTACAAGATTTCTGATCATTGTATGGCAGGTCTTTTTTTGAATTTGAACAGCCTTCAAGGAGACCCGTCTATAGCCTTTAATACCTTTTCCAATATTTTATAATGTCATGTCGCAACATGTTCTCGAATAATTTCAAGTAGAAATAATAAATTAAAGAGACTTAAACTCTGGATGTTGGCAACTTTATTAGAAAAGGTGAATTAAAAAAATAAATTAGGAATCAAATGCGAAAACATCTCAATAATGCTCAACTTCGTAATCTCTATGAAAAAATCTGCAGAGAAGTTATTGTTGATGTTCGCGCTTTTAAAGAAACTTACTAGATTGAGTGAAAAGTGACCTCCTTGGGTTTTAAAAAAAATTTTTTTTAAATGTTTTTTTATATTTATTTAATACAGTCCTCTTTTAGTTTGATACACTTATTCCAGCGATTTTAAAACTTCTTGATCCCGTCCGAAAAGTAATTTTCCGGAAGGTCTGCAAAATACTCCTCCGTGGCGTCGATGATTTCCTCGCGATTGCTGAATTTTTTATTGATGAGCCATCTTTTGAGATTTGGGAAGAGATAATAGTCCGAGGGATCCAAATCCAGTTACCAATCGACGGAAAAAGTCCGCCCGATTCCGCATCAGCTAGTCCAAACACTCTTTCGAAGTGCTCTCGCGTTCGTGTTTTTGGTCAGGAGCGGCACCCAGCGGCAGGATAACTTTTTCATGTGCAGAATATTGCCCAAAATATGGCGTGTGCACTCAGTACTAATCTTTGTGGTATCTGCTAGCTGGCGCACCTTCACTTTCCGGTCAGCCAACAGCATTTCATGTATTTTTTTGACATTGTCCTCTGTCACCGCATCGGAGGGTCTGCGGCTGAGGACTTGATCGGTAGTTGAGTTGCGGCCACCACGAAACTCTCGAAACCAATATTTGACGGTGTAATCTGAAGGAGCATTAGCCCCATAATATTTATCCAACTTTTCTTTTGTTTCCTTCGCCACTTTGCCTCTCAAAAAATAATGTTTTACGAGAGAACGAAAATCGTTTTTGTCCATACTCAACATGATGCCAAACACGTCAACAACAATCAGCTGTAAAAACAAAACTAAAGACAATATCGCACTGAAATTTGGCATGTCTGCCTAAATATGAACGGACTTCAAGGCACCATAACCTTTGTTGCAGTAGCAACGCATTCTGGCGGTCAAGGAGGTCACTTTTCACTCCATCTAGTACTATAGAAGACCGTATTCCCTATGAATTTTATCAAAACGGTGGAACACAATCATTCGATTTGCATGAGTCGGCAAATATACCAGAGAGTTTTAAAAAAGCAATAATTTATCCACTACATAAAAAAGGAGACTTCAATGATCCAAATAATTGTAGGGGAATATCTTTTTTGAACACTTCAGCTAAGCTTTTTGCTGCCCTAATATAAGTATAACAGACTAACTCAGTGGGTTTAAAGTAACGAAGTTTTATCAGAATTTCAAGCAGGTTTCAGAGAAAATTATTCCAGTGTCGACCAAATATTTGTTCTTACTAATATTGCAGAAATTTATAAAAAGAACCATAAAAAGTTGTACGCGTTTTTTATTGACTTCCGGGCGGCATTTGACTCCATATCACATGAAGCACTATTTTACAAACTGTACAAAATTGTGATCTCGAGTAAAGTCATTCATACTCTAAGAGCAATGTATGAAAACAATGTTGCGTTTGTGTGGGATGGAGAATCCATATCTGAAGAATTTACATCAACAATGGGTGTAAAGGAAGGGTGGATTTTGAGTGCATTACTATTTATATTGTTTATCAACGACATAACAGATGCTGTAGACGGAGGAATTAATTTTTGCCTAACGAAGATCCCGGCGCTGATGTATGCAGACGACATTGTCTTCCTTGCTGACACGGCAAATTGTATGCAATTCATGATGAATAGGCTCAGCGAATACTGTAAATGCTGGAACTTGCTTGTTAACCTTGAAAAGTCTAAGACAATGGTATTCAGAAATGGAGTCGGCAGATATTCCAGATGTGAAAGATGGACATACTGCGGCGAAATAATTGACAATCTGCGCTGGTATAAATTCCTAGGGGTTCTGGTAACCATCAACTTAAATCTAAACAAACACTTGGAAGCAAAGCACCGTCTGGGGGCGGTGCATTTCGGATAACTATGTGTCTCATAATTTCGTGCAACCGCCAAGTCAATACAGCTATATGGAGATCAAGTTTGGGGATACCGTTATTTCCCAGCAGTAGAGATCTTCTTTCGATACTTTTTGAAGCGAATATTTCGATTACCTTGTAACACACCAAACTATATGCTATATTTGGAAACTGGAATGCCTCCTTTATTCTTAGAGACTCTTAAATTACACTTTGACTATGTAGTCAAAGTAATGTCAATGGATGGAAAAAGGTTGCCGAAAATCGTACTTACACGCATTATTGCAACGGGAGCTATTTTCGTGAATAAATGGCGGAATCTAGCGTCAGAGTGTGGCCTTAGCCTTGAAATTACAGCAAATTTGGAGCCTGATTTAATAAGAACTCAACTTGCATCTTTACTTAAAGAAACTGCTGAAAACTTGTATGACAAATTTGCGAATGAAGCCCAATCATCTCAGCACAGGATGTATTATAGTAAATTAAAATATCACCTGCAAGAAAGTACATATTTTCTAAATTCTTACTCGGTGGATAAAATAAGCACAATATTTAAATTGAGAAGAGAGCTGATAAGTCTGAATTTCACAACACACCGCCCAGAGCTACCCATCCTGTGCAATATGTGCAACCTAAACGTAAGAGAAAATATTTTTCATTTTTTTTCCATCTGTGCCATTTTAAGGGAATTCCGCTTACAATTCTTTGATGCAAGCATCAAAGATGAAGAGGCAATCCGCATTTTGAATGAAAAGTAAGGATGGGATTTATTTTACAATTTTACACTGAATGCCCTTAGCTATAGAAGACGTATTATCGAGGAGGACTTTTAAATTATATTTACATAATAGAGTTTATTTTTTTTTTGTTTTTATTTTTGTAGTAATTTTATATGCCTAGTCTATTGATATACAAATAATTGTCAATCTGGTAGACGGCTAAAAAAAAAGAGACTTAGAAATTATTGTTTTTTGTAAACTACTTAAAATGAAATAAAAGTCATTTATAACTAACTAACTACTATATCAATAAATTTCAATTAGCCGAAAACAATATTACAAAAGAATGGACTCAACAAAAAAGTATCTCTGAGTAACACAACCTGCGCAAATTATAATGGCACCCGTTTAGATGGCTGATGGGTTCAATATATTCTTTAGAAGTTTAGCCTCAAATACACATTCTGATGCAGGATTAGATTGATCTATTGGTCGCTACACATGCTGCTAAAGCGGGGAAAACTCCCAAGTGCACACCTTTGCTTTTGATCCAATAACATCCTTTGAATTGTGTAGAACCATTAAGTTATTAAGAAAATCTTGTTCGCCAATAAATTGTATTTTTTCTATTGATCGTATTAAGAGAATCTCACTCTTTATTGCATATATTTATAATAAAATTATATACTGTGGTATTTTTCCAGACTGCTTAAAAGTTGCTGAGGTGGTACCTATCTTTAAAAAAGGGGAAAGAAATAATTTAAATAATTACAGGCCTATCTCTCTTCTTCCCGCTCTTTCGAAAATTTTTGAGAAAGTGATTAAAAGTAGGATCGTCTCTTTTTCAGGGCACTATTCTTTTTTTTAGTCCAAATCAATATGGATTCAGAGCTGGCAGATCAACCGAGGATGCACTCGTAAAATTCTGTAATTATAATTACGAAAGCCTTAATAACAAAAGAAATACTGCTGCACTTTTTATAGAATATGGTCACCAAGGAATTTGATACTGTGGACCATAAGTTACTACTAACAAAACTAGAAAACGCTGGTTTTAGAGGTTATTATTATGCTCAATTGATTTTCTTCGTACCTTAATAACGGGAAACAAGTAGTTAAGTTAGAAGGTAAATAGAGTAATAGCCTGAATATTGATATAGGTGTTCCACAGGGCTCGGTTTTTTGCCCAGTTCTATTTTCAATCTATATCAATTCAATCTTTAAACAATAATTGAAAGGGCTACAAGCCGGGTTTGCAGATGACATAGTTTGTTCGTATTCCAATGCTTCCACCTTGGATTTATTTCCATCTATAAATCATGACCTAGAAAAGCTTCGACAATGGTTCAGCTTCATCAGCTAGTCATAAGTGATAAAACCAAAATTATGATTTTTAGTCTATCATCTAATATTACGCAACTCCCTAAAATAACTTATCACAGTACAAATTAAATTGGAGTGCGCATGCCTCCTTACTTAGAAAATATCTGTTAAGAACTACCAGCATAATGTTTCATCTAAGACTGTTTTGCTCTCGTATACTCTTAGAAACTATTTATTATGGCTTAGTACAATCCGAGGTGCAATATGGTCTAGTTTGTTGGGGAGGAACATATAACAACAAAATCCAACCTTTCCTAGTGCTGCAAAAATATACTCAAAAAATCATTTATAGAAAAAAACGCCTAGAACACAGTTTTTTCCTTTTTTGCAACTCTTTAATACTTCCTCTCAAACATCTTTACTTTTACAAAGTGCTTAAAATATTTAACCGTTCATGGGCTTCGAAGCAACGCAAGATTTCTGGCGTTTGTTCCACCACATAACACCCACCACTTTCTAAATTTGTATACTTCGGTTGCACCAAGAATTTTCAACCTACTACCGCTGTAGTACCAATGCTCTTTCGTTTTCTCGAGAGGTAAAAAAATGGCTTTATAATTTTGATTTCAGTGATACTTAAGAATAATAATGAACACAAAAATCATTCTCTAGTTTTTTTCTTTTTCCTTCATAAATCACCCTTTCACAATTCTTTAGCGATACTTTCTACAGAATATATTATTCAATACCAATGAAAAACACTTATAGATATCTAATTTATGTACACAATATTAATGGACCTATATTATAATATAATTCTTTGATATGTAATTTCTCTTGATGTGTACCTTTTAATGAATTGTATTGAATAATAAAATAAAAAAAATAAAAATAAAAAAAAGTCACGATGTATAATACGAGTACAAATGTAATGCCTTAATTGAAGAGCAGGAAAATACCACTACCTATGATTTTTTTTTGGTCTTTCGCTGCTTATGGGGCCGAGAGAATACTTTGAGAATACTTTTTGTGTATTGATAATGAACTGGTCCAAATATGTGTCAGGCTATTTAAACCAGCGGGTATGAAACTCCTTACGTTCGCAAGAATATATCGAAGATACCGAAATTAATTCTTGTCGCTTACTCATATGTCCTCAATTATGTGTAAATTTATTGTCAGTTAAGGAAAACATTTGTTGATATTTCCTGTACACGGTATTGTTAGATCCACGAAGAAAGGTAGCACTGGCATATATCCGTAAAATTATAGGTTAGAAACCAAACAGATCGCTCACATTAAAACAGATCTGATAAACAAAAATCGAGAGTTTTAGATTTAAAATATCAATTCGACATCACCACAAATGAATAAACAATAATATGCAAACTACTTGCACGGAAAAACCGACTAGTTACATACAATACGTTACATTGATAAAGGCACTTTCTGTGTCCAGAAACGCGACCATTGTATACTTTCTATAATGTAGGGTTCGTTCGATGTGGCTAGTCGGTGAATGTAGAGGCGTTTCCACCGACTTTATTTATAGTAGGCATGTTGAGCGGTATTATTTCTAAATCGTATATGGATATCAATCACTTGTTTCGGAAAAGGCTTTGAGACAACATGAGAACCTTTTCTGGCTTTGGGAATGAAAACTATATTAACTTCTCTCCATGAAAAGGGAATGTAGATAATTTCTATGCGCTTTGTAGCTCGGCAGGTATTATACAGTCGCAGCAGCTGTAGTCCTGCTAAGTTGTTTACTGGCCGTGAATAGGGAGATACCTGGGAAGTAGGTGTTCAGTAGCAGGTTGAATGATTCATCACTTGAGGTCGTCTGAGAGCCATCGGTTTTTTTCATCGTAGAGAATTTTTGTTAGCTGTGATGCATCAGAAGTTTCTGTTATTTTGGCACAGAGGCACCTTCAGAATTGTCACTTAGCATTCCTCAGTTCTTTTTTTATATATTTTGAGCGATTTTTTTATATGAGTCCCAGTCTGTGACTTTTCTTGTGCGTTTTGTTTGGTTGAAAAGTTCCTGCAAGGGTTTTTAAGCGGTTCCACTGCTGATATCCACCAGTGCGTCTTTTCTTGCCTCTAGTTTGAATAACAACCTGGTTAACAGCCGAAATGAAATCCTTGACTTTCATGTCAAGCTTGTTGATGTTACATGCGGGACTTAAAAGTTCAGAGGATAGTTTTAAAAGTATTTCCCTGTATTTTGAATAAGCAGTTTTCCGATAATTCCGGAATGCTTTGCTATGCTAATGCTACGCTGAATTGGAGGTATCTGCAATCTGAAGAAGAGTATTCACACGATACCATCCAGTTCATTGTCATTTGACTGATGTTATCGGAGACAAGAATGATATCTAGCACTTCTTCACTGTTTTTAGTTATGAAAGTGGGCTTATTGCTAATATTATAATACAAACAGTTAGGTTAGTACTAATAATACAATCAAAAAGTGACTCACCCTTAGTGTCACCGTTAGTGAAAGTGGCCAGTTTTTTGGAGGCTAATCTGAAGAAACAGTAGAATCATTTCTACAATCAGCCAGAAATGCCTCCACTACAGTGTCATTTGAATACTCTGGCTCTGAAAATGTACCCAAAAGCCCATCATTGGCTATTTTTTCTTCAAAAATGAGACAAGTTACTGTCAATAAACGATTGACTCTTTGGAGCAAATTTGTTCGAGTAATACGCGATATAAGCCCCCATTCGCTCGAGAAAGTGGACGAAAACTCGACGTCTAGAATGCGCTTTCTACGAGGAAGCCGTGGTGGACATACCATATGCCCAAAGCTATTTTCGAGTATTAAATCTCATGAAATAATCTTTAGATTGAATTTAATAAATCGTCATTAAGTTAATTTTTTAACATTTTATTTAAACAACAAATCTGAAACTCTGAAAAAAACACACTTTATATTAAAAAAACAGTGCATAACATTAGTTATATGCCACATTTGGAAGCTTTTTCAATTTTATATTCATGAAAAGTGTACACATTTTAAAGAGAAAAATTACATATTATTGGGATGGTACAAGCTGTACTTTGTATTTAGTTTGAAAGCCTGATTTCATACAATTGTACGTGAAATAAAACCTCGGGCATATGTACATTGTACACATACACCTGCTTTACAGTCAACAACCGATGATTGAAATTTCTGGTTACGGTTTGGCACGTTTCTTGTGTAACCAGACGTGCACCGGTCCAAATATTATTTTTTAATGTTTCGGTAGTTGACTATGTATAGCTCGAAAACACCAAAGAGAGAAGTCGCAATTCGTTAGATCTTGCAGGCCAACACACTGGCCCATTTCCCGAAATTATACGATTTCAGAATTCAATCCATCCGATTCGGAATATAAAAACTGTCCAACGCACTAGTTAGAGATCAGATTTCACAATAGCGATTTATTACCATACCAGCCCCCCAAAAAAAAAACTGCTGCCTTCTCAGAGTATTGGGTAATTTGTTGGATTTTTTCACTCCAGTATCGGCAGTTTCCTTATTAACGTAGCCATCAAGTTGAAAATGCACTCCATCACTCAAGATCAAAAATGAGAAAAATTAAGATTTTCTAGCAATTGATGAAGAGCCAATCAACAAAACGACGACATTTTTCATTTTTCCGTTGGCTTTAGATGTTGGGCTAATTTGACTTTATATACAATAGATGAAATTTCAAATCAATCGTTAAAATTCTTTACAAACTTGGATAATGCAACTCTAGCTGCTGTGACGTTTAGCGAATTGACACACTTATATTTTGATGAATAAGGCGTGAATACAGCTTCTTCTCAGTATCCAAGAGAGTATGGTTCTTCTCAAAACTCGGCACAATTCGTGTAATTTTACACAAGGAACGAAATGTTCACACTGGTGACTCCTACATTTATAAAAGGCTTCTACGATAGTAAAACGTTTATTCAATGTGTACGGTACCATGATTATAATTGTATTGAATCAAACTCTCAAAATGTGGCAATAGATCGGCCTGAAGTTTGTTAGAAAACAAAGTTAAGACTCATTCACATGTGTAGACGTTTTGTGAATTACCTTTTACGAGTATAATAGTTAGGTCTACTAACGGTTTCGCAAACAAATTCTAGTTGGGCACCTTTTATTTGGAAATTTATACGATAACTAAACTATGAGTATGCTATTTTAGGTTCTGAACTTTTGTTACAGAATAACAATGTGGAATATTTTGGTGAATCACTTTTATGTACAAAAAGTGTTAGACTGTGTACATAAATCATATAAAAAAAATCCAACTGATTGATGAAATGATTAAAACGCTTTCTTTTAAACTTTTATTTAATATTTATTAAAATCATCTATAAACTATGTAAACAACTTCTACGGTCAACTGAAGTTATATACACAGCCATTTCTCTTTAACGTAAAATGTCTCTTGGGAGATTTTTTCGTGATAATGAAGGGGACATGTTTTTGGAATAATATCATAGATATTTATAAATGGACTTGAATACACCTATTAAGTTAAAATTCACGACTGCCTTATTCTCAGTGTTATAAGGACTGAAACTAATAAAACTCTGTTTTTATTAAATTCATTCACAATTACGAAAAATAAAAAAAATTATTTGGGTTCCCATCTTTCCTCAACTTTCGAATGTCCTTCATAAGGTTGGTGACAGTTACATCCGTCATCTTTTTGGACGCTCTTTTCCATTTAGCACTAAAATCTTTTACGTCCTTTGCACACTGCTCACTTTTCCTCAATTTAGCTTTGACCAAAGCCCAATACCTTTCAATGGGACGGCACTGTGGAACATTGGGTGGATTCATGTCTTTTGGGACAAAGTCGACATTTTTAGCAACAAGAAAGCTCAACGTCGCATGAGCATAGTGAGCTGAAGCTAAATCTGGCCAAAATAATGTTGAACCCTCGTGTTTGTTTAGGAAAGGAATCAACCGTTTTTTTAGGCACTCGTTAATGTACACTTCTCCGTTAATTGTTCCCGTTGTAATAAACGATGAGCTTCTGTGTCCACATTGGCAAATGACCTGCCAAACGAGATATTTTGACCCGGATTTTTCCATCTCAATCGATGTTGTTGATTGCGGAAGAATCTCAGCTTCGAACAAGTTCTAAAACTGCGCACTTGGAAGAGTAGTAAAGTCGGCTTTGACATAAGTTTCGTCATCCAAAACCAAGCACGCTTTCTTGTTGCCGATCAACTCGTATACTTTCGGGCTCGTGTTTTTATGACTTGTTTTTGCTTTTCAGTAACTTTTGGTATTTTTTGTTTTTTTCGTGTTTTTAGACCGTTACGTTTTTTTAGATCTTTGTACATTTCCGAGCAACATCTCTGGATGACATAGTCCGGTTTTTTACGATGGTATCCACTATTTCCCTGTCCAAATTTGTATCATGTGCTCCACTTTTAATATATCGTTTAATAACAGAATCCACTGTACTGAGTGCTATGTTTACATTTTTTGCGATGAAATGGTTTGGACGTGAAGTATTTTCGAGCCATTTGTCGATGATCTTTTCACGGCGTTCCTCTTAACTAATATTTTATAAATATTTTAAACCGCACCGAACTAAAATCAATAACAAACTGAAACTAGAGAATATACAGGCTAATATGGGTACAAAATGGGATTGCAATTTTTACGCATTGGAAGTGTAGCCCGTATTAAAATTTACAGATTTTATTCGTTTCAGTCCTTATCTCTGATCAATTATTGTAATATTCGTCCTTCGGTACCCTAATTTCGCAAATTAAGCACTACCACTGTGGATCCTGTAGATTGTATACTTTCTTAAAGATCCATTTATCAATCTGCTGCCATATAAATCTACGAGTGTCTATTACAAACCATTTGAAACAAAGTTACAGTACATTTTCAGTGCCGAAATTAACTAACATTTCATCCCAGACCGAACAATCAACTGCTAACATTGCTCTCTTGTATGGAGCTATGAAATACGAGGGCGGGTCAATAAGTCCGTGACTTTTTGAATTTCTGACCTCTTTACTGAAACAGCAACACTGCTCCTGTCAACAGGCATCTGTCAGTTGACTCCTGTCAAAATTTAAACTTGCTGCGTCAGTTAGTTTGTGTTTGACAGCTATTTTTATCAGACTACTCACTAATTTGAGGAGAAAATGGAAAAAAGTGAATTTGGTGTGCTTATTAAGCATTATTTCTTGCGAGAAAAAACCATTACCGAGACCAAGGCTAAGCTTGATAAATACTATGGGGACTCTGCACCATCGATTTCAATGGTAAAAAAGTGGTTTACTGAATTTCGTTGTGGCCATACAAGCACTGAAGATGCCGAACGTCCTGGACGCCCAGTTGAGGTCTCTACACCCGAAACAATCAAAAAAATTCACGATATGGTGTTGGCCGACCGAAGATTGAAAGTGCCAGAGATTGTGGAAGCCGTAGGGATCTCGCATGGCTCAGTGGTTTCAATTTTGAATGATCACTTGGGCATGAGAAAGCTTTCCGCAAGATGGGTGCCGCGTTTGCTCACAGTCGACCACAAACGCAATCGTGTAACAACTTCACAGGAAGGTTTGGCGTTGTTTAATCGCAATATGGAGGAGTTTTTGCGCCGTTTTGTAACCGTGGACGAAACATGGATCCATCACAACACACCAGAGAACAAACAACAGTCAAAACAGTGGGTTTCTAAGGGTGAATCGGCGCCAAAGAAGGCCAAGGTGGGTTTGTCAGCCAATAAAGTTATGGCGACTGTTTTTTGGGATGCACGCGGGATAATCCACATTGACTACCTTCAAAAGGGAAGAACAATCAATGGGGAA
The DNA here is from genome assembly GCA_963966105.1 of Volucella zonaria. Classification (NCBI taxonomy): domain Eukaryota; kingdom Metazoa; phylum Arthropoda; class Insecta; order Diptera; family Syrphidae; genus Volucella; species Volucella zonaria. Next base: position 34,068,225 of record OZ014533.1, on the reverse strand, counting down.
TATTATGCCAACTTATTGGACCGATTCAATGACGATTTGAAAAAAAAACGACCTCATTTGGCCAAGAAAAAAGTTCTTTTCCACCAAGACAATGCAAGGGTGCACACATGTGCAGTTGCCATGGCAAAAATCCATGAATTGGGCTATGAATTGCTCCCTCATCCACCCTATTCTCCAGATTTGGCTCCGAGCGACTACTTCTTGTTCCCAAACCTGAAGAAATGGCTTGGTGGAAAAAGATTTGACTCCAATGATGAAGTCATCTCGCAAACAAAGGCCTATTTTGAGGACCTCGACAAATCATTTTTTTTGGAAGGGATAAAAAAATTGGAGAAGCGTTGAACAAAGTGTATAGAGCTCAAGCGAGACTACGTTGAAAAATAAAATTATTTTTTTATCAAAAAATCTGGGTTTTAATCCAAAAGTCACGGACTTATTGACCCGCCCTCGTAGAAAGATAAAATATTTCTAATCTGAAATAGTTTGAAAAGAGATTAGTGCATTTTAACAAGACAAGAAGCATGTGTAATTTGTACTAGGTTAACCTGCCATTTGAAATGCTTAAGCTCGCGTAAAAGTACAATAAATTTTAATGATAGCACTTTAAAGAATTTGTTGTTTAGATCAACAATTTTTCATAATTTTAAGTTGAATTTCTTTTGGGTTTACAAAATGCGCACCTTATTATTGTATCCACGAGAGTAATAGTTCAAGAGCTATAGTATTTAGAGTACATACCTCACTATAACTCTAAGTCCAAGATGTTTCACTTAAACGAGCTATACCTTGAGAGTTTGTTAAAATAGACCCTCCCCTTTTCGTACAATTGTTTGATAGCCAGATATCAAATTAATTGCTTGCTACACATACATATATTAAATATTGTTTTTTACAGACTCTTTTTTACCTCATTTATTATAAAGCTTTCAAAGGTTGTTTGTTTATAGATCACATCTATTGTCTTAAAAAACATAATTATTTAAATAACAAAATGACATTATCAATTCAAACTCTGTTGACAAGCTATACCACAATGTACAACTTATATTTTCTTCTATTGAAAACGAGCATAAAATAATTATATTCACGCTCTTTGTCATAGTGCCAAAAAAGGAATCATTGAAAACTAGGTTGATGATGATAATAAGTATTAAATTTATCTGTGGATTCTATTCTATGTATTGAAATCATTTCTTTTGTTGAAAATATTAGTTCTGTATAAACACGATTTTGAACAATCTACATATAATTGCATCTATTTATGTTAATTGTGAGACTATATTATTTCAAACAATCTGAATACCGCCACGATCTATTATATTATATGAAACTGTTTCTTATACCTTATATATTAATTGTGAGACTATATTATTTCAAACAATCTGAATACCGCCACGATCTATTATATTATATGAAACTGTTTCTTATACCTTATATAATATATAGGCAGATATATATTGTTATACCTTGGACACAACTACATATATGAATTTATTCAAATATTTCCTTTTAGCGTTAGGGTTTATTGTCTGGGATTTCGGTTCCGGTATTTCCTTCTGCTTGATTACAGTTCTGTCAGATGTTTAAAGTTGATTATTGACTTTTATGAGTCCATAGTCAATTTTGTTATTACTACTTCCCAAGGTTTTATCAACACGGTGTTACCAACAAGACCACAGAGATAAACTAAAAGATTCGCTTTATTCTTTTAATAAATTTATTTTAGTTTAATTTAACGTTCTTTTAAATGTAATTTCTGGTTAGATATTACAAAATATACAAGGTTCGATTCCAATTTCAACTTTTGTTGCGAGTTTCCCTCTATTAATAAGATTTTGTTGCTTACTCTGCGTGGGAATGTATTCTGCAACTTGAGTTTGTCGATTTGGTGAGAAACGATTCCCAAGCTGGCTAGCGTAACTAGGTGACTGCATAACACCTCCCCCTTTAAAACATATCTATAGATATTTTACCTAAAATTAGATTTTGATGTCTCTAATTCAAAGGCTTCCGTTATCCTTAACGTTATTTTCGGATTAACTCGGTGCTTTCCATTAAAGCATTTATTGAAAACTGCATTTCCAGATAAAATAGCCGATACAGAATAGACTAGTGACTCCAAATAAGGACATTAGTATTCCCTGTGAGCGTTCTGGAATATTGCCTAATGCTTTTGACCGAAAATTTCTTTGGCTTTGAATATCTGCAGATAAGTTCTGCAGTTCATGCGCGTCTATGGGGGAAATTTTTGTTATTGGTTCGTGGTGTATTCTTAAATTTCTCATCTCATGCAACAATCTTTCAAATCTCCGCAGGAATATTTGTCTTTGATTAAAATCAGTTTCGGTTGTTCTTAGTGTTGTATCGTAGGTCTCTACCTTTTTAAAAGTAACTAAACCCGATCCAACAAGTTTTCCTTCTTCTGTTTTGTTACCACATTACCTTTACAATTTGTTTTTTCTATTATGCTAAATAAAAATGTATTTTTTTTAATTTCATGGAAAATTGGGGATTTAAAATTTTTGGCTTACAATTTTCAGCCCTATTTTTTATAAAAATGTTAATTTCACAAATGAAATCACTTAAAGTACTTCTTAGTAACTGTAGCTGACAAACGTGAACATTACTAATTATCGTACAATTATTTAAATTGTCTTTTAGGACCTATTTTCTTTATTTTTATTTAATATTAAACATTTATCTCTTACTTCTCATATTACAATATTACTTTTTTTAAGGCAACTAAAATCTTGAGAGATGAATGGTTGCCTAAATACAACATGAAGTCCAATTTACACTAATAATTTAGTCTCCCCATTAAATGTTGGATACCACCCATAGAGCACAAACATCTTTCTCTCTCTCTCTCTATCCAATTTTCCGAAAAACTTAACACGTGCTCCGTCATTTTAAGAGTAGTAATACCCTCTTGAGTGTTAAGTTCTTCGAAAAAATAAAAATTTTAAGAATTTCTGAGTAGTTCTCTACGGCAGGGTATATTGCGTATTTAGTATCCTTGAGTTCCCGGATTTCGTGGTTCGGATCCAGTGGTTCCATTATTCTATAATGGAGGATATCTGCTTGTATGAATAAGAGAATATCTGCTTGTATGAATAAGAGGATATAACTTGAACTATTTCTAATTCTAAATGCATAAACATATGATAGATTTTTCTTTTAAAATCCTCAAAGTATTTAATGATAAGAAGTGTTTGATTAAAACCTTCTTGGTTATTCCTAACTTTATTAATTTCATTTATGACTTCATTAATTTTATTGGCTGTATAACAATGTGAATGCTAGAACTTGAAGATTCTTACGTTTTTTTCCATATCATTTTTAAACGTTGTTCGTTTTTGAAATACATATTTTGAATATTCTTGTAATAATTCTGTGCATTTTCATTGTCCATTGTTCTAAAAAGAACTTTTTTAAAACCTGTTCCCATTAAATTCATTAAACCTCGTTTTTATAGTTTTGGTTCACCAACTATTCCTGAAGTTATTTGAATCCCATGATCTAATTTTGTAATTTCATGTTTCACAGTCTGTTGAAATTCTTTACATCCTATAGCAGTTTCAATACAAATATGAACACTATCAATTGAATTTATCATAGTTCTAATCTTCAAACTAGATACTTCCAATACTAATACTGCCTTACCTAAAATTTCCTTCCCATTTCCTACATAGCTGAATTAGAAACCTTTAATTCTGACATTCATTTCGACGATAATCTGTGTGGAGGACACGATCCTGAAACATATGGTTTAACAATAGACTTATTGGACTTTTGCTGTTTATTATTCATTTGTAATAGTAAACTATGTTCATTTACTTCAACTATTCGAAATGGACTTTTATATTGACCTTGGAACTTTCCTTTTCTTTAATTTTTAACTAAAACTCCTTGACCAACTTTTTATCGTATCATTTGATTTCTCTCTACTCTTCTTAATATTTTTCTCTGCTACCTTTTGTTTTTCTAATAAATTTTCTTTGAGCCCATCAATATAATCGAACGCTAATTGCCTATAGCGAAGAAACACTGCTGGGTCTGTTAACGTCAAAAACCGGATATATGTTCATAGGGAGTATAACCGGTTGTGTTATGTCTTGTACCATTGTAACAAAACTTTGCATACGGTTTGTGGCAATCTTTAAGTTAATTAAGTTCTTGTCTCCTTGATTTTAGATACTCTAAGAGTCTGCAACAATCTCTTTCAACACTCCCACTGGCTTGTGGATAAGCCAGATTTGTGGTGATATGTTTTATGAGTATATCAAGAATTTTACAAAATTCTTCAAAAAGACTATTGCAAAACTCCAATCATTATCAGACAAAATTATCTTTGGCCTACCGGAATTCATAATCCATTCTTCCCTAAAAGCTTTTGTAACTATCTGCATATATTTGGTTTTGAGCGGTATAAACTTGGTAAATTTTGAAAGATCTTCTTGGAATTTGTCGGAATTTGAATCCTTCTTCTGTTACTTCAAGAGGGCCTATTATGTCAATCAGGATCTTTTCCAAAACCTCGTCAACAGAGCTGACGATTTTCATTGGATTTGTAGTCGTTGATCGGTTAACTTTATCCGTTTGATGCAAGCGACAATTTCTTATATAGTTTTCGATGTGCTTCTGCATTCCTTTCTAGTAATATTTTTTCTTTACCTTCGCATATGTTACCTTTGGCCCCGTGTGCTCGCCTAGTAAGCCATTACGATATACTTTTATTACAGCTTCTCTTATATTCGTATCATGTACGATTTCTACATTCTTCCTTGATTCTACATACATTTACTCCTACCGAATTTTCACCTAATTCACTAACCTGATCACTTTCCTTTTCAATAGAAATATTATCGTGATTAATAATATCTGTTTCATTGTTTTCGGTGCTTATATTTTGATCATTTATATCCTGATCGTTTTCATTTCTAATTTCAATACCTTCCTCCTCAATTAGACTCATTAAACCTTGCCAAGTTTCTTCTTCTTCTTATTCAGTTATTCCAATGTTTCTACTTATTTCATCAGCTACTACATTTTCTTTGCCTTTCTTGTAAGTGATGACGTACTCAAATTCCAAATTCCTCTAGTTTTAGACGCCACCTCACTAGTCTACTACCAGGATCTTTGACACACAACCGCTATGTTAGAGGTCTATGACCTGCTGGAATTATAAATTTTGCCCCATAAATATGTACATATATGGTCAAATCTGTTTTGCAGCCAAACATTTTTTTCTCTATGGTTGTACGAGTATAATTGACTTCAACTTTATTCAGCGTACGTTTGCCAGCCGTGTATTGGTAGATCTTTCCTGTTATGCTCTTGACTTATCACGACTCCTAAACCTCGATTTGAAGCTTCTGTCGTAATGATGAAAGTTTTATTAAAGTCTGGGTATTGCAATATCGATAATTCATAATAAGTTCTTTTAATTTATTGAATGCCAGTTGTTGATCTGGACCCCAGATAAAATCAACATCCTCTTTCAATAGTCGCTTTATTAGAAGCTCTATTATATTCTTTTCATATAGAAATTTTAATGGAATTTCCCTATTATCACCATTTAAGGTATTATTTTCATAGTTGATATTATAACCACTTTCTCTAAGAAGAAGGTTTCCTATTAGTCCATCATATACGCCTAATAAATTATTTTCAATAACTTGAAAACTTATTTTATTTAACTTAGTTAGGCTTGTTTGAACAAGGGCAAAATCTGAGTTCAACCTGTGTTTCACCAATTGGTTCACGCCACCTATTCCACAAAATTTTATTTTTAATTTTTATTTAACCTCGTCCTAAGCTCTAAGCTGCATAGTTGCCTCGGACACCATACAGCTTACTGAAAATCTTTCTGATTGAACTCTATTTCTTCCTGCTTGGTCTCAGACTGATTTTCTTCCTGTTTTGCAGTGTTTTTAGAAACCTGTTTCTTGTTCTTTTTCGGTGCCCTATAATTCCTCGCAATATGACCTACTTTGCCACAATTGTGACATTTTATTTCTTGCAAATTGATATCAACTAGATTCTTAGAGATGTAATCCTTGTAGGTATTTATTTTAAATAGGTTTATACGTTGCTCCTCTTCACACGCAAACATACTAGCCTCTGCTAATATTTTGGGATGTTGCGTACGAGGTGTGTTCAAGAAATAACGGGAATTTTCAACTTTCGCGGGTTTGGAGAGTCCGATTGTCAAAATTTTTTTCATTATGTTGGTATACATTCCCCTGATTAAAAGTATGATACGAGTATAATTTTCAGCTTTATTCATTGTTTACTTTGTCTGCGGCAGCCGCTACGGTTAGACGTTTTTTATGAGCTCGACGATTTTCGCTTGTTAAAAGAAATGGATCAAAGAATTTGTATCAAATTTTGCGTAAAAATGAAATAAAGTATGACAAAGTGTGTGAAATCCTAACAAAGGCGTATGGTGAGTCTGCTATGAGTAAAACAAGAGTTAACGAGTAGTATAATCGTTTCCAAGATGGCCGTGAAGACGTTGAAGAAATCCGCTTTTGATGTTGATATATCGATTGGCTCATGCCAAGAAATTTTTTCAAATGTTTTGAAAAAATTGTTGAACTTTGAACAAAAACAGCTGCGAATAGAAGGCCAACAAACAATACTGTAACGATGCCCCAGCGTCCATATTCGCCAGACATGGCTCCGTGTGAATTTTTCCTATTTCCAAAAATACAGAGAACCTTAAAGGGACGTCGTTTTACAAGCATAGATGACATTAAAAGCGCATCGCTGGAAGAGCTAAAGGTTATCTCAAATATCGCGTTTGAGAAGATTTTCGAGGATTGGAAGAAGCGCTGGTACAAGTTCATAATATCTAATGGGGACTATTTTGAAGGCGATAACAGTAATGTAGTCGAATACATAAATTTTTTTTTCAAAAAATTAAAATTCCCGTTATTTTCTGAGCGCACTAATACGTATTGTATTCCAACTGGGGCCCCCGCCCAATTATCAGGGCTTCGCCCATTAATGACGTTGTCTAATAAAAAGCGGGGGCAGATTATTTTAAACTGGTCTTATCGTAAACATCTTCAGATTACAGCCTCTGAATGGTTGTTACGATTTGACCAGTTACAAGTTGCCGGTCATAGGTCTTGTTGGCGGCTTGACCACCGGTAGCCCATACCAGGACTTAAATCACGGTACCATGGGAGTCAGGAGCCTCCCGGATTTCGGTCCGGGCCTGACTTGTTAGAGGTAGGCCCCTTGTGGGAGCGTCATGGTGGCTGTGGTTTAAACCCAAATCCCAGAGGCGGGTCTTATTTGGATCTACTGCTGTACGACGAACGTATACGACTGACAGGTACGAATTTACAAACGCTAAACTGTCTGCGCACATTCGTGTATGACAGTGACCATTGCGGTTTTAGTACCGAAATTACAGTTCCCAACGAAATTGCGGAATTGGAGGAGTTTGTCCAAAGATATTCTTACAACTACAGTAAGACTCGATGGACACGCTTCTCCGCAACCATGACAAGTGCGCTCTCCTCGAATACGCTCCACCCACCGTCCAATAGGAATTTGACAAACGAGGAGATCGACAATTACCTAAAACAAATGGACGAGACAATTAAACAAACTATGGACTCTACAATACCACGATATCGACATACGACTAACGAAGACCTGTTCCGCAATCCTACTATTGACGCACTGCACCGACAGAAAAGTAGACTTCTGACAAGACTCAAAAACTTGTACAGACAGTTAACTGACAGACAAGACCCGGAGATTAGGACACTGAAGGCATCGATTAAAAATATTCAAACGTTAATAAAAGAGAATTACAGAATTTCTGTAAGTTCGTATTGGAACAACAGGGTTCGGGCTGTAAACACCAGCAACCCGAATATGTTCCCGCAAATAAATAAACTATTTCGGAGAAAAAATCAAAACGACCTTCAGTGTCTTAAAATAGCCCAGACAACAGACAACGAACGGTTACTGACAATAGCAGGTATTGATCCAAATGAGGCCGCTGATGATGACGACTTCTTTGTGATCGAGGATCCACAGGAGAAGGTTGAGGCCATAGGGGCGACTTTCCAGGAAATATACAAGGCCACTGATACCATTGGTCCTAATTATGACCTGGACAATCGCGTCTTGGTGCACAACCTCTACATTCGAAATGAAGTAGAGAACTGGCGATCCGAGGGCTCTGGTTTCACTCGCTTCAGCGACGAAAATATGGCAAATACTGTCATTACCAGAGAGGGTGACCTACCTCCGTTCATTTCGAAGGAAGAGCTCCGTGAGATCTTCGACACAATCAGGGCTAAGAAATCAGTGAGGACCGATGGTATTCCAAACATCGTGCTTCGACATCTTCCTCTAGAAGCGGTGGACATTTACACCACCCTGTTTAATAATGCAATGAATAATGCACATTATCCAGCGCATTGGAAAACGGCGGTGGTTCAACCTATCCCCAAAAAGGGAAAGGATATATCCAATCCGGCGAATCTCCGGTCGATAAGTCTCCTTCCGAATATCAGTAAGGTGTTTGAAAAAGTAATCAATAGAGCTCTGTCTAGGTGGGTTGAGGACAAACATATAGTTCCGGATAATCAATTCGGTTTTAAGGCGGGACATGATATCTCACATGCCGCGTCTAAACTGGTGTCCGATATCCAATGGAATAAAGGCAAAAACCAATGCACTGGTGCCTGCCTTGTTGACTTGGAGAAGGCCTTCGACACTGTATGGTTAGAGGGTCTTTTCTATAAGCTGACTAGGCTGGGGATCAGTAAACCACTCTTGTACATTCTTTATAATATGCTAACCAACAGACAGTTCATCGTGAAAAATGGCGATGTGACTTCTGTTGGTATATTTCAAATTAAAAATGGTCTTCAGCAAGGCGCGGTCAATTCGCCGATCCTATTCAACATTTATACAAGCGACTTGATAGGTTCACTTCCCCATACTATTGCGTACGCAGACGATTTGATAGCGTACAGAACAGGTCCAAAAATCGAGGTCATTAATACTCTCTTGCAGCGTGACTTCGATAAGATAAGACGATTTTGCGATGACTGGAAGTTGAAAATCAACTTTCAGAAGTCGGAAACCATTCTCTTTAGGACGCCGTTGTCTAGAGCCTCTAGGGATACCAGAAAAAATTGGCGAAAGTTCTCGATCATTGGACAACACGGACAGCCACTTGCCTGTCGAAATGTAGTCAGATACCTTGGGATCTGGCTAGATCAGTTTCTGTATTTTGACAAAAATGTAGATGCTGCTCTGGCCAGAGCCAAAGGAGCTTTTGCCCTTACAAAGAGACTGTTTTATAGCAGCCAACTCGATGCGAGGGTAAAGGTAATCTGCTACATGGCCCTTATCAGGCCCATGCTGGTATTTGGTTGTCCTGTGTGGTTCAATGTGCGAGCAAGCTTAATGGAAAAGATTCGGGTGTTTGAGAGGGCTTGCCTTAGGGCTTGCCTTCGCTTGTACAGAACACCAGAGTCGGAGTACAAAAAATTTTATCGTAATGAGGTCCTTTACAACAGGGCGAACCTAATACGAGTGGACAACTTCGTAATTAAGCTGACTCGAAGGCACATTGCAAGAGCAATGACCTCGACGAATAACCTGATATCGGGGGCTTACTACCCCAACTACCTTTACCACGAGAGTGTGCGCTCTGACGGCTTCGTTCCACCGGAAGCATTCCTCTACCTAGATCAGATAGGGTTGATCCAGGATAGATCAGCGGTCCCGTTAATCTTCCATGTCGCTCGGAAAGCTGGGGACAGGCGACTCAACTACGACAGAGACGTCGCACACGGCAGTGTGGATCGTCTCAGGTTCAGTAGGGCGGTGGGGAATCGCGATAAGAGGGATGTCGTTCGGCAGCACCAGCATTTCTGGTGGTTGAATGATGGAGAAGATGTTTCGTCGTCGTTTCCGTCAATTACGGACCAGCCTCACTAATGGGGCAGAGCTGACCAATCCATTTACACTGTGAATAGCAATGGCCAGCTTGCATAGGTTTAGGTTAGTATTTAAGAAATACATATTTATATTAGTATATACATAGGTATATACTAGTATATGTATGTCATTGTGAATATTGTCTATGTGTATATATGTGTGTATTGTGTAGGTAGGTTAGGTAGACTAAGATTTATTTTAAGCTAGATGTTAAGTTTTTATAAAAAATATGTCCATATGCTAAGTTTTTTGTTAAATTCTTTTCTTAGCCTTAAGCATAGAAAATAAGTATATATAAGTATAAAATGTAAACAAAGTCGAAAGACATATATATAAGAGTTTAGAGTAGCTTAGAGTGCCTGTGTGGGGCCAGTAAGTTAGTATAACTTTGTTAAGTAATTTTAAGCTAGCATTTAAGCATTTTTTGTTAGTATGTAAGAGTTAATGAATTAGAAAATAAAATGCGTTTAAACCCAAATCGCGGGTACGGGTTTCCTTTTTGGTTTGATCCATTGTAGAGTAGCAAATAAGTACTGGGTGCTGTGACCCTAAGAACAGCAAGAGGTTTTAGGTCGGCCTCGACTCATATCAAGGGTGGAACTTGTGCCTCCAACACAGTTCCGAATTGGTATCAAAATAATTGTGGCGAGCGATGGCAAGGCGTATCCTTGCTCCCTATGGATGTATGGGCATCTCGTAATCATAAGGTCTTATGACAGGTGGCTTACGTTAAAAATCCAGGAACGTTCTGTATTCCAACTGCCCAGGCTTATGTTCACTTTTAATGTTTGTCTACTTTGAAAGAGACGTCCTTGCAGAGTCTTCACGCGCTGTAAAAAATGGACAACGGACTCTTCTTTATTCTGTTTTATCGAGATTAATTTCCTATGTAATTGAAGAGATCTATGAGGTTCTGGAAACACAAGTCAACTCCTTTTTAAGGGAGTCCCAGTCTTCTATTTTTCTGTTCATTAAAATAGTTGGGTCATTGCCACGAATCTTGATTTTTATGAACTTGAATAGAACAACCTTCTATGCTGCTGACGCCAATTCGATGGCATCACTGCATGAATCAATGAAAGGGAAAACTTCGTCGCTCGTACTGTTAAATGTGGTGCCGTGAAATAACGTGAAGTAAGGCCGAATAGTAGCGATCGGCTTTATTCCACTTTGTGAAAGGGATTCAAAGATTTCCTTTAGTTCTATTTAACGTTCTCTTAAACTTAATTGCTAGTGATATTACTCTCTATGATAACAAGGTCCGATTCCAACTTCGCTTTCCCTATATTAATAAGTTTTGTTGCTTACTCAGCATGAGAATGTTCTCTGCAACTTGATTTAGCGAGAAACGATTCCCATGATGACGTAGCGTCTGGGTGACTGCATAACTGCACAATAAATTGGTAATGATACTCGTGTCAGCCTCCATCTCACACGAAAACTACCGAACTAATATTAATGAAACTTTACAGTTATACATATATATAAGAGGCTCGGTTATTATCTACGATCCAAAGTTGCTTGATATCCTCCATTGGGTTGGATTTATTGAGTGGTATCCATCTATTTTCGTTTACCTTAAATTGGTTCAGAAGCCTTAGTACGTTATATGTAGCTCCGAAACTATTCAACTGCTTTACATACAATTTGATTTGTCGTAAAGTTCTCGAATTAACATTCGCTATTTTTAACTTAGAAATTAAATGCTTTATTTTACTTTGCACAAAATTTAATGTTACCCGTAACCGAAGATCATTAGAATAAATAACTCACCGGTGAGTGCTATACATGGCTTTAACCCTTAAACGCGCACTGTTGTATGTAAACAACATACCAATAAAATGACGATAAAATGCAATATGTTCATTATATTTTAACAAAAATCCAAGCAAATTAATTATTAGACTTCGGTTAAAAGTTTCGTATTACTGGCAATACTGTTTGTATTCTCTTTGGTTTCCTATTCGCGATCCAAATGTCAAATTAGTGAAAAGCTTTCGATCTCTTTTATAATTTTTTCAGGTGAGAACTTTTAAAATTATTATAGTTACAACAAAATACATACTCTGTTAATTTTTAACTTAATTGTTGCGAAAAACTATCATTAGCAGTAATTTTCTGCGAAAATGCGTATGTTGTATTAATACAACACTGCGTATTTACACAAATATACATATGTAATGCATGGTGGAGTCATATTTTATGATCTGGGTTTGCTTGTTTTCAGTATGTCTCGAATGTCACAAAGAGAAATAGAGAAGTATTTAGAGGAATTGAATGACTCCGAGGATGGCTGCGATCAGTCAGACTCGGATATAGGTGATGAAGATTATTTCAGATTTGCTCGTCAGGCTAATCAGAATATACACGAACCAGATGAAACTGACTATGGTGGTCCACCTCTTTCATCTAACGATGTAGAAAATAATAGTGGTCTGTCTGTCACGAATATAGAAGATCTTGGCCATCATTGCGAAACAGCTGGTCCTTCAGGTCGTGCTTTTGCAAGACCCCTAGTGTGGCGCAAGAAGAACTTGATAAAAAACGATGAGGATGTTCAATTTCAAGGGCAAACTGAATTGATGAACTATTGTGCTACAAGACGCCATATGAATTCTTTTCATACTTTTTTACTCCTAGTCTGAGAAAAAAAATAGTTACAGAGAGTAACCTATATGCTACGCAGAACGAAATTTCCAATCCAGGTGGAATGAGTGAAAATGAATAAATTTTTAGGAATACGGATTTACCACTCTAATTTTAAATGTCCTAACACAAGGCTGTATTGGTCCAACAAATCTGGTTATGGGCCAATTAAAGAAAATATGCCACTAAAGAAATTTGAAAAACTTAGAACTACGAGTATAATACACTTCAATGGCAATGATCAAAGCTTCCCTAGAGAACATCCGCAATACGATAGACTTTACAAAATTAGACCTCTTATTGATGACCTCAACGATTGTTTCAGTAAAGTTCCAATTTATCAAAAACTGTCTATAGATGAGCAGATGTGTGCCACAAAAATGAGCCATTATATGAAGCAATATTTGCCGAGCAAACCACATAAGTGGGGCTTCAAACTCTACATCAATTGCAGCCAACAAGGATATGCTCACAAATTTGAAGTATATACTGGGGGTGGAAAGAACACCCTTTTAGCTGGAGAACCGGAATTGGACGAATCGGGGAACACGGTTATTAGTCTAGCGCGGATTTTTCCACGCAACGTAAATCATATCATTTACTTGGGCAATTTTTACACTTCTCTACCATTATTGACATATTTAGCAAAAGAAGATATTTATTCACTTGGAACAGTAAGAATAAATCGTCTTCGTAACTGCAAGCTACCAAATAAAAAGCAACTAATGAATAAAGAGATTCCCAGAGGTTTTTACGAAGAATATGTTACAAATGTTGATGGTGTAGATGTGAGTAGTATAATCTTGAAGGACAACAAACCAGTAACTCTATTATCTACATATGTGGGCACGGAACCAGCCACCACCATTACGCGATTCGGCAAAGCAAGGAAAGAAAAAGTGACTATTCCGTGTCCAAAGATAATACGGGAATACAACGCTCATATGGGTGGAGTCGACCTTATAGACAGCTTTATCGGTCGGTATAATGTATCGATGAAAAGCCGCAAATGGACTATATGTTTGTTTTACCATTTACTGGACCTAAGCATAAAAATGTTTTAAACACTAATCCAGGAACAGGAGTTTTAAACTTTTCCAAATTAGGTTGGAGTTGGCTGAATCATTATGCAAGATGGGCTTACCTATTTCAAAACGCCGTCGACCTAGTAGTTCCAGTGTAGAAGGTGAGTTGAACGAGAAGAAACGAAGGGGACCAGCTCAAGCAACACCTGCTAAAGATGTTAGGCTACATCAGATCTTGCATTGGCCAGTATGGTTAGACCAACAGCAAAGATGCAAATACCCAAATTGCAAAGGTTTTACCCAAAAATTTTGCTAAAAATGTAATGCTTCCTTATGTGACACAAAAACAAAACAGTGTTTTTACAACTTTCACAATGTTTCTTAAAAAATATAACAAAAAATATTCAAATGTACCAAAAAATTTTATAAATAAAAAGGGTTAAAACCAAAACATTTTTCTTTTTGTGATTTCAAAAGCGCCTATTTTATATTCTCTTCAATGTGCAAACAACATACCTGTTTTTTTTAAATAATACGAGTATGAAAAATATAATCATAGAATTTTTTAAAATATTTTATCTCGAATATAATGGGCCCTATGAAATATATTTTTTCCACAACTTTCAATTAAGTTGCGCATTTAAGGGTTAAGAAAAAAAAATCATTATAGTTGTTGGTTTTTTTTTCTATTGTCTGTTTTTTGTTTTCTATTTTCTAAAACTGCCAAAGGTTCCTACTGGCTGGCACCGCCATATCTTGGCCACGATCATGTGGGCCCTCTCCCTGGTAATAACCCAGAAAGTTTGGTACTGGAAATGGTGCTATGAATTAAAGTCTTATGCAAAAAGAACCAAAACGTAATTTTGGACTTTATTGCAGTTTTGAAATTGCAATAAAGTCCAAATCGAAGTGGAAATAGAATCCAAACAACAAATACACCATATGGGGAGAGTTAGTTTTCAAATTTTTTTTTTTTATATTGTAAATTTGTGAAAAAAGAGCGCAGTTCCGAACATTACATAAAAAAAACCTCGCATCTACTCCAAATCCTACAATATTCCCAAGCAAGGGGGTTTCAGCTGGCAGCATGCCCGTCCGCTCCATGCAAAAAAATAAGACCATTATCAGTGGAAAATATTTTCTGTTTTATTCTATTCGTCTTCTTCTTTTAAATAGCTGAGTGTAATAATGTCCCAGAGCTATATTGCACTTTTGAAAGTGCAATAAAGTCCAAAAATATGTTTTGGACATTTTTGCTTGACTTTATTTCATGGCACCTTGGAAGCTGGAAGGCTAAAAACTGGCTTCACCATCGGGTGCAACGCTAACGCTCATCACACGGTATGGGGCATTACCGACATATGGAGGTGAGACACTTTTTGAAGATATTATAGGTACTGGCCTCATTGTTTGCAACATTGGCAATGAGCCCGTGCCGACCACCCACGAGTGCACACGTCATCTTGCACTCGTATTTCTCCGTGCTGTAAAAAAAAAAAAAACCCAAAACCACCGTGCGCGTGTGAAAAAAAAAAAAAAAAAAAAAAAAAAAAACAGTGCAGTGCCATAGAAAAAAAAAAACAAAAATTATCACACAGTGTGGGATCCTACACCTCTCCCGCTCCTGGTCGTAGTACTGTTGCTTGCACTCGGTCGCTGCCGTTACAGTATTTATCATACGGTACGGGCAGTGACTGAGTGTATGTAACAACTGATGGATAGCGGGTTGTGTGTGAAGATTTTGTTGGTGCACTGTTTCATATTGTTGTAAGGGCATAACACCTACAGCAATTTGATTCAGTAAACCATCGTCAGAATTTTCACTTCGCAGCCCTGCTTAGTATCGTCGGTGTTTGTGTTTACCGTGTTTGTTTGTGATTATGTCTAGGGAATTCAGGGTGGACGTAGCCAATATACGCGGGCTAAAAAGTAATCACTTTTCTGCGTACGTCCACGTCTGTAAGTACCGACCAGCTGCTTTGGCACTTAGCGAAACACAGGTAGATCCCCGCCCACACCTCTCAGACCACCCTGATCTGAAGCTACCTGGCTACGAACTAGTGCCACTATTCTTTCCCCATCGCGGTCTCGCCATTTATGTGCGTAGTGATGTAGCTTACCAAATTCCACCACAATGTAGTCCCTGTTCCAATCCGGAATTCAATTTCATGTGGTTAAAATTCCATCTACGTAAGCAAATTATCCACTACTGCTTTACTTACAGAAGCACCAAAATGGACAGCAACGACCTTCGACCTTCCACGAGTTTGATGCGCTGTCTGATTCCATTCAAAGAATTGTATCCCTGTATCCTCATACCGAAATCGTGATTACGGGCGATTTCAATATATACAATTCTGGTTGGCTTCGACATTCTGGACAGACAACGCCCGAAGGACGGTGTGTTGAGATCTTCGCTGCGGAAAATAACTTAACCCAGCTTGTAAATGAGCCCACACGCATACCAGACGTTGATAGTCATACCGCCAACACCCTGGACTTGTTTTTAACTTTTCACCCTGACAAGTACAGCGTTGATGTGCTCTCCCCTCTAGGCTCGTCGGACCATTGTGTCATATCAGCTAAATTCTCGTACACCCACCACATAGTTAGAGAAAAGATTCCTAAAAGAACCGTATGGCAATACGAGAAAGCCAATTGGAGCGGACTTAACAACTTCTTTAGGAATTTTAACTGGTCGTTATGTTTCCTCTATAACGACGTGGATCCCGCTGCTGACATGGTCACAGAAACTATTCTCTTTGGAATGAGATGCTTTATCCCTCATCGGATGAAGATTATCAAACCAAAAGAAAAGGAATGATATGACTCGAGCTGTAAAGAGACTGTCAGGGTTAGAGAAATGTTTTTTCGGTCCTACAAGACCAACCCGACAGAAGGAAACCGAAAAAAGTTTAAACGAGCCAGAAATGACTGCAACGTCTTTCTCAAGCGTGTGAAATTCCAATACGACAAAAAGCTGAGGCAAAGAACACTGCAATATCCCAGAGGTAGTAAACATTTTTGGTCGTTCGTCAAAAATATTAGAAATTCTGCCTCAACCTCCATCCCAGCATTCATTTACAATGACATTCCAGCTGTCAGCTCTTTGAACAAGGCCAATCTGCTTGCTGCGCATTTTGCGGTCAGCTCAACACTCCCAGGTTGTGCCGTGTCTCCGCCTACACTTGAGTGTAGTAGAGTACTTAAAGATCTCAACATGTATAAATCCGCTGCGTAAGCTTTTTCATCAGTCCTACTCTTTAGGACTCTTTCCGAGCAGATGGAAAACAGCATTTCTCCAGCCCGTCCCTAAAAAAGGCGAATCTTCCTTGCTCTCCTCCTACAGACCCATTGCACTTACGTCCCTTCTTTCCAAGGTCATGGAAACGCTGATAAATCGTCAGCTCATGAAATATCTCGAAACACGAAAACTTCTCAATGACCGGCAATATGGTTTTCGTAGCAACATGTCCACTGGTGACTTGATGTCATATGTCACCGAAAAGTGGAACCAAAGCGTACATCAATCTGGCGGAAGCAAGATAGTTGCACTTGATATTTCTAAGGCATTTGGCAGAGTTTGGCATCAGGCTCTTTTGTCCAAAATGCGTGCTCTTGGGATCGATGACTCTCTTCTTCAATGGATTAGAAATTACCTTTCGGAACGTTCAATTCAAGTTGTCTTGGACGGTTTCAAGTCTGATATTCACAAAATAAATGCTGGTGTGCCCCAGGGCTCCGTTCTGTCTCCGACACTCTTTTTAATTTTCATTTGTGATCTGTTGTCCGCTGCTTCTAGTCCAATATATTCCTTTGCTGATGACAGTGCTTTTTGCTTTTCATATTCGAACTCACGCTCCTGCTTTTCTGCTGTAGAATAAGAACCGCAGCTTATGTTAAATTCCGATATTGGCAGCATATCTAATTGGGGAACTATCAATAGAGTGAAATTTAATGCTTCTAAAACTCAATGCCGTTTGCCGTGATTAAAGCGAAATTTAAATACCCAGCCATTATACACGAATGGCAATTGCATCGTCGAAACCGAAAAATTTTCCATTCTCGGTATGTATGTCCATGACAACTTACGTTGGAATGGCCCCATGTTCGATGCCGTCAAAAATGCTGCGAACTGTCTAGGTTTTCTCAAGCGATGTAATAAATATTTTACCTCCTCTTATCTATCCTCAATGTATAAGGCATTCATCCGCCCAAAATTGGAGTACAGGTGCTCCTAAAATATCTCTGCACCTGCTAGAGAGGATTCAAAACCGTGCAATAAAACTCATATGCGATACTAATATCAGTTGATCAACTGACAGTTGACACCGACGTAACGTCTCCCGTCTCACTTTGATTTATTCCTAGTTTCACCACCAGTCCTATATTGAAATCGCCAGTAGCATTCCGCCCATTCAAACGTTCAACTATAACATCCGTTTCGCTATGAATGCTCATCAATATACCCTCAATCCCATTTTATCGTGATTCGTTCCTAAGCTGCACAACTCGCTTATGGAATGCGCTGCCGATCTCTGTATTTTCTTGTCGTTATAACTTACAAACATTCAAAAACAATGTAAATCGGTACCAGACTTCCCTTCTTCCCTAAATTTCCTTCGACCGCTCTATGTACAAACATTTTAATGGTACACAAACCCCTTTAGCGCGCGCTCATTATAAAGAAGAAAAAAAATATATACCATATACATATATAGGAGCTAAAATTGATTCACCACTTTTGTCAACGGCTCAACATGGCTACTGTAAAGGAAAGTTGGTGAAAACGGCTCTGCATTCACCTCATCGAACGATCCCTGCAATATAGAGCAGGGATTCCCAAACTATTTTGGGCAAGAAACTCCTTTCCAAAATGAACTGAAACCTCAGACCCCCATAGCAAAATTACTTTAATTGATACAAAATACTTACCAATTTAAAAACTTTGCGGTTGGTTAAGTGTTACTCACTTGGCATAAATTTCTCATCAAAATTTAGCAAAATAAATAGACATAAATTACAGTATAGTAAGTATCAAGTGTAATTAATAATCAAGTAAAAATACTTAAGTAGGTAATTATTTTTTGAAAAAAAACATTAAAATAGTAAAGTAAAAAAAGGAATATAAAAAATTCAGTGTGATGGATGAACCTGGTGACTTTCTACCAATCTAGTTAAACCCGGTCCGATATTGTTGAGTTGCATCCTTAAATCTCCGCGTTCGTTGATTTTCAAACGGTTTCTTTGTTTTGTCAAAATGTTTGTAACCACACTGAAGAAGTTTTCGACTAGGTATAATCATGGAAAAGCGGTAAGGTATTTTTCAGCAACGTTCCACAATGCAGGATACTGTGTTTCAATGTTGCGTTGCAACCAGAACTTCTGATAGCCTTGGTTGAAATTCTGCTTAAGCTCCTCGTCTGTGCTGATGGTAATCAACTCTTCTTGGATTATCACATTGTAAGGATTTATTATCCATTGAGAAACTTGTAAAATTAAGAGATCCCCAAATCTTTTAGTAAAATCGTTGTATAATGCGTTCAAGTGAGTGACATATGATAAAATAACATAGTCTCGAAGCATTTCTGGTAATTTTGACAAATGCAGAAACTGTGAATACTGCTTAAATTTTGTTTATAAAGGATGAGTTTACCCACAAAGGCTGATATTATTGATTTTGTTTTAATCAAGTTGAAATCGTCACCCTGCAGCTGCAAATTAACTTTGTTGAAAATACCAAATATATAAGTCAATTAATAAATATCTGTTTTACAATTGTTCAGATTTTCCATCAAATTCGGATCTTTTTCTTGTAAAAACTCCAACACAGATTCAAAAATAGCTGAAAATCTTGCTAATCAAGAACCTCTTGTTAGCCAGCGAACTTTAATGTGCAGAAGTAATAGAGTAAAGGTTTCGTTGTTTTCCTTACATAGATGAACAAATAACCGAAAGTTCAAAGACCTGCTTAGAATCTTATTGACAGCATTTATAACATATTGTAAAGACTGATGCAATCTATGACTCAGATTTTTTGCTACTAAATGCTGTCTGTGAATCACGCAGTTAATGACCAGTACCTCAGGCAGTTGCCGCTTTAAGTGAGCTATAAAAGCCCGATGACGACCAACCATAGATGATGCACCATCAATCGCAACAGAAATAATGTTCTTCCATGGAATAGCCTTGTCTATAAAAAAACGTTCCATGGCTTGAAACATCAATTCTCCTCTGGTATCAGTCTCTCAATCAGTAGCAAAAAGCAGTTCTTAGCAAATATTTTCATTTTTAATATATCGAACATATCCTAACAACAGAGCTTTGTTGCCGGGTAATGGAGACTTGTCCAACTGGGGGGAGAATCTGTTGGTCTGTAAGAAATTGCATAACATTTTTTATGCATCTTTCGCGAGCCATCTTCTCTACTCGTCTCTGAACGGTGTTATTACTCAAAGTAATTCTCTTAATAATATCATGTGCGGGCTTTTGCAATACATTGTTGAGAACCTCCGCAATGGCTGGTAAAATAAGCTGCTCTCCAATTGTGCGGGCTTTCCCCGACCTCGCTATTAGTAAATATACATATATGTATTATCGGATGCTCGTAAACCATCGATGTCTTGCATAGATGATGACGCAAACATCGATCTTATGGATGGCGTTTTCTCTAGTTTTTCTTTAAGTGCTTGAAAGAAGGACAATGACTTACATTTTTTGTCAGCATGTACTCTTGATAGATGGTCCTCCATTTGTGAAGGCTTCATGGCATCGTTACTGAATACTTTTTCAAATATGAGACACATCGTTGTTGTTTTGATTTAATAGAGATGAAATAAATCCAAATTTCAACTAGTCCAAATTGTATTGTCTGCATTTTTTTCGTGTCTGCCATCATAAACTGAATATTTATAATTTTAGGTAACAACTTTTCTAAAGTAATTTCAAAAAAATACTTAGAAAAATTTAAAAACGTTTTTTTGGTACTTACCCTGTTACTTTTTCATAAACTGCAGAAATGTATGGCTACACTATTAACGCTCGTAGGTAACTAAGGATTTTGTAAGTTTTTTTTCAATCACTTTATTTTAATTCATTTTATTTAGCTATGTAACCACTTTGTAATCTCTGGAAATAAAATAGTTGATATTCAAGTTCCAATGAATTTCAAAACGCAAATTAACTTTCAACCTCAGTGCAAGCTTGTTATACAGGGTATCCCCTAATTCGATGACGATAATTTGGGAAATGATTCCTGGGCATATTCTAAGAAAAAACTCGTTCTACAGTAAGGCTCTATCTCCAATGTTGACATCATTTATCGAGGATTTAAGAAAAGGCTTACTTTGGTGTACCCTGACCCATGTTAACGGAAATTGCTCTGTTAGCACTAATGGTAAAAACTTCGTACAGGAATTTATTTTTAGAAGAAATACCAGCCTTTATAACGACGTTTAAATAAAGTTGATATCTTATTTGAGTCTTTAGATATCCAATTTCCAAGCCTGTTCCATTTTCATTACCCATGCTAATTTTCGATTTGAGGTCACTTTTCTAAAGAAAATGTCTAATTAACATAAAGTTTTACTATTTTTTTCTTATGAAGTAACAATAATAAAAAAAAAATCATCAATGATTTTGCAGAAAAACTCACAGATTTTATGATACTTGGAAAAACCTGCAACAGGTAAAAAAAGGAATTTAAGATTTTTTACCAACGTTTCTAACAACAGTTGACAATACTTCCAATATTTTTTTTAAAATTGCACAGCTATTAAAGAGTTTTAAAGCATACTCTTTTGTTTGACTACTTACCTGTCAAAACCCTCATTTCCTTACCCTGTTCCTTAAAAGTTCTCAGAAAGAGTTATGTACAGGGTATAAAGGCAATTTCGAAAATTTACCAAACACCAGATGGTGACCGTGATGAGTAATCACTAGACGCGATTTTATGATCGTCCAGCAAAAGTCTGCTAAATAGTGTCTAAAGTTAACAAATAAACTCTAACAAAGCTTCGAGACTATTGGTTTAAAGTTGTTCTTCCGGTTGTTGTGTCGTAAGGCTCTAAATCTGCCATTTCTTAGGTGTCATTGACTTTTTAAGTGTAAATCGTTTCGGAAAAACTTTTTGATTCTGCTTTGTCATTGCCCTACCACTACCACCGTCATCTAACCGAAATTCTCTTAAATCATGTCCGCTCCTAACCTACGCCCAAGACCGATCTCTTCAATAGGCCTGCCATCAACGCCCACTCAACCTGTACAATCAGCTTCATCTGGACCAAAACAGCGTAGTGATTGTAATGCTCCTCTCACCGCCAAAACTCTAGAGGAACATCTCAAAAGACAGGCTGACACATTGCAGCATGGGTTCGCAAACGAAATCTCCAAAATGCAGAAGGAATTTCTATGCAAAATAGATGAAATGAATGCAATTTGGAATCAACGTTTCGATGAAATGAAAAAAAATATCATCGATCGCATTGATGTGCTTAAAAATGACACCAACACAGCATCACAGGCGCAAAACGCTGAGATTGTTGCTCTTCAACGACGTTGCAACGCTCTGGAAAGGAGGGAAGTTGCTTGTGATGCAGTGCTCTTCGGAATATCTGCACTCCCAAACGAGAACCTCGAAACTTTATTTGTGCAACTCTGTCACACTATCGAATGTAAGCCGCCTCCATTACAAAATATATTTCGCATAAAAAAACGAAACAGCAATGTCATCACCAATACATCTCCAATCATGCTAAAGTTCAACAGCACTCTTGAGCGAAATGCAGTTCTCTTATCAGCTGTCAACTACCGAAAGAAAAATGCAACTGAACTACGTCTCTTACATGTGGGCATTGCATCGGAAAAAAGCTGCTATCTCAACGAGAGCTTAACAAAACAGGCTCGCTTTCTCTAAACAGTGCTCTCGGCCTCAGACGAAAGAAACAACTTTTTTCTGTCTATACGAAGCACGGACTTGTTTATGTAAAGAAATTGGCGAATGGAAAAAGCTTCCTCATTGAAAGCACTAAAGATCTGCTTGCTGCTGCTGCGACACAATAAATAATAATTTTTGTTCTTGGACCTGCTACCAACTATTCATCACATAAGCTTAAGCTATTTATGTATCTTATAATTCTGTTGTCTTTTCCTTTGTTTTTCTCTCATCATTTATGGGGATTTTAATGTGGATCTTCTAAAATATAATTCGCTGGCCTTTCAATTGAAAGACTCAGTTTCTTCAGTAGGAATGCATCTACAATAGTAAACACAACTTACCCTACACGTTTTGCGAAAGATAAAGTACCCAGTCTTCTTAATCTTATTGTTTCGTGTTCGTCGCTCATTCTCTTGTGTTGGTAAATTTCATTCGATGTTTCAGACCATGATCTACTTTTTTGTTGTTATGATATCAATTTTTCGAAAACCGCCATCGCTGATACTTTTACTTTTAAAGACTTTAATCCTATTGATGCTAACGTCCTTCAAACTGCAACTTTTTCTGCTCCTTGGGAGCAATGTCGGTTGACTGGTGATCCAAATGAAAAAGTAAGACTGTTTCAATCAATACTACTAAAATTGTATGCTGAATGTGTGCCTATGAAAACAGTGAAAGTTCAGAATAAAGTTTACTTCGGAGGTGGTCTGGTCTATTAAGACGAGAAACAAATTATACAGTAAATGGAAGCGTAGGCCATCTGATGTAAATTGGTCCGCATACAAAGTGGCTCGTAATTACTCAACCACCGTCCTGCGTACGTCAAAGAAAAACTTTTATGCTTCTAAACTAAATTCTTCCCTTCCTGCTAAGAAACTTTGGAGCAACCTAAGGACAATCGGTATGTCTGTTGGAAAGAATAACTCTCAGTGTGCTCTGGATCCAGATGACTTGAATAATTTTTTCCTGGGTGATGAACCCACTGCTGGCAGCCCAACTTCTAATCGAACAGTAGACTGTGTAGGCTCTGTACCAATGTTCGAAAGTTTTGAAGTAGCCACGGAAGCTGAAATTACTCAATGCGTTACAGCCATAAAGTCCAATTCGATAGGTGAGGATGGCTTTCCAATTCGATTTGTTAAACTTATTTTACCTCATGTAATCAACTGGTGCATAATTACGTCAACTTTTCCACAGCTCTGGAAATTTGCAAGAGTTTTGCCAATAGCAAAGAAAACAAATGCATCTTCTCCTGTTAATTTTAGACCGGTTAGCATTCTACCTTGTCTATCAAAGGTTTTTAAAAAAGTTTTGGCAAAGCAGATAACGAAGCACTTGTCACTGAATCATTTGTTGTATGCTCAGCAATCTGGCTGTAGAGCTAACCACAGTTGTGGTACAGCTATGGTGAACCATTTTGAAGAATTAAGGCAGGAGTATGACAGGGGTTATGTTTCGTTGCTGTGTTTGTTAGACTTTTCTAAGGCATTTGATAAAGTTAATCATAAAGTTCTGTATTGGAAGCTTAAGAATCGCTTTGGTTTCAGCGAAAGAGCGGTAAAATTGATCAGTAGTTTTCTCTCTGGCAGATCACAAAGGGTTAATTCTGGGGAACGTTTTTCACTGTTGAAATAATGCAAGGAGTTCCTCAAGGCTCAATATTAGGTCCGATACTCTTCTGCATGTTTATTAATGACCTTCCAACAGTCTGTAAACAAACTTCAGTACACCTTTATGCTGACGATGTCCAACTACATTTAGCGAAGCCTTATGGTAACCTCAATGAGCTTGTTTTTCTCATCAATAAAGACTTAAAACATATTGCAACCTGGTCTGTAGCTAATGGGCTGCTTCTTAATCCATCAAAATCTCAAATAATACCCATTCCCGATGTTTACCTTAACAATAACAAAACTAAAGCTGTGAACTCTGTCACTAGTCTAGGCTTTATTATCAACCGAAATTTGTCTCGTTACAATCACACAAATGTGGTCGTGGGTCGTATCTACGGATGTCTTCGCAAATTGTGGATCAGTGCTTATTTTACCCTTCAGGAACAAGACAAGCTGGTACAGTCTCTAGTTCTACTCCTCATAAAATATGCTGAGGTGGTCTATTGCTGTCTTGATTATTCATCCAAGTGAAAACTGCAAGTTGCCTTCAACGACGCGGTGCGTTATATCTATGGCATACGTAGATATGACCATATTTCTATGTTTGCCAGTGGTTTGCTTTGTTGTATTGGGTCTATAACTTAATTCGTGCGGTTTGCTAAGAGATGGCATAACTTGTATTATTCCATTGTTATTATTCCATTGGAACATGCGTTGGAAAGCTACTATCATTATACGTCATTTCAGTATATGTCATTCATTTGAAGTGTAAACAATAATTTTTTTCACTCAAACATGTCAAACTTTGTGCCTGAAAAAGTGTTTTTGCGGGGAGTTCTTCTCCATTACTTTAATATGAAGAAAACTGCTGCCGAAAGTCATCGTATTCTGGTGGAAGTTTATGGTGAACATGCGCTAGCTGAGCGAACGTGCCAAAAGTGGTGATTTTGGCTTGGAAGACGATGAACGTCCTGGGCAGACAAAAAAGTTTGAAGATGTAGAACTGGAAGCATTACTCTATGAAGATTGTTGCCAAACACAAGAAGAGCTCGCAGAATCTTTGGATATAGTCAAAAGCAAGGAAATTGGGTTCCACATGAACTCAAGCCGAGAGACGTCGAAAGGCGGTTTTGCATGTCCAAAATGCTGCTGGAACGCCACAAAAGGAACTCATTTTTGCATCGGATTATTACTGGTGATGAAAAATGGATCCATTACGACAACCCCAAGCGCAATGTCGTAATGTGAAACCCGGCCAACCAGCCAAATCAACGGCAAAGCAGAATATCCATGCCGCGAAGGTAATGCTCGCGGGTGTGCTGTATTATGAGCTGCTAAAACCGGGTGAAACCGTCAATGGACAACGCTATCGAACACAATTAATCCGTTTGAAGAGAGCAGTGGCCGAAAAACGCCCGGAATATGCGACCAGACACGAGGCAATAATTTTCCATCATGACAACGCTCGGCCCCACGTTGCTATTCCGGTTAAGAACTATTTGGAAAACAGTGGATGGGAAGTCTTACCCCACCCGCTTTATAGCCCAGACCTTGCCCCTTCTGACTACCATTTGTTCCGGTCGATGCAGAACGCCCTCACTGAAATACGGTTCACATCAGAGCAGAATATGAAAAATTGGCTTGATTCATTCTTGGCTGCCAAGCCGGTGCAGTTCTTTTGGGATGGGATCCACAAATTGCCAGAAAGATGGAAAAAAGTCATAGCTTCAGATGGGCAATACTTTGAATAATTTGGAACAATATATCAACGCCAGGAATTGTATGTTTTTGCACAAAATTATTATAACTCAAAGTCCGTCTTACGTGTTTAACAGACTCAATTTTACTCGCTCCTTAAGAACGATCAACCTCATTCCCTATCGTTACAATAACCTTAACTCGTCACGTTTATTTTTTTTCTATTCTATAAGGCTTTGGAACTCTTTGCCCTCTCAATGGAAGAATATTTCAAATCCAACTAATTTTAAAAATGCAAACTTTCAACATTTCTCCAACTTAACAATTTAAATTCTTTCCCTCATTATCCACTCCCTTTCTTTATTCGTTCTTTAAGCCTTGCTTCTATCCTATCTCACACTTAGATTAAGATAAATATTGTTATTAGAGTTAAGTATTTTGAATTATTATAGCTGATGTATATTACTAAGTACTATAAAAGATCATAAGTATCTTAATGTACAAACCATTTAATAAATGTATTGAAATTGAAATATAAAGACAAATGGTATAAAAGCTTTAAAGAAAAAAAATTCACCAGTTTAATTTTTTACGCTAAAGTTACAATAGCTTAGAAATGCTGTTTGAAATGTCAGCATTTACAAACAAAGAATACGCAGACATTATTTACGTTTATGTAGCCAATGGAAGTTCAACCACTGCGCGACAAAGATACCATGAACTTTATCCTAACCGATGACTTCCTAATAAAAGAGTATTTCTAAATACATATTAAAGGCTTCGAAAAACGGGATCAATTTCGAATTCAATACCGAAGGCGGGAGCTCCACAAGTAAGAAGGATTTCGTCTGATGAAAGAATACGGGATGCTGTTACAACTTATCCATCAATCAGCATCAGACGCTTAGCTTTGCAATTCAATGTTTCCAGACATACAATTTCTTATGTACTGCATGGAGAAAATCTTTATTCATATAACCATACATCTGTACAAAAACTGCTTCCCAATAATTTTGAAAAGAGACTTGAAAAAGACTGGTTGCTGGAGCGGAGCTTAGGTGACAACGCGTTTATTAGCAGAATTCTTTGGACGGACGAATCTCAATTTACAAGAGATGGGATCACAAATTTTCATAATCTTCATACGTGGGCTCCAGATAATCCACATACAAGCAGACAAAAATCATTTCAATACAAACTCAGCGTCAATATGTGGGCAGGTATACTTGGAAACAAGTTAATCGGCCCCTTCAACCTACCACCTAGGCTGAATTCTATACACTATCTGGAGTTTTTGCGAAATGATTTACCAGAACTATTGGAGGACATTCAACTGATTCAACCAGTCCACTATGGTCGTGAGGTTAAGAATTGGCTAGATGAAGAGTACCGTAACCGTTGGATAGGAAGAAATGGACCAGTTCACTGGCCCGCAAGATCTCCTGGCCTTACAGTATTGAATTTTTTTGTATGGGGAAGAATGAAAGAACTTGTTTATTCAACCGAAATAGCAATTCTAATTGAATTGGAAGATCGTATTCTCGAAGCGTCATCAAAAGTGAGCCAGCAGTTAGCATTAATAAACATTCGCAGTGCAATCCAAGAACGGGCTCTAGCATGCATACAAAACCAGGGAGGACACATAAAATAAAAACTACCTAAGACC
Source organism: Volucella zonaria (assembly GCA_963966105.1). NCBI lineage: Eukaryota > Metazoa > Arthropoda > Insecta > Diptera > Syrphidae > Volucella > Volucella zonaria. The sequence continues at coordinate 34,040,661 of OZ014533.1, read as the reverse complement.
ACACAAAATCATTTTTTATTCATAGGCTTTGGAGCTTAAAGCAAAAAGTATCATAGAACCTGTGAGTTTTTCTAAAAACTCATTGATGATTTTTTTTATTATAGTTACTTTCATACGAAAAAAAATAGTAAAACGTTATGTTAATTAGACATTTTCTGGAGAAAAGTGACTTCAAAGTCGAAAATTAGCATGGGCAATGAAAATAGAGTAGACTTAGAAATTGGATATCTAAAAACTCAAATAAGATATCAACTTAATTTAAACGTCATTATAAAGGCTGGTATTTCTTCTAAAAATAAATTCCTACACGAAGGTTTTACCATTAGTACTAACAGAGTAATTTCCGTTAACATGGGTCAGGCTACATCAAAGTAAGCCTTTTCTTAAATCCTAGATAAATGATGTCAACATTGGAGATAGAGCCTTACTGTAGAACGATTTTTTTCTTAGAATATGCCCAGGAATCATTTCCCAAATTATCGTTATCGAATTAGGGGACATCCTGTATAATAAAATTTCAGGAGCATGTTTGGACTTGAAGTTGATCATGATTTCGTTTTCACTTGCTGTCTATTTAACACGTGTACGCTTGAACACATTATCTTCCACGAACTTGCCAACACATATTGATTTGCCGAATTTTTTAAAAGTACAATAATGATATTTCGTACTAAAGTATTATTCATTCTTATAACAAGTTGGTACACGTAACACAGCTTATACAGTATCTTGAACGTTTCAAAGAACTTGTGTTAATTAATAGGTGTCCATTTTTAGACCTCGTCGACCCTCGAAATCAGTTTTCGTTTATGTTGACCCCTGGGAAACCGATTTCGACCCCAAGGGGTCAATATCGACCACTTTGGGAATCCCTGATATAGAGAGTACACAATGGTCGCTTTCCTGGACATAGAGGGCATCTTTAATTTTAATTTAATTTTTTTTTTTACTTTTTGGTGGGGGCGAAAGCCCCCATTTATTCGGCTTAATACAAGCTATAACTTAAAATTAAACTTAAACTAAAACTTAAAACTAAGGTTGGTTATTCTAGTGAAGGAGAACCGATTTGACGTAAGAAGTGGTGCGGTGGAAGTCAAAGACGCTAGGGTTTGAATTAATTTTTCGTAGCATGCGGGAGATTGGTTCGTTCGCGCCGTAGGTGGTGTGGTGGGTTGGGAGATAGAAGAGACGAGGGGTACGTAGATTACGAGGGTTAGTGTTGAGGAAAATAGAATTGTGAAGGGACGTGCATTCAACCTGACCTGAAAGAAGTCGATGAATGAAGAGAAAGTCGGCTGCATCTCTGCTTTCCTCAAGGGTGTTTAGGTTAATAAGGTTGAGACGGTTTTGATAGGGGGGCAGAGTAAAAGAATCATCCCAGGGCAAACCTCGAAGAGCGAATCGAAGAAAACGACGCTGGATGCTTTCGATTCTCGAGATATGAACGCGATGATATGGGGGCCATACTTGACTGGCGTACTCTAGGAGGGGACGAACAAAGGTAATATAGAGGGACCTGGTCACGTATGGGTTGGTGAATTCTTTGGACCATCGTTTTACAAAACCTAGTGCAGAATTGGCTTCAAGGATTATCCCATCCATATGCAAACGGAAGTTGAGCTCCCTATCACACAAAATGCCGAGGTCGCGAAGAGATTCAACGGAGGAGATAGGTTGGTTGTGGAGAAGGTAGAGTCGGGGAGGAGATTTGAGCCGCTTATGTGAAAAGGTGATGGATTGGCATTTGGTGATATTAAGTTCCAAACAATTTTTGAGGCACCAGATCGAAAAACTATCAAGGTCTTGTTGAAGAAGGAAGGAGTCATGGGGAGAGGAAATGGTTTTGAAAAATTTGGTATCGTCGTCGTAAAGGGAGACGGACGAGTATTTGATGATCCTATCGAGATCATTTATGGTTAATATAAAGAGAAGGGGACCGAGATGGCTACCTTGAGGAACTCCAGAGGTGACCAAAAATGGAGTGGAGTGGGCTGACCTAAAACGAACACTGTAAAAACGGTTTTCGAGGTAAGAGGATATCCATTTTAACAGTATGGGCTCAAAGCCGAGGGCAGACAATCTGAAGAGTATTAATCGATGAGAGATTTTATCGCATTCTTTGCTAAAATCGGTTGCAACTACATCGACTTCGTTGCCGTTCTCTAGGGCAGAGATGGCAAAGGATACGAATTCAACGAGATTTGTGGTGGTTGACCTACCCTTTAGGAAGCCATGTTGTCTAGGGGAAATAAGTGATTTGCATTGGAAGCTTAGAGCTTCATACAAAATACTTTCGAGGAGTTTGGGTATATGGGAGAGTTTAGCGATTGGACGATAGTTTGTTATTTCGTTCTTTGATCCCTTTTTGTGGATCGGAGTTATAAAGGAGGTTTTCCAAACCTGAGGAAATTCTCCTTGTGAAAGGAATAGACGAAAGAGATCAGAAAGGGCAAGGGAAAGAGACGAAGAACATTTTTTAAGAAATATGGCAGGGAGGCCATCTGGACCGGGTGTAAATTCGTCATTGAGTTGGTGTAATTTATATTCGATATAGGAGGGGTCCAAAATGTGAGAGAGAATTGGGCCATTGGAGAAGTTCAGTAGGTAACGAAAATAGGATGGATCTGGTACAAAGGAGTCGTTGGTGAAGGATTGTTTAAAGAAGCTGGCAAATAGGTTGGCAATGGTGAGTGAATCGGTTGATGACTTGTTGTTTAAAGAGAGGGAAGGAGGGTAACCATCGGACTTTCTTTTGTAGTTAACAAATTGGTAAAAGGACTTAGGGTCATTTATAAGGTTGACTTGCGCATTGTTAAGGTAACGCTGGTAAAGGGAATCGTAAAGTTCGGTGAAATGAAGATAAGCACCAAGATAGTTGGAATAGTCGGACAAGGATCTGGTATGCAGGAAAACAGCCCATAACTTGTTTCTCGTGTTTCGTAAGGAACGAAGCTTGCGATTATACCAGGGAGGACTAGTAGATGATGTTTTAAGGCGGGAAAACGGAACGTAAAGGCTGAAAGAATTAAATATTTCTTTATAAAAAATGGATAAGGCATCATTTACACTTAGGTTGTGACAGTTAAAGGGGGATCTGCTAAGATAGTCACTGATTTTGTGAAAGTTTGCTTTGTGAAAGTCGTAGGATGAGAGAGTTGTGGGAGGAGTGGACTGGAAAGAAGAGTTATGAAAAAATGAAAGTAGAAGGGGGGGGGGGTGGTAGTTGTCGATTGTAGAGAGATATAGGGGACAAAGTGAGACTGAGGAGTTGATTGAATCTGTTGTGAAAATAAGGTCCAATTGCCTGCCCATATAGTTGGTTACACCACTGACTTGGCATAGACTTGAGTCTGTTAAGCGATCTAAGAAGAGACATTCCTTAGCTGAGTTGGCATTTGAAGTGATGAAGAACGATTGATCGTCTGATGGAATCCACTGTAGCTGAGGAAGATTAAAGTCGCTGAAAACAAAGATATCGTCAGTAGAGTCAGACAGGTCAATTAAATAGTCGATCGCATCGACAACAAGTTGGTAAGATTCGGTAGGTTGAGCTGGCAGGATGTAGCAACATAAAACGTAAAGGGACTTGAAGGGGAGTGATATTTTTATAGCGACAAAGTCGACTTTAGAGGATGAAGAGATGGTAATGGGGGTTAAGACTGTTGTGGATCGCCAGTAGGACTCCTCGACAGGGGGAATCATCATGTGGGCGGGTAGGATCGTCGTCGCGAAAAACATTAAAAGTAGGGGGGAACAATTCCTGGTTCTTTATGTCGGGAATCAAATTGGTTTCAGTCAAGGCGTAAATATCAAAGGGAAGAGAATGTGATTGACGTAGGACAGCATTGGTTTTAGAGCGAAGACCTCTTACATTCTGGTAGTAAAATGTAAGAGGGATGTTGTGGGGTGGAGATGTATGGCGGGATGGTTTAAGTGCTGACGAGGAAGGCACGTTATGGACGAAAAAATTTATCGTGGTCAGCTCGGCTTCGCTGTAGGTGTGAGACTCGTTTAGAGTGAACGTAGTGGCCGAAAGCAGCAAGGTCGTCTGCTACTTTCTGAGGGGACATGCTAAAAATCTCGTGGTACCTGACATAAAGGTTCCTGAGACTGATAGGGTCGGTAGGGAGGCCTTCCTGCTGGATGGATACCATGACGCTGGTTTTGGTCTTCCCTTCGTAGCAGACCGAGTCCGATTTGTCGTGTAGATAGGCGAGAAAGAGACGAATGTTTTCATATATCTTTCTCTCTCTAAGCCTAGAGAGTGCATAGCGACTTTCTGTAGTTCCATTGGTTTGCTGGGTTAGTTTAACTGTGGGGGGAAAAAGAGGATCAAGAATAGGGGCAGTGGAGGAAGGAGATGGAGATTCGTGGTTGGATATGGAGTTGGGCGCCGGATGAGATGTTGGGTTTAGGGTATGGGAGTTAATAAAATTAGGGTACTTAGCTCCAGTTTGTAGGTCGAAGTTAGGAAATGAGCTGTTTGCTGGGATCGGTGGCGTAGAAGATTGAGAAGGGATAATATGGGTGGTTGGGGTTAAGTTTAAAGAGACGCGGGGGCTTGGGTGGAACATTGGAAATTAGCGGATTAGAGGATTGGTGTGTAAGGGCTTTGTGTCGGATAATTGAAGAGGGGGGACTAAAATCGGGAAACAAATTCGTTTTGAAGCTCCAGTTGGGATCGGGATTAGAGCTTCGTTTTTTATTAGCGAGCTTTTTAGTTGGAAGGGGGTTTGGGAGCGGTCCTTTTTTAAGCTTATCGTTACGTTTATTTTTAAAATTTTGGTTGTCGTCGACACGTGGGTTTTCTCGTTCCTCAGAGCATTTGGTGATACTTATCTTCCCAGGTTTAGTGGCCTTACCAGGGGAAGTGGGGAATAACCATGAATATTTGGTTGGGATGCTGATTTTGAAGCTGCAGGAACTATTGGAGTCAGCAGAGGAAATCATCTCGCACTCGCTAATGGTAATGGCATAATTTCGGTGAAAGAAATTCCGCACCCAACTAACATCAGCGTGTTGAGGAGCCCCTTCAACGTAGAATGCTGTATGGTTTCCCTCTTTCAACTTGTCGAGTCGGCTTTTCCATTCGGAGGGGGTCCATGAAGTTCCGAATTGTTTGAGCAGTTTTCGTGGGGCGGGGGCGGGGGCGGGCGGGATAGGCAGCGCGGTTTCGGTTTCCGTTGTTAGGGCGGCGGGAGGAGTATTTGAAAATGACTCCGTGTCTACTAATTCATTATGAATTGAGACATTGTACGGGGAACTAGCTTGAAGTTGAATTTGATCGGGGATTCCATCGATTTTGTGGGAAGCCAATCTCACTTCTTTACCGATTTCGGCAACGGTCAACCGAGTTGCTATGAGTTCCTCGCTGACGTCTATTATTTTTAGGGTTAAGTCATCGAGCGTAGAGTCTGATGGATGCGGGGTGGGATGTATTGTTTTGGAGGATGATTGAAAAAGCAAGTCGAGATCAGTACGGAGAAGATTGATAGAGTCGTTTATGTGTGTGAGTACGTTGGATTTAAGGAGGTTGACAAAATTTGTTTTGAGGAATGCTTTTAATCCATCCAAGTGATATTTGATCACTTCGCTCTCGTTGTCGTGATGAGATTGATTTTTGGACAGATTGTGGATCGCTGTCAGTTGCTTTTCTATCATTCTTCCTGTGGACTTGTAAGCTTCCACATTACTGTCAATGCAGTTTACTGAGTCTTCAATCTTCTCTATTCTGTCGAGAATAGTTCTGCTAATATGATTGTTCTCGGTTAGCATCGCATTGATAGACTCGTTATTGCATTTAATTGCCAGCATAACGTGAGCCAAGGTGATCTCTTTGCACTCGTCGCAGTAAAAAGTGAAGAGACTGCAATACTCCTTGAGGTAGGTAATGGATCTCCGGGTAAGTCCGATGCATATGGCATGGAATGATTTTCCGCAGAGACCATTGCAGGCTACCCATTCCGCGTTGGGGTCTACAATTGAGCACAAAACACTAGCACAGCACTTTTCCATTGTTTTTTTTATTTGGGCTACGAACACTTATTGACACAATTAATTTTTGTTAGGGTTTTTTTTTTTTTTTTTTTTTTTGGGGGGTACGAAACTGGCACAGGTGAAACTAGGTCGACGAACAGAGACGGGAAATATGAAATTTACTGATTCGGCAGTTTACGGGGCCTTGAAGGAAAGCGGAAAAGTAACAGAATTCGGTATACAAGAGAAAACACGTCCGCACAGGTTGACAGTCAAACTGAACAACGTCAACACATCCGCAATCACGACTTCGCTGTCAACTCAGCAGGTGGACGACTCACTTGGGGAGTTGTTCAGTCCTATGCTAAATAGCAGGATAATCAACTCCAAACTGAGCGGGGCTTTCGCTAAAAGATGTCCCAGCTGAGGTACGCTACAAGGCGGTGTCCTTTCTCCACTTCTCTAGAACTTATTGGGTAATGAACTGCTGATATACCTAGAAAGGATGGTAGCTGGGTTATTGCCTATGCGGATGACGTTGCTATAGCGGTCTCAGGATCACTGTGGATTGGGAGTAAACCCCAATTAAACTGATCTTGTCCTATTTTCCAGAAAATTTAAAATTGCAATTATATGTAGACCCTCCTTTAATAAATGGTAGCAGTTTAGACTTTTCCGTTACAGCTAAATATCTGGGTCTCATTTTTGACAGGAAACTATAGTGGAAACCTAACATTCAAGAAAGAGTCAATAAAGCTACACTAGCTTTATTCTCCTACAAAAAAGCTATTAGGAACAAATGGGCCTTTAAGCTGGCATAACTCACTGGCTATACATCTCGGCCATGAGACCGATACTCACTTACGGTGATGGACGTCCTTAGAAAGTGCAGTCAACTGCATTAAGCTAAGCAGAGTCCAAAAAACAGCATGTCAATTCATAAGTGGAGCATTGCGGTATACCCCCTCTGCGACATTAGATATTCTGTTTCAGTTGACACCTTTCGCCTTAAAGCGACTACACAGTGGACAAATAATTTATTTGGCCACGCTAACATTCTTAATATATTTAAAATACTCACAAAGAACATCGATTACACCATACTGGAACAATACTTTGGTATGACAAAGACTTTCGAGTAAGCTTCCCCTCTAGATTCTTCCTTCTGAGGACAAGTCAATCCACTTTTACAAAGATTGATCTAAAACCAATAGCGGGGTTAGTGGCGGTGTTTTCTCAGATAAGCTAAATCTAAGCCTCTTTTTCCGTCTTCCAAATTACTGTAGCATGTTCCAGGCGGAAATTTTGGCGATTAAAAAAGCTCTGACCTGGCTGAAGAAGAACGTGATATCTGCAAAGGATGTCCGCATCTTTTCGGGTAGTCATTAAATTCTGAAACTGCCCTTGAATGCCGATAATCTCTTACAGAGATGACAGAGCAATTCAACCTTCACATTTGTTGGGTACCGGGCCGCAGAGACATAGCAGGGCCGACGCACTCGCCAAAATTACAACCACTATACCTATACAGGTATACCTATCGCTACGTACAAATCAATATAAAAGCTAATAAAAGGACAGACCTTAGGTGGACTGGTGGACCAACATGTCTAGCGACCAAAACCATTAACAAATTTAAAATTTATGTCAGCTGAAATCTTAATTTTTTTAATTGAAGGTGAAACTGACTCTACTCAACCAGAACTACTTATCAACGGTCGGTGACGATTACTTAGATCCTAACGCTGACAGTGACAAAGAATACGGCGACTCAGAAAGCAGTTTTTCAATCGCGGATTAATTTTTTATTTTACGTTCGCTATATCCATTATATTTTTCTATTTCTTTAAAAATTTAATTGCTTAGAAGCATTTTCTTTTTCGTTTTTAACCGAAAATAATACTTTAAAACGAGAGTTGAGTTTTTCACTTCTAATGTATGGGGTCGGTCCACTGTGCGGTGGTACATAGTTAAACGGAATTCCCTGGAACTCCAGATGATTTTAGCTCTTGAAAGTGTCGAGAGGATTGTAAGGATTTATGATCACCTTAGAGATACGCCAAAATTCTTTGATATCTTTAAAATAATATGGTATGGAGTAAAATTGTAGGAAACGCGGATGCAATTCTCGATTCATATAACACCCCATTAAATTGGGACCGCATATCAAAGTGCCTGACTTTACTATGCGCATAGGCGTAATCTGGGTTCCGTACAGTACCAGATGACGACTTTGGTGCAAGGTAATGGAACAATACATAGAATCATATTCACAATCAATGTACAACCATCTCTCACTAATTTTACACAAATTTTCAAGCAAAAATTTACTAACAGAGGAGTTATATCATCTGACAGTCTCATACAGGGAAAAGGGTGTTTCTTTACAAAACTATATATTTTTGATTCGTAGAATTTTATTTTTATTAAGTGGACTGTATATATTTTCTGACTTGGTTTGTAAAACCGTTTTTAGAAGAGGAAAATAACGCTAGGGCGGAAAAAGAAAGCGCACACTTTTGAATTCTAAAACGTTATAAAATCTTTATTTCGGTTCATCGCAATTTATACATTATTGTCGGTTATGATTTTGTTTGTTTGTTGTTGTACTGTTTGATATTTGAAGTGCAGAGTTTTGTGGATCTTGTTTCGGCTATATTTGTTTGATGTTATCTGTTTTCTGTTTAATGTGCTATTTCATGTCATCTGTTTTTATGTTTCAACATTCTCCCCCGGCAGCGGACTACGTTCGCAATTAAATGGTTTAATCCTAATTGGCCACCCTTTTGTGTAATAATGTAAAGTTTGCCAATTTTGTGATCTACTTTGCCGATGCTTATGTAATGAGAAAGAAGATTATTATTATAATATTTAAAACACATAACAATGGAAAGGGCAATGATCACTCAATCATTACAACGATAGAAAACATAGGTAATATGGCTATATCTATCTTCCTTACTCCAACTGCCACATATACCATAGTGCCATGCACGAAATGCAGTACATATAGTATGCAATTGCAATTGATAAGTTGCTGGTTGTTTACTAAAACAACTGCCGGTCTAAATTCTGTGTAGTTTTATGTTTGAATTAGATTTTTTAAAGTGTAAAACCAAATAAATGGAATTAAAGGTGTTGTAGCAGCAAACTGGGTGATGAAGTAGGAATTCGAATTATTAATTAAAGTTGAGTAGATTTTGTGTATTGTAAATGACAGGTTTAATTATTGGGTCTACAAGTAAGTATCCAGCGTTTTTTTTCCAAAATTTGAAGTTTTATTATGAAAACATAGTTACAATGCTTTATTCAAAGTATCGTCCATCGGAAGCTACAACTTTCCCCCATCTTTCTGGCAATTTATGAATTCCGGACCAAAAAAATTTCTCGTCTTTCGAGCCCAAGAACGTATCGAACCAATTTTTGATTTCCTCTACTGAGCTGAAGCGTATTCCCGTAAGAGCGTTCTGCATCGAACGAAACAAGTGGTAGTCAGATGGTGCCAAGTCTGGACTGTAAGGCGGGTGAGGCAGAATTTCCCATCCACAATTTTCCAAATAGTTTTTCACCGAAACCGCAACATGTGGCCGAGCGTTGTCGTGATGAAAAATGACGGACTCATGCCTGGTCTCATATACTGGCCGTTTTTCTTTTAATGCCCGCTTCATACGAATTAGTTGGGTTCGATATAATGGTCCTTTGAAGATATCACCACTCGGAAGCAGTTCGTAGTATACGACACCCTTTTGATCAAACCATATGCAGAGCATGACCTTATTCACATGAATATTTCGTTTCGGCGTCGATTGGGCGGGCTCGCCGGGCTTTGTATACGATTTTCTGCGTTTAGCATTATCATAATAAATCCATTTCTCATCACCAGTGACAATACGATGAAAATTAATTTATTTTTATACCGCTGCAGTAACATTTCGGACATGCAAAATCGCCGTTCGACGTCTCTTGGCTTCAATTCGTACGGCACCCAGCTTCCAACCTTTTGAATGAATCCCAGTGGTTTTAGGCGCAGGGAAACGGCTTTGTTGCGTGACGCCCAATGATGCAGCAAGTTCTTCTTGAATCTGACACGGATCCTCATTAAGTAAAGCGTCCAATTCTTCGTCTTCAAAACTTTTCGGCTTTCCGGGGCGATCTTTGTCTTCAACTCCAAAATCACCACGTCGATTCACCAATACATTCCGCCCCATAAGTTTCCGAAAGCAAACGATAGGCCTCACTTTTCTTCATATTAAAGAATAAAAGCAGCGCTTCCCGCAAATGACGTTTATTTGGCTGGAAACTTGCCATGATTTTGCTCGATAAAATGTACGACACCGATAGAACTGCTCAAATATAACGCTGCAAAGTTGTTGACAGATACAAAACCTACAAATAAAACACATGGGGTCTGACATTTCTGCCCGGGATCCACTGGTGGCGCCATCTCTGACAAACGCTGGAAACTTACTTGTAGACCCAATATTTATTGATTTGTTTTTATATCGAATGCTTGGATTGATCTTTTGAGTGTTGATCCAAGTTAAGTTTAGTTATAAGTTGTAGTATTAAGCTCTTAGTGTTTCAGTTTCATTCATTAATTAAAATTTTTACGTGATATTAATTTATGAGTAGATAATTTTATTATTTAAGTTTTGTTGTTCAAGTTGAATTCGGAGATCGATATTCGGAGCTCTGGTTCGTAACCCTGAATTTAACTTGAAGCTTATGAAGTGTGGCCTTGCTAAACATAGGCTTTTGGATGTGGTACACAAAATATCGAATTTTGTGTCTATGCTACAATATATGATCGGCTCAGCAAAATATTTGTTATTTCTAGAATTATTATTGAGTAACATGTAACAAACATTATTGCTTGAATTATGCGTTTAATGTTAAGTATTATATGTATGTTGTAAGTATGATAATTTGAATTGTATTAGAATTATTGATTGTGTTTTTATTTAAAGAATAGTTTGTTCTTCGCTGATGTTGTTGACAGGCAGATAACAGATTTTTATTATAGGTCGCTTCATTATTCCATTTTTCGTTTTTAAAGTTACGATGCGCATAAGTCCGTCTGATCTAGGGTGCATCTGATATATCCTTGCTAGACACAACTGTAATGGAGGAAGGCGCTAGTCTTTAATGAGTACCAAATCTCCAACTTTCGGCGTTGCAGTGGTTTGTGCCCACTTTGGTTTTTGTTGTAGCCTAGTTGGGTATTCGGTACTACATTTTCGCCCGAATACATCAGCTAGCACCTGCAATCGTTTCCATCGTTCAAAATATCCGATCGGCTTTGTTGAATTGTCACCTTGTGGTAGAGATTTTAACGCTTTTCCGACTAAAAGATGTCCTAGTGGGTTGGCACTTAGTTCGACTAGGTCTTTCGTGAGAGGGCAAAGAGGCCTTGGGTTCAGGCACGCTTCTATTCGCCCAAGGAGCGTTATGAGCTCTTCGAAGGTAAATCGCTCGTTCCCCACAATTCTTTTTAAATGGTATTTAATTGATTTCACCCCGGCTTCCCATAGCCCACCAAAATGGGGAGAAGCGGAGGGAATGAAATGCTATTCGATACCTTTATCCGCTAAGCGACCAGCAACGTCTTTCCAGACATGCTCCGCGTCCTTGAATATTTGATCTGGTTCGACGTTGGCTCCTTCAAAGTTTGTTCCAGATTGGATGCGGTATCGCACGCTGCGGATGATTTGATCGATCCAGTATGTCCTGCAGATATATGCGAACATCTGTTGAATGCCGCCATGGAGAGTGTTGTCGTAAGCATGCCGAACTATCAGCATCATCAGGTTGTGTTGTTTTCTCAGTAAGACAGGGTATCGTACGTAATAAGTAAGAGTCGCGTTTTGTAAATCGGTTATTAGCGCCGATGAACGCGTTTGGTGACGTCAGCTGCTTTAAAGTTCCGTTCTTCCTTAGAAAAGTAAGTTCGTCTGAAAACATTTCCCTTTGCGCGAACTTCATAATTAGCAATTGCGACTTTTCCAGGTCTTCTGCAGTCAACCGTGCACTATTTCGGGAGCCATTTATGGCTTTATAATTGGAAACAAACCGAAGACAGGATGCAATCACCCTCACCACTTTTGGGAGACGAGATTAGTTCTTAATGACTTGGCTGATGCTATCCCGTGCAACGCCTTGGATGCAGCGTGTTCTCACTACACGCTTCTCTGTAATTATATCTACGGGTTGATTGGGAACATTGTATTTCCATCGATTTTGTAGGATACTGGGAAGTATTAGCATCCGATCTTTCAACAACGACCCGTCCGATGAATTTACCGCTGTGTCGAAGACTACTCTTACCTTCGTGTGATGGGGAAGGAGGTAGTGGTATGGAGTTTTGAATACTGGATCGTCCTCGCCAACCTGTCCCATATGTCCGAGCGTAGCATATTTGGCGATACATCGAGCGTAAGCTTCGTACAGTTCTGGATTCTTACTAAAAAGGCGTTCGAGATGAGTGAACCTTCACACAGCGCATTCTCTACTTCTGCCTACCTTTGGATGCCGTTGATCTTTGAAAAGTAGTTGCACTTCGTATCGCCCATTGGGAAGTCGCCTGGTATGCGTAGCAAAGTGCTTTTCACAGATAATTTCCCCTTTGGCCTTTGAAAAGGTGTCTCCTCGATTTTACAGAATTTCTGCAGTTAGGTCAGTGAACGGTATGAAGCTACGTATGGGTTTTGGACTCTCAGCTGGAACTTTTCCGAAGACAATTCATCCTAATACAAGAGTGTATTCAGCTGCCTGCTTCTGACAATTTCCGGAAGGAGGATTTCGGCGAAAATGTCAGTTCCGAACAGAAGATCGATCTGCGTTGATACGCTAAATTGAGGATCTGCTAATCGTAGACCTTCCAGGTGATACCATTTGTCTGGTACCATTCATTGGGCCGGAAGAAGCCCAGTCAGCGACTTGAAAACCAACGCCTTAACAGCGCTCTCAAATGTCGAATGAAGGGACCCGAACTGCAGTTCGACATAGCTGCCTGAAGAGAAATTGCTGACCGACCCCAACCCTGATACCTCGACAAAGGTTCGCTTCTTTTTTAATTTCAGCAATTGTGCAGCCGCTTCAGAAATAAATGTAGCCTCTGTCCCTGGATCGATTAAGGCGCATAGTTGATGTAACCTACCATTTCATCCCTTGACTTTTACCACTGCTGTGGCGAGCAAAATTTGAGTTTCACGTTTTTGCAGCGCGTGAAAACTGTTGAGCGTCGCACTAGTTGTCGGCAGTACCTCCCCCGATGGCAGAAACTCAGGCGCATTCAGATTTACAGCTACCTGCTAAGCATGAGCACTAGTGGATCTCACTGGATATTGCCGCTGTGATGATTCGTTTGTGTTTAATTTATCGACCAATGGATTTTTATGAAGCAGCGAATGATGACGCTGTTGGCAGAAGAATCTAGACTTTGAGCTGGAACATTCCCTCACCAGTTGGTTATATCCAAGGCAATTCTCGCAAACCCCTATCTTTTTAACCATTTGTTTTCTTTCTAGGTGGTCCATGTTGAGGAATCGTGTGCATCTTCTCAACGCATGCTGGCTTCCTTGACGCACCTTGCAAGTTACGAATCTAGATGTCCAAGATACCTTGGACTGGTTGGTCTGTGGTTGTTGGACACCTTATGATTGACCTGATCGTCCTGGATTCGAAGAACTTCCTTTTTGCTGCTCCACTGCCTCCAACATAGGAAGTTCCTTTGTACTGCCCAGTTTCTCCTCCCAGAGCTGCTGAAGTGAGCACGAGGGTTTTTGCAGCAGAACAAAAATGACAATTGTGTCCCACTTCTCCTCCAGTAACTCGAAGTTTCCCAGAAACGGAACATATAGCTTGTCTTTAAGAGATCGGTTATGTAAAAGGAAAGGAATAGAGCAACTGTGATTTGCTCTGAAACCCGATCGCTTATCACTTAGAAACTTATTGAGTGCAAGGTATTTAGTTATTTGTTTTGCTATTATATTCTCGAATGCTTTGCCAGACATGGAAGAATGCTAATGGGTCTAAAATCAGCAGTCGATCTTGGATTTCCTTTTCTTGCGTTTGGTAAAACATTTACACATTTGGGGAAAGTGAAAGTTGTTATACATCAATTAATTATATGCGTGAGGTAAGAAGTAATTTGTGGCAAGATTAATTTTATGAAACGTACCGAGATGTTTTCCTCACCTACTGAATTAAATTGATGTGATGCACTCAAATATTTCACTTTCGCTTGCTAACTTATAGTCATCCAGTTTCGGTACGAGGTCTACTTCTTCAGACAAATTATGATGGAATTCATGAGTTGCAGAATCATCTAACTGAAAAAATTTGTTGAGCTCATCGGGGTCGAGAGGACACTTAGCATCGTTTTTCTTTTTTATACCATTCGTACTGCGTTTGCTCTAGAGCTTTTCGCAGGAGGGAAGTACTTAATTTAGATAAATAGGAGTTGTTCTTTCCAGCCCGCACCTTAGACGTTGACAAATTAAATTACGTTAAAATAAGCTGAAATGTTTTAACTTTTTCATGTGGATCCGAACAAAGATGGCATAGCTCCCAGGGGGCTGAGCCAATCGCAATTTAGGGGGTGTTGAGATCAATGGAATTAAAATCTTTAAGTATGAATTTGTAAGACTGAGTTTCGGGCTGAAAAATGCTCCAGCTACAATATTTTTCAGCAAGCTTTAGACGATATATTACAAGAGCATATTGGCAATATTTGCAATATGTATACCGATGAAATTATTGTATTTAATAAGGACGTCGAAACTCACTTTCAAAATTTAGGCAACATTTTCAAAACACTTCATCAAGCTAATCTCAGAGTCCAATTAGATTAGTGTGAATTTTTGAAGCAAGATGGTGTATCTTCGGGTGGCATTAAAGCCAATCCTATTAAAGTAGGAGCCATAAGAAGATTTCCGTATCCAAAACCTCTTAAGGATCAGCGATCATTTCTTGGTCTGTTGAGATTTTAGCGCATATTCATTAAAGATTACTCCAAGCTAACACAATCCCTTACAGACCTTTTAAGAGGGGTGGATGAACGTACTTCCAAAACAACACTAAGTAAAAAACGTACACATTTGCATCAAGCTGCTAAAGAAGCATTTAATAAAGTCAAATACTCCCTTATTTCTGATCATGTTCTTCTAATCTATACAGATTTTAGTGATGAATTTCATCTTACAACTGATGAGTCGCACCACTCGATTGGAGCCGTACTATCACAAGATAATAAACCGATAACCTTCATTTCCCGAACTCTCAATAAAGGGGAAGAACACTTTGCCACTAGCGAGAAATCTTTAAGGAATTACCTTTACGATGCAAACAATTACTGGCAACAGTACGATACCACGGTACAGATAATAAGGTCATATATTGCGCATGTGTCAAAAAAAGTAAATACCGACAAATCCAAGATGGCTGCCGAGAGTGATAAATTTTTGTTTACATATGCTGTACATTAATAATTGCTTGAGTTCAAATTCTTTATGGAGACTTTTATTTATTTATAATGATAAATATTGATTAATAGCGATTCTAAAACAATAATCATCTGCGACTTGGTGTCGGGGTATCTGGAAACAAATTTAATATGTGTGTGTATGAGAAAATATAACATAAAAAAACGAATTCCATTTCTTGAACACATAGGTATGTAATTTATTAGATCACAAATTCAAAATAGACTAGCTTAACTCTACTATCTTACAATATTGTTTTTATCATTTTTCTTTTTCTACTTGTTAAATTATCTTTTATTGTATTATTTAGGTGTTTAATTCTAAAGTACATACGTGAACGGAAGAAAATTTCTTTTACTTTTCTTTCGGACGGTATGTCTTTTGAGAGATTAAGTAACTATTTTAAATAGTTACGGAAATAAACTATATCATCTTTATTAAACATTTTAAAAATTGTCTCCATCTTCTCCATATTTACCATCATTTCGTCCTTAGGCTTTTGAAGATATCCCTCCGTCGGCTGATTAGTCCATGTGAACGATGTCTTTTGCTGGGTATTTTGAACAGCTAAATCTGGATTCTTGATCCTGTGGCAAATGTATCCTGCCAAATGCTCCAGTCCATCGTACTCTAGAGATTCCAGTTCATCTACCGGTTCTTCACTTGCAATGAAGTCGGGATTAAGTGTCTTCAGAAGGGTGCTACTTAAATAGTCCGTACCTTCTAAATTGGGTGTATTATCTACTAAAGTATTGCCTGTGGAAGATGTTAATACGAACGTGTTGTATTAAAAGAAAATATGGTTACTTAAAAATAAAACATACCATTCATAGATGAACTTCCTTCATTTCGTCCAAGAATGTATGAACGAAGTCAATACATGAAATCGAAACGGTTTGGATGATCATATAGGCCACATTTGGATCGAATCGTTCTGAAAAAATTCTCTAAAACATCTTGATTTAGTCTGTATGTCAGTAAATAGGAAATCCCGTATTCAGTTTTTAAGTCGTTGTACAGAAGTTTAAGAGAATTATTTGTCATGATAATGCCTAAAAGTATTATAAGATTGTAAACACAAAAATTCGTTTAATTGAACATTACCTTTCTGGAAGGGCATCATGGTTCGTTTTCCATTAAGTATTACGGAAGTCATCTCATCGACAATTCCAAATTGGAGCGATTCTGAAAGTCCAACGCCTTGAACTCGTTTGCGACTATCCTGGTAAGGTACTCATACGTTAAGACAGTCGAACCAATCATTCACCTGAAATTGTAAAGATGTAGAAGACACATGATTTTTAAGGAAATTTGAATTATTACCTTTTTAAAAAATACAGAACACTGAAGACAGCCTTCCGAACTTAGTTCCCCTAAACTACCAGCCCGCATAATAAGTTGAGAGACCGTGTGTGAGAATAATTCTGGTGCAAGTTTCACCTTTTGACGTTCTAAACCTTTAACATATAAATTGGTTAGTGATATTTTGTATGCAATACTCAAATCAGACTTATCATTAGTTTTCGAAATAAGCTCTTCTATGATTCCTTTGGAAATGAGTTGCACGTCCAAAATAAAACCACCATTATCAACGAAGTTGTTCCGGATGAGTTTTATGAGATGAGGGACATCAGCGAACTCATACACATTCCTTGACTCATCGGTTGCGTTTTAAAAAAACGATTTTGTAACCGTGATTTCAAGTTCACCCAGCAAACCTTGATTTGTTCCCCCGAGATCACAGACGATTGCACACACTTTAAAACCACATTCACTTAATTGGTGAATAATACTAAACAGTATTTGTTTGGTCATCCGTTGGTCAAAATCGTAGAAAATTTGTTGTTTCCAATTGCCAATCAATCTCCTTATCATCGCCACTTGGAAGTATTTCGCAGCTTTCAGAGTTTCATCCTTTCGTTTGTCGTAAACAATTTTCTCTTTGACTTTCATTTCGTCAAATGAACGTACACAAATTTTATCAACTTCTTCCATATCGATGGTTTTCATAATATTCAACACGAATTGGATTATTCCCGGATATACCCCAAATTTTGAGCACCTCTTTTTAAGTGTTATCACAGCTGGAAGAGGATATTGTTTTCGCAACAGCAATCGGTAGGCTCGGGGGCCAGCTGCATGTATTGCGATCGCAAGAGCAATATTGTCTGATGACCATTTTGCACGTTTTTGAGGACATTCTAATTTTCTTAATTATCCCTTGGCAAAAATATGACTAACGGAGTCAATAGTTTGTTGCTGCTTCCAGTTTTCTGCTTTCAATTTTGCTATTTGCTCCAATAATCTGCAAACTACAAACAATGGTTGAAATTCTAATTACACTTAATTCGCATTTAATATGTCATCTACTTACTGAGAATAAGTAGGGATGATTTCATCAGTTTGTGTACTACAGTCGACCATTAATGGTTTAACTTGTGTACCGCAGTCTACCTCGGAAGCATCAGTTTGCGTAGAGCAATCACACTTGTTTGATAGAAATAAATTCTAGATCTATGTGCTCCTTGTCATGCACAATTAGTGCATAAAACCGAGTGTTATTAGTGTAAATAACGATTACAATAATTGCTCTTCACATACCTTGGGATCAAAAGTCTATTTTGAATCCGTAAATCCCGTGGGCTCGTCTTCCTTTTGCAATGGTAACAAAAATTCTATTTGTTTTCAGAGCTATTCCATATTGCTCGTACAATGAATTAATGACAAAATCACTTTTTTTAAAATGTTTGCCACAAATTCGCACCGTTTTTGTATTTAACTTGTCTTTACGGCTGCACAAAAAAACCCACTACTTGCACATTTTACTTTGTTTTGGAAACGAGTGATAAAATATCTCCTCATTTCCAGTTTTATTTTTGCTTTTATAGTTGTTAACACAGCACCCGTACACAGCACAACGCATTTTCACAGTTTTAAACTTTGTTTACTCAATTTTAAATCAAAAATCTATCATAACCAAAATATTTTCGCCTTTTTCGTCACTGTGGTCGGCCATATTGCCAGAATTTGACAGATGCGCAGAACGAGACCAAAATAATTGCGCCAAATATATTACCTTATTATATGTACCTTGTTTTGTAATAACTATACTCTGTCCAACATAAATTTGCAGTACACGTCTTATGGGGAAGCTTTTTCAAAATAGGTATCGTGCCATATTTTTGCACCGTACTAAATTGAAAGAAACCCACCATAAAAAGTGTTTACCAGCCAGTGAATTTCCATTTCCATGAATTTGGATCTGACATAGATCCAACACCTCTGATTAAGCACACATCTGAGTGTGCACCATAGATTAACTATACCAAGATATCAAACTTTCCAGATATTGGAAAATCAAAACCGCTTTTCTACTGATCGCAACTATCCGTTTGATCTTGGCTGTGAATGCGTGTAAATTAACTTCAATGGCAATTTCCTTCTCCTTTTATACAAACCACGCCCATATTAATCAAAAAAATGTCGTCTCCATTACACATATTCGTGCAAATCGCTCTCATTCTAGCAATTTTACTTGTAAATTGCTCTCCTTCTCGCAAATTTTGACAAAGTTATAGAGATGCCGAAGTTTTGGAATTCACTTACAGTGCGTCAATGCGAAAGTTAAGGGTTTGCAAAAGTATTAGTAGAGTTTGACATCTAGTTAGTTTATCTATGGTGTCCACTAATTGGTTGTGGTCTGTGGCTGCTGCTATTCAATCCCTATTAAGTTGATGTGCATTCAGAGTTACCAGTGTCCATTTGGTAACTCGTTCAGTTTTTTCTTTGAGTTTTTTTTTGAGAAGCGCTTGTTTTTAGAGCTTTGAAAAAAGTTCTTAATGGTTATCGTGGAGATCTTGTTTTGATCTTTTGCATTTACGTTAAAATGCAGATACAAAATTATAAGTTGTTTTCTTTAAGGAAAAAGTTTATTTGCGTAGGTTTTCGTGCGTTCAGTTTTTTGATGTTACGTGTATTTTCCTAAATTTGGATTGTGATATTAATGTGAAGTTAAGTGTTTTTATGTAAATTGTATTTTTAAAAGTTGTGTTAATTTCTTTTTTTTGTGAGTTTTGTGCAATTTGTGTTTTTAAGACGGGTAGTTTTTTTAAGAATTGGTTGCAAATTGTTATTCGAAGAGGTGTATTTTTTTAAGTTTTGTGCAATTTGTATTTTTAAGTCGTACATTTTGTGTTTACTCTTAGTAGTTAGAAATGGCTTGGCTTCAAAATCATCCAAAGATTTAAGTGCCGAAAAAAAAATTGTTGACGTGACAAAAAAATTAATAAGAATTTTAAAAATAAAACAGAAGCTGTGAAGCAAGTACCTGATATTTTTTCTGTGGGTGAACGAACAGTTTACAGACTTCTTATCGAAAATAGTACCAAAGGCCACCACTCGCCACCAAAAAATGAAAAACAAACTGGTCTTAAAAGTAAAGTAGATGATTTCGATAAGCGTGCCAGTTTTTTTCAAATAACGAATTTCCGAAGCTGGATAAAATACTGCATGAGGTAAGACACCAAAATTAGCAGGTCTTCTCTGCATACGGTTTAAAAAAACAAAAAGTACCTTTTAAATTTGCCCATCGTCAGCGAAAGAGTGTTCTTTTGGAAAGAAGTGACATCATAACATGGAGAAGGCGATACTTACGCGAAGTTAAAAAACTAAAGGAACAAAACAGAAAAATCAGGACACACAAAAGACAACGTTTTGATGAACCCAGCCATATTAACACCACGGTAAGCGTTCAACGAGGGATTGTCAACAGGACTGCGTGCACCACCAGGAAAAGGTAAGAGGCCTATAATAGCACACATAGGAAGCTCAACAGGTTTCGTAGAAGTCGGACTCCTATGTTTCACTTCTGGTAGCAGTGGGAATTATCACGAAGACATGAATGCTGACGTATACGAGAAGTGGTTTAAGGAAACAATTTCGTGCCTGGATCCCAACTCTGTTATCGTTTTGGATAATGCATTATATCATTCACGAAAGAAGAACAAAGCTCCATCGACTGCAACAAAAAAAGAAGACATAAAGATTTGGCTCCGGACAAACAATATTTCTTTCGAGGATGATATGGTTAAAGTTGAGTTGTTGAGCATTGTAAAGCGTCATAAAACCCAGTATGAAACCTACGTCATTGACGATATTTCCCGAGTTGCTGGAAACAAAGCGCTTCGCTTGTCTCCTTAGCACTGCGAGCTTAACCCAATAGAATTGCTTTGGCCTCAAGTGAAAGGAGTCGTGGCGGCCACAGTAAGTCCTTTAAGATGGCAGAAATAAAAACCCTTTATCAACTACAATCAGCAACGTTGACGTTGAAAAATGACATCGGTGTGCCAAAAATGTGGGAAATGGATTTTTCTTCGGAAGGCGCTGTAGAGAGTCTGATTACAAATCTAGAATTTATTGATTTAAGTGATATCGTCAACGATATCCTCATCTTTGGTGAATTTAACCTACCACTGAAGTGGATTCCATGGGATGATCCATTTTTTTACCGCGTCAAACGCTAGTTTATCTAAGGAATGTATAGTCATTGATCGAATAACAGGATCAATTTTTTTTACCGCGTGAAACGCTAGTTTGTCAAAGGAATGTATAGTCATTGATCGAATAACAGGATCAAGCATAGGTAAGTGGCGCCACACACACACACACCACACACACACACACACACACACACACACACACACACACACACACACACACACACACACACACACGCACACACACACACACACACACACACACACACACACTTTGTCACGTCGAACTTTCTTTAATAATTCTTAAAAAAATATACAGTAAAAGCTCTTTATTCGCGCTTCCTTCATTCGCGGATTAAAAAAATGCGACCCAATTCCTATATTCGCGGCTAAAGATTCCTTTAATCGGTACATCGGTACATGCATATTAATAAAAGAGATTTAAATGGACTAATAAAAAAGTCAAATAGACCTTATTACAATTATACCTCAAGTATGTTGTTAAATGATATCGTCGCTGTATTGGTTCGGCCTTTGCTAAGCCGCTTCGCCGCGGTCGGCGTTCGTGATAATGTACAGAGGGTGACCAAGTCATAAGCACGGTTTTAAAAAAACGGTTTTTATGTCAAGTATTCTTAAATACCAATCAACATAGCGACGAAATATTTTATCTAATTATTTCTGGGAATTTCAAAAAATCTAAGGTTAAAGCAATAAAATTTGGAGAAAAATCCCTTTCGGAAGTAATTAAGGGGAAATTCCGGAAATTTAAAAAAAGTGTGCTAATGAGATGGCCACGCTCTGTAAACAAACAGTAAGAGCCGTTTTGCGTGTTTTATTGTTTGATCTTTCCATTCGTGACAGGAATTGTGATGGAGTAACACGTCTCTACCGCTGTCTTCCTAATTTATAATGTCGACTAAAAAAATTGAAAATCGAGTTTCGACGCGAAAAAAGTCTGTGTTACCGCTTAAAGTGAAAATAGAAATGCTTGATCGTTTACGGCTTGGAGAGTAGTTTGCATCCATATCACGCTCATTCAATGTCAACGAATCAACTGTACGATCGATAAAAAAATCCGAAGATAAAATAAGGTCGTCTGTAGCTTCAACTTCACTGTTAGCGAAAATTGTTCGTGATCCAGCAATAGAAAAAATGGAAGTGGCATTGTCATTATGGATTGAAGACCGCAACCAAAAATGGGTGCCCCTGAGTGGTTCAGTGATGCGGGAGAAGGCAAAGCATCTTTACGCACATTTTAAAGAATCTGATGATAGTTGTGGTGGTGAATGTACAGATTTAGGATTTCAAGCGTAGGAAGGTTGGTTCAATAAATTTAAGGTGAGACAATCATTGCATAGCATTAAAATCGTTGGAGAAGCTGCATCTGCAGACATTGCTGCAGCAGAAAGATATCCAGAAGAATTTGCGAACCTAGTAGCTGATGGAGGATACAAACCTGAGCAAATATTTAATGCAGACGAAACTGCATTGTTTTGGAAAAGAATGCCAAACAAAACATTCATTTCTAAAAGCGAAAAGTCTGCCTCTGGATTTAAGACAGTAAAGGATAGGATCACACTGTTGCTATGTTCTAATGAATCTGGAGATTGTGTCATTAAACCACTGATTCTTTAGAGATCGTTAAATCCTCGTACTTTAGAAAATCAAAACAGGGACGACCTGCTTGTGTTTTGGCGTGCTAATTAGAAAGCGTGGGTTACAAGCGTTTTTTTTGTGACTGGTTTCGGAATGGTTTTGTTTCTGACGTTGAAACTTATTTAAAAAAAATAGAAATCAGACTTTAAAGCAGTTCTAGTTTTGGAAAATGCGCCACGTCATCCTCGCGAACTTGAAACTATGTATCCAAATATAAAAATGACATTTTTACCTCCCAACATGACGGCTTTGCTTCAACCTATAGACTAAGGAATAATCCAGGCCTTTAAGCTCTATTACATTAGACGAACCTTCAAAATCATATTGGATAATATGGAATGTGATCCTGATATGAATGTTATGGAATGCTGAAAGAAATTTGACATAGCAATATGCATCGTAAACATAAAAGAATCATTGGAAGAACTGAAGCCATACTGTGGCCTGTTCTGACTGCGGAAAATGACGAAGAATCTGTGGAAATTCAAACTTTGACTGCAAACATAGCCGGAATTGCAAATGGAATAGGACGAGATGTGTTCGAACAGATAGAATCAATTGACATTCAGGAGTTGCTTGAATTGCAAGATGAAGATTTGACTGAAACCGACTCGGAGGAAATGTTAAATCCACAGCTTATTGAAGAAGAGGCTTCAAGCACTGGAAACGTGACATTTAATTTGAAAAATCTTAGTGAAGGTTTAAGAATGGCAAATGAGCTTTGTGATTTCTTTATGCAAATTGATCCGTCTGTGGAACGAAGTCTTATTTTTAAGAGGCAAATTGCTAGTGCCGCTGCTGAATATCGGTCTGAATTTAAGGAGCTTTTAGAAACTGCCAAGCAAGAAAAAATTACAAAATTCTTTAAACCATTGCCTAAGCCTGAAGATAATAATTAATCAATATGGTCAAAAACTTCAATAAAATTAATTTTTTTATATATGTACTTGTTTTTGATTTTGTCACCTAAGAACGTATCCCCAATAATCCCATATACATAAATTATCATTCCGTATTCACGGTTTCTGTATTCGTGGCATTTTTACGGAACATATACCCTGCGAATAAAGAGCTTTTACTGTATTGCACTGCCATCGCTGGAAATGATGATTTTGGTGGTGTCCTTTCTTTTGTTTAGGTATTTTATTAAGGTTGAATACCAATGAAAATTAAGATAAACTCATGTGAACTGTACATGTGAACTCATGTACATATAATACAACCTCTGGTGACATGCTATGATGAAATGGTGGAGGATGGAAAGAGGGTAGCAGAGTTTTACTCCCATAGACTGCTTTACGTGATAATCTTTGACCTTCAGGGATGTCCAAAAAATGAACTAATCAATTTGAAAGGGACTGCTTCTGCTGATCTTTGCAACACGTTTTTCTGGTCCAAACAAAAATGATCACCCCCTTTTCCCGTAGGGTTTTAGGGCACTTGTCGATAGCGCATCCTTTGCAATTTTGCCTTTGTCATGTATTTAGGTTGGCTATCCCTGCCTTTTATGCATAAATATAAACATGTATTTGTATATGTTAAGGCATTACACGTTCATCCCAATAAAAACTACATTCAGTCGTTACTTAATCATTAACTACTTGACAGCCTTGATTTTAAAGATTCACACTTTCGCACTTTTTTCTCCCTTTTCATTATTCACGATTTTCTTGAGTTTTATTAATTGTTAGTATTAAATCTTTCAATCTTTCGTTGTTTCGCGTGGCTTGATTTTAAGTACATAAATTAATCTTTTTTTCGTGATATATGTATGTTCAATTCACTGATCTGTTTGTTTTTTTTTTTTTTTTTGTTGCTCTGTGTTACAACTGCACTTACTTTCTGCATTTTCTTTATTGTTCTTTTTTTTCACCGTCTTCTTCGGTCTTAACTTCAGAACTTTTTTTTTCGTTCACTTTTGACCATTTTATGAGTCTGACTTTTAGACTCTATTGAACCAACTCGACAACTGACGACTGGTCTTCATCCAGTCCTCGCTTGATGCCTCGTAGATACCACGCTGAAAAAATCCCGTTTTTTCCAGTACCGAATTATCCGGATTTTCAAATCACAAGTGTTTCACCCTGAGAGCTTTGCAACCACGTGATTAAAGTTTGAGTTTTTTTTGGAACAGTTTAAAAATCATAGACATGAACCAAGCAGCTAAGGGTTTGGCAAGAAACATCGCCAGGAAAGGGATATTCAAGCTGGATTGAAACGGAAATAAGGGTACTGTCAAAACCTAGTCACTAAGAAGCCGGTATAATATCGCATTTTATTTTTTTCCTTTGCAAAATTATTATCGCCAAATTGAGCACATATGCGTGTTTATGTTTGCCACAGGGTTATAACGATGGGTATTTGTAAGCCTTACCGCTGATGTCACTGAATGAAAGTTATGCCGTTGACGGTTCTAACTTGAATCAATGTTTATTTCACAAATGTTCTATTTACTCGTAAATACAAATTACTTATCATTAAATCTTAATACAGTATATGACACAACTTAACAACAGATAAGTTAATCTCAATCAAGTTCTAAATTCCATTCCCATGATGCATACCAATGATAACATACTTAATTTTGTACACACGTTTCTGTTCCGTCGATTCAGCGTCTAGATGAATAAACAAAAGTGCAATGTTTCATCTGAAGTCGGACATCTGAAAACACTTATGGAGTGCAATTAGATCTTAAATGAAATGATTTCTGTAAATTAGTCTTAAGTTTGATTGATAAAGTTGTTGTTTTTTTTATAAAAACAATAAATAAATAATTTTTTAACTGGCGCCCAAGCAGGGACCAATTGAGTATGTAAAGTGCAAGTGATAAGTGTAAAGTAAGAAGGTCCTCAAAAAGTAGCACTTTCAAAAACCAATAACGGTCCTCAAGAAGCACCGCGCACCTGGTCTTCAAGTATCACCGCACCATTTGGTTTCAGAACCCAACGCAGTAGAGCAAACAAGGCTCCTAAGTCATTTGTAACAGGAAAAAAGGAAGTTAGTTAAACTAGCAGCCACTCTTCTCGTGACGCCAATCAAGACTCACTTAATATTGTAAGTCTAGTGTTAAGATATTTTAAGAAGTGAAAGAAAAAATAATATTGGGTCTACAAGTAAGTTTCCAGCGTTTGTCAGAGATGGCGCCACCAGTGGATCCCGGGCAGAAATGTCAGACCCCATGTGTTTTATTTGTAGGTTTTGTATCTGTCAACACCTTTGCAGCGTTATATTTGAGCGGTTCTATCGGTGTCGTACATTTTATCGAGCAAAATCATGGCAAGTTTCTAGCCAAATAAACGTCATTTGCGGGAAGCGCTGCTTTTATTCTTTAATATGAAGAAAAGTGCGGCTGAGGCCTATCGTTTGCTTTCGGAAACTTATGGGGCGGAATGTATTGGTGAATCGACGTGCCGCGAGTGGTTCAAATGGTTCAAAAGCGGTGATTTTGGAGTTGAGGACAAAGATCGCCCCGGAAATCTGAAAAGTTTTGAAGACGAGGAATTGGACGCTTTACTGGATGAGGATCCGTGTCAGATTCAAGAAGAACTTGCTGCATCATTGGGCGTCACGCAACAAGCCGTTTCCCTGCGCCTAAAAGCACTGGAATTCATTCAAAAGGTTGGAAACTGAGTGCCGTACGAATTGAAGCCAAGAGACGTCAAACGGCGATTTTGCATGTCCGAAATGTTACTGCAGCGGTATAAAAATAAATCATTTTTGCATCATATTGTCACTGGTGATGAGAAATGGATTTATTATGATAATGCTAAACGCAGAAAATCGTATACAAAGCCCGGCGAGCCCGCCCAATCGACGCCGAAACGAAATATTCACGTGAATAAGGTCATGCTCTGCATATGGTGGGATCAAAAGGGTGTCGTATACTACGAACTGCTTCCGAGTGGTGAAACCATCAAAGGACCATTATATCGAACCCAACTAATTCGTTTGAAGCGGGCATTAAAAGAAAAACGGCCAGAATATGAGACCAGGCATGAGTCCGTCATTTTTCATCACGACAACGCTCCACCACATGTTGCGGTTTCGGTGAAAAACTATTTGGAAAATAGTGGATGGGAAATTCTGCCTCACCCGCCTTACAGTCCAGACTTGGCACCATCTGACTACCACTTGTTTCGTTCGATGCAGAACGCTCTTACGGGAATACGCTTCAGCTCAGTAGAGGAAATCAAAAATTGGCTCGATACGTTCTTGGGCTCGAAAGACGAGAAATTTTTTTGGTCCGGAATTCATAAATTGCCAGAAAGATGGGGGAAAGTTGTAGCTTCCGATGGACGATACTTTGAATAAAGCATTGTAACTATGTTTTCATAATAAAACTTCAAATTTTGGAAAAAAAACGCTGGAAACTTACTTGTAGACCCAATAGTAATATCAAACTAAAAATTTATATAATAGTTGTATTCATTTTTGAAGAAAACGAGTTCAATTTCATAAAAACGTTTATTAAAAATTTAATTAATAATTGCACTAATATAGAGCAGAACATATGAAAGTTAATTCTATACAAAATTGGTTTTAAATACATATTCTTATCCATTCATTGGAAAATTCACTTCATTGATTGATTAATTTAGAATGACTGATAACTTTTTCTAATTCTTTTTTTAATTCTTTTTTTTTTAATATTTGTGTGTGACTCTCTGCTCAAATAATTTACCATGGCTAATCCAAATTTAGTAAAGACCTCTGTCCTTAATCTATTCGCACAAAGTCCTTCCAGAGGAAATCCATCCCAACTTTCTGCTTCTGCCGTAAATGGTGTGGGCACAAACGAAGTCCTCGAACGACTTACAACGGGAATCATCGTACGTAGTGTCCTGAAAACCGAAGACTGACAAATAGTTAACCAAAATTCAGATTTATTCCTCGGGACAGATCAAACAATATACCCACAGTATTAGACAAAATACCGGACGTTGTTCGATCTTTAAAAGATTTCTTTAGACAAACAAGGTGATTTGAATTCATGGAAAAAGAACGTAGACAGAATGTTACAACTGTTTGATCTTATGAAAAGTACACCAAAGTATTACGGTACACTGAGTAAAATACGCGGTAAGGTTGTAGGCTATGCTGTTATAGTATTGGAATCCTACAGTATTCCATTAGACTGGAAATGCATTGCAGGTTGCTTAACAATGCATCACGGACAAACGTGGTCTGTCCAAACTTGAATATCAAATGACCTCTCTCGTTCAAGGAAATTTGTCTATTCAAGATTTCTATCACACAGTCTAGATATCAAACGATATCTAGATATCAAACGATTCCCTTACAATCCTTACACAAACGTATAGAGACAAAGCATTGGATACGTTTGTAAGGGGATTAAAAGGAGACTTGCTAAAGTTGCTAGGCATTCATGAGCAGGCGCTCCACCTACGTCTTAAACTGCAAAACCCAAACTTCAGAGCCCAGTATGCTAATACATTTCAAAATAATCCACCCAAAGCAAATAATCGTCCACCTATTCTCCCTAAAAAAACAATACAGGGCATCGCAATCCTCCTCCAAATCAAACTCCATTTTTCCAATAATTAGCTCATATTCCTCAACCACCTCATAATAACATTCATAACCCAAACTACTAGTTTCAACAATTTAACCCCAATAATCCTCCACCTCGTCCACATCAGCACAAACGGCAGCCCAGAGCTGAGTCAGTGGATATTAGTATCCAAACTCTAGCCATTTATTATAGACACGGACTACCTGAACCAAATCAGTTTGCTGGAAAAGGGCGACAGCATGAACAACAGGACACAAACCATCAGCAAATATACCACATCAACACCGATATACCGAACATGTCAAATGTGCCAACACAGAGTGGCATATATGAACATCAGGATGCTGTATACTAGCGTTATCTTCAACACATGGCGTATGAATAATTAATCTCCAATAAAATACACGAAGTTCAGGACATGGACTATCAATAACTGCCTATAGAAACCAACTTACCTCCAGAACGATGTTTGAATATTGCCTCAGCTAATGATATAATAGGCATAGCTGAAGTTTATTTTTTAGACTAAATTGCTCTTCCTTGCCATATTTTGAAAGCAAAACGAAGAGTTGAAAAATATTAAGAACATTAATGGATACACGATCTATTAAAAATGTTGACACATTGATCAGATCTTATTTCAAATCCCACTCAACACAAAAGTTCCTTTTTAGCAGGTGCTAAAATAGAAATCAGTCATCATAAGATAATAAATTTATTTGGTTTACCAAACTCTCAATTGAAATTTTTTCTTCTCCTATTTCTTTAAAGCTTTGATTTTAGGTGACGACTCTCTTAGAAACCTGTCAGCTGTTAAAAACACTAAAGAAAATATCATAGTTATCAATAACAAAATTAAAATCAGAATTAGACAACGTGTTTATTGAACCGAACTATAAACAAAAACTCAGCGAATTAGCCTGTAAATTATCTCTCCTATTTACAGAACAGGACGAAAAACTGGCCTTTACAACTCGAGTTAAAGGTGAATTTCAGACTACTACAGAAAATCCCGGTTATTCCACAAGTTACCCTTATCCCATGTCCCTCACGGCTGAGCTCCATAAGCAAATTACGCAACTTCTTAATGATGGAATAATAAGACCTTCACGGTCCACATATAGTTCAGCTATGTATATGGTTGGCCACAAAAAATTAGACGTATCTGGTGAAAAAAAGGTCAGAAACTGAAAATGAATTCAGTAACAATTACGAACAGGTATCCAATGCCTTAGGTAAATGAAGTATTATCTCAGTTAGGACAAAGTAAATACCTTAAAAGTGGGTTCCATCAGATTTCACTTAAGGAATCCGATGTGTAAAAAACAGCGTTCGCCGTAAATAATGGCAAATATGAATTCCTGTGCCTTACATTCGGCTTAAACAACGTACTGGCTATATTGTAACGAGCCTTAGACGACATGTTACATGAGCATATTGATAAAATATGCTACGTGTATATTGACGCCATAATAATTTTCAGCAAAGACATACTCGTAGACACTCACTTAAAATCAGTGAAACTGTGCTGGAAACCCTTCAAGAGGCGAATATGAAAATACAGGTAGACAAATGCGACTTCTTACAAAATTAAGTTGAATTCCTCGGTTTTATAATTTTTGCCAACCAACCGAACTACGTATGTTAAAGTTCAAGCTAAAGTTAAATTTATTAAAAACTACGCTGATCTTTATTAAAAACTCACCTCATTCATAAGAGGAGAAGAACGACTCATCTCCAAACATTTTTCAAACAAAAAACCAGTTAATCTAAATGATAAAACAATAGATGATCAATAGTTTTAGATGATCTTCTTCAGAATTTTCAAAAGAATTTCAATTGATGACAGACGCCTCCGAGCATGCTATAGGTGCAGTATTGTTGCAAGGCGATAAACTCTTTTTGTTCATCTCTAGAACACTTGGTAAATCCAATAGCATTTCGAAACGAACGAAAAAAAAAATGCTTGCCATCATTTGGTCGTTAAAATCCCTCAGAAATTACGAGTACTTTTACCATTCGGCTAAAGTGCAAATATTTACTGACCATCAGCCATTAACGTACGGACTTAGCAATAAAAATAATAACAACAAAATGAAAAGGTGGAAAACCATATTGGAAGAATATGACTGCACACTTAAATATAAACCACACAAAACGAACGTCGTAGCAGACGCGTTATCCCAACTTCCTAATGAATCCCAAATAAATTCAATGACAATAACACGACATAGTGACGAAAGCTCGTCACATGACTTGGTACCAGCAACAGGATCTCCAATCAACGCTTTCAAAAATCAGTTAATACTTCTAACCAAAGGCAAACCTAACTACGAATTTAAGATACCCTTCCGACCTTCCATAGGCAAGTCTTTACTCAACGCGATTACTCTGACGAATGTTTAACTGATATTTTAAAAAAAAATCCTAAATCCACCTGTTATAAATGGACTGTCCACGTACGAAGCAATAATGGGAAGAGTGCAGAGCATTTATTCGCATCGTTTAAGAAATTATAAAACCCGTTTCACGCACACCAAGGTAGAAGATCTTACTAAGGCAGGATGAAGAAATTATTAAAGAACACAAAAGAGCGCACCGAGAAGCTAGCAAAAATAACAAATATGGTTAAACAATGCGTAACCTGTAGAGAACAAAAGTATGATAGACACCCGCATAAACCCAAAGAAACCCCAATTCCACATTTCCCAGGTGGGATTTTTCATATATTTGAGGTATTTATTCCGCAGGGAAAAAACTAGTGTTAACAGACATAGACAAATCTTCTAACATAAGTACGCACAAACAAAAATTCTGAAGTCAAAGTCAATCGAAGATATTAAAGAACTTCTTCGTGAATTAGTCTTTTCATTTGGTGTTCCCAAAATTATTGTGATTGACAACGAAAAATCCTTAAATTCCTCATCTATCAATTTTGTGGTAGAAAACCAGCTTAAAATCAAAATCTTTACAACACCCGCGTACACAAGTTTAGTCAACGGCCAAGTGCAAAGATCACACTCGACGCTTATCGAAATAATGCGTTTCCTAAAGACCGATAGCATTCAAAGTACCCATCCCCAACTCCTAGATAGATCAGTCTACGAATACAACTTCGAATGGATACGACAGATAGCAAAAGGCCACTTGAAATACTCGTATTCTTTGGTAGAAACGTCCAAAAATAACGAAAAAGCTAGACAAGACAACAAAGCAAGGCTTAGAGAACAGCAGGAAAACGATATAGCCTATTTATTTAACCTACGAGTATTAAAGATTATACGCCAGGCGATATCATCTATGTTACATTGAACAAGGAAAAGGGTATAAGCTCTCCCCCAGATTTTAAAAAAGGAATAGCCAAAGAAAATTATTCCAAGACCATCCTAAGACAAACAGGCAAACCAGTACATAAGGACTGAAACGAATAAAATCTGTAAATTTTAATACGGGCTATACTTCCAATGCGCAAAAATTGCAATCCCATTTTGTACCCAAATTAGTCTGTATATTCTCTAGTTTCAGTTTGTTATTGATTTTAGTTCGGTGCTGTTTAAAATATTTATAAAATATTAGTCAAGAGGAACGCCACAAAAAGATGATCGACAAATGGCTCGAAAATACTTCGCGTCCAAACCATTTCATCACAAAAAATTTAAACATAGCACGCAGTACAATGGATTCTGTTACTAAACGATAATTGGAGACCTTGACAGTTAAGCGAAAACAGAAAAGTGGAGCTAAAAGTGGAGCACATGATACAAATTTGGACAGGAAAATAGTGGGTACCATCGTAAAACACCGGACTATGTCATCCAGAGATGTTGCTCGGAAATGTAATACTTACCAAACGATGGTACAAAGACGTAAAAAACGTAATGGCCTAAAAACACGAAAAAAACAAAAAATACCAAAAGTTACTGAAAAGCAAAAAAAAGTCATAAAAACACGAGCCCGAAAGCTATACGAGTTGATCGGCAGCAAGAAAGCGTGCTTGGTTTTGGATGACGAAACTTATGTCAAAGCCGACTTTACTACTTACTCTTCCAGGTGCGCAGTTTTACAACTCGTTTGAAGCTGAGATTCTTCCGCAATCAACAACATCGATTGGGATGGAAAAATTCGGGTCAAAATATCTCGTTTGCAGGCCATTTGCTAATGTGGACCCAGAAGCTCATCGTTTATTACAACGGGAATAATTAACGGAGAAGTGTACATTAACGAGTGCCGAAAAAAAACGGTTGATTCCTTTCTTAAACAAACACGAGGGCTCAACATTATTTTGGCCAGATTTAGCTCCAGCTCACTATATTCATGCGACGTTGAGCTTTCTTCTTGCTAAAAATGTCGACTTTGTCCCAAAAGACATGTATCCACCCAATGTTCCACAATTCCACAATGCTGTCCCATTGAAAGGTATTGGGCTTTGGTCAATGCTAAATTGAGGAAAAGTGAGTAGTGTGCAAAGGACGTAAACGATTTTAGTGCTAAATTGAAAAGAGCGTCCAAAAAGATCATGTATGTAACTGTCACCAACCTTATAAAGGACATTCGAAAGAAGTTGAGGAAAGAATGGGAACCAAATAATTTTTTTTATTTTTTGTAATTGCGAATGAATTTAATAAAAACAGAGTTTTAAAGCAAATAAAAAAAATGTACATGAATTATGAAAATATTTTTTTTTTTACTTTGAAGTTTCCAAATTTTATTCGTTTCAGTCCTTAAAGTCAACATTAAAAGCTAGCATTTCCCTTTCCGGTTATTTCTGGCCTCCTGCTATGCTGGGGTACAGATTTCGGATTATTCAAAGTTTAAGGTAATATCACTTACTACTGGAACGTCTAAATTGCAAATTGGTACACTCAAACTCATTCATACAATCAACTTGATTGTAATGACTCAACAAAATGTCAACACCCTTCATACCATGTACCAATTCCTATCTCACGAGATCACCGTTATCGAATCCTTACTTAACAGATTTAAACTTAAAAATGTATAAAGTCAATGAAGAAATGAAAAACCGGTTAGTTACTAGTATAAAATGTAACCTTGATATACTTAATAAAAGAAGAAATCATTAACATTAAATACGTCTTGCATCGGGCAGAGGCCGGAAAAATTGCTGCCGCATCCGCCGTATTCGATCGACTGGCTCCCTAGGACTATTATTTCTTCCCAAACCTCAAAAGATGGCTCATCAATAAAAAATTTAGCTCACACGAGGAAATCATCAACGCCACGGAGGAGTATTTTGCAGACCTTCCGGAAAATTACTTTTCGGACGGGATCAAGAAGTTGGAAAATCACTGGAATAAGTGTATCAAACTAAAAGGGGACTATATTGAATAAAATAAAAAAACATTTAAAAAGAAATTTTTTTAATTCTGAAGGAGGTTACTTTTCACCCCACCTAGTATAATTGGAGCATAACATCGTTCATACCATCACCACGGCATCTGTTGTAAGCAACCATCCGAAGGTCAAAATGATCGATGACTTTTTAAAGAATAACTGAGTCAATGGCCGCAATTTCAGTTTGGATGTTATGTTTGAGATCCTAAATTATCGCTGGGTTATTGGCAAAGACCTTAGTTTTCAAATAACCCCACAGGAAGAAGTCTAAAGGCGTCAAATCGCATTATCTTCGAAGTCAATCAACTTATTCTCTAACCGAAAATATGCAATCTTCAAATTTCACACGAAATAAATTGATTGATGAATGGCTTGTGTGGGCCACCATCATGTTGAAACCAGAGATCGTCCAGACCCAATTCATTCAATTTTGAAAAAAAGTTAGCCGGTCAACATGTTGCGGTAACGTTCTCCATTCACTGTAACTGTCTCTCCAGCCTCATCTTCGAAAAAGTACGGGCCAATGATGCTGCCAACCCATAATCCGAACCATACTGTGACATTTTTTGGGATGCATTTGTTTTTCGTGAATTTCGTATGGGGTTTGCGGTCCCCAGAAACGACAATTTTGTTTATTTACGTACCCATCCATCCAAAAATAGGCTTTATCCAAAAATTCACAAATTTTACAGATCGCCCATTTTCGTAATAAGATTGAATAACAAAAATGCGTTGTCAATTGCCAAAGATTGTATGACATCTGACAAAAAGATCAACCATATTGAATTCAGTATTTCACAATAATTGGCAGCCAACATCAGCACGATATGTTGGCTTATCTTTTATATCATAAGCATCCCAAATACGAAAAGCTAAATTTGTATAACAAGTCTGAAATATGTCTAACCTTCTTCTATACGAGTTAGCATGCAACCGAAATGAAAGACTCAGTGTGATACCACGTTATAATTTTAATGTCTGTTATAATGTACTTTATAATGTAAATGAAAATTGGAACTAGTATGAATGTTTTTGTGTAATTATTTCTTCCTTCGTGGGTGGTTCTGTGAATTCTGATCTCGATTTGCCTGCTGAAGATGAAGTTGCTCTGCTGCTTTGGTGAATTTTGGGTTGTGCTTTTAAGGCTTTATGTAGCGCATTTCGTTGGTTTGAACAGAATGTGCTGTCTTAAACATCTCGGCCGCCATGAACATCTGCTGTAGGTTCATCTTTGATGGGTAAAGGAAAAAGGTTGATAACGGATCTCCTATACAGACCAGTACTAGTCTTAACCTCTGCAACTCTCACGATACCATCACTATCTGGAAAAGTTTTGGTTATTCTACCCAATAAAAATTTGAGCGGGGGAACGTCGCCTTCTTTGATGATAACTAACGTTCCGGAAGTTAGATTCTGTTGCGATCTATGCCACTTATTTCTTTGTTGAAGTAAGTGCAAGTATTCCATAGACCAACACCGCCAAAATACCTGCTGCATGTACTGAAGCCGGCGAAAGCGCGACAAGCTGCTGAATTTCTTTTGCGTAATGTCAGGATCTGGAAATGAGGAGATTCCCTCAACTTGAACGACTACTGTCAACAACTCTTCGTATGTTAGCGATGCATCTGCGACAACTCGGGTCAAATGGTGTTTCGCGACCATCACAACAGCTCAGGAGGAAGATTTCCCATTAGATGCTCTACTCCACGCGGCTTACATCTGAAACATCTGATGCAGATAGTGGTCAATATATTTGCCTTATGGATGCCAGGAGAGCTTGAGGACCAGCATGCATGTTTTTTACATGAAAATAGATAAATAAAATATGAGTAAAAATATGATTTTTAGGTAATAAAATCTGATGTTTAGTATTATAAGGCTGGTTAGAATTATGAATACGACCACCAACCCTAATAAGATTTTCCTTTTTGTCGACAAACGGTGAAAGTGACCTAAGGCGCTCGCTTTCAACTCTGCATCTATTCCCGTTCAGAAATGTGTGAAATGCAATACCTTGAACATTTCTAAATATTCCCTTGAGTGCTACTTGAAGTTCTGTTGTTTTAAGCAGTCCTGTGATTCTTTCACTTGTTGGTTTGCAGTTCAGGTAAAATCTGTAGACATATGCGAATATTCGTTCCAGGTTTGGTAATAAATGGTTACGTCCCACTCCATCCAATAAATCCCTTTTTTGCGAAACTAGCAAAAAGACATGCTCCGGTATGTCTTCCATTGGAATTGAGAGTTCGTGCTCTGTAAACTCGCTACTGTTGATCTGTAGAAATTCAGGGCCGTTCAACCACAGGGAAGAATCTTTTAATTCGAAAGACAATACCCCTCTAGATATTAAGTCAGCAGGATTGGCCTTAATTGATATATGGTTCCACACTCCATCCGCTGTTAGATCCTTTATCTTAGTCACTCTGTTCGCTACAAAAGTTGTCCAACTGTAGGGACACTGAAGCCACTGTAGGACAACCTGTGAATCTGTATAAAATATAGTTTTATTCACGGGAAAGGACAAGATTTCCTTGACTCTAGCGACTAGTTCAGCCATAAGAAGAGCAGCACATACATAGTTCTAATCTAGGAATAGACATAATTTTCAAAGGAGCTACTCTTGATTTTCCACATAAAAGCCTGGTAGTGATTATTCCATCTGAATGAATTGTCCGAATATAGCAACATGCGCCATACGCTACTTCACTGCTGTCTGAGAACGAATGTAGTTCAACTCTTTCGATTGAATCGCTGCTAAATATGAATCTTGGAACTTGAAATGACATAAGTCCAGTCATGCTTATAACATAGGATTTCCATTTGAGACGTAATGCTGGTGGAAGTGGATCATCCCAAGAGAGTTCTTTCATTTTCCAGAGTTGTTGAAGGAAGATTTTTCCTAATACCACAACTGGTCCCAATATTCCCAGAGGATCGAAAATTTTCCCTGATATAACAGTTCTCTTCGATATGACTGAGTGCTGAGGAATTTGAAACTGGTAGTGAAAAGTAATTGAGCTTGGTTGGCAAATAAGACCGAGAGTTTTTACGAATTCGTTTTCGCCTATGGATAAAAAGGCTTCCCTATGGTCTACAGGAATAGTTTCAAGTAATTTCGGATCATTGGCACAGAACTTTCTTAGTTCGAATTTTGCAGTTGATAACAGTGTAA
The DNA here is from genome assembly GCA_963966105.1 of Volucella zonaria. Classification (NCBI taxonomy): domain Eukaryota; kingdom Metazoa; phylum Arthropoda; class Insecta; order Diptera; family Syrphidae; genus Volucella; species Volucella zonaria. The sequence goes on along the minus strand of OZ014533.1, from coordinate 34,003,986 downwards.
CGATATGGCACTATCAAGATCATTTGCTCCTGTCATAATATCGTCCACATAGGTATTATGCTCTAATGCTGAACATGCTTGGGGAAATAAATCTGAAGAGTCAATAACCAGTTGGTGTAGACAACGTGTGGCTAAATATGGAGCCGATGATAAGCCATATGTCACCGTATTAAGCTGATAGGGAGTGTAGTAGCTATCGGGTGATTTGCGCCACAGAACCATTTGAAATACTCTGTCTCTAGAGTCGATGAGTATTTGGCGGTACATTTTACTAATGTCGGCTGTAAAAACATATTTATAACCTCGAAATCGCATGATAATTGAAAATAGATCTGCTTGTACCGTTGGACCTGTTAATAGTATATCGTTAAGCGATTTCCCCGTTGCAGTTTTCGCTGAACCGTCAAATACAACCCGCAGTTTTGTCGTGGAACTTTCAGGTTTGAGTACGAAGTGATGAGGTAGAAAATAGTTGTGTTTGGGAATACGAGAAATCTCTGACATATGATTTAAACCGATGTATTCGTTCATAAATTGATGATACTGTTCCTTAACCTCGTAATTTTTGTTCAGTTTTTGTTCTATTGAGAGTAATCTACACCTTGACATTTCGAATGATGATCCTAGATTTGTGATTGGGTTCTGTTTGAATAGCAACCGAACCACAAACCGACCGGATGTATCTCTTTAAACGTTGTCCGAAAAGAGTAATTCACAACTACGCTCTTCGTTTGTAATGGTTCGAACCTGTGTATCGTGAGAATCAATTTCCCAAAATTTTTTAAGTGTATCTGTTAACAGTGTAGCTGTTAATGTTGGCCTTGTAGTAACAGTATTACACTTATAATTTGTAGGTTTCAAGTTCATTGCTTCTCCAAGAATTACCCAACCAAATACCGTGTTTTGTAAGGAAGGTAGAATTGGTGATAGTTGGATAAGCCCTTGACTGAGAATTGTGCAATATAGTTGTGCGCCTAAAAGAAGATCAATTTTTCCTGGATGGTGGAAACTCGGGTCTGCTAATTTAACCTCTGATGGTATTGGCCAGTTACTTATGTCAAGGAATGTATTGGGCAAGCTTTGACTGATTTTAGGCAAATATTGTACTTTAACTTCCGTCTGGAATGAATTTACATTCGAATGAAGCGATACTGTTGTTCTAAATTTCGAAATGACATCCATTTCTCATATTGCTCCTATTGGCACATAATACACTGACCGCTTAAGACCGAGAAGATTCGCAAATTCATTTGATATAAAATTAAGTTGTGAACCAGAGTCAAGCAGAATTCGGCATGGCACAAATTGTCCACTACTATTAACAACCCGAGCTAAAGCCGTTGATAAAAGAACTATTAAATGCTTGCGGTTCGCCGTGGCTGACAAGTTGGATGTGACACTATTCCTTGCAGTGGATGTAGCAGTAAATGACATGGTTGCGCCTGACTGAATTTGTTGTTCTACTACTTCACGCGTCGTCTTTGGCTCCTGTGCACCAGTCAGGTGGAGAACAGTGTGGTGTCTTTTACCGCAATTGCGACAGGTGCCTTTAGAGGCACAGTTCTTATTCATGTGTCCAGGTTTTAGACAATTGGTACATAAGCCATACTGCTTGGCAATAGAAAATCGTTCATTCACTGGCAGAAACAAAAACTGTGAACATTTGTAAATTGCATGAACGCCCTTGTTGCAGAATGAACACTCGTTAACACCGCTTACTGTAGCGGTGAATGATGATGATTGTGACGAATATCGTGGCGGTTTAACTGTAAGTTGCTTACTGAGGGCAGGATTTCCTTCCAATACGCGATAATTCATCAAGCGATGCCAATCTTTGTTGAGAACACTCGTCGTTCCATTTTTGAAAATCCAATTTGGATAATATAAGGTGGTTAAGAAGATCATCCCAATGTGCGACTGGGCGACCAAGAGTGATTAATGCTCTTGTATGGACATTAACTGTGTCGATAAGCTTTAGGTGAAGGCTTGGATATTGATTTTAAATCGAAAAGTTTTCGAATGTGTTCTCGGATGATAATGGGTTTGTTATCATACCTGTCGATTAAAATTTGTAAAGCCACTTTGTAATTAGCTGACGAAATTTCGAGGGATTCGATTTGTTTCAAAGCGCCGTCGCTTAGCGCAGATCGAAGCTAGTGGAATCGAGTTATATTATCTAACGCACTGTTCTTGTGTACTAAATTTTTAAATGTTTCATAGAACGATGTCCATTGTAAGTAGTTTCCCAAGAATATAGGCAAGGGTTGCTTGGGAAGCATGAAATTTGTGAAGGAAGTATCTAATCCCATCTTAAGAGAGGTATCTAGATTGACGGGGGGTTGTTTCACTTTATTTAAGGCCACTACAATTAATGGTTTCAGTTCAAAAAACAGTTCCTCGAATATCGCCCTATCATTATTTCTGAATTCCTCAGTATCAATTTGTTCGATAACGGATTGGGTAGCGTCGAAAGATTTGAAATAGCCTTGTAATGATTTAAGGCGCTCTTCTAATTCAGTTGCAGTAGCTGTTGTTAACTTTGTTTCTACAGAGGTTTTCACACGCGTGATCTGCCCAAGTAACACCGACCGCATTGACTTTGCCTTTAATAATTTTTGTTCTGACATTATAATATGTGTAAGTCTTTCAAGAATTTAGCAGAGTTAAACAAAAATTTAATAAAAAATCTAGTGGTTGAAACTTAGCTGCCTTCCCATTAGCCGTTATCATATCCCGCTAAATTTAGTATGTACCGATTGTACCGATATCGCGCACTAATTACTGTAACGTTGGTTTATCGCACTATCTGTATGTTATATGTATGTATATATGTGTATGTTTTTTTTTCTTTCAATTATAATTAAGTAATGTCACCGACCTTTGTGTAAAATATACTTATAAATGATGTATGTGTTGTGCGTGTTGTGTGTGTATATGTTTGTGTAATTATGCAACGTATAGCTCTCTTGTAGTCTCCATCGAGAATGTGTGAAATGATCCGCCAAAGCGATAGCCAATTTTGCGAATTTACGTGAAGGATCACGTCGGGGTCACCATGAAAAATGTCTAACCTTCTTCTATACGAGTTAGCATGCAACCGAAATGAAAGACTCAGTGTGACACCACGTTATAATTTTAATGTATATTATAATGTAATTTATAATGTAAATGAAAATTGGAATTAGTATGAATGTTTTTGTGTAATTATGTCTTCCTTCGTGGGTGGTTCTGTGAATTCTGATCTCGATTTGCCTGATGAAGATGAAGTTGCTCTGCTGCTGTGGTAAATTTTGGGGAACAGAATGTGCTGTCTTAAACAAAGTCTATTAACAATTTTTAGGGGGTTAGAATTTTCAAAATATCGATCTTTTTTATTGCTTTCAATGGTCCCTTAGAGTAGAGTGAAAGAAGAAAATTTAGCAATCAAACTATTGTACGAAAATATTTTAAAATGTGAAGAAATAACATATGGAATAACAACCAAATGTAGCGCAAATTCGACACTTATAATTTGTAATAAAATTAAGTTAGTTAATATAAGTAAAACCAACAGGGACGTAGCGAGGATTCGAGCCGTGAAGGGGGGGGGTGACTTTCTTTGAAATCCCGACCTATTTTAGGAACTTACCGACTGTATAGATTTAGCATCCGTATTAAAGAAACAATAGTATGATGTTATGCATAATCAATGATTTTCCATGAAACAATTTAAAAATATTTGGAATTATAATGGTGGAAAAATATAAGACATAAATTATAATTAGAGCGATGTATTTATTTATAATAAATAATTTATAACAATAAAATAAATAAACAAATATTATTATTACAGCAATTTATCTAAATAATAAATAATTTGTAATAATAAAATAAATTAATGCATTATTATTGCAGCAATTCGAATTGTTTATAATAAAAAAATAATAATACGTTACATAAATAATATATGGAATTTAGATTAATTCGGCGGTGTTTTAGTAAAGACCATTATTGGACGACCTCACTAAGATGAATTTCGTCAAATTTATCTTTCGAAGAATAAAGCAGCATCAATGCATTCAAGCCATCATCATCCGCAAATAATTTAAAACTAGTTCTAATTTATTACATGAATGTTCACAAGAAGCTGACGTCACAGGAGCAGTCACTTTACAACTTCAACACCACTTTGGTATTGTCTTCGAAATTTGTACACTTTGTATATGAATCAAGAAGAATTTGCAACTCATAAAGCAAACATTCTGCATTTTTTTTAAAAAAAAGGGCTCCAATTTCACAATGGATTCCACTGATTCTATTGTGGCATTGCCTCTGTCAACTGGAATTTCAAAAATCTTTTGAAAAAGTTTCAAAGTTGGAAAATTATTTTTTAAATTATCGTTTATACACGTGGTAAAAATTTGCGAAACCGTTCTAAATTCTTTTCTATAAAATATTTGGAAATCGAAGTCGGAAGCATTTTCTGGATTTTCATCGATTCATCTTGGTACACGGCGCGTCTGTGATGTTTCAGAAAATCATTCTCTGGACTGATCTTTAATTTCTCAGCGAATGAGGATGAACTTTTTACTAATCCATCGATTTGGTCGTCACCGTCGTTGATTTATTGAAATGATACTGACGTGCTTCGAATCAACAATACAGCATCAAAAAGGTTCAACTCTTCCGCTTCTAAATTTTCTGTCAAATTTTTGACTTTAAACATGACATTTTTACAAAAGTATAAAGAACTGATAAAATAAAAATCTAAAATTTTTTCCAGCAGACCAGAAGCGGAGGTACATGTATTACATTATCAAAAGAACCTGCATCGACTTTTATTTCTTCCAAAGCATACACAATACCTTCGAAAGAAATTCACACAGCCCTGACTGTTTTAGGTCTAACTGTCTATCGTGTTTTTGACAAATTTTTCAGTTGTAATGAATTTTCAATACTTTGGAATTCCTCACGCATACGTTGAAAACATTTTGTGCTGCCATAGAAGAAAACATACTATGCTTCCAAAACATTGAAAAACTCTTTAATTAACACGCTCACATTGCATGCTGTTTCAACGAATATGTTGATCTGATGGCATGGAATGTAAGGGATTTTCTTACCGCATTTTTCTGACAGTTTTTGCTGCGTACCGTTATATTTCCCGGACATGTTTTTGGCAAAGTCTTTCGATTGAAATACGGTGTGTTTCACAGAAATTCCTAGTGACTGAAGGGTCACTTTTTCCTTAGGACCACATCCATTTTCAGAAGACGTTCAATAGGGACAGATCTCTCTTTTGTTTGGACTAAGTATCGAACATTGATAGCAAGTCGATCTTGATGTGATCGAAATACCTGCTTTATTGATTTAATTTACAATGCCAGTTAACGCATGGCGATTCCACAAGTTGAAAGACGAGAAGTCACCTTGACTTCACACATGCACTTGTGGACATTGCATTTCACCACCCAATGTAAATCGCTGTAACACGAAGCGTGTGACGGAAACGAATGATCGTTTCCCACAATTTAAACTAGGAAACCGCTGATGCACGCTCTATAAACACCATAAATTAGACTTTAGGTTTAGTGCTATTTTTGGAGGAATCAAATAAAGATCTATTTTATTTTGTAAAGGTTGAGAAAAATTACGCATTTTATTTGTACGTACGAGGCGGGCTCCGGCCCGTGGGTATTTTTTTACATTTTGCGATGCGAACATTTTTAACTATGCCTTTTTGAGTTTTAGTTCCTAAGTTTTAGACTAAGGTCACATGACATGTTCTTTTTGATGATTCATCCAACCATTTTTTCATTAAAGGACAATGCCGTGAAATAAAATGAATAATTTGTCGAAAATTTCCATCGCTGTCCTCTAGTGATTCGTCGTGACCTCGAAAAGCTAATCCTTGCCTTACTTGCAAGGCTTTGAAATGGTATGCTTTTTCTTGTTCTTCTTGGATGTTGAAATGAACTTTTCCAGTAACGAACGCCCGACCGCGTTCTGTTTGACCAGGCCTTAAAAGTTGAATATCTTGTGTCAGTGAGACATATCAGTAGTGGGTACAGACTTTATGTATTGGGTCTACAAGTAAGTTTCCAGCGTTTTTTTTTCCAAAATTTGAAGTTTTATTATGGATACATAGTTACAATGCTTTATTCAAAGTATCGTCCATCGGAAGCTACAACTTTCCCTCATATTTCTGGCAATTTATGAATTCCGAACCAAACAAATTTCTCCCTTTTGATCCCACCATATGCAGAGCATGACCTTATTCACGTGAATATTTCGTTTCGGCGTCGATTGGGCGGGTTCGCCGGGCTTTGTATACGATTTTCAGCGTTTAGAATTATCATAATAAATCCATTTCTCATCACCAGTGACAATACGATGCAAAAATGATTTATTTTTATACCGCTGCAGTAACATTTCGGACATGCAAAATCGCCGTTCGACGTCTCTTGGCTTCAATTCGTACGGCACCCAGTTTCCAACCTTTTGAATGAATCCCAGTGCTTTTAGGCGCAGGGAAATGGCTTGTTGCGTGACGCCCAATGATGCAGCAAGTTCTCCTTGAATCTGACACGGATCCTCATCCAGTAAAGCGTCGAATTTATCGTCTTCAAAACTTTTCGCCTTCCGGGGCGATCTTTATCTTCAACTACAAAATCACCACTTTTGAACCGTTTGAAGCACTCGCGGCACGTCGATTCACCAATACATTCCGACCCATAAGTTTCCGAAAGCAAACGATAGGCCTCAGCCGCACTTTTTTTCATATTAAAGAATAAAAGCAGCGCTTCCCGCAAATGACGTTTATTTGCTGGAAACTTGCCATGATTTTGCTCGATAAAATGTACGACACCGATAGAACTGCTCAAATATAATGCTGCAAAGTTGCTGAGAGATACAAAACCTACAAATAAAACACATGGGGTCTGACATTTCTGCCCGGGATGCACTGGTGGCGCCATCTCTGACAAACGCTGGAAACTTACTTGTAGACCCAATATAATAAGAACTGATAAGAAATATACGTGAAGAGTATCCATGCTCATACTCATTATTAGATATCAGAGTATGCGAGTTGGAGCATAATTTTTAATTGTAACAAGTAGGTATATTAATTAAATTTCATATTTTAAATTGTTAAAACATTTATTTTGTTTAGTAACACACGAATAACTACGAGTACATAAAGCAGCCAATTTATATGTGTTTATCTTTATAGGTATATTATCCGATTTTCGGTTTTAAAAAGGACGGTCAGCATCGGTTTAGTTTTAGTTTTAGTTTTAAACGCATTTTTATTTTCTAAATCATTAACTCTTACATACTAACAAAAAATGCTTAAATGCTAGCTTAAAATTACTTAACAAACTTATACTAACTTACTGGCCCCACACAGGCACTCTAAGCTACTCTAAACTCTTATATATATGTCTTTCGACTTTGATTACATTTTATTTATTAATACTTATTTTCTATGCTTAAGGCTAAGAAAAAATTTAACAAAAAACTTAGCATATGGACATAATTTTTTATTTCTTATAAAAACTTAATATCTAACTTAAAATAAACCTTAGTCTACCTAACCTATCTACACAATACACACATATAGACATTATACACAATACATACATATACCAGTATATACCTTTATATATACTAATATATATATGTATTCCTTAAATGCTAACCTAAACCTATGCAAGCTGGCCATCGCTATTTACAGAACAAATAGACTGGTCAGCTCTGCCTCATTAGTGAGGCTGGTCTGTAATTGACGGAAACGACGACGTAACATCTTCTCCATCATTCAACCACCAGAAATGCTGGTGCTGCTGAACGACATCCCTCTTATCGCGATTCCCCACGGCCCTACTGAACCTGAGACGATCCACACTGCCGTGTGCGACGTCTCTGTTGTAGTTGAGTCGCCTGTCCCCAGCTTTTCGAGCGACATGGAAGATTAACGGGGCCGCTGATCTATCCTGGATCAACCCTATCTGATCTAGGTAGAGGAATGCTTCCGGTGGAACGAAGCCGTCAGAGCGCACTCTCTCGTGGTAAAGGTAGTTGGGGTAGTAAGCCCCATATATCAGGTTATTCGTCGAGGTCATTGCTCTTGCAATGTGCCTTCGAGTCAGCTTAATTACGAAGTTGTCCACTCGTATTAGGTTCGCCCTGTTGTAAAGGACCTCATTACGATAAAATTTTTTGTATTCCGACTCTGGTGTTCTGTACAAGCGAAGGCAAGCCCTAAGGCAAGCCCTCTCAAACACCCGAATCTTTTCCATTAAGCTTGCTCGCACATTGAACCACACGGGACAACCAAATACCAGCATGGGCCTGATAAGGGCCATGTAGCAGATTACCTTTACCCTCGCATCGAGTTGGCTGCTATAAAACAGTCTCTTTGTAAGGCAAAAGCTCCTTTGGCTCTGGCCAGAGCAGCATCTACATTTTTGTCAAAATACAGAAACTGATCTAGCCTGATCCCAAGGTATCTGACTACATTTCGACAGGCAAGAGGCTGTCCGTGTTGTCCAATGATCGAGAACTTTCGCCAATTTTTTCTGGTATCCCTAGAGGCTCTAGACAACGGCGTCCTAAAGAGAATGGTTTCCGACTTCTGAAAGTTGATTTTCAACTTCCAGTCATCGCAAAATCGTCTTATCTTATCGAAGTCACGCTGCAAGAGAGTATTAATGACCTTGATTTTTGGACCTGCTCTGTACGCTATCAAATCGTCTGCGTACGCAATAGTGTGGGGAAGTGAACCTATCAAGTCGCTTGTATAAATGTTGAATAGGATCGGCGAATTGACCGCGCCTTGCTGAAGACCATTTTTAATTTGAAATATTCCAACAGAAGTCACATCGCCATTTTTCACGATGAACTGTCTGTTGTTTAGCATATTATAAAGAATGTACAAGAGTGGTTTACTGATCCCCAGCCTAGTCAGCTTATAGAAAAGACCCTCTAACCATACGGTGTCGAAGGCCTTCTCCAAGTCAACAAGGCAGGCACCAGTATATTGGTTTTTGCCTTTATTCCATTGGATATCGGACACCAGTTTAGACGCGGCATGTGAGATATCATGTCCCGCCTTAAAACCGAATTGATTATCCGGAACTATATGTTTGTCCTCAACCCACCTAGAGAGAGCTCTATTGATTACTTTTTCAAACACCTTACTGATATTCGGAAGGAGACTTATCGACCGGAGATTCGCTGGATTGGATACATCCTTTCCCTTTTTGGGGATAGGTTGCACCACCGCCGTTTTCCAATGCGCTGGATAATGTGCATTATTCATTGCATTATTAAACAGGGTGGTGTAAATGTCCACCGCTTCTAGAGGAAGATGTCGAAGCACGATGTTCGGAATACCATCGGTCCCCACTGATTTCATAGCCCTGATTGTGTCGAAGATCTCATGGAGCTCTTCCTTCGAAATGAACGGGGGTAGGTCACCCTCTCTGGTAATGACATTGTTTGCCATATTTTCTTCGCTGAACCGAGTAAAACCAGAGCCCTCGGATCGCCAGTTCTCTACTTCATTTCGAATGAAGAAGTCGTGCACCAAGACGCGATTGTCCAGGTCATAATTAGGTCCAATGGTATCAGTGGCCTTGTATATTTCCTGGAAAGTCGCCCCTATGGCTTCAACCTTCTCCTGTGGATCCTCGATCACAAAGAAGTCGTCATCATCAGCGGCCTCATTTGGATCAATACCTGCTATTGTCAGTAACCGTTCGTTGTCTGTTGTCCGCGCTATTTTAAGACACTGAAGGTCGTTTTGATTTTTTCTCCGAAATAGTTTGTTTATTTGAGGGAACATATTCGGGTTGCTGGTGTTTACAGCCCGAACCCTGTTGTTCCAATATGAACTTACAGAAATTCTGTAATTCTCTTTTATTAACGTTTGAATATTTTTAATCGACGCCTTCAATGTCCTAATCTCCGGGTCTTGTCTGTCAGTAAACTGTCTGTACAAGTTTTTGAGTCTTGTCAGAAGTCTACTTTTCTGTCGGTGCAGTGCATCAATAGTAGGATTGCGGAACAGGTCTTCGTTAGTCGTATGTCGATATCTCGGTATTGTAACGTCCATAGTTTGTTTAATTGTCTCGTCCATCTGTTTTAGGTAATTGTCGATCTCCTCGTTTGACAAATTCCTATTGGACGGTGGGTGGAGCGTATTCGAGGAGAGCGCACGTGTCATGGTTGCGGAGAAACGTGTCCATCGAGTCTTACTGTAGTTGTAAGAATAACTTTGGACAAACTCCTCCAATTCCGCAATTTCGTTGGGAACTGTAATTTCGGTGCTAAAACCGCAATGGTCACTGTCATACACGAATGTGCGCAGACAGTTTAGCGTTTGTAAATTCGTACCTGTCAGTCGTATACGTTCGTCGTACAGCAGTAGATCCAAATAAGACCCGCCTCTGGGAAACGACGGGTTATCCGTCGCTTTAAGACCGAGTCTGTACATGACATCGTGCTGACCCCACCAATCGAGTAGTAGGTTCCCTCTAGTATTTGGCAAATTATTTCCCCAATCTCTGTGTTTAGCGTTGAAATCCCCGCCGATTATAAAATAATTCTCCCCCGATTCCAGCCTCAGAAGTCGAAAAAGCGTGTCGAGCTCTGTAATGAATAAAGTGGATTGTGAAGCCTCAGGTGCATAAACAGAGGCCAAGTACAGCCGCTTTCCACTGCGGAGCGGGATGTAAATGACGACTGCCTCCAACACCCGGAACCTACGCAACACTCCCTTGTACACTCTGTGAAATTTTATACCTTGTTTAATGAAGATCGCGACACCGCCTCCACATTTGGATCGGGGCGGTTTCTTCTTCTAACAATATAATTATTGTACTCCAGTTTGTGCTTATCGGTTAGCTTGGTTTCGCTAGCGAAAAGCACATCAGGAGTTTGGTCTTGTAGCAATTTAAACATCGCGGCTCTTCGTTCGATCCTAATCAGTGAATTAACATTCACCGCAAGGACCTTCAAAGTTTGCTCCACCATGTGCGTACCCATTACGACATGTGTTGCGTTAGGCCCGGCAGCAGCGCGTAGATCTGGTCCACCCGCTTGGCCTGTTCTTGCACCTGCTTTTGCAGCTGAGCCATCTGCCCTTGGATTGCGAGCAAGATGGCCAGCATGTTAGGTGCAGCTTCCGTTGTTCTCGGCATTGGCGCCGGAGAAGCAACAGTGGCTTGCTGTACCGTAGCCCCCGTACCTGCCGCCATTTGGGCGTAGGAAATTTGGGGCGTGACGGCTGGTGTTTGAAACCTCACAGGTGAACGTTTGACCTCCACCTTCTGCTGTCGAGTCAGTTTTGCTTTTTTGATGTCAGCGAACTTAGGACAACCCCGATAGTTTGCGGTGTGTCCCACGTTCCCACATAACACGCACGAGAGTTGCGCCCTATCGGATACTACGTCCCTACCCAGAGCACACTCCTCGGAACTGTGGTTCTTTGCGCACTTCACGCATCGAGGCTGCATTTGACAGTTCGACGCGGCGTGTCCGAACCTCTGGCAGCGAACGCATTGTATAACGCCTTCGCTCCTTTTTAATTTTTCCCAGTGAACCACCTGGTAGTCTAGGACAGTAATACTCCTTAGACTATCCAGACGGCTTTCGGGACTGAGCTGCACCAGGAAGAACGGCAGACTCCGTTTCTCCCGCCTGGCTCTAGCTGTGGTAAATGGCTTTATCCCCACGAACTTGAGTCCTTCGCACTCTTTCTCTTTGAGCAGTGCCAAGATCTCCTCAGGATCAGAAGACGGTTCCAACCCCTTCAGCAACATCGATTGCCGCTTTTCACACTTCGGTGTGAATGAGTAGTGCTCCGTCGTCGTTTCCTTTAGGAGCTCTTTCACTTTCGCGTAGCCCTCCACTGTATTACAGTGGATGGCATGGCGATCGTTCCCCAATCTCTTAATATTAAAATTATTACCAATGACCAACTTACACAGGTCCTTGGTAGCATTTACCTCCAATTTATAGGTGTTGATAGGAGGCACCTTCTCCTTCTTCTTCTGCTGCTGCTGTTGTTGTTGTTGTTGTTGTTGTTGTTGTTGTTGTTGTTGTTGTTGTTGTTGTTGTTGTTGTTGTTGTTGTTGTTGTTGTTGTTGTTGTTGTTGTTGTTGTTGTTGTTGTTGTTGTTGTTGTTGTTGTTGTTGTTGGTGTTGCTGCTGCTGCTGCTGTTTTTGCTGTTGCCGTTTTTGTGGCTGCTGCTGTTTTAGCTGTGGCCGTTGTTGTGACTGCTCTTGTTGTTGCTGCTGCTGTTTCTTAGGCTTTTGTTGTTCTGTTTGCTTTTGAGCAAGCTGCTGTTGTTGGGATTGGCCTTGCTCTTCCCTCTTCCTTCTTGCCATTTGTTTTTCTTTTATGGCCAGCACTCTTTCTTGTAGCATTTTGATGCTGCTACTAATAGCCTCCATTTCTTCCTCTTCATCATCGGATTCGCTCGCTGCCAATGAAGCGAAGTTGTTCCCTTCCCTTACCCCGCCAATCACCTTTACAGTGGCCGTTGGTAGGGTGGGACGTTTTTCTAAGTTAGAAGGTGGACTAAGCTTCCTCCTTCTCTTTGGTTTTGGCGTTTGGCTCGAACCACTCGAAGCCTCACCTGATACATCAGCAGATCCCGCTGTTAACATAGCGGACCGCTCTCCACAATCCATCACGTGATGGACAACACTAGTACCACTTTAACTTGTTTTGAATTTATTTCAAATGAAAATAAAAAAAAAAAAAAAAAAAAAATGTGAAGAGTACACACGGGGATTCGAACCCACGACCTGTACTATGCCGGCCGAGCACGCTAACGCTCTGCTAATTGGAGCCTATAGAAATTACTTCAAATGTCACTTTGTTATTTTGTTATTAATATGCACTCGCAAGCCGAAACACGTCTGTTCTCCACGGAGATATGTGAACGACTGACGGTCAGCATCGGTCAGTGTGCCGACTGATCTCCTTAAATTTTACCGAATTAGCCATTTATTTTCTTTTTTGTTAATTAAATAACTATGAATTAATCGGCATTTCCGAAAAATGAAACCTTTACAAATGCCAACTTATATGAAAATTGCTCGTTTTTTTTAATTCATCAAATTAATAGATGTATTGTAGCTTCCTTGATTTGCAGACTCTTTGCAGACTCTTGAAAAGCGTCGGGGGTGCCACACCGCCCACACCCCCTCCTCGCTACGCCCCAATAAACCAATTTCATTCCTAATTTTCCCCCTTCGGGTAGGGGAAATAGAATATACCTAAAATGCACCCTCTGTATGCCGAGTGCGTGGGCATACAAAAAATGCAATGGACAAAACAAACGGAAATAATACCCCAGCTGGTAATATAGTTTCACTGGCAAATCCACCCTCTTCGGATTCTGAGGAGAGCCATTTATTGCTGTCAAATCCCTTTGCAATAACATCAAGGGTACTCCGATCTCTCCCATCTGGATCGCATATTTCCAGAAAACGAAGTCGGACGGTTAATGAGGACTCAGTGAAAAGTAAATGCTTCGAACAGGATAACAATGAAGTCCGAGCTAAACTCAATGAAATGCAACGACCCTTTTACGAACTTAAAAATGAAGTAGATTCTCTTCGAAAAGAAAACGAGGTTCTAAAAAACTCTCGTTTATCTCTAGATTGCAAGACAACGCCGAACCGTTCAATGGAATACCTGACGGACGAAGAAGAACTTGCTCGCGAAAACAATCCGGTACTCGTGAAAAGGCCTAGCAAAAAACGTGAGGCAGGCTCATCTCCCGAAGTTTTATAACCAAGAGATATAAATAAGCCCACCGTACCAACCAAGACAAAAACCCAAACGAAACCTCGCCCTCCATCCACAATAAATGTGGTCGGGATTGCAGACTACGGAAAGTTACGGGACCTTCTCCAAAGAACACTAAAAGGAAAGTTCAATATAATTTCACTCCGTAATAACGTGTGGAAAATTAATGTACACAGATGACTCCGATTCTCAACGCGCATTGTTGCTGAAACTTAAAACCGATAAAATTCAATGGTATACTTATGAAAATAAGTTTAAAAAACCGTTACGAGTCTTCGCTAGGGAGATCGCGTCAAAAGCCCACTACAGATCCGCTGCCTCAAATTCTCGCAGTCATCTTAGAAAAACTAGATGAACAAATAAAAATTAATAAGCTCTTGTTTGAAAAACTAAGCAAGCTCGAGTTCGTTGCTCGGAAAAAATCTAAAAAAATTAAAATGAAATAGTTGATTAAGATTTTAACATGGAACGCAAATGGCCTTCTGAAAAAAATCGACGAATTAGAAATTTTTCTATGAAAAGACCATATTGACATATGCCTGATTTCGGAAACACACTTAAAAGAGGGAGTAAAACCCAAAACGCGAGGGGTGGATCCTCACTTTATACTAAAGACCGCATTAAGCGTGCCGAGAACGTGACAATAGAACGTGAATCTATGCAAATGAGTCCAGTTTCCGTAAACATAAATCATATAGACTATAATATAGCATCTTGTTATTTCCCTCCGAGATATAAGATGACAGACGACGTAATCTATCGCCCTTTTTAACAACTTGGGTCAAACTTTGTTCTCGGTGGTGATTTCAACGCAAAGCATACATTTTGGGGTTCAAGATTCAATTCGACGAAGGGCAGGCTACTGTACCAAGCAGGTATGAAACGTGGCTTGGACTTTTTTTCGACGGGCGAGCCAACCTACTGGACCACCGACACAAATAAAATACCTGACCTGGTCGATTTTTTCATTACAAAAGGGGTCCCCAAATATCTCACGACTTTAGAAGAATCCTATGATCTCTACTCAGATCACTCGCCAGTAATCTTTAAAATCGGCAGGAGCATAGCAAGGACCGAAAGACCGCCCAGATTGACGAATAAGGCAACAAATTGGGATGGTTTCAGGAGAAATTGCAAGGAAAATATTGCTTTAAGAGTTCCACTTACGACGCCGTTGCAAATAGAAGACGAAGTTGATAAGTTCGTGGAAATCATCCAAAGAGCTGTGTGGAACAGCACTTCCTTTCGAACAAGAGGAATAAAACTCGGAAAGCAAATATACGCGCCCGATATAGAAGGCCTCCTACGAGAAAAAAGGAAAGCACGGAGGAAATGGCAACAATCACGTGCGCTCCCGCATAAATCTTATTTGAACCTCCTATCAAATAAGCTAAAGCAAATGCTGCAAGAATATAAGAACCGTGAGACTTCTAAATACCTCGAAGCCTTGACTGCGACAAGAGTTCAAATTATTCCCTCTGCCGTGAAGTCGACTAGAAAACCTGTTATGCAATTGCCATCGATAAAAACAGCAAACGGCGAATGGGCAAAAGAAGACAAAGAAAAAGCAAATTTGTTTGCAGACCACTTGGAAAAAACTTTCAAACGGTTCGAAGGGCGTCAATTGTCCCAAGAACTTAATCTCAGAACAGGATCCGACAACTACAATATAAAATCCGTATCACTGTCTGAGCTAAAGCAAACAATAAAAAACCTAAAAAATAATGAGGCTCCAGGATACGATTTGATTACAAGTTACATTCTAAAGGAGCTACCTCGAAAAGCGCTTGTCAAGTTCCTCCACATTATAAATGCTTCCATGAGACTTTTATACGTTCCAAGCCAATGGAAAGTCGCAGAAATCATAATAGTTCCAAAACCGGTGAAAAGTCCAAACGACAAAAAATCATACAGACCCATTTCGCTCCTGCCGATAATTTTAAAAGTCTTCGAAATTCTTCTGCTTAAACGTTTAAAACCGATAACTGAAGAAAGACAATTGATCCCGGATCACCAGTTCGGCTTTATGGTCAAACATTCCACAATCGATCAGGTCTATCGGATAACAAATGTAATTGATAACGTGCTAGAGGGAAAAAGATATGTTCAAGCGTTTTTCTCAATGTATCGCAAGCCTTCGACAAGGTATGGCACGAGGTCTTTAAGTATAAGCTACAACAAATTTTACCGAGAGAGATGAATAGAATACTTGAATCTTATCTTGAAAATAGACTGTTTCGGGTTAGATATGGGATTGAATACTCTGAATTCAAGGAAATGCAAGCTGGCGTCCACAAGGAAGCGTTCTGGGGCCATACCTATTCTTACTGTACAGTAGAGACATACCTCTATATGAAGAGACTGCGGTAGCCACGTTCGCGGATGACACGGCGATCCTCGCCACAGGACAAACTGTTGAATCCTCGACTGCAAAACTTCAACGAGCTCTGAACAAAATATTTGAATGGACGAAGAGCTGGCGAATCGTGCTAAACGAGACTAAGTCAACACACGTCAATTTCACGTACAGAAAGATAAAGAACTTACCTTTATTCATCAACTCGGTACAAATACCTTATGCAAACGAGGCAAAATATTTGGGAATGACCCTAGACGCAAAACTGAAGTGGAAATCACACGTAAAAAAGAAACGTGAAGAGCTCGAGATCAGGCTAAGAGAAATGAATTGGCTTATCGTAAGATACTCTAAACTAAGCACATATAATAAGCTGCTTATATATAAGGAAGTGCTAAAACCTTCGTGGATTTATGGTATACAACTATGGGGTTGTACCAAACCAAACAATATATGTACTATGTCTGTCCTACAGACATTCCAGAACAAAGCGCTTAGAGCAATTGTAAATGCTCCATGGTATATAAGGAATAGCGATATTCACCGCGATCTGGGAATTGCAACCGTGAAAGACGAAGTAACAAGCTTTGCTCGTCAACTTCGCACTCGTCTTGTGCATCATTGCCACTGTGGTAGGCAGTAGGTGCTCGTGCTTATGGTGCCTGCTGTGGTGGTGTGGTGGTGCTCTGGTGCTTATGGTGCCTATGAAGGTTTTTACCTACCCACGGAAACAAAAAAAAATAAAAAATTCTTAATCTGCTTGACAATCGCCTCACAATTATACAGAAATCAACAACCAACACATTTCTATAACCGAAGAAATATTTCCTGGAACGTTAGTGCTAAATCAGTTTAATGGAAAAATAACCATTAATAAAGATGAGATGAACCTTAAAGGCACCTTCGTTATCCATTACTACAACGCCACAATAAAACTTGAGTACAAAGCTGATTCCTCCAGTAGCGCAACCTGACTCTACTTTCAAGACGTACAAAGAATTTTTGACATTTAAACCAATGAAGGAACTACACATCAATAATAATTAGCGATAGAAACCAATATGATAAATAAAATTAAATTTTTTTGAGAGTGAGGGCATTCTCATTTAAGGAGCGAGGAGTTAGCAACGGATAAGCTAATTTCAATTAAGTTCTAAATTCCTTTTCCACGAGGCATCGCAGTGACAATATACTTAATTTTGCACACACGCTTCCGTTCCGCCGACTAAACGTCTAGGTGAATAATCTGAGAACACTTGTGGAATGCAATAGGTTGCAGCATAGGGTGTTAAGTGAAATGATTTCTGTAAATTATGTAGTCTTAAGTTTAATTGAGTACAACAAAACAGTTTTTTTAATAAAAAATAAAAAATAATGACACCGGAAATTGTCTGGGTACCACGCCATGCTTGACTGTGACACCTGAGTCCAGTCTTGCGATGCTTCTTCTTGTTGTTTGTACGTACATATGTACGAGTACATATTTTGCTTTCATATTTTGTTATGTTATTGTATGTATGTTGTAACAACGGCCTTGGACAAGCTCCATGTATAAAAAAACGATAGCACAATGGATTGAGAACATACTAAAGTGCAGAATTGTCAATACAGTCAGGAAAACGGTTGTAAAAGGAACTCCACAAGGAGGAATGATCTCTCTCCTGCTGTGGCTTGTTTTTATAAAAGACATCGTTTGGAACAGAAGGGTCTTAAGGCAGTAGCCTATGCCGATGACATTTTCATTCTTGTAGGAGGCGTTATAAGCATTATACCCACTTGAGTGTTAAATTCTTAAAAAAAATCATCCTAGACAGTAAGCTTAGTTGGAAGGGTAACATCGAAGAAAGAACGAAAAAAGCATGTGTAGAGTGATATGCCAAAGAACTTTGGTAAACGTAGGGGGCCAAGATCACGTATAATACACTGGATGTACATGGTCATTGTTAGACCCATTCTTACGTATTGTGCGCTGGTTTGGTGGAAAGCTGCGGAAAGGACTAGTTATCTTAAAATACACACTTTCAAAGATTAGCGTGTGTCATAGTAACAGGATCGTTATGATCAAGCTGCACAAATACTAAACTTCCTTCCCCCTTGGCCATGTCTATAATACAGGAGTACGAATCACCAAAGTGACTGATCGTGCTACGCGTGGCACTCTTGTGGAGTTTCTCCACATCATTTGTTAGCAGACATGACTGGTTATCTAACACTACCACCAACAATTGAAAACTCAACCTCTACACGGACGGCTCCAAAATGGAGAAAGGTACTGGAGCTGGAGTCTACTGTGAAATTCTACAGACCCATGACTCCTTGAAGATTCCTGACGAATTTGTTGTAATATTTTTCATGCAGAAATATTTGCCATTCGTAAAGTTGCCCGGGCTGTACTACTCATGGAACTTTGTGGACACTCAAGCAGCCATAAAAGCTTTGGCAAGTGAAACCACAAAATCAATAGAGGTACACAAACATCGTCAAACTCTAAGGCGAATCTCACCCAGCGTATATATATCTGCTGGGTACCTAGATACACAAAATGAAAGAAATGTGTGTTAATAACGTCACAAATATACTAATTGAAACCCTGAAACTCAACTTATCGCCATATAATGATTCAACAAATCATGACTCTCAAGGAATGACTGCATCATCCAACGCTCCCTTTGAAGGGAAGTCACCGCCTCGAACTCAACATCCATCGCTACAGGTGTCCTAACTGGCGACTGGCTCACAGGCAGTGTGGCCAACAGAATACGAACCGGTTCTCGGTATTACTGCAGATGCTGCACGAATGATGAAGATGCAGAAACTATCACACGCTTGCTGTGCGAATGCCCTTACCTCCAAATACGCCCCACCGTGCTAAGCGCCTGAGGTACATACTTTCTGGGAACGGGAGGACGTCAGCAAAGCGAAACTGGTAGATTTCAATAGATTTGATAAAAGCTCTGAATAGTTTTCAGCCAACACAAGCTAGGCAAGGCCCACCATAATAATACAGGGAATCACAATAGGCCAATAGGCCTCCGTGTATGCTCGTCCATTAGGGACTTGGGACACTTATTACCTAACCTAACCTAGCCAACCTTTGAAACGATTTTTGTTCTCCTCTTCTTCCTCTTTCCATTTATTTATTATTTATTCATTATTATTTTTCTTTGTGGTTATTCACAAATTGTTATCAATGCTGCCCCACATGTGATTAAATCCCGTTCTTGCTAGGTTAACAAAGTATTACGTCATATATAGTACATAGAAAAAAACAAAGTCGTAAGATTTTGTAATTCACAAGTATATAGCACAGATAAAACGTTCCGATTATACTATAACTACATTACAATTTATCATACAATACATACAACATAACAAAGCAATATAAATATCGTACTTGTAGTGTTATCGACATGAATGATTATTGATCACCTTATAGGCGGTACTGAGTTATTGTATTATATTGCAATACAAACGAGAAGGAGAACGAGAACAAAGGGGAAGTGACAACTAAATCTTTTGTTACGAAATGTGTGCTTATTATGTTAGATTTCCATTTAACCAAGTTATTGAGACCCAGAATTAGAATACCAAAAGTAACTTGTTCAGAATAATTGCTTATATTTATTTTATTTTAAAAAAGGAACTTCATTTTCGTATGCTCGTTCAAACCATTTCAAAAACTCGTATAGAACTAGAAACCAATTGTTAGGTTTGATCCACTGTCTTCTAAAATGTGGGTCAATTAAGCTTCACTTAATTTAATTGAAATGAAACGTTTTAAGTTCTTTCGGCCAAATGAACACTTAATTCACTTCAAAGCAAAAAAGAATTCAAACTCTCTATCTAATAATCCCCATTCTCCATATTTAATAAAGATAGCGAAATCCCCCAACCTAAAATTTTATAAGACAAAGGAGCTTTTTTTAAAATACTCGATCTTCCCCTGAGCTCATTAGGTAATTTGCCAGGAGATTGGGGTAACCGCAATCATCCTTTATTATTGAAGATAAGGAAAAGGAAGTCCTGTTTGTGTGACAAATTTATTTTAATGGCTTTTCTTGCCTTTTTAAGTTGGGGCTTTCGCACAAAATTGACCTGCAAAATGTGGAGAGATTAGTTTGCAGAATGAACACATAATACTGGTATCCATTTGCTTTGCATGAACTAATAAATCTTTATAGAGGCAATCAGCGTCTATGTTTATTTAATTTGTTTTTTTTTTCACTTCCTCTATTTCTCTAAATTTTGTTACTACTCTTTGTACTTTTGTTACTTTGTTATTTACATTTAATTGGGCAACCACCTTTTTCACTTAGAGGGGCCTACACTACTGAATATATCTAGGCTCTAATCAACAGCTCCTCTAGGTACCTGCGTCCTTAGCTAATTAACATCATTTGAGAGCTCTCTGCTTATAGCGAAGTGTTCTGCTCCATACAGGCTGGAATCCAAAGCTTAGCGTATCATGTAGTTAATTGCAGGATTTGCTTTTCAAAATCTGAATCAATTATTACATCCGAATGAAGAATGCAGAACTGGAAAAATAAGTACTTCCTTCCGTTGTTTGAGAGAGAGAGTTTTATTAAACCGTTGCTGTCAGATTGTTGACAATGGCTTAGCTATTTTTCATTCCAAATCTAAAAGCATATAGTATATGGATATTGGTTTCCCTTTGACCACTGCTAAGCCCTATTCACACTTTAGACTGTACTAATTCTCTGCACGCAAATGCACTGATAAGAGCTCGTTGAGTTTAACCAAATATGTCAACATCGATAGCCTGCAAGTATCATAGTATTATTATAATGTCAGAATCTTTATCATCGATACGTTGAGATCGTAAACGCCGTTTATACCTTACATAGTGAAAGAATATGATTAAGGGTAAATTTCCCTCGAATAAAACTGTGCTAACAGGGGCAATCGGTAATTGACAAAGACGTTCCCACAAAATTGGGTCCCCGCTTTAAAACAGTCTACAAACAAGTGGCTGTCCCGCGATAGAAAACTTACGCCAATTATTTCTGCTATCCATAGAGGCCGCAGACAAATGCGTCCTAAAGAGAATGGTTTCCGATTTCTGAAAGTTGATTTTCAACTTCATGCCATCGCAACATCGCTTAGTTTTGTCGAAGTCACGTTGCAAAAGTATATTTATGACCAACATCTTGGGACCTGATCTGTACGAGATTAAGTCGTTTGCGTACGCTATGGCATAGTGAAGTGAACCTATCAGATTGCTTGTGTAAATGTTGGCGAATTTACCGTAACTTACTGTAGATCGTTTTTAATGTGAAATATTCCAGCAGAAGTCACATCGCCATTTTTCGCGATGAACTACTCGTATCTATCTGTTAACATGTTGTAAAAAATATACAGAAGTGGTTTGCAAATGCCCAACCTGTTCAGCTTGAAAAAGAATCCCTCTAACCATACGGTATCGAAGGCTTTTCAAGTGCACTGGTTCTTGCCTTTATTTTATTGGATATCAGGAACCAGTTTAGACGCGGCATGAATAATATCATGCCCCGCCTTGAAACCGCATTGATTGTCCGGAACTATATGTTTGCCCTCAACATACTTGGTTAGAACTCTGTTGATCACTTTCTCGAAAACCTTACTGGTGTTTGGTAGAAGGCTGATCGACCGGAGATTCGCTGGATTGGAGGTGTCTTTATGCCTTTTAGGGATGGGATGTACCACCGCAGTTTTTCAATGCGCTGGATAATGGGCAGTATTCCTTGCATTATTAAACAGGGTGGTATAAATGTCCACCGCTTCTAGTGGAGATGTCGAATCATAATGTTCGGTATTCGGTATCGGTTTCCACTGATTTCTTACTTCTAAGTATTTTGAAGATTGTTTGGAGCTCTTTCTTCTTAATGAACGTGGGTAGTACCCTACCGTCGGCGATGACATTATTTGTTATGTTCTCGTCAATGAACTGGGCCGAACCCTCGGATCGTCAGTTCACTAGCTCATTTCGAAGGTAGAAATTGTGCGCATGGACTCGATTTTCCAGAACGTGATTTTGGCCAATGATGTTATTCGCCTTGTACAGTTCCTGGAAAGTCGTTCTTATAGTCTATGTCTTCTCCTGCGGATCCTCGATCACAAAGAAGTTGTCATCATCAACGGCCTCATTTGGGTCTATGCCTGTTGTTACAAGTATTGTATTTGTTCATTGTTCATTGTTCCGGCGATTTTAAGACATGGTCGTTTTGACGAAATATTTTATTTATTTGTGAGAACATATTCAATGGTTGCGTTGCGGAATAAGTCTTCGTCGTCAGTGTGTTGATACCGAGATATCGTTTTGTCGCTTGTTCGTTTAATTGTCTGGTCCATTAGTTTTAGATACTTGTCAATCTCCTCGTTTGACAGATTTCTATTGGACGGTGAGTAGAGCGAATTCGAGGAGAGTGTTGTAATCAGTGTTCTGGAGAAGTGTGTCCAACGCACCATACTATAGTTGTAGGAATGCCTTTGGACAAACTCGTCCAATTCCGCAATTTCGTTGGGAACAGTTATTTCGGTGCTGAGACCGCAATGGTGGCTATCATACACGAAATGCGTAGACAGTTTGTAGTTTGTTGGTTAATGCAGTCAGTTGTATTCGTGAGTCGAATAGCAGAAGATCCAGTCGTTTCTCAACTCGTATAGAGGACGGACGGCTTTGCGATAGTGCACATAAAAGTGAAAAATCATTTAAATAGCGAAATAAGAAATTGGTTAACAAGTGGTTGTGTGTGGCTCAGTGGAGCAGTGGTTGACTCAGTCGTTCATAGACCTCCAAGAGGAATAAACGTGTTTCGGCTTCTAATAAAGTGACAAAGTTTTATAAGTGAACTTTACAAAAGCAAAATCAGAAACATTTTGGCCAAGTGCTTCGGTGGCCCAGTGGTAGTGGTGTCCGACCGACAAAGCAGGGGTCGTGGGTTCGATTCCCAAAAAAGTTTCATTGACTTTTTATTTTTAAAAATAAATCAAAAAAAAAAGAAAGTGTAAGTGTGATCAGCGATGAGTGACGTCGAAAGGTCCGCTATTCCAATAGCGGGACCATCAGATGGTACGATGTCATCTGACATCAGTTCGAAGAAGAGAAGGAGGAGGTTGAAGCCAACTCCGAATCTTGTGAAGCGGCCCTCCCTTTCAGCTTCTACCGAAAAGCTGCCGGGTAGAGTAAGGGAAGAGGCGCCAACAACGTCAACAAAGGCGGCAGCTGAGTCAGACCTCAACGAATACCCATACATGTCTGATGGCGGGGAAGGTCACTATATGGGTGGTGAGAATACCTTCCAACCTCTGGCTGCCACCGAGTCAGAGGATGAAGAAGAAGAGGTGCATGCACTAAATAGCACCATTAAGCAGCTAGAAGAAAAAGTGCTGGTTATTAAAGCCAAACAAGTGGCGAGGAGACTAAAGGAGAAACAACAACAACTCCTGGGCTCTCAGCAGCAGCCCAAAATTAGCGAGGCTGAACAAAAAGACCAGCCCCCACAACAACAAAAAACAGTGCCAACGAAAAAACCGGCACAGACACAACAAAAACAACAACAAAAAGCACAACCGCAGCAACAACAACAGCAGCCGCAGCACAAGCCGCAGAATCAACAGCAGCAGCAGCAAAAACAGCAACAACAACAGCAGCAGCAACAGAAACAACAACAACAGCAGCAACAGAAACAACTACAGCAAAAAGTCCACACACAGAGAGTACCTCCAATCAACACATACAAAATTGAATTGAAAGACACAATAGAGCTATGTAAGTCGGCCATAGGCAATAATTTTTTTGTTAAAAGAATTAGTTTAGATAGGCACGCGATCCACTGCAATACAGTGGAGCGCTACCATAAAATTAAAAACCTTTTAAGGGATTCGACGACGGAGTTCTTCTCCTACACCCCTAAGGGTGAAAAGCTGCAGACAATGCTGCTGAGGGGGTTAGAACCGTCGACCGATCCGGAGGAGCTCCTTGCACTGCTGAAAGAGAAGGAGTGCGAAGGGCTCAAATTCGTGGGGGTCAAGCCATTTGTCACGGCTAGAGCCAAAAGGGAGAAGCGGAAACTACCGTTCTTCCTGGTCCAGCTAAGTCCCGACAGCAAACTGGAGGGTCTAAGGAGTATAAAAGTCCTAGACTACCAGGTTGTACACTGGGAAAAATTAAAGAGGAGCGAAAACATTTTACAATGTGTTCGCTGCCAAAGGTTCGGGCACGCCGCGTCGAACTGCGAAATGCAGCCTCGATGTGTGAAGTGCGGAAAGAACCACAAATCCGAGGACTGCGCTCTAGGTAAGGACGGAGCGTCTGAAAAAAGCCAACTCTCTTGTGCTTTGTGTAGGAACACGGGACACACCGCAAACTATCGGGGTTGTCCCAAATTCCAATACATAAAACGAGTAAATCTGGCTCGGCAGCAGAAAGTGGAAGTTAAACGTCCACTCGTGCAGGCACAAACACCAGCCGTTACTCCCCACGTTACCTACGCCCAAATGGCGGCAGGTAGGGGAAATACGGTACAACAAGCAAAGGTAGCTTCTCAGGCTCCAGCGCCTAGAGCACCGGAACCTGTACCTGACATACTGGCTATCTTGCTCTCTATTCAGGGGCAGATGGCTCAGCTTCAGCGTCAAATACAGGAACAGGCTAAGCGGGTAGATCAAATATACGCGCTGCTGCCGGGCCTAACGCACCTCCAGTCGTAATGGGTACGTACATGGCGGAGCAAACCCTGAAGGTCCTTGCAGTGAATGTTAATTCATTGATTAGGCTCGAACGAAGAACCACACTGTTCAAGTTGCTTAAAGACCAAGCCCCTGATGTGCTTTTGGTTAGCGAAACTAAGCTGACCAAAAGACACAAAATGAGGCACAGAAGATATAAAATATTACGAAGAAACCGACCCAACTCCATTCAAGGAGGAGGTGTTGCAATCTTTGTTAGAAAAGGACTGCGTTTCAAAAGAATATACAGTCGTGTAGTACGTAGGTTCCAGGTGCTGGAAGCATGCGTCATGTACATCCCTCTCCTTAGTGGAAAGCGGTTATACATGGTGTCTGTTTATGCACCTAAAGCTACTCAATCCACCTTATTCATCTCAGAGCTCGAGACACTTTTTCGATTCCTAAGACTGGAATTGGAGGAGAACTACTTTATTATCGGCGGAGATTTCAACGCCAAACATAGAGATTGGGGAAATAATACACCAAATACTAGAGGGAACCTACTTTTCAATTGGTGGGGTCAGCACAGTATAATGTATCGACTCGGCCTCAAGGCGACGGATAGTCCGTCGTTTCCCAGACACGGTTCCTATTTGGACCTCTTGCTGTTCGACACACGAATACACCTGACATGTACTAACCAACATACCATAAACTGTCTTCGCACGTTTGTGTATGACAGTGACCATTGCGGTCTCAGTACCGAAATAACCGTTCCGAACGAAATTGCGGAATTGGACGAGTTTGTTCAAAGGCATTCCTACAACTACAGTAGGGTGCGCTGGACACACTTCTCCAGAACACTGACGAGAGCACTCTCCTCGAATTCGCTCTACCCACCGTCCAACAGAAATCTATCAAACGAGGAGATTGACAGATATCTAAAACTAATGGACCAGACAATCAAACGAACTATGGACAAAACGATACCTCGGTATCAACACACTGACGACGAAGACTTATTCCGCAACGCAACTATTGACGCACTGCACCGACAAAAAAGTAGGCTGCTGTCAAGACTAAAAACCTTGTACAGACAGTTTACTGACAGACATAACCCGGAGATCATGACATTGAAGTCGTCGATTAAAAACCTCCAGATATTAATAAAAGAAAATTACAGAAATTCTGTAAGTTTGTATTGGAACAACAAAATTCGGGCTGTAAACACCAGCAACCCGAATATGTTCCCGCAAATAAATAAAATATTTCGGAGAAATAATCAAAACGACCTTTCGTGTCTTAAAATCGCCCGAACGACGGATAACGAGAACATACTCATAGCAGCAGGCATCGATCCAAATGAGGCCGTGGATGATGACAACTTTTTTGTGATCGAGGATCCGCAGGAGAAAGTAGAGGCTATAGGAGCGACTTTCCAGGAAGTGTACAAGGCGAATGACATCATTGGCCCCAACCACGACCTGGAAAATCGAGTCCTTGTGCACAATTTCTACCTTCGAAACGAAATAGTGAATTGGCGATTCGAGAGCTCGGGTTTCACCCAGTTCAGTGACGAGAATATGGCAAATAATGCCATCGCCGACGATAGGGTACTACCCTCGTTCATTTCGAAGGAAGAGCTCCAAACGATCTTCGAATCACTTAGAAGTAAGAAATCAGTGGGAACCGATGAAATACCAAACATTGTGCTTCGACATCTCCCACTAGAAGCGGTGGACATTTATACCACCCTGTTTAATAATGCAATGAATAATGCACATTATCCAGCGCATTGGAAAACTGCGGTCGTACATCCCATCCCCAAAAGGGATAAAGACACATCCAATCCGGCGAATCTCCGCTCGATCAGTCTTCTGCCAAACATCAGCAAAGTTTTCGAGAAGGTGATCAATAGAGTCCTGACTAAGTGGGTTGAGGACAAACAAATAGTTCCGGATAATCAATTCGGTTTCAAGGCGGGGCATGATATCATTCATGCCGCGTCTAAACTGGTTTCTGATATCCAATGGAACAAAAGCAAGAACCAGTGCACTGGTGCCTGCCTGATTGACTTGGAGAAGGCCTTCGATACCGTATGGTTAGAAGGACTCTTTTTCAAGCTGGACAGGTTGGGCATCAGTAAACCACTGCTGTATATTCTCTTTGATATGCTCTCCAGTAGACAGTTCATCGTGAAGAATGGCGATGTGACTTCTGCGGGAATATTTAACATTAAAAACGGTCTGCAACAAGGTGCGGTAAATTCGCCGATCCTATTCAACATTTACACAAGTGATCTGATAGGTTCACTTCACCATGCCATAGCGTACGCAGACGACTTAATCGCGTACAGATCAGGGCCAAAGATTGAGGTCATTAACATACTTTTGCAACGTGACTTCGATAAAATTAAGCGATATTGCGATGACTGGAAGTTGAAAATCAACTTTCAGAAATCGGAAACCATTTTGTTTAGGACGCCTTTGTCTGGGGCCTCTAGGGATACCAGAAAGAATTGGCGAAAGTTCTCTATCGTTGGACAACATGGACAGCCACTTGCCTGTCGAAATGTAGTCAGGTACCTTGGGATCTGGTTAGACCAATATCTGTATTTTAACAAACATATAGATGTTGCTCTGGCCAGAGCCAGAGGTGCTTTTGCCCTTACAAGGAGACTGTTCTATAACAGCCAACTCGATGCGAGGGTGAAGGTGATCTGCTACATGGCCCTTATCCGGCCTATGCTTGTATTTGGTTGTCCCGTGTGGTTCAACGTGAGAGCAAGCTTATTGGAAAAGATTCGGGTGTTTGAGAGGGCTTGTCTTCGGGCTTGTCTTCGCTTATACAGAACACCAGAGTCCGAGTACATAAAATTCTACCCTAATGAGGTCTTATACAATAGGGCGAACCTGATAAGAGTGGACAATTTCGTCATTAAGTTGACTCGAAGGCACATTGCAAGAGCAATGACCTCATCGAACAACCTGATCTCCGGGGCTTACTACCCTAATTATATGTATCATGAGAGAGTTCGCTTTGACGGCTTTATTCCTCCAGAAGCGTTCCTCTACCTTGATAGCAAAGGTCTGATCCAGGACAGATTGGCTGTGCCGCTAATCTTCCACGTTGCTCGAACAGCTGCGGACAGGCGACTCAACTACGACAGAGACGTCGCACACGGCAGTGCGGAGCGTCTCCGGTTCAGTAGGGCGGTAGGGAGTCGCGACATAAGGGATGTTGCTCGGCAGCACCAACAATTTTGGTGGCTAGTTGAAGGAGGGGAGGGTTCGTCGTCTAATCCCTTAAGTAATAGGTAGCTTCATGTGAAGCAAAGTCGGTCGTCTGTTAATTTCATTAGCCATGGCCGGCTTACATAGATTTAGGTAGTATTAAGTTAGATGTAAGAAAAAAAAAACAAAAAAAAAAAAAAAAACATTAAAAAATAAAAGTAAAAAAAAAAATATAAAAGAACAAAAGAGATGGGTGACAACTTTTTTTTTTCTGCTAAAAAAAAGGGGTAATCCATACAAGAAAAAAAAAATTGTATCGTATTATCTGTTACAATAAGGTAGGATAAGTAGGTTAAGAATTAGATTTCTATTTTTATTTATTTTTTAGGTAGTTAGTTTATAAGTTTTTAGTTTTATTTTATTTTTATTTGCTTTTATAAATAAGTCCATATACTAAGTTTTTCCATTGACTAATAAAAATTTTTCTTAGTTTTAGTTTAAAATAAATATATAAATATAAATAAAAATAAATGTTCGAAACGTCGAAAGACATAGTTTAAGTATTATGTTTAACCTAGAGTGCCCGCATGGGGCCAGTGAGTTAGAATAAGATTATCTGTAAGTTAATTAAGCTAATTTTTAAGCATTTTTTTGTCTAGCTTGTAAGTGTAAATGAATTAATGAAAATAAAAATGCATTTAAAATGAAATGAATGAAAAAAAATGAGCAGTGGTTGACTCGGTACGTGAAAGACCTGGGTTCGAGTCCAGTGGGAAGTTCACGGGTTACTTTTTTTTAATTCATTAATATTAAAAATATAATAAGAAGTGGTAGTTTGGTAGTAGTGCCGACTAACGATGGATACCGGTCGTCAGCCGGAGGTCCCGCAGGTGGAACCGGTATCGAATCGAATGACAACGAGAGCATGTGAAATGCAGCA
The DNA here is from genome assembly GCA_963966105.1 of Volucella zonaria. Taxonomy (NCBI): domain Eukaryota; kingdom Metazoa; phylum Arthropoda; class Insecta; order Diptera; family Syrphidae; genus Volucella; species Volucella zonaria. The sequence goes on along the minus strand of OZ014533.1, from coordinate 33,974,984 downwards.
ACAGCAAGCAACAACAAGTTCTAAAGCAGCAGCAATGCAAAAGTCAGATGATGATACGAAAGTGGAAAAGAGGCGTAGGAAAATCAAGGCGTCGTCAAAATTATCCACAAAGAAAATCAAAGGAGTTGAACACATTAAAGCGGCCGGAAAGGAGTACTCTTATGAGTCTGAAGGGGGCGAGTGCCGCTACATTGGAGAGGGGAATCCCTTTAAAGAATTATCAGATACTGATACATCAGCAGAAGAGGAAGAAGATGAGGAGGCTCAGCTTAACAAGCTTATAAAAGAGCTCCTGGAGAAGAGAGAGAAGTTGCGGCAGTAAAGGCAACAACAAAAACTGCAACAACATAATAAGGAAGCTACGAGAGAAATGCCAATGCAGCAAAAACAGAAGCAAAAGCAGCAGCAGCAACACCAACACCAACAACAACAACAACAACAAGAACAACGACTGCAACAGAAAGTGCAACCGCAAAAACGACAAAAACAACAACAGCAGCAAATACAACAGAAAATGCAACAACAACAGCAGCAACTGCAGCAGCAGCAGCAGCAACAACAACAGAAGCAGCAGCAACAGCAACAACAACAGCATCAGCAACAAAATCAACAACAAAAACAGCAGTCTGAAAGGGGAAAGGGGAGAGAAAGAGTGCCTCCCATAAATGTAAGTAATTTAGAAATAAATGATAGTATTAGGTTATGTAAGTTAGTAACTAAGAATTTTTATGTTAAGAGATTAAGTGCGAATAAGCACATTATTATGTGTAGTAATATGGAGGAATACCGGAAAGTACGAACCGCCCTAGGAAAAGCTGATACTGAATACTATACATATACCCCTAAGGGTGAAAAACTTCAAACGGTGCTGTTAAAAGGGATCGATCCAGAAATAAAAACGGAGGAGCTCGAAGCAGAGCTCAGAGGGTTAGAGAGCGACGACCTTAAGTTCGTGGGGGTTAAGCCGTTTACCACGGCCGCGGCAAGGGGTGGTAACCGTAAATTACCATTCTTCCTAGTGCAATTAACGCCCAACAGCAAAATCGATAGTCTGCGAAAAATCAAATTCCTGTACTATTATGCTGTAAGTTGGGAAAAATTAAAGAGGGCAGATCGTGTACTGCAATGTATGCGCTGCCAGAGGTTCGGGCACGCCGCAGCTAATTGCAATATGCAATTTAGATGCGTTAAGTGCGATAAGGACCACAAATATGGAGAATGTCCTTTAGCTAACGATAGAGTAGTAGATAGGGGTCAACTCTTTTGCGTACTCTGCAGGAACTCGGGGCATCCTGCCAATTTCAGGGGTTGTCCTAGGTTTCAAGAGCTGAAAAAGAAAGTCCAGGCTCGAAAACAGTTCATCGAAGAAGAGAAGCGTCAAAAGAGTCGTGCTTTCTCTAATTTTGTGGCACCCAATGTATCCTTTGCCCAAATGGTATCTGGAGCGGGTAAGGCCACAATAACAGCAAAAAATACGCCAAAGGTAGCTGAAAGAGCACCGGAAGCGGATCTGGATTTGAAAGCGATTCTTCTGTCCCTACACGGAAAAATTGATCATTTCCAGAAACAATTAAATGAACAAGCGGCTCGGATTGACGTCATCTATTCGACCCTGTTTGACAAGTCTGGCACGCCGATATAATGTCTGCTACGTTGAATGAGGTTAATCTGAAGATCCTTGCGTTAAACGTTAACTCACTAATCAGGATCGAGAGAAGGGCCAACCTACAAAATCTGTTGTTAAGTGAATGCCCAGATGTGCTTTTGGTTAGCGAAACTAAGCTCAACCAGAATCACAAAATTGGCTACAGTGGTTATAATGTATATAGAAGAGACCGTGCACATTCCTCACGAGGGGGTGGGGTTGGTATCTTATTACGCAAAGGCATGCGCCATAGAGTCATATATAGCGGGGATTTAATGAGGTTCCGGGTGTTGGAAGCCTGTATCGTATGCATTCCTCTTCATAGTCGAAGGCGAGTGTATGTGGTGTCGCTTTATGCACCTGAAGTACCTAATCCCATTCAATTTATAACTGAGCTCGAAATACTTTTTCGTTGCCTTCAGCTTCAATCGGAGGAAAATTATTATTTTTTGGCCGGAGATCTTAACGCTAGACATGCGGTATGGGGAAATAATCCGCCAAACACCAGGGGCAACCAGTTATACTACTGGTGGGGTCAAAATATGATTGAGTACAGACTTGGACTGTACGCGACGAATATCCCATCCTTCCCGTCAGCCGGTTCTTTCCTGGACTTGGCATTAACAGACAGTAGACTAGAACTGACTAACACAGATCGAAACGCAAGGAACTGCTTGCGAGCGTTCGAGTACGATAGTGATCACTACGGACTTGCCGCCACAATACGGATCCCAAACGAGCAAACGCAGCTGGAGCAGTATGATCAAGTGTACTCATACGACTACCGTAGAGTACGGTGGTCGTGCTTCTCCAGAATCTTACAGCGTAATTTACGTTTGAGTGGAATTGATCCCCCGACTAACAGAAACTTAACTAAAGAAGAAATCGACCGTAATTTACTGACGTTGCAAGACGTTGTCAAACGAACTATGGAGCAGACTATCCCTCGGATAGAATACTCCGACGAAAGCCAGATCGAAAAGTACAGAACTCCAACAATCAACGCATTGTACGCACACAAAAGTAGACTACTCTCGAGGCTTAAGCAGCTGTACAGACAGTTCACTGACAGAAACGACCCGGAAATAAGAGCACTAAAGTCACTGATCAAAAACCTAAAACAATTAATTAAAGAAAATTACAGTAAGTCTGTAAGTCTGTACTGGGGCAATAAGATTCGGGCTATAAAATCCAGTAGCCCGAATATGTTCCCGCAGATAAATAAATTGTTCAGGAGGAAAGATCACAATGACATTCAGTGTGTCCGAATTCCACAAACAGCAGAAAACAGACAGACACTACTGACCGTCGGCATAAGTCCAGAGAGTGCCGACTCAGGCGACGGTCATTTCGTGGTCGAAGACCCACAGGAGAAAGTGAATTTGCTGGGAGCTTTTTTCGAGGCCGTGTATACGGTGAACAATCCTGTTCGCTGTAATCACGACATTGACAACAGGGCCTACGTAAGTCACTATTATCTGCGCAACGAACTTCAAAATTGGCGATCCGAGAATCACGGTTTCACCGTATTCAATGAAGAAAACGCGGCAAACGTCATCGTCGCCGATGAACGAGCTTCCTCTCATTTGTTCGTGCGAAAAGATGAACTCCTGTGCATCTTTGAATCTTTGAAAAACAAAAAGTCGTCGGGAATGGACGGAATTCCAAACGTCGTATTAAGACACCTGCCCTTGGAAGCAGTGGATATATTTACTACGCTGTTTAACAATGCGCTGAATAATGCATATTATCCGACGCATTGGAAAACAGCAGTGGTACATCCAATCCCGAAAAGGGACAAAGTTAGAACTAACCCTGCTAATCTTCGGTCAATTAGTTTGCTTCCGAATATTAGCAAGGTATTTGAGAAGGTGGTTAATAGAGCGCTGTTAAGGTGGGTTGAGGAAAATAATATAATTCCGGAAAATCAGTTTGGTTTTAAGGCGAGGCATGACACTATTCATGCTGCGTCAAAGCTGGTCTCCGACATACAATGGAATAAATGCAAGAACCAGTGTACGGGTGCCTGCCTCGTTGACTTTGAGAAGGCCTTCGACACCGTATGGTTAGAGGGGCTTTTCTATAAGCTGACCAGGATGGGCATGCCGAAACCCCTGCTATATATGATTTACGACATGCTTATGGGAAAGAAGTTCGTTGTTAAATGTAACAACGTCATTTCTAGCAAGACCTTTGACATTAAAAACGGCTTACAACAGGGGGCTGTGATTTCTCCAATACTGTTTAACATTTACACAAGTGATCTAGTAGGTTCCCTCAATCATTCCATAGCGTACGCAGACGATTTAGTGGCGTACAGATCAGGTCCAAAAATCGAAGTCATTAACACCCTTTTGCAACGTGACTTCGATCATATTAAGGCGTATTGCGACGATTGGAAGTTGAAAATCAATTTTCAAAAGTCGGAAACAATCTTGTTTAGAACTCCATTGCGATGGGCTTCTAGGGATACCAGATAAAACTGGCGAAATTTGGCCATCATTGGACGGCACGGACTGCCATTAGCGGTGAGAAGCGTAGTGAGATACCTTGGTATCTGGCTCGATAAGTATTTGTATTTTGACAAACATATAGATGCTTGTCTTGCTGGGGCCAAGAAGGCATTAGCCCTGACAAGAAGGCTATTTCACAGCAGCCAACTTGTCTCCAGGGTGAAGCTCATATGCTATGTGGCCCTAATCAGGCCAGTCATCGCGTATGGTTGCCCTGTGTGGTTCAATGTAGCGCCGTATCAGATGGAAAGGATTCGGGTGTTTGAAAGGCAGTGTCTTAGGACCTGTCTCGGCTTGTACAGAACACCAGAATCTGAGTACAAAAAATATTATCCCAACAAAGTCCTTTACGATGGGGCTAATCTGAATAGGATTGACAATTTCCTGATTAAGGTGATCCGAAGACACGTTGCACGAGCAATGACCAACGATAATAGCCTGATCTTTGGGGCTTATTACCCCAATGAAATGTACCACGAGAGCACGCTTCTATCGGGCTTTATCCCGCCAGAGGCATTTCTCCATATTGATGCTAAAGGGTTAATGCAAAGTAGGGATGGTATCCCGGTAATATATCACCGCCACCGCGGTGCGAGGGACAAGCGGCTCATCTACGACGGGTATGTCGACAATGCTCAGGAGCTCCTCCGTTTTAGTCCCGCGATAGCGGACAGGGATCGGATCGATGCCGAGATACAGTACACCGAATTCTGGTGGCTTCTAGAAGGGGAGAGGGTGGGCTCGCTTTCCTAGGTCGGTATGTTACTAAGGTAACACACTCCTGTTAGTTGTAAGTTAGAATAAGGATAGTTAGGGGGATTTCGTGGAGAGACCGCGTTCGTCGGCATAAGGCGGCGCCGCTGAGAGGTAACCGATGCTTTATGGCATTGGTTGAATCTCGGGGATGCTTGTGCACGATGTTGACGACTGTCAGGCGCCCGAAATCGCAATTGGTATGGTGACCACTCGGTGCGAGAGGCTACGAGTGCTCACCACCCCGATTATAGTTAAGGTAGGTTAAGTAGCTTAGGTAGGTTAAGTAGAATAGGGACATAGTTTTAAGTTTTATAAAAAAATTTAAAGATACTGTATCTAAGTTTTTCGAAAACCTTTTCTTAGAAATTTCATATATTGTAATACTGATAGATACTCGTAAGATTAATTGTAAGATAGTTTTAAGGCCGAAAGGTAAACTATGAATAAGATTGTAAAGTTTAGAGCGCTCGGTAAGAGTCAGTAAGCTAGAATAAGTAACTATCATTGTCAAATTAGATTTAAGCATTTTTGTCTAGAATGTAAGTAATAATGAAAGAATCAATAAAAATGAATTTAAAAGTTAAAGCAGAAGATCCAAATACGATCCGTGTCTGGGAAACGACGGACTATCCATCGCCATAAACGGAGTCGATACATTATACTGTGTTGACCCCACCAATTAAATAGTAGGTTCCCTCTAGTATTTGGTGTATTATTTCCCCAATCACTATGTTTGGCGTTGAAATCTCCGCCAATAATAAAATAGTTGTCTTCCAGTTCCAGCCTCAGAAACCGAAAAAGTGTCTCGAGCTCAGAGATGAATATGGTGGTTGGAGTAGCCTCAGGTGCATAGACAGACACCATGTACAACTGCTTTCCACTACTTAGGGGAACATACACGATGCATGCTTCCAGCACCTGGAACCTACGTACTACACGACTGTATACTCTTTTAAGACGTATGCTTTTTCTTGCAAAGATCCCAACGCCTCCTTCTTGAATGGAGTTGAGTCGGTTTCTTCGCACGATTTTATATCTTCTGTGCCTCATTTTGTGTCTTTGAGGCTTTGTATTTAAGCAACTTAAATAGCCTGGCTCTTCGTTGGAACCTAATCAGTGAATTCCCAGGACCTTCAGGGTTTGCTCCGCCATGTAGGTACCCATTACGGCTGGAGGTTCGTTAGGCCAGGCGGCAGCTCGTAAGGACTGAAACGAATAAAATTTTGAAAATTCAAAGTAAAAAAAAAAATTTTCATAATTCATGTAAATTTTTTTTATTTGCTTTAAAGCTCTGTTTTTATTAAATTCATTCACAATTACAAAAAATAAAAAAAATTATTTGGGTTCCCATTCTTTCCTCACTTCTTTCGAATATCCTTCATAAAGTTGGTGACAGTTACATCCGTGATCTTTTTGGACGCTCTTTTCCATTTAGTACCAAAATCTTTTACGTCCTTTGCACACTACTCACTTTTCCTCAATTTAGCGTTGACCAAAGCCCAATACCTTTCAATAGACCGGCATTGTGGAATTGTGGAACATTGGGTGGATTCATGTCTTTTGGGACAAAGTCGACATTTTTAGCAAGAAGAAAGCTCAACGTCGCATGAATATAGTGAGCTGGAGCTAAATCTGGCCAAAATAATGTTGAGCCCTCGTGTTTGTTTAAGAAAGGAATCAACCGTTTTTTTTCGGCACTCGTTAATGTACACTTCTCCGTTAATTGTTCCCGTTGTAATAAACGATGAGCTTCTGGGTCCACATTAGCAAATGGCCTGCAAACGAGATATTTTGACCCGAATTTTTCCATCCCAATCGATGTTGTTGATTGTGGAAAAATCTCAGCTTCAAACGAGTTGTAAAACTGCGCACCTGGAAGAGTAAGTAGTAAAGTCGGCTTTGACATAAGTTTCGTCATCCAAAACCAAGCACGCTTTCTTGCTGCCGATCAACTCGTATAGCTTTCGGGCTCGTGTTTTTATGACTTTTTTTTGCTTTTCAGTAACTTTTGCTATTTTTTTTGTTTTTTTTTTGTGTTCTTAGACCGTTACGTTTTTTAGATCTTTAGTTGGTATTGCATTTCCGAGCAACATCTCTGGATGACATAGTCCGATTTTTTACGATGGTACCAACTATATTCCTTTCCAAATTTTTATTATGTGCTCCACTTTTAGCTGCACTTTTCTGTTTTCGCTTAACTGTCAACGTCTCCAAATATCGTTTAATAACAGAATCCACTGTACTGCGTAGTATGTTTAAAGTTTTTGCGATGAAATGGTTTGGACGCGAAGTATTTTCGAGCCGTTTGTCGATGATCTTTTTACGGCGTTCCTCTTTTATAAATATTTTAAGCTGCACCGAACTAAAATCTTTAACAAACTGAAACTAGAGAATACACAGGCTAATTTGGGTACAAAATTGAATTGCAATTTTTACGCATTGGAAATATAGCCCGTATTAAAATTTACAGATTTTATTCGTTTTAGTCCTTATTTTTGATCTACCCGCGTAGGTTGTTCTTGTATTTAACGCTGGAGCTGAACCATCAGCCCCTGAATAGAGAGCAAGCCAGCATATCATTTACAGGTTCCGGTGCTCTAGGCGCTGGGGTGTGAGAAGCAATCTTCACTTGTTGTACCGTATTTCCCGTACCTGCCGCCATTTGGGCGTAGGTAAGTTGGGGAGTAACAACTACTGTTCGGGTTTGAACAGGTGGACGTTTAATTTCCGCTCTCTACTGCCGAGCCATATTTACTCCTTTTATATGCTGGAATTTGGGACAACCACGATAGTTTGCGGCGTGTCCCGTGTTCCTGCATAAAGCACAAGAGAGTTGACTTTTTTCGGAAGCTCCGTCCGGTTCTGCAACCAACAAAAGCTGCAGCTGCAGAGGACGAAGATCGCATGAAACGGTCAAACCATTCACATTTACATGATGTCCGGATAAGGGCGGTGCTACAACCTACTACATGGTCGTAGTTGCAGCAATCAGCACAAGTTGCAGTTCTGGTGGACGGAACTTGGACGTCGCTGGAAAATCAACCTCCAAAAAAATAAGAATCGAACTTAAATCAAGTATTGTCCAAGATAAAAAAGGTGTTTGGTGTTTCATTTTTCAGGAATAGAATCCTACATATATTATACATGATAACCGAAAGCAGAGGCACTCAGAAAAACACTATTGTGAACCATATTCCTGTCCATAAAAGCGACGAGGTGTATTCGGTATCAAGGTCAATCAAAGAGGGAGACATCGTCATCATAGTTGATCCCATCAACCCTCGTAAATGTTGGCCAAAAGGTGTGGTACTGAAAGTTGTCCCGGGAAAAGATGGCGTAATTAAAAGCGCGGTAATAAAGACCTCTACACAAGGCTTTCAACTAAACTAGCCGTGCTAAATTGTAAGCCCGTTTGAAGTGAATGGAAATCCGGTACAAATAACCAATTTACTAGGGGGGAGTGTTGCTAATCCTGGCAGCATTATGCTATAAAGTAACCGCACTGGTAGCATTGAGGCCACATTAAATGGCAAAAGGGACCACGTTGCTGGTTTTCCCGGGTGGCCATTATTATAGGTTTTAATTAGTAAGAAAAATAATAATTAAAGTATATTAGTAAAAGAACGAAAGCCTATTGGGAAAACACCAAATGTACGTATGAACCATACATATTAGTTGACTCTAATACCAAACTAAGAATTGACCTAAACTGGAAAAAAGATTTGGTAGATTTTTTTATTCAGAGGTATTTTGTAATTGGGATTTGTTGATCTTTTCCCCCGGTTTTAGTCACATTTTCAGCGCATGTCTTTTGCCGCCTTCTATTTAGTGTAAAAGGGTTTTTGTTCTCCAGCTCTTCGCTTAACTGTTGCATAAACTATCTCTCCAACAGTAGCGTGGCTCAGTGCTTACAATACTTTGTTCACTATGTTTTTTCAGACACTAAAATTTCACAGCCCTACACACATTTTGGTACCTAGGTTTTAAGACCTGTTTTTAAGTATATCTAATAAGGTGATTTCAAAAATGTTAACTTTTTCTTGTATCAGCTCTAATTTATGAGACGGAAAATAAAAATTGATTTTTAAAAAATACGACTTTATTTTCATATTATACCTGAAGAAATTGTCTTTTCAGGGTTTTTCTAGAGTGAAGTTGTTTTGGGCAATCGCGCGTAATTCCCCAGCAATAGCCTGCCATCATATGAACGTCCCATCTTCCTTGATACCTGTTCTCCATTGTTTTTATATCTTGATGGAAGCGTTCTCCTTGTTCTCCGGTAAGATCTCCTAGGTTATGCCGAAACTGATCTATATGACTATGGAGGTAGTTTACTTTTATGCTCATATTACAGCCAACATTTTTAAAGTTAAGAAGCATTTACTTAACTAACTCTTCATAGTCATTAGCCTCGTAATTTCCGAGAAAATTTTGTACAACCGCTACAAAAGATTTCCACGCAAGTCCTTCTAATTGAGTCACGGATGCCTCAAAATTAGTAGAGCATTTAAGTAATCAACGTATTTGAAGTCCATCAAAAATGCCTGCTTTTAACTTTTCATCACTTATTCCAGGAAATTTCTGAGAAATATACTGAAAACATTGTCCATTTTTGTCCAGAGTTTTCACAAATTGCTCCATTAGCCCCAATTTTATGCGCAAGGGCGGAAGAAAGATTCTTTCTCGGGGAACTAAAGTCTCATTTATCACATTGCTTTAACCAACGACCATAGCGTCTATCAGAGGCCAATTTTTTTGTATGCAGTGTCTTGATTTTACTCTACTGTCCCACAGATAAATAAAACATGGATATTTTGTACAGCCACTTTGTTGACCTAACAAAAAATTAACCGTCTTCCAATTGACACAGATCACCAATTTATGTTCGATATACCATATTTTATTTTCTGCAATAGAACTGAAATTACTTCATATTCTTCTTTCATACAAGTAGAGTGAGGAATTGGAATAGGAGCATGTTTATTGCCATTATGTAAAAGGACAGCCTTGAGACTTCTTTTACTGTTGCCAATAAAGAGACGCCAGTCACTTGCCTGATAGGTCTCCAAGCCCATGAAAGTCAGTAAACCTCTCACATCACTGCAATATACAAAAGTTTCACCAGGAGAAAAACGTTGCAATAAGTTTTGTTCTCTCGTGCGATGGAAAGTAATTCGCACATCAGAGGCTAGGCAATTTTTTTCTTTTAACCTTGATGCTAGCAGCTCAGCACGTTCCCTTGAAAGATCTACGAGGGTTTCCAACCGAACAATGATACAAGACATTTTTTCTCAAATTTTTTCTTTATTTTTCTACATAGTCTCCTTGTAACTCTACACACTTCTCCCAGCGATGCTCCCATCTCTCTTTTTCTCTGCAAAATAATTGTTCACGAAGATGATTGCCTCCTCATTTGACGAAAATCTCTGTCCTTCGAGGAACACAATTAAGTCGCTTGGGGCTAGATCTGGTGAATAAGGCGGATGGTCAAGCGTAATTCATAGATTTTCGCCATGGCAACCGCTGAGGTGTGAGACGGAACGTTGTCTTGGTGAAACAGGATTTTCTTTTTCTGCAAATGTGGCCGTTTTTCCGCAATTTCTGCCTTCAGCTTGGCAAGTAATGATACGTAGTATGCTCCTGTAATGGTTTTCACTTTTTGAAGATAATCGATTAAGATAACTCCTTTATTATCCCAAAAAACAGTCGCCATCACTTTCCCAGCCGAAAAAACAGTTTTTCCTTTTTTTGAGCCGGCTCGCCCTCTGCCTTCCACTGTTTTGACAGAATTTTTGTTTCGGGCGTATAATGGTGTATCCAAGTTTCATCTACGAGTACAGTAATTAATCGGCTAGAAAACTCGGATTTATTGCGCCTAAACTGCGCCAACAGAGCGTTGGAAATGTTCATTCGAACACGTTTTTGGTCCAGCGTAAGCAAACGCGGCACCCAATGCGCGGATAGCTTTCTCATGCCTAAATCTTGATTTAATGTGTGACAAATACGTTCTTTGGACATTTTCATAACCTCTACTATCTCTCTCACTTTAATTCGGCGGTCGTCTAACACCATTCGGTGAACTTTAGCAATGTTATCGTCAGTGGTTGCAGTTTTTGGACGTCCTGAACGTTCATCATCTCCCAAGCTCTTACGGCCACGTTTAAATTCAGCTGCCCAAATTTCACTGTGGTAAATGATAGTGCAGAGTCCCCATACACAGAGTCCAACTCATTTTTGATTTGCGTAGGCGTATTGCCTTTCAAAAACAAGAATTTAATAACAGCTCGATACTCAATTTTTTCCATTTTCAAAAAAAACACTGACATCGAATCACTCAAACGACTATCAACTGAAAACTGCGCCTCCAAAATGACTTAAACTTCGGTAAGTAACTGTCAAAAGATGCTCAACTAGTGCCGCTATCTTTACGTTGGTCGGAAACTTTTCAGACAACTCTCGTAAGACATTCAAATATTTCAGTAGGAATCGAACCTCCTAGCCATTAGTGTCTATTACTTAAAAAAAAACCTGCTTGCATGTCACTTCTAAACTTTCAAAGCTATTGCCTCGTTTTGAAACAGGAATTGAGAATTGTTGGCAGTTTCAAAAATATAATATTAAACAATATATCTGTTGCCACACTTAGGCAACTTACGAGTATAATGGTATCTATACAATTTTTGCAAGTTAACAAGCAGATTCATTAAATTTTATTTATTGTTAAATCCTTAGGAGAAAATTACAAATTCTTGTCTTTCCACCTCGCTACCACATGACGCAAGATCGGAAGAAAAAAAATCGTCTCAAGTTTCGGTTGTACCAGTTGTCCTGAGAATGGGAAAAGTCCTAGAGTGAGGAGAGATCGGGAGAAATAAGGGCTGTTACACTCTCCCCGGTAAGTCCACTGGGCTTACCCGTTCCGGTCCTGTCCCTGACCGCCAACTTCACGATTGAATTCCGTATATCCCACTAGCTGTCTGAACAGAAGCACTTCTTACTTGTCCGTCTTTTTAGCTCTTGATACAGATGACTCTTCCTTTCGGTCAGAGGTTCTTGGGCTGTTTGTGTCTACGATGAGGACGATGTCGCCCACCTCTATCGGTTTGCCAGCTGTAAACCATTTTATTCGACACGTCAATGATAACCCTGCTTCTCGAGAATTACTGGATTGAGCTTCGATGAGTAATCCGGCCTCGGCAACGTGAAGCTCAATCTGTGCGAGAGGTACTGTTTTCCTTAAGGCTCCCTTCTTCAATCGTGGATTCAACACTTTGAAGCTCTTTAGGCCAATGACCCCTGGATAACCTCAGGAATTCTGGTCCTCGGGTGTTTTTTGCCATTTGGTGTCTTCATAAGCAGCATTGAATTTTGTTGGAGTCCAGTGCCACTCATCCAGTTCTGTGATGTCGAGAATTTCACTAATACGAAAGGCGAAGAACTGCCTATATTTGCGATGATCCAACTGCAACCAACTCTACACCACTGTCGAGTCAGTTCAAAAGCAAGGGAATGGAGGTAGTCATATTCTTAGCTAATCGAGCACCTAGTAGTGCTGCCTGTAGAGTTGCGGGATGGTAGGTTTTTTTTGTGGACAAATCTTTATTTTAGCTCTCAGAAGATAGCATTGCACAGATCCTTGGCACCTGAATCTTGCATACGCCACAGCAATGTACCTGCTTTCGCTGGCATTCACGAAAATGTGTATTTGGATGTCTGGTTACATGTGTGTTTTAGTGTTTCCAAATCTGGCAAAAGGCGAACTCGCTTAAGCTACCTTTTAAACTCTGCATCCTGAATTTCGTCGTCCCAACTGATCTCCGATCTCCATATGTGTTGCAGAAGTGGGTGGCCGTGGCTCAAATGGTAGTGTATTGACTTCCAAATCGGATGGTTCGGGGTCCAATAACAGCCACGCCCGAAAGACATTCTTTTTCTCAGGCAACTAAAGTCAGGTAATATACTCGTAAGTAGTTGCCTAGAATACAACACCAAGTGCAATTACACTAATAATTCACACTCCCCATTAAATGTTGGATGCCAACATGGAGCGTAATAACCACTGAGCACAAAAATCTTTCTTTCTCTTTCTGTACATTTTCCTAAAAACTTAACACATGCTAAGGCGATTTAAATGTAGTCATACCCACTTGAATGTTAAAGAAAAAAAGTTACTTTTACGTAAAGTGGTTTTCAAATAGTAGTGATCAGAATTTCAAAGCTTTATGCTTTGGGTTAGAAGTCAGCTTGTAAGTAGAGCAGTCCGAAGTTATGCAGCACTCAATACCCAGAACCTTTTCCGTGCCAAGTTGAACATCCCCGTTCATATTCTACTGATTAGTGGGATCGGTTTCTAATGCCTTTATTACCCTATGTGAATTTGAGATCCATTTGCGGATGTGGAAGTCTTCTTGTAGATTAATGAATTGGATATCCTTTGACAGCCTAACCGATTCCCCCTCCGTGTCAACGCTATCCATCAGGTTATCGACGTAATGATTGTTGAAAATTGATCGAACCGCTCAGGGAGAACCCATTGCGTAGCCTTCGGCGTTCTTATTCTTGGCATATAGAGCGCAACAAGGTGAACAAGTTGCACCAAATGTCATAACGTTCTTAACATAAATGTTTGGACCTCTAATGTCGCTATTACGCAGAGGAAGCATTGTTGGTCAGCTTCCCTGATTCGTGATTAAACATCTACGCAATATTTAATGGTATCTGCGCAGATGGTTATAGACTTCTCCCTTACCTCCAGACGTCATGGAGGTAAGCTGATCGACCTCCTTTAAGAGAACAGAATTAAGAGACACCACTTTCGCCTTGACAGCTGCTGTTTTCAGGGTTTATTTGAGTTTCACACAAAGAAAATAAGCGGATACCAGCATTGAATTTAATTCATTACCTCTTTGGACGATAGCTTCCTTGCATAGCTTTGGCTAACGTAGTCCTCGATTTTTTCATTCTCAAGCGCAGACAACTACCGGTCTCTATTCAAACGCTTACGATTGTACAATAAATGTTTCATCGCCATGAAAAAACTACCTGACAATTGAATTTGGCTGTATTTTCAGAGTAGAGCTGTTTCGCAGCGGCAGTTTACTCTGAGGGTGTAAGTATTTAGCAACTCAAAGGCACGCTTATCTTCCGTTGGCATTAACACGCTGCTTGGACTTGACACTCCAAAGTTTTCTCCACTGATGAAATCCTTAAGGAGCCTCTGTACATTCGTACCGCTACTCTTTTATTCACATCAGCAAAAATGGAAGGTCGTTTGGGAGCGTGGGCTTGTGGACGGTAATTACCATGAACCACCCCAGCCTAGTCTTGGCAGCAACCAGTTGATCAGAAGATTCTTCCTTGCACATTAAGGGAAACTCTAGCTTGAGATTGCTTAAGCTAATGAGCAAACGGGGTTGAGAGTTTTTGTAGGGCTCGATGGGCAAGCCTCGGAGATGTTGATATTTCAACTTCAGATTCTCAGAATCCAAAGATTGTGCATGTATCTGTAGATTCCTCGCGGTGTGAAAGATAAGGGTCGCCGATACTAGGAAATTCGCATGCTCATAAATTTGGAATCGTTTTCATATCGTCGAGAGTCCCCAGTCCGTCTGATGCAGAGAAGGTGGTCTGTACCTTTCAGGTGGAAAAAATTTAAAAATAACCCTGGGAATCAGATCTTAAAGCAAAAATTTATTAAATTCAGTCAGGATGTTAAAATAGAGGTAAAATCATGTTACGATAAATTTTATTCTAGAAAGCTTGAAAATTACAGAGGTAATGTAAAAGAGGAATGGAGGATAGTTAACCATATTCTTCAGAAGGACAAAAAAAAGGGAAACGATATTTAAAATCGAAGATGAGAGTAATACAAAAATTGGCAACCAAAGGGACATTGCCAATGCCCTAAATAAATATTTTGTTTCTGTTGCCACTAAATCTAAGCCCTACTCACCGCAAACTAATTGCAGATGTGATCTTTATTCAGACTTAGTTGACGATGTCTCTCAAACTAAAAGTTTCTTCTTCGAACAAATTACCTCAAACGAAATTTATAAATGTATTAGGTCTCTTGATAACAAACAATCGTGTACCTCTGATGGCATTACAAATTGTATTTTAAAACGCATCGCGTTTTATATCACAGTTGTATTATCTTACATATTTAATTTGAGCGCGAATTTTGGATTTTTCCCAAATCACTAAAAAATGCAGAAGTCATTCCTTTGTTTAAAAAAGGAAACCGAAAAAAAGCGAGCCAATATAGACCAATTTCCCTTCTTCCAACCTTTTCTAAATTGTTTGAAAAGTTAATGAAATCCCGCTTTGGGTCATTCTTAAACAAAACTAGGTTTTTAAGTGAAAAACAATTCGGATTTCGGGAAGGTATGTCAACCGAAGATGCAATCTTAAGATTAAGTGGTGAATTATATTCAGGTTTAAATAGCAATCAGAAAACTTTAGCGTTATTTATAGACATGACCAAGGCATTTCACATGGTCGATCATAACATCTTGCTAAACAAACTCTATAAAGCTGGATTTAGAGGTGCAATCTACGACTGGCTTACTTCATACCTAAGTGAAAGGTCTCAAAGAGTCAAATTGGACAACATTCACAGTGAGGAAATGAAAATGGTCACTAGTGTACCACAAGGTTCAGTCATGGGGCCATTGTTATTTCTTATTTACATAAATTCAATATTCGAACAAAATTTTTGTAGTAATATTACGGCTTTTGCGGACGACATGGCTTTTACATACACAAGCAAAAATTTGTTTGAATCCGTAATAAAACTACAAAAGGATTTACAAATTTTAAGGCAGTGGTTCGCAAAGCATGAACTTCTTATAAGTGAGAAAACGAAGATTATGGGTTGCAGTCTTTCAAATGTAGAACTGATTGATTTTAAAGTTTACTTTCACTCTGCTGCATGTGAAAAACTAAGCATGTGCTTACACACATGTGGGAGAAAAAATTTTATAACAGATTCCCCCTGTTCTTCGACCTGCTTCAAAATTGAATCCGTCGATAGCTTTAAATATTTAGGAGTTATAATTGACAAAACCCTAAAGTGGAAGACACATGCAGCAGATTTAAAAAAATATATGATGTCGGTATCTCGAAACATGTTCTTATTAAAACCATACTGCTCAAGAAATCTGTTGCTATTGATATATCATGGACTCGTACACTCGAAACTGCAATACGGCATATCGAGTTGGGGAGGAACATATTTTAGCACGGTTCAGCCTATTGTGATAGCACAGAAGCATATTATTCGAATAATTTGCAACAAAGGAAGACTTGTCAGCAGCTGGCCTCTCTTTCAAGATCTCCATATCTTACCACTTAAACATATTTATGTGTATAAAGTTCTAAAAATTTTCTACATCCGTAGTGGTTTCAGATCCACGATCAGAAGCTCTAATGAATACAATTTAAGAGTCAATTCTAAAGCTCTTTTTAATGTGCCAACATCCAAAAAGACTCACTACTCTAATTTCTTTACCATCACAGCGCCTAAGCTTTTTAATAAATTGCCACACGACATAAGAGTAACAAATGTATGTAACATATTCCTAAACAAATTAAAGAACTGGCTTTTCAAAATAGATAGATCTGAAGTCAAAAACCTGCTTGTTAGTATTGCTTAGAAAAACTACAAACTATTGCATTATCAAATTTGTAACATTTTTCGTAAAGTTTGCTCTTTCGTTATTGATCTTAATTTTATTTAATTAGTTATTATTATATTAATCTTATATTATGAAATTTTTGCGTTTTACCCCACACTAGTAATTAGGTTATTTCTGTAACGATCATTCGCCACTAGCCTTAAATGGCTACAGAATGAAATAGCATTAATCTTTTTCCTTTACAAAATGCATTTTTTAAAAAAAACTTTGTGATCTATTGAAATTTATAATTATTTTGTAAAAGAATAAAGTAAAAAAAAAAAAAAAATATTTAGCTGCTTAGCTATTTCCTCCTCATTTGAGTCAGAGATGAGCCATTATCTGGAAAGGCGAATGTTTGCACTTGACTTTTGTTTCTGCTTGCGTTGAATGCACATGGAGAAAAACCATCTCCTTCGTATTTCAAGGAAGAGCTTTTTCTTCCCCTGCGTTGGAAGCGTTTGGAATAAGTACGAGTATCCAATTTGCGGTTTCAGAAACGCAAAGAAGTCAACCGCCTGTGTTTGTTTGTACATTGTCCAGTTGAGACGTATAGCCGACGGTACCTTATCCTCCAGTCCTAATAATAAAGTTGGGTTGATCAAATGATTTACTACCCCAAGAGCCTCCATTATCGCGCAGAGATCTTGGATGGAAACGACGAAATTTTGGTGCAGGCGTTGCGTTAACTCTTTGTCAAAGTGTTTGTATAATCAACTCTGGTCTTACAAATATTGTATCATCTTAGGCGTGTAGATGACTCTAGTCATGTAACTATCAATTAGCAGAGATCTAACAGCGTCTAGGCTTAGCCTTTTAAAATTTTTTCTAGTCGTATGAGGTTTTTTTCATCTAAGCTACAAAGCTGGGTTGACCGGTCGAAGTGTGATATGAATAGTGGTCAAAATACGGGATTCTCATCGAAACTCTGAAGATTAAGTGAGATTAATTGGCGATCAGCATTGTGACCTTTTCTCTAACGCCGTTGGATCGTTCTAGAGTATTGTTCTGTGGTATTGTCATGCAAAGGTGGTTGGCTAGAACAGTGCAAGGTTACAACTATTATATATTGTTTTGCTGCAAATGAGGTGCTTGAATTCCCGGGTATAGGTTTTTCGACTTTTGAACATATGGCAAAGTACATGGGTTATGCGTCCGAGTATTAGAACTTGACTGCTGTTTATGTGCATTGGGGTTCGATGTTGTATTACGAGTACTTTATTCTTTAAGTTTGAGATAGATGGACGATAATATATGCTGGCGCACTGTGACTTTTATACGGTATATTTCATTGAAGAGGCATTGCTTGAGATAGATGAACCAGCGAATGTATTTACGCGCTCTTGATTAATGGCAATTACAAACCAAGTTTCGCTAACCTTAAAGCTAGTGGAAATGCTGCTTCTTTCTCTTCTTCTCCCTCGCATGACTCATTGGCCAACTCATTTAAGATTTTGTATTTTTTGTCGATGTATTCTCGGTCTCGGTTTTCGTTTATGCTTCGTTCCTCTTTTAGTTTCTGTAGGTCGAATTGATATCGTCTCACAGTTAATGACCCAGACGGCTTCGATGACTTTGTGGTGTTGGAGTTTTAGCGTGACAACCACACAGCCGAAGCTTAGATTCATAACTTTTTCCTTGAAAACGCCTTATAATTGATATATTTTTTTGTGGAAATTTTGAATGTTAAATTTGGAAGAGGTTGTGTTGGCCTACCAAAATTAATAACTTCCAAGGTGTTTCAATGAATTTTTTAATTACGCAATTGCAATTTAAAATATCCGCATTTATCTTCTCTCCTTAATCGAACCACTGACTTAATAATAAACATGCAGTCCAAAGAACAGCAATAACAAGAAAGATCCAACTTTAGAGTGAAAAAATCCACCCAGATTCACTAAAACCAAAAACAACGTCTCTTAGATCAAAAAGCCCAAGCCTACTAATTCGTTTCAAACTAAGAATAGTATTAACAAGAGGCACCACTCTTCCTTTTATGGAAAAACTGAACCCCAGCTTAGAAAAAAAAGCAACAGCGTCTCATTAGATCAAATAGCGCGGACCTATTGCTTCGTTTCAAATTCCACATCCCATTGAATTTTACTTGAGTTGGAATGCATATAATAGACCGTGCTTAGACGGTGACTCTGTCTACACACTGTAGTCCTCACTCTAGCACTATTTTGATAAAGTTTAAAGGAGGAGAAGTGGATTAGTGACAACTCATTTCGGCTGTGCAACGTGATTTCCTCGATTTTTATATTTTCTTCTTGACTTTCTCCCTCTTTTTAGTGCCTGTCTACACTTGCCTATCCATGAACATCATTCCTATGAATACAGTGGCTATACATAGGGCTCCGTTCTGTCTCCCACACTCTTTTTAATTTCTACTAATGATTTCTTGTCCGCTACTTATAACCCAATATCTTCCTTTGCTGATAACAGTATTCTCTGCTTTTCATATTAGTTCCAGGACTCACGTCCCCGATATTAAAAGCATAACCAATTGGGGAACTATCTGATGTAAATATGTACTATGTAAACATCATTTAGCTCTTAAGACTAATTAACGGATAAAACTAAAACAATATGAACAACATTCTGGAAAATACTAGTACTCTTGTGAGGACATCCTACTTTAAGTTTACACTTGTTACATTGAACTCATATCATATAAAATTTGACATTTGTCTTTTGATTACTAGCGTAACCGCACGTTTTTTATTTAACACTGTCAAAAGAGTTTAATTTAATGCATATAAAACACAATACTGCATGCTGTTGTTAAAGCGTAATTTAAATACTCAGCCATTATCCATGAATGGCACTTATATCGTCGAAACCGAAAGACTTTCCATTCTCGATATGTGCTTCAGTGAGAGCACACGTTTGAATGATCCCATATTCGATGTCGTCAAAAATGCTGCGCAATATCTTGGTTTCCTCATTGTAAGAAATTTTTCACCCCCTCTAATCTGGGCTCAATATATAAGGCGTCCAAAATCGGAGTAAAATGCCCACATCCGGTCAAGATGAAACATGCACCTGCTAGATAGGATTCAAAACCGTGCGATAAAACTCATAGGTGATACAAATATTAGTCAGTCAATTGATACCCCCGAACACCGAATGTCTCACTCTGTTTTATCGCTATTTCCAATACAACTGCTCCATTGAGATCGCTAGTAGCATTACGCCCTTCAAACTTTCAACCGTAACACCCGTCTCGCTATGAGAGCTCATCAGTACACCTTCAAGCCCACTTTCGGACGTAGTCTAAAATATTCATTCCTAAGCCGTACAACTCGCTTATGGAATGCCCTGCCGAGCTATTCATTTCCAGGTCGTTATAACTTACAAACATTTAAGAACAATGTACATCGATACCGCTCGTGTCTTTTTCCTTAAATTTCCTTCACCGCGCTGTATACAAATATTCCTTGAGCGCGTGCTAATTATAAAAGAAAAACGCTTCATTGGAATGAAAGTAATGTTGACAAATGGGGAACGATGTAATCTAAAACACACAATATCGTTGAAGCACGGATAAATTTTTTTATAGTTAAAAAAAAATAGATTGATAGTGAAGACGGTTTATTAGCAGTTCAGTCACCAAACCTACTGCCCAACAACAGCAACATAACCAGCATGTGCAACGCTTCTGGTTTTAATCAAAAATCGATTTCCTACTAGATTTAATCCGCCTTTTCCTTCAATATTTCACGTACTCTACTTTTCGACTTCCGCACACTGTTAACCCCCCGACGACCAGCAAAAGTGAAGAAATCCTATGATGGGAAATGCTTTGATAACAGAACACTCATGCCTATACAGAAAATTATATCTTTCAGTCATCCGTACGGTGTAAGTCTTCCGATGGTCGGAGAAATATGAAAAAATGTGTCAGAAACGAAACGCTTTGAAAACAGAACATTCATTCTTCCACAGAGAATTATATTTTGAAGTGGACTTTTGATGAATTTTGGGTGTAGTCAACCCTTCCCTTTTTGACCCACATAAAATCAACTCTTCCGGCGCGAGCGGCTTTCACTCCCATGATAATGTAGACACTCACGGTCATACTCGTATATGTACCCTTAGACGGACCCAGGAGTCTGCCATGTCGAAAAATCCGTGCCGTTTCTAAGAGAGGGCACCACTTGAATTAAATCCATACCATTTTCAGTTCGTACCAACTTCAAAAGATACGTGTATAAATTTGACAGCTGTCGGACGATTAGTTCTCGAGATATACCGTTGTGAGTGAAGCAACTTTTGTTATTGTGAAAAAAATGGATTCAAAGCAATTTCGTGTGTTGATTTATCATTGCTTTTTGATGGGAAAAAATGCAGCCGATGCAAAGAAATGGCTTGATAAGTGTTACCCGGACTCTGCACCTTGCGAACGAACCATTCGCAAGTGGATTGAACAATTTAAAAGTGGTCATACTAGCACCGAAGATGATGCACTCAGTGGACGTCCAAAAGAGGCTGTTTCAAATGAAAACACCAAAAAAGTCCACAAAATGATTACGAATGACCGTAAAGTGAAGTTGATCGAGATAGCTGAGGCTCTGGATATATCATATACGAATATTTGGATATGCGAAAGCTCTGTGGATGCCACAGTCGACCAAAAACAACAAAGTGCTAATGATTCAGGGGAGTGTTTAAAGTTGTTCAACCACAATAAAGCAATTTTTGCGTCGGTATGTGACAATGGATGAAACTTGGCTCCATCACTTCACACCAGAGTCAAGTCGGCAGTCGGCTGAGTGGCGAGCAGGCGACGAACCTCGTCCAAAACGACGAAAAACTCAACAGTCGGCTGGCAAGGTTATGGCATCCGTATTTTGGGATGCACATGGAATAATTTTCATCGATTATCTCCAAAAGGGGCAGACTATCAACACGACTATTACATTGAGTTGTTGGAGCGTTTGAAGGACGAAATCGCAGAAAAACGGCCGCATTTGAAGAAAAAGAAAGTGCTGTTTCATCAAGACAATGCACCGTGTCACAAGTCGATGAAAACGATGGCAAAATTGAAAGAATTCGGCTACGAATTACTTCCCCACCACCGTATTCTCCAGATTTGGCCCCCAGCGACTATTTCCTGTTCACAGACCTCAAAAGAATGCTCGCCGGAAAGAGATTTAAAACCAAATCGCCGAAACAGAGGCCCATTTTGAGGCTAAGCCGAAATCGTACTACAAAACTGGTATCGAAAGATTGAAAAATCGTTTCAATCAGTGTATTGATAGATAAAGTTGAATTTTGCAAAAATTTTGTATTTTACTATAAAACTTTTCAGCCCCTGTCTTATGTGCTCGTATATAGGTGAGAAGAGCGAGGTGGCGTGAAAAATTTTAAATGGAAAGTCGGAAAAAATATGCACCTGTAAACGCTTTCTGAAATTATATTGTGTATTGCAAATCGCATATACTATAAGTAAAGCAATTCAAGCCGTTTCTTTATACTTCAAGTCATTAAACGTCAAATTTACTATGAATCTAAATTATAAAAATTTGCTTCGAAAGATACCTTTTTTGGCAGATGCAAATGCAATACGTTAAAGAAAATTGATAGTATGTTAAATAATAACAAATTAAGGAACTTCACAAATGATGTTTTGTTAAATAAATAAATAAATACATGGATAAAAAGTTAAATTAAAAAACTCCACGTATAATATTTGCAACAGAAGTATATAAAAAAGAT
Organism: Volucella zonaria; assembly: GCA_963966105.1. NCBI lineage: Eukaryota > Metazoa > Arthropoda > Insecta > Diptera > Syrphidae > Volucella > Volucella zonaria. Next base: position 33,952,674 of record OZ014533.1, on the reverse strand, counting down.
TTTAAAAATAATTATTTTACAAAATTAAAAATAGAAAATATTAATTATAATTAGATATTTAAATTAAAAACAGTAAAACTTGGAAAAAATTGTGTAAAATTTTGTTATACTAATTTTTTTTATTTGTACTCTATTCTTCGATCTTCTCCAATGTTTATACAGTGATAGAAAGTCAAGTTGTTGAAGTGAAGATGTAGTACATACAACTTTTAGTTTGTTTTTTAAAGCTCTAAAATCGGAAATTCCAGAAAAAAATGAATCAGAGGAGATATTTTATCATCTGGGCTTGATACCGCAAAATAACTGTATTTTGATTTATTGAGTAAATTCAAAAAAATTAAAACCGTGAAAGACTTATATCGTGTCTTAAGCTGGGATATAATATTGTGCTTTATTTCTACAAAAAGGCGCTTATAGTGAGTCTTGAAATCAATATCGAGTAGTCGGCGTTTTCGTGGAGGCTCAGCCCAATCGTTTATGTTTTCAATAATGGAATCCAATTTGTTTAGAAACTCAATAAAAAGCCAAGACTCAAAACACTCGATTTCTCGCTTAGCAACTTCAACTTTCTGATACTCCCCGCATGTGTTGGTTTGCTATTTGTTTTAAAATATTTAAACGTTTAGTTGATTTATTAAAAAAGCGTACTACAGTGTTTATATTGCCAAAAAAAACTTTTAACTCAGGTATATTTTCTAGTGATTGGGGTAACACCAACACTACGCACGCCAATTAACCATTGGACATGCATCGAGGACTTTTTTATATTAAAAATATGTTTTGAGAGCTCATCTGCATTTCGACTCTCACCTACGCCAAAAAAAAACCAAGAAAACCAATGCGGCACTTAGTTGCTCCCTATGGCTCACATCTGGTGTTTCACCGATCATAATGGACACGTTTCACTTATTTCTATTTTGATTTCATCTTTAATCACTGCAGCACTATGTATTAAATCATTTGAAAGACCCGAAAAAACTGGATTATGTTCACTTGAACACTAAATGGGAGTCTATTAATGTGTCATACTTAGATAAGTACAAAAAATTTCAACATACTCGTAATTGCCACGATTATTAGAATCTGCCTTTTCATTGTGACCCCGAAATGCTTGTTCCTGTTTGCCTACTACTACTGTATCTTAAAACGTCCCATTATTTTACGGTTTCTATCAACTTTTTTGTTGTGAGCTACAAAGGAATTACCTAAGGAAGTTTCAATGCGATTAGTGCCGTATTCGTGCAAAAATAAACAGTTAAGAATATGTTTTTCCATTTTGATACGTTTTTTTGCCGAATTAACTAAATTTTTTATGCCAGTGTAGCCCATATGGCTCCAAAGTGAGATAAAACTGATGATGAAATGTAAATATCAAACACATTTAGAGTAAGCAGTAAAAGCAAAAGCGAAACTGCATCATATCGAATGTATGGTTAGTTTTGGTTTGAAGTATGAAAATAAAAACATACATACGTATTTAGATACTAACTGTATGTAAAAATTAATGTATATTTATTAAACTATATCGGTTGTTATATATTGAATTCAATTCGAAGAACTGTCAGTTTCATAATCGGTTGAAGAATCATCTCCTGGATTGATAACTATTGCATCCGATATTGTGTCCCACATCAGCTCATGAGAAAAGTATTCCTCCTCTGTCCTTATAACTTTTGCACAAGCTTTGCGCCAATCTTCAACTGTAATTTTTGAAAACTCTTCTTTAACTAGTTTCTGAATATCCAATAATTTAAATGTTGTGCTTCGGTTTCCCACTCTTACCTTGACAGTTGCCCAAATATATTCAATAAGGTTGAGATCGTTCGATGTTCCTTTATAAGCTCATAAAGTTCGAGTTTGAGCATCTGTGAACTATGTGATACTCTTACTACTACTACTTACTACTGCCACTCTTACCTTGACAGGCTTCTGTGAACTATGTGGTATATTGAAGTGGGCAAGCCATTATATCTCAAATTTTCCGGAACCAGAACTGATTTGCTTGTCTTTCCATTTGTTGTGATATGGTGCGAAGAACTGAAGGTTCTTCTATGTTATCTAAAACTTGATCTGTCATTCATTTGGAGAAATTTTCAAAATTCATCTCATGTTAATCTCCTGTTTTAGTTCCAGATTTAAATAAAAGCAAGGCATTATTTACGCAGCCTTCTTCCCACTAGCATGCGCCATTATCAACATCTGACCCTTTCGAATTGGCGCCTTTAATGCAGGTCTGGTACCATCAGTCCCTGCCTTTGGTCTTGTGTGTGAGCTATGAATATAGCTCTCGTCCAAATAAATGATCTCATATGCTTTTGATCTGTATTCCCGCACTTTCCTCAGACATTTCACTCGTAAAAGTTTAACTTAATTCTACAGAGGTTTACGGCGGTTGTTGTCCGCTTTTATATAGGGAAATCCATTTCTTCTTAGAATCCTGTGTAGTGACATAATTCTTAAGTTAAGCTCCAAATCTTCCTGGACCCGTTGTCTCAACATCTCAATATCTGTGATGTTAAAGACATCTACTGCAGTTTTCCATTTCGTGTGTGGTACTGTTTTATTTATTAATTTAATAACACCTTTCTCCTCGTATTCCTTGATAATCGTTCGTATTGATCGGGCCGAAATTCCAGCGAACTCCTGAGTCTGCGAGATTGTGTACGTTATGAGATTATCCAAACATAAACTCATAGCTTCTTCCAATTTTTTGTTATACATGTTAACAACGATCTTACGGGCCTGACTTTCTATTGGTTTTCCTTTTCGCGATGAATCCATGACAATTTCCTGTATTTATATAAGCTTTTGTTCGAGCAATGCTATAGTTTTCGTAAAGCTGAATTCCAAATAGCGAATCCATCATGTATATTCGTTGGGTGTAGCTTGATTACAATTACATGTAATTAATAATTGAACAATTACTATTACTAACTAGTAATTAGGTACATGTAACTAAAAAAAGTAATGGACTTTTGGTAGTAATTGAATAAAAAGTATGGCGTTAATAATTTTTTTAAGTGACTACCAAAAAAGGAAATGAAACACTTAAACAATTTTATTTCTAAGACCTAAAGTCTTATCCTAAAACCTATGAACTAAAGTCCCACGGGTAGTAGCAAACACCGTAAAATAAATGAAAACACGCCGCATACACAGGTACCTCAACCCAAACCACAAATTATCAAACCATCAATTACGATCGGACTAGCGTAACGGATACAGTAGCTGACATCATTTTTTTTTTGACATAGTAGTTGACACCTCCATGTTCAATAGCGATTTGCTCTGTTCCGGTTACTTTTTTGAGGAAATTTTTTTTTCTTTTCCAAGAATATAATAAATTTGTAACACTTTCCTCCAGCTCCAATATTAAAGGTTCTCTTCAGTCGATATTCGTAAATCAGTAAATCAGTGCAATTATTTTTAATGTGAATTCTTTTTAATTTTAATAACGACTTCCAATTTAGTAAGTAGAGATTTTTTCTGAAATTCTCGAAATAAGAATGAAAACTTTAGCTATTTCAAGTGGCAATATATAAAATATAATTAATTTAAGTTTAAATATTCCAATTACGAGGGTTATCTGAAAAGACATTTTTTCTCAAATTCTTTTTTTTATTTTTTTACATAGTCTCCTTGTAACTCTACACACTTCTCCCAGCGATGCTCCCATCTCTCTAAGCCGTCCAAATAATACTTGGCGTTTTTCTCTGCAAATAATTGTTCACGAAGGTGATTGCCTCCTCATTTGACGAAAATCTCTGTCCTCCGAACGCAGTTTTTAGATGAGGGAACAAAAAGAAGTCGCTGGGGCTAGATCTGGTGAATAAGGCGGATGGCCAAAAAACAGTCGCCATCACTTTCCCAGCCGAAAAAACAGTTTTTCCTTTTATTTGGGGCCGGCTCGCCCTTTGCAGTCCACTGTTTTGACTTAATTTTTGTTACGAGCGTATAATGGTGTATCCAATTTCATCCAAAATACGATGGTTATTTGTTTCAGATTTTTGAAAATGCGAAAACAGAAGAAAATTTGCGATGAGGATCGGCTTCAACTAGCTCTTTAGGCAATAAAAAGCGAACAGTTTTCAAAGAAGAGGGTTTCGGAATTTTACGGCATATCAAGATCTACTCGTACTACTTATTCAGTTTCTCCTTGGTGCCACTTTAAGAAACCCGGTTATGGCCCGTCTCCAATTTAATCGAAAGAGGAGGAGGTAACAATTGTTAATTTGATAAAGCTTTGTGAAATTAAAGGTTTTCCAAAGCGAAAGGGAGATGTTTTAAGGGTCATCAAAGAATTTCTAGAGCAAATTGAAAGGGAACATCCATTCGGAGAAGACAATATTCCAGGAAAAGGGTGGTTCAATACCTTTCTTAAGCGGCATCCCTCACTTAAGAATAGAGCAATTGATCCTGTATCATTTGCTAGCGCGAATGTAGCCTTGTCGGATATTTTTGCGTGGTTCTATTCGATTCAACTATGATTACTTCGCAATTTTGGATGACCCAAATAGAGTTTTTAATTGGGATGAAACCAATTTCATTCTCTGTCAAAAAACAAAAGCTGTTTTAGCTGCAAAAGTAGCAGAGGTTTGGCTAAATCGAATTTAACAGTAATGTTTTCATTCTCCGCTTTGGGGGTTATGTGTCCAATGTATTCGAAAACTATCCCAGATGAATGGGGTTATGAAATTAGTGGTAACGGGTGGATGACAAAACAAGTTTCTTATGAATACATCTCGAAAGTGTTTATCCCGTTTCTGGTCAGAAAAAAAAATTAAACTTTCTATCACCTAACGTTACACGTGAGTCAACTATGTGTGCGATTGGGTATGATTCTGATATCTTTGTATCCCACTCGACAAGAATCTTACAGCCAGCCGATGTCGCTGCATTTAAGCCTCTTAAAAATGCATGGAATAATGAGGTTTTTAAATGGAGACGCACTAATCCTTCTTATTTACCAAAAGATTTATGTGGTCCAATGCTACATGATGTTGTCAAATCAAATATTTTATCAAATACCACCTTGATCAAAAAGTTCCCGGGGGACACCACCGTGTGGCGCTCCCATTGTTCCGATTTGAGTTCAGTTTTTTTTTTTAAGTTGTTGACATTCCCTCCAAATCTTAGCGTCATAGCTTGACATTTGTAAAAGTTACGTAGCCAAGAGTACATCTATGTCAGTTTGTGTTGGCGATTTTCTACAATTTTAGAAATGTTGGAAAGGTGTTTCGGCAGCGATTCTCTAAAGAAAACGGTTGTTTACCAGTGACACTAGCGGTTCAAAAGTGGTCGTGAGTCAATCGAAGATGATGAACGCAGTGGCAGACCATCGACATCGAAAACCGAAGAAAACATTGATGAAGTAAAAGAAATGTTGGTCAATAACCGCAAATTAACCATCAGAGAGATAGCGGAGGACTTGAACATTGCCTATGGATCCGTCCAAGACATTTTGGTTAATGATTTGGGTTTCCGTCGTGTAGCAGCAAAGTTGATGCCAAAGACCTCAATTTCATGCAAAAAAAAGGAAGGTGCTGACGCCGCCGAAGAGATGATTTGCGAGGCTGAATCCGATCCCACATTCATCAAAAGGATCATTACTGGAGACAAGACGTGGGTTTATGAGTACGCCACGCAATCCAGACATCAGGCAAGTGAATGGCGTTCACCAAATGAGTCGAGACCAAAAAAACCACGTCGTTTTCAGTCACATAAGAAGGCAATGCTCACGGTTTTCATGGATTACAAGATGTAGTGCATCATGAATTTTTGCCAGAAGGCCAGACAGTAAACAAAGAGTATTATTTGGGCGTTATGAGAAGTTTGCGTGAAGCACTTCGCCGAAAGAGACCAGAGTTGCGGGCAGAAAACTCGTGAATTTTGCACCATGATAACGCACCGTCGCACAGTGCCATCATTATTCGTAATTTTTTGACGAAAAATGCAACAAATACAATCCAACAGATACCGAATTCACCTGATTTGGCTCCGTGTGACTTCTTTCTGTTCAATCGAGTTAACAAACCACTACGGGGAACGCGTTTCAGCAGCCGAGAGGAAGTAATAGAAAATTCGCAGGAAGCACTGATGGACATACCGAAAACCGAATATAAAAAATGTTTCAAGGATTGGATCAAGCGCTGGTATAAGTGTGTTTCAGTCGATGGTGATTACTTTGAAGGTGACAATATAGATTTTTTATTTTTTTTTTTATTTTAGAACTTAACACTCAAGTGGGTATGAATACACGTATAATGTCTCAGCATGTGTTAAGTTTTTGGGTAAATGGGATAGAGAGAGAAAGAAAGAAGTTTGGGCTCAGTGGTTATTTCGCTTCATGGGTGGCATCCAACACTTAATGGGGAGACTAAATTCTTAGTGGAAGTTGATTTCTAGTCAACTACTCGTCTTACGGGCGAGGCTAGGATTCATCGAACCTTCCGATTTGGAAGCCAATCCACTACCACTTGAGCCACGGCCACTTGTATTTTTAATTTTCTGAATAAATTGAAATTAAAAGTAATTTTTGAACGAGGTGGTACTTTGGTAAATGGTTTTCGGGCGTGTGGCCTTTTTCCGTGGGACAAAAGAGCTCTAAATTTCTCTAAATGTCTTGGTAGATCTTCAAACCTTGGATACCAGAAAATGTGAAGTTTAAGTCATTATTAGGAACAGGATGCTTTTGACCAGTTTTGCAGGATAAGGGAGAAAGTTGCAAAATTAGAGGCATGTAAAAACGACGTTAACATTACTTCGGATTTTATAGATTTGCAGAAGCTTTTCAAATACACAAGCTTCAAACAAATTTTAGAGGAAAAACAAAAATCTGATGCGGCTGTACAGACTGATATACAAAATTTATCAGAACTATATTATATACATATATAAGCGCCACAGATGGATTTGTTTGTACCGAAAATAAGTTTGATAACTTGACTGACACACTTTATAAAGGTTGTATTACAGGAAGTGAGATTCAACCAACTTTTGAGTTTCTTGAGCCCCCTCCTTCAGCATTTTAATTTGCTCAAGAACAAAGTAAAAGTCATACGGCAATAGATGATATATTGGACTGACTAGAAACCCCACTGTGAAAGCTTACCAAACCCCAGAAACAAAAACAAGACTTTGTTATAACTAATGCTTCATGGATTAAGGAAGACGAAAAGCGAAAAGATGAAAAAAGAAAGCTTGACACTGATAGAGAAAAAAAGAAAGCTTAAGACTGACAGAGAAGAAAAGAAAGCAAAGAGGATTGAAAAAAAAACGAAACAAAAATAATGAAAAATTAAAACAAGAAACAAAAAAAGCTACAAACCCATGCAAACTAAAGCAAACAAACGAAAATCAACGAATGATACTAACCACTAATAAACCATCCGTTTCAATCACCGTAACGACTGGTGCGTTAGCCTTAAGAGAAGAAAGTCCTGAGGTTTATGACGAGACCCTCCAAGATAATGAAAACCTTCACAGCCAACCCAGGGAAGGTAACCATATCAAAAATTTATTTTCTAAGAAATTTGTGCCGCAGAACTTGGAGAAAGTTCTCTTTGTTCTGGACAAATGTGCCTTTCTTGCACGAAGTTTATGACTGCAATACCAAGCTCGGACAATTGTGGTATAAGATATTCCAGCTGCCGCAGAAAGTACCACATTAAGTGTTTGAAAAAAAATAACTACACGCATATCCCAATATTTACATGTACGACATGTTCTAGTAAGATTTTGCCTTAATTTTTTTTTTAAATTATTTTGCAATAAATTCGTTTTAGTTATGTTCCTTAAAAGTTTCCAAGTTACTTGTTAAATACAAAAAAAAAATGTTAACTGAATTATGTTTTATTAATTTATTTACTTTTTTTTTCTTTTCAAAATAAATGGATTTAGCTATATATATTTTTTACATTCTTCAAATAATAACTTATCAAAGTATCGCATTTTAGTATTAATAATCTCAAATATGAGCTTAAATGCAGTTTAAAAAATCGGAAGCTAGCTATTATTTGATCACTATTTTTGAGTGCCAATAACTGTAATTCCGTAGTGTGCCAACTGTACAGGGGTGCCAACTACTTTAGGTTTTGAGAGACATTTTTTATAATCCCTATAATTGCAAATTGCAACCCATTAACTCGAAGAAGTAAATTTTTAGTGAAAATAAAATCCTTAAGCAATATATAAATGTATAACATTTAAACAAATATCAAAGCTACGCTCGTTTAAAGTCAAAATTTCTTTATGGGTGGCAAATACTGTATCCTTTACGCTAGTCTATACAAATTCAACAAATATTCCTATGCCCTGAATTTTTTGCCAATCCCACACTAGATAACAGGTATCATTACATATGTATGACGTGCGTTGAAATTAAAAGTAATTTATGCAACAGCATTTTAGTTCCAAGCCATGTAAAGTTGGGTATTGGGCATTGTAAACTTCAGGCAAAAATATTTACTCTTTCGTACCATTTTTGTTCTCAAATCCTCTCTCCGCGCAATCGACCATTGGAAAACTGAATTGGTACGGACTATAGGAATCGAGTTATATATATATGGACGCTTCGCCACTGAGAGAGTCTCATAGTGTAAGTCTACCCATAATTTTTTCGTCATGGAAATTTACGTTGCGATCTAGAGAATTTTGAGAGTAATTTTATTCTCTACGCAGAATGCAATTGCCTGTGTTAGTGCCTGTTCCCTTTAGCGTGGATACGAAAGCCCTGCCTATGAATTTCATGTTCACATTTTTATAAGAAATAATTTTCGATTGTATAAAAATATTATTGAAACTAAGTATTAAGCCACCAGTAATACTATCCGACCAAGGTGATAACTTTTTTAACCTAACTAAATTATTAAGTTGTTCTCATGCTCCACGCTTTTTTCATATAAGGGCCACAAAATATATTATATTTTCGACTCCTCATCTTTTTAACAATGTAAGAAATAATTTCATAACACATACAATTGTTTTAAATAATAAAAGTAAAAAAGTTTCATGGAAAGATATTAAATTAAATTATATAATTCAGATAAAACCATGACATTAGATTAGCCCTGAAAGTGACCAGTGAACATATTGATGCCAATCCAATTCAGAAAATGCGTGTCTAGCTGACATCACAAGTTACAATGTAAGCTGCTTCAGATATTTATATTCAAGTAGCTTGTGCTGTAACCAACTCTGTTACTGCTTGAAATACGGCTGGATTTATAGAAAATTTCGATAACCTATTTAATTACTTTTCTTTCAATGAGTCCAACGCGTTTAGAAGGCTATTCTATGATACGGAGGAGCAAATAAATGTACGTATATGTTGTATAAAATTGGTTCTATCTCCAATACGCCTGTTGGGGTATTACGTTTTGACGAAAATCAAATTGTTGCAGTGGTAGAATACTTCTTACCACTAGATGTTTTTTGAATTTTATTTTTGATGAGTTTTTCAAAAATCTTACTTATTGTTCGACGGCTTTCCAGGCTTAAAAACAGGAATCATTTCTGCTTTTTTCCAAGTTATAAGAAAATGTTGTAATTTAATACAAAAATTGAAAATGAAAAGTAAATATTCAACTCAAGATGTTGGTAATTGATTAAGATATACATATGGTATATCTGACCTGAACTGAGCTGGCCATCGACATGTGCACACGCTCAAATGTACTGTGAAAATCGCTCCTTGCGTTGAGAAAAAAAAAAAAAAAACAACAAAGTTCACTGTGCGGGCAAAAAAAAACAACAACAACAACGCGCGAGTGCAGTGCAACCGAAATCCACATCCATAGTGCGGGCATCCCAACCTTCCTTCCCCTGGTCAAACTGTTGCTTACACTCGATCACTGCCCTTGCTGTATTACGAGTACATTGTCATACAGCGTGTGCAGTGACTGAGTGTATGTAACAACCGATGGATAGCGGGCTGTGGGTAAGAATTGTGTTGGTGTGCTGTTTCCTATTGTTGTAAGGACATAACACTTACAACAATTTGATTCGGTAAACTAACTCTGAATCTGCGCTTAATAACGTCGTTGTTTGAGTTTTCTGTGTTTGTCTTTCTTTATAATGACTCAGAGTGGATATTGCCAATATACGCGAGCTAAAAAGTAATCACTTTTCTGTATGTCCACATCTGCAAATACAGACGAGCGCACAAATCTCAGATCACTCTGATCCGAAGCTACCTGGTTACGACCTAGTGCCATTATTCTATTCTCAGCGTGGTCTCGCCATTTACGTCCGCAGTGATGTAGCTTACAAAAATTCAACACAACGTAGTCCCTGTTCCAATCCGGAATTCAATTTCATGTGGTTAAAATTCCATATCCGTAAGCAAAAAATCCTCTACGGTTTTATTTACAGAAGCCTCAAACAGGATAGCAATTCGACTTTTAACGAATTCGATGCGCTGTCTGACTCCATTCAAACAATTGTATCTCTATATCGTCATACGGAAATCGTTATTACGGGCGATTTCAATATAGACAATTCTAGGTGGCTTCAACATTCTGGACAGACAACACCCGAGGGATGGTGTTTTGAGACCTTCGTTGCGGAAAATAACTTAACCCAGCTTGTAAATGAGCCTACACGAATACCAGACGTTGATAGTCATACCGCCAACACCCTGGACTTGTTTTTAACTTCTCACCCTGATAAGTGCTCCGTTGATGTGCTCTCCCCTCTAGACTCGTCGGACCATTGTTTTATGTCAGCTAATTATATACCGAAAATACAGTTAGAGAAAAGATTCCTAATAGAACCGTATGGCAATACGAGAGAGCCAACTGGAGCGGTCTTACCAGCTTCTTTAGGAATTTTAACTGGTCGTTATTTTTCCTCGATAACGCCGTGGATGCTGCTGATGATATGATCACAGACACCATTCTCTTTGGAATGAGAGACTTTATCCCTCATCGGATGAAGAGTACCAAATCAAAAGAAAAGGCATGGTACGACTCGAGCTGTAAAAAGGCTGTCAGGACTATAGAAATGTTTTTTCGGTCCTTCAAGATCAGCCCAACAGAGGAAAACCGAAAAAGAAAGACTGCAGCGCCTTTCTTAAATGTGTAAAATTCCACCAAGACCAAAAACTGAGGCAAAAAAACAACAAAGGTAGTAAACATTTTTGGTCGCTCTTCAAATATATTAGAAATTCTGCCCCATCCTCCATCCCAACGCTCATTTACAATGACATTCCAGCTGTCGGCTCTTTGGACAAGGTCAATCTGTTTGCAGCACACTTTGCTGCCAGCTCAACACTCCCAGATTGTGCTTTTTCTCCGCCTACACTTGAGTCCGTCCAATCTTCAATGGGACAAATCCACTTTCGCACTCGTGTAGTAGCAAGAGTTCTTAAAGATCTTAATATTCATAAATTCGCTGTTCTAGATGGTATACCTCCGCTTCTTCTGAAGAAGTGTTCTTCCTCGCTGGCTAAACCACTGCGTAAGCTTTTTCATCAATCCTACTCCTAAGGACTCTTTCTGAGAAGATGGAAAACAGTATTTGCCCAGCCCGTTCTTAAAAAAGGCGAATCTTCCTTGCTCTCCTCCTACAGACCCAATGTACTTACATCCCTTCTTTCCAAGGGCATGGAAACGCTGATAAACCGTCAGCTAATGGTATATCTCGAAAGACGGAAACTTCTTAATGACCGGCAGTACGGTTTTCGTAGCAACAAGTCCACTGGTGACTGATGGCATGTCTCACCGAAAAGTGGAACCAAAACGTACATCTATCTGGCGAAGCAAGATAGTTGCACTTGATATTTCTAAGGCATTTGACAGAGTTTGGCGTCAGGCTCTTTTGTCGAAAATGCGTACTTTTGGAATCGAGGACTCTCTTCTTCATTGGATTAGAAATTACCTTTAGGAATGCTCAATTCAAGTTGTCTTGTATGGTTTCAAGTCTGATATTCAGAAAATAAATGCTGGTGTGCTCCAGAGCTCCGTTCTGCCTCCGACACTCTTTTTAATTTTCATCAACGATCTCTTGTCTGCTACCTCTCATCCAATGTATTCCTTTGCTGACGACAGTACCCTCTGCTTTTAATATTGGGTCCCCGGACTCACGTCCCTGCTCTTCGGCTGTAGAACGGGAACGGCAGCGTATGTTAAGTTCATTAAATTCTGATATTAACAGCGTAACTAATTGGGGAACAGCGTAGAATTCAATGCTTCCAAAACACAATGCTGTCTGCTGTCGTTAAAGCGAAATTGAAACACTCAGCCACTATCCATGAATGGCACTTGCATCATCGAAACCGATAAACTTTCCATTCTTTGTATGTGTGTCAATGACAACTTACTATACTTTGGAATGGCCACATATTCAATGTCATCAAAAATGCTACGAAATTTCTAGGTTTACTCAAGCGATGTAAGAAATATTTCACCCCTTTTGATCTGGTCTCAATATATATATAAGGCATTTCGTCCGAAATTGGAGTACAATGCCCACAACTGGTGGGGTGCGCCCAAAACATAAACGATAAAACTCATAGGTGATACTAATGTCACTCAAACAATGGACACCCTCGAACAGCGACGTAATGTCTAGTGTCTCACTCTGTTTTATCGCTATTTCCACCACCAGTGCTCCATAGAAATCGCCAGTAGCATTCCGCCCCTTCAACCCAAAGAGACCGTAACACCCGTCTCTGTATGAATGTTCATCAGTATACCCTCAAGCCCACTTTCGGACGTACTCTATAGTAAAATATCGTGATGCGTTAGTAAGCCGTACAACTCGCCTGTGGTATGCCCTGCCTAGCTCTTTATTTCCTAGTCATTATAACCATTTAAAACCAACGTTCACCGGTACCTCTCTTTCCATCCTCCCTGATTTTCCTTCTCCCGCGCTGTGTGCAAACATTTCAAGAGTACTTAATCCCTTGAGCGCGCACAAATTATAAAAAAAAAGCTGCAAATTAAATCGTGGCAGGCGTCATCGCTGTACCTATTAAGAGTGACGTTTTATCCAGAAGTTCTCTAAGAAAAAAATAATAATTCACTGGAAATATTGTTCCGTTCAGGGAATATGATAACGTATGCACTAAGGCAAAAAAAAGTCCATAGAAATTAGAGGAAGAAAGAAAAAAACGTCCGATACTCTAGATCGACCAATTGTGTGAATGGCTAGAGATGATCCTTTCATTATTTCTTCAGAAATTGAGAAGACATTAAATTTAGCTGTGACGACAAGAACTATTAGAAACAGATTATTGAAAGCTAATCTACGTTTTCGATGCGCTAGGACGACGTCATTTATGTAAGAAAAAATCTGAAGAAAAGAAAAGCATTTGCAGAACAATACCTAAATATGTGAATTTAATGAAAGAGCTTTAAAAATATTCTCTGGAATGACGAAACAAAGTTCAATTTGCTTGGTTCGGATAATACACACTATGTAGGTAAGACGACCTCAGAGATCTTAAGGTGCTCATTGTATTGTTTAGTGCAACCTTAGTTTCCCTTTCACACATAGAACCATCTAGTAGTTCCTGAAAAATGAATCGGGTAAAATATCATCTTTTCACCACTTGTAAAATTGGACAGATTATCAAGTATATGAATAGATGTATATTTCTTCGTCATTAACGTGTTCCCTTGCAGTTCATTCCACAAAGATTCGTAATTTTTATTAAATTAATAATGGTACAGCGGAACTTTGTATTGATTTTGATGATAGTTCGCCATTTCGGTATACACAGATTTACAGAACTTTCGATAACTTCAGTAAAAACGCTAGTAGATTCTTCTACCTGAAAAGTGGTTGTTATCGAATCGATATTTTTGTCGCGATTAAAAAGACCTGCTGTAATTTCCGGTTTAAATCTTTTCCAGTTAAAATGTTTAATATCTAGATAGTAATGATGATGGACCTCTGGTGTTTAAAGCATACTGCTAACTGCAGGAATATGATCAGAGCTAAAATCGTTGGTTACATTAAACAGGATTAAACAGACCAGGCGGATTGGTGAAATCAAAATCCAGAGTAGAGGGGTTCACTCTGCCATTGGGTTGATAATATGTTGGGGAATTGGGGGAATTGGGGAAACATTATCTGAAACTGTTGACTATAGTTTACTTTATGTGATATATGTATTGCCCCATGCGTTAGCTCTTGAACAGCCCCAGCTTCTGTGCCGGCAGTTAAAATCCTCTTCTATCAAGTAAGTGGCATTTATGCCAATAAGTTTTGTGAGATCATCATTGGCTGTTAGTACAACCAGGAAAATAAATGGAGAAAATTGGTAGTTTTTTCCCATTGCTGAAAAATACTTTTAAACCAATATTTTCTATCAATGCAGTTCTTAAGCTGAGTAGTATATTATGCTTTATAAAAGAAGTATTACATGCACTGTCAGTCGATTTATGTTTACCATTGCAGTAGGCACATAGAACAAAATCAACGGTTTTACACCCAGCTGTTACTACAGTTCTACATACTAGAATTTTTTTCCCCGTCCTCCTACATTTGCCAATTTATGCACTCTGTTATTTTATTTGGTTGGAGGCGCAAAAGTTAAATACAACTTTAAAGTTCTTCGGTCGTTCATACGAATTGAGCCATTAGTCAGAAACATAACGCTTAGTGATTATTTTAATGCTGTCAAATTTAAGACCAAGACTAATGAGTTCATTTTTTAAGCTTCCGATATTATATATTATTTATTTCGGCTATCCTGACTACTCATTCGACCCAAATGATGGATACCACTTATTCACATTCTTCGCGACCGTATTTATTCTTAAGGGTCCTTCGTGATCGCCGACCTTTTCAACCGCGTATCTTCCATGATTAAGCCATTTGATCAGCGTGTGCAATTCTTCTCAGGCTTTGAAAAATATCCTTCAACACTAACTTCATAACTACCGGTGATGGCTCCTCCCCAACATGATTATGTTCCTCCACTACCCTCAGTAACTTTCCTTTAATATTTCCGTGTAGATGTCTCAATTCCAACTCCAGCTTCCTTCTAAACGTGTTTTTAGACCCAGTAATCAGTAGCTGTAGAGATAATTTTCTCTTCAAATTGTTGTAGAACGTAGGTGTTGTAGGCATTTACGTGCTCTTTTTTGAAAAAGAGGCTAATCCCATTTGGGCATAATCTTTGCTTTTGTAAAAAATATTGATTCTATCAACTAAGGACTGAAACGAATAAAATCTGTAAATTTTAATACGGGCTAATTGCAATCCCATTTTGTACCCAAATTAGCCTGTATATTCTCTAGTTTCAGTTTGTTATTGATTTTAGTTCGGTGCGGTTTAAAATATTTATAAAATATGAGTCAAGAGGAACGCCGTAAAAAGATCATCGACAAATGGCTCGAAGATACTTCGCGTCCAAACCATTTCACCGCAAAAAATTTAAACATAGCACGCAGTACAGTGGATTCTGTTATTAAACGATATTTGAAGACGTTGACAGTTAAGCGAAAACAGAAAAGTGGAGCTAAAAGTGGAGCACATGATACAAATTTGGACAGGAAAATAGTGGGTACCATCGTAAAAAACCAGATTATGTCATCCAGAGATATTGCTCGGAAATGTAATACCAACCAAGCAATGGTACAAAAATCTAAAAAACGTAACGATCTAGAAACACGAAAAAAACAAAAAATACAAAAGTTACTGAAAAACAAAAAAAAGTCATAAAAACACTAGCCCGAAAGCTATACGAGTTGATCGGCAACAAGAAACCGTGCTTGGTTTTGGATGACGAAACTTATGTCAAAGCCGACTTTACTACTCTTCCAGGTGCGCAGTTTTACAACTTGTTTGAAGCTGAGATTCTTCCGCAATCAAGAACATCGATTGGGATGGAAAAATTAGGGTCAAAATATCTCGTTTGGCAGGCCCTTTGCCAATGTGGACACAGAAACTCATCGTTTATTACAACGGGAACAATTAACGGAGAAGTGTACATTAACGAGTGCCTAAAAAAACGGTTGATTCCTTTCTTAAACAGACACGAGGGTTCAAAATTATTTTGGCTAGATTTAGCTTCAGCTCACTATGCTCATGCGACGTTGAGCTTTCTTGTTGCTAAAAATGTCGACTTTGTCCCAAAAGACATGAATCCACCCAATGTTCCACAGTGCCGTCCCATTGAAAGGTATTAGGATTTGGTCAAAGCTAAATTGAGGAAAAATGAGCAGTGTGCAAAGGACGTAAAAGATTTTAGTGCTAAATGAAAAAGAGCGTCCAAAAAGATCACGGATGTAACTGTCACCAACCTTATGAAGGACATTCGAAAGAAGTTGAGGGAAGATGGGAGCCCAAATAATTGTTTTCAGTTTTTGTAATTGTGAATAAATCAATAAATCTAATAAAAACATAGTTTTAAAGCAAATAAAAAGAATTTACATGCATTATGAAAATATTTTTTTTTTTACGTTGAAGTTTCCAAATTTTATTCGTTTCAGTCCTTATAGCTAATTTTTTCAAATGGTTCACCATTGCCTACAACATTATCTTGCCTTGTAACTTGGTTGAACTGATAAACTGTACGCGATTAAGTCGTCTGCATACGCTACGGTATGGTAAAGTGAACCCATCTAATTACTTATGTAATTGTTGAATAGGATCGGCGTTGAGTCACATCGCCATTTTTCACGATGAACTGTCTATCTGTGAGCATATGGAAAAGAATTTAGAGCAGTGGTTTACTAATGCCTACACTGTTCAGCTTGAAAAAGTCCCTCTAACCATACAGTATCGAAGGCTTTTTCCAAGTCATTCAGGAAGGCACCAGTGCACTGGTGAATGTTTGGTATTCTATCGGTTCCCATTGATCTGTTATTTCAAAGTGATTCGAAGATCGTTTGGAACTCTTCCTTCGAGATGCACGGGGGTAGTACCCTCTCGTCGGCAATGATATTATTTGCTATATTTTCTTCACTGAACTGGGTGAAATCCGAGATCTCAAATCCCTAGGTCACTATTTCATTACGAAGGTAGAAATTGCGCAGAAGGACTCGATTTTCATAGATATGGTTCGGGCCAATGATGTCGCAATACCTTTGAACTAATTCTTCCAATTCCGCAGTTTCGTTGGTAACAGTTATATCGGTGCTGAGACCGCAAAGGTCACTACTCGTATCATACACGAAAGTGTGTAGACAGTTTGTAGTATGTTGGTTAGTGCCTGTTAGTTCTACAATCATCCTCAGTAATGGACATTCAGTAAATTTACCGTTCCTTAGCCAAATTGAGAGACACTTATAAATGATTCCTCTCTAAAAAGGACAGCATTCTGGATTTGAAGTCAATTTCAAAAATTTTGTGTTGCTTCAAGAATCAACTTTAATCTTTTTAATCTTTTTCTTTCTTTCTCTTTCTTTTTTCATTGATTTTCTTTTTATTTCTCTTGTGTGTTCGGTTGGCAAATCATAGGTCGTCTGTTCAACTTCGAGTGGAATAGAAACTTTTTCCTTTTAATTTAAAAATAAATTCAAAAATAAAAGAGAGTGGCACTAGGAGGGAGCATTTCCGTTGCGCTTTTCAGTATGACGATTTCTACCAACTAGGTCCCTTCCGCAAGTCGCGTAAAGGAACTTCGTTCCAAAAAATATAGATTTTGGTGCTAAATCTGAGATCCTTACCCCGTCAGGAGGAGGTGTATTGTAATTCTTTCTATTTAGCCCTTTACATTGATTTTTGAAGCGGGCCTACAAGGGTACTCTCCTCGATCACTGATTCACTATTCTTATGATAAGTGCCTTTTCAGTATTTTTTCGTAATCAATGCATCTCCATGTAATTATGGGAAATGTTTTTGTTCTTTGTTACTACTGCAACGCACAGTTCCAACGAGAAGTATTTCTTACCAGTTTAGATAATTAGCACTTTCGTTTTCAGGTCTCTGCTGTTCGGTCGCCAGTTAACTTTAATTAAATTAACTAAATTAAAAATATATCTTTTTACGACTAATGTCTATTTCTTTATTTGTTACTCACTTAATTCCAATTTACAACTTTTCTTACACCTATGTATATTTATTGTTTATATAAACAAGCTGACAACGCAAGGAAAGCATTGCAGATGGGATTATACCTGCGTCCCTTGCTCTTATTTTGCATTATTGAATTCTCACCCATACAGCGCGTGAACTTCACTTTGCTTAAAATTGTATGAACATTTAAATCTTGATTGATTTGATTGTGAGAACGTATGCAAAATACATTAATACATTAATATACATATGTAAGCAATTTTTAAAGCTTATATAAAGTTTATGTATCAAGTATGATATGAACAACGTTTTGAAGTTTTTACCTAATTAAAAAAATATTTTCAGCTTGGATTAATGATATACAAGCATACACTTAACATAAAATCATCATACACTGTGCCTGCTTCATTAGTGTGGATCATGGTTTTCCAATTTGCGTAAGTTCACATACGGATACCTACTCGTATACAGAAATATGTGTGATATAAGGTTCCTGCGATTGTTGTATGGAAGAAGGCATTTGGCGAAGAAGCAAGCACTGTATATTAACCGTGGAAAGTATGTATATACGAGTACATATGTACGTACGTAGATTAACGTGCAATTAAATCACCTACACCTCATTAAATTAATCTTTTGCTTATGCTTATCCTGAAGTCATTCCAAGAAAACGACATGAAACGTATAGTTTCGTTTTATGTTTTATGCTTAAACTGTTTTGCGATATATGTCATACTCACGCTGCACTGGTAGGAACTTAATGAGCTCAGTGAACCAGTCCTATTCATTCTAGTTTGTTTGCAGCGTGGGTTTTCAGGCATTAAACATTAATTTTTTTAACGTATCGAGCTCTTCACTAATTTTTTCTAATTAAATGCATTGAAATGTTTGCGAAATTCCTTATACGAGTATTCACCAGCTTTTCTGGTAAAATAAACTAAAAATAACAACATCAGTAAAAATGTTTACATTTAAGTTTTAAGCCAAAAGTAATATGCATTAGAGATGGAAATGGAAATCTTATAGCAGAAAGTCAATGCTAATTCTTTGGCGAAGAGACTTCTTCAGACTATTTAATGGTGAAGATTAAAAATATTTTTATTCTACCATTTACATACGGTTCCCGTTGACCAGACTGGTCCTCTTTAATGAAGCTGTCGAAGCATTTAATAAGAAGAAAGTATTCCTGAAAAATTAAACTTCAGCATTGCCAGACGAATCCATAAATAGGAAACCGCCTCAATTGATTCTATTACCGAAGCATTACTGTTCCAAATATCGTGACTGAAGACTGTATGTCAGAGTATCAAACGTTTCGCAAACACCTTGATTGGGTCCTATACATAGAAACATTCATCATTAATTTCGGTATTCCTACTGCACTTATCAGCTTATACAAGATAACGATAGAAAAAGCTTCCTGCTCGGTTATGACAAGCCCCACTGGGCCTTCAATATTGAACAAAGTGGCAAAATCTATCATAATACTAAAATGAATTTACTGGCACATGCTGATGGCACTAAGGTCATTGGATGGATAAGGCGGCGAAAATAGGTCAATCAGTTATCAGGATTATATTGTCAAAGGATACCCAATAGGGGCGACTCGGATAGAGTGGTACAATAGATACATATTGGGTATATAACTTAATTCGTCCGGTTTGCTAAGAGATGGCGTAACTTGTATTATTCCATTGGAACATGCGTTGGAAAGCTACTGTCATTGTACGTCATTTCGGTATATGTTATTCATTTGAAGTGTAAACAACAATAATTTTTTTCATTCAACTACGAGTATGTCGAACTTTGTGCCTGAAAAAGTGTTTTTGCGAGGAGTTTTTCTTCATTACTTTAATATGAAGAAAACTTCTGCCGAAAGTCATCGTATTTTGGTGGAAGTTTATGGTGAACATGCGCTAGCTGAGCGAACGTGCCAAAAGTGGTTTGCACGATTTAAAAGTGGTGATTTTGTCTTGGAAGACGATAAACGTCCTGGGCAGCCAAAAAAATTTGGAGATGAAGAACTGGAAGCATTGTTGCCAAATATAAGAAGAGCTAACAGAATCTTTGGGTGTCACTCAAACAGCCATTTCAAAACGTTTAAAAGCAGCTGGATATATTCAAAAGCAAAGAAATTGGGTTCCACATGAACTCAAGCCAAGAGACGTCGAAAGGCGGTTTTTCATGTCCAAAATGCTGCTGGAACGCCACAAAAGGAACTCATTTTTGCATCGGATTATTACTGGTGATGAAAAATGCATCCATTACGACAACCCCAAGCGCAATGTCGTAATGTGAAACCCGGCCAACCAGCCAAATCAACGGCAAAGCGGAATATCCATGCCGCGAAGGTAATGCTCGCGGGTGTGCTGTATTATGAGCTGCTAAAACCGGGTGAAACCGTCAATGGACAACGCTATCGAACACAATTAATCCGTTTGAAGAGAGCAGTGGCCGAAAAACGCCCGGAATATGCGACCAGACACGAGGCAATAATTTTCCATCATGACAACGCTCGGCCCCACGTTGCTATTCCGGTTAAGAACTATTTGGAAAACAGTGGATGGGAAGTCTTACCCCACCCGCCTTATAGCCCAGACCTTGCCCCTTCTGACTACCATTTGTTCCGGTCGATGCAGAACGCCCTCACTGAAATACAGTTCACATCAGAGCAGAATACCAAAAATTGGCTTGATTCATTCTTGGCTGCCAAGCCGGCGCAGTTCTTTTGGGATGGGATCCACAAATTGCCAGAAAGATGGGAAAAAGTCATAGCTTCAGATGGGCAATACTTTGAATAATACTATTGTACACGTTTTTCTTAAATAAACGTTCAAATTTTTAAAAAAAAAAACCCGCACGAATTAAGTTTTATACCCAATAATTATAACCCAGAGGTAGTAGATGGCTTTATACATATATGTCTGCTCAGATTAGCTATAATATTGAAACTATATCCAATCAGAGAAGGTTTATTCCTGCTAATCGCTATAATGAGAAAGCTATTGTGCACCAACACTCTTTCTGAAAATAAAACTGGACTTTATCTGAATCGTATGGTCGGTTTAAAAATTTTTCCAAAGGTTTCTGGTGCTATATGCGTTGACAAGCTTTGGGCACAAAGTTGCAACATATACTATACGAACTATTCGAATAGTGTCCCCGCCTTAGATGGCTTGTAGAAGTTGAGGACGACTTTAATCAACTTAAGGGACGCAACTTGGGGCCATTTTAACGAAACCGAGATAACTGGAGAGATAGTGGTTAATTCCAAATTGTGACGGTTAATTTTAAACTCCAATAACGCCTAAGAGGCTTTCATTTGAAAGGAAAAATTCGTTACCAATTTAGTAAAAAATAACTGAAAAAAGACATCACTTTTACAAAAAAATAAATAAATCTTAGCCAGTGTATCTATTGTATTTGAAAAAAAAATCATTAAAATATCAGAATTTAATGATAAGATTGGGTGAGGTACAGAACTTTTGTATGAGAACTGCAGGATAAAGTATTATATAAGCAATTTCAGTACGAATTATTAAATAGATGCAAGCATATTTTCAACTAAAAAGAACTACTTTGAAAAAGAGTTGACTTGGCTTAAAGCGTGACTCTTTGAATTACATAAATCCACTTAAATGCCACTTTATTTTATTAGCTAACCTGCCATTGAAATTGAATTTTAAAGCTTAACATTAAATAAAAAAAACTTCAGCGTTTTTCTCATATTTTATTTTTACAAAATGGATTCTATGTTTTAAAAACCATATCATGCCGTCTATTCCTCTCAACACGCGCTTGCAATCGCACTCTTAAATTTATGAACACGCGAGAGCAAAGGGTTGGTTCTATAGCAGCACTTCACTGCGGATATTTTCTTGTAGGGCCTGAATTGTTCAATAAACCCTCGACTTAAGCTGTTCCCGTGAGAAAAGTTGCACTGTCCAACCGAGGTGATTGGGAAAAATTACCCTTAACTTCCCCATTGAAACTCTAGCTGTCTGTGGAGCGGTCCTCGTTTTGCTAAAATTTTGTTCTGTTGTTGAACCCGCGAAACAGCTGCATTTGCAATACCAAAAACTAGTCGATCATTCGGCAATACACATCAGCACTGTCTGTCTCCCTCTGGTTCAAAAAATAATTGCAGAAATTGTACATCACACATTTGTTTTTCTATAGTTTTTTCACAGGTTTTCGTGGCACCAGTATCTCGTGTTCTGTTTATTAACACAGGTATCGATATGAATTTGATAAATATTCGCCATATAAACTTGAATTGTGCGAAACAAAAAAGAAAAAAAAATATTAATAAGTTGTTGATTTGGTGGCTTTATAAGCTTCTCCTTTTCCTTTGTATCGCCAGGATACTTTGCGGTGAAGATAAAAAAAATAAACTGCCTAAACTGACAGAACCGAAATCAATTTAAGTAAGCGAAATGAGTGATGCGAACTACTTATGAAAATAAAACAATGTTTTTGGCGTTTAAAATGTCCTTATTGACCGTACCGTCATCTTTCTTTCTCAACTTGGAATAACTAACGTTTGCTGCTTCATCCATAAGCAAACTTTCCTGGTCCAGCTGATTTTTGAAGGCCAATCTTAATCCGGTCAACAACCCCTTTCGTGATTGCAGATTTTCTATGCAGCTACGGCAAACCACATAGAAAAAATGCACCGCTTAGTCGCTTCCGCACAGTGCATCATCTGGCCAGCTGGTGTAATAGCCACCAACACATGTACGAGGATGGTGTCGTGGGCGGAGTCGGTTGGCAAAAACATCGCTTGACGACTGCTTTCGTCTACGCGTCATGTTCCTGCTGCTCTTCTGAGCGCACAATTTTATCGTTCGGCTGTCATGGATGTTTTGCCGTCGGGTTTTGCTTAGCTGAATTAACGATGGCAGCCATGCCGATGGCAAAATGTGGATGCTGGTGAGCGAACGGCGATATTTGCGCAAAAGTGTTCGTTGCGTTGCAACACCTTCGATTCCGAAGTAGGCAGAGACCCACATGCATTTTATTTTGTTTTTCTGTTTGATGTATAACCCATGAGAGTCTTAGGACCTCGTCATATAGTCAACAAATTCAATTGAGTTAAAATAAAAATATGCAACATTTTTCTTGTTAATATTCCGCTATCGTACCTATTGTAGTAGTATTATTTTTTATTTTTGAATTTCAACTTTATGTTAATATCAAATTTGGTGGTATAAAATAGTTGTTTCAATTTCGTATTTTAGCGACTTTAGTATGCTGCATTTCTCATTTATATACAAACTACAGTAAATAAGCAGTCAATGAAAATTTCTATTTTTGCATAACTAACATAACCAATTTTTTTTTCTCTCAAAAGATAGTTCAACTCTTCAAGATTACAAAAAATGTGACAAAAATGTAACGCCTAAGGTAACAAAAAACATGAAATATACCCGATCGAAAATAACTCATAAAATGACTATTTTTTTTGCGTAAACACTACAAATTGACCAATAACATAATAGAACACCCGTTCTCTATAAATATACCAACCCCAAATCTATACTGTGGGGTTTTGGTCTATACTGTCTTGGGAGATGCTTACTTTTATGTTCTCAACGTTTTTGCCTTATTGCGTAGTACTTTTACAGTCTTAAAGGCTCCACAGTAACCATGAAGAAGTTCAAAAAGCAATTCGGGTATACGAATTGTTACTTTAGCATTTGCATCAAGTTTTCTCATTACTCGTATATTGCTTAATATGAAATACTCGTAGCAATACATTGCTTTTTTATTTTTACTTACCTTACAAGTAGCAAATATTGTTATTTATTTCTCCTTACTTGATTGCTAATTTAACGTTTGCTGCAGACAATGCACTGTGTAAGCGCGGCTAAAAGAATTTTTGTTGTTATCATATGATCATTTGATTTTATTTTTACTTAGGGCTGTCCGCTTACCCTAGTATCGTGGCCTATAATATCATTTAATTGGTCGTTATGTTTCCTCGATAACGACGTGGATGCCGCTGCTGACAAGATCACAGAAACTATTCTCATTGGAATAAGATGCTTTATCCCTTATCGGATGAAGAGTATCAAATCAAAAGGAAAGGCATGGTACGACTCGAGCTGTGAAGAGGCTGTCAGGGATAGAGAAATGTTTTTTTCGGTCCTACAACACTAACCCGACAGAGGAAAACCGAAAAAAGTTTAACCAAACCAGAAATGACTGCAACGTCTTTCTTAAGCCAATAGGACCAAATACTGACGCAAAAAAATACTGCAATGTCCCAAAGGCAGTAAACATGTTTGGTCGTTGGTTAAAAATATTAGAAATTCTGCCTCATCCTCCATCCCAACGCTCATTTACAATGACATTCCAGCTGACAGCTCTTTGGGCAAGGCCAACCTGCTTGCTGCACACTTCGGGGCCAGCTCAGCACTCCCAGAATGTGCTTTGGCCCCTCCCACACTTGAGCGCGTCGAATCTTCAATGAGACGAATCCACTTTCGCACTAGTGTACAAGAATCCTAAAAGATCTTAACATACATAAATCCGCTGGTCCAGATGGTATATCTCCCCTTCTTCTGAAGACGTGTTCTTCCCCGCTGGCAAAACCACAGCGTAAGCTTTTTCATCAATCCTACTCTTAGGACTTTTCCGAGCAGATGGAAAACAGCATTTGTCCAGCCCGTCCCTAAAAAAGACGAATCTTCGTTTTTCTCCTCATACAGACCCATTGCACTTACGTCCCTTCTTTCTAAGGTCATGGAAACGCTGATAAACTGTCTGCTCATGAAATATCTTGAAACACGAAAATGTCTTAATGATCGGCAGTACGGTTTTCGTAGCAACAGGTCCGCTGGTGATCAGATGGTATGGCTCACCGAAAAGTGGAACCAAAGCGTATATCTATCTGGCGAAAGCAAGATAGTTGCACTTGATATTTCTAAGGCATTTGACAGATTTTGGCATCAGTCTCTTTTGTCGAAAATGCGTGCTCTTGGGATCGAAGACTCTCTTCTTCATTGGATTAGAAATTACCTTTCGGAGCGTTCAATTCAAGTTGCCTTGGATGGTTTCAAATCTGATATTCACAAAATAAATGCTGGTGTGCCCCAGGGCTCCGTTCTGTCTTCGACCCTCTTTTTAATTTTCTGCTACTTCTAATCCAATATATACCTTTGCTAACGACAGAACCCTCTGCTTTTCATACTCATTCCCGGACTCACGTACCTGGTCTTCGGCTATAGAACGGGAACTACAGAGGAATGTTAAGCTCATTAAATTCCGACATCAATAGCATAACCAATTGGGAACTATCAACAGAGTGGAATTTAATGCTTCTAAAACACAATGCTGTCTGTTGTCATTAAAGCGAAATCTAAATATCCATGAATGGCACTTACGAGTACATCGTCAAAACCGAAACACTTTCCGTTCTCGGTAATGACAACTTACGTTGGAATGACCACATATTCGATGTCGTCCAAAATGTTGCGAAATTTCTAGGTTTCCTCAAACGATGTCAGAAATAATTTACCCCCTCTGATCTGACCTCAATATAGGAAATGTCTCACCCTGTTTTATAGCTATTTCCACCACCAGTGCTCCATTGAAATCGCCAGTAGCATTCCGTCAATTCAAACTTTCAACCGTAACACCCGTCTCTCTATGAATGCTCATCAGTATACCCTCAAGCCCATTTTCTGACTTACTCCAAAATATCGTGATTTGTTCCTAAGCCGTACAACTCGCTTATGGAAAGCCCTGCCTTTCACTGTGTTTCTTAAATTTCCTTCGCCCGCGCTACAATTGTACACTATATCGTGTACAATTGTGTCTTTATAATCAAGTGAATTTACTAGAAGCGTCTTATAAGGCAAAATTCCAACAGATCCTAACAAGTTTTATAGCAAATCTAACACTCCGTACAAATAAAACTAAACATTTTTTGGCAACTTATTCCAAGTTTACACTACACTATCACAGCGGACTAGTGGACCAATTTCAATAAACTTAAGCACATTGTTTTCAAAACTAATTATGATTACTTCGTCTTTACCGATTAAGTAACTCCACAACTTAATTTTTAATATACTCGTATTTGCTTTAAATTAAATTCCTATATTTTCCTGTAAGTCTTTTTCAAAAAACTTTCACATGGGTACAAAATTTAGCAATTTGGATGGGTCAATCTCTAGCACATTTAACAAGCTCATGACAAGCATACTAAATTTCTTAATGTTATAAATCAAACTAAATGATTGGAACAGTGGACGGATAGATAGCGGAAAAAACATTCTTGGTACGAGTATTGTAATTCGTTTGTCATGGTAGCAGTCGAAGAGTGGTGAAACATTCTAGGCAGAGATTCAAGATATTCGAGTTCGAGGTAAGAGAAACATGATTTGTACACTTTCTGCCTGGAGAATGTGGTTTATACTGACGTATTTAAGAAAATTCCATTGATCAGCGCTTGAAAAATATCAAACTGAGCTTCTGACATTATCTGTCAGATTGCCAGATATACCATCTATGTAGATTACCCAATCCAATATAGGCTCATTGAAGATTAAGCAGTGTAGTTAACAGATGCTTTCGAGTATACTATATATTACTTCTAGTATAAATTGCTGCTTGACATATAAATTATTGGTTTTGGAAAACATAGCCGTACCTTGACAAAACATTGAATTATTTCTAATGCTTTCAGGCAGCTTTGTAATGCGGGAGGGCTTAGAAATGGGTCGATAGTTAAAGATTTCATTCTCGTCTTGATATATTTTGAGAAACAATTATATGGATGGGGGAGAGAAGGAACTACATTACAGAATTGCCTCATATTGAACATTAGATCTTTGGATTTTATGCTTGTGTTTCAGAGCACTTTAAATGTTTTAAAGATAGTTTTGATATGGCAATATTGATTCAAAATTCTTCAAGGTCAAAGATATATAATTTTTTTTGGAAAACTTCTTTTTAAGTTAAATATTTTTTGTAAGCAAGAAATCTGTACCTGAAATTTAAAAAAAAATTTAGAATCTTTCTTTTCAAGATCATGATTTTCAGCATACCATCCAATTGGAGCAACAATACATTAAATATTTTCTATAATTGAAAGGAAAAAATGCAAATTGTGACTGAACAATTTTTCGTTTTATTTTTTATATTAAATACTCGTATTTATAATATAAAAATGTTGAATTGCAAACCAATGCTTTGAATGTATTACACAGCTTCTTCTTTAGAAAGTTCGAGTCGACCATCGACGAGTGCACACATTGATCAGTGTACTGGTAAATTCTCATCTGTGGCGCAAAGAAAAAAAAACACGGTGAGTAAAAAAACCAAGCAAACAACAAAACCACCTCGCGAGTTAATGTTGGTGGTTGAGTAAAAAGATTATTTATTTTATGCTACGTATAAATGCTTGCTTTTTATTGATATTCTTAAGACTAACCACGAGGGTTGCCTGAAAAGTTTCCGACCGAACAATGATACAAGACATTTTTTCTCAAATTTTTTTTTTATTTTTCTACACACTCTCCTTGTAACTCTACACACTTCTCCGAAAAAACTGTTTCTGCTTTTTTTGGAGCCGGCTTGCCCTTTGCAGTCCACTGTTTTGACTGAATTTTTGTTTCGGGCGTATAATGGTGTATCCAAGTTTCATCTATGAGTACAGTAATTAATCGGCGCCAAAACTCGGATTTATTGCACCTAAACTGCGCCAACACGGCGTTGGAAATGTTCATTCGAACACGTTTTAGGTCTAACGTAAGCAAACGTGGCACCCAACGCGCTGACAGCTTCTCATGCCTAAATCTTGATTTAATATGTAACAAACACGTTCTTTGGACATTTTCATAACCTCTACTATCTCTCTCACTTTAATTCGGCGGTCATCTAACACCATTTGGTGAACTTTAGCAATGTTATCGTCAGTGGTTGTAGTTTTTAGACGTCCCGAACGTTCATCATCTCCCAAGCTCTTACGGCCACGTTTAAATTCAGCTGCCCAAAATTTCACTGTGGTAAATGATGGTGCGCAGTCCCCATACACAGAGTCCAACTCATTTTTGATTTGCGTAGGCGTATTGCCTTTCAAAAAGAAGAATTTAATAACAGCTCGATACTCAATTTTTTCCTTTTTCACAAAAAACACTCACATCGACTCACTCAAACGACTGTCAACTGAAAACTGCTCATCCAAAATGACTGAAACTTCGGTAAGTAACTGTCAAAGGATGCTCAACTAGCATTCACTAGCTTTTATTGACGAGTGACGAGTTTACGTTGCGGTCGGAAACTTTTCTAATCATTTTAATCAGTGGCGTAACTACCGGGGGTGTTACAGGTGGCAATCACCGGGCCCGCAAGCTCAGGGGGCCCCAAACTCGAGGGTAGTTTAATTTCCAAATCGACAATAAATCAATCCTCTTTTAAAATTCATTCAAAATTCAAGTGAAGGGTTGATTCTTGTCACAGCATGTTTGCGGACAACGTGGCATAGCACTTTGTTTCAAGGATCTCGGTCGCGTTATCACAGTCCGATGTGCATTATGGAACACGGAAGGATAATCGAATGATATTGGCTCCTTCTCTTTGTGCATTCTTTCTTTGCGCCGTGTGAAGCGGTTTTTCTTTGTTCCAGACGCTACGAAGGATGTGTGTTGTTGATGGGTTGCTCTGATGTGTGACTTGTGCCAACCTGGATATTATTTGTTTGCTAGGGATATGCGCGAGTTACTGTTACTACGAGTATACCTTATTTAAATTAAAAAACGAAAGTTTGATTTAACAAAAGACAATTTCATTTCAACGTGTATCACCTCGGAGGGAATTTCAATTATTCTAGTGATCCTGGAAGCGGATGTACAACGGACTCTAATTATTTAGTTTGCTCGAAAATGATACTTGAAACTTAAGCTATGTTAATTTGTAAATTTGGCATTTTAGTGTGTATCGTGTTTCTTTAATTATGGTGTTTTTGTTGGTGCATAGTATGTTGGATACGTAAATTACGCGCTGCTGCATTTTTCCGGGTTGGCCTGCACAACAATTATCGTACATACATACATACAGTACATACAGTACTGTGCAAATCGTAAGCAACCATATGGAGTCAGCAATTCATAGTAAATTTTTCAGCTTTCTAACCCACCAAATAAAAAGAAATGGATATGTAATCATATGTAATAGAGTGTATTTTGAAATTCACAACTTTTTATAAAAGTAATAATACTTCACATAAAAAAAAAACGCAAAAACCAGCAAAGTAGCCAAATTAAGGTGTGCAAAACCTAAGCAACTTTGTAACCCACTGTAAAAAAGAATAGCTAACAGTACTTTTCCAGTCTGGTTACACATGAAATTTTGTGAGCTCTTTGTATTTGATCTTGAGTGATTGTCTTTGATCAGTTTTCTTTTAAATCAGTCGCATAATTGATATTTTTTAATAATGTCACGACAAAGTTACTCTTCTTCTCTTAAACTAAAGATTATTGATGAATTTAAGTCTGGAGATACACAGGCAACATTAGCTAAACATTATAATATTAATAAGTAGATTATTTCACGTTTAATAAAAAAACATAATGTATAAATTTGAAATACAGCTCTTTCCAGCGACTAGTCAAAATTTAATTTAATTAATTCTGACGGGATATGTTATGTGAGACGTAGTAAAGGGCAGCGACTAAATCCTAGATTCTGCACACCTACTGTAAAGCATGGTGGGGATAGTGCGGTGGTGTAGACTTGTTTTTCGGCAGGAGATGTAGGTCCATTATACGAAATCGACGGAATCATGGACCGATTCAAATATAAATCCATTCTAGAATCGGTAATGCTACCACATGCGGAGTGGTAAATGCCACTTCGTTGGGTGTTTCAACAGGATAACGATCCGAAACACACATCGAAGTTGGTAAAGGAGTGGTATTAGTGGGGCTAGTGGGATTCAAGTCCTTGATTGGCCGGCCCAATCACCCGACTTGAATCCCATCGAAAACCTGTTTGGTATCCTTAAAAGCCGTGTCGCTGGACAACACTTTTCCAACAGGTCTCATCTATGCAATGCTTTGAAAGTTGAGTTGGAAAATATACCAGGATACACGTTCAAAGTTAATTGCTTCCATGCCTCGTCGTTGCGCCTCTGTTATTCAAAATAAAGGATATTACACAAAATATTAAAAAAGTTGCTTAGGTTTTGCACAACTCAATTTGGCTACTTTGTTGGTTTTTGCATTTTTTTTAAACCTGAAGTATTATTACTTTTATAAAAAGTTGTGAATTTCAAAACACACTCTATTACACATTATTACATATCCATTTCTTTTTATTTGGTGGGGTAGAAAGTTGAAAAGATTTACTATGAAATGCTGACTCCAGTTGATTGCTTAGGTTTTGCACAGTACTGTACATATGTACCTGCATATTCGGTCCTAGACCAGTTCTAATAGTGAGGTAAGTTAATGTTTTTATTTTGACCCGTCGATTCTTATTCCCTCTCGCTTTTTGTTCCAAACAAATTTTTGATTTGTTTGTACCTACCTACCTTTTTTCAATTAGCTTTAAAAAAATGAGTTAAATAAAACGCTCATATCCGAGAGGTGCTCAAAAAAGAAAAAAAAAATTGAAGCTGCCACGCCTGGTAAAAAAATTAAATCAATAACCAAATACTTCGAGACTTCATTAACTCAATAATACGAATGAAACGCTCCTTGAAGCAGATTTAGCAGAAAGCTTCGATAGTGAAATGTGTGGCATTATGGAAACATATATAGTATGGTAAAGACGAAGCCATGCTTCTAATTAAAGCAAACAAGAATGAAAGTAGTAAGTCTGAGTGAAAAGTAATTTATTTCAATTAGCGTCAAGACTTAATAAAATTATTTAGGAACTGATTGATTTGCAGAAAAACAAAAATCCCACTGGCAAAGGACATTTTGAGGGAATTTTATCCACAGAGGAAAAGAGATTCATAACGTCACTTGGCCCGTGCATACCTTCAGGCCCTTTTCCTCGGAATCCAACAACTAATACTTGTTTTTCGGAGTATTACTACGTCACCGCTAATAAAGCTGGATTCAAAATTCCTCGCACTTGTCTTTGCTATTCCAAAATACAAAATTCCGCCTACTGTGAAGCTTGCTGGCTGTTCGCGCAAAGTGCAGGTACTAGTTTCAAGTCGGCTTGGATTGACGGAGTACGTAATTGGGGAAAGTTGGCCGAAAAAATCAATATTCATGAAAAAAGTACCGTACATATTAATGCTTGTATAACGCTTGAATTATGGCGTAAAAATGAGACTTTAGATAAGGATATTGAGAAACAGATTTTAAGGGAAAAATCGCTTTGGTGTCAGGTTTGGAGAGAATTATGAACGTTATTTTACTCGTAACTTTGGCTG
This sequence comes from Volucella zonaria, assembly GCA_963966105.1. NCBI lineage: Eukaryota > Metazoa > Arthropoda > Insecta > Diptera > Syrphidae > Volucella > Volucella zonaria. Next base: position 33,921,308 of record OZ014533.1, on the reverse strand, counting down.
TGTGTACCTAATCTTCCTTTAAGAGGCCATCGTGAAATTCTTGGACAGTTCAGTTTCAGTTTAAATGCATTTTTATTTGATCTCTTAATTTACTCTTACATGCTAGACAAAAAACGCTTAAAAATTAGCTTAAATAACTTACAAATATTCTTATACTAACTTACTGGCCCCATGCGGGCACTCTAAATTAATCCTAACACTTAAACTATGTCTTTCGACGTTTTGACAGGTTTTTTTTTATTCTTATATTTAGGACAATACAGCTTAAACTAAGAAAACATTTTTTAAAAAGCAAAAACTTAGTATATGGACTCTTTTGAGTTTAATACTTACAACTATAAACTTACAGACTACCTACAAAATAAATCTTAATCTACTTAACCTACTTACATATAATACATTCATACACATATATACAATACATAACACATATACACTTCATATATACATATATGCATATACATATACATATATGTATATATTTATATTTTATTTTTTTTTTATAATTTTTTATTTTTATTTATTTATTTTTTTTTTTTTTTTTTTAAATCTAACTTAATACTACCTAAAACTATATAAGCCGGCCATGGCTAAAAAACAAAAATAAAAATAATCAGACTGGCCCACTCTGCTTCACATGAGGCTACCTATCACTGGAGGAGTTCGACTAAATTCTTGGACAGTCAGGCTGCAATGGCAATTATTTGTCAATCATTGATTTGCTCGCTATGTATGAACCGATATTGAAAAAACTTATCTCAAACCGTGAACATACTGTTCATTATTTAAGCCCGGAGATACAATATGAACTCATCAATATTTTATCAATAACAGTCGAAAATAAGATATTCGCCAATATTAAGATAGCCACTTTCTTCGCCCATATTGATACTACTCAAGATTTAAGTAAAATACAACAGATGAGTCAAGTTTTTCGATACGTTTAGATTGAAAAAGATGAAAATGGCAGGGTAGTTGATTTAAAAATAACTGAGTCTTTTTTGGGGTTCGAAAAAGTTGAAGATCATTCAGCGATTGGTTTAGAACTTAAAATCATTGAAGGTATCGAGAAGAAAGGCATTGATATCGCAGAATGTCGAGGACAAGGTTACGATGGTGCCGCGGTAATGAGTGGAATTTACAACGGAGTCCAAAAACTTCTCGTCCAAAAAGAAAAAAATTCTATTTATGTTCACTGTGCGGCCCATCGATTAAACCTTGTGCTCAATGATGCTGTGGAATCTGTTCCAGAAGTTCGGATTTTTTTTGATTTAATTCAACGCTTCTATGTTTTTTTTGCATACAGCATAAAACGGTGGGAGTTGTTATCTGAAATTAGTGAAGGACTAATACTAGAAAAATGTCACTCAAACTCCTTTGTTCAACCCGGTGGCCTCCAAGGGAAAATTCTTTGCAGGCTGTAAGATTCAAATATTTTGTTTTTTTTTTTTAAAGAACTTAACACTCAAGAGGGTATTACTACTCTTAAAATGCCGGAGCACGTTAAGTTTTTCGGAAAATTGGATAGAGAGAGAGAGAACGATTTTTGGGCTTAGTGGTTATTTCGCTCCATGGGCGACATCCAACATTTAATGGGGAGACTAAATTATTAGTGTAAATTGGACTTCATGTTGTATTTAGGCAACCATTCATCTCACAAGATTTTAGTTGCCTGAAAAAAAGTCTTTCGGTCACGGCTGGTATTGAACCCCGAACCGTCCGATTGGGAAGCCAACACACTACCACTTGAGCCACGGCCACCCATATAAAGATATTCTTCGCGCTCTCTCGAAAATCATACTGATAAGCAAATGTATTTCTGAGCGAAATGAAGAAATGGAAACTTTTGATTTCGTCTTTCAAGTGGTTTTCGAAATCAAGCAGTGTTGGGCGCGGTAAGTACGTAGGTGGATGACCACATGGGAACTCAGTACTCCACGTGCTGTTGACAAAACTCGCCACATGGGCATAGTACCCCGGCGTTAAATCCCGGACCCTACAAATTAATTTTAACATCAACTAATGCTGTTTCAAAATTTCTCCAAAAATCGGACATAGATCTTTCTCAAGCAAATTCAATGTTAATACGAGTACAATCCAACCAAACATTACGAATCTTTCGAAACTCGTTTGAAGAAGCAAAAAATGTATCGATTGATTTATGTGACTCTTCGGGAGTCAAAACTCAATTCTATGGCAAACGAATACCAAATGTTAAAAAACTTTAGAATTAATATCTTCTACAAATATCTTGATGTTATTTGTCAACAAATCAAAATTAGATTTAATAGTTTGACAAATATAATTGGCACATTCCAAGTTATTCAACCTCAGCAGCTTGTAGCGATGTCAGATTTTGGCAAACCGGTAAAAAGCTTCTCGAATGTTATGATGAGGACATCAGTGACAAAATACATGAACAATTGTTGTCTTTTTGCTTGCCTTGGGAATCGCATAAAGACCTTCTGTAAAACAAATCGCACCTTTGTTGTTAATAGAATGCTTTGTCAGCGAGTTTTCCAGATGTTTGCACTGCCTTGATGTATTTTTTAACAATTCCTGTGAGTGTTGCTTCAACTGTACGTTCGTTTTCGAAACTTAAAATAATTAAAACTATATACGAAGTACTATGGGCCAAGAACGATTGAGGAGTTTAAGTATTTTATCTAGAAAACGAAACTGCAGATGGTTTGCGAAATGATCTTCATGAAGCGTTAAAACGTTCGCTGAAGCAAAAGTGCGGCGAAAGATATTTTAATATTTTTCTTTGCGATCTTTATTTCTGAAATAAAAATAAAATAAATAATTAGTTGTATTTTAAGTGTTTGCAAAATACAATTTTCTATTGCATATTCGGGCCAGTAATCGTAAGTATATTGTATTTGATGGCGATGAAAGGTATGATCCAGAAGAGGTTGCTCGGCAGCACCAACAATTTTTGTGGCTTGTTGGAGGAGAGGAAGCTTCGTTGCCGAATTCCTCTAGTAAAAGATAGCTTCACTAGGAAGCAAAGTCGGTTAGCCTAGTTTTTTTTTTTATTAGCCATGTCCGGCTTACATAGATTTAGGTAGGATTAGGTAGAATAAGAGAAAAAATTATAAAAAAAAATATATATAAAACAAAAAAAATTAAAAAATATACAAAAAAAATTATAAAAGAACAAAAAGATAGGTGAAACTTTTCTAAAAGAAGGGGTAACACATCTAAAAAATAAAAAATAAGCTAGTTTAAGATAAGTAGGTTAAGATTTATGTACTCGTTGTTATATTTAGATAGTCGTAAGTTTTATTTTTTAAGTTTTTATAAAAAAAAGTGCGTATACTAAGTTTTTTCATTAATTAAATTGTTTTCTTAGTTTTTGTTTAAATAAATATAGAAAAAAAATGTAACCGCACGAAACGTCGAAAGACATAGTTCAGTATTAGGTTTAGCATAGAGTGCCCGCATAGGGCCAGTAAGTTGTAATACGATTATTTTTAAGTTATTTAAGCTTATTTTTAAGCTTTTTTTTTGTCTAGCATGTAAGAGTTAATAAATGAAGTCAATAAAACAAAACGCCTGAAAGTAATTCTGACTATGAGAGAGCTTCTCAGGAGAGCCGTTCGGACTGGGCAAAAGGCAGTAGGCCCCGCTGAGAAGTGTAAAAATTGAAACATGAGCAACACAAATGAGTGTGAGAAGCTAGGCCGTGGCCCACACCGGACTGTAGCGCTATGTACATACTCGTATTTATTTTCATTTATTTTTATTTTATTTCCAAAAATGTCCTAAATTAATTTACTTGGAGTACATTTAAAAGAGCGCTTTACAGCATTTTCTAACTTGTTTTACCACTTATCCCTGACATACGACGCATATTGATAATAATGCAAATGTATATGCAAATCCGTTTTAAGTTGGGCAAAGGTGCCCCGAAAAAAAATTTTCCACCTGGACCCCGCAAGGTGAAGCTACGCCGCTGATCTTAATGCTATTTATACTATTGATGCGACGGCTGTTATCACCATGGAATATTCCGTTGTTTGTTGTTTTATTGTTTGTTCTTTACCATTATTTGGGTGGTTAATTCTTTGTGTTGATAATACATTTTGCGATAATGCAAGTTAACGAATCCCTTAAGGGGATTCCGAATAAAAACCGCGAACGGGGAGGCCGAGCCTCCTCCTGACTGTTCGACTTATTGTCACTCGAAATAAATTCAAATTTTGTCGTATTAAATTCAATTTTATTAAGTTGCACACCAACTATCTTGTCACAAGTCAAAACTTAGACTAAACTTAGAGCTACCTCGTTTCCCATAGGAAACTGCTGTTCCCATCATCCAATATGCAGACTCATTCATGTCATGTCGGCGCCTGTATCCGGAGCGACGTAACATTATCCCGGTGCAATGTAATATCATTCTGTTGTTGTCGTGGGAACAAGTTTGCACCTGAACAACTTGTGCCAGCAATTCTCGTGCAGTCTGTTATCTTGCATTGGGTTCAGGGCAAGTGCGTCGTGTTAACTCCTCCCTCCGTACAGATCTACATCCCGTAGATCATGTGTGACGTCAGATGCAGACGACCAGATTCGGGACGAATGTGATGCGGTTACTTTTTGATTTCCTGAGTCGACCCTGTGATCAAGCACGATGTTATGCAGATTCACAGATGGTAGATTGAGACCGAGATTAATTTTTCGCCAGACAATCCAGGCTACGGCTGCTACTATTATGCCGATCCCCACATTTGTTAAAGAAAGGTATGTAGATTGATTTTGTAGGTCCTTCAACTGAGCAGTGTTCTTTACGCTGATGCTATGCACATGTTCCAAGTCAATCTTTTGTACCCGTTTTGTGATGTCGTCAAGGACGATGGGAGCAATTGAGAGTGCGAATAAGAAGAACTTGTAAATGTTATATTCTTCAATTTGATTGTTTTGTTGGATCACGTAGGTACCATAACGACCCTTGAACTGTTTTATGAAGTCAGTTGCCAGATGAAGTTCGTAAGGAAAATTGTGTCTTCCTTGATTAGTTCGATTACCTCTAGTGTATTAGTGCGGAAGGTACATGCTGTCTGTCCTCCTTTTAAAAGCCTTGGTACACAGCTGCCCCCTTCAAGATTCTGTATTGATTTTGTATTACAGATCATCTGAGTATTAATACAAAGGCATTCGCCGATGATCCCATAGGTCTCCTTGATTAATTAAGATTCTATCGTAATCTATGTCGATCTGTAGGCCATCTGTAATCGATGCTCTCGTAGGTTAAATTCGTCACTTCTTACTTTTGGCATAGAGAGGACATAAAGGAGAATTGAACCATTTGTGTATATGGATGGCGATCCGTTTTTTATGGCTTCAATAGTGTTGGCATATGGTAAAGTTTCCATTTCACCGATGATTCTACTTATTTATTCTTTGTCCAGGAGGTTGGTGTTTACTATTTCGTTAATCTCGTCCTTTATTTCAATAACTCAATAATTCATTCAGGATATCTTGTTCATAACGTCCAACCAAGGTTACCATTATTAAACTGGTCTGTCATCCAATTAAGTTTCTTCGTAGTCTCCTTTAAGGCACTAAAGAGCCGGGTATTGATTTTGTATTGTTGGTTATTGTTAGCTACAATGTGTTCCGCATTGGAAGTTACTCTATTCCAGTCTGCAGTATCAGGAATCCCTGCAATCCACTTCCAGGCCGATCCCATCCAGTTGATATATCTGGTGATTCGATGTTTTTCTCTTTTAAGCGAGGACAATCTGTCGTTCGTTTCGTTGAGGTAAAATTCAATTGTGATCCTCTTTTCCGTTGAAAGGTTCCCGGTTATTGATTTGTTAATACTTTGCACTAGGTCCTCGAATTGAGTTCAATTAATAACGTGTACTAGTTTAAAGTGTCCGTCGGCAATCCGCCCCTTGCCTTCCTTAATAGCGACGATTGGCGAATGATAGCTAAATAACTGATAGCTAAATAACTGATAGCCTAGGACGGAAGGCAGTATGGCAGCAGTTCTGAAAAGAGGGATGCAATTAAAGCTTCCTCTTGTGGATCTTTTTTATGAAGCTAAGAAAACTCTTATATAGTGGTACAAATTTTAGGTTTTAATTTCCCTTACAAAATGTAGTTTTATAATTATCAATACATGATTCGATATACAATTCTATAGAACAAAAAATAACTTTTTCTACATATACATAGTGATATACCCAGTGTATTATACTATATTTAGTAATTTGTATTAAGCAATGTCACTACGATTCATTAAATAACGGTAATGATTGTGTGTCGGGGAGTTCATTAAATTAGTGGATTTTACTTTTTATATTATTATATTATTATATGTATTATTATATTCTTATATTCTAAATTTAGTGGTGTTCTAGCTTTTCCTGAACATTCTTCAGGTGAGCTTTATGAATTCTCCGCCCAGAAGACAGTTTAACACAGTCACTTTACTATCTTTGGGAATACCCTCCTTGCGGTATAAGGGTTTATTTTTTGCACGAATTCCCTTGCTGCAGTGTACACTATGTTTAATTTATTATATTTTTTTGGACTTGTTTTTTTTTTTCTTATTAGATCGCAGCAGGCTCATTTTTTGTTTTGTTTCTATCTCATTTCTCAACTCATTGTTCAGTTTAATACGATATCCTAAGAAATTTTGGTAGTTTATACGCTGGGTCCTTTGGTGACAGAATGTATGCTGTTGTTATATCTGTCAACTGCGATGTTCAATAGTTCTTTATGGCGTAAGTCTTTATGTTCCATCTTTAGGCAACGATGTATTCCCACTATGGTGGAGTGAAGTCTCTCCACTTGGAAATTCACCTCACTGAGGTAGACGGGCGTTTGATAGTGCTTAATAAACAATAGTTCGATTAAGTTGAATATAATAGGACTTAAGAAACTTCGTTCATTGTCTGTGATCAAAATTTTTTTGGGGCAGTGAAATAATGCAACATCTTTGTGAACGTCTTCCTTAGATAAAGTGCCAATCTCTTTTTTATATGAAATATCTTTCCGAACTTTGAAAACTTATCGACGCAAGTCATAAATTTCTCACCCTGTAGCTCCATGATATCCATGTGCAAAATCGCACTAACATATGTTGACACAGGAGTAGGTTGGTGTTCAGGTGTATTTGGATGTTGTGGTACTTACTCAATTTGCAGGTTTCACAAGTACTCATGTACTTCTTAATCAGGCTTGTCATACAGGAAAAATAATATATCTCGAGAAGTTGTTATCGATTTTCTCGAGGGTTTCTATGAGCTCTCCTATGTTCTTTCATGATCAGCTCAACTTCCTGTCCTCATTTGTCACATCCTCCACTACGCTTTGAGTAATCAGGAGTTTGTAGTTGGCGAAATGCTCCAGGCATATTTCCTGAAGCAGTTGGAGATGCGATTCCGGTATTTTGACACCGTTGACGATGTTTGGTCTTAGTTTAGCTTTAAGAAAATCAGTCAGTTTCCTTCTATCTTGGTTATCTATAGCAAGGTAGTGGCGAGTAAAGCCCGGGCTCCTCTAGAATTTCTAGCCCTCTACCAATTTCGACAATAATCTCATTTCGGAACACGTTTACCGGTGCCTCGACATGCGGGCTCAAGTCAGAGTTGTTTTGGTCAGCACTGTGGCAGTTCCCAACGATTATTGTGTTTCACTAGCGATTCTCACTTGCAGTTTCAGTTGGGGAGTTTTCATTAGGATCATCATCACTTTGTGTTGGTTCAGTCTCCAATGAATCGGTTAAATGGTTGACGTTGGTTTTGAGTCGGGAGAGTGCATCTGCCAGGATATTTGATTTGCCTGGCTTGTACACCAGAATATTCATTGTTATATTCTTCAATACGAGACTTCCAGCGCTTTAACTTCGCATTGAAATTTCGGTTGCTGAGTGTGAAAGTTAGAGGTTGGTGATCAGTGTGAATTCGGATCTTTTTTGCCCCATAGAGATAAGATATTAGATTATCCGGGGCCTATAGAATCGCCAGCATCTCCTTCTCGTTCATCGCATAATGTATGCGATGTAGGCGATTGGTCGATCTGAAGCCGCGTCCCCTTGAGGCAGTACAGCTCCCATAGCGTAGTTCGATGCGTCCAAGTTGAACGGCTTTTCGAAGTCGGGGAAGGACAAGATTTCCGATGACATTAGTAGCGTCTTCAAGTCGTTGAAAGCCTGCAATGCTTCTTCCTTCAATGTGATTTTCACCTTCCTGGATTGACTCGCCTTGATCTGAGCATTCACACCTCGTATTAGATTCGTCATTTCCTATGATAGGACGTGAGCCCTAAGAACCTATTCAACTCCTTGAGATTATCTGGAGGAAGTAACTTTTCAGTAGCTGCTACTTTCCCCGGATCGGTTTGTATGCCGTCGCGGGTTATGATATAACCAAGAAATTCGACTTCTGATCTTATGAAGTTAGTTTTCTCAAGGTTTACTTTTCGGTTCGCTTATTAGAGTTTCGCGAGTAGCATTTTTACTTTGATCATCCTCGTCATGGCCGAAGACAATTGAGTCATCGATGTAGACGTGACTAACTTCCCCGATTCTCATCATCCTCTGGAAGATAGCGGGCGCGTTTTTAAGCCCAAAAGGCATTCTCAGGAATTCATACTTGCCATTCGTAGTGGAGAAGGCTGTCTTTGGCACGCCACTGGGTTTCATAGGAATCTAGTGAAACCCCGGGATGAGATCTATCGTAGTGAAATAGCTTGCTCTGCCCAAATTGGAAAGCATAAAATTGATGTCTGGGATTGGGTACGTATCACCGTCCTGTACTGTTTTTCGCCTGATGGCTTGGCTTTCTTTGGGACAACCCAAATAGTGGAATTATAGGGACTTTTCGAGGGACGTATTATTCTTTCAGCTAGGAGTTTCTTTATTTCATATTCTACTGTATCCCTCATATTAGCGGGGTACGGATAGCATTTACTATAAATCGGCTCATCGCCCATCGGTATTAGTTTTAATTTCTGCCTGTACTGTTGTTTTTATGGTTTCAGTTGCACTAACAGGTCCGAAGAGAGGTTCATAGGTTTTTATTAGTCGGCGAAGCTTGATTTGCTCGGAATGATTTTCATTAAGGAGTAGATTTATTTGTCCCGAGATTTTCTCCTTCAACGGGATGGTTATATTCGGATTTAGTCTCTGCGGTCAATAACCGCCTCAAGTTCTTTAAGAGAATCATCCCCAATGATTCCATTAAAGGAATTTAGATCGGGCAATATGTAAAATGTTAGCAGTGTGTTATTGCCGATGGACTAGAAAAACCTAGCCCAGATTTTGCCTTCTACCTTAATGTTACCACCAGCTGAATGCACATAGAAAGAATGAACCAGATGAGTGGGACGGGATAATGTTTTCTTAACTACGGATAGGGAAAGGAAATTTTTGTTAGCTCCCGTGGCCGTCCTTCATAAAATTTACTTCTTCGCAGGCTTCGTTCTCTGCCATCTCCTCATGATTTAAATCAGATTCTTCTTGAGCTGCTTCTACATGATACAATCTCTGTTGTTTTTGTGGGTAGTCATCAGAGTGCGTTTTCCTCTTTAACGGATTCATACCGCGAGGACGATTCATGTAGTTCACATTGCGCTACTGCGTAGACCCCAGCTCCATCTTTTCAAGTGGTTTTGGTGTTGTTTGTCTTGGTGGAGGCGTACTCCTCATTGGGGCGAATGATATTGTTGTTGAGGAGTATAGACGAATCTTGTTTGCGGTAGTTTATGCCTTAATTCGTTCCTAAACATCTGATTAATGGGTGCCGTTATCGTGTTCGATACACCAAAGTTGTGAATTATACAATATCATTCCTATAATTCAGATTTTTGATTTCCAAACAAGCTGCATAATCCTCAGGTAGAGTTCTAGGCCTTTGCACTGTAAGCATTCTGGCTAGATCCGTTAAGACCGCAAATAAAAACGTCTACGGCCCTATTCCTATACGTCTCCACGAGTGCTGCCACTGTCTCTTCACTGAATGATACAGTTTTGATTTTGTTCACCATCAATGAGAGTTGATCGTTGACAGCTGCCTAGAACTCGTCTAATCTAGTGTTGTTTTGAGACAGTTGGTTCAAATGATGCTCCAGTGTTCTCATGTCTCTTTTGTCTGCATATTGCAGAGAGACACACTGTTTAATAGCTCGCCAATCGTTCTCAAAAATGTTATAAGACACCAAGGCCGCATCAGCAGGCCCCTTATTTTCTGCCTAATATGATGTAATATAGCCCTACATATGGCCTAACATAACATTAACTGCCCTCGTCAGATCGATTATATATTTATTTATATCATCCATAATAGTTATTATAATTGCGCTCTTACCTCGGAAGTAGTTGCCAAATATAAACCTTAATATTAATTTAACCAACACTACCCACTACACTTATATTATATGGATTTCACTACTTGAATACAATTGACAATTACAATTTTGCACTTGGGTTCTGCACTTTAAATAAAAATAATTATAATTATAATAAATTGATTCTAATTTAATTAACTGCATCTATTTTTTTCCACTTTTTTAATAATTTTTGTTTCATTAGGATATTATTATATTCTTTTTTTCCTTCCTCTCTTTTTTTCTTTAGTCTCTTTTTTTAGTCTCACTAGAGATATACAATTTTCACACTCTCTCCCTTTTATTTCTTTTACGTAGCTTGTACAAATTGCCACTGATTTTTGTCTCCAGATATAATTTTTTATCTGAAGAAGAGGTCTTGATTTATTTTTATTATTTATAATGTGTTAATTTTTACTGATTTTCTTTCTTCCTTTTCTCTTGGATTTCTTACATTAGGAAGTTCACAGCACCGCACATGGTATTAGTTTGTTAAGTATTCGATTCCTTGATTTAATCACTTAAATTAGTTTCTTTTGGGTACCGTTCTTTCGGAAGGATCGTGGGATCGTGTTATCCTTTTTGGATGCGAATATTAAAATGCACGCGACCTACTAAGGCACGTTTTGCTTCACACGAATCCCCTTGCTTCCCTTTTTACTACCATTCTGTGTTCTCATGGGCACTATTGGATGTTCTTGAAGAGTCGATGTGTAAGCGCAGTGTTCTCGTGGGAACTGGGCTTTTCGTTCAATGGAATGTATCGACTCTGTATCCTGGTAAGAGGATCCCAGCGTGTCAAAGGAAAAAAGGGGAAGTCGTATACGGAGCGGTCCCTGTTCTTGCGCCAGTTAAAGAATCCCTTAAAGGGATTCCGAAAAAAAAAAAACACGAACGCAGACGCCGCGACTCCCTCTGACTGTTCGGTTTACTCTCACTCGAAATAAATTCAAATTCTTTCGTATTAAATTCACCTTTATTAAGTTGCACATCAACTATCTTGTCACAAGTCAAAACTCAGACTAAACTTAGAGCTACTTCGTTTCCCATAGGAAACTGCTGTTCTGATCATCCAATTTGCGGACTCATCCATTTCATGTCGACGCGTGTATCCGGAGCAACGTAACATTATACCGATGCAATGCAATTTCAATCTGTTGTTGTCGTGGGAACAAGTATGCACCTGAACAACCTGTGTCAGTAGTTCTCATGCAGTCTGTTACCATGCATTGGATTCAGGGTCAAGTGCGTCGTGTTAACTTGCATTTTAGGTGATGTCAGTGGTAATGTTGTTTGCATCCCTAAATGATGATGTAATCTGGTGTACGTGACTTGATAAGAATGACGGAATAGGCAGAAAGTGAGATCACGTCATTATCTCGAGCTAAAAATAAAAACCAGTGCAGTGCAGTGAGGAAAAAAATCACACAGTGTGGATATTCCACCTGTCACGCTTCTGGTCGAAGTATTGTTGTACTCAGTAACTGCAGCTACTCTATTTATCATACGGTACGGGTAGTGACTAAGTATATGTAACAACCGATGGCTAGCGGGTTGTGAGAGTAAATTTTGTAGCTGCACTGTTTCATATTGTTGTAAGGGCATAACACCTACAAAAATTTGATTCGGTAAATCAATGTTAACATTTTCATTTCGCGATCTTGCTTATCGTCTTTTTTGTGTTTGTTTGTGATTATGACCGGGGAATTCAGAGTGGATGTATCCAATATAAGGCGGCTAAAAGTAATCACTTTTCTGCGTATGTTCACGTCTGCAAGCACAGACCAGCTATTTTGGCACTTAGTGAAACACAGGTATATGCCCGCCCACGCCTAAGATCACTCAGATCTGAAGCTGCATGGCTGCAAACTAGTGCTTTTCGCCATTTACGTGCGTAGTAATGAAGCTTACCAAACTCCGCTACAATGTAATCCGTATTCCAATCCGGAATTCAAATTCATGTGGTTCAAATTCCAACTCCGTGAGCAAATTATCCACTACTGCGTTATTTACAGAAGTCCAAAACTGGACATTAATCTCTGGTTTTTAACGTGAACCACCTGTCATGTAGACTTATATTTACGGGATGCCCATACATCCATGGGAGCAAGGATACGCATTACCATCGCTTACCTACGTGGTTGTGGCCGTGGCTCAAGTGGTAGTGGACTGGCTTCCAAATCGGAAGGTTCGGTGTTCGAATCCCAGCCTCTCCCGAATCACATTTCATCCACTTTTTCAGTTAAAGAAAACCAAGTAAGACGAGTAGTTGACCAGAAATCAACATCAACCTGACTTCCACTAAGAATTTAGTCTCCCCATTAAGTGTTGGATGCCACCCATGGAGCGAAATAACCACTGAGCCCAAACATCTTTCTTTCTCTCTCTATCCCATTTTCCAAAAAACTTAACACATGCTGAGGTATTATAAGTGTATTCATACCCACTTGAATGTTGAGTTCTTTTTTTATAAAAAAAATAGTATAATACCAAAGCAGAACTTGTGTTTGAGGCACAAGTTCCACCCTTGGTATGAGTCGAGGGCGATCTAAAACCTCTTACTGCTCTTAGTGTCACAGCACCCAGTACTTATTTGCAACTCTACAATGGGTCAAACCAACAGGTAGACCCTTTACCGCGATTTGGGTTTAAACCACAGCCACCATGACGCTCCCACAAGGGGCCTACCTCAACAAGTCAGGTCCGGACCGAAATCCGGGGGCTCCTGACTCCCATGCTACCGTGATTTAAGTCCTGGTATGGGCTACCGGTAGTCCAGCCGCCAACAAGACCTATGACCGGCAACTTATTACTGGTGAAATCGTAGCAACCTTCAGAGGCATTATCTGAAGATGTTTACGATAAGACCAGTAATATGTTCTGCCCCCGCTTTTTATTAGACAACGTCATTGATGGGCGAAGACTTGATAATTAGGCGGGGGCCTCCCCAAAACTGGAGAGCAGTTCGACATTTAACGAGGTTGATACGATATCTGATTCAATGAATTGTATCCCTGTATCCTCATACTGAAATCGTTATTACAGGCGATTTCAATATACACAACTCTGGTTGGCTTCGACATTCTGGACAGACAACGCCCGAAAGACGGTGTGTTGAGATCTTCGCTGCGGAAAATAATTTGACCCGGTTTGTAAGTGAGCCCACGCGAATACCAGACGTTGATAATCATACCGCCAACACCCTGGACTTGTTTTTAACTTCTCACCCCGATAAGAACACTGTTAATGTGCTTTCCCCTATAGGCTTGTCGAACCATTGTGCCATATCAGCTCATTTCTCATACATCAAACACACATTTAGAGAAAAAATTCCTAAAAGAACCGTCTGGCAATGCGAGAAAGACAATCGGAGCGGACATAAAAGCTTCTGACTGGTCGTTATGTTTCCTCGATAAGGACGTGAATGCTACTCCTGAGATGATCGCAGACACTATTCTCTTTGGAATGGGATGCTTTATCCCTCATCGGATGAAGAGTACCAAACTAAAAAAAGGCATGGCACCACTTGAGCTGCAAAGAGGCTGTCAGGGTCAGAGATATGTTTTTTTCGGTCTTTCGAGACCACCCCAGCAGAGGAAAATTGAAAAAAGTTTAAATGAGCCTGTGACTAAGGCAAATGACTGCAACGTCTTTCTTGAGCGTGTGAAATTTCAATATGACCAAAAACTGAGGCAATAAATACTTCAGTGTCCCAAAGGTATTAACAATTCTTAGTCGTTCGACAAAAATGTTAAAAATTCTACCTTATCCTCCATCCCAACGCTCATTTATAATGACAATACGGCTGTAAGCTCTATGGACAAGGCCAATCTGCCAGCTGCAAATTTTGCGGCCAACTCAAAACGTCCAGATTGTGCTTTACCTCTGCCTACACTTGAGTGCGTCGAATCCACTTTCATATTCGTGTAGTAGCAAGAATACTTAAAGATCTTAACATTCACAAATCCGCAGGTTAAGATGGTATATTTCCCTTTCTTCTGAAGATGTGTTCTTCTCGCTGGCAAAACCACTGAGTATGAGCAGCTGGATAACAGCATTTGTCCAGTCCGTACCTAAAAACAGGCGAATCTTCTTCACTCTCCTTCTACAGACTCGTTGCACTTACTTTCCTTCTTTTGAAGGTCATGGAAACGCTGAAAAACCGTCCTCAATGAGAGGTAGTATGGTTTTCGTACCAACAGTTCCGGGGGTTATTTAATGGAACGTCCCATGGAAAAGTGGAACCAAAGCATACATCAATCTGGTAACAGCAAGATAGTTACACTTGAAATTTCTAAGGCATTTGACAGAGTTTGGCATCAGGCTCTTTTGGAACCGACGACTCTCTTTTTCAATGGATTAGAAATTATCTTTCGGAACGTTCAATTCAAGTTGTCTTGGATGGTTTCAAGTCTGATGTTCTCCGACACTTTTTTTTTAATTTTCATAAACCGTCTCTTGGCGGCCACTTCAAATCGAATATATTCCTTTAGTGACGACAGCACTCTCTCGTTCTCATGTTCGTTCCCGGACTCACATCCCGGTTCTTCACCTGTAGAACTGAAACGGCAGCGTATGTCAGGCACATTGAATTCTGATATTAGCAGCATAACTAATTGGCGAACTATCAACAGAGTAGAGTTTAATGGTTCCAAAATACAATGCTGTCTGCTTTCGTTAAAGCGCAATCCAAACACCCAGCCATTATCCATGAATGGCACTTGCATTGTTGAAAACGAAAAACTTTCTATTCTCGGTATGTGGGTCAATGAGAAACTACGTTGGAATGATCTCATATTTGAGGTCGCCAAAGATGCTGCGAATTATCTGGGGTTCCTCAAACGATGTAAGAAATACTTTCCTCCCTCTGATCTGCCTCAATATATCAGGGATTCATCCACCCAAAATTGGTACAACGCCCACATCCGGTCAGGTGCGCTTAAAACATGTGTTCATCTGCTAGATAGGTTTCAAAATCGTGCAATAAAACTCATAGGTGACACTAGTTACCCAAACAATGGACACGCTCGAACACCGACGTAATGTCTATCTCTGTTCTATCGCTATTTCCACCATCAATGCTCCATAGAATTCGCCAGTAGCATTCCGCCCCATCAAGCTCTTAACCGTAACACCCGTCTTACTATGAATGCTCATAATGCTCATCAGTCGACCCTCAAGCCCACTTTCGTACGTACTCTAAAATATCGTGTTTCATTCCTAATCCGTATAACTCGCTTACCCAAGCTCTTTATTCATAGTCGTTATAATTTGCAAACATGCAAGACCTATGCACATCGGTACCTTTCTTTTCATCCTCCCTAAATTTCCTTCGCCGCGCTGTGTGCATTTTAAATGTATAATAACCCCTTGAGCGCTCTGATTATAAGAAAACGCCTCTATTCTATCTATCACACTTTCAATTCCAGAATTTTATTTTCGCAGCTGACTCATTAAATCAAGTCGTCCAATGTTGTTATTTCTGATGGAATTATAAAATCCTTCATTCGTCTCCATAAGCGAAAATCCATTGTGGTCATGCCCGGCTATTCTGTTGGCCACAGATTGGCCTCTCTTGGAGGGTTCATCCGTCCTTATCCACGAATTTTCCTAGTATAACTACTCACTTATTACATGTCCTTAGTGTGCATGCATATCCTACTGTTACATAATGGTCATTCAGTTTAAGCATTTTTTTCGTATATATGGATATGTAAATATTTACATACATGTATATACATATACAAAAATCATAGTTTTTCCACTTTTTTGCAATAACTGAACAATGACAACCCTAAAATTAATTAAATCTATAAAATTGTATACATATGTTTAATAAGCTAGTTTAATGAAATGCAATATAAAAATATCAATTTGTAGGTGTGTTGTTTTCTTATCTATCTTGTTTAACGAAATTTAAAAATTAAGGTTTATTTCTTTCGAATTTATAGTTACATATTTTCCATATTACATTACAGGTTTCTCAATCACAAACTAAATCACTTTCCTTAATTGAACCTCTGGATTCTTTCATTTTTAATCAAATGATGCAAGATATAACATACAAATGTAAATGCTTAAACTTTAAGTCAAAGAGTTGAGAAAAAACTTGATGAAGTTAGGACCACAATGAGGCGTTTAATCCTTTGATCTCTGACACTTTCCACACCCATTCCACTCTCTCAATGCAAGGAAAATATTCCCATGTACGGAACGTGGCAGACATGGTACGATTATTCTCTCCCAAAAAGCTGATTTTCAAAGAAAGACACAATGGTTTAAATTTGTGGAATGAGCAATCTGCCACCGCAACTCGGGAGACAAAATAAACAGAAGCCCTATCTAAAAGCTGAGGAATCATTTCTTTTATTTTTGCTTCTTTGGTATACGTATCTTGAATACATCCCAAAGTTTCTTCTCTAAGATAATAATCCACCGCAGCTTATGGTGGGCAATTACAAACCCACCTACCATTGGAGGAAACGACATCCTAGATGGTAGTCCGAAAAGTTCTGTAAAATCCTTTCGAGCCATTTCTTCTCGGTTGTTAAAAACGAAATTAATCTCAACATAATTAAATACTTAATTTTACAGGGTGTATTAGAGTGTGACTGTGACTAAGGCTATGACTTGAACTTCATTCTCGTGGGTTTACTTTGTAGAATCTGGAAATTGTGTGGATATATTAATTTTGTCTTTCGACGAGGGAATTGAATGTAAGAATTTAAGTAGTGAGATATACCACAAATTGTGATCATTAAACGTTTCGGCTCTAAAACGCCCGACGGCAAGACACTTTGCTTTCTTTCTTTTTTATTCTTGATTAAAAAAAAAAGTTTTGTTATAAATAGTAATTCATCAAAATAAATAAGAAATCCGATTTTTTATTTTTGATTTTATTTGGAAATCGGCAATATTATCACTTGCACAAGCGCAATGATCTGGTACCCATGTGGGGATCCAAGGACAAGGACAAGTTTAAATCTACCCTTTTTGCTACTCGTGAGATGACAGTGTCGGCCCTTTTTAAAAGTATGCGACGCGGAGATGTCATTTCCCAGATACTTATATAACCAGTAGGTCTTTATTTCAGTTATTCTTTCACCAGATGGTGGTGGTTAAGAAGGCCAGTAGTAAAAGAATCGTACCGCTATCTGAATGGACTTGGTTCTGTCCGTGATATACGTATGGGTTTTCTATCTTATGTTATGCTATGGTGATATCTATAGGAACTGGTAGAAGAGCGTAGTGTGATATACCGAAAAGACTTGAAAACGTTCGGTTGTTGGGTTTGACAGTTTCTGCAGAGCCCATGCCTTCTATGATCAAAAGGGAAATGGAAGTATAATACTACATATGGAGTCATGCAGAATAAACCAAACAATCTGTATGGCAATAAGCAACAATCTCGTATGTACAGCTTGAATGTATTAAAAAGAGCCATATTCAACCGTATTTCTGATTAAGCTGCTGGAACTTATGCCAGCCTCCAAGCTGTTTAAAGCAACGTGTGATGAATCGGTATACCCCATCACAAAATATGGTCGAACTAAACTATTCCCTCTGAATGTAACTTCAGTATAGTTTGCTTGACCCTCAAGAAAGCAGATATGCGCGAACTATAGAGATAAATATATAGGTATCACCTTCATCGCCTACAAGATCCTATCTGCTATACTACTCCTATGCAAGCTTTCTGTCAACAATCATATTAGTTGGGCTTTAGGCTAGAAAAGTTCACAACCGGCGACATTTTTACACTGCAACAAGTCATTATTGGATGATACGCGAATAAATAGACTACCTTTAGGATGTAGTGAAGAAAATATAGCGGCGGTGGTGGGGAGTGTATGCGATGACCGTGATGAATCGATTCGGCGCCGTTATCCATAGCTTGGGTTGCCATGTGCCGTATGCAACTTGGCGTGTTTTACGAGAGGATCTTGGTTTCCGAATCTCCGTTTCAGTCGTTGGGTTCGCGATAGCTTTCAAAAAGGTCTACTGTTTCCGACCAAAATTTTATTCAGCGATTAGGCTCATTTCTAGATTAATAGTTACGTCAATATACAAAATAGCTATCTTTGGGGTATGGAGCAGCTCAAAGAGGTTCAATTGCTGCCATTACATCTTGATAAAACAACGGTTTGGTGTGGTTTATGGGCCATATTTTTTTCAAAATTGAGGCTGGCCAGTAACTGTGAATGGTAGCCGTTATCGCGCCATGATAACGGACTATTTATTACCTGAAATTGAAGCTCATGGTATCGACAACATTTGGTTCCAACAAGAAGGCACCACTTGCCACACACCTCGTGAAACCATGGCCTTATTGTGATAACGATTCGAGGAACAGTTAATTTCACGCTTTGGACCGCTGAATTAGTCGCCTAGATCATATGATATCACACTTTCTTTTCCTTTGGTGCTACGTAAAGTCCAAAGTCTACCATGGATAAGCAGGCTACGATTGAGGAATTGAGGTCCAACATTACTGGAGCCATTGGTCAAACACCAGTAGCGAACGCGTCATCGAAATTGGACTTGAAACTTGAAAATGGACCATGCTAGCCGCAGATAAGGTCAACATTTGAAAGAATCTTAGAAAAATTAATGTAAAAAAAATATTACCTGATAAAATTGAATTTTTAGTTTTAATTTTTGAAATAAATACCTCTAAAAGAATTATTAATAAAGGTTTCAAACTGCAAAAATAATAAATAACAAGAATATTGGATATAACAGGTAGCGTGGAAAGAAAAATCTTTTACGATTTAATACAGAAGTGAATTTCTGAGTTAAGTATTTAGAAACCTACCCCCTCCAGGCCTTTTGATCAACGTTATATATGTATTATATTTTTCTTTCATAAACTTTTAACTTAAAATTATAAAGAAAAAAAAATCTTATTTGTTTTACATATGTATGTATATGCGTATGTAGATTCATACGTAATAATTTTTTCGAAGATTGCCAGAACTGGAAGTCCACATTAATGTTGGATATGGAATGCACATTTTCTATGTAAATCTCTGCATGCAATTGAAAGTTTTTAATTTCCTTGATCTAATTTGAATTGAAAATACTTTAGTAACAAGACATACTTTTATTGGAACCTGCAACCATTTAAAAGATGACGGTAATTCTGATTTTAAATAAAGCTAGCCGAATTGAAATGTGATCATCTACAATAGCTGTAAAACGCAAGCACTCCGTTTATGGACCTCTCTTGAGGATTTTTTGGGTGCGTGGTGGAGACATTCTCAGTTGCTGCGCAGGACATCGATGAGAGGTTCTAGATATCCAAAGTATTTACGTTTCTGCATCAATACGACCGTATATTCTGGGATTCACTTTGGCGAAGGCTATACTTTCTGCCCTTGTATGAAAATTTTCGAAATTATTCATTATATGCTGAATAGTTTTCTTGCTTGATATATGATGAACACTAAATTTACCACACAGTTTTTTCAGCATATTTGCAATTGAATAATTATTTTTTTCAATTAAAATATTTTAATGCTGTTAAGGCTTTTAATGCTCCATAATAAATTGCTATGAGTACAATTGACATTGTTGAAAATTCACAAGTATTCATAGACAGGGTGACACAAATAAAGGCAATCAGTGGAAAGCGGTTTTTGGAACTCGCAAAATCTGGAAATTTTTTGTTCATCTATGATTCTATGCAACACTGTGATTTGCAGCCGAGTGACATTAAAAGTTTTCGAGGACATGCATTTGAGAGGAGCTCCAATTTTTAATCTTATGAAATGAGAAAGGAGACCGGAATTGTTCAATGAATGTAAATACGCTTGTATTGTATTTCAGTGGGATATCAAAACATTACATATTTTAAACTAAAACTATTAAAAATCTACCAGGAGGGTTTACTTAATAAAAATTAGTAATATTGCGTTCACTTCTGGGTGGAAACTTAATGTAAGAGACAGACCAAAAACTTTTTAAGAACCACTTACTTTAAAAAGAAAAAAATACTTTTCGCTATCCAAAATACAAAGTCAGATACACTCAGTATTTAGCTTTCTAATGGCATACAGTAAAGTCAAAAACCACTTTTGACAATGTGTGAGCATTTCGAATGTATAACGAAAAGGAAGAAAGAGCAGATCATACCTATATACATACATACTTTGCCACTGTAAGGATCCAAAGAAAATTTGTCACACCTCTCAATATAAATCAATCAAATCTGGTACAATAAAATTATTATTTATTCGTAATTTCAAATCTAAATCTACTATACGACATATTTAAACTGCGCAAGTTATGAGGGCTTAAATAAAAGTTGAAAATGCCACCTCCAGTGGCTGTGAATTTCCTCTAGGAGTACACCATCCATTTTTCATGCATCGTTGGGTTCGTATTGAACGGAGCAACTACTTATTTAATGATGAGTACAAAGTTTTGAGAGAAATTTTTATCTGGAGAAAATACTTATTCAAATATTTTTTTTCTTACAATAAATAAGAATTAACAATAACAATCAAACAATAATTCACCATCACTATTTTAAATGCAAATCAATTTAGCTTTTTTTCAAAAATAAAATATTTAGCAATATTAGAAAATCTACTTATTTAATTGATCCAAAAATGAAAAGCATAAGCAAGATTAACTGAACAAATGTCATATCCTTTCTTAATATGAAACCAAAATACTTTCAGGCATGATTATAACGATTAATCCATGCATGCTATTTCAAAAGCTTTCAAAAATTTAATCGAAGCTAAGTGAATTTCTAATTTTACTACGACTACGTCACTTGAGGCTACATGCCTCATTGCTGGGTTACCTAATTGGCTGCGCGAATAATCACCCAATTAAATAATCAGCAAAAGTTCATGTACTGTATTCTCGGCGATTGTTTATTCTAGCTTGGGTGATTTGTAATTAAGTTGTAAATTTGGGAGAAGGGAAAATGATAGTTCAGCAAGTCGTAGTGAGTAAGTAAATTATTGTGTTCATTTCTTTTTTTTATAAAAATTTATTTTTTTTTTTTATTTTTAAGTTAAACGACCGATGGTTTTTGATGTAATGCACATTCTGTTAAAAATTTCAACACTTGTTTTCGAAAATAACTAAAATATTTACCAAGTTCTAAGTTTCTCAGTATTTGCGATACTGAAATTTTAACTAATTCTATCAATATTTCCATATTTTTGTGACATGTGTCTTATGACTTCGGTTTGTACTGCAAGAATTTATTTTTGAGAATGAAATTAGTTTAATTTTTTTCAAAACGAGAACAATCACGGCCGATTTTGAATAAAATTTAACAACTGTTAAGTAATCATTAAAAATATTCTAGTAATAGTGTATCAAACATATAAAGCTTAACGGATGAAGATGTGAAGAAATTTTCAATTTCGATTTTCCTTCACTAGGAAGTAAATTTTGTGCTTGGGGCATTGTCCAAGTGAAATTTTTTCTTATCAAATATCAAAACGGCGACTGAGCACTGACCGAGTTTGTTTTTGTACAATTCACATCCATTCGAAATAAAAAAAAGTGTAGGATCATTAACCATTCTGCGAAATTTTTTTTTACATTTTTTGGAATTTCTTTTTTTTTGATTTTTTCTTTGTTTAACTACAGCAGCTTGAAGCTTGGAATATGTGTTAGTTAGCGCCCGGTAATTCCACAAGCTGAAAGATGAGAAGTAAGCCTGGCTAACCCAACATTCTTCGCTGCAATATGAAGTTTATGACGAAAATGAACAGTCGTTTCCTACCAGTCAAATTGGGAAACTCAACTTAAGGAACTGTTGTTCCATTAAAATAAAAAAAAACTAGTTTTTGAGGTTTTAAATTTTCTCTAGGTATTGAGTTTTACTTATGGACTGACTGATAAGTTCTTAATAAACTTAAGTTTACTTATTTTCTAATTGCTTACATTGCAGTTCTTATTTCCTCTTTTTTTATTTCCCACGAAACTATGTTCTAATTTTATTTTCTAACTGCTTGCATTGCAGTTCTCATTTTTTTATCTTACGAGTATGTTTTCCACGAAGCTGTACTTGAATTTTATATTTTTTTCTTTTATAGTCCAAACTGAATGGTAATGGCTCAAAATAAGATTATTATATGTATGGTATATTAAGACATCGAACTTCCGTTTGAAAAAAAATTACAATATGATTTTATAGTCTTCAACTAATGGTAAATGTTGTTGGCGTCGATGGAAGCTTCGACGGAACCCACGCTACACACCCCATGTAATGAGAGGAAGATGTAGAGTAGGATAAGCTAGATATTAGAACTAGTCTTAATTTAGATCCCCCTGAATAAACTTGTATCCAAATTTAAGTACGTGTTCTTATTAAACGAACCGTTAGTTGGTCGCAACGGGCTTCGGCCTGAGGCTATTTTTTAGATGTAAAAGGCAAACTTTTCCACATATATCTTAAATACCAATAGTGTTTAATACAGGAGAGTATACGAATATTAGCAACTTTAACCGAATTAAAATAATAGTGCATCGTGGAATATTCCAAAGTGCATCATATTGTGGAACTAAGCGAAATAAATCACTTACAAGTATATATTTACATGCATACACATATCCAAATAAATAAACTTGAAATATAACAACAGCGAAAACCATTTCTAAAACACCTCTATATATAGCAGTCCATTGGATTGAATTGTAATTAAAGACCACATAGGATTAACATAAATTTCTTCTTTCAACCACTTATTATGTTTGAATAAAGGAACATTTCAGTTAATTAGTCAATTGCCCAAAGTATGAGCCACCCGAAATGAAGGTGGCAATGTGTGGTCTAATGAGTTTCCTTTTCGTTGTCGATTATTCGGATCAGTCACTTTCCCTAGAAGCACCAATACATTCAACATACACTTGTATGTTAAACATAAAATCAAGGATATTTACCGAGCATCGTTTACCTTCGTCCAAATGAGAGAATCATAAAACTTATATGGGAGTTGATTACTTCCCAAGCATCGCAGGAAGGCAACAACAAATGTTAGTGCGATGGGACTATGTAGTCATACCCGAAAGCACTTAATTTTGTCCAACGGTATTCGAAAACAAAATCGTAGGCAATGAATTGAGATGAGATTAACACAAAATGATATACCATACATACATATGACTTCAGTATGTATCTTTATTAGAAACTGATATATATACTATATGTATGTTATACAGTGGCGATAAAATAAACAGCACATGTGTATGTTTATTGTTTAATTTCAAAATGTTCTACGACTTAGTGATACCAGAGTATACTTTGAATTTTTAAATAATTTTAATAAAAAAATCAGAAAAAGGTACACTTGCATCTAAATTCTTTGCTACAAAATAAATAGCACACTTCATTAATATTACTAAAAATTCATAAAAATAAGTCTTAGCAAAAACTAATGCGATAGTAAACGTAATTTTACATAAAAAAGAATTGTCAGTATTTTGTGTGATAACCCTTATTTTATATAACAGTAAAATTCGACGGTCGATTTATGATATGGGAGCTTGACAACGCTCCAACAGTATCCCGTTCCAAGCTCGTTGAATTTCTGCGCAAAGTTGGTTCAAATTTGAAGTTGCAGACCTGTAAATTATATTGTCAACATCGTACCCCAAATTCTCAACCGGGTTGAGATCAGGGGACTATGCTGGCCAGCTTAAGACGTAAATGTTTTGATCCAGTAAAGATTGCTTCACCGAGCTAGTCGTATGTCTCGGACCATTATAATTTAAATTTCAGCAGCATTCTTCCTCTGCATACGGAAACATTGTACTTAATAGGATTTAATTGTACAATAGGTCCCACACTAAACCAGGAAAAATAATTCCAAACAACGAAGCTGCGAAGATCCAACGCGATTAAACTTGAACTTGTCAATAAATATTCGTAAACAGGATTAAACAATGTGTAACTTTTATTAGCTCCAAATTTTGTGTAGTATACCACCTTGATCCCGGAATAAAAACCGTGTGGCGCTCAGATTGTTCCGATTTCAGTTCTGTTTCTTTTGTTAAGTTGGTAAATCTGTTGTTGACATTCCCTCTAAATCTTAGCATTATAGCTTGACATTTGCAAAAGTTACGTAGCCAAGAGTACATCTATGTCAGTTTGTGTTGGCGATTTTCTACAATTTTAGAAATGGATTTAAATTTGCAACAACGAACTTGTATTAAATTTTGCGTAAAAAAACTAATTTAATGGTGCGCGAACGTTGGAAATGTTTCGGCAACGATTCTCTAAAGAAAACGGTCGTTTACCAGTGGTATGAGCGGTACGAAAATGGTCGTCAGTCAATCGAAGATAATGAACGCAGTGGCAGAGCCGGCATCGAAAACCGACGAAAACATTGATGAAGTAAAAGAAAGGTTGGTCAATAACCGCAAATTAACCATCAGAGAGATAGCGGAGGACTTCAACATTGCCTATGGATCCGTCCATGACATTTTGGTTAATGATTTGGGTTTCCGTCGTGTAGCAGCAAAGTTGATGCCAAAGACCTCAATTTCATGCAAAAAAAAGGAAGGTGCTGACGCCGCCGAAGAGATGATTTGCGAGGCTGAATCCGATCCCACATTCATTAAAAGGATCATTACTGGAGACGAGACGTGCGTTTATGAGTACGACACGTAATCCAAACATCAGGCAAGTGAATGGCATTCACCAAATGAGCCGAGACCAAAAAAACCATGTCGTTTTCAGTCAAGAAAGAAGGCAATGCTTACGGTTTCCATGGATTACAACGATGTAGTGCATCATGAATTTTTGTCAGAAGGCCAGACAGTAAACAAAGAGTATTACGATTATTTGGTCGTTATGAGACGTTTGCGTGAAGCAATTCGCCGAAAGAGACCAGAATTGTGGGCAGAAAACTCGTGGATTTTGCACCATGATAACGCACCGTCGCACAGTGCCATCATTATTCGTAATTTTTTAACGAAAAATGCAACAATTACCATCCAACAGCCACCGAATTCACCTGATTTGGGTCCCTGTGACTTTTTTCTGTTCAATCGAGTTAAAAAAAACCATTACGGGGAACGCGTTTCAGCAGCCGAGAGGAAGTAATGGAAAAATCGCAGGAAGCACTGATGGACATACCGAAAACCGAATATAAAAAATGTTTCGAGGATTGGATCAAGTGCTGGTATAAGTGTGTTTCAGTCGATGGTGATTACTTTGAAGGGGACAATATAGATTTAGATGAATAAACTTGTATTTTTAATTTTCTGAATAAATTCCGGTATCAAGGTGGTATAGGTATGCATATATGTATGTGGAGAAATATAGACCGAAGCGGCTTAAGATTGATTAAGATTACAGTGAGGGTCACTGGTCACTAAGAGTGGAACAGAAAGTAGTCTGATGTACGAGTATAGTTGGTTCGTTCATATAGTTAGTTAGTTCATAGATAGCCGGTACTCCTTCAGTGGAGGAACTTTTTCGGGATGAATAAAATAGTACTATCAGAGTAATATTATACAGGCCAGCATTATGCAGTCAAAGTCAAAAATATTCAAAAGTGATCATACAGAAGAAATTGATTATACAATTTGTGCACTGGGAAATTTCCTGTCGTTTTTCATAAGAGTAAACGTTTCGGAGATTATTCAATTTACAGAGTTATAATGAACTGTATGCACTTTTCAATACTCTATAATCTATACTATGGTCTAGGAGGATCGAATCCGGATTCAATTCAATTTAGTGGCAATGGAAACAGAAACACCTATCGATAAAAGCACCCTTTGATATTGATGGCGGGGTTTCGCTGATGTAAACATAGTCTCTATTTCTTATAATATTTTTATAAGCTGTGTTGATGTGTCCGCATCATATTGCGTAGCACTTCATCATTAAAATCTGATAGACTTTCTGATAGAGGTTCATCTTTGAAAAGCCACCCGAGAGACCACCTTTTCCTTCACATAGTGCAGATATACTGCGGATATTTATTTTACAATTACACCTATGATTGCAGCTTAAACTGCGGCTTCAGAGTGGTTGGTTATTACTCACCAGTTTGTGCTAATTGCTATGGTCAGTATTGCTTAAGTGTAAAACCGACTTCACAGAAGTTGTGGATCCATTGTGTTTTCTGACTGAATCTATGGAAATACAGAGAAACGCAGAAGAAGATCAATGAGGAGATAATGTAGAGAAAAACCTACAATCTAAAGAAGTCTGATGACGATTATTACGAGTGCGGATCAATAAGTCCGTGACTTTTTGAATTTCTGACCTCTTTACTGAAACAGCAACACTGCTCCTGTCAACAGGCATCTGTCAGTTGACTCCTGTCAAAATTTAAACTTGCTGCGTCAGTTAGTTTGTGTTTGACAGCTATTTTTATCAGACTACTCACTAATTTGAGGAGAAAATGGAAAAAAGTGAATTTCGTGTGCTTATTAAGCATTATTTCTTGCGAAAAAAAACCATTACCGAGACCAAGGCTAAGCTTGATAAATACTATGGGGACTCTGCACCATCGATTTCAATGGTAAAAAAGTGGTTTACTGAATTTCGTTGTGGCCGTACAAGCACTGAAGATGCCGAACGTCCTGGACGCCCAGTTGAGGTCTCTACACCCGAAACAATCGAAAAAATTCACGATATGGTGTTGGCCGACCGAAGATTGAAAGTGCGAGAGATTGTGGAAGCCGTAGGGATCTCGCATGGCTCAGTGGTTTCAATTTTGAATGATCACTTGGGCATGAGAAAGCCTTCCGCAAGATGGGTGCCGCGTTTGCTCACAGTCGACCACAAACGCAATCGTGTAACAACTTCACAGGAAGGTTTGGCGTTGTTTAATCGCAATATGGAGGAGTTTTTGCGCCGTTTTGTAACCGTGGACGAAACATGGATCCATCACAACACACCAGAGAACAAACAACAGTCAAAACAGTGGGTTTCTAAGGGTGAATCGGCGCCAAAGAAGGCCAAGGTGGGTTTGTCAGCCAATAAAGTTATGGCGACTGTTTTTTGGGATGCACGCGGGATAATCCACATTGACTACCTTCAAAAGGGAAGAACAATCAATGGGGAATATTATGCCAACTTATTGGACCGATTCAATGACGATTTGAAAAAAAAAACGACCTCATTTGGCCAAGAAAAATTTCTTTTCCACCAAGACAATGCAAGGGTGCACACATGTGCAGTTGCCATGGCAAAAATCCATGAATTGCTCCCTCATCCACCCTATTCTCCAGATTTGGCTCCGAGCGACTACTTCTTGTTCCCAAACCTAAAGAAATGGCTTGGTGGAAAAAGATTTGACTCCAATGATGAAGTCATCTCGCAAACAAAGGCCTATTTTGAGGACCTCGACAAATCATTTTTTTTGGAAGGGATAAAAAAATTGGAGAAGCGTTGGACAAAGTGTATAGAGCTCAAGGGAGACTACGTTGAAAAATAAGATTATTTTTTTATCAAAAAATCTGTGTTTTAATCCAAAAGTCACGGACTTATTGACCCGCTCTCGTAATTATCAAGATTAATAACTCCTATTTGAAATCAAAATTTACCTAATCAAAAAAATTATAATAATTTACATAAATAATAATACGAGTAAACATACCGGTAGGATACTGCAAGGTGATGTGGAATAACGCATATTATTGGGAGTTTCGCTTGTGTGTGGTTTGTTTCCCCACAATATTTAGACAATAGAATAAAACCACCAACTTTAAACTTCACTTTATTCAAATTTTATAAAACTTATAAAATTACACTATTTTACTTTCCAACTTGGGGAAGAACCATCTCCTTGCCCGGCTTCCAATAGTCTGACCATTCATTTTCACTTCTCGGTATCATTTCCTTTTCCCTTGCAAAAGATCGTTCGCCCTCTATTTAATAATCATTGTTTTTTTTTAACAACCCTCATCTAGCTCCTCGCTAAGACACTACAATATCACAAGCAACATAAAGATTACAACGCTCTAAATTGAATTATCTTCAAACCGGTGTAGGAAATTGTTAGGGCTACAATTAAGAT
Source organism: Volucella zonaria (assembly GCA_963966105.1). Lineage (NCBI taxonomy): Eukaryota > Metazoa > Arthropoda > Insecta > Diptera > Syrphidae > Volucella > Volucella zonaria. Next base: position 33,892,962 of record OZ014533.1, on the reverse strand, counting down.
GATTCACGGAAAACCGTGTTCCACTTCGTAGACAATTTTTAGCGCCACTCGGATAATTGTAGGAAGCGACGAGATACAATATACATATAACGGGAAAAATTTTAATTTTAAAATACTCCTACATATATCGATGGGGTTAGAGTAATTATTAATTAATAAGTCCCTGCAAACCCCAATGAAGAAATTCATTATAAAAGGTGCTGAAAATGTATTATGGTTTATCTTGCAAAGGAGTGAAGAAATACATAAATACGATATAACAACTATAAATATAAATATAATAACATAACATTAATATATCCTTAAAAGTGCATTCCCATCTTGGTTTTGGCCGAAATCTATTTTTTTTATACTGCCTCCCTTCTAATAGATGCGACACGATGAATATACCATTCAATTCAAGTGAGATTGAAACCTCATTAAAATCAAGTTTCTCAAAAGCATTCATGAAAAAATTCAAAAAAAAAAAAAAATATTGTTCCAGATCCAGGAAAACGAAAGAGCATACCTCATCGTTATTCTTTTTCCAATTCTTTAATGACCAAAAGCTAATCTAACCTTTCAAACAGTTGTATTTTTTGAATTGTAACTAAACGAGTATCTGGCTCTTTTTTGGTTTTACATTAAAGCTAATAAATATTTGGTCTTACTTTTTTCGTTTAAATTTCTAAATTAAATTTAAAAGATCTTTTTGAGACAGATAGAATACAACACAAAAGGATATAGGAGAAATAATTTTCAAAAAATGGTTTAAATAAGTTTAAGCAACTAAAAATTTGATTGAACAATTTTAATGCATTATTCATTAAAATTTAAAAGGTTTATGACATTGTTTGATAGCTATCGTTTAGTGTCTCGTAAGCTGAGAGCAGTGAAAATACTATATAAATACAACGCATTTATGAAAACAATTTACCGCGTGTTTCGGATTTATTAACAAGAGGTTGCTAGACAAATTTTGGGTAAGAATGGTAGCCCTCTTTCCAAGCTAATCTTTTATTATGCCAAACTGTCAACTGTCAACTGTATGAAATAAAATTTGTGGTAATATTATTATTATCAAGGGAACGATACAAATTAATTTGTAGGGTCCGGGATTTAACGCCGGGGTACTATTTATGGTAATAAAAATGTAGTTTTTGTGTAAAAATATTTGATTAACCCCACTTTGCAAACGTTGTCAAAGATTTCAAGACAAACAAACGTATTGCTAGAAAGAACGGCAATGTGAGACATACTGCGGAAATTACTTCTCCAGTGGTAAGTAAGCAAACTTCTACAAAGTTGTTTTAAATGCAAGGGAAATAGCCGTCTAAGTATCGAGACTATGAGGCAGCCCAAGAGTAAAGCTTAAAGCTTTTAAGGCTGTCGAAATTAAACCAGAAAAAAAATCCATTGAAATGTAATCACAAAAACACTGACGAAAAATAATTAAGAAGAGCAATCAAAGTCTAGATGGCAGACGTCGGGTGCATAAGGACAGGAAAATCGATGAACTGAAAATTCAGAAGAACAAATGCCTGACATTTTAAATTTTATTCTTAAGAAACTTTACGAGTAAGGTTAGTTAAATAAGTTAATTTTAGCGAGTTAAAACAGAAAGTTATTACAATAATACGAGTACTAAAATATAGTACTAAAATATGAATTGTTTCCTGAGCATTCCAAGTACAAACTTGGAATGCTAACTAACATTTCAAATAATTTGGCGAACTATTGTAGAAACATTCGAACGATATATTAAGGCTTACTTGATCTCGGAAAGCTGCGGGTATGTATGTACGAGTATTGTGTGCAAAATTTAAAGTGATTAGTGAATCATACCTTTTAACTATTGAAAAACATGAGGTGTAGATTATCTTTTTGCAATGAAGACTCTATCGAACATTGTGAGTAACTAAAAATAGAGCCACATTAATGAATTTCAGAACTAGCACCGCTGATAAAAAAAATGAAGGAAACTTTACTACCAGGCTAAAGGCACGAAATAATCTGTCGACTGGAATTCGCACAATGACTCTCTCAAAGTACATATACTTATTATATGTTATATATATAAGGAAAAGTCCTGACTCACTTATCAACGGCCCTTGGACCTGGAAAGCTAAAATTTTGCATAGAGGTTTTCTTTATGATGCATACAAGGAATAGGGAAGCATATTTTGAAATTCAACCCCCAAAATGGTAAAATGGGAGTTCAAGTTTTGTATAGAAAAATTGTATTAAATAGATATTTCGACATAAAACTTCGTAGGAGTACTCCTAAAAATAAACACGTATTACGTGTTTTTTCGAAAATCAACCCTTAGGGGTGTGAAATGGGGTCAATAAACCTAAAAATCGACATGCGTCTTGTTATTAAGGTTTTTTTAGGACGTTGATTGCGAAAATGGCATTTATTTGAAAGTCCTAGATAGTGGATTGACATAGAATTAAAAATCTATAGTGGTGAAACGGGCTTTCACAGTTTGTATTGGTGAACAATATTAAACAGACTTTTCAATTCGAATCTTCGTAGGTGTACCCCAGTAAAAAAATTCTAAGTCGAAAATTTTTTTCCAGCTGTTTTTATAAGCTTTACGAAATTGTTTTTTTTTATCTATTCCTTTTTTTACCCTATTGGGAGTTTCACCAGGGAGATTGTTTAGGTTTTTGCCATTTGAAAGCAAATTCAACTGATACCACAGGGATCGCAATGGGCCGGTTTTTGTGCTTGGTGTCTATGTGATGGCATATCCATCACACCCCTATTTAACCTAACCTAACCTAACTGCAGCTCTGTTAAGTCTATCAAATATATTTATAAGTGATCAAGCGGCCTTTACAATAGAGAATAAGAAAAATTAGGTGAAAATCTACTAAAGCGGCTGGTACATAAGCAGTTCCGAAGTAGTTTGGAGGATCTTAAACTTTCCCATCCATGAAAGGGTCCCTCCGTCTTGCATCTCGCTGTTCATGGCTGAAAATGACCAGCGTATATACATCACCTCCAATAACCTATCAGAGAAAATAAACAGTCCACCCTAGACAACGCTGCTGGCTTTTTTTGAAATCCGCACAACGGACAATTGTGCTAAAACATTGCTGTACTCTGAAGTCCCCTCTTACTTTATCTGGAACAACAAAAAATTTTCTAGGGTCTACACCATTCATCCAAACAACACCGAGTGTTACCGCCTACGCCTGCTGCTCGATGGGTTAGAGGACCGACATCTTTTGAAGACTTAAAGATTGTGGATGGTATCCTCCATACAACATCTCAGTCTGCATGTTTCACTCTTAGATTGCTCGAAGACGACAAGCATTGGGACAGTACTTTAGGGAAAGCTGCATTGAAACTCTCAGATCCTTTAAGCTTTTGGGAGAAATAGAAGGACAGTCTCTCGCAAGACATTAAACGGCAACTGGAGAGAGAATTACAAGATAGTGCGCAACTACTCATAGACAAAGTGAACAACAAATGCTTGATATTGATCGAGAATACAGTGTTAGAACAAGCAAGACACAACTTGGACCTATACAGATTACCTCAGAAAAAAAGATGTGCAGGAACTTCCGGTAATCGAGAATATCTGAGGGAGACCAATTATGGGAGAAGTGGTGTCGTCTAATGAGGAGTTACTGATCTGCGTTACGTCAGCAGATTCTTGGCAATATTGAGTAAGGAATCGGACAAATCTTTTTTTTCCGGATGCTCTTGGTGCCACTGAAAAAACCTTCCGTATCAATTTGTTATTGGTAAAATTAAAGACTAACCGTGGCGTCGCCTTAGTCGTCGTGTCGTCAGGAATAGCACCAACGCTGAGACAGCTCACGCTGCCTTACAGCTGCCGTTAAATCTCAACCATCTCGAATCTCCACTCTGTAACATTTCAAGACAGAGTAATGCGGCCCAAGTGCTGCGCGATTGTAAACTTATAGTTTGGGACTAAAGCACAATGGCGCATAAATCGAGTTTCGAAGCACTAAATAGAACTCTAAAATATATCAGAGGGAACAGTGACATGATGGGTGGAGTCACAGCGTTGTTAGCTGGAGATTTTGGCAGACTGTGCTGATATTGCTGTGGGGAACTCGAGCTGACGAAGTTAAGGCTTGCATTGAGGCACCAAATCTTTGGGCCTTAATCAAAATACTCCATCTTAAGAAAAAAAAAATGCGGGTGCACTTGAATGGCACTATTTGCGCTGGGCAACTCTACGATCTCCTCCTTAAAATAAGAAGTGGAGAATATCTGGAAACTGAGGGCATGATCACAAGTCCTTCAGATCTTCCATCAGTTGAGTCGACTGTTGACGACCTGATAGCCCAATTCGAATTCAGGGATATTCTTCCTCTTCAATTCTTTTAATACGACTTCCTCCCGCTGCAGGGTCCAAGAGTTGTTACAGTTTTAAATGTCTCATGTCTGTAGCACTTAATTCTTTGGTTATAATTAAACGTACATAAAAGATTACTGTAATTTTTTAATTTTGTTTTTGCAAAAATTTATTTATTTTCCATCAGAATCAGTATCTTGAAAGCTACTGACTCGAGACGAAATCACCTGACATTTTTTTATTTGTTGATGAGATATTTTTCCGAAAAAAATAATGACAGAATCAAAACTCTAAGTTTAAAAAAAAAATTATTTTAAATCTTCGATAACTTTCGATGTTATTTCCAATAGGAGCCAAACCAGAGCAGCGCAAGACCTTACTTAAAACATTTATATCTCGGAGGGGACGCATTTGCGCCCCCCATCCATACGACTTCTTTCTCAAAATATGTCTTCAACATATTATCCGGAACACCCTGTATAAGGTACTGGCACCCGCGATTTGGTCTATGTCCTTTGAGAATCATATGAGAAAACGTATGTAGTTTTTTTTTTTGGATTAGCTTTCTTCGAGAAAATGAAAAGCAAACGTATCAATTCAATTCAATTCTACAAGATGGTGCTGTTGCCTGGTGGCAAGGTGTACAAGGAAAGGCTGCAACATGGGAAGATGTTCTTTCTCTATTACGTAATGCCTATGCCCCTGCTAAGCCAACGTATCGGATTTTTTTTGGAAATTTTTGTACAAAAGCAGAAGCCAAAAGAATCGTCGGATGATTTTATCTCTACAAAAAGAGCACTGCTTTCACAACTAAGTGAACCAATCCCAACCGAGCGAATGATGATAGACATGGTTTACGGTTTATTGGGTATTCAAATACGTGACGGAGTTCCACGAGACAGCATTATCACTTTTAAGGAATTGCTCACTAAGGCAAGAGCGGTAGAGCTTTCTACCCAACAAGCCCAACAAGCTCCTAAAGTGGAAATATCTGGAAAGGAAAGATGCAGCTACTGCTCGCACAAATTACATACTGTCAATGAATATCGGAAAAAGGAACGAGACGAGAAAGCGCTAATACAATCAGCCCATGGGTCTGCAGAGCCAGTTATAAATGCAAAGCACCTGAGTTTGTCCGTTCCAACTGTCCAACATGCAAAGAGCTACCGAAAGGACCAGCAACGGTTTCTTTCAACTCAATTAAGACCACATTGGGCACAGATTTACCGACGATACCTATTGCTTCCCATGGAGAAACGGGCATAGCATATCTGGATACCGCGGATCGAACAAGTGTGGCTGGAAGGAAGTTATTCCTACACATTCAACAGTGCTATTCGGAGCTTTGACTGGTAAAGTACTTCTGAACATGAGCGTGTGTCAAAACAACCCGAAATTCCCAAACGAAATCGGTCACCTAATGTTGAAGACCACCGGTCTTCTAACATAAAGGTGATTAAAATGGATTCTAGAGAAAACAATTCTAGAACAAACTATTTCGCGCCATTGTAGTGTCTACCGGATTCGGGCAACGAAGACATAGACTGTGATGAAGTTTTATCTCCATCCGCCTTGGATAAAAAAGTAAAAATCCCCTCGGTGTGCGTTTTGCAAAAAACTCTCCACGAAATCCATGGTCTCCTTCGAGAAAATAAAATTGACAATTATTTTGTTAAAAAAATGAGTATCGGCATAAAGGTTTCTTGTGCAAGTGTAGAATCCCATCAAAAATTGTGCAATATACTTAAAATAAAAAACATACAGTTCTTCACTCATGACCTACCAACGTCAAGGTCATTTAAAGTTATTTTGTATAGACTAGATGAGTTACCTGTAGAAGAGCTAAAAGCTGAACTAGTGTCAATCGGGTTGAAATGTCAAAACGTTAAGCTTATTAAAAAGCAGTATGATCGTTTCATCGATGTATTTTATTTAGTTTTTCTCGAAAGCGGATCTATTCGACTCGGAGAGCTTTAGAAAAACTTCAGATCAGTCTTTAAGACTCAGATTAAGTGGGATTTCTCAAGAAGAAAACTAAATCGTGTTACGCAGTGTTATAACTGCCAAATGTATGGACACGGCGAGAAAAACTGCCACATCAAGGCTCATTGCGCTATTTGCTCCGAGTGCCACAAAGCTGATGAATGCGCTTCAAAATATTTTAAATGTGCCAACTGCAATGGAACACACAAATCAACTGATCTTGCATGTGTTAGTCGTCAAAGTTTTATGGAAATGAGAGAAAAGCTCTCTGCCAAAAACAAAACAAAACGCGTTAGAAGGGCAGAACCAACTTTTGAAGCCAACATCATGGATTTTCCCCCACTACCATTAAATCGAAGTGTAACAGCTAGCATGACACCCAAAACTGCAAACACCTTCAACTACAACATATCGAATTCATGGACCAAAACTACCAACAAAAATGGCGTGAAGAACCACGAAGAGCTCTTTTCTCTCGAAGAAATAAATTCACTCACTGCAGAGATGATCACCTTGCTCGGTAATTATATGACTAAGGCAGAACAATTTAATACCATTACAAAGCTTGCAATTAAATATCTGTATAAAACTAAGTAATGAGTTTATGTAGCTTAAACACAATTTGTTGGAATGCTAGAAGCATTCGAGGAAAGCAATTAGAATTTTATTCCTTTCTTAGTAAATTTAATATTGACTTAGCATTAGTTTCTGAGACATGGTTAAACTCAACAGATCGTTTGTCTAATTCCGGGTATAAATGTTATCGTCTGGAAAGGGAAGAGAGAAGTAGTGGCGGTGTCGTCACTACTTCCTATTATAAAAATGAGATTAATTGAAGCCATTGGTATTGAAATTCCTTTTATTAATGGCCTATCGCTAAAAATTTATAGCTCTTATTTTCCAGGTGGGGCAACCTCACCTCAAAAAAGAGTCGATCTCTGCAATGACCTTCTACGGTTAATTAATACTACCGATTTGTTCGTAATAGGTGGTGACTTTAACTGCAGGCATAGGGATTGGGGTTGCCTTAGAGCAAATGCTTGGGGTAACATTCTAGCTGACCTAAATTCTTTTTCCACCTAATCCTTCTTACATTCCGTCTAGCAGAAATAGAAACCCATCCACATTAGATCTATTTCTAACAAACATGCGTGACCTCTTTACTCCGCCTATAACCCTTAATGAACTAAGTTCCGACCATTTACCTGTTAAGTATAGTGTAATAGCTTCTCCAGTGCAATGCACAAACCAATTCTATGACTTTGGAAATGCAAACTGGAACTTGTTTAGGAGCCTGACTAAAGTAAAACTTGAAAATTCTCTGGTTGAAAATAACAGCCCATCTCACATCGATAAGAATGTCAATTCTTTTACTCATGCCATTTTGGAAAGCGTTGAACAGCCAGTGCCAAAAAGAACGGTCGTAAGACATGCTTCCAATGTTCTTCCGCATTATATTCTTGAAATGATAGCACTAAGAAACACTTGTAGATCCAGAAGGAGACGTACAAGAAATGACTTCTATCGCGGACAATATAAACAAATGAATGCTCTAGTTAAATATGCTATAGCCAACTTTAGAAACCAATCGTGGAACAAAAGACTACAAGGTTTAGATAAGGGAAGCCAACCATTCTGAAATGTCATTAAAATAATAAAGAAAAAAAAATACCTATATTCCTTCACTAAAGGTTGGTAGCTCTGTAATGTTTTCTTGCTCCGAAAAAGCAAACTCGCTTGCAGTTAACTTTTTTAAAAATCATTCAATAGCTAGTAGGGCTTCGCCGACAACGCACAATCAATCTTCCGTTGACCAGTCAGTGAACTTTGTTAATTCACATTCCTCTTTTAATGATATTACTCTAATACCCCTTAAGGAACTAAAAGATATTATGAGTAATTTAAAAACGAGGAAAGCCTCCGGTTTTGACGGAATAGGAAACCTCTGTCTTAAAAATCTCGCAGATTTTGCTCTTAATAAATTGACGGATCTCTTTAAAACTTTCTTAGATTGGGAAACTTCCCCAATGACTGGAAAACTGCTAAGGTAATTCCAATTTTAAAACCTGGGAAAGCACCTAACTAACCTTGTAGTTACAGGCCAATTAGTCTACTAAATTCACTTAGTAAGTGCCTGGAAAAAATTATAAAGAACCGAGTTCTAACTTTCGTTGCTAACAGTGCAATTTTGCTCCCAGAGCAATTCTGATTTAAACCTTTTCACATTACTACTCATCAAGTGCATCGGATCACAAATCAAGTTAAAAAAAATCTGTCAGAGGGTAAAAGTACTGATCATCTTCGACATAAAAAGAGCGTTCGATACTGTTTGGCATGATGGTTTGATTCATAAGCTAGTGAATTTTAACTTTCCCTTATATTTAATTAAAATCATCCAGTCATTTCTATCCTCCCGAAGTTTCAAGGTATCCATTAACGAGAGCCTCTCAAACAATGAACTGATGCATGCTGGAGTTCCTCAGGTATCTGTTCTTGGACCAGCGCTCTTCAGTCGGATTTCCCCAACTTAGACAACTGTGATATTGCCTTATTTGCTGACGATATATGTATTTATTCCTCAGATGCGATCGGTTTCAATGTTGAAACTAATCTGCAATCAGGCTTAAATGCTGTCGAAGCGTATTGTAGTAAATGGAAAATTAAAATTAATCCTACAAAGACTCAAGCTATTTTTTACACACGTAAAAGGAAAGCTTGTTTACTTCTTAGTAACAGTCTTCAAATCAACGGTGTATAGGTCGAGTGGAAGTCGAGTGTAAAGTATCTTAGCATTCACTTAGATAAACGGTTAACATTCAAGCCTCACATTCAAGAAGTCATTAAGAAAATTAATGTTACTATAAGGATCCTTTACCCATTCATATGCAGAAATTCAAAATTGAACGATACCAATAAATTATTAATTTTTAAAGTTATTTTCCAAGCAATTATATTCTACGGCTCTCATGTTTGGGGCATGTGTTCAATAAGTCATCTGCGCAAACTCCAAATAGCACAAAACTAACTGCTCAAAATGACGCTTAATCTTTCCTCTTTTTTTTCAACAAAGAAATTACATATAATGGCTAATGTAGAAATGGTTACAAATAGAATCGAAAAACTTTATCGCCAATATAATATCTCTTGCTTATCGTCCGATAATGACTTGATTTCCAGATTAGCCCCATGAGAGTATGATTTAATTATTTTGAATTTATTTATTTATTCGCTTGTTATTTACTTATTTATTTATTTGTTTGTTTTCTTATTTATTTATTTTTTGAATTATTTATTTACTAATATATTTCTAAATTTATTTATTTATCTATTTATTTATTCATTTATTTATTAATTTTTTTTTATTTAGTTGTTCCTTTGTTGTTATTTATTTTTTGTTGTTACTAATCTATTTATACGTTTATCTATTAATTTATTTATTCATTTTGTAATTTACTTATATTGTCACTCAGTGTTAAAATTGCTTAAAATCAAGTGTTGTAACCACTTCTCTCTTCCTCGCTGAGACATAATGCTATCTTTAATGAAGGTTTTTAGTGGCTTTTCCTTCATAATTTCAATAAAATCTGTGATATTACTTTTAAAAAAAATTATATATATATTTTAGTGTAAGGTACTTTAAACCAAATCTCTATAAAGTGATAATTGTATCTAAAAGACTGTAAATTTGTGCCACAATAAATATCTATCTATCTATCTATCTATCTATCTATTCCTACACCTTCTCAAAATGGAGACAAAATTTTATCAACTAAATGCTGACATCACACTTGCTGACGGAGATGCAAAGTCCCAACAGATATACATTGGAGACACAAGTATAATCATTAGAAACCGTTTGAGACCAATAAAGTTTCTAGTGTTACAACAGGCAACTGACAACAGAGCTTTGATCGGTATTGATTTCCTCGAACAAAATGGTATTGTCCTAGATTTAGGTCAAAGATCGTGGTACTTCACGGATCAAAAGGAAAAAGTCTTCGATTTTTATGATACCGAGCACACGAAGATAGTGGAAAAGACTCGAGATGTTGCTGACTTATTCCCTAAAAATACGGCTTTTAAACCTATTTCGCGCATTGGCAATACTCCATTGCACTTTCAACAATCACAGTTGACACCAGAAAGAAAAGGCACTGAACGTACAAATCACGCAAATAGCCAGAACGAGCTTGTAGACAGCAAATCCACTTTCCCGACATGCTTTGATAACCAATCAACAATTCCTCCACTTCCCACAACACTACAACCGATTGAAAACCTTGGACCTGCAATACCCCTAAAAAGGAAAAAAAATTAATCTGTAAGCAATGATTACTCACCTCACTCAATACAGAACACATTCTGTGATTCACTGAGAAGCGACGAAGTGACCCCTGAACGAAGGAAAGACAAAAATAAGGTCTTCCTCGCCCCCGTCAAATTACAAGAAGAAGAAGTAGAATTGGAGCCATTTTTCATGGAAATTCTCGCTTTTTATGTCGAACTTCATGAAGATGAAGGAATTGAGCTAAGTTCCCTTGAAAGAAATCGCTTAAACGAAATGTTAAAAAGTAAAGAAAGAGTATTTGATGCTTTGTCCGAGCCAACCCCATTTGCAATACATAAAATTAACGCAGGCAATCATAATCCTATTGCGACAACACCATAACGCCTAGAAGAGCTCAGCAGAGCTCATTAAAATGTTGGAAAGTGATATTATCGAAGAATGTGAATCTCCTTGGGATGCACCTGTCGTGCTGGTGCCTAAAAAGGCAGAAGGTATCAGAGTCTGCATTGATTACCGGCACCTAAATAGCATAACAGTTCCCGACAGATATCCACTACCTAGGATCGACGACCTCCTTCACTCAACAAAGAGAACACTGTTTAAGAACACTCTTGACTTCAGGTAGCGGAAGAAGAAAAGGACAAAACTGCATTTGTTACACCATTCGGGACGTTTCGTTTTAAGCGAATGCCTTTGGTTTACGAAACACACCAGCAACTTTCTAAAGGCTAATCGATAGATTTCGAAATGGTCTCGCAGATACGTTCCTCCTAACATACCTAGATGACATAATTATTTGCTCCAGCAGTTTTGAAGAGCACTATTGCCATTTAAAGCGAATACTTGAACGTCTTGACATATTCAAATTAAAAGTGAATAGGAAAAAATCTAAATTTTGCTGCGCTGAAGTAAAATACCTTGGACACCTTATCACAAATCAAGGCATTCAAGTTGATCCTGATAAAATTGCAAAACGGATAGAACCAAAAAACGTAAAGCAAGTAATATCGTTTTTACAAACATGTTCGTGGTACCGCCGTTTTATCAACAATTTTGTTAATGTATCAAAGCCAGTAAGCAGTCGCACAAAGAAAAATGCTCACCAGATTCAGATGCTGAAAACGCACAGCTTCTTGTACCAACCCACGAACGCGAATCCATCCTCAAAAATTATCACGACGCTTCCACTGCAGGTCATTATGGTATTGAACGTACAATCCATAGAATTCCATCCAGATACTATTGGCCCGGAATGCGTAACGATATCGCCAAACATATAGGTAATTGTCTACAATGTTTAAGATATAAACCTAGCAACCAGAAACCGATCGGTCTACTAAAAACTGTCTCCAGCAACCAAAGGTTCAAAATACTAGCAGTAGATCTCTTTGGACCTCTACCGGCCACGATAGATGGGTACAAGTGCATTCTGATGGTCGAAGATCTTGCCAGCAGGTGGGTGGAAATATTTCCATTAATAGAAGCCACTGCTGAAAATTGTGCTCTAACATTATTAAATTAAGTTTTTCTACGCTATGGAACTCCACGAAGATTAGTGACAGACAATGGCACATAATGCAATGTACTAATGCAACAGATAACACATTGCTTGGGCATCGAACAAACACTAACCCCAGTTTATCATCCAAAAGCAAATCCAGTTGAACGCCAGAACAGAGATATGAAAACCCAACTCGCTATCCTTATAGGCAACAATCATGTAACTTGGGCTGACGACTAGCCATCCATAAGATTTGCCATGAACACTGCCAAGTGTCAAAGCACCGGCTACACCGCTGCGTATCTAAAGTTCGGGAGAGAACCTAGAACCATCGATGACGTTAAACATGACTTAAGAGCTATAGCGCAAGCTGAGAATTTTATTTCGCAAATCACTCCAAAATTAACGCGACTAGTTGAAGTTCTTCAAGATGTCAGAGAAACGGTAGAGAAATCACAAGACCACAATAAGAAATACGCAGATAAGAAACGACGACTACAACCTAAGTTTCAAATCGGAGACTTGGTACTAGTCATCATACATGTACTCAGCAAGTCTTCAAATAAGATTACCTCCAAATTTATAACAAGAAGAGATGGACCCTACGTTATTATCAACCAACTTCGGACATCAACTTACCAAGTGGCTTCGAAGGACGACCTTACTATTCCATTGGGGACATATCATGTTTCGTCCCTGACCAAATTCACCTCTACAAAAGAAATCAGAGATGAACAACCAGTTCGAACCCTGCGAAGACGAGGACGACCGGCAAGAAGCAACATTCCTGTCGCATCGTCGAAACGACCTCAGCGCCAGAGGGGAAGACTGTAACAACCCAATAATTAATTTTCAACATAAAATATTCTATTTTCTTCAACTATTTAATGAAATGTAAAAAATCTGAATTTAAATTAATTTTCAAAAAATGTTTGCTCTTACTGTACACTAGAATCAAAAGTTTAATAAAGCTCATAAAGCTTTAACATATGTTTTCAAAAAGCTCTTCCAGCTGTATGTGTTCTACTCCACCAAATGGGTATAAATAGCCAGCACTGATCGCATGATCTCCATAGTTAAACTAACTAGATGTCAAACTCTACTAATACTTTTGCAAACCTTTAACTTTTGCACAGACACACTGTAAGTGAATTCCAACACATCTGCATCTCTATAACTTTGTCAATATTTGCTTGAAGGAGAGCAATTTACAAGTAAAATTGCTAGAATGAGAGCGATTTGCACGAATTTGTGTAATGGAGAGACATTTTTTTGATTAAAATGGGCGTGGTTTGTATAAAAGGAGAAGGAAATTGCCATTGAAGTTAATTTACACGTATTCACAGACAGGATCACACGGATAGGGGCCGTAGAAAACCAGTTTTGATTTTCCAATATCTGGAATAGTTAGTCTATGTCTTCATAGACTAACTATACCTAAATATCAAACTTTCCAGATATTGGAAAACCAAAACGGATATATCGAGTCACACACCCCCTCGCCTTTTACCGCTCTACCGACTCAAGTTGCCACGACGGTATCTACGTCAACTCTGCAAGCAACAGTTTCCAGTTACATCGGCTACACGTTTAGACAAATTTTGTGTTTCCGAAGTGACCTTGTTTATGAACATGAAGAATCAGGTCCATCTGCAGACATTTCGGAACGCAAAGCAAATAATCTCCGTTAATAACTGTATATAATAGTTCCTTCTTCTTCACGTAATCTTTATACTTCCTTACAAAAAATAATAATAAAATAGATCGTATTTATTCGATTAATCTGACGATAATCGATACACAAGCGCATCGAATACTCCTTTTTTCTATTGAGAACAATTGGTCTGGCGAAATCCGAATTACTTTGCTGGACTACGCTTTGTTGCAATCATTCCTGGATTTGACCACTGACAATTCTTTTCTCAGCAGGGGTCAATCGCCAAGGTCTCTCACGTATTGGTTTTCCTTCGTTCAAAATTATGTTCATAGTGACACTGATGCACTTCGTTTGACTCGTACGCTGAAATCAGTTTTTGTACTTGGTTTCTCACATCATTCAAATTCTTTTGAAGGGATTCAGATTCTAAATTTGCCTTAATGGGTTTTCTATTTCATAAATTTTCTTTCAGAATGTTGGTACTCCATATCAATCACTAAGCACACGAGCATAAAAAAGTTTTTTCTCAAAAAAATTTCGTGTGAAAGCCAAGCGTCCGGTGCAGAGTTACAGAGAATATCATAATTTTCATTATCGATCTGAGTTTCAAGAACTACTGCGCTAGGGGTAGTTTTATCACCAAAACCTACCGCCAAAACCAATTCCGCCATATTCGCTCTTTCGTATGCCTAGCAATATTTTCCTTGCAATTTCTCCTGAACCCATCCCAATTTGTTGCCTTATTCGTCAATCTGGGCGGTCTTTCGGTCCTTGCTATGCTCCTGCCGATTTTAAAGATTACTGGCGAGTGATCTGAGTAGAGATCATAGGATTCTTCTAAAGTCGTGAGATATTTGGGGACCCCTTTTGTAATGAAAAAATCGACCAGGTCAGGTATTTTATTTGTGTCGGTGGTCCAGTAGGTTGGCTCGCCCGTCGAAAAAAAGTCCAAGCCACGTTTCATACCTGCTTGGTACAGTAGCCTGCCCTTCGTCGAATTGAATCTTGAACCCCAAAATGTATGCTTTGCGTTGAAATCACCACCGAGAACAAAGTTTGACCCAAGTTGTTAAAAAGGGCGATAGATTACGTCGTCTGTCATCTTATATCTCGGAGGGAAATAACAAGATGCTATATTATAGTCTATATGATTTATGTTTACGGAAACTGGACTCATTTGCATAGATTCACGTTCTATTGTCACGTTCTCGGCACGCTTAATGCGGTCTTTAATATAAAGTGAGGATCCACCCCTCGCGTTTTGGGTTTTACTCCCTCTTTTAAGTGTGTTTCCGAAATCAGGCATATGTCAATATGGTCTTTTCATAGAAAAATTTCTAATTCGTCGATTTTTTTCAGAAGGCCATTTGCGTTCCATGTTAAAATCTTAATCAACTATTTCATTTTAATTTTTTTAGATTTTTTCCGAGCAACGAACTCGAGCTTGCTTAGTTTTTCAAACAAGAGCTTATTAATTTTTATTTGTTCATCTAGTTTTTCTAAGATGACTGCGAGAATTTGAGGCAGCGGATCTGTAGTGGGCTTTTGACGCGATCTCCCTAGCGAAGACTCGTAACGGTTTTTTAAACTTATTTTCATAAGTATACCATTGAATTTTATCGGTTTTAAGTTTCAGCAACAATGCGCGTTGAGAATCGGAGTCATCTGTGTACATTAATTTTCCACACGTTATTACGGAGTGAAATTATATTGAACTTTCCTTTTAGTGTTCTTTGGAGAAGGTCCCGTAACTTTCCGTAGTCTGCAATCCCGACCACATTTATTGTGGATGGAGGGCGAGGTTTCGTTTGGGTTTTTGTCTTGGTTGGTACGGTGGGCTTATTTATATCTCTTGGTTATAAAACTTCGGGAGATGAGCCTGCCTCACGTTTTTTGCTAGGCCTTTTCACGAGTACCGGATTGTTTTCGCGAGCAAGTTCTTCTTCGTCCGTCAGGTATTCCATTGAACGGTTCGGCGTTGTCTTGCAATCTAGAGATAAACGAGAGTTTTTTAGAACCTCGTTTTCTTTTCGAAGAGAATCTACTTCATTTTTAAGTTCGTAAAAGGGTCGTTGCATTTCATTGAGTTTAGCTCGGAGTTCATTGTTATCCTGTTCGAAGCATTTACTTTTCACTGAGTCCTCATTAACCGTCCGACTTCGTTTTCTGGAAATATGCGATCCAGATGGGAGAGATCGGAGTACCCTTGATGTTATTGCAAAGGGATTTGACAGCAATAAATGGCTCTCCTCAGAATCCGAAGAGGGTGGATTTGCCAGTGAAACTATATTACTACCTGGGGTATTATTTCCGTTTGTTTTGTCCATTGCATTTTTTGTATGCCCACGCACTCGGCATACAGAGGGTGCATTTTAGGTATATTCTATTTCCCCTACCCGAAGGGGGAAAATTAGGAATGAAATTGGTTTATTGGGGCGTAGCGAGGAGGGGGTGTGGGCGGTGTGGCACCCCCGACGCTTTTCAAGAGTCTGCAAAGAGTCTGCAAATCAAGGAAGCTACAATACATCTATTAATTTGATGAATTAAAAAAAACGAGCAATTTTCATATAAGTTGGCATTTGTAAAGGTTTCATTTTTCGGAAATGCCGATTAATTCATAGTTATTTAATTAACAAAAAAGAAAATAAATGGCTAATTCGGTAAAATTTAAGGAGATCAGTCGGCACACTGACCGATGCTGACCGTCAGTCGTTCACATATCTCCGTGGAGAACAGACGTGTTTCGGCTTGCGAGTGCATATTAATAACAAAATAACAAAGTGACATTTGAAGTAATTTCTATAGGCTCCAATTAGCAGAGCGTTAGCGTGCTCGGCCGGCATAGTACAGGTCGTGGGTTCGAATCCCCGTGTGTACTCTTCACATTTTTTTTTTTTTTTTTTTTATTTTCATTTGAAATAAATTCAAAACAAGTTAAAGTGGTACTAGTGTTGTCCATCACGTGATGGATTGTGGAGAGCGGTCCGCTATGTTAACAGCGGGATCTGCTGATGTATCAGGTGAGGCTTCGAGTGGTTCGAGCCAAACGCCAAAACCAAAGAGAAGGAGGAAGCTTAGTCCACCTTCTAACTTAGAAAAACGTCCCACCCTACCAACGGCCACTGTAAAGGTGATTGGCGGGGTAAGGGAAGGGAACAACTTCGCTTCATTGGCAGCGAGCGAATCCGATGATGAAGAGGAAGAAATGGAGGCTATTAGTAGCAGCATCAAAATGCTACAAGAAAGAGTGCTGGCCATAAAAGAAAAACAAATGGCAAGAAGGAAGAGGGAAGAGCAAGGCCAATCCCAACAACAGCAGCTTGCTCAAAAGCAAACAGAACAACAAAAGCCTAAGAAACAGCAGCAGCAACAACAAGAGCAGTCACAACAACGGCCACAGCTAAAACAGCAGCAGCCACAAAAACGGCAACAGCAAAAACAGCAGCAGCAGCAGCAGCAACAACAACAACAACAACAACAACAACAACAACAACAACAACAACAACAACAACAGCAGCAGCAGAAGAAGAAGGAGAAGGTGCCTCCTATCAACACCTATAAATTGGAGGTAAATGCTACCAAGGACCTGTGTAAGTTGGTCATTGGTAATAATTTTAATATTAAGAGATTGGGGAACGATCGCCACTGTAATACAGTGGAGGGCTACGCGAAAGTGAAAGAGCTCCTAAAGGAAACGACGACGGAGCACTACTCATTCACACCGAAGTGTGAAAAGCGGCAATCGATGTTGCTGAAGGGGTTGGAACCGTCTTCTGATCCTGAGGAGATCTTGGCACTGCTCAAAGAGAAAGAGTGCGAAGGACTCAAGTTCGTGGGGATAAAGCCATTTACCACAGCTAGAGCCAGGCGGGAGAAACGGAGTCTGCCGTTCTTCCTGGTGCAGCTCAGTCCCGAAAGCCGTCTGGATAGTCTAAGGAGTATTACTGTCCTAGACTACCAGGTGGTTCACTGGGAAAAATTAAAAAGGAGCGAAGGCGTTATACAATGCGTTCGCTGCCAGAGGTTCGGACACGCCGCGTCGAACTGCCAAATGCAGCCTCGATGCGTGAAGTGCGCAAAGAACCACAGTTCCGAGGAGTGTGCTCTGGGTAGGGACGTAGTATCCGATAGGGCGCAACTCTCGTGCGTGTTATGTGGGAACGTGGGACACACCGCAAACTATCGGGGTTGTCCTAAGTTCGCTGACATCAAAAAAGCAAAACTGACTCGACAGCAGAAGGTGGAGGTCAAACGTTCACCTGTGAGGTTTCAAACACCAGCCGTCACGCCCCAAATTTCCTACGCCCAAATGGCGGCAGGTACGGGGGCTACGGTACAGCAAGCCACTGTTGCTTCTCCGGCGCCAATGCCGAGAACAACGGAAGCTGCACCTAACATGCTGGCCATCTTGCTCGCAATCCAAGGGCAGATGGCTCAGCTGCAAAAGCAGGTGCAAGAACAGGCCAAGCGGGTGGACCAGATCTACGCGCTGCTGCCGGGCCTAACGCAACACATGTCGTAATGGGTACGCACATGGTGGAGCAAACTTTGAAGGTCCTTGCGGTGAATGTTAATTCACTGATTAGGATCGAACGAAGAGCCGCGATGTTTAAATTGCTACAAGACCAAACTCCTGATGTGCTTTTCGCTAGCGAAACCAAGCTAACCGATAAGCACAAACTGGAGTACAATAATTATATTGTTAGAAGAAGAAACCGGCCCCGATCCAAATGTGGAGGCGGTGTCGCGATCTTCATTAAACAAGGTATAAAATTTCACAGAGTGTACAAGGGAGTGTTGCGTAGGTTCCGGGTGTTGGAGGCAGTCGTCATTTACATCCCGCTCCGCAGTGGAAAGCGGCTGTACTTGGCCTCTGTTTATGCACCTGAGGCTTCACAATCCACTTTATTCATTACAGAGCTCGACACGCTTTTTCGACTTCTGAGGCTGGAATCGGGGGAGAATTATTTTATAATCGGCGGGGATTTCAACGCTAAACACAGAGATTGGGGAAATAATTTGCCAAATACTAGAGGGAACCTACTACTCGATTGGTGGGGTCAGCACGATGTCATGTACAGACTCGGTCTTAAAGCGACGGATAACCCGTCGTTTCCCAGAGGCGGGTCTTATTTGGATCTACTGCTGTACGACGAACGTATACGACTGACAGGTACGAATTTACAAACGCTAAACTGTCTGCGCACATTCGTGTATGACAGTGACCATTGCGGTTTTAGCACCGAAATTACAGTTCCCAACGAAATTGCGGAATTGGAGGAGTTTGTCCAAAGTTATTCTTACAACTACAGTAAGACTCGATGGACACGTTTCTCCGCAACCATGACACGTGCGCTCTCCTCGAATACGCTCCACCCACCGTCCAATAGGAATTTGTCAAACGAGGAGATCGACAATTACCTAAAACAGATGGACGAGACAATTAAACAAACTATGGACGTTACAATACCGAGATATCGACATACGACTAACGAAGACCTGTTCCGCAATCCTACTATTGATGCACTGCACCGACAGAAATGTAGACTTCTGACAAGACTCAAAAACTTGTACAGACAGTTTACTGATAGACAAGACCCGGAGATTAGGACATTGAAGGCGTCGATTAAAAATATTCAAACGTTAATAAAAGAGAATTACAGAATTTCTGTAAGTTCATATTGGAACAACAGGGTTCGGGCTGTAAACACCAGCAACCCGAATATGTTCCCTCAAATAAACAAACTATTTCGGAGAAAAAATCAAAACGACCTTCAGTGTCTTAAAATAGCGCGGACAACAGACAACGAACGGTTACTGACAATAGCAGGTATTGATCCAAATGAGGCCGCTGATGATGACGACTTCTTTGTGATCGAGGATCCACAGGAGAAGGTTGAAGCCATAGGGGCGACTTTCCAGGAAATATACAAGGCCACTGATACCATTGGACCTAATTATGACCTGGACAATCGCGTCTTGGTGCACGACTTCTTCATTCGAAATGAAGTAGAGAACTGGCGATCAGAGGGCTCTGGTTTTACTCGGTTCAGCGAAGAAAATATGGCAAACAATGTCATTACCAGAGAGGGTGACCTACCCCCGTTCATTTCGAAGGAAGAGCTCCATGAGATCTTCGACACAATCAGGGCTAAGAAATCAGTGGGGACCGATGGTATTCCGAACATCGTGCTTCGACATCTTCCTCTAGAAGCGGTGGACATTTACACCACCCTGTTTAATAATGCAATGAATAATGCACATTATCCAGCGCATTGGAAAATGGCGGTGGTGCAACCTATCCCCAAAAAGGGAAAGGATATATCCAATCCAGCGAATCTCCGGTCGATAAGTCTCCTTCCGAATATCAGTAAGGTGTTTGAAAAAGTAATCAATAGAGCTCTCTCTAGGTGGGTTGAGGACAAACATATAGTTCCGGATAATCAATTCGGTTTTAAGGCGGGACATGATATCTCACATGCCGCGTCTAAACTGGTGTCCGATATCCAATGGAATAAAGGCAAAAACCAATGTACTGGTGCCTGCCTTGTTGACTTGGAGAAGGCCTTCGACACCGTATGGTTAGAGGGTCTTTTCTATAAGCTGACTAGGCTGGGGATCAGTAAACCACTCTTGTACATTCTTTATAATATGCTAACCAACAGACAGTTCATCGTGAAAAATGGCGATGTGACTTCTGTTGGAATATTTCAAATTAAAAATGGCCTTCAGCAAGGCGCGGTCAATTCGCCGATCCTATTCAACATTTATACAAGCGACTTGATAGGTTCACTTCCCCATACTATTGCGTACGCAGACGATTTGATAGCGTACAGAACAGGTCCAAGAATCGAGGTCATTAATACTCTCTTGCAGCGTGACTTCGATAAGATAAGACGATTTTGCGATGACTGGAAGTTGAAAATCAACTTTCAGAAGTCGGAAACCATTCTCTTTAGGACGCCGTTGTCTGGAGCCTCTAGGGATACCAGGAAAAATTGGCGTAAGTTCTCGATCATTGGACAACACGGACAGCCTCTTGCCTGTCGGAATGTAGTCAGATACCTTGGTATCTGGCTAGATCGGTTTCTGTATTTTGATAAAAATGTAGATGCTGCTCTGGCCAGAGCCAAAGGAGCTTTTGCCCTTACAAAGAGACTGTTTTATAGCAGCCAACTCGATGCGGGGGTAAAGGTAATCTGCTACATGGCCCTTATCAGGCCCATGCTGGTATTTGGTTGTCCCGTGTGGTTCAATGTGCGAGCAAGCTTAATGGAAAAGATTCGGGTGTTTGAGAGGGCTTGCCTTAGGGCTTGCCTTCGCTTGTACAGAACACCAGAGTCGGAGTACAAAAAATTTTATCGTAATGAGGTCCTTTACAACAGGGCGAACCTAATACGAGTGGACAACTTCGTAATTAAGCTGACTCGAAGGCACATTGCAAGAGCAATGAACTCGACGAATAACCTGATATATGGGGCTTACTACCCCAACTACCTTTACCACGAGAGAGTGCGCTCTGACGGCTACGTTCCACCGGAAGCATTCCTCTACCTAGATCAGATAGGGTTGATCCAGGATAGATCAGCGGTCCTGTTAATCTTCCATGTCGCTCGGAAAGCTGGGGACAGGCGACTCAACTACAACAGAGACGTCGCACACGGCAGTGTGGATCGTCTCAGGTTCAGTAGGGCGGTGGGGAATCGCGATAAGAGGGATGTCGTTCAGCAGCACCAGCATTTCTGGTGGTTGAATGATGGAGAAGATGTTATGTCGTCGTTTCCGTCAATTACAGACCAGCCTCACTAATGAGGCAGAGCTGACCAGTCTATTTGTTCTGTAAATAGCGATGGCCAGCTTGCATAGGTTTAGGTTAGCATTTAAGGAATACATATATATATTAGTATATATAAAGGTATATACTGGTATATGTATGTATTGTGTATAATGTCTATATGTGTGTATGTGTGTATTGTGTATATAGGTTAGGTAGACTAAGGTTTATTTTAAGTTAGATATTAAGTTTTTATAAGAAATAAAAAATTATGTCCATATGCTAAGTTTTTTGTTAAATTTTTTCTTAGCCTTAAGCATAGAAAATAAGTATTAATAAATAAAATGTAAACAAAGTCGAAAGACCTAGATATAAGAATTTAGAGTAGCTTAGAGTGCCTGTGTGGGGCCAGTAAGTTAGTATAAGTTTGTTAAGTAATTTTAAGCTAGCATTTAAGCATTTTTTGTTAGTATGTAAGAGTTAATGATTTAGAAAATAAAAATGCATTTAAAACTAAAACTAACCCAACGTAAGTCGCCGTAACAAGAAGCGTGTGTCGGAAACTAACAATTGTATCCCACAACTCAAATTGGGAAACTGCTGATGCAACTTAAAATCCTTGCACGCGCTATACACCAAATGCGACGATAAGAAGGTGTGGATTAGGATAAGTTAGACTTTAAGTTCAGTTCAAATTTTGGAATCGTTAAATAAAGTCGAAGTTTTATTTGAAGTCCGCATTTTATTTGAACGAACGGTTGGTTGTTCGCCACGGGCTTCGGCACGTGGGTATTTTTTTAGATCAACATCCAACATCTTTAACTAACTTAGAATTATATAACATAACAAATCAACCATACCTAACTCGTAGTGTTCCCATGCACATCGTTGTTGCATTGCCAGATGTTTACTTCCTTCTCAGGTCAGTCGTTCATAGACCTCCGTGAGGAATAGACGTGTTTCGGCTTTCAAAGTGAAAAAAGCAAATAAAAAAAAAAATCGATATAAAGTGTATTACAAACATTTTGCCCAAGTGCATCGGTGGCCCAGCGGTAGTGGTGTCGGCCGACAAAGAGCGTTCGTGGGTTCGATTCCGCGAAAAATTTCCATCGAATTTTTATTTTTTTATAAAGTTTAATTGAATAGACAATTTCGATAAACAGAAAGTGAGATCGATCGTGTGATGAGTGGAACTAAGCGGTCCGCTATCCCAATAGCGGGGTCAGCAGATGGCACGATGTCGTCTGATGATCAAGCCGCTAAGCCAGTCCACTTAAAGACAACAACAACAACAACAATAACAGACACTGGCACAAAGAGGAGGATTAAGTTGGAGCCGACTCCGAATATCATTACTCGCGCGCATTCAACTTCGCTGGAAATGCTGCATGGAAGAGTGCGGGGGAGGGCTGCTAGGATAGCAGCAAGCACAGCAGACAACAGCTTTGCATCCCTCGCTGCATCTGAGTCAGATGACGAAGAGGAGGAGGTCGAGGCACTGTACAGTAGCATCAAGCAGCTACAACAAAAAGTGCTAGCTATAAAAGCAAAACAAGTGGCAAGGAGGGAGATGGAGAAGCAGCAACTACTCCAGAGACCTCAGGGACAACCAAACATAAATGTGGAGCTCCCACAACAACAACAACAACAACAACAACAACAACAACAACAACAACAACAACAACAACAACAACAACAACAACAACAACAACAGAAACAACCAATGCAAAAACATAAACAACAAAAAGTACAAAAGAATATGCTGCAACAACAACAGCAGCAACATCAACAGCAACAACAACAACAGCAACAGCATCAACAACAACATAAGCAAAAGCAACAGCAGCAGAGACAACAGCAAGAGCAGAAAGCCACCAAACAAAAAGTGCCACCAATTAACACCTTTAAAATGGAGTTAAAGGACACTATCGAACTATGTAAGTCGGCCATAGGCTGTAATTTTTTTATTAAAAGACTAAGTGTAGATAGGCATGCGATCCACTGTAACACAGTGGAGCGCTACCACAAAATCAAAAGTTTATTGAAGGATTCGACGACGGAGTTCTTCTCCTACACCCCTAAGGGTGAAAAGCTGCAAACAATGCTGCTGAGGGGATTAGAGCCGTCGATTGATCCGGAGGAGCTCCTTGCACTGCTGAAAGAGAAGGAGTGCGAAGGGCTCAAATTCGTGGGGGTTAAGCCGTTTGTCACGGCTAGAGCTAAAAGGGAGAAGCGGAAACTACCGTTCTTCCTGGTTCAGCTAAGTCCCAACAGCAAACTGGATGGTCTAAGGAGCATCAAAGTCCTAGACTACCAGGTTGTGCACTGGGAAAAATTAAAGAGGAGCGAAAACATTTTACAATGTGTTCGCTGCCAGAGGTTCGGGCACGCTGCGTCGAACTGCGAAATGCAGCCTCGATGCGTGAAGTGTGGAAAGGACCACAAGTCAGAGGAATGCGCTCTAGGTAAGGACGGAGCGTCGGAAAAAAGCCAACTCTCTTGTGCCTTATGTAGGAACACGGGTCATACCGCAAATTATCGGGGTTGTCCTAAATTCCAATACATAAAAAGAGTAAATCTGGCTCGGCAGCAGAAGGTGGAAGTTAAACGTCCACCCGTGCAAACACAAACACCAGCCGTTACTCCCCAAGTTACCTACGCCCAAATGGCGGCAGGTAGGGGAACTACGGTACAACAAGCAAAGGTAGCTTCTCAGGCCCCAGCGCTTAAAGCACCAGAACCTGTACCTGATATGCTGGCTATCTTGCTCTCTATTCAGGGGCAGATGGCTCAGCTTCAGCGTCAAATACAGGAACAGGCTACGCGGGTAGATCAAATATACGCGCTGCTGCCGGGCCTAACGCACCTCCAGTCGTAATGGGTACGTACATGGCGGAGCAAACCCTGAAGGTCCTTGCAGTGAATGTGAATTCACTGATCAGGTTCGAACGACGAGCCGCACTATTTAAGTTGCTTAAAGACCAAGCCCCTGATGTGCTTTTGGTTAGCGAAACTAAGCTTACCAAAAGACACAAAATGAGGCACAGAAGATATGAAATATTACGAAGAAACCGACCCAATTCCATTCAAGGAGGAGGTGTTGCAATCTTTGTAAGAAAGGGACTGCGTTTCAAAAGAATATACAGTCGTGTGGTACGTAGGTTTCGGGTGCTGGAAGCATGCGTCATGTACATCCCTCTCCGTAGTGGAAAGCGGTTGTACATGGTGTCTGTCTATGCACCTAAGGCTACTCAATCATCTCAATTCATCTCAGAGCTCGAGACACTTTTTCGATTTCTGAGGCTTGAATTGGAAAACAACTATTTTATTATCGGCGGAGATTTCAACGCCAAACATAGTGATTGGGGAAATAATATACCAAATACTAGAGGGAACCTACTATTCAATTGGTGGGGTCAGCACAGTGTGACGTATCGACTCGGCCTCAAAGCGACGGATAGTCCGTCGTTTCCCAGACACGGGTCCTATTTGGATCTCCTGCTGTTCGACTCACGAATACAACTGACGTGCACTAACCAACAAACTACAAACTGTCTACGCACTTTCGTGTATGACAGTGACCATTGCGGTCTCAGCACCGAAATAACTGTTCCCAACGAAACTGCGGAATTGGAAGAGTTTGTTCAAAGGTATTCCTACAATTATAGTAGAGTGCGTTGGACACACTTCTCAAGAATACTGGCGAGAGCACTCTCCTCGAATTCGCTCTACCCACCGTCCAATAGAAATCTGTCAAACGAGGAGATTGACAGATATCTAAGACTAATGGACGAGACAATCAAACGAACTATGGACAAAACGATACCACGGTATCAACACACTGACAACGAAGACTTATTCCGCAACGCAACCATTGACGCACTGCACCGACATAAAAGTAGACTGCTGTCAAGACTAAAAACCTTGTACAGACAGTTCACTGACAGACGTAACCCGGAGATCATGACATTGAAATCGTCGATTAAAAACCTCCAAACATTAATAAAGGAAAATTACAGAAATTCTGTAAGTTTGTATTGGAACAACAAAATTCGGGCTGTAAACACCAGCAACCCGAATATGTTCCCGCAAATAAATAAAATATTTCGGAGAAATAATCAAAACGACCTTCCATGTCTCAAAATCGCCCGAACGACGAACAACGAACAAATACTTGTAGCAGCAGGCATTGATCCAAATGAGGCCGTTGATGATGACAACTTCTTTGTGGTCGAGGATCCGCAGGAGAAGGTAGAGGCTATAGGAGCGACTTTCCAGGAAGTGTACAAGGCGAATGACATCATTTCCCGGAACCACGACCTGGAAAGTCGAGTCCTTGTGCACAATTCCTGCCTTCGAAATGAAATTGCGAATTGGCGATTCGAGAACTCGGGTTTCACCCAGTTCAGTGACGAGAATATGGCAAATAATGTCATCACCAACGAAAGGGTATTACCACCGTTCATTTCGAAGGAAGAGCTCCAAACGATCTTCGAATCGCTTAGAAGTAAGAAATCAGTGGGAACCGATGAAATACCGAACATTGTGCTTCGACATCTCCCACTAGAAGCGGTGGACATTTATACCACCCTGTTTAATAATGCAATGAATAATGCACATTATCCAGCGCATTGGAAAACTGCGGTGGTACATCCCATTCCCAAAAGGAATAAAGATACTTCCAATCCGGCGAATCTCCGCTCGATCAGTCTTCTTCCAAACATCAGTAAGGTTTTCGAGAAGGTGATCAATAGAGTCCTGACTAAGTGGGTTGAGGACAAACACATAGTTCCGGATAATCAATTCGGGTTCAAGGCGGGGCATGATATCATTCATGCTGCGTCTAAACTGGTTTCTGATATCCAGTGGAACAAAGGCAAGAAACAGTGCACTGGTGCCTGCCTGATTGACTTGGAAAAAGCCTTCGATACCGTATGGTTAGAGACTCTTTTTCAAGCTGGACAGGTTGGGCATTAGTAAACCACTTCTGTATATTCTTTTTGATATGCTCTCCAGTAGACAGTTCATCGTGAAGAATGGCGATGTGACTTCTGCTGGAATATTTAACATTAAAAACGGTCTGCAACAAGGTGCGGTAAATTCGCCGATCCTATTCAACATTTACACAAGTGATCTGATAGGTTCGCTTCACCATACCATAGCGTACGCAGACGACTTAATTGCGTACAGATCAGGTCCAAAGATTGAGGTCATTAATACACTTTTGCAATGTGACTTCGACAAAATTAAACAATATTGCGATGACTGGAAGTTGAAAATCAACTTTCAGAAGTCGGAAACCATTCTGTTTAGGACGCCTTTGTCTGGGGCCTCTAGGGATACCAGAAAGAATTGGCGAAAGTTCTCTATCGTCGGACAACATGGACAGCCACTTGCTTGTCCCAAGGTATCTGACTAGATCAATATCTGTATTTTAACAAACATATAGATGTTGCTCTGGCCAGAGCCAGAGGTGCTTTTGCCCTTACAAGGAGACTGTTTTACAACAGCCAACTCGATGCGAGGGTGAAGGTGATCTGCTACATGGCCCTTATCCGGCCTATGCTTGTGTTTGGATGTCCCGTGTGGTTCAACGTGAGAGCAAGTTTATTGGAAAAGATTCGGGTGTTTGAGAGGGCTTGCCTAAGGGCTTGTCTTCGGTTATATAGAACACCAGAGTCTGAGTACATAAAATTCTATCGCAATGAGGTCTTGTACAATAGGGCGAACCTAATAAGAGTGGACAATTTTGTTATTAAGCTGACCCGAAGGCACATTGCAAGAGCAATGACATCGTCGAACAACCTGATCTCTGGGGCTTACTACCTTAATTATATGTATCATGAGAGAGTTCGCTTTGACGGCTATGTTCCTCCAGAAGCGTTCCTCTACCTTGATAGCAAAGGTCTGATCCAGGACAGATTGGCTGTGCCGCTAATCTTCCACGTTGCTCGAACAGCTGCGGACAGGCGACTCAACTACGACAGAGACGTCGCACACGGCAGTGCGGAGCGTCTCCGGTTCAGTAGGGCGGTAGGGAGTCGCGACATAAGGGATGTTGCTCGGCAGCACCAACAATTTTGGTGGCTAGTTGAAGGAAGGGAGAGTTCGTCGTCGAATTCCTCCAATGATTGGTAGCTTCATGTGAAGCAAAGTGGGTCGCCTAAGTTTTTTTTTAGCCATGGCCGGCTCACATAGTTTTAAGTAGTTTTAAGTAGGAGTAAGTTAGATTTAAGAAAAAAAAATATATAAAAACCAAAAAAAAAAATTAATAAAAATAAAAAATTAAAAAAAAAAAGAACATACATCTATATATATATATACATATATTTATATATTAAGTATATATATATTATGTATATATATATATATATGTATGTACTAGATGTAAGTAGTTTAAGTAGATTAAGACTTATTTTTAGGTAGTTTTTAGGATTTTAGTTTTAAGTTTTATAATAAAATATAAAAAAAGTCATGTTACTAAGTTTTTTTTTTTTTTGCAAAAAATGTTTTCTTAGTTTTAATTATAAGGAATAGAAATAGTATAGTAGTAAGGTACGTCGAAAGACATAATTTAAGTGTTAGGTTTAACTTAGAGTGCCCGCATGGGGTCAGTAAGCTAGAATAAGATAATTTTAAGTTAATTAAGCTAATTTTTAAGCATTTTTTGTCTAGCCAGTAAGAGTAAATTAAGTAATACAATAAAAATGCATATAAACTGAAACTGAAACTGAACTTCCTTCTCAGGTGTCTCACTGGAATTTTCATTTCGATCGTGGGAATATGTAGCTGCACGAGTTGCTTACATGTTCGAATCTTTACGTGTGTTGCATGTGCAATCTTTCTGGCGTTAATTCCTCCGCCCTTAAAATCGAACGTCCTCGTAGGATCTTACTGGCTTTACCGGGTGAGGAATATCTTCAGTACCAATTGTTGTTCATGCCGGTTTGTTGATAGTTAACACTGTACCTCTGTTTGTATGTTGGTTCCTGTTATTGGTTTTCATGCATGCTAATATACCAGATGGAGTGAAAAGTGACCTCCTTGACCGCCTGAATGCGCTGCTACTGCAAAAAAGGTTATGGTGCCTTGAAGTCCGTTCATATTTGGGAAAACATGCCAAATTTCAGTGCGATACTGTCTTTAGTTTTGTTTTGACAGCTGATTGTTGTTGAGGTGTTTGCATCATGTTGAATATGGACAAAAACGATTTTCGTTCTCTCGTAAGACATTATTTTTTTGAGAGGCAAAACGGCGAAGGAAACAAAAGAAAAGTTGGATAAATATTATGGGACTAATGCTCCGATGCGATTACAGAGGACAATGTCAAAAAACTACATGAAATGGTGTTGGCTGATCGGAAAGTGAAGGTGCGCCAGCTAGCAGATACCACAAAGATTAGTACTGAGTGCACACCCCATATTTTGAGCAATATTCTGCATATGAAAAAGTTATCCTGCCGCTGGGTGCCGCGGATGACTAAAAACACGAAGGCGAGAGCACTTAGAAAGACTTGCTGATGCGAAATCGGGCGGACTTTTGGCGTTGATTGGTAACTGGTTTTGGATCCCTCGGATTATAATATCTTCCCAAACCTCAAAAATTCAGCTCACGCGAGGAAATCATCGACGCCATGGAGGAGTATTTTTCAGACGCTGGAATAAGTGCATCAAACTAAAACGGGACTATATTGAATAATATAAAAAAAGATTTAAAAAAATTTTTTTTTTAATTCCCAAGGAGGTCACTTTTCACCCCATCTAGTAAAGATGGTCAAAACCGCAATAATTAGAATGATATTTCTTGATAGGATAATTTTGTGCTTAGTTTCAAAGAAAATAATTTCTTTTGTACGGTTGACATACGTGTATAGTTCTTTACTTATTTCAAACGATAAAACTTCTACTACTACAATACTTCTAATTCTCCTTTTATTACATCTAATTTATATTTTATTTTCAAAATTTCGTCAGTACAATTATTTACTTTTTCTTTCAATATCTTTATTATACTGTTTGTTACGTTAGTTCGTTCATTTACCTTATATATTGTTATTTTAGTGATTACAATTTGCTTATTATTATTTCTAAGAACATTATCAGTTTTATTTCTAATAATATCGGGATCGTGGTGGTCCGAGTTGCTAGCGATACATTTCCACGTGCTACCACTCTCTCTCTCTTTCCAATTTTCCAAAAAACTCAACACGTGTTCTGGCATTTTAAGATTAGTAATATCCTCTGAGTATTAAGTTCTTTGAAAAAAAAAACAAAAAAAATCTAGTGATCTGGTGGATCTGTTGTTAATCCTTATTCCAGTTATACAAGTTCTTATACGCGAAATTTCGGATGATCCTAGTACAGTTTCTAGTTTTTCTATTGCTTCGTCGTAAGCTTCTATCTTGATCAGATGCATGATCCTAAATGACCCATTTTGTTATTTTAATCAGCTGAGAATTGCTATAATCCAATTCTGTGTTGCATAAATTAAACAAAGCCCGATTTGAAAAAATGTATTTTTTTTTCAGACTTCTACGTATTTTTCTCCCTGATTGTGTTTTAACTATTGAATTTTGTTTTTCTACTACAATACAATACTACAATTCTTCTTTTTTATATCTTGCATTTTATTTGTGCTCGAATGTAGGGATCAATTATGCTCGTAAATACATCTGTCTAGTAATTCAGAGAAAGAAGAATGGTTGTTATCTACAATATATAAAGCACCGAATTAATTCAGAAAGTGTTAAATAGAACCTTCCGACTTGCTTTAAGGGGGTGCTTCAAAGACAGTTATGTTGAACATATTCTCCAACACAAGAGTAATGGAACTGGAGTTTGGGGCCTTTTCGTTGTCCAGGACTATGGTCCGTGGAATTCGAAAGGTTACTATTAATTCCCTAAGTGCTCCTTTATATCTTCTGCGGATCTTGATTTTAGTATTTTGGCAAACCGGTATTTTGAAAACTTTCCTATAGCAGTTGAAATAATTTTTTTGTCAATGAAGTATATCTCAATATGAATTATTTGGCCAGCGTATTCTGGAATGGGGGTTGCTTGTAACTCGGGCTTGCCTGGGTGTCTGTCGTACATATGTTCTTTACAATTTCTGCAAAATTTTGCAATTTTTCTATTTTTTGGTTCATCCGGGGGAAATAATAATTTTGTAATATTTGGACTTTATTATCGTGAGCATTTCGATGGTCACGATTATATTCTTTTATTACTTCTGTTTCTTGCAGATTTTCGTCGCTAAGGGCAATGACTATTTTTCTAGCGAAACGCGTTCTACATTGTCTGGAGTGTGTGGGATATATTTTTTGTATCAAAACAAACAGTTTTTCTTTGGTTTTTAGGGCATTAGTGACTGATGTGTTGAGATACTTCTTAAGGATGCTTATTAACTTTTCTTGGTTGTGGTCGGTTTCAATTATGGTATGTTTGTAGGGAAAACAACCTGAAACTCCTATGGTGGGGTATCGCCAACGGAAAGGATAATTTGTTTTTTTTTTTCAAATACATATGTTATTTTCAGTACATCTACAATTTGGATAATGTCTTGGCCGGAATTTTCGTCACTGTGTTGGGTTATTATGAGGGAATTTGTTTGGCTGTCTCTGGGAAGCTTTAGCAATGCATCAGCAACAAAACTGGCATTACAAGGTTTATATTTTATTTCAAAATTATACTCTTCGAGTATAGCTGTTGCAAAATTCCGCGCTTTAGAAGTTAATAAACTCGTACTTATTTGGAAAGGTGATGGGCTTACCGGCAACCAAGCAAAACAAAACCGCAACCACACGGATGGCGGTTGGTAGTCGAATGAGCGAGAATACGTAAAACCGAAGATAGGCCCAAAAAGCGGATCGCAAAAAAAACCGGAATTGCAACCAGCAGCTAGTTCCTAGTTCCTAGCTGCACACACCGGCTGCTCAGCACGAGGGAGTTCGAAAGGGGTGGGGGGGGGGTACGTAGACAATATCTATGTAAGTGCGCGCCACCCAATTTTGATAGAAAATTGGGAAAACAAGATAAAATAAAATCAGATAAACTTCTCCCTGATGGGGGTTTAAGGTAGGTATGCAGATTTATTTATTTCTTTTTTTCTTTTTATTAAGCGGGAGGATGACAAAGGCCGTGCGAGTGTAAAATGGAATAACCCAGTAAAGGGTGTCGTGTAGCACCAGAGGGGTTGCTCACCTTAAAATTATGTGAAGCTCAATCTAGTGGCCAACAGAAGGCCCACGATTCTGTACGATCACGGGGACGGTGCCCTTTGGGGCCAACGGGGTCGCGAAGCAGTTTTGACCGTAACCGCGAAAGGGTTACGGTGTTTGCCAAGTGAACGGTAAGGAGCCTTACGGGATCACCGAATTACAAGTATCCCCACTTAAGGGAGGATTACACAAAAATCGACGTTTTATAACGATAAAATGCAAAAGGGTACTTAACTTTTTTCCTGCCTACTTGGGGGTCGCTCCTGTCTGGTTGCCAGAGGGTTGGTGAGGGGAGTGGGTAGTTCCCGCCGCTGTCACTCTCGTCGTCGCTTCGTCCGTCGGTGTCTCGTATTTCTGGACTTCGCTTTTCTTCTCGCTGGGGTTCTTTCTTCCTGTTCGTCTTTGTTTGTGGGCTTTTTCTTTGTTCGTTCGTTGGTTAATTTTCCTGTCGCGTTTCTTCTTGTTGGTTTTTTTTTTTTTTTTTTTTTTTGCTCGTTGGTTGTGTGGTTTTCCTTTCTTCTTGGTTTCTTTTGTTCGTTCGTCGTTTTTTTTTTTTTCTTTCCACTTTCTGGCGGCACTGTCCGCTATGACGGCTAGATAATAATTATTCTACCCGGACATTTCGGCTAGTTGCCTCTCACACACACACATTCATACGTGGTTCCACTAATTCAGCTGCAAGAGCAAAGGGACTCACTTCCAGAGCTCTGACAGGCTCCCTGTGGAACCACCCAATCACACCAGTCGATGTTTTGTCGTGTTCGTCCTGTTCGTTTTATCTGTCGAGTGACTGCTTGGGTCCATATTATACCCTCGGATCCGGAACACTTTTGGGGGACAATTAAGGGGAGCTCAAATATTGACCGCCAAGTATAGTAAAACTGCGCACCAGGAAGAGTAGTAAAGTCGGCTTTAACATAAGCTTCGTCATCCAAAACCAAGCACGCTTTCTTGTTGCCAATCAACTCGTCTAGCTTTCGGGATCGTGTTTTTATGACTTTTTTTTGCTTTTCAGTAACTTTTGGTATTTTTTGTTTTTTTCGTGTTTTTAGGCCATTACGTTTTTTACGTCTTTGTACCATCGTTTGGTAAGTATTACATTTCCAAGCAATATCTCTGGATGAGATAGTCCGCTTATTTACGATGGTACCCACTATTTTCCTGTCCAAATTTGTATCATGTGCTCCACTTTTAGCTCCACTTTTCTGTTTTCGCTTAACTGTCAACGTCTCCAAATATCGTTTAATAACAGAATCCACTGTACTGCGTGCTATGTTCAAATTTTTTGCGATGAAATGGTTTGGACGCGAAGTATCTTCGAGCCATTTGTCGATGATCTTTTTACGGCGTTCCTTTTGACTCATATTTTATAAATATTTGAAACCGCACCGAACTAAAATCAATAACAAACTGAAACTAGAGAATATACAGGCTAATTTGGGTACAAAATGGAATTGCAATTTCTGCGCATTGGAAGTATAGCCCGTACTAAAATTTACAGATTTTATTCGTTTCAGTCCTTATTTGTAACTGCCTACTAAGAGTATGCTACTATCAGGTATAAAAATAACTCAGTTAGGATCGTGCGATGTCCGAAACTGCTGCTCTTAAAGTAACTCAGGTTTGTGAGTCGTATGGCACCAGGGCACCAGGGTACATATAATAAGGTAATATACTTGGCGCAATTGTTTTGGTCTCGTTCTGCGCATCTGTCAAGTTTAGGCAATATGGCCGACCACAGTGACGACAAAAGCGGAAATATTTTGGTTGCAATAGATTTTTGATTTAAAATTGATTAAACAGAGTTTAAAGGTGTTAAAATGCGTTGTACTGTGTACGAGTGTTGTGCTAACAACTATAAAAGCGAAAATAAAACTGGAAATAAGGAGATATCGTATCACTCGTTTCCAAAACAAAGTAAAATGTGCAAGCAGTAGGTTTTTTGTGCCGCCGGAAAGACAAGTTAAATACAAAAATGGCGCGAATTTGTGGCAAGCATTTTAAAAAAAGTGATTTTGTCATTAATCCACTGTACGAGCAAAATGGAATAGTTCTGAAAACAACTAGAATTAAAGAAGATGCTGTTCCTTCACTTTTGTTACCATTGCAAAAGTATGAAGAAGTGAAGAATAAGATCAAAGTAGACTTTTGATTCCAAGGTATGTGAAGAACAATTATTATAACCGTTCTTTACACTAATAACACTCGGTCTTTTTATTACACTAATTGTGCATGACAAGGAGAAGATAGATCTGGAAGTCTCCGCGGAGAATTTATTTCTATCAAACAAGTGTGATTGCTCTACGCAAACTGATGCTTCCAAGGTAGACTATGTTACACAAGTTAAACCATTAATTGTCGACTGTAGTACTTAAGCTGATGAAATCATCCCTACACATTCTCAATAAATAGATGACATATTAAATTAGGGTAATATGAATTAAGTGTAATTAGAATTGCAACCATTGTTTGCATTTTGCAGATTATTGGAGCAAATATCAAAATTGAAAGCAGAAAACTGGAAGCAGCAACAAACTATTGACTCCGTTGGTTATATTTTTGCCAAGGGCCAGTTAAGAAAATTAGAATGTCTTCAAAAACGTGCAAAATGGTCATCAGACGTTATTGCTAATGCTATTGCAATACATGCAGCTGGCGCCCGAGCATACCGATTGCTGTTGCGATAGTCTTTTCCAGCTGTGATAACACAGCTCAAATTTAGAGGTATATCCGGGATTAATCCAATTCGTGTTGAATATTATGAAAAACATCGATATGGAAGAAGTCGGCAAAAGTTGTGTACTTGACTACGAGAAACTGAAGGATAAATCTCAGAAAGCTGTGAAATACGTCTAAGTGGCGATGATAATTGGCAATTGGAAACAACCAATTTTCTACGATTTTGACCAACGGATGACCAAACAAATACTGTTTGGTATTATTCACCAATTAAGTGAATGTGATTTTAAAGTGTGTGCAATCATCTGTGATCTCGGGGGAACAAATCCAGGTTTGCTGGGTTAACTTGAAATCACAGTTACAAAATCATTTTTTCAAAACCCAACCGATGAATCAAGGAATGTGTATGTGTTCGCTGATGTGCCTCGTCTCATAAAACTCATCCGGAACAACTTCGTTGATAATGGTGATTTTATTTTGGACGGGCAACTCATTTCCAAAGGAATCACAAAAAAAATCTTGTTTAGAAAACTAATGATAAGTCTGATTTGAGTAGTGCATACAAAATATCACTAACTAATTTATATGTTAAAGGTTTAGAGCGTCAAAAGGTGAAACTTGCACCAAAATTATTCCCACACACGGTCTCTCAAGCTATTATGCGGGCTGGTAGTTTAGGGGAACCAATTTCAGAAGGCGGGCTTAAGTGTTCTGTATATTTTAAACTGATAGTAATTCGAATTTCCTTAAAAACTATGTGTCATCTGGTTCGACTGCCTCAACGTAAGAGTTCCTTACCAGTATAGTCGCGACCGAGTTCAAGGCGTTGGACTTTCAGAATCGCTCCAATTTGGAATTGTCGATGAGATGATTTCCGTAATGCTTAATATGATGGTTAATGGAAAACGAACCATGATGTCCTTCCCGAACGGTAATGTTCAATTAATCGAATTTTTGTGTTTACAATCTTATAATACTTTTAGGCATTATTATGACGAATAATTCTCTTAAATTTCTGTACAACGACTTAAAGACTGAATACAGTATTTCGAATATGCTGACATACAGACTGAATCAAGATGTTTTAGAGAATTATTTCGGAACGATTTGATTCAAAGGTGGCCTATATGACCATCCAAACCGTTTGGAATTCATGTATCGGCTTCGTTCATACATACGAAATGAAGGAAGTTTATCGATAAATGGTAGGTTTTATTCTTTAATTAACCATATTTTCTTTTAATACAACACGTTCGTATTTATATCTTCCACCAGCAAAACTTTAGTAGATGGTACATCCGATTTAGAAGGTACGGGCTATTTAAGTAGCACTCTACTGAAGAAACTTAATCCAGACTTCATAGCAACTGAAGAGCCGGTATATGAACTGGAATCTCTACAGTACGGTGGACTGGAGCATTTGGCAGGATACATTTGCCACAGGATCAAGAATCCAGGAGACATCGTTCACGTGGACTAATCAGCTGACGGAGGGATATCTTCAAAAGCCCTTGGTTTATTTATGACTATGACTGGCGAATTATGGGTTGACGTAGCTAATCCCACACGGAAAACAACCTAACGCAGCTTGTAAATGTGCCTGCAGTCACACCGCCAACGCCCTGAACTTGTTTTTAACCTCTCACCCTGACGATTACACCTATGATGTAATCTTTCCTCTAGGCTCGTCGGACCATTGTATCATAACAGCTAATTTCTCATATACCTACTACACAGTTAGAGAAAGATACCTAAAAGAACTGTATGACAATACGAGAAAGCCAATTGGAGCGGGCTTAACAGCTTCTTTAAGAATAACGACGTGATGATGACATGCTGATATGATCACAGACACTGCTCTCTTTGGAATGCGATCCTTTATCTCTCATCAAATGAAGAGTATAAAACCAAAAGAAAAGGCATGGTACGACTCGAGTTGTAAAGAGGCTGTCAGGGTTAGAGAAATGTTTTTTTTTCGGTTCTTCAAGGCCAACGCGACAGAGGAAAACCGAAAAAAGAATGATAAAAAAAGAAAACGAACCAGGAATGACTGTAACGCTTTTCTTATGCGTGTGAAATTCCAATACGACCAAAAACTGAGGCAAAAAATACTGCAATGTCCCCAAGGTAGCAAACATTTTTGATCCTTCTTCAAAAACATTAGAAATTCTGCTTCATCCTAAATCCTAACGCTCATTTACAATGATATTCCAGTTGTCAGCTTCTTGCACAAGGCCAAACTGTTTGCTGCACACTTTGCGGCCAGCTCAATACTCCCGGATTGTGCTCTGTCTCAGCCTACACTTTAGTGCGTCGAATCTTCAATGGGGCGAATCCACTTTCACACTCGTGTAGTAGCAAGAGTACTTAACGATCTCAACGTACATAAATCCGCTGGTCCAGATGGTATGACTCCATTTCTTCTGAAGAGGTTTTCTTCCACGCTGGCAAAACCACTGCGTAAGCTTTGTCATTAATCCAACTCTTTAGGACTCTTTCCGAGCAGGTGGAAAACAGCATTTGTCCCCGTCTCTAAAAAAGGCGACTCTTCTTCCCTCACTTCCTTCAGACCCATTGCACTTACGTCCCTTCTTTTCAAGGTCATGGAAACGCTGATACGCCGTCAGCTCATGAAATATCTCGAAACGTCAAAACTTCTCAATGGCCAGCAGTGTTATTTTCGCTGCAACAGGTGATTCCACCACCGGGTTGAACCAAAGCGTACATCAATCTGGCGAAAGCAACATAGTTGCAA
This sequence comes from Volucella zonaria, assembly GCA_963966105.1. Taxonomy (NCBI): domain Eukaryota; kingdom Metazoa; phylum Arthropoda; class Insecta; order Diptera; family Syrphidae; genus Volucella; species Volucella zonaria. The sequence continues at coordinate 33,855,790 of OZ014533.1, read as the reverse complement.
TTGATATTTTTAAGCCAGTTGACACAGTTTGGCATCAGGCTCTGTTGTCAGAAATTCGTGCTTTTGAGATGGATGACTCTCTTCTTCAATGGATTAGAAATTACCTTTTGGAACTTCAATTCAATTTGTCTTAGACGGTTTCAAGTCTGATATTCACAAAATAAATGCTGGTATGCCCCACGGCTCCGTTCTGTCTCCGACACTCTTTTAAATTTCAGTAATGATCTCTTGTCTGCTACTTTTAATCTAATATATTTCTTTGCTGATGACAATACTCTCTGCTTTTTACATTCGTTCCTGGATTTACGCCCCTGCTCTTCAGGTATAGAAGGGAACGGCAGCGCATTAAATTCCGATGTTAACAGCATAACAAATTAGGGAACTACTCGTATCAACAGAGTGGAATTTAATGCTTCCAAAACGCTATGCTATTTGCTGCCATTTAAGCGAAATTTAAACACCCAGCCCTTATCCATGAATGGCACATACATCGCCGAAACCGAAAAAGTTCCCATTCTCGGTCGGTATATGTGTCAATGACAACTTATGTAGGAATGACCACAAATATGTTGTGAAATGTCTAGTTTTCCTCATGCGATGGAAGAAATATCTCACCCCATCTGAGCTGACCTCAATATATAAGGCATTCATCCGCACAAAATTGGAGTACAATGCCCACATCTGGTCAGGTACTCTTAAATCATCTCTGCACCTGCTAGATAGGATTCAAAACCGTGCGATAAAACTTATAGCTGATATTAATTGACACCCCCGAACACCGACGCATGTTTCCTATCTCACTTTGTTTTATCGCTGTTCCCACCACCAGTGCTCCATTGAATTCGCCAATAGCTTTCTGTCCATTCAAACTTACAACCGTAACACCCGTCTCGGTGTGAATGCTCATCAGTATACCCTCAAGCCCATTCTCAAACGTACTCTAAAATATCGTGATTGATTCCTAAGCCGTACAAATCGCTTATGGATTGCCCTGCCGAGCTCTCTATTTCCTGGTCATTATAACTTGCAAACATTTAAAAACAATGTATACCTCTTTTCTTTCTCCTTAAATTTCCTTTGCTCGCGCTGTGTACAAACATTTCAATGGTGCACAAATCCCTTAAGCGCGTGCTCAAGAACACGGACCAAGGGTAATGTCGGCTGTGGATGGGGTTTTCCGTAGAAGTTCTGATCCCTGCAATAACCTAAGTTACGAGGGGCGTTCAATATATTCTCGGTTTCGATATGAAGGAAAATGCGAATTCAATTTAAATTGTTTTTATTTTTCAATATGATCTCCCCTAACATCAATGCATTTGTTACATCTTGAGATAAGCTTTTTTAAACCCTCAAAATAATAAATTTCCTCTTTCTCTGCAAAATACCGACTTGAGTTCTTCATCATCCGAAAATCTTTTTCCACGAAGACATTTTTTCAAATCCGGAAACAGGAAATAATCACTAGCGGCAAGGTCTGGATTATAGGGTGGGTGTTGGATTTCTTCGAAACCACAATCTCGCGCAGCAGCCTTGGAAACTCGCGCCGTGTGAACAGGAGCGTTGTCATGAAGAAGCAACACACCCGCTGCGAGTTTACCCCGTCTTTTCTTTTTAATTTCCTCCCGCAAATTATGCAAAGTGGAAGCGTAGGATGTGGCGTTGACGGTTTCACCTTTTTTTTGTACTCAATGAGCAAGATTCCCTTTGAGTCCCAAAAAACTGTGGCCATGAGCTTTCGGGCAGACGGAGTGACTTTGAACTTCTTCGGGGGGTCTGTTCCTTTTTTATGCCACTGCATGGACTCTTGTTTGCTTTCAGGGTCATAGTGGTGGACCCATGTTTCGTCCCCAGTAACAATTCGATCCATAACACCGTCCGCGTTCTCACTACACATCTCCAAAAGCTCTCTACAGCATGCGATTCTCACTTTTTATCTGAGGCGCTGTGAGCATTCGTGGCACCCACCTTGCACTGACCTTTGAAAGGTTAAGATGGTCATGAAGAATGGTGTGAATGGTACCAATTGAAAGCTTGGTGATCTCTGCCATCATTCTCACCTTTATTCGGGCATCCTCAAGAACAAGTTTTTCGACTTCTTTGATGCTTTCTCCCGTACAAGCAGTAGCCGGGGCGCCGGAGCGGGGGTCGTCCTCAATGCTCTCTCTGCCTCTCTTGAACTCACTTGACCACTTTTGCACAGTTAATAATGAAGGTGCGGAACCCTGGTAAACAGCCACCATCTCTTCATGAATAGTTTTTTGACTTTTTCCTTGCTTAGTGAGAAATTTAATTACAGCGCGATGCTCAATTTTCACCATCATCGTCTCAGTTGCCATTATGATTCTGTTTAACTAGAGATAAAACGCGAATTAATAATCACATTTATATGAAATTTTACATGAATGCACTAAAATAATAGTGTTACTTGATATATAAGTCAATTTATATATGCAACCACAGCTTCATCCCGATACCGAGAATATCTTGAACGCCCCTCGTATATACGTCAGCTTCTCTCCTCTGGTTCAGAAAATAGTTTTAAATTTTTGCGTATGACTAGGTTCAGGAAATTTCTTTGTGATGTTGTAAGATGGTCAATTTTTGCAGTAAGAGAGTTTATATTAAGTGAGTTTACCGATTGCGAATTTTGTTGTTTAATTTTAATATTGTACGAACTCTATGAAGAATTGGCATGTAACTATCTTTAGTGCACGAGTTGATGCCTACAGATAGTTCCTTTAACCTATCGTTACCCAGAATTCCATTAAATGTTCTTAGGTAAGGTAGCAGGAAAAACTTAATTTACATATCATTTAAGACGAGAGGATTCACAAGCGTATGTTGGCAAGCTTTGACGTCGCCGCACAGTGGCTCATTTAGGCAAAAGTGCTTGCATAATTAAATTTTCGGGCGTGCCTTCAATGCAAAATTTTTAAATTTACTGGATTAATAAATGTTTGGAGCTCTGGTAATCGAAAAAATTATTTCTTTCGGATGGGTAGAGAACGATTGTTGAAAGATTGTTAAGATAACTTAAAAATCGATTTTCTTATTTTTTTTTCTGTGATATACTTGTTCATTTATGAAATCAAAATTTGACAAAGTTTTTTTTTATAATTTTTTTAAAACTATTTAATTTAATATTTTTTGAATGCGGTTTAAAATAAAACACGTCTTTTCGCTTGAAGTAAATGTAAAAAAAGTGAATTTATTCTGCCGCAAATTACATCCATTCTTAACTCTAAAGTGTCATACATTCGTTTTACAAGTCATAATCTTAAGTTACGTTTATTTGTTTACATTTAGAATAAGTTTCAATTTATCTTAGCTTAATTTCAATAAAGGTAATAATTATTTAAAAATGGTAGATTTGTAATTGTATTTCTGGTCAACATTGACCTTATATTTATCAGCGTTAGAAGTTAGAAACAAGTCCAGGATGTTGGCGGTATGGTTATTAAGGTCTGGTATACATGTGGGCTCATTTACAATCTGCGTTAAGTTGTTCTCCGCAGCGAAGATCTCCTTCCTTCGGGTCTTTTCTGTTCAGAATGTCGAAGCCACCCAAAATTGTGTATATTGAAATCGCCCGTAATAAAGATTTCAGGGATATAATTCTGCGAATGGAGTCAGACAGCGCATCAAACTCATTAAAGCACGAATTGTTGTTCAGTTTGGGGCTTCTATAATTAAAGCATTAGTGGATAATTTGCTTGCGGAGATAAAATTTTAGCCATAGGCAATTGAATTTCGGATTGGAACAGGGACTATATTGTGGTGGAGTTTGGTAAGCTACATCATTACGCACGTAAATGGCGAGACCGCGTTGAGAAAAGAATAGTGGCACTAGTGGCACAGTGAGAGGTTTGGGCGGCGGGGATCTACCAGTGTTTACCACGCCCATGTCCAATAACTACATATAAATATAGAAAACACAAATACCAACGCAAGACTGCGAAGTGAAAATTCTGACGTTGGTGTACCGAATCAATTTGCTATAGGTGTTATGCCCTTACAATAATATGAAACAGTGCACCAACAAAATTCACACTTGGAACCCGCTATCCATGGGCTGTTACATACATTCAGGCACCGAGTACAAGCAACAGTTCTTCGACCAGGAGCGGGTGAAGTGGGATACTCGCTCTGCGTGATATATTGCACTGCCCTATTTTTTAATTATTTATTTTTTTTTCACACATGCGCGGTGGTTTTGTTTTGTTTTTGTTTTTATAGTGTGGTTTTTTTTTTCTTTCGAGAATTTACTAGAGCACTCGTTGTCGTGTGCACTCATCGGTGGTCGACGTGAAAGAGGAAGTAGAAAAACAAGTTCGAAAACTACTCGATGACGGTATTATAAGACCTTCACAATCTGTACTGAATGCGACCACGAATTTGAAATTATCAAAGAAACAATAGGGCAAATCGTAACAGTCTTGAAAATACGTTGCAATTGTAGCAGAAATGCTATTTTCCCCAAACAATGCAAAACCTGTAAGGAACACAAGTATGATCGACACCCTGGCAAATCCAAGTTGAATTCTAAGCTTGTGTAACGTTATATGTAGAAAAATGCAAACAGGAATAATATGTACGAGGGCTATTCCAAAATCAACCTCCGATGTGTTACAATTCATTACATACGTGCACTTCGGTGACGTGTTTCTGCATGTCGCAACCAGTACATTATTTACATTATCTAATAATAGGCCAAGTTTCGACCGTTTTCATTCAGTATTTTTCCAATAGTTGCCGTTTTAACATGGAGAATACAATTTTATCTCACGCCGCCTGTGAGGTACGAAGTGCAATTCATTTTTTGCAAACCGACGCAAATGGCGCAGCTCAAATTTATCGTCAGTTGTGTGCTGTTTACGGCAATACAGTGATGAGTGATGGTCCGGTACGTGATTGGTGTAGACAATTTAAAAACGGACGCACAGATGTGCATAATGAATGAGGCCAAGGGCGCAAATCCATCATGAATCAAGACGTGGTTCACCAAGCTGACCAATTTGTTCGAAAAAACAGTTTCAGATCTTGCGACAAGATTTTCCGAAATTTTTCGAGCTACTCTATACAGAATCGTGTCGGAAAACTTGGGTTAGCACAAGTTCTGTGCCCGTTGGGTCCCAAAACAGCTCACAGATGTCCACAAGACCCAACGTTCAGGTGAAGAATTTTTACAGTAAATTGTGACTGGAGATGAGACTTGGGTCCAGTATGTAAACTTTGAAAGCAAATAACAGTCAAAGCAATGGATGCACACTAATTCTCCAAACAAACCAAAAAAAATTCAAACAAACTTTTTCCTATCGAAAAATGATGGCCACAGTTTTTTAGGACAGTAAAGGCATAGTGTTGACCGAGTTTATGGAACCTGGAAACACAATAAATGTAGTGGTTTACTGTGAAACTCTACGTAAGTTGAGAAGAGCAATCCAGAACAAAAAACGAGGAATGCTTAACAAAGGTGTGGTGCTTTTGCATGACAACGCACGACCACACACTGCTGCACGCACAAAAACTTTAGTGGAGGAATTTAATTGGGGTATTTTTGATCACCCTCCCTACAGTCCTGATTTGGCACCATGTGATTATCACCTTTTCCCAAAATTTAAATCATCCATTGCATCTCAACATTTTGGAAGTAATGGGGAATTTTTGAACGGTGTTGAATCAATGCCATTTTTTATAGACTAAGTAGAAAAATAATTTACATGCTAATAAAACTATTTTGTGCAAAAAAATTAATGTTTTTGGTTTTTTTTAAAAATATTTTTCACTTCGGAGGTAGATTTTGGAATAGCCCTCGTATGTGTATACACTATGCCTTGGACACATATGAATTTATTCCGATATTTCCTTTTTGCATCAGACCGGATTATTACCTGTGATTTCGGCTCCGGTATTCCTTCTGCTTGATTATATGTAGTGCTTTCAGATGCTTAAATTTTATTATTGACTATGATTTGGTTCGATTCCAACTTAGACGTTGTTGCGAGTTTCCCTCTATTAATAAGATTTTGTTGCTTACTCGGCGTGAGAATGTTTTCTGCAACTCGAGTTTGTCGATTTAGTGAGAAACGATTCCCATGCTGGCGTAGCGTCTGGGTAAAACATTTCATTTAAAACAATAAACACTTCTTGGTTTGTTGCAAGACATAACCCCACCCGCCTAAGGCAATGCGCGTACATGCGATTTCAATTGCGCGACTTCTTTGTCGAAAAAAGTAAAGAACATGCTTTTTAATATAAACTCGCGCACAGAACCGATAATAATTGCAGCGGTTATTACGCCGAAATTTGTTCCATTTTTTCAGCAACGCAACAGTCGCCAAGATAAATGAATCACATGAATTTAAAAGAGTTAGCACGCACTGACGATTTTAAGCGCAGGGATTAAATAATATACATAAAATAATGCGCGCACTGGCGATTTTCTATGGCGTTTCTAGTTATTTGTGACTAAATAATCACCGAAATTAGGAAAATAAAACATGCTCCGTATTTATTTGCAATTTTTCAGTCATAAATTTTAATCAAACATATTGATTGGCGCGGATGCTCGCGCATTAATAGTAAATTGACAGTTTGAAAATGGATTACAATAAAAAGTGTTTTGTTGTGGATTTGATGCTCCGGCTAAGAGAAAGTAAGAAACGAAAAACGAAATATTGAGTGCATTCTATTGTTGGTCAAAGGCTATTAAAAGGTCAATTTCATAGAATTCATCAAAGTTAAAGACAGGACTCTAAGAAATTCATGGGGTATTATAGAATGAGTACACAAAGCTTTGACGAATTATAGTGTTCGATGGTATTTCACCACTTACAACAGACTCGTTATCAGACATTATGCAAAGTGCATAAATTTAATCAACAAGCAAGTCGCAAGTGCGCGAGAGTTTATGAGTTACAATCTCAAAGGTTCCCACAAACAAAATCTAGGTTCACTGACACAGCTGACTCAACGCACTATCAGCGTCTGAGTGTGTATCCGGCACGCTTATGCCAATTCTTGGAATCGTTGGCTCACCTGCAAGTGAACTTGATTAAATTATGCTTTTTGTAAACTAAGCTAAATACCTGAGTAGCTACAGGCTAGATGGTAAGGTATTAAATTTGTAAAAGTTAGTCTTAAAAAAGATTCAATAAAGAGTGGACTGAAAATATAAAATTTGATTTTTATTTTTTTTATAATAACATTTTATACCACTCAAAACTGGCGCAGTCGGTAGGATGTGTCAAACTTGTGTGTAAGAAAACTAAGAAGTTTTTACAAGTGAATGTTTTAACATTTAAATCGACCATCCGTTACGTCCAAATCGCTAACGAGTAAATCGTCGCGTTAAACAAAAACAAAAACCAAAACTTAATTTTCGAATCGCGAGTAAGTGTATTATCGCGTGGAGAAATAAAATACTCGTAACAAAGAAAAAAAAGTGTGAACAATAGATTAAAAGAAAAATATCTATTTGAAAAAAAAGTGGTGTGAATTTAAATTACTTATTATAACGCTAAAGAGCAAAAATTGAAAAAATTAAACTGCATAAAATATTTTAGAACTCAAGACTAAATAATCAAGATAATCAAAATAATCAACGAGTACTTCACGAACGAAGACCTCCAAAGAAGAACTAATAACCTCAAAAATAAAACTAAGAATCTGAGAAGAAGACATCCCAGAAAATCGAAGGTTAGCAGTGTATTATTGTATATTTATGGGATTTTTTTTCTTTTTTTTTTATACATATAACTAATTCCTAAAAACTGTATGTGCTTTAAGAATTTTATGAAATCTATTTGATACATATACATAAGAAAGTGTTTAAAAGTTAATATTAAGTATCGACTAATCTTTATGTCTCTAGAGGAACAAGTTAAAATTGTGCAAGAACAATCTAGGCAACTATCAGAGGTAGTTAACAATTTTTTCAATAAAGAAATCCCAACACCCACAAATATGCTAACTTTGAATATAGACCCTATAAAGTACCTTTCGAAGTTACCAGAATTCCACTGTGACTTCAAAGAGCTCCAGAACTTCGTCGATTTGGTCGACAAAATACATCCTCTCATGACGCGATATGATACCCTAGCGCAAAGCATCTTTTCGGATATTCTAAAATCCAAATTGAAAGGAAAAGCTCGAGAGATTATAGAGATAAATAACCACATTTCTAGTTGGATAGACATTAAACAAATTCTTTTCAACAACTTTGGTGATCGGCAAACACCGGATGAATTGTTTGACGAATTGCGATCCGTGCAATTCAAAACAAATGCAGTTGATCTCTATAATCATGTTAAAGCGATTTTAAGAAGATTAAACGTGAAACAAAAGCAAATGTTACAGGGTAATGATGAAGGTATCGAGGCCAACATCCAACAGAACAAAAAGTCTGCACTATTGATTTTCCGAAATAAACTTCCAGAACCAATGCGGTCTCTGATCTATTGCAGAAATCCAGATAGTCTAGAAGCAGCAATTAATATTTTACACGAATCGGGATACGCTTACTTTAGGACGTCCCTAAACAATCTACATTCTAGTAAACCCCATAACACTGTGTCCTCCCATTCCAACCAAAATGTGCAGAATAGGAAAAATAATTATAACAATAGGGATCATTCCAAAAATGACGGTCATACTAACAACTCTAATAGAAACAATAGTAGATGTAACAGACAAAATGAAAATCCTAGAAACTCTAAATTAAATCAATCCAACCAACAGTGCAATAATAATAATACAAGCAACACCCACTATAATGGAAATCAGAATTTTACACCAGCTAGCTCCAATCAAGTTCAAAGCTTCCCTGTGCCGGAGCCAATGGATATAAATGCGATTATGAACATTCCTACACAAAATTGCACCAATCCAAACGATGGTCCAAGTACGAAGAATTCGTCAACTAACCACAACCATCACCAGTTAGATTCACGCAGTGGAGGAACAAATTTTCGTCCACCTGCCTCAAGGGAAAGCTACCCCATATAATAATTCAAACAAAATTATATCCTCTTAACTTCATAATTGATACCGGGGCAACGCATTCTATTATAAATCCTGGACTTTGTAACCCTAAATGGAGAACAGCCCCCATAACTGTAAAAACGCTTCAGAATACACTGACTATTTCCAAAACTGTATGAATTCCACTGTTCGCAGAATTTGGCAATACCGAAGATATGGTAGAGTTCCTAGAATATCAATTTCATGACTTCATGATGGAATCATCGGAAATGACATCCTTAGGAAATATAAAGCAATCGTAAATTACGAAAACGATACCTTAACCATTAACAATAAAACGATACAACTCATTTACCAAGGAATTGATAAATTACATGTGTCCGTAAAACAGGAAAAAGGACTATCTTTTGTAAGAGAACAGGTAACTAGCACTGGAGATACAATAATACCAAGAGGAATTTATGACGTAAAAAATTACAGTATAGAGATAGATAATGAATTAAATTTTCAAGGTAGAATACATCTTAATGACGACGGCACATACTCAATTACAGACGAAAACTTTTGTGTAATCGAACCTTCCGGTATTTATACAAAATCCTTAACGGATCAAATTATAACTGAACATCTGAATTTAGAAGAACGACGTTAACTTTTGACTCTAGTAAAGAAATACGAAACGATTTTCTACCAAGAGGATAGAAATCTAACGTTCACTAATGCAATTAAACATAGGATCAGAACAATGAACGATATACCAATCTTCAGCAAAAACTACAGATATCCATATATCCACAAGCAGGAAGTTGATAACCAAATTCGCGAAATGCTAGAAAATAAAATCATACGACATAGTAACTCACCTTATTCAGCCCCCATATGGATCGTTCCTAAGAAGGAAGATGCCAGTGGCAAGACCAAGTGGAGATTGGTCATTGACTACCGAAAGCTGGACGAAGTGATGATCGATGATAGGTATCCAGTACCAAATATTGAAGAGATATTGGACAAATTAGGCAGATGCCAGTATTTCACTACCCTCGATCTCGCTAAGGGCTTCCACCAAATCGAGATTCATGAGGATGACATTCACAAAACTGCCTTCAGTATCGAAAGTGGACATTACGAATTCCTTCGAATGTCCTTCGGACTGAAAACGGCACCTGCAACCTTCTAGAGGTTGATGAACCATGTCCTTCAAGATTATATCAACAAAATTTGTTTGGTATACATTGATGACATAATAATTTTTTCAACGTCCTTAGAAGAACACATAACTTCCCTAACTAAAATTTTCAAACGTTTGAAAGATGTTAATTTAAAGGTACAAATGGACAAATCTGAATTCCTCAAAAAGAAAACAGAATTTCTTGGTCACATCGTGACACCTAATGGCATTAAAGCCAACCCCAAAAAGATTGAATGTGTAAAGAAATATCCCATTCCCACAACATGTAAAAAGATAAAACAATTTTTAGGACTAATTGGCTATTGTCGAAAGTTCATTAAGGACTATTCAAGAATAGCAAAACCTATGACAAAGTATTTAAAGAAAGATGCACAAATTAACATTTCCGATCCAGAATACTCAGTAGCTTTTGAAACCCTTAAGACCCTATTAATAAACGATCCCATCTTAGCATACCCAAACTTCAATAAAACATTTACCCTAACTACGGACGCGAGCCAGTACGCTTTAGGAGCCGTATTATCTCAGGAAAATCACCCGATATCTTTTGCTAGCCGTACTCTGAACGAACATGAGATACTCGTAAATTATAGCACAATAGAAAAAGAATTACTAGCGATCGTATGGGCAACAAAATATTATCGCCCTTATTTATTTGGTAACTCTAAACTTATTAGATGGAAGTTAAAACTATCCGAATTCGATTTTGAAATAAAATATAAAAAAGGTACAAGCAATAGTAATGCAGATGCGCTTTCTAGGATTCCAAACATTGAAGTAAATCTAATTCAAAATGATAATATTCCAACAAGTAAATCGTGTTTAAATATCTTTAAAAATCAAGTTATTATCACAAAGTCTCATTCAGGTATTTAAAAATAAAAAAAATTAAAGTATTTAATAGACTACGAACAACAGTACGTACTAAAAACTTAGACGAACAAACCACGTTAACATTACTCAAAAATCATTTCCATCTCAACGCTTTAAATGCAATTTTAATTGAAGATGAAGGTTTCTTCAATATTGTTCAAAAAACTTATAGAAAATATTTTTTCAAATAACAGGAACTTTAAATTATTACGATGCGTTAAGTTACTAGAGGATATTACTGCCGAAACAAGATTAGCAGAAATTATAGAGAAAGAACATTTGAAAAATAATCATATGGGTATAACAGAAATTTTCCAAGAACTAACTCTCCTTTATTTCCATCCGAAGCTTAAAATAAGAATTACTCAGCTCATTAACAATTATGATGTCTGCAACATAGAAAAATATGTGCGAAATCCTCGTAAAACATTACTTAAGATAACAGAAACGCCGGTAAAACCTCTCGAAATTGTTCATATTGATGTCTTTTACACCTTACAAAATACACTCTTCTTAACTATCATAGACAAGTTTTCCAAGCACGCTTGTGCAATTAGAATTTCAAGCAGAACATGGACAGAATTTAAGACAGCTATTTCATTTTATTTTAATCAATTTGGAACAGTAAAAAAAATCATAGTTGATAACGAATTAGGTTTTAAAGCACTACCTTTAAAACAATTCCTATCAGAAGCCAACGTTGAAATACATTATACTTCAAACAGTAACCATACATCAAACGCCGATATTGAAAGATTACACAATACTATAAACGAGCATATAAGATTATTGAAACATAACGATGCAAATAATGAAGGAACTGTGGAAGAAAAACTTTCGAGAATAATAAGATTTTATAATAATACAATACATTCAACTACCAACCGAAAACCTATTGACTTTGTGACAGATAAAATTCATGAACAGAAATACCAAGAAATCCATGAACTCATTCTAGAAAAAAAACAGAAAACAATTGACAGGATTAATAAAAACCGTAAAGACTATACTTTGTCAGAGGGACAAAACTTTATTAAAGAAATAAGAGGAGGTAAGAATCACTCAAAGTTTAGAAAACTAGAAACACAAAAGATCGACGAAGATCATTTGATAGATGTAAGCAACGGACATAAATATTACAAAGCTCATGTTAAAGAGACTAAGAAGTTTCAGGATATTAATACTCCCACAGTTAAATCAAATGGAAAAACACTAAAAACAAAATGATAAAACTAGAAATTCTTTTTTTTTCAGAAATCGACAACAAATAAAATGATACTATACATTATTCCAATACTACTGACAATGACAAGGATACCACTTACAAAGACCCAGGAAATTCTTCTTCACGATTTTAACAACAATAACGGATATGTGACGCTTAAACTAGACAGAATAAAAATTATCAAAAGTTATACAAAAGTCCTACATATCATTAACGTAACTGACTTAGAAATGACCAAAAACCAGATAAGAGACAATCTTTTCGCATTTAAAAACAAATCAGAACTAATAGAACCAATGTACTATACTGTTACTCAGAATTTAATGTTATTAGAAGCTAAATTAGAAAATCTTAGACCCCATTCCAAATTAAAGAGAGCATTAATAGGTATACTAGGAACAGGAATCAAATTCATTGCAGGAACAATGGATCATGAAGATAAAATTTTTATAAAAAACAAATTAGACCAGCTTTTTGATCAAGAACAAAAACTTACAGAAGGAAGTAATAAACAGGTAATAATTAACCAGCGAATACTAGAACAAATACAAAATATTACAACACATGTTAGGAAACAACAAAAAGTCATGGAAAAATATTTAAATAGCCAAAATTTAGTAGGAAGAGTAGCAACTTTAGAGGAGGAAGTTAAGATCATGCAGTACATGTACCAAATTAATCAGGATATAGTATTTCTCAGGAACCACGTAGATGATGTAGAACAAATACTTTTTTCAAGCAAACTTGGAATACTGACAAGAAACATCTTAGGTAAACAAGAATTAGCTATGATCGACGACTTAATGAGTTATAAAGAAATCAAAATTACAGTCACAATTTACAATTTCGTCGGAGCCTCAATCTGACGGGGGGAGAGTTACAATCTCAAAAGTTCCCACAAACATAATCAAGGTTCACTGACACAGCTGACTCACCGATTCACAAACAAGAATCACTCGTGTTGTAATATAACGCTAAATTTAATAAAGCACTAAAGTGCACTATCAGCGTCTGAGTGTGTATCCGGCACACTTATGCCAATTCTTGGAATCGTTGGCTCACCTGCAAGTGAACTTGATTAAATTATGATTTTGGCAAACTAAGCTAAATACCTGAGTAGCTACAGGCTAGATGGTAAGGTATATATTAAATTTGTAAAAGTTAGTCTTAAGAAAGATTCAATAAAGAGTGGATTGAAAATATGAAATTTGATTTTTATTTTTTTTATAATAACATTTTATACCACTCAAAACTTTTATGCTCATCCGTATTATACAGTTCATTTTGCGACAAAACAATCATCAACAAACTACGCTGCGATTATTTGATCGCATGTATTGACATTAAAAACTATGTGTTCTATTTTTCTGCGGCTGAATAATCGTGCAACAGAAAACCACAAGTGCGTGCATGGTTATATTTTTTTGCGACCACGATTTTTCTATCGCTGCGACAGAAAATCGCATGTGCGCGCCTAGCTTAAGAGAGCGACGGCCATGAAAGGCTGTTCGAACATTTTTCATAAGCTGGAGCTTCTGGGTTTGCATTATCTGTTATTACCATGCAGCCGGCGACATTTCTTTGTAAAGTTGATCTGGTACAAAATTATCAGCATGGTAATTACTAAGCCACACTTTGGAAGTAAATAATTTTGTTGTTAGTAGATGTTTTCAGCCAGGGTGATAACTTCTGTGTTGGTTAAGTTATATGGTGTTAGTTTACTGGACTTCAGTCGGTTTATGGGATAATAAGGATATAGGATAAGAACTTATGTTAGTGAATATTGAAGGTATGATTTGATTTCTATCCGAGAATAAATTCATTTTGCCTTATACAGTACGTTGTTTAGTGCATAATAGCGTTCCTGACATTAACTTGGTTTCGATTCCAAACGTGGAGGACATTTCTATGTTGGAAGAGTTTACTAAAAGCATATAATTTTCTTCTGGTTGCGTGATGTTGGCTTGGTTGGGATGCAATTGTCTGTTCTTTGGGTTTCCTTTTGCACAGTGGAATACATGCTGTCACTGATTTGTCGATCAACTGGATGTAATGATCGTTCATGAGGACATAGGGTTGGGTTATATTAATTGTAAGGGTTTGGTTTAGGTGGTTTAATTAAACGGTACAGGCTGAACTGGATTGGTAATTTAATATTAAATACTGTATGATATTTGTGTGGTTGTAGTAGCCCTGTCGACTAGAACTCATATATTTGTTCATCCGGAGAGTATTTTATTTTCTGACTTGCGATATGTTTATGTATACATTCTATTCCGTTAATAAAGCCTCTTCTATTTCAATATCGGAATAGAAGTGTTAGGAATCAATTTTCTATTTCCCTAAATTTCATATCTTTGACTTGTTTTATTGGACCAAGTTGCTTATTTCTATTAATAAGTTCTACAGATTAGAGTTGTGCAAATTAGTTCACTAGGAAGAGCTTGAACTACCTAGTTCAAAATCCTTACTGAACTAGGTCGTTCACTTAGTTCACTAGTTCACTTGTTTAAATCTTAAATGTAGTTATTTCTCTTTAGTTCATGAATTACGTTAAACCCCAAAACAAACTAGTTATGTAGGTGGGCAAGGAGGGAGGACAGACATTAACAAAGTAAGAAAGAAAGATAAAACAGATAAACAGAATAACAGACGCAGATCCTACACTTATCGTATTGTTTTTATAGTCACAATTAAAAAATTATACATATATAATTTTTATATATATAATAATAGTAAGCATCCTGAAAAGTTAAGTACTTAAAGACCGTGATCAATTATTTGTTCTCTTCTCCGTTCAATTAAAATGTACCTTCAGTCAAATCGACTGATTTATGAACTGTAGAAAGTAAATAATAATAAAAACATGCTGTTAAAATGATTTTTACCTTTTTTTATTAAATACAAATATATTTATATTAAATATAAATATGACTTTAGAAATGAGAGCCATACAGTGGTATGCGTTTACAGATTACACGAATTTAGTCTGTTTATTGATGAGTTGAGCGTTTTTCTAAGTACATGTAAGGAAAAAAATTAATGATTGTAGGTGATATAAATATAGACGTGTTAAATGTGTGTGATAATGATACTGAGAACTACCTGTTTCTTATGGCATCCAATGATCTACAAAATTTAATAAATGAACCAACTCGTGTAACTCAGTCAACTAAGTCCTGTATTGATCATATAATTATCCGTCTCCAGAAATACCATAAATTGAAGTTTAGTGGATCTCACAGATCATTGTATGGTTACACTTAATTGTATTTTTAATTGTAAACCTCTACAACCTAAGAATTCTTATATAAAAAACAAACAGCGCACAGACTACAACCTATTAAATGAATGCCTACAATTTGTATTCTGGGAGCCAGTTTTTTTTTTAAAGTAATCTATCAGATGCTTTTGACACAGTCCTCAGAATTCTTAAAGCTCATATTAAAAATTGTACTATCATTGTGAATAACACAAGGAAAAAGATTTATCTAAAACCATTGATGACCCATAAACTCTTAAATCTTATTAGACTGAAAAACAAAGTTGCTTCGAAACAAAAAAAACATCCTAATAACATCAAATTGAGTAAATATTACAGAGGACTTTGCAAAAAAGACCTTTTTTTGATTGAACAAATTCGTAATACGTTTTATATTGACTCATTTATACAAGCTAGAGGTAACGTAAAAAAGGAGTGGAAGTAGTAAACAGCATATTAGGTACAAGTAAAGAAAATGCAAAAGGTGATAGACTTTAGATTGACGTTGTCAACTTTACTGACTCTAACTCAATTTGTAATAAGTTTAATGAATATTTTGCGAAAATCTCTGAACATCTTAAGCATCATCATCATCATCATCAGTTGAAACTTATGCATCTTTCAGGTGTTCCTCTCTTCTAACCATGAACACAAATAATATATGTACAACCAAACAGTTTTGTTTTTCAACCATTTTCTTCTTATGAAGTTTATAAAGTTATAATATCTTTAAAAAATAAGTTGTTGAAAAAAATGCTCTTATATGTTGCTGATATTCTGTCTTGCTTATTTAACTTCAGTATACAAAGTGGCATTTTTCCTCAGTATCTAAAATGCGCAGAAGTTATTCCACTTTTTAAAAAAGGTAACAAAACCCATTTATCGAACTATCGACCAATTTCCTTGCTACCTACCATCTCTAAGGTTTTCAAAAACTTCAAAAATCCCGCATATTGTCATTTTTAAATAGAAATATGTTTCTTTGCAGTGAACAGGTTGGGTTTAGAAGGGAGTTATCGACAGAAGATGCTATATTAAGAATGGTCTTAATTATAATAAAACCACAATGGCTTTGTTTATAGATATGATAAAAGCCTTTGACGTGGTCGACCATAACCTTTAATTAAGAAAATTATATAGTGCGGGCTTTAGGGGTATACACACATGGTATATTTTTCAGCTCAAATTCAATGGATTTCCTACAGCTTTTGCTGACGATATTGTTTTTACTTACCGTTTTCAACCGCAATTCGAATCCATTCTCCCCTTCTCTGAAGAAGTATTCTTCCACGCTGGCAAAACCACTGAGTAAGCTCTTTCATCAATCCTACTCTTTAGAACTCTTTCCGAGCAGATGGAAAACAGCATTTGTCCAGCCCGCCCCTAAAAAAGGCGAATCTTCCCCTCTCTCCTCCTACAGACCCATTTCACTGACGTCCCTTGTTTCCAAGGTCGTGGAAACGCTGATAAACCGTCAGCTAATGGAATATCTCGAAACGCGAAAACTTCTTAATGACCGGCAGTACGGTTTTCGTAGCAACAGGTCCACTTGTGATCTGATCTGATGGCATGTTTCACCGAAAAGTGGAACCAAAGAGTACATCAATCTGGCAAAAGCAAGATAGTTGCACTTGATATCTCTAAGGCATTTGCAGAGTTTGGCGTCAAGCTCTTTTGTCGAAAATGCATACTTTTGGGATCGACGACTCTCTTCTTCATTGGATTAGAAATTACCTTTAGGAACGCTCAATTCAAGTTGTTTTGGACGGTTTCAAGTCTGATATTCACAAAATAAGCCGTGGTGTGCCCCAGCGCTCCCACCGTTCGGTCTCTGACACTCTTTTTAATTTCCATCTACTCGTATGATCTCTTAATTGCTACTTCTAATCCAATATATTCCTTTGCTGATGACAGTACTCTCTGCTGTTCATATTCGTTCTCGGGCTCACGTCCCTGCTCTTCGGCTGTAGAACGGGAACAGCAGCGTATGCTAAGCTCATTAAATTCCGATATTAACAGCATAACCAATTGGGGAACTATCAACCGAGTGGAACTTAATTCTTCCAAAACTCAATGCTTCCTGCTGTCATTAAAGCGAAATTCAAATACCGAGCCATCATCCATGAATGGCACTTGCATCGTCGAAACCGATATTTCCATTCTCGGTATGTGTGTCAGTGACAACTTACGTTGGAATGATCACATATTCGATGTCGCCAAAAATTCGGCGAAACGTCTAGGTTTCCTCAAGTGATGTAAGATATATTTTACACCCGCTGATCCGGCCACAATATATAAGGCTTTCATCCGTCCAAAATTGGAGTACAATGCCCACATCTGCTCAGGTGCTCCTCAAACATCTCTGCACCTGCTAATAGGATTCAAAACCGTGCAATAAAACTCATTGGTGATACTAATATCAGTTAATCAATTGACACCCTCGAACACTGACGTAATGTCTCCTGTCTCACTTTGTTTTATCGCTATTTCCACCACCAGCGCTCCATTGAAATCTCCAGCAGCATTCCGCCCATTCAAACTTTCAACCGTAACACCCGTCTCGCTATGAATGCTCATCAGTATACCCTCAAGCCCATTTTCGGACGTACTCTAAAATATCGTGATACTTTCCTAAGCCGTACAACTCGCTTATGGAATGCCCTGCCGATCTCTGTGTTTCCTGGTCGTTATAACTTACAAACATTTAAGAACAATGTACATCGGTACCTGTCTTTTCTTCCTCCCTAAATTTCCTTCGTCCGCGCTGTGTACGAACATTTTAAGGGTACAAAAACCCTTTGAGCGAGCGCTGATTATAAAAAAAAATAAAAAATAAAAATTATAAAAATCTCTGAGGATTTAGACACCCTAAGGCGCTGGTTTGTTACACATAAAAACAAAGCTGATGTCATTAAAGACATCACAAAATGACTTAAAAAAGTTATCTGTGGAACAGATAACTATAAACCCATCCATTATTGTTCAAGCTCATGTTTTCATATTGAGGCTGTGCAACATTATACTCGTAAATATCTTGGTTTGTCCATCGATAACAAGTTAAATTGGAAAAAGCATATTCAGTCAATCAAATTTCTCATGCTAATAATGACGCGTCATATGTTCTGCCAGGGTAGCGAAAAGACATTTAAAAATTCTTTTGGACCATTGTTGACTGCTCAAAAGCACTTAGTTCGTATAATTTCGAATAAAAATCGTTTCTCTAATAGCTAGCCTTTATTTAAAGACCTCGGTATTTTGCCAACGAGACACCTTTACGTTTTTAAAGTACTTAAGGAATTTCTAAGCAAAGCGGAAACATCCCCAGTAGAAGCTCTCACTTCTATAGTCTTGGTGTAAACAACATGTATCTTGTTAATGTTCCTTTGTCATACAAACTCATTACCTGCGTTTTTACCCTGTAACTGGCCCCAAACTATTTAATAAATTACCAATACATATTCGCTCCATCCCGAATTTCCACTCATTTCAACAGAAACTAAAAGACTGGCTGTTC
This sequence comes from Volucella zonaria, assembly GCA_963966105.1. Classification (NCBI taxonomy): domain Eukaryota; kingdom Metazoa; phylum Arthropoda; class Insecta; order Diptera; family Syrphidae; genus Volucella; species Volucella zonaria. The sequence continues at coordinate 33,836,745 of OZ014533.1, read as the reverse complement.
ACAATAGATTACAACAGAAATAAATATCTGTTAACACGCGCATCATAATTCGCAGCACAAACTATTCTTATTGTTACTTTTATGATGTATTTTATTGGTTGAATTGTTATGTTGATTTCTTTGCTTTCTTTTTGCTTTTGAATTAGTTTTTTTTATTTTTATTTTTGTTTCCTTAACTGTTATCTTATTGAATTTTTCATTGAATTTTTTATTATAACTTGAATTTCTATCTGATTATCACCCCACATCAGAATTTTGTTTTAATTATTTTGGATGCCATTCAAAACTTGCTATAGGTTACAGAATATGCATTATTACTTATTTCACATATAATAAGTCATTTAAGCCTATGTTATTTAGTTTAAGATGAAAATAAATAAATGAATTTAAATAAAAAAAAAAAATATAAGTTAAACTCACAAACTAAGTAGGTATTATATGTTACATTTTATAATGTAAAAACATTAATTTGGAAACTTTTTCAGATTTCAGTAGTGTTCGTCTTTCTTTAATGATCTGTAAAGCACCAGAAAACATACGCTCACAAGGAACGGAAGTAGCGACAATACAAAATTTTTTTACCATTAAGGAGTAACCATGAGGGTAAACTTTTTTATGCTTCTCCCACCAAAGTAAAGGATCCATTTTCCAGGTTTAAATTTTCTGCAGCAAGATAATTATCTAGCTCTTTAATTGCAGCTTCAGCTTTATTAACAAGTGAATTGATTTTATCACCTCGTCAAATACATCCCTGATACTTGTTTCAATGAAACCACTTGAATCAGTTTCTTGTAAATTGACATAAATACCACTTATTTTGTCTCTAAGTCCTTCAACTGCGGTTTTGCAGGCTAATGGATTTTTTAATGCGTTTTCTTTGAAGCGTGGGTCTAATAATGTACATCCGGCGTACAAATAGTTCTTCTCTACATCTTCAAATCGTACTTTCATTTCAGATTTCAAGACTGAAAGTACAATAATTCAATTACCTAGTAACTTTTTGGACAACATTTTCCAAAGAAATCTTTCAGCAGATTGTTGAACACTATTATCTTTGATAATTTCACATTCTTTTCCGCACTTATTTCTTTGGTTATGTCGTAAAATGGCTTGAGGATTGGCAAAGTTCCCTGAATAACAACCCAGTCACTAGAACTCAGTGATAAATCATTTCTTAGTATCGCAATAGTACTTATCACAACATCTTTTATTGTTAAAATGCCTTTAAGCATATCGTAGCTTGAGTTCCAACGCGTTTGAACGTCTTGCTTCAATTTCAGTTCTGCAAGGTTCATTTGTTTTTGTGCATCTCTAAGCTTATTTTGCTCTTATGATCTTCTTTTAAAATATTAAATGATTGATTTTATTTTCGATAAGGGATCAACTATTTATTTTGTGGTTTTTTGAACTACTAAATTCAAAGAATGAGCGAAACACCTAGATTAACGCAGAAGCGTTATCACTCACAATAGCAGAAATTTTATTTGAAATGTTTCATTCCATTACTACCATTTTCAGTAATTTGCACAAATTGATAGCCATATGTCTCTCCTTGCATTCATGGCATGAGATTAAATGTGAGCATAGCTTAGTGGTTGGGTCAACAAAATGAGCAGTTACTGCGATGTAACTCACATTTGTCCTTGAAGTCCAAGTATCTGTTGTTAGGCAAACTGCTGGCGCAGTGCATAATTTTTGCTCTATTTTAGTCTCAAATTCATTATAAATTGTTGGTAATTGATTCTGAGACACCGTTTTTCTTGTTGGTAGTTGATAACCCGGGCAATTGTACGAGTAGATACAAGTTCTATAGTTTTTTTAAATTCCTTTCCTGTCAATATGTTCAACTTTACTTTATTTTTTGGTTGAGCTTGAAATGTGGTTGAAAATGTTGAAGTACAAGAAATACACACTACATCAGCTTGAACAACTTAATTATATGACAATTTCAAACCGAGATCTTCATTATTAGGCGTTTCATTTTGCCGTTCAATTGATATTTGCGTAAATGGATGCTTTGCTTTCATACATATGTCGATAAAGGTTCCCAATTAATCCTCTAGATATACTCAAAAGTTGAACACAATACTTATATTTAGCCTTATTTTCAATTTCATCACTGAAATGCATTCATGTTCTACTATTTTTTTTTTAATTTTGGCATTCTTTTAATATCGTTAGTCTCAAATTAGTTTTAAAGTACCCAATTAGAAACCACTGTAAGGACTGAAAAACACATAACTAAAACTATGTAAATAGTTTAATTTTCAATGGCCTTAACACTTAAAACACCAAACCTCAAAATCCACTAGATCATTCATTTTTTTAGATTTTTATTTGTTAAATAAATTCTTGAGGCATTGTATTATAGTGGATTCGGATTAAAATGAAAACGAATTTACTTCAAAGGAGGAAAGAACCTTCTTACTTTACTAAATTTAACTATACTGCTTTGTGATAAAATTAAACTAATTAAACTTAACATCCAAACACAAAACAACCCAGGCAAAATTAAAACAATCAGAAGGAACAACCGATTCTGATCGTAACCCTTATCTGCTGCCTGAAAAAAAAATTCCTTTCTCTTGTTTTATCCTTATATAATTATCTCTCTGTAAGTACTGACTGAACTGCGAACGATAACATACATCTAACTTTGCGTAGTTCGCGAAAGAACGAACTAACTAGCATATGTCGGTCAATTGAACTAACGAACTACATACTTACCATATGTATTGCAATTCATATCCACGCTTATGTCAGCGCTCAACAAATCTCTTTATCAGTAGTTTTATGAACGAACTACTTTTTTTTTCTATCATCATGCATCAAACACAGGCAGACAGTGGCACAGCCACATGACTCAACCGTTCACTGTGTGCGTGTGTTGGATGCGAGCTAATAAATTATTCTACATAATCCAGAGAAGCACGCATCCAATTACTTTGCACGCGTATTCAACTTTCTCACACTATTCCCATGCTGCAATCCAACACCTGTAACCTGGTCAAATCCAACAAACACCAGATACCTGCAAAGCGCTGAGCGTGAGAAACAGCATGTATTTAAGATCTGGTTTTAAGAACATTTGTTCAGTTGTTATCATGTAGGCAAAATCGCTGCCAGATTAAATAAAGTATTTTTTTAATAACAATTTAAATATTAATTTTTAATTGGCGCCCGAGCAGGGGCAGATATCTTATAACGCATTCTAGAGTCGGTGTCCTTAAGTAGTGCGAGTACATAGAACAGTGAGCCAGTGTCCTTAAGTAGTGCCCGAGCTCCGTGTAAATAATGTCTGTCCCAGAACTCAAAACACAGAGCCAGTGTCCTAAAGTAGTGCCAGAGCGCCAGAATAAAATAAGTGTGAATAAGTAATAAGCATCGTACTGCTAGTAGGCCCTATGAACACCTCTAGTGGTCCGTAAATAAAGTGCGAGAGGCAGGATCCTGAGTCGCCAGTTTTGGACAAAAGGGAGCAATCCGCTTCGCCAACGTGGGAATGCAACTCATTTTAGTTTTGTAAGTTTATTAAAATAATAAAAACAAATATATGTTAATATAGTGCTAAATTTAAGGAATTAATTAAAAGGAAGTGAATTTCTTATTTCTTATTATTATTATGTTAATATTAAAGAAACTTGAAAAAATTTAACTAAGAAGAAAAATAATAAAAGTGTTAGATTTAAGAATAAGATAACCCATAAATTTAGAATAAAACCTCAAAAATATAAAAATATAACTAAGGCATAAAATTATTTTGATAAAAAAAAGGAAATAAAATGCCAAACGATCAGCAAACCATTATCAGGTCATCTGTTTTAAATAGTGGTATCCCCACTCAACCTCAACCTGGTCCTTCCAATCCTAATATAGCCCAATCTACTCCTGAACTAACTTCACTTATTTCTTCTATCGTTGCGGAAGTATTACCAACAATTTTATCAGTCTGTTTACTCTCACCTTTCCCTTATTCTAAATAAAATACCCCTCATGGAAATTGGCAATGAATTACTTAATCTGTTAATGCAAACCTACCTGGATACGTTCATAAGGGGTTTGAATGGCTCCTCGGAATACGTGAACCGGTAGACTTTCCACAGGCTCTCCATTTATGCCCGAAATTAGAAAACCAAAGTTACAGGTCACAATAAGCAATGGCTAACCATGGCATTGGTAGAAAATTAAACCATTCACTGCCACCTCCTAATCTCCTCCACAACATAAAAACCCTAACTCTAATAACCCGTCTGGTAGAGCTCCCCTTTTCCCAGAGCTTGTACACATTCCTAGACAAGCCCAGCAGATTCAATCTCAGAGACCAGCACACCTATCCTCTTTACCAAGACTGCTGACACCACAACACCAAGGAAACAATAGGCCAAATAAACCTAAACGACAACCACCACCAGAGCTAATGGACGCGTCAACCATTCGCACAAATATGAACCAACCCCAGCAGAGCAATTGGTCACCAGCACCAAAAAGGCCGCCGATCCAACCATCACAACAGGTTCATCCATCAAAAATGCAAAGCAACTACCACGTTAGTACTTCAGCTCAGCCCGAGGAAGCCAAACAGTGTGAAAAAGATATGGCGGATGAGCATAAAGAAAACGGAGAAACGCAAGAAGAATACGTTCAAGCCATATAACAACAAGGATATCGCGAAACTGAAAAACTAGTTGAGCTGACAGAAGTTCATTTTTTTAGATTGAGGGACTCTTCGCTGCTATATTTTCAATGTGTAACCAAGTGGGGACAAATTCTACGGATCCTTATTGATACTGGATCAAATAAAAACTACATACAGTCTTCATTTATTAAAAATCCCCTACCTAATGAAACCTCTTTTTATGCCAACTCTATTGGAGGTAATATACTGATAACCGTATATAACAAATGTATTTTCAATTTAGAGGATGTAAAAATAAAAGTTTTTCTCGTGCCCGAACTCAAATCCTTCCATGCCATACTTGGAAATGACAGTCGTAAAAGTCTTTCCGCTGTAATTCACACCAAATATCATTACATGGTCATCAAGAATCGTGTAAAAATACATATTAAACAGTTAATTTCAATCGGTTAATACCATAAATATCCGCACTGGTCATATGTCTCCGCAACAAAAATCATCTACTCAAAAAATCGTACGCGATTTCCTAAAACCCTTTGACGAACCGGACGAAAAGTTGACACACTCAACCATTGTTAAAGGTGAAATAAATACAACATCTGATTCACCCGTATATTAGAAATTCTATCCCTACCCTATGTCCCTTAAGGACGAGGTCGAATAACAAGTAGAAAAGCTTCTCACAGACGGCATAATAAGACCTTCACGGTCCCCATACAACTCCCATGTATGGCTTGTGCCCAAAAAGAACGATGCTTCTGGCGAAAAAAATATAGAAATTAAACAGCATAACTTTGGCTGACCGATACCCGATCCCACAGATAAATGAGATCCTCTCACAACTTGGCCAAAATAAATGGTTCACTGTAGTTGACCCGAAAAGTGGGATTCATCAGATCCACCTAAAAGCATCTGATATCGAAAAAACTTCCTTCTCAGTCAACAATGGCAAGTCCGAGCTCACGAGATTGCCATTTGGACTCAAAAATGCTCCCTCAATCTTCCAGAGAGCACTCGACGATATTCTTCGCGAGCATATATGGAGAATATGCTACGTTTACATAGATGATATCATCATCTTTAGTCGAGATGAGGCCACTCACGAGCACAATGTCCGAACGATTTTCCACACATTACAGGTGCAGTTAGATAAGTGTGAATTCTACAGGCAAGATGTAGAATTCCTAGGCTTTGTTATTTCACCCGAGGAAATAAAAAGCAATCCGAAAAAAGTTAAAGCAATGCAAATTGTTCCATACCCTCAAACCCTGAAGGAACTTCGCTCTTTCCTTGGTCCGTCAGGGTATTATCGCCGCTTTATAAAGGACTACGCCAAATTAACAAAACCACTAACAGCCCTTCTAAGAGGGGAGGATGGACGTTTATCCAAAAATCTTTCGAATAAAAAAGCTATTCACCTGGACGATTCAACTAAGGAAGCATTCCAGAAAATCAACAATTCTTTGACCTCAGAAGAGATTATACTAATGTATCCGGGTATCCAAAAATTTTGAGCTAGTGACAGACGCCTTAAACTATGTTATAGGCGCTGTATTATCCCAAAACAACAAGCCTATTACGCTTATTTCAAGGACATTGAGTAAAACTGAAGAGAGCTACGTAGCTAATGAAAAGAAGATGCTCGCTATAATATGGGCTCTTAACAGCCTCAGAAATTATCTTTACGGTTCAGCGAAAGTTATCATTCATACAGACCACCAACCTCTGACGTACTCCTTAAGTAATAAAAATAACAATACCAAATTAAAAAGATGGAAGTCCATACTCGAAGAGTACAACCATGAGCTTAGACATAAGCCCGGAAAAATGAACGTGGTTACAGACGCACTCTCCAGACCCCCTATAAGATCCAAAATTAACTCCCTTACACCAATCATACACAGTGATGAAACCTCATCGCATAACCTAATATGCAGTGTCGACTCTCCCATTAATTATTCAAGAATCAGATTTTCCTAGATATCGGAATACCCTTAGTCAAAGATTTCAGATAGTGTTCCCATTACATCATTACAGAACCTTTTTACAATATTAATAACTAGACTGAAATTCTAAAAAAGCGATTAAGCCCAGCAGTAATAAACGGCATTAAAACCGAAGAACGAGTAATGGGTATGATCCAAGAAATTTATAAAGAATATTTTAGTAATTATGGTATTAAATTCTCTGGAAGGTTTGTCGAAGATGTGACTAGCGATCACAAACAAGAAGAGATTATCATAAACACTCACCAACGCGCTCATAGGAATGAACGAGAAAATAAGTACTATTATTTCCCTTGCATGTCACGTAAAATCCAAAGAGTAACAAAACTCTGCTCAGTCTGCAAGGAAAATAAGTATGACCGCCATCCTGACAAAATTGAAATACAAGCCACTCCTATACTAGAACATCCGGGCCAAATTATACATATAGACATTTTTTTCTACTGAAGGAAACCTAGCACTGACCTCTGTCGACAAGTTCTCTAAATATGCTCAGGTGAAACGCATTCAATCAAAAGCTATAGAAGATATTAGGCAACCCATCAGGGAGATTATTTTTGCTTACGATATTTCAAAGACACTAGTGTTTGACAACGAAAAATCTTTTAATTCCTTGCAATAATTTTCATGTTTGAAAACGAGTTTGGAATCCAGATATTTAAAACACCCCCATACATAAGTCCATCAAATGGCCAAGTGGAAAGATTTCACTCAACTCTGGTAGAAAACATGCGATGCTTAAAGAACGATAATTTACACAGATCCTTCACGGAACTTCTAGAGGTAGCTGTAAACACCTACAATTTTTCTATTCATTCAGTTACAAAAAATAAACATATAGACTTATTTTTCAGTAGAAATATTGGTTCAGATCCCTTGAAAATCGAAAAAACACGCTCGGAGAACAAAAAAAGACTTAAATCAAAACAAGACAGCGACCTAGCTTACCACAGTAAAGGCAGACCTCCAATTAAGGATTATTCGCCCGGAAATATTAGATGTATACGTTAAGAAAAACAAACGAATAGACTCCAAACTCACCTCCAAATACAACAAAGAAATCGTTAAGGAAAAAAAAAACAACAGTACTAACCCAATCCGGCAAAGAAGTCTACAAGTCGCACATAAAATCTTAATGCATACACCCCACCTCTCTTTTCTCTTTTAGATTCCTTTTATCCGCATGTTTGGCTAACGGACTATACGAACTCACGACTACTAACAAATAACATTGGAACATCCAGACTACAGACTGGGACGTTTAAAATAATACATGAGATTGACCTTTCGAAACATTTACAAGCCATATGCAAGTTCTCAAACCTCCCATTACAGTTACCAACTCCTTACTAAAGAAATAGCCTTAACCCGATCCCACATAAAACGCTTGATTCCAAATTATCCCAGAATCCTTAGATTTTATAGGTGATGCCTAGAAATGGATAGCTGGTAATCCAAATAGTCACGACTTTCAAATAGTACAAGAAAAAATAAATAATGTTTTGGACAACAACAATAGACAAGCTATCATAAATAAGTTAATTATAGATAAAGTAATTTTTTTTTTTTTTCGTGGGAAGGTGAGAAATCTTCATAGATACTATAGGCCCTGAGCCTATAGTAGTGTGAGATTCTTACTCACTAAAAAACACCTCCAACCACGACTGAGTTCACACTCAACAAGCAGTTCTTCTATCTCATTTTATTTTGTTTTTATAAGATATCCTGCTGGCGATTTTTCATTGAAAATTCCTGTGTACTTTAGAAAAATTACGCGCTGCTAATCACCGCGCTAGATCGAGAGGCTTAGTCCTTTTCAGACGGCGCAGTAAATTTGTCTCGTTGAGGATCTGTTGAGCAAAAATATTTGCATATCCTCGTAGTCGATTTTTGTGTTTTCACGAAAACATTTTAATTTCATTTTGAACGTTTTCGACTCCTAAGTCTCTGTGGATATCATCGTTTTTAATGTACCACGGCGCATTAACAATTCCTCGAAGAACTTTGTTTTGGAATGTCTGTATTACATTAATGTTACTATTTTTTAGTACAACCCCAAAGTTGTACACCATATGTCCAGATCGGTTTTAGCGCTTGCTTGTATAACAGCAGTTTGTTCTCTAAACTAAGCTTGGAATACTTTCCAATAAGCCAGTAAATATTTGATTTCAAGCTCTTCACGTTTTTTCTTGACGTGTGCTCTACATTTTAGTTTAGCGTCGAGTGTCATACCGAGATATTTGGCCTCGTTCGCGTAAGGAAGTCGTATTGCGTTGATAAACACCGGTGGATTCTCAATTTTCTTGAGAGTGAAGTTCACGTGGACAGACTTGTTTTCATTAAGCGCGATTCGCCAAGTCTTTGTCCAATTGTTAATCCGTGCAAGGGCACGTTCCAACTTGGCAGTTGCTTCTTCGACTGTTTTAGCCGTTGCCAAAATGGCAGTGTCAGTGGCTAGGACAGTGCCGTACGTTTGCGGTACATCGCGGGTAAAAAGCAAATATAGCAGAAGGCCAAGTACACTTCCTTGCGGCAACCCAGCCTTTATTGTCTTAAAAGTGGAATATTCGTTTCCGTGTTTGACACGGAAGAGTCGGTCTTCCAGGTATGAACCTAAAATACAAGACAATTGCTGGGGTAGAGCTTGTCGAAGTTTATATTTTAGGCCTTCGTGCCATACATTATCAAAGGCTTGCGAAACGTCAAGGAATGCGCTTGAACAGACTAACTTACACTCGATTGCTCGTTCAATTACATCGGTTATTCGATGCACTTGGTCAACTGTAGAGTGTTGGCTTCTAAAGCCAAATTGATGATCCGGCAAGAGAGAATTTGTGTCGGTAATTGGTTTTAGACGATTAAGAAGGATTCGCTCGAAGACCTTCGATGTAATCGGGAGAAGCGATATTGGTCTATATGACTTGACTTCAGTCAGCGGTTTACCGGGTTTTGGAACCATAATAACTTCGGCTACTTTCCACTGGTTCGGTACATGCTCTAATCTAATGCTGGCATTTATAAGATAGAGCAGCTTTAGCAAACCTTTTTTCGGCAACGCTTTGAGTATCTCTCCCGTTATTAAGTCATATCCCGGGGCTTTATTGGGCTTAAGGGTGTCTATAACTTGTCTAAGTTCCCTAAGTGTAGCCTTTTCTACTGGAAAGTTTGTCGTCACGTCTAGCGTATTGACATTCTCTGGAAGCACTTCCCCGTCGAATGATTTAAACGTTTCTGCAAGATGTTCGGCGAAAACATTAGCTTTTTCCTTATCTGCTTTCGCCCAGCCATCCTGGTTTCTTCTTATTGGCGCCACGTGTATTTGGGGCTTTCGAACACTTTTAACGGCTCTCCATATGGAGTAGTTGGTATAAAGTAAATGAGGTAACAAATACAACAAACGAAATAAATAAACACTTAAAATCAAATGATAAATTGTTAAAAGAATTATTTTTTGGTATTAAGTATAAATTAGATTTGTTAAAAGAAGAAGTAACGAATGTAGGATACGCCTTATACTGGGCAAAGGTTAATGTAATAAATTTGTATATCTTGTCAAATATTGAAGTAAGCACAATAGAAAAAATTATAGAAAATAAACAAATACCATTTAAGAATACTGAAGAAGCCATTGAATTTTCTGAAATTAATATCGCATTTAATGATAACATGTTACTCTCTATTATAAGTTTACTCTACGCTGAAGAAGAAATTTGTGAAATTATTCTGCTAAAGGCAATAAAGCAAAGAAAAACTATAATCAAAATCGATTATAACGAATAATTAAATGTAAAAACGAAATATATGAAATAAGTACCCAATGTAAGGCAATAAATAAACTATCTATTTGCTCTAATTCTAATATTGTTAACATTAGTAACACAACATGTATTTCTAAATTAATTAAAAGTATTCAAGCAAGCTGTACTGCCATCAACAGTTATGTTGATCCACACGTTTGAAGAAATTTCATCCGACATCCTTCTCCTCAATGAATACGATGTGATAATCACGATAAATGACGACCAGGAGTCAATTAATAGGACATTTCTCATCAAGTACCATAACGCCAGAATTCGAATAGGGAAATTCATATTCAAATCAGCCGAAGTTACGTATTTCAAACCATTACCCGCCGTCCTTCAATCCGCCTCGACGAACTTCGAAATAGAAAAAAAACTTTCACTAGAAATGATAAAGGACCTACACACTAATAATACCCAAATCCAGGCGTTGAAAATAAACTACAGAACCAGCACTATGTTAAATGTAGGACTACTCTTTCTCCTAGCAATAATCATATTGGTCATCCTCCTGAAAATCATACGAAAGAAGAAATCTCCAACTAATCCTATCATCGAAGCCAAAATGGTTACAGAAGCAATAGAAAAAGTTAAAAGCTCGACGTCGCAATCTAGTCCAACGACATCCCGAATTAACCAGATTCCATTTTTTTAAGTGAACAAGGACGTTCATACTTAAAGACGGAGAGAAGTGCGCATCCAATTACTTTACACGTGCATTCAACTTTCCCACACTGTTCCCATGCTGCAATCCAACATCTGCAACCTGGACAAATCCAACAAACACCAGTTACCTGCAAGGCGCTGAGCGTGAGAAACAGCATGTATAGTATTTAAGATCTACGAAGGCGGGTCAATAAGTCCGTGACTTTTTGAATTTCTGACCTCTTTACTGAAACAGCAACACTGCTCCTGTCAGTTGACTCCTGTCAAAATTTAAACTTGCTGCGTCAGTTAGTTTGTGTTTGACAGCTATTTTTATCAGACTACTCACTAATTTGAGGAGAAAATGGAAAAAAGTGAATTTCGTGTGCTTATTAAGCATTATTTCTTGCGAAAAAAAACCATTACCGAGACCAAGGCTAAGCTTGATAAATACTATGGGGACTCTGCACCATCGATTTCAATGGTAAAAAAGTGGTTTACTGAATTTCGTTGTGGCCGTACAAGCACTGAAGATGCCGAACCTCCTGGACGCCCAGTTGAGGTCTCTACACCCGAAACAATCGAAAAAAATTCACGATATGGTGTTGGCCGACCGAAGATTGAAAGTGCGAGAGATTGTGGAAGCCGTAGGGATCTCGCATGGCTCAGTGGTTTCAATTTTGAATGATCACTTGGGCATGAGAAGCTTTCCGCAAGATGGGTGTCGCGTTTGCTCACAGTCGACCACAAACGCAATCGTGTAACAACTTCACAGGAAGGTTTGGCGTTGTTTAATCGCAATATGGAGGAGTTTTTGCGCCGTTTTGTAACCGTGGACGAAACATGGATCCATCACAACACACCAGAGAACAAACAACAGTCAAAACAGTGGGTTTCTAAGGGTGAATCGGCGCCAAAGAAGACCAAGGTGGGTTTGTCAGCCAATAAAGTTATGGCGACTGTTTTTTGGGATGCACGCGGGATAATCCACATTGACTACCTTCAAAAGGGAAGAACAATCAATGGGGAATATTATGCCAACTTATTGGACCGATTCAATGACGATTTGAAAAAAAAAACGACCTCATTTGGCCAAGAAAAAAGTTCTTTTCCACCAAGACAATGCAAGGGTGCACACATGTGCAGTTGCCATGGCAAAAATCCATGAATTGGGCTATGAATTGCTCCCTCATTGACCCTATTCTCCCGATTTGGCTCCGAGCGACTACTTCTTGTTCCCAAACCTGAAGAAATGGCTTGGTGGAAAAAGATTTGACTCCAATGATGAAGTCATCTCGCAAACAAAGGCCTATTTTGAGGACCTCGACAAATCATTTTTTTTGGAAGGGATAAAAAAATTGGAGAAGCGTTGGACAAAGTGTATAGAGCTCAAGGGAGACTACGTTGAAAAATAAAATTATTTTTTTATCAAAAAATCACGGACTTATTGACCCGCCCTCGTAGTTATAATAACAATTGTTCAGTAGTAATCAAGTAGGCAGAATCGCTGCAGATTTTTATTTTATAAAAATTTAAATATAAATTTTTAATTTGCATGATGATAGATAGAAAAAAAGTGTAGTTCGTTCATGAAACTCCCGATAAAGAGATTTGGTGAGCGCTGACATAAAAAGAGCCGGGAAGTATTGACATGAACTATGTGGTTCGTTCGTTCAATTGACCGACATAGGTCAGTTAGTTCGTTCGTTCGCGAACTACACAAGCCTACTAGAGATATTCTGATGTTGCTAATATTTGCGTCCTCTTTCTCGATACAGGCATGGGCATTGGGTCCATTTGATATTCCCATTGCATTCATGTAATATGATATTGAAATTACACCTTCATTGAAGATCCGGCAGAGATGTAAGCTGCTAGTTCAACAATTTTAGAGCCACACGGAACGATTTTTGGAGATATTTTGCATATGAACTGATTGTAGCTCTTATTCTTGTTTTACATAAAACAACCAACACATTTTTCCAATAATTTTTTATCGCTGAGATCTGTATAAATTGGAAAGACAGCTTCAAAAACATCAGGTGGTAAAGACAGATAATCATGTTTATAAGAAGATAACGTGTCTAAAACTCGCGATGGCTGCCAACAACACCATGAATCTTCTCCGACCGAACACCTTTCGTGTTGAGGATTTTCATCAGTTGAACAAGAAGGATAATCTGTTGTCCATATTTCATTATACATATATACAGAATCACATCGTCTCCTGATTGCCAAGCCATAATAAAATGTCAACTTATCGATCATTTTAATAGTGAGTTTACCTTTTCTACCAAGTATTTTTGTATTTTTTTTTTATTACCTTTATCTACAGTTTCATAAGTTTTATTTACATACTCGCCGAGTCGTGGACCCATTCTCCTTTGAACATGTCCAATACATTCTTTGTTGGCCACTACAATATCACCGTAAGGCTTAGCTTTTGAAATCCCTGCAAATGTACTCATTGAACGCCTAAACATTTCAACGATTGCACCGACTTCCATTTTTCCTGAAGAGCCATCATGATTTGCAGAACAATTATCTTTGTGATCTTCTAGCCAATCGTTGTACCTACTCTTCAGTATTCATTTTGCTTTCCCAAAGTTCGCATTGTTTGCAGTACAAACTGTTTATAACAATATCGATAAATTTCCCTGTATAATATCCAATCAGTGATGTAACCGCGTATAAAAAGTGTATCTTCGCTTTTTCCATGTTCCATCGCCAGATACTGTTAATTCATCACCCCTTTCATCACCTTGGTTTTCGCCAGTCGCATCTTTTTCTTCAGCACAAGCTTTTTCGAAAATTTTCATGATGGCTACTTTCACACAAGAGTAAATTTTTTCAATAATCACGTCATAAGTATTTTGTGTTAAGCAAGTTTAGCTGCACCTTGCAATCTTATTCCAAGAATTCTCATCGCAAATATAAATCGTCTGTTTATCTCATAAAAATGCATGAGCCTCACACTTATCACACAGCAAAACGATTTTTAAACCAAGACCTCGTTGTGAAACTGTTTCAAATATTATTTCTCCATCACAAGTTTTACACTGTACAAAATCAAATATTGCTGTAAACACTGTTATAAAATTCAAAATTCTACAATATATTCAATAAAAGAATCATGGGGAACTAAAATCTTCTTATGTAGTTTGATTTTTTTCGCGGACGCACCAAAACTTCTTTCATCTGTCTCAGCTGTTTTTGGATTAAATATAATATATTTTTCCTTCTGTCAACGGCCTCGCCACACTGAAAGCATCGGTTCCCACTATTGTATATATGTATGTGTATGAATGTATTATATGTAAGTAGGTTAAGTAGATTAAGATTTATTTTTTAGGTAGTCTGTAAGTTTAATTAAAAAAAAAGTCCATATACTAAGTTTTTGATTAAAATCTATTTTCTTAGTTTTATTTTTAACGTAAATATAAAATTAAATATAGACTGTAAGATTCGTCGAAAGACTTAGTTTAAGAATTAGTTTTAACTTAGAGTGCCCGCATGGGGCCAGTATGTTAGAATAAGACTATTTGTAAGTTATTTAAGCTAATTTTTAAGCATTTTTTTGTCTAGCATGTAAGAGTAAATTAAGTAAAATAAATAAAAATGCATTTAAACTGAAAACTGAAAACTGCATCGGTTCCCACTAGATCAGCGAAATCAAGCAGTGTTGGGCGCGGTAAGTACGTAGGTGGATGACCACATGGGAACTCAGTACTCCGCGTGCTGTTGACAAAAAACGCCACATGGGCATAGTATCCCGGCGTCAAATCCAGGACCCTACAAATTAATTTGTATCGTTCCCTTGATAATAATAATAATAATAATTTTTCCTTCTTTTTCAGTAGCTCTTTCTTTTCTACTACACTTTCGTGGCATTTTAATTCGGATTTAAAGTCAATTTAATTGAATTAAAAATACAAAACTGAGAACAGAAAATTAAAACTGAACACATGGCTGTACAAGGCGCAGAACTGTTTGATAATGTTCACTCGTTTCATACAAGAAATAACTAGAGTTCGTCATCAGGAATAAAATGGACAATTCATAAGGGAACACCTGGAATACCTGTTAACACAAAGAAAGACCAGCTGCTACTCCGATCTGTGCTCCGCCTACTTTTTTAACAGCCCGAGACGTCCTTACAAATATGCGTATATCTCGGAAACTAGTTTCCGAATGGATTTGAAATTTTACGGAATATAGTCAGATATACCATATGTACATTACGAAAATATCAAAAAAAATTTAAGTTCTATCTGCGCATATCCCCTTAATTTAAACTTTGTATGTTTTTTTTATTTCCTCAGTTTGTGTGTTTGTTTTAAATTATTCACTATTTATGTAAATGGTTTCATCACTTTTCCACGACTTCGGCCTTAGCTCGATTACTCGTAGTTTCCCGAATGTGTCAGTTTTATGAGCCTTCTTGCTCATATAAAATGATCAAACACACTTCCAATTATTCAAAGGTTAATCTTTATTTAACATTTAAAATATTCTTATTATTATTCTTAAATAAACCGCACGGAGACCTTCCTTCGTCCTTAACTTCGCGCACACTCAAGAGACATCTCAGTAATAATGCTATGCAACTCACAAACTTTCATTCTGGCTCCAACTCTATCTTATGTGATGAATTATAGGAAAAATTATGTATACTTGGTACCTATTTGGCTATAAATACCAAGTATTGCAATAATAAGAATGGAGACGAGTTTAAAATTACGTTACGAGTCTTTAAAATATGGAACAATATATACATGCAGTTCCATTTTTTATATCTTCCAAGTTTTATCTTGGAGAAAAACAAAAATATATGGTATAATATTTTTTCACATCATATACATAGTTACTTTTGCCGCACCCTGTACATACTTGTTTATCACCAGAAAAGACAATTAATTTGCTTTCCTTGTGCATTCGTATTAGAGCAATATGACTAATGAGCATACGAGTAGATGAACTAACCTAGATGGCAAACTCTACTAATAGTTTTGTAAACCCATATACTTCGCACAGACACTGTAAGTGAATCACCAACACATTGTACAAACGTCTAAACTGCTAGAACTTACTGGAATGAGAGCACTTTACAAGTAAAGTTGTTAGAATGAGACCAATTTACAAGTAAAGTTCACCATGTGTGTGCGATGTGGATGACGTTTTTTGAGTAAAATGAGTGGGTTTTGCGTAAAATGTTAATTGACATTGATGATAATTCACACGTATTCACAGAGAGGGTAACATTGATATAGGGGATCAATGGAAAGCGGGTTTTGGATTTGCAATATTTGGAAAGTTTGCCATCTATGTATGTTTGTTAGTTCATTTGCGCTGCTGTACGAGTATATAAACTCCTTATAATTGGTGGCGATGTGGCTTTAAATCTCCTAGATATTAAATTTTTTAAACTTTAAAGTTTTTATTTTTTGTTACCCAGCAGAATGGCCGAGTTTCATATGCGACTACGAGCGGACAAACGAACTATGTGATTTCTCTGATGAAGAAAATGTCTCGCGGTTACAAAAAGCCTTCAAAGGGGATGGATGCTGTGCGTAGCATGTTGCTGCA
The DNA here is from genome assembly GCA_963966105.1 of Volucella zonaria. Classification (NCBI taxonomy): domain Eukaryota; kingdom Metazoa; phylum Arthropoda; class Insecta; order Diptera; family Syrphidae; genus Volucella; species Volucella zonaria. The sequence continues at coordinate 33,820,072 of OZ014533.1, read as the reverse complement.
ACCCTCGCATATCAAGCGAATAATTTCTACGTTGAAGATGCTGTACGGCCGGCTGGAGCTTGTTATCGATTCTATGTTGCAGAGAATTCATTCTACACCCTCGCCGAAGGAAAGAAGGTTAGAAAGCATTGTGAAGTTTTCTCTAGCTGTGCAAAATGTCTGCGCTACAATAGAGGCTTCGGGACTTATGTCAGACATGTGTAATCCAACACTGCTCCAAGAACTCGTCGAGAAGCTGCCTCCTACCATTCGACTGAACTGGGGAATTCACCGCCAGTCATTCGATTACTGTACACTGTCAGACTTCAATGAGTGCCTGTATCAAATCGCTGGTGCAGCAAATTGTGTGACGATTCCAACAATGTCATCAGCAAACACAAGCGCACGCCACTCAAGTGACCGAGGTTATCTACACACGCACACTGAGGAATATCCAGAAGACCACAAACCTCAAAACCCCGCTACAAGCACTGACAATAGAATGCGAACACACACACCGAGTCACGGCACCTTAAAAACCAAAGGCAATAAGTGCTACGTATGCTCCCGAGATTGTCGGACATTTGCAGACTGCCATGAGTTTTCAGAGTTAATTTACAGCTCCAGATGGGCGACGTTAAAAGAATATCGCCTTTGTCACAAATGTCTCAAGCCACATTCCAATCGTGGTTCTCGATTAAAGACATATTGTGGGATTAATGGATGTAGCTTCAAGCATCATAAACTGCTGCACAATCTATCGAAACCGTCACCTCTTACGAAACCAGAGCCGCAGATATCGGAAGTCGTACACTACCACAACGAGGTCAGTAATCCAACTTTTCTATATCGCTACATTCCAGTCGTACTTCGTTGATCGACCAGCCAGTTGCCGATGAGCTTAATCTTGACAGTGTACCCCATCCTTTATGCTTGAAGTGGATAGCAAGTCAACATAACACCGCAAAGTACTTACAGTACATTTTGGTCCTTCGACCCGGAACGAACTTGTTCTTTTTGTCGACTCTTCGTTCTATTTTGACGCTTATGTGACATCGCAATTGCTTCGACTGACTCACATAACAATTTTTTTCCAGTTTCCTCGTTTGTGAAGTTTTTTTATTTGTTTTTTATTTGTAGAATTGAATCTAAGAATCAAATAAACTTCAATATACTAATATACGAGGGGCGTTCAACACATTCTCGATATCGGGGTGAAGCTGTAGTTGTATATATAAATTGACTTATTTATCAAGTAATACTATTATTTTAGTGCATCCATGTAAAATTTCATATAAATGTGATTATTAATTCGCGTTTTATCTCTAGTTAAACAGAATCATAATGGCAACTGAGACGATGATGGTGAAAATTGAGCATCGCGCTGTAATTAAATTTCTCACTAAGCAAGGAAAAAGTCAAAAAACTATTCATGAAGAGATGGTGGCTGTTTACCAGGGTTCCGCACCTTCATTATCAACTGTGCAAAAGTGGTCAAGTGAGTTCAAGAGAGGCAGAGAGAGCATTGAAGAAGACCCCCGCTCCGGCGCCCCGGCTACTGCTTGTACGGGAGAAAGCATCAAAGAAGTCGAAAAACTTGTTCTTGAGGATGCCCGAATAAAGGTGAAAATGATGGCAGAGATCACCAAGCTTTCAATTGGTACCATTCACACCATTCTGCATGACCATCTTAACCTTTCAAAGGTCAGTGCAAGGTGGGTGCCACGAATGCTCACAGCGCCTCAGAAAAAAGTGAGAATCGCATGCTGTAGAGAGCTTTTGGAGATGTGTAGTGAGAACGCAGACGGTGTTATGGATCGAATTGTTACTGGGGACGAAACATGGGTCCACCACTATGACCCTGAAAGCAAACAAGAGTCCATGCAGTGGCATAAAAAAGGAACAGACCCCCCGAAGAAGTTCAAAGTCACTCCGTCTGCCGGGAAGCTCATGGCCACAGTTTTTTGGGACTCAAAGGGAATCTTGCTCATTGAGTACAAAGAAAAAGGTGAAACCATCAACGCCACATCCTACGCTTCCACTTTGCATAATTTGCGGGAGGAAATTAAAAAGGAAAGACGGGGTAAGCTCGCAGCGGGTGTGTTGCTTCTTCATGACAACGCTCCTGTTCACACGGCGCGAGTTTCCAAGGCTGCTGCGCGAGATTGTGGTTTCGAAGAAATCCAACACCCACGCCATAGTCCAGACCTTGCCCCTAGTGATTATTTCCTGTTTCCGGATTTGAAAAATGTCTTCGTGGAAAATGATTTTCGGATGATGAAGAACTCAAGTCGGCAATAAATGGGTATTTTGCAGAGAAAGAGGAAATTTATTTTTTTTGAGGGTTTAAAAAAGCTTATCTCAAGATGTAGCAAATGTATTGATGTTAGGGGAGATTATATTGAAAAATAAAAGCAATTTAAATTGAATTCGCATTTTCCTTCATATCGATACCGAGAATATATTGAACGCCCCTCGTAAATAAAAATAAATTTACAATTGGCTTTACTCACCCGCGTAAAAAAACAATATGAGAATTTTCAAAAAGCTGACAGCAGTAAGTTAAAGTGGGCAAATTATCTTCAAACGCGGTTGGTTTCACTGGAAAAGCGGTCTTAGCAGCTTCTCTAAGGATTTTAACCGGTCGTTGTGTTTCCTCGATTCCGACGTGGATGCCGCTGCTGATATGATCACAGACACCATTAACTTTGGAATGAGAAACTTTATCTCTCATCGAATGAAGAGTATCAAACCAAAAGAAAAGGCGTGGTATGACTCGAGCTGTAAAGAGGCTGTCAGAGTTAGAGAAATGTCCTTCAAAATCAAACCAAATAGAGGAAAACCGGAAAAAGTTTAAACGAGCCAGGAATGACTGCAACGTCTTTCTTCAACATGTACAATTCCAATACGACCAAAAACTGAGACAAAAAATACTGCAATCTCCCAAAGGTAGTGAAAATTGTTGGTAGTTCCTCAAAAATAATAAAAATTCTGCCTCATCCTCCATCCCAACGCTCATTTACAATGACATTCCAGCTGTCAGCTCTTTGGACAAGGCCAATCTGCTTGCAGCACACTTTGCGGCCAGCTATACACTCACAGATTGTGCTTTGTCTCGCAATCGTGTAGTAGCAAGAGTTCTTAAAGATCATTACATTCACAAATCCGCTGGTACAGATGGTATATCTCCCCTCCTTCTGAATAGGTGTTCTTCCTCGCTGGCAAAACCATTGCATAAGCTTTTTAATCAATCCTACTTTTTAGAACTCTTTCCGAGCAAATGGAAAACAGCGAAAAGGCGAATCTTCCCCTCTCTTCTCCTACAGACCCATTTCACTTACGTCCCTTCTTTCCAAGGTCATGGAAACGCTGATAAACCGTCAGCTAATCTCGAAACGCGAAAACTTCTTAATGACCGGCAGTACGGTTTTCGTAGCAACAAGTCCACTGGTGATCTGATCTGATGGTATGTCTCACCGAAAAGTGAAACCAAAGAGTACATCAATCTGGCAAAAGCAAGATAGTTGCACTTTATATTTCTAAGGCATTTGACAGAGTTTGGCATCAGGCTCTTTTGTTGGAAATGTGTGCTTTTGGGATGACGACTCTCTTCTTCAATCGATTAGAAATTACCTTTCGGAATGTTCAATTCAAGTTATCTTGGATGGTTTCAACGCTGATATTCACAAAATAAATGCTGGTGTGCCACAGGCTCCGTTCTGTCTCCGACACTCTTTTTATTTTCATCAACTATCTCTTGTCTACTACTTCTAATCCAATATATTCCTTTGCTGACGACAGTACTCTCTGCTGTTCATATTCGTTCGCGGACTCACATCCCTGCTCTTCGGCTATAGAACGGGAACGACAGCATATGTTAAGCCCATTAAATTCTAATATTAACTGCATACTTAATTGGGGAACCACTAACAGAGTAGAATTTAATGCTTCCAAAACACAATGCTGCCTTCTGTCATTAAAGCGAAATTTAAACACTCAGCCATTATCCATGAATGGCACTTGCATCGTCGAAACCGATAAACGTTCCATTCTTTGCGCGTGTGTCAATGACAACTTAAGTTGGAATGACCACGTATTCGGTGTCATAAAAATGCTGCGAAATGGTTAGGTTTCCTCAAGCGATGTAAGAAATATTTCACCCCCTCTGATCTGGTCTCAATATATCAGGCGTTAATCCGACCGAATTTGGAGTAAAATGCCCACATCTGGTGGGGTGAGTCCAAAACAGCTGTTCACCTGTTAGATAGGATCCAACACCATGCGATAAAACTCAAAGATGACTCGGTTTTATTGCTATTTCCACCACCAGCGCTTCATAGAAATCGGCAGTAGCATTCCGCCCCTTCAAACCTTTAACCTATTCTCTATGAATGCTCATCAGTATACCCTCAAGCCCACTTTCGGACGTACTCTAAAATATCGTGATTCGTTCCTAAGCCGTACAACTTGCTTATGGAATGCCCTGCCTATCTCTTTATTTCTTAGTCATTATAACCTTCAAAAATTTAAAACCAACGTTCGCCGGTACCTCTCCTTCCATCCTCCCTGACTTTCCACCGCCCGCGCTGTGTGCAAACATTTTAAAGGCATTTAAATCCCTTGAGCGCACGCAAGTTATAAAAAAAGTTTAAAAATAAATATGCAGTCGGTGGCGTGATATATTGAGGTGATTGTTGGTGCGGTGAAGGACAAAGAGAATTTGAAAGCAGCTAAAATCTCGGATGCGTATGATCAAATTTTGGAAATATGCGGCGAATATTAATCCGATGTGTTGGACGTTATTTGAAAGTCCAGATGTACCAGTGTTAATCAAAACGTCCGATGCAACCGCCAATAACGAAAGCAGCGAACACGGAAGCAGGAGCAGTGAACTGCGATTGCCTAATATTGATCTGCCCGTCTTCAATGGCGAGTATGAGACATGGAGGTCGTTTCATAACCTATTTGTTTCGCTCATACACACGAATACGTCCCTCGTGGATGAGCAGAAGTTGCATTACTTGAAGTATAAGCGGTGAAGCGGAGAACTTAACACTAAAAAGGGTATTACTGCTCTTAAAATTCCGGATCACGTGTTAAGTTTTTCGGTAATTGGATAGAAAGAGAGAAAGATGTTTTTGCCCACAAGATGATAATCCAGTCGGTGCAGCCAACAGTCCTGTGAAGGATTACGATGGAATATGGAGAGTCGGAGGGAGGTTAGCGCTAGCGAATGTTCTCTTTAATAAAAAGTATCCGAATCTATTACGAGCTAGTCACCGCCTAGTAGCGTTTATAATAAAAGGCGCTCACGAAAAGCCGCGTCATGTGGAATGTCAGAAGGTAACAGTGTATGTTCGGCAAAGATATTGGATCTCAAGTCTAAAGAGTGCAGTGAATAAACACTTATATCAGTGCATAGTCTGCTTTCGGTTTAGAGCAAAACCAATGGTGCAACAAATGGGCAAGCTTCCGGAATCAAGAACGAAGTTGTGAAGGCCGTTTACCTTCGGTGGAGTTGAATATGCGCGACAGATCGACATTAAAACGTGGAGAGGACGCAATGCTAAAACACTCAAGGGTTATATATGCACCTTTGTTTGTATGTCAATGAAGGCGTAGTCAGCGACATGACAACGCAAGCGTTCATAGCAGCATTCCGGCGTGTTGCGGTGTGTAGGGTTATTCTTTAGATTAATACGTGTAGGGTAAAATACGGGGGTAGAAAAATGCGGTTAAATAAAACACGTCTTTTCTTGTTGAAAGTCACAGCAAAGAGATCTTTATTCGCCATCCGGAAATTACTTCCATATTTACATTTTTAAACTGTCATACAAATTTTTGGATAACAATCGTAGGCTTTCGTTACGTTAATCAGTTTACATTTAGGTTAAAAGTTCAATTTACATACATAGTTTATCTTAATTTCAAGCAAAGTAATTAATTTATGGTTTTAACAAGCCAAAGATAATAATTTCAATAATAAAGTACGTTATACTTCCGAACACGGCGATTCTCTGCACGAACTGGCCTGTGCGCTCGTGGACAGTGACACTGGCAAGCGAAGACACTTAATGGAATTTTATTCCCCCCAACTTCTCCTCACTTCGGTGACCTATGGAAAGTCGGTGTTAAATCAGTAAAATACCATATAAAGCGAGTAGCAGAGAACCAGATACTCTCATTTAAGGAGCTCAGCACGCTTCTGGTTCAAATTGAAGCTTGTTTTAATTCCAAACCTTTATGCCCGGGATCAGATGATGGTATCGCATCACTTTAGCCATCATATCATACAGCGAAAGATGGAAACGGTACAAGCGCTTGGGCAATCATTTTGGAAAATCTAGCTAGAGCAATAAGTTCACCCCAAAGCGGCAACAGCGCCGAAAGTGGAGCAAAATCACGCAACCGCAGATCATGGCGGGAGATTTGGTCTTGGTCAAAGGCGAACGATTGCTGCCACAAAAATGGAAGCTATCCCGTGCCATAAAAAATCATCCAGGGAAGGACAATCTAGTGAGAGTCGTGACGTTAAAGACCCAAACCACGAAACTGAGCTCACCGATTGCAAATATGTACCCTATCAAGCAATACGCACAGCTGAAACACATTCGAAGGAATTTCCAACTAACTATCAACTAATTTCAATAAACCTAGAAACCCAAAGTATAATTTACGTACACAAAACACTCGAGTTCAACACAACTCATTAATCAAATAAACCTAGAGCATACATACATATTGTACAATAGTAGCGGTTATTTATTAAATAAAACACAATTTAACTCTTTGGATGTCGTAAAAAGACTGCTCCATCATTTATTTCCAACTTCATGTGCCCTTCTAGCACGTAGTCTAGTCACACAAATATCTTAAAAACTAAAGCGCATAAAAGAGAATAACACTTAAAACTAACGAAATACATACAAGAGAGTAGAGAGCATAACTTATTCTAGGTATAAAGTATCAGTGAATCTTATTGTGCTAAGGGCAGAGTTGCCCCCTTGAAAACCAACAACGAAGCTGAACTGACTATTCCAAAGTTGGAGCTTACTGCTGCGCTTATTGCTGCGCGCCTGCTTATTTATCTTCAAACTTATCTTCCGATAACAACCCATGAATCGTTTCTTTGGACCGATTCTCAGATTGTGCTGTATTGGATTTTGGGTTCAAAAAGGCGATGGAAGCCTTACGTTGAGCATATGATTAATTAAATACGATCATTGATTGATGTATCGATCTGGAGGCATTGCCCTGGTGTTGAAAATCCAGCTGACCTTTTAACTAGAGGTATTAGCGCCACATCTCTCGTAAATTCTTCTGTTTGGCTAAACGGGCCTGCTTGACTTAAAGAAGGGCAAATACATTGGCCATCTTCGAAACAAATCGATGCTACTTCGCTGTGTGTTGTGACTACGCATATTGAAGAGGACGATATAGAGGATTTAGAGGGCAAAACTTGCAACATCTCAATTATCGACAGCGAACGCTTTAGTAACTGGATGCGACTTCTGCGTATAACAGCCTACGTCCTAAGAGCCGTTGACGTTTTTAAAAAGAAAGTTGATCATACCGAGCATTTGTCAGCGGAAGATATAAATCGTGCCGAAAAGTATTGGATACGTCATGTGCAAATGCTTCAATTTTCTAAAGAAATTTCTGCTCTTCAAAAGAAGAAAAATATTCCACCTAACTCAAAATTAATTTCTCTTTCTCCAATTTTAGGTGCTACTGATCAACACTTGCGAATAGGTGATCGTCTTCAGCATATAACGGCAGATAAGAACGTGGCTCATCCTATAATTTTACCGAAGTCATCCCATATAATAAAACTTTTAGCCCGCGATGCAAATGAAAACACATTCCATAGTGTGTCACCTACAGTCCTCTCTCATTTGCTCACAAGATACTGGATTGTAAAGGGTCGTCAGCTTATAAAAACTATCATCAAAGATGGTTTTGTGTGTAAAGTTCTTCGAGAATCAGCAGCTACACAGAAGTTTGCACCCCTTCGTAGAGATCGGATTCTCTCATCCAGACCATTTGAAGTAACGGGAGTAGATTTTGCCGGATCTCTATACATAGCAGACAATGATGGTGAAAGGATATATTTTATTGTTTACGTGTGCCGCAGTTCGTGCGGTACATATTGAATGCACCAACGACTTGACCATGGAGTCCCTCGCAAAATGTATTCAGACAACGCTACTATGTTTAAGAAAGCTTCTTGCGAACTAAATCAAATCAAGAATGTAAGAAACGTTGAGCAATTATTGGGATTTTTGGCTGAACGTCGGGTAACGTGAAAATTCATAGTTGAGCGTGACCCATGGTGGTGTGGCTTTTGGGAACGACTAATCGATGTGGTCAAATCGGCACTTAGAGCAGCTGTAAGGCGTTCAACATTAAATGGTGACCAGTTGCATACGTTGTTAACAGAAGGTGTCGTGAATTCGAGACCGTTAACTTATTCAGGAGAATCCCCTAGATCTCGCACCGCCTACTCCAACACATTTTTTGACCGGTGAGCATTGGAAAAATCAACACCTGAAAATCGAAGCGGCAAAGACTTACGCAAGCAATGGAAGGTGCGGCTACGGTTCATAGCTACATTCAAGAAACGATGGTATAAGAAGTATTTGTATCAACTCCGATATGCATCACACCAAAAATGATGTTGGATCTGTCTTGAAGATTGGAGATGTAATATTGCTTGAAGATACATCACTTCCTCGAGCGCTTTGGCATTTAGCAGTAATTGAAAAGCCTTTCCCTCGACGAGACAATAAGGTACGTGCCTGCGAGATTAGACTTTCAAGAGAAGACCAATACAACTTCTTTATCCTTTGGAGATAACAAACTCATCTGTTTATTTTTCGGCGGGAGGATGTTGAAAAACCTTTCGCTTTTATTATCTGAAACTTAATAACTAATAATTATGTACCTTTAAATTAATTATCTACATGTATATGTATACACTTCTATACTATATACTTTTCATACATTCAAATACCACTCATACATTCACTCTTGTTACATATATGTACATGGAAATTCTTTCTTTCTCTTTCTTATATAAAAATTCAGTTAGTTGTTCATTAGCATTCGTACGGTTCGGTAATAATAGAATACAAATAATTAAATGAATTAAACAATTTGCGAAATAAGATCGGCTCGTTCCTTTTATTTGTTCTTTTCGAATTCGGGTGTACATTTTCTAAAACGAACAAAGGCCCAAGAAACTTTGCACTTCCCTGGTCGTTGTCGGAATCGGAAAACCCCTTATTGCCTCAATGCCCCTTTCATCTGCCCTTATGCCATCGCCCGTAACCCTGTACCCTAAATATTTAACACTCCTTTGTAAAAATTCACATTTATCTTTTTTTTTTTTTTAAAAAAAAAAGAACTTAACACTCAAGAGGGTATTACTACTCTTAAAATGCCGGAGCACGTGTTAAGTTTTTTCGGAAAATTGGATAGAGAGAGAGAGAAAGATTTTTTGGGCTCAGTGGTTATTTCGCTCCATGGGTGGCATCCAACATTTAATGGGGAGACTAAATTACTAGTGTAAATTGGACTTGATGTTATATTTAGGCAACCATTCATCTCACAAGATTTTAGTTGCCTGAAAGAAAGTCTTTCGGTCACGGCTGGTATTGAACCCCGAACCGTCCGATTGGGAAGCCAACACACTACCACTTGAGCCACGGCCACCCACACTAGCCTCAGTTCAAGTTTATTCTGTACTAAGCTATTAAAAACTTCTTCTAATATTTGCAAATGTGTATCGAAATCCTTCGTTGACATCATGATATCGTCTAAATACTCGTATATAATAATTTTCTTATCCCTGATCGTGTTTGCAAAACACGAGAAATTCAAACTGACCTAGTGGCGTTGTGCAGGAAGTATATTTAACCGACTCCTCGTGCATGTACATATGAAAAAACCTACTCTTTAGATCAAGTTTACTAAATAAAAGCTTACCTGCCAAAGGGTCCAACAGGTCATCAATCAATGGTATAGAGTAGCTATCCTTTGCCGTCGCTTTATTCTATCTTCGAAAATCAATACACATCCTTAACTCACCGGTACGTTTCTTGACTAATACAATTGGTGAAAGAAACTCAGACTCACTAGGCCTAATATATCCCTTTTCCAAATATTCATCTAGTATCTTTTGTAATTCATCGCCCTCCTCGTATGAAAGATGTCGTGGAGTGCAACTAAAAGGCCTAGGGTCATTTATCGTAATCTTCATTTCACATTTCACATTAGGCAGGTCTGGGCGCTCGCGCCCCATATAACAGTTACCAAACAATTTTTCAAATCTAGCAATTTCCCCAATATTTAAACCATCCCCTACAGAATACCCCGGAACATCTAATTCGTAATCAATCGTTAAAATCTTGTCTTCGAAATCGTCCTCTTGTACCCTTCCTTTGTCCTGTCATCTGAGCTATCGTTTGTACATTTCGCCAAGGTAATATTGTCATCATTTTCATTACTGTTACATTCATTATCATCATCGTGTTCAAGCAAAACAATCTTAGCACAACTCTTTTTCAAAAAATCTCTACCCAATATCACAGAATGTCTCATAGACTCCTCAGGAACCACTAACAATTCAAGACAGACAAATTTATTTTTAGCATTTATTGAACTCAAAATTTTTCCATATGTTTGTAATTTACTTCCATTTAAACCAAAATAGGTAGTATACGGGGCGGCCAACAATTCAATATCCGCTGGAACACACGACTTTTTTATAAAGCTAACTGGGCTTCCTGAGTCTATGATGCATTATAACTTAAATACTACGTCAGAACCTTTTACAAATTGAATACTTAAATAACTTACAATAGTCCAGCTGTTTGTTATCATTGTTGGTGTTCTTTTTGTTGAGCTGACAGTTTTCCGCACGATGTCCCATTTTGACACATGCAAAGCAAGCACCTACCTCGCGTTTTGTTTTTCTGCATTCTGCTGCTATATGACCAAGACAATTGCAATTGTAGCATCTCCCAACTGCCCTCTCTCTTGTTGCTACCGTTTGCATTTGACACACTGGTTGCAGTTCAATGTTGACGAGCGCCGACAACAAGTCATCTATCGTTTTAAAACACTGCATATTCTCAATTACCTGCAATTGGCGATCTGGTATTTCATGAATTAGGTAATCAATTATTTCTTCTTCAGAAATCAGAAAACCGCTTGCCAGAAGAATTTGTTCACCAAAGTATTCTGCGAATGGTTCCCCTACCTGCCATTTCCTTGCCTCGAACTTACGAGGGGCGTTCAATATATTCTCGGTATCGATATGAAGGAAAATGCGATTTCAATTTAAATTATATTTATTTTTCAATATAATCTCCCCTAACATCAATGCCTTTGCTACATCTTGAGATAAGCTTTTTTAAACCCTCAACAAAAAATAAATTTCCTCTTTCTCTGCAAAATACCCATTTATTGCCGACTTGAGTTCTAAATCTTTTTCCACGAAGACATTTTTTCAAATCCGGAAACAGGAAATAATCACTAGGGGCAAGGTCTGGACTATGGGGTGGGTGTTGGATTTCTTCGAAACCACAATCTCGCGCAGCAGCCTTGGAAACTCGCGCCGTGTGAACAGGAGCGTTGTCATGAAGAAGCAACACACCCGCTGCGAGTTTACCCCGTCTTTCCTTTTTAATTTCCTCCCGCAAATTATGCAAAGTGGAAGCGTAGGATGTGGCGTTGATGGTTTCACCTTTTTTTTTGTACTCAATGAGCAAGATTCCCTTTGAGTCCCAAAAAACTGTGGCCATGAGCTTCCCGGCAGACGGAGTGACTTTGAACTTCTTTGGGGGGTCTGTTCCTTTTTTATGCTACTGCATGGACTCTTGTTTGCTTTCAGGGTCATAGTGGTGGACCCATGTTTCGTCCCCAGTAACAATTCGATTCATAACACCGTCTGCGTTCTCACTACACATCTCCAAAAGCTCTCTACAGCATGCGATTCTCACTTTTTTCTGAGGCGCTGTGAGCATTCGTGGCACCCACCTTGCACTGACCTTTGAAAGGTTAAGATGGTCATGAAGAATGGTGTGAATAGTACCAATTGAAAGCTTGGTGATCTCTGCCATCGTTTTCACCTTTATTCGGGCATCCTCAAGAACAAGTTTTTCGACTTCTTTGATGCTTTCTCCCGTACAAGCAGTAGCCGGGGCGCCGGAGCGGGGGTCGTCTTCAATGCTCTCCCTGCCTCTCTTGAACTCACTTGACCACTTTTGCACAGTTGATAATGAAGGTGCGGAACCCTGGTAAACAGCCACCATCTCTTTATGATTAGTTTTTTGACTTTTTCCTTGCTTAGTGAGAAATTTAATTACAGCGCGATGCTCAATTTTCACCATCATCGTCTCAGTTGCCATTATGATTCTGTTTAACTAGAGATAAAACGCGAATTAATAATCACATTTATATGAAATTTTACATGGATGCACTAAAATAATAGTATTACTTGATAAATAAGTCAATTTATATATACAACCACAGCTTCACCCCGATATCGAGAATGTGTTGAACGCCCCTCGTATGACGCAATATAATTGTGCTCTCCTTTGTGTTGAACACTTCTCTCAATGCAGCCAATGTATGATCAACAGACACACACACATACTCTGGTTTTGAGTGTAGCCAAACTTGTGCTTTACCCTTTAAGTAGTTTACTTAAAACGATTGCACGCACTTTGTTTTAACAGAGATTGTTCGATTTTCTTAAATTATTAATGTGAGAAATCCACACATTGACATTTGTTTCCCCGGCGTAGTCTGACAAGAACTCTTTCAAGTTACTTAAGGGAATTCCATCATCCGATTCAACTGTCATTGTTCCCGCCAACTCTGCGCCTTTTAACAAATCGTTTTCTCGTTGCAATAGTTTTTTTTCGAAAGGAAGCAGTTGAACCTCTCTACGCAGCAAATCCATCTCCTTTGTCTCCATATCGGCAGCCAGACTGCTTTGCTGTTTACCTACAAACGAAAACTCGTTCGGATTATCATCATTACGTTGTTGTGTCGTTTCATTTGCTAGACGTTTGTTTGCTGTTGCTGTCCAGTTGTCTTTTCATTTGAATGTTGATTTTATTGTTTTATCCATAGAATTTCATTTAATTGTTGTTGCTGCATTTCTTTCGTCTTTTCATTTGTAGTTTGCTGTCGCACATTTAACTTCTCATTCGCAATTTCTTGTTGTATTTTTGTTATCTTTTCATTTGTCACTTCGTTTGCACAGCTTTGTTCATTCTCCTTTGGACACGCCAACACACCAAATTTGCCAGCAACCGCCTGACCACCGTCCATATTATGTGTTCCAGAAACTTCCTTCGCTTCTTCTAGCATTTCACAATTTGTTGGGCATTTGCGCGCTGCCAAAGCACTTTTGTTACCACGCACCATGAGAGTAATTCATTTACCGTGTGTTCATTTGTGGATATCGTATCCATTGTCACTTTTCTTTTCTTATCAAACGTTTTCTTTTTCCTTGAAAATTTAAATGAATGTTTTCTTTTATTATTTTTTTTTCACTATAGGATAAGACCCACTTCTGAAATTGTAGTAGCGGTTATTTATTAAATAAAACACAATTTAACTCTTTGGATGTCGCAACAAGACTGCTCCATCATTTATTTCCAACTTCATGTGCCCTTCTGGCAAGTATATTAAAAACTAAAGCGCATAAAAGAGAATAACACTTAAAACTAACGAAATACATACAAGAGAGTAGAGAGCATAACTTCGGTATAAAACATACAAGAATAAAACATACAGAATGAGTAGACATCGCAATCGCCATGTGTAACTTATACATACAAATATACATGAATAGCCAGGACAGTGGGTATAGTTCAAATAAAATACAAACATTATCAGAATGGTGACATATGTACAATTATCTACATGTTATCTATTTATTGCTACAATATCTATGTAACATTATGCAGCATAACACAAACATTTAAAATCTTTAACATAACACGGAACACTCAAGACGTAGAAATTGTTAACTGCATCGCCGATGGAGAGAACGATTGTGTTACCAAAGTGCTCCTCTTTGACGCTTGATAGGTAGGGCAGGAACTCGGGGAGGCAATCGCTCTCATAACAACTCAACAGGGAAATCAGTGTGAATTTTTTAAGGATATTCACACTTACAATTAACTCAACATAGCATACATATGTATATGTAATAAAATAGCTCTAATCAATGTAATAATCATTACAATAAGAAAATAAAATCTAATAATACAACAACAAATATAGTAACACCCAAAATCCAACACGCACACATACAATAGATAATCTACGTAATTGATAGTAAATACAACACAATAAAATTTGATGTAACGATCGTCACTTGTGTTTAACGTAAACACCTGTCTGTTAGGACTTGATTTCGCAGAATGCCCATACATCCATGAGAGCAAGAGCACGCCTTGTCATCGCTTGCATGCATTATGAATACTGTGTTGGAGGCACAGGTTCCACCCTTGGAATGAATCCAGGCCGATCTAAAACCTCTTGCTGATCTTAGAGTCACAGCATCCAGTACTTATTGAAACCCCATATTGGGTTTAAACCAACAGGAGAACCTTCTCGCGATTTTGGGCTTAAACCACATCCACCATGACGTTCCCACAAGGGTGTCTACCTTAACAAGTCAGGCCCGGACCGAGATCCGAGAGACTCGTGACTTCCATGGTATCGTGATTTAAGACCTGGTAGGGACCAGCGGTGATCCTGGCGTGGACAAGACCTATGACCGCCAGCTTGTAATTGGTCAAATCGTAGCAGCCTTCAGAGGCGTTAAATTCAGAAAACCGTTACGATAAGAACAGCAATTTGCTCTGCCCCGCTTTTAATTAGACAACGTCATTGATGGGCGACTTAAAAGGTCTCAAAAAGCCAATAAACTCTTTGTTACAACAGTAAGTACCACCGTCAGTAAGAAAAATGGCAAGATCCAGATGTACCCGCTACAAGGTGAAAGCAAAATCATATAATCACATGATCAAATTTTTGATTGTGAGTTGACGTTTTAGTATTCTGTAATCCTAGTAAGTCAGAGTGAGAACGCTCAATATTCGTCACCGTAAAATTAGTGGTGTAGGTGTACACGTAATATACCTGTTTAGTACCGATCTGGCTCTGAACACATGGCCTCATAAGGGCTTGTGTTAACCCTTGCATGGCCTCACTGTTTGCAAAGATAAGCAAGAGATCCCGAACATTGATAACGGCTTTGAGTGGAGACCCTAAAGATATGAAAAGGGGAAAGATGGCGAGGGGGCAGAAAGGAGAATGTAAAAAACAAAGGCTATCACATCCAGCAGTCAATCGGCTGCAAACCAACAACACATTTGATTTTACTAGTTTTGCGTTATTATTCATGATCGTATGCATATGCATGGGGAAAACTAAAATAAGCAATGTCTACTTATATTGTTCACCCTACAAGTTATGTCGTAGTAGTTGATCTGGTCTGTTTTATATGTACTAAACATTTCCTTCTCGCTTCATGTAATCATAGACTGATACTAAATGTAGCAAAATATTCCGGAGTAGTTGGGGACGTCAAACAAATTTATTGTTCACATGGGAGAATGTTGGAGAAGACAACAAAAGCACATTACGTCACGGAAGACAGCAACACCATATTCTGTCAAAGAAGGCAATCCGCAACACCCATCTAAATAAAATGTACTAAATAATGGATTTTGTATAAAACATATTGTAAATACATATTGTACCAAAACATAAAAACAAAATTAAATAGACAAGAAAACGAGACGTTATAACATGATGTATTTTATTTTTAATACAGCAAGTGAACACAATACCGTACAATACTATAGAGCACAAATGCGTTAATTCTTTTTTTTGTTCTCTTATATCGTCTTAATTTGGGCCCTTACAATTTGTTTAGTCACTTCTTGAAAATTAGATCAAATGGAGAAAATCCCGGCGATATAATTGCGAATCTTGGTTTTAAGTTGTTCAAGGAACTACCTTGATCAAGTTAGGTTAGGTTAGCGGGTTGATGAGATATCTGGAGTCGAGTCTAACATATACAATACATCATTACACTTAGGTCTGTGCAAATCCATTGTGATGCCCGGCTGCGGTAATTAGAACAGAATGGGAATTTAATAGCGAGAATTCTGGTTTGCGCTATGAATACAATTATTATGCCTCAGCATGTGTTTAGTTTTTTGGAAAATGGGATAGAGAGAGAAAGAAAGATGTTCGGGCTCAGTGGTTATTTCGCTCCATGGGTGGCATCCATCATTTAATGGGGAGACGAAATTGTATATTTTCTAGTACCAGTGTTAGCGTCGTTCTCATGGCAGACAATCTTAGGAACTTTTGTCATTAACCTAAGGTTGATAGTTTTATTTGTGGATTGTCATTATATTAAGCTACTACAGGTTAAGATGGCTCTGACAATAGCCGTGTACATCCATATGATAATCTTGTCCCCATTTTCTCCCAAATATACATTGATCTTTGCTTTCTTTACACGTTCTTCGACATTGAGCTTCCAACTCAGTTTACTACAATACAATATTTAGTACTGTTGGATAGTTAGAGGTTTAACTTACTTATGGAAGGAAGGTCGAATTGTAACGTTATCCTTTTATGTGTGAATAGATAAAGCACTGTTTTTTTGGGGGTTAATTCCCAGCCCACACATCCTAACCCATTCTCCAAGGTACAGTTTAAAATTTCAATGATTGTGTGGAGGTGGCCATAAGAAGCACATCATTCGCGTATGCAGTGGCTTTTATTCGTTCACTTTTTAGATGCAGAAGTATTTCAATTACAAGAAAGGTTAACATAAAAGGTGATATCACCCTCATTACCGTGTTACCAAATGTTGCATTGATATTCCAGCTTCGGGGCAACCTGTATGCCCCGAATCAGGTTCGTTTATGCAGGATGAAATCATACATTTCCTAGGTTTCTACTTATAGCGAGAATGTTGTCATTGTTGAAGGCTGCTTCGATGTCAAGGAAAACTACTAATGTGTGCTCTTCTTCGCATAGACTTTTTCAAACGTGCTGACAACGTCATGTAGGGCCGTATCCGTTTCTTTACTTTTTGTATAGGCATGCTGATATGGGGCTAAGTCTTCTGGGTTTAATCTACATGATACGAATATGAGTGTCAAGAAGTTTTTCCAAAGTTTTGAAGAAGAATGATGTGAACCTTATGGGCTAGAGGTTTTTGGATGGGTATGGCTTGGCTTATTTGCTTTAGAAATGATTGAACTTCTAAAAATTCGTTTTGTTCAATTAACCCAGTTTTAAGAGGCTATTCGAGGACGAATGTTTGCGAAGAGGTAGAACAATTTTCAACAACTGTAGTAGTGTAAAAAATGCATGCTTTATAAATATCTTTTAAGATGATTAAAGTTTTTTTTGATCAGGTTTGATATAAATATTTCCAAACGAAAAATAATTTTATTTAGGTGTGGGATATTGAATGATTGTGAGATGAAATTGGGTTTGTAGCTGAGAGGAATTTTACTGTTATTGGTTTCTAAAACTGATGTATAATTCTTTCACCATTTCAGCCCCTATCAGATCGTCAAAGTAATTGTGAAATTCAAAAATGAGGAAAGAGAGCTTGTTTTTGGTATTGAGCTCAAGTAATCCGTTGAGAATTACTTCTGTATCAGTCTGTATTTTTACTATCGTAAAAATAGTATTTACTTCGACTGGTTTTATTTTATTAACTTTTTCGTTTATTGCTATTAGTGCCAAAACTAGGAAATAATTTACTACTACCAGTATCTATGAGGAATTTAAGGGCTTTATTGTTTAGACTATGTATTGATATTTAGGTATGGTAAAAGATTTGAATTTTAGTTGTTAATATCAATGTAAACTATAGATTATCCGATGATGGTAAGGTAAATTTATGATCAATGATGTTAATATTACTATCTTGGTCGTAATGCCCAGGGGTATCTAAAGTCTGATAACAGGAATTTGTTTGCGTCCGAAATTAAGGGTATAGAATTTTCGAAATTAGTGTTAAGGTTACTTTCAAAATTAAATAGATTGTTGCTTCTATGGGCTTGTAAATTGTTTTTGATTTGGACGAAATTTCGCTTTGTATTAGCACTTAAAGTGCCCATTGCTTCCAGTGGTGAAAATTGTCTGTTAGTGCAAAACTTGTTTTGTGTTTTGGTATAATAGGCAGAATTGTTGTTGCTATTAGATTAATATTGTTGGCTTGGGTATCAATAAAAATGCGATGATTGTGTGCGGTTATTTAATGGGAAATGTGTTACGAATGTGTGAGGGTTGACAATTGGAGATGTGGATGGATTTTATATATGATTTTGTCTTGTTTGATTGTAACATTGGGTCTATTTGTATTAAGGATTCTAGTATTTGAAGTTTTAGAAATGGGAGGTCTTTTCGGGTCAGGATCGCGAACGTAATAGCAATTTTCCTCTTGTAGACATAAATAAAAAGTTTCACTAGGCGTCGTGGGTCTCATGGTTCTAACGGTTCTCTTAGGCCTGAAACAAATGTGTTTAAGTACATTTCCTCATACAACTTGACCGTGTCTTAATTGATGTAAATCGCGAATAAGGCTGGTTTTGTTTCTTGTAACCGAGTAATGAACGATTAAGTTATTTTTGATTTCATTTGCTTCTCTAGCGATTTTATTTCTTAAGATTCTTAAAATGATCTTTTGACAACTAGAATTCTCCAATTGGGGGATAAGACTAAAAATTTCCTCAACATTACTTAAAAATCGTACGAAAGCCTTGTATTTCCATCAAACTGTGGCAAATCTTTAACGGCATCCGGAATCCGCTAAAAGTTGGTAATATACAAAACTATAATTAACTGAACAATCGTATGCTGCTGTAGGTTTCTTTTTTTATAATTCGCGCCCGCTCAAGGGATTTGTGTACCCTTAAAATGTTTGTACACAGCGCTGGTGAAGGAAAATTAAGGAAGAAAAGATAAGTACCGATGTACATTGTTCTTAAATGTTTGCAAGTTATAAGGACCAGGAAATAGAAAACTCGTCAGGGCATTCCACAAGCGAGTTGTACGGCTTTAGAGTACGCCAGAAGGTGGGTTTGAGGTTATACTTATGAGCATTCATAGCGAGACGGGTGTTACGGTTGAGGGTTTGAAGGAGCGGAATGCTGCTGGCGATTTCTATGAAGCGCTGGTGGTGGAAATAGCGATAAAAGTGAGATAGGAGAAATTACATCGGTGTTCGAGGGTGTTAATTGACTGACTGATATTAGTATCACCTATGAGTTTTACGCACGGTTTTGAATCCTATCTACCACGTGCCGAGATGTTTTAGGAGCACCTGACCAGATGTGCGCATGTATTCTAATTTTGGGCGAATGAATGCCTTATATATTGAAGCCAGATCAGAGGGGGTGCAATGTTTCTTACATTGGTAAGTACATCAAGACATTCCGCAGCTTTTTTGACGACATCGAATATGTGATCATTCCAACGTAAGTTGTCGCTGACATACATACCGAAAATGAAAAGTTTTTCGGTATCAACGATCTAAACATGGATAATGGCTGGGTATTCAAATTTTGCTTTAATAACAGCAGACAGCATTGAAGTTTTGGAGGCATTAATTTCCACTCTGTTGATAGCTCCCAATTGGTTATGCTATTAATATCGGAATTTAATGAGCTTAACATGCGCTGCCGTTCCCTACATGAGCAAGTACATGAGTCTGGAAACGAATATGAAAAGCAGAGAGTACTGTCGTCAGCAAAAGAATATATTGGATTAGATGTAGCAGACAAGAAATCATCAATAAAAATTAAAAAGACTGTCAGAGACAGAAGGGAGCTTTGGGGCACACCAACCCTAATATCAGTATCAATATCAGACTTGAAACCATCCAAGACAACTTGAATTGAACGTTCCGAAAGGTAATTTCTAATCTATTGAATAAGAGAGTCATCCATCTCAAAAGCACGCATTTCTGACAAAAGAGCCTGATGCCAAACTGTGCCCACTGGTTTAGAAATATCAAGTACAATTATGTTGCTTTCGCCAGATTGATGTACGCCAGTTGCTACGAAAATCATACTGCCGGCTATTGAAAAGTTTTAACGTTTCGAGATATTTCATGAGCTGACGGTTTATCAGCTTTTCCATCACTTTTGAAAGAAGAGCCGTAAGTGAAGTCCGTCTGCTCGGAAAGAGTTCTTAAGAATAGGATTGACGAAAAAGCTTATGCAGTGGTTTTGCCAGCGAGGAAGAACACCTATTCAGAAGAAGGAGAGATATATCAACTGGACCAACGCATTTGTGTATATTAAGATCTTTCAATACTCTTGCTACTACACGAGTGCGAAAGTGGATTCGTCCCATTGGAGATTCGACGCATTCAAGTGTAGGCGGGGACAAAGCGCAATCTGGAAGTGTTGAGCTGGCCGGAAAGTGTATATCAAGCAGATTGGCCTTGTCCAAAGACATGACAGCTTGAATGAGCGTTGGAATGGAGGATGAATCAGAATTTCTAATGTTTTTGACGAACGACCAACAATTTTTACTGCCTTCGGGACATTGTAATATTTTTTGCTTCACTATTTAGTCGCATTGAAATTTCACACGCTTAAGAAAAGCTCACTCATTCCTGGCTCCTTTGAACTTTTTTCGGTTTTCCCCTGTCGGGTTGGTCCTGTAGAACTGAAAAAACACGCCTCGAACAGTACACTTTCTTATGCAACCAAGGAGTAGTAAGTCAGATTAATACGAAAGCCAACTCTGTTATCAATCATCTGTATCGTCGATCGACAAAAGATGAAAGCGGAAGCTTTTGTTATCTAGCAACATCTGGAGCATTTATACATCAAAAATACGTGGTTGTTCGTAGCCAATACACAAACTGAAGCTGCATTTGTTTCCAATGTGTAAAGAAAACGTCGTATTAGAATGAGGTTAATGAGGTGAAAGAAATTCCAAATGTTCAATTTACTTTCAATAGAGCTATGAATTTTACTCTGACCTATACCCTAACCATAAAATCGGAGGCTTTTCATTCCAGGTTAGAACCCAAAGACTCCATTTTATCCACAGCCGACTCATGGAAGAAGCTAAATGAAGAAATTTTTTCTTACTTGCGCCAAATTACACTCATTGCTTTAGCGTTATGACGGGTGTGTTATATTGGTATGCACTATGAACATATTTATATGTAAATATGTGTAATACATTTACTTTATTATAGGAAACAAAAGTTTTCTCTGAATTATCAAATACAAGTTTTTTATTTAGGACTCTAACTTTCGGAAGCCCAATAAGCAGGGCCGGATCTTGCATTGGAGCAAGTGGATCAGCTACACCGGGCGCAAGATTATATAGACTCGGTGCTTTGCAAACATTGTTTTTAAATACATTTTAAAATTAACAGAAAATATTTTTCCCACTGACCTAATTGCAACCCTGCATCCTTATAATAATAATTAATAATACACACACCAAATGTATGTACACTGATACGTAACATCAGTTTACAGCCTTTTCGAGTGCCTGTGTCTGTACTCTGTACGTAACTTCAACAGCATAGTAACGCAGTTGCAGTTCATCCAAAAAAAACTACCCTCTTTCATCGAACCTATAACTGAATATCCTCGGCTTTTTTTGTTGGATGTGCTTCTGGAGGAGTTGTATCATGCCGCGCCATATGTCACAAATTCTACACCATAACGCTATATGGCTGAAATCACAGAAAACTCTAACAAATTACACTTCCTACGGAGCAGAGTTTCGGATCTGCGCCAAATGCAAGTTATTTACAACAAATAAAATTGGTTCCAACAAACTAAGGCAAACGTGTTCGATGTAGAAGGTAGAAGTCTGGCTGACAATGGAATGCGAACTTAAATATGGCCGTGGTGTAGTGGTACTAGCTATCGCTCGGATGGTCTAAGGAGTATTAAAATCCTAGATTACCAGGTTGTACACTGCGAAAAATTAAAGAGGAGTGAAAACATTCTACAATGTATTCGCTGCCAAAGGTTCGGGCACGCCGCGTCGAACTGCGAAATGCAGCCTCGATGTGTGAAGTGCGGAAAGAACCACAAATCCGAGGAATGCGCTCTTGGTAAGGACGGAGCGTTTGAAAAAAGTCAACTCTCTTGTGCTCTTTGTAGGAACACGGGACACACCGCAAACTATCGGGGTTGTCCCAAACTCCAATACATAAAAAGAGTAAATCTGGCTCGGCAGCAGAAAGTGGAAGTTAAACGTCCACTCGTGCAGGCACAAACACCAGCCGTTACTCCCCAAGTTACCTACGCCCAAATGGCGGCAGGTAGGGGAACTACGGTACAACAAGCAAAGGTAGCTTCTCAGGCCTCAGCGCTTAGAGCACCTGAACCTGTACCTGACATGCTGGCTATCTTGCTCTCTATTCAGGGGCAGGAGGCTCAGCTTCAGCGTCAAATACAGGAACAGGCTAAGCGGGTAGATCAAATATACGCGCTGCCGCCGGGCCTAACGCACCTCCAGTCATAATGGGTACGTACATGGCGGAGCAAACCCTGAAGGTCCTTGCAGTGAATGTTAATTCACTGATTAAGTTCGAACGAAGAGCCACACTGTTTAAGTTGCTTAAAGACCAAGCCCCGGATGTGCTTTTGGTTAGTGAAACTAAGCTTACCAAACGACACAAAATGAGGCACAGAAGATATAAAATACTACGGAGAAACCGACCCAACTCCATTCAAGGAGGTGGTGTTACGATCTTTGTTAGAAAAGGACTGCGTTTCAAAAGAATATACAGTCGTGTAGTACGTAGGTTCCAGGTTCTGAAAGCATGCATCATGTACATCCCTCTCCGTAGTGGAAAGCGGTTATACATGGTGTCTGTTTATGCACCTAAAGCTACTCAATCCACCTTATTCATCTCAGAGCTCGAGACACTTTTTCGATTCCTAAGACTGGAATTGGAGGAGAATTACTTTACTATCGGCGGAGATTTCAACGCCAAACATAGAGATTAGGGAAATGATACACCAAATACTAAAGGGAACCTACTACTCAATTGGTGGGGTCAACACAGGATAATGTATCGACTCGGCCTTAAGGCGACGGATAGTCCGTCGTTTCCCAGACACGGGTCCTATTTGGATTTCCTGCTGTTCGACTCACGAATACAACAAACTACAAACTGTCTACGCACTTTCGTGTATGACAGTGACCATTGCGGTCTCAGCACCGAAATAACTGTTCCCAACGAGATTGCGGAATTGGATGAGTTTGTTCAAAGGCATTCCTACAATTATAGTAGGGTGCGTTGGACATACTTCACCAGAACACTGACGATAGCACTCTCCTCGAATTCGCTCTACCCACCGTCCAACGGACATCTGTCAAACGAGGAGATTAACAGGTACTCGTATCTAAAACTAATGGACGAGACAATCAAACGAACAATGGACAAAACGATACCTCGGTATCAACATACTGACAACGAAGACTTATTCCGCAACGCAACTATTGACGCACTGCACCGACATAAAAGTAGAATGCTGTCAAGACTAAAAACCTTGTACAGACAGTTTACCGACAGACATAACTCGGAGATCATGACACTGAAGTCGTCGATTAAAAACCTCCAAACATTAATAAAGGAAAATTACAGAAACTCTGTAAGTTTGTATTGGGTCAATAAAATTCGGGCTGTAAACACCAGCAACCCGAATATGTTCCCGCAAATAAATAAAATATTTTGGAGAAATAATCAGAACGACCTTCCATTTCTTAGAATCACCCGAACGACGAACAACGAACATATACTTGTAGCAGCAGGCATTGACCCAAATGAGGCAGTTGATGATGACGACTTCTTTGTGATCGAGGATCCGCAGGAGAAGGTAGAGGCTGTAGGAGCGACTTTCCAGGAAGTGTACAAGGCGAATGACATCATTGGCCCCAACCACGACCTGGAAAATCGAGTCCTTGTGCACAATTTCTACTTTCGAAATGAAATAGTGAACTGGCGATTCGAGAGCTTGGGTTTCACCCAGTTCAGTGACGAAAATATGGCAAATAATGTCATCGCCGACGATAGGGAATTACCCCCGTTCATTTCGAAGGTTGAGCTCCAAACGATCTTCGAATCGCTTAGAAGCAAGAAATCAGTGGGAACCGATGAAATACCCAACATTGTGCTTCGACATCTCCCACTAGAAGCGGTGGACATTTATACCACCCTGTTTAATAATGCAATGAATAATGCACATTATCTAGCGCATTGGAAAACTGCGGTGGTACATCCCATTCCCAAAAGGAATAAAGATACTTCCAATCCGGCGAATCTCCGCTCGATTAGTCTTCTTCCAAACATCAGCAAGGTTTTCGAGAAGGTGATCAATAGAGTCCTGACTAAGTGGGTTGAGGACAAACACATAGTTCCGGATAATCAATTCGGGTTCAAGGCGGGGCATGATATCATTCATGCTGCGTCTAAACTGGTTTCTGATATCCAGTGGAACAAAGGCAAGAAACAGTGCACTGGTGCCTGCCTGATTGACTTGGAGAAGGCCTTCGATACCGTATGGTTAGAAGGGCTCTTTTTCAAGCTGGACAGGTTGGGCATTAGTAAACCACTGCTGTATATTCTTTTTGATATGCTCTCCAGTAGACAGTTCATCGTGAAGAATGGCGATGTGACTTCTGCTGGAATATTTAACATTAAAAACGGTCTGCAACAAGGTGCTATAAATTCGCCGATCCTATTCAACATTTACACAAGTGATCTGATAGGTTCACTTCACCATGCCATAGCGTATGCAGACGACTTAATCGCGTACAGAGCAGGTCCAAAGATTGAGGTCATTAACATACTCTTGCATCGTGACTACCATAAAATTAAACGATATTGCGATGACTGGAAGTTGAAAATCAACTTTCAGAAGTCGAAAACCATTTTATTTAAGACGCCTTTGTCTGGGGCCTCTAGGGTTACCAGAAAGAATTGGCGAAAGTTTTCTATCGTCGGACAACATGGACAGCCACTTGCTTGTCGAAATGTAATCAGATACCTTGGGATCTGGCTAGACCAATATCTGCATTTTAACAAACATATAGATGTTGCTCTGGTCAGTGCCAAAGGTGCTTTTGCCCTTACAAAGAGACTGTTTTATAACAGCCAACTCGATGCGAGGGTGAAGGTGATCTGCTACATGGCCCTTATCCGGCCTATGCTTGTATTTGGTTGTCCCGTGTGGTCCAACGTGAGAGCAAGCTTATTGGAAAAGATTCGGGTGTTTGAGAAGGCTTGTCTCCGGACTTGTCTTCGCTTATACAGAACACCAGAGTCCGAGCACATAAAATTCTATCCTAATGAGGTCTTGTGCAATAGGGCGAAACTAATAAGAGTGGACAATTTTGTTATTAAGTTGACTCGAAGGCACATTGCAAGAGCAATGACCTCATCGAACAACCTGATCTCGGGGCCTTACTACCCTAACTATATGTATCACGAGAGAGTTCGCTTTGACGGCTTTATTCCTCCAGAAGCGTTCCTCTACTTCGATATGAAAGGTCTGATCCACGACAGATTGGCGGTGCCACTAAAATTCCACGTCGCTTGGACAGCCGCGGACAGCCGCGGACAGGCGACTCAACTACGACAGAGACATCCCACATGGCAGTGCGGAGCGTCTCCGGCTCAGTAGGGCGGTAGGGAGTCGCGACATGAGGGATGTTGCTCGGCAGCACCAACAATTTTGGTGGCTAGTAGAAGGAGGTGAAGGTTCGTCGTCGAATTCCTCCAATACTTGATAGCTTCATGTGAAGCAAAGTCGGTCGTCTGTCTATTTTATTAGCCATAGTCGGCTTACATAGTCTTAAGTAGCATTAAGTTAGATTTAAAAAAAAAAAAAAAAAATACACAAAAAAAATTATATTAGAACAGATGTGGGTAACACATTCTAAAATAAGGGGTAGTTTAAGTAGGATTAAGTAGGTTAAGATTTATTTTTAGGTAGTCTATAGGTTTAGTTTTAAGTTTTATATTATAACAAAAAAAAAGTCCTGATACTAAGTTTTTTTTTTAATTAAAATTCATTTTCTTAGTTTTAGTGTTAATAATGTAAAAAACAAAATAGACTGTAAGCAACGTCGAAAGACATAGATTAAGTATTATGTTTAACCTAGAGTGCCCGCATGGGGCCAGTAAGTTAGAATAAGATTACTTTTAAGTTATTTAAGCTAATTTTTAAGCGTTTTTTGTATAGCATGTAAGAATTAATTAATGAAGACTAATAAAAATGCATTAAAACTGAAAAAAAAACTGAAAAAAAACTAGCTATCGCTTCTCACTCGGAAGGTCAAGGTTCGAATCCTTGCCACAGCAAGTTTTCATTTCTGTAATTTGGAACTCAGTCAGAAAAATCTGCGTGTGAAGCCATAACACTGACATGTAGATTTGGCTGTTGTAGTGTTTTACAAGCACAAAACAACAACAAGATTGTATGGTGTATGTTATGTCAGTGCATGTTTTTTTTTGCATTATAGCGGGAGTCTGATCAGTGGTAGCGGGTTTTTCTTTGCAAATTGCAATGTTTTTTTGTAGCTCTGCATGTCTTGTTGTTTTTTACGTTTAATATGTACCTACGTGATAGCGGTGCAAGTGTATTAAAGTGCTTATTAATGTAGAGTAAACATAAGTTTCGTGTACATAAAGTAGACGTAGTATACTATTATGTGTTTATACTAAGGTATGCCGTATACTACGTATACATGCGCATGCGATTATTTATAAATTTATAACTAACTATTTTTACACGACGACGACAGATTTGTTTTAGGATAATTTTAAATTTGTGCTTTAATTTTGAGAATTTAGAAAACCCAGCCAGTGTTAAAATAATATGTAAATAGATTGTCTCTTTTTTGTAATTGTTTATTCTAAAGTAAAAAATAGTTCCTGTATACAACTGAGTAAAGTCGGTTAAAAAATATTATCAAAAAAAGTGTTGCCTTGTGGTTGGGACTCAGAAATGTATTCAGGAAAGAAAAAACTATCAGGTAGTGAGTGTAGGAGCAAACGGAAAGCGATTGAGGCAGACAATACAAAGCAGGCGCTGCATTTCAGGAAATACCTTGCTGTATGTCCTTCAACATCGGTAAGTCTAAGTTGCAATAATTTATTGCCTACAGGAAACATTGCAAAGCTAGTTCAGCCAGAATCAGCCTTAAATGTGTTAGATGATGTTGAATAATGTAGTGCAATTAATGTTTTACCAGCATTTGAGGATCGTCAATTATGGCCAAATGTAAATGATCAAGTTATTCAATTATTAGTGGAGCAGAGTCCTGTTCAAGTAAAAAATTTTGATTACCCTGTAACTATAAGCAGAAAGTTGAGTACCCGTTTTTACCAAAGAGATTTACAAAATGGTGAGAAAACACCAAGGCCATGGTTAGTTTGCTCGAAATCTTCAGACTCTGTCTTTTGCTTCTGCTGTCTCTTATTTTCGCGGGCGAAAAGGAGTGTCGCTTTGTCCAGCACAGGCTATAGTGACTGGAGTCACTTGTAAAGGACTATTCAAGATCATGAGGCAAGTCCCTTATAGATGAGAACTTTTCGGACTTGGAGAGATTTAGATTTTGGTTTGTAAAAAGGCAAAACAATAGACTCTGGAATGCAAAACCAGATGGCCAAGGAAACTGAGCATTGGAGAAATATCCTGAAACGGCTTATAATTCTCGTGCAATTCCTTTCGCATTTAGAGGACGCTTCGATGTTTTATTCGAGCAAAACAACTGCAATTTTCTGCAACTCGTTCCAGCTGTAAGTCGATTCGACATGGTTCCATCAGAACACCTACGCAGAATCCATCATCAGGAGACGAAGCAAACATACCTAAGTAAGGGTATTCAAAATGAGCTCATAGAACTTTTGGCAGGCGAAGTTAGAAAAGATATTTTAGACAAAATAAAGCGAGCTAATATTTTTCGATAATTGTAGATTGTACGTCTGATATTACTAGGAAGGAACAGCTAACTTTGTTAGTTAGAAGAGTTGACCATAACAAAAAAAAACTGTGAAGTTCAGGAATACTTTTAGTTAGAGAAGAGACAAGAGCTAGTTTTAGGTATTCATAGTTAAGCCTTGCTTTATCAAATTGCCGGGGGCAAGGATATGACAATGGTGCAAACATGAAATGCAAAGTTGTGGTAAGCAAGCTCTGGAACCAAGAGCTTTGTTCGTCTCATGCTCCTCACATTCGCTGAATTTAGTCATCCATGATGCTGCTCTATGTACATTTGACGCAGTGTGTAGAGAGCAGAATAGATGCGATCAGACCATTATACCTATACTTAGGAGAAGTTTATGAAACGCTTGTTCAACTATAACAAACTGGCGACCCTAAATCCAAAAATATGGCCCAGTCCCTTGTCAGCAATGTGACTGATTTTAGATTTATTTTTTGCGTTGTAATTTGGCACACAATTTTAGATAGAATTAATATTGATAACAAGTTCTTTCAGCAACGGAAGACCAGCTTATTTTGTACTCAACAAAATAATTTCTCATAGAATTAAGAAATGATGAAAAATTCTCCTTGTTTTTAAAGGAAGCTAGGATCATAGCTGTTGATCTGTAAGTTCCCTGCACTTTTCCAGCTATCTATCTACGAAAGAAGAGATGAGCTTATTGTAGAACCGCAAGAATGATTTAAGGTAGAATTTTATTTTAAAGTGTTAGAGCCATTTCATCAATTACCGAAAGATTTGAGCAGATAAAAGAGCACAATGAATTATATCGATGTGTCTTCCAACCGGGGATATAGGTTTACGTACATAGTATCTCAACGAACTATGTATGTTGATGGAGGCGCGAAGCATTTACATCTGTAACGACGGCCAAGCTGCGCTCAGAGCCTTGCTGGACCCTTTTACGACTTCCAAGCTGGTTCAAGAAAGCAGTTCACTGAACGCAGTTGGAAGGCTAAGTTTACACAGACTTACTTATCTGGGTCCCAGTTCACAATGGGATCACGGGAAATGAAATAGTCGATGAATTTGCAAAGCAAGACTCAGAAGAGAGTTTTTCAGGACCCATCCTACGTTGAGACTGCCTGTGTCCTAGACTAAGGCTTCTATTGACAGTTGGGTTTCATATGAGCATAACTGCAGATGTGGCAGGTAAACCAAATGAATGCTTCCTGCCGTTTCTAGTAAGTCAGCGGCCTTCCTGCTGTCCCTCGGGTGTAAATACTGCAGGTTCCTTGCTGGCATCGCCCCCTGGCACTACACATGTGCAAAGCACTTAAATATGCTGGTCGTAAGTTATACAACATCCTGCGACGTTTGCTCTGAAAGTGATGATGCAGAGCACTGCCTCTGTGAATATCCGGCTTACACCCGCATTTGGTTTCCAAGTTGATTTAATCGGCGAAGAAATTCTTCGAATTCAAAATGATATGCCATCTTTTTTTAGAAAAACTTACCCCTTGCTTCTACCTAAATGTTACTAACAGTTACAGTTACTAATGCGAATATCCCAAGCACAACAACAAAGAAAAGCTAGTGTGAGAAAATGTAACGTATTGTAGAAAAGCTGCAATCGCAAGACATCGCCGGAATCTTTGTCGAACGCGTGTCCCGAAATCTCCTAACTAATCCTATGCTGCCAGCAGGTAATGAAGACCAGTTGCAACGCAGATAACGTGCCATCTGCTGTGTTTCACCCGACCAGCTCCAAGAAATCCCTAGTTTGATGAAGAATGCGGGCAAGCATATGCAGCTTATCACAAGAAGCGGATCTGATATGAAGGACGAGAATCGCTCGTGAGCACGACGAACAGAGGAGATGAGAAAAACATCGACTTCTCTTTCAGAAGGTAAACGATCAAATATATTGAGAGGTCGTACTCTACCAATAAGTAAAAAGAATGTCTCAGAGCAAGAAAACTCGTACAAAAGCCTGTAGAGATGAAGAAGGAAGGCAGTCGGTGGTGAGAATATGGAAAAACTTTTGCTGCAGACGAAGCCCAACATCCCGCCCTCACACTGAATAGCCCATTCAACTTAGGTCTACCTGACCAAATCGTAGTAAGGATAGCAATATCTAAGCTGATACCCAATAAAGCACCTTGATCTGACTGGAAATGACTTTGTGAAGACCATGAACCAGCTCATTTCTCAGATCTGGTCAGAAGAGTGTATGCCTGATGAATGGAATGGGTGTGAATGATGACAAGGAAAAAGTCTATCACTAAAAAGCATTAAAATGTATTATACGATAATTTTATAATATAAAGCAAAGTCCACCTTATTCGGTTAAATTTATGAATTTTTAACTCCAAATCCTAAAAACTTATTAATTTTCTCTGGTTGGCCAGTTTCTTCGCTTCCGATGTAGACAATGATACAATTACATACATGCAGATACTAATAATACATATTTTTGAAATCACTACAACGAAAAATGCACTCTTGCAGTTCTGGATATCGATATCTTCAAAAAATATATGCACACATACGAGCAAAAGGCAATCGAATATTGAAAACAGAAACAATGATTTCAATATGAAAAACGAATTGCACCTTGATATGACTGAACACAAAATGCGATAAGATATCAACGTTACATGTATCATTAGTATCAACATTCTAAGTTAAACAAACATACGAGTACATACTCGTACATATACGTACTCGTAGATTTTTATTCACAGATTTCAACGCATGCATTCATGTGGTGTAAAGAAGTGCACTTTAAAAAGCAGTTAGAAAATGACACTGTGGCATATAACATTAATCATTTTATCCGGAACACTGGTTCAATCGCAATTAGGTAAATAACAAAAATTAAAGTTTACGGGTAACTTCCGATATGAACTTTTGGTTTTTTATAGCATTGACGACGACACAAAAGCCAAATTTGAAGCAAAGTGATTACCCGTTTTGTTTTCGTTTTACATGGCTAGGCGAGAAGTTCGACAAAGATAGCGAAATAAAAAACTTGACGTGTGAAACTTTCAGACAGGACTTGAAAAATGTTCCTTGTCGACGACCATTAGTAGCGACAAGTAAGTTGAAAGTGTATGATTTGTTATTGATAAGGCTAAACTGGGAACTGTGAGAGAATTATATACAAGCGTGTACGTACATATGTACATCAAGAAAGCCACCATTGAATAGAATACATATGCTTAAAAGAAAAAACTCTGGGGGTATTAGAAGAAGTATAAATTGCTTCAGCATTGTTTCTGTTATTTTCTTGGAAGTGAATAAAGATGAACATAATCTTAAAAACAGAGGTAAAATCAGTTTTAAAACATAAACATACACCTGTATGTATCACAAGGGCTAATGCGCTCAAAGATGGCACTTCGTCCATGTTTCTTGTTAAATGACGTTATCGAGTGAATCATTTGATTACTTAGTTTTTTTCCATTT
Organism: Volucella zonaria; assembly: GCA_963966105.1. Taxonomy (NCBI): domain Eukaryota; kingdom Metazoa; phylum Arthropoda; class Insecta; order Diptera; family Syrphidae; genus Volucella; species Volucella zonaria. The sequence goes on along the minus strand of OZ014533.1, from coordinate 33,788,617 downwards.
AAACAAACATCATATTGTGCACGAGAATAATACAATTTTTTCAGAAAAAACAAAATAAATGGGAGGAATTATACTACATTTACCAGACCTTAATCAAATCTCCTTTGACCTAAAGAAGATTTTATTCCGTTTTTCCTTAGATAAAAAAACCTGCAATTTAAAAACTTTATCATAATCGTTCTGGTAGTTTTCATGATTAAAATTTATTTCAAACTTTTATCCCAATAGTAAACTATTAATAAATAATCACTCATAAACTTAAATGTTAATCTACACATGGTACTCGTAATGTGCTAATGTGGTAAAAAATATATTTTATTGTATATATTTTCAAAAAATTTATTTTTTTTTCTATTGCTTTCAATGGTCCTTTAGAACATCAAAACTGATATCCCAAAAGATTATAGCAAGGTCGCCAGGTGGGCTTTCTACAACTTAAAATTTTAAACGCGTTTATCTCAAAACTGCATTTTTCAAGTTGGCCACACTCATAACTTGAACAATTTTCAACCAATTCACTTCAAATTTTAACTAGATCTTTAAAAGATATTGTCTAAATAAGTACGTAGGATTTTTTTTTATATGTCATACTACCTTGATCAAAAAGTTCCGAATGTATTCAGAAAATTAAAAATAAAAGTTTATTCATCGAAATCTATATTGTCCCCTTCAAAGTAATCCCCATCGACTGCAACACATTTATGCCACCGCTTGATCCAATCCTCGAAACATTTTTTATGTTCGGTTTTCGGTATGACCATCAGTGCTTCCTGCGATTTTTCCATTACTTCTTCTCGGCTGCTGAAACGCGTTCTCGTAGTGATTTTTTAGCTCGATTGAACAGAAAGAAGTCACAGGGAGCCAAATCAGGTGAATTCGGTGGCTGTTGTATGGTATTTGTTGCATTTTTCGTCAAAAAACTACGAATAATGATGGCACTGTGCGACGGTGCGTTATCATGGTGAAAAATCCACGAGTTTTCTGCCCAGAATTCTGGTCTCTTTTTGCGAATTGCTTCATGCAAACGTCTCATAACGCCCAAATAATACTCTTTGTTTACTGTCTGGCCTTCTGGCAAAAATTCATGATGTACTACACCGTTGTAATCCATGGAAAAAGTGAGCATTGCCTTCTTTTTTGACTAAAAACGACGTGGTTTTTTTGGTCTCGGCTCATATAGTGAACGCCATTCACTTGCCTGATGTTTGGATTGCGTGTCGTACTCATAAACGCACATCTCGTCTCCAGTAATGATCCTTTTGATGAATGTGGGATCGGATTCAGCCCCGCAAATCACCTATTTTGCGATGTCAGCACGGTCCCTTTTTTGCATGAAATTGAGGTCTTTTGGCACCAACTTTGCTGGTACACGACGGAAACCCTAATCATTAACCAAAATGTGCTGGACGGATCCATAGGCAATATTCAAGTTTTCTGCTATCCCTCTGATGGTTAATTTGCGGTTATTGACCAACATTTCTTTTACTTCATCAATGTTTTCGTCGGTTTTCGATGTCGATGGTCTGCCACTACGTTCATCATCTTCGATTGACTCACGACCACTTTTGAAAACGACCGTTTTCTTTAGAGAATCGTTGCCAAAACACTTTTCCAACATTTCCAACGTTCGCACACCATTAAATCCGTTTGTTGTAAAATTAAATCCATTTCTAAAATTGTAAAAAATCTCCAACACACACAGAGATACTATAGATGTACTCTTGGCACGTAACTTTTGCAAGCTATGACACTAAGATTTAGAAGGAATGTCAACAACAAATTTATCAACTTAACAAAAAAAATAGAACTCAAATCGGAACAATGGGAACGCCATACGGTGGTGTCCCCCGGGAACTTTTTGATCAAGGTGGTAGATCATTTGTTATTAAAAATTTTCTGACAATTTTTCTGCTAATTTTAGAAGTTTGACTTTGGAAGTGCGCTTTTCGGCCAAAAATCAATATCCTACGTACTTCTCTAGCTGTTATTATGTACAATAAAAAAAAATTGTGGCTCATCATAGCACAAAATTTACAAAAGGTCTTGGTACGGCCGTAGGCCCTTCTAAAAAAGGCAGCTCATACGATAAACGCCTCACAGCCGCCATCTTTAAATAAATTATTCTATAAAAATTATGTTTTACAGCCAATCATATGTACAATAAACTTATACCTTTGTAAACTCGATTTATTTTATATTTTTCCTGAAAAAAAAATCACAAGAAAGCCTATTTTTACGGCCTCTAGAGTGGCCTAACCCTTTAATGTGATGATATTCTGTTTAGTTTCAGTTCGTACAACTTTTATATGAACTCATAATTCGAAATATAACCAATAAAATCGAAACCTTCTTTATTCATATGTACTCGTATACATATACTGTACGCATGTAGCAGCTAGTACATTTCTTCTTTATCGCGTTACTGAATAAAATTCAAATTTAAATAACCAATCAATTAAGACAAGCCACGTAAAACAATTACAAGCATAACAAACCACATATGGAAACTAAAAAATCGGTTGTTTTGATGACTATTTCATTGCTTACTTTCAGCTAACAGCAAGGAGCCCAACACTTTGCTTATGTGGAAAAAGTTTGAGAAAAAGCCACTGGAAATTGGATGTCGTCTGGTACGTGGCGAATCTTGCATAAAATACTCTTATATCTACAATCACGCAGGTTACTATCACGAATGAATTTCAATCCTCAAAATCAGCAATTCAAAAAAAAATATTTACTTAATTTTGTTTCATTTGCAGTGGAAAACATTACCTACATGTGCGCCAAAGTTAATGCCTCCAACGGTTGTTATACTCAAAAATACGCCAGCGGACGTGAGGTTGAAGTTTGTGTTTGCGAATCAAGCGCTGGAGCAGAGCCATGTTTTATATCAGCCGCTAGCTTAACATTTTCCCAAAATATCGCAATCATTGTGTATGGTCCAATATTCATTATAACATATTTGTGTCTAAAATTGTAAATGATATTAATAATAGCACAGAACAGAAGATGAATTTTTGAAAACAAATTTTAACCTATTGTAAAACCTGAATCTACATACACATACACGTACATATTCATATATCCATATGTACACAAGAAAAATAAAGAATAGTAACAATAAGAAAGATGCCTCTGTTCACATAATCAATCAGTTGAGTCGTTCATAATCAATTGAGTCGTTCATAGACCTCGGTAGAGATCAGATGTAATTCGGCTTATTTTAAAGTGAATAACAAATTTATCAAAAATACAATTAGAGACAAGTATTGGTGTAGCAGTGTCTGCCGAGAAAGCAAAGAGCGGTAGCTTCGATCACTCGAATACAACGTACTTTTTATTTTTAAAAAATTTAACAAAATATAAAACAAATACAGTGAAGTTGCATGGTGAAGCGAGGGAAGAGGCGCCAATAACATCACCAAGGGCAGCAGCACAACAACGAAAAAGGCGGGACGAATGCCCATATATGTCTGAAGGCCGGACATGAAAATAGCATCACATCTCTGGTGAGCTCTTAGTCAGGTGACAAAGAAAACGAGGTTCAAAGGCTCAAAAACAGACAGCTACAATAAAAAGTGCTTGCCAATAAAGTCTAGCCACTTGTAAGAAGAGAGAAGTAACAGCAACAACAACTCCAGTGCTCTCAGCGTCAGCCAAATCAAATCGAAACCATATAGCAACAACAGGTGAAGAAACATCGGCTACAACAACAAAACATACAAAAACCGGCACAGGTGCTAACAAAGAAACTGGCACAACCACAAGAAAAAAGTGAACTACAGCAAAAACAATAACTCCAGCAAAAATCACAAAAGCAACAACATCAGCAGCAGCAGCAGAAGAAGCAACAACAACAACAGCAGCAACAATATCAAGAACAACAACAGCAGCAACAATATCAAGAACAACAACAGCAGGAAAACAAGACAGAAGGTACCTCCAATCAACACTTACAAAATAGAATTGAAAGGGTACCATCGAGTTATGTATATAGTAAATAGGCACGCGATCCACTGTAACATAGTGGACCGCTACCATAAAATAAAAAACCTGGACTTCTGCTCCTTCTTACCGAAGGGTGAAAAGCTGCAAACCATGCTGCTGAGTAGGCTAAACATGTCCACTGATCCGTAGGATCACCTTTTTCTGCTAAAAGAGAAGAAGTGATGCTTAAGCAATTCGTCACAGCTAGAGCCAAAGGGGAGAAGCGGAAGCTAGTGTTCTTCTTGTTTCATCTAACTCCCAACAGCAAACTGGAGTATAAGAGTCTTCGACTACCAGATTGTGTCATGAGTAAAAAGGACCGAGAACATTTTACAATGTATTGGCTGCTAAAGGTTCGGGCACGCAGCGTCGAACTGCGAAATGCAACCTCGGTGCGTAAAGTGCAAAAAGAACCACAAGTCTGCTGAATGCGCTTTAGATACTGCCGGAGAGTCAGAAAAAAGCCTACCCTCTTGTCCGCTATGTAGGAACACGGAACATACCGCAAATTATCGGGGTTGTCCCAAATTTCAATACATAAAAAGAGTAAATCTGGCTCGACAGAAGAAAGATTAAATTAAACGTCCACCTGTTCAAGCACAAACACATGCCGCTCCTCCCCAAGTTATATCGTAATGGGTGCGTACATGGCGGAGCAAACCCTGAAGGTATTTGCAATTCACTGATTAGGATCACATGCACTATTTAAGTTGTGTAAAGACCAAGCCCTGATGTGCTTTTGGTTAGTGAAACTAAACTTAACAAAATACATACATAAACTGAGGCACAGAAGATATAAAATAGTACGAAGAAATCGACCCAACTCCATTCAGGGAGTGGGCACTGCGGTCTATGTTAGAAAACGACTGCGATTTAATAAAATATACCGTCGGTTAGTATGTAGGTTCCAGATGCTGGAAGCCCGCATCATGTATGTCCATCTCCGTAGTGAAATGCAGTTGTACATGGTGTCTGTCTATGCTACTCAATCCAATTTATTCATCTCAGAGCTCGAAACACTTTCTCGATTCCTAAGGCTGGAATTGGAGGAGAATTATTTTACTATCGGCGGAGATTTCAACGCCAAATATAGAAATTGGGGAAATAATACACCAAATACCCTACTATTAAATGCGTGGGGTCAGCACAGTGTAATGTATCGACTCGGCCTTAAGGCAACGGATAGTCCGTCGTTTCTTAGACATGGATCCTATTTGGATATCTTGCTGTTCGACACGCGAATAGAACTGACGAGCACTAACCAACATACAATCTATCTACGTATCTATTTCTATCTTCGGAATGAATGAACTGGCGGCTTGAGAGCTCGGGTTTTATCCAGTTCAGAGACGAGAATATAGCAAAAAATGTCATCCGCGATGAGAGGGTACTACCGCCGTTGATTTCGAAGGAAGACCTCCAAACGATTTTCGGCACAATCAGCAGTAAGAAATCGATGAAATACCGAACATTGTACATAGATTAACTATACCAAGATATTAAACTTTCCAGATATTGGAAAATCAAAACCGGTTTTCTACTGATCGCCCCTATCCGTATGATCTTGTCTGTGAATACGTGTAAATTGTCATCAATGGCAATTTCCCTCTCCTTTTATACAAACCACGCCCATTTTAATCAAAAAAATGTCGTCTCCATTACACACATTCGTGCAAATCGCTCTCATTTTAGCAATTTTACTTGTAAATTGCTCTCCTTCTAGCAAATTTTGACAAAGTTATAGAGATGCCGAAGTGTTGGAATTCACTTAAAGTGTGTCAGTGCGAAAGTTAAGGGTTTGCAAAAGTATTAGTAGAGTTTGACATCTAGTTAGTTTCTATGACATTGTACTTCGACATCTCCTACGAGAATCGCTGAACATTTATACCATCATGTTTAATAATGCAATGAATAATGCCTGTTCGGAAGTACAATATACTTTTGAATTTTATATACATATGTATCTAATTATTATATTATTAAAACTAGAACTTAATTGAAATATTGAAACTTAAACTCCAATGTAAACAATTAAACGTAACGCAAGGTTATGATTATACTATTGTATGACACTTATTGTAAAAAAGATGGAAGTAATTTCCGCAAGAATAAAGACTCTTTGCTGTTACACAAGATCAAGAAAAGACGTGTTATATTAAACCGCATTTTTCCTACCCCCCTTTTTACCCCACACTATTCATACAAAAGTAAATTTAAACCCTACACACCCCAACATTTGGCCCTTTTCGAACCGAATAAAAGATAAGAATAGACAAAACATTAAACATTTAAATTCGATTAAAAAATTAGAAGTGCAAAGTGCAAGTGCACAAAATATATTTCTAGATATATATATATATAAAACAAAGTACATACACAGATTCCCTCGCGGTCGGTGTCTTGCCCCTTGTCTTTCTCCTTTTTAAACTTTAAATATTCTTTCGGTGGTTGTGCATGAATCGGGATTCCCGCGCCGTGTAAAAATTCATCAATATTATCAACTTTAACCTCAACTGTCACCAGCTGGGCAAACCTGACCAAATGTCGTAAATTACTGTAATAAAATATATTAATTAATTAATATTAGCTTAATAAACTGTATCTAATAAATGCATTATAATATACATACATACACATATTGATTAATTAATTTATAAAAAAAAAAAATGAAAATGTCGAAATTGTCAACGGGTGCAGATCAGAAAGGTGTTCTGGAGCAGATTATTCGTGACCACTCCAACTTCAGAAAGACTGGAGCATCACGTCGTACAGCCAGCTATCTGTCAGGTCGTTTTCTTATTCTAGAAGTGAACTTCAAGAACGCGCTTAGTCTTCAAGCGAAGATTCGACGAGGAGAAATTGAAGAAGGTCTGGAAGAAGAAGATTTTGATGAAATTTTTGATCTGCTTCAAGAAACATATTTCACTTACCGAGGTGAATTGGTCGATGCTATCGACAATGCCAAGTCAACATCTAAAGAGATGATTGTGGAAAGTGAATCCACAAGTGCTTCATGTAATGAGCTTTCATTACCCCAAATTCAAATTACGCATTTCGAGGGCTCGCACACAAAATGGCGGGCTTTCCATGATGTCAATTATCTTTAGTCCACACAAATAAGAAGCTGGGTGAAATTCAAAAATTACACTATTTGAAATCGTCTCTTACAGGTGGGTTGTATTCTTGCAATTATGACAAAGCATGGGAACTGCTTGTCGCCAGATACGACCACAAGCGAGGGTTGGTAAACGCTCACTTCCAACTTTTCTTTGACCAGCAGCAGTTGACAAAGGAGACTGTAAGTCCCAGGAATGTTTCCATGCCCTGAAAAATTTAGGATTGCCGGTTAGTTCTTGGGATGACATGTTAATTTCTATACTGCTTGAGAAATTACTTGGTTTTACTCAGCGTTTGTGGGAGGAGAAGTTAGGTAGTTCGAAGGAGTGGCCCACATTAACACAATTTACAGAGTTCCTGGAAATACGTTTTCGAACCTTGGAAGCAGTAGCTGGAACGAGTGGCACAAAGTGCAGCGGTTCTTCTTCACACAAAGCTGTTGCTGCAGAGAAGAAAACGGTGTTGCACGTCGGGAAGAAGCAGTTTGCATGCCAGGTATGTGGTAGAGATCAGCACTCTCTTCGGACTTGTCAAAAGTTTATTGACATGGAGATCTGTGAACGATCTAAGGCAGTGGACAAAATCGGTGTTTGTCGGAATTGTTTGGCGTACAGTCATAAGCCGAATCAATGTCAAAGCAGTATACGCTGCTATTACTGCAAGCAGAAACATCATTCTCTGCTACATTATAATAATTTCAGCTCCAAACCTACAAGGGATTATATAAATACAACTATAGGTAAACAAACTTTTCATACTAAAATAAATATCAACCAACCTAAAGTAGTCTCTCCTGAAGTACATAAGCCAAGTGTTCTTCTGGCAACAGCAGTTGTTCGAGTCAGGTCGTCAAATGGTAATTATTTTAATTTGAGACCGTTTGTCGATACTGGATCTGAAGCAACTTTTATTACTGAGTCAGCTGTTCAATTGCTAGGGCTTCATCAACGGCGAACACTCATTAAGGTATCTGGATTCGGAAAACTTAGCAGTGGTTCATGTCAGCAGTATGTAAGTCTTACCTTTGGGTCGCTGGTAACACCTTTTGAGACAAATACCCCAGCCTATGTGTTCAAGTCCCTGACTGGCCTTCTGCCATCCAAAGCTTTAGCTCTGCAAAATTGGGAACATATCCAGGGTTTAAAGTTAGCTGATCCACAATTCGACAAGCCTGCGACTGTTGATATTCTCCTGGGAGCCGACGTTTACTCTGACTTTATTTTAGATTCCATTATACGCGGTGATGATGAAAGATCGCCAATTGCACAGGAATCAGAGTTAGGTTGGCTTCTCCTTGGTAAGACAATTTCGCAAAACAAAGAATCTGTTCATAGGTTCTTACAGGTTCTCGATAACGACACTCAGCTGCGAAGGTCCTGGGAACTTGAGGATTTTCCTTTCAACACTAAGGAAACTGCGGAAGACACAACATGTGAAAAGCATAATATGAACACAATAAGAAAAGTGAAATCGCAACCATTTAAAAATCGACGTAAGCCTGGGTTTGGTGCCTCAAAGTTAGGTGCCTTACGTAGGTTTCATCAACTGGAAGGAAGATTCCATTAAAACCCCACACAACACAAGGAGCATTCCAAGTGTTTAAAGGAATGCAAAGAGCTTCGTCAGATGGTAATAGTTGACGCAAAGAATACCATACTGGATACACGACACCATTTCTACATTACTCCCCACGCGGTATTCAATGAGTCAACCAGAACTACGAAACTTTGTGGCAGTCCTGCGTACTATAAACGTTTTGTAAGAAACTGAGAGGTCCACTAAAGGTAGACGCAATCGGCTTAAGACTCGTCGCGATTCCTCAAGGAGACACTGCCTTGGCAAGGGTAAGTTACCTTGAGCGATGGAAGCGGATAAACTCAATGACCAATGACTTTTTTCGAAAGTGGAGCAAAAAATATCTGTTCAGGAGATGGAGACTTAGTTCTCATCAAGTAGGAAAGAGCACCACAATTGCAACGGCGACTCTAACGAATCATCGGCACACATGCCGGGAAAGACGAACTTGTGTGAGTGGTTACGGTACGAACCAATACCGGTGAACTCAAAAAGTCACTTAGGAAAATTTGCTTCTTTCCATTAAATGCATTTATTTTCTTTTAACAATAATTTATTATCTTAATTAAATACAAATAATTACAATTACAATTTAGCTTATCCTACATTTCCTACACAGCACAACACACATACAGTCCACTCAATACCACGCAAAATCATTCATTCCAAACAACGTTGCGGAGTTCCGAAATTCCAAAATGCCGACGGGAATTGGAGCATTAAAACCCCAACGGCATTTGAGACTTCCTACTGAATCCCAACATTGTCCACTCAAAACACAACACATACACTTTAGCCTATCGACAGGTATCAATTAAAAAAAAAATTTCTAAGGTTTACAACACTAAAATCTAGCAATATTTTGTAATAATATAAGCATCTTAAACTAATATACAATATATTTTTAACATAAATTACATAAACAAAATCATTAAATAAACAAAAAATATGTAAAAAAAATCTTACTCCTGATGAATTGCAACAACATTTCAATGGAAGGCGGATTCTTGGTCTTTCTTTAAAGATGTAAAACACACACACTTTGACAGCTATTTCGGCCATCATCACACTAACAAAACGTTCGCGAAAATTTCGTCGCACATCGACGCATTGCACAACCAAAACATGCGTACGCGGAGAACAGTTACCGCACAAATAACACCACAAATTGTATGGAATTTGTTGGGAAAATAAATAGAATGAACTTTTTTTTGCATTTCCCATTTCTTTTTTCTCTTATTTTATTTGCATTTGCACTCGAATATCACTTTCGCGAAAACAATAACAAAACAAACGATGTAACATATATCAATATATACACACGCACGTATATATGATTGTGTATTTGCGCCGGTGTACACAACTCAATCGAACTCGAATTTCGCGAAGGAAGTGGAGCAGACAAAAAGGATAAAATAAATAATTAAATAAATAACACTTACCTTTTCATAATAATTAAAAAGGGGGGGGGGGGGGGGGGGGGGGTGAAAAAAAAAAACCGAACACCGACACAAATTGACCTAGTTTTGGTCAATGATAAAAACAAACTATTGCACTAGGCAAATTACATATATTTCATCTCCCTTTGTTGCTCGTTTGTTATGTCATCATCCTTGTCACCTACATGGAATGTTTCAAATTATTAACTTACACGATTTTGTCACATTTACATGTAGATAATCAACACACTCGCACTCACACAACTCTTATGGCAAAAGAAGTACGACATACTCCAACTGCAATTGGGTACAGTAAGGGACATGATCGAGAACACTTGCGGTCGAAAATCGTCCACCGGGCGGGAGCATGTTCGGAAGTACAATATGCTTTTGAATTTTATATACATATGTATCTAATTATTATATTGTTAAAACTACAACTTAATTGAAATATTGAAACTTAAACTACAATGTAAACAATTAAACGTAACGTAAGGTTATACGTTATACGTATGACACTTATTGTAAAAAAGATGGAAGAAATTTCCGCAAGAATAAAGACTCTTTGCTGGTACACAAGATCAAGAAAAGACGTGTTTTATTAAACCGCATTTTTCCTACCCCGCTTTTTACCCCACATTATTCATACAAAAATAAATTAAACCCTACACACGCATAGCAAAACTGCTCTGGTATACCCCATCCCCAAAAGACATAAAGACATTTCCATACCAGCGAATCCCCTGTCTGCCAGTCTTCTTCCAAACATCAGTATGGTTTTCGAGAAAGTGACAAATAGGGTCCTAATTAAGTGGGTTGAGGACAAACATATAGTTCTGTATAACCGAGGCGTGGTATGATGTCATTCAAGCCGCGTCGAAACTGGTTTTTGATATCCAATGAAACAAAGGCAATAAACAGTGCCCTGGTGCCTGCCTGATTGACTTCGAAAGGGCCTTCGATACCGTATGGTTAGAGGCACGCGTCTTCAAGCTGAATAAACTGGAAATTCGTAAACCACTTCTGTATACTATTTTCAATATGCTCACAGATAGACAGTTCATCATGAAAAATGGCGATGTGACTTCTGTCGGAACATTTCACATTAAAATCCGTCTGCAAAAAGGTGCGGTAAATTTGCCGATCCCATTCAACATTTATAATACACAAGTCATCTAATAGGCTCACTTCACCATGCTATGGCGTACTCAGGTGCTTTAATCGCATACAGATCAGATCCGAAGACTGCAACGTAACTTCGATAAAATTAAACGATATTGCAACAACTGGAAGTTGAAGATCATCTTTCAGAAATCGGAAACCATTCTTTTAAGATGCCTTTGGGAGGGCTTCCAGGGACACCAGAAAGAATTGGCGAAAGCTTGCGGTCATGGGAGAGCACGGCCAGCCACTTGCTTGTCGAAATGAACCCAGATACCTTGATATCTGGCTAGATCAATATCTATATTTTAACAAACATATACGGGTATATGTTGATCTAGCTAGAGTAAAAGGTGATTTCGCCCTTGCAAAGAGACTGTTTTATAGCAGCCAACTCGATGCGAAGGTAAAAGTGATCTGCTACATGGCCCTTATCCGGTCTAGGGCGGATCAATAAGTCCGTGACTTCTGACCTCTTTACTGAAACAGCAACACTGCTCCTGTCAACAGGCATCTGTCAGTTGACTCCTGTCAAAATTTAAACTTGCTGCGTCAGTTAGTTTGTGTTTGACAGCTATTTTTATCAGACTACTCACTAATTTTAGGAGAAAATGGAAAAAAGTGAATTTCGTGTGCTTATTAAGCATTATTTCTTGCGAAAAAAAACCATTACCGAGACCAAGGCTAAGCTTGATAAATACTATGGGGACTCTGCACCATCGATTTCAATGGTAAAAAAGTGGTTTACTGAATTTCGTTGTGGCCGTACAAGCACTGAAGATGCCGAACGTCCTGGACGCCCAGTTGAGGTCTCTACACCCGAAACAATCGAAAAAATTCACGATATGGTGTTGGCCGACCGAAGATTGAAAGTGCGAGAGATTGTGGAAGCCGTAGGGATCTCGCATGGCTCAGTGGTTTCAATTTTGAATGATCACTTGGGCATGAGAAAGCTTTCCGCAAGATGGGTGTCGCGTTTGCTCACAGTCGACCACAAACGCAATCGTGTAACAACTTCACAGGAAGGTTTGGCGTTGTTTAATCGCAATATGGAGGAGTTTTTGCGCCGTTTTGTAACCGTGGACGAAACATGGATCCATCACAACACACCAGAGAACAAACAACAGTCAAAACAGTGGGTTTCTAAGGGTGAATCGGCGCCAAAGAAGACCAAGGTGGGTTTGTCAGCCAATAAAGTTATGGCGACTGTTTTTTGGGATGCACGCGGGATAATCCACATTGACTACCTTCAAAAGGGAAGAACAATCAATGGGGAATATTATGCCAACTTATTGGACCGATTCAATGACGATTTGAAAAAAAAACGACCTCATTTGGCCAAGAAAAAAGTTCTTTTCCACCAAGACAATGCAAGGGTGCACACATGTGCAGTTGCCATGGCAAAAATCCATGAATTGGGCTATGAATTGCTCCCTCATCCACCCTATTCTCCAGATTTGGCTCCGAGCGACTACTTCTTGTTCCCAAACCTGAAGAAATGGCTTGGTGGAAAAAGATTTGACTCCAATGATGAAGTCATCTCGCAAACAAAGGCCTATTTTGAGGACCTCGACAAATCATTTTTTTTGGAAGGGATAAAAAAATTGGAGAAGCGTTGGACAAAGTGTATAGAGCTCAAGGGAGACTACGTTGAAAAATAAAATTATTTCTTTATCAAAAAATCTGTGTTTTAATCCAAAAGTCATGAACTTATTGACCCGCCCTCGTATTATATTTGGATATCCCGTGTGGTTCAACGTGAGGCCAAATTTACTGGAAAAAGTTCGGGTGCTTGAGAGGGCTTGTATTCGCTTATACAGAACACCAGAATATAAAATTAGGTATACCCCAATGAGGATTTGTACAATACAATAGGGCGAACGTAATAAGGGTGGACAATCTCGTTATCAAGTTGACTCGAAGGCACATTGCAAGAGCAATACCCTCATCGAACAACCTGATCTCCGGGGCTCTACCCCAATTATGTGTATCATGAGAGAGTACGCTTTGACGGCTTTATTCCTCCTGAAGCGTTCCGCTACCTCGATATGAAAGGTCTGATCCAAGACAGAGTCGCGGTACCGTTAACCTTCTATGTCGCATGAACAGCTGCGGACAGACAACTCAACTCCGGCAGTGCACATGGCAGTGCGGAGCGTCTACGATTCCGTAAGGTGGTAGGGAGTCGCAACAGGAGGGATGTTGCTCAGCAGCACCAATAATTTCGGTGGCTTGTTGAAAGAGAGGAAGCTTCATCGTCGAATTCCTCGAATACAAGATATTGTAGTTTCATTAGGGAGCGAAGTTGGTCAGCCTAATTCTTAGTTCATTGTTTTAAATAGGATTAGGTTGGATATAAGAAAAGAACATAAACATTATTAAAACATAAAAGAAAGAGAAAACGAAACAAAATGCGAAATGCTATACTGATAACTCGATTATTAAGATAAACAAAAATGGGAAGACAAGTGTAATGATTTAAATGTAAAGCTTATTAAATGTAGGTGATTGGGGATCTGTCCTTAAGAAATCCGTTTTGATTTGGTGACTCTATTAACCTGAAAGAACAAAGTCATATACACGTTCTTTGAAACTAGCAATACTATTTAGTTTACCAACTCAATGGTTTCAGATGGAAACTTTCTTATGGATAAAAGTAATAAAAGAGTATTTCTATAACTAAATATAACTTTTCTGCTAAATTTATAAATGAAAAAAAAAAGTAAAGTGCCAGATTTTACAGACAAATTTGAAGAGTTCATTTTTGTCCAACACTAAAGATAATGGGTGGCAGCAGCTCAAGTGGTATGTACTGGCTTCTACAATAGATCGGACGATTCGGAATTGAAATCCCAATCGCTCCAGAAGGCATTATTTTTTTTAATTTCTTACTTACCCAGGTAGCGTTACAGTTCGGGGTAATCCTGGACCTCAACTAACAAGGATCCTCAGTTATCCCGATCCTGCTAAGCTACCTGCTTTCAGTTGCGCGCTCCAAGTGAGGTCTTCCTCTACTGCGTTGTCCTTTCGAGTTAGATTCGAAGACTCTGCGGGCCGGAGCATTAGTTGATTGACCAATTTTATGACTAGGTCGACGTCTTACAGCCGTCCATGCAAACAAGACCGAATAAAAAATTATTTTTTCTCTAGTAACTAAAATCACGTTCACTAGAATATAACAACAAGTCAAATAACAATAATAATTGAATCCCCAATACACATGTATGTACACTTTCCCAATCATTTTTGTTAATGATGAATACTATTCGTCTAAGGATGTTAAATAAAAACACTGCTTGTTACCGCTTGTCTTCCCTTTTATTCTTTTCTCTCTCAGAGCTGTTACAAGAAAAACGCCCAAAGCAAGTTATACATTTCAAAATGGAAGAAGGAAGTTATTATTTCTAATATAAAGATGGCCGACTATGTCAGCAGAGAGTTACAATGAACGATGGCGTTAATATTGATAAAAGATTATTCAAAAATAAATCGTTAAAGCAACTCAGTCAATTTGACTTCATAATCGAACTCGGTCATTTAACAAATTCTGCCTACAACTCCTAACCAACACAGCACCTGACGCCCCCATTAGTGTCAACCATCTCCGTATCCTCACAGCTTCGATAACTCCATCATAAGTTAATTGATTTAATATCTCTAATAACGTAATGATCTCTTTTTTAGAACCTTATAAATAACATATGGACCCCGAAAATTCGGAACAAATATTTTCTTAGTTCCAATGGTGGTATCAACATGCCTAACAACGATAAAATCACCAACTGAATAAGTTTTAGCAGTGACACTATGCCTGATAAAATAATTTTCGTTAGGAGTTTTTAATAGCATTTGCCGCTTGTACTCGAATGGTTCCTAAATCACGTTCCTCGCCGTCCCAAAGCCTTTAATTCAGATATTCGGCTGACTCCTCGACATCCCTATCACATTGATCCACCACTAAAAGCAGTCTGCTTGGTGTCTCTTTTGTTGAGCCATGGGTTGTATTGTTGAGAGCATATACTTGCTCACCCAATCTCATGATTCACTTGTTGTCACTGATTTTGCTCAAAATGGCCTTGATTTATCGACGCGACCTACTCTTTTCTACTTTGATATGACCAATATTATTCTTTTGTAGGTAAGAACTAAACTCGAGTGAGGTAAAACAGGTACCACGGTCTGTAGTAAAGCGTCTGGGTCGGCTATACTTAGTAGCTAAAATATTTATCCATGGATGGGCAAACTTCCTTAATGCTTTTTGAGTTCACTGTTTACATTTCGGTAGGCACATAAAGTAGCAAGCGGTTTGGATAAACCTTAAGGAGAACGAGACCATCATCCAGTTCGTATTGCTCTAATGTGCCTAATTCCAGTTTACCTTGCAGTTGCTTCATTGCTAAGTCTCGGTTTTGCAACACTTGAATATGAAAAACAACTTCGTCACTATCAACCGCAGCGATCACATTGCACTGGCTTAACGCGTCCACATGACCCATAGAAACACTGTTGTTGTTGACACAGGCGCTGATACTAGCTCACTTCGCAACACTGAAAGCATCGGTTCCCACTCGGGTCCAAAGATTGAGGTAATTAACTTACTTTTGCAACGTGATTTTGATAAAATTAAACAATATTGCGATGACTGGAAGTTGAAAATCAACTTTCAGAAGTCGGAAATCATTCTGTTTAGGACGCCTTTGCCTGGGGCCTCTAGGGATACCAGAAAGTTTTCTATCGTCGGACAACATGGACAGCCACTTTCTTGTCGAAATGTAGTCAGATACCTTGGGATCTGGCTAGATCAATATCTGTATTTTAACAAACATATAAATGTTGCTCTGGCCAGAGCTAAGGGTCTGGCCAGACTTTTATCAAAGTCACGTTGCAAAAGCAAGTTAATGACCTCAATCTTTGGACCTGATCTGTACGCGATTAAGTCGTCTGCGTACGCTATGGCATGGTGAAGTGAACCTATCAGATCACTTGTGTAAATGTTGAATAGGATCGGCGAATTTATCGCACCTTGTTGCAGACCGTTTTTAATGTTAAATATTCCAGCAGAAGTCACATCGCCATTCTTCACGATGAACTGTCTACTGGAGAGCATATCAAAAAGAATATACAGCAGTGGTTTACTAATGCCCAACCTGTCCAGCTTGAAAAAGAGCCCTTCTAACCATACGGTATCGAAGGCCTTCTCCAAGTCAATCAGGCAGGCACCAGTGCACTGGTTCTTGCCTTTGTTCCATTGGATATCAGAAACCAGTTTAGAGGCAACATGAATGATATCATGCCCCGCCTTGAAACCGAATTCATTATCCGGAACTATATGCTTGTCCTCAACCCACTTAGTCAGAACTCTATTGATCACCTTCTCGAAAACCTTACTGATGTTTGGAAGAAGACTGATCGAGCGGAGATTCGCCGGATTGGATGTGCCTTTATCCCTTTTGGGGATGGGATGTACCACCGCAGTTTTCCAATGCGCTAGATAATGTGCATTATTCATTGCATTATTAAACAGGGTGGTATAAATGTCCACCGCTTCTAGTGGGAGATGTCGAAGCACAATGTTGGGTATTTCATCGGTTCCCACTGATTTCTTACTTCTAAGCGATTCGAAGATCGTTTGGAGCTCTTCCTTCGAAATGAAAGGGGGTAGTGCCCTGTCGTTGGTGATGACGTTATTTGACATATTTTCGTCACTAAACTGGGTGAAGCCCGAGCTCTCGAATCGCCAATTCTCTATTTCATTTCGAAGGTAGAAATTGTGCACAAGGACTCGATTCTCCAGGTCGTAGTTCGGGCCAATGATAACACTCGCCTTGTATACTTCCTGGAAAGTCGCTCCTATAGCCTCTACCTGCTCCTGCGGGTAGAGGAGCATCATCAACGGCCTCATTTGGATCAATGCCTGCTGCTACAAGTATTTGCTCGTTGTTCGTCGTTCGGGTGATTCTAAGACATGGAAGGTCGTTCTGATTATTTCTCCAAAATATTTTATTTATTTGCGGGAACATATTCGGGTTGCTAATGTTTACAGCCCGAATTTTATTGCCCCAATACAAACTTACAGAGTTTCTGTAATTTTCCTTTATTAATGTTTGGAGGTTTTTAATCGACGACTTCAGTGTCATGATCTCCGAGTTATGTCTGTCGGTAAACTGTCTGTACAAGGTTTTTAGTCTTGACAGCAGTCTGCTTTTATGTCGGTGCAGTGCGTCAATAGTTGCGTTGCGGAATAAGTCTTCGTTGTCAGTATGTTGATACCGAAGTATCGTTTAGTCCATTGTTCGTTTGATTGTCTCGTCCGTTAGTTTTAGATACCTGTTAATCTCCTCATTTGACAAATGTCTGTTGGACGGTGGGTAGAGCGAATTCGAGGAGAGTTCTCTCGTCAGTGTTCTGGTGAAGTGTGTCCAACGCACCCTACTATAATTGGGTGGAGGAGGAATGCCTTTGAACAAACTCATTCAATTCCGCAATCTCGTTGGGAACAGTTATTTCGGTGCTGAGACCGCAATGGTCACTGTCGTACACGAAAGTGCGTAGACAGTTTGTAGTTTGTTGGTTAGTACACGTCGGTTGTATTCGTGAGTCGAGCAGCAGGAGATCCAAATAGGACCCGTGTCCGGGAAACGACGGACTATCCGTCGCCTTAAGCCCCACCAATTGAGTAGTAGGTTCCCTCTAGTATTTGGTGTATCATTTTCCCAATCTCTATGTTTGGCGTTGAAATCTCCACCATGTACAGCCGCTTTCCACTACGGAGGGGAATATACACGATGCATGCTTCCAGCACTTGGAACCCACGTACTACACGACTGTATACTCTTTTAAAACGTATACCTTTTCTTACGAAAATCGCAACGCCACCTCCCTGAGTGGAGTTGGGTCGGTTTCTTCGTACTATTTTGTATCTTCTGTGCCTCATTTTGTGTCTTTTGGTTAGCTTAGTTTCGCTAACCAAAAGCATATCCGGGGCTTGGTCTTTAAGCAACTTAAACAGTGTGGCTCTTCGTTCGAACCTAATCAGTGAATTAACATTCACTGCAAGGACCTTCAGGGTTTGCTCCGCCATGTACGTACCCATTACGACTGGAGGTGCGTTAGGCCAGGCAGCAGCGCGTATACTTGATCCACCCGCGCGGTCTGTTCAGTTAAATGACGTTGTAGCTGAGCCATTTTTCCCTGGATAGAGAGCAAGATAGCTAGCATGTCAGGTACTGGCTCTGGTGCTCTAGGCGCTGGGGCCTGAGAAGCTACCTTCGCTTGCTGTACCGTATTTCCCCTACCTCCCGCCATTTGGGCGTAGGTAACATGGGGAGTAACGGCTGGAGTTTGTGAATGCACGGGTGCACGTTTAACTTCCACTTTCTGCTGCCGAGCCAGATTTACTCTTTTGATGTATTGGAATTTAGGACAACCCCGATAGTTTGCGGTGTGTCCCGTGTTCCTACATAAGGCACAAGAGAGTTGGCTTTTTTCAGACGCTCCGTCCTTACCTAGAGCGCATTCCTCTGACTTGTGGTTCTTTCCACACTTCACGCATCGAGGCTGCATTTCGCAGTTCGACGCGGCGTGCCCGAACCTTTGGCAGCGAACACATTGTAAAATATTTTCGCTCCTCTTTAATTTCTCCCAATGTACAACCTGGTAGTCTAGGACTTTGATACTCCTTAGACCATCCAGTTTGCTGTCGGGACTTAGCTGAACCAGAAAAATGGGCAGTTGCCGCTTCTCCTTTTGGCTCTCGCTGTGGTGAAAGGCTTGACCCCCACGAATTGGAGCCCTTCGCACTCCTTCTCTTTCAGCAGTACAAGGAGCTCCTCCGGATCAGTCGACGGTTCCAATCCCTTCAGCAGCATTGTTTGCAGCTTTTCACCCTTAGGGGTGTAGGAGAAGAACTCCGTCGTGTAAAGGTGGCTGACTTTGTTGCAATTAAAGCACGCAGTGCTTTAGACCACTAGGTGGTTTAGCCCCTCAGAACCTCAGAAAGCTCTCCTGGTTTGACACTACTGACGGCAGACTTCAATTTGTTTACTAGGGGTTTAGTTGCTGTTGGCTTACTGCGTTCCAAATGTAAGGGTCTTTTTTCTTGATACCGATCCAATTTGGCGAACAGGTCAACGTCATTAATCAGCGTAATGTTTGAGCTGCCATCGTTAAATCCATCCACTATAAAGATAATTAACTCAGCTTCAGGGATTTCAGTTTTCGCTGCGAGAGCTTTCATGGCGATAACGAACTCTAAGCACGTTTTATCTGGCCTGATGCGTCGACCCACTAGCTGCCGCTATACATATATCCCGGTGCGTTACTAGCCTCCCGAAGGTTTCAATAACTGCCCTTTTGAGCTGTTGATGATCCAGAACTCCCAAAGTGACGAGAAAACCGTTAGCTATTCCTTTAAGCGAGAGACTTACGCCCAAATACATTTCTTCCCACCCAAAGTCACGCGTTGCAGTATACCATATTGCTCAAATTCTAGGAACCACTTCTTGATTTCATAATGGTCCTTTTAAGTGAATGAGTTGCTCGAAATTTGCTAAAGTTAAAAGGTACACTTGGCTCTCGGGTGATTGAGACTCGCCATCTCCCATCTCAACGAATTTGTTTTTCTAGCAATAACACGGCTGCGAAATGAAGTTATACATTTCAAAATGGGAAAAGGAAATTATTTCTTCTAATATAAAAATTGCCGCATATGTCAGTACAAAGTTAAAATCAACGACAAATTATATTGACAAAAGATTATTCAAAAATATGTCGTTAAAGTATATTACAGAATCGAAAAAAAAGACTACGTAGCTTTTTCGTATTGTGTTGTCTAATTAGTTTGTCTAGATTTTCAAAGTTAGAACAAAAATATATGAGTTTGAATTCAGTTTGTGTATTTATATTTATTTATTTATTTATTTATATATTTCCAAAGAATCTTTTACATTGGGCTTAAAAGCCTATAATTAATAGTAAAAGTTGTAAAAAGTATAGTTAGACATAAATTCAAATCAATTTTAATTATTATTTATACATTCAGTTATTATTGATTTAAACTGACAAACTAAATTCATATTCGTAATGACAAAACAAAATTCTTTATTACACTAAATATTAAATTTAATTATTTACTAAGTATCTGAATAAAACCGTCTCAAATTGTGTGGTGCCGCGAAGCCTTCTAATGAAAGAGGGTAAGCTATTCCACTGCTTTATGGCATAAACGAAAAACTGACGCTCCGAGTTTCTGCAAGTGAACCTTGGTTGCAGTATCATAAAAGAACGAGATGAGTTACTAAACTGTATTTTTTGAATTAGATATGAAGGTTCTTTGTTTAAAATGATTTTGTTCAATGTTTTAAGGGAAAAATATTTGGAATACGTGTAAAGATTACAGCCTAGTATGTTACTTGTGTAGTTTGAAATATGGTCATATCGTCGGAGATTGTATACATATCGAGTTATATTATTGAACGCCACGGTTAGATTTCTTTTCATTTCCGAGTTGTGACTAGTAAACAATTGGCGCCCATATGTTATCATAGGAAGGATCAGAGTTTTTGCCAACCTAAGTCGAACGTGTTGAGGAGTAAATTGCTTCGAAAGTGAAAGACACCGTAAGGATCCATATATTTTTCCAACAACAGTTTGAATATGGACATCCCAGGTAAGGGTAGAATTAAATAGAATGCCTAAGCTCATAGCTTTATCGACATGTTCAATTTGTTCGTTTCCGAGATATACTGCAGGAAAGTAGCTGTTATCAAAATTATTTTTATAAATAATTAAGCATTTGGACTTTTGTGGATTGAGGTGAAGACTGTTTGTATTGGACCAGCGGAGTATTCTTTTTAAATCAGAGTTCAATTTCACAACACCATCTTCAATCATGCCTAACTTGCAGCTTATACGAACTTGAGCATCGTCAGCATACAAATCGATTGAAGAGTATTCAGATTGGAGTGGAAGATCATTAATAAAAATCGTAAATAAGAGTGGACCAAGTATGGATCCCTGAGGAACCCCACAGAAAAGATTTAGAGGATGGGACGTTTTACTACCAATAACAACAGCTTGGCTTCTTCCACTAATGTATGACAAAATCAGTTTTGCAGCTGTGTGTGAAAACCGAAACTGTTGTATTAGTTTTTTAATAAGTATTTTATGATTAATTTTGTCGAATGCCTTCGAAAAATCTAAGAGAACTAAAAATGAAACCAAGTCATTATCCATAGTATTTCTAATATCGTCTGAAATCTTAAGAGTAGCGGATACACAGCTGTGGTTTGGTCTAAAACAGGATTGATTTTCACTTAAGAGTCTGAATATCTTTAAAAAGGTTGCAATTTGATTGTGTAAAATTTTTTCCAGAATCTTTGACAGAAATAACAAAATTGAGATTGGTCTAAATGTATACATATGTATATCGGTGCATGCTTGGTTATCGAATAATTGTTTGCTATGTTTTGGCTATTTCATGATACCATGTTTACAGAACTCATTAATTTTGAAAGAAAAAACTAACTTTTGTATACATTATCTAATTCCCATTTTTGGAAAAGGGTTTTCTGTTTATCGAATTTTACAACAGCCAGAAGGATCTTGGTCTTAATTCTCTTAATTCTTATTTTTTTGCATATTATTATATTATTGTCTTTCACATTCGCAATGTTATATGGGGCCTAGCAATGTGATGATGGAATAAAATAACTTTGCTTTCAATAGATATTTCTTAACATCAAGCTGAAGATCATTATTACATTCTTTGTGATCGAATTATATTGAAAAGAAAATCTTCTTTTGTTGGAAACCAGTGGTTGCTTTTGAAGCAGTTAAATTGTTTTTTAGTTGACATTAAACGGCCCGTCTGTCATCTCCCTTGATGTTTTTTTAACTTTTAATTGCAAATCACAGCTGAAAAATAAATATATTTCACTCATATTATAACATAAAGTGAAAATCGTCACTCTATATAATATCGGGACTTGTAATTTAGTAAGTTGGCGAACGGAAAATATAATCATGTATTTTGTATATTTATTTATATATTTTGCATACAGTGTTCGCTTAATCACATGGCTCAGTTTAAAAAAACTTGCTGCGTCGAAAGGAGTTTCTCTTCTTCATATTGAAGAAAACAAATCAAAATATACCTGACAGTTTTAAACAGTTTGAACCGCCTCACTAATTTTACGATCATTTCTTCATCGGTCACAAATAAATATAAGTATTGCTAAATATGATATGCATTGTTGGATGCTTCTCTAAGTGGTTCTTTTATTTCCTCATTACTAACTGCAATCGTACCGTACCACGGGCAATCATTCAGTAGGGATACCTTAGAAACATACAAATTACCATACAAACATTAACGCCGTTTGCTTCTTTAAATTGAAAGAACAGCAGAAGCAGTGGAAAAAGTAAATCAGTCTAATCAAATGAGCTATGTAAAAACTAAGAACCCATAAGAATTGTTTAAAATAGATGAAAACCAAAACGTTATTGGTATTATTAAGTTTATACCTGAAAGTGAACGTGTTGCCAGCTCTTGTGGCAGCAATATGGTTGCAGCGTCAAACTGCCCCTTTTGCTATGAAACACCAAATATTATAATTGGTAAACCAACTTTATCATTATTTCAAAATGTTGAGCCCTGGTAAGATATTTTGAACACATACATACTTCTGCTTACAAGATAGGCCTAACCCCACGATTACAATCGATTTTTTGGATAATTGTTATAATACAAAATTTGTTAGTCCAAAACGTGGAGTTACGTGTTCTGATAACAAATGTTATCCAAGATGTTTGTCATCCGGTTTTCTGCATGGAAATATGTATATGCGTATATATACAAGTACAAATGCATATTTCAATATAATTTAATGAATTTTAGATCGAATTTTATACGCACTATAATTTGATTTCAAAATTTAAAAAATCGTATAAAATAAACCAGGTAACCATTTTCACTGCACTGAATATAGTGATTTGATTATGGCTGAGCAGATTTCAACGTGCATTTATAAGTACACATATGTACACATGTATGGTATGTACATCATACATCCGTTCATTCTGAACATTTAGTCATGTTTATATGTAAACCTGACGGCTTGCGTAGGAGAATTGTTTGCTCTTTAGTTATATGCGAGTATTTGCTTTATTTCTGTTTAATTTTTACGGTCTATAAAGTCATAAATAAATTTATTTGTTTGCCATTGACATAAAATTGTTTTACTTTTTGTTCATTTAAATTGTCAAAGAAAAAAAGTGGAAATCAGGATGAGGCTTCACCATTCATCTGCCCTCGACAATCAGCAATTGAGAATGGGTCAGATGAACATTTAATATTGCCGCTGCAAGCGCTCAATCCACTTTTCTACATGGGAATGAAAATGATGAAATACATAAAAACATTTTTTGACACTAAAACACAGCAACAATAGTTAAATTAAGAATTCAAAAAAGGACAATTACCAGAAAAGGCGAGAGATAAACAACAAAACTAAAAAAAAAAAACCTTAAATTAAATTGAGTGAACAGAAATTGTAGACTGCGGAAAAATGCCATTTGTTATTCTGCTAATGAAGTGGACCAACATTGAAGAGGTTAAAATACACAGAGGGGTGCTGTGCGTAGTTTTTCTGTAAGAATATACCTATGATTTTTATTAAAGATACATATACATAGATATCCGGATCAGACCATTTGTGATGTGGAGCAAAATGTGAAGCTATACAAAATTTCACATACATACTCGCAGGTTCAAATATATTTTTTTTTCATTTTCCTTAAAACGATAGAAATCAAAAATAGAATTTAGTTTACGAATAATTATTGTCAATCATTTCAATATTTAACTTCAGTATTTCAAAGGTATTTTAAACTTAAGATTCAGGAAATATATACTTTGGCTCTTCTGTCGTGGTAGGAAGGCTTACGGTCAAGGATCCTAAGGTTCTGAAAGGAACCCAGGTGAGACGTTGAACTTTTGTTTTTTTTTGTTTTAATTGGCGCGCGCACAAGTGATTTTATATGCCCTTGAGATGTTTTCACATAATACAGTAGGAAAGCCGATAACCTCTTAGACACGTCGGGAAGCATTCCTTTGGTCTGGAGATCTATGCCATCTGCAGTTCTGCTCGTATAAAACCCAACTGTCAATGGAAGTCCTAACCGGGCACACAGGCAGACCTAAGGTAGGTTCGGGTCCTGAAAAATTCTCCTCTGAGCCTTGCTTAGCAAATTCATCGGCGATTTAATTTCCCGTAATCCCATTGTAACCTGGCACCAGACAAGACTCAGTGAATTTAGCCTTCCAACTGCGTTCAGTGATGGCTTGCATTCTTGAACTAGCTCGGAAGTCGTAAGAGGGTTCAGCAAGGCTCATAAGGTAGCTTGGCTCCCGCTATAGATGCAAATTCTTCAGCCCCTCCACCGATTCCTTAGAACATAGTTCGTTGCCATCGGAATTGGGTGTAGCTCCGCTTGGAAGGCAGTTGTAAGTTTTTATGCTGACGAGTGAAATTTAATGTTCATGTCCTCCGGAAAGACCCCTGGGCGGCATCCTAAATCGGTTTTTTTTAGCCCTCCGCTTGGACCCGACTACATTTTTTTTGCTCCCTCCGACTCTGTCTGAAACCAGTCCTGTGCCCAGTCCAGGGAAGCAGACTTCGTATTTTTTCAGCACCAGGAGTTCAGGTGGCATTTCATCAAAAACTAAAATCAAAGGCAGTCGACGAGCTCTTTAAACGAAAAATGGCAACGCGAGGGCAATACATGATAGGAATGCCAAGGAGAGGGACATTTCATTCTTTCTCTTCACCTCTTATAAAATATACGGGGTGAATGACTCGAACTCCAACTTTTTAAAATGCTATAATTTTTTTATTTTTGATAAATTTTATTGTGCCAAAACAAAAAATGTCCATCTTTGGCGCGAATAATGGCCCCGAGACGGCCGAAGAAAGCATCGCACGCTGCACTCAAGTGGCTCTGCGGTATTTTGGCCCATACCCGGCGAAGTGCTTGTTTGAGGTGGTCCAAACTTTGGTATTTTTTAGTGCCAACCTTCGCCTTCAAAATACCCCAGACAGAGAAATCCAACGGATTTGCATCCGGAGCATTGTGTCGACGAAATGAAGTGTGGAACATTGTTTTTTTTTACCAATCTTAGTTGACGCGCGTTTTGTGAGACGGTGCCGAGTCTTGTTGAAATGTCCACGGTCTCCGACCGAAATGATTGTTTGCCCAAGATTTCAATACTGCCTCTAAGACAGTTTCACGGTATACGATCGCATTAATTTTGACGCCACTGTCCAAAAACACGAGCGGAGAGCGATCATCAGCGGTTATGGCGGCCCAAACCATCACCATCGGTGCTGCCTGCTTTCTGGTGGCCGTCCGAAGGTGTAAATTTTCGAAGGACCTCTCTGGCAAGTAAACTCGGTCATTTTGTTTGTTGACATTCCACCTTAATCAAAAAGTTCCCGGGGGACACCACCGTGTGGCGCTCCCATTGTACCGATTTGAGTTCTGTTTTTTTTTTAGGTTGGTAAATCTGTTGTTGATATTCCCTCTAAATCTTAGCATCATAGCTTGAGATTTGCAAAAGTTACGTAGCCAAGAGTACATCTATGTCTGTATATGTTTATGATTTTTTACAATTTTAATTAATTAATCCGTAAAAAACGGATTTAATGGTGCGCGAAAGTTGGGAATGTTGAAAAAGTGTTTCGGTAACGATTCTTTAAAGTAAACGGTCATTTACCAGTGGCACGAGTGATTCAAAAGTGATCGTGAGTAAATCGAAGATGATGAACGCAGTGGCAGAATATCGACATCGAAAACCGACGAAAACATTGATGAAGTAAAAGAAATGTTGATCAATAACCGCAAATTAACCATCAGAGAGATAACGGAGGACTTGAACATTGCCTATGGATCCGTCTAAGACATTTTGGTTAATGATTTCCGATTCCGTCGTGTAGCAGCAAAGTTGGTGTCAAAAGACCTCAATTTCATGCAAAAAAAGAGACCGTGTTGACGTCGCAAAAGAGATGATTTGCGAGGCTGAATCCGATCCCAGATTCATCAAAAGGATCATTACTGGAGACGAGACGTGCGTTTATGAGTACGACACGCAATCCAAACATCAGGCAAGTGAATGGCATTCACCAAATGAGCCGAGACCAAAAAACCACGTCGTTTTCAGTCACATAAGAAGGTAATGCTCACGGTTTTCATGGATTACAACGATGTAGTGCATCATGAATTTTTGCCAGAAGGCCAGACAGTAAACAAAGAGTATTATTTGTGCGTTATGAGAAGTTTGCGTGAAGCAATTCGTCGAAACAGACCAGAATTGTGGGCAGAAAACTCGTGGATTTTGCACCATGATAACGCACCGCCGCACAGTGCCATCATTATTCGTAATTTTTTAACGAAAAATGCAACAAATACCATCCAACAGCCACCGAATTCACCTGATTTGGGTCCCTGTGACTTCTTTCTGTTCAATCGAGTTAAAAGAACACTACGGGGAACGCGTTTCAGCAGCCGAGAGTAAGTAATGGATAAATCGCAGGAAGCACTGATGGGCATACCGAAAACCGAATATAAAAAATGTCTGGAGGATTGGATTAAGTGCTGGCATAAGTGTGTTGCAGTTGATGGGGATTACTCTGAAGGGGACAATATAGATTTAGATGAATAAACTTGTATTTAAAATTTTCTGAATACATTCCGGGAACTTTTTGATCAAGGTAGTATTGCTCGAAAACAAATGGGGATTCTTCGGAAAAAACCAAATTCGGCAGCTCACCACTTTCGTGCAAGCGTAGCAACTCCTTCACTGTTGCGGTGTAAGATCGTGTGCTTTTTGGAAATTCAATGGCTTGAGCCCAAGCTCATTTTTCAGCATGTTTTGCATCCATTCCAACGATATGTTAAGCTCACGAGCCATTTTTTTCCACTTCGACGCGGATTTCGCTCAATTCGAGCCTTCACTTTCCGAACCATTTCTGCCGATGTTGCTGTTGCCAGTATCAGCAAATCGTTTAAAAGGCTTGTAAATAATAAAATTATCTGTCATGTGTCAAAATTTGAGCACACTGTCATGAATGGTTTGGAAATTATAGCAGTCTGAAGTTTGCTGCAGTTCGAGTCATTCAGGGTGTAATTTTAAAGATATATGAGTACATAAGGGCCTTCTGTTTGGTGCTATACAATATGGGCTGCCTCCAATAAGCATACGAATTTTACTCTCCCGAGCAGATAATTGTCGCCCCCTCTAACAGGGCTTCTGTCCTAATTTTAATCTATTTATTCCCAAAGTTATACTTAATCCATTCCAAACCAACTAACAGGATGTATGTTAAGAAATATTCCACAAATGGTGAAAAAACCGCTCCCCAGGTCAGAACACCATCGTGCTAGCACACGTCCAGTAAAGTCATATCACTGCAAAGTTATCCGATATCCTCTAGTTACCGGATATCCGCCCAGCAATGATGTCGTCTAATAAAAACCGGGGCAGATCAAAGTACTGGTCTTACCGTAACGGTTTTCTGATTTTACCGCCTCTGAAGGTTGCTACGATTTGACCAGTTACAAGCTCCCGATCATATGTCCTGCTCGCGCCAAGACCAGCGGTATTCCCTACCAGGGCTTAAATCATGGTACCACGGGAGTCAGCAGCCCCGGATATCGGTCCTTGCTCAAATGGATGTATGGGCATCCCGTGAAATCAAGCTCTCACAGAAACAAACATTAGAGACACTCCTCTAGTTGCCGCCGATGCGAGCTGTGAAAAGGCCGAGGAGATGCTCAAAAATGCTAACAAAGAAAACGGTGGAAACTACGATCAGCCTGTTTCAAACACAATTCTTGCATTTAGCCGATAATGCAAGAGATGCAACTCACCAAACCACTGAAGCGTATCCACCACACAGATGACTTATCCCCACCAACAAAGGCTATCTCCACAACAAAAGTCAACTTTCCTCATGGCAAGATTGTCTTTCGTGATCTCATTCCGATAAATGTCAACGTCAACGACTGCAATTTGCTGCCAAAGAAGAAATTATCACTTCACAAGAATTAGATAAATTCTAAACAGAGAGTTCCTACGCCAGATCTGGGGGATTTCCATGATCAGTTACCATCAATGAAACAGTGAACTCATGAGCTCGATATTTTAGGCGAATTTTTTTCTTCTATCGCGAGGTCAGTCCCAGACAGATGCGCATGGAATGCTTTTAATTTCGGAACTTGAAACATGAAACGAATTTAAAATTTTAACAAAATAATCTTGAGTACAAAAGAAAGAAGTACTGACCCTCAGAAGGAGCACATACGGCACCAGTCAGCATAACAGATACATATCTAATATGGACTATTTGGAGCTCTTGTCAATAAGGACTTTCAGGGCTTAAATGGAAGAAAGTGATACTATTCTGGATTTCTGCTCCCTTCCGTCGAAGGTTACGTTTGGTTAACTACCCAATCCGAGGCAACCAATAGTCTCAAGCAAGTATGGATTCACTATTAACTAAAACCAAAACAAAGTTCGGATTTGCGAATAGAATGTTCGGACTTTGAACACTCTACTATTAAACGGTGAGAATCACCTAAATTCCACCATCATTCAGTCAGAAAGAATCATTCAATCCAAGCGATGAAAAACAAGATTCTTTTTTATTTTTATTTTTTAAGAACTTAACACTCAAGTGGATATGAATACACTTATAATGTCTCAGCATGTGTTACGTTTTTTTGAAAATGGGATAGATTGAGAAAGAAAGATGTTTGGGTTCAGTGGTTATTTCGCTCCATGGGTGGACTCCAACATTTAATGGGGAGACTAGATTCTTAGTGGAAGTTGGCTAGTTGTTGATTTTTGTTAACTGAAAAAATGAATGTTTTCCGGGCGTGGTTGGGACTCGAATGTCGTACTACCACTTAGCCACGGCAACCCGCGCTCATCTAACCGAAACCAAGTAAGACCAACAATTTTTAAACCTTAGGGCTGCTGAACTAGATGGGTTTCCTTGTAGGCTATTTCAAACAGTTTGGGATTACTTGGTAACTAGCATACAAAAATTTCCAGCGAACACAAATGCAACACAATTATAGAGGCATTCGTCTACTTAGCTTTACCATAGGAACTTTTCTGCCTTATGAACGCCTGAAATTATTTTCTAACGTACTGATTGGGCATATGAGTGCAGTTTAAACCTGTTGAATTCACAACTAACATATATTCACACTACGACAGAACTCGGAGAAAACCCAAGAAGTCTAACTCCTTTATAAGGTCTAATATGATGTTCTACCGTTCGCTCAGTAAAGATTGAAAACAATCTGATCGGAAGCTTGGATGTCAAAAGAGAATTTTGACAAAATGACCCACTGTAATGTGATTTTTCAAACTAGAGAAAATTCTTCGAAACTTACAGTCCAAAAGCAAAGGGATAATTTTCCTTGTTTTTTTTTTAATAATTTTCTATCATCATCTCCTAATAACATTGACATCATTAGCCAAACGCTACAAACTGCTATTATTGCATTAGCAAACCTTGAAGCAGAGGCGGAAAAAATGAGTTTAGTTGTACGGGTAAAACTAAGTATCTACGAGTATCTGTATCTGAAAAGTTTCCGACCGCAACATAAAGATAGCGGCACCCGTCAATAAAAGCTAGTGAATGCTAGTTGTGCACCTTTTGACAGTTACTTACCGAAGTTTCAGTCATTTTAGACTCGCAGTTTTTAGTTAACAGTCGTTTGAGTGAGTAGATGTCAGTGTTTTTTTGTGAAAATGGAAAAAATCGAATATCGAGCTGTTATTAAATTCTTGTTTTTGAAAGGCAATACGCCTACGCAAATCAAAAATTAGTTGGACTCTGTGTATTGGGACTCTGCACCATCATTTACCACAGTGAAATTTTGGGCAGCTGAATTTAAACGTGGGCGTCAGAGCTTGGAAGATGATGAACGTTCGGGACGTCCAAAAACTGCAACCACAGGCGATAACATTGCTAAAGTTCACCAAATGGTGTTAGACAACCGCCGAATTAAACTGACAGAGATAGTAGAGGTTATGAAAATGTTCAAAGAACGTGTTTGTCACATATTAAATCAAGATTTAGGCATGAGAAAGCTGTTCGCGCGTTGGGTCCCGCGTTTGCTTACGTTAGACCAAAAACGTGTTCGAATGAACATTTCCAACGCTCTGTTGGCGCAGTTTTGGCGCAATAAATCCGAGTTTTGACACCGATTAATTACTGTAGATAAAACTTGGATACACCATTATACGCTCGAAACAAAAATTCAGTCAAAACAGTGGACTGCAAAGAACGAGCCGGCTCCAAAAAAAGCAAAAACTGTTTTTTCTGTTAGTTTTTTGGGATAGTAAAGGAATTATCTTAATCGATTATCTTCAAAAAGGAAAAACCATTACAGGAGCATAATACGCATCATTACTGGCCAAGCTGAAGGCAGAAATTGCGGAAAAACGGCCACATTTGCAGAAAAAGAAAATCCTGTTTCACCAAAACAACGCGCTGCCTCACATCTCAGTGGTTGCCATGGCGAAAATCCATGAATACGGTTTGAATTGCTTTATTCACTGCGCTCGGAGGACAGAGATTTTCGTCAAATGAGGAGGCAATCACCTTCGTGAACAATTATTTTGCAGAGAAAAACGCCAAGTACTATTTGGACGGGTTAGAGAGATGGGAGCATCGCTGGGAGAAGTGTGTGGAGTTACAAGGAGACTATGTAGAAAAATAAAAAAAAAATTGAGAAAGAATGCCTTGTATCATTGCTCAGTCGGAAACTTTTCAAACAACACTCGTATATGATGTCCACAAGAAACGACGCACAACATCGACGAATTAGTCAAAATATCACCAAAAAAAGAGTAAAAATTTAACAATTGATGTTTTTTTGTTTTATAGCGCAGTTGTGTTATAAGTCCTTGCCAAGACATATTGAAGACGCTCTGTCAAGAACTTTTATCATTCCAGGGTTGCTCTGTAGAACATTAATTGAAAGCAAATGAAGATATCCTTGTTTATTTGAACGCAATATATGTAGTTCGAATATCTTTCAGTCTCTTTTACGTTGACGAGCTTTGGGAGGTGAGATATACTCGAAACACCGAACTCTTCGAGCAGTAAACGAAATCTAACTGGTCAGTTACAGCATTAAGAGCGGATGGATGCCAACAGTCTGGCCTGAAAAGTGTTCGATTCTATCTCGAATCATATTATTAACAGTACAATAATCAAAAGATTTATTGTAAATAAAACAAATTGTCATACGGATGCACGTACGAGTATGTGTATCTTTATTGAATTTAAAAAAAAATATTTAGTTTTAGAATAAACATCTTCCATTCCACTTTATTTTATATCTGCGGAATAAATTTAAAGATGCATGGATCTACAATACAATATATAAATATATGTTTGCATATATATAGTATATATTTGTGTAGCCAACGAGACGGCGTGGGATAAAAAAGTACATTCTTATTAGACCAATAATTTGGAGAAATGTGCTTTTCTATCTGCTCGTATTTAGTCGCATAACTGCTTTATCCCATTTAAACCACAAATGTCCTTAAAATTAGCATATTATTTCCCAATTCATTCATATACGACTCCCTAGGATATATCTTTTTTGTGTTTTTGGTGTGAGTGACTTCGTTTGATTTCTGAGATTTCGTTGACATAAACTTGCTCAATAATACATACATACATACATACATAGTCTCTGCAGCCAGGGGCATTCCTACACATTGTCACAATGCTTGCTATGCATACGCAAGACCTACGGAAATCCTTTTCAACTTTGTGGGACTGGAAATGTCCTCTTTTGTGTCCTTATTACGTATTCGAGTCGTACCGTTACCTCCTTAATTAAAATTCCTTAGGATACACCGTTGAAGTGTCAAGTTTGTATTAATTTGCATATTTGCCAACACACGAATATACACGTCAGGAACTCTCTATCTTTATCTTCTTCTTTGAAAAAGTCGAAGGACAGCTAGCTATTTAAAGAACCGCGTCCTTCAAATAAGTTTGTACGTACGTACTCGTATGTATGCATGTACCAATATATGTAATAGCATATCGCAAATGATCAGACAAGAGAACGAGGATAAGAGAGAGCGATTTCCCCTTAAAAAAAAGGCGACGGAATTACGTGTACACTCTGTGTTATGGGGCAAATGGTGCAAATGTGTAAATGATTTTATGTCTGAGGCAGCTTGTACAATGAACTATTATCTTTTAAGATAATGGCTTATATGAGGCTAAATATCTCAATTTTGACTAAGTGCTTTTATTTTACCGTCTAAAAAACCGATTAACTTATTCAGGGTTTATCGTTCTTAGCGAAAATAGGACAACACTTACCCGCCATATATATAATTATAATATTCTAAAGATAATTAGGTATTCAACAGTTGTTGAAATATCATATACTCGTATATGAATCAAAAGCGCATTTTGTAGAATTGTTTTCTATTTGTTTGTTATTATGTATTTATAATGTGTGTATTATAATACGATGCATTTTTTGAAAGAGCATAAAGTAATAAAGTAACAGTTTGATAAAGCAATAGCCCACAAGCGTGGTTTCGACGATCACAGTATGACTTTGAAAGATATAAGGTTGTAACTTTTGCACACATTACTCATCACATCGTTTCATATTTAAGGACACGCACTTGAACACCTTAGCTTATAAAAATATTAGATTCCATTTAAAATATGACATATCTGCTGAGTTTAGCTGAGTTGCAGGTGGCTTATTGTTTTACTATCTCTGTAGGAACTGAACGGTATCAATTTGGCGATGCCCAGTGCTGTAACTATGACTAAACATCAATTCTGTTAATTTTGACAGAAATGACTGAATCTCAGTAAAGAACATACGACGGATAAATTTCTGTGATGGCTCAACGGAGGCGCAATTGGAGTGTTGAAAAATGATGGATAGGATAGGCAATTAGGGGTCCGAGAAAAGGTTTGGTTATGGGATTATCCACCACATGCACATGGAAAGTTAGGACCTTAGGCAGACCACTCGCAACTCCACAGCTAGCGGAAGGCCTACACTGCGATACGACATATATGTATAAAAAAATCATCCATCATCTTCGCTCTACGAAAAAAAGAGGAGGGTAGGACATAGCTTCCCAGATCATGAGAAGCGGGCGATCGAGGAAATATAGAGGTACCACTCCAGAAACAACGTTTAGAAGTTTCAGCGATAGGTAAAAAGAGCAAGAACCGTATAGAACCCTGTAGAGACTGGGAAGGTAATTTGATAGTAGAGTCAAACTCGGTACTGAGGATATAAAAAAACTATTTCTGTACGCTGTTAAACCGTTCAACTTGGGCGACGCACATTCAACCAAAATGACGTAAAAATAGTGTTTGGATAATGCAAAAACAAGTTATGGAGAAATTATAACCTTCGTTTCCCGAGGCTCTTTATTTATAACAAATCCTAAATCTACTTAAGAGTAATACAAATTAAACTTTTAGTTATTTAAGTTTATTAAGAAAAATATTTTTGTTGGTATCCACACTTTAAGATCTAGCTTAGAACTAACTTAACATTTTATCAACACCTAACTCGAAGTATTCTCGTGTACATCGAAGGTTGCATTGTCAGTAGCGAATGTTTTCTTCGGTCTCAGGTGTCCCACTGGCATATGCATTTTGATCGTGGGAATAGAGACACGAGTTGCTTGCATGTTCGAGGTTTTGCAATTGTGGGAACAATTTCACGCATGGGCTGTGTGTTCAATTTCTGTGGCGTTAACTTACATAAAACGGACTCAGTCCGCATATGTGCATATCTTATCTATATGCGCATGCGGTACTTATTACAATATCTTATCGCATACCAAGCGACGCGCACACAATCTGAAGATCCATTGACTGTACTTTGAGTATTTGTCTTATGTCCTGCTGACACATGTGCTATTGTACATGATAATAATGCAGACAACTTTTGAAATTGCAATAAAGTCCAAATCGAAGTGGAAGTAAAATCCAAACAGCAATTATATGGGGAGAATTGGTTTCCAAATTTTTATTATTTCTTTTGTATTGTATATTTGTGAAAAAAGGGTGAAGTGCCGAACTTCACATACAAAAAAACTCGCACCCACTCGAAATCCTACAGTGGCCCTAGTGCAATAAAGTAAAAAATTACGTTTTGGACTTTTTTCCATAGAACTTTATTTCACGGCACCGTATTTCGTAGCTGATTTCAGATGTGATAACTTCATATGGCCATAAGCAGATCACCGCGGTTGCCAGTTGACATCCCGGGTCCAGTTGTACAACACCGTGCTCACTTAAGATGATAGTTTGGTGGTCATTTTCACAAATTACCTCTGCTTCTGTTTCTTCACTCATTGAGAAAATCTACCTATTTGAAATGTGCAGTTGAACCCAAAACTATTGTTTTGGCATTAGGCTTACCTCACAGCTTTCTGGTATTCCTTGTTTCCTCTGCAACAGCCGTACTTCGCAATTTCTATTATCTTCAACTTTACAAAGTTGGCAAACAGTTATTACCGTCATGGTTCTACAGTCGTAAAACCTATCGTCACTCATAGCGTATAGCATTATTGTTTTACCATCGATTAAATTATGGGGATATGCTGAGCCGTTAGATACGGATAAATTGTATACAATTCAAAAATCTTTCTACTTATTAAAAGTATTTTTTTATATTTAATATAATAATATAAAATGCTTTGTGGTTTTTATTGTACTGGTAGCAATGCGCGCAAGTTCGAAAGGATCCGAATCAGGCAATCGAATATTTTCCTATACATATATTCAGAATAATCCTTTCAATTTGTTGTTGAAACTTTTCTACGGGCAGTATTCTTTCCAAGAAATTTCGTCTGGAATTCCAAATGGCTCTTATGATGCCCCTCTGCATTTGTTCAAAGCATTCAATGGCGATATTTGCGCTAATTAAGACACCCAATTGCATATCATAGTTAAGAAAGTTGGTAACACCATTGCTCAAGGTATGCAAAGAATGATTCAATACCTTGAAGATTTCCCACCTCTTTTTTATAATGTTTATCATTGCATCTTGAACCAATGGTTGAATACGTATGAGTTCCAGCAGGTAATTCTCATTTTCATCTATTATACCAAACAAAGAATGATACAGCCCCCCTACTAATGGTAATACTGACCGTGGTGATCTTTTTACATTACCTCCCGAGAGGTCGATTACAAGATGGTTCTCGATATGATTGTTGTATCTGCTATGAAGCTGCTGAATCATCAAAGTCACCTGTTCGTCGTGGTTTGTTCCATTAAATCCTTGCAGTATACTTAAGTAGTGCTCAATTTTAGTCAAGTCTTCATTGTATCCACTCATGTTCACATGAACTATGATATTTCATGCAGTATTGGTCAGTCCTACAATCCCTCGTTTTTCTATAAAAAAAAACTGCAGCCTTATTTTTATAGTTATTTAAACTAATATCTCAATTAATAACAGGGATTATAATTAACAGTCCTATCAATAATGAAATGATATTCTTGCTTTTTATTCTCGCCGAGCTTCTTGTATCTATGTGTTTATTCGGTGATTTTTCTTTTTTACCGAATATTTAGTACTGGCATCTACCATTTCAGGTTGAATATTTTCTGAGGTAGGAAAAGGACCAATGTGCACCAATGTTTTCGTCGTACCAGTGCTGGTCCTTATTCTACACTTGTCATCTTAACCCAAAATGATACATTCAATCCGCCCTCTCCTCCAGCGCCTTCTTCAACGTTCTCTTATGGAACCCACCATCTCGTTTCACGATAAATCGAAGCAACGCCAAGAGACAGTTTTCAGTTGTCAGATCCCAAACGACCTCTATATATACGGCTCGTACAGCGGCGCAAACTTTATCCTTTTCCGTGGTTTTGCATTATCTGAGATGTACAAAGGACCGCATAGGTCTATACCAGTAACTTGGTCCCAAGGAAGTGGAGCAAAAGGTTATGAGGCTGGTTTCGCTCAAAGAACTTTGCATACAATGCAATTTTTAATGATGGTTTTTTAGTAATTGCCTCGGCTTAAGCGCCCAAGCGAA
Organism: Volucella zonaria; assembly: GCA_963966105.1. Classification (NCBI taxonomy): domain Eukaryota; kingdom Metazoa; phylum Arthropoda; class Insecta; order Diptera; family Syrphidae; genus Volucella; species Volucella zonaria. The sequence continues at coordinate 33,752,197 of OZ014533.1, read as the reverse complement.
CAAAGCTGAGATACAACTGTATTGATCCCATCATGGAACAGATTAGCATGTGCACCAACGACGATCAGTTTAATGACATGCGATGACTTCGGCAATATCACCGGATGCGCCCCACATATCTGCAAATTAGTAAACTGAAGGCGACCTCCTACCCTCAGTAGGCCATTGACTTCATCTAAAAAAGGAACGAGCATTATTAACCTAGAATTCGAATGTATACCTTTTCTTTGTCTAAATGCAGCAATTTTATTCGGGAAATGCGACTGTTGAACGTTGCTAATCCAATATCGTTTCGCGCTATTTATATCTTCTGCTGACAGTAATTTAGGAAATATCGTCTTCGTCTTAAAGCAATGAACAGCACTGAGAAAGTAAGCAGTCACACGGAGAAGATAATTGCAATCGCTGAATTCTGGCATACGCTACTGCCCCAAAGGCTTGCTGGCTGGCATCTGCAAAAACACCATTCTGTCCAATAAAGGCATGGCGAAGTATTGCCATATGCTTGAGTTCACTAACTTCTATGCAACAGGTGGTCCAGACTTTCAATATATCATCAGGCAATATTTCATCCCAATCCAATTTCATGCGCATTATAAACTGGAAAAGGATCTTTAGTCGTACGATCCAAGGTCTTAGAAAACGTAAAGGGTCAAATATTTTAGCCATCACCTTCAGAACGTTGCGTTTCGTAGCTCGTAGGTCATCTGAGCTTATCAGACTGGAAACCCTATCCACATCGACAATTACTCTTAACTCGTCTGTAGCTCAACGCAACCCTAATACTATCTGCGTTGGAAATAATCTGTGCTCTTCAGCGAAATGCCTTCGAACGGTTGAACCATTAGTATTCGATTTACGAAGAGTCATTGAAGCTCCATTTAGGATGATAAATGCTTCTTTCTATATGTTAAATGCCGTTGACTCATTATCGGCGCTGAGTACCAGATCATCCATATTGAAACTCATTCGTAACAGATCACAAGTGTGTGGATATTGCCTGTTGGGCCCTTCAGTCGTTCTATGAACCGTTGCTGCGGGTAAGAAGGGAAAATGTTACATGAGCCATGCGATAAATTTTTATAGCCGTAAGATCTCTGACATCGCTTAAGTGTTTAGCGAACCAAAGAAATCGGTGACTGTCTCGATCATTCTGATTCAGCAATATCTCTAAGAAATCTTTTGCATTATCAGCAGTTAACGCAATCTAACCAACTCAAAGATTTAGCAGAATGGCCAATACATCCGGCAGCATATTATCGCCAACTTCGAGGTGATCGTTAAGATCGTTATGATTTGGTGTATTCACAGAAGCTTCGAATACGATGCCTAACTTTGTGGTATCCTAATCCTCTCTATAAATTGAACGGTGCATCAAATAAAGGGCGATTTTTTTGTAGTATGATTTTTCAGCGTTCTATATTTGGCATCTCACGCCTGATTCGTAACATGTGCTAAAGTCAAACATGCTCAACGCTTACAAATTATAAAATTTTATTATCAAAATTCATACTCTGTGAAAATGCGCACTTCGACCAGTTTACGGTCGTCATAATCAACCTACTGAGCAAGCAATTCATGCCATAGTAACCAAATTTCGCACCAATTTCACGCTATTGGACATCAAGCCACATACCCGTATGCGTAGAGTGTGTACAGAGAAAAATATTGCCGCCGTATCCGCCAGTGTTAATGAAGACTGTGATTTGTCCATTCGTCGCCGTTCGCAGGATCTTGGTCTAAAACCTTACAAAAGACCAAGCTGAAGCCGAATGACCTGCCACAGAGTTGAATTTTCGGTGAGTGGGCCTTATTAAAGCTGGAGGAAAATCAACTTTTTTATCGAAGAATTGTCTTCAGCAACGAAGTTCATTTCTGGTTGAATGGGTATGTTAGTAAACAAAACTGCCGTAAGTATTTGGTCCGATGAGCATCCTCAGGCAATACAAGAGCTGCCAATGTACCCGGAAGAACGCACTGTTTGGTGCGGTTTATGGTCCGGCGGAATCATTGGCCTGTATTTTTTTCAAAGATGACCGTGAGAACAACGTTACCGTCAATGACGCCGGCTATCGTTCGATGATTTCAAACTCTTTTTTTCTCAAAATGCACAAGCTGAACCTGGTCGACATTTGGTTCCAGCAAGACGGCGCTACATGCCACACAGCATGCGAATCTATGGATCAGTTTAGAAATGAGTTCGTTGAGCAATTTATCGCTCGTTTTGGACCGGTTAATTGGCAGGTTAAATCGTTCGATCTGACGCGTTTGGACTATTTTTTATGGGTATACGTCAGATCATTAGTTTATGCCGAAATGCCAGCGTCAATTCCAGCCTTTAAAAACAACATTACAAGTGTTATTCGCGAGATACCAACCGATATGATCGAAAAAGTGATTCAAAATTGGAGTCCCCGTATAGACCACTTAAAACGTAACCATGGTCAACATTTATATGAAATCATCGTTAAAAAGTAAATGGCGAGCATAAAAATTCAAATAAAAATTTCGTACACTGTTGCAATTTTTGTGTCCTTTTTTGACTATTAGAAACCAAATGCTTAAAAAATCTCCCACTAGTAAACGCGCTCTTGATTATTATCTACAATATTTCATTCACAGGCTCAGCAACTTCATTTAAAAACAAATCTCGCATTGCAGCATCGTATTCCTTTTAGTTAAGCATAGTTTCTAACAAGTGATTTCATCAACTGAATGGCTCTTGAGTAATTATTGTGGAGAAAAATACGCATTCCTTTCAGGGGAGCGAAGCATATGGCATATTGTCAATAAGAGCCCGCGCCCATAAGAATACTTATTCCTTGTTCTGAGACTTGTCCACTAACACGAGCATCAGCTAAAGATAGTCCCTTCTTTGACGTTTCAATATCATTGTTGGGCACTGCAAGCACATCAGAACAAGTCTCCGGCACTTTCGATTGCATCCACCAACACGGTTTGATTGTTATATTCACTACGCAAATAAAAACGAACATTGTTGCACAATTTATTAGGTTTTCATTTGTCACATTCAAAGGGAATTAAACTCAAATTATGCGAATCGATTGTAGGAAAATTTAGCCGATGAGCTATATATGATTTCACAAATGACATTTGGCTTCCGCCATCCAAGACAAAACGAATGAACAGCTCACCTTTAAAATTTGTATTAGAAATGAAAGCGCAACATGTCCGCAAAAAAACATTACTGGTTTATTGATTGGTAACTCGACACATCTTTGAATTAGGACCCTTTCTGCATCAATAACTGCTTCTTCTCTGATAAACTGCTATCGCATTCCCAATCTTTCGTTACATGGCGTTCACCTTTACAGAAAAAGCACACATTTTCGTTATTCTCAGTTGTGAATAATCCAACTGTAGTTTTGATCGGTTTTGTTATTTTGTTGATGATGACCGTGTGCTGAATTAGACTTTGCTTCGTTCGTTTGGCTTCTCTAGCGCTTCAACCTCCCATTTCAGCAATTTTAATAAAGACCTCATCTGCTAACCGCATATTGATTTCGTGGATGAAATGTCTGAAGCGGATGATAAAATGACCTGTTCCACGACATCGCCATTGCCTTTGCGATTTCCTTCTTCTAGATTTTCAGGTATGTAAGTAAATTACCATGCAATCTAAGAAAATCTACACGCCGATCATTGGGAACGCCCCATGGTATCAGCGAGCGAGTAGACGTTAATACTGAAATATAGAGGGATCTCAATTCATGTGCATCTGTTTTGGAACTTACCGCTTTCGTAAATAATAAGCGCTGCATTGTATGATCGATAATCTTCTCATGGTTCCCATACTCATCTTTAAGAGCGACGATCGCTGAATTGTAATTATCTTCCTTGAGTGTAAGACCAGCAAACATTTCGGCAGCTCTGCCGTCGATTGCACTTAAGAAGGATTTTTGTATACTAAGGTGCAATATTGTACCCGAAGAGGAACCCATTCCTTATAGCATTGTACATATATGAAACTAATAGTACTATCACTTGAGGAAAGCGATGGTGGTGCCTCTAGCGACCAAAGTGAACATCCGTCGCTGAGTACCACAAAAATATTACGCTGTTTTGCCTAACAATTACCATAGCATGCATTCATAGGGCATAAGACATTTCCGCTCTAATCTAACCAATCCGATGCCAGTAACTCTCTATGCACAAACACACCGCTCTCAAACATAATGCTGTGTCGAATAAGATAGACACTTTGCAATGTGGATAACTCGTCGGCCTAACCCAACGCAGTGCTACCATAGATAAACTAACCTACACTAACATCTTTACCATTTCTATAACCTGTCAGAGTTTGCTAGAATGAGAGCAACGTCGATGACGTTTATTGAGTAAAATGTTTTGTGTAAAATGGGAGGGAAATTGCGATTGATGACAACTCACACGTATTCACAGGCAGGGTCACACGGATAGAGGCGATCAGTAGAAAACCACTTTTGATTTTCCAATGTCTGGAAAGTTTGACATCTAGGTTAGTTTATCTATGAGTGCTACACTGTCAGTTGCTCTGGTGGGTGCACGATCCTTCTGCACGTAAATTGATTGATAATGAAAATGAAGCGAAAGGAATGAGCTCAAAAAAAGCCCGCACACACATTGCACATTTCTTTTTGCTTATTTTACACAAACATAATATTTCCTTTTCACCTATGTCTGTGGTGTGGGGTCTGGGGGGAGTGTATGTGTTTATTTCATTGCGGTTAACACAGGTCAACACGAATTTTGACTTTGATAAGAGGGTGTGAAATTTCGACATATTTATCGATAGTTAGATGAAATGAAAATATGTGGCCTGAAAAAGTTTGCTTTTGTATTGAGGAGAACGGTTGGCCAATATTTTAGAAAACCCATAGTTTAAATTTGTATTTATTAATAAATCGAAACAAATATATTTATATATAATTTTTATCAACTTTTAATATCAAATCAAATTACAAAATAGTGGAAAAAAGTTTAAAAGTCAACGTTATTACTCTTTCTCTCATGTTTATAAGTACTTTCTCTCACTAAACCCCAAATTTTGTCCCACATCATATCTTCGTTGTATTATCCCTGAAAACGTTGTTCGATGTCCATGATATCTTGATGAAAACGTTCTCCTTGTTCTTTTGAGTAGGCCTCTATGCTGTTTTCAAATTTATCTAAATGAGCTTGCAGCATGTGGTATGTACTTTTAGAAACATTCTGTAACCCATAGTTTTAAAATTGTCTAACATGTTTTCAACTACTTCCCGGTAATTTTCAACTTTGTTATTCCCTAAAACTCCAGAAACTACTCCTTTGAAACTATTCTAACATTTTTGTTGAGCACTAGCACAAGTAAGTAATCTTATACTGGTTCAGGTACTGGAAGTTGTAGGCTATGTGAGATTGGAGCAGAAGTTGAAGAAAGGTTGGGATATTCGATGGGTTTCGCACTTTTGCCTTTACGTCTTTTATATCTCGTACTTTAATAAATAAATATTCCAATATAAAGGGTGTTTTTTTTTTAGAGGTGTACAAATTCAATATGAAGTAAAACACTTGAAGCTATTGTTAATGTCTATGATATTTATTTAATAGATAACTTTGTCCCATCCCCATACAAAAAAATGTTGATCTGGAACATGAATTTTCTGTGCAAAAGCCCTTTCTTTTGCTTTGCGAAAAGCTTTCACAACCAGGTTGTAGTATTTTATTTTGGGGGGCCGAATATCAGCAATAACACGGCGAATGTTAACTTCCAAATCGTCCAACGTCTCTTGTTTATCGGCATGGACTAGTAACTTCACATACCCCCAAAGAAAGTAATCTAAAGGCCTAAGATCACAGAATCGTGGAGGAAAATAAATTGATGGTGTCGCGCGCCGTGTGGCATGTTGCGCCATCTTATTGAAACCAAAGCTCTGTCACGTCACTGCCATTCAACTGAGAAATGAAGAAGTCAGAAATCATGTTTCTATAGCGCTCTCCATTGACGGTAACATTCTGGCCCGCATCGTCCTTAAAGAAATATGGGCTAATGATTCCACCAGCCCATAAAGCACACCAAACAGTGAGTTTTAATGGTTGTAAGGGCGTCTCGACAACGGCTTCTGGATTTTCTCCACCCCAAATTCGGCAATTTTACTTGTTTACATATGCATTTAACCAAAAATGGGCCTCATCGGAGAACAAAATTTTGCGTTGAAAATGAATCATGTTTTTGGCCTATTCACCGAACCTACCTACGATGCGTATAATGGTCACGCGGTTTCAACTCTTGCACAAGCTGGATCTTATAAGTTTTTAAGCCAAGATATTTCCGCAAAATCTTCCACAAAGTGGATGGGCATAGCTCCAAGTGTGCGAAATTGTTTGCTTAAGAATCCAATTATAATATCTGAAGATATTGTTTCATGGAGAATCCTTGTCAAGCTTTTTGAAGAGGATTCCAAGAACATATAGTATTTCAAGTGTGCTTTAAGCTAACCAAGAGTCATGTAAATCCGAACAACTCTGAGAAATTGTTAGCGAAATTGGCTACCCAAGTTTTTAGTGCTAATGTTGCTGCTGGAGTCTTCAACGCAATGCCAGCAAATAGTTACAAATAGTTACAATTTAAATGTAAGCAACCCTAATCGGCACCCTATTTCACTATATAGCGAGACTCTGCTGTCCATTAAAACTGCTACGCAGTGGATATCGTTATGGGGATCTACCGATAAGATGAAGAAGCCAAATTGCTTTGGCGGGTTACTTGCTATAGAAGTAATTTGGTAAAAACTTAAAATGACCAGCAATTCCTTCTAATTGAACATCTTAATACTGATATTGCAGAAAATTTATTTTCAATGGCTCGATCAAATAGGGGATCATACGAACGAAACCCTTCAGCCTACAAATTTATTCGTAATTTGAAGCAAATTATTTTCACAAATTTAAAGTCTCCAGAAAATTCAAATTACGAAGATTCTGGGGCTGAGTCGTTATTGCAGAAACTGATTGCGAAGATCTTAAGTGTGATGACAATGAAGAATTCCACACTGAAGCCCCATTTCATGGGAATAAATATTCCGAGCAGTATTGAATACCATACCAATAGTTGCGATGACGAGTTTAATGATGATGCCAATGACACAGAAATAGTTGTTCCAAAGGTTGTTCACAGAAGCTGCAAGAAGTGGCACTTGCATTTTATGCCCGGTTCGCAGCTTTTAAGTTGCATAAGAAACTTAATTGTGAAAACTGCACTCTGTTCATGATAGATAAAAAAGACTAATTTCCAGAACAAGCTCTTTTAATAAAACTACGCACTTATAGCACTTATGACACATCATCCGAATTTGGGAAGTTAACTGTTCCTTCTCCAGCATTTAAAGTTTATGTCAAAAGTATGCAAACACTTTTTGAAAGCCAATTTCCAAAAATACGATACGAAGAAAACTTATTTGAAGATTTCCTAGAATCCGCACTAAAAATGACAACTCCGAGAGCATGGAATGTGACGATGATGAGCACAGACACTCCATTTATAAATTCATTTTAATTGGTCTAGTCAAATTTTCGGTTAAGAAAACCAATAAGGATCTCTGTGGAGTTAAAAGTGTGAGCAACTGTGAATTTCAATTTATTATTCTTATTCATCTTTTCTTTGTTTTGTTAATTTTTTTTGTGGATTTTTATTTATTTTCTGTTTTTCACTCTTGTTTGTTAAGTTCTTGTAGTTATTCATTCTTTTTATTTTATTAATGGATAGTCACCATGTATTTATTTTATGAATATTTTTATTACTTTAGTACTTACTAAAGGGCGAGGACTATGCCTACAGGGGACACCTTAACCAAAAAAACGCGTTTTATATTCTACCTCATTGGGTGACATGGAAAAGAATATCTGAATTATAGTTGTAGATACATACTGTCTTCAGCGATCATCCCCCTCCCTCCCCTCTCCAATGCACAGTTTTTCTTTCATATTAAGCAGGGGTCTGATGGTAAAAACAACTAATGTACATGCATACATAAATGTACATACTTCAATAAATATTAATTTCTGATAAAGGCTGTCATTTTCATATACATACATATATTCTAAAACTCAGTTCGTTTCTTTGTGCCGGAATTATACATACTTCTCCGAATGGAAGATTCCCAACATCTGGAGTAATAAATTTCAAACAAAAACATATCTATCCATAGCCACAATACAACCCCTTGGCACTCCGCCCATCCACCACATAATCACACAACCACACCGCTGGAAATATATTTTTCCATCCCTCAACCAGATCACCACTTGAACTAAAAACCTAACGCATGACGTAAAACTTTTTTATGCATCTACCAAACCACTACCTGATCAGAAAAACCTACATCTTTTTATTCAACGAGGGAAAAAAAGTAACCTGGTCAATGCTTATCGTTTAATCAACCTCTTTACTCATTTTCTTGGCAAAAGTCATTCACTCAGTTGCGTAACATGTGGACTAAAATTCAGAGTGGAAGTGGAAACCCAAAACAGGTTTTGTTTACTTTGTTTCCACTCATCACTCACTCATCCTGTCATTATAACTCCATTCTCAGAGAGTAATAAGGACTGAAACGAATAAAATTTTGAAACTTCAACGTAAAAAAAAAAAAATATTTTCATAATTCAGGTAAATTTTTTTATTTGTTTTAAAACTCTGTTTTTATTAAATTCATTCACAATTACAAAAAATAAAACAAATTATTTTCCATTTAGCACTAAAATCTTTTACGTCCTTTGCACACTGCTCATTTTTCCTCAATTTAGCTTTGACCAAAGCCCAATACCTTTCAATGGGACGGCACTGTGAAACATTGGGTGGATTCATGTCTTTTGGGACAAAGTCGACATTTTTAGCAACAAGATAGCTCAACGTCGCATGAGCATAGTGAGCTGAAGCTAAATCTGGAGAAAATAATGTTGAACCCTCGTGTTTGTTTAAGACAGGAATCAACCGTTTTTTTAGGCACTCGTTAATGTACACTTCTCCGTTAATTGTTCCCATTGTAATAAACGATGAGCTCCTATGTCCATATTGGCAAATTGCCTGCCAAACGAGATATTTTGACTCGAATTTTTCCATCCCAATCGATGTTGTTGATTGCGGAAGAATCTCAGCTTCAAACGAGTTGTATAGTAAAACTGCGCACCTGGAAGAGTAGTAAAGTCGGCTTTGACATAAGTTTCGTCATCCAAGACCAAGCACGCTTTCTTGTTGCCGATCAACTCGTATAGCTATCGAGCTCGTGTTTTTATGACTTTTTTTTTTGTTTTTCAGTAACTTTCGGTATTTTTTGTTTTTTTCGTGTTTTTAGACCGTTATGTTTTTTTGATCTTTGTACGATTGTATGTATTACATTTGGTATTACATTTCCGAACAACATCTCTGGATGACATTGTCCGGTTTTTTACGATGGTACCCACTAATTTCCTGTCCAAATTTGTATCATGTGCTCCACTTTTAGCTCCACTTTTCTGTTTTCGCTTAACTGTCAACGTCTCCAAATATCGTTTAATAACAGAATCCACTGTACTGCATGATATGTTTAAATTTTTTGCATGAAATGGTTTGGACGCGAAGTATTTTCGAGCCATTTGTCGATGATATTTTAAACCGCACCGAACTAAAATCAATAACAAACTGAAACTAGAGAATATACAGGCTAATTTGGGTACAAAATGGGATTGCAATTTTTACGCATTGGAAGTATAGCCCGTATTAAAATTTACAGATTTTATTCGTTTCAGTCCTTAATATCTCTATCGGTCAAAGAGCAGAAGAAAAAATATCGCTTGATGATAGTACTATAACGGCCATATTATTCACTTCGTGTGTAAATAGGTTTAAGTTAAACTCACACTTAATCTCGCTGGATTAAAGATGCATTTAATTCAGATTTAAAACGATTTAAACCGATTTCAACTCATTTTAAACCTACGTAATGTTAAATTTCACATAAAATGACATATGATTTTTTTTGCTGTTTGTCACATTTTAATTGGAAATTGATTTGATTTGCTGTGTGCCAATAAGTTTTGTGTAATTTTTATTGAAATAAATTGAGATGGAACGAAAAATCAAAGGTGGTGGTAAGGTAAACGATGAGGACAACTACAGTAGCAGTGATAGCGAAAATGAGCCGAGGCTAAGGCCAATAAAACGAGGAAAGCGATTTTCACAAATGAAAACAGACCTTTTGTTGTCCATTGTGATATCCTCAAATGTTAACAGCATGGAGACAAATCGAATGACAACCAAAGTACGCTCGATGGGATGCGAGCTAATAACAATGTCGTTCAATGCCTTTGCCGGTGTCGCGGTGAGTATTTCATTCATTCGCTGTTCAGCAAAGAACAGAAAAAGAGCTCACGGTGGCCACCTTCCACCACGTAAACCGCCGTCGGTTTCGTTTGATCTTGAGGGAGTGGTAAAAAAATATGCAGTTTCTCTTCAAGTGAAGCTTGCAAGACTCGTACCGGTTGACAGCGATAGAGATTTACATCCAGGCGATGAGACAACATCAACGCCAAAAACAAGTCGGACATCGAACTTATTTGATAATGGGGTGGCGTCTGCTATATTGTCAACCCCTGCCTTAGCAGTAGATGCATTGGCAACAACATCTCTATCGCATGGTGAAATGGCCATGCCGTCGACATCGATAACATCGGCTTTGTCGTTGCCGTTCAGCTCATCGCAAATGTTCGCTACGTAAAGCGAGCGTCGTCGCAAACGGAATACTGACGGCACTGAAAATGAAATTCGGAATTCAAATTACAACAGTTCGACTTTGCTGACCAATTCCGTAAACACCAACTGCAGCAGCCCAGCACAAACTTACTTGGAAAACAAGTCAAAACTACTGGCCGACGAAAACCAACGCCGTAGCGAGTGGCACAAGCTATATATGAAAATAAAAACCGAAGAACAAACGATTAAAAAGAAAGAATCCGAATTTTGGTCGCTCATAGTTTACATCATTAACTAACCGCAATCAAGTATTTTATTTCTTTCAATTTAGGTTCGTTTCGATTGTAATTTATTTTCTTTTTTTTTCACAGACATATATCTCGGAAATTGTAGCTAGGACAATAGACAACACCAACCCCATTAACTATGATGTAAGTCATCCAACGGGACAATCTTTCTCCGCATTCGAACAAAGTTCACCATTGAATTCAAATGAAGTTCATGCGGAGCAAAATGCCGATAATGCGGCCAATTCCGAAATAGACGACATGTACGAAAATTATGAACGTCTCCGCACATTATCGCTCGTCGACGATGAAGCAGAAGATGAAGAGAAGACCTTGTTCATACTTCAAATATAATTTAAACTTATATCTCTCGCAAAACTTAAAACTACATAAAAATAGAAATCTAAAATATTGTTGCAATTGTGAATTATTATTATATTATTATTATTATCAAGGTTACGATACAAATTAATTTGTGGCGCGTTTTTTCTTTTCGATGTGAAATCCTTTATTGTAAGCTAAATTTCCTTTTGAAATTTCCTATTCTATGTATATACTTCTATATACCAGAAAATTGTTGGACTACAGCCGAATAAAGATCTTGAAACCAGACTTTTGAAAGAATTTAATTAGTTGAAGTCCCAAAAACCATTGTGGGCAGACCTGACTACGAATAAATGATATTTCTATTTTTCCTTTTTTAATAAATTAATGAATTCAAATAGATATAATTAATGAAAAGTGATGAACAAAAACGATGTTATTGTTGTTGCTGTTCTTGATTTTGTTGTTCCCGATTATGATGTTCTCGCCGTTGTCTTCGTTGAGATGCATTTTGAAACTCTCATGCCAGTCGATCAGCAAACACATTTACTATTACTTCGCGTGCGATTGGCCGACGAACAGCACGACCAGGACGAGCATGAGGACGGATTTGCGGTAGTGTTGAGGGTAGTGGTGAAGGTGGTTCGACTTCATTTAACATTTGCTCCTTCACGTCTCGTGGCAACGGCAAATCATCTGTATCGACGTCGTTGAAATCAATGCACAAATTGCGCAGCATGCAGCATACAGTAATAACTTTTTGCATCAAATCGAGTCGATCAAGTTGTATTCCCGGTACCAAAATCGAGAAGTGACGCTTTAAAACCCCATACTGACGTTCGACGACGTAACGAGTTGTTAATATTGATTTTTAATATTGCTTCTCGTCAACCGTGAGTTGGTCAAAGTTCCGATGACATGTGAATGGTGTGCAAAGTCAGAATCGGCAACAATAACATAATCGCCATACACACCATTTTCCAATTCTTTGTTAACATTTGACTGGCTGAAAATAGTTTGATCATGAACAGAACCTGGCCAACGGGCGACAACATTTTAGATTCGCAAATTGGCATCGGAAATCGTCTGCACGTTCAATCAAATATATCCAAGGCGATTTCGAAATGCTTCACTCTGTGAATGACAACAGAATCAAGTGAATGAAAGCAAAGAAAATATGTAAACAAATACATACGATTGCACCTTCCGGCGAAATCATGCGAATATGGGTACAATCAATGGCACCAATACATCTGGGGAAATCGGTCAATTCGGCGAATACATTCGCTTTTGCAAGTCGCTCTTATTCTTTCCGTGGCATGCGAATGATTGCTTGGAGGTGTCGCAAGATGACATCGCATACACTTGGCAAAATATTAGCAACAGTAGGTTGCGCAATGCCTTTGTAATCGGCTGCAGTTTGCTCCGTGTTGAAGCAGGCAAACAGACGGAACACAGCCAACAGCTTATACTCGGCTGAAAGCTCTCGTGACCTAAAATGAAGACAAAATAAATAAACCGATAACGATATTTAGGTAGCGAATACCATACCGAGGTTCATCACCATCCAATCCAATTCATCGAATGTAGCCACCAAAATGCCTCTTTTTTCAGCCGGAAATCCACGACATTCGGTACATTCACGAATAAAATCCTTTTTTTTTTATTTCAAATTCTACTTTTTATATTTTATTTCAAATTCTTATTTCCTGCCTCCTGCGAGCGAAGAAATGTCAAAAATTTTACTGATCGAAACAAAAAGAGTGAATATTATGAAATTGAGTTTTAACCCGAGTTAAAGAACTTAAACTGGTCTCCGGAGTGCACTTTAAATTTAATCGGATTAAGCGCCGTCAGGTTTAAAAAAGTGGGTTTACCATTTGTTCGGCTCTGACGAGTGAATATTATGGACTTGGGTTTAATTTTTGGTTAAACTCACTTTTAATCCGGGTGTAAGTTTTAAACCGGATTAAAGTGAGTGGGTATTATGGCCGTAAGTTTAATATACAATGCTTATAGTCAACTGAAAATTTCTTCGGGTTCGATTTCTGCAATTTTGCGGCGTCGAACAACGGAATGCGACATATTTCAGCCGTTCCAGGAACATCTGGATTCTCAGTAACTAAACCAGTTTGTTGTTGACGAACTTTGGCAATCGCTGTTTTAAGCGCGTAATCACACCAATCGGCTGGTCATTGTATGCCGCAACAGCATCTGATTCTTTATTGAAATCCTTCTGTTTAATTAATGAAACGATATCAGTGTTTGCTTTAAAACATATCATATGACGATATTAATCGGTCAAGTAAAATTTCAATTTCCTCCTCTCGTCTGCTGCCGTCTGACTTATCCACATTTTTTCCTTACTTCGGATTCGTATTCGTTCGCAACTTTAACTAGTTTTGTTACTTGACCGCGGTAGGAAGATCGACCTACCATTATGTACTTAAAGCAAGTGTAAAACTAATTCCTTTTATTTTTCTTTTCGATCTCGATCAGAACTTTCATTAGCCTCCCGGGTTTCGGCACCATAAAATGTAAAAAAAAAATTACACAGAACCATCGAAAATACCAGATGAAAAACTACTGACACCAGGCGCGATTATACTTCACAAAGTCTTAACGATTTACTGCAGCTAAAATTTCAGTCAAATGCTTATAATGTTAATATATAACTTAGTAATCTGGGCTATCAATCAATAGTGTATGCTGACGACTTAATCGTAGTAGTGAAGTGTAATCACGCTAAAGATGTTTGCTTTAAGATGCGGACTGCTGTAAAGGCAGTAAACCACGTTTTTTTTCAGAAAATCTCAGTATTTACCCCAGTAAAGCTATAATTGTTGCCTTCACTCGTAAAACAAATCTGAGTCTTGACCAGATCTTACTTGACGATACAGAAATTGCGAACTCCAACAAAGTAAAATATCTATTAATGGCTCTCGATAAAAAAACTAAATTGGAATTCACATATTGATAATAGAATTACCAAAGGCACTAAAGCAAAGTGGGCTTGCCGTCGTATGTATAGTAAGATCTGGGGATTAACCCCAAAGGTAACGCATCGCATACATATATACAATGATGATTCGGCTGGGAAACATTAACCTACAAAAACCGCACCACAAGCCTTGAAGGTATTAAGTAATACACGTATGGATTAAAGATGGATACCGGGGTGAGTGCCGGTATATTTGGTCCAAACCATTCAGGTGTGCGCAAATCTCATCCTCGATAAGAGAGTGAAGGGAGTCACTATTTATATACTAACGGACTGTCAAGCAGTCATTGAAGCATTAGGCTCTAACCTCATTGACTCCAAATCAGTCTTGCAATGCTTTAATATATCACAAGATTTCTCCCATAACAACAAAATAAAACTTTGGTGGGTGTGTGGTATTGTCGGTTGATCCTTTCATCGGCCCTAAGCCATTCTTTTAGATCCCGAATTCAGCAATTATCTCAACAATAAGGAGTTGGGAGAACAAAATGTGTATGTCCCGTTGGGAAAACATCCCAGGGCTTCGCCAGGCTAAAAGAACCATCAAACCCATTTTACAAAAAATCAAAAGAAACCCCACAACTAAAAAGGGACTACATCAGAAGACTGGTTGGGTTTGTAACCGGGTACAGCCACCTTCGATATCAGCTAAACAAAATAGGTCTTATTCAAGAAACAGTGGCAGCATTAATTCATTGATGTTTCCAAATATCATAATCATAAAATTCCAAACATTTTGTGGTAAGAAGCAGTGACACATCAAAAGCGTGATTTCGTTTTTATAGTGAGCTTTAATTAACAAATTAGTAAAAAAAAATGGAAGTTTCTCGTGAAGAATAATTTTTTACGATTTTAAATAAGATCTAACTCAACAACAATGCATAGATCAATTTCGTATGGCTTTTGCTACAATGCTACAATTTATAACTGGTTTGAAGAGTTCAAACACGGTCGTGCTAGCGTCAGTGATAAATTTCGTGGATGTCGTATTTGCTGAGCGGTTGTTCCAGAAAACATTGATGCCATACGCGCCAAGATTGAAATCTATCGGCATGTAACATACCGTAAGATAGAAGCAACCTTGGGCATTAGTAAGACCGCAATTCAATCAACATTGCATAAACGTTTAGCTGCGAAGAAGCTTTATACTAACGGGTGACCAGATAGTCATGATAGTTTTTCCAACTGTTATGTTTCAGCGGCTGTCAAAGTTAAGTAAGGTTTGCCATTTCACCATGAATCGTTTTACGCTTGCCAAACATGCGAGATTTATTAAAACATATTATCGAAATTTCCGCTCAGTGGTAAATACGCAACGTGAAGGCCGGTCGTCATCATAGTTTCAGTGTGCAGACAATTCGTCGCACCGTGGAAAGTTTGATCTTAAGCCACCAACCAGTCAGAGATTGGTGCGAAATAAAGAAACCTACCCACCATAGTGGCTAGTATCGAAGAGGACCCAGGAATGTCAATTCGGCGCCGATCAGCTGAATTGGGCATCGACAGAGAGTCAACCCGGCTTATTTTGCAGTTGGATTTGGGCCTACATCCGTACAAGATTGTACTGACGAAAGAATTGGAACCAGACGACTATAGGCAACGCCGTGAGTTCACCAATTGGGCGCTGGAAATGTTAGCCGGAAATCCGGATTTTGGCTAAAAACTCATCTTCTCGGACAAGGCCCATTTTTGGCTCAGCGCCTATGTCAACAAGCAAAATTGCCGTTATTGGAATGTTCGGCCAAGCATCAATGATTCCACGAAGATTGCCTTTTTGGTGCTGTTTATAACATGGCAACATCATAGGACCTAATTTCTTTCGAAATGAGGAAGGAGACATCGTTACTGTCAATGGTCGCAAGTACAGAGCGATGTTAACCGACTTTCTGTGGTCGGAGCTCGACTACATAGACGTATCCAAGCTGTGGTTCCAATAAGTTGTGAAGGAGAAATTTGGCGATTTGGCGACTGGGTCATCTCACCTCGAGCGTGAATTAATTGGCCGCCGCGATCACGCGATTTGAAACCACTCGATTATCAAGCCAACCACTTTGGACGAGCTCGAGACCAATATTCGACACGCCATTACTGGAATAACGCCGCACATATTAGTTCACATACAGTCAGTCAAACAATGCAATTTTTGAAGTTTCAAAACGTCGAATTAATGAGCCATTTACCATATTCTCCTGATTTACCTCCTGATGACTTCAGATTACATTGCAGTATCATTGTAATTAATAAAATAACTTTTTGCAATTTTGACCGAGAAAATTCAATGGGACACTTACTAGAATAAATCGAAAAAGCCAATATGTGTCGAGGGCTTCATCCGTCGTGCAAAAAGGAAGATGTCGTCAGTGACCTGAAAAATAGACGTTTTAAAATTGTGGATGCGGTAAAGATAGAAAAGCTGGAGAAACAAAAATCAGAAGGGAAGGAAATTACAGTGAAATGCACCCTTTACTTTCGAGAATTTTCAAAGAATTTCTGAAATAAAACCGATTCTCAACATGATTATCAAAATCGAACACCTGCGTAAGAACATAAAACTAATCCCTCAGTACAAACGCTGTCAAGGGTTCAACAACACGCAAATGTATTACCAGAAAGAACCACAGTGTGTGAAATGCGCAGAAAATCACATCTCCGAAAACTGTGAAGTAAGCAAGCCAACCTCTGCAACGTATATTAATTGCAAGGGAGAACACCCAGCTAATTACCGATTTGTAGCCAGGGATCTACAAAAAGACAAGATAAATTGCTAAAGCCGCATTCCAAATGTGTCATGTAGGGAAAAGCCTAAGCCCAAAAATAGCTAAAGCCATCGGGTTCCGATCACAAAAATATAAAAGAAAATGTGATGGAAGAAAGACCATTAAGCTTTAGACGGCGGCTACCGGGCAAACTAACATATACCTAAGCCGTATAATTGCATAACGAAAGGACCGAAAACTCGGCGGACCCTGCTTCTCATATTTTGTCTATTATACTTGGGAAACTTGAGGAGCAAAGCAAAATAAATAAAATACAGAAGTTAGCTAAGATCGAAAATAACTGCCACAATAAGCGAACTAAATCAAGAAACATGAATATGGGACGCGTGCTCAGAATAATATATTAGAGGCGGATCCTCTTTAAAGATAAAGAGTCTATCGAATATATTGAAAACATTAAAATAGGGCTAGAATCTGTGGAAGTAATCACGGTACGTGTAAGGAATAAACATAATTTCTTTACCATTTCAGCCACTTACTGCCCACCGTGATCCGCGCTCGAAAGAAGGGTGTTCAAAAATATATTTAAATCACTTACATCTTACAGAAGATTTTAATGCGAAACACATCTTCTGGGGCTCAAGATGTATCTCACAGAAAGGTAAAATGCTCTATGAAGCTGGTAAGGAGCTCAATAGTGACTTCCGTTTGATAGGAAAACCGAGATACTGGCGGCCTGATACCACATGCAAAGTAAGTGAAGTAATACCTAACGGCCGTCCCACGGGGAGAGTGGTCGAAGTGTGCAGGGTGTGTTTTAGTTACGTAGGCGTATTCCTGGAATCGAACAATCAGGCTAGCGAATCATGCATGCTGGTATCTATGAAGATCACACAAGCCTGGGTTGCGGATGACCTCGCTGCTTTCCGCAGCTATATACACTCTAAAAGAGCTTCTCACTTTCAGCGTAGCCGAGCTGACCATAATAAATTTTTTCGATCCTAACTAGCCTTCTTTTTCTGCATCTCATCTACACTCCCTTACTGCTCCACGCAACAAACTACCTCTTACATTTTTCTACCAAGACGTAAGAGGCTTGCGCTCTAAAACTCGTGCTGTTTTGTCTAAATCTCATGACCTCTCTTTCGATGTCTATGCTTTTACGGAAACCAATCTGATTCCCAACATGAAGGCCCAAAAGCTACTACCATCTTCTTATAATGTTTTTTGAGATGACGATCACTTTCTCCCGATGGTTAATAATCCTGCCCTCTCTAAAGTTGGTTCTCAATGCCGAGGTGTCGTACTCTTGTCGCTATCTCATCTACTGTCAAACTGGACTTTGTTTCAATTAAAGTAATACTTCCCACGTCCCTGTACGTTATGTGTTGCTACATTCTCCCAACTAAACCTATCGAATCCTACATCCTTGCTATTAAAGCTATGGACCAACTTATTGACCTAAGTGATTCCATCGACGATATCTTTATCTTTGGTGATTTAAATCTGCCCCTGCTGGTGTGGATTCCATCGGATGATCGCTTCTTATTCACCGCGACAAACGCGTTCATCCAATTAATGTCTATTTGTTGATCGTATAACATACTCAAGCCTCTGTCATGTAAGTTGGCCCCATATTGTTAAAATGGATATCTTCTTATCTAGAGAACCGTTATTATAGCGTTCGTTTTAGGTCAGCCTTTTCGACCCCGTTTTCAGCCACTTTTGGCGTTCCACAAGGCTGCCATCTAAGTCCCCTTTTTTTCGTTTTAACTATAAATGATCTTGAGAGGATTATTAAACACTGCCCGCTATCCATTTATGCCGACGACATTAAGTTCTCCAACACTATTTCTTCACCACAAGACTCTATTCTCCTTCAAGAAGATCTCGATAAGTTTTCCACTTGGTGTCTAAAAAATTGCTTTGAGCTTAATGTCTCCAAATGTCAATCTGTGACTTTGTCATGTAAGTCCAATCAACCTGTACCCCTGGTTCAATCCCTTCGCGACCTTGGAATATTATTATATATTATATTATAAATATTAAAGCCAACTTATCGCTTGGTTTTATTAAACGATGGTCTAAAGAGTTGTGCAACCCTTATATGACAAGGTCACTATACATTACCCTTGTTCGCCCCCTTCTCGAATATGCCAGCCAAGTTTGGTCCCTCTTTCAGCGAGTTCATATATCCCGAATCGAGAGTATTCAACGTCGTTTTCTTCGATTTGCTCTTCGAGGACAACCCTGGGATGACCCCTTTATCATAACTCCCCATCGTGATCGCCTCAAACTCCTTAACCTGAATACCCTCGAAAAATCCAGAGACGTAGCTGACTTTTCTCTTAATTCATCGACTGCTCTTTGGTTCTGTGGATTGTGCTTCTCTTTACAATTTTATTTCCTTCAACACCAACCCTCGTAATTTACGCTGACCTTGTCTCTTCTATATTCCAATGAACCAATCTCCCGCATGCTCCGTAAGGTCAACCCAAACCTCCACCTTTTTGATTTTAATCTGAGCAATTCTCGTTTTAAACTTTATCTCCTCTACCATTCCATTACTGCCTAACCCTTAATTGTTGTTAGTTTTTAATTGCTAGTTTTTGAGTTAGTTTAAGCTTATATTAAGCGAAATAAATTAATAAAAAATCAAAAATATCTTGAACATCGTTCCATCTTTCTTGTCAGCTATAACATTCCAAATAAATGTTGAGGGCTGGAATTAGCCATTGCTGAAGCTAAAGAACGGGATTCCACAGGCGTCGCCTTTGTCGGCGGTTATCTACTCGTACAATGTATATATTGATTATCTTATAACGAAACTCGGTCAACCTAGATATAATCTAGACTTCTTCGGAGTTTACACTGACAATACATTTGTGGTAGCCTCTGGAGATCCAAATAAAAGCAGCCGATCTTGCAATCAACGGCTGGGCCAACGAGAGGGAGACTCTAATCCACCCGTCTAAACTAGAAGCTTTTCACGTTTGTTTCTTGGGGAAGCAACTATAATTCTTCAAACCCAATAAAACATACTTGAAGTACATTTTACTGGGAATTTAAAATATGACTTGAGAAAAGAAAGAGAGGTGCCGATGTACGTTGGTTTTAAATGTTTGAAGGTTATAATGCCTAGGAAAGAAAGAGCTAGGCAGGGAATTCCATAAGCAGTTTGTACGGCCTTGGAGCAAATCCCCATGTCAGTCCGATAGTGGGCTTGAGGGTATACTGAAGAGCATTCATTGCGAGACAGGTGCTACGGCTAAAAGTTTGATGGGGCGGATTGAAGGGGCAATTTCTATGGAGCACTGGTGGTGGCAAACACTTAACAGAGTGAGACACGAGACACTACGTCGGTGTTCGAATGTGTCCATTGTCTGAGTGATATTAATATCAGCTATGAGTTGTATCGCATGGGTTTGAATCCTATCTAGCAGGAGCAGAGGTGTTTGAGGAGCACCTGACCAGACGTAGGCATTTGGGGCGGATAAATGCCTTATATGTATATTGAGGCCAAATCAGAGGGAGTGAAGTATTTCTTACACCGCTTGAGGAATCCTAGACATTAGTGGTTCCACAATTAGTTATGCTGTGAATATCAGAATTGAATGGGCTTAATAACATACGCTGCCGTTGTGTTGACAGCCGGAGAATTGGGACGTGAGTCCGGGAACGAATATGAAAAGCACAGAGCACTGTCATCAGCAAAGGAATATATTGGCTTAAAAGTAGCAGACAAGAGATCGTTGATGAAAATTAAAATGAGGGCCGGACACAGAACGGAGCCCTGGGGCACAGCAGTATTTCTTTTTTGTATATCGGACTTGAGTCCATTCAAGACAACTTGAATCGAAAGTCCCGAACGGCGTTTTCGACAAAAGATCCTGGTGCCACATTCTGTCCTTAGAAATATCAAGTGCTACTTGTATTAAGAGTTGATAAATAAAACGTGCGTTTACTTTTTATTACTTGTGATTTCTTTATTCGCGAGATGTTGCTCATACAATAGTTAATGCTGGACTAGCCTATGATTGTCTTACATGTATTTGATAGTTCAACCTATTCTGGAAGCACTTATTAAGCGCTTTTCTTTTTAATGAAGTTTTAGGTTTTACATAATATTTTTTTACTGGTGGCCAGGCTTTAGTTAATCATCAAAACCATGTCTTATAGGAGCCCTGATTGTACGCCCACTACGTGCTTTGCATGAATTTTGTATGTATGAATGCCTACGATTCGGTTATTATGTAAAATTGCTTCTGAACCACTACAACCATGACTATTTTCGTTCAACAAGTGTTGGTCGGTAGTCTCATCAGCTTTCGGGGAGTATTGGTTCATCCACAATCCTTACACTTTCCCCTGACTTTCTAGTTGGCTCACAGGTCGCTAGTTCTCCTCATTTTGAATGCTACTTCTTTGGGGTGCGGTGATTTGAATTTCCCTTGACCCTCCCATTATACGATGCGGACTACACTTAGCATTAGCTTCATGCGTTTTTTTCAACTCCGAGGTGTGGTGCATGTAACCAGTTAAGCATTTTCGTTTGCATCGTCGATGGTATGACCAGTTCAGGGTCCAAGAGCAATAATCCGTATTCATGATGCGATACTGATTTAAGTTTATGAAAGTGTTGACTCAAATCATCAAGTTGATGAAATCCTGGCCAATCACTTTCAACGTATTTACAAATTCGACTATACTCGTATTTCTCATCTCCCTTTAATGATTCAAGATAAAAATTATAATTTTCTTTCGATAAACAAATATTCTTTACTACTGAGTGAATGACACCGATAATCCTCCAAATTCATTTGCTTCTGGTAATAGGGTTCTTGATAGGCAATCTGCCACAAGCATATTTTTGCCTGGTTTATAAACTATCTTCAAATTAGGATACATAAACATTCGCTGTAGTCGCATAGTAACATCATCGATATCCCGCTTGATCAGTGTCTCCAATGGCTTATAATCACTTTCAACGGTAAATTCACGACCATACAAATAATAATGAAAACGATTGAATGCGAAAACAATGGCCAGAAGTTATTTTTCAATTTAAGCCCGTTTTGTGCAATTACACAACCCAGTCCATCTTTCGATGCATCGGCTTGTACAACAACTGGTTGATCCGGATTATAAATAGCCAGCACCGGTTTCGAAGTTACAATATTTAACAAATTCTGCAATTCCTTTTCATTCTCCTGTGTCCACTTAAATTGTACATCATTCCTTGGCAAATCTCGTAAATGTGTCGATTGCTTTGACAATTTCGGGATGAACTTAGCCAAATACTTGAACAGACCTAGTAGCCTAAGTACTTCATTTTTATTTTCCGGCTTCTTCATTTTAGGGATTGCATCACGATATTTATTATCCGATTTAATCTGACCTTCCGACAAAATGTGACCCATGAACTTGACATCTATTTGACGATATTGAATCTTTTCCGGGTTAAATTTAATATTATTTAATCGTGCACGGCAAAGAACATGATCGATAAAATTTGATCATGTTCGTCTTCGCCATTTGCAACAATTGTCAGGTCATCAAAGTAAACTAAAACTCCCGCTATGTCACCAAAGATCCTTTGAAACATCTCAGGAGCACAATTAATACCGGATTGGACACGATTAAATTTGAAGCGGCCAAAAGGAGTCATGAATGTGGTCAATTCCGAACTGGTCTGATCCAATTTCATATGCCAAAACCCATTACTTAAATCAAGTACGGAAAATATCCGTTTATTTGGTAGTTTTGTTATAAAATCCTCAATAGTAGGAATCAGGAAGTGTTCTCGTTTGATTTTGGATCCAGACAGATTCGGAATTTTCCACCGGGTTTTTCAACGATTTGAAAGTTGTTAACCCAGTCCGTCGGGTATTCCACGGGTGAAATAATTCCTTCCCGTAACATATTATTGATTTCCGATTTCAATTTTTCAACCAGTGAAGCTTCTTCTAATGCAGCACTAGTCGTGCATTTCCTTTCAAATGAATCTTGAACTTTCCAAGTCCGTTAAACTTTCGCTTGTGGTAAGCATGCAATGGAATTAAGGGCTGAAACGAATAAAATTTGGTAACTTCAAAGTAAAAAAAAAAATATTTCCATAATACTTGTATTTCCATAATGTAATTTTTTTTGATTTGCTTTAAAACTCTGTTTTTATTAAATTCATTCACAAGTACAAAAAATAAAAAAAATTATTTGGGTTCCCATTCTTTCCTCAACTTCTTTCGAATGTCCTTCATAAGGTTGGTGACAGTTACACCCGCGATCTTTTTGGACGCTCTTTTCCAGTTAGTACTAAAATCATCGTCCTTTGCACACGGCTCACTTTTCCTCAATTTAGGGACAAAGTCGACATTTTTAGCAACAAGAAAGCTCAACGTCGCATGAGCATAGTGAGCTGAAGCTAAATCTGGCTAAAATAATGTTGAACCCTCGTGTTTGTTTAAGAAAGGAATCAACCGTTTTTTTAGGCACTCGTTAATGTACACTTCTCCGTTAATTGTTCCCGTTGTAATAAACGATGAGCTTCTGTGTCCACATTGGCAAATGGCCTGCCAAACGAGATATTTAGACCCGAATTTATCCATCCCAATCGATGTTGTTGATTGCGGAAGAATCTCAGCTTCAACCAAGTTGTAAAACTGCGCACCTGGAAGAGTAGTAAAGTCGGCTTTGACATAAGTTTCGTCATCCCAAACCAAGCACGCTTTCTTTTTGCAGATCAACTCGTCTAGCTTTCGGGCTCGTGTTTTTATGACTTTTTTTGCTTTTCAGTAACTTTTGGTATTTTTTGTTTTTTCGTGTTTCTAGATCGTTACGATTTTTAAATTTTTGTACCATTTCCATTACATTTCCGAGCAACATCTCTGGACCGGACTATGTCGGTTTTTACGATGGTACCCACTATTTTCCTGTCCAAATTTGTATCATGTGCTCCACTTTTAGCTCCAATTTTCTGTTTTCGCTTAACTGTCAACGTCTCCAAATATCGTTTAATAACAGAATCCACTGTACTGCATGATATGTTTAAATTTTTTGCATGAAATGGTTTGGACGAAGTATTCTCGAGCCATTTGTCGATGATCTTTTTACGGCGTTCCTCTTGACTCATATTTTATAAATATTTTAAACCGCACCGAACTAAAATCAATAACAAACTGAAACTAGAGAATATACAGGCTAATTTGGGTACAAAATGGGATTGCAATTTTTACGCATTGGAAGTATAGCCCGTATTAAAATTTACAGATTTTATTCGTTTCAGTCCTTAACATCGAAAAGCTTAATCAATTCGAAGCTATTACTATACTATTTTCAAGTCCGAGTATTGGTTCAAACCGATCATCAACTACTAGAAATTCAGCTATTTTTAGTATTCGAATCCATGCATTTCAATTTATCTGTTCCAAAAACTTTTATTTTATCATTACTAAAATCGAATACAGGAAAGTTATTTTTCTCATTGTTCATGTTTACTCTAAGATTCTTAATCAATTTTAGTGGAATACAATTGACATCAGATCCTGTATCGATTTTAAAAGTTACAATTTCACTTCCAAGCTATATAAAATACCTTGGTCCATCTTTGTTTTATCCCGATTGAATTTATTCTACAAAAATAATTAAATTTAAGCGTGTTATCTAATGAGCTAATTTTCCTAACTATAGTACCTATTTCATCGTTCCAGTTGATGCCAGCAATGTTTCGCCGTGTGTTGTTGTTGTTGCTACTACCATCACCACCTCTGTTATTGTTGTTGTAAGCACCTTCCTTTTCCGATGTTGGTTTCTTGGCTTTGCGGCACATCTTGGCGAAATGAACCGTTTTCTCACACGTCCGACAGATAATACCTTTTGCTTTGCACTCATTTATGTGCCCATACTTCCAAGTACTACCACAATTGAAACAGAAGCGGTTGATTATATTAACCGTTGCGGCACCGTGTTCTGTTGTTGCAATGGATATTATCGTTTGCTTATGCGCATCCAAAATTCCTTGGTCGTTTCATAGACTTTACACGTATTAATAACACGTGCCAGTAGTTCATCACGCCCATCCAATAATTTTAATTGCAGTTTTTTGTCGTGGACCCCGATGACTATTCGATCTCGAAGCATTCTTTCCTCGTATGATGCACCACAAACGCATTTGAAGTCGCATTTACTTAGTTGTGTGCGCAATACTGTTTCAAATTCTGTAAACGATTGCATTCCTTTTTGTACGATCGAATTAAATTTATATGTCTCCATCGCAACACTCTTTTGTGACACACAGTGTCCATCAAATGCTAATAATACTTCACTTGATGTTCGTTGTCGTATTTCTTCTTCAACACGAGCTGGTTGCTGTTCTACACCATTAACAATCACTGCCGGTATTTGCCGCGCAACTACTGTTCGACCAAGCAACGAATCTTCGGAACCATCATTTGGGAAAATCGAATTATAAATTCGTCGACCACCAATTGTCCATACAAACAATGTGACTTTTGTCTTTTCTTCTTCATTCGTTTTTCCGCCTGCGATCATATACACTGTGAATTCATTTTTCCATAGCGGCCACTCTATTCCCAGGTCTAAGCAATTCAATGGTTGTGGTTTATCTTCCATTATGAAAACGTGATTTATTTTAGACTTCTGACACCGTGTACTAAGCGTTGATAAATAAAACGTCCGTTTACTTTTTATTACTTGTGATTTCTTTATTCGCGAGATGTTTCTCATACAATGGTAGATGCTGGACTAGTCTACGACTGTCTTATATGTATTTGACAGTTCAACCTATTCTGGCAGCACTTATTACATTATTATTATTTATTACATCTTGCTTTCACCAGATTGATGTATGCTTTGGTTCCACTTGCTACGAAAACCATACTGCCGGTCATTGAGGAGTTTTCGCGTTTCGAGATATTGCATTAGCTGGCGGTTTATCAGCATTTCCATTACGTTGGGAAGAAAGGACATAAGTACAATGGGTATGTAGGAGGAGAGATGCAGTTTTCCATCTTCTCGGAAAGAGTCCTAAAGAGTAGGATTGATGAAAAAGCTTACGCAGTGGTTTTGCCAGCGAGGAAGAACACCTCTTAAAAACAAAGGGAGATATACCATCTGAAGATTCGATGCACTCAAGTGTATGCGGAGACAAAACACAATCTGTAAGTGCTGAGCTGGCCGCAAGGTTGTGATTGCAATCAAATCGGCAGCGGCATCCACATCGTTATCGAGGAAACGTAACGACCAGTTAATATTCCTAAAGAAGCTGTTAAGTCCACTCATTTTGGCTTTCTCGTATTGCCTTACTGTTCTTTTATGAATCTTTTCTCTAACTGTGTGGCGGGTGTACGAGAATCACCTAATATGACACAATGGTTGGGCGAGCATTGAGGGGAGAACACATCAACGGTGTACTTATTAAGGTGAGAAGTTAAAAATAAGTCCAAGGTGTTGGCGGTATGACCGTCAACGTCTGGAATTCGCATGGTCTCATTTACAAGCTGCTTCAAGTAGTTTTCTGCAGCGAAGATCTCAACACACCGTCCTTAGGGTGTTGTCTGTCCAGATTAGTATGGGGATACATATCCACTCTATATCCCGAGCCATTATAAAAAAAGGCAAACACAAACGCAAACGCAAATGCTGTCCAATTTTCCAAAAAACTAACACGTGTTGCGACATTTTAAGAATTTTAAGTTCTTAAAAAAAAAAAAAACAAGTAAGGCATTGTCAGACTTTTCGCACCCTCTTAGCGATGCTGCTAGATTTTTTATAAATAAAGCAAATCGGAAAACATCCATCTCTGCGTTAAGCAACACGGTACCTCTTCATTCGAACCCACGCTTGTGTTGCAAGGCAACGAACATTTTTGCCCAAACATTGCCTTTCATTTTCCAGCATCCAGAGTTTGCCATCGGCATGTCTCCCGTCATCTAAGCAAAACCCGACGGCAAAACATCCATCGTTGACAGCTGAGTGATGAAATTGGGCGCTCACATCATACGTATAATAGAAAAACTGCATGTCAACGAGGCCGCCCCTAGGGCATTCCCCAGCTATGAGTATGTATGCATACGCTGTGCGGAAGCGAATTTTTGAATTTTTGCCCTCTGGTTTGTCGTAGCTGCATAGAAGATCCGCAATTCCGAAAGGGGTTCTTGACCAGATTCAGGTTGGCCCTCAAAAATACGCTGGACCAGAAAAGTTTCGTTATGGATGAAGAAGCAAACGATGGTCACTTCAACTTGAGAAAGAGAGGTGACAGTACGGTCAATACTCGTATAAGCGTAAAAAAAATTTTTTGTTTTATTTCGTTCACATCACTTATTTCCTTAGCGTTTCTTAAAGTGATCTGTTATAGGTTCTGTCCGCATAAATTTGAATCGGCACCGGAGGTAAATCGGGCGCAGTTTTTATTTTTTTGCAAAGTATCCTGGCGATACATAACGGCCCTTCAAGACCAGATCTATAACAATTTCAAATAAAACGACAAAGTCCATACTAGCAAATAGTACTTTAGTGCGTGAAACTTCAATGAATCAAGCTGAACTAGAAGCCGGTTTTACTCCATATTTGGCACTTGATAAGTAAAATAAATCGGTGCATATGTGTGAGGCGGTCTTAAACAATCTTGAATCGTCCTTCGAAGAAGCCAGAGCAAGGCACCAAAAGATTATTGCAGCTCCTAGTGAAGAGGCTAAAACCAAGTAAATATATGGATGAATTGACGTTCCACAAATTAAAGGAACTGTACTACAAATATTCTTCACAATTAAACAAACAGTTGCATATCGATAATGCAGCGAAAGGTGATCTTTACAATTCACTAATAGGACTAAAGGTTCCACCTTCTGAATTTAAACTCCACCATAAAAATTTCTACGTTTTCTGGATCTTTTTAAATGTGGCCTGAATTTAAGGGTATATTCGAAAGCTTGGTTAATACAAATGCTTGCATGTCCAATGTCCAAAGCTTCATTATTTAAAGACCAATTTGAGTGGTAAAGCCGAAAGGTTACTGCGAAATACAACTATTACCGACAGTAATTAAAGATACCAAAATCTGAGACTGTTAAAATAACACCAATTTCAATTGCCGAAGCCAAACAATCATTGGTAAATCTAGAGGTTTCCATCGGAACATGGGAGGTTGTACTGATCTTCCATATCGTACAAAAACTACCGTTCACTACTCGCTGTCTTTGGGAATCACGTATATCATCCTATGCAGATTATCCAACATACACCGTTTTAGAGAATTTTATGTTAATGACGACAAGACCTCTAGCAGTGAGTGAACATTCCGCTCCAACGTTCGCTCTGTCAATGTTCAATGTGCCAAGGTTCTCACGCAATTTGCAACTGCTTTAAGTTTAAGGCATTGAATCCTATAACGAGACATGACGTCGTAAAGAAACAGTTATGAGTCAGCCAACGCAATGCATGCTCATGTCTCACGGTCAGCAGAGGCGATCTAATCGCCTCACAATTCGCCTTTTCACCACGGAATTCAGAGTAGTCAACTTTCTCCACCAATATGGCATCAACTCATAACGCGTACATTGCCGAATACCATAAAGTACAAAGTATTCTTCGGGATACTGCGCTCATCAAGGTTTTCAAAACCGTTGGCCAAAAGTTGTTGTTGCTGTGAGCTCTTCTGGATCCTGGATCGGAGACATCCTTAATATCAGAGTCTGCTTCATAGTTATTAAAGCTCAAAAGTGAAAAGGGAAAAGTACAAATATTAGGAATTGTAGAAAACAACACAGGTGTTTAAAAGCACAAGGCTTCATTCACAATATACATACATACTCCAGCATAAACGAGCAGTTTAAGGTTCAGCTTAATGCTTTGATCCTGCCGAAAGTCACAGCCGATCTGCCGAGGAAGAATTGAGATCATATCCGAAATCTTCAACTTCCTGATCCCAAATTTTACAAACGAAGGAAAATTGATGTTTTACTTGGCGCAGACATATGTATATTCATCAATCATTCTTGAAGGTGTAATCAAGGGAGCAAGAGGTTCCCCTATGGCTCAAAAGACTGAGCTGGGATGCGTACTATCTGTCGGTTTTTCCTTTTTCGATCAAACCAAAACATCTCTTCACATGACCACCGAAAGTAGGGATATAGATAAAATTCTGCTAAAATTTTAGGAGCTTGAGGAAAGAGGAAAGAAAAAAAATGCTGTTTCCTGAAGACGAACAATGCGAAATACACTTTTGTCGCACTTACCAACGTCAGGCAGATGGGAGATATGTGGTTCAACTTCCATTCAAGGAAGGAACACCAACGGGGTTTGTCATATAATTCGGCGAGGATAAGGCATCTTCAACTGTAGAAAAAATTTAATTCCAAAACTTTGTTCCATCAGGAAAACAAAAGGTTCTTGGAGGAATACAAGGAGATGGGCCGTATGACGGAAGTAGAACCCATATCGCTGGCAGTTCACTATTTCGTTCCCCACCATGCAGTGCTAAAGGAATCCAGCACCACCACCAAGCTGCGGATTGTATTTGACGCGTCATGCAAATCTTCAAATGGTACCCCACTAAACGACCGCTTCCTCGTTCGTCCCAAACTGCTAGACGACATTTTCGAATACTGCAAAAGGTAGTGTTTATAGCTAACATTATTTTTTTTTTAATTATTATTAATTTATTTCATTAATTTCATTATAAACTTAACAATGGTTAGATATTTCTGCGAAGTCTTAAAGGGTTTTGTGCAGAAGATTGCTTTTCACAATTTTATGATTAATTTTTGGTAAGCGAGCTTAGATTAATAATAATTAGATCATTAAAGAAAAAACTGATAATTGAGAAGATAAGTTTAGTATGTGAATTAGGTTTGAAATTTATCTATTTAAGTTCGAATTCAAGAAAAAAAATTTTATAATTTTCTTTCTAATTTTAATATTTTGCAGCTGCATTTCAGCTATCTTCTCCCGTAGTTATTGTAGAATCGGGATTCGTGAAGCATACCTTGAGCGCGTGTTCTTGTGTTGAATTCATGTTGAAATGGTGTAATGAATCGATTGTTATCATAGTACTCCAGTATTAGGATCAAGAACTTTAAAACGCCTGTGCGTTTCTTAGTTTAGATTCCGCAAGTGCCTAAGTGTCTTAATACGGCCGTTGTGGCATGGTATTTTAGATGAGTTAGTGCATATAAAGCTCTTCTGAGGCTCCATTCGCAACTCATCTACGTGCTTATCCCACAAAAAGTTGCTGCCGATTATCGACGTCGATACCAAATATTTGTATCGATAGGGTAATTAACAGAACTACTGCAAGATTCATTTTTGAAGTAAATTTGCAATTGTGTAGCCCTGAATTGCGGGTTTCCTGCATATGCAAATGGAATCGCCTTCTTGAAAATTCGTAACAGCTCATTTGTGTACAACTTGAACAGGATTGGACCCAGTTTTGATCCTTGAGGAACTC
Source organism: Volucella zonaria (assembly GCA_963966105.1). NCBI lineage: Eukaryota > Metazoa > Arthropoda > Insecta > Diptera > Syrphidae > Volucella > Volucella zonaria. The sequence continues at coordinate 33,721,698 of OZ014533.1, read as the reverse complement.
TATATTGAACGTTTTCATTTTGGCTGTATGCATTGTTTATTTTGACCCAAAATTGCCTGTTCGTCAGATATTCACGTAGCCAATCTGCCATCAGTCCTCGTATAGCAATATTTTCCAGTACTTCTACTAATTTATCATGGTTCAGTGTATCGAAAGCTTTACTGAAGTCCACGAATAGAATTAAAACAAGATTACTTTTATTTGTACTTTTGTTGACGCAGTTTGCAAATGTATAGGCAGATTTGGGAAACTCCATATGATTCGGTCTACCAACTCATTTTGTAGAGAAATAAGGAAGACGAAGATGTTAAAGCATATCGGCTGAATACCGCCACTGTCTGAATTTACACTGCTGCAGTACCGTACTCTGCAACAACTGGCTGTAGACGAACGAGACGATTATCCTCTTGAATCAAAAATCGCGAAAAGGGACCTCTACGTGCACGACGTCATTCATGGGGCAGACTCAGTTACTGAAGCTCTGGAAATACAACGACAACTCATTATAATGCTGAAGCGCGGAGCTTTACTTTGAGAAAATTGCCTAGCAACAATCAGGCGATGTTAGAAGCCGTTCCAGAAGCTGATAGGGAGCTAAAGGTACCGTTGGAAGTAAAGGTATGGCAATAAAAAAACCTTAGTTATTCAGTTGAATCCTGGAATGGATACATTTTCATTCAAACTAACTCTAACGAGTCTTGGATTGAAATCTGCGAGTTTTGTGATGCGTCCGAAAGGCATATGCTGCAGCCGTATACGTTCGAGTCATAAATGAAGGAACATCATTCATAAATTTGCTGCTTTCAAAAATCAGAATTGCACCTCTAAAAGAAACTTGCTAGCACGGTTGGAGCTTTGCGGTGCGGTGTTGCTAGCACACTTGTTGGTAAACATCATTGCGACAATGGATCTTCAATGGGCACGAATCTATGTGTGGTCTGACTCGCACATTGTTCTTACATGGATCAAAACAGCACCTTATAGTCGAACCCATTCGTCGCAAATAGAGTCTCCGAAATTCAACCCCAACTGCTGGAAATACGTTCCTTCCAAGGATAATCTAGGGGACATAGCATCAAAAGGACTGCCAGCAAGGGAGGTTGTCAAAAATCATCAGTGGTGGCATGGTTCTGACTTGCTGCAAAGTTTTGAGAAACAATCTCACCAAGAAAATGAAATACTTAACACAGATTTTGAAACGAGGAGTTTCTATAAAACTTCTTCTACATCCCCTCCTTGATATAATCGTAGACTTCGCTCTCTACGAAACAAAAGAAACAAGTTATGGGCGGTATTCCTTCGCACCCACTCTTCTTCGGACTATTCAAATTATCTAGGTACATATCTTCATTTCATTGAACTCTATAACTCTCTCTATCAGCGCTACCTGAATAGTGCGCAAACCAATCTCATAAATGACCCCAAGTCCTTTTTTCAATTTGTCAATTGCAAAAGTAAGACTGATGGTTATCCTTCCTCCCTCGCTTTCGAAACCAAAACTTCATGTGATCCTCCTACCACGGCCAACTTTTTTGCTACATTTTTCAAGCAATCATTTGCCAACAACTCCTTCGTACCAGATCCCTCTTACTTCAATGATCTACCAAATTTCTCTATTGGTCCCTTTCTCACTCAAAATTTCGATCCTGCAGTTATTGAAGAAAAGTTACAAAATCTTAAGGATGAATTTGTACCTGGCCCAGACGGACTCCCCGCCATGTTTCTTAAGAAATGCTCTTCCAACCTGTCTCTACCCCTTTCCTACCTTTTTCGTCTATCGATTACACAGGGTGAATTTCCCCAGATTTGGAAGACCTCTTTTATAATCCCAATACACAAAAAGGGATCTAAGCATGAAGTTACCAATTATCGTCCCATTGCTAAACTCTCTCATATACCCAAACTCTTTGAAAGCATTTTATACGAAGCGTTAAGCTTCAAATGCAAGGGTTTTATTTCACCCCGACAACATGGTTTTCTAAAAGGTAGATCAACTACCACAAATCTAATTGAATTCGTGTCTTTTGCCCTCTCATCCTTAGAAAATGGCAAAGAAATCGATGTTAAGAAATCCATGAATTGGGCTATGAATTGCTCCCTCATCCACCCTATTCTCCAGATTTGGCTCCGAGCGACTACTTCTTGTTCCCAAACCTGAAGAAATGGCTTGGTGGAAAAAGATTTGACTCCAATGATGAAGTCATCTCGCAAACAAAGGCCTATTTTGAGGACCTCGACAAATCATTTTTTTTGGAAGGGATAAAAAAATTGGAGAAGCGTTGGACAAAGTGTATAGAGCTCAAGGGAGATACGTTGAAAAATAAAATTATTTTTTTATCAAAAAATCTGTGTTTTAATCCAAAAGTCACGGACTTATTGACCCGCCCTCGTATCACAACAGATTTCACTAAAGCATTTGATAAGATATCTCATAAATTGATCCTTTTCAAATTGTCTGCTCTCGGCTTTGAGCCGCTCTTTTTAAAATGGATTTCTTCTTACCTGGTAAACCGATATTATAGTGTTCGGTTTAGATCCGCCCTTTCTGTTCCATTCCTGGCCTCATCTGGGGTTCCACAAGGCAGTCATCTTGGAGCTCTTCTCTTCATTCTTACTATCAACGATGTTGAGAGTTTCATTAAGCACTCCTCCCTCTCCCTTTACGCTGACGACACAAAATTTTTTAAATCTATGTCCTCTCCCCAGGACTCTGCCCTTCTTCAAGAAGACCTTGATCGGTTTTCAATCTGGTGCCTCAAAAACTGCCTAGAACTTAATATAGCCAAATGTCAATTTATAACCTTCTCACGTAAATACAACCCGTCTCCCCCCCGACTTTATTTTCTCCATGGTCAACCAATTCCCCTGGTTCAGTCTTTTCAAGACCTTGGCATATTATTCGACAGTGAGCTTAATTTCCGTTCGCATATCGATAAGATGATCCTCAAAGCCAACTCATCACTTGGCTTTATTAAAGGGTGGTCCAAGGAATTTTCCAACCCGTATGTAACCAGATCTCTCTATATTACCTTTGTTCGCCCCCTGCTTGAGTATGCCAGTCAAGTTTGGTCCCCCTTTCACCGGGTTCATGTTTCCCGAATCGAGGGTATTCAACGTCGATTCCTCCGATTTGCCCTCCGTGGCCTGCCATGGAACGACCATTTAATCTTACCTTCCTATCAAGACCGCCTCAAACTTCTAAATATGAATTCGTTAGAAGAACGTAGGAATATTGCTGACGTTCTTTTCATTCATCGTCTTCTCTCAGGTTCCATCGACTGTGCATCCATTTTGAACTCCATTTCCTTCAATACCAACCCCCGCAATCTACGTTGTCCTCATCTCTTCTATCTACCGGTCCACCGCACCTCTTATGGCTCCAACGAACCTATCTCCCGAATGCTCCGAAAGGTCAACTCGAACCTCTCCCTTTTTCATTTCCACCTGAGCACTCCTCGTCTCAAACAAGATCTCCTCCATCACTTCCTTGGTCACTAGCTCTTAAGTATTTCTGTTAGTTTTTAAGTTAGATTAAGCTTGTATTAAGCCAATAAATGGGGGCCTCAGCCCCCACCAAAATTAAAATTAAAAAATTAAAAAAATTCTAAGGGCAAAAATGAGTTTATTGCATCTGGGTACCACATAAAAAATATTTTTCAGCTCTACATCCATATGAAACCAATGTATGTACTCTTATTCAGGTTTTCATCACTACAGCGATTAGTACAAGTTACAGTGTATTGGCCTCGCTTTATCAAAAACACTAGTAGAAAATCAGCACGTATGTCTGGCCTTTTATCGGTCGAAGAAATCACATCAGCACGAAAGTGTTTGGTAGCTATCATCCAACACGAATTCTTTATCCACGAGATTACATGAATTTCCAAGAATAAGGCGGTTCATAAGGGAAGTAAATTGGCAAGACTCTCGCGTATTATCGAAAATAACGGATTATTGGAAAATACCGAATCACCATATGCACAGCGTCACCACAAAATACTGCCTTTCCAAAATGTGTTAACGACCCTCATAGCGTGTGAACATCACATGCAATCGCTCCATGGAGGACAACAACTCATGATGGCAACACTCAGAACTCCAATTAAGAGGTCAGGCAACTCTAGAGGCCGTAATAATAGGTTTTCTTCGGATTTTTTTTCAGAAAAAATATAAAATAAATCGCGTTTACAAAGGTTGAAGTTTATTGTAAATATGACTGACTGAAAAACATAATTTGTATACAATAATTTACTTAAAAATGGCGGCTGTGCAGCGTTTCTGCGATGACCTCTCTTTTTTGGAAGTGTCTACGGCCGTACCAACAGCTCCTGTAAATTTTAAACTATAATGAGTCACTAATTTTTTTTAATTGTACATAACAACAGCTTTTTTTAAAAAAAAAAGAACTTAACACTCAAGTGGCTATGAATACACTTATAACGCCTCAGCATGTGTTAAGTTTTTTGGAAAATGGGATAGAGAGAGAAAGAAAGATTTTGGACTCAGTGGTTATTTCGCTCCATGTCTGGCATCCACCATTTAATGGGGAGACTAAATTCTTAGTGGAAGTTGGCTTGATGTTGATTTCTGGTCAACTACTCATCTTACTTGATTTCCTTTAATTGAAAAAATGAATACCATATGTCTTTCGGGCGAGGCTGGGATTCGAACGCCGAACTTTCCGATTTGGAAGCCAGTCCACTACCACTTGAGCCACTGCCACCCACAGTGGCACAGCTTGAGAAATACGTAGGATTTTTTTGATATGTTGATTTTTAGCCAGATAGCGCACTGCCAAAGTCAAACTTGCATCGCCAGAAAATTATTAATAACAAATGAACTATGCCATATAAAAAAAAAATCCTACGTACTTATTTAGACAATATAACATATTTTTAAAGATCAAGTTACAATTTTAAGTGAATTGGTTGAAAATTGTTCAGGGTTCGGCCAAGTTGAAAAATGCAGTTTTCAGATAAACGCGTTTAAAATTCATGAGAGGCTCGCTGCCTACCTGGCGGCTTTGTACTATACTTTGAAAAACAAGTACTTCGAGATATTTCTTTTGGGACCATTGAAAGCAATAAAAAAAAAAATTAATTTTTTGAAAATCCGAGTGTGGCCTACCCTCTTAAAATTCATTGTGAAAAGATGCATTCGTAATTGTTTTCGATACTATTGACACAAAGCTCCACAAATGTAGCGGGAAATTGGCAGCCTACGGGCATTAAGAGTCAGTTAGGCTCGCCCGTTTCACACAGTGCACCTCGATTATAGTTCTCCTGCATTTCTTGCCGCTTTTAAACACTTCACGGCGCGCCGGGGGATCTACGCAAACCTATACAACGACTGTGAAACAAACTTTCAAAGAGCTGCTAAGATGTTGGACAGCTGTCAAAACAATGGACTGATAACATCGCAAAATAACTGCAGGCATATGGAACTTCAATCCTCCAGCTGCACCGCACTTTGGTGGACTGTGGGAAGGGGCCATTATACGCTGACGTTCGAGGAGTATTCGGAGTCCCGAAATTTTGTCGATCCTAACGCCGGGACATTTCTTCATTGGTGTGTCTTTGAACACCGGAAAAAGGCTTAACAGAAATGAAGGAGAACCACTTAGACAAAGGATCCCACTAGACTTTTGGAAAACATGGAAGTTGGAATATCCTGTCCGGCTTCAACAGCGCACAAAATGGCTAACTTGAGATGAGATATTGAAAACAGAACAGCTGGTGATCCTGCCTGACGAAAAAACACCGCCTACCCTCTGGCGACTTGGCAGAATCGAATTAACTCATCCTGAGGCCGATGACTAGATCCGCGTCGTCACAATCAAGATGACAACTACTACATCGAAGCGCCCAATAGTTAAAATTTGTCTTCTAGCAATGGCAATTTAGGACATGTATCCCAAAACGCACATCCAGAGACACTCACACACTACTATTAATAAAATAATAATAAACAAACCCTAATGAATGTAAAGCATAAGATTAATACTCTAATTATATTGAATTTACCTAAAATAACAAAGAACCAACCAATACATACTCATAAACCAATATTACCACACACCAACCTACAGAATAGAAAACTGCACGCAAAAAAAAGTGGGATGTTTTCGCCAACCGGCTCCGCCCACGAGGCCGCCCTCAGAGAATTGCCCACAAACCAATTGTACTTCTTATGCAGTAATCGAGTTAAAATTGAATGAAGAGACAACAATTTTCCATCAAAAACTATTGTTAGATTTGGCCGGTAACTACAACTATGAACTCACAGCTATCCAAAAAGAAGTACCCATGGCCCAAACTTGGTCTGTTCCAACATTAATTATTACCGATAACTTACGTAAATATATAGAAAGGGCTTAGCAGCGAGGTAAATAGGTGCCCTTCTCTGGACCTCACCTGAATTAATTTAAATACCAATATTACTCTGGCTTGGGTACCAGCGGATGTTGGGATTAGAAGTAATGAAATAGCAGATACAGCCGCAAAGGAAATATTAAAATACCCATTGACAGTTGAAGCAAATAACTAATTTTATGTTCTAAGGAGAATATTTGCAACAATGCGGCAGAAGGAGATAGGCGAAACATGAAGTTCCTCTCAGACTTTTCTTCAAATACGGCACCAATTATATACCAGAGTTTCATACAACAAAAATTTTACAAGCATAAAGTTGTTGAGAATAAAATTAGAAAAAACTATTTCCAGCACTAGACACGTTTTCAACAAAGACCCCGCTGAACTACGGAATTACTCTACTGTTTTCGTTACCTACCTTATCTCAAAGCAAATCGAAGAAGACCACTAAGATGTCAAAGGGCATCTTGCGGAACTTCTTAACCCAATGAACATGCAATCCACTGATTATATTAGACGAGCAACATGGTTTAACAAAAAATATGATGACAGCTATTTAATAATGTAAGTATCAAAACATACTAGATGGAGTGAAAAGTGACCTCCTTGGGAATTAAACAATTTTTTTTTTAAATGTTTTTTTTATATTATTCAATATAGTCCTCTTTTAGTTTGATACACTTATTCCAGCGATTTTCCAACTTCTTGATCCTGTCCGAAAAGTAATTTTCAAGAAGGTCTGCAAAATACTCCTCCGTGGCGTCGATGATTTCCTCGCGTGAGCTGAATTTTTTATTGATGATCCATCTTTTGAGTACTAATCTTTGTGGTATCTGCTAGCTCGCGCACCCTCGCTTTCCGATCAGCCAACACCATTTCATGTATTTTTTGACATTGTCCTCTGTAACCGCATCGGAGAACCTGCCGCTGCGGACTTGATCGATAGTGAAGTTGCGGCCACCACGAAACTCTCGAAGCCAATATTTGACGGTCTAATCTGACGGAGCATTAGCCCCATAATATTTATCCAACTTTTCTTTTGTTTCCTTCGCCGTTTTGCCTCTCAAAAAATAATGTTTTATGAGAGAACGAAAATCATTTTTGTCCATACTCAACATGATGCGAAACACGTCAACAACAATCAGCTGTAAAAACAAAACTAAAAACAGTATCGCACTGAAATTTGGCATGTCGGTCTAAATATGAACGGACTTCAAGGCACCATAACCATTTTTGCAGTAGCAACGCATTCTGGCGGTCAAGGAGGTCACTTTTCACTCCATCTAGTACATATACAAAGTGGTGGAAAAGGCATCACCCTATCGGAAGATGCTATAATTTTTGCAAATTGCAGCAAATGTCAATTCTACTTTGACATTTGTGAAGTAAACAGATACAAAATACACGTCAATAACACATGAATCGCTATACTTCATGTCTATCGCGGAATAATTGTTATGATTTTTTCGCGGAATAATTCGTCGGTAGTGTTGACGCCGTGCAAGTTTCGGCGCAGATTTCCCGGTCGTTCGACACCAACTGGGCAAACACTACGACGTTTAATAGCTCGCCTAGGAGAATATGGGACAACACGAGATAATTTTTAGATAATTTATTTATTCCATTTCAAGTTTACAAATTCATTATTAAACAATTAATTATTCTTAGAGCCAATAATTTAAAAGGTACATTCACAGGTATTAAGATAGTCTTTTAGAATTTTAACCATAAATTTTTCAGTTAATATACATTATGAACGTATTGAAATGGTGTCTTTTGAACACTAGGTGGTACTTGAATTACCAGTGGTAAGTGTATTATTTATTGAATATATTAATTAATTTCATGAAAGACGCGATAAGAGAAAGAAGAAATTTTCGTTACATGCAATGTATGTAAAGAAAGGCAAAAATTTGGGGGCAAAAGGATGAATACGTACGAATTGTAATGAAACACATATAAAGATTAAGAAATGACCTGCATTAGTTCTTCTACGCTTGACCTGGAAAGTAGCCAGGTTCTAAAGTTCTTAAGGAATCTAAACTTGCTTTGGATAAGATATCACATATCTAGGGGAAGTCTGTTGTATATGAAGGGTGCTACTCGTATAATGGTTGCAAATCATCTGTACTTCTCCTTGTTCTCCTTGGCACTGTGACTGCAGACGGTTGCCTAGAAGTATATGTTAAGGTACCACCTCTTTTGCGGTTCAAGTAACCGCCTCGCAAATAAAACATTCTCAGCACTTTATAAACAAATAGGCGCCTGAGTGGAAATACCACCTTGATCAAAAATTTTTCGGTATTTATTCAGAAAATTTAAAATACAAGTTTATTCATCTAAATCTATATTATCGCCTTCAAAGTAATCCCAATCGACTGCAACACACTTTTACCAGCACTTGATCCAATCCTCGAAAGATTTTTTATGTATATTCGGTTTTCGGTATGTCCAACAGTGCTTCCTGCGATTTTTCCATTACTTCCTCTCGGCTGCAGAACCGCGTTCCCGTAGTGGTTTTTTCACTCGATTGAACAGAAAGAAGTCACAGGGAGCCAAACCAGATGAATTCGGTGGCTGTTGGACGGTATTTTTTGCATTTTTCATCAAAAAATTACGAATAATGATGGCACTGTGTGAGGGTGCGTTATCATGATGCAAAATCCACGAGTTTTCTGCCCACAATTCTGGTCTCTTTCGGCGAATTGCTTAACGCAAATGTCTCATAATGCCCAAATACGAGTAATACTCTTTGTTTACTGTCTGGCCTTCTGGCAAAAATTCATGATGTACTACACCGTTGTAATCCATGAAAACCGTGAGCATTGCCTTCTTTTCTGACTGAAAACGACGTGGTTTTTTTGGTCTCGGCTCATTTGGTGAACGCCATTCACTTGCCTGATGTCTGGATTGCTTGTCGTACTAATAAACCCACGTCTCGTCTCCAATAATGATCCTTTTGATGAATGTGGGATCGGATTCAGCCTCGCAAATCATCTCTTTTGCGACGTCAACACGGTCTCTTTTTTTTTTGCATGAAATTTAGGTCTTTTGGCACCAACTTTGCTGCTACACGACGGAAACCCAAATCATTAACCAAAATGTCTTGGACGGATCCATAGGTAATGTTCAAGTTCTCCGCTATCGCTCTGATGGTGAATTTGCGGTTATTGACCAACATTTCTTTTACTTCATCAATGTTTTTGTCGGTTTTCGATGTCGATGGTCTGACACTGCGTTCATCATCTTCGATTGACTTACGATCACTTTTGAATCACTCGTGCCACTGGTAAACGACCGTTTTAAAACATTTCCAACGTTCGCGCACCGTTAAATCCGTTTTTTACGCAAATTTTAATACAAGTTCGTTGTTGCAAATTTAAATCCATTTCTAAAATTGTAAAAAATCGCCAACACACACAGAGATAGATGTACTCTTGGCTACGTAACTTTTGCAAATGTCAAGATATGATGCTAAGATTTAGAGGGAATGACAACAACAGATTTACCAACTTAAGAAAAAAACAGAACTCAAATCGGAACAATGAGAGCCCCACACGGTGGTGTGGAACGGGAACTTTTTGATCAAGGTGGTATATTAAGTTAGTAAAACAATGGAAATGATGGCTCCCATTTGGATTTAAACATTATTACACGAACTACCTTCTTTTGGGTAGTGATGAACCAAATCATCAGCAAATGCTCTAATATTTCCCTTTTGTGTAATTTAAGAATCGAGTTTTTATAAATAATAAGGGGCAAGGGCCCAAGGACCGATCCTTGGTACAAGGTACGAGACGAACCATTTATTAATATTGCTTCTGAATCCATTTCTATGAAGAATTTTTATTAAGAGCTGATGATTGACTAGATCAAATGCCTTTGTTAAATCAAGAAAAAGAGCAGCAGTTCTTTTACTCTTGTCGAGTCCATCGTGAATATCTTCTAAGAACGACAATATGGCAGTAGACTTGCCTTTGACAAACCCAAATTGATTTTTGATCAAGATTTTAAATTTATTCAGGAACTTAGGCATTCTATTTGTAATTCTTTTCTCAAAGATTTTTGAAAAAAACCGACAACAATGAGATAGGTCTATAGTTATTTGGATCACATTTTTCTCCCTTTTTGTGTATTGGAACTATTATAGAGGTCTTAAGACACTCCGGGAATATACCACTTTCAAAACTGAGATGAGTTAAATAAGTCAACGGCTTAATAATGTGGTTACTCATTTTTTTATGACTAAGCTACTAATACCATCAATACCACATGAATTTTTCAACTTTAAGTTGGATACAACAAGAGATACTTCATCTTCAGATACAGTACCGAAAAAGAATGTTGAAAGGACTTAGAAGAATCTTCACAAATACTCTAAAAGACACTGAAGAACAACTATTGTTATAGACACTATGTCATGTTTCCTGTGACAAATATTCCTTAAACTTACGAAAATCATCATGTGAAAATGCAACCACTTTTTTCGATTTTGGTTCATCATCATTGTTTAATGATTTTCCTAAGAGATTGACGAGCGATACACCTGTAGCATAGTGATCGGTTATGTCCCATTCAAGTACAAACGGACAACATTTAGAATATAGTTTTTCGTGCGGAGAAAAATATGGTCAATAAATGTTTTGCAACTATCAGCTGCTCTTGTTGGCTCATTAAGTAGAGATTCAAAACCCAAAGAACACAAAAGGAGTATATAATTATCACAACTCAAAGGAAAGTTCAATATGTCAATATTAATATCACCAACAAAGCAAATGCTGTGACTGTTCATCCCACTAAGAAGGTCTTCATTTTTTTTAAAAAAATATCCTTGCGGACAAACTGCAGCCGATACATGCATATAATATCCAAAGAAATATCATCAAGTTGAAGTTTTATGATTAGAGAATCTGAACTAGTTAGATCAGGCGTAAAGAATTTCGCGACGCCACCGGCTGGATACTTTTCGTTGGACTTTTTTTATGGAATATAGCCCTCAATCGAGACATTGCTTAATTCATGTTCAAAAATCCAAATTTCAGTTAACACTATTACATGTGGTAGAACTGGAAAATAATTTGAGCAAAAGCTATCAAAATTACATAATTCTCGTACTTCTAATATTCATGTGGAAAATGGTTAAATCCTTTAAGGATGCCCGAAAGATTGTATTAACTATTGTTTCATTACTTAAACTAATATTACTGAGATCAATTAATTCGTTGTTACGTAACATAATAATAAAAAGAATAAAAAAATATTAAGTCTTAATCACAAATGATTAAGATCATCAAGACACTTAATGTATTTGATCTCCATACCAGGTTTCCGTCTCATCATAATTTTACCAAAGAATTTCATAGTTGGAATTATTTTTTGCCTTTTTTGCTTCTCTCGACATGTATCAACATCGTCATCTGCTATTTGCACACCTACACCTTGGTTTACAATTTGGATAACCGTATCACGAACATTTTCTTTCTCTAAAAAGGGCACCTATCGCAGTTCGATGTAGTTTCTGTGTATCATATACTCAGCATTGCTAAGTTTCTCTCCAGTCTCCTTGAGTTGCACTCAATTCTATTACTTGTAGGTGAATGGCCTCAACAGTAACATTATTGTGGCCACTCCCATTGCTGGTAGCATATATTGAAGAAGGCATTGATAATCTACGCGGATCATTTCTTTTTTGTTTAATTCAAATATGACAATTTCACGGTTTGTTTGATTTTGTTATGAAATCTACATCAGCAGGTTGTAATTTTGCACAAATAATCTTGCAGGGGTCTCTCACTATTTTTGCACTACAGATTTTACAACTCATCGTCTATGATTTAACTCTCCGGCGACTAAACACGAACAGTGATACAGCCAGGTCTGGCCGGCCCCAGAGCAGCCGTTCTGCTGAGAATATCGGAGCTGAGGTTGAAGATGAAAATGCCGCTGGCCAAACGACTACTGTGAACGGCGAGCGCTACAGCGACATGCGCAAGGACTTTCTTCTTTTTCAATTTGATAAATTCGGTCTGGAGAACATGTGGTTCCAACAGGATGGATCAGCGATGGAATTCTGATGGCTGCGATGTGCACTGGCCGGTAAGATCGCCTGATTTAACCGTTCCAGATTTCCTTTTGTGGGTCTATGGCATGTCAACAAGCCTCAGACTCTTTAAGCCCTCAAAGATAATATCCATCAAGAATGCGAGGACCTATCGCCGGAAGTTCTAGCAAGAGGGATTTAAAATGCTACAAATCGGGCCCGTATGGTCATCAATTCCGGCGGCGGCCACTTAGCCGATATCATTTTCTCGACTTAATGGAAAAAAAGTTAATACATCAAGTGACAACTTTTTTCCGAAAAACTCAAAACGTGCTCCGACATTTAAAGAATAGTCATACCCTCTTGAGTGTTAAGTTATTTAAAAAAAAAAAAAAAAAAAAAAAAAAACCATTTTAAGGTAAGAAAAACCCCTTAAACGAATGCTAATTATAAAAAAAAATTAAAAAGGCGCTATAAAGCAGGACATTAACGCAGATAGTGTGGGTAGTATTGTAATTCTTCCTTCAAATTTCTCAGGTCCGCGATATATGCACGAATGCACGAACGTGTTTTGCTCTGTACGAAAATACATATAGCCGGCCGAATTTAGTTATCACCATCATATCATCACGAATCCCAAGTGGACTGAAATAACTTGAGACCATCTTCCAGGGCAGAAGCCTTACGGCAGATATGACTTGATTTCATTTGAAATTTGTGCGTCTGAAGGATCATCTCACAAAAGATAACGTGTTTGGGGCAACACGGTGCTCCCACATGCACACATCGTTTTATGGGTGTAAGAAAATATCAGGCCAAACGACATTGACATAAGCATCATTAGAGCTGAGTTGTCCGAAGTTACCCTGCTTTCCATCGATTCATCAAGAGTTACTTGAACCACTGTTCCTGTGGCTTATTAAATACTTATAAAGCACTGAAGATGGATTCACTACGGAAGTGAATATGCACAGGCAGATGGTACATTCATATCCACCGGTACTTTCCAGGACATTAAAAATTCTTATCAATGTCTGGTCCTACACAAGCGTCCAGTCGATAAATATGTGAATAAATGAAACGACCAAGCTACATTTGCTCTTCAGCATAGTCATCAAGACGAGGTGATACAATACCAATCTGGTCGTTATATATGTATACATATACTCGTATGTACAGCAGAAGAAGTTTGAAGGATTCTGATCTTATCAATACATGACCGGCGTCCAGCTGTCTTGCATGTGGATGTTCATTTGGAAAGTGATCAACGGATTTATTTATTTATTTTGATCCCAATAACGTGAGAGAGCGTTTTGAAATTAACGCAAAGGAGAGCATTTAGTTCACGTGTTGGTTCGTGATAGGAAATGCACGGTAGTCGAACAAAATGATTCCACTAATTATCCGGTATAATCCCAACGGTTTAAAGAGATCAAATTGCAAAGAAATCTGTTTGAGTTGGAAGTTCTTACGGGTTGTAGTGTAGGTGAAAAGGAGGATTCCACTCATTCGCAAAAATTTCCATTTCAATTTAAGCGAACACAGTTTCCTGTGAGCGTTTGCTTTGCCATGACGATATACAAGTCTCAAAGACTGACGCTCAAATCTGCTGGTGTTGACTTAAGAACCGACTGTTTCTCGCAAGGCCAACTGTATATTGCTTGGTCTCGAGTCAGCAGCCCTGATAGACTATATATTTTAGCTCCAGAAATAGAAACACCAAATACTGTTTACAAACAATAATCAACACATTAATTTCAAGATCATTTAAATTCATATGTTTTCTCATATGACTCTAAAGAACGTAGACGAAGTCGCGGGTAACTGCTAGTTAAGCTATAAATATGGTATACGAGTATACACTGGAAATCGATTCCCGTTGAAAGATTATAACAGTATCAATAAACTCAATAATCCCTGATTGACTTACTGGGAACAAATTTGTAAAATAAAAAATTAGCGGAAGTGAAAACAAAAAAACTCAGAAAAATGCTTATTTATAGTAAGTCCTACTCATAAACATCTGAACAAGTTAAGAATTCGTTAAGAATATATGCAGATCACTTCATTACTTTTTGAAAAATTGTAACAATTATGAATTTTAGCGGAATATCTTATATAAAGGAGTATATGAGTATATAAGCCCGTGGAAATATAGGGCGAAGTCATTTGTTTGTCGTAATATAAATTTATTATTATTATTAAAACATTTTATTTAAATAATTGCTCAATTGCCTTTAGCTTCTGATCAAAATCATGCACCATACAGGCACTATACGACGATCTAATTCTCGTTGGTGTATCAATTGAGGAATTTTACTGGTCCAATAGTGGCTTCTTTTTTTTAATAACAAAGTCTGCCAAGTCGTAATGTACTTCATCGCTCATCATTTTATACTGATAAAAATGAGAAACGTATGTGAATTTTCAATAAAAGTGGAAGAAACATTCCCAATTCCTATGCACGGCGTCAATGAGATGATTGCAGGCATTTCCACCACTCTACCTCACCGCAGCACTCATTTTTCTTCGTGTTTTTACAATTGGAAAAATATAGGGTGTTCCAGTTTAGCAGTATAATCCTTTAAGGATATTCCCGAAGTTCCGCTGAACAAGAAATTGTATGGCAGTGGGGGGTCTATTCTCATTACATCTCCCATCAAAGTGGGTGACCTCTAATTTGGAGGTGTAACCACTTTAAACGCTATAATTTCTAAACTAGTACAGGTACAAAACTAGTTTTGAACATTTTGGAAAGATAATTTAGTAGTGCATACAAGTCTTCTTGTGCAACAACAAAAAAGTTATGGCTCGTTAAACTCAAAGTTATGAGAATTTGCTGTTCCATTTTTTTACTTAAAATGCGTTTTTCTTAAAATTTTTACTGAATATATTTTCCGAAATTTTATGAAATTTTTACCCTTGCAAAATTTCCTAAAAATTATGCTTAGAAATTTTTTTACGTACGATCAACAGATTTTGAAGTGAAAGCCATTTTTCGTCAAACAAAAATGGTCAAACAAACCTGTTAATAGACAGAACCGGTTAATAAAGAAATTAAACAGTTACAAGACGAAGAGAAAAATTTCATGTAGTATAACAAAATCTTAAATTATATAAAACTTATTTAATGAGAACTGAAGTCTGCAAGTGACCTGCTTGACAACATCAGCTTAACGAGTAAATTACCTACATATGTATGTCTTAAAGAACGAAAAGTCGTTCATTTCCATTTTGTAAGCGGAAGCCATAGAACGTAAGAATGGTACGAGGGCGGGTCAATAAGTCAATAAGTTTTTGAATTTCTGACCTCTTTACTGAAACAGCAACACTGTTCCTGTCAACAGGCATCTGTCAGTTGACTCCTGTCAAAATTTAAACTTGCTGCGTCAGTTAGTTTGTGTTTGGCAGCTATTTTTATCAGACTACTCACTAATTTGAGGAGAAAATGGAAAAAAGTGAATTTCGTGTGCTTATTAAGCATTATTTCTTGCGAAAAAAAACCATTACCGAGACCAAGGCTAAGCTTGATAAATACTATGGAGACTCTGCACCATCGATTTCAATGGTAAAAAAGTGGTTTACTGAATTTCGTTGTGGCCGTACAAGCACTGAAGATGCCGAACGTCCTGGACGCCCAGTTGAGGTCTCTACACCCGAAACAATCGAAAAAATTCACGATATGGTGTTGGCCGACCGAAGATTGAAAGTGCGAGAGATTGTGGAAGCCGTAGGGATCTCGCATGGCTCAGTGGTTTCAATTTTGAATGATCACTTGGGGATGAGAAAGCTTTCCGCAAGATGGGTGCCGCGTTTGCTCACAGTCGACCACAAACGCAATCGTGTAACAACTTCACAGGAAGGTTTGGCGTTGTTTAATCGCAATGTGGAGGAGTTTTTGCGCCGTTTTGTAACCGTGGACGAAACATGGATCCATCACAACACACCAGAGAACAAACAACAGTCAAAACAGTGGGTTTCTAAGGGTGAATCGGCGCCAAAGAAGGCCAAGGTGGGTTTGTCAGCCAATAAAGTTATGGCGACTGTTTTTTGGGATGCACGCGGGATAATCCACATTGACTACCTTCAAAAGGGAAGAACAATCAATGGGGAATATTATGCCAACTTATTGGACCGATTCAATGACGATTTGAAAAAAAAACGACCTCATTTGGCCAAGAAAAAAGTTCTTTTCCACCAAGACAATGCAAGGGTGCACACATGTGCAGTTGCCATGGCAAAAATCCATGAATTGGGCTATGAATTGCTCCCTCATCCACCCTATTCTCCAGATTTGGCTCCGAGCGACTACTTCTTGTTCCCAAACCTGAAGAAATGGCTTGGTGGAAAAAGATTTGACTCCAATGATGAAGTCATCTCGTCATTTTGAGGACCTCGACAAATCATTTTTTTTGGAAGGGATAAAAAAATTGGAGAAGCGTTGGACAAAGTGTATAGAGCTCAAGGGAGACTACATTGAAAAATAAAATTATTTTTTTATCAAAAAATCTGTTTTAATCCAAAAGTCACGGACTTATTGACCCGCCCTCGTATTTAAGTTATCTTTTATATATTAATTTTTGTATTTACTAAGGTTTTAAAAATCGAAAATAAACGGATTATGAGAAACAACATTTGATTTTACGCTTACAAAATCTTTTTAAAATGTTTTAACAAAGACGATCACCTCACCACTAGTGGCCGCAGTTTTCAAGAAAATATATGTGGGAAAAGAAGCAGACAAAGAACGAACGAACGACTACGACAGAGAGCGGCGATGCAACCGACTTACACATGCACGCACATGCACAATTACAAGAACAGACAAGAACGAAAGTAAACTCCTTAACCAGTCTGCAAACTCAACTCAGCAAAGTCGGCGGGTTATTCGCTAACGTGGTTATCATAGTACAAAGCATTAATTTTAATCGTATTTTAATAATAAACCTGAATTCTTAATATCTAAGCGGTGTGTTTTATTGCTACCAGTAGAATCGAGAGCCAGATCCTACAATTGGGGGCTCAACCGGGATTTGAACCGCGTCGGAAGTTGAAACTAATTCAATCAAAAACGGATCGAACCATTAAGTTCATCTGAGTTAATTCGTTCCCAATTAAAACCTAAATAATAATCAGTGAAAAAAAAATTCGTTGTGGGGGAATTGCTTCAAACACGGGAAAATATAACACAGTTCCCTAGAGACAAAGGAAAGTGCAAAACAGTAATTTGCAACGGTTGTTTTGTGCTCGTGCACAAACAGTGGAATAAAAAAAATATAATAATAACCCGAACAAAGAAACTTGTGTGTGCTGTTGCTGTATAAAGGGCTTCAACCTAAAACTGTGCCAGTGCAGTGTTGTTAAGAGATTGCAATTTTAAGAGAGTGTAATTCACCCACACGAAGGTTGCTTGCTCCAACGAGTGAACCATCGAATGAACGAAGATAAGCAGAGTCGAGGCGAATTTAGCTGCTGGTGCAGTGGTGTTGATATGTCGCTGTGTAGATCTGAAGAGAACTGTTTTATATAATTGATTTTATCCCGATTTGTAATAAAGATAAACGAATAACCGAACTACATTTTTCCCTTTGCTGGTATTGTTGAGAATAAGTAATAAAATGATGGACAGAAACGGAATGTTGGCACTGACACTGGACGGACTCAGACGAAAACTAACAGAGTTGGACTTGGACGTAACAGGAATAAAACGAACGCTACAGAACAGGCTTCTCGACCACTTTGGGCTGGGTCATGACGGGGAAGATGATGAAGATGAAGAGGCGATGAGCGAGGAAAGTGTGTTAAGGGCAAATGTTGGTAGGTTTACTCTGCGCGATATTGAGGATTCCCTAAGCCACTTCGACGGCAGTGGGTCAGGATACATAAGGCTATGGATCCAAGAATTCGAGGAAAATGCTATAGCAGTAGGGTGGGACGCAATTCAAAAATACATTTACTCTAAGCAATTACTCACAGGCGCAGCAAAAATGTTCGCCAAGAGCCAAACCTTCGTCAAAAGCTGGAATGCTCTACAACAAGTTCTCATTAAGGAATTTGGGACAAAACTTTCATCTGCAGAGGTTCATCGAAGGCTTAGAACGAAGCAAAAGAAAGCATCCGAGTCGCTTTTGGAGTACTTGTACGGTATCTTAGAGCTTGGGAGTCTCATCGAACTTGACGACGAGAATGCAATCGAATACTTTGTTGAGGGTATTCCAGATGCTAGGCAGAACAAGGCCGGCTTATACCAAGCTACGAATATAGAGGAGCTTAAATTTCAAATCCGCGTATATGAACGGTCAAAGGAATCCGCCTCATAGTCTTCTAGCTCGAAGGGAAATTTACGTTTTAGTTATATTCCAAGCAATAGCGCTCCAGTTCGGGAGCAAATTAAGAGCGAAAGGAAAGGCCACTCGTGGTATCGGTGTGGAGAGACAACTCATTTTGCCAGAGTCTGTCGTGCTACAATTAAGTGTTTCAGGTGCAATCAAAAAGGGTACAGGGCACGCGATTGTAGAGCTGAGTCATTACCAGTTCAACGGCGTGTCGATAATCAACAACCTGCATCATCGGGTAATCGAGATTCGTGGCCGGAAGCAAGAACGAATTTAGCGACTGGGTCTAACAGAATTTTTAAAGACATTACGGTTAAGGGTGTTACTATAACTGCACTTGTTGATACCGGAAGCGATTTGTGTTTGCTGCGTAGCGACTGTTTGGTTTTGATAGATTCCGTTGAGCTTGGGAAAGAAAAAAGAAACCTTTTGGGGATTGGCCAAAACAGGGTCACAACATTGGGCAACGTTCGGTTGGAGGCGGAAGTTGATGGCATTATCCTGCCAGTAAACTTCCACGTGGTAAAAAAGAGGGATATGGATTACTCGGGGGTAATTGGCAACGATATCTTGGAGCTGGCTAAGTTGTGTAGAACAGAAACTTAAGGAGAGTTCTCTCGAATCGGAAGTAGAGTCTGAGGTTCTGGGTTGTGATGAAGGGGAACGTGGATTGGGATCTAACGTAATGCGGAAGGATGCCAGGGGCTTAAGCGGGAACCTGAACCAAAGACTGGACGAAAAGGAACCAAAGGATCTGGGATCTGAAGTGTTCGAGTTGGTGGCGACGTTTCTTCAAATTTGTTCAGCTGCGCAAGAGGGCATGTTTGCCCAAGATTTAGAGCTCAGTCACCTGGACGTCGACAAACGAAAGGTACTGATGCGCATCATCGAGGAGTATGCTCCTGTAGGTACGGAACCATTACCCGTCGCAATGAAACTGGTCTTAAAGGACGACATACCTGTGTTCCAGACACCAAGAAGAATGGCTTACGCCGACCAGGTTTTTGTGCAAACTCAAGTGAAGGAAAGGAAGGCTGGAGAAAAGGATAATACAGCCATGTAAATCCGAGTACGCGGCACCCATCGTGCTTGTAACGAAAAAGGATGGATCAAAGAGATTGTGTTGCGACTACCGTAAATTGAACGAGAAAGTAACCAGGGATAACTTTCTAATGGCACAGATAGACGAGGTACTTGAACGTCTTCAAGGTGCAAAGATGTTCACCACGTTGGACTTAAAGAACGGGCTCTTCCCTGTTCCGATGGATCCCGAGTCGAGAATGTATACAGCCTTTGTCACCCAAGACGAACAATTTGAGTTCCTGTTTGTTCCCTTTGTCCAAAAGCGAGTCGTGGAAGTGTACATGGACGATCTCATCATACCATCGGACGATGAGGAGGAGGGCATAGAGAAATTGAATTGGAAGTAGCAGAGAAGTTTGGGCTACGGTTAAATTGGAAGAAATGTCAATTTTTAAAGTGGAAGATCAACTTCCTGGGATATATAATCGAGAATAGCACTATCAAACCTTCCACAGAGAAAACAAGGGCCGTATCAGTGTACCCGATTCCGAAAGACCAAAACGCACTTCAACGTTTCTTGGGACTAACATCATATTTCAGGAGATTTGTCGAAGGATATGCAACAATCGCTAAACCACTGTCAGATCTGCTGTGGAAGAATGCCAAGTTTGAATTGGGAGTCGAGCAACTTGCTGCCTTTGAGAAACTGAAGTCAGCATTAGTCAAAGCGCCGGTACTAAAATTGTTCAACCCACAGGCTGAGACGGAAATCCACACAGACGCATGTAAGTTTGGGTACGGTGCGGTTTTGCTCCAGAAAGACAAGGAAGATCAGAAGTTACACCCAGTATAATTCATGAGCCGGAAGACCAAGGAGTCAGAAGAAGAGTTCCATTCGTATGAGCTCGAGGTGCTTGCAATTGTTGAGGCATTGAAGAAGTGGCAAGTGTATGTGCTAGGCGTTGATTTCAAAATTATTACCGATTGCAATGCTTTCGCGCAGACAATGAAGAAAAAGGATGTTCCGCTAAGAGTAGCCAGATGGGCCATGTTCCTTCAAGAATTTAATTACAAAATCGAACACAGGTCAAGCTCCAAGATGAAAAATGTCAACGCTTTGAGCAGAGTGTTTTGCCTCATGATCAAAGACTCGCTCAGCCACCGGATAAAGGAAGGGCAACAGAGAAATGAGTGGACCAGAGCGGTTCGAAAGATCCTGGAAAGGGAAGAATATGAAGATTTCTTCTTGAAGGGGGAAGTATTATACAAGGATCCCGTTAAGGAACTCGTGGTAATACCAACTGAGATGGTGAAAGAACTGATTGGGATAGCGCATCAGCAGGGACACTTCTCGGTAAAGAAAACGCGGGATATGCTGGAAAAGACATTTTTTTTTCCAGATGTGACCGGGAAGGTAACCGAAGTAGTTAGGGGATGTGTGAAATGCCTGATATCAGAGTCCAAAGCCAGAAAGAGAGAAGGGCTGCTGACACCGATCGATAAGGAAGATAAGCCGCTAGGGACATACCACATTGACCACCTCGGACCGATGGAACAGACGCATAAGGCGTACAATTACATTTTTGTCGTAGTAGAAGAATTTTCTAAATTCGTGTGGCTTCGTCCCAGTACGGGAGCTGCCGAAGTCGTGGATCGCTTGGAAAGCCAGTCAAGTGTGTTCGGTAATCCACGGAGAGTCATCACAGACAGGGGGGCGGCGTTCACCTCAACTGCGTTCGAGACCTATTGTAGAGACGAAAACATCCAACACCTTATGATCGCGACAGGTATACCGCGAGGAAATGGACAGGTAGAGAGGATTCATAGAATCATTTTGCCGATGCTGACAAAGGCCTGTCTAGGAAGCCCGGCGAATTGGTACAAGTGTGTGGACCGGGTACAGCGAGCGTTGAATAATTCACCTTCAAGGAGTACAAAGTTCAGTCCGTTCCAAATATTGACTGGATTGGAAATGCGAACGTCCGAATACCCAGAAATACGCGAGTGGTTAGCTGAAGCAGAAGTTCAGGACCTACATGCAGGAAGAGATACCATAAGGAAGGAAGTGTGTCAAAATATCGCGGTCGTATAAATGGAGAACAGGAGAACTTTCGATAGTACCCGAAAGCCCGAGAGAGAGTATGAGCCTAATGCACTAGCCGCCATTAAGCACACGCAGTTCAGAACCAGAGCTAAGCTCAAGCCAAAGTTCATGGGCCCATTCAAGGTCGTGAGGAAACGAGAACATGGGAGGTATGACGTAGTAAAAGTTGGCGAACACAGGGGCCCAAATAGAACAACGACAGTCGCTGAAAATATGAAGCCCTTGAATCCTTTATTCGGGGCAAATAATCCGTCAGGATAGCCGATTGTGATAAAAGAAGCAGACAAAGAACGAACGAACGACTACGACAGAGAGCGGCGATGCAACCGACTTACACATACACGCATATGCACAATTACAAGAACAGACTAGAACGAAAGTAAATTCCTTAACCAGTCTGCAATCTCAACTCAGCAAAGTCGGCGGGTTATTCGCTTACACGGTTGTCATAGTACAAAACATTAATTTTAATCGTATTTTAATAATAAACCCGAATTCTTGTTATCTAAGCGGTGTGTTTTCTTGCTACCAGTAGAATCGAGAGCCAAATCCTACATACATACATATATGTATGTATATATACCGCTGGAATTTCACAAAATTCAACATTGCTGTCATCAAAGGAAAGGAGCAATATTCTGGCAAGTCTGGAAGGGGGATTGTTTCCCAGCTCCCAGCGTTCCCGCTATCAGTTTTTCCACAAAACTTCTGGGGTCCAACATTTGCTATGGATTTCACAGGTAAGCCATGTCTCGTAGTTTAGAAAATACATTACCGCCACCAACGCCACCGCCTGCAACCGAATTTAATTGCAAGTCGTACAATCGCCCCGATGACAACGACATGGTACAGTGTGACCAATGTGATCAATGGTATCATTACCAGTGCCTGGGCGTCACACACGAAGTGGCGAACTGCGACTGGCTTTGTCCAACGTGCCAATCTAACGCAATTGCAGTTGGAAGAATTCCTCAAACACATGCTTCAGAAAGCAAGGTTAGGCGCACCCGTCAAGCCACACATCGAAGCAAGACAACCAAATCGCTCCACTTTGTGTTCCTACTTACTCATCTGCTACGTCGAGGTTAGGGGACGATTCTGGTAAACAAAATATTCTTCAAATACAGTTGCAGCGCTTCGAGGACGAACGGGTCTTGCTAGAAAAAAAGAGATATGGAATATCTGAATAAGAAGTACATATTATTGTCACAAATAAACGAAAGTGCAGTGAGATCGCCACAAGTAGAGCGGGTTAAGGTTGCTTCACACACACCAGCGAAAACAATCGGTAGAACGATGCAAGATTATAAACTCTCAGGTCATGACGCGGGTGTGTGCTCTCAAAAGACATCATGCCAAACAGGCGATGGAGCTTTGGACACCAGTGGTACTTAAAGGATTTTTTCTAATAATATATTTACTTCTTGGGCTGGGTTCCCCACAGGTACGATATCTAATGCGCAGCCGCAGAGGCTAAAAAGCAATAATAACTTTCAAGCGGTGGGTGGTTCTAGTAACTCCTTTCTTCGAGACAAGTTATAGAGTGAACATAACCCTTTAAGCAATCAGCAATTAGCAACAAGAATGGTGCTGCAAAGAGATTTGCCGTATTTCTCTGGCTTGGTATAAAAATCGCCTCTATTTATCAACAGTTTCCAGAACTCTACTAGATCGTTTGGCTCCAGCGACGACGAAAACTTGCTGCGTTTACAAAGGTGTTTAAAAGAAAAGGCCCTTAAAGCTGTTAGAGCAAGATTGCTGTATAACGATCAGGTTTCTAATATGATTGCGGCACTTAAGATGCCTTATGGCAAACCGGATGCAATCATCAATTCAATAATTGCGAAGATCCGCAGTGAGCCGACACCTAGGGCTGATCAGGTAGAGTCCCATATTCCATTTGTTCTCTCAGTGCAGAACGTTGCCGCCACTATGGAACACAATGGGTTAAGAGCTCACATAAAGAATCCGTGTTTGCTACAAGAGTTAGTAGACGAGTTACCACCTCAAACGCGCCTAAACTGGGGTATGTTTAAAAAAAACTTTGGCGCAATCTACATTTCAACTTTCAGTGACTGGCTTATGAAGGTAGCCCAAGCGGCTTGTGAAGTTTCTGTACCAGGTGTACCGAAACTAACCAATATCAGGTAAGATAAGAAACGTTTTACGACTGTGCGCGCGAATTTGCATCAGGAACCGTCGACCAATGTTAAACCAAAATCCATGTCATGCCTTATCTATAAGGAGAGCTGCGAAACCTTGGATAAGTGCAGAAAATACTTGTCCTTTAATCTTAATGACAAATGGGAATCGGTGAAACGTAATGCTATTTTTCGGACTTGCTTGATATCCCATCCTAATCGTCGATGCAATGTTAATACGAAATGTAGCGTCGACGGCTGTAGCTATAGGCACCATAAGCTTCTGCACAAGAACGTTGCCAAAAATAATAATTTGGAATGTAGTAGTGTGCTTTTACATCAGCAGAACGTTAAACTTCTTTTTAAGATCGTTTCTGTGACGGTGTATAATGGGTATAATGGTGATCGCACACTGGATACTTTTGCCCTGCTCGACGATGGATCAAGTGTAACCCTAATAGAAGAAAAATTTGCCACGGATCTAAAAGTTGAAGGCGAGGAAAAGCCGTTGTGCATAAAGTGGACTTCGAATGAGCACCGCGTCGAAGAATCTTCTAAAGAAATAACGCTTCGCATCTTAGTGTGGAATGGAAATAAAACCTTCATTCTTCAGCGTGTACGTACTATTCAATCGCTTGATTTACCTCGTCAGACAATTAACTTGCTTGAGTTTCAGAAGAATTCTAGTCATCTCAGAGGTCTTCCAATCAAATCTTACGAAGATGCACGCCCACAAATATTATTAGGCCTTGATAACTCAAGCCCAAGAGTGCCCAGAAGGCACGGAAAGGGGACACTAACCAGCCGATTGGAGTTAAGACCAGATTGGGTTGGACAGTATTTGGGAGGTGCGGTCTGACGTGTGTTTCTTCGAAAGAATACCACAACTACCATGTGTGTGAGTGTAGTGTGATGTCGGATGCGATGCTCGAGGAAATGGTAAAAAAGTTGTATACCATTGAAAACATTTGCGCAAAAACTGCCAAAAGGATTATGAGTAACGATGATGCGAACAGAGAACAAATCATGAAGGAGAATTGCCGACGGGTTGGAAGGCACTTTGCAGTACCACTGTTGTGAAGGGGTAGTTACATGAAGTTGCCTGACAGTAGACCAATAGCCAAGAAGAGGTTGCTATGAATCAACAGATCAAAGATTACGTAGCAAAATGGCAATTCTGACATCGTTATTCGGTATTTACCAGTTTTTCCAGTCACCAACCCAAACAAGCCGCAGAAGGTACGTATGGTTTGGGACGCAGCTGCTAAAGTCGAAGGAATATCCTTCAACTCCATGCTGTTAACTGGCCCAGACAATCTTTCTCCGCTTCCGGCAGTATTATTTCAATTCTGTCAGAGAAGATTCGCCATTTGTGGAGATATAAAAGAAATGTTTCACCAGGTGGCGACACGGGAGGTAGACCAGCACGCCCTGCGCTTTCTTTGGCGAAACAAAGAGACAGGAGAAATAGAAGATTATCTCATGCAAGTTATGACGTTTGGCTCAACATGCTCTCCTTATTGCGCGCAGTTTGTAAACGATACAAACGCTATGGAGTTTTCAAACAAATAGCCAAGGCCATTACGAACAATCATTATGACGACGACTACCTCGACAGCTTCGATCCAGAAACGGAGGCCATCGAAATTACAAAGTCCGTTAAGTACGTGCACCAGCAAGCCGGCTTTGAAATAAGAAATTTCATGAGTAACTCAGCGTACATTCTTGCGGCGATCCAACAGGATTCTAAAATGGACAACTCTAAAGAACTTTCAACCAACAAGCTTCAGGGAAGTACGGAGAAAGTACTAGGGCTGTGGTGGTCTCCTTCCGATGACTGCTTCTCCTTCCTTTATAATGCTCGAATACTCAAGTGGACACTCAATGAAGAAGGGTCGGTTCCGACAAAAAGGCAAGTTCTTAAAACTGTAATGAGTATATTCGATCCGTTGGGTTTGATTGTACCTATTCTCGTTTACCCTTAAATACTTCTGCAGGAGATATGGCGCTCAGGTGTGACATGGGATGAAGAGATACTCGTACGTACACAGCAATTTGAAGGGTGACGCAAGTGGATAGATCAGTTACCGCATATGAAAGCGTTAAGGATAAGGAGGCCTTATTTAGAATAGCTGCAGTTTAACAACAATCACAAGGTTGAACTTCACGTGTCCACCAGCGTGCGCGGCTGCAACCTATTTTTGAACCTCAGATGGAGTCCGAACTGAAATTGCTTTAATATGCGCCAAGACTAAAGTGGCGCCGCTAAAGCCCATCTCCATTCCGAGGATGGAATTAGAGGCAGCACTTCTAGGGGTTAGAATGACAAAGATGATTTCAGATTACCATCATGTTGTAACGAACGGGCGAACGTTCTGGTCCGATTCGCAGACAGTATTGCGCTGCAAGAAAAAATGAAGACCAATAAATGGAAATGGGTCTCGAGCGCGGAAAACGTTGCGAACGATGGGACAAGGAACCCGAGAAAGAATGGCCGTTGCAGATCCTAAAGCTTACTACCGATGAAGAGGTATATTGCTGCTACACCAACAACAGCCTCAAGAACCACTGGTCGAATGCACCCGATTTTATTCATGGACGAAGTTAAGAAGAGCAGTAGCAATTGTTATCGTCTTTATAAATATAATCCGTCACAAAAAACTTGAACTAAAGGTATACTCAATATTATGGTAGGGGACCTTCAGATTGCTGATAATTACCTTTTAAAAACTTGTCAACGAGAGGTCTTTTTCGAAGAATGGAACTCTTTAAAACTCGCTAAGACCCGCGTACCACCAAATTCGTCAATAACTAAATCAAGCTCTGTATAAATTAATTCCGTATATGCATGAGAATGAAGTTATCCGTATAAAGGGTCGCATCGATGCATGCAGCCATGCACCGTTTTCTTGCAAACGACCTATCGTCCTACCAAATAGACACTACATAACATCTCTTATAATTCAACATTTTCATGTGCGTTATCACCACCTGTTTACTGAGACTGTGGTGAATGAAATTCGTCAAGTGTATTACCTTTCCGGCCTGAGGAACGCTATAAAAAACGTCACAAGAAATTGTCAGGATTGCAAGATTATAAATGCAGCACCCAAACAACCCTTGATGGCCGAGTTACCAGCAGCCCGGATAAAAGCATTCACTAGGCCGTTCACCTACTTCGGAATGGACTATTTTGGACAAATATCAGTAATCGTCGGACGACGTATGAAAAAGCGATGGGGTGTTCTCTTCACCTGTCTTTCAGTGAGAGCCATTCACATGGAAATTGAACGCAACTTATCAGCTGATTCTTGCATCCTGGCAGTAAAGAGATTTTGTTCGAAACGTGGAACGTCATTGGAGATGTGGAGTGATAATGGCACTAATATGAAAGGGGCAAGTCAAGAATTAACAGAGGCCTTAGCAGCTATGGAAATAAATAAAGTGACCGAGGATTGTATTCAAAGGAGCATAAGTTGGAAATGCATACCACCGGATTCGCCTCACATGTGAGGCAGCTGGGAACGACTAATACGATCGGTCAAGCAGGCCCTGTCAAGGATTAGTATCGGCCGGAACCCTAGAGATGAGTTGCTGTTGAGTATGATGGCAGAGGTGGAGAATGTCATAAACTCCAGACCACTTACTTATATTACAGTGAAGAGAGACAGAAGAGGCATTAACGCCAAATCATTTTTTGCTTCGTGCATCGAATGGGGCCAAGGTTTTCGGTGAGTTGACTGGTGATGGTGTTCCGACGCCGAATTACCGGGGGGAATGTTAATAGACAGAACCGGTTAGTCAAAAAATCAAACAGTCACAAGACAAGTAGAAAAATTGCATGTAGTATAACGAGATCTTATATTATATAAAACTTATTTAATGAGAACTGAAGTCTGCAAGTGACCTGCTTGATTTCCTTATTAACTGATTCAAATAGTTGGCAACATCAGCTTAACGAGTAAATTACCTACATATGTATGTCTTAAAGAACGAAAAGTCGTTCATTTCCATTTTGTAAGCGGAAGCCATAGAACGTAAGAATGGTATTTAAGTTATCTTTTATATATTAATTTTTGTATTTACGAAGGTTTTAAAAATCGAAAGTAAACGGATTATGAGAAACAACATTTGAATTCGCGCTTACAATACCATGAGCAGTCCAATTATCAGTTAATTGTCGAATAGGAAAAAAAATCGTAACAAAGAATAATTCTTTGTTAATCTTTTTTTTTAATTTAGCATTGTTTCAACTGATCTACTCGTACAATCGACATTTTGCTCTGTAAGTGAACAACCGATTAATAAATTGATCTCCACAAAATGTATTCAAAACGTGAATTCGCGGAAATAGTGTTTGTATACGGGTTCTATAATAGAAACGCTTCGTTGGCAAGATTGGAGTACCAACGATTATACCCAAATCGTAGAACACCGTGCATCTGGCTATTCCCTGATATGTATTAGCGCCTCATTGATACCGGTTCAACTGCACCAACAAAAAGGGAAGGACGTTCAGACGCAGCGGTGGCAGAAGTTGAGGATGGGATTTCACGTGCTGTGGAAGTTCAACCTTCAGTCAGCGTCCGTAGACTAGCTGTGCAGTTAGAACTTCCCAGAACCAGAAATGACAGGACTCTACAGAGAAATAGATTACACCCTTGCCATTCGACACCGGTACGGGATTTACTACCAGGTGATGCGCTACGAAGAGTGGAATTTTTCCAATGGCTACTGCGCAAACATGCAGAAGACGGGCAATTCCTCAAGAACGTTCTGTGGACTGATGAAGCGCAGTTCAGAAGAGATGGGGTTACAAACCACCATAATTTGCGCCATTGGTCAGACTCCAATCCCCATTTAATACGTACATCATCCTTGTATTGTATTGTATTTATTAAGTAAGTATCGCTTACACGGTAAAATAATGGAATCTTTTAAAGTGTGAAAGCCTCAAATTTTTTTTAGAAGTATTAGATACAAATATGTGCAAGCATGTGTATGTATAAAAATAATAGTAGTGATAGAAGAAGTAAATTTACAATTTATATATAAAAGAGAAAAAAAAACAGAAAGAGACGGTTGATATTACAACAAATTAAACATTTTAAGTTCTAATTGTTTCATTGGCCATATATTTTAAGGGAGATGACTTACAATAAATTTATTAGTGCTTCTGATTTTTCTAATATTTATGGGCAAGGAATTCCACAGCCGTACAGAATTTACGAAAAATTGGTGTTCAGAAGTCAAGCAGGCATAGCTCGTTTGAAAAAGCATACATGATCTACCTGACTGAAGGAAGCGTAGCTTATTGAATAAGTATGTCGGTTGCTTAGTTTGAATTATATCATGCAAGAGACTAAGGGTTCTATATTTGAGCACGTTATCAAATGTTCATCCGCTGATTTGTTTTGAGTAAAAGGAAACATGATCATAACGTTTCAGGTTAAATACAAAGCGGGCAATATTATTATATACGACATTGAGCTTTCTTCTGGGCAGCAAAAGATCTCAGAACAATAGAACCGAATCGGCATTAGTAGGGTTTTCACTAATAAAAGTTTTGTCCGTGTAGGGATAAAGCGATGTATAGTCCAGAGAGCACGTAGTCCACCGTAAACCTTACCTATAATGACGTTTATGTGGGTAGACCAAGTAAGTGTCCGGTTAAATATCAGACCAAGGTTGTTGGCGGAGTCAGCGTACTCTATTGGACTTTGAGGTAGCTGGATTGATGGAAAGTGAGTAAGATCCATTCTTAGCCGACCAAACAAGTATACGCTGGAGATCTTCATTTACCTGCGCAGTGGCTTCATGAATTAAATTCATTGGAAAGCTTAAGTGGATCTGGGCATCATCAGCGAACATGTGGATTGCGCAATGTTCAACAATCTTGGGCAGTTCATTTACATAGAGCGAGAAAATCAATGGTCCAAGAATAGAGCCTTGCGATACCCCCCTCTTTACTGACAAACGACATGAACATTGGTTACCCGCCACAACCCGTTGCTGTCTCCCTTCTAAATAGGAAAATATAAGTTTTGTGGAGGGCAATGAAAAATTGAATTCTTCCCTAAGCTTTGAGCAAAGAATAGTGTGGTTTACCGTGTCAAATGCTTTCGAAAAGTCAAGTAACGTAAGGATTGTAACACGGTTTTCATCAACAGCTTTTCTAATTTCATCGACGACCATTAACAACGCAGTCTTGCAACTTCGTTTTTGGCGGAAACCAGATTGGTTATTGCAGAGTAGTTTTTAAGTCAAAAGATAGTTTTTTATCTGAATTAGAATGCATTTTTCAAAAACTTCTGAAAGGAATGGCAAAATTGAGATTGGTCTGAATTCCACCGTATTTCCATTCGATTTCTTAGGAATAGGAATAATTTTAGCGTATTTCCAATGAGCGGGAAAGACTGATGTCGTTAAAATTGAGTTGAAGACATACGTTATAAAAGGCAGTAAATATGGAAGCAGAAGCTTAACAAATTTTGGGCGGATTTCTTCGAGTCCCATAGTGTTTGATTTGATCGATAGTACCGCTTCTGCAACGTCTTCCTCGTGTAGCATATAGAAATCGAAGTATGATTCTGTACAATCGTCCTGTGACTGGTCGAAAGTGGTTAGGCTTACTGAGGAAGGATCACTCGGCGCTATGAAAATTGAGTTAAGCTGGTCGCAGTCTATATCATCAGGAGTTTTAGGCCTTTGTTTTCCTAACCCAACTTCACGGACATGTTTCCAAACTTCTTTGCCTGAGGAACAGCTATCAAATTTCCTATAGTAGAAAACGCGCTTGGCATTTCTTATTTTAGAAACCGTTTTATTGCGGAGTTTGCGATATCATCCATTCGGTATTTCTTCCAGCTTTTATAGGCATCATCACGCTTTTTCATAAGCTGTAGGATATTAGGAGTAATTCGTTTTTTGCGTGGTAAGTTAGACACATCAAGTCATGCTTTGAGAATGCAGGTGCTAACAGTTGGCTATACAACAGGACTTTCCAAATATCGGAATCAATAAGAGTCGAAACAGTGGTCGTAAATTTGATTTCGTATTTTCCAAAAAGCCTATGAAGCCGGATATATCTAGCAGGTTACAATTAAAATCGCCACATATAACTATGTTAGTGGCAGTATAGCCTTCCTCCTCGAGGATGGCATAGAGTGGAGTTATATGGTCTGTAGACTACGCCGATCAATATTTTCTCATGACTACATTTGATGCTTAAGAAATAGTATTCGAGAGGGCAGTTCTTGCTTGATTTGAATACAAAGTTAAAATCGAGTGTGTTCCGTACATACAATGCAGCCCCAGCTCTGATCGAAAAAGCTCAAAACCTTCTACTTTATAAATTTCATTAGATACATCAGCATGAAACCATGTTTCAGAAACACATATGACGTCAATTTTAGAGTCTACGAAAATATGTCTAAATTTGACTATTTTAGCGTACAAGCTTTGGGAGTTAATATGGCAGATATGAAGGCCCTTGTGTTGTGCCTTGAGAACACGAATCATGCCAACAAGATATCCGTTGGCTCCAACGACTGCGTTTTCTTCAGTATCTGATACACTACCCATATTCATTATGGACAGCTATGAAAATATTTTTTATAGGAAAATCAGAAGCTCTATTTAAATCAGTAATTAAAAATGAGTTTAGATAAAGTGAAAATCTTACCATGACCATTGAAACTGTTAAATTATTCTGAAAGTTAATAATTATGTTTATACTAGTAAATGATATAGAATAAAATGATAGAGAATGATAAGGAATTAAATAAAACTCGATAAAAAAAAAATAAAGAAAAGTACTGCGGCGAAAAACTACAACGGCAACTCTGAATTCCTGGTGGTTCTTTTGTTTTCTTTTTATTGATGATAGCTTCTAATGTTTGGTGAGTTTGAACGACAAAGCTTCTTCCATCCTTTTTTAATTTAACGTAAACTAGACTCAACTTGGTATAGGCTGCGAATATTTTTTTCTCTTTCTTCAGTGTGACAGCAGAGCGTAGAATATCACGATTTTTCCCTGTGAGACTTTCATTAATGTAACGGCTAGCATCTGAAGCAATTCCCAAGTCACGGAGGCAAAGCTCTTTTTGTCTATTTTTTCGATAGAGAGCAGCAGCTCGTAGCACAGAGTCTTTTTCGTGCTGGCTTGGAAATTGCAGTATTATTGGTGGCGGAGAACAATTGTTATGATTTCTGCGGGGGTGTAATCGGAAGATATTTCTCAATACTGGTGGTGTTTGGACGTCGATGGTACGACAAAGCTCACTGAAGGTATTAAATAGGTTTTCTTCATTAAGATGTGGGACCCCGAAGAGGACAGCGTAGGCGACAAGCTCCTTTCTTTGCAAGGCATCCACATGCAAATTTATATTATGAAGCTCCACTTTCAAGGCATTGATTTCACTTTCAGAGCTGGATTCCATACGCTCAAGACGATTGGTCACCTGGGAAACGTTCGATGTGATGTTTTCCAGCTGACTGGACCAGTTCTTCTGGAGTTCAGCAACTTTGAATTCAAAGTTTTCATGAAGATTTTGAATTTCCTTAGCGAAGGCATCGATTAGGATTGCGCTTTCTCTACTTAGGTGGTCATCCAAGGTTTCTAGAGAGAGTCGAGGGCTAGCGGTGGTGCTTTTTGCTGCAGTGGCAGTCGTAAGCGTGTGATGATTACAGTGGCTGTGGTGGTACGAGTATTTGTAACCGCGGCAGAAATGGTGTTAATTTTAGTTTATATATTTATGTTTTTGTTGAAAAGTTTAAAGCAAAAAATTTTCATTTAATGTCAGACGACTGTCTTGCCTTTTTCACGCACTTTTTTAATTTATTTTTAGCAAAGAAACACGTAAATTTGTAGTGCTAGTCACCGAGTCACAATAATAAACACGTCTATTCACCACTTGCACATAACTACTACTCCTTTCAAAGGTAAGAATTTAATTATTGTAAACAGCTTCTTCAAAATTTGTTGTTTATTTTAAAGGAGGTTTAGCGTAAATGTTTGGGCTGGATTAATAGGAAACACTTTAGTGGGCCCGCACGTTCTTCCACAAACCGTGAATTCCCATTACTACCTGGAATTTCTTAGAGAACGATTCCCGGAGCTCCTTGAAGATGTTTCTCTTGCTCAGAAAAGGGCGATGTTTTTTCACCAAGGTAGAGCACCTTCTCACAGTAGCAGCGGAGTAAATTCGTCCCTCAACCATACTTTTAACGAACGATGGATTTGTCGATTCCACCACAACCGTTGGCCGCCCAGATCTCCTGACCTAACACCCATGGAGTTTTTCTTCTGGGGTGCTATTAAAGAAATGGTTTATTTTAAAGAAATGTCGAGTCTGGTAGAGCTCCAAGAAAATATTAGTGTCGCTTCAGAAGAGATGAAAATAATTTCGATAATCGTTAATGAGTATCTAATGAGTAATTCAATAGGTACACTTCTTTTTGGCCATTTTTGTTTGACGAAAAATGGCTTTTACTATAAAATCTCTTGGTCGCACGTAAAAAAGTTTCTAAACATAATTTTTAGGAAATTTTGCAAGGATAAAAAGTTTATAAAATTCCAGAAAATTTATTAAGTAAAAATTTTAAGAAAAAAATTTAAATAAAAAAATGGAACAGCAAATTTTCATAACTTTGAGTATAACGAGCCATAACTTTTTTGTTGCTGCACAGATGTACCCAAAGCATTTAAGATATATATGCACTACTAAATTATCTTTCCAAAATATCCAAAACTATTTTTGTACCTGTACTGGTTTAGAATTATAGCGTTTAAAGTGGTTACACCTCCAAATTAGAGGTCACCCACTTTGATGGGATGTAACTTGAAATGGAGTGAGAATAACCCCCCCCCCCCCTGCCTTACAATTCTTGTTGAGCGGAACTTCGGGAATATGCCCTTAAAGGATTATCCTGCTAAACTGGGACACCCTGTATTTATATAAAATGTTTTATTATCTCTAACAAATTAGATGCTTCAAAATAAATTATTTTGACTACTCTCCACGACTGTCAAATATAAACTAACAAATGATATCCAAACGATCGGGCTGAAACATAAAACGCATCCTGTGAGTGATTGTAAATAGCTATTGAGTGTTTGCCCTGATATACCGCAGTGTAAAAAGCTGGAACATTGTGATGGGATCAATAAAAAGAAGTTATTATCTCGTCCATCATTCAGTTGGACTTCAGCAACGAAAATGCTATTATTCAACCTAAAAGTTGAAGTTCTATTAGGATTATTACAATAAAAGTCGTTTGAACATTCTGTTCCACATGAAAGTTTGCTATTGCAGCAAGCATTTGCGTATATTATCCATACCTATGTACTATAGATATGAAAATGCAATGTGAGATGAAATAAATCTGAACCAAATCTGAATGGAAATTAGCTTTTATTATCCATGATCCAGTATATTTGTATTCCCATATAAGAATGACAGGCGCATTGGAATATATGACAAAAGCGGATGGAACCAAGTCATGTCAAATATACATACAATACTCGTAGATTACCTTGCTGTGGTTGAAAACGTGATATGTTAATAAGTAATTCAGGCAGTTTTGACAGAGCATGGATATTTTTGTTTTGTATCTACTCGTATGTACTTGTATTGCTTTGGACACTATAAAATAATATCCATAATTTTCTTAAAACTTCTTGTTGGGCAAATTTTGTATGACGTTTCGGTATTATTCATATTTTGGGATGTACAATTTCTGCGTCTTCCTTAACTCCGTTTTCTCTGAGAGGAGAAACGTACCAGTAATGCCCACAAAAAAAATATGAACCAGACATCGTTCTTATCTAGGATCTATTCAAAGGGAGATAACCACATAGGGTGCGTAAGGCCAATTGGGTATAGTATTTCTTGACAGAAGGACATTGTAAGGTCAGAGCTTGAGTGCGTTGGAAATCTAATATAGTAAAGATGAGAATTCAAAGAAACGGTCCATGCATTGGTGCAAGTGAACAAGTAGATATGTACTTATTATTCGTTATTAAAAAATAATAAGTTTTTGAGCACTTCTGTCCATTCTTTATTACTCGTATGATTATGACTGACTACATTTTGTTCACTTAATGCTATTTATACTCGTACTACCGAGTAGAATCGCGTTTTGTTTGCTGCATAATAATAAGGTTTTGATGCGATTTGTTTACTGCATGATAATGAATTTTTATGCGTGAGTGAAATAAGGAATACGTTCCTTAACTCTTCCCTGTGATAAAGTGAAATGTCCTCATTTCAAAGTATCTAGGGTTGAAGTCGGCGTAGTTCAGTTTAGTTTCGTATGTTTGTTCGAAATTTTTGTAGTTGTCGGTATGTAAATATTTTTACACATAAATATATAATTAAAATTTAGGTTGTGATTGTTACAGAAATCGGTATTCGAAATTTACACATCTCTGTTATGTTAGTAAATTTATAATTACGTTCCAGAGAACGTGTTTTTACAAAGTTAATTGTGGTTCTGATTGCTTGTAGTTCTTTATACATATACCTTTATAATAGTTAATTCTTCGGTTACAGATTCTGAGTCTCGTGTTTCTAAATTTTTTTCAAATTACGAATTTATCTATCCTTGTTAATTGTTATTTTCGATAAGCTAGTTGAGTCCTGCCTTTATTTCTATTAGGTCATCGTCGTCTTATTATAGGTTCGTACTGTGCTAATATTTCAGAGAGGTTTGCTACGTGGTAAAGGTAGGCTGAACTGTTATAAATACATATACACATAATCTGTTTCAGTTAGTACATATTTTTTATCGGTTAGGTCTGTAACTTTATCGGAAGCCCGAATGAAAGTATCAAAAAGATTATGAATTCCGTGCCTGTGAATTGTATGGTGTGTTTTTTGCATTATTTTTTTTATTTTTTTAATTGAATGCATAATATCTTAAGAATATTGTATCAAAATTTCAAGTCGATTGGAGCAAAATTGATGAAGTTAATAAAAAAAATGAAAGTGACCGTTGAAGATCAAGTTACGGAGGATCTTGAAAAACATTGTAGGATGATTGATTCCTCACTCACTCACTCACCAAAGCACTTGAGTGGAACCTCTGTCATCGATGAAATTACAGCTTATGTGGCAGCCAGTGTCTTCAATGAAGGTTCTTTTGCTTTACTAACTTTCATGGAAGACATGGGAAACAGCAGTGGATCAAGTGCTCATGACTGGGCGCGATCAACTGACTCCATACGTATAAGCCGAGCAGAGAAGGAAGCTGAAAGACAAAGTAAAGAAGGTAGGATTTGTCGTAGACAGGAGCAAAAAGGTGCTTTAGACTTAGGATGATAGCAACATCCTTTATGGATCTGGCATTGATGATTCAGTGTGAGGTAAGCCGATAAAATTCGCTTATGAACGTTTTATACCAGATTTTTTAGTGTTCAAAACTTTAAAGCGTTTTCCCCACAACTCACGTTTTCAAAGTCGGTGCCCCTCATAACTTTTGAAATTTTGAACACTAATTACGAGATAACGCTGGAAAGTTTTTTTTTAAATTTGTTAATAATTTTTATTTTAGAATACGAAATTAGCCGATTTTTTTTCGCAAAAAATCGCGTTTTTCTCTTCAAAGTAATCCAAAAAAGTGAAAAATTCAAATTTCGAAAACTATTATCTAACGAATGATTTTGATTTTTTGATTTCAGGTGATCCAGGGCACTTTTTTCCGAGATACGTCCGAATAATTGCCGCCATTGCCGTATTTTTTAATATTTCTTCTTGAAAATTTTATACAATATTCTTCGAATGTCATACTTTAATGTATTATTGGTTTTAATAAAGAGATTATATGCTTTCGTTGTCGGTAATCAGATATTTGGCGTTCGTGTAATGCATTTTATTAGTTTTCCTAAAACTTCTACTGCTGCTCTGTCCAAACGTATGAGTGTATTGGCACTTTGATTTTTTGTTCCCTTTCCTAATTCTCCTCTCAAATGAATGGTTAATGTTTTGCAATTCTAGGAAAATCTTTTATGAATTTCCGATAATAACTGGCAAATCCTAACAAAAATCTCAATTCATTTAAATTTTTAGGTTGTGGGTTTTTCTTTACGAGTATAGTTTCGATTTTTGTAGCGTCAACTGTTATCCTGTTGTGTTTTATAACATGTCCAAGGTATTCAACTAAATCCTGGAAGAAATGTGACTTTTCGTCAGAACTTTTCATGTTAGCATTGTCCAATGCGTTGATTATAGTCCAGAGGTGTTCCATATATTCTTCGGGTCTGTCAATATAAACATACGCAAATTTTCTAATGTAGTCACTAAGAATGTCGTCGACGCATCGTTTCAAAAATGTATGGGACATTTTTTAATTCGAATGGCATCCTAACAAATTCATACTTCGCACCGTTGACAGAGAATGCTGTCTTTTCTCGACCAGATTCTTTAATTTTATAAAATATAAATAAATATTTGGTGGAAGCCTGATTCTAAATCAATCGTGGAAAAACTCTTTGCTGCACTTAAGTTTTGTATAGTCGTATTGACATCTGGAATAGGATATCTTTCATTAATCGTATGAGCGTTAATATTCTGGAAGTCAACAACCATACGTCATTTGGGTCTACCTTGGTCGTCATTGCCCTTTATAGGACAGTGAATTATATGGGCTTTAACAATACCTGGTTGTATTATACCCTCATTTACGAGGGGCGTTCAACATATTCTCGATATCGGGGTGAAGCTGTGGTTGTATATATAAATTGACTTATTTATCAAGTAATACTATTATTTTAGTGCATTCATGTAAAATTTCATATAAATGTGATTATTAATTCGCGTTTTATCTCTAGTTAAACAGAATCATAATGGCAACTGAGACGATGATGGTGAAAATTGAGCATCGCGCTGTAATTAAATTTCTCACTAAGAAAGGAAAAAGTCAAAAAACTATTCATGAAGAGATAGTGGCTGTTTACCAGGGTTCCGCACCTTCATTATCAACTGTCCAAAAGTGGTCAAGTGAGTTCAAGAGAGGCAGAGAGAGCATTGAAGACGACCCCCGCTCCGGCGCCCCGACTACTGCTTGTACGGGAGAAAGCATCAAAGAAGTCGAAAAACTTGTTCTTGAGGATGCCCGAATCTTAACCTTTCAAAGGTCAGTGCAAGGTGGGTGCCACGAATGCTCACAGCGCCTCAGAAAAAAGTGAGAATCGCATGCTGTAGAGAGCTTTTGGAGATGTGTAGTGAGAACGCGGACGGTGTTATGGATCGAATTGTTACTGGGGACGAAACATGGGTCCACCACTATGACCCTGAAAGCAAACAAGAGTCCATGCAGTGGCATAAAAAAGGAACAGACCCCCCGAAGGAGTTTAAAGTCACTCCGTCTGCCGGGAAGCTCATGGCCACAGTTTTTTGGGACTCAAAGGGAATCTTGCTCATTGAGTACACAAAAAAAAGGTGAAACCATCAACGCCACATCCTACGCTTCCACTTTGCATAATTTGCGGGAGGAAATTAAAAAGAAAAGACGGGGTAAACTCGCAGCGGGTGTGTTGCCTCTTCATGACAACGCTCCTGTTCACACGGCGCGAGTTTCCAAGGCTGCTGCGCGAGATTGTGGTTTCGAAGAAATCCAACACCCATCCTATAGTCCAGACCTTGCCCCTAGTGATTATTTCCTGTTTCCGGATTTGAAAAAATGTCTTCGTGGAAAAAAATTTTCGGATGATGAAGAACTCAAGTCGGTATTTTACAGAGAAAGAGGAAATTTATTTTTGGAGGGTTTAAAAAAGCTTATCTCAAGATGTAACAAATGCATTGATGTTAGGGGAGATTGTGTTGAAAAATAAAAACAATTTAAATAGAATTCGCATTTTCCTTCATATCGATACCGAGAATATATTGAACGCCCCTCGTAACAGTTTATCCTGACAAAATAGTGATCAGACTTAGGATAGTATAATTATTATTTGGTTCAACATTAGGAGCCTTTTTATTTTGGTATTTCAATCTATAGTCGAACAAATTAATTTCTGCCTTCATTTGGCGTAGTCCTTGTTCTCCAAGGATCATGTCAAATCCGCTAAGTTCATTAATTTGAAAGAAAGTTGTATGATGTCTGTTGGATCACACAACACATCATATTTATCGAAGTCATAAAACATATGTATTTTTGTAATTCATATTATTGTAATTCGCATTTAAACTTATCGCTTGTACTCTAAAAGTAACGAACTAAACAAATTAAATTCCAATGGTAAATCTAAACCTAGCGCCAAAAAACCAATGTTCGCCATCTTTTTCTATTACTCTTTGTACTAAAAGGTAACACCGTATGTACTAAGCAGCTCACATTACTATATACATTTTACTTTAATAAAAATCATTCTTGTCGTTGGCACTATCCGAGCAACAAAGCTTCAAATTTTTTTCACTCGTTTCGTCGTATATTTGCTATATTTCGCCAAGTTGTCTATGTATATAGCCAAGTCTCGTTTTCTCGCAACCTTTAGCAAGGACATTCATTTTTTCGGGTTTATCCAGATATTGAACTTCGCGAAAGATATTCACAAGGAGCAGTCGAAAATCATTCGATTGTCCATACATTGTAATTAGATTTTTAGAATCTACATATGACTGAGTGAGTAGCCATACAAAGTTCTAGTTTTGGAAGGTTTTATTTTAATTAATTTTACATGTTGAATTTATATAATTATTCTGTGTCCACTAATAGAGTTACGGGCGTGCCTGTTAGACCGCACTTTGTTTGAATGCAGGGCAACCCGTTTATTCGCTTTAAAAAGTACTGTTTGATTCAAACTGTTCCTCATAGTTTGAAAAATCTACGGACTCTAAATCCTCCTGCTTTGTCTGACTAATTATTTGCATTCTATTTTGTGGTGTAGCTACATTTTGATTGCTAGGTACCCTATTTTTTTTTTTATAATTGGCGCGCGCACAAGGTATTTTGTGTACCCTTAAGATGTTTGCACGTTGCGCTTTTGCCAGTTGCTTAACTTTGTTGTCCATTTGTTCGAATGTTTTTTTGCCCCTCCAACTTTTATTCACCCAGATTTTTATTTTGTTCGTCCAGCTTTTGTTCGAGATTGTTCTTTTGTTCATCGAACTTTCGTTCAAATCTGTTCTTCTGTTCGTCTAGATTTTCCTTTTTTTCGTCCAGCTTTTGTTCGTGGCTATTTTTTTATTCGTCTGGATTTTTCTTTTGTTCATCAAATTTCCGATCAATATTGTTCTTCAGATTTTGTTTGAGGCTATTCTTTTGTGTGTCGATTTTCGACAAAAATAATTGCATCATCGGAGCCATGTCGTTGCCGGTACTCATTTACTGTTCCTTGTCAACGTCAAAGGAGTATGTATCTGGATTATTACTCTCGTTGTTCAAAGCGTTCTGAAGTTGGAGCAACAAGTCCCTTTTTCCTCCACTGGCACTGAAATATCTCTTGTGCAACTCGGATTTGAGTTGGATGAGGGTCAATTGCAATAGGTTTTTTAAAACAATCACAAAAAACTTCTTTTTTTTTACACACAATAAATCCTATCCCAATTCTGGCCCCAATGTAAAATGTTTGTGGGGGCACATATGATAACACTTATTCCTTTCAATGCGGTCGCTTTATTATTATTATCCAGTCTCTTTCATCAACCACTTTTACTTTTCGTAATTCAAATTTTACTCTAAAACTCTTGTGGGACATTGACTCCCCTGTCATCTTTCAAGAACGTTCTGTATTATACAGCTTTCCGTACATCTTTCCATTTTGCCAGAATATTCACTAAAAGTTCTAAATGATTGAGTCTTCTGCTATTCAAATATAGAAATTTTCTGCTATTCAAATGGCGCTGTTCACATTTTACGTGGTTACCACAATATATATCTATCTCAACTAATACGAGTATCACTAGAAAACTGACAAGGCAAAGAAATAGGATAGCCAGAGGATGGTTATGGAAGAATATCGCTGACCGCATATAAATTCGCCTCAACCATCTTACCAAGGCTTACATAAGACTCGCGAATATGGAGCTTTACAGCGAAATCGACAAACAAGCTACAAATAGCTCTAA
Source organism: Volucella zonaria (assembly GCA_963966105.1). Classification (NCBI taxonomy): domain Eukaryota; kingdom Metazoa; phylum Arthropoda; class Insecta; order Diptera; family Syrphidae; genus Volucella; species Volucella zonaria. The sequence continues at coordinate 33,680,615 of OZ014533.1, read as the reverse complement.
GAGCTATGGAAAGGCCGTTAATAAAAGTTTCAGAAGACAGAAAATCCGAAACGTGTCCATAAGAGAAGGAACTGGTTTTACAGACGTAGCTATACAGCTGAACAACAAAACTGGAACTGGGCTGGTCATGTCGCAAGGTTTCAGGATAACAAGGGACGACAAGAGGCGACCTAGCAGACAAATAAAACGCTGGAGAGGTGACCTGGAAAAAACGGACAGAAGACGAAAATAGTTAGCCGTAAATTAGAAAGAATTGAAAAATAGGGGGTAGGCTTATATCCAAAGCTAATTCGGGAACATTTCCTTTAACCTAGAAAATTAGATTAAACTCAAATTAAACTAACTACACTGAATTATAATGTACCATATATGTACATATACAATACTATGAAATTGAATGAATAAAACTATAATAATGGTAATAATATATGTCACGTGGAAATCACGCCAAAAAAAATCCTCCATTCCCGTTGGCTCCTTTATTGTTTGTTTCACCCCTCTGCCCTTCTGCCTTTTCTGGTTCGTCACCGTTCTTTTCTTCCCGTCATGCTCCGGATGCCACGGGACAGGTGGGATTTACTGCATTTTTTGGATCCAGTTCCCCCTCTTTGCCTATCGCTCCAAAGATGACCATATATGTAGGTACACCAGATAGAGCCAGGCGGACGGCCTGGAGGCTCTAGCAGATGGACGGTCCGGTGTTCTGTAATAAATCATGTTCAGTCTAGCAGTTGCTCAGATGTTCAAGTAAAGAAGATTTAAGTTTATTCGTGCTTACCATTCCCCTCAGATCTGAAAGCAAACAGATCCACAGTCCGGAAGTTTGGATGAAAAATTGACGCTCGGAAGAAAGGCATGAAAATCTGGGTCGGACTAGAAGTAGGGATCTATGCGATTGCAAGAAGTTGAGTTCATTGTATAGGTTGTTTGGCTTATGAGCTTGGATTATATTTCTTAGAAGGCAAGAAGGTCTGAATTTCAAAAGGTTAGCAAAACAGCAGAGGGTTATTTGCTGAGAGAAGAGGGAGATATGATCTTGCTGCCTTAAGTTCAAAATGTATCCAACTACATATGTTGTTGAACGTAACTTTCGGTTTATTGAGCCTATTGTAGTTGGGTTTACAGAAAATTTCATATCCGTATAGTAAAATTGGCAAACTATCCTTATTTTCAGTTTGGTTTTCGTAGGAAGAAGGTATTATGTGACCCATGGATTACGAAGCCCACCATAAACCTTACCAATAAGATGGGTAATGTGTGTGTCCCAACTAAGTGTGAAATTAAAAGTCACACCAAGGTTTTTGAGGTTGTAGCAAGCAATTAAAAATATAACGGTTTCTTTTACTTTGCTTACTCTGTTAAAAGAAAATCCACTTTCGACATTGATTGATGGCCTGAAACTGGCGGGCATCCATGCTGCCAGATGGGTTGCCATAGGAAGATCCGAAATTCTTGTTGAACTCATAAGTGCCATAAGTGGGGATAATGGCGTTTCCTTTCCCAATACCAAGATCACGAAGCTTATTCCATATTGACTTTCCCGGGGCACATAGCATTTTATTTTGGAGCATCTGACTTTTGAGACAACTGTTTTTTTTTTTTTTAAAGTAGCGCGCGCTCAAGGGGTTAAGGTATTCTTAAAATGTTTGCACACAGCGCCGGTGAAGAAAAATTAGGGAGGGAAAAAAGATAGGTACGTTGGTTTTAAATGTTTAAAGGTTATAATGACTGGGAAATAAAGAGCTAGGCAGGGCATTCCATAAGTGAGTTGTACGGCTTAGGAACGAATCACGATATTTTAGAGTACGTCCGAAAGTGGGCTTGAGGGTATACTGATGAGCGTTCATAGCGGGATCGGTGTTACGATTAAAAGTTTGAAGGGGTGGAATGCTACTGACGATTTCAATGGAGAACTGGTGGTGGAAATAGCGGTAAAACAGAGTGAGGCACGAGACATTACGTCTGTGTTCCAAGGTGTCCATTGATTGGGTGATATTAGCATCACCTATGAGTTTTATCGCACGGTTTTGAATCTCATCTAGAAGACGCAGAGATGTTTTAGGCGCACCCGACCAGATGTGCGCATTATACTCCAGTTTTTGGTGGATGAAAGCCTTATACATATATATTGAGGTCAGCTCAGAAGGGAAAAAGTACTTCTTACATCATTTGAGGAAACCTAGACATTTCGCAGCATTTTTGGCGACATCGAATATGTGGTCATTGAAACGTAAGTTGTCATTGGCACACATACCGAAATCAGTTTCGACGATTTGTGATATACTTTTAGAAACTCATAAAGCTTAAACCGTTTCCACATTCGATAGACAGTATCTCGCTTTTCCATAAGTTTTAGGATATGAGCAGATAGGGTAGGTAGGTAGGTAAGAGTGGCTGTTGGATATACCAACCCACTTATACCTAATGGCCCATTGTGATGCCACGTGGATCTATAATCCTCTTACTGATGGAACCAGTTTGAGCTTCTGACGAAGCGAAGGAGACTGTTTACGTCTATATTTTCCAGATCGTTTAGGTCGTTGTAGAAGAAGGCTCCTAAGTGAAGTTTTCTTCTCTGGGAGAGAGCTGGACATGTACAGAGTAGGTGGAGGATTGTCTCCTCCTCCTCCTCGTCCATGCAGCTTCTGCAGAAATCGTTTGTAAAGGCGCCAAGCCTTCTTGCGTGCTTGCCTATGAGGCAGTGTTCAGTGATGATACCTATGATGGCGCTGAGATGTTCCTTATTTAGAAGCATCAGACACTTAGAGCGATACAGATCCAGTTTCGGCCAGATTTGTTTGGTCGCTAGACATGTTGGTCCAACAGTCCACCTAAGGTCTGTTCTTTTATTGGCATCCAGCTTTAATATTAGTTTGCACGCAGCGATTGGGATACCTATGCTACCGCTTTCCGGTAGAATAGGTAAAGTGGTTCCAATTTTGGCGAGTTCATCGGCTCTACAATTCCCTGGAACGTCTCTGTGGACCGGCACACAACAGAGGTGAAGGTTCAACTGCTCTGCCATCTCCATAAGAGATGATCGGCATTCAAGGGCGGTTTTAGAGTTTAGTGAGACTGAGTCCAGGGATTTGATGCGGATATCCTTTACAGATATCACGTTATCATCAGCCAGGACAGAGCTTCTTTAATGGCCAAAATTTCCGCCTGGAACACGCTGCAGTGATTTGGAAGACGGAAAGAGAGGCTTAGATTTAGCGTATCTGAGAAAACATCGCCACCAACCCCGCTATTGGTTTTAGATCCATCTGTGTAGAGATGGATTGACTTTTCCTCCATGAAAGCATCTTCCTCCCAGAAGGATCTAAAGGGGAAGCTTACATGGAAGTTTTTATCAAACCAAAGTTCAGGTGTGGTGTAATCGATGTTCTCTGTGGGGATTCCTAATGTATTAAGAATACTGACGTGGCCAAATGGATTATTTATCCACTATTTAGTCGCTGCTGAAAATATCGAGGGGTGTTAAATGAAGCAGAATGTCTAATGCCGCAGAGGGGGTAGACCGCAATGCTCCGCTTATGCATAGACATGCTATTCTCTGGGCTCTGCTTAGCTTAATGCAGTTAACCGCACTTTCTAAGGCCGTCCACCAGACTATCACTCCGTAAGTAAGTATCGGTCTTATGACCGAGATGTACAGCCAGTGGGTTATCCGAGGTTGAAAGCCCCATTTATTCTCAATGGCTTTTTGCAAGAGAATAAAGCTATTGTAGCTTTATTGACTCTTTCTTGAATGTAAGGTTTCCAGTTTAGTTTTCTGTTAAAAATGAGACCCAGATATTTTGCTGTATCGGAAAACACTAAACTGGTACCGTTTATTGAAGGAGGGTCTATAGTTGGAACTTTGTATTTCCTGGAAAAGAGGACAAGATCAGTTTTATGGGGGTTTATTCCCAATCCACAGCAATTTGCCCAACGGGTTAATCTATTGAGATTTAATTAAAGGAGTTATTTAATGGTATTAAGATGCTTACCTGAGACGGCAATAGCAACGTCATCTGCATAGGCAATCACCCTGCTACCTCCCGCTTCCAGGTATATCAGCAGTTCATTTACTACTAAGTTCCAGAGAAGAGGAGAGAGGACACCGACTTGCGGCGTACCTCTGCTGACACATCTTTTAGCAGAAGTTTCACCCAGTTTGGAGTTGATTATCTTGCTTTTTAGCATAAGACTGATCAGTTCCCCAAGTGAGTCGTCTACCTGCAGAGTTGACAGCGCAGTCATGATTGCGGATGTGTTGACGTTGTTGAAGGCACCCTCTATGTTCAGGAAAGCAACCATTGTGTACTCTTTATATTGTAGGGATCGTTCGATGTGGCTAGTCAGTGAATGCGGAGCCGTTTCCACCGACTTTGCTTTACAGTAGGCATGTTGAGCCGTTGACAGAAGTCTAGGATCAATTTTAGCTCGTATATGGATCAATCAGTCGCTCTAGAGATTTCAGAAGGAAAGATGATAGACTTATAGGTCTGAGGTCCTTTGGGACGACATGAGAACATTTTCCGGCTTTGGGGATGAACACTACATTGACTTCTCTCCATGACAGTGGAATGTGGATAAGTTCTACACAGCTCCTCATAATATTTTCTAGCGCAGGCAGAATAATATCTGAGAACCTCTGTAGCTCGGCAGGTATTATACCGTCCGGACCAGTAGACTTGTATGGTTTGAAGCTATGCAGCGCCCAGAGCAGTTTGTCTCTTGTGATCAGACCATGGATTTTGGTCCCGGTTGCAGTAGACCTGTTTGGGTTGCTACTGACCGCGAATTGAGAGCTATCTGGAAAGTGGGTCTCCAGTAGCAGGTTGAGTGATTCATCACTTGAGGTAGTCCAAGAGCCATCGGTTTTTTTCAAACAGCTAGGCATCATAGGATTTGTAGAGAGGATTTTTCTTAGCCGTGATGTCTCAGAGGTTTCCGTGATTTTGTCACAGAGGGATCTCCACGATTGTCGCTTTGCCTTCCTCAGTTCTTTTTTGTATAATTTGAGGGATTCTTTGTATGAGTCCCAGTCAGTCACTTTTCTTTTGCTCTTTGCTAAGTTATCTGCAAGTCCCAGTGCTGATGTCCACCAATGTGGCTTTTTCTTGCCTCTAGGTTGAATAAGAGGGCAGGAAGTGGCCATAGCCTGATTGAGAGCCAGAGTGAAATCCCTGACCTTCATGTCAAGCTCATTGGTGTCACGCGGGGGACTTGATAGTTCAGAGGATAGCGTTTCTGACAGTATTCCTCTGTGTTTTGGCCAATCAGTTTTCCGGTAGTTCCGGAATGATGGTTGACTAGGAGGAGCATCATTCAGGCTGAATTGGATGTATCTGTGGTCTGAAAAAGAGTGTTCAGACGATACCATCCAGTTCATTAGCATTTGAGTGATGCTGTCGGAGACAAGAGTTATATTTATTACTTCTTGTCGGTTTCTGGTTATAAAAGTGGGCTCATTGCCAATACTGCAAATAAAGAGGTTAGTACTTATAATATAGTCAAAAAGTGACTCATCTCTGTTATTGCTGTCGGTGCTGCCCCATACCGTGTGATGCGCGTTAGCGTCGCATCCGATGATGAGGTCAGTTTTTTGTCTTCCAGCCTCCAGTACTACCCTTTCTAGGTTATCACCAGGGAGAGGGCCCACATGATCGTAGCCAAGGTATGCCGAGGCTAGCCAGTAGGAGCCTTTGGCAGTCTCTACTCTGGCAACGGTTAAGTTGGGGTCGCTGAGATTAGGAAGTAGAAGTACATTAAGGCTACGTTTCACTAATATACAAGTTCTGATCTTACCTTTATCTCTTGTATAGACCGGGACGTATGCGGGTGTCCTAAGTCCACGAACCACGCCTTCTACAATCCATGGTTCCTGGATTAGGATAATCTCTTCTGCGTTTTTTGAATGACGCATAATGAGTGCGGCCGAAGCCTTTTTTGAGTGATGGAGATTAATCTGGAGAAACCGTATCATTGCTACAGTTTTCCAGAGTAGCCTCCACCACGGTGTTGTTAAGATCCTCCGATATATGAGCAGATAGCCTTTGAGGGGTCTGCAAAAAACAAGTTACCTGCGGTTCCAGCCAATGCAATTAATATCGCGAAGCAGTTTATTGTAATCTAATTACGGAAGTCCCTACAGCATTGTTTCGGGACACAGGTGCTGAAATGATACATAGATATTGAATGATATATAGATAAAATCGTGCTTAGGCTATCACCCCTCTTTCAGCGGGCAATGGAAAATCTTCAAAAGTGTCATTTAAACATGTCGAACAACGTAAGTGACCTTTCGCTGTGCACAAATTAACAAGGAAGAACAGTGAGTGAAAGAGACTATGTCTTGGCCCATCCCAGACAACCGTGCCAACAACTTTTTCTTAGACGCTATGTCTATGCACTTGCCGGTTATAATATGATTTAGGTATGTTTATACTGCTACGAGGGGCGTTCAAGATATTCTCGGTATCGGGGTGAAGCTGTGGTTTCATATATAAATTGACTTATTTATCAAGTAATACTATTATTTTAGTGCATTCATGTAAAATTTCATATAAATGTGATTATTAATTCGCGTTTTATCTCTAGTTAAACAGAATCATAATGGCAACTGAGACGATGATGGTGAAAATTGAGCATCGCGCTGTAATTAAATTGCTCACTAAGCAAGGAAAAAGTCAAAAAACTATTCATGAAGAGATGGTGGTTGTTTACCAGGGTTCCGCACCTTCATTATCAACTGTGAAAAAGTGGTCAAGTGAGTTCAAGAGAGGCAGAGAGAGCATTGAAGACGACCCCCGCTCCGGCGCCCCGGCTACTGCTTGTACGGGAGAAAGCATCAAAGAAGTCGAAAAACTTGTTCTTGAGGAAGCCCGAATAAAGGTGAAAATGATGACAGAGATCACCAAGCTTTCAATTGGTACCATTCACACCATTCTTCATGACCATCTTAACCTTTCAAAGGTCAGTGCAAGGTGGGTGCCACGAATGCTCACAGCGCCTCAGATAAAAAGTGAGAATCGCATGGTGTAGAGAGCTTTTGGAGATGTGTAGTGAGAACGCGGGCGGTGTTATGGATCGAATTGTTACTGGGGACGAAACATGGGTCCACCACTATGACCCCGAAGGCAAACAAGAGTCCATGCAGTGGCATAAAAAAGGAACAGACCCCCCGAAGAAGTTCAAAGTCACTCCGTCTGCCGGGAAGCTCATGGCCACAGTTTTTTGGGACACAAAGGGAATCTTGCTCATTGAGTACGAAAAAAAAGGTGAAACCATCAACACCACATCCTACGCTTCCACTTTTCATAATTTGCGGGAGAAAATTAAAAAGAAAAGACGGGGTAAACTCGCAGCGGGTGTGTTGCTTCTTCATGACAACGCTCCTGTTCACACGGCGCGAGTTTCCAAGGCTGCTGCGCGAGATTGTGGTTTCGAAGAAATCCAACACCCACCCTATATTCCAGACCTTGGCCCTAGTGATTATTTCCTGTTTCCGGATTTGAAAAAATGTCTTCGTGGAAAAAGATTTTCGGATGATGAAGAACTCAAGTCGGTATTTTGCAGAGAAAGAGGAAATTTATTTTTTTGAGGGTTTAAAAAAGCTTATCTCAAGATGTAACAAATGCATTGATGTTAGGGGAGATTATATTGAAAAATAAAAACAATTTAAAATGAATTCGCAATTTCCTTCATATCGATACCGAGAATATATTGAACGCCCCTCGTAGATAAAATTATTAAACTTTGAACTAATAGATAAATGCTGATCTCCACCTCGATGAAAAGTGTTTTCGCTAGCAGCCATTTGAAGAACTTGGAAGCAGCAAGTCGTTCAGATGTAAGTTTTCTGGTAATCTGGGCAGGGGTTAGAAAGTTTATCTATTCCCCAGGAAAACATGTATTGTAGAATTATAGAGCTAACGACTTATGCATAAAGAATTGTACGAAAGATTGCTAAAACGGTTTTTTGTGAAAACAATTTTCTTTCCTTTCCCAGTTCTTTTTTCTATCTTAACTGACTTTTAAAGTTAATTTAAAAGAATATATGTGTGTACTATTGGCATTTAGAAAAAAAAGTACATCTGTCCATTGGTTAAAAGGATCAGCTCCATTGATTTCCATTCAGAGGTTCGATAAAATAGAAAAAATAGATACACATTTATTTTTCGGAACTACAATACGAGTTTGCATGATTTCAAAACTTATTGGTCCCCTAGTATCGTTCGAATGGAAAAACAAACATTCAAAAGGAATACAAACACATGTATGCACAGTTACTGTTGGTGTTAATAGTAGTGCCTCTGATTATCAAGGATAGTGTAACATATATTCTTCAAATTCCTTTCTCTTTAGAGATTTGCAAACATTGTATCTGCATAAATCATGCTCATGCATTATAATATTCATAATGAAATTGTATTGTATCGTAGATCATATGTAGGTATAATGCCATATTAATTGCTCTATCTTCGAAAACAGAAGCTGTAAATTTTTAGTCAGATAAATACTCGTACAAGTATGTTCAAAAACAGATGTAATCGTGCTGAAATCATCTCTTTAAATTAACCGCCGATCTGAGAAAGAAAAGAGAGATACTGATGCACACTGGTCTTAAATATTTACAAGTTATAAGGACTACAACTCGAGTCGTACAAAGCCATTTCTTTTGGTTTTTGCATGGAAGTTTTTGTAGCAACTTTCCTCGGCTTGTACTCTTTATGCTTATTCTCTTCCCTTTGTGTCAAAACCTTTTCCTTTTTTAGTAGTAAAGTAACAAATGTACCAAATCTCTAAATGTAAAATGTTCAATACCAAATGTAAGTTATATTAAGCAAAATAAAAAATATATCTATCTACCTATTCTTTTGGTTTAATACTCTTCATCCGTTGAGGGGTAAAGGATTTCATTCCAAAGAGAATAGTGTCGGTATTCATATCAGCAGCAGCATCCACGTCGTTATCGAGGAAACATAACGACCAGTTAAAATTCCTAAAGGAGGCGTTAAGTCCGCTTCAATTAGTTTCTCGCCTTGCCAAACTATTCTTTCAGGAACGTTTTCTCAAACAGTGTGGTTGGTGTACGAGAAATTAGCTGATACGACACAATGGTCCAACGAGCCTAGAGGGGAAAGCATAAACAGTGTACTTGTCAGTGTGAGAAGTTAAAAACAAGTCCAGGATGTTGGCGGTATGACTATCAACGTCAGGCATTTGCGTAGGATCATTTACAAGCTGGGTAAAATCTTCCACTGGGAAGATGTCAACACACCGTCCTTCGGATGTTGTCTGCCCAGAATGTTGTATATTGAAATTGCCCGCAATAACGATTCAGTATGAGGGTACAGGGATATAATTCTTTGTATAGGATCAGACGGCGCATCAAACTCGTTAAAGGTCAAATTGCTGTCCAATTTGGAACTTCTGTAAATAAAACACTATTGGATAATTTGCTACGGAGATGGAATTTTAACCACCTGAAACTTAATTCCGAATTGGAACAGATATTACAATACATTGTGGTGGAATTTGGTAAGCTACATCGCTCCGCACGTAAATTTCGAGATCAGGGTGAGAGAAACATAATGGCACTAGTTCGTAGCCAGTGATCTTGAGAGATGTGGGCGGGAATCTACGTGTGTTCTACAAAGTGCCAAAACAGCTTTCTCTGTTTTATTAGAGACAAGAGACAGAGTGGCATAGAGTGTTCAAGAAGGAGCGGGAGATCGTCGAAGACTTGCCTCGTTCTGGGCGACCATCAATCCCTTCAACCAATAAAAAAATCGAAAAAGTGAAGGATTCTGTGCACGATGATTGGCATTCCAGCTTAAGAAAGACACCTCGCGAGCTTAACATCCCTCACAAGTTTGTTTCTTCAACTTTGGTGGATATTCTGACCGTCTTTTCTTTTTCTTTTTGTAATTAGCGCGCGCTCAAGGGTTTATTGGTACACTTTAAATGTCTGCATACAGCGCTGGCGAGTTAAGTTGCCGCACGGCTTATTCCAAAATAGTTAAGTTTTCTGCATAAATATTTAGTACCGTAAGCATGTTTCTTTAAATGTACTGGATTGCGCCAATTTAAGATGAACCGAATGTATGATGAATGTATTTCACTCTTGAAATACGGGCTATGCAATGGAAACGCTTCATTTGCGAAATATCAATTTTGACACCCTAATCGAGAAATTGACTATACATACTCGTATATATAGGGATGCGTTTGTGTATTACACTTTCTCAATAACGAATCGGCTGTGCAGAATAAAAGAGGCAGACAATCGGATGCAATGATGGCAGAAGTGAAAGTGGTAACTAAACCTCTAGTTAGTAGCCGAAGCTGTACAGCTGCTTAACATTGGGTTCTACCCCTTTCATTACATATTACTGCGTCATCAAGCAGAGGACGAGCTTTTCATCAAAAGGTTTTTGCGGACAGGCAATTTATATATCCTATTCTCTACAACTCTATCAAAAATGGGTGCTTATTTGTAACAAAAATGGTCAACCGAGAAAGCTGGGCGATAAAAGTGAAGCTTCACATAGTTACTAAGTATTATAGTTAACATGAAGATGGCCACCCTTTTTTCTGTTGCGATATAAGATCGTGTGCTTCTTGGAACTTCAATGGCTTGAGCCCAAGCTTATTTTTCAGCATGTTTTGCATCCATTCCAACGATATGTTAAGCTCACGAGCCATTTTTTTCCACTTCGACGCGGATTTCGCTCAATTCGAGCCTTCACCTTACGAACCATTTCTGCCGATGCTGCTGTTTTTTTATGACCACCTCCATGGCGTTTTGCAACGCTGCCAGTATCACGGTAACGAGCTATGGTTCGAGACACAAATGATTTATTCACGTTGAGGTACTGGAGGGCTCTAACGATAGCTACTTGTGGTTTTCCAGCCAAATATAAAACAATCACACTATCACGTTTGAATTCCTCGCGGTTAAAATTTTTTCAACACAACTGAGACGCAAATCGTTTAAAAGGCTAGTACATAATAAAATTATCTGTCATGTGTCAAAATTTGAGCTCACTTTCATGAACGGTTTGGAAATTATAGCAGTCTGAAGTCGGTTGCAGGTCGAGTCATTCAGGGCGTATTTTCGGAAAAGCCCTGTTTGAATATCGTTCGTCTTTGCTTATTTTTAAATAACATTGGAAGAGTCAATGGTCTGTCTTTGTCGGTTTTCTTGAGAATTAGCTGAATATTAAATTCATTCAGTGGGCGTTCGGAAGTACGTATATGTATATATGGTGGTCTAAATTTTCGTTGGCTGAATGTATAGTAGAGCAGCTGAGTTTGCTGATTATTACTTGTTGCTTCATTAGTATTTATTTCGATATCATTATTAGAGGGTTGTATTCTGACTCGACTAAGGGCGTGTGTATTTAAGTTTAATTTACCTTTTTTATATACTATTTCATAATCAAATTTTTCGAGTTTTCTTTTAGAAGCCATTGCAATGGTTTATGGTCAGTTACTATTTTAAATTTATTGCCAAATAAATGTGGTCGAAAGTATTTGGTAGCCCACACGATAGCTAAAAGTTCTTTCTCTACCAGTTAATGTCCTACTGCACCTAATGCGAAGTTACTCGCGTCGGTCGTCAAAACAAATGGTTTGGAGAAATCGGGATATTGTAATATTGGTTCGTTGATTAGAATATCTTTGCATAGTTCAAAGGTGCGTTTGTAGTCCGCATTAAGTTTTATTGTAAAATCCTTTTTTAGGCATTGTGTTAGGGGCTTGGTTAATTTTGCATCGGATAAATTTCCGATAGTACCCAAGGAGTCCTAAAAATGATTTAATTTCTTTCTGTGTTCGTGGTATAGGAAAGTCATGTATAGCCTTGATCTTGTCAGGATTTGACTTAACGCCTTAGTGCAGAAATTCCATCTTATCTAATTGAATTTTGAAGTTTGCTTCGCGTAATCTATCGAAAACTTTCTTTAGATTTTCAACATGTTCCTGAAGAGATGTAGAAAAGATAATTATGTCATCTGAATAAACTAGGCAGATTTTGCCTTGCAAGTCCTTTAAAACATTGTCCATAACTCTTTGAAAGGTCGAAGGAGCGTTTTTCAAGCCGAAGGGAATTCAGACGTACTCATAGTGCCTGCCCTCTACTGTGAATGCAGTTTTTTCTATGTCTGCCGGTTTCATTTCAATCTGGTGGAAACCACTAGCGAGATCGAGTGTAGTAAAATATACGCTTCTACCAAATTTTTCTAAAACGTCATTTATGTTTGGTAGGGAGTATTTGTCGCTAATTCATTCAATTTGCGGTAGTCGATTGCCATTTTATTTTTCCGTTGGCGTCTTTTTTTTCGGGACGATCCAGATTGGTGAGCTCCAATGACACCTTGTTCTAACATTTTCTTTATTTGCGACTGGAATTCCTTCTTATGAATATGGGGGTAATGATGAGATTTGGAATATGTAGGACTATCGTCCGTGGTTTTGATACTATGTTTTATGTTATTGGTGAAGGTTAGTTTTTGCCCGTCTTTAAAAAAAATGTCTTCATGTGCTCTGCATAGTTTGTAAATTACGTTTTTCTCTTCACCGTTGAGGTGGGAAATTCGAATAAGATCAATAATATCATCAGGAATTATGGGACTTGAATTGGGACTATAACTATTAATACCAAAGTTATATAGTTCACAGAAATCTTGTTTACGGAATTTATTAACTTTAAGTGGTTGCTCCAAAAAGAGAATTTGGTCTGAATTTGTTGCATTAATTACTAATAAATTTGTATGCCATTTAATGGCTTTATATATACCTTCAGGAATATAAAGATAGGGTGTGATATATGTTGTGTTAATGAGAATATATCCTTATCGACATCAACTGGTAACTTAATAACAGTTTTTGAGTCTGCTGATAGAATATATTTTGGGAACATAAAATTGGGTTTTAATTCCAGAGATAGTTTAGAGTTTTGTGTTATTAGGAGTCTGTTGCCTAAATCAACTTTCGCTCCTAGTCCGGTGAGTGTATCAAGTCCTAGCAAACCGTCGAAGTATCTGTGAAAGCGGAACACTAAGAATCTAGTTTCTCCAGGCTGATTGAATTCTATAAAATTGGGTAATCGAATTTCTTTGTTTATTTGATGAGTAATCAATATAGTTTTTATAGTTGTGGGATTGATTGAGGCTAGATTATTAGGGTGTATAAGCTCGGGGTTGATGAACAAGGCTGAGGCTCCTGTGTCAATTAAGAATTTAAGTGAACGCCCAAAGGGTGAAGAAATATTTGCATAGGGTAGCTCAGTGCCGTGTTTATTTATGTCTATGTATATAGACTGTTGGTCTGCGGAGCCAGGTGTTTGAAAATTTTTGTCATCTAGCAAATGCGTTACGTTTAGTAAGAAGGGATGTATTTGTCCAGCCCTAACAAATTAAACACAACTTATTGGAATAATGTCTTTACTTCAAGGCCTTTCACACGACTGACTTGTTGTCTTAAACTAACACACTCAAAGGATTTTAGTACCCTTAAAATGCTTATGCACACCGCGGGTGATGGAAAGTCAGGGAGGAAAGAAAGATAGGTACCGATGAACGTTGATTTTGAATGTTTGAAGGTTATAATGACTAGGAAATAAAGAGCTAGGGAGGGCATTCCATTAGCGAGTTGAACGGCTTAGGAACGAATCACGATATTTTAGAGCATGTCCGGCAGTGCACTTCCGGACTGATGAGCATTCGTAGCCGGACGAATGTTAGAGTTAAAATTTTGAAGGTACGGAATGCTACTGCCGATTTCTTTGGAGCACTGATGGTGGAAATAGCGATAAAACAGAGTGAGACACGAGACATTACGCCGGTGTTCAGGAGTGTCCATTGTTTGAGTGATATTAAAATCACATATGAGCTCTATCGCACGGTTTTGAATCCTATATAGCAGGGGCAAAGGTGTTTTGGGCGCACCCGAGCAGATGTCGGCATCGTACTCGAATTTTGGGCGGATAAATACCTTATGTATTGGGGCCTGATCAGAGGGGGTAAAGGTTACAAATCATGTTGTTAGGCTTGCATTGCTAATGCCGCTATTCCCAAACTAGGTTAACCTATGCCGCTGGAGTAATCCTGTTGCTGGGCTGTTCTATGCTGCTTGGCGTTGACAAACAAAACCCAAGCCTAACTAAACCAAATTTTTTTCTTAGCTGAATTTTTCGATTAATGCTTTTGGTGTCGTTACCAAGTAATGTCTAGGTAGGTACTTTGACGATGTAACAATGATGATCATGATGCTGATGTTATTGCTGTGCACGTAACTCGTATATAATATAAGTATAATTTACAAGTATTATCGCGTATTTGAATGGCATCTAGTAGGTATAAAAGCATCTAAGGATTGGTTTCGTCGGAGTTTAGAACTACTTCATATCGCTTCTTCGTTTCATCGGAGTTCGGAATCACTTTACGTCGCGTTTTCTTTTTATCGGAGGTTGGAATTATTTCCTCTCCCTTTTTGTTTCATCAAAGTTCGAAATTTCTGTTCAACGAGCGATAAAAAGCTTAGTTTAAAAATCTAGACCAAATCTCAAACTATTACATAGACTTCCTGGCAGGCCGATTGCCGTTTTTAAAACAGCCGAGCACCTTGTGCCGCCAGTAGTAATGGGTCGACCACCCTATCAGAGTAATAGTTTGGAAATTCGATGAACGATGGATTGGCTGTTATGGTTCCAATCTTTAGTCGCCCAGATCTCCTGACCTAACAGCTATAAATGAAAAAGTTTATTTTAGAGAAATTTATTGTCTGAATGTGCTCCAAGAAAGAATTAATGCAGTTTCAGAACAGAGTAGAAGTAATTTACTACTCATTGCTTTTTTGCACATTTCTGTTTGGCACAAATTGACATTGACAGGTGAAAAACATAAATCATAGAAAATTGGTCAAAAAGAAAAGTTTTGGTAAGAACAAAAGGTCTTATTATTCGTAAGAAAGTTTTGCAAAAAATCAATTTTAAGTACAAAATAGAAAAATTCGCAGGAGGTGTGCATTTGGGCCATTAAATTGGCTCATACATATGTACACTTCCTTTTCTCTCTCTATAATTCATTCAGAAGCTACGGTATTTTAAATAGTTATATATACCTCCGAATTGGATGTATCCGACTTCAACTACATGTAACTTCAAACAAGACCAAAATAGACTGGCCCCCTACATACGATTTTTTGTTCGGTGAAACTTCAGAAGTATTCCCTTAATGAACTGTATTTCTTAACTGGTAAGGCCGGTATTAAATTGAAATGAAACTGCATATTTTGACTCAGTTTAACTGGTTTGAATGTATTAAGCCAATCTAGATTTCATCATTTAAACGACGTGAATTGACTGGACTAAGCTCCAATTTTGAGAGTATGTATGTGTGTATCACCATCGTTCAGTTGCTGGTTTTAATTAAACATACGAAAATGATAGAATTTTACTTTTTCTTATTGTGTAGTTTTCCAACTCAACTTTTCGACTATATGGACACAAGGACACAACACGATCTTAGCTCAACTCTTCAACTTGTATATACATATGAGTACAATATAAACAAACATTATAAACATTTTCCTTTTCTGCGTAATACAACACATATTTCAAATATAATACCTATGCAATGTACATATGTGTACATTCGTATTTGGAATGAAAGCATACGAGTATGTAATATAATCTACATATGCAGAAACATTCATTTACATAAATGGACGTGGTTCCTCCGTGTGCAAATAACTTAACCCTAAATATATTAAAAATCAGATTAATTTCGAAATAAAAATTGCCTCACTAAAGTAAAGGGTGCTACGAGTAGCTACGTTTTCGTAAGTAACTACAAGAGGAGTACTTCAAGTGTATTTGGGGTGACACCCTCAATGCCATCGCCTCAAGATTACAAAATAAAAGAGTTCTGAAACATCCCCTATGACTTTTACTCGTGCTCGTACTCGTATATATGTATATATTATTCGCCAAACTGTTCGACATCTCGCTGATATACTTGAAATACTGGTTACTTTGTTCCCGACCTATAATTACTTCAAGCAGGGATAATTAGATTGGATAAGAAATGGTATGAAAATGCCAATGGAATCCCATTTATAGTATAGCGAAATTTTGATCAATATACCAATCCTGCTGGAGGGTAAATGGAAAACAGCAAATTTATAGGGGATAAAGTTGTCAAGTTTAAGTATATATGTATGTGTGTACATACATACGTATATCGTATATCGTGTGTAAGAGCATAATTATTGTATACAAATTGTATGATACGTACATACATACTTTAGAAGCGGATAATACATATAATTCGAGAAAATTTTCAACAAATACACTTTGGTTTCCATATGTATGAGCTCGTAGATGTACTTGTATTTATGCACAGGTATATTAGAAAATGCTTTTAGGCAGTTGCCTTTCTTACAAAAAGAAAATCGATATAAGGGAAAGCTTGAGGAAACTTACGGGGCAAATAATTGCCGAAAAAATTAAGAGAAATGCTCTTAGACACCGACGAAAACCTCAACTTATGATTAAGTGATTATGTGAATTAAAGTTTTTATGATATTTGAAGTCAGTATCATTCCGCCCCTCCAAACTTTTAACCGAAACACCCGTCTCGCTGTGAATACTCATCAGTACACCCTCAAGCCCACTTTAGGACGTGCTCTAAAATATCGTGGTTCGTTCCTAAGCCGTACAACTCCATTATGGAATGCCATTCCAAGCTCTATGTCTGTATTTCCTAGTCCCTATAACATTCAAGACCAATGTACATCGGTACCTCTCTTTTCTTCCTTCCTAAGTTTACTTCGCCCGCGCTGTGTGCAAACTTGTTAATTGTATAATAATCCCTTGCGGGAGCAGTAATAATTAAAAATAAAATAAAAAAAATATAATCCGATACCCTTTATTTAACACGGTAACACTAGCTCAGCTTGAAATTATTCCTCTATCACTTTCTTAACGTGGAGACCTACGCGAGTATACATATTGTAATGCGTTATATTACACGTGATGGCCTTATGCATTTTTTTTTCAAAAAAGACTGCAAAATTTTCAGGTCATCTAACCAACCTCGCGCTAACCTCATATGGACTGTTTCTTTATTTTGTTTTTCGGCGAGGGCAGGTGAAAATCTTCTATTACAATATATGCTATGAGGATCGCAAGCGCATTCCCTATAAACACCTCTCTACGATGCTAATATTTATTTTATCGAAACTAGGTCCAAACGTTTAGTCCTTTGGGGACGGCGCAATTGGTTTCTCTAGTACAAAATTGATAGGACTGTATTGTTAATATGACCGTTTAATAGAATTTTGTGTTTTCTCGCAAAGTTTTTGCTCTTAGAATTATCCTACCAGGGATTTCCCAAAAAATTGGGAGAATTGAAATCGGTCTCTAAGACTTCTTGTCATTCGGAGGTTTTCCTGGTTTTAGGACCATTGTGGACTTCTCCAGTTATTAAGTCGGAACGGGGAGCTTTCTTTGGTTTTAATTTCTTTATTTCAGTTCTTAGATCCCTTAGCGTTGCATTTGCCATTGTGTAATGGGTCTGACGCACTTTCCGATTCATTGATATTGTGTGAATGAGTGCCTGACCGTCGAAGTGCATAAGGTCTCTTCTAGATGAGAAGCAAAGAATTCCGCTTTCTCCTTATCTCCCTTCGACCATTCGTTTTTAATTTTTCTAATTGGTGGTGGGGGCTTTAAGGCTTTAGTATCTTTTAATGCTGACAAGCTTTCAAGATAAGTATCTACTGCACGGTTTTTGAAGTTTTTAATGGTGTCTCTAAGCGGGGAGCAAATAAGTACTGGGTGCTGTGACCCTGAGAGCAGTAAGAGGTTTTAGATCGGCCTCGACTCATACCAAGGGTGGAACTTGTGCCTCCAATACAAGTTCTGCTTTGGTATTAATGTAGGTAAACGATGGCAAGGCGTATCCTTGCTCCCTATGGATGCATGGGCATCTCGTAAACATAAGGTCCAAATGACTGGTGGTTTACGTTAAATATCATGGAACGTTCTGGGTTCTGGGTCTAAGCGGGTTACACATGTTATTTAAGCGTATTTTATGCTGTGGAAAACGACATTGTTACCGTTTGTTACGGCGTTTTTTTTTTCTTTATCATTTCTTTTATCTCCGGTGGATAATTTGACCGTAGTTTATTGGTTTCTTCCTTTGATAGGGTATGTTATTCCACGCGGTGATCAACCTCGACTTCTACTTCATAGGGTGTCTTAAGTGATACGTTTAGCTCTACTTTTTCTTCAATTTATTTTATGAAGACTTTTCAATTAGTATTTCTGCCAGTTTTTCTTGCTGATTCTTGTTTTTTTCAATAGAGATTCATTCATTGTCAAAATGATTGGAGAATGATCAGAGGAAATGTAAAAGCTTCAACAACTTTATGAAATTGTTAGATATTCCTTTTGATGCAAAGGAATCGATTAGGTCCGGATTTTTTGTGGTATCAATCGGCCAGTATGTCGGTTTGCCTGTAGAATGGACATCACGATTGTGCTTCATACCAGCTTTATAGAGCATTCTAACTTTTTGTGAGATGCATCTTGAGCCCTAGAAGGAGTGTTTTGAATTGCAATCACCGCCAATAATAAAACTAGATGCAAGTCGTTTAAATATATTTTTGAAAACACCCTTTTCGAGCGCGGCAATAAATGACTGAAATGCTAAGGAAATTATGTGTATTTCTTACACGTACCGTGATTACTTGCACAGATTCGAGCTCTGTTTTAAGGTCTTCCATATTCCATAGATTCTTTAATATACAAGGAGTATCCATCTCTCGCCTTTTCAGACGGATGATAAGTGCTATAGTCGCTAATGCCTCTTATTTCATATTGGTTTCAGAGATCAAGCAAACGTTAATATTCTTGTCTCGTATGAATATTTCTAGTTCGTCAAGTGTTTTTAAAACTCCGTTAGCATTCTAGGTAATTATTTTGAGCATGCAGTAGCAGTTATTTTCGATTTTAGCTAACTTCTTTATTTTATTTATTTTTGTTTGCTCCTCTAGTTTCTCAAAGATAACAGTGAAAATATAAGGGTCCGCCGAGATTTCGGTGATTTCGCTATGTAATTTTGCGGCTTGGACATATATTAGTTTGCCCGGTAACTGCAGCTACTTCGCCAGTTAGCTGGGTGTCATCCTTTGCAATTAAAATACTTTGCAGAGGCTTTCTTGCTTACTTCAAAGTCTTTGGAGAAGTGATTTCCTGCGCATTTTATACAACGTGGCGCTTCTGGCAATACCTTTGATTGCATCCCTGAGAACGTTTGCAGTGAAGCATTAGTTTTATGTCTTACACAGAGGCTCGATTTTGTTAACCATGTTGAAAATCGCTTTTATGTCCTAAATTTTTGGAAGATTCCCGGCCTTATCGATGGTTAGCATGAATGGGGAAAGGCTGCGTTTTACTCTAATTTTCTTCCCTTCCGATTTTTTTTCTCTCGCTTTTCTATGCCTACGGCATCAAAAATTATAAAATGCTTATTTTTCAGGTCACTAACAGTATCGTCTTTTTTGCACGATGGATGAAGCCCTCTAGCTACGACAAGTATTGGCCTTTCTTATTTGTTCTTGTAAGTGTACCATTGAGTTTTCTCGATACTGAACTTTCGAGACAGAACGCAATAGCTGTCAGCGTCTTTGATCTCTTCAGGATGTTTTGAAGTCTGTTGTAATCCGCAATCCCGATCAGCATAGACGGTAATTTATCTGGGTTTGGATTCCACAATTACAGTACATATTTAATTCCCACTACTATTTAATAAACAATTTATGCAGTAGGTTAAACTGCGTGCATGACAAGGATTTAATATAACTTCTCCCGCTGAGTTTCCCATTTTTAAACCTTTTGCTCAATCCGAGCATTCGTATTCACAGTTCAATTCTCAATGCAAAGGTTTCCTTCCCCTGAATTATATTTTAAAGTTAACTTACGAGGGGCGTTCAACATATTCTCGATATCGGGGTGAAGCTGTGGTTGTATATATAAATTGACTTATTTATCAAGTAATACTATTATTTTAGTGCATTCATGTAAAATTTCATATAAATGTGATTATTAATTCGCGTTTTATCTCTAGTTAAACAGAATCATAATAGCAACTGAGACGATGATGGTGAAAATTGAGCATCGCGCTGTAATTAAATTTCTCACTAAGCAAGGAAAAAGTCAAAAAACTATTCATGAAGAGATGGTGGCTGTTTACCAGGGTTCCGCACCTTCATTATCAACTGTGCAAAAGTGGTCAAGTGAGTTCAAGAGAGGCAGAGAGAGCATTGAAGACGACCCCCGCTCCGGCGCCCCGGCTACTGCTTGTACGGGAGAAAGCATCAAAGAAGTCGAAAAACTTGTTCTTGAGGATGCCCGAATAAAGGTGAAAATGATGGCAGAGATCACCAAGCCTTCAATTGCTACCATTCACACCATTCTTCATGACCATCTTAACCTTTCAAAGGTCAGTGCAAGGTGGGTGCCACGAATGCTCACAGCGCCTCAGAAAAAAGTGAGAATCGCATGCTGTAGAGAGCTTTTGGAGATGTGTAGTGAGAACGCGGACGGTGTTACTGGGGACGAAACATGGGTCCACCACTATGACCCTGAAAGCAAACAAGAGTCCATGCAGTGGCATAAAAAAGGAACAGACCCCCCGAAGAAGTTCAAAGTCACTCCGTCTGCCGGGAAGCTCATGGCCACAGTTTTTTGGGACTCAAAGGGAATCTTGCTCATTGAGTACAAAAAAAAAGGTGAAACCATCAACGCCACATCCTACGCTTCCACTTTGCATAATTTGCAGGAGGAAATTAAAAAGAAAAGACGGGGTAAACTCGCAGCGGGTGTGTTGCTTCTTCATGACAACGCTCCTGTTCACACGGCGCGAGTTTCCAAGGCTGCTGCGCGAGATTGTGGTTTCGAAGAAATCCAACACCCACCCTATAGTCCAGACCTTGCCCCTAGTGATTATTTCCTGTTTCCGGATTTGAAAAAATGTCTTCGTGGAAAAAGATTTTCGGATGATGAAGAACTCAAGTCGGCAATAAATGGAGGAGGAGGAAATTTATTTTTTTGAGGGTTTAAAAAAGCTTATCTCAAGATGTAACAAATGCATTGATGTTAGGGGAGATTATGTTGAAAAATAAAAACAATTTAAATTGAATTCGCATTTTCCTTCATATCGATACCGAGAATATATTGAACGCCCCTCGTACGATATTATATAACAGTTGTGCTACCAAAAAGATACCAGAACCATTTCTATGTATTTCTTTCCGTTTCATGATTTCTGTAACTTCATTGCATGGTATCTACAATTCATATTGTAAAATGTTTGTGCGGATACAAATGATAGAACTTATTGCTTCCAATAAAATCGCTTTATTTAATATAGTTACAATTTACTATCCAATCGATTTTCTCAATCACTTTTACTTTTTTTACCTCTTACTTAAACCACTTTATCACTACTGACTTGCATATCTTGGGGAATGCTGATATTTATACTCCCCTGATACCTTTCGAGAACAATCTGTACCATCCAGCGTTCCACACAATTTTCCATTTTGTTAGAAAATTCGATAAATGGTTCCATTCTTCATTCTCCGATGGTTGGGTCTTCTGCTATTCAAATATCGAAATCTTCTACTAATCAAACATAGATTTTTTCCCGTGGGTAGGTAAAAACCTTTATAGGCACCATAAGCAAGCGCTCATAAGAGTACCACCACAGCAGGCACCATAAGCACGAGCACCTACTGCCTACCACAGTGGCATAGCACGCCCTCATGGTAGTGTGAGATTCTTACTCACTAAAAAAACCTCCCATTTTCTATAAGACTACGACTAAGTTTCCTTAGCAAGTAGCTCAGACTTCTGTAGTTTACCGCGTTTGGTAGGTAGCTTTCCAACGAAGGCACCTACTATTACCGTTATTTTACACAGTTTCTCCTTAAGGCGCTAAGTTGAACGGTCTGGTTCTTTGAAGTCGCCGCACAAGATTTGTCTCGTCCAATCTCCGGATTATTTCCTGGTTGCAATGATGCACAAGACAAGTGCGAAGTTTACGAGCAAAGCTTGTTACTTCGTCTTTCACGGTTGCAATTCCCAGATCGCGGTGAATATCGCTATTCCTTATATACCATGGAGTATTTACAATTGCTCTAAGCGCTTTGTTCTGTAGGACAGACATAGTACATATATTGTTTGGTTTGGTACAACCCCATAGTTGTATACCATAAATCCACGAAGGTTTTAGCACTTGCTTATATATTATCAGCTTATTTAGAGTATCTTCCTATAAGCCAATTCGTTTCTCTTACCCTGATTTCGAGCTCTTCACGTTTCTTTTTTAGGCGTGATTTCCACTTCAGTTTTGCGTCTAGGGTCATTCCCAAATATTTTGCCTCGTATGCATACGGTATTTGTACCGAGTTGATGAATAAAGGTAAGTTCTTTATAGAATAGGTATGGCCCCAGAACGCTTCCTTGTGGAACGCCTGCTTGGATTTCCTTGAATTCAGAGTATTCAATCCCATATCTAACCCGAAACAGTCTATTTTCAAGATAAGATTCGAGTATTCTATTAATTTCTCTCGGTAAAATTTGTTATAGCTTATACTTCAAGCCCTCGCGCCATACCTTGTCGAAGGCTTGTGATACATTGAGAAAAACGCTTGAACATATCTCTCTCTCATTTTCTCTCTAGCGCGTTTTCAGTTACATTTGTAAAGCCGAACTGGTGATCCGGGATCAATCGTCTTTCTTCAGTTATCGGTTTTAAACGTTTAAGCAAAAGAATTTCGAAGACTTTTAAAATTATCGGCAGGAGCGAAATATGTCTGGAAGATTTTTTGTCGTTTGGACTTTTCCCCGGTTTTGGAACCATTATGATTTCTGCGACTTTCCATTGGCTTGGAACGTATAAAAGTCTCATGGAAGCATTTATAATGTGGAAGAGCTTGACAAACGCTTTTCGAGGTAGCTACTTTAGAATTTCACTTGCAATCAAATCGTATCCTGGAGCCTTATTATTTTTTAGGTTTTTTATTGTTTGCTTTAGCTCAGACAGTGATACGGATTTTATATTGTAGCTGTCGGATCCTGTTCTGTGATTAAGTTCTTGGGACAATTGACGTCCTTCTATCCGTTTGAAAGTTTCTTTCAAGTGGTCTGCAAACAAATTCGCGTTCTCTTTGTCTCCTTTTGCCCATTCGCCGTTTGCTGTTTTTATCGGTGGCAATTGCATAACAGGTTTCCTAGTCTACTTCACGGCTTTCCAGAGCGAATAATTGGAACTCTTGTCGCAGTCAAGCCTTCGAGGTATTTAGAAGTATCACGGTTCTTATATTCTTGCAGCATTTGCTTTAGCTTATTTGATAGGCGGTTCAAATAGAGTTTATGCGGGGGCGCACGTGATTGTTGCCATCTCCTCCGTGCTTTCTTTTTTTCTCGTAGGAGGCCTTCTATATCGGGCGCGTATATTTGCTTTCCGTGTTGTATTCCTCTTGTTCGAAAGGAAGTGTTCCACGCAGCTCTTTGGATGATTTCCACGAACTTATCAACTTCGTCTTCTATTTGCAACGGCTTCGTAAGTGGAACTCTTAAAGCAATATTTTCCTTGCAATTTCTCCTGAACCCATCCCAATTTGTTGCCTTATTCGTCAATCTGGGCGGTCTTTCGGTCCTTGCTATGCTCCTGCCGATTTTAAAGATTACTGGCGAGTGATCTGAGTAGAGATCATAGGATTCTTCTAAGGTCGTGAGATATTTGGGGACCCCTTTTGTAATGAAAAAATCGACCAGATCAGGTATTTTATTTGTGTCGGTGGGCCAGTAGGTTGGCTTGCCCGTCGAAAAGAGTCCAAGCCACGTTTCATACTTGCTTGGTACAGTAGCCTGCCCTTCGTCGAATTGAATCTTGAACCCCAAAATGTATGCTTTGCGTTGAAATCACCACCGAGAATAAAGTTTGACCCAAGCTGGTAAAAAAGGCGATTGAGGTCGTCGTCTGCCATCTTATATCTCGAAGGGAAATAACAAGATGCTATATTATAGTCTATTATTACTCGTATTATTATCAAGGGAACGATACAAATTAATTTGTATGGTAAGGGATTTAGCGCCGGGGTACTATGCCAATGTGGCGCGTTTTGTCAACAGCACACGGAGTACTGAGTTCCCATGTGGTCATCCACCTACGTACTTACCGCGCCCAACACTGCTTGATTTCGGTTTTTTTCAGAAGGCCATTTGCGTTCCATGTTAAAGTCTTAGTCAACTGTTTCATTTTCATTTTTGTTAGATTTTTTCCGAGCAACGAACTCGAGCTTGCTTAGTTTTTCAAACAAGAGCTTATTTATTTTTATTTGTTCATCTAGTTTTTCTAAGATGACTGCGAGAATTTGAGGCAGCGGATCTGTAGTGGGCGAATTTATTTTGTTGGCTTTTGACGCGATGTCAGCGTATGAAGTCGCGCGGACCGGTACATTTTTTTTAATTGCACTTGATTCTGCAACGTTTTTTTGAGCAGATTTATGCTTTTGCGTTAATGGTTTCTTCATTGCTGTCTTGGGCTCATCGGTTTTAGGATTTTGCACCTTTAGGTCCGGATGAATGAATTTCGTGGGACTTTTTCGCCTCTTTTGTATTTCTTTGGCGATTTCACAGCCTCGGTAATTAGCTAGGTGATTCCCTGTGAAATTGGCACAAACTGCTGGGATGCTGCTTATTTGTTTTGCATTCTTCCGAGAAGTGTTTGTATGCGCATTTTACGCAACGTGGATCTTTTTGACAATACGCCCGAGTGTGGTTAAAATCTTGACAAAATTGCATTGGATTATAGTTTATTTGCCCTTACGCATGGGCCCCATTTTGACTCTGATATTTCAGATAGAGTTAATTTTATAAATATCATCGACTTTCTCGTTTCGATCAAAAGTAAGCATGAAAATAGGAAGTCCGCGTTTGACTACGGTATCTTTGTCGCTATCCGTTTATTGCTTTACCTTCTTGATTATGTTCACGATGTCAGTAATCTTAAAACCTTGTGCTTGCACGTCTTCTATTACGTCTTCTTTTTTGCACGACGGGAGAAGCCCCCTAGCGAAGACTCGTAACAGTTTTTTAAACTTATTTTCATAAGTATACCATTGAAATTTATCGGTGTTAAGTTTCAGCGACCATGCGCGGTAAGAATCGGGGTCATCTGTGTACATTAATTTCCCACACGTCATTACGGAGTGAAATTATATTGAACTTTCCTTTTAGTGTTCTTTGGAGAAGGTGCCGTAACTTTCCGTAGTCTGCAATCCCGACCACATTTATTGCGGATGGAGGGCGAGGTTTCGTTTGGGTTTTGTCTTGGTTGGTACGGTGGGCTTATTTTCATCTCTTGGTTGTAAAACTTCGGGAGATGAGTCTGCCTTACGATTTTTGCTAGGCCTTTTCACGAGTACCGGATTGGTTTCGCGAGCAAGTTCTTCTTCGTCCGTCAGGTATTCCACTGAACGTTTCGGCATTGTTTTGCAATCTAGAGATAAACGACAGTTTTTTAGAACCTCGTTTTCTTTTCGAAGAGAATCTACTTCATTCTTAAGCTCGCAAAAGGGTCGTTGCATTTCATTGAGTTTAGCTCGGAGTTCATTGTTATCCTGTTCGAAGCATTTACTTTTCACTGAGCCCTGATTAACCGTCGGACCTCGTTTTCCGGAAATATGCGATCTAGATGGTGGAGATCAGAGTACCTTTGATATTTTTGCAAAGGGATTTGACAGCAATAAATGGCTCTCCCCAGAATCCGTAGAGCTGACCTTGATGACGCTGTTCACATTCAAACCGACATCACAATGCTCCCTCTCCCTCTCTTTCCAAATAACACATTCTATCTATTTTACATGGACCACCTTCAATTTTCCTTGATCCCCACTCTAGATCGTTACCTTGTACGGACTTCCCAATCATATCTCAATTTTGTTGATTTGCCTTTCCCACTCAGAGGATATACAGCCACACTATATCTTCTTCGTTGAAGTCGGAAGATTTCGCTTTGATGTCGTACATAGTCCTGATGCGGTTGCTCGCTAGCTTCATATTTTCTCAGGTGTTTTCATGCAATTTACGAATCTTGCTGCGCAAGTCATCCACATAGTCGTTTACCTCCTTGGGCTCAATAGGTGGGGATCCGAATTTCATTTCACTTGGCCACCGAACTTTTGGACCAAATACGATACGGATGGCGTATGTCCTGTTGAACTATGGACCGCATTTTGGTAGGCCATTAATAAGAGAGCTATGTGTCGATTCCAGTCCCGTGGGAAATTGGCGACGGCTTAGACAGATGTTCATTGCAGGTCCTATTGAATCGATCGACCGTTCAATCAGATTGAGGGTGTAGTAGCGTTGTCCTTATCTTCCTTACTCCCAGATATTGGTACACTTCCTGGAAGACTTTTGATTCAAAGTTTCGCCCTTGATCAGAGTGGAGCTCCTGGGACCCCAAATCTGCTCACCCAGTTCTTGACTATCTATTCGGTTACAGTCCTAGCCATTTTATTTGGGATTGCGAACACTTCCGGCCACTTACTGAAGTAATCCATGACCATGAGGGTGTATGGGTTGCCATTAAATGTTTCGGGAAACGGACCAGCGATGGCTATTCGCTCGAATGGTGCACCGACATTATATTGTTGCATTCGTCCTTATGGCTTAACTCTTTGGCCTTTGGTAGCCGCACACCTTCTGCACTTTTTGCACCAATTCTCGACATCTTATTTAGCGCTTAGCCAATAGGAACGTTCCCTTTCCTTCTCCAACGTCTTGCTTATTCCCAAATGGCCTCCTGAGACTCCACTTGGCCGGCTACGGACCGTGCCAAAATTAGTTGCATACGATTACGTTCCACCTGCATTTTCCCATTTTATCTTCAGCAAATGATTTTGCACACAAACCGAGTCCCACTGTGCCCAAAATGCCTTCAAAGTCTGGCTACGGTCCGATATCTGCTGCCAGCTTGGTCTTTCCTCGTGTTCTTTCCAGGCCAATATTGGTTCGATGGCACTATCAGCCTGTTAGGAGGAACGAATTGTACTCCAACCCTCTACAGGCTCAGTTCCTTACGGTTGCAGTGTTCACGTTTGACTCCGCACGGTCGCCGAGAGAGAGCATCAGCATTTGAGTGGAGTTTTCCCCTGCGGTGTTGCTCTTCAAGGTCGTAGCCCTGCAACTGATCGATCCACCTCGCAACTTAGCATTCAGGGTTATTAAATTGTAGTAGCCATTTCAGAGCTGCGTGGTCTGTGCGACGAATGAACTTCTGACCATACAGGTGCTTATGGAAATGCTTCGTTTCGAGAATTAAAGCCAGAAGCTCACGCCGAGTTACGCAATAGTTTCTTTCAGGCGTGGAGAATGCCTTGCTGTAATATGCAACCACTTTAACTCGACCATCATGAACTTGAGAGATCACCGATCCAACTCCAACATTGCTAGCGTCTGCGTTCGGGTACTGGGTAATCCAAGATGGGGCATTGCGCAGCTACCATTTGAGTTCTTGAAGCGTTTTTTCACACTCTGCAGCTGACCTGAACTGTCGGCCCTTTTCTTTAAGTTGGTGCAGGCTCTTTGCAATACCAGAAAAATCCTTTATGAATCTCCCAAATATGTAGGAAGCCCCACGCAGCTTCTCAGTTGGTGTTTGTCTTTGGGATTCGATTTTTTCAGGATCTGTCCTTACTCCTTCCGCTGATATGAAGTGAACTACAATAGATATTTTACTTCCGAACGGAACAAGGAACACTTTTCTGGGTTCAGCTTCAAATGAGCGTTTCGCAGCCTCTCAAACACTTCTTTTAAATTTTCTCCATTCTCCTCGAACGCGAGGCCTTACCATATTCATTCGATTAGTCGCTCGAAGGTGGGCGGAACGTTGCACAGTCCAAACGGCCTCACTGTAAACTACCAAAGATCGCTTTCTGTAGTGAAGACAGTTTTCTCACGATCGTCACGATTAATCTCTACCTACCAGTAACCGCTCTTCAAGTCAAGAGTTGAAAACCATTTCGCTCCAGAAAGAGTATCCAAAGTGTCATCGACTCTCTTCCCTTTTTGGTAACATCGTTGAGATGTCTGCAGTCTACACAAAACCTCGTGCTGCAATCTTTCTTCTTCACGGAAACTACAGGCGAAGCCCACGATTCTTCAATTAGCCCTTTAACTTTCACCTTGAAAATATTTCGGCAACTTCTGCTTTTCCAATGAAAGACGCTTTGCTGGTTGACGGATAAGTCGGTCGTCTCCGGTGTCAATGTGGCGTTGAACAAGTTGTGTACGTCCATATTCTCCGTCTTGTGTAGCAAATATATCAGCGTACTCACCGATTAGTTCTTCTGCCAGTATACTCCGCTCTTGATCCAAATTACAGAGGGTGAGGGTTTTGTTCTTGATTTTCATGCTCTGAACTATTGCGACCGATGTTGCACGATTTGGTTCCGTTGTGGTCAGTGTAGCCTCTATTGGTGTACAGTTTCCCACTATCCATCCCTTTTTCATCTTTACACTGAATGTCTTTGGATTTAGAATACTTACAGGAACCATGTTGTTCTTTAGTTCCACTAAGGTCTTTCCCACCTTGAAGTCTCTCCTGTTTTCTGGTACCATTAAATAGGACCACCTTCCGCTTTTGGCAAGCAATTGCTTTCAATGAAAGCTCTAGAATCTGACAACTAGACAACTTTTAAGGCGGAAGTGTTGGCGTATTCGTATAACACTGGTATCTCTATGTTTCCGTATTTCCGGATTTGTGCCTCAAGTCGACTACTAGTCCATGTTCTGTCATGAAATCTGTACCTATGATGCACTTGTTACATATGCCAGCTTCCGGCCAGCTGGATTTATAAGCGGACTTTACCATATACCTTAACCGTTGCTCTCGTATCTGTTCTCAAGCTGCAACTGCTGGTGTTGTACAACCAAGACTTCTGCACATGATCTCTCCCGATGATTGAGGCAGTGGTACCGGCGTCTATTGTTGCCATCTATTTCTCGTTGACACTGACTACTTCTACCGTAAGACTTTTATTGCATCGTTTTGTCAGCGATAATGGTCCTAGGGCCAGCAACCCCTGCTACAAACTGCGTAGGGCATCCCTCCTGATGATTGAGGCCGTGGCACCGGTGTCTATTGTTGCCATCCATCTCTGCTTATCGCTGACTACTTCTACCAGAAGACTTTTATTGCATCGTTTGATGCCATCGACTGATGGCTTCGGGCGGATTGACCGTTTCTGCCGGGTTCGTCGTCTATTTGCTAGTTACTACAGTAAGGGCAGCTTTTTCGACGCACCGGTTTTTTACACTGCCTTTGAAGATGTCGTGTCCCCCGTGGAGTATCTCTTTCCTTGTGCAGGAGCATTCAACAGATGCTACTTCCCTGGCTAAATATGTTCCTTTGAAAGCCTGATTGGCTACTTCCATCGGCAGAGCGAAGGCAAGAGTTTCAGCAAGGGTTCTTATCCTGGTTATCCTTACTGCTGACTGCAGCTTCGAATCTAAGATTCCCCTGATGAATGCGCCCTTTGCCC
Organism: Volucella zonaria; assembly: GCA_963966105.1. Taxonomy (NCBI): domain Eukaryota; kingdom Metazoa; phylum Arthropoda; class Insecta; order Diptera; family Syrphidae; genus Volucella; species Volucella zonaria. The sequence goes on along the minus strand of OZ014533.1, from coordinate 33,650,996 downwards.
TTTCGTCGATTATTTCTTGGCCTGCGGCCGGGTATGACAAATGTGCTTGTTTTCTCATGTCTGTTTGGAGCTGCTGCAGTGTGTCTCCTCGTTGCTGCATTCGGCTTTGGAACTGGACCTTGTAAACATCCTGATTGTGGCTATCCCCAAACCGTTTCCCGATAGCCTGTTTGTTTGCAACAATTCTACTCCAGATCCGTACAAGGCCATTGTTAGGGCAAAGGACTTCTCCTTGTCCCAGTTGCTCGCACAGGCAGCCATTTCAAACTGCTTCTTATAAATAGAGTGTAGACCATGAGTTCTGACGATCGAATGAGGTGGCTTCAAGTCTTTTCTCCTTGGGTCGCGCAAAGAACATTCTCGGAGTTTTTGTTTTTATATTGTGTCTAGCTCTTGCCAGTTACTCAACTTTGCTGTGCGTTAATTTGAATTTTTCGAAAACAATCTTCCCTATTCTTTCAAATTTGTTATCGATTCCTTCGAACTTTTGCTGTAGAATGTTCTTTTGCTCTTCCAGCATTTGTCCGTGGCTATTCTTTTGAAGAACATTTTCGACAACAGGAGTCGCATCATCGAAGCCATATCGTTGCCAATACTCATTTGATCTTCCTCGTCAACGTCAAAGAAGTATATATCTGGATCACGTACCTGGTGTTCAAAGCGTGCAGTGTTTTAAAAAAATCACTGTTGATTCCCAAGAAAACAACATAAACTAAAATTTATCACTGCATTCGAAAATTTATCCTTTGTAAAGCCACGCGCATTTAACACTTGAGGCGCTGAAAGGGTTTTCTGCGCGTTGAACTAGTCGACGAGATATAACTAGAATGCTAGTTGCAAATGCAACTTTACTATCCTCGGCGAGTAGTTTCGACGAACATGAAAACACAATTTTTTAAATGTAAATAAAATCACAGCTCAATAAAATATTGAGACAAACTAACATCACGCAGTAAAAACACCCTGAACTGTACCCACACAAACATTATACAATAGATAATATTAAATTTACGTTCCCAAAATTCCTTTTTTTTTTTAAATCTTTTCCAGTGCTTGTGCTGACGTTCCAGTTTGCGATATGAACTTTACTTTCTGAAAACATCATATTGCTCGTAATCTAAAATTCTCAAATCTGGCATAACCATATTATTTATTTTCGTTAATTTTCACGATGCCATACCTTTGTACTATTCTCATATGCGTATCGTGCAGGCATGAGTGAATATACTGGTATCTCTAGAGACGGATTTGACGTTTTTGCATCTCAGGTGTAAAAGAGCCTGAATATGTTTTTCCAATATAGTCACCTAAGCAACAACCGAAAGAACGGACTGCGGTAGTAATCTATTAGCCACTACAGCAAAGCAATAGCTTAGGAGAGGAAACAATTAACAGATCAGAGAGAATAACTACTAGATAGACCAGTATAAACGGGTATATCAGGAAGATGCAGCGAAACGATAGCAGACGACTGTCAACAGGCAACCGCAAATGGATCGACAAGCGTATCTGACTCAAAATTTAAAGCGCAGCAGCTTTAACAGGACAGAAATTTGAACTTGAAATACAATACATTGTATAACGATACAAAATACAGCATAGTGTAAACCGTGAGAAGAGTTAATTGGTTTTAACGATTAAGATACACGTTTTGAAGATTCAGTAAACTGTAATAGCCAATAGGACTATTTATGCAGTTCAAAATAACATTCTTCCAAAACACAATGCTGTCTGCTGTCATTAAAGCGAAATCTAAACACCCAGCCATTATCCATGGATTGCACTTGCATCTTCGAAACCGATAAACTTTCCATTGTCTGTATGTGTGGCAATGACAACTTACGCTGGAATGGCCACATATTCGATCTCGTCAAAAATGCTGCGAAATGGCTAGGTTTCCTCAAGCGATGTAAGATATACTTTACCCCCTCGGATCTGGCCCCAATATACTGTTGTGATTCACACCCAGCACTTGCTATCACAACAATCCATTTATCCAGCTGCATATGCATTTTCGATCAAGTTCATACCCGAGTCATTCACCAAAATTCGAAGCCGCATGTAAATACTATATACCATATGCCATACGTGCTGGCGTACATTCGCCGCACTGCCGAAACACGACGCTGAACATGTTTCCTATTTGGGTCGATCCCAGGAAACAATTAAAGAATAATTATGAACGGGATTGCACTTACAATGTTCGGAGTGTGGAAGTGAATGACAAATGGGATGACATTTGAAACCGACAAAAGCAAAACCACCCAAGCTGCAAAATAAACTGGAACAAGCGGTGAATGATCGTAAATGTTATGGGAGTGGTTGCGTAAGCCGATTTGGCTACGCACAGAAAAGGTTATAAAAGAGATACGATGCGAAAAGAAGGACAGTTTGTTAATTAGAATAATACAAACGACAAGGTTGCAGCGACGCTAAAGACGGCGGATCTTTAGTCAATGAAATAAAATATAGTAAACAAAATTAATTAGTCTTTTAATCAACTCCGTGGTTAGACTCTTCTCTCGTTGAATACGAGAAAGCACGTTCTCACGGCGATACATCTCCCATCCCTATTTCATTCCGTGAAAATTCTAACGCGAAAAAATAGGAGCACAATAGAGCTCAGGTCTCAATAAATTTGTGGCGTGCGGCAACACTCTGTTTACTTACATCAATGACGAAGCGCAACACTCTCTTTTTCTGGACATTATTAAAACCAGGCTTCAAGGTCCGGCTTTTGATCTTGTCCAATACAGGTCTTTCACTAAATGGAAAGATATGGTATCAGTGCTAAAGTCTCAATTCAGAGAACTCAAGTCACTCCGGCCAGAATGAGCTAATAACAGCCAGGCAGAGACACCAAGAGTCCGTCCAAGAATTTGGGGACAGAATTATCACGTTATTGTGTGCACTCGACACGGTCACATGCAGTTCTATAGCGGAGATACCCGTAAGAGATTTCTATATTAAGGAAAATACAAACCTGGCAGTACAGACTTTCGAGGATGAACTTAAATGCTCCAGTCTCAAGATCCTGGTGAAGGCTCAAAATTATTAAAATCTGAAAACTGCGGCCAGCTATGCTATCGGACAATCCATCCGATTAGAGCCTGCCGTTGGACCCACAAACACGCCCACAAAACAAAAGTCCCAAAGTTTAGTCAAATGTCAGACATGTAACAAGTTGGGGCACACCTCAACTACATGTTACATGAACCAGGTTACGCACTCCCAACCACCCAACCATCGGCCTGTCTGCCAAACATGCAACAAAATAGGTCACCCCTCCGCCAATTGTTACAGGAATACTAATATTCCGAATTTCATTCCGCAACAAATAAAGAGGGAAGTTCAGCTGATAAGATGTGGATATTGTAACAAACCAAACCACTCTCAGGACGAATGTAGGATGCGATTGGCACATGAGAGGCCTCAACAAGGGAGACCAAATGCCTCAAGTTCCCCCAATAACCAAAAAGTGAGACATTATTCTTCCATGTCGGTGATACTAATATCACTCAAACAATGGACACCCTTGAACGCCGACGTAATGTCTCGTGCCTCACTCTGTTTTATCGCTATTTCCACCACCAGTGCTCCATTGAAATCGTCAGTAGCATTCCACCCCTTCAAACTTTTAATCGTAACACCGATCTCGCTATGAACGCTCATCAGTATACCCTCAAGCCCACTTTCGGACGTACTCTAAAATATCGTGATTCGTTCCTAAGCTGTAGAACTCGCTTATGAAATGCTCTGCCTAACTCTTTATTTCCCAGTCATTATAACCTTCAAACATTTAAAACCAACGTTCGCCGGTACCTCTCTTTCCATCCTCCCTGATTTTATTTTAAGGGTACTTACGAGTACCTAGCGCAAATTATAAAAAAGAAGAAATAAAATCCCGCGAAAAGGCTAGACGGTTCTTTGCTACTGCCAGATAAGAATGAAAAGTGGAAAAGACACATCACAATAGTGTTAAGCAATACTATTTTAAACAACAGTTTCAAATACATCGCAGACATGTGCGTGAAAACATAACTAGCGGTTAGGAAAATGAACGTTTGCCCGGGTGGAATGAAGGGATGATCGTTGAGAACCCATATGAATTGCGGAACTGGCGGGGTCTATGTGTCTTTAATTGGTTTTGAATATGATTTCGTCAGAGCGAATATGACAAAGCTGGAAGGCTGTTCCTGTAGATACAAGATATCGTGTTTTATATCTTGATAAGCTGTCAGGTGATAATAAGCGATGTTGTACTCACGGCACTGTACGAATATAAGAGGTGCAGACTAATTAAATAGAAACATCCCACAACTTACCGGAAACTAATAAAATTCGGATACAACGTCTGGCTGCTTTAGTTTATTTTCAATAATGTTTGAAATTTTGAATAATAACTTCTCATGCTTAGAAAGTTTGTACATCGGACGGGCGGAGGAAAATTGGGGCTGCAAGAAAGAGACAGGTTTTAACGAGTGAAAACAGACAAGATACATTACGCGAGTGCGGAGGGTATCAATTAACAAGGCAATATCGGCATGAGGTACCTATAAGTTTTTTGTTTGCTTTTGGATGAAAAATTTTTTACGTCGCTTGAGGAAACCTGCATATTTCACAGCATATTTGGCGATATCGATGAAGTGTTCATTCCAACGTAAGTTGGTATTGACACATGTACTACGAATGGATAATTTTTCAGTTTCGGCGGTGTGCTTAAATTTAGTTTTAACTATAGATGAAAGCATTAAGTTTTAGAATATACTCGTATATTCCACTCTATTCATGTTTTCCTAATTGGTTGTACTCTGAACATCGGAATTTAATGGGCCTAAAAGATGATCCAGGGGTACTGTCAATTACAAATGAATTTACAGAATTAGATGTGGCAGATTAATGATTTCGCATTAATAAAAATTAAAAAGTGTTTTGGAGCATAGCGAAGCTCTGTCAACACTTTTATTATTATTAATTTGTTATCCATTGAAATAGAGATTCATAGATGTAAATTGCATGAATTTTCAGCTAATGGACATATTGCCAAAATCTGTAAATTGAAGTATCCTATTAGGAGTAAATGCAAATATCTTTCTTTCGCCAGATTTGTACTTGCCTTGGTTTTACTTTTCAGTGCGACATTCCATCATCAACGACCTGTTGCAACGAAAAGCGCTTATTGAGAGGTGTTCGTGCCTCGAATCTTCTTAAAAAGAAGTAACGTAAGTTACTACTAAGCAGTCAAGTCTGGTTTCTTTGCGCTTTTTTCGGTGTTCTTCTCTGTGATTAATCTTGTAAAATCGACAAATCTGCTCCCCAACTCCTCGAGCAGCGGAGAATACAACGAGAAGATCAATAACCACCACCTTTGAAGAAAGTGGTTTTGGCTACAGACTTGCCTTAAGCTGTTGTTTGTTTTCCATACCGCGTGAAGGCAATCCTTTAGTTGTTCGTTGACCATGTTCTGCATTTTAGCATCTAACCTTCATAATGGGTGGACGTACCTCAAGTGGTAGTGTATTGGGGTTCGAACGAAAGATATTCTTTTTTTCAGAATACAATAACAAGGCCAATTACATTTAATTTGGGCAGAGATTACGGTAATTAATTTCTTGTTCTTAAGGCATAACATACTCTCAACGATACGATACTATGCACCGTGCTCATCCGTCTCACCTTGTCGGTGTGACTATCAACTACTCGTATTGGCTCATTAGCGAAATAGTTTAAGCTAATTTCTGTAGCGAACGCTTCAACCCTCCGCCCTCCTGATGCTGTAAGTCCAGAATGTTCAAGCCATCATGAATGGTGAACATTCAGATCCACCGGAAAAACGATTGCAATATGAAAGCGAAGGATACAGCTCTTTGTATGGAGTCAGACATTGTATCAAACTTGTTAAAAGTCCAGTTTTGGCCCATTGTAAATTTTAACTTAAATTCTGATCTAGAATAGAGATCGTATTATAGCGAAATCTAGTAAGCTGTAGTTACGTAAATTGCTAGACCAGTAGCATTCCGCCCCTTCAAACCTTCACAAGTAACACCCTTCTCGCTATGAATTGTTATCAGCATAGCCACATGCCCCAAGGTCTTTAGTTCCCAGTCATTATAACTTGCAAACATTTAAAACCAAGGTGCATCGTTATCTCCCTTTCTTTCCTCCTTAATAACTTCTCTTCACCCGCGCTGCGTGCAAGCATTTCAAGAGTACGCAATCCCTTGAGTGAAGGCCAAACATAAAATATTAAAAAAAAAAACAAAAAGAAAAACAGACCGCGCTGAGGGTAGAATAATAGTAATATATTACATCCATGGAAACGTCTTGCCATCGCTCTCCGTCAATCCTTTGATACCAATTCGGAACTGTGTTAGAAGCAAAAGTTCCAGCCTTGGTATGAGTCGAGGCCGACCTAAAACTCTTACTATTTTTAGGGTCACAGTACCCAGTACATAATGCAACTCTACATTGGGTCAAGACCCTTCCTGCGATTTTGGGTTTAAACCACAGCCACCATGACGCTAAAACAAGGGGGCGGACCGAGATCTGGGGGCTCCTGACTCCCATGGTAGACAACGTCATTGATGGGCGAAGCCTTGATAATTGGGAGGGAGTCCACATATCCATGTAAAGTGAAATCAAAATGGTACAAGATATTTGGCGCAGTTGTAGAAAGACAACACCTTAAGGCGTGAAGATAACTACATAGGAAAGAGCGCCATGCAATAGAATCCGCGTATGCCAGCAGAAAGGAATCGAGGACATTTGTGGCAATATGGAGAAAGTTCAACGCCCTGCATCGCGCACTTATCGTTGACGCTTTATGACCTGCGAGAAGTCATAAAAAATTAGAAAGTATGAATTTACGAGTATTTCCAGCCACAGACGTAATCCTTAATTAGTGCATTAGAAATGGGCTTTCAGTTAATCCTCTCAAAACCGATATCGCTCTCGTCGTGAGAAGTAGGAAGCTGACTGGCTTGACTCATCTAGTATCATATTAAAAGGAAAGAAATGTAGTCGGATCATAACGATGGCTCTAAAACTGATTTCAGATCGTGTCTTGTGAGCACTGACGTCTTTATTAAGAATGACGACTTTATTCGTTAGAGAAACTTGTGTCTACCTTCAAGAGGCATTGCAGTTCTGTTGGCAATGAACTATATTGTGAGGATAACGTAGTTGGATAAGATCGCGTTAGGTTGGTGGTGTTAGACACTTATGATGAATTGAATACGCATTTTTCTTTAAATAATGAATAATTTCATAAAAAGGGCTGTTCAGACAAACGCTTGTTGGTTCTTTTTTTTTTTGTTTTTTTTTTTTGGAAGACGGACAAATTGTATAGAATTTTTAGAGTAATACAATATTCTTAAATGAAATGTTTACTATGTTTTGTCATGATCACATTTTTTTTATTTCATTTTTTGGACAGCCTCAAAATACTCGTAGGTATGTACGAGTATGTATATTGAACCGATAACTCGTAGATCCTTCAGAAAAAATGTACATGCTTCTTATAATACTGACCATTCCTCCACAAATAAAGTATTATTTTTTTTATTATATCGACTTAACACCCAGATCTCTAAACAATCCGAAAATCCGTTTGCATAATTTTATACGGCTTTTCGCTATAAACTCAAACCATTCATCCAACGCAAAGTATCTCATATTTCCTACCACTAAATCATCAACTTAATCATTAGAAATAACTTCACTTGTGTATGCGAGTTTATTTTCCGGCCATAAAATGAAATCCTAATTAGATTTTATCCAACATAAAACACGAGTAAATTTTATAATTTTCAAGATAAAGCAACCACAATAGAAAAGAGGGTGCTACACAAAAAAGCAATGGCGATGAGGGCGCTATTTGTATCAACAAGATAAATGAATCAATTTTAAACGCTGTCAAATTGAGGAAAGTAGCTTTCAACGACAATGAGCTTCCTTTGGGCTTTGTCCTATGTGCTACTTTAATGGTGTCCATTATTTGTTTTCCTATCTTAGGCGTTATGTGCGTATGTATATGTATGGCTGCACATAAAACAAGAAACAATAACAGAGAGATTTTATTCCTATTTTTTGTATCGTACTATAATCGTATCAAGTTCAGATCAGTTCAGAATACCTTTTTTTAATGTAATAACCAAGGTTCCGCGAGTTATAAATTATATATTATTATTCCAATTATTATTGTTTATGTATCAGCTTTTGCCCTGAAAAGGGCATATTTTTTTAAAGAGGAACTAAAGGAAGTTTTTGTAATGCCCCGAAAAACTAAATTTTTAAGGTAGGTATGCCCACGTCTGAAGCCCTCCAGAACTAATTAAGCCGTGTTTGAAAGGTTTTGCGTCTATACGAGGATTGTTTGAAAAGTTTCCGACCGCAACGTAAAGATAGCGGCACTCGTCAATAAAAGCTAGTGAATGCTAGTTGTGCATCTTTTGACAGTTACTTACCGACGTTTAAGTCATTTTGGACGCGCAGTTTTTGGTTGACAGTCGTTTGAGTGAGTCAATGTGAGTGTTTTTTGTGAAAATGGAAAAAATTGAGTATTGAACTGTTATTAAATTCTTGTTTTTGAAAGGCAAGGCGTAGGCGTACGCAAATCAAAAATTAGTTGGACTCTGTGTGTGGGGACTCTGCACCATCATTTAGCACAGTGAAATTTTGGGTAGCTGAATTTAAACGTGGCCGTAAGAGCTTGGGAGATGATGAACGTTCGGGACGTCCAAAAACTGCAACCACCGACGATAACATCAAATGGTGTTAGACGACCGCCGAATTAAAGTGAGAGAGATAGTAGAGGTTATGAAAATGTCCAAAGAACGTGTTTCTTACATATTAGATCGTGATTTAGGCATGAGAAAGCTGTCCGCGCATTGGGTGCCGCGTTTGCTTACGTTAGACCAAAAACGTGTTCGAATGAACATTTCCAGCGCAGTTTAGGCGCAATAAATCCGAGTTTTGGCGCCGATTAATTACTGTAGATGAAACTTGGATACACCATTATACGCCCGAAACAAAAATTCGGTCAAAACAGTGGACTGCAAAGGCCATCCTGCTCCAAAAAAAAGCAAAAACTGTTTTGTCGGCTGGGAAAGTGATGGCGACTGTTTTTTGGGATAGTAAAGGAGTTATCTTAATCGATTACCTTCAAAACGGAAAAACCATTACAGGAGCATACTACGCATCATTACTTGCCAAGCTGAAGGCAGAAATTGAGGAAAAACGGCCACATTTGCAGAAAAATAAAATCCTGTTTCACCAAGACAACGCGCTGTCTCACACCCCAGCGGTTGCCATGGCGAAACTCCATGAATTACGGTTTGAACTGCTTGACCATCCGCCTTATTCACCAGATCTAGCCCTAAGCGATTTTCTTTTTGTTTCCTCATCTAAAAACTGCGCTCGAAGGACAGAGATTTTCGTCTAATGAGGAGGCAATCACCTTCGTAAACAATTATTTTGCAGAGAAAAACGTCAAGTACTATTTGGGCGGTTTAGAGAGATGGGAGCATCACAGGGAGAAGGTGTAGAGTTACAAGGAGACTATGTAGAAAAATAAAAATAAAAATTGAGAAAAAATGTCTTGTATCATTGTTCGGTCGGAAACTTTTCAGTCATCCCTCGTATATGAATGCCTCGTTATTCCGGGACCTTCAGCTCTTTACTTACTTACTTATGTTGCGCTACAGTTTGAGGTGAACCTGGACTTCAACTAACAAACCTCTCCAATCAGCCCGATCCTCAGCTCTAGTTGCGTACTCGATTTAAGTCCCCTTCTACACACTTGTGCGCCCCACATAAGATGAGGACTTCCTCTACTGTGTGGTTCCTGCAGTTAGATTCGAAGACTGTGCTGGCAGGAGCATTATCGTCCGTTCGATCTACATGTCTTAGGCATCGCAAGCGGCTGATGTGCATTTTTTTGACTAGATCGATGTCGCCGTACAGCTCTTATATAGGGTCCGCCATCTAACGTTTTTTTTTTTCAACTAGTGCTTATTTCGTGAATGGTAACACTTAGCTCATGTCTGATTTGACAGTTAATTAGTTTTATTCTTCCGCTGAACGAATATGGTTGTGTATACGCTTGAACAACGCTTCGCTAAGTGGGCCTGCGATCGACTTAGAGAAGATGCCGATTTTGCCAAAAAAATCATCTTTTCAGATGAAGCTCATTTTAATCTTGGCGGGTATGTAAACAAGCAAAATTGTCGCATTTGGGGCACAGAAAACCCGCACGCATACATTGAAAAGCCGATACACCCAAAACGAGTCACTGTTTGGTGCGGATTTTGGTCCAGAGGCATAATTGGGCCATTTTTCTTCGAAAATGAGCAAGGAATGGCGTTACAGTCAATGGCGATCGTTATCGGGCAATGTTGAACGAATTTTTGTTCACAAAAATTGAAGAGGAGGATATTGGTAACATTTGGTTTCAACAGGATGGCGCTACGTGCCACACAGCCGAAGCTACACTCGATGTTTTGCGCCCTGTTTTTGAAGATCGCATTATCAGCCGCAGAGCTGATGTCGTTTGGCCACCCCGGAGCTGCGATTTGACACCGTTGGACTATTATTTGTGGGATGCCGTAAAAGATAAGTGTTACGCCGACAAGCCAGAGACAATTGACGCTTTAAAGGACAATATTCGTGAAGCCATTGGTGAAATACAGCTGCACACAATCGATAATGTGCTTAAAAATTGGACCGATCGTGTAGGCTACTGCATGGCCTGCGGAGGCAGCCATTTGAATGAAATTATTTTCCATTATTAACCGGAAGGATTGTACTTTCAAATAAAAAAAGAAATTTGAGAAAATATTCAGTAGTTTTTTTTTATAGCATTTTCAAAAAAAAAACATTTTTGGCGAACCCTTTAGTTCGTTGTTCCGTCTTCTTCTTCCAAGCCCGTGAACCCATACTGGACCTAATATTTTACGAAGAATTTTTTTGGCACCAGTAATTCTTCGTTTTATTTCTACCGACGTGTTATTGGCACAATTGACAGCAGCGCCAAGGTCATTCCACGAAGTCATTCTGTACAGACGGACCGGGCCCCCGCCCAATTATCAAAGCTTCGCCCATCAATGACGTTGTCTAATAAAAAGCGGGGGCAGATTATTCTTACTGGTCTTATGGTAAACATCTTCAGATTACAGCCTCTGAATGGTTGCTACGATTTGACCAGTTACAAGTTGCCGGTCATAGGTCTTGTTGGCGGCTTGACCACCAGGACTTAAATCACGGTACCATGGGAGTCAGGAGCCCCCCGGATTTCGGTCCGGGTCTGACTTGTTAGAGGTAGGCCCCCTTGTGGGAGTGTCGTGGTGGCTCTGGTTTAAACCCAAATCGCGGGTACGGGTTTCCTTTTTGGTTTAGCCCATTGTAGAGTTGCAAATAAAGTACTGGGTGCTGTGACCCTAAGAACAGCAAGAGGTTTTAGGTCAGCCTCGACTCATACCAAGGGTGGAACTTGTGCCTCCAACACAGTTCCGAATTGGTATCAAAATTTTTGTGGCGAGCGATGGCAAGGCGTATCCTTGCTCCCTATGGATGTATGGGCATCTCGTAAACATAAGGTCTTATGACAGGTGGTTTACGTTAAAAATCCAGGTACGTTCTGTACAGACGGACCATTTGAGAGGGATCCTAAAACTAGTCAAAGTTCTATACAGGGTGTTCCGGATAATGTGCCGCAGATTTTAAGGACAGATTCCTCTACATATTTTGAAAGAAGAATTGTATGGGTCGGGAATACATCCCCTCCGAGATACGAAGATTTTAAGCAAAGGCTTACACTGCCCTGTTTTGACTCTTATTAAATATATGTAGCGTCTTTTAAATTTGTGCGTGTGAGGTAAAAAGTGGGTATCGTTGAACTCGTAATTATGAGTACTTTAATTTTTTTATCTTTATTTTAAAACTTGACTTCGTCATCATTTTTTTTTTGTTAAGATATCGTATTAACCCCCACTTTTTTCAACTCTGAAACGTGTACCTAGTATTTACTAAGGAAAAAAAAAGGTTAGGTCATTCATCTCAGGTCAGTAGTTTACAATTTACTGAAACAGATAAAACGATTATAAATTATTAAAAAAATTAGGAAAAAAAATACATATATTGATTGCGCAATTCTATTTATATTTCTTTCATCAAACCATGTATCATATCAAGAGCTCATCTTTGAAAGGCTCTAAAAAATGTCCATTCCAGTCATCTAATTTTGTTATTTCTAATGAGAAAGCAATGTCCTGCATCGGTCCCCATAAATAAAGGTCCATTGAAGTCAAGTCCGGAGACCTTGGAAGGCACAAAATGAGTTCATCCCGCCCTATCCACGAATTTTGATACACGCGATCTAACGAAATGGCCATAGTGTGCTATTGAAGTGAAGACGTACTTGGACAAACTGACTGCTCATCATCTAATAAAAGGTGTTTCACCAAATGGGCTTTGAAAAGCCTATTATTCTAAAGCTGATGCACGCAGGGTTAGCATATGGTGACAGATGTTATCTATAGATTTAGGAAATTTAATATGGAATGCTAGTGAAAGAAAAAAACCAAACCGTTGAATTTTATTACGAAAATCTATGATCTTTCGCGGCAAACTTGAGAAAAATCTAAGGGAGGGGCTCAATACAAGATATGAAGACGCTGGAAAGTGTTTGGCCTGGATGTTTAATGGGAAATATCGTCGCAGTAAGGGACAGTGATGAAAACGAACCAAACACTTCCATTCGTCACCACTCTCAGGAGCTTAATTTCTCCACAGCCACACTGCCCCGAATTTTGACGAAAGATTTGGCTTTCCATGCCTATAAGGTTCAATTAACACAAGAACTGAAGCCGGCCCACCACCAGCTGTTCTGTATGTTATCCAATTGTTTACTGGAAAGCATGCATGCTGATATAGATTTTCGCAAAAAAACCGTGTTTGCGGATGCGGCCCATTTCCACATTGGCGGCTACGTTAGCACGCACCAAAAATCCATGAGTGATTGATGAGATGCCACTGCACCCACCACGAGTGGTGCAGTTTATGGACCGAAGAAGTCTTAGGGCCATACCTTTTCTAAAATGAGGTAAGAAAAGCAATTACGGTCAATGGAGCGCGCTACCGAGACATGAAAAACAAATAATTCCAACTCTGAAAGCAAACATTGAAACCGCCATCCCGCTGCAAGCACTCATTTGGAAGATGTTGTGTTCCATAAATAGTCCCAATGAATCTACTTTATACAGCAATAATGGTTTTAGGTCAGTGGCCGTGACTCAAGTAGTAGTGTATTGGCTTCCCACTCTTATGGTCCGGGGTTCAATACAAGCCGTGGCCGAAAGACATTCTTTTTTCAGGTAGCTAAAGTCTCATAAGATGAATGGTTGCCTAAAATACAAGTCAATTTACACTAGTAATTTAGTCTTCCAATTATATGTCGGATGGAAATAATCACAGAGCCCAAGCATCTTTCTCTCAAAAAATTTAACACGTGCTCCGGCATTTTAAAAAAGAAAAGGGATACCTCAACAATTGTTCATTTTGTCAGTTTTTCTCTGGATTTTCGTGGGGTGCGCATCACATACAAACTTTCTATAAATTTCTTTAAAATGAATTGTTCGGTGTGTTCACAGACAATTACTCGCAATATGCCCATCTAAAATAAATTGCAACGACTGCAAGCACTTTTTCCACTTTGCGTGTGTAAACATCACACAAGTAGAAATCCATTCCGGTGCGATAAATGTGCAGTGTTAAAATGCCTTTCGATGCGCAGTGGTAGTACTGTGGTACCCAAATATCAAGATAACAATGCTCTGGCCACAACTACCGAAAATATGCAGGAAGAGAAAAAAGGCAATGCAAAAATAACAGCTGGTGGACACGAGATCAGCAAGCACCTCTCTTGCTGTTAATGTTAATATACTAGTAGTTAAGGAATTTCAAATTCAAGAGGTCATTGACCTCCTTAAATGAAAGCATGATTCTCTGCTAATTTTACAGCTGTAAACAAAAGCGAGGTTTCATGGGAACTAGGTGGGAATTTATACGACATTAGTCTGTTAACAATCGTACTATTCAAACATAATTAAGAAGTCAATTAGAACGTTGTGGACATACAGTCTTTAATTTGTGCTACATTTTGACTCCAAGGCAAATTTACTTGGGGAATAATTCAATTCTATGTTCAATTCAGAATAAACCAGGGTAAAGAATAAAGTTTTCTGGACAACTATCCAGACATCAAAAACAGTCAACATACTGAAAGTTTGGACATCTATCGAAAAATCCGTTCTAGCAACCGCAATGTTCGCAACGGTCAGAAGCGCACATCTTCAAAGGACGGTTTCAACAGATAGCTGCAAAGGACAAGTTAGCGGACATCAACGGTCAACAAACGACATCCGCACAGGACAGCAACCACAAAGAATTGAGCGTGCATTCCCGGCATAAAAACGGATAGAAAGGCAGAAATAAAGAACTAAAGTTCAATACAAATGTAGGAAGTCAATTTTTTCTCATTTTTTTCATAAAATTAATAAACAAATAAAACTCAATATACATATGCGAGTATGTAGTAAAAATGAATTACTTCAATTTTATATTACAAAAAAACCTAATCGGATTAAATGAAAATAAACTTATAATACTAAGTGCTAGTTTGGAAATCACAACATTTTAATTCATTTTAATAATGTCAAAGCTACCAAAATCGATTAAAAGACAAGAACGTTTTCTTGAAGAAGTAACAGCTGATTACGAGGTATATAAAAAAACAAACCGAAGCCCGTAAATCAAGAGATTACGTGAACGCGTGTTTGTCGGACTGTTCAAATCGATTAAGGGCTTACATGCCACTATTATGAACAGTGGGATAGATCCGCTAGAAGACAAATATCTCACGAAATATATACCAAAATTAAGCGCATTTATTTTCTATTTAGTGGTATTATAAACGATGACATTGATCAATTCTCACACGAGAACAGGAACAATTTCGCTATCTCCCGGCTAAACATCACAAAATCCGCCTTGTCCGATATTCGTCTTCCACGAATTAATATAAAACTATTCTCCGGTAAATTCGAAGAGTGGAGCGAATTCCACAACATTTTCCAAAGCTTAATAGATCAAAACGTTTACCTTTCTGAAATACAGAAACTACAGTTTCTAAAAACATCATTGCGTGGAGAAGCTGCACGTCTCATACAACATCTTCCTATTGATGACAAAAGCTACGCATCGGCATGGGAGATAATTACAGAGAGGTTCCAAAACAAGTGAAAATTGGTGAATACCTAATTAAGGATTCTACTAGAGCAACCATGAATCTGCAGAAGCACTAAAATCTTTGCATGACACCAGCATTGAGTGTATCAACGTAGAAGCATGGAATGTTATACTGATATACATAGCATATCAAAAACTTCCATTTACCTTACAAAAGTATTGGGTAACAAAATTAGGTACTTCAAAGAGCCTATCCGATTGGAAAACATATTTAGCCTTCATTGAGGGCCGATTTAGCTCCCTTGAAAATATCAAGGATCAAATATATGTACACATCAGACAACCGCTGCCATCATCATCGTTTAGTAAGACCTCTGCCCCTCATACATATCACGTCAAAACAGATGGTGAAGGCAAATAATTTCACTGTAGGCTCTGTAAAGGTTCACATAGTTTACGCCACTGCATGCCATTTTTAGAGATGGACGTCAAAACCCGTATAGAGACAACCAAACGACATTCAGTCTGCTCGAATTGCCTTGGGTTCGATCATCACTCATCTAATTGCGGTAGTACTAATCGCTGTTTTAAATGCAACTCAAAACATTATACGTTGCTGCACTATGAGTCGCAAAAAGTTCCACAAAATACACACCAAAGCGTACAAAGTCACCATTGTCAGCACTCTATTCCCCACAATATCAAAGAGGCAAAAAATAGTGCCACTTCGATGAACCAAATCGTTGGAAACCAACTAAATCAAAATGCTAGCATCTATGTTCCAAACACATCTCAAAATGCGATGTCCACTCTTCTTAAATGTTAAAAAACAGTTAATTAACAACATGGATACAAACAGCAACACTAAATATGTTCTTCACCAGCTAATCAAGTGTACTCCAAAGTATTATTAGCGACCGCACTGGTCAGAGTTTTCGCAACCAACGGTAGCCAATATGTTCTAAGGGCGTTAATTGACCCTGGCTCAGAAGCCATTTTGGTCACCGAAAATGTCACGCAGCTTCTCAAATGAAGCAAAAGACATCAGCCCAAGTTACAGGGCTAGGTCAGACTTCTACAGGTACATCAAATTACGAAGTAGAATTTTCATTGGCCAATTCAGAATTCTCACTTGCGATCAAGGCATTTATTTTTAACAAACTGACATCGAAGCTGCCAGCGCACAAGTAGCATAAAAACGGGTGGATCAGCTTTCCAATTTGCCCCTTGGAGATCCCTCGTATAGCTAGCCCGGAAAGATTGATATTTTGTTGGGTGCTGACGTATATGCATCAATTATTCTACAGGGATTGGTTAAAGGTGAAAGAGGAGCCCCAGTTGCTCAATGTACTGAGCTGGGGTGGATTCTAACTGGAAACACCAATACTGCTGGTCAGCCCAGAATGTAATATACAGATGTAAATATAGTAAATAGCATCCACACGTTACCAAGGCACTCACTGAAGGATTCTACGTGGATGATCTGATTTACGGAGCAAATAATGAATCCGAAGTAATTAAGCTTCAACGAGATGTTCTCGACACATTGAAGTCGGCAATCTTAGAAAGTGGGCAAGTAATTCGGAAAAGGTATTAGAACAAATATCTGAAAGTGAAAGGGAGATCAATCTTCCACTAAACTTTGACTCCACCGATATCATTAAGAAACCCGGGATTCGATGGCACCCAGCACAAGATTTGTTCAAATTTAAAATGAACTTACCTCTAGTAAAAGCATACACTAAAAGATCTATCTTAGCAGACATTGCCCGTTTGTTTGATCCTCTCGGATGGATCTCGCCTTGCATCATCAAGGCGAAACTTATTTTACAACAGCTGTGGCATCAAGAGTTAACATGGGATACACCAATATCTAAGGAGTCCGAAAATAGTTGGGTAACATTAGTGCTCTTGATGATATTCAAATATCCCATTGGATGGAATATAAAAATTCAGCTCAGGTGCAGCTACATGGCTTCAGCGACGCCTCGGAGAAGGCATGTGGAGCCGTAGTATACTCCCGTGTCACAAAAAATGGTAAAGAAAATATAAACATCTTAGCATCCAAAACAAGGTTTCCCCATTAAAATGCGTTTCACTACCACGCTTAGAACTATGTGCAGCATAGCAAAACTGTTGCATCTCATATCACGAGCAATGAAATTTACTAATCATGAAGTGTTCACATGGAGTGACTCAATGGTAACTTTAGCCTGGATAAAAAGAAACTCATTAACACGAACAACTTTTGTAACCAATCGAGTGGCTGAGATCCAAACGCTCACTAGTCCGATGATGTGGAGGTACGTCGCGTCAAAAGAAAATCCAGCAGAACTTGGCTCTAGAGGACTTTCACCAGAGAAACAGATCAACAATCAGATGGGGGTGGTATGATCCGAAATTTTTACAAAATTTTTCCCCTACAGAATTACCAGCATCAATTCCAACTGACACCAATCTTGAAACCAAAAGTCTAAATCAAAAAAATTAACGTCGTTCATCCTTCTATCATGAACATTTAACACACATAAGGACTCACCTTACACATGTAGTGGCTCATTGTACCCTAAGTAATAGAGCATTGTCCGAACAATTTTCCACCTTACACCGACTTATTCTCAACATAGCGATGTGGAGAAGATATCTTTTTAACATTAAAAATCCAAATAACAAAAAACCGCTTAAAGCATACCCTCTCAAAGCCAATGAACTGACGTCAGCACGCGATCAACTTATTAAAATAGTGCAAGAAGACCTATTTGGCGACGACATCAAACCATTGAAAAAAAACCAACACTCTTTCAAGAGAAAGCAAAATCCGTAACTTAAATCTATTTCTCGACGCCACAGGATTTCTGCGGGTAGGTCTATTGAAGAATTCTTCGCTTACGCATAATCAAAGGTATCATCTAATATTAAGGGATTCGCATCAATTTGCGAAATTATTAGTAAGTGACATCCATCAGCGCACACTCCACGGCGGTCTATAATTGATGATGGCAGAAATCAGGAAAGTCTATTGGATAACCAACATAAAGAGACTGCTGAAATCCATTATACACAAATGCGTGAGATGTCATCGACATAAGGCGAAAATGCTAGAACAGCCGGACCCATACAACTAAAGTTGTGGAAGAGACGATACAACAGAATCGAAAAGGGATACATAGCAGTATTCATTTGTCTCTCAACGAAAGCCATGCACATAGAGTTGGTAAGCCAGGTAACAACCACTGCATATTTAGCGATTGCGGAACAAATTTTAAAGGAGCATACTATGAAATCAAGAGAGAAAGCAAATTTCTCTCATCCGAGTTGTCAATTGAAGTTGCCGAGGAACTACCTTCTCTGAATACAATATGGCACTTCAATCCCCATTGTCACCACATTTTGAAGGCGTCTGGGAGGCAGGAATAAAATCAATCAAGTGGCATATTAAAAGGACGATAGGCAACTCTAAATTAACATTTGAAGGGTATGCAAGATTATTCTGTCAAATTGAATCATGCTTCAATTCCAGGCCGCTGTGTCCAATGTACTTTTTTACTTTTAAATTCATTTTTATTATTTCTTTCATTATTACTTAAATTCTAGACAAAAATGATTAAATCTAATTTAACAATTTTAGTTACTTATTCTAGCTTACTGGCTCTTACCGAACGCTCTAAACTTAACAATCTCTTTCAAAGTTTGCCTTTCGGCCTTAAAAACTATCTTACGATTAATCTTATCTATCAGTTATAAATAGGTGAAATTTCTAAGAAAAATTTTAGAAAAACTTAGATACCATATCTTTTAAATTTTGTATAAAACTTAAAGCTATGGCCCTATTATACTTAACCTACCTAAGCTACTTAACCTACCTTAACTATAATCGGGGTGGCGAGCACTCGTACCCTCTCACATCGAGTGGTCACCATACCAATCGCGATTTCGGGAGCCTATCATTCGTCAACATCGTGCACAAGCATCCCCGAGATTTAACCAATGCCAGAAAGCATCGGTCACTTCTCAGCGGCGCCGCCTTATGTTAACGAACGCAGCCTCTCCACGAGATCCTCCCAGCTATCCTTAATCTAACTTACAACTAAGAGAAGTGTGTTACCTTAGTAACGTACCGACCTAGGAAAGCGAGCCCACCCTCTCCCCTTCTAGAAGCCACCAGAATTCGGTGTACTATTTCTCGGCATCGATCCGATCCCTGTCCGCAATCGCGGGGCTAAAACGGAGGAGCTCCTGAGCATTCGCGACATACCCGTCGTAGATGAGCCGCTTGTTCCTCGCACCGCGGTGGCGGTGGTATATTACCGGGATACCATCGCTACTTTGCATTAACCCTTTAGTGTCAATATGAAGAAATGCCTCTGGCGGGATAAAGCCTGATAGAAGCGTACTCTCGTAGTACATTTCGTTGGGGTAATAAGCCCCAAAGATTAGGCTATTATCGTTAGTCATTGCTCGTGCAACGTGTCTTCGCATCACCTTAATCAGGAAATTGTCAATCCTATTCAGATTAGCCCCATCGTAAAGGACTTTGTTGGGATAATATTTTTTGTACTCAGATTCTGGTGTTCTGTATAAGCCGAGACCGGTCCTAAGACACTGCCTTTCAAACACCCGAATCCTTTCCATCTGAAACGGCGCTACATTGAACCACACGGGACAACCATACGCGATGACTGGCCTGATTAGGGCCACGTAGCATATGACTTTCACCCTGGAGACAAGTTGATAGCCTTCTTGTCAGGGCTAAAGCCTTCTTGGCCCCAGCAAGACAAGCATCTATATGTTTGTCAAAATACAGATACTTATCGAGCCAGATACCAAGGTATCTCACTACGCTTCTCACCGCTAGTGGGAGTCCGTGCTGTCCAATGATGGCCAAATTTCGCCAGTTATATCTGGTATCCCTAGAAGCCCATCTCAATGGCGTCCGAAACAAGATTGTTTCCGACTTTTGAAAATTGATTTTCAATTTCCAATCGTCGCAATACGCCTTAATATGATCGAAGTCACGTTGCAAAAGGGCGTTAATGACTTCGATTTTTGGACCTGATCTGTACGCCACTAAATCGTCTGCGTACGCTATGGAATGATTGAGGGAACCTCAATTACCACTTGTGTAAATGTTAAACAGTATCGGAGAAATCACAGCCCCCTGTTTTTAATGTCAAAGGTCTTACTCGAAATAACATTGTTACATTTAACAACGAACTTCTTTCCCATAAGCATGTCATAAATCATATATAGCAGGGGTTTCGGCATGCCCATCCTGGTCAACTTATAGAAAAGCCCCTCTAGCCATACGGTGTCGAAGGCCTTCTCAAAGTCAACGAGGCAGGCACCCGTACACTGGTTCTTGCCTTTATTCCATTGTATGTCGGAGACCAGCTTTGACGCAGCATGAATAGTGTCATGCCTCGCCCTAAAACCAAACTGGTTTTCCGGAATTATATTATTTTCCTCAACCCACTTTAACAGCGCTCTATTTAATACTTTCTCGAATACCTTGCTAATATTCGGAAGCAAACTAATTGACCGAAGATTAGCAGGGTTAGTTCTAACTTTGTCCCTTTTCGGGATTGGATGTACCACTGCTGTTTTCCAATGCGTAGGATAATATGCATTATTCATCGCATTGTTAAATAGCGTAGTAAATATATCCACTGCTTCCAAGGGCAGGTGTCTTAATACGACGTTTGGAATACCACGAAATGACCGTCGCCTGAGTCGGCGGACTTATGCCGACGGTCAGTAGTGTCTGTCTGTTTTCTGCTTTTTGTGGAATTCGGACAAACTGAATGTCATTGTGATCTTTCCTCCTGAACAATTTATTTATCTGCGGGAACATATTCGGACTACTGGATTTTATAGCCCGAATCTTATTGCCCCAGTACAGACTTACAGACTTACTGTAATTTTCTTTAATTAATTGGTTTAGGTTTTTGACCAGTGACTTTAGTGCTCTTATTTCCGGGTCGTTTCTGTCAGTGAACTGTCTGTACAGCTGCTTAAGCCTCGAGAGTAGTCTACTTTTGTGTGCGTACAATGCGTTGATTGTTGGAGTTCTGTACTTTTCGATCAGGCTTTCGTTGGAGTATTCTATCCGAGGGATAGTCTGCTCCATAGTTCGTTTGACAACGTCTTGCATCGTCAGTAAATTGCGGTCGATTTCTTCGTTAGTTAAGTTTCTGTTAGTCGGGGAATCAATTCCACTCAAACGTAAATTACGCTGTAAGATTCTGGAGAAGCACAACCACCGTACTCTACGGTAGTCGTATGAGTACACTTGATCATACTGCTCCAGCTGCGTTTGCTCGTTTGGGATCCGTATTGTGGCGGCAAGTCCGTAGTAATCACTATCGTACTCGAACGCTCGCAAACAGCTCTTTGTGTTTCGATCCGTGTTAGTCAGTTCTAGTCTACTGTCTGTTAATGCCAAGTCCAGGAAAGAACCGGCTGACGGCAAGGATGGGATATTCGTCGCGTACAGTTCAAGCCTGTACTCAATCATATTTTGACCCCACCAGTAGTATAACTGGTTGCCCCTGGTATTTGGTGGATTATTTCCCCATGCCGCATGTCTAGCGTTAAGATCTCCGGCCAAAAAATAATAATTTTCCTCCGATTCAAGCTAAAGGCGACGAAAAAGTATTTCGAGCTCAGTTATAAATTGAATGGGATTAGGTACTTCAGGTGCATAAAGCGACACCACATACACTCACCCTCGACTATGAAGAGGAATGCATACGATGCAGGCTTCCAACACCCGGAACCTCATTAAATCCCCGCTATATATGACCCTATGGCGTATGCCTTTGCGTAATAAGATACCAACCCCACCCCCTCGTGAGGAATGAGGACGGTCTCTTCTATATATATCGTAGCCACTGTAGCCAATTTTGTGATTCTGGTTGAGCTTAGTTTCGCTAACCAAAAGCACATCTGGACATTCACTTAACAACAGATTTTGTAGGTTGGCCCTTCTCTCGATCCTGATTAGTATGTTAACGTTTAATGCAAGGATCTTCAGATTAACCTCATTCAACGTAGCAGACATTATATCGGCGTGCCAGACTTGTCAAACAGGGTCGAATAGATGACGTCAATTCGAGCCGCTTGTTCATTTAATTGTTTCTGAAAATGATCAATTTTTCCGTGTAGGGACAGAAGAATCGCTTTCAAATCCAGATCCGCTTCCGGTGCTTTTTCAGCTATCTTTGGCGTATTTTTTGTTGTTATTGTGGCCTTACCCGCTCCAGATACCATTTGGGCAAAGGATACATTGGGTGCCACAAAATTAGAGAAAGCACGACTGTTTTGACGCTTCTCTTCTTCGATGAACTGTTTTCGAGCCTGGACTTTCTTTTTCAGCTCTTGAAACCTAGGACAACCCCTGAAATTGGCAGGATGCCCCGAGTTCCTGCAGAGTACGCCCTATCCACTACTCTATCGTTGCCTAAAGGACATTCTCCAGATTTGTGATCCTTGTCGCACTTGACGCATCTAAATTGCATATTGCAATTAGCTGCGGCGTGCCCGAATCTCTGGCAGCGCATACATTGCAGTACACGATCTGCCCTCTTTAATTTTTCCCAACTTACAGCATGATAGTACAGGAATTTGATTTTTCGCAGACTATCGATTTTGCTGTTGGGCGTTAATTGCACTAAGAAGAATGGTAATTTACGGTTACCACCCCTTGCCGCGGCCGTGGTAAACGGCTTGACCCCCACGAACTTAAGGTCGTCGCTCTCTAACCCTTTGAGCTCTGCTTCGAGCTGGAGTTTTTCACCCTTAGGGGTATATGTATAATATTCGGTATCTGCTTTTCCTAGGGCGGAACGTATTTTTCGGTATTCCTCCATATTGTTACACATAATTATGTGCTTATTACCACTTAATCTCTTAACATGAAAACTCTTAGTTACTAACTTACATAACCTAATGCTATCGTTGATTTCTAAATTACCTACATTAATCGGGGGCACTCTTTCTCTCCCCTTGTTTTCAAGCTGTTGTTTTTGTTGTTGATGCTGATGTTGTTGTTGCTGCTGCTCTTGTTGCTGCTGCTGTCGTTGCTGCCGTTGTTGTTGCTGCTGCTGTTGCTGTTGTTGCTGGCGCGATGGTTGCTGTTGAATTTTCTGTGGTATTTGCTGCTGTTGTTGTTTTTGTTTTTTTTGAGGTTGCGCTTTCTGTTGCAGTCGTTGTTCTTGTTGCTGTTGCTGCTTTTGGCTTATTAGCTGCTTCTCTTTTTGTAGTTTTTGTTGTTGCTTTTGCTGCCGCAACTTCTCTTTCTTCTCCAGGAGCTTTTTTATAAGCTTGTCAAGCTGAGCCTCCTCATCTTCTTCCTCTTCTCCTGAGGTATCAGTATCTGACAACTCTTTAAAGGAGTTCCCTTCTCCAATGTAGCGGCACTCACCCCCTTCAGACTCGTAAGAGTACTCCTTTCCGTCCGCTTTAATGCCTTCATCTTCTTTTATTTTTTTTTTGTGGATGATTTCGACGACGCCTTGGTTTTCCTGCGCCTCTTTTCGACTTTCGTGTCATCATCTGACTTTTGCATTGCTGCTGCTGTCTTGGTTGTTGTTGCTTGCTGTTGTTGCATCTCACACGCTCTCGTCGTCATTCGATTCGATACCGGTTCCGCCTGCTGGACCTCCGGCTGACCGGTATCCATCGTTAATCGGCACTACTACTACAACTTCTTATTTTAATATTAAAAATTAAAAAAAACAATTGATGAATTTTTACTGGACTCGAACCCAGGTCTCCCACGTACCGAGTGGGGCCGACCGTCCTCTATGAGAGTTGGGAAACGACTGTGCTGTGTCCAATGTTTTCAGTTCCCGATGACCTGACTGTCGTTACCCCCGCCCACTTTCTTATCGGGGGACCAAAACACACTGTGCCGGAACGAAATATGAATGACAAGAATATCAGCAGCCTAGAGAAATGGAGACATATTCAACACCTCCTACAAGTTTGGAAATAATGGAGCATATCATGCATCCATCTTCTGCAACAATGACCAAAATGGCTCCAAAGGCAGCCAAACATCAACATCGGAGACAACGTTATTGCTATAGAGGATAATCTGCCGCCCTGGGCATGGGCACTCAAGCGAGTAATAGAATTACATCCCGGTTCGAACGGTCCCGACGATTAAAACACAATCATCGACACAATCGCTAAATTATCCCCCTTGCCTGTATCTGAAACCTTGAATCAGTGAACAGTGAACAATGATCCCTTACCACCAAAGGAGAATTCCAAAAAGCAGATAACTACAAATTGAATTAACACAAACTAAATTAAGTTGTACATTTGCACATATACTAGATTACTAGATTACTTTTCGGACGGGATCAGGAAGTTGGAAAATCGCTGGAATAAGTGTATCAAACTAAAAGAGGACTATATTGAATAATATAAAAAAACATTTAAAAAAAAATTTTTTTGTAATTCCCAAAGAGGTCACTTTTCACTCCATCTAGTAATACATACATTCTCACTAATATTTGATTTTTTTTTTTTCGCCATCGCGATGAGAACAGCCCGACTAAGGCATATGGTTCAATTAGAAGAAATCCGGAAATCCAGAAGAGAATGTATTATTCCTGTTCGCAAATCATGGCGTTGACCAGAGGATCCAGAAACTCGTTGCCGGGCGGGGAGCATGTTGGGTCCCAACACAGTTTATTGACTTTTATTCTTTAGAATAAAAAGCCACCGACCACCAGAACAACATGAAACCGAAAGTCAATAAAATACATTTCAACATCCTTACAATCAGAATCGCTCTCTCTCTCTCTCTGTCTGTCTGTCTGTCTGTCTCTCTCCCCCCTCTCGCGCTCTCTCTCTCTCTTTCTATCTCTGAGGTATAGTGAAGTGAACACGAGATCAGCAAGCACCTCTCTTGCACCAAATTGATCATGGCTGATGTTGTCGTGATATTGACAACTACAAATTCAGATTTTGTAACGAAGATTAAATGAAACAGCAACACAATTAGTTGGTTATCCACCGTTACAAAATTCCTACATCTTACGCTCCAGGCTCGAAAGATGTGGAGAATTTTTCAACCTCGATGTCAGGGTTGCTAACACTCTCCCTTGGTAGGTCCATCGCCTGTGGTCCTAACTCCTTTTTAAGTCTGACGTCGAGGACTGCCAACTTCACGGCAGGTCTTTCATAAATGTTTGTCTGGGTTTTAACAAAGGCACTGCGCACCTGACCATCCTTCGACAAATTGATTTTTATGATTTTTACCTTTTGCTAGGTGTTTCTTGGAGTGTTCGGGTCCACAATAAGGACTATATCTCCTATTCGTACCCTGACGCTGAAGATCTCTAAGGGGTTTCCGCGTCTAGCAATGAAATTTCGTAGAGCTAATATGCAAGAATCGGTAGAAAGCGTGTAGGCAATTTCTATATGGATGGCTCTTGTAGTTAGGCATGTTAGCAATACTCCCCATCTTTTTTCTGTACGCCTTAGTACGACTACATATAGAGGGCCAAAATAGTCGATCCCAACATATGAAAATGGGCGACAAAAGGATGCAAGTCGCGCTGAAGGAAGATCAGCCATCATTGGTGGTTGGGGTACTGCGTAATTGTTTCTGCACGCTTGACAGGATCTTCGTACACTTTTTAAAGCGGTTCTTAGTGAGGGAATATGAAATTTCTGTCTAAGCTCATTTACAACGGTCTCGTGATTTTGGTGCTTATATCGAGCGTGGTAGTCCATAATTATTAGCTTTGTGAGAGGATGACTCTTAGAAAGGATAATAGTATCTTTAAAATCTTCCATAGCTGTAATCGGTGAGCGTATTCTACTTCTTGACTTCAGAATCCCATTCGCATCTATGTATGGGCATAGCTTATATATTTTACTATTTTTATCCACTTTTTTATGAATCAGTAGATCTACAATCTCATCCTTAAAGGCGCTAGACTGTGCTTCTTTTAAAAGCGCTCTTTCGGCAGATTGAAGCTCAATTTGTAAGGGATACTTGCATGTTGTTCTCTGGCTATGTTTTATTGATGAGAGCAGGTTGTTTATGTACCGAAAAAGGAAGGCTGTACTTCGAAGCAGTCGATTCCATGATGAAAACTTTTCAAAATTGAAGAGGTTTGCTTTGGTTTGCATGTGAATACCGACAAAATGCGTTTTTATTTCCTCGTTTGTAGTCTCTTTTCTAATGTTTTCATGTGGCCAGTTTTCGTAGGATTCATATAAAAATTCTGGTCCTTTGTACCATCTACTTGACTCTTTAAAGTTCGGGGTTCCTTTCCATTTTGTACCCTCGTCTGCCACGTTCGATTTTGTGGGTACCCAACGCCATTCAGCAAGATCTGTATGGTCAAGAATCTCACTTACGCGAAAGGCTACGAATTGTCTATACTTTCTATGATCAGAGCGGATCCAACATAAAACATTTTTTGAATCAGACCAAAAAAACCACTTTTCAAACCTGATATTATGTGACTCTGCTATAGTGCGGGCTAGTCGGGTTCCGAGATCAGCTGCTTGCAGTTCTAGCCTAGGAATTGAAAGAAGCTTTAGAGGCGCTGCTCTAGTTTTGGATGCAATTAATATACATTCTATCGACTCGCTTGAGCTAGACTTTAAGTATGCCAAAGCGGCGTAGCCATTTTCGCTCGCATCGACAAATATGTGTAGCTGTTGTTCTAACGAACTGTTTATGTTTGTGGTTCTGTAGCATCTTGGTATCTTTACCTTTTCAACTTCGGGCAACAGACGGACCCAATGCAACCATTTCTCAAACTGTTCGTCTTTTATTTGTTCGTCCCATTCGATTCCGGTTCGCCATATCTCCTGTAATAGGACTTTTAAAAACATTAAATAATTTCCCAGAAGACCAAGTGGATCAAAAATAGTCATCAACATTCTTAAAACTTCACGTTTTGTTGGGCGATATTTTCCAGAAAGAAGAGCAGCAAGTTTTTTGTTAGAATCCACCTTATAAATAAAGGTATCTGTGTTGGTACACCACCACATTCCAAGAACGTTTTCTGTTTCTAATTCCGATTCAACATTCAGGCTAATCTCATCAACTGGATTAGATTGTAACGCTTTTCGAACCACTTTGCTGTTTGATATCCAATTTCTTATTAAAAATCCCCCCTTTTGGTGTATAAATCGGATTTCATTTGCAAGCTTTAAAGCTTCTTCCTCTGTTTCAACACTGTCCATTAAGTTATCAACGTAGTGGTTTTGATGGATGGCTTTTACTGCTCTAGGGAACTCACTTTCAAATTCATCATCATTTCTATTTTTTACAAACTGTGCGGTGCAGGGAGAACATGTCGCTCCAAATGTCATCACGGTCATCATATACACTTCAGGCTTTTTTCCCCACAAGAACCTTTGAAAATGCTGGTCTTCCTTTCTTATCTGGATCTGGTGAAACATTTCCATAATATCAGCACATATAGCAACTCTGTTCTCTCGAAACTTAAAAAGAACTGACGTAAGTGGTGCAACTTCATCTGGTCCCTTAAGAAGCAACGAATTCAGTGAAACCCCTGGCTTATTTAGATTTTTCACTGGAAATATAGGTAAATACCAGCAATTTTTTCTTTCGCTTAGTTCATCTTGTGAAAGTTTTCTGGCGTAACCCTTTGCTAGGTACTCCGATATTTTAATATCGAGAGCGTCTGCAAGCTCTTTATCTGAGCTCAATCTTTTGAGCAAACAAGCGTGTCGTTTCTTTACCATAGGGAGGCTGTCGGGAAGATTGACATTATCAAATTTCCAAAGCAGAGCCGTCTCAAAGTGACCATCTTTTCTACAGGTATGAGTATTTAGTAAATCTAAGGCCCTTTTGTCATCATTAGACATCAGCTTGTGCGTAGGATTGGAAATCCCTAAATTGTCAATATATATGAAGGACTTAACTAGCTTTTCAAGATTTGCGTTGGAATATTGGGTTTCACACTCACAAGTGTAGAAGCTATGCTGGATGTTCTTCGCTGCTCTTTTTTTATTCTGTTCTCCAACTTCTCCATGTATTGTCCACCCCAAACGTGTTTTAGCGGCAATTGGCTGCCTAACCGAACCTTCCTTACATTTTAATGGCAAACCAAGCTTAGCGTTATTAAGCCCAATCAACAGACGCGGCCTTGCCCGCGTATACGACTCGATTGGAAGACCTCGCAGATGCTGGAATTTATGTTGTAGCTTTGATACATTAATTGTTTGCGATGGAAGCTGAAGGCCATCTACAGTATGAACGTTGTTAGTAGATGTTTGTAGGCGCTGTGTCCTGTGCTTGAAATTCGAATATTTATAATTTGGGAATCATGTTCATACCTGTGAGTGTCCCCGATCCATTTTAAGTGAAGTGGGTGTGGAGTGCCTCTTATATTCAAATTTTCGGCAAATTCTTTGTCTATAAGACTGACGGAGGTAAAATCCGGAACAGGATAGACTCACCCTCATGATCGTGAGTATTACAGTGCTGCTGTGGCGTTGTTGAAACCGCTCGCTGTGGCTCTGCACCTGTGGCTATTGCACCATCTTTGTCATAGTTGTGTAGGAGGCTGTGGTGCCTAAAAGTACAACCATTTTTGCCGCATACTGAAGAAGATGCACATCTGTTATTTCCGTGCCTAGTGAGACATCTTCGACAAAGTTTATTTTCTCTTATGGCAGCCCATTTCTCAAGTCTAGACGCTTCTATAAATTTCGAACACTTTGCTACTGATGAGCATTTGCCGCCGCAAATAATGCAACCCATCTTTGTTGTTTTCTCCGCATCTTTATCTTCATCATTTAAGTGTACATTTAAAAGTCCCTTTCCTCTTAGACCCCTGATCTGATTCTTACTTTCATACGCCTTGCTATCGTGGCTCTGTGTGGAAAAACTTGGAAGGTCCACTCGATTTGCTGCTTCTGCAATTTTGTAAAGCCATTCACTTAATTGGGCATTGTGCACTGTGGAGTATTCGCAGTATAAATGCCTCAGTTGAGTCTAATGCTAGGTGGTAACTTATTTACAAGCTCTTGGAGCAGCGTCGGAGTCATATATATGCGATGAATAAGAGAGTTTATTATTCGCTCTGGTTTGCCAAACATTAACTGCAACGTGCTGATAATTTTGCTCACACAGTTCGATTGTATTAACAAACTTCGAACTGCCTGCAGAGCTTTGCTTTTAACGCTCTTTGCAGACAGAGAACATTTTCTTCGTCCGAAAACCCACATAGGTTTGTGGTTCTATGGAAAGTGGCTATAAATAGAGGCCATTCTTCTGGATCTCCTGCAAATATTTGCAAATCGCGAGAGCCGATTTGTCTCGCTGCAATTTGGCTTCTACTCAGTACATCAGTGGTTGAACTTGCAGCGTGGGGCACTTGAGGAGCGAGGCAGCCTGTAGTTGTTCTCTTCGCTGATTAAATGGCTCTGTGCATGGCTGCTGGTGAACAGCTGAGATGGTTTGAGCATGATCATTTATAAGTGGCAATTGTTGGAACAGTCTTTCATGTCCTCGCGGTGCGGTTTTGACGTTTGCTTCGGAGGCATATGTTTGAAAGCCATGTGACGTTCTGGGCATAATATCTAGTGGTGCTGGTTTTTGGAAACAACCTTGTGCACCGAGCCATGTGTCTTTTACGTGCCCATCGTTATTATTTATCGGTTGATTCGGGACACTTGTTACCTTCTTCGAATGCGGGCAACTATATGTGTCGTTTCGCGGATCGTCTAGCCAGTGATTAACACTTTGTTTGGCTATAGACTCCGCTTCATCCTCAGTTGTGGACAAATCTTCTTCCATTTGACTAAGGAGTTTATATTTTTTGTCGATGTACTCCTGGTCAGCTTTTCTTTTTCGCTCAAGTTCTTCTCGGTCGCGTTTCTCTGCCAATTTAAGTTCCTCTTCCAACTTTTCCAGCTCAATTTGGAGCCGTCTACGTGAAGAAGCCTTCGAGCATTTGGAACTCTTAGATTTTGACGCTGTGGAAGCACGCCTAGCTGGTACAGCAGGGGAAGTTGGTGCTGCGAAGACACTTTCATTTCGCTGATTTGAGGCTCCAGTAGCAGTGTGTTTGACACATGGTGGGTAAAGCCAATCTTTATCAGCGATTTGGCTGTCAACGCCTGCGCAAGAAAAGTGATAGCACATATTACAACTGTCGCACTGAACCATACTTTCTTGTGAATCTGGAGCATTGCAAGATTGGCAGTTATACTCCTCAGTAGCATGACATTCATTTCGTATTGGGTTCTCGCTGACGTCGACAATTGGTGATCGAAGCATTTTTCTGGACTTGGAGAAAGGGTCTGAACTTGCCATTTTGATGTGCAACTCACAATAAAAGAATTTTGTAAATTGTTGTCGTGATATTGACAACTACAAATTCAGATTTTGTAACGAAGATTAAATGAAACAGCAACACAAGTAGTTGGTTATCTACCGTTACAAAACTCCTATTTTTATTGAAGATATTAAATTCAATTTATACATATTCTTAAATACATTCATACATAATACGTACTTTTAGTTTTTCTTTTATTTGCACTTTTTTTTTTTTAATTTTATTCGCTTGTATCGGTCTATTTTCGATTTTCTACATTTGTTCTTCGTTTTTTTTGTTGTTGTTGTCATGATGACAGTACTTTTGAGCCAACTGCCATCTCTTCTACATTCAACCTCTTCAATTTATCAACCTCGATGTCAGGGTTGCTAACAGCTGACTTGACGACAAGGAGAAAGATCTTGAAGACTATTACTTCCTACACACATGTCAATAGCGGGCATTAATTGTTCCAATATAACACATTTGAAACACACACATAGTCTTCAGAAGTCGAATGTTAATATATAAGTAGTTAAAGAATTTCAAATTCAAGAGGTCATTGATCTTCTTATGTAAAATCATGATTCTCTGCTAATTTTACAGCTATAAACAAAAGCGAGGTTTCATAGGAACATAGGAATGTCAATTATAACGTTGTGGACATACAGTCTTTAATTTGTGCTGCATAGTGGTATTTTTTTACTTATCCCTTTTGGCTCCGAAACAAATTTACTTGGGAAATAATTCAATTCTATGTTCAACTCGGCTTAGAAGTTAGAACACTTGTTTTCTACACCAAATAAACGAGCTGCGAACAGAAAATACACAACTTAAATCGATGGTCACTGTTCAGGAGAGCAAGCTTAACTGGCAGCATAGATATCTCCATTCTTTTGCGTGCACTCCGGATATTGTATTTTTGTCTGAAATTTGGATATATGTTATGGTATGACTTTGAAAAAAAAAACGATTATTCTATTCCGGGGTTCAACTTCTTTGCTAATCTAAATGAAAACGACGCTGCTGGTGGTGTTGGGTGTTTTATTAAAGAAAACTACAAAATTATTGATGTCTTGTGTGTTGATTTTATGAGTGCAGATGTTCTAAATATTTCCCTTGAAATTAATCGTGAAATATAGTACAATATATGTAGGTTTTTTAATGTTTCAATGTTTGTAAAAGATTTTTCAGATGTGTTAGAAAAGGTACGAGTAAATTCCAAAAACCTAATTATTGTATGAGATTTCAATATTAACATTATGGATAATAGTGGAAAGGTAACTAATAATAATCTCCTTAGGTTTGAACATTGGGAAAATGTATTGAATGAATGTAATCCTTCCACTGCCTTCTCTAAGTTTATCAAGACACTAGAATACCGTATCCTTCAATGTTTCAAAAAAATAGTAAAAAAGAAGAACAAGTTAAAAAAAACTCAAGCCATGGATATTTTTTGATTTATTGAGAAAAATCAAGAATAAAAATAAATTATACAAAAAGAAAATTAATAATCCTGACAATGACAATATCAAGACTACGAGTAAGTATAAAAAAATGTGTAAAGATATCTGTAAAGATGTTTTTCTATGTAAAAACAATTACTATCTTAACAAATTTAGTGAGGCCCATGGCAACTCCGAAAAGGAATGGGAATTAGTTAAAGATTTATTAAATGGATCAAATCGAAAAGAACAGCTCCTGAGTATAAAGAAAATAATGCTCTTATATCAGACTCTACTACGTTAGTAGACACATTTAATAAGTTCTTTTGCTCGATAGGTGCTAAGGTAGTTTTCGATTGTACTAATTCATTCTCTAACTGTGATTGCTTAGCTCAGGAAGGCTCATGTCCTCCCTCAGAGTTTTTTCTTTGACCCTATAACCTCTTATGAAGTATATAAAATTATTAAGTCTCTTAAAAATTCTAACACACAAACGTCTGATGGATTTTCAAACAACTTCGCTAAAAAAATAGCTTTAAACATCTGTGATATTCTATGTACCTTTATATAAGAAAGGCGATAAAACCTTAATAAACAACTATAGGTCTATCTCGTTACTGTCGGTTTTCTCGAAAATTTTTGAAAAAGCTGTAAAAATAAGAATGGTCAGTTTCTTAGAAAGAAATCGTTTTTTCAGTGAGTGTCAGTTTGGCTTTCGTTCTGGTTATTCAACTGAGGATGTCCTCCTTAAATTCTGCGCTGAAATATATAACGGTTTTAGTAATAGGAACTTAACCGCTGCACTCTTCATAGACATAACTAAAGCCTTTGATACTGTAGATCATGATCTACTTCTGAGTAAACTCTACAAATGTGGTTTTAGATGTATTATCCATGATTGGTTTCCATCCTACATTTCCAACAGAGTGCAAAGAGTAAAAATTAATGGCGTCTTTAGTTCCCTACGTTCTGTCCCTGTCGGTGTTCCTCAAGGTTTTGTTCTTGGTCCTGTTCTATTTCTTATATTTATTAACTCATTATTCTTACAAAAATATCAAAGCAAATTCACTGCATTTGCGGACGATATGGCGTGTGTTTTTACAAGCAATTCAGCATTAAATCTTTGTGCTGACATCAATCATGATATTGAAACTCTAAATCATTGGTTCAAAATGCATAAAATGGTTATTAGTGACAAAACAAAAATTATGATGTTTAATCAGAGTGGAATAGAAGTAGACTATGGACCTTTCGTGTTTCATAGTAGCAACTGTAATAGATATAAGCATAGTATGACTGTTTGTAATTCTGATGTCAGTTCACAGACGTAATTTGATAAAAAATCTTGCTCTGACAAATATTTTGGTATAATTAAAGTTAATCAGTTCAAATATCTTGGAGTTCTGCTTGACTGGAAGATGAATTGGTCGGCACACACAACTGCGCTTAAGAAGTATCTGATGGCAGCTATTAGACAAATCTATTTTGTAAATCTTACTGCTCACAGGATCTTCTAAAGCGTATTTATTATGGTTTAGTGCATTCTAAACTGGAATATGGTTTATCTTCCTGGGGTGGCACTCACCTTAATAAAATGCATCCTCTCCTCATAACACAAAAACATGTTATTCGTCTTATTTGTAACAAATAGCGAGGGTATAATAGCTTAGTGCTTTTTAAAAACCTTAACATTTTACCTTTGAAACATTTATATTGCTATAAAGTCTTAAAATTATTCTTCAAAAGATCTGGTTATTTATTAAATAGACGCTCAGCTAACTACCGACTTAGAATAAATGAACTAAATCTCGTCCAAGAACCTCATCACAATATGCAAATCTTTTTTAATTTTTTTACGACAACCGCTCCTAGAACTTTTAACAAGCTACCTTATAATATAAGACGTATACGTAATGAATCCAGTTTCTTCAAACAAAAGAAATCATGGCTTTTAGACTTAAACTACAGAGATGTAATTGAACTGCTTTGTATATTGACATAGATAATTTTGTCTTTAAATGTATTTATTTTTTTTCTTTTCTTTATTTTATTGCTTTTTATGTTAATTTCTATTAAATACCATCTTTTCATATTTGTTACTGCTTTTTAAGTTATTCTTTAATAATCCCACTCATTCAATTTGTAATTTAATTGTTAATCGTTTTTGCCTGTGAATATGCTCTCGCTTCTAGTTCCTTAAGAACTATAGATTGCAGATACTTTTTTCTTCTTAATACATTTCTTCTATTTGTATATACTGTTCCTTGTACTTCCTGTTTATAACGTATTTGTAAAAAAGTATTAAATAAATAATAATAAAAAAAAAAAAAGTTACTTGACATTACCAGTTTCGCATGAACTAGCACCCTTTATCATTGAGCCCACTCGGGCTGTTTCGGGTAGTTGTCTGGACCATATTCACAGACGTTTTAGAAACATTGCGGTCCACTCTTCGACTGGACTCTTAGTAAATATATCAAATAGAGAAGATTATAAAAATTCCGAATCCCCTCCATCAAAAATAAAAATTAACTTCAGGAAGCTTAAGAACCAGCTGGCCTATGAGTGTTGGGAGAATGTTTACACGTGTAGTGATGCATCTTCTGCTTATAAAACTTTTATTGATTCTCTAAGAATGCACTTTTTAGGTTGTTCCTCACTTCTGCCCTCCAAAAAGCTGGTAAAAAAACTTAAACCTTGGATATCGAGGCTCTTGTTAAAAAAAGTTATTCGGAAAAATAAACTCAGATTAAAATACAATAAGTATCCTGTTAACTTGGGTTTAAGTAGGAGGTATAAGAAATTGTGCGTGGAACTTAAAAAAGAGATTCCGATTTGTCAAGATACCTACTACCGTCCTCAACAAAGGGAAACCTGAAGGATGAATGGAAGATAGTAAACAGCATACTAAATAAATCAACAGTTTCAAAAAAAACCTATTGTTTTACGTGTCGATGACTATGATTTGTCTGACAAGCATGCTGTTGCTAATGCTAATATAGGCTGCAACTTACAACCTTGCTCAGTCCAATCATCTTGTTCTCTTTGTCCGTCCGTTTGTCCTGAAACATTGCAATGTACTAGTTTTTATTTCAGCCCATAATTCTATTTGAAATCTTAAAAGTTATTGGTACCTTAAATAAATCGAATTCGTGTGGTGCTGATGGTATCTGTAACTTTTCCATTAAACAAATTGGAAGTTTCATAGTGGATGTCTTGACATACATTTTTAATCGTTGCGTGTTTGTGGGAGTCTTTCCTGATGGCCTCAAATTCGCAGATGTCATTCCATTGTTTAAAAAAGGAATGCTACTGAGGTCGACAACTATAGACCCATTCAGAGCCGGACCTTTCATTGAAGCAAGCAAGAACGTGTTGTTAGCTTTAATCTCATTGAGTTGCGCCTCTAGCTGACAATGGAATGCGAACTTGAATATGTATATGGCGAGCAAAAATGAATACATGTTACAAGTGAATGAAATAAAATGCAAAATTTTTATGTTTTGTTTCATTTTAGCTGTATAAACTACAATATATTTATTCTTAATCCTAAAATATTGATTTACTTTTAAGCCAATAAAAAAAATAAAAATATTCTTCAGAGATAACTGTAAAAAACGAAAATGTGAAAGAAACCATAATTTACTCAATTTTGCATGTTTCTTAAGTTATTTTTATTTACCTTTTTCTAGTACTATTTAATACTTGGTCCATAGTCCTTTGTTTTTAATTACATTTCTTATTCTTGTGCTTCAATATTTCCGTGCGGAATATTTGCCCACTGTTCTCATATTCGCTCCCATAGATTGGCGTTCGTCTTTGGGTGGTTATCGTAGGCCGCAAGCCGTTTCTTAGAATCGCTCAGAGATTTTCAATCGGATTTAAATCCGGACTCTGTGCTGGCCACTTAATTGCTCTCCAAGCCAGCTCTGGACAGTTCTAGCCGTATGTTTGGGGTCTCCGTCTTGCTGGAATATAATTTCCTCGACAGGATAAGCTGTTTCCTCCATGAATTCTGGTAAATTTTGTTGCAGAATATCACGGTATTGTTCCTTTCTCATTATTCCTTCGATTTCTACCAGCGGACCGACATTCCACTAGGTGAAACATCCCCACACCATTAAGCTCAACCTCCATGCTTCATGGTTTGTTTCACCTGGTACTTTTGGAGACATTCATTTGGTCGATGCCAATAATACTCCTTGCAATCTGACTGGAATCTATTGATTTTTGTCTCATCGGACCAAATAACTCTTTTCCAATCATCAATGCCCCAGTTCTTATGTTCTTTGCAGAACTTAAGGCGAGCTCTAACAATTTTGTCGGAAAGCGCTGGCTTTTTTTGTTTAACAGCTGCCTCTAAGCCAATCTTACGTAAGGCTCTTCTAGCTGTCCACTGGCTGACATTTTTGTTTAAGGCTTTAGCCGCCGCCTTTGGTGTTTTGCACTCTCTTCGCCTCATCAAACGCTCCATTAAGCGCGCATCAGCGTCAGTCAAAAGCCTTGGTCGTCCTGGATTGACATTACTGGACTGCACATTTCTTCTTTTTTTAACCAAAAGTATGGTACGTTGGCTTACCTGTATTCTTTTGGCTATTTGTCGTGAAGTCCTTCTTCAAGTAAAATTATTATGCTGTTTTCTTTATTTGCTGAAATCTTCCTCATTTTTACTTTTTTCTCTACAAAAAAAAACATTTTTTTATGCTAAAAATATATAAAACTAAGCTTACAAATATTCACCTTCAATCCAGACCTAATACAAGACTCAGAATAAAACAATTAAAACAAAGAAGCAAAGCTTCGTCAAGATTAACGGGACTTTGAAAAGAACTGGGAGGAACGTGCAAAATTGAGTAAATGATGGTTTCTTTCACATTTTCATTTTTTACAGTTATCTCTGAAGGATTTTTGTTGGCTTAAAAGTAAATCAACATTTTAGGATTAAGAATACAGTGGCTCAACATTATAATGGGACACTTACAAAAATGAAAAATATCAATTATTTTCTCGGAACTTATAAATGTTATAGATGAAATAGATATCGAATTTGAATGTTCGTACTATCAGTTTATTAAGAAACAAAAATCATATGAATTCATTAACACAAAGGAAAAAAAACTACCAAAAACTAAAAAACGTCAAATTCTGTAGCTCAAAGTAATAATGGGACACACAACATAAATACACAACAAAAATTTAATTCAGTCTCATTATTTAAGATTTCATATTTTGTTGGGAGGCCGTTTTGTCGTATTACTGCTTCTAGGCGATTAGGCATCGATTTCATTATTTTCTGGTAATAATCTGGTGAAATTTTTTACCATTCATGCTTCAGAGTTGAAATCAGCTCATTTCTATTGCTAATTTGGTGTTTTTTTAGTTTTTCTTCTAAATAACTCCACACATGCTCTATCGGATTCAGATCCGGCGACTGTGGTGGCGTTTCGAGTACATGGAGGCAGTTATAGAGAAGCCAACTTCTGATATTATAGGCCTTGTGTTTGGGATCGTTATCCTGGTAGAAGTAGTAATCTTCCGCAGTATCCAATTTTTCGGCGGTTTCCAACAGATTTGATCTTAAGACGTTTAGATAATATTTGTGGTACATTATGCCTTCTATAATATGAAAATTTCCAGGCCCTGCCATGTATTCATTTTTGCTCGCCACTGCATGCATTATAGCGGGAGTCTGATCAGCGGGTTTTTCTTTACAAATTGCAATTTTTTTTTGTAGCTCTGCATGTCTTGTTGTTTTTTACGTTTAACGTGTACCTACGTGATAGCGGTTCAAGTGTATTAAAGTGCTTATTAATGTAGAGTAAACATAAGTATACCATTATGTGTTTATACTAAGGTATGCCGTATACTACATATACATGCGCATGCGATTATTTATAAATTTATAACTAATTGTTTTTACACGACGACGACAGATTTGTTTTTGGATAATTTTAAATTTGTGCTTTAATTTTGAGAATTTAGAAAACCCAGCCAGTGTTAAAATAATATGTAAATAGATTGTCTCTTTTTTTTAATTGTTTATTCTAAAGTAAAAAATAGTTCCTGTATACAACTGAGTAAAGTCGGTTAAAAAATAGTATCAAAAAAAGTGTTGCCTTGTGGTTGGGACTCAGAAATGTATTCAGGAAAGAAAAAACTATCAGGTAGTGAGTGTAGGAGCAAACGGAAAGCGATTGAGGCAGACAATACAAAGCAGGCGCTGCAGTTCAGGAAATACGTTGCTGTATGTCCTTCAGCATCGGTAAGTCTAAGTTGCAATAATTTATTGCCTACAGGAAACATTGCAAAGCTAGTTCAGCCAGAATCAGTCATAAATGTGTTAGATGATGTTGAGGAATGTAGTGCAATTAATGTTTTACCAGCATTTGAGGATCCTCAATTATGGCCAAATGTAAATGATCAAGTTATTCAATTATTAGTGGAGCAGGGTCCTGTTCAAGTAAAAAATTTTGATTACCCTGTAACTATAAGCAGGAAGTTTAGTACCCAAAGAGATTTAAAAAATGGTGAGAAAACACCAAGGCCATGGTTAGTTTACTCCAAATCTTCAGACTCTGTCTTTTGCTTCTGCCGTCTCTTATTTTCGCGAACGAAAAGGAGTGTCGCTTTGTCCAGCACAGGCTATAGTGACTGGAGTCACTTGTCAAGGACTATTCAAGAGCATAAGACAAGTCCCTTATATATGACAACTTTTCGGACTTGGAGAGATTTATATTTTGGTTTGCAAAAAGGCAAAACAATAGAGTCTGGAATGCAAAACTAGATGGCCAAAGAAACTGAGCATTGGAGAAATATCCTGAAACGGCTTATAATTCTCGTGCAATTCTTTTCGCATTTAGAGGACACTTCGATGTTTTATTCGAGCAAAACAATGGCAATTTTCTGCAACTCGTGCCTGCAGAAAATAAAGAGAACTGCAACTTTTATTTTACTTTTAATTTTTAACTTTATTTTTGGTTTTAAAACGCGTCTTAGCCGTTTGCTGATTCGCAGAACAGTGATTTCTTGTCCACTGCTTTGGTAACCTTTTTTTTTTCTTTGTTTAGTTTTTATTAAAAAAGATGGCTGCTAGGGCGCGAAATTCAAACTTTTATACCATTTGTTCATATTATTGAGTTCTGCCGAAACAACCCCTATGTATGACCAGATGGGAAAGCAGAATAGATGCGATCAAGCCATTATACCTATACTTAGGAGAAGTTTATGAAGCCCTTGTTGAACTATCACAAACTGCCGACCCAAATTCCAAAAATATGGCCTAGTCTCTTGGCGGCAAGTTGACTGATTTTAGATTTATTTGCTGCGTTGTAATTTGGCACACAATTTTGGATAGAATTAATATTGCTAGCAAAGTTCTTTCAACAACGGCATATGTGCCTCATGTGCCAGATTTTGTGTTCAACAAAACAATTTCTCATAGAATTGAGAAATGATGAAAAATTCTCCTTGTTTTTAGAGGAAGCTAGGATTATAGCTGCTGATCTAGACGTTCCCTGCACTTTTCCACCTATCGCAATCCCGAAATAAATACGTTCACGCTCCCGAAAAAGGGCAACTCGGTTTTCCTACGAAGGAAGAGATGAGCTTATTATAGAACTGCAAGAAAGATTTAAGGTAGAGTTTTATTTTAAAATTTTAGATCAAGCCATTTCATCAATTTCTGAAAAATTTGAGCAGATAAAAAAGCACAATGAATTACAATGTGTATATAATATTGGAAAGCTCAAATCAAATTCAAGTTTAGTTTCAGCTGAAGACTGTTCCAAATTAGAAAAAATTTAACTTATAATGGCAGTTCCGATTTAAGTGGCTCAGAATTTTATGGAGAAATCATCATGTTGTCAACTTTGATTAATGAAAATGATTCAGCGATAGAAATTTTTAATTTTATTCATAGCAGAAATATGAAGACTGTTTTTCCAAATACTATTATAGCCCTAAGAATAGTTTTAACTTTACCAGTTACTGTAGATTCAGGAGAACGCTTATTTTCCAAACTTAAGATTATAAAAAATTACTTACGTTCTTCAATGTCCCAGGAACGATTGGTATCTTTGGCAACCATATCAATTGAAAAAAGGAATTATGTTGGAGCTTGATAGTAATTTTCTAGTGGAAGGTTTTGCCAAAATAAAGGCCCGTAAGATCATTTTCAAGGCACCATAAGGCAACACTTTTTTTAATTTTAAATTTTCTTGCCCATGGAAATACCAAACTTTAGTTTATATTTTTTTGTGACTTCTTTAAAGAAACCTTATTCTTGTAAAATGTGTACGTAATTTAATTTTAGCTTTAAATTTTCCATCTTTTTTCTTTTACTGGGCAATAACTTTTTACCAAAAAAATACGCAAGTGCAATAATATGTGTGTATGGTTTATTATTTATTCAATAGTTGCGTGAACGTATTTAATTTATTTAATTTATATTTATTAGTTCCTAAAAATTTTTTCATTGTTGATTTTTTTGGTTATTTTTAAGCATGAAATGTTTAGCAAGTAAACCGTATCTTAACTTTTTTAATTTGTATATATATATATAGGAATAGACCTACTCGGGAAACTTAAAAAAAAAAACGCATGGGTATTCTACCTCCTTGGGTGATGTGGAAATGTATATATACATAATTAAATATTTTCGATCTTGCAATCGTTTTAAAATTTACTCATATTGGTTAAATCTACATTTTTAAGGGGCGCTATTTTTATTCTGCGCCGGGCGCCAAAATTCATCAAACCGGCCCTGGACTTCCTACTTTCCGCAAAGTTTTCGAAAAACTAATGAAAAATAGGATAGAGAGGTTTTTAACTGAAACAAATTTCTTTAAACCCGTCCAATTTGGATTTCAAAAAGGAAAGTCGAAGGAGGATGCGCTCTTACAGTATTGCTCTCAAATAATGTCACACCTCAATGGAAAAAAATCTACGGTTGGTTTATTTATTGATATAACCAAAGCTTTCGATATGGGTAACAACAATTTTTTGTTAATTAATTAATAATTAATTGATTAATTCTAAGCCTCCCATCCATACTCCAACTCCCTCTATTCTACCCAAAACCAAACCCCAACGTCAACGTCTCTCTTTCGACTTAACCCCTACAACTCAAACTCCCACCACTCAACCCCTAATACACACGCCTTTCCCTAATTTCGACCTCAGAGCTGGAGGTAAGTATCCTAACTTCATCAGTTCTCACATTTCAAACCCCACTTCAGAAACCCTATCAGTTGCGACACCAAACTCATTAACCACTCCCTCTCCTATCGAGCCCCATTCGCCACCCACTGTTAAATTAACGCAGCAAACTAGCGATACCACCGAATCTCGCTATGCGCTCTCTAGGCTTAGAGATAAAAATATA
Source organism: Volucella zonaria (assembly GCA_963966105.1). Lineage (NCBI taxonomy): Eukaryota > Metazoa > Arthropoda > Insecta > Diptera > Syrphidae > Volucella > Volucella zonaria. The sequence goes on along the minus strand of OZ014533.1, from coordinate 33,609,603 downwards.
TATATGTTAGTATGAGAATATACCTCTATATCTCGCCTATCTGCACGATAAATCCGACTCGGTGTGCTACGAGGGTAAAACAAAAACAAGAGATAAAAATATATATATGTTAGTATGAGAATATACCTCTATATCTCGCCTATCTGCACGATAAATCCGACTCGGTGTGCTACGAGGGTAAAACAAAAACAAGCGTTATTGTTTCCATCCAGCGGAAAGACTTCCCTACCGACGTTACCAGTCTCAGAAAACTTTATACGAGGTGTCCCGGTTTAGGTTTTCGTCCTGATAGCTGAAAATTCCTAAAGTTATGGCAAACAAAAAAATTTATTGCAGGGGGGAGAGTGGGGTCTATTTTCACCCCATGCAAAGTTATAGGCCGCTAAAGTGAGGAACCTCTGATTTCGAGGTAAAACGTCTTAAAAGGCCGTAGCCTTCCCCTTTTAGGAGTCATAAAATCAACCTTTTTTTAAACAATTTTTATTACATTACTCAATAATAAAGTCATTTAATGGGAAAAAATCCTAAGCAGCTGTTAAATACATATTTAATTTTATAGGGTTCTTGTAAAAGCATACCCTATTTTTGAATTTTATAGTTGGAAGAAGTTGGGTGGTATCTTGAAAACTACTGATTTGAGATGAAATCACCTGCATTTTTTTATTTGTAAATACTAGCTACAAGTTTCAAAATTGTAAAAGGCGGGTGGGGGTTCATAAGATATTTTTTTCCAAAAAAAATTATAACAAAATCAAAATTTTAACCTAAAAAAAAAATCACTTTTAGCCTTCAATAACTTTTGGCACATTCATTTTAGGGCAACATGTACTTTACAACAATTAAACCACTCATAGTTACGAGTTCAACAATACCCCATTTGTTACCATACGTACATAAATTTGACAGATGTTATTTTCAATAGGAGCCAAAACAGAGCAGCAAAAGGCTTAGCTAAAAACCTCTGTATCTTGGAGGGGGCATGCCGGACCCCCCTCCCCCGGGGGTTATTGATTAATCGTTAAACAAAATAATAAATTCGCAATTTCAGAAAGTGCTGATCGATGACAAAGTGCAAAATTGTCCCCTATCGCTTAGAATTGCCTTTATTTCATTTGGATATATTTGGCAATACTATATTGCCCATCAGTTGATCATTGTCACTTTTGCTATGTCGATGACAGATTATGCAGCGACAGACTATAGATTTTACCAAATCGTGTAGTACAATGATCCAATAGTCTTGTCGAAGAACGGCAATAAGTATAGTCACTCCAGCATGATAATTTTCCAAATGACAGCCTGTCACGATTTTCCTTATAAGACTATGATTTTTATGTAGTATCCCATAGTATTTCATATCAAATGCGAATTCTGACTGCTCTAAACGTCCACCAACTCGGATAATTCCATTCGCATCTAAATACGGAACTAGCCGCTTCAATTTACTGTTAGCTGGAACATTATTAGCTTGTTTTAATGTTTTAAGATCGTCGCAAAATGTTTCTTCCTGAGAAAACGTATAGTGGTTTGGAACTATATGTTTGTCCTCAACCCACTTAGTCAGGGCTCTATTGATTACTTTTTCAAACACCTTACTGATATTCGGAAGGAAACTTATCGACCGGAGATTCGCTGGATTGGATATATCCTTTCCCTTTTTGGAGATAGGTTGAGCCGCCGGCATTTTCCAATGCGCTGGATAATGTGCATTAGTCATTGCATTATTGAACAGACTGGTGTAAATGTCCACCGCTTCTAGAGGAAGATGTCAAAGCACGATGTTCGCAATACCATCGGTCCCCACTGATTTCTTACCCCTGATTGTGACGAAGATTTCATGGAGTTCTTCCTTAGAAATGAAAGGGGGTAGGTCACCCTCTCTGACAATGACATTATTTGCCATATTTTCGTCGCTGAACCGAGTTAAACCAGAGCACTCGGATTGCCAGTTCTCTACTTCATTTCGAATGTAGAAGTTGTGCATCAAGACGCGACTGTCCAGGTCATAATTAGGGCCAATTGTATCAGTGGCCTTGTATACTTCTTGGAAAGTCGCTCCTATGGCCTCAACCTTCTCCTGTGGATCCTCGATCACAAAGAAGTCATCATCATCAGCGGCCTCATTTAGATCAATACCTGCTATTGTCAGTAACCGTTCGTTGTCTGTTGTCCGGGCTATATGAAGGTCGTTTTGATTTCTTCTCCGAAATAGTTTATTTATTTGCGAGAACATATTCGGGTTTCTGGTGTTTACAGCCCGAACCTTGTTGTTCCAATACAAACTTACAGAAATTCTACAATTCTCTTTTATTAACGTTTGAATATTTTTAATCGACGCCTTCAGTGTCCTAATCTTCGGGTCTTGTCTGTCAGTTAACTGTCTGTACAAGTTTTTGAGTCTTGACAGGAGTCTAATTTTCTTTCGGTGCAGTGCGTCAATAGTAGGATTGCGGAACAGGTCTTCATTAGTCGTACGTCGATACCGCGGTATTGTAGTATCCATAGTTTGTTTAATTGTTTGGTCCATTCGTTTTAGGTACTTGGCGATCTCCTCGTTTGACAAATTCCTATTGGACGGTGGGTGAAGTGTGTTCGAGGCGAGTGCTCTTGTCAAGATTGCGGAAAAGGGTTCCATCGAGTCTTAGTGTAGTTGTAAGAATACCTTTGGACAAACTCCTCCAATTCCGCAATTTCGTTAGGAAGTGTAATTTCGGTGCCAAAACCGCAATGGTCACTGTCATACACGAATGTGCGCAGACAGTTAAGCGTTTGTAAATTCCTACCTGTTAGTCGTATACGTTCGTCGTATAGCAGTACATCCTAATAAGACCCGCCTCTGGGAAACGACGGGTTATCCGTCGCTTTAAGACCGAGTCTGTACATGACATCGTGATGACCCCACCAATCGAGTAGTAGGTTCCCTCTGGTATTTGCAAATTATTTCCTCAATCTCTGTGTTTAGCGTTGAAATCCCCACCGATTATAAAATAATTCTCCCCCGATTCCAGCCTCAGAAGTCGAAAAAGCGTGTCGAGCTCTGTTATTAATAAATTGGATTGTGAAGGCTCAGGTGCAGAAACAGAGGCCAAGTACAGCCGCTTTTCACTGCGGAGCGGGATGTAAATGACGACTGCCTCCAATACCCGGAACCTGCGCAACACTCTCTTGTACGCTCTGTGAAATTTTATATTGCGTCTATAACTTATTCGTGACGTTTGCTAAGAGATGGCGTAACTTGTATTATTCCATTGTTATTATTCCATTGGAACATGCGTTGGAAAGCTACTGTCATTGTACGTCATTTCAGTATATGTCATTCATTTGAAGCGTAAACAACAATAATTTTTTTTCACCCAAATTTGTCGAACTTTGTGCATGAAAAAATGTTTTTGCGGGGAGTTCTTCTTCATTACTTTAATATGAAGAAAACTGCTGCCGAAAGTCATCGTGTTTTGGTGGAAGCTTATGGTGAACATGCGCTAGCTGAGCGGACGTGCCAAATGTGGCTTGCACGATTTAAAAGAGGTGATTTTGGCTTGGAAGACGATGAACGTCCTGGGCACAGAAAAAATTTTGAAGATGAAGAACTGGAAGCATTACTCTATGAAGATTGTTGCCAAACACAAGAAGAGCTCGCAGAATCTGTGGGTGTCACTCAAGCAGCCATTTCAAAACGTTTAAAAGCAGCTGGATATATTCAAAAGCAAGGAAATTGGGTTCCACATGAGCTCAAGCCGAGAGACCTCGAAAGGCGGTTTTGCATGTCCGAAATGCTGCTGGAACTCCACAAAAAAAAGTCATTTTTGCATCGGATTGTTACTGGTGATGAAAAATGGATCCATTACGACAACCCCAAGTGCAAAAAATCATATGTGAAACCCGGTCAACCAGCCAAATCAACGGCAAAGCCGAATATCCATGGTACGAAGGTAATGCTCTGTATTTGGTGGGATCAGATGGGTGTGCTGTATTATGAGCTGCTAAAACCAGGTAAAACCATCAATGGACAACGCTACCGAACACAATTAATCCGTTTAAAGAGAGCAGTGGCCGAAAAACGCCCGGAATATGCGACCAGACACGAGGCAATAATTTTCCATCATGACAATGCTCGGCCCCACGTTGCTATTCCGGTTAAGAACTATTTGGAAAACAGTAGATGGGAAGTCTTACCCCACCCGCCTTATAGCCCAGACCTTGCCCCTTCTGACTACCAATTGTTCCGGTCGATGCAGAACGCCCTCACTGAAATACGGTTCACATCCGAGCAGAATATCAAAAATTGGCTTGATTCATTCTTGGCTGCCAAGCCGGCGCAGTTCTTTTGTGATGGGATCCACAAATTGCCAGAAAGATGGGAAAAAGTCATAGCTTCAGATGGGCAATACTTTGAATAATACTATTGTACATGTTTTTCTTAAATAAATGTTCAAATTTTGAAAAAAAGAACCGCGACACCGCCTCCACATTTGGATCTGGGCTGGTTTCTTCTTCTAACAATGTAATTACTGTAGTCCAGTTTGTGATTATCGGTTAGCTTGGTTTCGCTAGCGAAAAGCACGTCAGGAGTTTGGTCTTGTAGTAATTTAAACATCACGGCTCTTCGTTCAATCCTAATCGTTGAATTAACATTCACCGCAAGGACCTTCAAAGTTTGCTCCACCATATGCGTACCCATTACGACATGCTGTACCATAGCCCCCTACCTGACGCCATTTGGACGTAGGAAATTTGGGACGTGACGTCTGCTGTTTGAAACCTCACAGGTGAACGCTTGCCCTCCACTTTCTGCTGCCGAGCCAGTTTTGCTTTTTTAATGCCAGCGAACTTAGGATAACCCCGATAGTTTGCGGTGTGTCCCACGTCCCCACATAATACGCACGAGAGCTGCGTCCTATCGGATGCTCCGTCCCTACCCAGAGCACACTCCTCGGAACTGTGGTTCTTTTCGCACTTCACGCATGGAGGCTGCATTTGGCAGTTCGGCGCGGCGTATCCGAACCTCTGGCAGCGAACGCATTGTATAACGCCTTCGCTCCTTTTTAATTTTTCCCAGTGAACCACCAATTTTCTACGATTTTGACCAACGGATGACCAAATAAATACTGTTTAGTATTATTCACCAATTAAGTGAATGCGGTTTTAAAGTGTGTGCAATCGTCTGTGATCTCGGGGGAACAAATCAAGGTTTGCTGCGTGAACTTGAAATCACGGTTACAAAATCGTTTTTTCAAAACTCAACCGATGAATCAATAAATGTGTATGTGTTCGCTGATGTGCCTCATCTCATAAAACTCATCCGGAACAACTTCGTTGATAACGGTGATTTCATTTTGGACGAGCGACTTATTTCCAAAGGAATCATAGAAGAGCTTATTTCGAAAACTAATGATAAGTCTGATTTGAGTATTGCATACAAAATATCACTATACAATTTATATATTAAAGGTGCAGAACGTCAAAAGGTGAATCTTGCAACAAAATTATTCTCACACACGGTCGCTCAAGCTATTATGCGGGCTGGTAGTTTAGGGGAACTAAGTTCGGAAGACTTTGTTAAGTGTTCTGTATTTTTTAAACAGGTAATAATTCAAATTTCCTTAAAAATCATGTGTCATCTACACCTTTACAATTTCAGGTGAATGATTGGTTCGACTGTCTCAACGTAAGAGTTCCTTACCAGGATAGTCGCGAACGAGCTCAAGGCGTTGGACTTTCAGAATCGCTCCAATTTGGAATTGTCGATGAGATGACTTCCGTAATGCTTAATATGAGGGTTAAAGGAAAACGAACAAGAAAGGTGATGTTGAATTAAACGAATTTTTGTTTTTACAATCTTATAATACTTTTAGGCATTATTATGACGAATAATTCTCTTAAACTTCTGTACAACAACTTAGAGACTGAGTACAGTATTTCGTATTTACTGACATACAGACTGAATCAAGATGTCTTAGGGAATTTTTTCGGAACGATTCCATCATAAGGTGGTCTATATGATCATCCAAACCTTTTGAAATTCATGTATCGACTTCATTCATACATACTTGGACGAAATGAAGGAAGTTTATCTATGAATCGTATGTTTTCTTCTTTAAGTAACCATATTTTCTTTTAATACAACACGTTCGTATTTACATCTTCCACAGGCAATACTGTTCGCGCCAAATAACAATTGACTCCCTGTACCACATTAAAAACAGTACCAATTTCCCCAACAGTACCGATTTCCTCAACAGTAACAATTTCCCCAGAATTATATTCACCACACCTGCTATTGCTCCCATATAAAACGCATCCCAATCCTAATTTCCCAGACAGTAAAACAACTTTCATACTCGTTCGAACGAACCATTTGAATAAAGTTTGAAATATTAAAATATTATAACGAAGTAAAGCGCGTTTTATTTAGTGGCATTTTTCTAATTTTCTTCATGGCGACCGTGACAGGACTTTAAGTCAATAGAAAAGAAATCATAAGTGAGTTAACACAGAATTTCGCAAAAACCAAAAAAACAGCCAGTATTTCGGGTTAGTGTTTTGAACAAACGGACAAAGCTCAAATTAACAGAAAGTGTTCGATTACGGTTCCGCGATCGCGTACGGATCTACACAACGCCATTAACCTACAGCAAGAGGAACAGCTACATAATATATGTTCATACATATGTCCAGACATTTATTGGTCAGTCTGTATCGTTTCTTTTCCAAAAAAATAAATTATTTAATTTAAATTGCAACATTCGTTATTAGCTACAATCGAACCTTTGGTTGGAACGAAATTTCACCTTCGTCATCACCCATTTCGCTATTAATTCGCTGCATATAATTAACTATTCGAGTTATTTCCCAACCTTTCGAGGGAAGTTGTACATTAGGGCAATTAATATACATATGTATACATACACAAATTGCTACAAAGTCAAATAGAAGCCGCTAAATCGTATTGATTAATATGTACTATAATTCAACACATTAAGCTTACTCGTATTATCAATCGTATCGTCGTGAGCTTTCGACGACCGTTTGATCACAATCGTCTGCGTTCAGCTTGGTCAAGTTCACTGAACTTAGCGCTAAATTTGCAAACTACAGTTTATAATCATTCCTTGCAAACGTTTGTAATCCTAGCTGCACATTGAACTCTGCACAGCCACCGCCACACCTACTACCAGATCTTCCGCGCCATTGAACTGTCGTTTTTTCATCGTTTATTTTGGGGCTTGATACTCGCTCAGTGCAACACACGCACATACATACATGGTTGGAAAGTTGTGCTCTTAGATTTGACTGCGTAAATTCGCCGCTGGAGGTTGTTTCGTCGCCGTTGCTTTGCAGAATTCGTCACACACAGCTGTAGTCACGGTTGCCACTCGGAAATAAAAAATGCGACCAAAATTGGAAATAAAAATGACCAAATTCAGTAAAAAATGACCAAATTAATAAATACTATAATATTAAAAAAATTATAGTGTTTTCGTATTTAATATTTATTTCAAATAAATTCTTGATTGTTAACAAAATAAAAATAAACAAAAAAGTAGCTATTCTATTAAAATAAATTAATTTATAAATAAGTCTTTAATTCACATATTTCATCACATTCAATTTTAGTTATGTTATACCTGTGTATGTTACATATAAAAAATAGGAAGTATAGAGTTAAAGTAATTTAGAAAAACATGTTAAGTGAGAAAAGCTCTTTTGCCAACATAATATTATTGATAGTTTCAAAGTTTAGTCTGTTTCTTAATTTTGTTTTTATTAAGGTAAATTCATAAAATTTTCTCTCAGCAGCAGCACAGCTATGTGGAAGAGCCATCAAATTATAAACAAATTTTTTTAGACCTTTTCCCAAAATTCGATTATATCCATATTTTCATTAAGATTGTGATGTGAAAATCTAAGCATTTTCCACTCTGTCACAATGTCTTCACGATCGCTTTCGATCAAATTTGGAAAATTATCAATTAAAGTGCAAATTGAAACTTCATTTTTAGATAATACAGTCTTAGGTGTTATAATTGATAAGTTTTTCAAATCGTTATTGTTTAAGTCAAACCTAAGTAACATTTGCTTTAAGAGTTCTAAGTAGAAATTTAAAATATTTGTTTTAATTTCATTTTTCTTTAAACTTACCAAACAAGAATTTTTGAGTAAGTTTTCAGCTCTACTGCCAATGAAAATGTCTTCTATAGGTAAATATTCTGTACTAATTTTTAAATGAGACCATGTAGTTATATTTTTGACAAAATTGTTGTTTACAAAATTACTTAAAACTAGCTTTACTGTGGATTCAATTTTATTATGTAGATAAGGTAAGCGAACATTTTCAGATTGAAACTCGTTATTTAAATTATTTATTATTTTTAGAATATAGGATGGGAAAAGAAAATATCCTTTTGTTTGGGGATCTCCCATTAAATTTGCTATATCAAACGATTTTATGCCATTGATTTCAAGGCAGCATGAAATGAAATATAATTGGAGTGCATCCCATTGCTCTATAATTCTGTTTATCACATTTTCCAAAGCGAGCCATCTTGTTAATGACAAACCTAAAATTTTGTGCGGTGGGACGGAACAATAGTCTTGAAATTCTTTAAAGTCATTTAACCGATTAGCGCTATACGCGAAAAATTTATATATATTACGACAAAGCTTTTCAATTTCGTTTGGAATTTTTTTACAAGCATAAGCTGAACAGAGGTGAAGTGAATGGCATGTGCATTTAAGAATAAACAAATTTACATTTCTTCTAAATTTAGCTTGGAGACCATTAATCTCACCCGCCATAACACTTGCAGTATCGGTGGAAAGTCCAATTAGGTTTCCTAACGGTATATTGTTCTTAAAAAAAAAAAAATTTATGCTATCATAAATATTTTCGGCATCACATTTCACCAGCTCAATTAGTCCCAAAAATCTATCTTTGATAATATTTGAATTTTTACTCACATATCTTACAACTAAAACAAGTGACTTTTTTGTCGTCAAATCGGTGGTCTCGTCCGTAATAATAGAAAATTTTGTTGATTGCGGCTTCGACACAATTTTTTCCTTAGCCTTATTTCCCAGTGTTTCTGCTAGTTGCGTCGCCTTTGTTCGAGCACATTTTATAGACTTCGCTATTTGCGAATCAGGGCAACATTCACGTTGTAGATTGGGGAAAAAATCCATAAGTGAAAATGGTAAATTGTGAATAATGGTGAAGTAAACCAGAGTCAACACGGCCAAATAAACCTTTTTTTCAAAACTTAATTTTTCATTATTTAAACAGCTCTCAATTTTAACTTGATTTTTCTGGCGTACCAAACTTTTGGTATGTATCTCCTCTCTCTGATGAGTTTTTAAATGACCCAGATGATTTGTAAGAACCTTATCGCATGCTTTGCAGTAACTTCTGCGTTTTTTGTTGTTAACCAGTCAAATGACTGTAGCCACTCTGAACGAAATACCCTTTCAGTGGGGTTGGTTTTATTGGTGCATGGTTCACTAAAATCAAATTATTTTAACTTTTTTTTCCATTTCGGCTTCAAACATAGTAATGAATTACCTTAAAGGTTCTGGTTCATCTACATTTGCCGCACTATCCGTATCACTTTTGAGTTTTTTAGTGACAACAATATACCTTTTATTGTAATAAAATAATTTTAGAAATGAAATGTACTATATTCATCACAACTTACCTGTCCATTTTCCTGCTTTTTTTTGTGGAGCACTGAAATATTCAGTTTGATAATAATTTTCACTTCACTTCACACTTGCAGCTCACATAAATCTAAATGGCAGCTTTAAATTTGCGCGTTGCGCGTTTAGTGGAATTGTTTGGATAATGTAGTGATCCACTGCATTACCCAATATGGATACAGAAAACAGAATTTCATATTTACGCAGCGTTTACATTGGGTGTAAAGGAATTGCAAATTGCAATACATAAATGAATTTTTTGAAGGAAGTCGAGTTTTTCATTTCATCAGGAAAAATGACCAAATGGGTAAAAAGAGGACCAAATGGAAACAATTTCACTAAAAAATGACCAAAGTGGCAACCGTGGCTGTAGTGCGTGAGGAATCAAATTTTTGTTCGCTGAAGCTTTCATATTGTGTAGGAGCTTTAAAGAAATTCGCCGCTGGAGATTGTTTTGTCGCCGTTGCTTTGCAGAATTCGTCACAAATAGCTATAGTGCGTGAGGAATCAAATTTTTGTTTGCTGAAGCTTTCAAATTGTGAAACAGAACAGCTGATCGGTCCGTTGCAGACAGAAAGTAAATCGATCTGTTTATTGTTTACCTTCGAAAAAAAAAATGGGAAAAGATCTGCTGTATCTTCGGACAATAAAAAATCGTTGGAGGCGCTGAAAGCCAGTAGGGCGCCCACAAAGGGAAGCATTTCTCGCATTAGAACTCTGGTAGAGTCGAAAGATAGGAAGTTCGAGTAGGCAGAGTTAGAATGTCGTTTAGGTATTGTAGAGTCCTATTTTAAGCGAGTTCTCAACTACCAAACGAGAATAGAAGACTTGTGTCCATCTGACACTTGTCGTGGTAAGTTAGAAGAGCTGTATTGTGTTGCCAAAACGAGAATATTATCTTTGATGGGACCAACTAGAAGACCCAGTAGAGTAGAAATGTCGTTCGCTATTCCGCAGCCGAGTTCTCGATTACCACAGCTTCGTCTGCCAAAATTTTCAGGAAAATATTCTGAGTACAAGAATTTTACAAACAGTTTTAAGACATTGGTGGATAGTGATTCTTCTCACAGTGGGATTGAAAAATTCAACCATTTAGTGCATTGTTTGAGTGAGCAAGCACTTGGAACAGTGAAGGCTTTCCAAATTACTGAGGAAAATTTTCCAAATGCGCTCAAAAGGCTAGAACAGCGATATGACAACACCTGTCTGATATTTCTGGAGTATATTTCAATGCTTTTTGACCTTCCAAAAATGAAAAATGACTCGCCCACTCAGCTAAGAGCGCTGGTTGACAATGTATCGGCACTATTCGATTCTCTTACGTCGTTAGGCAACCATGAAAACATCTCCAATGCGATAATCATTTATTTGGTTATGTCTAAAGTTGACTCAGAGACCCAAATTAAATGGGATGAATCACTCGATTATTCGAAATTGCCCAAGTGGACCGATTGTACCACCGTACTAAATAAACGTTGCCAGTTCTTGGAAAGTAGAGAATCAATGAGTTTGTTCGCCGATACCGGAAGATTAGATATGAGGTCCAGGCAACATAATCAGAAATCAACTCACACATCTTTACCGGTAACCAATTCTTCTTGTAGTTTTTGCAAGTCACCCCATCATGCAATAGTGGATTGCAATAAATTTAAAAATTTGAATGTATATGATCGGTTCAAAAATGCAAAACGGTTGTCACTACATTTTGTTTGCTCAGACCCTCATCATCTATTGCTGCATAGGTACAATACGTCTCGGCCACAGGGTGAACCGTCGACTTCCTCTCAGCTCATTGGAAATACAAGGACCACTCTGCATAATGCGACGGATGTCAACGTTGAGCTTCAAGTCGTTTTAGCAACGGTAGTAGTAAAGGTAAAGAATCAGGCAGGGGATTTCGTGTTTGCCAGAGCTTTGCTCGATTCAGGTTCACAGATTAATTTGATGACAGAGGCATTAGCAAACAATCTCGGCCTAAAAACATTGAACAGCCCCATAGACATAAGCGGCGTTGGAGATATTTCTGCGAAAATTCGTTCGAAAACTAGGACAACAGTGCAATCAAGGTTTGACAATTTCGAGAAAAACATTGAGTTTTGGGTCGCTCGCTCTATAACAGAGAATTCCCAGAATTCTACAAGCCTCAAACAATAGATATGCTACTGGGTGCAGATCTGTTCTTCGATTTGATGATAAAGGGGCACATTAAATTGGGCCCAAACTTGCCAATTATGCAAAACACTCTTCTCGGATGGATAGTTTCAGGGGCTTATTGTGCAAACGGAGCAAGTAGACAGTCCTGTAATCTCTTGGAGAAATCGTTGAGCAAAACATGTCGTGATTTAGAAAAGCTTGTGGAAAGGTTTTGGAGAACGGAAGAGATTTCCAATAAAATTATTCGCACTCCTGAACAAATTATTTGCGATCAGCATTTTGTCGAAGATGTTAGAATCCTTGAAAGTGGAAGATTTAGGGTCAAGCTTCCATTCAAGGATAATCCACGTCAACTTGGCAGTTCTTTCGAAATAGCCAAAAAGCGTTTTCTGTCGCTCGAACGAAGGTTGAATAGGAATCCAGATTTGAAGGTCGAATATGCGAAATTCATTCAGGAGTATTTGGATTTAGGCCACATGTCAAAGACTGGTAAAATTGACTTTACACAGCCGCATTATTACATGCCACACCAGTGCGTTCTCCGGCCTGACAGTTTGTCCACAAAACTTAGGGTAGTCTCTGACGCATCGTGTCAAACGACCTCTAATATTTGCCTCAACAACATTTTGATGGTAGGACCAACGATTCAGGAAGAAATGTCCGTGATTGTACTTCGATTCAAGTGTCATAGATATTTCTTAACAGCTGACATCAAAAAGATGTATCGCTAAGTTGAAATCGATCCTGAGGACAGGAAGTATCAGCTGATTCTATGGAGAGATCTAAGGAAGATCTAAAAACGTCCCAGTTTAATACCGTCACATACGGAACTTCTTCGGCCCCATTTCTCGCAACTCGGTGTCTAAAAGAACTTGGTGTTAGGTGTAGTGAGGAGTTCCCATTAGGAGCAAAGGTCGTTTTGAGGGATTTTTATATTAATGATCTTCTCACAGGAGCTAATTCCGTCGACGATTTGCATCGAATTCAAAGGGAAGTAAATACTGTCCTCAAATCGGCTCATTTTGAACTTCACAAGTGGCAATCTAACGTGTCTTTAGATACATCGACTGAAACAACGAACAACGAACGTAGAGCTGAACGTAGACGACCTGGAAACAACAAAGACGTTAGGGATTTCTTGGAATCCACGACAGGATACGTTTCAGTACTGCTACAAAGATTCTTTTTCACCAAGCAAGCTCACTAAACGTACTATCTTATCGTCTGCGAGTAGGTTGTTCGATCCTCTGGGCTTAATTTGTCCAATCGTAGTGAAAGCAAAAATGTTTTTAAAATCATTGTGGATGGAAAAATTAGACTGGGACGATGCATTTGATGCTTGTTGGAAAGAATACACGGCAGACTTGCGAGACGGGAATGCTATCAGCATTCCCCGATTCATCTTTTAACCACACTTTAGGAATGTTCAGATTCATGGGTTTTCGGACGCGTCAACAAAGGCCTACGGATGCTGTTTGTATTCAAGGTGTGAGGACGAGTTCGGAAACGTCTCGATTAATTGCTTTTAAATCCAAGGTTGCGCCCGAGAAAACTCTGTCACTGCCTAGGCTAGAATTGTGCGGAGCTCAAATGTTGGCCAAACTTTGGAGTAAGGTCAAAGCAGCATTCGAGTGTGACTTTGAGCACATTTATTTTTGGGTAGATTCCAAGATTGTGTTGTGCTGGCTGGATGCGTCTCCAAGTGCTTGGGAAACTTTCGTCGCAAATCGAGTAAGGGACATACAATCGTTAAGTCCGGGTGTCTACTGGAGGCATGTAAAATCGTAGAATGATCCAGGGGATTTAATCTCAAGAGAATGCAACGTCAAAGACTTACAACACGCATCTTGATTTGCGGGGCCTGATTTCCTGAGAAGAGGATACAGCGAATGGCCAAACAACGCGAAGTTAGATGAAGTCGACATACGTGAACCGTTATTAGAACGAAAGAAACGAAAAAGCATTTTCGCATTCGAAGTTGTAGGAAAGGACCTCTCAGAAATCTTCTACAGACACAGCTCCTAAGTTAAGACGCTTCGGATCGTAGCGTATATGCTAAAATTCATCACGGCTGCTAGAGGTAATAGATCCACTGGAATAGAACTGTCGGGAGAAGACCTCAACAATGCATTGATTACAATTGTGTGGTATATCCAACAACAAAACTTCGCCAAGGAAATAGCAGAAATTAAGGCTGAAAGATCTACGTCAAACCCAAAACTTGCGAAATTGTGCGTGGTCTTGGACGAAACTGGAAAAAGGAGTATAGCCAGGATAGATGGTCGCATTGGCAATGCCGATATAGCGCTCGACCAAAAATTTCCTATGCTCTTGCCAAACGACAGTCCTTTCGTCAAGAATTATGTAAGGTACGTGCATCGTAGCAACTTTCACGCTGGTCCGCAGGCGTTACTCAACTTCGTGAGGGATCGATTTTGGATCATGTATGGAAGAATAGTAGTTAGGCAGATTGTGCACAACTGCGGCCATTGCAGAAGGTATAAGCCAAAACTGTTGCAGAAAATTATGGGAAATTTACCCAAGGATAGGTTAACATCCACCCGACCATTCTCTGTCTGCGGGGTGGATTTCTGCGGCCCAATACTGACGTCATGGAAGATTCGCGGGAAGTATAAAACCTACATAGTAGTATTTGTCTGTTTTTCTCCAAAAGCTGTGCATTTAAAACTTGTTTCTGATCTAACATCCGATGCATTCATAGCAGCACTTAAGCGTTTGATAGGGCGAAGAGGTTGTCCAACAAAAATCTATTGCGACAATGCGACTAATTTTATAGGAGCTAGAACCAAATTAGCAGAATTTTGCAACAAATTTTTTACATCCCATAATAAAACCAATATCTTAAGTTTCGCTTCAGAGAAGAAGATGGAGTTCAAGTTCATCCCACCTCGAGCGCCGCACTTCGGAGGACTCTGAGAAGCAGCTGTGAAGTCGGCAAAGGGACTTCTCTACAAGACCTTAGGCTGCGCGCTATTGACATTCGAGAAGCTGGCGACAGCACTAGTTGAAATCGAAGGCATCCTAAATTCGAGGCCAATCACTGCAGTGTCTGCAGATACCAACGATATCAGTGCGCTAACTCCAGGACACTTTCTAATTGGATCTGCGATCAATTCTTTCCAAGAACCAAATTTTCTTAATAATAAATTTTCTTAACGGATGGCAACCTGTATCTGCAATCAAGCAACACTTCTGGAAGAGATGGTTAAGCGATTACTTCAAAAATATCCAGGTTCGCTCTAAATGGTTCACAACTCAGCGGAACATCAAAGAAGGAAGTCTGGTGATGGTCCACGAAGACAACTTAACCCCGTTAAGTGGGAACTTGCTCGAGTAACTAAGGCCATCAAGGGAGGCGACGGGAAGGTACGAGTAGTTGAACTGAAGAATAGTTCCGGAAACTATCGGCGTCCTATAGCAAAGATCGCCCCAATACTAGAACACGGTGATTGACGGTCTACAACCTATCAAGGCGGCCGGAATGTTCGCGCCAAATAACAATTGACTCCCTGTACCACATTAAAAACAGTACCAATTTCCTCAACAGTACCGATTTCTTCAACAGTACCAATTTCCCCAGAATTATATTCACCACACCTGCTATTGCTCCCATATAAAACGCATCCCAATCCTAATTTCCCACACAGTAAAACAACTTTCATACTCGTTCGAACGAACCATTTAAATAAAGTTTGAAATATTAAAATATTATAACGAAGTAAAGCACGTTTTATTTAGTGGCATTTTTCTAATTTTCTACAAATACTTTAGTAGATAATACACCTGATTTAAGTAGCACTCTACTGAACACACTTAATTCCGAATTCATAGTAATTGAAGAGCCGGTAGATGAAGTGGAATCGCTACAGTATGATGGACTGTAAATCCAGATTTAGCTGTTCAAAATACCCAGCAGGAGACATCGTTCACGTTCACATCAGCTGACAGAGGATATCTTCAAAAACCTAAAGACGAAATGATGGTAAATATGGAGAAGATGGAGACAATTTTTAAAATGTTTAATAAAGATGATGTAGTTTATTGTCGTAACTATTTAAAACTGTTACTAAATCTCTCAAAAGATAACCGTCCGAAAGAAAAGTGAAAGAAATATTCTTCCGTTTACGTAGGTTTGAATTAAACACCTAAATAATTCAATAGAAGACAATTTAACAAGTAGAAAAAGAAAAATTAAAAACAATATTGTAAAATAGTAGAGTTAAGGAGGTCTATTTTGAATTTGTGATATTTTTTGGGAAACATAGAATCATTTTTATATTAACTTATGTTCTAATACAATAAATTACATACTTATGTGTTTAAGAAATAGAATTCGTCTTTTTCTGTTATATTTTCTCATACACACACATATTAAATTTGTTACCAGATACCTCGACACTAAGTCGCAGATGGTTGTTGTTTTAAAATTAAATTATTAGTGTAAATTGGCTTGATATTGATCTTACGAGATTTTAGTTGCCTGAAAAAAACTATTTCGACCACGGCTGGTATTGAACCCCGAACCATTCCATTAGGAAGTCAATACACTTTTCAGTTTAAATGCATTTTTATTGAACTTCATTAATTAATTCTTACATGCTATACAAAAAAAACGCTGAAAAATTAGCTTAAATAACTTAAAAGTAATCTTATTCTAACTTACTGGCCCCATGCGGGCACTCTAGGTTAAACATAATACTTAATCTATGTCTTTCGACGTTGCTTACAGTCTATTTTATTTTCTACATTTATTAACACTAAAACTAAGAAAATGAATTTTAACTAAAAAAAAAATTAGTATCAGGACTTTTTGTTATACTATAAAACTTAAAACTAGGCCTATAAACTACCGAAAAATAAATCTTAACCTACTTAATCCTACTTAAACTATCCCTTATTTTAGAGTGTGTTACCTACCTCTAGTGTTCTAATATAATTTTTTTTTTAAATTTTTTTTGTGTATTTTTTTTTTATATTTTTTTTTATTATTATTTTTTTTTCCTTAAATCTAACTTAATCCTACCTAAAACTATGTAAGCCGGCCATGGCTAATAAAATAGACAGACGACCGACTTTGCTTCACATGAAGCTACCTATAACTTGAGGAATTCGACGACGAACCTTCCCCTCCTTCCACTAGCCACCAAAATTGTTGGTGCTGCGAGCAACATCCCTCATGTCGCGACTCCCTACCGCTCTACTGAACCGGAGACGCTCCGCACTGCCGTGTGCGACGTCTTGTCGTAGTTGAGTCGCCTGTCCGCAGCTGTCCGAGCGACGTGGAAGATTAGCGGCACCGCCAATCTGTCCTGGATCAAACCTTTCATGTCGAGGTAGAGGAACGCTTCTGGAAGAATAAAGCCGTCAAAGCGAACTCTCTCGTGATACATATAATTGGGGTAGTAAGCCCCGGAGATTAGGTTGTTCGATGAGGTCATTGCTCTTGCAATGTGCCTTCGAGTCAACTTAATGACGAAATTGTCCACTCTTATTAGGTTCGCCCTATTGTACAAGACCTCATTACGATAGAATTTTATGTACTCAGACTCTGGTGTTCTGTATAAGCGAAGACAAGTCCTAAGACAAGCCCTCTCAAACACCCGAATCTTTTCTAATAAACTTGCTCTCACGTTGAACCACACGGGACATCCAAATACAAGCATGGGCCTGATAAGGGCCATGTAACAGATCACCTTCACCCTCGCATCGAGTTGGCTGTTATAAAACAGTCTCTTTGTAAGGGCAAAAGCACCTTTGGCTCTGGCCAGAGCAACATCTATATGTTTGTTAAAATACAGATATTGGTCTAGCCAGATCCCAAGGTATCTGACTACATTTCGACAAGCAAGTGGCTGTCCATGTTGTCCGACGATAGAGAACTTTCGCCAATTCTTTCTGGTATCCCCAGAGGCCCCAGACAAAGGCGTCCTAAATAGAATGGTTTCCGACTTCTGAAAGTTGATTTTCAATTTAATATCGCTTAATTTTGTCGAAGTCACGTTGCAAAAGTGTATTAATGACCTCAACCTTTGGACCTGATCTGTACGCGATTAAGTCGTCTGCGTACGCTATGGCATGGTGAAGTGAACCTATCAGATCACTTGTGTAAATGTTGAATAGGATCGGCGAATTTACCGCACCTTGTTGCAGACCGTTTTTAATGTTAAATGTTCCGGCAGAAGTCACATCGCCATTCTTCACGATGAACTGTCTACTGGAAAGCATGTCAAAAAGAATATACAGCAGTGGTTTACTAATGCCCAACCTGTCCAGCTTGAAAAAGAGTCCTTCTAAACATACGGTATCGAAGGCCTTCTTCAAGTCAATCAGACAGGCAGCACTGCACTGGTTCTTGCCTTTGTTCCATTGGATATCAGAAACCACTTTGGACGCAGCATGAATGATATCATGCCCCGCCTTAAAACCGAATTGATTATCCGGAACTATATGTTTGTCCTCAACCCACTTAGTCAGGACTCTATTGATCACCTTCTCGAAAACCTTACTGATGTTTGGAAGAAGACTGATCTAGCGGAGGTTCGCCGGATTGGATGTGTCTTTATCCCTTTTGGGGATGGGATGTACGACCGCAGTTTTCCAATGCGCTGGATAATGTGCATTATTCATTGCATTATTAAACAGGGTGATATAAATGTCCACCGCTTCTAGTGGGAGATGTCGAAGCACAATGTTCGGTATTTCATCGGTTCCCACTGATTTCTTGCTTCTAAGTGATTCGAAGATCGTTTGGAGCTCTTCCTTCGAAATGAAAGGGGGTAGTGCCCTGTCGTTGGTGATGACGTTATTTGACATATTCTCGTAACTAAACTGGGTGAAGCCCGAGCTCTCGAATCGCCAGTTCACTATTTCATTTCGAAAGTAGAAATTGTGCACAAGGACTCGATTTTCCAGGTCGTGGTTGGAGACAATGATGTCATTCGCCTCATTTGGATCGATGCCTGCTGCTATGAGTATGTTCTTGTTGTCCGTCGATCGGGCGATTTTAAGACACGAAAGGTCGTTTTGATCTTTTCTCCGAAATATTTTATTTATTTGCGGGAACATATTCGGGTTGCTGGTGTTTACAGCCCCAATTTTATTGTTCCAATACAAACTTACAGAATTTCTGTAATTTTCCTTTATTAATATTTGGAGGTTTTTGATCGACGACTTCAGTGTCACGATCTCCGGGTTATGTCTGTCAGTAAACTGTTTGTATAAGGTTTTTAGCCTTGTCAGCAGTCTACTTTTATGTCGGTGCAGTGCGTCAATAGTTGCGTTGCGGAATAAGTCTTCGTTGTCAGTATGTTGATACCGAGATATCGTTTTGTCCATTGTTCGTTTGATTGTCTCGTCCATTAGTTTTAGATATCTGTCAATCTCCTAATTTTATAGATTTCTATTGGACGGTGGGTAGAGAGCATTCGAGGAGAGTGCTCTCGGCAGTGTTCTGGAGAAGTGCATCCAGCGCACCCTACTATAGTTGTAGGAATGCCTTTGAACAAACTCGTCCAATTCCGCAATTTCGTTCGGAACGGTTATTTCGGTACTGAGACCGCAATGGTCACTGTCATACACAAACGTGCGTAGACAGTTTATGGTATGTTGGTTAGTACATGTCAGGTGTATTCGTGTGTCGAACAGCAAGAGGTCCAAATAGGAACCATGTCTGGGAAACGACGGACTATCCGTCGCCTTGAGGCCGAGTCGATACATTATACTGTGCTGACCCCACTAATTGAAAAGTAGGTTCCCTCTAGTATTTGGTGTATTATTTCCCCAATCTCTATGTTTGGCGTTGAAATCTCCGCCGATAATAAAGTAGTTCTCCGCCAATTCCAGTCTTAGGAATCGAAAAAGTGTCTCGAGCTCTGAGATGAATAATGTGGATTGAGTAGCTTTAGGTGCATAAATAGACACCATGTATAACCGCTTTCCACTACGGAGAGGGATGAACATGATGCAGCTTCCAGCACCTGGAACCTACGTACTACACGACTGTATATTCTTTTGAAACGCAGTCCTTTTCTAACAAAGATCGCAACACCACCTCCTTGAATGGAGTTGGGTCGGTTTCTCCGTAATATTTTATATCTTCTGTGCCTCATTTTGTGTCTTTTAGTAAGCTTAGTTTCGCTAACCAAAAGTACATCAGGGGCTTGGTCTTTAAGCAACTTAAACAGTGTAGCTCTTCGTTCGAACCTAATCAGTGAATTAACATTCACTGCAAGGACCTTCAGGGTTTGCTCCACCATGTACGTACCCATTACGACTGGAGGTGCGTTAGGCCCGGCAGCAGCGCGTATATTTGATCTACCCGCTTAGCCTGTTCCTGTATTTGACGCTGAAGCTGAGCCATCTGCCTCTGAATAGAGAGCAAGATAGCCAGCATGTCAGGTACAGGTTCCGGTGCTCTAGGCGCTGGGGCCTGAGAAGCTACCTTTGCTTGTTGTACCGCATTTCCCCTACCTGCCGCCATTTGGGCGTAGGTAACGTGGGGAGTAACGGCTGGTGTTTGTGACTGCGCGAGTACACGTTTAACTTCCACTTTCTGCTGCCGAGCCAGGTTTATTCGTTTTACCACGACCACGGCTGGTATTGAACCCCGAACCATCCCATTAGGAAGCCAATACACTACCACTTGAGCCACGGCCACCCTTTGTACATTCAATGATTTGATTTATGTAGTTCTCGTTATCAAACGGTTCCGGAGAATTCGTTTTGCAAAGCCTTGAAAGAGAGTGTGCAATGTCAGTTTCCCAGGGGCGATAAACTTTTAAATGCTTTTAGCGTGAGAACCCATCTCTCAGTACTAGCACATGATTTTAATTTTTTGCCAATCATGGCTTAAAGAGGATTGCGATGACTTATCTTTTAGCTGATGAAACGCTTTCTCAAACTCTGGATTTCTTCAACTGCTACTGAATGTCTGATAAATTGTATAACTTTAATACAATTCCCGAGTGGAAGTCTGGGTGGATTTCTAGTTGGTGAAAAGTGTTCTTTACCTCTAAACGAGAGAAATACATACTTAGCCTACCAAACATTTGGAAGTAATTCATTCATCGTTGCCAATGGATAATTTACCCGGATTATTGCTTCGTTAGCACTGGTACCATCGGGAAAACCCAGCCTGAATGTCCACGCACATCTTCTATAATGTCAGAATTTATCAATTTTACTATGTAGTTTCAAATTAACTTTATCTTCAAGAGGAATAGGTATCTTTTTTTGTGGTCGAATTATAGGTGTTAAACTGTCTAATTGATTAGACAGTATTACGATCATGACATCTTTGAATTTGGGAAACGGTTTTAGTGCATTTATTTGAAGTCCTATCCGTAAGACACCGAGTTCAACTGCATTACCTTTGTCTAGCAAATTACTTGTGCCATCCTGGATAACATAAAAAGTAGACTTCTTTCTTGTGTTATTAACAGTTATGTCAAACTGAAATGTACCGGTAATGTGTAAAGGTTTCTGGCTTCCATACGGAAAAAGAGTTTGGTTTAAGCATTTACTTTCCAGTCTTTCAGGTATCGCCATATTTTGTTGGTGATAACGCTCATCAATCAACATTTCAATCATGATCCAAGGCAATTTATAGTTGAATCATCTTTTAAGTGAAACATACTCGTATATTCGGCTTTTCCAGTCTCGTTAATCTCGAATTCCGTTTTTTTGTTTGGAGCATTCTTTCTTCTAATAAATATTCTTCTTTTCTGGTTGGTCCTGCATTGGTCTCTGAAATGACATTTCAGATACAAACTTTGTCGCTTGCTGGATATTTCCTCTCATCTTGCAAATGTTTGCTACTACTACACCTGGTACATATTCGCACTTCGTAACCACTAATATTTTATATTGGTTTGATTGCATTTCTCAACTTTCTACTTTATTTATTTCATCAATCCCTTTTTCTGCTTGGAATTGGTCCTTCTTTTCGAATTGTTCTAGTTGTCTATGTACTAACAGCTTCCAGTGCATTTGCTTCTTAGCTTATTTGATCTAGTGTGAGATTCGCTTCCTGACAATATTTACCAACGAAAATCCACTGAATTACATTTTTCTACAATTTGATGAACCAAATGTTCGTCAGTATTACCAAATTTGTGTTTTACAGTTTGATTATGCAATCTAAGTAAACATTTTTCAAATCGTTAACCCTGTTTTTGCTTAATGAGCCTAAACAGATAGACTTTGCTTTGTTTTGGCGAAAATTATGAATCAGATTTTTGTAGTGCACACATCTACATCAACATGAGCTGCAGGTACAAGTATATTACATATAATAGATATCTTGTAAGGAGGGCCCTCCGGCGTGTAATAAATTGGCTCGGTTTCTAATAGGTGCCCCTATATTTAACGCTGTGATGTACACCTGAAAAGCTATCTTCCATTTCTCCCACAAAACTCCTAGGGAACTAGGATCCCCCCCGCAATAAAAACGGTTTAAAATTGATAATGATGGATTTTTTTTACTTAATGTAATTATAGTATTAATTATTGCCTTTATTATTCCACCTTCACCGTTAAACGGCCACTTAATAACTATTGTAACTTAACAATTTTATAAATATCTTAAAGTACGCTCGCCTGTAGCCAGCCGCCTAGTCAGCATTTCGTGTTGCAGTTGGGATACTCACCGTACCAACCAGCACTCGTAAATTCTCATGTGCTGTACAAAAAACAAAGAAAAAAATATACCTATATCACACAGTGCGGGTATCCCACCTCTCCCGCTCCTGGTCGAAGTACTATTGCCTGCACTCGGTCACTCCCGTTACTGTATTTATCATGCGGTACAGGCAATGACTGAGTGTATGTAACAATCGATGGGTAGCAGGTTGTGAGTGTGAATTTTGTTGGTGCACTGTTTCTTATTGTTGTAAGGGAATAACACCTACAGCAATCTGATTCGGTAAACCAACGTTAGAACTTTCACTATGCAGCCTTGTTTAGTATCGTTAGTGTTTGTATACGTCCACGTCTGTAACTACAGGTAAGCAATTTTGGCACTTAGTAAACATAGGTAGATCACCGCCCACACCACTCAGATCACTCTGATCTGAAGCTATCTGGCTACGAACTAGTGCCACTTTTCTTTCCTCATCCCGGTCCCATCATTTACGTGCGTAGTAATGTAGCTTACCAAACTCCACCACAATGTAGTCCCTGATCCAATCCCGAACTCAATTTCCTGTGGTTAAAATTCCATCTCCGTACAAACTATCCACTACAGATTTATTTACAGAAGCCCCAAACTGGACAGCAATTCTACCTTTAATGAGTTTAATGCACTGTCAAAGAATTGTACCCCTGTATCGTTATATTGAAATCGCTATTACGGACGATTTCAATACAAACAATTCTGGTTGGCTTCGACATTCTGGACAGACAACACCGGAAGGACGGTGTGCTGAGATATTCCTTGCGGAAAACAGCTTGATGCAGCTTGTAAATGAGCCCACGCGAATGACAATCATGCCGCCAACGCCCGGGACTTGTTTTTAACCCCTAACCCTGATAAGTACATCGTTGATGTGGTCTCCTCTCTAGGCTTGTCTGACCATTGTGTCATATCAGGTGATTTCTCGTAGACTCACCACATAGTTAGAGAAAAGATTCCTAAAAGAACCATATGGCAATACGAGAAATCCAAATGGAGCGGACTTAACAGCTTCTTTGGCAATTTTAACTGGTCGTTATATTTCCTCAATAACGACGTGGAGGCCGCTGCTGATATGATCACATCATCTTTCATCGGATGAAGAGTATCAAACCAAAAGAAAAGGCATAGTACGACTCGAACTGTAAAGAGGCTGTTAGGGTTAGAGAAATGTTTTTTTCGGTCCTATAAGACCAACTCGACAGAGGAAAACCGAAAAAGTTCAAACGAGCCAGGAATGATTGCAACGCTTTTCTTAAGCGTGTGAAACTCCAACACGACCAAAAACTGAGGCAAAAAATACTGCAATGTCTCAAAGGTAGTAAAAATTGTTGGTCGTTCGTCAAAAACATTAGAAATTCTGCCCTATTCCTGCATCCCAACGCTCATTTGGAATGACATTCCAGCTGTCAGCTCTGCAGATAAGACCAATCTGCTTGCTGTACAGTGATAAGCTCAACACTCCCATATTGTTCTTTGTCCCCACCTACACTTGAGTGCGTGGAATCTTCAATGGGACAAATCCACTTTTGCACTCGTGTGGGGGAATCTTCTTCCCTCACTTCCTACAGACCCATTGCATTTACGTCCCTTCTTTCCAAGAGCATGGAAACGCTGATAAATCGTCCGCTAATAGAATATCTCGAAACGCGAAAATTTCCCAATGACCGGCAGTATGGTTTTCGTAGCAACAGGTCCACAGGGGATTTGATGGCATGTCTCACCGAAAAGTGGAACCAAAGCGTACATCAATCTGGCGAAAGCGAGATAGTTGCACTTGATATTTCCGAGGCATTTTACAGAGTTTGGCATCAGGCTCTTTTGTCGAAAATGTGCGCTTTTGTGTCGATGACTGTCTTCTTCAATAGATTAGAAATGACCTTACGGAACGTTCAATTCAAGTTATCTTGGACGGTTTCAAGTCTGATGTTCACAAAATAAATGCTGGTGTGCCCTAGGGCTCCGTTCTGTCTCCGACACTCTTTTTAATTTTCATTAATGATCTTTTGTCTGCTACTTCTAATCCAATATTATTCCTTTGTAGATGACAGCACTCTCTGCTTTTTATATTCGTTCCCGGACTCTCGCCCCTGTTCTTAGGCTGTAGAACGAGAACTGCAGCGTATGTTAAGCTCATTACATTCCAATATTAGCAGCATAACCAATTGGAGAACTATCAACGGAGTGGAATTTAATTCTTCCAGTTTGCTGTCGTCGAAGCGAAATTTAAATACCCAGCCATTATCCATGAATGTCACTTCAATCGTAGACACCGAAATGCTTTCCATTCTCGGTATGTGACATTGAAAACTTACGTTGGAATGACCACAAATTCGATGTCGTCAAAAATGCCGCGAAATGTCTAGGTTTCCTCAAGCGTTGTAAGAAATAGAGCCTCTAAGTTGGGCTCAATACGTATATAATGCTTTCTTCCGCCCAAAATTGGAGTAAAATGCCCACATCTGGTCAGGTGCTCCTAAAACATATCTGCACCTGCTAGATAGGCTTCAAAACTGTGCGATAAAGCTCATAGGTGATACTAGTATCTGTCAGTCAATTGACACCCTCGAACACCGACGTAATGTCTCCTGTCTCACTTTGTTTTATCGCTATTTTAACCAATTGCCAGAAGCATTCCGTTCATTCAAACTTTCAACCGTAACACCGGTCTCGCTATGAATGCTCGTCAGTATAGCCTCAAGCCCATTTTCGGACATACTCAAAAATGTCGTGATTCGTTCCTAAGCTGTACAAATTGTTTATGGAATGCTCTCCCGAGCTCTCTACTTCCTGGTCGATATAACTTGCAAACATTTAAAAAGTTTCTTTGTATACCATGACCCCAAACAAAAAATCAAGTGCAAAGCTGTAAAGAGCACTGGTCGACAACGAACATGCACTAAGACTGTCAACAAACGAATCTACTGTTTAATTGAAATTAATATCATATAATACGAGTATCATATCATTTTCTTTTACCTTTAAATTGCTCTAATAATATCTGCTACTTCCAATTTTGGTGATATGATTCAAATAGTGCAATATTGTTAATGAGTAAGCGATGCCCTTAATCGTTTACCATATGCGTCAAGTCCAAAATTTTTAATTTTTGAATTTGTGTTGGGTAGAAGGCCCTCGAGACTCTAAAAGTTTATTAATTTTAGTTTTTCAATAAAACGAAGTGGTTATTTATATTAAAAAGTTTTAAAAACTCATTAGTATATTTTCCCAATTTATGACTAAAAAGTGAACTATGGAGAAATTGTCGAAACCTCCCTTCGTGAGGTCGATCAGCGGCTGTATTCAAAAATAAACTTTCATACTCGTATATTCTATCGCCATTTCCGCCACTAGTACTCCATAGAAATCAACAGTAGCTTTCCGCCCTTTCAACCGTAACTCTCGTCTCGCTATGAATGCTCGTCAGTATACTCTCAAGCCCACTTTCGGACGTACACTAAAATATCGTAATTCGTTCCAAAGCCGAAAACTCCCTAGCGGAATGCCTTGCCAAGCTCTCTTATTCCTAATCATTGTAACATCCAGACATTTAAAACTAACGTACATCGGTACCTATCTTTCTTTCCTCCTTAATTTTCCTTCGCCCTGGCTATGTGCAAATATTTTAAGGTACGTAATCCAATTGTACGCGCCATTTAAAAAAAAATATGTGAGCCGTTAATTGCTTTTCTCGTACCGATGTTAGCACTTGATTTGAGGGGAACCTAGATTGGTATTTTCTTGACGGTATTTCAACTTGTTGGCTTACTTCTGATAAGGCCTTTTCTATATTTGTCTCATCGGTGGTCTTCTCGGGATATTTCCTTTTATAAAAGTTTGGCATTTTCGCCAGAGTTGGAAGCAAGACGTCTTTGTCGAAACCTCCTGTTTGTTAATATCGAATACTCCTTTACGCACTTTTTTAGTATAACCGAAAAAAGCTATAAACTTTTCTTAGAAAACACCTTTACATTTTTAAAAACCCCGAATAAATCGTTACAATAATTACAAAGACACACTAAAATTCACCAGTTGAAAATAATAATTTTACTTTGCGAAACAGTTTTTTGTGTCTAACCACTTCCACGTGTTGAATACCAATAAGTATTTTTTAAACTGCAGCTGGACTGGTTCGAGTAACGGTTTTTGCGAATGAGATAGATAGATAGTGGCACCGAAACACTCGTGTGACGAACCCTTCCATGTGCCGAAGCCTCCCCATTCTACCCTACATGCGATTTAACGTTTAAGAACACTCTACCTACATAGTCATAATGTAATGTCTCCCCTGCGTTGTGGCAATATGTCGAATAGTATTGTAGTTCTAGTGAGTCATTCCTCCAAACTTTATAGCACAGCTCCTAATCTATCCATAGGTGTGCATATGAAGAATTCCATCTATATTGAATTGAACTCATCCGTTCACAGATATCAGGAATAAAAACGCTTCCCTAGAACTGCGCGGTACAGCCTATAGTGTATGATAAAATGTATGCTTACTTTCTAAATGTAGAGCTCTTAGTTAAACGAGGCTGGCACTTGAGTGATGTGATTTCGAACGTTAAATATCGGCAAACAGGCAAATTCGAACTTTTTCAACCTAGGAGGATTTGCCCTCTCTATCTGCAAAACGCACTGATGAATGTGCTTCTCATTCCATCTTCTGTGGTATTTCAATATCACTTGTTCACAGTTGCAGAAACCATATAAACCCGTGTTGAAAATTCTGTCATCAAGGGTTTATTAATTCAACGTCAATATTTCGGTAACAAAATGGAAATTTGCGGAGAAATAATTTCTTAAAGTTACCAATATTTTCTATGGGATACTCTGTATATTTTAATCACCGGCCTTAATGATATTGTTAGGACAATAGTTGATACTTTATAATTATAGTGTCAAATATAACACGAGTGCGTGATGCATGCAAAAAACCAAACATTAAAAACGGTGCGCAATAAAAAAACTTCTAGTATGGATGGTATTCCAAATAAAACCTTAAAGATCGCTATTAAAACACGACTCCGCATATATTTCGAATTACGATTTCTGAAAATTGTCCTGTCAAAAGGAAAGCGGAATTCAAAAGATTGTCCGTTCTACCGTCCCCTTTATCTGATTGACACGGTCAAAAAAAAATCCTGGAGCGGATCATTTATAATGCCAGCAATTGAAACAGCAGAAGGCGTTTCACAACATTAATACAGTTTTCGCACAAGTTACGTGCTGGGCAATCAACGCGGTATAAATTAAAGCCCAAACTGCTTTAGAAGGCTAAAACGGAGGGATCAAATACAACTTCGCTATTATTGCCCTGGACGGGAATCCAGAACCTATTATGAATCATTGAGATACCAGAGTACACCCATAAAATGATAACGATCTACTTTTCGAATAGAATCCCCCTTCTAGCTATGAGCAGGTTGTAAAAGCATACTAAGGAACTGGCGGTATTCCATAAGGCTAAGCTCAACTACGCAGTAATGAGAGAATAAAAACTATTCCGTTAATTAACTAGCGCTCGTTTGCAACTCACAAATTACAATATACAACTATGCTTACGAGTGCAATTAAGTAAAGTCATAAACGATAACGTTAAGAGTTGGACAGCATAAAGTTGTTTCTCAATCATTTCTGAAGCAACTTCGAATTACTATTGATGCTCATGAAAATTTTAAACACCACTTAAGGCACTAAAAAAAATCGTCGAAAACTGTAAGCTAACCTTCAGGAATGATGAGCTACAGCAGAATCCCAAAACAGAATAAATGATTTCTTATTATATAATTTACAACTGTTTTATATGTTACTATACCCATCGTATCTCTAATGCTACCTATTGACATACTTCGTAAAAAAAATAGTCTTAACAGCGAGCGAGTTTGAAATGGCAGAGTTGACGACGAGAAAAGAATATATTCATATGAAGATGCACGCATTATTTTATACCAATGAACGAAGACGGTTTAATATGAATTTCGGTACAACGAACTTTGATCGGGCCAAACATGACTAAACGCAAACATAAAACTATTTCATATTGTTCCGGAAACGCGTAAAACATGTTTTTCGAAACGGAGAGGACCGCCTTACCTAACCAATTTTGAAGAATTGTACACTCCCAATAATATCGTAACTTATATGCCACAAATTGTCGAAAACTGGACCACCGTAAGTTACATTTTAGTAAACATATTCAGCAACCTTAGACTGTTAGGGAACCAACGTAAATCGAACAGGCTAAATAATCAACTCAAATAGATTTGAAAAAAAATATGCGTCAGCTTTTTGGCTTTTGCAAGATTTCCATCTTCTATAATCAGGAAACTTTGTATTTTTAAATGTGTACATACATGCATATGCATATTTACATACCATCATCCATACAAGTGTTATTGTTTAAATGAATTTTAAATTTATTTAATGTTTAAAACAATACATAGTTTGAATTCTGATATTTTATTCTTCTTCACCATCACTTCTCTCTGCAGGTCTAAGCCCGCCAAACACCTTCACAGGTATCGCTTGTTTTTCAATCCGTACTTTTTTCATTACATCATCCTCCTCCTCTGGTTTATTGTCAACATTCCCAATGACATTTTCATTTTCTTCGTCCTCTTCGTCATCACTTTCGCCTATATCTATTTCATCTGGATTCACCACACGGTCTTTTCCACCCGTACCCTGTGTCTCACCACGTATAAACATGATATTAGTATTTTGAAGTTTAAGGGCCGTAGAACTTTTTTCGTTTTGACGCTGTTTCAATAACTCTGCTGCCTTAGCTTCAAGCAAACGCATGCCATCCGTTGCCGTTGCATCTACAACAGTACCAGATGTTACCATTTGAGCTGCCATCATATTAACCTGTGTATTATAAGTCGCTTGCACCGAACGTTTTATTCTTAACATTTCTCGCATGGTGTCTTCGTTGCCATGTCGTACTTCAAATTCTTTCCAAGTTTGCCAAAATTCAGCTGTAATTCGGGGATCACATACTTGACTGCAGTGTGCGTAAATTGCTCTTGCTCGGTCAATTTCACCCAATTTCGTTTCCATTTCAGCGAATCGAACACACATATCACGCATCCGCTCTTCTGGCAGAGCCTCAATTGCTTTCTCATAAATTTCACGGGTTCTAGGAAGACCGTAAATCTCTGCGGCTTTCTTTATGAATATATTGTACATGTCAAACATTTCTTCGGCTTTGACAGCAGTCGTGGCCCGATCATATACTGCCATAGCATGCCGGGCTAAACCATGTTCTTCCTCTAATTTTGCGTATAATAGATAAAAATACTTAGCCAAATCAGGAGGGCAATTTTCAAGACATTGCTCAAAAAGATCCCTGGCCCTCTCAAGCTTAGAGCCACCGTAACGTTTAAGAAATTTCGTTAAATAAGAATTCCAAATATCGTAAACATTGGGCCATTTAAAAAGCGCAATTCCTTTTTCGTATGCTCGAAAGGCTTCTTCGAAATAATTATGTTCTTCCAGAAAAAGTCCATAGTTGATAATAATTTGAGGTGTGCAGATCTTTAAATCAATTATACGATCATAGACCGTTTTACAAGTTTTAAAAGTTCCAAAACTTTCTTCTAAATCGGCATACATAGACCAAACTTTAAGCGATTTATAGAGACGCATCTGTACCGTTTCCGTTTCGTCATGGTAAGCCACTTTACGCTGTGGCATGGCAGTGGCTCTTTGCATCAATTTTAATGCAAATTCAAAATTTTCCTGCCGAATTTCCATTTCTGCCCATTCACACCACACAGATGCAAGCTCATCAACTTTGACAAACTCTACTTGAGTTGCCTTTTCGAAAACAACTCGAGCGTCATCAATCTGTCCATTACACTCGTAGAACTTTGCGAATTCCACCCACAATGTATTAAGCTTACCAACTGCTAACTTTGGTTGAACGGTTTGCACAGCTTCAGTATATGTATTTATTATTTCATGTGGTTTCGATTCATAGAGTTTAACTCGTTTGTGCCATTCAGGGACATTATGCGGATTTTGACGAAGTAAAACACTATTTAGTAACAATAGACGACGTTCCATAAGGTATTCAAAACGGGCTAACCGCAGTTCAATATCGATGTCATCCTCCTCCGTTG
The DNA here is from genome assembly GCA_963966105.1 of Volucella zonaria. Classification (NCBI taxonomy): domain Eukaryota; kingdom Metazoa; phylum Arthropoda; class Insecta; order Diptera; family Syrphidae; genus Volucella; species Volucella zonaria. The sequence continues at coordinate 33,578,946 of OZ014533.1, read as the reverse complement.
GATTTGGATCGTTTGCGACCATCTCCATACGTTTACTTAAACTCACTTCTTCGAATTGTGCATATTCATCAAAAACCTGCGTGAAATCACGGACTGTTGTAACAGTTTGAATTGCTTCCTCATATATGTCTCGAGCACGATCAAATAGACCACTACGTACGTAATAATCAGCTAGCGAATTCCACAAATGCCCAAGTTGATCCGTGTACCTGGTTTGAGGAAAAAATATGCATTAGATTCATAATTAACGAACAATTTAAATATATTAACAAAACTTAAGTCTATATGGCAATATTAAGTAATATAGCATAGGTCAGGTGATATTTTGCTCTTCTTAAGCACTGACAAATAAGGCGCCTACTTCTATTTTAAAAACAGCTCAAGCTATAGATTTTACAATGGAAATTCCATTGAGTGAGATTGAGTGCTCTATACAGAGTGTTCTGGATAAAAATTAAAGTTGCAATTTTGACTTTAGAATTTTTTCGGAAAAATATACTATTAACCCCTACTTTTTGCAACTTTGAAATATGTACCTAGTATTTACAAACAAAAAAAGGCAAGTCATTTCATCTCAAGTCAATAGTTTTCAAGATACGACCCAGGTAATATGTACGTTGAATTAAAAATTGTTAAAAATTTTAGGAAAAAAAATACAAATGTTGATTTCATATTTTTATTTTTTTAGTCAAACCTTGTATCATAACAATTGTTCCATTGTTTGGCTGCACGCCAGAGGTCGTCTTTGAAACCTTTAATAATGTGCATTATTTCCAATTCTTCTCGGACTTTCGCAGTTCCCTCGCCATCAAATGTTGTTATTTCTGATGAGTAAAAAATGTCCTTCATCCATCCTTATAAATATACATAAGTCCATTGGAATCAAGTCCGGAGACCTCGGAGACTACAGAATGATTCTATCCCGCTCTATCCAAGAATTATCCTACACGCCATCTAACCACATGCATGGTACATAATGGATGTTCTTTGTCGCAGTGATATACTCGTATCACCTAATATATAGTTCGGGTAATTTGTTTCGCAAAACTTCCGAGTAGACATTCAAATTAAGCCTTGTCAGAAGCCGATAGGGTCCGATCAGCTTGTTACCCAATATGTCTGCCCAAGCTTAACTTATGCTGGTTATGGAGTAGGGGCTGTTTTCAGTTGTTCTGTGGAAATTAGTGATTCCATCCGTCCATAGAATCCGGCCCATAAAGTTGTCTTCCGCAAAGTGTCTTTTGTTATGTCTCAGCAGCTGCCAAAGTTACCAATGACATCCAGCTGTTAAAATATTCAGTAAGGTCTGCCATTTCATCATGGTTCGTTTTACGCTTGCCGAACGTGCGGAAATTATTAAAAAATATTATCGAAATTCCGGCTCAGTTGTAAATATGCATTTCGTCGGCCCTACATGTTATAAAAGCGACGCAACGCTCGAGGCTGTGAAGTAGAAATTTGGCGACTGGGTCATCTCACGGCAAGCGTTCATCAATTGGCCGCTGCGATCACGCGAACCAATCATTTTGGACGAGCTCGAGGCCAATATTCAATACGCTATTGCCGGAATAACGCCGCACATATTTGGACTAAGTCATCAAAAACTGGACCGACCGCTTGAAGCACTACCACCGAAGCCGAGGCGGCCATTTGAATCATGTGCTATTCCACATATAATACCATGAACGTAGCTTTAAAATAGAGCCAGAATTAATTTTATATCTTACACCGTTGTTGTTTTATTTAATTTTTTTTTTCCTACCGTTTTTATTTGATCACCCTTTATTTTAGTTTTATAGTTTGGACAAGTTGGGCCGTATCTTGAAAACTACCAACTAGAGATGAAATTACCTGACTTTATTTTGCTTGCAAATACCAGGTACACGTTTCAAAGCTGCAAAAAGTGGGGGTTAATAAGATATCTTTCCGGAAAAAATAATAAAGTCAAATTTAAAGTTTTAAAAAAAAAACACTTTACACAATAATTTTAGGACAACATTTATATTGAAACAATTAAAGTACTCGTAATTAAGAGTTCAACTATACCCAATTAGTCAAAACAAGACACCGAACGGCTTTGCTTAAAAACTCTGTATTAAGCAGCGGATGCGTTTTCGACCCTCCCTTCACACCCATACGATTTACTAGATGGAGTGAAAAGTGACCTCCTTGGGAATTCAAATTTTTTTTTTTAAATGTTTTTTTATATTATTCAATATAGTTCCCTTTTAGTTTGATTCACTTATTCCAGCGATTTTCCAACTTCTTGTTCCCGCCCGAAAAGTAATTTTCCGGAAGGTCTCATCTCATTGGGGTTTGGGAAAAGATAATAGTCCGACGGATCCAAATCCAGTTACCAATCGACGTCAAAAGTCCGCCCGATTCCGCATCAGCAAGTCCAAACACTCTTTCGAAGTGCTCTCGGGTTTGTGTTTTTGGTCAAGAGAGGCACCCAGCGGCAGGATAACTTTTTCTATGCAGAATATTGCCCAAAATATGGCGTTTGCGCTCAGTACTAATCTTTATGGTATCTGCTAACTCGCGCACCTTCGCTTTCCGGTCAGCCAACACCATTTCATATATTTTTTTGACATTGTCCTCTGTAACCGCATCGGAGGGCCTGCCGCTACGGACTTGATCGGTAGTGGAGTTGCAGCCAACACGAAACTCTCGAAACCAATATTTGACGGTGTAATCTGACGGAGCATTAGCCCCATAATATTTATCCAACTTTTCTTTTGTTTCCTTCGCCGTTTTGCCTCTCAAAAAATAATGTTTTATGAGAGAACAAAAATCGTTTTTGTGCATACTCAACATGATGCCAAACACGTCAAAAACAATCAGCTGTCAAAACAAAACTAAAGACAGTATCGCACTGAAATTTGGCATGTCTGCCTAAATATGAACGGACTTCAAGGCACTATAACCTTTTTTTGCAGTAGCAGCGCATTCTGTATAAGGTTTATTGAAGCTGTGTTTCTTGTTATATTAGTTATCCATAGTGACTAAAATTATCCGTTACATCTGCAGCAGTGTCTTCGAATGTCGGAGAATTCTGTAAGGAAATGACCGATTTAACGAATATAGAAATTAAAAAGCCGTTGCGGCAAAGCCCTTGTAACCGAACAACACATTTAAAAAGACATGAACGGGCTTACCCTTACTCTGACAGAGATATGGACTGGGGTATTGGACTACGCGTGAAACTTCCATCGGCAAAATGGGACCTTAGCCGCGGAATATTTGTGCAGATGAGGAGACCGCGATTGATTCTTACAAAAGGGCAACGATCCGAAACATGATAATCGTATTTGTATCAATGTGTTGAATTCAAGCGATTCGTTTTTTTAAACCACACGCTTTTATCAAACATATTGTAGCTAGGATTTCCGTATATTTATTTTATACATTTCCTAAACATACTTTCTGAACTGAACAAAATGGAGAGTTCATGAACTAATTATCGACGCCAGTTCTATAAATACTGAAAGCATATATCCGAAACGATCGGGGTTAGATAACACCGGTCAATGCAAATGTTGAGTCTGGGCTTATCTGATTCTTATTTCGTTCACCATACTAATTAAAAAAAAGCCTTCCCTAAAAAAGTTTGCTTATATGCTTGTCAGACTGAAAATACGGATTTTAAGAGAAGATCTTTTTTATCTCTTTATTGTGCATTTCCCTATGGGAAAGTGCCATCGGTTTTGATATTTGTGAAGCAAACAACAACTTCTGAAGAACGCGGAATAATCGTCACGATGTTTTTGCGGAACAATTCGTTGGTGATTTTGACGCAACGTGCGTTTCATGCCCATACCTTGTACCTCTCCTTCGGCTGAGAATATCCCTGTTGTGGCTGAAGATGTCGTCCATCGACATCGACCAAACGACGTGCCACGTAATTGGAAATTCCACGAACGTCTCTGAGGCACATTTTTGTGAAAGACTTGAAGATGTTTCCTTTCAAAGTGCAGGCAGTCCCTCAGCTGATAGGTGTTCACCGTGAATCGCGTCTAACCCACGTTCACGCCCTCATAAATCTCAATAACACAGTGGACGCTTTTGCGTCAAAAATAATCATGCGTGAAGAGCCCCATTTCCACTTATGTGGATACGTGAACAAACTGAATTTGCGGTTCTGGAGCTCTAAAAATCCGCGAGTAATGCACGAAGTGCCATTACATTGTGCTATTTACGCTGGAGGCGTCATTGGACAATTTTTTTTTAGAACGGCCCGAGCCAAACGGTTACTGTGGATGGTGAGCGCTACAGAGCCATGATCAATGAATTGTTCATCCCTCAATTGGATGAATTGAGAGTCTAGGATATGAGGTCCCAACAGGACGGAGCAACAGCGCATACTGCACGATCTACAGCCGACATTCTAAAGCAGGGCCATACATTATGGCCCACCTTAAAAATAAAAATAAACTTTTACATCGAATTTGATTTCTTTTACTTACTAATAAATAACTTTAAATAAATAACTATAGCAACAAAATATAGAAAAGATACAAAAAAAAATGGTTAAAAATGAATACTTGTGAATGTATAGACTGCCTCGCACAAATTAGCCCCCAAATATATACAATCTCCCATCATTCTCTCATGGAATTGGTCCTGATGACGACGTTTAAAATCCATCAAATCTTTTTCTTCCAAATAGGTACCCATTTAAAGACAATATTAAATGGGTCCAAGTGAGCATGTAACATACATACTTTACGGGACATTCTGCAACCCATGAGTTTGAAGTCTTCAATCATATTTGAACTCAGCTCTTTGTAGTTCTCAGCTTTTATGTTTCCGAGAAAACCATTTACTACTACTTCGTTGCTTACTATTATTTTCTTTATTTATGATCCAACGAAAATACTAGCTTTTACTTTGGCTTCGGGAACAATTTTTCTACGTATACAAAAGTTTCAGAATCTTGACGAAGAGCTTTTACGAATTGCTTCATAAGGCCTAATTTTATATGCAATGGATGCATAAATACATGTTTAGACTCCACAATTAGGTTACATTTAATATCATGTTTTCCTATCTCGAACTCGGTCCGATTAGGCCATCAGTGCTACCGGTAATACGAATTTCTGCTCTACTGTCCCATAGTTAAAGCTAGCAAGCATGTTTGGTAATACTCGCCTAGCGTTCCCACCAGAAAACAAACCATAGCAAAATCCTTTATCACTGGCCACCACCACCGCTACTTCCCGATTTTACTTAATACGACTCGTTTCTCTTTATATACTCATATCATTGTGAAAGTTACAAAAGCAAAGTTTTGCAAAATTAATCGATGAGTTTAGTTATTTTTCGGTATAAAGAATTAGAAAATAATAATTGAAATAAAATCTCCCAAAAAATTGTTTATTTTGCTGACCTGTGTAATTACATATATGTAAATATAGCTGCATATACGAGTATATATTATGAATTATAAATTCGAAATTCACAAAAAAGTCAGATTCACCCTAAGTGACAAAAAATCATTTAAATAATGGCTTATGATTTGCTACTTCAAGCCAAGTAGTAGTTTCAGGTACTTTCTGAACAACGTACTTTTGTCTTTGATAATAATCAGCACTGCCTTAAAGCGCACTTATATTCCTGTAATCTGTTTTTTGCCCTTAATCTGCATTAAACTGGTTCTAGGTTTGGATTGAGACTAGCGTTGCCAAAAGTTCTCAACAAGGCCAAACAAGCAATTAAAAAAATATAACAAAAAAAAAGTACATAATAATAATAATACATGATCACGATAACCTGTCATGACCGTTATGCAAATAAGAAACTTCTACAGTTTTCTAAATTAGCAGAGGCTACATTACCTAAAGATTACCGGATTACGTAAGATGCTACATACGTTTACTGATTGGCTGAGAAGAGTTGGTGTAACTGTTGGCAAACAAAATACCACTATGCCAGATGCAGTTTCTGCAGCTACGACTTTCAACAACACAATTGTTTAAGATTTAAAATTTCCAGCCGCAATCATTCTACAAACAATTGAAATATATATAAGTTTAAAAGAATTTTATGAAGAAAACCACTGTTGGTGATTTTAAATCTAATTTATTGAAGGTGAGAAAATTAAAATCATATCAATAGTCAACGGAACAATTAAAAAGTATGTAAAACTATAATTTTTCATATTACATATCTGCAAATAACTTGATCAAGTGTAAATAATGACTACTACCTCATAGTTCTTGTAAAAACAAATTCGTTTTGAATTAAAATTATTACTTCGAGGTGTTAGAAGTTGTAACACGCAACATTTTTTTCCAAATGTATTGTCAATTATTTTAGTCGTTCTTGGAATAGAATTTCATCAATGTGATTTGTGGTAAATAATTTTTGTTCCGACAATTTTGTCGCTAAGTGAAGAAATTTAAAGCTTATATGTGCATACTACTCGTATTACACTTACATCTAATATACATACATTCATGTAATTAATTTCCAAATTCTAGTCTAGTTAGTGTATAATAAAATTGTAGCGGCTTTTCTTATTTGAAATAGAATTTTTTTTACATGGTGTCGAAACTCGGGATCGTCAATTATATTAAATAGCGCGTGAAATATTATACATCCAAATAAAACTAGCGGGCCTTAATTATGGAAGCTATCTATCAGGGCACGTGTCGCGGTCAAGTTACCAAATTATGCAAATCAATATCCGAGTATCTTAAAACGGTTGATTTTTCTTCTATGAATGAGCCAGATAAAGTCGAGCATGAATTAATTGCGTTCCTCGATCGTTTAAAAAACGCGCATATTAACATGAAAAAAAGCAGACGAGACTATGCGTAGTACGGTTAGGGAAGAGGATTTCAAGAGAGAGTGCGAATCGGTGATTGTCCGTGATGATGATTTCTACTCTGGAACATCTTTTGAGATCAAAATTCAAGATCAATCCATATAATTAATCAACCTTTGACGAAAGAAAAATGCTTCATTACATGGTAGCTGCAGTGGGAATCCTTACCACGGTTTAAAAGTAAAGAATTTTGAGCTAAAAACGTTCAACGGACAGTTGAACGAAAATTGGTTGCCATTTTGGGAGCAATTCAAAAGAGCGGTGCATGAGAATTTAAATTTCAACTCGGCAACTAAATTCAATCTCTTAAGCGAAGCATCGCGGCAGCAACCGTAGCGGGATTTACTCCAACAGAGAAATGCTACAATGATGCTATATCTCTTCTTATAGAAGAATATGGAAACACCAAGAAAATAGAGAAATACTACATCCAAAAGATGATGTCTATCAAATATGTTCACTCACCCACAGATGCAAAAGCATTACGGCAATTATATAATGAAACGAGTTCAACGATGAGGAGTCTAAAGCCCCTCAAAGTTCCATCTTTTCAATATACGATTGTGTTGAGATCTATTTTATTTAAAGCTCTACCTGAGAATTAATTTTCACCAGTCTCACAAGCAGATATCCTGTTCCTCTTCTCCCTCGACGATTAATGACACCATTAATTCTAATGATAATGCAGCGGGCGAAGAAGGGAATGGCCGTCTTAACGATCTAATTTTGTTTCTTAAATATGAAGTCGAGGCCTTGGAAATTTTCCAACTTTCACAACGAAGGGAATATGGACATCAAGCAGGAGAACAAAAATTTCACCAAAAATACTATATTATAACAAACGTGTTTTTTGCAAAAGTGCTGAGCATGTAACGAAAAGTTGTGATGCGTTGATAATTCTTTTCTTAACCTGAAGCATAGAAAATAAGTATATTCCTAAATAAAATGTAAACAAAGTCGAAAGACATACGAGTAGATACAAGAATTTAGAGTAGCTTAGAGTGCCTGTGTGGGGCCAGTAAGTTAGTATAAGATTGTTAAATAATTTTAAGCTAGGGTTTAAGCATTTTTTGTGAGTATGTAGAAGTTAATGATTTAGAAAATAAAATGCATTTAAAACTAAAACTAACTGTGATGCGTTGATGTCAGTAAAAAGTAGAAAGGCTATTTTGATCAAAGAGGGAAGGTGTTTCCGATGGTCTAAACACAATCATAGCTCAAAATTCTGTAAAAATCAGTGGATAAAGTGTTATTCGTCTGGTGGTAGGAAAGAAGAAAAAACTCCAAAGAGTTTTAGTGCCAACGAACGAGAAAACAAAGCTGTACCAACAGCATTGAGTGCATTCAATAAAAAAAATTCAAGTGTCATCCGCGATCAACAAGTTTTTTTACAAACCGCAAAGGCAATATTGAGTGCACCGTACAACAATCATGCTTGTTTTCTCAATTGATTAATAATGGACAACGGTAGTCAGCGAACCTATGTCTCCAAAAAGCTAAGCACAAAACTCAATTTACCAGTTGTGGGTGTAGAACGGCTGCGTATCATTCCATTTGGTGATAACACGAAAAAGCGCGCGGGAAAGTGTCGGCAAGTTGAAATTGAGATCAAGAGCCAATTTAGTGAGAAAATGATAATTATAAGTGCTATTGAAGTCCCAATAATATGCGCAGACGTATTGCCTGTACCAAGTAATGATCTCAATCTAAATCACTTAGATTTAGCTGATGCTTTTGCATGTGAGGAGAAATATTTAAAAGGCATTAATCTTTTAATTGGACAGGATAATTATTGGAAGTTCAATACGCCTGAAAGTCAGTTAGTAGGCGAAGATTTTGCCGCAGTGACTACGTTTTTCGGTTGGACGGTACAAGGTAAAAGCGCAATTATTGGTTGCGATGGAGAAAAGGGTTGCACATCTTTCCGTGGCGAAGCCAAAGACGAAGTGTCTAATTTTAATATCAGCAAATTCTGGCGGTTGGAACAAATCGGAATAATAAATGAAGAAGACAACAAAACATTTTGTGATGTTAGCAGCGAAATAATGTTACCTGCCGACGGACGATATGAAGTTTGTTTGTCGTGGAAAACTAAATCTAAGTTAAATGACAACAAAGGTATCGCTCTACCTCGTTTACACAGTTTAACTAATAGGTTAATTAAAAACAGCGATCAACTAACCGATTGGGGGTGGCCGTGGTGTAGTGGTACTAGCAATCGCTTCTCACTCGGAGGGTCAAGGTTCGAATCCTAGCCACGACAAGTTTTCATTTGTGCAATTGGAACTCAGTCAGAAAAATCTGCGTGTGAAGGCATAACACTGACATGTAGATTTGACTGTTGTAGGGTTTTCAAGCACAAAACAACCGTTAAAATTCACAACCTCACCAATTCCGAGTGAAGAAAATCTCTCCGTCCTATTCGGACTCCCACCCCTGGAGAGTCAATATCGAAACCAAACACACCTGAGTTTCAAACCACTACATCACAAACTTTCCTTTCTCCTCCTTCTACCTTTCCGCCCGCGCCCTGGCAACATTGTAAGGGTATTCATAACCCCTTTGGCGCGCGTAAATTATAAAAAAAAAAAAAAAAAAAAACTAACCGATTACGATACCAATATTCGGGATCTACTTAAGATGGATATATCAGAACAAGTATGTGACACTGTCGAAAGGGATAATCTGCATTATATGCCCCACAAGCCTGTTTATCGTGAAGACAAGACTCCTAGTAAATTAAGGATCTTCTTTGATGCTTTGTCGTGTGAATCCGGTTTTTCATCACTCAACGAATATATTCATTCGTGAGATAACTTGATTCCAGATATATTAGGCAAAATTTTAAGTTTTCGTTCTAATTATATTGCCATAGTATATTGAAAAAGTTTTTTTGCAGATTTCTTTGACGCCAAAAGATAGAGATGCCCATAGGTTCTTATGATACGAGACAGCGCCGGCACCTTACCAGAAACTTCCAGAAATCAAGGAATTCAGAATGAATGACAAGAGTAACATGTGGCGTTACTTCCAGTCCTTATTTGGCTACAATTCAAAAGCATTTCGATTTAAGACGTTCTAAGTATGGACCAATTTGCGAGAAACTGCGTAAGTCATTTTATATTGATGATCTGATAATAAGCGTGGATAGTAGCGAACAAGTGTATGATATATTTTACAAAGCTAAGGCGATTATGAAAGACGCCAAGATGAACTTACGAAAGTGGAATACAAATGATTTCGATTTGAAGCAAAGATTTATATTTGAAGGTCTGGATTTTCCAGTTGAACAGAAGGTTTTAGGCATAGTTTGGAATACGATTAGTGACGAAATTCGAGTAGATGTTCCTAGCAACTTTGAGTTTTTACGGTCTTTAAGAGGGAGCAAGCGTAATGTCATGAGGGCTATGGCTAGAATATATGATCCTCTGGGGAAGTTAGGACCGTTTACTGTTAGGATAAAGATACTTATACAGGATATATTGAAATCTAACACAGAATGGGACGAAAACTTAAAGAGGGAACATTTATCGACTGGGCAATGCCGGCGAGAGGAGTTAGGCGACCTGGAAACGTTTTCATTTAATCGCTGTATTTCAGCTAATGTGGAAGGGAATAATATAGTTGAAAGGCAACTTCATGTTTCTGCAGATTCTAGTCCTAAGGCCTATGTAAGAAACAAAAGAGAGGATAAAAGCATAACTGTGTCATTTGTTTGTGCTAGAAATAGGGTTAGTCCAATAAAAAAAAAATTGGAGGCGAGTTGAATCTTCCTAAGTTGGAGTTTACTGCTGCTGTTATAGCGACCAGATTAAGTAAATTTCTGTTAAAAAGCCTTGCAGCAGTTAGAGTCGGACACTTAGAGTTGGTACCATATATGACAGTAGGAAGTTGCATTAATGCGTTGCGGAGATTCTTCGCAAGAAGGGGAGTGCCAGATACAATTATATCGGACAATGCAAAAACGTTTAAACGAGAACGTTTTTATAAACTGGAGAATCTTCTGAAATCTGCTGATGTTCAATTTTTAGCGGCCCATAAAGGAATTACGTGGAAATATATTCCAGAACGAGCAGCATGGTGGGGTGAATTCTGGGAACAATTAGTTCGGAGTGTAAAGGAGTCATTGGAATCCGTGATAGGAAAAGCCAATCTTGGTTTTAAGGAACTAAGGACCTTGTTATCTGGAGTGGAAGCCGTTATTAATTGAAGGCCGCTTACATATATAATCAATGATCCTAACGACCTACAACCTCTAACTCCTTCCCATTCTGTTTTATTCCAATTCTGTTTTATTCGCAGATTTTCAAAGCGATGGGTCAACACTATCGAATTCGTGGAAATTTCGGCAAGATGCACTGAAAAGGTACTGGAAGCGATGGCGTGACGATTACCTACACCAATTGCGTTCAATTCATCAATATCCAAACCAGGACACGCGAAGCATTCAGCCAGGAGACGTGGTATTAGTGCACGAAGATGGAAAAATGAGATTGCAGTGGAAGCGAGCGACGGTGCAAACAATTTTCCCAGGGAGAGATGGAAGGGTCAGGTTCGACTGCCGAACAAACAGATAATTCGACGACCGATTCAGCTGCTATTCCCATTGGAAATATCATCTCCCTTACATGCCGGGGCCCAGGATGAAGAAATTTAAAAATTTATATTCATACAAAAATATCATGTAATTAATTTCCAAATTCTAGTCTATTATACACTAAGTATAATATATTTTCCACCGAGAGGGTCGATAACCGGTAATAAAGTTGTAACGAAGTTACAGTAGCGGCTTTTCTTATTTGAAATAGTATTTTTTTACACTGAGTCACTGAGGATAAACGATAGCAAAATTATGTGTCTTACTGCAAAAATGTTACTGTAACTCGGACCTGTGCAACCACAGCTAACTCAACTCCAATACATATGTAAGTATGTACATTCCACGCAAGGCACAATACGGATGTTTTAGCGGTGGGACTCCCAAGATTAAGTCAACGGCAAGCTTAGAGTCAAATTTAATGATATTTTGGCTTCTAATCAGGTTAACGAAATAGATATAGTGGATGACGAGGTGGGTTTCGAGCAGTGGCCAGACTGCTCCCACAGTGGGCTACTGGCACTATCTTCTGAAGGATCTGGCCCTACAAATCGGGGCATGTGACAACGGGTTAACTGCCCGACCACTAGCTGTTGACGATATGAGCAAACAAAAAAACGGTCAACGGCTATGCACGTGGAATGTTCAGACATTTAAGAGTTCACATGACACCGAACAATTTATAGAGCTACAAAGCTGCTATCACCGCCATCCAAGCAGTCCGATTAGATGAGTTGGACAAAAGAAGGAACAAAAATTAAGACATGTACGAGTAGTATCGTGATACCTTTAGAGAACAGAAGCGGCGCCGTATGTAGACTTTTCATCAGAGCAAGCTTAGACAAGAGGTCTTGAGTTCCAGCCATTTGAGCAAACGCTGATAACAATCAGGGACCACTTCGCGACGCACAGTGCGGCATTTGTATGGAAATTTCGACAAAAATCCTTAATTCGAATTCATATATACAGATACTATGTTTTCTGTTTAAATATTATAATTTATATATTTTTCTTTAAATATAAAATATAAAATCAAGAAAACAATTGAGTTAAGCTATAATTATTCTGAAACTAAATTACTGTCATCCCTATCTTCAAGCTCTGTATCAGTTAAATCAATTTCATCAAATGAAGAAACACTTATATGTATTTTGTGAATTATTTGACAGCACATACTTATCTCTGAGACATTCCTATTTGATTTCCTTAAAGAAATATTTCTATGTGTCGAGTGATTTAATCGATTTTTTCTTATTTCCTTATATCGAGCCTCTAAAGCCTCTTCTGACAGAAGACCTATAGGTAAGTCCAAAGAATTAATGACATCACAACCATGAATCAACATCTTATGTATGTAATACCAATTATACAAACTTATATATAAATCTTTTGTTTCTTTTAGTAAAATTTTAAACTGCTGAAAATTTATTTTTATACCTGACGCTAAAACTTTTAAAATTGTGTGAAAGTTTTTTATTAAACTTTCCTGTGATTTCTGAACTGATTGCTGAGTCCTTAAAGAACCTTCTTGCCGTATTTTCATGATTTGTGGATCCATAGCCCGGTTTTGGCTTATCCACTAAGAGCCCCATACGAATTAAAAAGGTCTTGATTTTTTTTTATTTTGCGCGAATAGTCTTATTTTAAGCTCCTCTTACTTGCCACATTATTAGCGGCAAACGATAAGAAATGTGAAGAAGGCATTCAAAACACCTTATGCACGTGTGCAGAGTGGATAAACCAAAACGGTAATGATCGGTATTAGGAAGCCTTTCAGAAATCACAGTCAAATTCATTTCTTTGTGGACGCTTCACATATATAGCATTTAGTAGAACAATTAGTGTCTGATAAAATTTTACATATACTTCCATCTAACATTGTAAAATACAATTCGTACTCAGCTAGCATAGAACTACCATCGAAATTAATTTGATACGCAGATAATTGGCGTATAGCATATTACATTAAGGACTCTTGCTCCTTTATTAAATGCTGATTCTCCTTCATAAAAATGAACTTAATAGGTCTGCAAAACAATATGAAGGAGGAACGTAGGTTGACCCATAACTCAGTTTTATTATCATCTACTAATTTGAGAGGAACAAAAGCTATCAAGAACATAAATTCATCAGTTTGAGATGTATTTTCCGTGAATTTCTGTTTGTAAAGGCTGTTTCCTGCACTGCCATCAAATCTCCACTTGCATATTAGCTTTAAATCTGAGACGAGGTCGATGTCAATGATTTTTAAAATGCTTTGAAGGGTAATGTCTAATAGCTCCTGTAGGTTAACCTCTGCAGATATTTCACTTACAGATACATTTGGTAAAAAAAAGTTTTCTAGCTTGCCTCAGAGTCTTGACGGATGGAAAATAGTTCTTAGATTACTTATTCATAAAACTGCGGAGAATATTATACTTTCTTTCAGAAAAGTTAAGGCTTTATATTTATAAAGTAAGAACTTGATGAGGACTTAAAGTCGGCTGATGTTGACTTGTTGATATTGATCCTCTTGAAATATCGCATGCAAAACTAAGTTCTTCACGAAGCGTGAATTTATCAGATCTTGAACTCTACGTTTTTTTATCTTTATAGATGCTTACTCAAATCGTACTAAAGGTCTCCCGCGATGGATTTCTTCCTGCGGCTCTCCAGTGGATCTTGATGGTGTTGGTTTCAGATCGCTTTCTGCCTTAGTTGGTGTCAACAGTTCTTTTTGTAACCACTTTGAATGTCGCTTATATAAATATCTGCGGTTTCCAGAGCAATCTTTCCACTTTCTGCTTATCGGTAAACTAAAAGCTTCACCTGCGTGTTTAATATTGGCATTTAAACTATCAGAAAAGTCATTTAAATTTAAAAGAGATTCCGGTTTATGGATAACTTTATACAGTATTTCTGGCTTTGGATCTGAAATCCAATCGTCGACCAATCACAATTTCGAAACGTTGGGTATTGATACTGGAAAAAAATGCACTGTAATTAGGACACAAGAACAAAGTCTGATATATGACTTATGCATAGCAATTAAATGCACAGAAAGCTTTTCAGCTTATTTAAAACGAAAAAATATATTTTTTTTTTTTTTTAATATATCTAAAAAAAATTGGTACTAACAATAGAATAAAAAACCTTCTTCCAAATTCGACATAATTTTAGTTCCAAATTGTACACGCAATAGAACAAAACAACACTTCTTCACAGCAAGCAAAATTGAAACTAATAAAATTGCAACATGATCGTTCTACTTAATGCGGTGTTACCGCAAGTACCGTTATGTTTTAGGAGAAAGCATTTTCGTTTTTGCTTGGTTGAGTCATTTTTCTACAATAATACACCGTTTATTGAGTTAAAAGCGAACATATTTTTTTTGATTTTTGTTCAAGGGTTGCCGCACTATGCGACGGGGCGAAATGTCGTCAAAGCTAGCACACATTTCCCACATTTATTGATCACTTGTAGCCACGGTGCGAATGCGATCTGGATAGCAGAATATCATATATGCTGCCAGCATCAAACTCTGTAGCGACATTCTCACCAAACCATTAGAGATGCCACATATAGTAGATCGCGCTAGATTTTACCCGACCATCACAATGAAATCATTGATTTGACGAAGAGTTTCTGCAAACACATGTAGCGAAACAACAGGCATACATACATGCATAAGCGTTGCGACGCTGAAAAAAAAGACAAAGGCTGATCAAGATGAGCAAAAGAGACAGGAGGAATATCGGCTTCTCAGAAAGAAAACTAGGAGCAGGGAAGCGATCAATTGAAGCTATGAAAATGTGCTTCTCCAGAAATGATTTTCAGGATTTCCACCACAATGCGAAAAGGAATTGCCAAGGACTTTATACCAAACAAAAGCATACGGAGATAAGGATGTAGTAGTAGTGAGTAACTTTTCGCTGTCAAGCAGAATGAACTATTCAACCTGGATTAGGATTGGCCAGAACTTCGTCCACCCGTCTCGCTATGAATGCTGATCAGTATACCCTCAAGCCCACTTTCGGACGTACTCTAAAATATCGTGATTCGTTCCTAAGCTGTACAACTCGCTTATGGAATGCCCTGCCTAGCTCATTATTTCCTAGTCATTATAACCTTCAAACATTTAAAACCAACGTTCACCGGTACCTCTCTTTCCATCCTCCCATTCTCCCTGATTTTCCTTCGTCCGCGCTGTGTGCAAACATTTTAGAGGTACTTAATCCCTTGAGCGCGCGCTAATTATAAAAAAAAGAGATCTGGATAGTGATATCTAAAAACTAAAGACAGATAAGGCCGTATGATCACACGGACTACATAACGAATTATTCAATGTAGCATACACCAACTGTAAAATATTAATGGATGCAAAAAAATATACGATATACAGGGTGTCCCAAAAATCAACGTCAAGCCGGAAACGGGTGATAGGTCAAGTGGTGTCGGTTATCATAAAATTATAAAAAAAAAACTAAATCATGTACTTTTAAAATTATTGGCAACTGATTCGTTCAATATAGACGCACTAACCGAACCCAAACAAATTAAAAGGAAAACACCCAACTTCATCCCAATTAATAATAATACAATTAATAATGTGCTTGCAACCCATGCAGTGTCCAATAACTGAAAATTTATTGTTATATGTTCATCTAACGAAGAAAAATCACTCTCTTCCTCTAATGTCTTCATAATTAAGAAAGCAATTGACAATATTAGTACGGCCTATGAGAATATTACTCAACTACGGGATGAAAACCATTTGGTCTCATAAAATCCCAAAAAATTGCAGACCTATTTCTGAAGCAAAAAACGCTATCCAACTTCTGTCCTATCTCCGATACTCCCACTCAAACGTAAACTCTTCAAAAGGTGCAGTCTATGCACCGTGTCTTATTAACGTGGTTGAAACGGAAATTATGCAAGAAATGAAACCACAGTGTAGCAGATGTCTTTAAATTAAAAAAAACCGTAGACAGCAGCCAACGCGCCACTGGCCTCGTCCTCCTTACTTTTGACCTTCTCCGTCCACCAACTTCAATTAACGTTGGCTGGTACAATGCTAAAGCCAATGAATATTTGCAAAACCCCATGCGATGCCAAAGCTGTCAGTTGCTGGGCCACACCACAAAAAGATGTAATATTAACCCCTCCTGCGGCAACTGTAACTCTGTTTCATGCGCCAAATGCCAAGAAGAACATCCATCTTCGTCTAGAAAATGCAAGCAATACTTACAAGCTAAGGAAGTTTTAAAAATCAAAACCATTAAAAAGTGCAATATGACTAAAGCAAAACAAATATTCCAGCAACAAAATCCAGCTCACACCTTTTCCGCGGAAAGTTTTTACCATTAGTATTAACAGAGCAATTTCCGTTAACATGGGTCATGAGATAGAACGATTTTTTTCTTAGAATATGCCCAGGAATCATTTCCCAAATTATCGTCAACGAATTAGGGGACACCCTGTATATGTACATATATCTACTAAATTTTTATATAAAATAACTAACATTTAGGTGCAGGTATTCCTTACATATATTTAAATATGTACATATGTATATGTGTATTGATTTTCTTAATACAATTTGAGCTCTTTTGCTAATACTTTAACTAATAAGATTTGTAGGTTAATCACAAACTACCTACATATCTACATATTTCTAAAAGCTGAAAAGTAGGTAAATAACATACATCTATATTTGAACAACAATCTACAAAGCAAAATGTTCTCGAGGAGAACAAAGTGCGCAATAGCACATTTCTGTGCAACCGAAAATGAGTTTTCGGATAGGGAATTATTTCATTTTCTTAAAAAATGCACTGTTAAATATGACTAGCTTCGACGGAGAAGTGTCGTGAACATATAAAATGTCAAAAACCCTTACATTTTCAGCAAACATATTGAAAATGCCTTTTTGGGAAAAAAATATTTAAAAACAAACGCTTATCCCTCTCTCTTTTTAAAACGAAGGGAGAGTGTTTCGAACTCTAAAGACGATTTTGTTTGCTCTCATCCAGTCAAAGCTAAGATTACGTATGAAAATTACAAATATTTAAAACTGAGTTCGAATGAAGCTAAAACTTGGCTTCTAAAATTTTATCAAGGACAAAATTCAATGATCACATTGATTTGGCTTGCGCCATTTGTGAAGCTCATGTAAAAAGGCAATCTTTTTACATTTGGACAATTGAAAAGCTCAAGAAATTGAACAATGTCTTGAGAATAACTAAACATTCAAGAGAAAATCGATTCATTGCTTGGTATTCATCAAAATGCTATGACATTTTCGAAGCTCATCTTTTCACAGGGTAAAAAGTGCATCTTTTTTCGTTCAGCTGCCAGATACAACTTTTTGCGGGATCAGCTTAAGGTACTCTTGCCGCATCCATCTTCATTGCGATGGTGGATTAAAATTAAAAGTCTATCACCTGGCTTAAATAGCAATGTTATGCAGGATATTAAGGAAATAACCTCGAAATTACCACCAAAAGAAACAGAAATTGTGGTTATATTTGGCGAGATGAGCCTTCAGACGGATCTAGCCTACAATAAATTAAAAGATGAAATTGAAGGTTTCGTTGATTATGGAAGAAATCAAAGATATAATACATACGCTAAGTCTGCATGCTTCTTTATGATTCGGAGCATATGTGAAAAATTTAAGCAAGTTTTATATCACACCATTTGTCCGAGCAATATACCCACCAACGAAAATAAGTTGTGGCATATAACTGCCTTGATATAGCTATTTGCTGTGATCAAGGACCCACTAATCATAGTTTATATAGTATGCTTAGTATAAATGAGAAAACCTTAAACTTCATTTACAAAAACAAATCCATATATGGAATGTATGATATCCCGCATCTTTTGAAAATAATTCGAAACAACTTAATAAAATACAATTTGACCACTTTTGTTGGAATTGTTAGTTGGAAGGTAATTGAATACCTTTATAATACAGAAAAAAATAATACACACTACCAAAATGTGTATAAAACTGACAGTAGCACATATTGACCCTACTGAATTTCAAAAGATGAACGTGAAGCTGGCTGCACAGATTTGGCTGGCTAAGCAGATTTGTGTCCTGTGGAATTGAAGCTTTAATAAAACTGAAGCAATTCCTAGGCCATATAGCCCTATTTGCGAAATCGACAGCTGAATTTATTAAAAAAAATAGATCGCCTTTTCGATCTTTTACATAGAAAATCAGCTCTTGTACGGAATGGTAAAAATATCCATTTTATAATAGAAATGAAGGATTATATATTGAATATTAAACCCATTAACGCAACAAATAAATCATTCTGTTTCAAAGGTTTGGCTCTAACTATAGGGAGCGTTTTAAGAATAAGGGAAACGTTATTCATGAATCATGATGATTTATATTACGTTTATGTAAATAATTTTAATCAAGATCCATTAGAAAACTTATTAAGGAAAATAAGAGCGCGGAACATAAATAAAAGTAACCCCATTTTTGCTGAATTTAGCTCATTGATAGCCAAAGTTATATCGAATAAATTTCTACACGTATTTAAAACGAAATGTTCCAATTCTTCAGAATGAAAACTATTTTGAAAATAACATGAATACTAATAATATAATTAACCCAATAGATGAAAACACAGTATCAGTTAAGGTACCGCAAGCCAACGACCTTGCTATTAGATATTTTGCAGGATACTGCTTTTCAAAACGATAAAAAAGATGAATAAAATCTGTGAAAATTGTGCGGGAGAAATTTTAAAAGACAAACACGATTTCAATCTAACAGAAGTACTGATAAAATTAAAAGAATATGAGAATTCGAGAGAAAATACAACTCTCTTGTGGCCGCCCGAAAAATATTTTCAAGTATGCCGTCTTCATTTACAACTATTCCCCGCATGCTTTGAAAAACTTCCTTTTGCAGCTAATTTAGAGAAAACATAATCAAAGAATGTACAAAAGCAACAAATATGAATTTTCCGAAATGGTTTGATAACTGTAGTGTATGTTACGAGCACAAGATTAATTTAATAAAGTTCCTAATAATTTTATTGCTCTAGAAAAATTGTAGACGGGTCCTTGGGAATGAAAAAAAATTTTTTTTAAATGTTTTTTTATTTTATTCAATATAGTCCCCTTTTAGTTTGATACACTTATTCCAGCGATTTTCCAACTTCTTGATCCCGTCCGAAAAGTAGTTTTTCGGAAGCTTTGCAAAAGGATATCCTCGCGTGAGCTGAATGTTTTCTTGATGAGCCATCTTTTGAGGTTTGGGAAGAGATAATAGTCCGACGGATCCAAATTCAGTTAAAAATCGACAACAAAAGTCCGCCAGATTCCGCATCAGCAAGTCTAAACACTCTTTCGAAGTGCTCTCGCGTTCGTGTTTTTGGTCAGGAGCGGCATCCAGCGGTAGGATAACTTTTTCATAGGCAGAATATTGCCCAAAATATGGCGTGTGCGCTCAGTACTAATCTTTGTGGTATCTGCTAGCTCGCGTACCTTCACTTTCCGGTCAGCCACCACCATTTCATATATTTTTTTGACCGGTAGTGGAGTTGCGGCCACCACGAAACTCTCGAAATCAATATTTGACGGTGTAATCTGACGGAGCATTAGCCTTATAATATTTATCCAACTTTTCTTTTGTTTCCTTCGCCGTTTTGCCTCTCAAAAACTAATGTTTTATGAGAGAACGAAAATCGTTTTTGTCCATACTCAACATGTAAACAACATTAAACACGTCAACAACAATCAGCTGCCAAAACAAAATCGTTTTTGTCCATACTCAACATGTAAACAACATTAAACACGTCAACAACAATCAGCTGCCAAAACAAAACTACAGACAGTATCGCACTGAAATTTGGCATATCTGCCTAAATATGAACGGACTTCAAGGCACCATAACCTTTTTTGTAGTAGCAGCGCATTCTGGCGGTCAAGGAGGTTACTTTTCACCCCACCTAGTATATAAATAAAAACCTGATTGCCAGAGATAAAATAAAGAAATTGCAAAATGTAAAGAACGCTTCAAAATGTAAGTAAGCCGTCATGATAAATGATGTCCTGCCACATCCTCGCTCGTGTCCCCTGGAAACTACTTAAGTAAAGATGATTTAACTATAATTTGTCAAAACATGTGATATCTTAGAATTAGTTTTTCAATTTCGTACTTAAACTCGTAGCAAAGCTGGAAAAATTTCTAACATCGCCTTCAACGCCTTGGTGGTAGCTGTTTTTACATTTTCTACCGTGCCGAACCCTTACTCTTAAGGTAAGTTTTGAGTTTGGGGAATAAAAAAAGTCGTAAGGGGCCAAGTCCGCACTCATTTGACAAAACCACATGTTTCCTCTGGGATTGATTTGATTGAACCCATCATAAACAACGTGCGGTTTCACGCCAGGAAAGTCCACAATCGATCGGATTTCCACACTCCGGCAGATCCTGGAGAAAACCCAAGAAGTCCAAATCGATACCCACCACCTGCTTATCGATTTTAAGGCTGCCTATGACAGCATTTATAGAGACGAGCTATATAGAGCGATGTCTAGTCTTGACATCCCTGTCTTATCTCAATACTATATCACGGAGAGGTAGGAAGGAGTATGAGAACTTTCCGAACAACTCCTATAAAAACTCTTTCGTCAGAGGCGGGATTGACTGCCTCTCTTCTCAGACCCTACTAACCATCAACTCTACAAAAATATCGCCCATCCATGACGACGTCAAAAAAATACTGGCACGGAAAAACCAGCCAAAACACCAATCTACAATAGCCAAGGCATTATCATCCGCGATAACACTGGACACCCCAACGAATATCCAAAACAAAAAAAAAATCATTTGCACCCTGGATACTGCCGGAGGAAACTACAATTACTGATCTGGCATACTTTCCCAAAGCGTTTTTTTCTGAGCTAACCGAAAACTATAAGCGACTAGGATGGAATATCCTATTTAACGATGGTTCGAAAACAACTGAGGGACATCATTTGCTTTTACGTACGGAAATGAATTTTCAAAAGACTCCTACCCCAATCTTCTCAGTTGAAGCATTCGCCATTCTCGAAGCCATTGAGATGGCTGGGAACAAATATTCACAGATAGCTTGTCCCCAATTACCGCTATAAAAAACACCAACAACTCTTCTAACACCACCGAAAAAATTCGTGAAAAACTTATAGCGAAGAGGAGCAAAGTTATACTCGATTGGATTCCAGAGCACGTTGGGATTGAAGGCAACGAGAACGTGGACGCAGCTGCAAAATCAGCCTTAATGGAACCGCTCACCACTTATTACACCTGCAACAAAAAAGACATGAAAAAACACATCACCTCAAATTGGAAATATAGGAGAAAAATTTTCTGGACATTATCAACATTTATAAAAAGAATTTAACCCCACTGCCGAGAAAGGCTTCTTCTACTCAGGGAATGTATCTATAATAATGTTAAAAACCTTTATAAGACTTAGGAATTACCACCCCTCTTCCATCTATGTAAAGAAAAACCTATCCTAACGTTAAAGTATCTCTTAGACTGCCAATAAGTAAATACAATCTGGCACCAAACGTGGAAAATATAAAAAAAATTATATAAATTGATGGTAGCCATTAAGTTAGATAATAATATTTAGACCTCGTCTAGCCGAAAGCCCTAGCAGCTAATGTTGTAATAGTAATTTTATTAAAATTCAATTTAGTTATATATTAATAATTTATAATAATACTAATAATAATAGTCGGCTAGTAAAAAGAAAACTCTTTTCCAGATTTTCATACACATACGTAGGTAAAAAGTGACGATAGGAAAAAAAATTTAAATAAAACAACAACGGCATGATAAAAAATTGGTTCTGGCTTTATTTTGAAGCTACGTTCATGGCATTATGTATGGAATAGTACATCATTAAAATGGCTGTGCGGCGTTATTCCGGCAATAGCGTGGCGAATGTTGGCCTCGCGCTCATCAAAAGTGGTTGACTTGTTAGCGTAAACTGAGGACTTGACGTAGCCCCAGGGAAAATAATCGAGTGGTGTCAAATCGCATGATCGCGGCGGTCAATTGATGAACGCTCGCCGTGAGATGACCAAGTCGCGAAATGTCTCCTTCACAACTTCGAGCGTTGCGTCGCTTTGTATGGCATGTAGTGCCATCTTGTTCGAACCATAGCTCGGATATATCGATATTGTCGAGCTCTGACCGCAGAAACACGGTTAACATCGCTCTATACCTGAGACCATTCATTGACAGTAACGGTGTCTCCTTCCTCATTTTTTTTTTGTTGTATAATAGGCGCGTGCACAAGGGATTTTATGTACTCTTAAGATGTTTGCACATATCGCGGGCGCAAGTAAGTTAAGAAGGGAAAAAAAAAGAGATACCGATGTGCGTTGGTTTTAAATGTTTGCAAGTTTGCAAGCTCGGTTGGGCATTCCATAAGCGAGAAAATGGACTTGAGGGTGTACTGATGAGCATTCATAGCGAGACGAGTGTTACGGTTAAAAGTTTGAAGGGGGGAATGCTACTGGCGATTTCGGTGGAGCAGTGGTGGTGAAAATAGCGATACAACAAGGTGAGACAGGAGACGTTACGCCGGTGTTCGAGGGTGTCTAATGGCTGTGTAGTATTGGCATCACCTATGAGTTTAATAGCACGATCTTGGATCCTATCTAGCAAGTGCAAAGAGGTCTTAGGAGCACCTTACCAGATGTGGGCATTGTACTCCAATTTTTGACGGATAAACGCCTTATATATTGTGGCCAGGTCAGAGGAGGTGAAATATTTCTTACACCGTTTAAAGACCGCTAAACATTTCGCAGTATTTTTGGCGACAATTCTCTTTTCGAGTATGGAAAATTTTTCGGTTTCAACGATGCAAGTGGCATTCATGGATAATGGCTTAATTAAAATTTCACTTTAACGACAGCAGACAGCATTGTGGTTTGGAAACATTAAATTCCACTCTGTTGGTAGTTCCCCAATTGGCTATGCTGCTAATATCTGAATTTAATGTGCTTAACATACGCTGACGTCCCCGTTCTACAGCCGAAGAGCAGGGACGGGAGTCAGGGAACGCATATGAGAAGCAGAGAGTACTGTCGTCAACAAAGGAGTATATTGGATTAGAAGTAGCAGACAAGAGATCATTGATGGTAATTAAAAAGAGTGTCAGAGACCGAACGGAGCGCTGGGGCACACCAGGACTTATTTTGTGAATATTAGACTTGAAACCATCCAAGGCCACTTGAATTGAATGTTCCGAAAGGTAGTTTCTAATCCATTGAAGAAGAGAGTCATCGATCCCAAATGCACGCATTTTTTGAGAAAAGAGCATGATGCCAAATTCTGTCCAACTCTGTCGAATGCCTTAGATATACGCGCAACTATCTTGCTTCGCCAGAATGATGTACGCTTTGGTTCCAATTTTCGATGAGATGTGCCATCAAATCACCAGTGGACCTGTTGCTACGAAAACTGTACTGCCGGTCATTGAGAAGTTTTCGTGTTTCGAGATATATCATGCCTTTTTTTCGGATGGGCTGGACAAATGCTGTATTCCATCTCCTCGGAAAGAGTGCTAAAGAGTAGGATTGATGAAAAAGCTTACGCAGTGGTTTTGCCAGCGTAGAAGAACACCTCTTCAGAAGAAGGAGAGATATACCATCCGGACCAGCGGATTTGTGTATATGTATTAAGGTCTTTAAGTACTCTTGCTATCACACGAGTGCGAAAGTGGATTCGTCCCATTGAAAATTTGACGCACTCAAGTGTAGGTGGAGACAAAGCACAATTTGGAAGTGTTGAACTGGCCGCAAAGAGTGGAGCAAGCACATTGGCCTTGTCCAAAAAGCTGACAGCTGGAATGTCATGGTTGGGATGGAGGCAGAATTTCTAATGTTTTTGACGAACGACCAACAATTTTTACTATTGTAGTATTGCAGTCATTCCTGGCTCGTGTGCTAATTTACAAGCTGGGTCAATTTGTTTTCCGCAGCGAAGATCTCTTTAACCACAGGAAATTTAATTCCAGATTGGAACAGGGACTATATTCTGGTGGAGTTTGATAAGCTATATCACTAAGCACGTAAATGCCGAGACCCCGGTCGGAAAAGAATAATGGCACTAGTTCATAGCAGGTAGCTTCAGATATGAGTGCTCTGGGAGGTGAGGGCGGGGATCTACCTGTGTTTCACTAAGTGCCAAGACAGGTGGTCTGTGTTTACAGACGTGGACGTACGCAGAAAAGTGATTACTCTTTAGCCCGCGTATATTTGCTATGTCCACTCTAAATTCACTAGTCATTATAAAAAACAAACACAAAAAACTCAAACATCGACGACGTTAAGCAAGGCTGCTAAGCGAAAATTCACACCTTGGTTTACCGATTCAAATTATTGTAGGTATTATGCCCTTACAACAAAATGAAACAGTGCACCAACAAAATTCACACTTGCAACCCGCTATCCATCGGTTGTTACATGCACTCAATCATTGTTTTTGCCGTACGATAGAGTCTACAGCAACTGCAGTGACTGGGTGCAAAGAGCAGCACATTGCCCAGGGGCAGGAAATGAGGGATGCCCGCACTATGATTTCTGATTATTTATTTACTTTTTATTGAAATCACTGCACCACACAACTATTTTTTCTTCTGATTTCTTTGTATGCACTCTCACTCACGTATAATCGATTTTTTTGGTTGGTTGGATTTTACGAGTGCACTGATGGCGCATGTACACTCGTCGGTGGTCGAAAGAAATTAGATCCGATGATGCCGCCATGCCATAAACCGCACCAAACACTTGTGGATTGTGTCTGCTCCAATAACGCCAATTTTGCTTATTGACATAGCCGCTGAGCCAAAACTGGGCCTCATCCGAGAGGATGATTTGCTGGCCAAAATCCGAATCTCCGGCAACACTTCCAGCGCCCAATTAGCGAACTCGCGGCGTTGTCAATGGTCGTCCGGCCTCAATTCTTGTGTCAGCACAATCTTATACGGATGTAGGCCCAAATCTAACCGAAAAATAATCCGGGTTGACTCTCTGGCGACATTTCTGGGTGTTCTCGATTTTGGCCGCTACGTTGGCTACGTTTTCTTCATTTCGCACCAATCTCTGTCTGGTTTGTGATCTAAAAGAGTGTACTCACGCTCAAACTTTTCTACGGTGCGACGAATTGGCTACACACTGAAGCCATGATGACGACCGACCTCACGACGAAACTCACGTGAGCCGGAATATCGATAATATATTTTGATAATTTCCCCATGTTCGGCAAGCGTAAAAATATGGCAAACCTTACTGAATATTTTGGCAACTGGATGTCATTGGTAACTTTGACAGATGCTGAAACATAACAATTGCAAAACCTATTATTGATATCTGGTCTCCCGTTATTATATGTACATACAAATATATGTAATAAATTTCCTTCAAATCCTCATATTACAGAATACATTGCAATTGCTGAGCTTAGGGTCTCGAGCGAAACGGATGCAGATAGTATGTATAATATATAGCACAACTCAGAAAAACCGATAGTGCTCTGCTTGGAAACATTATTGATGAGCTATTTTACACCAATGTCGAAGTCGGAGAAGGTTAGTTTTTTAAACAATTTTCTCAGTTTTTGAAAGAAAATAAATACGATACCACATCCTGCGCGAGATTAAAATAAAAACTATATACCTCCATTAGACTATTATCCAAACATACATACACCGGCCGGCATTTTATCACATGTAGGCGACCAAAATTAGGTAACTATTAACAATTACACGATTTAGTAACACTGCAAGCAAATTCTATCGAAACGGCATACAGATTTTTTGTTAAATAATGTTATTATATTTCTATGTGTTCATAAACATATTAATGTGTACAACTAATTAATTTACTCGGACAAGGAAATAGGAATCATGAAAAAGATTATATAGCAATGACAAATGGCACTTATACACTGCGCAAGATTATGTCAAAAGAGGTCATCGTTCCTAGATAAATAGCGACAGAAAACCTTGATCAAAAGCAGTCTGAAGTTTTTAAAAAAATATAGTGGAAAACTATTTCCTAGGCTCCACTAATCTCAATAGACTCTGACATACAAGATCAACATTTTTTCTTACCAGGGAGGAGTGGTTGATCTTATCAATCAGAAATCCTCAGATTCAGATGGTAACCTGCCACTGATGATGTTTTGCAAAAGATAATAGAAATTCTTGAACTCAGTTTAAAAATAAGCTGTATATGTGATAACTGTAGGGTAGAGTGAACTCAAGGGTAGCTAACTTTTTGTTGGTATTTGAGGATGGCAATTTGCATTAACTATACCATTTATGGCGCTGTTTTCCAGGGTAG
This sequence comes from Volucella zonaria, assembly GCA_963966105.1. NCBI lineage: Eukaryota > Metazoa > Arthropoda > Insecta > Diptera > Syrphidae > Volucella > Volucella zonaria. Next base: position 33,552,166 of record OZ014533.1, on the reverse strand, counting down.
TCTTAGGAGCACCTGGCCATTGCACTCCACTTCCTTTTACTTAAGGAAGCCCAGAAATTTTGTAAAATTGTTGGTAACATTGAATAAACGACTACTCCAATTAAGGTTGTGATTAACACACATACCCACAATGCAGATAGCATTGTGTTTTGAAAACATTAAATTCCAAACCATTGGTAGTTCCCAGATAGATGTGCAGTCTATATCGGAATTAAATGAACTTAACATACGCTGTCATTTCCATTCTACAGCCGAACGGCGAAGACGTGAGCACAGAGTACTGTCGTCAACAAAGGAATATTTTGGATTAGGAGCAGAGAAATACGTCATTAATACTAATAATGATGCTTGATTTCATTTTTCGACTTCGGTTCCATTTTTCGATGAGACATGATATCAAATCAGTGAACGAGATATCTCATGAGCTGACGGTTAATCAGCGTTTCCATAAATAAATAAATATCAAGTCCAGAATGATGTCAAACGGATGCCATCACAATCCCAAATACGAGTAATATTGCAGTTTTCATACATGGTTCTAAAATAGTGAAAGTAATCGGTTCTGGCAACTTATCTCTGGATCTAGATTTCCAGGTGTTTACACGACTACCAACAATGAACAGTGTTCTCCGACCCGAAGTTTAACGGAAAGCATTAATACCTTATCAGGATCTCACTATCTACATCAATACTTCTGGTACAATACTTTGGTTCTGCAACAGGAAACACGCGGAGCAAACGAGCAAGACTTTGTTAGGTACCATAACACATAACACAAAAGTACACGTGCAATATGCAATATTCAATATTCTAACCAATTAAAATTAAATCCTGGTTACTAAATTTCCAAGTTCAATTATCTATCCAAAAAATTCCGAGTATTCAGTTCTCCGGCATTTTTTTTTTTTTTTTTTTTTTTTTAACACTTAAGTCGGTATGAATACACTTATAATGCCTCAGCATGTGTTAAGTTTTTTTAGAAAACGGGATAGAGCGAGAAACAAAGATGTTTGGGCTCAGTGGTTATTTTGCTCCATGGGTGGCATCCAACATTGAATGGGGAGACTAAATTCTTAGTGGAAATTGGCTTGTTGATGATTTCTAGTCAACTACTTATCTTCTTTGATTTTTGTTAATTAAAAAATGAATGTCTTTCGGGCGAGGCTGGGATTCGAACACCGAACCTTCCGATTTGGAAGCCAGTCCACTACAACTTGAGCCACGGCCACCCGCTAACCTATTAGAATCCAGGGCATGAAAAGATAGTCATTGCCACTATAAAAGGGCTATAAATTAAAAGACGTTGCTGCGAATTCTATGGGCTAAATATCTGCTTATAATTAGGAAGTCGAAAATTTGCTTTGTACAAAAATCACGCATTCGCGAATGAAAGACACTTCCATCTGACTAAGTGCAAGCAGCGCGCGGATCCTATTATAAACTAAAATAATTCATAATGTTACGAGTACTTTAAGTTTTAACTTACCTTCTTAAGCCACCTCGAATAATAGCATCAACATTAAGCGAATGAACCTTATCTGGGTTTTTTGATATCATCTCACAGAGTTCATTCCAAAGCTGGTGATTAGACTTCCCGTGCTTGGAGACAAAATTCTCATTATCGACAACTGTAGCAAGTTGTTGTGCTGCTTCGTCTAATTTCTCTACACCAATTAGGTATTCAATATATTCCTCAGCATCATCAGGACAGAGTTTCAGATACCTTCTATAAACTCTGACAGCAGTTTCGGGTATATCAAAGCGCTTTAAAAATTTAAGATAAAGAGGCCATATTCTGTGATGCTGTGTTATTGGTAGTGCCCGCAATGCCCTGTCAAACACATGTCTCGTTCTTGTAATTTTATATTGACTAGTCATAAAACTTCCATAATCCATCCATATGCGTGGCATTTTGTGCATAAACACCAATGCCCTTTCGAAACAATTATTAACCTCTTCGTACAAGGGATCCGTAACACACCTTCCCCGTACTTGCTTCCTTCTTGTTCTTAAATAATTATACCATATCTTGTACGAACCAGGCAATTCTTTCAATGCCCTTTCATAAACAATATTAACTCCAAAGTTTGGCGCCTTTGCTTTATGATCTATGTAACGCAGCCAATGTTTAACCGAGTACGCATTGCGAAGAATTTCTTCTTCGTAAGGCACATCCTCCTCTGGCTAAAATAAAAACATAAACAAATAAATAAATTAGTCTATTTATTATAGTTTTCTTTCCCCAAACCTACAAATTCAATATCTACTCGCATCGGATCCCGTGTTATAGATAACGAATTAAACGATGTCAAGACAAGTTAAATGACATTTGTCAAATATGAATAAAGATTATTTCGCACCGTTTGTTTAGAAAATAACGAATGTGTATGCTCTGTTTAGCATGAGTTATGTGTTTTTTTTTATTAGTTATTGTTTGTTCTATAAATTTTTTTAGGTTGCACAAATGTAACTGATAACATTTTGATTTTCTTACTTATCGGCAAATTGTTTATTTTATATTTATTAATTTTTTTTATTATTATTTTATGAGCTATTTTTCGTTTGTAGCCACTAGCATATATAGTTCAACAAATACTATTCGACCTCATGGACTATAATATACGGTATTCACATCACACCGAATCGAACAAAACATTGGTTTTGTTTGACATATGGTAGATATTAGTTTAATCGCACTCAAAATTTTGCGATTATATTTTTAATAAAACAAAATTGGTTGGTTTAAATGACTTCAATTAGTTGATTTTTTTCTTATTTATTAAAAAAAATAGATATAAGTCTCAATTGTGCCAACTATCTTAATTCTTATAGGGACGAACAAATTAAATATTAGACATAAACATTGTAAACTTCACAAACAAATGAATTATTAAGGTGTATATCTATTTTTTTTTTAATAGATAAGAAGTAAATCAATTATTTGAAATCATTTAAATCAACCAATTTTTTTATTGAGAAATGATTCTCAAAAATTGCTGTGTGTATAAACGAATGTTTACCACAGTGGAATTTTAGACTTTTGCAATTGTGTTTTGGCAGCTACTCTGCAGTTGACATGGTAAATGCTTCAAAAGGGGTATCTGCTTCACAATTGCGAGTAGGTTTTGAAGGCATTTCGTCAAAACCTAAGGGGTTCGCAAAGCTAGAAATATCGATGAGATATGTACCACTTACATTTGAAATGTAAATCATACCGGAATACTTTCATTTCATGAAAATAATTTACTAAATAGATATTTTTAATAACCAATAAACCAAGATGATGTTACCGGAACCAATAGGTGTGTTTTTTTGGCATAGGATAAGCGCTTAAATTTCAGAGCCCAAAAAAATTGTTATGGAAAAATAGGTCTGGAAGCATTATTGCTATCCGCGTTAATTACGATAAATGTCTTGCATTAAGATACCGCATATAAGTTAAGTTGTTAGTGTAATTAAATTGGATATAAGTGCTGATACCGATGCCAAAAAAACATACTGTGATGTCCGTCTTATGTGGACAGCATCATCTATATTCGAATAGCAGAATTTTTCATATTTGAATAGCAGGAGACTAACCCATTGGAGAATGGAGAATGGAATATTTTAGCGAATATTCTACAATAAAAAGGTGGAAAGAAAAATGGAAAATAAAATAAACGCTGGATGGCACAGAACGTTTTCGAAAGATGTTAGGGGAGCACAAATATCAGCATCCCACAGATATGTAAATCAGTAAGTAAAGTAAAAGTGGTTGAGAAAAGAGATTGAATTGTAAATTGTAACTGCATTGAATAAAGCGATTCTGTTGAAAGAAATAAGTTATTTCATTTGTACCTACACGAACATATTACATTGGTCTCAGAAGTTGGATGAGACTTATTGCAATTCCTTTTGTTGAAAATGGACGAACAAAAGAAAATTCTAGACGAACAAAGGAACAACATGAACGGTCTTCAACAAAAAATTGATGAACAAAAGAATATTTTGGAAGAAATATTGACAAAATTGAAAGAATAGAAAATAATGCTGAACAAATGGACAATAAAGTTGAGCAACTGCCAAAAGAAACTGCGAGAATGTTCTTCAAGAGGTCCAAGGAGTAAGGAGTAGAAGGCTTGCTCGATCGATGGCCGGAGCTCATGATCCACATATAAGAAACAGTTTGAAATGGCTACTGCTTGAAGTTGAAGTGCTTTGCTTTCGCGAAACAGAAGCTGGTAGCAGGAGTTGATGGCCCCATCACCATCATCCAAGACTCGCTGGCAAAACGATGCAATGAAAGTCTTCTGATAGAAGTAATTAGTGATAAGGAAAAATGGATGGTAACAGTAGACACCGGTGCCACAGCCTCCGTCATCAGGAGGGATTTGGTCCAGAAATCCTGGTTGCATAACACCAGCTGTTATAGCTTGCGAACAGCTACAGGAGCTACGGTTAAGGTATATGATGAAGTTCGCAGCTCATCGTAATAACCTTCTGCCACGTGTTTCTGGTGGGTGACGACGAGTGCATTATGGTAAAGATTTCATGAAAGAACATGGACTAGTAGTGGACTTTGGGGAACAAACCCTGAAATACGGAAACGCCAACACTTCCGTCTGAAAAATCGTCCAATCTAAATCCAAGGACATTCAGTGTGAAAGTGAAGAAGAGAGACATAGTGGGGAAATGTGCACCTATTGAGTCTATAGACCACAACGGAAACGAGTCGTTCAACACCGGTCGCAATAATCTAAAGTATGAAAATCCGGAATAAAATCGTCAGCCTCCGTAATTTTGATCAAGAGCGGCGTATCCTGGCAGAAAGAACTAATCGGTGAGTACGCTAATACATATATTTGGTACACAAGACGGAGAATGTGGACGTACGCAACTGTTTCAACATTACATTAACACCGGAGATGCCCACCAACCTGCAAGGCATCTTCTGTTTTCAAAGCAAATTAATATTTGCCGAAACGCTGTCGAAGATGAAAGTTGAGGGGCTGATTGACGAATCGCAGAGCCCATGAGCATCTCCAGTGGTTCTCGCCAAGAAGAAAGACGGTTGCATGAGATTTTGTTTAGACTACCTTCGTCTCAACGATGTCACAAAAAGGATAGCCTTGACGACACTTTGGATACGCTTTTTGGAGCGAAATGGTTTTCAACTCTGAAGACCGGTTACTGGCAGGTAGAGATTAATCGTAAGAATAGTGAGAAAACTGCCTTCACTACAGGAAGCGATCTTTGTTCTGTTACGGTGATGCCGTTTGGACTGTGCAACGCTCCGGCCACCATCGAGCGATTAATGTAACGAACAGGCTTACATGGAGAATCTGAACAGCCAGAAAAGTGTGCCTTGTTCCGTCCAGAACGGTGATCTAGCATTCCAAAAACTCAAGCGGCAGCTGTGCAATGCCCCATCTTGGGTTACTTCATACCTGGAAAAATGTTCATCGTGGACGCAGACGCTAGCAATGTAGCGGTCGGAGTTGTGATCTCTCAAGTTATTATTATTATTATTATTAGCCCGGGTCCTCCCCCGGACAACTTTATTTAGCTTATTAACAAGCAAAAACTTAAAGCTAGACTTAAAACTAACAAAGATATTCTTAACCTAATGGGGCGAGGAGAAATGGCGGACGAGGGAGATGTTAAGGGAGTGTCATATTGAGCAGTGCTTTTTTCATTTCGTGTTTGCTGCTACTTAGGTCAAAGACTTCGGCGTAGTTGTTCGTTATACGCAACATTCTAGATATGGGTTCAAAGTGACAGTAATTGGTGCGGTGAGTTCGGATCAGGACGAGTGGGACAGATCTTAGATTACGGGGATTGGGAGTGATGTACAGGGACTTTGTAACGTAAGGGTTGAAAAATTCTTTTGACCAGCGTTTGATAAAACCAAGTGCAGAGTTAGCTTTATTTATAATGCTGTCAATATGTGAGTCGAAATTCAATTCTCTGTCACAAATTATTCCTTGATTCCGTACTTGGGTAGTGGAAGGAATTGGCTCATCGCAGATGAAGTAGTTTCTTGGAGGGGGAGGTAGACGTTTGCGGGAATAGTTTATCGCTTGGCATTTGCTGACATTAAGCTCCAAATAGTTTTGCTTGCACCATACCGAAAACTTATTTAAGTCATCTTGCAGGCAATGGGAGTCAGAAGGCAATTAAACGACTTTGGAAATTCTCATGTCATCAGTAAGATAGAAAGATTACAATTCGTTAAAATGAGATTTATGTCGTTAATCGTCAGGATAAAGATGATTGGCCCAAGGTGCCTAGCCTGAGGGACACCAGATGTTGCTTTAATTGGGTCGGATATTGAAGATCTGATGATGACCCTGTATTCTCGGTATTCTAAATAGGATTTGGTCCATGCCACAAAATGAGGGGAAAAGCCAAGTTTTTTTAGTTTAAAAATGATAAGTTGGTGAGAAATTTTATCGAATGCCTTGCTGAAATCAGTGGAAATTGAATCGACTTCATCACCGTCTTCTAAAGCATCAAGGGTCCTAGAGAAAAACTCTGTTAGGTTAGTGGTCGTTGATTTACCTTTCATGAAACCATGCTGATTTGTACAGATAGCTGGCCTACAGTACGGAAGCAGTTGTTGATAGAATATGCTTTCAAAAAGTTTGGGTATGCAAGAGAGTTTTGCTATGGGCCTATAATCATCGACTTCGGCCTTACTTTCTTTTTTATGAATAGGAATGATGTAAGATTCCTTCCATAGGAAAGGGAAAGTACCTGTTGAGACAGACAAGTTAAATAGGGCAGCAAGGGGAGGACCGAGATGGTTAATACACTCTTTTATTACAATAGCCGGAAGGCCATCAGGGCCAGACGAAAAATCATCTTTAAGTTTGGTAATGTTATCAGATACCAAAGATGTTGTTATATTTAGCGAAACGGATGATGTCTCAGGATAGTTTCTCATATAACTAAAGTAACTAGGATCGGGTTCAGCTGTTTTCTTAGAAAAGGATTTATTAAAATGACAGGCAAAGGATTTTGCAATGGTTTTCGGGTCGGCAGAAGATTCCCTGAGAAATTTGAGAGTAGATGGGTAGCCGTCTGACTTTCTTTTGGTATTAACAAACTGGTAGAAGCGTTTAGGGTCTGAGACTAAGTTAAATTGCATGCGGTAGAGGTACTCAAGGTAAAGAGACTCACAAAGTTCAGAAAAACGATTATATACCAATCGATAATTACTGTAGTCGGAATCAGATCGAGTCCTTAAGAATTTATGCCACAACTTGTTTCTGTAATTACGGAGAGAGCGCAACTCCTTGTTGTACCAGGGAGGAGCTGACATGCAGTCCTTTCGGAAGGTATATGGAACTGATTGGGCAAAGCAGGAGAAAATTAACGAATAGAACGTTGATAGGGCAAGATCAATATTAGTCGTCTCAGCAATAAAGTCAAAGTTAATGTTGCTGATGACGTTTTTAAGTTTAAGTCGGTTCTTCGGAAGTTAAATGAAAATGCATTTTCCGCATCGACACTTGTGTTGCCATTTTCATATGAGTATATAATTGACAAGGGGGGATGAAGGCGGAAAGAAGATGGTCACTCCTATAAACGACACAGTTATCTGAATCGGATGTGAAGACAAGGTCGAGTTGTCTGTTCATTGTGTTAGGTATTCCAAAAGAAATTGCCTACATATTATAGCATGACAATCTCCATGTCTGAACTGCACTATTGTGTAACTCGGCGCCTGCTTCTGGTTTTAATTTTGGCAACAAAGCATTTCCATAAGTACTCGTACCTCTGTGAACAAAATTTCATTGTTCACATAGACGCAGCCCTGAAATGGCTACAACAATTTAAGAACCCTGAAAGCCAAGGTGCGAGACGGATCGAGCAATTGTTGGAAACTGATTGTCGTGAGCTTCAAATGTGTTTTTTAAGGTTCCTACATTTTAGTTCAAATTTTCCGTAAAATTAACCAAAGATAGTCAGCGTTTTTAACTTTAATTTGAATTGCGATCTATTGCACAGTGTTTATATGGTATAATCTGAAATATTAGATAAACATACACACATACTTATACCATCATACATATTTCTGATGCTTGGTTCGCATAATTTTTGCGGTAAACCTAACCTACAATATTATGGCTAAGGGTACGAGGTGCAATGATCCCCTACCAGCTGATGGAGATTTCATTTCATGTTCGGCGTGCAAGGGTCAATTTCACTTTTAATGTTCCACTGTCTCATATACTACATACACAAACAAAAAGTGCATGGAAATGTAGGATATGTAGGGGGAAAACTAGAAGTGAAGAAGACACCCAACTAGCAAAAAGAGGCAAACCAGTGGAGTCTCCACGATCAGTAGCAGGAAAAACTGCACAATATGACTCATCGCAGCAGTAACCATCTCAATTAAAAGAAATAAAAGAACTTTTAAAAGAATATGCGAACGCACAAGATATGACGAAATTAAGAGCGCACTAACAAAAAACAACGAACTAATAGAGAACTTAATGCGGGAAATTTGCGAATATAAAAGGCAAAATCAAATCCAAGATGCAATTATCGCAAGTCTACAAACGAAAATTAACGAACTAGATCAGAAACAAATAGAAAACAGTATAGAAATAAAAAATATTCCTATGCAGAGGAGCAATAACGCACTTGACTTCGTCGCTACAGTGGGCAAGGCAATAAATTCTTAAACAACGGAGTCGGACATAGTAGACATTCGCACATATCCCGATAGAAAAAAGAAACAGTTGACTAATATGGCAGTTAGTTTTTCGCGAAAACAAACAAAACAAATATTTCTGCAAAAATCGAAAGTCAAGGGGACACTTAGCACTCTTAGGCTACACTGGGTGGCCGTGGCTCAAGTGGTAGTGGACTGGAAGGATCAGTGTTCGAATCATAGACTAACTACTATATACCTAGATATCAAACTCTCCAGATATTGGAAAATCAAAACCGGTTTTCTACTGATCGCCCCTATCCGTGTGAACCTGTCCAGGAATACGTGAGTATTGTCAATAGTGTCAAAATTCGAAAAGTTTTAGGAGTGACGTTACCCATATAAAAATGACGCGGTGAATTTCGATTTTGACATTTCTCATGTTTACAAATCTAATTTCGTGTAAGTTGCACAAAAAATTTAATGTTGGACAATAATTTTCTTTATTATATATATTTTCTAGGACAACAAAAGAAGAAAAATCAAGACATCTGGGGCAAGAAGAAATAATCTCCTACAGAATACTGCTACCGCCAACAGATTTCGCAAGAGGTTAAGATAACTGGGGTTCTAATGGAGCTATACCTATTCTGATCCAGGGAGAAACTTTGACTCAAAAGTTTTCCAGGAAGTGCGCCAATATCTGGGAATAAGGAAGACAAGAACAACGCCGCGACACTCTCAATCTGATGGAATGGTCGGGCGATTCAATAGGACTTTTAATGGGCATCTGTCTGAGGTCGTCGGTAGCTGCTAGCAGGACTGCGATCTTAATAGCCTACCGAAAGGCGGTCCATAGTTGGACACTCCATGCACCAACTAAGATTCTGTTTTGTTAAACAGGTCGGTTACCAAGTGAAATGAAATTCGGATCCCCATCTATGGAGCCTAATTAGGTGAGTGACTATACGGATGACTTAAGTAGCAGGATCCGTAAAATACACGAAAACATTCGAGAAAAAATGAGACTAGAGAGCCACCGCATGAATACTAGGTACGCCGCGCCGTCAAGGCAAAATCTTCCGGCTTCAACGAAATTGAACTGGTATGGCTGTAAAATCTTTTGCATAAGAAAGCCAAATCAACAAAATTGCAAGAGGTTTGGGAAGGTCCATACAAAATGGTAACCCGCTTTAATGACGTTGTCTACCGGATCCGGTCTGGGAATCGAAGGAAAGTGATGGACCATATGTATGTCGATAGAATGCTTCACTACAACGGAGTGATGAATGATGAAGTTGTTCTGTAGGGAGCAGTGTTCCGTTTAAATGTGAACAGCGTCATCTATATTTGAATGTCAGAAGCTTTCGATATATGAGTAGCAGAAGACTCAACTATTAGACAACGAAGAATTGAAACTTTTAGCGAATACTAGTATTCTAGTAAAATAGCAAGTTGTATGGAATGCTAGATAGTACAAAACTTTTTCGAAAGATGTCAGCAGAATATAAATATCAGCGTCCCACCTGAGTGCAAATCAGTTCTAAAGTGGAATTTGAAATGTAAACTACGAGTAGTGATTAAGTGGTTTAAGTAAAAGATAAAGTAAAGTAAAAGTGGTTGAGAAAAGCGATTAGATTACAAATTGTAACTGTATTGAATAAAGCAAACATTTTAAAATTTGTTGAAACCAAATTGTATTGACCTCCGAATCAAATAATTGCTACTATTGGTACTGATCCGTCAGAAAGATCCAAGAAAACTTTATTATGGGAAACAAAATTACGCAATTTACGATTATGAGATTATATGTTTCGTTCCGGAAACCTCTAAGCGATTATTGGAAGGTACATCGTAAGGACTCAATGGAAGACCAGGGCATTCGGAGAGCACTGTAAAAATTTGTAGGAATAATTTCAGAGATTCCGAAGCGCTCATTTAAAGTGTAGTCATGAAAAATTGGTCTTATTCTTCTCAAGTGGAGTAAGAATCGATACCGATGATCATGAAAAAGAACGAAACTTTACGTTGTCAGGAGGGTATGAGTGATATTTCCAAGACTCAAGTCAATTGCTGGTATATTATAGTAAAATATTCATTCAGACCAATAGGAGGGTCTGAGTGCAAAAGAAACCGGTTCTACTAATAAAGACACATGCGCGTATATCAAACCAATATAGATCTGCAAACACCGAGATGTCAAGTCCAAGAGGACTCCTGTCATGAGAGATAAAAATTGCTTAAGAGGAATTGGGAAAATGATGGAATATCCTGTTGAATGCAGCTGGTCGTACCAAGACTCAAGATCAGCAAAGTGCTCAGGGAAATACACGATGAAATATCGGAACGTTATTCAGAAATCAACAAAATGCTGGAGAAATAAGGGAACGATTATGTCGAATTCAATGGAGGTACTATTTAGCCAATGATGAAACTTTAAATCGGAAGTCTTCCAGGAGAGGTATCATTTTCTTAGAGCAAGACCAGGGTGATGACACCATATTCTCAATCTGAGGAAATATTCAAGCAATTAAACTGGATCTTGGCTATAGACAAATGTCAAAGGTTCTGGGCAACTATTACACACAATCCGAAATTTTATTTAGCCATACATGCGTACATATGGACTGCTTTAGGCAATTTTATATTGTTTACAACATAACCATTAGCGTTGTGGGGTACCACTGATGAGAGAAACTGTAGTCAAACGTAAAAGCAAATTTTGAGCATATGTGGCTAAGAAGAGAAGACAACATTTATATGAGAAAACCAGAATCATTGTCACAAATCGCCACTGATTCTTTACATCACAACTGGGTATGTTGAAACTACCTTCTTCGTAAGTTTTTATATGAAAAGTGAAAACCAAGTTCAGTTTCAGTTTATATGCATTTTTATTTTCATTCATTAATTAATTCTTACATGCTAGACAAAAAAACGCTTAAAAATTAGCTAATCAACTTAAAATTATCTTATTCTAACTTACTGGACCCATGCGGGGGCAAAGTGAAAACCAAATTACTGTGTGTATGGCCAAAACTGCAGTAAGGTTGAAAAAAGTCCTACCATATGAACAAATCAACGCATAGTCTGCCAAATGTAGAGCGAGCACCGAGGGAAATTAAGGCGATGCATTTAATGTATTGCTTCAATTAATATATGAGTAATGAAGTTGTTCGGGCTGAACAATTTTAAGAACTGAGAGTATTAGAATCTGTTATAACTGAACCAATAAACGTCATCTATTTGAACTTGTCAGTTCGTGTCACCTAGTAGTTCCGCTAATCCAATCCCAAAAAAAACTCAAAATACAAACCATTTGAGTCTTGGATTTCTCCAATATCGTCCAATTAACTTGTTATCTAATATGACTACCTACTCTTTGACGTTAACCTTGTGTTAACAAAATCTCTGTTTCGAAATTAATTGCATTAAGTTATTCGATCCCTTGTAAATTGTGGCTCATACGCCCGATTGAATTTTCCTCAACATACTGCTTTTCTATACTTTTTTTTCTAAGAAATTTGCATAATTTCTTAATAATTACAGTTTTCAAGCCGCTCCTTTTTCTCTTTAAAGTGCTATCAAAACTGTTGTTTCATACGCATATCTGTTTTTAGTATTTTACCTGTTTTGATAGATTGAGTGGTATCTTGAAAATTATGGACTTGTCAATCACCTTAAGCGGCTGATCATTAATTGGAGAATCTTTATGTTGTACATAAATGTTAAACATCCTCAAAAGCAAAATGTTTAATTGTAGCTGATTCACAAAGGAACAAAGAACTGCCAGTAATTTTTTTCTTAAATTGAATAAAACCGTCATAGAAGCTTTTCAGATGTTGAAAACAATGTTTGCATGGTAGTCACTGTTTAAAAACGATCGCCAGTCCTCGGAAGACGACCCAAGAGAAGGGCGCTCCTCAACTTCCATTATGTGAATGTTGAATGCGTGCGGCTCGGTCTGTCACAATAATGCTCCACGCATTCGTCATTATTGGTGACCCAGTTTTGGTCTATGAACAGCCACCCCCGCCGTTTTTTTTCTATTCCCCAAGCCATGAAAGGAAAGCACTTTGATGACGTAACGAGTGTGCTGCGAAGCACTCAGGAGGAAGATTTCCCGACGGCCTTCCAGAGGCTCTACAGGGTGGGGTACTATGTATATTTAAAATTGGATAAAAAGTTGGTTCTAGCACATTTTTTCTTAAATAAAAAAATTAGTCCCAGAACTTTTTGAATATGTACATTTTATTTTTAAATTATCCCGGCTGTCAATTTCTAAACAATTCTAAACTTTCTAACACTGCAACTAAATTTGATAAGCAAACTCGGTCGGCCAATTATTCATTAATTTAATTTTTAATTGTGAATCGAACTTTATTTTTTGAAATTTTTACGGTTTGGCAGCGGCCTCTATCAGTCATATTAACTTACATTCAAGCTGACTAAAAATATTACGTGAAAAATCAGTGTTTACTTTTTTGATTGGTCTAATTGGCATTTTCCATCCACAATCCAAATCAGAATTCCCTTAATAGGCCGCTGTCAACTGTCATTGGATCCACACACACACTCCCCAGTTTTACATTTAACAAACTTTGGCAGAATTTCTCATTCTTTTAAAGTTCTATGGAGGGCATTTCACGTTCTACGTTTTAGACATAAGGTTATAATTTTTAGTCTTTTAAAAAAATAAATTTTTTTTCTCAAAAATGTCCGGAATGCATTTGCAATTGTTTTAAATATCTTTCAAAGTTTATCAATTTACCATAATATGCAACTAAATCGCTAGATCTGCATTTGCAATAACAACAACAACAAGGCAAAACGAGCAGAAGTAGTCACGGCCTTTTGTAAAAAAAGATTTTTACTGCGACAGCATTGCTCAATCGAATTTCCCCAAATCGCCGTCAGTGCAGCAAAAGTCAATTTTAAGTGTTCATTTCGCCTTTGAACAGTGAAATTTGGCAGCTAAAATATGGCTTATAAACGTTTGTGTTTAGTTCTGTATAAAACTATAAACCTTTTGTGATAGAAATTTTTCCAATACGGTCTCCATTAATTTTTCCTTACGCAAGTTGTGGATGGTTTTTTTTTGTTTGTTTTTGTTTCTTTCGTGTTTTGTTTTTAAGTGGTACAATAAAACGAATAAATATTCCTGAGTAGTGCATAAATTGAAGAAACAAAATACAAAGACTAAACCTCGCGAAGGGTTTAAGAGAAGTTGTTGGCTGTCCATCAAATTATTCACTGCCTAATGGCAAGTTCTCTAAACAAGACGAGATACAGGCGCAGATTGGCTGCGATCTCGTTTTTATCGAATATATCATTAGATGGCACACACCGGGACACAAAACTTGGAGCTACAATTGGCGGCACATTTGGCGCATTGCATAATGGGGGTATTACTTCAGTGTCTGGAGGGACTGGACTATGTCTACATGGAATCAGCGGAGCATTGGCAGGTGGCACCGATGAAATGGCTTCGGTCGAATTATCGGCTGAAGCTGATGGCGAGGGCGATGGGCACTTTAGTGAAATTGAAAATATGGGTAAACACTTGATAGCCGTACCGTCAGAGAGGCGAAAAGTCAAACGACCAATTGGAAAAAGTTCTGATCGATTGTCCGAGAGCAGTGACTCCGACAGCGTAAAGATACCAATAAAAGTGTCTACAATAATGCCATTGCGAGAGAGGTGAGTTCGTAGTAAAAATACTGATAAATACGGAGTTGATAGGAAAAAAAAAATAGCTCTTTTCTTTCATACTTATTCTTATACCTAAGTATGCACATTGACTTCAATGCGCGAATAAAATGTAACACGATTATCTTTTTAAATGTTTTATTTATTTGTGTAGGTACATAAACAGATTTTATAATTGAAAAATTGGGTAATATTAATTTCTTTTACAGACCTATTTTCCTTAATTAATAAATTACAGTACAATAAATATAATTAAAGAATCATATTTGGGTGCAAAAAAAGATAGCACATTTTTAGTATTTAATTTCAAAAACATTATGTCTGTTCGTGCACTGGGGAAATCTACGAAATACATCAGGAAACTACCAAAAATCCGTGTGTTTGTTGTTGTATTCCGTAGTTTTTCTAGATTTTCACAATACGCGGAGAGAGCTATTGTATGATTACTAGATTTTCTTGTCAAGCCAACTTGTTTGCCAATTCAAGCAAGCACCGGATTTAAATAGAATATACCGTAGTGGTAATAGAAAATCTACCGTCCTGACATTTGACAAGACCTTAAAGTATCGGACGTGATTTGTCTTTTCAATGGTCTTTATCATGGACAAATATGTAGCGGTTAAAAAACAGTTACATTTTTGTGTTTGAAGATTAGTTTAGTTCAATTCAGTTTCGTTTTTAGTGAAGTGTAGTCAAAATTGGTGTTTAATGATTGAGTTTTTAAACTCGTCAGCGCGGACTCTTTCTAAGAGAATTGGATGCAATTCCCTAAAAGCAATTGACATTGGAACATTGGCACAGGTTCAGCTAAAAAGACGACCCAAAGGAAAGACCTAATTTTAAAACGAATATCGTGTGGTTAATCGAACAAAATCGACAAAGCAATTCGTCTTTGACAAAAAAAATGAAAGCCGCAACTTTGAAATTTGCCAGAACTTATCAAAATTGAACCGAAAATGATTTTAAAGCTGTTATCCTTACTGTACGTACGGTGGAGACGCGGAGAGAAGTGTTACACCTTATATAAATTGTATACACATTACACACATTAATAATTTATAATTTCAAACATATTCAACCCCGATAGTCCAAAGTCCAAACCAGCGAAAAAATCATTCATTCAAATGTAAAAACATTCGAATACTTATTTCAACCGAACCAATAGTCCAAATGTCCAACGGTTGAAAAATCATTCATTCATATGAAAAACATTGGAATATTTTTTCGAACCAGTGGCACATTTTTTCATCCGAACCGATAATCCAAAGTCCAACGAGTGAAAAAATCATTCATTTAAATGAAAAACATTCGTATATTTTTCCAACCTCCAATAGTCCACACTTCATACGTGTGAAAAAACCGTTCATTGGTATTAAAAACAATCAAACATTTTTATGTCGTCAATATGTCCTTCGTCCACCGAATACGGAATACCAACTGCAGTATACGACAAACTGTTAATCATGGTGGTTCTAAAGTTATGATATGGGGCTACTTTCCCTACTACGGCAGGTCCAAAAAATAAGATTGATGGCATTATGGACATCATATCAACATATTTATGCCAACATTCTGAAAAATATAATGTAGGGGTGAGGAAATGCCTCTTAAATGGGTCTTCCATCAAGATAACGAGCCAAAACATACAAGCAGGAAGGCGAAAAAAATGGTTTCGTTTCAATGAGATGCAGGTAATCGTCTGGCCAGCTCAGTTTCCTGACTTGAATCCTATTGAAAATTTATGAGCAAATGTAAAGGCAGCCCTATATGATATGGTTAAAAGTGAGTGGCTCGATATACCAGATCAGCGATGTCAGCTATTAGTGGACTCTATGCCGCGGCGTTATAAGGCGATTATTCAAAATTTGGGTAATCCAATAGGCCAAAGATAATCATTATTTATTTTAAGATTTGTAACAAAAATCGAAACTTGTATCAAACACTGTTATTTTCATGTTCGCCAGAAAAACGTATTTTGGAAGTTTGGGACTATAAAACTCTCGCATAAAGCAAACAAAAACCAAAGCATATATTTTTTTATTAATGTCATTAAATGCTGTAATGACAAAAAAAAAGCTTTTGATATTCAATAACATTTAACACATTAATTTTAGGGCACGATGTACTTTGATACCTCATTTGTTACCATATACGCACAAATTTGAAAGATGTTATTTTCAATAGAAGTCAAAAGAGAGCAGCGTGTCAAAAAATATTTCTCTAAGGCGAGGCTTTACTATAATTAAAAATTGAAATAATTTACAGCATCTGAATTCAAAGGAAAGTAAAAAGTTAGCCCCACACAGCAACGCTTTCTTAAGTGGCAAATAGTAACATAGTTATTCTGTGCTTTTGTCATCCTCTAATCAGATTTGGCACTTTGTGTTACCAGATATGGCATTTTTGTGTAGGTTATATTTTAGACTGCAGTGCTGCAGAGGAAATTGTTTATCCCCCTGATATCATTCCTATTGTAAGTAAAGATATTTGTGAAGTTCATGCTCAAATATTCTCATACTTTGCTTGCTTTCTTGCATTAGTTTCATTTGTCTATGACTTTCTACCCAGGAGAGTCTAGCCTTGTTGCGCTTGGCAAGGTTTTAGCGGTTAATGAAACAGTCGGTTACAGTTTTTTATTTGAAACTCACATGATCAGAAGTTTAAATTTGTACTGCTCATTGAAAATCTCAATCGCGACCTGTGAGTAACTCTTAAAAAAATTTCGGTGATAGCAAAGCGAAATAAAGACTATGAGTATTTGTGAAAACGAAGAAGCAAACAGAAAAACGAATTGAAATCCTGTATTGAATATTTGTTTTGTACGGATTATATGAACATATGTGCCTATGTATGTACTTATGATTCCTACTTGCAACGATTATTAAATCAATCGGAATGAATTTTGTATCAAGTTTAGGCGTATCCGACTTTGTGATATTCATACAATTTTAATTTTTTTTAACAATCTCAAAGGAAAAAAAAACTAGTGAAATCCTGTAATTTGTATTCAATATTTTCAATATCTTTGTTTAATATAGAGAGAGAGAATAAACACGCCTAGATAGGGCGATATTAGTAACAACAATATTCATCATTGGTTCGTTGGGTTTAGGATAGACGCGGAAAAATGTATATTTTCCAGAGAAAATTCTATTAAAGTTACTTAAGAGTATTGAGAAACTAGACATAAAGGATGGACGTGCGGAAATTATTAAAAAATATCGAAATTCCAGCTCAGTTGTAAATACGCAATGTGAATTTCTTCGTTAGGTCGGTCGTCCTCATCACTTCAGGCAATTCCTCGCACCGTGGAAAAGTTTGAGCGCGACTACACTCTTTTGGATCTTAAGCCACCAACCAGACAGAGATTGGTGCGAAAAGGAGAAAACATAGCCGCCGTAGCGGTCAGTATCGAAGAAGACCCAGAAATCTCAATTTGGCGCCGATCTACGGAATTGGGCATCGCCAGAGAGTCAAACCGGTTTATTTTGCGGTTGGATTTTGGATTACATCCGCACAGGATTGTGCTGACGTTAGAATTGAAACGGGACCACCATAGACAACGCCGTGGGTTCGCTAATTGAGCGCTGAAAAGTTGGCCAGAAATGCGAATTTTGGCCAAAAAATCATCTTCTCGGACGAGGCCCAGCAACTCAGTGGCTCAGCGACTATGTCGACAAGCAAAATTGCCGTTATTGGAGCGAGCACAATCCACAAGTGTTCGACCAAGCATCAATGCATCCACAAAGATTGACTGTTTGGTGCGGATTAGGGCATGGCGGCATCATCGGATCTTTTTTCTTTCGAAATGAGGAAGGATACACCGTTACCGTCAACGGTCTCAGGTATAGAGCGACGTTAACCGACTTTCTATGGTTAGAGCTCAACAACATCGATATATCCGAGATGCGGTTCCAACAAGACGGCGCTACATGCCATACAAGCCACGTAATGCTCGAAGTTGTGAAGGAGAAATTTGGCGACTGGGTCATCTCACGACGAGCGTTCATCAAATGGCCGCAATGATCATGCGATTTGACACCACTCGATTATTTGCTCTGAGGCTACGTCAAGTCCTTAATCTACTCTAACAAGCCGACGACTTTTGACGAGCTGGAGGCCAACATTCGATACGCTATTGCCGGAGTAACGCCGCACCTATTGAACCGAGTCACTAAAAATTGGACCGACCGCTTGAAGCAGTGTCAACGAAGACGTGGGGGCCATTTGAATGTGCATAATGGCATGAACGTACCTTCAAAATAAAGCCATACCCTTAAACTGAATAATAGTTCATTTTTCGTTCACCGTAATTGATGAAATAATCTTGTTTTTCTAATCTTTTATACAATTTTTGTTTGGTAAATTTTCCAAATAGGCTTTGATACCCCTAACTCTTTCTGAGAACTTATAAGGAACATGGTAAGGAAATGAGTATTTTGAAAGGGGGTCAAATAAACGAGCATACTTTAAAACTTTTTAATAGCTATGCAATTTTAAAAAAAATTATTGAAAAATTATTAATTGTTGGAAAACAACCCGTATTGTCAACTGTTGTTAGAAACGTCGTTAAAAAAATCATAAATTCCTTTTTTTAACCTGTTGCAGGTTTTCCCAACTATCATAAAATCTATGGGTTTTTCTGCAAACTTGTTGATGATTTTTTTTTATTATGGCTACGTTCATAAGAAAAAAGTAGTAAGACGTTATGTTTATTACGCATTTTCTAGAGAAAAGTGACCTCAAAATCAAAAATTAGTATGGGCAAGGAAAATGGAACAGGTTTAGAAATTGGATATCTGAAGACTCAAACTTTATTTAAACGCAGTTACAAAGGCTAGAATTTCTTCTAAAAATAAAGTCCTAAACGAAGTTTATACCATTAGCATTAAAGAGCTATTCCCGTTAACACCAAAGTAAGCCTTTCTAAATCCTCAATAAATGATGTCAACATTGGAGATAGACCATTACTGTAGAACGATTTTTTCTTAGAATATACCCAAAAATCATTTCGCAAAATATGCTTGACGAATTAGAGGACACCCTGTATTTAAGTGTGCAGTATTTATATTTGACATCTTATCGTTATCGAAGAAGAATGAAGTAAACTCCGTGTTTGCATGCACAATCGTCGAATGTGCATTACTTGCATGCATTCGTGGTGTGGCCCCCTTACATCCTTTCGAAATCGATCAATTTTGTGCTTGACTATAAGAAAATGTTGAAACTTTTTGTGTTGTTCTGTTGAAGAAAACCTAGTGAAGGGAGAAAATTAAGAAAAACTCATTTCACATTTTTTTTTATATTTTATTTATTCAATAGGTACACATATCAAATGATTGTGTGTAAAATTCGTTATGGTACTCTGATAACAAAAAATTCGGTTTTGGTCCAATTTTTTTTTACAATATATTCAGTAACTACTTTTAGTTTATACTCGGATATGGAAGCGTACAAGAAAGCGTATTTCGTTGTGTGGGTACGTTTTAAGAAAAATTGTCCTTTTAGTGGCACCCTGTTTGAGCCCCTTCATTTGCTGTGAGTTAATTGATCTGGGTTTTCTTAGATGGTTTATAACTCATACATATGTTTGAAGTAGAAAATGTCATTAATAATTACATAGGTAAATTATAAATAACGACTGGTGATCATTTGAAAGAATTATTAGGGAAGCCTTGTGAAATCAATTAAAATTGCATAAAAATGAAGTTAATCAGTTTATTAGGGAACAGAAAATAAATAAATAATACGCTTTTTATGAATAAAGAATACAACAAATGTTAAGAGATACAGTGACTCCAAAAACTAAAAAACTATTCGCTCATCTACCTGTGTGACGAAAAAAATGATGTAGAACGAAAACTAGTATATACTCGTATTTAAATGCGTTCATGAATACTTTCTTAGTTTATTTTGTTAAATCATGTGACATCTCATTTGTTTTTTTGTTTAGTGCTTTCATGTACAGCAAATATATATATGTATGCTTCATTTTCGTAGTCTTACTAGTTTTCGTTCTACATCCTTTTGTTCCGTCACATAGGTATATGAGCGAACAGTTTTTAGAGTCCTGTACGTTATATATTGTATGTAGAAAATTCGCTATAGAAAAGCGATGCGCTACCAAACATAGGTAAAATATCTTTGAAAAATATTCTAAATTTTTATTTAAACTCATGCAAGTAGCAGTTATATATTATTTAGAAAGGCGTAATTTTTCTAAAATTAATGAGAGTGGTTTTAAACATACATTTTTGTTTTTTCTCATTCTAATAATTATCTATTGTGAACCCTATCTTATCTAAACAATCAATTATTTTTATTTATAATGACAAGAATAATTTATGACAATGTTGGGTGCGATGCAAGCATCAATATGTTCATATGTACATGTTCATATGTACATATGTACATACATGATAAAGTTTACGGCAAAATAATAATAACAACATTTTAAATAAATTCTAAAACTAAAGTCCGTGTGTATGCAAACACTAATATTCATATTCACTTATCAAAAATTGAACTTATCAAATGTATAATACTTGTACATACGAGTACATATTTCACTTCGATGATCTAGATAGACTATAAATCAAACAATATTCACACAACCGTTAGTAAATAAACATAATAAAGGGTTTTCCAAAATTCACGCAACATTTGAATTTTGCACCTTTTGTGCGGTAAACCAACGGAAAAAAAGACAGCGTGACAGCTAACAGTTCAGGGTTATTCAACAATGCGTTTTCATTGTTGAGCAATATTTTAAAAATAATACAGTTCGCAATCGTACAAAATATGGTCGGAATAGTGCTTTAACTTCATCAACTCTGGTCGCCCTTCAACAAGTCGTTCAACACAAAATATCAAAGCAGTTCATGAGAGTGCTGCTGAGGAATATGAACTCGGTACCGTGGTCAACAATTGGACATTTCGAGAAGCTCTCTACAGCGTATTCTATCGAAAGATTTGCATCTTCATGCATATAAAGTGCAATTAAATCAAGAACTGAAGCCTACTGATCACACAAAGCTAAGAAAGTTCGGTGAATAGAATATGAAACAACAAAAAATGGATGTTGATT
This sequence comes from Volucella zonaria, assembly GCA_963966105.1. Classification (NCBI taxonomy): domain Eukaryota; kingdom Metazoa; phylum Arthropoda; class Insecta; order Diptera; family Syrphidae; genus Volucella; species Volucella zonaria. The sequence goes on along the minus strand of OZ014533.1, from coordinate 33,530,726 downwards.
TTTCAAACAAAATTATCTTCAGCGATGAGCCTCATTTTCATCTTGATGGCTTTGGGGCTCAGAAAATCCACGAGTGATTGTTGCGAAACAAATGCATCCACAACGTGTCATTGTTTGATCCGAATTTTGGGCAGGACGCATCATCGGATCATTCTTCTTTGAAAATGCGGCTGATCTGATCAGGCAGTTAATTGCCCTTGCAGTTGCGAGATGATAATCCAGTCTTTTGTCCCTAAGTTCCACGATATGGATGTGCACGAAATGTGGTTTCAACAAGACGGTGCCATATGCCATACAGCTCAAGAAACAATTTAATTATTCAATGAATCATTTCTTGGTCGTGTAATTTACCGTTTTGGTGATCAGAATTTGCCGCCCAGATCTTAAGATTTAACGCTGTTGGACTTATTTCTTTGGGGTTTTTTTTAAGTCTAAGGTTTATGACAGCAAGGTCATGACCACCCACGCCTTGAAGGACAAATTGAGCGATGTGTCAGAGGAATTCAACCACATTTATGCAAAAGTGTCATGGAAAATTTCGACAAAAGAGTGCGTATGTGCCAGCAAAGTCATAGAGTGACTACCCGATATGCTATTCCATACATAACCCTATACTGTATACTTTATGAATTAATAAACAAATTTAAATTTTTTATGAAAAGCCTGTGTTTTCGATCAAAATTGCTTCTTGTGGGAATTTTGGAACACCCTTTATAAACGAATGCACCAACGTTGCTTTTGCCGAGCTACAGATACGAGTATCATTGTAAAAAATTCCATGCTAGAATTTGAAAGAGGGGAAGCAAAAATGTTGTTGCTGGAAATATAAAGATTTTAGCATTAAGTTTCATTGAGATGTTTCCTTTATGCGTTTTATATTCATACATTCATATATATGCATTAGTATATATGTTATTTTTCTATCCAAATACTACAGTAAGCATTTTTCCTGTTTTACAGTGTTGTTGTTCAAATGAAATCGGTTTGCATTCCTGCAATTTTGTTTATAATATAATAACTAAAATTAATTAAATTTGCAATAATATATTTTACAGAACAGGGCTATTTTTAAGTATAATTGTATAATGATATTCCTTAAGGAAGATGTACTTGAACGATTTCGATATATCTCGACATTGTTTGGTCAATATAAAATCTTGTCCTATTTAGTTTCCCTCGAGTAATTAATATATTAATCCACAAAAGATTACAGTTTTTATTTAAACGCTTTAACACTCAATATCAAAACAATACTCAGTATTTCGAAAAAAACTGACTTGCAGATTTTTGAATACCTTACTTAATTAAACATACATATATAATGCTTGTGAACTTAGTCCTTATATCAATTAGATTATGATCGATTACGAATTAATTTATGTAAATCACAAAACTAGAGCGAGTGTTGTAGTTGTAGATAGCACATATATTCATATATATTTTTCTTTTTGTCTTTGACACAAAACATGCGAGTATAATAATATAATATTTCAATGGTTAATGGGGAGCCGCACAACACAGTATGTGTTCTGTAGTTCTGTCAGTAGCTTTCACCCAGTTTCGGCAGAAGGGTTCATTTGGTGTAGGTGTTATCTCAGACCACAGTATAGTACAGATAGAAAATTTTTAAGCTTCCTGAAATCATTTCTGTTGTTAATTAGGGTCATAAACTTTTGTCCTGCCTGGAAGTTGATGTTGGTATAATAAATTACTTAGACACTTGGACACATTCTTATGGCGTTTTTGATTGGGCGGACAGAAGCTTTCTTTTTTTTGTACACCGAAGTTGGGCGATTTTGATTCCAATGGGAACCTTTGGACTTTTATTTTTTTAAATATATTCGCCCGTCAATCAATTTGAACAATCAGAATAATAAATTGGCCAAAGACAGCCGATAGCTCGAAAACAGAAATCTAGTTTGACACATAAGACTATTTGACGTTTATACATATTTATATATTATATATTTACATATATACATTTATATACATTTAGATATAAATTCCAGGAGAGAAATTTTGATTCTGAAAAAAATGAGGGGAAAACGTTTTATGTTACTTTTTTTGCTCCGGACTACAAAAAGAAAACTTCTGTCCGCCGAATCGAAAACGCCATTAGTGTCTCTGAGGCCAGTTATTTCAACACCAATTAGACTCTATTAGACCTTTACAATTCAACAGAGGATCCTCCATTTCCTACTCAACGTGATTTGAGAGTTTTTTTTTTTTTTTTAACTCGAATTCAGTTCGACTGCGAAGAAAGGAGCGTGATGTCAGTGGCGCTTTCGCGAGTATTAAGACGGTAGCGGCGAAGAAGGGTTTAACGGTCAACGAGGGCAAGACCAAGTATATGCTGTCAACCAGAAAGGACACCGAACACCGACGTCTCGGACAGAACGTCACTCTCGACAGATATAACTTTGAGGTAGTTAACTCTCTTATGCACCAAATTTGTACAGAACAATTAGATTTTTTTTTATTTGTTGTTTCTCACTATATTCTCTTCAAATAACACAAAAAGCTTATTTTTTTTCAGTTACTTCCACTAGTTTTAAAAAAACGTTGCACATATGGTGTACAACATGGCGCACCAACGAAGTAAAAAAGGCAACGTTTTTTGCGAAAGAAAGCAGAGCATAGTTTTATTTAGAAAGCAATAATAGCTGTTACAATATTTTTTAAAATACATATACTTCAGTTTTATTTTAAATGATAATTAGTGAAACAGTTTCTTTTAGGCGTAACACAAAGTGACACATTACATTTAGTGCAGATCACAGTTGTGAATCCATTTTTACAAAATTTGCAACGCGATTGCTTTGTTTCATAAGATGGAAGATGGCCAATTTGATCGTATTGAACGGCTTGAATTTGAATTACGGAAAGTGACCTACAGTTTGAAGTTCTTGGAGTCGTTTGTGGAGAACTTGATGGACGGCCACGTTTCCTTACACTTAAAGCGTTTTTATGAATTAATCCAGTCGCAATTTGTTTTTGGAACTGAATTAGAGTTAGCGTTTCTTTTTCGCTGACTTTGGTAAGCTTACAATGGCGCCTATATAGAAGCCAACAATTGGAGACTGCGGAGTTAAGCACCCAAAAGAAAATTCGCATAAAATACTGCTGAACTACGTTTGGCAGTGAAACTTCAATGAACTTTTTATCCTTTTGGCTCCATCGGCGCCATGAAGATGTTGGTTCAATATTATAGTTCGTTACAAACGTTGTACTGATTTGTTGTCGTACCATTTCACAGCTATTAGACCAAGCTTCTATTCTACTCTATAGTCGTATGAGCCACGACCTTCTGCTTTTAATTTTGCATCAGATTCTAGGTTACACATTCCTAAACGGTTGCCGCCAACTGTTCCGGTCCAAAATACCTTTATCCCTGAGAGACTTCATCAAGTGAATCGTCGTGAACCAATTGTCAAAAAAAAACCTCAAAGTTTTCGCGCTCTGGTATATCCTTCAACAAGTGAATTACAATATCGGAGGAAATTCCTAGACCATAATAAGGGCAAGTTCCATCTCCAACGTATAGTGCAAAATCATTTATAATGCCAGGTTTTCCACACCTGGTAAACATTTTAAAACCCCATTTGTGTGGCTTTTTCGGGTTATACCGTTTTAATTGCTGTCTTCCTTTAAATGGAATAATCTGCTCATGAACGCAATTATGCTGCTCTCCGGGAGCCTTGAGGCAGTTTTTTCGGAAGCGCTCTAAAATCGGATTAATCTTAAGCAGCTTTTCATATTGAGGGTCACTTTTTTTTTTGTCATCATTGGAGAAATGTAAAAATTGCTTAATTTTCTCGAAACGCTTTCCAGTCATAGCTTCATCTATTAAAGGAATTCTAAAGTCTGCCTGCCATACCATTCTCATTTCTGGATATTTTACAATGCCCATAAAAAAAAGAATCCGTAAATATTTTTCTATTTCCTTAAATGTTACATTTACCGAAATGCCACATTCTCGCACTGAATACCAATTTGTCTCTTCGACAATTTGATTTATCATCGTATTATCAAAAAACATTAGGAAATATTGCAATGGTGTACAAGCTTCTACATCAAAGTCAATGTGCCCTTTCCACTGTTTCTTACCAAGAGATTGAAGGTCCTTTTTTCTCCATTTTAAAAATTTTTAGGTCCACCTTTTCAAATTTTTGCTCTATCTCAATATCGTTTATTACAGAAACATCTATTTAATCCAACTCAACATCTTAAAATTCCATGCCTTCCGGGAGTTCACTAATCAGCAAATCGGAAGCCCTTATGTCACCACATATGTTGTTTAAAACATTCAGTTCGGTATCAGCATTATCTACACTAGTAGATAGTAGTTCTGGTTCTTCTTCAGCCTCCCAATCATCCGAATTGAATTCAAGCATTTTGTTTATTTCTATAGTAGTTAATCCATTTGTTCAGTTCATTATAAATTAAACGTACAAAAATAGGCAAAAACACTGGAATAATAACTAAAAGAAACCAAAATAGTCAGGAAAAATTAACAAAATGATAGCAAAAGGCAACACAAACAAATCAGAAACATAAACTACAAACACACCATTCATGCACCATGTTATATACAAACAAGAGATAAATTTAAATCTCTACAACCATAATGAAGGTTATCCTTAGCTGTTTTTTTTTATTTCCTTATGAAATAATCTAATGGAAAAAATTTTTTTTTGCTGAAGTGGAAATGCTTTGATAGAAATCTAATGACTCAAATATTACAAAATTTTCTTGCTACAAAATCGTCTGACTACACCGAATGCAAAACAGAAAATGGCATGTAAATCCTTATTTTTCATATCAAAGAAGAACATAAAACTAAAGTCCTAAGCAAACATTGTGGTACGAAATATACCGTGAGATGAGAAAAATATGCTCTCAAAGTGAGATGTTGTATACAAACAACAAATGCATGAAAGGGTTAAGGATTTTGTCTACCTAGGCTCCCCAATCAATTCAGACAACGACACCAGCGCTGAGATCGAACGAAGAATAACCCATGCCAATCGCTTCTTCTTTGGTCTAAGAAGGCAATTTACTAGCAAAGCCCTCTCTCGAATAACAAAAGTGACCCTGTGCAAGACATGGACCTTGTCAAAAATGGATGAGGGCACTCTTGGCTGCTTTGAGAGGGTAAACCTTCGGGTGATTTTCGGTCCCGCGCATAGACGGTGAGTGGAGGAGGAGATACAACGACGAATTGTACGGGCTGTTCAGCGATATATATCAACTTAGCCAGAAGAGTGAAGATCCAACGACTGAGATGGCTGGGTCATGTAGAGCTCCGGTCAATGCTCCGGTCCGAAAAGTCTTCTCTCCTGTTAATGTTTTTTATAAGAACTAAAGAAAAGAAATTACTAAGTCGAGCTAACCCCTATACATCGTGTTCAAGCGTGCTCAGTCAAACTTTCAGTGCTGATATTTAGATTTTGATAAGGAAAAATAATCATATGATAAAAGTCTACATTTCTTCTTATCTGCGATAGAAGGGGTTAAACCATTCCTTGACTGTTTTCATAATACATCGTCGTATAATCTGAGCAAAAATAAAATAAAAAAACACCAAAATAAGCTCTTTAACATATGTACATATGTATATTATATATATGCATATTTTGCTTAATTAAATCCTAATCGTATTATAATATAATCTTTCAATAGTGGAGATGGGTTTTTATGTCAATATGTTATTGACATCGAATACTTTTTTTTTAGTAAACCTTTAAATCTTGAAACTTTATCAACGACTTTCACAAGCTTTCAGTCAGTGCTTTCTGCCTTCAATCCACTAAATGCACCTTCCAGTGAGACTTTCAGATTTTATTTAAATGTAAAAAATAATAAATGCAAAAGCAAACCTTACTATGACTCAACATGTGTCATTTGTTTATTTGTTTATATTTTGTGCTTTTAATCATCCAGGGTATCAGAATTTTGTTTTTTTTTGTTTTTAGAAAAGTAAATATTCAAATACTAGATAATGTCACATTGAATCAGATTTTACTAGTATAATACGTCGCTTGCTTTCTTTCGTAATGATGTTGTTTGTAGGTAGACATGTATAATAAACAATAAAATTATAAAATTATAATTATAACTAAATATTTATATTACTGAGCAGATATAAACTCCGCATGTTATTTTATTTTTGTTGAAGACATGATAGCAAAAAAAAGTAAGCTAAATTTAGATTAAGTTTAGAAAATTGGATTTACGAATGATGTACTTACATATGTATGTGTATGCTGTTATCCATGACTTATATTTCCAAAACATAGCTTTATGTGCACTTGTGGTAAAAGAGAAATATAAACATTGTAATCATATCAAAATAAAGACAAATGAAAAATTATTAAAAATAATTATATAAAAATGTAGATACATAATAAGTTTTTTTTTATTTCTGTGTATTTATAAAATTATTACGAGTTTGGTTTTTTGCGTTTGCATTATATAAATGTATTGAGTTCTACCACATGGAAGGTCCGATTTTATAGTAAAAATTTAGGAGCTAATATTATTTTTCCGTAAAGTTTCATTCAATCAAAATAGGATCCGTTTGCATCTATGACATTCTTCCAACGTGATACAAGCTTAAATATTCCTTTTTCGTAGAAGTGCTGACTCTTTGAGGCAATGAAATCTTCAAAGGCTTTTATGACCTCTGCTGGGTTCCGGAAGACCTTCTGCTGGCAAAATGGTAATCCGTTGGGGAAATATCAGGAGAGTACGATGGATGCGGAAGAATTTTAAATCCCAACTGCAACAGTTTTTGCACCGTTAATTGTGAGGTATGGGGTCTAGCATTGTTATGCAAAAGGATCGGACCATGCCTATTGACCAACGCAGGTTGCTTTTCAGCCAATTTGGCATGCAATATGTCGATTTCCTTGCAATATTTGATAGCGTTTATCGTTTCTCCTGGTTGAAGAAATGAAAAGTGGATTGGTGCTTTCGATGACTACCAAATTGTCACCATAAACTTTTTTGGGTGAAGATCGGGCTTGAGGGTGTGTTTTGGTTTTTCATCTGTATCCAACCACTGCCCAGATCTTTTTCGATTATCATACAGTATCCACTTTTCATCACAGGTGACTATCCGATGCAAAAACGGTTCAGTTTGATTTCTTATTGTAAGCGATGGGCAGATTTCCAGGCGCCGTAGTTTTTGGGATTCGTTCAGTTCATGGTGTACCCACTTATCGAGTTTCTTTACCTTTCCTATGAGAGAAAGGTGTCAACTTATTGTCATTGGGGATACTCCCATGTTCTGTGCAATCACCCGCACCAATTTCGTTGGGTCCGCATCCACTGTTGCTCTCAAAACATCGTCGTTAATTAACGTTTCCGGCTTTCCACGTGGTTCATTTTCGAGGCTGAAATCTCCCGAACGGAAATTTCCAAACCAACGTCGTACAGTGCGTTCGTTTACCGCTACATCCTCTAATGCGTCATTAATGTTTTTCATTGCCAATGGCACATTATGTATCATTTTAAATTCGTAAAGGAAGAGGTTTCGAATTTGAACTGCCGACAGCATGGTGAATAATTTCTAGAAAAAAAAATATCGGTACTTGTAACGAACCATAAGATTCTCATACGTCAAGTACACGTACCACTTTATTTTATAAGAAAAAAAAGAAAAGCTAACGTCCTGGCACAGATGTTCACTCGAGAACATCCGAGAATTTCCGACTGAGCGAAAATCGGGCATTTCATGTGTACAACCCTATAAATAAAAATGGTTTTCTAACACAATAATCTATGTATTGTTAAATAAAAGAAAATGCTTCTTACACTTGAAAGCCTCAAATAAGTACATAAATCATAACATAAACTAGGTTAAGATGCATAAGGTACATATTAAGGGGGGTAATGTTTTTAAACTTTTTTTTCATTTTTTTTTTATTGTTTCATATGATTGTACAACATCTTAACATTGTTGTGTTAAAATTTGAAACAAATCGGACTAAAACTAACTAAGATTAGATTGGATTTTCTGATATACAAAACTTTAAAGCGATTTTCTGACACTTGTCATTTTTGAAGCCGGTGAACGGTTTAAATCAAAATCTGCTCGACCGATTCTTTTAAAATTTAGTATACCATTGGGCCATTTTTTTGACGAAAATCGGTGTTTACACTTCTAAGTGTCAACAAAAATTAAAAAATCGAAAAAAAACAATTCTTAGGGATACCTTGAGAAAGCGATTATCTTTTTGATTTCAGATGACCTAGTCATGAGTTATACGGTTCACCGGCGGACAAATTTTTTTCGAGGTGGCTCCGAAGATTTGCGGCCATCGGCTTAAATATTAATATTTAGTTTTCAAAAATTAAGGAAATATCGTTCATATGTTGTATTATAATGTCATAACCAATTAAACAAATTTGTATCACTTGTAGCGTCTAAGATTTTTTTTTTTAAATGGGCCTTTTCTTCGCCGAATTAACGTTACCCCCCCTTAATGTATTTTCTGTTTGAGGATGAAAACAAAGTCCTAACAACTTAAAATAATTTCTTTTATCTGATATAACTTCACTTATTAGTAATTACCTGTAGAAGAAATACCCCTCCTTCTTGTCTTAATTGTTAAAAATCGCATCTCACGAAAATCGTTTAAATGAGCGAAATAATAGTCTCACTTGATGCCATGGTGACTGGTTATTCAAAACAATTGGCCAACGGCCACATGCGCAGAGGGAGCAGGAGAATGTAAATGCATCGGTGTACACGTACTCTTCCTTTTTTTTTTCTCTCAGCCATCGTTCTCGTATACTTATTGTCGTAAAGTTCCCTTTTTCTTTTAAATTTGAACTTTTGTGAGAGCAAACTCAAGAGACCTGGGCAGTCTACTGCGTTTTGAAAAGCACGACACGTGCTGTGTGCATTGTAGCAATACACGATTAGTTTTGCTCGCTGTCCTTTTTCTCAAATTATGCAGAGTGGTAGGCAAAGATGATGAACTAGCATCAATGGCAAACTCCACTAATAATTTTGCAATCTCTTAAACTCCTCACAAATACACTGTAAGTGAATTACTAACACTTGCCCAATCCAGTATACATATGGATAGAATTTGCTAGATGACAGCATTTTACACTATATATGTGCCTGTTCACATTGGCGTGTGCATGAACGTCCTGCCCATGAACGTGGGGTTCGCACTATCATGGGGATAAAAGACTTTTTGACCAGCGGAACACTTGAATCGGATCATTTTTAATTGTTAAATTTTAGTAACTGGCCTTAAAGGATAAAAAGTAAAATAAAGTAACAAATCAGAAATGGAACGAATGAAAGTCCATTTTAGTGCCCGTCTACACTTGCCTACCCACACACAAAAAAACGCGTCATTGGAATGAAAGCAATTCTGACAGATGGGGAACGCCGAAATCTAAAACATAATATAACATATCGTTGAAGTACTAAGTGGACACGGATAACATTTTTCGTACTTAAAAAAAAAGAATGATAATAAAGATGCTTTATTAGCAGTTTAATCAACAAAATACCGCCTAACAACAGCAACATAACCAGCATGTGCAACACGAGCGGTTTTAATCAAGAATCGATTTCCTGTAGATTTAATTCGCCTTTTCCTTCAATATCCCTCGCACTTTACTTTTCGATTACCGCTCACTGTTCACTCCCGGCGACCAAAACAAAATTAAGAAAACATATGGAGTTAAACGCTTTGTTCTCATAAGAGAACAATATTTTTGAGTCTTCCGTACGGTGTAACCCCTCCGATGGTAGGAAGAAAATTAAAAAATGTGTCAGAATCGAAACACTTTGAGAATAGAACATTTATTCTTCCACCGAAAATTGTATTTTGAAGTGGATTTTGGGTGCAATCAATCCTTCCCTTTTTGATTCACATAAAATCTATCCGTCTCACGCGACACGACGTTTATTCCCATGATAACGTAGACAGGCACTTAGCGCTATTTTGATATAATTTAAGGGAGGATATTTGAATTGAAGCACCTATGTATTGAACACCGCATCTCTCGCCCAAATACTCATTATACACATGGACGTCGACCTTTATTTTACAACATCTCAATTTTCTTTATTTTTCTTACTTTGAGTACAGTGCGATGGAACATTCTGAGTTTCTTTGTCATTTTCCGTGCCGAAAGACATTTTGCAGACATTTCGGTGTTCATTGAGAACCGCTATTTTTCATATAATAAATTATAAAATAATACATAGTTCCTCTAGAAATGATCAAAAAACCATAGAATGTGACAAGACAAGGGTAACGGTTATCGGTATATTAGAAAAAACAACGACAGAATCAAACGGGAAACGAGGATACATGGAGGTCTGAGTGAACATTTATGGATTGTGGCCGTTCTGTTTGCACGATCATGTTCGTTAATACCTCACTATCTTAGTATTAAAAAATATGAAAAACGCTGAAAATAAATTTCATTCGAATCGGCCTTAAAAAATGTGTTTTATTAACAAAGGAACTCAAAGTTTTGAGCTTATGTACCCAGTTTTGCTCGCCACTGTATGTTCATTTATAGATCCTTCAAGATGCGAACCAAGGCGGAGATGCTTTCTCTGCGCCTTTTAAATTTTCTTGATCACTTATGAACAGAGAATAATGAGGTGCAGGCTCGTTGCTCGTCATCTTTTTAACTCAAACTATATTATGTGTGATTTTGCAGTTGTAAGTCAGATTTTGTGGCGAGCGCGCTGGTGTTTTTATAATTCGTCAAAGATGTTTGTTTACCGGGGCGAGAAACCTCTCAACTATACTTGCAACGATTATTGGGACGTGGTCGACCATTTATAGTGCGAGCCGATAGACCTTCTTTTCATGAATGATTTTCGTCAATATTATCGTGTAGTCATTAAAGATCGCAAAAGTACGAAATTTTGCATTTATGGATTCAAATGGTGTTATTACATATTTAAAAAATTAAATTACCTACATCACACACCGATTACCCCGAGAATATATATATTGAAAGACTCTCATACAAGGTGCGTTCCAAAGTAAACACAACTTTTTAAAAATAAGACCAATAAAAAGTTTTCTTGGCAAAACCGATTAAAACAGTCCCTCTTCCGATTGAATACAGCAATTGGCACGGTCTAAAAACATGTCGAATGAATGTTTTAGATCGTCGGCCGGGATGTCCTTCAGGATGTTGTCACAAGTTTTTTGGATGGCTTCTACTTCCAAAAAAACCCTTTTCTTTCATCAGCAAATGCATTTTTCTGAAAAGGTAAAAGTTGCACGGATCAAATCAGGAGAATATGGGGAGTGGTTGACAGTTACAATGCGATTTGTTGCCAATAAATCGGTAACAAATATCGATCGGTGAGATGACGAATTATATTGCAACAAATGCCAACTTCCTTCTGCGCGATATTCTGGTCGAATACGATACACCAAACGCTTCAAAACACCAACATAGAATTGTGCATTAACTGTTTGGCTCGGTGGAACGAAGTCTTTGTGGACAATGCCTTTGGAATCGTAAAAGCAAATCAACATTGCCTTCACTTTTGACTTCTACATATAAGATTTGTTGTGTTTTGGTCCACTCGGCACTTTGACGCTTGGAACACCACGTTTCATCACCTGTCACAATGTTGCAAATTAAGTTTTTGTACTTTTGGCCTCCTTGATGATGTCCTTCTAATGTTGCTCGATGCTCATATTTTTGTACCGATGACACAAACATACTATTATCTCAGACGCAATAACTCCGCTTCTATTTGTTCAAATGTCATGAAATTTTGACAGTACATACATCAGTGAAGGATCTGTTATTTCTGACTCATGTAATTGTTAATGGATGGCCTCACAAGAAATACCTATTTTTAAAAAGTCCTGTTTACTTGGTACGCCTATATTTTTGACGTTGTGTTCAGTTTTCCTTATAAACGTAGGTTAGACAATCGAGTTAATAGTGTGAGTATCTTACTATTTCCTGGCGTTAAATTTGTAATCTGATAAACGCTAGTTCTTTATTTCTTACACAATCTCTTTTTGCAGATATATAACATACATATGTAGATAAATTTCATTAAGACTAGATGGCTAAGGGATCTAACCTCAACTTTCCAATTGAATTTATCTTTCAAACATACGGTTAAAAAAGCGTATAAATCCATATTTTTTGAGGATGATAAAGACAACGCTGCCGCTGCTATAACATGTTGGAAATCGTTTTTATGCCCAAATCATATATGGGCATGCAGCATATGTAGTTAAAGCAGGACTGTGTCAAACCACACACAGCTCGTGTGTGATGCTTAAGGAAAACATTCGAAAATAAATTGCCGTTCTAACACTAGAAATCTGCAAAAATTGTACTAAAAGTATGGTCGCCCGAGCTATCCATTCGACCGACATAATATTTCACACAAAATTTTAAGACCATATAGTATACTCAATTACTGCAATATTAAGATTGCAATTATTATATTGTGTTTCATTTTAAAGTTGTTAAAGTTTTAAGGACAAATACAGCCGTTTCCAAATGTATTAGGCACGGTATATTATTCGCCCTATCTTCTAAATTAGTTTCTTTAGTTTTGTACGAAACGAATAATAAAATTGCCACTAGTCCGCTATTTCAATGAGGTACCTTATTCTGAGGCATAATACTAGATGGAGTGAAAAGTGACCTCCTTGGGAATTAAAAAATTATTTTTTTTTAAATGTTTTTTTTTTATATTATTCAATATAGTCCTCTTTTAGTTTGATACACTTATTCCAGCGATTTTCCAACTTCTTGATCCCGTCCCAAAAGTAATTTTTCGGAAGCTTTGCAAAATACTCCTCCGTGGCGTCGATGATTTCCTCGCGTGAGCTGATTTTTTTGTTGATGAGCCATCTTTTGAGGTTTGGGAAGAGATAATAATCCGAGGGATCCAAATCCAGTTACCAATCGACGCCAAATGTCCGCCCGATTCCGCATCAGCAAATCCAAACACTCTTTACAAGTGCTCACGCGTTCGTGTTTTTTGTCAAAAGTGAGCATTCGCGGCACCCAGCGGCAGGATATTTTTTTCATATGCAGAATATTGCCCAAAATATGGCATGTGCGCTCAGTACTAATCTTTGTGGTATCTGCTAGCTCGCGCACCTTCACTTTCCGCTCAACCAACACCATTTCATGTATTTTTTTGACATTGTCCTCTGTAACCGCATCGGAGGGCCTGGCGTTGCGGACTTGATCGGTAATGGAGTTGCGGCCACCAAGAAACTCTCGAAACCAATATTTGACGGTGTAATCTGACGGAGCATTAGCCCCATAATATTTATCCAACTTTTCTATTGTTTCCTTCGCCGTTTTGCCTCTCAAAAAATAATGTTTTATGAGAGAAGGAAAATCGTTTTTGTCCATACTCAACATAATGCCAAACACGTTAAAAACAATCAGCTGTCAAAATAAAACTAAAGACAGTATCGCACTGAAATTTGGCATGTCTGTCTAAATATGAACGGACCTCAAGGCATCATAACCTTTTTTGCAGTAGCAGCGCATTCTGGCGGTCAAGGAGGTCACTTTTCACTCCATCTAGTATGTAGTAGTACACTATAGAATTAAACAGAAAATAGTCAGATAAAGTCAACTTTAAAGTCATTTTAGTACGTAACAAAGTCAATGCTAGTGTTTCGATAATTATAGTCGAGATAAAACCCACTTTATCGTATAACTTCGCGCTAAACTTAATAGCACATAAAATGCATTTTGTCTTTTAGTATGGACTTTGAAATGTCATTTCAGTGAAATTGTCTCAAGAAATTCATTTCGATCTTTTGTTTGTGAATTTCACGGGCGTTTGCGGTCTCTTCTTTGGCTTGCAAAAACCGTTCTTTCGTAAGCACAGCTTGCAACTTATTCAGTTCTTCTGCATGCAAAATTTCTTTCTTTATTTGTGTGAGTCGTGCACTCATCACTTTGCTTTTTGTCGTTGGCTTCCTTGGCAGTTTTCGGAGCGCACCAAGCACACTCCTCGATGAAGATGGAGCAACGGTGGTGGATGGTTCGGGAGCTTCGGCAATTGTGTCCAATTCAGCAAAGAAAGGGACCGCAGATGTGGCAGGAATCCAGTTGGTGGTGGGGCTGCTCGGGTGTGGGTATCAGTAGAAGGATTACTCTGCAACATACTGTTGCTATCAATGTGTATGGTATCTTCAAGCAACTGGTCAGATATCATATCATGAACTAAAAGATCAGAGGAATCTGTTTCTGGAACGTTGACATTGTTCCCCGTTGCTCTAACTGCTTTTTTAGCCACACTATTGGCTTTCTTTGCCGAAGCCTTCATCCTTGTCCATTGTTGCCTTATTTTGTCGATGCTCCTGTGATACCCAACAGAATTCATCCCTGCTGCGATTTGGGAATCTTCCGCGAAATCATTTTCAGATCATTTCCCTTGTCCTCCACTACTACAATATGCTGCTCCACCAACTGGATTTCCTCTACATTCCGATCCCAATTCTGTGCCCGTTCTCGTTTTATCTAAAGAAAAAAACAAATATTGCACAAAAGAAAATTCCCTTTTTTTAATTAAACACCTTTTCTACTTCCATTATTGAGAAACTGCTGTCCAAATTCAAATTTAAAATTCAAAATTCGAAAAACTTGTTTTCTATTTCCTTTGATATTTCTGTCAAATTCATTTCAATTTTGCAAAAGTATACCCGTTAAACTGTGTTTGATATCCCAAACTGTAAATTTTTAGGTTTGTTGGACTAAAACTCGTCGCGGGTACGTTCTAAAGTTAATATTAGTTCTAGGTAGGTTAAAAAGCGTTTATAATTAAACACAAAGTTAGGAGCTAGTTTTAAAGTTAACATGATGTTAGTTAGTGCGTACTAAAACTACCTAATACACGGTGACTATAATTAGGCGCATATGTATTTAGTACAATATATATTAATTTTAATCATCAGAAAAGCAAAAAATAACTCGGTTATTTTGAAAACAAACATACATACAGTACCGTGCAAAACTGAGCAAATGTTTAAGAATTTCAAGTTTAAAGCTCTGTAAACTTGTGTACACAAGTAAACTTTGTTTTTTTAGTACTTTGTCCACAACCCTTTATTTTTAATTACGCTTTTCATACGTTTGAGCATGCTTTCCACTAAATTTTGAATAAAATTGTCAGGAATTTGGTTCCAGTCATATTGAACTCGATGCCATAGTTCTTCCGTGTTCTCAGGAGCCCTTTGATATTTTCCCAGGGGCCTTTTTACTATTGCTCACAAATTTTCAATTGGATTAAGATCGGGGGATTGTGCAAGCCACTCCATTACCTCAAAATTTTGCTGAGATAGCCATTCCTTGACTATTTTGGCGGTATGTTTCGGATCCCCGTCCTGTTGGAATATTACTTTCTCCTCAGGGTATGCGCTCAAGTCTACAAAATCTGGCAAATTGGACTGCAAAATGTTAAGATAGTCTTCCTTCTTCATTATGCCGTTTATTTTAACAAGTGGCCCACGTGAAGCAACCCCACATCATCAAACTGACTTTTGACTTTTTGGTTGACATGATGCCTTAGAATATTTTCGCTAGGTCGACGTCAGTAATAACTTATGATAAGGCTGGTTTCTTTTTTTAATAGCTGACATGAAGCCAATTCTGTGCAAGACTCTATGTGCGGTCCACTCACTAACTGTCTTATTAAAACTTCTAAAGCCTTTGGAGTCATCGACTTCTTTTTGCGCATTTCCCGTGTCATTAAATGTGCATGTACAACATTTCGTCGCTTTCGAACATTAATAACCGTACGTTGGCTTGTATTTAATTTTTCCGCTATTGTTCTTGAAGATTTCCCTCTTTTAGTCGATGCTACGATGCTATTTTCTATTTCAAGATTGATTTTCCTCATACATTAAAACTAGAAAAGTTTATCTACGAGTATAACAAATAAAAGCAAAAAATAACGGAAAATATTTTTTCATTTTTAAGTGTAACATGACTTTTGTCTTATGTGTGCAAAAAGAGTTTCACTTAAGTTACTTCCTCATTCTCCTTTCCTTATTTGCCTTTTGAGTTATTTTATGAGTGGACTTTATATGAATTAAATAACAAATTAAATGAAAAAAGTTTTATAGAATTCAGTTGCGTTTTAATATTTTTACATTCCTAAATATTTGCTTAGTTTTGCACGGTACTGTACATGCTTACATACTTAAGTACAAATTTAAGACGACGATCAATTTTTTCAAAACGAAATTTAATTAATCAGAACCTTATTACGTTATTCAAAGAAGGAACACTAAAGAAAAACACACCTGGATGAATATTCTTAAAAAAAAAATCAGGTTAAGAAATTCTCAAATATAAAAAACGACGATTTTATCCTGGACAAAAGAAAAAAATAAAAAAATCTCACGTAAGGGGCCTAGTTTTGTTAGCCAGCATAAAATTGTTTTGATTACAAGCACACTTACACATTAACATGACTGTTCGCTGTTTCTGCATCGCAATTGCACCCGGCATTTCGATCGCAATGTCAGGGATTTTGCGGGCTTGTAAATAACTAGAACTTCTTTTGACATATGTATGTACATATGAACGTAACAAAAGGGTTTTGCACCAAAAGACAACCATTGCCTTCTCAAATATAAACACCAGTGTGATTGGCAAAGCAGAAATTGTGTATGCTGCAGGTTTATATGGATACTCTTAGAATGTATTCACATTTCACATGCATAAGCAACACAATATTTTTAAATGGATTATTGAACAAAAAAAAAAAACTTGCTTAGTCCAGCGATGTGCCAGCGTACTCGCAAATATGTGTATTTAAACATATGGGAATTTATACTTTTTACAATTTAAGGAAACATCATTGTATGGATATCTATTGAGAAAGGGGATTTAATTTTTTGAAAAACAGTGCGCAAATAAATGCATAATTATATACATATATGTACATACACCCAACTCTTTATTTTTGTATGATTCATTCCAATGGAAACCTTGTAAATAAGGACATGTTACGCACAGTGTACATATTTCACGACATTAAAAAACCCTATAATACAACAAAAACTGTTTATTATTCTAAAAACCGAGTAAAAAAGGAAATAATGAAATCGAATATTATAATTAAAATACTAATATTTTTACTATGAAAAGGATAACGTAAATATTTTAGTTAACAAGCACATACATATGTATGTGTGTACATACAGTTAAAATTCGAGCTAAAAATTTCCATTTGCTGATAAGCACCATGTTATGTAGATATCACTCATAGACTCCTCGACAACTGGTTGAGACACCTACCTGATTTTGATGTTTCTCGATAATTTTGTTCCGTATGTGCTGCAAATGTTACTGTTAGGTTATCATTACCAATTTCCAATCCCGTGGAGTATCTCGTTCCTCAGGACGAATTATTGCGCAGTACCATTCAATAGATGCTACTTCCCTGACAAAATGTGTTCGTTTGGAAGCCTGATTTGCTGCTTCTATCGCCAGAGCGAAGGCAAGTGCTTCAGTAAGGGTTCTTTTCCTGGCTATCGTGATGAATTCATCCTTTGCCATTTCGTCAACTATTACTTGGCCTGCGGTGGGGTATGATAGATGTGCCAGTCTACTCACGTCTGCTTGAAGCTGTTGCAGTTTTCTCCTCGTTGCTGTATTCTGTATTGCAATTGGACCTTGTAAACCTCCTGCATGTGGCTATCTCCAAACCGTTTCTCCATAGCCTGTCGTAAAGACATATAGTCGTTATGCTTTTCGATGTCTGTTGTTTGCAATAATTTTGCTGCAGGACCGTGCAAGGCCATTGTTGGGGCGAAGCACTTCTCCTAGTATCGGTCGTTCGCACAGGTAGCCATTTCAAACTGCTTCTTATAAGCAGACCACGAGGTGTGACTATCGAATGAGGGAGGCTTCAGCGCTTTTCTTCTTGGTCCGCTTAAAGAACAGAGGGAGGCTTCAGCGCTTTTCTCCTTGATCCGCTTAAAGAACATTCTCGGAGTTTCTGTTATCGTACTGTGTCGAGCTGTTTTTCCAGTTGCTTAACTTTGCTGTCCATTTGTTCGAGTTTTTCGTCGAACTTTCGCTATAGAATGTTCTTTTGTTCTTCAAGATTTTTCTTTTGGTCGTCCATCTTTTGTTCGAGGCTATTCTTTTGTTCGTCCATTTTTATCTAGGGGAGTTGCATCATCGCATCCATATGGTTGCCGGTATTTTTCTGTTCTTCCTCGTCAATGTCAAAGGAGTATGTATGTGGATCATACCCATCGTTGTTCAAAGCGTCCTGAAGTCGGAACACCAAGTCGCTTTTTCCTTTACTAGCGCTTCGGTTTGTCTTGTTTTACTCGGATTTGAGCCGAACGAGGGGTCAACTGCAGTAGTTTTCGACCCATGATTGCTTTACCACAATCAAAAAACCACTATTTGTTTTGATTACACACAATAAGTCTTATCCCACTTCTAACACCAATGTAAAATGTTTATAAACTTTTCATGTCCGATCTTCAAAACTTCGATTTTTTTTTTGCATATTTTCAAAGTTTAATAAGTTGATAATATACCGATACACTAAGTCATCTTAAAGTTACAGCAAATAATAGGGGAGAGCGTACCCGCATTTTCTTTTCTTCTCTACACTTTAAACGCGTTTTTTTTCGAAACTACTTTTTATTCGTCTGCCCAGATGATTAAAAAAAAAACTATTGGACCGATTCGGCTGCAATTTTAACACAATATTCTACACATGAATGGTTCTGTCCGGTATTAGAATTAGAATTTTTTATAGGCTTTTTTTATCTTGATTTTGAACCGAAAAAACAGTCGATTATTGAATTTTTTTTTACAATGCGGAAGAATACGGAATAATAATCTTTTTGAAATTTTAATTTCAGATGATTACAAAAGTAGCAATCAGGGAGTCCAGCCACCTACTTTTTTTTTTTTTTTTTTTTGAAGAGACCTACTTTACCTCACCAAAATGACGTTAAAATATTATTTTTTTATTTAACATTTTTTTTTTGTATTAATCAATAGCTAAATAATAACATAATTATCATAAGAAGATTGTATTTAATTTTCCGCAAAGAAAAACCCTTAAAAACCTTCAAATTTTAACCTCGGACATGAGACTACCCCCTTTAACGACTTTATCACTGGCAATGAAAAATGGATTGTTTACAGTAACGTCAATCGAAAACGATCATGGTCCAGGCTTGATGAGCCAGCACAATCCACTTCGAAAGCGGATATCCACCAAAAGAAGATTTTCCTCTCAATTTGGTGGGATTGGAAAGGTGTGGTGTATTTTGAGCTACTTCCAAGGAATCAAACCATCAACGAAAAACGACCAGAATTGGTCCATCGAAAAGGTGTCATTTTTCAGCAGGACAACGCTCGGCCAGCTGTTGTTAGCTAGAACCACAGGGCTAGAATATTCGGAGGAGCTTGGGCGGATAATTCCATCTGTTAGCCACTGAGACACCTGTTTATCAATAATTGTTTTCTCGAGCAGTTCTAATCTTCGCGGGGGCTGCTAAATGGGCAATTCTCTATCTCATCTCTATGTATATTTGGGATTGCTTATTTTCAAAAGAGGTTTAGCAGCATTTGTTTTATAAACGTCGTCGAATTAGTTTAAAACATCTACCGCTTCAGAAACAACTACTCCATTCGACATAAGTTTAATGTTTTTACCAACGAGCACGTCCCTTCTTATAATAAGCGGAGTCATTACTGAGTCAGACATAACAAACACATTAGTGTGGCAAGAACAACCGCCCACCTTAACACCGCCTTAAGAGCGTCTATCCGAAGTTTGCAGAACCTCACTCGGCCTGATACTACCCCCCAAGCTCTCTTTGTAACATTGATAAATCGGCAGCTTCTCTTTAAAACTGTTTCATAAAGAATAATTTTGTTTTGTGGATAATCTATTATACCATCGATGACATACGCTATAATTGACCTGTCATTCAACCGACCTTTTTATCCCAATTCCCTCATCGACAACAAATAATCATTCACTGTCTCGCCCCTTTGTTGCTTTCTCTGCACCATTTTTGTATGCACGTCCATCACAGTCGTATTATCGGAAAACCCTTCGACTAAAATTTCTCTTGACTCATACCAGATTCGGCTTGGACCTGATTGCCGATAGTACACACTCAAAATCGGACCAGTGCATAGTTTCAGAAGCCTTTTCAACGTAATGAACCCAACGTAATGAACCCAACTATGAATGTTATAATCATCACTTCTGGTATGAATGCAGCAATACCTTCAAATGTCGTACTCGCCCTATTTTCGAGTTTGGCATAGATCGTCTCGTCTTCCATAGATCTTCTTAAAAAGGACATTTCTAACCGCATCCGAGCATCTTTTTCTTTCTCCCTAACCTCACTTTCGCGGCGAAGTAACTCTATTTTTTTGGTGTGTTTGTTTTTCTAAGATTGCCTTGTGCCTCGCAAGGTTTTCCGCCCGAAGAGATTCATGTCTTTGATCTAAATCACGGATAACTTCTGAAAAATCAACCGATAATTATTCATTTCCGTACTATTTTTCTTTGACTTTTTTAGCATCGTAGCACCAAGATTTTTTTTTCGAAAAATAAAAAATTTATTTATTTGCAGCCTCTTGTGTGATGGATTGTCGACGTGACAGTTGCTGTGATCAGAGTGTTTTGTGGATAAGCTGTTGTTTTCTCCTTTTCTGTTATAAACGGTAATGAACGGCAACTTCGTACAGGTTCTGTGCGTAACGGGATTTTCTTTCTGCGCCTTTAACGTACATGCCAAGTCTGTGAAAAATGCGATTTTCGTAAATTATACCTACGGCAGTTTTTTATAAAATGCCTCATTTTTTTTTAATTCTTTAACTATGATATAGACCGGAAGGCTTTTTTTTTATTTTGCTTTTTTCTTTTTTAAGAACTTAGCACTCAAATGGGTATGACTACACTTATGAGTATAATGCCAAAGCATGCGTTAACAGAATGAGAAAGAAAGAAGTTTGGGCTCAGTGGCTATTTCGCTCCATGGGTGGCATTTAGCATTTAATGGGGAGACTAAATTATTAGTGTAAATTGACTTGATGTTGTATTTAGGCAACAATTCATCTCACGAGAATTTAGTTGCCTGAAAAAAAGTCTTTCGGTCACGGCTGGTATTGAACCCCGAACCCGCCGATTGGGAAGCCAATACACTGCCACTTGAGCCACGGCCACCCACCACTACTGCTAACATAGACTTTTTCGGATGGCGGTCAAAAAGCAACAACCTCACTTTCCTTATCTCTTTGGCGAAGGTGGGGAATTTAAGTATTACAAGGTGGTCCCTACATGTATTTAAATAAATTATAATGAAAGTAAAGGATTTTTTTTTTTAAATTCATGAAAATTAAATACATACGAGTACAATAACACTTATACAGGGTGTGTTTTTTTTTTTTAGAGGTTTGGTTTCAAACTGGCAACACTGTTTCTGCAGATTGTCAATTTGACAGTTGAAAGTTGATGTGTTGTTAGTACGTTTTGCCATTTTACAATGAATAGATTAACGCCAGAACAACGCGTGCAAATTTATTTTGAAAACCATGGTTCGGTTCGCCAAACTTATCGTGAGTTACGTCCATTTTACGGTCGACATAATCGTCCATCTGAGCAAGTTATTCGGAACACGATGAATCGTTTTCGCACCACGTACACTCTAGTGGATAATTCGCATCCCCAAAGATGACAAACAGTGCAAACAGAAGAAGTTATTGCCGTTGTGGAGCGCAGTGTTAAGGAGAATCCGAATGAATCCGAATCGCCATCGTGCACAGCAATTGGAACTATGCCCATCCACTTTGTGTAAGATTTTGGGGAAAGATCTTGACTTAGAAGCTTATTAGATCCAGCTTGTGCATGAGTTCAAACCGCGGGACTATTATACGGGTCGTAGGTTCGGGCGAAAACATGATTCAGCTTGATGCTCATTTCCAACGCAAAATTTTATTTTCCGTTGAGGCCCATTTTTGGTTAAATGGAACCGTATTTGGAGTGGAGAAAACCCAGTAGCCTTTGTCCAGATGCCCCCTTACAACCATTAAAACATACTGTTTGGTGTGCTTTATGAGCTGGTCGAATCATCGGCCCAAATTTCTTTAAGTACGATGCCGGCCAGAATGTCAATGGAGAGCGCTATAGAAACATGATTTCTGGCTTCTTCGTTCCTCAGTTGAATAGCACTGACGTTGCCAGAGCTTTGGTTTCAACAATATAGCGCAACATGCCACACGGCGCGCGACACCATCAATTTATTGCGGGAAACATTTGCGTAATGGACCTGTGAACTGGCCTTCACCATCCTGTGATCTCACACCTTTAGATTACTTTCTTTGGGGATATGTGAAGTCACTAGTCTATGCCGATAAACCAGAGACGTTGGACGATTTGGAAGTCAACATTTGCCATGTTATTGCTGATATATACATCATAATCCAAATGTCTTTAGTCGCCAATAGGTCATAGCAGTAAGAGTTGTCTTATGTATAAAGGGTGGTCTGGTTTGGATTTTTGGGACCTGTTTAATTGGTTCATGTTATGAAAAATCCTATTGGAAAGTTTCTTCCGATAAGTTTATTTTGTTTTTCGTTTTGATTTTCTCGTCCTCTCGCTAAAAATGCGATTTATTCATCCCTTTTGTTTCGACTTTAAAACAACTCGAAATCTACTCAAACAATATATATAAAAAAAATTACGGTGTAACCACGTTGAGACAAAAATTTGGAACTTGTTTTAAAATGTAGAAAATTGAATGTAATTCAAAAGCCTACAATAAATGAAAAAAATGTTTATTTATTAATTTTTTGGATTTAAAGTCCCCTTTAGGTTTTATAAAAAACAACATAACTATCTGTTGATTAAATTTTTTGTTAGGACATTTAGCAACGGTGCCGGCGATGCAATATGTATGCCAGAAAGGAGAGCACGTTTGAATACTGCTCCTATACGGAGCAGTATATCCAGTACCAACAAACGTCCTTTTATTATTGGTTCAAGCATAAGTCATATAACAGATGATAGCAGTACCGAAAGCCTTACGCCAGGTGGCCGTGGAAAAAACGTACAAATCTCTGATACAAAGGATTTAAAATTTCTGAATACAACTGCGCATAAGAAGTACTCATATAAAGACGAACGTCTTGTTATAGTTTCACGTAAGGTACCATTTTTTATATTCTCGGCATTACCATACTATAAAGGAAAAAATGGAAGGTGGATTTTTAATGTTCATTATCAATTGCTTTGAAATCTTATTAAAAAATTGTTTTGTTAGAGCTGAACTGCGCAAGGAAGGACGACGCCGTAATACATCTGGTTCTAGACCATTATCGGCAATCAACGATGCACCTTTTGACCCATTTGATCTTTTGGGTATTGAAAAAGGTGAAAATGGACAGGTAAATCTTCAAATTGATATTTGATAAAAGTATTTACTTCTACTTTTAATAATTAGGAAGTATCGTACGGCCATTTACTGGTGCCTTCCCGTCAACAAAATAAAGATAATAAAAAACATCTAGTAATTGCTGCAAACGCAATCTCAGATAACTTTGAAATCACGGGCACTGCAGCACTCAAAAATCACGGAATTGCGAGGTACTTCTAATAAATACATTATTTATTAATTTTCTTATTATTTTTGTTCCATAAAATATTGTTCATTAAATACCCACAAATCTTGTCGTCCTAAAAACGCAAAATGTTAAATAAGCTTATTAATTCTCACTCTCATTCTATTTTCACTAATTCATGTTCTATTACAGACAATTAAATATTTTACCTATATAAGTTTCCGTTATTTATGTTTCCACTTGAAAAGGTATTGTTTTTAAAAACCATGAAATGTACAAGCAATATGCTAATCCTGCCGCAACATCAAAATAAGCTCATATTTAATTATGATTTGTTATTACTTTTAAAATGTTCCCTTTCCCAATATTTTGGTATTTTGTGGAACTAAAGGATTAAATGCTTTCATTAATAATTAAAAATAAGTAAAGACATGAACACGTAAAATGAAAAGTAAGCTCAATACTTGAAGGAGAAAACGCAGAAAACGTATATAAACATATTTAAGATTGCCTAAATGAACTTGTGGCATACATTTTATATGTATGTATTTAGTTTAATTAAATTGAAACACATAATTGATCTTACTTTTGTATGTATGTACATACATATATGTATGTATATGATATGTATATTTACTCTCTAAATGAGGAAGTCGTTAATGTGCACATTTACTAGTGTGGATTACCTAGTACATATGTGGCAAATTGTGTATACATGAACTGATTTTGATTGTAGTGGTATTTCTGATAATATTTTTCTTACCCTTTAAAATTTACATTAGTGTGTATTAGTTTCCCCCGATGTTCAACCGCTTCAACACTGGTTTTTTTTTTTTTTTTTTTTTTTTTATAATTTACGCGCGCCTAAGGGGTTATGAATACCCCTATACTGTTGCCTGTGCGCGGGCGGAAAGATAGAAGGAGGAGAAAGGAAAGTTTGTGATGTAGTGGTTTGAAACTCAGGTGTGTTTGGTTTCGATATTGACTCTCCAGAGGTGGGAGTCCGAATAGGACGGAGAGATTTTCTTCACTCGGAATATGGTGAGGTTGTGAATTTTAACGGTTGTTTTTGTGTTTGAAAACCCTACAACAGCCAAATCTACATGTCAGTGTTATGCCTTCACACGCAGATTTTTCTGACTGAGTTCCAAATTACACAAATGAAAACTTGCTGTGGCTAGGATTCGAACCTTGACCCTCCGAGTGAGAAGCGATTGCTAGTACCACTACACCACGGCCAACACTGGTTGAAGATTCCACCACGTTTCTTCCTTTACACTTCATCTCCCTCTTCTATAAAAACAGTTTTACCTCGGGGTAATTAGTCCAGTGTGCCCTGGCCCATTCAGCAAGGTTTAATTCTGAAAAAATGAAAAAAAGTTTGATCTGTAACTAAACATATGTACTAGGTAATCCACATGTAAATGTGCACATTAACGACTTCCTCATTTAGAGAGTATGAAAAGCCGATATTTATTACCGTATCTTAATCGACATGCAGTTTTTGTCAAATTGACTTTTTAGTACAAAGAATTACGTTAGTTTGTCGATCGAATTATTATTTAATTTATGAATTTAATCATGAAAACTAAAGATAGATATTTTTGTCTTTAAAAAATAATAAAATAATTTTTTCCCGCACCTGAAATTTTTATTATGTAGGCGGAGCTTTCCAGTTCTAAATAAAAAAAAAACAAGGAAAGACTAAATTCGTATTATGTTCGAAGACCGCGATTTTCGATTAAGTAAAACATTCAGTTTGGTATGTGGTTAATTAACTTTTACTAAACGTTTGCTGAAAAGCCAATGGAAGTTAATTTCAGCGTACATTGATTTCTTCCATAAGCACTGGGAGCCGCAAAATGTTAAAAACAAAATGAATTGTAACTTTCAATTTTAAAATAGAAAATGAATAGACCTTTTTCCAATTGCAGCTTACGTTTAATTCGCGTCGATCTACTTTGTGGTTTGCAGATAATTTTGACACTTTTGGCACTCTTAAAGTCCGTGAATGTCTTGAATATATACTCGGAGGTCTTTAAAGTGCTTGGTACTCAACAGCTCTTTATATATTAAGTTCCTGTTTAGCTTTTAAGTGCTTGAGGCCTTTTGTTGAGTTACTGGCCGTGTTTATTAAATTTTTTCTTGTTGCACATGCAATTATTTCGTTCACGGGTTTGGTACGTGCAGATTGAGATAGACGAGACCAGTTTCTCCCAAAGTAAGATTTATTTTATTTTTCACTGAGTAAATCTTTCCATTACAGCTTCTGAGCTAACATAACTTCTCATTCATACCTCATTTACCCAAGACACTCGGCTTGCCGTTAGATTTATAATGTAAATCAATGCATCCACAGCCCTCACAAATACAAGCGCTTGACTTAACTCGATCCCACTACTCGCATTTAAAGAAACTGCATAACTTTTTCTTTAACCGATTAGTGATAACAATTGGAACCAGGATTACAATTTCAATAAAGGGCTTTATAGCTACGAAACACTGAATATGGTATATCTTTCTATAAAAGTGCGTTCAGATATAGAACTTATGTCTATACGTGTCTTAAAAAAAAATATTTTTACCCTTTTATTATTTTATAATATCGCTGTAATATAATATAGGTGGAAATTTTAATGTGGCTAGATGTATTTATTAAACCGGGTATATATTACACGAGTATACAAAATAACTTCAAAAATTGTATAGTTATTAATATTTCTAAATTTTCAAAAATATTGTTACTTTACATGTTATTATTGTAAGTGATTTCATTCTCTACAAGAGTGCAAATAAGATACAGTGTGTACAGGATTGTCTAATTTGAGATACAGATATTTTTGGATCTGATTCATTGATTCATGTTATGAAAAAAAAATCGTATGGGAGAGGGTCTATCTTTAACACCCAGGGCGTTTAAAAAAGTTCCTTCAGAAAAGTAGATACCAACAATTATTTGGCTATAGTGTATTTTTTTTAAAAAAGGTCATTATGTCTTTTTGAAGCGAACCCAAAAATATCTTATTTAAAAAAAAAACCTGCTTTGACAGTTTGTAAGAGATACATATAAACAAATTATGTAGCATATATTTGTTCATATGTTGTTATGTGATATGCAAATGTTACATTTAAATTTCTAAGAATAATAAATTGACAGTAAATTAAAGCAAAGGGTTGTTCACTTACGAAATTTATCTAAACAGAAATAATATGATTGGCATACATACATATGTCTGCATAAAATAATATAAAAATCCAAGAACACTTTAAATATAAAATAAATTATTAAAACCTCGAAATTTTACAGGACAAAAGTAATAACCTGGCAAAAAGGCAAATGGTAAATTGAGTTTTATATTCACGTTTGTATATTATTGCTATATATTTTTCTAAAATTACTTCAACATCAATGTATTCGAATTTTGTATTGGCTACTAATAAACTTTTCTTAGACTTAGGCAATAAAATTGCCCTGTATTTTTAAGCACGTAGCGTAGGAATAATAGTCTTCATTTTTATTTTTTATTTTTTTGGTTTATTTTGCTAGTTATATATCTGTGCAGCAAAACATATGGTAATTAATCACTTAAAAGATATTTAAAAAGAATTAAAAGATAAAAAGATATATTACAGTATTGCATGAAGCAGCGGGTTTGGGAAAAGTTGTTAAGAAAAATATCGTCAATACCACTTAGCTTATTTAAACTCTATCTCTTCCTGTAAGTAGCTTGTTTGTGACCTATTTTACTGACAGCATAAAGAAATGGACTGCCCTATACACAAATATATTTTAAAGCTTATAATAATCTTATAGGTTTATTCATATATATGTTAGTATAATATAAATGTATATGAAAACCGGCTTCATAAATATTTTTATATATAGATGCCCTGCATACTACAAATCTTGCTTCAGTTTTGAATTTTTGAACTTGTTTTTGATAATAAAAAATTTAAAATTGGAATCTTAACACATGGATCCAAACATTAGAAACGTCTGTTTGGAAGCGC
The DNA here is from genome assembly GCA_963966105.1 of Volucella zonaria. NCBI lineage: Eukaryota > Metazoa > Arthropoda > Insecta > Diptera > Syrphidae > Volucella > Volucella zonaria. The sequence continues at coordinate 33,503,096 of OZ014533.1, read as the reverse complement.
AGTTTTGCCATATAAGATAAAAGTGTTTCCAAAGTTGAGTTATCCAAAAAAAAACAATTATTTTAGCTTTAATCTATTTGCAAGCTGTAATAAAAAAAAATTAAAATAGCGTGTATTCATATCATACATTATGAATATTTTTTTTGCTCTATTTGCCTCACACACATCATCGTCCTACAGGCAATTCTCGTACAATTTGGGACTAATGGGAGTGCCTACGCCCATACTTACCTCAAGTGTTGGCTTCTCATCTTTCTCGGCTAGACGAGCAAGCTTATTCACTCTAGTTTTGAAGTGGACCTTACTTGTTTTTAAACAAAATATAATTCATTAAACTGTATTCAAATACAATGTGATGTTTGGCCGCAGAGGTAGTAGGACGTTTGCTTACTACACGCATGATTTGATGTTTAATGTTTGAGACAGAAATCAAAAAAAGTGAGGTGAATTGTATTTCATTTCTATTAAAAATGGGAACTGTCTCTTCCTTGCTTCAACTGTGAAATAAGTAATTTGTAACATTTTCCCCGAATGCGCCACTACAAAGCAGGGTTACGTTTTTCGTGTATATCTATGTATGTATGTAGCATTTTTTTTGATTCCATCATATGCAAATGGCTGGATGGATTTTAATAAATGAAGTGTCATTAGATTCCTGTGGATCACGAGAGTGACATAGGGTATATTAAGTGTAAAAAATATAATATGGCGGCTGTCAGACCTCGCAATGTCTTTTTTTTAATATGAGCCCGTCAATTCTTAAAATTATTTAATAATTAATACAAACATACAAATACTTAACTTAGTTACAAATAAAAAAAAAATAATCAAAAACCCGACTGCGTAAAAAGCGAACTAAAATGATGAAAACAAGAAAAATTAAAATTCTTATCCCATTGTTTCCATCTTTTTAGTTCGGGTTTTTTGATTTTTTAACCGTTTTTTTTTATTGAATTATTAATCTTTAATTGCGTAACAGCATTCCAATACCAAGCAGTAATTATTCTATACATTTCGATAAGCTTCTTAAAAAAAAGTTGAAATTAGATTAAAATTATCAATTACTATATTTAAGTTTTACTTATATAACGTTTGTTTTTAATAATGTAAGGATAAAAAAGAAAAAAAAATTTTTGTTTGTTAAAATGTTTTTGTTTTTACTATTACAAGTTATGTCAGGAGAGCAGTTAAATTCTAACGAGATTTATTTTATACTATTGAGTATTACACATTTTGTGGATATTATGTAAGTGGCAGTCCATTTTTTCAGTGTTCATATACCTATAAATGTGTGTCGTTATAAATGTATGTGTGTACAATTTTTTCATTGCAATCATCTTTTATTTTTATTTTTGTTGAAACCTGATGCATGCCTACAATCATACTAAAGTAATCATTATGGTCCTATATTAATTAAACTACCACAAGTGATGATGGAAAACACAAGATTATTACAATATTTTTTTTTAAATACAAATAGGTGCTTTACATATGACAGTCATGCAAACAACCGAAATAACACGGCAAGTCCTTCACCAGATATAAAATCGTTGGACTTGGACGAGTCAGCCGAATCTGTGCGTAATTTTCAGGTAACTCTTATTATATGTAATTAAACTTTTCTGTTTTATGTTATTTATATAATTTTTATAAATTCACCAATAATAATTGTATACTCCATTAAGCTTCAATATTTTGCTCCTCTACGTGTACATACGTTGAACAAGCTAGTCAAATGCAATGTAAAATGTGCATTCTGTTCTGAAATATGCACAAAATTGCTTTTCACAACTAAAACCTAATGGGGAGATTGATTTCTCAGAATTTGTTTATATTGTAGTTTTCGCCTGGGGTATTTTTTTCTAATTTATGCGTCTTATTCGAATCGTATAATAACAAGAGGAAAAGAAAACAACTATGTATACAATCAATTATTTAAATTTTGTTTGTTGATTTTATTACATAGAACTTAGTTACTTGTAATATGATGTTCTACTTTAATATACATATGTGCATTCAATTGAAATTAAATGAAATTGCCGGATGACTGATCATTTATAAAGTGATCGTTATGGGGTGAGGTTTGTTGATAGTTATTGTTATGGTTATATTTTTTTTTAATTGCAATTTAATCTTTTTAACTGTAAGAATAGAATTAAACTATTAGTTCATTAAGTTAACTTTTTTCCTTAAATGGAGAATGCTTTCACCTATACCAGCTGGACCGACTCAAAATAATCTATGATCTTGGTTTGGGTACGTGAAGCAAGAGAACAGTTTGAAACTGATTTATCAAGTTCGGCCAATAGGATTATTGATTTGAAAATAAGCCAAAGAAAATGGCAGGTTATTGAGAAAACCCAGACAGTTCTTTGCATTGCTGTAAGTTTCCAAGTCTAACTGCGACACCAAGTCATCAACTTTAAGGTATTGAAAAGTAACAAACAGTTACTCAAACCAGTTAGACGTGTTTTTCTTGTTGTCCCTATTCACCTGTTTAATTTTCAGTTCTAAATTTCGTCAAATTGCATTTTCCGGTTATTAACCCCCAGTGCTCTAATTCATTCATTTTTTTTGTCTACTGGCAGATTTCAGTGAAAAACCCTACCCTCACTGACCTACACAACTAATTTTAACATATATTGCGGAATTGCCAATTGTGTAATCGATGACAACAATGCTGACTGGGTAGTTTGCAAGGGCATCTGTGGGAAAACCTTTCATGCCGTTTGTCTCGGGTTAAACAAAAGAAATACTGTGTTTATTAAAGAATTGTCCGAAAACCTCCTTTTCTTCTGTGATGAGTGCAAGAGTATCTCATTTTCGTACTTGCTTTTGGCAATAAAATGCCTAAACGATTCAAATGACTTCTACCAAGACGCACTCGCCAAAAAGATTACGGATAAAATGTCGGTCATTGAAAGCAGTGTTAAAAGTGTTGAAGAGTTACGTAATAACGTAACTGAGTGCAATACTCTGCATCCAAATCCAATAAAATCCGAAGTTAAGTCCATGAATAAACAAATTGTTGGTCTAATCGAGTTAGACTCCGGGAGATCCAGGAATGAAGAAACTCCCTTACGTCACCTGGAAAAAGTGTTGAGTGATATCAAAGCTATCTGTTCTGCGAATGTTAGCTTCAACCAAAAAACCTGCGAGCTGGTAAGCTCCCTGCGTGACGACATATACATTCATTTCTAGTCCTCGTCAAACGAACAACTCTCTCCTAAACAATGTGATCCTATGCCCGAAGTTATCTTGGATAAACTGAACGTTGTCGGTGACGAACTTACTGCGACTCGATCCCTCGTATGCGATATTGAACATCACATCGAAACAATAATCAGCAAAATCGTTGATACGCCAATTTTCCCCCAGCCTTACCAGAATGTTCCCTATAATACATCGTTCATGCCTGAATTAATGAAACCTGAAATGGATTCATGATCACTCCCACATATAAGTCATCTGCGGACCGTTCAACCTACCGATTCCTGCGCAGTTTCTTCTAACTTTACAACAGAGAACACATCTATCTCAGCTCCCTCAATCGCTGCCCCACGGAAGCTTATAAATCATTTTAATTCATTCAACTTGGACACCTTCCGAAGGGCAACGTAAACTTGATAAGCTTGCTTCGAAGAATCAATTGATCACTACGCTTTTTATTAAAGCCCCCCCCCCTCCCCACGCGCGCATGTTGATTGGATCCCGAATTTCTTCGAAAAGAAATATGGCATTACCATTAGTCACTGCAATTTGCTTCCAACATCTCAGCACAGAAGCAAGCGCAGCTTCAAGCTCAATTTTCCGGCCAAATACGAATGGTCATTCCATATTCCAGCCAGCAACAATTTCAATCTTGGAAATATGCGTGTCTGCAAATGGTTGCAAAATACGACCAAGAAGCAGGATAAAGTCAAGCAGTCCGTCATACCTAAACCAGCAAATAAGTTAGCAAATAAATCCAATTTGCCAAGACCCACCTCCTCTTCCGACAACAAACCCAGCCCCAATTGGAGTTGTAAAACTTAAATTTTTCCTAATTTTAGGCCTCCCACCCATACTCCAACTCCCTCTATTCCACCCCAAACCAAGCCCCAACGTCAACGTATCTGTTCGACTTAGCCCCTACAACTCAAACTCCCACCGCTCAACCCCTAAAACACACGACTTTCCCTAATTTCGACCTCAGAACTGAAGGTAAGTATCCTAATTTCATCAGTTTTCACATTTTAAACCCCACTTCAGAAACCCTATCCGTTGCGACACCAAACTCATTAACCACTCCTTCTTCTATTGACACCCATTCGCCACCCACTGTTAAATTAACGCAGCAAACTAGCGACACCACCGAATGTCGCTATACGCTCTCTAGGCTTAGGGATAAAAATATATATGAGAATATATGTACGTCTATATCTCGCCTGTCTGTATCATAAATCCGACTCGGTGTGCTACGAGGGTAAAACAAACAAGCGTCATTGTTTCCATACAGCGGGAAGACTTCCCTACCGACGTTACCAGTCTCAGAAAACTTTATACAAGGTTTCCCAGTTTAGGTTTTCGTCCTTATAGCTGAAGATTCCTGAAGTTATGGCGAACAAAAAATGTTATGCTATAAAAGGCCGTAGCTTTCTATCGGGTTCAGCTTAAGAAACCGTTGTGCACATTTTTGAGAGAGAATTTCAGTGTGCATAAAATACTAAAATTTCGTCGAGTTCGATGAAGAACGCCAGTCAAAATTATAGCATTTTAAAGCATTTTGAAAAATCGTTGGACCAATTTCATCAGAAAAATGCCTTTATCTCGAAATTTTCAACTTTTGGGTTAACTTTTTTATTAAAACTTTTGTCTTCTCTTGATTATCTACGATTTTTATGTATGATTTTTTCTCCTACGAACAACGGAAATTATTGCAAACTACTATTTTATTCAGGCAAATGGGTCACAATATAAATAGTGTGTTCATATAAAAAAAAATTTACCAAAAGCTGTCAGTTAACAAGTAAAACAAAATTGGAGAATTAAGCCAACGGTAAATTTTCCGCTACTTTGTGGAATGTTTTTGTTTAATTCGGTGACAACTTTTGAAATGTGCCGATGTTACTTTATTTACTGATTAAGAGTGAACGAGTAAAGTGTTTAGCAAATGTTTAAGAAAAAATGTTTTCGATTCGCGAATACACCGATATAATTTTCGTTTACCGTTTCTGTAATGGGGATGCAGGGTTAGCTAGATTAGAGTACCAACGGCGATATCCTAGACGGAGGATCCCTTCTAGGCCAACTTTTATCAATGCTTTTCACGGCCTTTCAACCGTCGGCTCAGCATATGGGTTAAGAAGAGAAAGATTGTCTAACATAACAGCAGCAGAAGAGTAAGAAAGAATTTTAAATGCTGTAAGAATGCAGCCATCTATTAGCACCAGAAGACTTGCAGCACAGTTGCAAATTCCAAGAACTATTGTACAATCCATAGAGTTCTTCAAGCCAACCGCGTTTACCCCTTTCATTATATGCCCGTACTTCCAAAAGAGGATTGAATTTTGCCAATGGCTGCTGCATCAGCAAGATGAGAATGAGCAGTTTATTCAAAAAAATTTGTGGATTGACCAAGCCCAGTTTACTAGAATGGGCATTACCAATCAACGAAATTCACACTATTGGACAGTGTCTAATGCTCACTTAACACGAACAACATCTTCTTAAAGGTAAAGACTCAGTTGAAATGCAGATGTTTTTCTTAACTGTAACCATTTTACAGAAGATTTAGCGTGGATGTCTGGGCTAGTACTTCAATCGGACCATTCATACTTTCACATGTCCTAAATTCAAAATTCTATTTAGAATTTTTGAGAGACCAGTTGCCGGAACTAATGGGAAATGTTCCTCTTTCTCAGAAGCAAAGAATGGTTTTCCAACACTATGGAGCTCCTTGCCATTGTGGCAATAATGTAACTTCGTTTTCAAATCAAAAATTTAATGGACGGTGGGTTAGCCGATTTGGTCCTTTTCCTTGGCCACCTAGATCTCCTGACCTAACGCCAATGGATTTTTTTTCTGAGGAGCCATAAAAGAAAGAGTTTATTTGACTGAAATTTCAAGCCGGGAAGAGCTCCAAGAGAGAACAAATACAGTGGCAGAGGAGCTAAGAGACATTTTACCAAACATTAATTTGCAGTCTGAAATCATCAAACGCGCTAGAACGTGCATCCAAAAAGGTACGGGCAACATTTCGAAAATTTACTATAAAAGCGTTTTGAAATCTTAAAGCGTAACGGTCGGTTTTAGAGCCACAAAAACTATTTAAAGGGATATTAAATTTATTTTGTGACCCATTTGCCTGAATAAAATAGTGGCTTGCAATAGTAGACCACCACCCCCTGACCCCCTGCAATACAATTTTTTGTTTGCCATAACTTCAGGTATCTATAGCTATCAGGACGAAAACCTAAACTGGGACACCCTGTATAAAGTATTACGAGATTTTCAATACGCCTCCCCAAAAAGTTGCAAACGATCTGGCCGCTCTTCGCCACTATGTACCTAGTCCTGCCACAAGTTCTGTTACGCAATTTCCAGCGCTCATCGTTCAAAACTTCTTGCGGGAATAGCACCTTTAATTTTTTTTTCAGAACAGAATTAGTTTGATTCCAGTTTGCAAACTATTAACATGGAGCGGGGCGTTAAAGAGAATCGAGTCGCCGTAATAGCGTTGTAAAGGGTCCGCCATTTAACGTTTTTTTTTCAACTAGTGCTTATTTCGTGAATGGTAACACTTAGCTCATGTCTGATTTGACAGATAATTAGTTTTATCCTTCCGCTGAACGAATATGGTTGTGTATACGCTTGAACAACGCTGGGAAATATTGCGACATTACTTTGAAAATCATGGTAATGTTGCAGAATGTGTGCGAAAATTGCGTACGGATTTTGGAAGAAGAGAAGCACCGTCAGCTCCGTATGTTCGTTATCAATTCACCGTCGTTATCAACAATTGAACATTTCGGAGACATCATTGAGACGAATTTTGCATAAAGACCTTGGTATGACGCCATACAAAGTCCAATTGGTTCAGGAGTTGAAGCCAACTGACCATCCAATGCGTTTTCGCTTCGCTAAGTGGGCCTGCGATCGACTTAGAGAAGTTGCCGGTTTTGCCAAAAAAAACATCTTTTCAGATGAAGCTCATTTTGATCTTGGCGGGTATGTAAACAAGCAAAATTGTCGCATTTGGGGCACAGAAAACCCGCACGCATACATTGAAAAGCCGATACACCCAAAACGAGTCACTGTTTGGTGCGGATTTTGGTCCAGAGGCATAATTGGGCCATTTTTCTTCGAAAATGAGCAAGGAATGGCGTTACAGTCAATGGCGATCGTTATCGGGCCATGTTGAACGAATTTTTGTTCACAAAAATTGAAGAGGAGGATATTGGCAACATTTGGTTTCAACAGGACGGCGCTACGTGCCACACAGCCGAAGCTACACTCGATGTTTTGCGCCCTGTTTTTGAAGATCGCATTATCAGCCGCAGAGCTGATGTCGTTTGGCCACCCCGGAGCTGCGATTTGACACCGTTGGACTATTATTTGTGGGATGCCGTAAAAGATAAGTGTTACGCCGACAAGCCAGAGACAATTGACGCTTTAAAGGACAATATTCGAGAAGCCATTGGTGAAATACAGCTGCACACAATCGATAATGTGCTTAAAAATTGGACCGATCGTGTAGGCTACTGCATGGCCAGCCGAGGCAGCCATTTGAATGAAATTATTTTCCATTATTAACCGGAAGGATTGTACTTTCAAATAAAAAAAGACGTTTGAGAAAATATTCAGTAGTTTTTTTTTATAGCATTTTCCAAAAAAAAAAAGCATTTTTGGCGGACCCTTTATAAGTGCGGAAAGAGCGCTGGCCAAGTTTTCGAGTTGCTAAAACCACTCGGAATATCGAGAATATTCGTTTATCGGGCTATTGCTCGCTTCGGCGAATTGTCTGGAGTAGAGGACAGGCCAAGAAGTGTTCGCCCGCGCGTCGTCCGTACGAATGCGGTAGTGAACGTAGTGCGTAAACGAATTCGGAGAAATCCCCTTAGGAAGCAGAAGATCATGTCCGAGGAATTGGATATATCAACCAGATCCATGCCTAGGCTGATTCGGGATGATTTGCATATGAAAGCCTATGGTCAATTCACGGGTCATTTTCTAACTCTTCAGCTAAAAAAAATTAGGCTGGAAAGATGCAAGCGACTTTTGCCGTGGCACGCGGACAATGACCATAAAAACATTCTGATTACGGATGAGAAAATTTTTATCGTGGATGAAGTTTTCAACAAACAAAATGACAAAATTTATGCCACTTCATCTAAGGAAGCGAAAAAAGTTGTTCCAAGGGTTCAACGTGGATATCATCCCGCTTCCGTAATGGTTTGGTGAAAAAACGTAAAAACTGGTGCAAAGGTTTACCAAGAATATGTGCTAGAGGGTGTTGTGAAGGGTTTGACCAATAGACTTTTCAATGGATACAGATGGATCTCCCACCAGGACTCTGCTCCAGAATTAGAGTCAATATTCCTGGCTTTATAGCAGCAGAAGATTCGCCGTCGGGTAGTCCAGATCTGAATCCCCTGGATTATGGTTTGTGGTCAGAATTGGAGAACATGGCCTGCAATACTCCCCACAGAAATTTGAAAAGCCTTAAAATAGTATTAACCAGAGCAGCTTCCACGATCTCCATGGAAACCGTACGTGCCGCTATAACCTAATGGCCACACCGTTTGAAAGCTTGTGTGACAACAAAAGACAGCCATTTCGAGTGAATCCAATTTTTTTTTAATAATCAATATTGTGGCCTAAATAAATGAAATTTATTTTGAATACAATATGTTTACTGTTTTTTTTTATAGCGTTTTATATTTGTAACAGAAGTTATGGCAGGACTAGGTACACTCTAAATGAGTCTCACACCTCCAAAGCAGTCTACTTGACCACGATAACTTTTTTCAACCCTAAAAAGTCATGCAAAAACCTTCCTCTCACCTTCTATTACTAGAACGTAAGCGGACTGCGTTCTAAAACGCACGCCGTTTTACGGGAATCTCATGCCCTCCCATTTGATATCTACGCTCTGACTGAAACTAATCTTATCCCCAACATAAAAAACCAGGAGGTATTCCCTCTTTCTTTTAATGTTTTCCGGGATGATGATCGCACTCCGCCCTTGATTAAATCTTCTTGTCGAGGTGTCCTACTGGCCATTCACAACAGCTTTGACTCCTCTCTCGTTGCAACTTCATCTTCTCTTAAGCTCAACTTTGTGTCAGTTAAAATAACACTTACTCGTAGACGCTTGTATGTAACCTATCGAATCCTACCAACTTGCTATTGCAGCAATTGACAATTTGATTGAGTTTTCAGACTCGCTCTTCGGCGATTTTAATCTGCCTCAGCTGAAGTGGACTCCATCTGAAGACCTATCTTTTTTCATCGTAATACATTCTATACCTTATATAACAAACATTATAATTAATCCATATATATATATATACATCCTGCACATAATTGTATGTAAAGCTTAAGCTAAGTGACATCTGTCAAATATTGAAGTTAATTCTGGCGGGAACCGAAGTAATTATCCCGCGAAAAATCATAATCTCAAACATGTGAATTAATTCTTAATAATTTATTAGCTAATAAAACGTTGTGTAATAAAGACTAATTGAAATATATAAAACCATAACACATCGCTTCCAAACCCATTTCTACCAAGGAATGCCTCTCCTTAGATCGGTTAACAGATTCTAGTCTATGCCAAGTCAGTGTCGTCTCCAACTATATGGAAAGGCAATTAGACCTTATCGTCACAAATGATCCCATCAACTCCTCAGTATCGTGTTGTCCCCTATTTCTTTCAACTATTGACAACTTTCATCCTCCACTTCTTCTTTCATTTTTTAAAATTTTAACAAAGCTAATTTCCGTAAAATCAATACCTATCTAAGCAGGGCTTCTTTCGAGTTTACCAATCTACGAGGGGCGTTCAATATATTCTCGGTATCGATATGAAAGAAAATGCGAATTCATTTTAAATTGTTTTTATTTTTCAATATAATCTCCCCTAACATCAATGCATTTGTTACATCTTGAGATAAGCTTTTTTAAACCCTCAAAAAAATAAATTTCCTCTTTCTCTGCAAAATACCCATTTATTGCCGACTTGAGTCGAAAATCTTTTTCCACGAAGACATTTTTTTCAAATACGGAAACAGGAAATAATCACTAGGGGCAAGGTCTGGACTATAGGATGGGTGTTGGATTTCTTCGCTACCACAATCTCGCGCAGCAGCCTTGGAAACAGGAGCGTTGTCATGAAGAAGCAACACACCCGCTGCGAGTTTACCCCGTCTTTTCTTTTTAATTTCCTCCCGCAAATTATGCAAAGTGGAAGCGTAGGATGTGGCGTTGATGGTTTCACCTTTTTTTTTGTACTCAATGAGCAAGATTCCCTTTGAGTCCCAAAAAACTGTGGCCATGAACTTCCCGGCAGACGGAGTGACTTTGAACTTCTTCGGGGGGGTCTGTTCCTTTTTTATGCCACTGCATGGACTCTTGTTTGCTTTCAGGGTCATAGTGGTGGACCCATGTTTCGTCCCCAGTAACAATTCGATCCATAACACCGTCCGCGCTCTCACTACACATCTCCAAAAGCTCTCTACAGCATGCGATTCTCACTTTTTTCTGAGGCGCTGTGAGCATTCGTGGCACCCACCTTGCACTGACCTTTGAAAGGTTAAGATGGTCATGAAGAATGGTGTGAATGGTACCAATTGAAAGCTTGGTGATCTCTGCCATCATTTTCACCTTTATTCGGGCATCCTCAAGAACAAGTTTTTCGACTTCTTTGATGCTTTCTCCCGTACAAGCAGTAGCTGGGGCGCCGGAGCGGGGGTCGTCTTCAATGCTGTATCTGCACTCACTTGACCACTTTTGCACAGTTGATAATGAAGGTGCGGAACCCTGGTAAACAGCCACCATCTCTTCATGAATAGTTTTTTGACTTTTTCCTTGCTTAGTGAGAAATTTAATTACAGCGCGATGCTCAATTTTCACCATCATCGTCTCAGTTGCCATTATGATTCTGTTTAACTAGAGATAAAACGCGAATTAATAATCACATTTATATGAAATTTTACATGAATGCACTAAAATAATAGTATTACTTGATAAATAAGTCAATTTATATATACAACCACAGCTTCACCCCGATACCGAGAATATGTTGAACTCCCCTCGTATCTCTGGTCGCTGCCCTCTCCATTTTTTACAGAGAAATATTCAAATCCATCTCCCTCCATGTGCCATATTCCCGCCATAAAACTTTTTCTACATCCCCTCCATGGTATAATCGTATACTCCGCTCTCTACGAAACAAAAGAAACAAGTTATGGGCGGTATTCCTTCGCACCCACTTTTCTTCCGACTATTCAAATTATTTAGGTACATAACTTCATTTCTTTGAACTCTATAACTCCCTCTATCAACGCTATCTGAATAGTGCGCAAACCAATCTCATAAATGACTCCAAGTCCTTTTTTCAATTTGTCAATTGGAAAAGTAAGCCTGATGGTTATCCTTCTTACCTAGCTTTCGGAACTAAATCTTCAACCATCGCCAACTTTTTTGCTACATTTTTCATTTGCCAAAAACTCCTTCTTACCAGATCCCTCTTACTTCAATGATCTACCAAATTTCTCCGTTGGACCCTTTCTCACTCAAAATTTCGATCCTGCAGTTATTAAAGAAAAGTTACTAAATCTTAAAGATGAATTTGTACCTGGCCCTGATGGACTCCCCGCCGTGTTTCTTGAACAATGCTTTTCCAACCTGCCTCTACCCCTTTCCTACCTTTTTCGTCTATCCCTTACAGAGGGAGAATTTCCCCAGATTTGGAAGACCTCTTTTATAATTTATGCATGAAGCAAACTCTTTGAAAGCATTTTATATTTTATTTACGAAGCCTTAAGCTTCAAATGTAAGCCTTTTATTTCGCCCCGACAACATGGTTTTCTAAAAGGTAGATCGACTACCACAAACCTTATTCGTGTCTTTTGCTCTCTCAGCCTTAGGAAATGGCAAAGAAATCGATGTTATTGCAACTGATTTTACTAAAGCGTTTGATAAGATATCTTATCAATTGATCCTTTTCAAATTGTCTGCCCTCGGATTTGAGCCTCTTTTATTAAAATGGATTTCTTCTTATCTGATAAACCGTTATTATAGTGTTCGGTTTAGATCCGCCCGTTTTGTTCCATTCCTGGCCTCATCTGGAGTTCCACAAGGCTGTCATCTTGGCCCTCTTCTCTTCATTCTTACTACTAACAAATTTTTTTAAAACTTGGTCGGTTTTCAATCTGGTGCCTCAAAAACCTCCCTAGAACTTAATACATATAGCCAAATGTCAATCTATGACCTTCTCACGTGAATGTAATCCGCCTCCTCTCCGACATTATTTTCTTTAGGGTCAACCAATTCCCCTGGTTCAGTCTTTTCAAGACATTGGCATATTATTCGGCTGTGAGCTTAATTTCCGTTCGCATATCGATAAGATCCTCAAAGCCAACTCATCACTTGGCTTTATTAAACGATGGTCCAAGGAATTTTCCAACCCGTATGTAACCTGCTTGAGTATGCCAGTCAAGTTTGGTCCCCCTTCAACGTCGATTGCTCCGATTTGCTCTCCGTGGTCTGCCGTGGAACAACCCTTTAATCTTATCTCCCTATCAGGATCGCCTCAAACTTCTCAATTTGAATTCGTTAGAATAACGTAGGAATACTGCTGACATTCTCTTCATTCATCGACTGCTCTCAGCTTTCATCGACTGCGCATCCATTTTGAACTCCATTTCCTTCAATAGCAACTCCCGCAATGTACGTTGTCCTCGTCTCTTCTATCTGCCGGTCCACCGCACCTCTTATGGCTCCAACGGACCAATCTCCCGCATGCTCCGAAAGACCAACTCAAACGTCTCCCTTTTTGATTTCCAGCTGAGCACTCCTCGTCTCAAACAAGATCTCCTCCATCACTCCCTTAGTCCCTAGCTCTTAAGTCTCTCTGTTAGTTTTTAGTCCTTGTTTTTAAGTTAGATTAAGCTTGTATTAAGCCAATAAAAGGGGGCATCAGCAGTAAGTAGTAGGCAAACAAGAGATCGTTGATGAAAATTAAAAAGAGTGTCGGAGACAGAACGGAACCTTGGGGCACACCTTCCAAGACAACTTGAATTGAACGTTCCGAAAGGCAATTTCTAATCCATTCAAGAAGAGAGTCGTTGATCCCAAAAGCATTTTTGACAAAAGAGCCTGTTGCCAAATTCTGTGAAATGCTTTTCGGTAAGATATCCCATTAAACCACCAGTGGACCTGTTGCTACGAAAACCGTACTGCTGGCCATTGAGAAGTTTTCGCGTTTCCAGATATTTCATGAGCTGACGGCGTTTGGAAGTTCTCAAGGGGTTTTTGTACCCTTAAAATGTTCGTACACAGCGCGGGCGAAGGAAATTTAGGGAGGAAGAAAAGACAGGTACCGATGTACATTGTTTTTAAATGTTATAACGACCAGGAAACACAGAGGTCGGCAGGGCATTCCAATAGCGAGTTGTACGGCTTAGGAAAGAATCACGATATTTTAGAGTACGTCCGAAAATGGGCATTCATGACGAGACGGGTGTTACGGTTGAAAGTTTGAACGGGCGGAATGCAACTGGCGATTTCAATGGAGCACTGGTGGTGGAAATAGCGATAAAACAAAGTGAGACAGGAGACATTACGTCGGTGTTCGAGGGTGTCAATTGATTGACTGATATTAGTATCACCAATTAGTTTTTGTCGCACGGTTTTGAATCCTATCTAGCAGGTGCAGAGATCTTTTAGGAGCACCTGACCAGATGTGGGCATTGTACTCCAGTTTTGGGCGGATGAATGCCTTATATATTGTGGCCAGATCAGAGGGGGTAAAATATTTCTTACATCGCTTGAGGAAACCTAGAAATTTCGCAGCATTTTTGGCGACATCGAATATGTGGTCATTCCAACGTAAGTTGTTACTGATACACATACCGAGAATGGAAAGTTTATCGGTTTCGACGATGCAAGTGCCATTCATGGATAATGGCTGGGTATTTGAATTTCGCTTTAATGACAGCAGATAGCATTGAGTTTTGGAAGCAGTAAATTCCACTCGGTTGATAGTTCTCCAATTGGTTATGCTGTTAATATCGGAATTTAATGAGCTTAGCATACGCTGCTGTTCCCGTTCTACAGCCGAAGAGCAAGGGCGTGAGTCCGGGAACGAATATGAGAAGCAGAGAGTTGACAAAGTGTGAATCCTTTTTTGCAGTCGTTTCGTTTCGTGTGCGATGAAAAGTGTATCCTGTACTATAATAGCAAGATGTCAGAGGTACGGTTAACATCGGCCTCTCAGAAGATTTGTCAAGGCAGAAATGAAAATATTAATTTTCCGTTCAAGACGGGTAAAGATATCTTAATCCGCCTTCGCTTACGTCCATGCTTTTGCGCCGTAGAGCTGGGGCCGATTTCCACAATGGTGAGTTTTGCTGTGTACACGAAAAAATGTGCACACAGTCTTTTTCCGATTCCGTAAGCGTGAATGTGAATTTATTCACAACCCTACTCTTCAGGACTCTTTCTAGAAAAGGCGAATGTTCTCCTTTCTCCTCCTACAAATCTAATATTGTAACTATCAATTTCTTCATACGAAAATAAAACACAATAATACAGACAAAAACCCTATTAAATCATTTAATGTACCGATTTTGTCGTCTGAATACATACGAGTATCTTCTTATATTGTTGTTTTACACATAGCTCATTTTCACGTTTAATTGGAATTTTTAAATTTTCTGAGAATGAAAACCAAATTCAGCTCACTCAGCTGACAAAATATTGTAGTATACATTCAGCACACTCAAACTCACAGCAATTTGCGGCAGCGTGTGAATTGCAAAGGTGTACACTGGCAGTGAATGTGAATTTTCGTAAGTGTGTACATAGCAGAAAAGTTAGATCTGCGACTGGGATGATTAGCGTTTTATATGTATAGTATATTGTAGATTCTCTTTAGCGTTTCTTAATAAGTCCTTATAATTTAATGCCTTCTTATACAAGAGAAACTGCGATTGACAAGTGTTGTTGATTTCTAGCGAGATGTTTTTATTAAACTTAATAGCGAAGACAGGGTAGAAAAAATGTCTTACTACATCAAAGTTATAGCTGTCTAGGTAACGTTTTGTCTGATTCCTCGTTTTTAGTTTAACACAATTTTCTTAAGTATGGTGTTAAAAAGAACACAGGACAGCGCGTCAGTTTGCCTAAACCTTTTTTTGACATCAAAGATCCTGGTAAGATTGTTTCCGGCGGGGAATCCTTATTGCCATGTAATGTATTGCTCGTCTCCTTAGATGCTGTCATATAAGTCATCTGGATTTCTTGCATTTTCCTTAGAACGTGGGTAGCCTTGTATTAGCTTCCTCGAACATTTCAGCGTTATATATTTATATCACCCTTGTGATATTAAACAAAAATGTTAGGATTAATATCACTCTTGTGATATTTTTCAATAAAAAGACAACTGTTCTTTATTCCGACTAGACAAGTTTTCTTTATTCCGACAAGACAACTGTTCTTTATTCCGTCTATCTTAAGACTCCCTTACTTATTCATATCTGTCCACCAAACTTCGTAATCAATCCGAATCAGAGGAATTCGATTATTGATCTTTTTCATAAACAATTCTTAATGACCCAGTTCCAAATAAAGGATAATTCACTTGTGTATGCGAGTGTGTTTATTTGGCGGCATGCATGGTCATTGATCCAAAGGCTCTCGATCGATGACCATTTAGTTGGATGCTTGGTAAGCGGTTATTATAATTGCTTCGATTTTGAGTGGAATGCAATTAGAGGAAATATGTTTCAGATACAGCTCTATAGGAGCAATATTAGTAATTAAATTGTGGAATATGTGACATGCTAGGTTATCAAATAGTATATGACATGCACAAGAAAAATAAATTTTGTAAAAGCGCATTTTTTTGACAATAAAGTTGGTGACCCCGACGTGATAGCTTACGACAGTTATCGGCTACAAAATTCGGTAAATTATCTCAGACGCACATGGCTGAAAAGGATTCATCTTTAAGGACACACTTAAAGAGGAAACAACGACCCAGATGACTTCTCCGCCGATGCATTCGCCTCCAAACCTATAAACCGATGCGGGTTTTATTGGATCTGTCCAAGTCCTCAAGCTACCACAACCTTTCTGGCGTAACATGCCGGCTTGGTGGCTAACAATCGCCGAAACAGCATTTGGACTGCACCGAATCACTTCTGATGATTCAGACACGTACTTTTAAACCTCGATTGCGACATGCTCTCCGTCGTCAGTGATGTCGTTGATTCACCTCCACCAACAGAAAAATACGAAACCATTAAAAAAAGAATTATTGTCAGTTTCGGAGACTCAGCAGAGACTCAACTTCGCTTCCTCCTATGTGGACAGACGCTCGGCGACGAAAAACCATCCCTTTTCCTTTAGAAGCTGCGCAACTTGTCATTGCGACAAGTAAGTGATCCTGTACTAAGAACTCTATTTTTGGAGCAGTTCCCAGGCAATGTTCGAGGTATCCTAGCTGCAAACGCCACCACCAACTTTACTGCATTGGCTACACAGGCAGACCGTGTTATGGAAGCCATGCCTGCGTACATGAACATGATTGAACCTTCTGGAGAAACCCATGCTTCCGAACCCGAAGGCAACACGACGAAATCAACTGCCACAGCAACAATAGGATCAGCTCCTGGTGAGACATACCGAACTGAGATAAACAAACTACGACTAGCTATCGAAACCCTGTCACACGAGGTCCACGGAAACCAATCCCGTCCGCGCAACCGTCACGACAGCAATAAAGAAAGAAACCGATCGACATCCCGCAGGTGAATCAAGCAAAACTCAGATTATTGCTACCACAGTCAATGTGGTGAAAAAGCCCGAAAATGTCCTCCACCATGCCGTTGGGGTAAACTAGTTTCGTCTGCGCGAATCGAGGTAGCCGCCGACGTATCTTCAACCTCGAAACGTCTTCTAGTTGCAGATCGAAAGACAGGAATGTGGTTTTTAATTGAGACCGGAGCCGGCGTATCCGTGATACCATTACAGACTCAGAAGAAAAGGACGCCTACTGAACGCAAACTTTATGCAGCAAACCAAACCAGAATCGATACATACGGCGAAATACGATTAATCCTCAATTTGGGTTTGCGACGACCTTTCGTTTGGAACTTCATCATCGGAAACGATTTCCTACATAAATTTTATCTCCTACCAGATCTCAGGAATCAACGCTTGATCGACGACACGACGAACATCAAGACTATTGGAAGGATAACCACAACGGACGCTCCAACAGTGACTACGCTTAGCGAGGACTCTGGCTATTACACGATAGTTCGAGAATTTATAAGTGTCACGACCCGCAAGACTTAGAGAGCCTCAAAGCCAAATCCGACACCATATAATAACGAAAGAACCACCGTGCTATGATTGGGCTCGATGACTTTCTCCTGAACGACTACATTGGGCCAAACGAGAAATCGAAACATGGATCGCAGATGGCATCATAAAACCTTCGGATAGTCAATTTTCCAGTGCAATACTTATGAGGCGAAAGAAGGATGCAACCTGGCGTATCTGTGGGGGCTACAGGCGACTAAACGCTATGACAGTGCCTGACAAATACCCTGTTCCACACATATGAGACTACGTACATCGTCTGTACGGCTGTCAAATATTTTCCACCCTTGATCTCGAACGAGCATATTTCCACATTCCGATGTCACCCGATGATCGCTCAAAAACGGCAATAATAACTCCCTTCGGATTGTTTGAGTTTCATGTAATGCTATTTGGTTTGGCGTAGCGTTTGGCCGCTCAAACTTTCCAGAGCTTCATCGATACAGTTCTTCTAGGGCTGGATTTCGTATTTTGTTATATCGATGATATTTTGATAGCTTCAAGAACACCTGAAGAACAAAATAACATCTAAGGCAAGTTTTCAAACGTTTGCAACAACACGGCCTTACTATTAAGATTCAAAACTGCCAGCTTGGGAAATCAGAAGTCGAATACTTAGGCTATCTGGTAACGGCTGATGGAATGAGACCATAACCTCAAAGGATCCTAAATTGGACTGGAAGTTACCGAAGACTTTTATCGAACTTCGCAAGTTTCTAACGCGACAGAAGCACAGGCGCCATTACATGTAATGATATCAGGTTCAAGAAAGAATAACAAGCGAATTTTAACCTGGAACGAGGAAATGCAACGTGCTTTTGAACAGTGCAAAAACCAACTTACACATGCAACATTATTGGCGCACACCATGGCACGTTCAAGATTAAGGCTTGTCACAGATGTTTCAGATACAGCTCTATAGGAGCAATACTAGAACAAAAAGTCAAAAATGTTCCACAACCACTCGGTTTTTTCTCCAAGAAACTCTCCGACACGCAAAGACTCTATTGCACATATGACCGTGAACTCTTAGCAGCCTACTCGGGTATACGATTTTCCCGGCATATGATCGAAGGCCGGGAAACAGAACACTTGAGAGATCACAAGCCGCTGACGTACGCTTTCCAGCAACCTTCAACTAAAGCATCACCAAGGCAACAACGAGAACTAGATTTTATCAGTCAATTCATCAAGAAAATACATTACATACCCGGACCGGACAACGAAGTAGCATATTGACCTGCCACTCATTATCACCACCGAGAACATCGCCATGGAACAAGAGAGAGCCTCTGAATTACAATCACTTATTCAAGATCCAGGAGTCTTGCGGTTTAAAAAATTACGCGTCGACGGCACCGAAACATAAATTTTTTGCGATATTTCCACCGAAGAAATCCGACCATACGTACCAAAATCACGCAGGAAACGAGTTTTCGACAACGTACACAATACTGCACATATCAGCGGCAGAGCGACACGACAGGATATCACCAGTTGGGCCAAGACATGTCTTTCTTGCGAACGTTCTAAGATCCACAGGTATATTCGAAGGGCACCTGAGCACATCAGAGTACCAGACGAAAGATTTTACCACGTACACCTTGATATAGTAGGCCCACGGGTTGAATCGCAGGGATTTCGGTACTGCCTAACGATGATAGATCATTTTACGCGTTGGCCAGAGGCAGTGCCGATAAAAAATATCACAGCCGAAATAGTCATCGACGCCTTTTTCTCAACATGGGTCGCACGGTTTGGAGCTCCATGATGGTTGGAGCTGACGACTGACAGAGGTTCATAGTTCAACTTACAACAGCAGCGAAGCAAAAGCCGAACATGTCGAACGTCTGCATACCACCCACAATCAAACGTTCAATTGAGCGATGGCACCGTAATTTCAAAACATCTATCAAATGCTATGAAACATCAGACTGGACAAAAGTGTTACCCACTATCATGCTCGGACTCCGTAACAGCATCAAAGAAGACATTGGCACTTCCGCAGCTGAACTAACATATGGCACGACGTTGAGAATACCAGGAGAATATTTTATCGGTGATAAACCATCCCATCCACGATGTTTCCTCGAACACCTCAGACAATCTATCCGTAAAGTTCGATCACAACCTACAGCTCATCACTACAAAGCTCGAGCTTTTACACATAAGTCACTCTTTTCAAGCTCTCATGTCTTCGTAAGAGTCGACAGCGTTAGGTGACCATTGGAGCAGGGACCGTACACAGTTCTGGAAAGGAAGAGCACACATTTTAAAATTAACTTGGAAGGAACTCCGACCGAAATATCAATCGACAGACTCAAACCCGCTTTTATCGAAGTTTTACCGATCGAAATTTGTTTGAGTGACAATCCAACAAACCATCAAGGAAGTCCACATACAGTCACAACAGGAACAACAGATTTTATACCATCATCGGGCCAACAGATGGTAAAATCTTCATTAAAAACATACAGCACACCATCCGAAAAACGAAAACATTTACATTTGGAAATTCGTAACCAGTCAACCGTCACTGACAGGTCACTAGATGGGGAGTAGATGTGGCGGACCAGCACTAGCGCCCCTAGGAGATCGAACAAAAACCAAAATCCAGGAACTCAATTATTTTGGCGTGGTATTCAGCTGTTTGTTTTGCAATTTGCTCTATATTCCTATAAATTCGTTACTGGCCAGACTCTGAAGATATGTGTCTTTTTGCAGCTGGGCTATAGGAATCTAAAATTTAAAAAAAGTTAACCAATGCACATAATTGCAGTAAATAAACTTTGTTTAACCTGATGTCGATGGTTCGTTGCTCATATCTGTCTTTGACAGTAACTCTTCCCTCGAAATTCCTTCAGCTGCATCGCTATCCAGAACAAATTCTACTTTGTCCAATTCACTGCAAAAGAACACAATGATATTAATCATATATGTAAGTATATTCTACAAATATGTCACAAGCATTACCTCTTGTATGGGCACGTGTGCCTATTTCTTCTTGTTTTGGAATTATTCAGTTTCGTCTGCTTGTACCGTCGTTCCAAGCTGCAATACTTCTCCTGAACCTGGGCTACAGTGAAGTTGTAATACTTTTCGACAAGTTTCGCCTGAATTTGTTTTATTTTTTAACTGAAAAGTTTTACCCATTTTCACTTTCCAAAAGATGCAGTAGGAGTTTGGTTGGCGCCGCCAACGATGTATCTTTGGGGTTTACATTTTCGGAGAAGATTGCCTCCAGGGCCCATGCAATTTAATGTTGTATCCAATTCACTGGGCTGATCGCCACTTGAAATTTCCGACTCCAATCCACAATCCGTTCGTGTATTCCACATCTGCAATATGTTTTTCAATTATTTTTATAATATTTAGTGTTTTAGAATAATTACCTGTTTATAAACGGTGGAATGTATTTGGAGAACATTCTACAGATAGGTTTGCGCATTTTTCTTCTATTGTTTTGTTTGACTTTTCTTTTGGCCTCAAAAAAAAAACATACAAACGTCAATTTTGACAGGTTTCATAAATTTATCTAAAGAAATTTCTTGGGCTGAAATTCACAGGTAGGAGAAATTGGCTGAATTCCTAAACGTCAAAAAATGCGTATCATTAGTAAATGATGCTTTTCTTATGAACTGCAACGCTACCTTTCCACTGTAATGCATCAATGATGCTTTGAAATTCGTGATCTAGGAAGTGCGCGTTGGAAAAATAAACAAACACCTCAAACCGACTTTGACAAATTTATTACCACACTGTCTGTCTTATATGTCACATCTTTTATACCCAAACAGCTAGAGGTTTTCGGAACAGTCACTCAGTTAGGTCGACGACCTCACACAGATGATTCGAATAGGCGGTAATGACAAACGTTAAGCCGACAGTGTTGAGCAGAAGAATTCGTACTCAACGACTGCTGTGACATTCTGAAACGCCATTTGCACACATTCTCAGCTATTGTTTTTAATAAAATCGTGAAGATGAGTCAGAACAATATAAAATAATATAAAATAATAAACAATATAAAATAAGAGCTCGGCGTAGCCTCCTGTTTCTGATGCAAAGGTTCCTTATGTTTGCGCAGTACATGCTTTTACACTGCGATTTGAAACGTTTTGCATTGTATCACTACAGTAATGTTGCATTTCGAAACGCTTGACGTTGCAGTACTGTAGTGCATTAAGGAATTCAGCCATTGCTTACTTTCTCGTGAGAGCTCTCTTCTGTGAAAAACTACGAAATTTTAGCGTACGAAAACAGGATTTGATAATTTTTCGTAGTTGTTCACAGTTTTGTATAAACGTTAAATAGTACCGTGTGTCAAACTAGATTTCTGTTCTGGTGCAATCGGCTGTGTTTGGCCAAGTTATTATTCTGAGTGTTCAAATTGATTCGCAAGCAAATATATTTAAAAAATAAAAGTCCGAAGAAGTTTTTAGTGTTCCAATGGAATCACAATCGTAGTACAAGAAAAAAAGCTTTCTGCCTTTTTTTTTTTAAACACTCAAGTGGGTATGAATACACTTATAATGCCTCAGCATGTATTAAACTTTTTGGAAAATGGGATAGAGAGAGAAACAAAGATGTTTGGGCTCAGTGGTTATTTCGCTCCATGGGTGGCATCCAACATTGAATGGGGAGACTAAATTCTTAGTGGAAGTTGGCTTGAGGTTGATTTCTAGTTAACTACTCGTCTTACTTGATTTTCGTTAACTGAAGAAATGGATGATATGTCATTCGGGCGAGGCTGAGATTCGAACACCGAACCTTCCGATTTGGAAGCCAGTCTCACCATTAAATGTTGGATACCACCTCTTTATACTGCATTTTTCGAAAAACTTAACATATGCTTTATGAATGTAGTGGGTTACCACTTGAGTGTTAAGTTCTTACAATACAAAAAAAAATACAATATACGGTAGTGTAAATATTTGGTAATCCGGTAGACATCTCTTACGCGATATTAAAAAAACGCTTCAACCTCTGGCGCTATTTAGAGGCTCTCGCTATTTTGGATCGGACAAACGATGGTAATTCGGTTCTATTCGTTAGGTTTAGTTTCCTCCAACCATACATTGGAAATGAGTTAGTGTATTCTCTCTACTCCTTCCATTTTAGAAGAGGACGGCTTCGCTATTAAAAACCTGAAATATAACAAAGCTGCCGGCCCTGATGGCTTGCCACCGGAATTATTTAAGGAACATAATAATCAAAGTTTGGGTGGACGGAAACATGCCGGACGATTGGAATATCAGCTCTGTTTGCCATATTTATAAAAAAAGCGATCCTATGTCTTGCAACAACTACCGAGGGATATCCCTGCTCAATATCGCTTATAAGATCTTATCTAAAAAACTGTGTATTAAGCGATTTTGCGCCGCATTAATCAACTGGTATCAATGGACTTTTGGCAAATCAACGATAGACCAAATCTTCACCCTAAGGCAAATTCTGGAGAAAACCATCGAATTCCAAAAGGGGACAGACCACATCTTTGTCGACCTTAAGGCCGGGTATTACAGCATTCATCGCCTAAAGGCAATGACTGAATTCGGGATCCCGAGAAAACTGATTCATTTATGCCGCGTAACATTTAAAAACACGCCGTCTGCGTTATTTTCGTAACGCTTCATCAGAATTGTTTCAGATATGCGCCGGATTTCGTCAAGGTAATACACTTTAATGCGAGTTCTTTAACTCTGCGCTTTATCATAGTATTTGGGGCTAGCGTTAACACTAGAGGAACTATCTGCCCCAAATCAGTAGAGCTATTGAGATACGCAGACGACATTGACATAATTGCTCGATCTCATCGATCCATCGTTCATGCATTTATAGTAATCGAAAAAAAGGCTAGAGAAGTTGGTTTAAACTAGGACAAAACAAGCTGTCGACAAGCAAAGGAGCGTCCATCCACCATCTCGGGCAAAACATCACAGTCGGCAGCTATTAAGGAGGTAGTTAAGGAATTCACCTACCTCGGAGTGAACATCAACTCTACAAATGACGGCTTAGTAGAGATTCGACAAAGAATGAAAAGTCGAATGCTCAAGCTTCGAATCACAACCCTCAGCAGACGAGTAGAAAGACCGAACGGCGGTGTCTCAGGGACAAGAGCCTTTTAAGTAAGTTAGTATCCTCTGTGCCAATTCATCTCCTGGGCAGATAGTCCTACTTGTAAGGCAGTCTCATTATGATTTAAGTTTAGATACTATATCTTAATTGTGGTCCTGTTAGCTTGACACTTTCCTTTTACCGCCAAAAGTTATTTGTTGCGCATACGCCGTTCCCGTTCTTCTATGGAGTTATCCAGACGTATATTGTAGCCGTTCAGCGTTAAATCTCCTCAGAGTATTTCTCCGTTGTTGTGGCGTCTGATTAATCCGTAGACGAACTTTGGCTGCAACTAAGAAGTAATTTTGCGTCGATCGCAACATAATCAATTTAACTGACTCCTTTGTGAATATTTAGGTAAGGAAACCTGAGCATCGACAGATTGCCTAATTGTACAATAACCGACTAGCATCTAACTTCAAAAATATTTCAGTTTGATCGATATGAGGTTTTCTACTTTCTTATCGAATTCGATTATATACTAGAGGAAGCCCATTGATTTGCGAACATTTTTAACCAACTATAAAAGAACACGTAAAAATGTTTTTTCTTCAAAACACCGTGTAACATACTTACCCAGCCAGTGAGTTTTAGCATTCATTTTATTTTGTTATAAGTCAAAATTCATAGGAATCACAATTCATTATTTAACATTCCTGCATTGGTTTTCTTTTTGATTTGTACATATATACAGTTTATTTCTTTATATTTTTATATGTTTTATCAGTTCAGTTCCGAAATTCTGAGTGTGCATACCGTGGTTTTTCGACACAGGCTTCTATATATCAGATTTATCTGTGAGCTAATTTGTAACATTTGCAACATTCAATGTGGTGTTACCTTCATCAGAGTCGAGTTCAAAGAGGTTAGATTAATTCACAGAAGCTATATTGGGATCGCTATGAGATTCCGAAATCGATAAAATAAGACCAGTGTCCAGATTCAAAAAGTGCACTTCAAATCTGGTAAACGTTGACTTCTATGAATGATTGTTCCATCCTAAAATTTATCTAATCTGTAGTTCGAAACTAACAAAATTTCTGAATTTTTGAAAGCCTACTATATTTTTAATTGATAATTAAATAAAATTAAAAGTATTTACATATGTATATGTATATCAGTTTCAGCAATATTCAGCAAACATTTTGGACGACCCTGAATTGATTGCTGGTAAACATCGCACTCTACTTACTTTTACATCATATATGACTTCGGTAATTGATTATGTGCGGCCATCTGATTTGAAAAAAGAACTTAACGATAAGTTTAAGGAAAAGTTTCCCCATATACAACTTACACTAAGTAAACTAAGAAGGTATTGTATATATCAATGACAACGTGGTTATCCAAATTGCTATAAATATGATTGAATTTTCTATTTTTCTTTACAGCATCAAACGTGAAATGCGCAGAATTAATAAAATGGACTCAAGAATTGATCTTGTTATTATCTCTCAAGCATACGTATATTTTGAGAAACTTATTTTATCGAACTTAATTAACAAAAATAATCGGAAACTATGTGCAGGCGCGTGCTTATTGTTAAGTGCAAAAATGAATGATGTTAAAGGCGATTTACTTAAAAGTCTGATTGAGGTATGATTGCCAGCACACAGTAAATTTTTTTAATTATTATTTATACACATTTATTTATTTATTTTAGAAAACTGAAAACGTGTTTCGTTTAAACCGCAAAGAACTGATTGCGTCCGAGTTCGCTGTCCTTGTTGCACTGGAGTTTAGTTTGCATGTTCCCATTCATGAGGTTCTTCCTCACTATCAGAGATTGCTTTATGAATCATAAAATATGTTGTTTTTTTTACACGTAGTTGAAACTTTTTTTTTATACGTATGTATATGGAACAAAAATGCATACAAATAAATAATTGAATGAAATGGCTAGAAAAATAATTATAGAAAATAAAAAGGAAGAACTTTTAAGGGCAGAACGAATTTCTTTTGGTATTAATATTTGATGTAGACGTGGTTTAAATTTACATCTATATAATACATGGAAATTAACTTTTTTGGTTTAATATTTGTCTATATTATTCACACTAATATTTGTAACTTTGATTAGAAAACTTTATTTTTGATTAGTTGGATTGCTGCCTGGTTTTTCTTATGGTTTTGTACAAATGTTGCTTTGAAAAAATATAGAATAACTAAACATACTTTCTATTACATTCAACAGAAAACTGATGTTTACTGTAAGCAGTTGAGAAAAGATAAATGTTTTTATACCGCTGAGACGTACATAAATGGCATGATAAGAAAAATAATACAAGTTTTATGAAAGACAATTAAAAATAATTCTAGAATGCAAAGCATTCTGCTACATAATTTATGTCTGCAGCACTCACTTTATATTTATACAAAAAGAAATGTATGATACTCTGCAAATCATAATGAGAAACTATATTTCTGTATAAAGCAATAATAAAATGAAAAAAATTATCTACTATGTCAAAATATTAAAACGACTCGCAAAATATAATTCCATCAAAAATTATTTTGTACTATTATTTGGTTATCATACAGCAAATTAGTTTCCTACACATAAGGAGAGCGTCCTTGGGCAGTCATGGAGAGTAATTGACAAATTTTTTTTTCTAGAGAATCTAACTCAACAACAACGTGTTAAAGTAAATAAATAAAACATTTAATTCGAATTCTTGTTCAATTGTGAATAAACGAAAACAAAGTTCCCAGGTACCCAAATTTATAGCTGTCTGTTATGACTGTATTTGATTCCTCCAAGTTGCATGTTCTTAGTGTTGACAACATATACCATATTTGGTTTTACTACCATTCACAGCTACACAAATGTTTGCCTTTTCTGATCTAATGCTCGTACCTCACCAGTCACAGTTCGCCAACACTGCCTCCTGAAAAATTATCGTCCATGTTCTGCATTTCACTTTTTGTGAATTTGGGGGATGAAAGTGAATTCTCGTGTTCCGCATGTCGATCGAAATGTTAATTGTGAATTGGTTTTTCGAAAATGAAAATCGGTGTTCTGCATTTCGATCAACTATGGTTTATGATCGAAATGAATTTAGTTTGCTTTGTGCAGTGAAATTGTGCTGATGAGACGAACAATTTTGATAATTTTATATATGTATTTATTATTAATACATATACATAAATTAATTTATATGGGAAAATATAAAAATTTAAGGCAGGAGAAAATATTTTTAGAATATATAGAGGGCAATCCTGATTTGGCTAGAGGTTTTGTTGAGATAAAGTGAACTTAAGATTCTCTATGGAGCAAATTAGCTTCGAATTTAAATAGCAATGGCACACCCGTAAAAGACGCTTCTGGATGGAAAAGGTTCTTTCTAAAGTTGTTGTTTTTTTAATAACTAATTTGAATTATGTTTGAAGGTTTGGTTTGATTGGAAATGTAGCATTAGGAAAAAACTTGCACATAACAAAAGAGAATCAGAGGCAACAGGAGGTGGGCCAAATAATATCCTTCCGATTTATGCAGTTGAAGATGCCAGCGCAAAACTATGTGGAATTTATAGTATTGTTGATGGTATAAAGGGATCCATTTCTTTCGGAGTTAATACCGGATTGAAAGCATCTTCCGATACTAACAGAACTCCAGAATTAGTGGAAGAAATTTCAAATAACGAAGCTAATGCTCCCGAACCCTCGACAAGTCAACAAACGAGGAAAACACGTTAGCACAAAGATTAAAATAGACCGTTATATGGAGTCCTAAAAAGAATTACTAAACAAGATAACGTCGAAGCTTCATGATTCAATCGAAATAGTAAAGGAAAAAGGAAGGATCGATAGAGGGATTGTGCGATGTGTTGAAGGAGCAAATGGAAAAATTTATCTTGGAAAAAAAATAATGAAATAAAAAGAAAGCGACTGGAAATAATAAAATGACACAGTAAGAATACACTTTTAAGTCTGCGAGAGATAAATAATTGGTGTAAATTTAAAAACAAGAGATATAATCAAAGATAGATTTAGAATATAATAACATATTAACATTAGATATGATATGAAGAGAATTACAAAGGAAATTAAAGTCCAAATAATCTATATATATAAACATGAATTGCTGTTCGTTAGTCTCGCTAAAACTCGAGAACGGATGGACCGATTTGGCTAATTTTGGTCTTGAATTATTTGTGGAAGTCCAGAGAAGGTTTAAAAGGTGAATAAATATGAAAGTTGTTAACTAACATATCTTTCAGATTATTTTTATGTAGATTGATAAATCTTAAGTTTTGTCACAAATTAAATTTCTGAACGCAACCATAATATTCGACATTTTACAACCAACTAATATGTCGATCGATCCTCTATGTCGATCGATACCTCAGACAAAGAGCTTTCTTTACTTCGGTGATCCTTTGTGATAGTGACATTTCAAGTTATGTGCTCTTTTTTTTGTTGATCTTTTGTGATAATGACACTTTACAGCTAAGTGCGCGAGAACTTTTCTCACTTTGATTAATTACAATTTACGATGTCGAATAGAAGATGACCTGACTAAGGTCGTCGCAGTCAATCAAATGTGAGAAGAGCTACCTCACGTGCTAACCGCACTGATGACCAGAGAGAGACAGATCAAGAAAATTGTCATATTGCTATGTCAGAATTGCGTTTTTTAATGAGTGACAATGAAGTAGAAAGGCTTAGAATGCAACGAGTTCGTGCACATCAAACATAACAACAGCGAGCACGACATAATGAAATTGAGCGATTCCGCAGACGCAGTGCTCCTGTGATTCTGGAACGAGCTGCATTCCACTATGATCCGGCAATAGATTATTGTGCCGACAAATCGGTAACAATTGAGGAAATGACAATAATTTGTAAATATTGTAAGGCGTTAAAATACAGTGGTGAATCTACTGGATTATGTTGTGCTGGAGGCAAAGTAAAATTGCCACAATTCGTCCTACCCCCAGATCCTTTACGCTCTTTAGTTTCTGGGATTGGAAATGATTCTAAGCACTTCTTGGCCAACATTCAGAAATATAACAGCTGTTTCCAGATGACATCGTTTAGCGCTACACATATTATACAGGACAATTTCATGCCCACTTTCAAGGTATTATACCATAATATTCAAGTTTGTATTAAAATATATAACGGAAATGATTATTGGACGAATCTTTAAAAATTACAGATACAAGGACAAATTTATCACTTACTGGGGGCGCTGTTACCACTACCAGATGCAGATCATCAATTTTTACAAATTTATTTTATGGGCAATTCAGATGCGGAAGTTGATAAGCGTTGTGCTCACAATCCAACAGTGAAGAGAACCATTGTCCAAGAATTACAAATGTTACTTCATCAGAACAACAATTTAGTAAACATGTTCGAAATAGCATTGGATGGGATGCCATCTGACAGCCATAATATTGTCATTCGAGCTGACAAAACACCTGCCGGTGAACACACAAGGAGGTTGAATTCACCTACCATTGACGAAGTGGCTGTTGTCGTTGTGGGAGAAAATTTACAATCTAGAGATATTGTGCTTCATCGTCGGAATAATGATTTAAAACGTGTATCTGAAACACAGGACTTATGATGCGTTACAATATCCTTTGATCTTCTGGCAGGGGGAAGATGGATACCATTTTAATATCAAAATGGTAAATCAAGTAACAGGCAACTAGATTGAACAAGATTAAATAATATTTTTAAATTCAATTCATCTAAGTAACAAATTAAAAATTTATCATTTTTGATTGCAGGTGCTGAAACCAAGTTAGTGCTATGAATTTCTATTCATACAGACTCATGATCTGTGAAGGTGAAGTAAATCATATTTTGATGTGTCGACGACTTTTTCATCAGTTTGCCGTTGACATGTATGTCAAAATTGAGACTGAACGATTGACATACATCCGTTTGAACCAACGACAGCTTCGATCAGAGGAATACATTCATCTCCGCGATGCTATAAATGCCGGTGGCAATGTGAATAATGTTGGAAGAATGACAATTTTACCAGCTACTTACATAGGAAGCCCGCGCCACATGCACGAATATGCTCAGGATGCTATGTCATATGTTAGGTATTATGGCCGCCCAGACTTATTTGTTACATTCACCTGTAACCCACAATGGTCCGAAGTCAAGAGGGAATTGCTACATAGCCAAACACCAGTTGATAGACATGACATCACTGCCAGAGTTTTTAAACAAAAAGTAAAATCTCTCATGAATTTCTTCATAAAGCATCGCGTGTATGGCCAAGTCCGTTGTTGGATGTACTCTGTAGAATGGCAAAAGAGTGGTCTGCCACATGCGCACATTTTAGTGTGGTTAGTGGACAAAATAAGGCCAGATTTTCAGCTGAAAATCCTGATGTGTTCCAAGCGATGCCCAAGAGACCATAACGGGAAATGATGGATACCCATTGTATCGTCGGCGATCAGTTGCGGACAATGGACGATCGGTAGTTGTGAAGATAAGAGGACAAAATGTTGATGTAGACAATCGTTGGATTGTGCCATACTCGCCAATATTGTCCAAAGCTTATGAGCTTCACATCAATGTGGAATATTGTAACTCTGTGAAGTCGCTAAAGTACATATGTAAATATATTAACAAAGGTAGCGATATGGCCTTCTTCGCTGTAACTAATGCAAATGACGAAGTATCACAGTACCAGATGGGTCGATATGTAAGTAGCAACGAAGCAATTTGGCGTATCTTTTCATTTGCGATCCATGAAAGACAACCTACAGTAGTCCATTTGGCAGTCCATTTAGAAAATGGTCAACGAGTTCATTTTAATGAATCGAACGCGGCAGACAGAGCGGCACGTCCACTGTCGACAACATTAACAAGTTTCTTCACAGTCTGTCAAACTGATGATTTTGGCTGACATGCCACGCTATTACACATGGAATGCATCATCGAAATCGATTCAGCGTCGAAAACAAGGAACACCAGTTGAAGGATATCCAAATATATTTGATTCAGACGCTTTGGGTCGCATCTACACAGTACATCCAAATAACGATGAATGTTATTATTTGCAGTTGTTGTTGTTGAATGTTCGTGGTCCGACATCGTTTAAACAACTGAGAACAGTTAATGGACAGCTGTGTGCGACTTACCGTGAGGCATGTCAACTATTACATTTACTCGAGAATGATTCTCACTGGGATGATACGCTCAAGGATTCCGTAATATCTTCATCGCCGCATCAAATTCGTACATTGTTTGCGATTATCATATCGACAAGTTTCCCCTCGAATCTAAACGATTTGTGGGTTAAGTATAGAGATGACATGTCTGAGGATGTTTTGCATCGTGTACGCCGTCAAACTTTGAATCCTACACTACAAATGACTGCAGAAATTTACAATGAGTTATTGATCATGATAGAAGATATGTGTTTATTGATGGCAAATAAAGTATTGTCGTGTTTGGGAATGACAGCACCCAATCGTTGTATGCACGATGCATTAAACCACGAGTTGCAAAGAGAACAACAGTACGACATTGAAGCATTGGCCGAAACAGTTCGTACAAATGTTCAACAATTAAATCAACAACAAAGAATTGCGTACGACACTTTGATAGAAGCTGTTAGCATTGGATCTGGTGGAATTTATTTCCTTGATGCTCCCGGAGGAACCGGAAAAACGTTCTTAATTTCATTGCAATTGGCGAGGATCAGATCGCGAAATGATGTAGCTCTAGCGTTGGCTTCATCTGGAATAGCTGCGACTCCGCTAGAAGGCGGGCGAACTGCACATTCTGCCTTGAAATTACCATTAAACATGCAAATAAACGAAACACTAATTTGCAACATCGCCAAAAATAGCGCAATGGCCAATATCCTACAGTTATGCAAATTGATTGTTTGGGATGAATGCACAATGGCCCATAAGAGGTCACTGGAGGCACTGGACAGAACGTTGAAAGATCTTCGTGACAACCAAAATATTTTTGGTGGGGCCACGATTCTGTTGTCAGGTGATTTTCGTCAGACTCTTCCAGTTATTCTCCGATCAACTGTTGCTTATGAACTAAACGCATGCCTAAGATCATCGAATTTGTGGCGGTACGTAAAGACACTCCAATTAAAAACTAACATGCGAGTATTTTTGCAACAAGATGAAACTGCAAATGTGTTTGCGCAGCAGTTGTTAGACATTGGAAATAATAAAGTCAAAGTGGACACCTCGACCGGATTCATCACATCAGAGACTCAAAAGAGGAGCTTATTCAGCGTGTTTTCCCAGATATAGCGCAACGGCTCAATAACCATAATTGGCTGGGTGAACGAGCAATATTGGTTGCGAAAAATAAAGATGTGGAGGATCTCAATCTTCCGGGACAGTTGGTTTCCTTCAAATCAGTCGACACCGTTATGAACCAGGATGACGTAGTCAACTATCCCAAGGAGTTTTTAAATTCACTGGAATGCCTGGATTACCACCTCACAATTTGCAGTTAAAAGTAGGATCAGTTGTCATCATGCTGCGTAACATTAATCAACCTCGACTGTGCAATGGAACAAGACTGGCTGTGAGAAAGGTGATGAATAACGTCATTGATGCAACAATCATAAAAGGAAAATACAAAGGAGAGGATGTCTTGATCCCGCGTATACCGATGACTCCAACGGATTTACCATTCAATTTTAAACGTTTACAACTTCCACTACGTCTGGCCTTTGCCATGATCATAAATAAATCGCAAGGTCAGTCGTTGGAAGTTTTCGGAATCAACTTGGAGTTTCCCTGTTCCGCGCATTATACGTCGCGTGTTCGCGCGTCGGAAAACCGTCATCTTTGTTTATTTACGCACCACAAAACAAAACAAAAAATATAGTTTATCAGAAAGCTTTAAATTGATTAACAGACTGTTTCATAACTGTGTGTGTCTGTCAATATCAAATTGAATCCTTATAAATAGCCAGTATTTCAGGAAAAGTCTGTTTTGAAAGTAAGCAACATCATGTGTAATTAATCGAAAATAATAATAAAACTTCATTCATACCGAGTATTTTTTTTTTATTAACTATGGATTCCTTTTGTTTGATTTAAGTTTATTTTATACAAAAGTTTAGGTCTTTTATTTATCGATTGAGGCAGTACGAGGTCTGCCGGGTCAGCTAGTCAGCAATATTAATATCTACATTTCATTATTCATTCTCGCATATTCCAAATTGTATAGTTAAACTTTCTGTAAATTGATTTTGCTTGAAAGAAGGTGATAGGTAAAATAAATTCTAGTTGCTTTGACTTTTGAGGAAACTCTGTAATTCACTTTGAAATCGACAATAGAGGAGATAAAATTAAAACTGAGAAATAATGATAGTCCATAGTTTTTTTTTTTTTATTTTAGAAAATTTTTGTTATCGTTACTTAAAATATTTTTGAATTCCTTTTTGTTTTAGTTAAATACTTAAATTAAATAACTCAGTATATGTGTATGCACATATATTGATGTTTCCTTTACATTTAATTTTTTTTTTAATACATATTTACATGCGTATTTTTATCTTTCAAATAAACTTTGGGCTATCGCATCTCGAACTCATTTCGCACGCTCGGAGTGTTCATAACTATCAGGCTCTGTATCTTAATCTGTGTCTGTATATTCCTGTTCGTCTATTTGTTCTTGTATTTCCAGATTAAATTCTTTACATATGTTGTTAAGGGCACAGCAAACATTAATCATCCCAGCCACTTTGATTGGCGAATAATTCAATTTACTGTTTAAGCACTTGAATCGAGCTTTTAA
This sequence comes from Volucella zonaria, assembly GCA_963966105.1. Classification (NCBI taxonomy): domain Eukaryota; kingdom Metazoa; phylum Arthropoda; class Insecta; order Diptera; family Syrphidae; genus Volucella; species Volucella zonaria. The sequence continues at coordinate 33,469,628 of OZ014533.1, read as the reverse complement.
ATTCCCAATTGTTGTTTCCACAATATTTCAAGCTGCGGAATGGGCTTTATTAATTTCGTAGAGTGCGGATGTGTTTCGGTTTTTCTTAAAGCAAAAAAAAAGTAGTGAAAGAATTCGTTAAGTAAGATATTTGACAAATCCTATATAGGCTCCAATTAGCACAGCGGTAGTGTGTTCGCTTCAGTCCCCAGCGCCTAGAGCAAGGGAACCAGTACCTGACATGCTAGCTATCTTGCTCTCTATACAGGGACAGATGGCTCAGCTGCAACGTCATTTAACTGAACAGATCGCGCGGGTGGATCAAGTTTACGCGCTGCTGCCTGACCTAACGCACCTTTTGTCGTAATGGGTACGTACGTGGCGAAGCAGACCCTGTAGGTCCTTGCAGTGAATGTGAATTCACTGATTAGGTTCGATTGACGAGCCGCACTATTTAAGTTGCTTAAATACCAAGCCCCTGATGTGCTTTTGGTTAGCGAAACTAAGCTTACCAAAAGACATAAAATGAGGCACAGAAGATACAAAATAGTACGGAGAAACCGACCCAACTCCATTCAGGGAGGTGGCGTTGCGATTTTCGTAAGAAAAGGTATACGTTTTAAAAGAGTATAAAGTCGTGTAGTACGTAGGTTCCAAGTGCTGGAAGCATGCATCGTGTATATTCCTCTCCGTAGTGGAAAGCGGCTGTACATGGTGTCTGTCTATGCACCTAAGGCTACTCAATCCACCTTATTCATCTCAGAGCTCGAGACACTTTTTCGATTCCTGAGACTGGAATTGGAAGATAACTATTTTATTATCGGCGGAGATTTCAACGCCAAACATAGGGATTGGGGAAATAATACACCAAATACTAGAGGGGAACCTACTATTCAATTGGTGGGGTCAACACAGCATAATGTATCGGCTCGGGCTTAAGGCGACGGATAGTCCGTCGTTTCCCAGGCACGGGTCCTATTTGGATCTTCTGCTGTTCGACTCACGAATACAACTGACATGCACTAACCAACAAACTACAAACTGTTTACGCACTTTCGTTTATGACAGTGACCATTGCGGTCTCAGCACCGAAATAAATGTTCCCAACGAAATTGCGGAATTGGATGAGTTTGTGCAAAGGCATTACTACAATTATAGTAGGGTGCGCTGGACACACTTCACCAGAACACTGACTGACTGACTGACACTCTCCTCGAATTCGCTCAACCCACCGTCCAACAGAAATCTGTCAAACGAGGAGATTGACAGATATCTAAGACTAATGGACGAGACAATCAAACGAACAATGGACAAAACGATACCTCGGTATCAACACACTGACGAAGAAGACTTATTCCGCAACGCAACTATTGACGCACTGCACCGGCAAAAAAGTAGGCTGCTGTCAAGATTAAAAACCTTATACAGACATAACCCGGAGATCATGACACTGAAGTCGTCGATTAAAAACCTCCAAACATTAATAAAGGAAAATTACAGAAACTCTGTAAGTTTGTATTGGGGCAATAAAATTCGGGCTGTAAACACCAGCAACCCGAATATGTTCCCGCAAATAAATAAAATATTTCGTAGAAATAATCAGAACGACCTTCCATGTCTTAGAATCGCCCGAACGACGAACAACGAACAAATACTTGTAACAGCAGGCATAGATCCAAGTGAGGCTGTTGATGATGACAACTTCTTTGTGATCGAGGATCTGCAGGAGCGACTTTCCAGGAAGTGCACAAGGCGAATGTTATCATTGGCCCGAACCACGACCTGGAGAATCGAGTCCTTGTGCACAATTTCTACCTTCGAAATGAAATAGAGAATTGGCGATTCGAGAGCTCGGGCTTCACCCAGTTTCGTGACGAGAATATGCCAAATAACGTCATCACCAACGACAGGGTACTACCCCCTTTCGTTTCGAAGGAAGAGCTCCAAACGATCTTCGAATAGCTTAGAAGTAAGAAATCAGTGGGAACCGATGAAATACCGAACATTGTGCTTCGACATCTCCCACTAGAAGCGGTGGACATTTATACCACCCTGTTTAATAATGCAATGAATAATGCACATTATCCAGCGCATTGGAAAACTGCGGTCGTACATCCCATCCCCAAAAGGGATAAAGACACTTCCAATCCGGCGAATCTCCGCTCGATCAGTCTTCTTCCAAACATCAGTAAGGTTTTCGAGAAGGTGATCAATAGAGTCCTGACTAAGTGGGTTGAGGACAAACATATAGTTCCGGATAATCAATTCGGTTTTAAGGCGGCGCATGACATCATCCATGCTGTGTCGAAACTGGTTTCTGATATCCAATGGAACAAAGGCAAGAACCAGTGCACTGGTGCCTGCCTGATTGACTTGGAGAAGGCCTTTGATACCATATGGTTAGAAGGACTCTTTTTCAACCTGAACAGGTTGGACATTAGTAAACCACTGCTGTATATTCTCTTTGATATGATCTCCAGCAGACAGTTCATCGTAAAGAATGGCGATGTGACTTCTGCTGGAACATTTCTGGGGCCTCTAGTGATACCAGAAAGAATTGGCGAAAGTTCTCTATCGTCTCACAACATGGACAGCCACTTGCTTGTCGAAATGTAGTCAGATACCTTGGGATCTGGCTAGATCAATATCTGTATTTTAACAAACATATAGATGTTGCTCTGGCCAAAGCCAGAGGTGCTTTTGCCCTTACAAAGAGACTGTTTTATAACAGCCAATTCGATGCGAGGGTGAAGGTGATCTGCTACATGGCCCTTATCAGGCCCATTCTTGTATTTGGGTGTCCCGTGTGGTTCAACGTGAGAGCAAGTTTATTGGAAAAGATTCGGGTGTTTGAGAGGGCTTATCTTAAGACTTGTCTTCGCTTATACAGAACACCAGAGTTTGAGTACATAGAATTTTATCCCAATGAGGTCTTGTACAATAGGGAGAACCTAATAAGAGTGGACAATTTTGTTATTAAGTTGACTCGAGGGAACATTGCAAGAGCGATGACCTCATCGAACAACCTGATCTCAGGGGCTTACTACCCTAATCATATGTATCACAAGAGACCTCGCCTTGACGGCTTTATTCCTCCAGAAGCGTTCCTCTATCTGGATAGTAAAGGTCTGATCCAGGACAGATTGGCGGTGCCGCTAATCTTTCACGTCGCTCGCACAGCTGCGGACAGGCGACTCAACTACGAAAGAGACGTCGCACATGTCAGTGCAGAGCGTCTCCGGTTCAGTAGGGCGGTAGGGAACCGCGACAGGAGGGATGTTGCCCAGCAGCACCAGCAATTTTGGTGGCTTGCTGAAGGCGAGGATGTTTCGCCGTCGAACTCCTCCAGTGATACGTAGCTTCATGTGAAGCAGAGTGGCCCAGCCTAATTTTAGTTTTTGTTTAGCCATGGCCGGCTTATATCGTTTTAGGTAGGTTTAAGTTAGATTTTAAGAAAAAAAAATATATAAAAGCAAATTAATAAAATAAAAAATGATAAATATGTATATATATACATATGTGTATATGCATATATGTATATATATACATATGTGTATATGCATATATGTATATATGAAGTGTGTATGTATTGTATGTATGTAAGTAGGTTAAGTGGATTAAGATTTATTTTTTTAGGTTAAGTTAAGTTTAATTAAGGTTAAGTTTAATTAAAAAAAAAAAGTCCATATACTAAGTTTTTACTTAAAATTGATTTTCTTAGTTTTAGTTTCATTAAATATAAAAATAAATATAGACTGTAAGATCAGTCGAAAGACATAGTTTAAGTGTTAGGTTTAACTTAGAGTGCCCGCATGGGGCCAGTATGTTAGAATAAGACTATTTGTAAGTTATTTAAGCTAATTTTTAAGCATCTTTTTGATTAGCATGTAAGAGTAAATTAAGAGATCAAATAAAAATGCATATAAATTTAAAAAAGTTGCATCGGTTCCCGCTAGATCACCGAAATCAAGCAGTGTTGGGCGCGGTAAGTACGTAGGTGGGTGACCACATGGGAACTCAGTACTCCGCGTACTGTTGACAAAACGCGCCACATGGGCATAGACCCCGGCGTTACCCGGACCCTACAAATTAATTTGTATCGTTCCCTTGATAATAATAATAATAATAATAATAATAATAAATTACAATTCATTTCTTAAGCCTTGCACGTACTAAAAGGGCGTTAATAGTAAAGAACCCGTTTCTATTAAAGTATAGATTGCTGCTTGGTGAGGCTTGCGCATTTGTATATGGTTCAGATCTAGACAAGCGATATTTGATATTTTGCAAGAAAATATCTTCTAGTTTCATGTTTTTCGTTTTCCGTCATGTGTAACTTAGACACAGTTAAGATTCCAAAGCTTTTAGTACCTCATTTATTTATCACTTTGCTGAATGTCGGTCTGACTAAACCGATGTCGTGATCTCTCCCAACCGATCTTTGAAAACTACTTTAGCCAAAAAGCGAAGCGTTGGTGCAAGTTTATGTCTGCAGGGAATTGATGAAGGCTTAATTACCGACTCTATTTCTCCCAAAACATTTAAAAATGCATCTTTGTTCATTCTAAAACAACCTTTGAAACTGCAAAAATTTAAATATATTCCTTTAAAAAAACCTATAATCAAAACAAACCCAAGATACTCGTATTAGCATTTCCACGTAGCATTTTCCTTCAATTTTTTTCTCTTTTATGATTGAATCTTATTTCATTTAAGATAGAAAAAAATATTCCATCCATTACGAATTGTTAATAGATTTTAATTTTAAAGAAATAATTTTCACTCCATGAAATAAATTGTAACAGTTCGAACATAAATTCGAAACAATCCAAAACCATCAAAATGTGAAACACGAAATTTCATTCCGAGTGAAATTAAAATGTGAATTGAAATCGATTTTGATCGGAATGCAGAATATGGGTGTATGCCTCTGATGTTGGATTGCAAGTTTCACACAATTTTCTTCGATATTAAAGTTTTCAGTAAGACTATTTCCGATCTTGTGTGACTCTGCACAATTTGAGATGTGTTGCAGGTTTTCAAACATAACATTCTCTGTATAGGTCGTCTGTATAGGTGCTGTCAAATGCAGCTTTGAAATCGATAAAGAGGTGGTGGTTCGCGATCTCCATTTCTTGGGTTCACACTGTCACAATAATTAAGGAAAATATTGTAGCTGAATATACGTGTTCTAATTACACGACAGACAAGATCCTGTATGCGATTTTAATGAGACTGGTTCCCTTACAGCTAGCATAGCTTAGAAGGTGTGTCCTGAGGCTCCATTTATTAATCATTCTTTCCTACGGCAAATCTTGGAAATATGTTGGTGTATGCTCTCTATCACGGCAGATTCAGCGTCCTGGGTATATTTATGTTTAGGTATTGTTATCCTCACAAAAGGTTGGGTGAATGGTAGTCTTGGTTTTCGACAACTACTCAATAATAATATATATAAAAAAATAGTAGAACCGCTCGAATTTGAATTTAATTTATAAATTTTTAAGAAACTGGTTCTGCGAAGGATAGAAAAAGGTTTGGTAAAACAAAATGTGGACGCTCTACTGAAAACACTGCTGTTGTTGCATAAGGTGTCGCTGAAGAACTTTCAACATGGATATCACAACGTTCTCAGACATTAAGCATTCATACATCAACTGTTTGGCCTCTTTATTTTCAACAGGATGGGGTCACGCAACACGTGCAAACATTTCACGAAATCTTTGGGATTTTTTGATAAGTAAAGCGGATAAGCCAACAACAATTGAACAGCTGAAATATAACATAAACTAACCTATGTATTGTAGAAGTCAAACCTTCCAAATATTCGAAAATCAAAACCGGTTTTTTATCGCCCCTATCCGTTTGACCCTGTCTGCATACGTAAGTTGGTGCAGGCTCTTCGCAATACAAGTAAAATCTTTTACCAACCTCCTGCAGTACGTGGCGAGTCTTCAACTGCTTCTCAGTTGGTGTTTATCTTTGGGAACAGGCCAACTTTTCACCGCTTCGATTTTGTCAGGATCTGTCCTTACTCCTTCCGCTGATATAATGTGATCCAGATATTTTTCTTCCGGGCGGAACAAGGCACACTTTTCTGGGCTCAGCTTCAAATGAGCACTTCGCAGCCTGTCAAACACTTCTTTTAGGTTTTCGCGATGCTCCTTACGATAACGTCGTCCAGGTACACTAGACAGGTTTTGCATGTGAGTCCGTACAATGTTCGTTCCGTTAGTCGGTCGAAGGTGCACAGTCAAACTGTAAACGCCAAAGACCGCTTCCTGTAGTGAATGGGGTGGCCGTGGTATAGTGGTACTAGCAATCGCCTCTCACTCGGAGGGTCAAGGTTCGAACCCTAGCCACGGCAAGTTTTCATTTGTGTAATTGGAACTCAGTCAGAAAAATCTGTGTGTGAAGGCATGTAGATTTGGCTGTTGTAGAGTTTCCAAGCACAAAACAACCGTTAAAATTCACAACCTGAATCATTCCGAGTGAAGAAAAATCTCTCCGTCCTATTCGGACTCCCACCCCTGGAGAGTCAATATCGAAACCAAACACACCTGAGTTTCAAACCCCTACATCACAACAATGCTTTCCTTTCTCCTCCTTCTATCTTTCCGCGCGCGCCTTGACAACAGTAAAAGGGTATCATAACCCCTTAGGCGCGCGTAAATTATAAAAAAAAATGCAGTTTTCTCACGATCCGTACGATTTATCTCAACCTGCCAGTAAGCAGTCATCAAGTTAAGAGTTGGAAATCATTTTGCGCTTCTCGGAAGTGAGTAGCTGTTCTTTTTAGTAACATTGTTGAGACATCTCGTGCTGCCGTCTTTCTTCTTCACAAGGACCACTTGAAATGCACACGGACTCTGCGATTCTTCAATCAACTCCTCACCATTTCTGTTTTATTTGCCAATGGAAGACGCCTTGCAGGTTGACGAATTGGTAGGGCGTCTCCGGTGCCAATGTGGTGTTGAACAAATTGTGTACGCCTATATTCGCCGTCTTGTGTAGCAAATATATCTGCGAACTTACCGATTGGTTTTTCTGTCATGATTCGGTGCTCTTGATCCAGATTGTAGGGGCTCAGAATTTTGTTCTTAATTTTTATGCTATGAACTGTTGCACAATTTGTTTCCGTTGTGGTCGATATAGCCTCAACAAGTATACATATTGCCACTATCTCCCCCTTTTACACTGAACGTCTTTGGATTTAGAATCCTTACAGTAAAGTCTTTTCTATTTTTTGGCTCCATCAAGTAAAATCGGTGGCTACCAGGACCAGCTTCCACTTTTACCCAAACAATTGCTTCCGACGAAGGCTGATTTCTGCAGATGACAACGATCATTGGTGTCTCCATGTTTCCGTATTTCAGGGTTTGTGCTCCAAAGGCCACTACTAGTTCATGTTTTTTCACGAAATCTGTACCAATGATACACTCGTCGTACATGTCAGCCACCAGAAAAACGTAAGAGCAGATTATTCCAACCAGATGAATTTTTATGCGGACTTCACCATATACCTTAGCCGTTTCTCTCGTAGCTGTTTTCAAGCTGTAACTGCTTGTGTGATGCAACCAGAATTTCTGTACCAGATCCCTCCTGATGATTGAGGCTGTGGCAGAGGTGTCTATAATGCCATCCATTTTTCCTTTCCACTGACTACTTGGCCGTGGCTCAAGTGTTAGTGGACTGACTTCCAAATCGGAAGGTTCGATGTTCGAATCTCAGCCTCGCCCGAGAAAGTTAAGTTAACGAAAATCAAGCAAGACAAGTAGTTGACTAGAAATCAACCTCAAGCCAACTTCCACTAAGAATTTAGTCTCCCCATTCAATGTTGGATGCCACCCATGGAGCGAAATAACCACTGAGCCCAAATATCTTTGTTTCTCTCTCTATCCCATTTTCCAAAAAGCTTAATAAATGCTGAGACATTATAAGTGTATTCATACCCACTTGAGTATTAAATTTTTAAAAAAAAAAAAAGAAAAAAGAAATTGGTTTCCTAATCGAACGGTTCGAGGTCCAATACCAGCCGTGACCGAAAGACTTTTTTCAGGCAACTAAAATCTCGTGAGATAAATGGTTGCCTAAAATACAACAACAAGTCAGTTTACGCTAATAATCCATAAATCTTTCGTTCTCTTTCTGTCCCATTTTCCGAAAAACTTAATACATGCTTTGGCATCATAAGTGAAGTCATACCCACTGGTAAGTTTTTCAAAAAAAAAAAAAAAAAGACTGTTATTGCATCGTTCTGTTAGCGAGACTTAGATGATGGTCCTTCTTCTGCCCCGTGAAGATGGTGCTTAAGCATTTTCCGACTGATGGCTTCGGGTAGGTTGACTGGCTTCTTGATAGCCGTTTCTGCTGGTTTCTGCCTCTATTTACTTGTTTCCTCAATGTGGGCAACTTTTTCGTCGCACCGGTTCTTTACACTGGCTTTGAAGATGTCCTATTTTATTGCACTTCCAGCAGCGCATTCTTTGGAGTATCTCATTCCTCGGCATAAAGTCTCGCGAAGCATCAACAGATGCTTCTTCCCTGACGAAATGTGTTCCTTTGGAAGAGTGATTGGCTGCTTCCATCGCCACAGTGAAGCCAAGTTCTTCAGCAAGGGTTCTTTTCCCGGGCATCCTTACTGCTAACTGCAGCTTCGAATCTAAGATTCCCCTGATGAATGCGCCCTCTGCCATTTCGTCAATAATTTTCTGGCCCGCTGTGGGGTATGACAAATGTGCCCGTCTACTTACGTCAGCTTGGAACTGCTGCAGTGTTACTCCTCGTTGCTGCATTCGAATTTGAAATTGGATATTGTAAACATCCTGCATGTGGCTGTCCCCAAACCGTTTCTCAATGGCCTGTACTAAAGCCACATAATCTTTTCGATGTCTATTATTTGCAGCATTTCTGCTGCAAAACTGTGCGATTCCCGGCACCGACACAGCGATGCTCCGAACCAAGCAATAGCTGCTGCTGGAATCCCGCTATCACAGTTGTGGGTTCCCTCAGGTAGCGCTTTAATGGCAGCTAGACCTGGATACAATGAAAGTCAAAAAAAGAAAATACTTCCCCGAAGCCGACAATCAACAAAAGAACTCCGTTAGAGTTCGACGATTTATTTTGCGTTGAATTAGCGGTACACTCGTCGATAGAGTGATGAATTTCTCGGCACTAAACTGTTCTACACTATTGGGCACTATACTTATCTTTTTTTGCTGACGGTGCTGTACCACTTTCTGGCACAATCTATCGTCCTTCTGCTCCTGCCCTAGTTCCTTGTTCTTTCCTTCCTCCTTTTCCTTTTCCCTTTTGTTTGTCTTTTTTTTTTGCCAAAGCAAAAACTCGCGACTCTACTTTAAACTACTCTACTTTAAAATTTTTTGTTACTACCAAAAATTTCTTTTCGCAATTTGCAAAAATTCGCACGAGCTCAAAAAACACTCTCAAATTGCTAGTCGTAGTAAAAGCGACTTCCAAATCTTTTTACCTTCCACAATTCCTACCAGACTCCGACACACATTCACACACACGTTCATTCACACATCCATTTGGCTCTAGCGGACCCAACGACGGGGTTATTAGCTACAATGTCCAACTAGGCCTCACATTCACACATTCACACTAAACTCCTCAATCTCGGTGTTCGCTCTCATTTCCAGTATTGACTGGGAACTCCACGGAGAGCATAGACTAACTATACCTAGATATCAAACTTTCTTGATATTGGAAAATCAAAACCGGTTTTCTACTGATCGCCCCTATCCGTGTGATCCTGTCTGTGAATACGTGTAAATTGTCATCAATGGCAATTTCCCTCTCCTTTTATACAAACCACGCCCATTTTAATCAAAAAAAATGTCGTCTCCATTACACACACTCGTGCAAATCGCTCTCATTTTAGCAATTTTACTTGTAAATTGCTCTCCTTCTGGCAAATTTTGAAAAATCCTTAGAGGTGCAGAAGTGTAGGAATTCACTTACAGTGTGTCTGTGCAAAAGTTAAGCGTTTGCAAAAGTATTAGTAGAGTTTGACATCTAGTTAGTTTATCTATGACGGATAGAGTTTATGGAAGTTCTGGATCCTAACTATTTCCCCTAACATTGGATTCTACATGAAATGAAATTGCGAAAAGCAGTGTTTCTTTTCTTTCTGTTGCCCATTCCCCTATCGAATTACCTTAATAAAATCTTTTGCAAAATAAAAACGACCGCGAAGGAGAAAGGAAACTCGATGGAAAGGTAACTGGAGTGTGGGGACGAAAGAAAGAAGGTAAAGATACAATCCAGAAGGGATTATATCTCACATCCAGAAGGGGTTGTATCTGGATCGCCGCCTCTAACAAAAGATAAATACAGTATGTTGCAAAACGTGTCTTAAGAAAAAAAAGAGCAAACGTTTCAGTTGACAATTCAAAAAGTAGTGAAAAAGTTTATTGACAGATAATAATATGAACAAATGAATGAATGTAATACATAGGTGATTAGAATACACATTCAATTATATAAAGAGCATTAAAACAATGAATAAATAAATTAATAGAATTTCTTAACACTCCTCCTCAATTGTGAAGCTAATAAGTTTTAAAATTGCATTCCCAAATTAGTGAAACAGTATCGATGTTTATCGTTAGGAACAGCCTTGGTTAGATCATCAGCTGGCATTTGATCTGTTTGAAGGTATTTAACATGAACTGCCCCTTTTTCGATTGCTTCTCTTATAAAATGGTATTTGTAACGAATGTGTTTTGTTCGGGAATGTCAATATTCAACTACTTGAGTAAGAAACGGAGTGAATAGGCTTCCTTTGCTGCTTCTGAGAGTGCGATATCTTCAGCCTCGGCGCTAAATGTTGCTACAGTGCGCTGTTTCCTCGACTCCCAACTAATTGTGGCCCCTGCAAGTAGAAAACAAAATTCCTCTTGAGATTTGCTATCATTACAGTCTTCTTCCCAACTTCCCAACCCTTTAAAGAGGATGAAGCCTTTTTATAAAATATTTTTGCCGTTTTTGTAGAATTTAAATATTGGAATAAATAAAGTGCAGCATTCCAATGTTGTTTATTCGGATTTTGTAAAAATTGAGCTTGAGAACTGACGCTAAACGTAATATCAGATCTACTAAACACTGCTAGATGCATGAGTGATCCAATTAACTCCTGATATTTGTGTACGTCGACAGCAACTCGCTCCCCAGCTATAGTAGGTTCCTTTTCCAATTTAAGGTATTTTAGATGATTTACTGTTCTGCATGTTGTATTTTGATATAATGTGTTTGACAAATAGAGAGTTGAAAACTTTTAGAAAGATGGTTTTCGGTCTGATGAACAATATTACTACTATGAGTATTAGATGCAACGACAATATTTTAGCCGTTGGTCTTATCACGAATAAAACAAACACAATCCTTTGAACAAAATCATTTACGCTCTTTATTTGTTTGCTTATAAGCGTCTGTATTCTACAGTGTTTGACTTACGACTAATCTCCTACCTACCGGCAGACTCTTTTCCTAGTGTGGCCACTTTACAAAAACTAGTTAGTGTTGCCACTTTATATTTCTTACATTCTTATCAGTTTCTCTAATATGGCTTGCTACTCGTACAATATCATCCACATATATTCCGAGAATTGCAATCTCATTGCAGTCTATTCTGTAGTATACTAGATGGAGTGAAAAGTGACCTCCTTGACCGCCAGAATGTGCTGTTACTGCAAAAAAGGTTATGGTGCCTTGAAGTCCGTTCATATTTAGGCAAACATGCCAAATATCAGTGCGATACTGTCTTTAGTTTTATTTTGACAGCTGATTGTTGTTGACGTGTTTGGCATCATGTTGAGTATGGACAAAAACGATTTTCGTTCTCTCATAAAACATTATTTTTTGAGAGGCAAAACGGCGAAGGAAACAAAAGAAAAGTTGGATAAATATTATGGGGCTAATGCTCCGTCAGATTACACCGTCAAATATTGGTTTCGAGAGTTTCGTGGTGGCCGCAACTTCACTACCGATCAAGTCCGCAGCGGCAGGCCGTCCGATGCGGTTACAGAGGACAATGTCAAAAAAATACATGAAATGGTGTTGGCTGACCGGAAAGTGAAGGTGCGCGAGCTAGCAGATACCACAAAGATTAGTACTGAGCGCACACGCCATATTTTGGGCAATATTCTGCATAAGAAAAAGTTATCCTGCCGCTGGGTGCCGCGAATGCTCACTTTTGACCAAAAACACGAACGCGAGATCACTTCGAAAGAGTGTTTGGACTTGCTGATGCGGAATCTGGCGGACTTTTGGCGTCGATTGGTGACTTGGATCCACTATTACACACCAGGGAACAGAATGAGTGCCTGGAAATGGACTGAAGTCGGCACTAGTGCTCCGAAGCGGCCGAGGGAGGCTCGATTCGCCCGATTTGGCTCCCTCGGACTATAATCTCTTCCCAAACCCCAAAAGATGGCTCATCAATAAAAAATTCAGCTCACGCAAGGAAATCATCAACGCTACGGAGGAGTATTTTGCACACCTTCCGCAAAATTACTTTTCGGACGGGATCAAGAAGTTGGAAAATCGCTGGAATAAGTCCCCTAAAAGGGGACTACATTAAATAATATAAAAAAAATGTTTTTTAATTCAAAAGGAGGTCACTTTTCACTCCATTGGTCAAAATTTGATTGTTTAAAATTCAAGTTTTTTAGTATTGTATTTCATCTAAAATTTTGTGGCATTGCCTGCTTGCTTGTTTTAATCCATATATAGCTTTGCTAAGTTTACATATTTTATCCTTTTTACTCATATCAACAAATCCATCTGGCTGCTTCATATAAATTTCTTCTTCTAAGTTTTCATTTAAAAAAGCTGTTAGTATTGGGTCTATAACGTGCGGTTTGCTAAGAGATGGCGTAACTTGTATTATTTCATTGGAACATGCGTTGGAAAGCTACTGTCATTATACGTCATTTCAGTATATGTCATTCATTTGAAACTTAAACAACAATAATTTTTTTTCACTCAAATATGTCGAACTTTGTGCCTGAAAAAGTGTTTTTGCGGGGAGTTCTTCTTCATTACTTTAATATGAAGAAAACTGCTGCCGAAAGTCATCGTATTTTGGTGGAAGTTTATGGTGAACATGCGCTAGCTGAGCGAACGTGCCAAAAGTGGTTTGCACGATTTAAAAGTGGTGATTTTGGCTTGGAAGACGATGAGGACGTTTGAAGGGCAGCCAAAAAAGTTTGAAGATGAAGAACTGGAAGCATTACTCTATGAAGATTGTTGCCAAACACAAGAAGAGCTCGCAGAATCTTTGGGTGTCACTCAAGCAGACATTTCAAAACGTTTAAAAGCAGCTGGATACATTCAAGAGCAAGGAAATTGGGTTCCACATGAACTCAAGCCGAGAGTCGTCGAAAGGCGGTTTTGCATGTCCGAAATGCTGCTGGAACGCCACAAAAGGAAGTCATTTTTGCATCGGATTGTTACTGGTGATGAAAAATGGATCCATTACGACAACCCCAAGCGCAAAAAATCATATGTGAAATCCGGCCAACCAGCCAAATCAACGGCAAAGCCGAATATCCATGGCGCGAAGGTAATGCTCTGTATTTGGTGGGATCACATAGGTGTGCTGTATTATGAGCTGCTAAAACCGGGTGAAACCATCAATGGACAACGCACAATTAATCCGTTTGAAGAGAGCAGTGACCGAAAAACGCGCGGAATATGCGACCAGACACGAGGCAATAATTTTCCATCATGACAACGCTCGGCCCCACGTTGCTATTCCGGTTAAGAACTATTTGGAAAACTGTGGATGGGAAGTCTTACCCCACACGCCTTATAGCCTAGACCTTGCCCCTTCTGACTACTATTTGCTCCGGTCGATGCAGAACGCCCTCACTGAAATACGGTTCACATCAGAACAGAATATTAAAAATTGGCTTGATTCATTCTTGGCTGCCAAGCCGGCGCAGTTCCTTTGGGATGGGATACACAAATTGCCAGAAAGATGGGAAAAAGTCATAGCTACAGATGGGGAATACTTTGAATAATACTATTGTACATGTTTTTTTAAATAAACGTTCAAATTTATAGACCCAATACATCCAATTGATGAAGTCGTAAATCATTTCCACAGCTAAAGTGGATCTTTGTCGAATAACAGGCACGTACGTTCCTATGTAATCAATTCCATGTTTTTGAGAATAGCCTTGAGCCACCAACCTAGCTTTCCAACGATCGATGCTCCCATCTGGTTTGCGTTTTGACTGAAATCCCCATCCAATGGCTATACGTCCTACTGGCAAATCGCATAAAGTCCAAGTATTGTGTTTCATAAGATAGTTAAACTCTTCATCCATAGCCTCATACCATACGGCGAGTTCTGAACTTCGTTTAAATTTGTTGGATCTGAAAATGAACTGGTTTGGAGGGCAGTTTCAATTACATTCTTTAAATGATGCCACAATCTAAGTCTATCCCTTATATTTTCTTTCATTCCATTTTCCTGTTTTGGTTTCATGATTTCATTTTCAATAATTTCACTTCTAGTATTTTCAGATTCCGAAAGTATACTTCAAAATTGTTTTCTTCTATTTCTTCATTTTCCTTTATATCATGTTTATCGCATTTATAATCGATCTTATCCGTCAGATTGTCATTTGCCTTCTCACCATTCAATAAAAATTCATGAGAACTATGACCTGCTCTTTAGAAAAGTCGTCTCGGCTTTTAACAATCTTTTGTGATACCTTTTCCCATGAGCGATATGACTTGGATTCCTCTGAATAGCCAACTAAAACAAATTCCTCGAGCAAATACGCGACAACCAATTTTTCTACAATGTCCTACGATTGGTACTTTTCCGGTCCACAATTGTTCAGGTGTCCTATTTATATTGAGCGATGTCGGACAATGATTACGTATATATGCGGATGTATTGATAAGTTCGGCACATAGATACTTTGGTAAATTTGCTTCTATCAAAAAACATATCATCATTTCAACCAAGGTTTGGTTCATACGCTCCGCTACACCATTTTATTGGGGTGTATGTATATTCGGCTGATAGTTCATGTTTCATGCCATTGTCCCTTAAAAGTTCAGAAAAATCTGAACTCAGTAATTCGCACGCGTTATCACTGCGAAGTATTTTGATTCTTTTATAAGTGCTAGTAGAACACTTTATAATTTTGAAATGTTTTCAAATACTCGCTCTTTTTTCTTTTGAAATAAACAAAAACTTTTCTTGACCAATCATCAATAAATGTAACAATATATATCTTTTGCCCTAATAACTCAACAGACATACGCCCGCATAAATCCGTATGGACAGCTTGCAATAAATCATTGGACGATTTTTTTGTTTTAGCTTTAAATGGTAGCCTCGTGTGGTTTCTAATTGCGTACTTTAAAACTAATTTGAGACTAAATATATTAAAACAATGCTAAAACTAAAAAAAATTAATAGAATATGGATGCATTTCAGTGATGAAATTGAAAATAAGGCTAAATTTAAGTTTTGTACTCAACTTTTAAGTATATCTGGAGGATCAATTGGGAACCTTTATCGACATATGAAAGCAAAGCATCCATTTACGCAAATACAAATTGAACGACAAAATGAA
Organism: Volucella zonaria; assembly: GCA_963966105.1. Classification (NCBI taxonomy): domain Eukaryota; kingdom Metazoa; phylum Arthropoda; class Insecta; order Diptera; family Syrphidae; genus Volucella; species Volucella zonaria. The sequence goes on along the minus strand of OZ014533.1, from coordinate 33,454,026 downwards.
ATGCCTAATAATGAAGATCTTGGTTTGACATTGTCATCTAATCAAGTTGCTCAAGCTGGTGTAGTGTGTATTCCTTCTACTTCAACATTTTCAAGCACATTTCAAGCTCAACCAGAAAATAAAGAAACGATTTTGCAGTATATTCGTAGGCCACCACCAATTCGTAAAGTTGAACAAATTGACAGGCAAGTTCTCAAAATGATTTCGAAAGGACACCACGCTCCACGAATTGTAGATGAACCGGAATTTAAAAAACTATAGAACTTGTATCTAATTGCCCGGGTTATCAACTACCAACAAGAAAAACGGTGTCTCAGAATCTGTTACCAATAATTTATAACGAACTTGAGACTGAAATAAAGCAAAAATAATGCATTGCACCAACAGTTTGCCAAACAACAGATAATTGGACTTCAAGGACAAATGTGAGTTACATTGCAGTAACTGCTCATTTTGTTGACTTAACCACTAAGCTATGCTCATATTTAATTTCATGCAATGAATGCAAGGAGAGACATACGGCTATCAATTTGTGCAAATTGCTGAAAATGATAGTAATGGAATGGAACATTTCAAATAAAATTTCTGCTATTATGAGTGATATCGATAGGGTGTTTCGCTCATTCTTTAAATTTTGCGGTAAAATCAATCGTTGAATATTTTAAAGGAAGTTCACAAGCGCAAAATAAGCTTAAAGATGAACAAAAACAAATGAACCTTCCAGAACTGAAATTGAAGCAAGACGTTCAAACGTGTTGGAACTCAAGCTATGATATGATTGAACGTATTTTAACAATAAAAGATGCTGTGATAAGTACCATTGTGATACTAAGAAAGGATTTATCACTGAGTTCTAGTGACTGGGCTGTTATTCAGGAAACTTTGCCAATCCTCAAGCCATTTTACGAAATAACCAAAGATATAAGTGCGGAAAAGAATGTGACATTATCCAAGATAATAGTGTTCAACAATCTGCTGAAAGATTTCATTGGAAAATGTTGTCCAAAATGTTACAAGGTAAATGAATTACTTTCAGTCTTGAAATCTGAAATGAAAGTACGATTTGAAGATGTAGAGAAGAACTATTTGTACGCCGAATGTACATTATTGGACCCACGCTTCAAAGAAAACGCATTCAAAGATCCGTTAGCCTACAAAACCGCAGTTGAAGGACTTAGAGTCAAAATAAGTGGTATTTATGTCAATTTACAAGAAACTGAAACAGAAAAAAAAGCGACGACAGATTCAACTGATTGAATCCACAGCAAAGGAAACAAGTATCTGGGATGCATTTGACGAGGTGATAAAATCAATTCGAAGACCTGTTAATAAAGCTGAAGCTGTAATTAAAGAGCTAGATAATTATCTTGCTGCAGAAAATTTAAACCGGAAAATGAATCCTTTACTTTGGTGGGAGGAGCAAAAAAATGTATACCCTCATGAACTGCATTGCTCAACTCTACTGTAGATAAAGAGTAATGATGACATAGGCGCCTGCCTGACGAAAAGCACCTACCCCGAGAGGAGCAACGAAGTTGCATGAGCGGGACCTGCTGCATGTGGAGAGAGAGTTTAAACCCCTTAGTCCCGCAAAGCGGGCCACCAGAGTACTGTTAATTAAGAAAACTGTTGATATAGGCGCCTGCCAGACGTTTAATCTATTACCTACTTTGTGAGAGAAAAAAAAATAAACAATACACGATAAATATCAACAAATTTGAGTAGTTGACATTGCGATTGTCAATTATCGAAGAGTGATTGACTATCGTCAATTTGTTACAAATTTACATTTTGAATGGGGCCAACGTGTGAAACAACAAACGAATGGAATTTGCTGATGTTAGTTTGTCAACAAATGTCATCTTTCATTCACAATAGTCAATTTATTCACAATAGCCACAAATTTTATCAAATGAGTTACACAATACCGAAAATTGTTTTGATTAATAAATTTGTCAATCGTCAATTGGTTGATAATCGGCACTCGCAATAAGGGTGTATTATTCATTCACTTACGAGTACCTCAAAGGAAGACCACGTAAATGCCAAAAGAGCAAAACAAAAACAGTAATTTTCAATTTTCTCAAAAACTAGAAGACATGCAACCATTCGGTTTTTTGTGTTCGATTCAAAATTGATATAAGCATTGACCACAAAAAGCCAATTTAGCGCTTCATTTCACAATTTTCAAAAAAATTGGTCTAAACTTTTTTTTTCGTTTTTTTTATCAAAATTTTGAGTTTTCAACCGAATTTTTCAAAAACTATTGACATAAATAATTTAATTTAAATTTAGAATTAAAGCACAGGTTTCTGGCTTTCAAAACCGGTATAGTACTTCATTTTAAGTGTTGTCGTTGTTTTTTAATATTTTTTTTTCATTTGAAGTAATTTTTTTTTAAATTGCCCCTACCTCCTAAACGGGGCGTGATAGACCCCCCCTCCCTTGGTAAAAAAAATGCTTGCATTGAACTGTTCTACAAAAAACCGTTATTATTTCTTGGCGCCTAAGTTATCGTACTCTTGCCGATACTTTTTATTAAATCACTCTGCATAAGCACATAAATATTATTAAATTAAAACAAAATTATCACGAAAAAAAAACATACTTAAACCTAAAAATACCAGAGATGTTAACGATACGCACACCAACTGCATTATATATACATACATATATAGGTACATATCACTGAATGTATTTATGATATTAAGTCTAATTACTGCAACAATTGTATTCGGTCGCGAGGCCTCCTGGCGAGTAGTAAAGTAGAGAATAAAGATAAAGCCATATTTGTTTTTATTCAGATCGTCCGAACGTACTTGGACGCTGGACCTTGCATCGTGTGGTCTTTATTTCCCCGTTCCACCAATAATACGGTTAGATCATCGTTCAACATCTCTTCGAATGTTTTCTTATGGAAAGTTCGGTCGTTCAAGTTTGGACCGCAAGTTTTGGAGGCACGCTTGGTTTTTTTACTTTTATTGTATTTCCAATACCCTCATTTGGTGGCCACTGTGTGAGCATTTCTCACTAACCCTCCACTTTATGGTTCTCAGGATAGAACTTCTCACAAGGGTGATGTCGATGATAGAGCCTGTTCCAGCCTTCCGATACGTATTTGCGTGACCCTTGTTGGTGATACTTATCGATAAGGGAGCAAATGTTTCCAGTAGAGCCCATTCTGTGGTCCACGCATTAAAGTCGCCACCTATAACCACTGGGGCTATCTGAAGAGCGTCTGCGGTTAGATTGCCCAGCACTTGTCAGTATTCGTTGGACGTTTAGCTGAGTCGGTCATAGAAGCTGTTTGGTCGCTTGTGTCTTGGAAAGCATAGCGTCCACATATCCATATTTTCGCTTGTTTTGCCTTATTCCAGATCCAGTTAGTGGATCAGACATTTATGGGGTTCACTTATCATGATAACGTTCACCCTTTCGTCCTTGGCCGTTTCTGTTAGGATGTCCTGGGCTATTCTACAGTGATGAAGATTTATTTGTACAATAGTATTTACATGGTCTTTTGCTAGTGTTAGCTCTCCGAAAAACTGGTCATCTATTATTGCCAGCTACATGCTACACGTTATCTGGATGACCTTTTATGCAGAACATACGGGATGGTTCCTTATCGCAGTTCTCTGCTTGTGGCCTTCCGTCCCACATCTCCTATATACTTTGCAGCGGTCTTCTTCGCTTTTGCATTGCCAACGGTGTCAATACTCTTAGCATTTGAAGCATTTTTTTTAGCAGGGTTCGTTTTCGAATGGTTAACTAGTTAACCCAGTCGAATTTAACCTTTCCACCTTCTAAAAGTTTTACCGCGTTTTCTGCAGGGAGGCTAATTGTTGCTGTTTGAGTTCCTCCGTGAGCCTTTCGCAGGGACAAAATGTCTGCTGGTGAAACTTTCACAGCAAGCTGCTATAGGAGTGACCCTATCGATGTGGTGCGTAAGTAATCTTACGATCGCTTGATCCCCTAACATTTCACTAATAAATCCTTTGAACTCGGTGGACTTGATATCCGTCTTCTAGAGTTGTATAAGGTCTTCCTCTTGTGTCCTCCTAATTTTTGATATCGCGCTTCCCACTGTTTCCATTTTGGGGTCTGCCTTTATCTTGCATAGGATCTCCGTATATGAGATGGTCCCCGTCGCTTTGATGACGATAGCATCAGGTCTAGATTGGTCTTGGCCTCTAGCTGCTTCTTTTTGGCTACCTTTTTTTTGACGGTATTTCGCCATTCTTCTTCTCCTGTCGCCTGCTTCTTTATCGTTGACTGCATTTTTTGCTTGACCCTGGTCACTGGAGTTTCAACGCCTTTGTTTGTTTACGTGTACGTTTCTACCCTGGGTGTCTTTTGTTTGCAATATTGTTTGCAGCATTATCTTGTCTCCATTTTGGTTCCGGTAGTACGTTGTCTGCAACAACATTTGATTGATATTGCTGATTCCGTTTGGGCGCCGGGAGTTCGTCGTCTGCAACCTGTCTTCTCCTGGACTCTGATGCTGCCTTTGGTCATAGCAAAGTTTACGAGGAATTGTCCCGATCAATCACTTCCTTTGCTTTCCTGTCATGCCGAAAATTCGTAAAGAGCTCTGATGCTTTCGATAGCGTTTCTCATCGCTTGATGGATCGAGCGCCTTTGCCATCTTAAAGCACATCTACCTGCCCTCTTATTTGCTCGCCTAGGTAGTAGAAGTCAAATTGCTGGACGGTTGATTCGACCGCCACCATTCGCGTTGTGGGTGACTCGCGTCATTCGATGCTTCTTTGCGATACTGCTACTCGGCCAACTGGTGACCTCAGCATACATGATCCTCGCTGAAAGCAGGTATTTTTTGTGTATTTCGGTTTTATTAATTTCTATTTGGTCCCCCCTCAAAGCGGCTATCAATGTTCGGATGTGCTGTCACCTAAGGATCCCATGGTTGTCTTTGCAAGCAGTGAGGCCATGCGAGGGTTGACACAGGCCCTTATACGGTTTTGTGCTAAAACCAGATCGGTGCTAAGCAGGAATGTTCATACATCTGGACTTAAACGACCAACTTAATGGTAACGAAACATCGGAAGATTTCAGTCTTGCTTACTCAGGTCAGTTCTAATTCGGTTTCACTATGCGGTAGACGACCATCTTGTCTTTTCTTTATAAATCTTCTCTACAAGTACATATGTATATGAGCTGGAAGCGTTCCTGCGATAACGCACGCCACCTCATACAAGATTTTATGGAATACGCTGATCACTCTGACTGCACATAGCCTATTCACTGCCTTGATTTTCCTTTTGTATGATTTCACTTTCAGATTGTCGAGATTGTCGATCCGTAATCCGTAGTTATAGACGTAACTACTTTAGCTAGGAGAAGTCTCCTGCTATAACTGGCGCCGCATTATACGCATTATGGAGGCACTCACATATTCCACAATTTTGAGTCAATCATGACGCCAAAATATTTTATTGCTGACTCGGATGCTATTTGATTTTCACTGTGAGCACAATGGTTTCTTTTCATTTCCTACTTGTAATTAATACCGCTTCCGTTTTGTGTTCAGCTAGTGTGAAACCAGATAATGCCATCCACTGTCGTACCATACAATTGAAATTGTTTTGTTACTTATTTGAACAACTTCTTCTAAATGTTTTGCTGTTACGACGAGAGGGATATCGTCCACGATTTTAGCTTAGCCTGGTAGATCAAGACGAAGACATTACATTCCATACTACCGGCGCCAGGACCGATCCTTGAGCTACTCCTCCTGTGACTCCATCAAACAACCCTCTGTCGGAAGTAGTTTGCTCATAGTAGTGGTTGAGCGATTCAGTAGGACCTTGAATTAGCATCTGTCAGAGGTCGTCGGCAGCAGCCGGCGGGACTGGGATCGACATACTACCTTGATCAAAAAGTAAACAAAAAATTGAAAATATTGTACAAGTTTATTCATCTAAATCTATATTGTCCCCATCAAAGTAATCCCCATCGACTGCAACACACTTATGCCAGCGCTTGATCCAATCCTCGAAACATTTTTTATATTCGGTTTTCGGTATGCCCATCAGTGCTTCCTGCGATTTTTCCATTACTTCCTCTCGATTGCTGAAACGCGTTCCCCGTAGTGCTTTTTTAACTCGATTGAACAGAAAGAATTCGGTGGCTGTTGGATGGTATTTGTTGCATTTTTCGTCAAAAAATTACGAATTATGATGGCACTGTGCGACGGTACGTTATCATGGTGCAAAATCCACGAGTTTTCTGCCCACAATTCTGGTCTCTTTCGGCGAATTGCTTCACGCAAACGTCTCATAACGCAAAAATAATACTCTTTGTTTACTGTCTGGCCTTCTGATAAAAATTCATGATGCACTACACCGTTGTAATCCATGAAAACCGTGAGCATTGCCTTCTTTTTTGACTGAAAACGACGTGGTTTTTTTGGTCTCGGCTTATTTGGTGAACGTCATTCACTTGCTTGTTGTCTGGATTGCATGTCGTACTCATAAACCCACGTCTCGTCTCCAGTAATGATCCTTTTGATGAATGTGGGATCGGATTCAGCCTCGCAAATCATCTCTTTTGCGACGTCAACACGGTCTCTTTTTTGCATGAAATTGAGGTCTTTTGGCACCAACTTTGCTGCTACACGACGGAAACCCAAATCATTACTCAAAATGTCTTGGGCGGATCCATAGGCAATGTTTAAGTCCTCTGCTATCTCTCTGATGGTTAATTTGCCGTTATTGACCAACATTTCTTTTACTTCATCAATGTTTTCGCCCGTTTTCGATGTCGATGGTCTGCCAAGCCACTGCGTTCATCATCTTCGATTGACGCACGACCACTCTTGAACCGCTCGTGCCATTGGTAAACGAACGTTTTCTTTAGAGAATCGTTGCCGAAACATTTTTTCAACATCTCCAACGTTCGCGCACCATTAAATCCGCTTTTTACGCAAAATTTAATACAAGTTCGTTGTTGCAAATTTAAATGCATTTCTAAAATTTTAAAAAATCGCCAACCCACACAGAGACAGATGTACTCTTGGCTACGTAACTTCTGTAGATGTCAAGCTATGACGCTAAGATTTAGAGGGAATATCAACAACAGATTTACCAACTTAACAAAAAAAACAGAACTCAAATCGGAATAATGGGAGCGCCACACGGTGGTGTCCCCCGGGAAATTTTTGATCAAGGTGGTATACCTCTCTTCTTAATGGCCTACCGAAACGCGGTCCATGGTTCAACAGGACATACACCTTCTGAGACCTTGTTTGGCCAAACAGTTCGGTTGCCAAGTGAAACGAAATGCGGAACCCCACCTACAAAGCCTAAGGAGGTGAACGACTATGTGGATGACTTGGGTAGCAGCATTCATAAATTGCATAAAAACACCCGAGAAAAGGTGAAACTAGCGAGCAACTGCATGAACACTAGATACGATATCAAAGCGAAATCGTCCAACTTCAACGAAGGAGCCCTAGTGTGGCTGTATCATCCTCTACATTAGAAAGAAAATTACAATAGGTTTGGAATGTTAACCCGCATTAATGACGTTGTCTACCGGATCGAGCGTTGGGATCGGGGGAAAATTAAGGTGGTCCATATGGATAGAATGTCTCATTTCAACGGAACGATGAATTACGATGAAGTTGTTCGGGAGAGAAAATTTTCGAAAAACGGCAGGGACTATAAATATCAGTATCCCACTGTGGTGAGGTTAGTTTTAAAGTGGAATCTGAAAGGTGAATTACGAGCAATGATAAAGTGGTTTAAGTAAAAGATAAAGTAAAGCAAAAGTAGTTGAGAAAAACGATTAAATTGTAAACTGTAATTGTATTGAATCATTTGAACCCACACAAACATATTACAATATATTCTCATAATCTACGTCATAACGAATGTGATTCTAGTGATAAAAGATATTTATGTCGTCATAACCATTATTCTCGAGATTGACTCGGATAGACCTCTGTCACTTTACATGTCTCGTGAATCCATCCTTAGTTTTAGGCATAAGCGTCAGGGTTGTAATATTTTTAGATGCCATAAAAGGAGCTTCGAAGCGGCATTTTTGTGGTCTATTCGCTGTTATTCTCTGATAACACGTGATTTTATGTTTGTGAGTTTGAAGTTTTATATTTCCCGATGCTTCATACGCCGACACTGCAGTTAAATAGTTAATTAGGTCTATAGTTTTCTGTTTATCACTCATAAGTGGACCTTCTGATGCAGCCAAAGAAGAATGTGAGCATGGGGACTTCCGCGATCTTGAAATTCAATTCGTTTAAAATAATTCGCTACACTGTATTGGCCAGACTAGACTGCAAAATGGTCATCAGCACATTCACCAGTTTGTTGAATTATAAAGCGCCAGCGGTGAATTGCGCTTCATTAATTAGGGCACTCTTATCGATGAAATTTAACTGTACAGCACTATCTGCTGATATTTCGATTCCATTATTTTCCAGTTTGTACAGTTTTTGTAATTGATTCTCCGATCCGATCTCGTTGGCACTTAAAGTAAGGAACACGGTTGGTTTCCCCAGTTGTCGGATCATAGAGAAGAGATCCGTTGATTCGACCTGCCGTCGAGTTATGGCTGTATCTTTTCTTATCCTCATTATTTTCATAGCCATAAAGAGGAGATGGTTACGTGAAACTCCATGCCGATCTGAGCGTCTTGATTCACTTGTTGCCATCATCAATGATGTTATTCACACTCCTTCTCCAAAGGTTCCAAATTGACCACAATAGATTGAAGGGAATGAAAGCTCTTGAGCATGTGCACCAAAGACTAAACTTTGTGGAACATTCCTTTCCCCTGGTGCAATACGCAGACATTTGCCATCATTCCACATCAAACTCTATTGTTGGGCAGTGAGACTCTCTTCGATGCGATTCATGATTCGAATGATTCATTAACGTTAATTTCATAGTTGATAGATGCTGCAGTCAAGCCTTATTGGTTCTTTTATTGACGAGACCACTTAAATAACTGGGCTTGGGATTTTTCCTTCTCTTAATGTGAACATTATTGCAATGATCATCATTAAGATGACTTGGAAGATGTTTTACAATTGTATCCACCTCAAATTGAACGTTGATGATCTACCTTAATACGCCACATTGTCCATGTCCATGTAATAATCGGCGTATTTGCATAAATGGAATTCTGGGTGATATAAGTCTTTCTGATACCAAATCCACAATCATCACAATCACTCTAATTACCATTATTTTCGATTTCCTCTGCCAGTAAAGGGTTCAAAGGTGGTTGTACCAGTAAATTGACAGCTCACTTTCTTGCCGTGTTCCCAGACATGTTCGGTACTAGTTTTTGTTTTTTACACCCTTTACTAAGTGCATTTTTAGCACGCAGTTGGTCTTTGCATTCTCTCCACCACTGAGCATTTAATTTAAGCATGATTTACATCTACAGAGAATCTCCACACTATTTAACAAAATTTCTCACTTCTTTATAAGCTCAGTAACTTTGAGATACTATGCGCAGGTTGCTATTTAAGTAATATTGGGTTCATAACTTAATTCGCGCGGTTTGCTAAGAGATGGCGTAACTTATATTATTCCATTGTTATTATTCCATTGGAACATGCGTTGGAAAGCTACTATCATTGTACGTCATTTCAGTATATGTCATTCATTTGAAGCGTAAACAACAATAATTTTTTTCCACTCAAATATGTCGAACTTTGTGCCTGAAAAAGTGTTTTTGCGGGGAGTTCTTCTTCATTACTTTAATATGAAGAAAACTGCTGCCGAAAGTCATCGTATTTTGGTGGAAGTTTATGGTGAACATGCGCTAGCTGAGCGAACGTGCCAAAAGTGGTTTGCACGATTTAAAAGTGGTGATTTTGGCTTGGAAGACGATGAACGTCCTGGGCAGCCAAAAATGTTTGAAGATGAAGAACTTGAAGCATTACTCTATGAAGATTGTTGCCAAACACAAGAAGAGCTCGCAGAATCTTTGGGTGTCACTCAAGCAGCCATTTCAAAACGTTTAAAAGCAGCTGAATACATTCAAGAGCAAGGAAATTGGGTTCCACATGAACTCAAGCCGAGAGACGTCGAAAGGCGGTTTTGCATGTCCGAAATGCTGCTGGAACGCCACAAAAGGAAGTCATTTTTGCATCGGATTGTTACTGGTGATGAAAAATGGATCCATTACGACAACCCCAAGCGCAAAAAATCATATGTGAAATCCGGCCAACCAGCCAAATCAACGGCAAAGCCGAATATCCATGGTGCGAAGGTAATGCTCTGTATTTGGTGGGATCAGATAGGTGTGCTGTATTATGAGCTGCTAAAACCGGGTGAAACCATCAATGGACAACGCACAATTAATCCGTTTGAAGAGAGCAGTGGCCGAAAAACGTTCGGAATATGCGACCAGACACGAGGCAATAATTTTCTATCATGACAACGCTCGGCCCCATGTTGCCATTCCGGTTAAGAACTATTTGGAAAACAGTGGATGGGAAGTCTTACCCTACCCGTCTTATAGCCCAGACCTTGCCCCTTCTGATTGCCATTTGTTCCGGTCGATGCAGAACGCCCTCACTGAAATACGGTTCACACCAGAGTAGAATATCAAAAATTGGCTTGATTCATTCTTGGCTGCCAAGCCGGCGCAGTTCTTTTGGGATGGGATCCACAAATTGCCAGAAAGATGGGAAAAAGTCATAGCTTCAGATGGGTAATATTTTGAATAATACTATTGTACATGTTTTTTTAAATAAACGTTCAAATTTTGAAAAAAAAAAACCGTATTCAGGATTTTTGTGTGGAGCCTTTCTAACTTCTTTATAATTACAATTACTTCGATACACTATCTAAACTCTATAAATACAAATGCCATGTAAATTCTCACGAAAGCTCGCTATACTCATACGAAGTATGATATGATACGCTTCATACGCTCTTTATATCGAACTTACGATAACTTGCGTCAAAAGCACGTATCCGAAATTGCGTTAAGGTTACAATTAAAGTATTGTTTCCTCAAATTTTTAATACATTCGTTGCACCAGATAGATTAGAAATTTACTCTTTTTATTTTTACTAAAATTTAATGAATAGAAATAATTTCACAAACAATGTATTTTAAGAAATAAATTAAAAATATGTACATACAGTATGCTCGTATGCCGTATATAAGAAGATCCCAAAATTGCAAGAAATTCTTTTTAAATTTCTTTCCGGTTTTGCTTATACCCAATAAACGGATGTAGGAAAAAAAAATGCTTGTATTCAAATAACAATTATAAAAAAAAACTTTCTTATAACAAATTGTTAAATAAATAAAATCAGGACTTAACACTCAAGTGGGTATGACGACACTTATAATGATAAAGCATGTGTTAAGTTTTTCGGAAAATGGGACAGAAAGAGAAAGAAAGATGTTGGGGCTCAGTGGTTATTTCGCTCCGTGGGTGGCATCCATTCATCTCACGAGATTTTAGTTGCCTGAAAAAACGACTTTCGGCCATGGCTGGTATTAAACCCCGAACCGTCCGATTGGTAAGCCAATACACTACCACTTGAGCCACGGCCACCCACCCATATTATTGATCTTAAAAAGAAAAACGTAATCATTTTATTCCAATCACATTTCACATTTTCATCTACCTGTCTTAGTCTTTGCTCATATAAAAAAATAAAGAGATATTAATGTGTATGAACATATGTGTGTACATATGCGCGCATATATGCAATGAAAAAAAATTAATTGTTTTGAAAATAAACTTAAATTTTATTTTGAACGCGTATTTTTATTTATCCCTCTGATTGGAAAGAAGTTCTTCTATACGAGCATTTGACAGACAGTCTGCCGCGCTTGCTAAATACTGTTTCACAACGGAAAAGTACATTAGCAGCTTCTTCTCTTTTTGGTTTTACCAGAACCGTTTCAATAAATTCCGACTGGACTTCCTAGACACTTTCACTGTTCCACATTTCAGTTATTAATTCATTTTCGCCGACGTCTTCATAACAGTCCGGGCCTTCCTCATCTATTATATGTAGTTCTGAAAAAGTCTTCGTTGTATTTTTCTTCCATACAAAAGTCGATAATTTACGAGTCCTGGTTGCCAGTAACGCCATTTATTTCAATTTTATTATACATTTCGGCTTTTTTAATGCAATTAGATACGTAACAAGCCACCAAGACCGTTTGATGATATGTAGGACTTTGAACGTGGTTATTTCTTTGAAGAAATTGTTCATAATATAACCGTCCCCAACTGCCAAAACTTGTTTCCTGATCAAACATTTTTGGTACTGGGACCATACGAAAATGAGTGAATGATGTCTATATACGAAAAAAAACGTATTGCTAACTCAGATTTTGACATTGAATTCATTGCTTCTTACCGTGGTCTAATGACTGTATAAGACTTGCAGACGATCTCAATATTTTGGGAGTGAAATTAGATTTGTGACAAGAAGCATTGTTAATCAGAAGAAGAACTTTCTTAATTTTCTTTCCCATGTTCTCGTCCAGCTCCTTAATCACACGCACCACTCCTACTACGCACTAACCCTACATCCGGGTTGTTTGTATTTCCGATTGAAAAAATATGCTTATCAGAACTTGTTGCTTTACATGTGAAGAGCATTGTGATTCAGCCTTTACAAAATTTGAGACTACCTGTAAGAGCTTTATTTCTTGGAACGAATGTACCACCAGGAATAGCTTTATACATCAGTGCGGTCTTGTCAGCGTTGTAAATGGTGTATAATTTTAAAGGATAGTAGGAAGAATATTTTCCTTGAATCGATCCGCTGCTCCAGAATTAGCGGAAGAGGATTCTCAGCAGAGTATTTTTTTTTAACAGGATGTTTTGACTTCTCTTACACCGTTGAAGCCATATTGGGTTAGGTTTGAAGCCAGGGATTTATAATTTTATGCCAAACATCTCAGCTTTTTCCATAAGAGCTTGAACCGCAATTATGGCTTTTTTTTCATCATTTGTTCAAGCGACTTGGTCATTGTTTTATTTAGAATTTCATGTTTAGGCTTCTGATTTCCTTTAATGTTTAAATTCTTGCAAGTAAATTTTTATTCCCCTACTGCTTCTGTGTTTTTTAAGTGCTTTCCGATATTTTTTGCTGTTTGGATACTTCTTTTCTTGTTTTTCCACTTTTCACCTCGTACATATTTTTATTATCATAGTATTGCTGTTATTTTTTACACTTTTTATTACCTACCAATTTATAACATGCCAATTCAAAATTTCTCTTGCTCTTGTTGCAGCGAATGATGGAAATTTGTATTTCGATGAGTTGATCCACGCCAGAACGATTTTCGAGTCGGAAAGAAAAATTTACCTCATGAATGGGGATGGCTTGGGCACATATGATCGTAAGGAACCTAAGGACTGCGGCTTGAAGCCCCAAACGTGGCACAGATAGTTTTTTCACCGGAGCTACCTTTGTCTTCGGCATCGCCAGAGAGACCTCCGCTGTACAAGTTCGTTCGAAGCGAAAATAAGCAACGCCAGCAAACGTCTCTGAAGCATCTACGAAGACTATAAAACTGACTTTTGTCTCATCAGGATTCCAAGACACATAGCTTCGTTGAATTTCGAGTTGACTGATATTCCTTAACTCATTGACGAATTCTAGCCACTGTCCTTTCAGCTCACTTGAAACGGGATCATCCCATTCAAAACCTTCCCGCAAGACTTTCTGAAAAATTATGAGTCCGCGAATGATGTAGTGTGAGATTAGTCAAATATTCTCATGGTCCTTAGTATTTCCCTCTTGGTAACCCGAAAATCTGAGACAGTCCATTACCTGATAGCACGTAGGTGAAGTGATCGACCGACGGGTGCTAAAACATGCTCAGGACCTTGGCGACCTTCTGACTCCTTTGGGTCTTTGCTAAACGAGCTTAGGGAAATGTCGTGGCTGTTGAAGTAGTCATCAACGTAAGTTCTCAGGTCAAACCGTCTACTGCTTCAGGATATTCACCTTGAAAAATTAGCGTGATGATTCTTCACAAACTGCGAGGAAGTTGGGGAGCATCAGGGACCAAACATCATGACCTCGACTATACATATACACAGTGGGAACCGTAGTGCCATTCCCATTTCTCCATAGAATACATTGACATTGGTGATCCTCTTCCTTGACCCGGATCTGGTGGAAAATCTCCTTTACGTCAGAGTTCACTGCTAGCTCCGGTTCTCTGAATTTGAATAGCCCTGTGTGTAGTATAGTGTAATATGTGGTTGTTTTGAAATAAAAAAACTGTGTTTTGCCTTCGATAGGGCACGGAAGTATCAGTTCTCTTTATTGATGTTGTTCGAGTATTTATACGAACTAGGCTCGCCCATCGTTGAAATTCAATGATTATCCAATTTAGCAATTTAGAAATGGATTTTCGGTGGAAATAACCCTTCTTCTTCCCACTTCAATAAAAAGCGTTCCCTCTCTTTCGGACAATCGTCCTGCCCACGCCAATGTGAACAGGTACTAAAAAATACACAACATGATTTATTCCCCTGCTATGTGAACACTCTTTCTCCTTTACACAGCTTTTCTACTAATGCATACATATGTATAATTTTGTTGAGCCGAACGTGCATGTGCGATGCAAAAACACAACACAAAAGCAACAGTTTTCGTGTACATAACAGAAGTGTCGTCACTTGTTACTAAGTTTCTCTTTTTTTCATTTTGTTTAGTCTCTATCCCACTTAGTTAAGAAACTCTTTTTCAATCCTGTAGTGGCGTTCGCAGTCACACACTTAAATAAAAAACAAAACAATACATTTTATGAGTCAAAGCAGTCAAGCAAATTCCTTATGAACCACATGCACAAAAAGGATTCGACTATACGCTTATCCCTAGCATCTTTAATTTTCTTAACCATTGACTTTCAAAGGCGAGCCGACTTTTTTTTCTGTCATGTTGTAAAATAACCTAATTTTTTAAATGTGTTTACCAAGGTTCTACTCAGACCGTTTGGCAAAAAAAAAACATATTCTGCACATCTACGCGAAATTAACTTTCCAATGGTATAAGTATCATGCCATTCGGTTGAGTAGAACGGCGTAAAAGTGTACGACAAAAATGGGTAGCACGTATTTATATATAGATTTAGCATGGTCACATGTTTACATACTGTACAGTGACTTTGCTGGCAACCGAAGGTGTAACGTGGCAGGAAACATGACTCCACAGTTCACATAAGCAATTGTCTCTCAGAACTGTGCCTTTTAGATTTGTTTTATATTAGGTCACTGGCACCGTGAATCATTTGTGCATTATTTGTGTTATTATTATTATGTTGTGTGTTCTGCTTCTTGATACGCTACACCTCCCTTATTTTTGATGAATGCTTATACGTTGTCCGTCAATAGATAAACATTCTTTCACATTGTTATATAATATGTTGTATTGTATAATTAGCTTTGTTTACATTTTGTGTCAATTAAAATTTTTTTTTTTGCATTTTACATTTACAAGTTATGTAAAATGATATGCATATTAAAGTTTTTACAATAATGTTTGTGTGTTTTAGTTTTTTTTTTTATTGATTGATACACCTTTTAATCAATTTTTTTTTCTTTGAATCTTCATATCTACTCAAATTTGAATTGTATATATGTATTCTTTATTTATTTTATTTTATTTTATATGTACATATATGTATATATATGTATATAATGTAAATTTTAAGTCTATAAGAATATTTAGTCTATAAGTTTTAGACTGTTTTTGTCTATCACAATGTTCTTACTTATTTGTTTTCTGACATTGTCATTGTCTATGCTGTTAGGTGCTAAATGTTTGTATACTCCTTATAAAATGTGTGCTATATTATTTAAGCTATCTACATAATATGCTTCCTAAGTGTTTTTGTACTGTCTCTTTTCTAATTTGTGTATTTTTATTAATACACTTGTATGATCTTTCTACCTCTGCGTTGTGATTCTCTAATTCTTGTTCTATTTCACTCGACTTTTCCATAGGTTACTATTTATTGTTCATAAAATGCCAGAAAATCTACTATCAAGAATATAAAAGTTAGTTTCAGCTTCTCCTCCGTCTCCTGTGTGGTGGCCAGGTTTGATTCTATAACAAGATAACAAGGCTATTACCTTCCGGCGAGCGTATTGTTTGCCACCTCATGTTGTCTTCTTCTGAATTTGTTTTTCTGTTGCTCTTCTACCGTTGCCTCCTTTTGTTCGTTTTCTATACTGCTCGATTGTTATAGGTGTTGGCCCAATTCGTACCTTGGCTGCTTGTTTGAGTAGGTCATCTTTTTGTTCAGGTGCTGATGTCTTTTTGTAGTCTGCTGATTCTGCTGGCTGGCTGGTCTGGTTCTGCTGGCCGCTTTGTTTTTGTTGTGGCTTTCCTTTAGCCAGAAAGGCGGTTCACTTCTCGAATATCTGGTCGAATACTTCTTTCGACATTAATGATTTTCTTTAGGCAGGGTTTTCCCAATGACTCCACAGTTCAAATTAGCAATTGTCTCAGAAGTGTGTCTTTTAGATTTGTTTTACATTAGGTCACTGGCACCGTGAATCATTTGTGCTTTATTTGTGTTATTATTATTCTGTTGTGTACTCTGCTTCTTGATACGCTACAATAGTGTAGTTACACCCTAACCTTAACAGCTACATCCATTACTACTCGAGGCTTAGGGGGTGATTTATTAGGGTTATTGACAATAAATGTAGGCGCATACCAAACCCGTACCCATTCTTTCTCTAGATCGATCGTTCGACACCAACCCCAATATGTAACTGGTTGTTCATTCACTTCAACAGATCCGGGCTGGGTTCTTTTTCAAACTTCTCTCCAGGCCGATGAGCCGATTGAATGGCATGGGGTAACTAACTGGAAGTTTAATACTGTCCGAAGCCCATAGCAGCCCTATCTCGTAGCGGCCATCCCTCATTCCTAAAGTCTGCTCAATAACGTCTATCGCTCGACGAACTTCCTTGCTTACGAGTTCTCTCTTCGGGGGCATCACTCAAAATTCCCCGGTTGTAAAATGCCGCTTTACAAGATTCTGCAGCTCGTCTTCACTTTTATTCGCGTCATGAAAAGCCGAATGCATAACGGGTTTAGCCACCAGATGAAAACAAAACGCTCTAATTGCGGGCGTTGATTGATCGTAGAGAATCCAATCCCGTAGAGTTTTCAACGCACGCCGTTCTTCTTCCCACCAGGATCTTCGGCTTAGCATCAGTAAGCGGAAGTCCACGCAGATGCGGGTACCGATCTTTTAGGACCGCGACATTGATTGTCTGACTTGGCATATCCTAACTCTTGACTGTGTCTACCCCTTCAGCAGATGGCGCTTACGGTTGTCTACTCCGGAAACAGCCGCATTGGTCCGAATCGCATCCTCCTCTCTGGAAACATCCTTCGTCCATTGAAGAGTTAACCCTTCAAGTGTACCATCCAAATTCAGATCGTCAAAAAGCACTTTCTCAAACATTGTAAGACACGATCCGTCATTGAGGAAAGTGTACGTATCGACGAATTTGTCGTTGTTGCCATGGATCCGGATGGGTACCACCTTAATCAAAACCGGTATCTTAGCGCTTACATGCTAAGAATTCGAATTTGGTTGGGGTTCGAATGGCTCAGCGAAAATTTTCAGCTCCGTATTCTTCTTCTGAAGTGCAAAGTGTAGCAGTTGATGATGTCGCCCATTACAGCCATTCAGACCACAACTCTTCTTCTTTGCGCAGACCCGCCAGTTGTGTTGTGATTGATCCAAGCTAGTGAAGCAAATCGCTTTTTATCTTACCTACTCCAATCGTTGTTCAGCTGTAAGATTCCTGAAGTCCTCGCAATGCGCCAAGGTATGCTTGATACAATTGGCCCTTTCGGCAGCAGACGAGGATGGCTGATGTGTCAGCACACGGTGTGATGCCTTAGATGAGTCTTGAGGTTTTTTCCTCACGGCGGATTCCAAAGGCCTGACCAACTCCTGTGGTAAATTTATTACCTTTCCAGTAAGAAACTCTGCAAAGTCTTGTAGAGAAGCGCGGGGGAGTGAATCTTGCGTCTTCTTCCACTCCTTGTACAAACCCGCACCTAACTTGCAGGCTAGATCGGTCATCACCTTAAGATCAGCCATGAATCTATTGACCTTGACTGCCAATCACTGCAGGTTTGCTTCACACTTTGACTCCAATGAGGTAGCTGAGAAAATCCGATGTTAATCCGTCCACCAGCACATCAGCACGTTCATTATCGCAACATCGTCAGAAGAATACTTCATTCGGTCACCCACCAATTGATAAGCCTCACCTCTTAGATCCTTGCGAACCACATTTTCCTTACCATATACTAGATGGAGTGAAAAGTGAACTCCTTGACCGCCAGAATGCGCTGCTACTGCAAAAATGGTTATGGTGCTTTGAAGTCCGTTCATATTTAGGCAGACATGCCACATTTCAGTGCAATACTATCTTTAGTTTTGTTTTGACAGCTGATTGTTGTTGACGTGTTTGGCATCATGTTGAGTATGGACAAAAACGATTTTCGTTCTCTCATAAAACATTATTTTTTGAGAGGCACAACGGCGAAGGAAACAAAAGAAAAGTTGGATAAATATTATGGGGCTAATGCTCCGTCAGATTACACCGTCAAATATTGGTTTCGAGAGTTTCGTGGTGGCCGCAAATCCACTATCGATCAAGTCCGCAGCGCCAGGCCCTCCGATGCGGTTACAGAGGACAATGTTAAAAAAATACATGAAATGGTGTTGGCTGACCGGAAAGTGAAGGTGCGCGAGGTAGCAGATATCACAAAGATTAGTACTGAGCGCACATGCCATATTTTGGGCAATATTCTGCATATGAAAAAGTTATCCTGCCGCTGGGTGCCGCGAATGCTCACTTTTGACCAAAAACACGAACGCGAGAGCACTTCGAAAGAGTGCTTGGACTTGCTGATGCGGAATCGGGCGGACATTTGGCGTCGATTGGTAACTGGATTTGGATCCCTCGGACTATTATCTCTTCCCAAACCTCAAAAGATGGCTCATCAATAAAAAAATTCAGCTCACGCGAGGAAATCATCGACGCCATGGAGAAATATTTTGCAGACCTTCCGAAAAATTACTTTTCGGACGGGATCAAGAAGTTGGAAAATCGTTGGAATAAGTGTATCAAACTAAAAGGGGACTATATTGAATAATATAAAAAAACATTTAAAGAAATTTTTTTTAATTCCCAAGGAGGTCACTTTTCACTCCATCTAGTAGTTACCATCAATGGTTGTAGACCTAAAAACCTCCTCGAAGTAGGGCGATTCCCTCTTATTTGATCCAGAGAAATTTGGCAGCTCTTGAACATTCGACCTATTTAAGATAGTCAGCTGCTGGATAGAGGAGTCCTGAAAACGACGTTTACGAACTCCACTAACAGGCGTAGATTGAGGATGCCTCACAGGATTCTTCACTGGTTGACGTTCTGCAGTACTCTCTAAAAATGCCTGGTGATTAGCTTGCATTCTTCGGATCAATTCCAACCTGTTAGCTTAAGCGAATGCCAGCTGCGATTTGGCTTATCCACCTCGGGAAAAGCAACAGCAGGAACAGGTCGGACGGCATCTGACAGTTTTAACCTTAACTCATCCCACTGTTTTCACATTGCAGCGAGTTCGGCATCCCTCTCAGCAGCTGTCGCCTGTGCTACTACAGCCGCCTTCATCAACCCATCTAGAGTAACTTCAAACTCATCTTTCTCACACGGAACGGACTCGACGATGGTATTCTCGATCTGTAGCTCCACAATGGCAGGCCTTTCCTCAACCTCAGTTGCTCTCCGACACGAACTTCCGCCACAGTACCCAGGGGTAGTTGTGTCATACAGTCATGGGTCGACATTGGCACATGAAAAATGGTACCGCCGCTTACAGGTGTCGCAGTTCACCATCGATGTTGTATCTGCCTTACGACATTTAGTGGTGTTACAGCTACGCTAACTAAAAAAAAAATAAAGTGAAAAAAGTAACTGACCTGGTTAGCAGCTATAAAATAAAATTATGTTTGCACGCCATATAAATGGCTGCACGCCATATAAATTTCAACTCGTCCCTGCTCTAAATAAATATCGTGACTTTATTTTCTGCGAGTATAAAGTTACAAAGGTTAACAAATCATGAAATTTAAATTTACTTTATAAACTTATAAAGGTAATTTCTCAATGACCGCCAGTACGGTTCTCGCAGCAAAAGGTGATCTGATGGCATGTCTCACCGAAAAGTTGAACCAAAACAAGCAAAACAAATGGCGAAATCAAGATGGTTGCACTTGATATTTCTAAGGCATTAGACAGAGTTTGGCATCCGGCTCTTTTGTCGAAAATGCGTGCATTTGGGATCGATGAATATCTTTTTTAATGGATTAGAGACTACCTTTCGGAACGTTCAATTCCAGTTGTCTTGGATGGTTGCAAATCTAATAAATGCAGGTGTGCCCAGGCCTCCGTTCTGTCCCCGACACTTTTTTTAATTTTCATCAACGATCTCTTGTCTGCTACTTCTAGTTCAATATATTCCTTTGCTAACGACAGTACTCTCCGCTTTTCATATTCATTCCTATTCCCTGCTCTTCGGCTGTAAGTTCATTAAATCCTGATATTAACAGCATAACTAACGAAGTACAATTTAATGCTTCCAAAACACAATGCTGTCTGCTGTCATTAAAGTGAAATTTAAACACCCAGCCATTGTCCATGAATGGCCCTTGCATCGTCGAAACCGAAAAACTTTCCATTCTCGGTATGTGTGTCAATGATAATTTACTTTGGAATGACCACATATTCGATGACGTCAAAAATGCTGTGAAATGTCTAGGTTTCCTCTGGCCCCAATATTATATAAAATTTTTATGATTTCGGCATTAACTGGCGATGCCGTTGTTCACACTTTATTCAACCACAGCGGAAATTCTTAACTATAACAATTGATATTAAAGAATTTTAGTGGTGCCAAATAAGCTGTCAACTTTAAAAGGTGGTCGCTGGCTATGTTCGTGAAGGCGTAATATAATATAAGGCAATCATCCGCCCAAAATTTGCGAACAAAACATATCTGCACATGCTAGAAAGGATTCAAAACCGTGCGATAAAACCCATAGGTGACACTAACATCACTCAGACAATGGACACCCTCAAACACCCACGTAATGTCTTGTGTCTCTCACATAGTATCGCTGTTGCCACCACCAGTGTTGCATAGAAATCGCTAGTAACATTCCGCCCCTTCAAACTATCAACCGGAGCCCTCGTCTCAGTTATGAATGCTCATCAGTGTACCGTCAGGCCCACTTTCGGCCGTATCCTAAAATAACGTGATTCGTTCCTAAGCCGTACAACTCGCTTGTGAAATGAATGTCCTGCCTTGCTCTTTATTTCCTAGTCACTATAACCTTCAAACATTTAAAACCAACGTTCATCTTTCTTTCCTCCCTGGTTTTCCTTCGCCATTATAACAATTAAAAAAAAAACAAAAGCTTACATAGGTATCGGGAAAGTGTAGGCTTCAAATTCCACAAATTAAATTTTAAATTTAATTTAAAACTTAAATTTAAGTTTTAAATTAAATTTTAAATTTAATTTTAAACTCAACTGCCGTATGACAGTAGAAAAAACCAAGGTTAGAACGATTCTAAACTACTTGGTTTATAAGTGATGTCAGCAGTGTGGAAGAAACCTTTATGTTACCAGTGGGCACACCCTCCCGAACTTATGAGTGCTTTAATTCAATTAAATTAAACTTAAAATATTTTATAATTGAATTCATAAATTTAGAAAAAATAAAATAAACAACAATATTTAAGCTTTGTAGCTCTATGACAGGAATGAAGAATAGAATGCAAACAAAATCAAGCAATTTCAACGTCAACTTGAAGTTATTTGCCACTGTCATTTTCACGGAGCTGTTCTCAAAGTTATTGTGTACGCTTAGAAAAAGTTTCTTAGATCAGTTTTCTTCTTATAAGAATTTTTCCTATACACTTTTTTTTATATGAAGTTGTATGAAGAAATGTACGTTATATTGGCTCGCGTTTCCTATAAGCGATTCTTTCTTATAATCGATTCATACGGTAGCTCGAAACCACTATTGAAACTGATCCATCACTGTAAATCATGCTTTGTACAGCGAACGGCTACTACTTCGAAACTCATGGGAGTCTTGCCGCATTCCAGGGTCACACAAAGTCGTCAGTTTGTCAACAGTGAGTGTGGTCATGAGGGTCCATTTAACATTAAACTTTCACGTAGACGAAACCCTAAATTCTCCAAGGCGTATGTTGCACTATTAATTTGTATTGCATATGCACACTGCACAGAGGCAATATATTTAGAGCTCGTAAGTGGCTTAACGTCTGATGCTTTCTTAGCTCCTTTTCGTCGGTTCGTGTCAAAACGTAGGAAATGCTTCAACATCTAGATAGACAACGGAACTAATTTCCAAGGAGCTCGCTGATATCTCAACGAGATGCAAGCACTAGGTTTTGAAAACACTTTCCTGCGAAGATGTCCTATGTGGCAAACAGTAAGGCCAGGGGTCAAGATTGGGGACGCTGGAGTTCTCACAAAACCGAATTTTCTTCCAACACGGTGGATTCCTGGTTAAATCGAGGCAGTTCATCCAGGTCAGGATGACATTACAGCAGCTTTGCAGCAGTTGAAACGAAGCATGAGAGTTTCCATTATTTTGAAACTAGTCCAGGGATGTTTAAAACTTAAACAAACAGAAATTTGTAGTTATATTCTTTATGTAAATTTATAATATGTCATTTGTTATTGTTATCTTTTCTCTGACTCCCTGTATTTCTTGCATGTACCAAACCGTATATTATTGTTCATTATTGGGATGTTGGTTCTACAAAAGCGTAGCAGAATGCAGATCGAACCATAGATCGCACCATTCATTACCTCATCATCACATTGTTGTTGCAATTAACACTCACAACGTATGTATGTTGCACCATACATCACCTACCTCATCATTATACTGTTGCCGCGTGCTTGGGTGGGTTAAATGGTAGCATAATAACTTTTTGCCTCGGCACTTATGAATTGTACTCGCAGAGATAAGGTGGAATAAATTTGTTATATGATTAATCTTATAGTTTGAGTGGTAGCGAAAATTCTTTCACATACCTGGCTTTTTTCTGGTTTTTCATCTTATCTAAAACAGTAACAATGATGATGACGATGCTGATGGCGTTGTTTGTTCCCTACTCCGAGTTGTCGCTTTTTCATTCCCCTCCCATGTTTCATTAGGCCCGAGCTACTCCACCAGGAGGAGAGTTTGAAGCGGAAGAAGTGAAAATAGAATAAAAAGATGTTGCCAGGGCCAGGAATTGAACCCAGGCTTGGAAAATGACAGCCCATTAGTTTTTTTTTCATTTTAAATGTATTTTTATTGACTTCATTATTTTACTCTTACATGCTAGACAAAAAAACGCTTAAAAATTAGCTAAAATAACTTAAAAATAATCGTATTATAACTTACTGGCCCTATGCGAGCCAGTGAACAATGTTAAACCTAATACTTAACTATGTCTTTCGACGTTTCGTGTGGTTACATTTTTTTTTCTATATTTATTTAAACTAAAACTAAGAAAACAATTTAATTAATGAAAAAACTTAGTATACGGATTTTTTTTTTATAAAAACTTAAAAACTAAAACTTACGACTATTTAAACACAAATACATAAAACTTAACTTACTTATCTTACTTAAACTAGCTTATTGTATATATCATAAAATTTTTTTTTTTTAGATGTATTACCCCTTCTTTTAGAGAAGTTGCACCCATCTTTTTGTTCTTTTATGTTTTTTTTTTGTTTTATAATTTTTTTTTTTTTTATAATTTTTTCCCTTATTCTGCCCTAATCCTACCTAAATCTATGTATGCCGGCCACGTCAAATAAAAAAAAACTAGGCTAACCGACTTTGCTTCCTAGTGAAGCTATTTTGTACTAGAGGAATTTGATAACGAAGCTTCATCTCCTCCAACAAGCCACCAAAATTGTTGGTGCTGCCGAGCAACATTCCTCATATCGCGACTCCCTACCGCCCTACTGAACCGAACACGCTCCGCATTGCCATGTGTGACAGGGAAGATTATTGATGAGTTCATTTTGTATCTCTGGGATTAAATAATGAACAGTATGTTCACGGTTTGAGATAAGAGTTTTCAATATCGGATCATACATAGCGAGTAAATCAATGATTGACAAAAAATTGCCATTGCAGCCTGACTGTCCAAGAATTTCACGACGGCCTCTTAAAGGAAGATTACACACAGCCAAAGTTAAAAGAACGTTCATAATTCTCTCCAAAACTTGACACCAAAACGATTTTTCCCTCAAAATCTGTTTCTGAATATCCTTATCTAGAGTCTCATTTTTACGCCATAATTCAAGCGTTATATAAGCATTAACATGTATGGTACTTTTTTAATGAATATTAATTTTTTCGTCCAACTTTCGCCAATTACGTACTCCGTCAATCCAAGCCGACTTGAAACTAGTACCTGTACTTTGCACGAACATCCAACAAGCTTCACAGTAAGAGCAATTTTGTATTTCGGCCAGGCCAAGTGCGAGGAATTTTGAATCCAGCTTTGTTAGTGGTGACGTAGTAATACTCCGAAAAACAAGTATTAATTGTTGGATTCCGAGGCAAAGAGCCTGAAGGTCTGCACGGGCCAACTGACATTATGAATCTCTTTTCCTCTGTGGATGAAATTCCCTCAAAATGTCCTTTGTCAGTGGGATTTTTCTTTTTCTGCAAATCAATCAGTCCTTAAAGAATTTTATTAAGTCTTAACGCTAATTGAAATAAATTATTTTTCATTCGGACTTACTACTTTTATTCTTGTTTGCTTTAATTAGAAGCATGGCTTCATCTTTATCACCTAATTTTTGCATAATGCCACACATTTTACTATCGAAGTTGTCTACTAAATCTGCTTCAATGAGTGTTTCATTCGTATTATTGAAAGTTGATGGATTGTCGAAGAATTTGGTTATTGATTTTATTTTTTTAGCATACGTGGCGGTTTAAATTTTTTTTTTCTTTTTTGAGCACCGCTCGGATATGAGTGTTTTATTGAACTAATTTTTTAAAGCTAATTGAAAAACGGTAGGTAGGTATATACAAATCAAAAATTTGTTTGGAACAAAAAGCGAGAGGGAATAAGAATCGACGAGTCAAAAAAAAAGTGAACTTACCTTACTATTAGAACTGAACCAACAAAAACAAAAACACCATAATGAAACAAACACGATACACATCAAAAAGCCAAATTTACATATCTCACGACACACTGCACATGAAATGAAATAATAGCCTAAGTTTCAAATATCAATTTCGAGCAAACTAAATAATTAGAGTCCATCGTACATCCGCTCCCAGGGTGCCGTGAAATAACGCCGAGTGAAATAATGCCGAATTTCTATGTTCGGTCTTATTTCACTTTGCTAAAGTGAAATAAACCCGAGACAGCCTTATATCGCTTTGAATTTATTGACACATTTAGAGAGAGGATTCTGTTTTCATAGATTTTAAATCATATGGTGTTAGTTCCACAAGGCAGTCATCTTGGCCCACTTTTCTTCATTCTTACTGTCAACGATGTTGAGAGGGTCATTAAACACTCCTCCCTCTCCCTTTACGCTGACGACACAAAATTTTTTAAAACTATTTCCTCTCCCCATGATTCTGCCCTTCTTCATGAAGACCTTGATCGGTTTTCAATCTGGTGCCTTAAAAAGTGCCTAGAACTTAATATAGCCAAATGTCAATCTACAACCTTCTCACGTAAATGCAACCCCTCTCCTCCCCGACTTTATTTTCTCCATGGTCAACGAATTCCCCTGGTTCAGTCTCTTCAAGACCTTTGCATATTATTCGACTGTGAGCTTAATTTTCATTCGCATATCGATAAGATCCTCAAAGCCAACTCATCACTTGGCTTTATTAAACGATGGTCCAAGGAATTTTCCAACCCATATGTAACCAGATCTCTCTATATTACCTTTGTTCGCCCCCTGCTTGAGTATGCCAGTCAAGCTTGGTCCCCCTTTCACCGGGTTCATGTTTCCCGAATCGAGGGTATTCAACGTCGATTCCTCCGATTTGCTCTCCGTGGTCTGCGGTGGAACGACCTTTTAATCTTACCTCCCTATCAGGACCGCCTCAAACTTCTAATATGAATTCGTTAGAAGAACGTAGGAATACTGCTGACATTCTTTTCATTCATCGACTTTTATCAGATTCCATCAACTGTGCATCCATTTTGAACTCTATTTCCTTCAATACCAACCCCCGAAATCTACGTTGCCCTCGACTCTTCTATCTTCCGGTATACCGCACCTCTTATGGCTCCAACGAACCAATCTCCCGAATGCTCCGAAAGGTCAACTCAAACCTCTCCCTTTTTGATTTCCACGTGAGCACTCCTCGTCTCAAAGAATATCTCATCCATCACTTCCTTGGTTCTTAGCTCTTAAGCCTTTCTGTTAGTTTTTAAGTTAGATTAAACTTGTATTAAGCCAATAACTGGGGGCCTCAGCCCCCACCAAAATTAAAATTAAATTAAATTAAAAATTAGAAAGTGACATATAAACAGTGTGGTAAGTAAGGGGAAAAGAATTGGCAAAGGCAAATGCACCGTACTTAATGTTTGTTGATTGCAACTCGAAGTTGTAGGTAAGGGGGGCATGCTGCCCCCCCGCAAACCCCTTGCTTGGGCCCACTGTAGGATTTGGAGTGGGTGCGAGTTTTGTGTATATACTCCCCATATATTTGTTGTTTGATTTGAACAATTGAAAGCGCAATAAAACCAATTGATCAAATCAAACAATAAATATGTGGGGAGTATATACACAAAACTCGCACCCATCGAGTTGCAATCAACAAACATTAAGTACGGTACATTTGCCTTTGCCAATTCTTTTGCCTTCTCTCTGAATTCGGCTTGATTTCACAAACAGTGTTCGGCATCATTTCACTTTGTCATTGTGAAATTGCATTCGGCGTTATTTCACGGCATCGCTGCCAGGATCACCAAAGTAATGGGATTTCACTTCGAGGTGATACACGTTGAAATGAAATTGTCTTTTGTTAAATCAAACTTTCGTTTTTTTATTTAAATAAGGTATAGTAACAGTAACTCGTACATATCCCCAGCAAACAAACAATATCCAGGTTGGCACATCAAAATGCAATGCAAAATAATGCACATCGGACTGTGATAACGGAACCTGCGACCGAGATTCTAAAACGAAGTGCCATGCCACGTCGTGCGCAAACATGCTGTGACAAGAATCAACCCTTCACTTGAATTTTGAATGAATTTTAAAAGAGGATTGATTTATTGTCGATTTGGGAATTAAACTACCCTCGAGTTTTAGGGGCCCCGGTGATTGCCACCTGTAACACCCCGGTAGCTAAGGCGTCTAAGTATTCGTTTCATCGGAGCTCGGAATCACTTCATATCGCTTTTCGTTCCATCGGACTTCGGAATCACTTCATATCTCTTTTTCTTTTTATCTTTGAAATCATTTCCTGTCCCTTTTTCACGATCAAAGAAAACAAAGCATAATGCTTCAAGCGTCTTTGCGACGAAGCGGACACGGCGTACAGAATGATAATGACTAATCTGAAGGGCTGTAGGTCTCCACAACTGTCATGTCAGAGACATTTCCAATAATTATTATTATTATTATAAATTTATTAAAATGTAAATGAATTACTATAGTAATATTGCTGAAATTTAGCGTTAGCTGCTGCCAGGGCTTTCGGCTAGAGAGTAAGAAAGAATTGTTTTAAATGTAGTTTTCGAGTTTAAGGGCGATCATAATATAGGGTCCGCCAAAAATGTTTTTTTTTTGAAAATGCTATAAAAAAAAACTACTGAATATTTTCTCAAATTTCTTTTTTTATTTGAAAGTAAAATCCTTCCGGTTAATAATGGAAAATAATTTCATTCAAATGGCTGCCTCGGCTTGTCATGCAGTAGCCTACACGATTTTAAGCACATTATCGATTGTGTGCAGCTGTATTTCACCAATGGCTTCACGAATATTGTCCTTTAAAGCGTCAATTGTCTCTGGCTTGTCGGCGTAACACTTATCTTTTACGGCACCCCACAAATAATAGTCCAACGGTGTCAAATCGCAGCTCCGGGGTGGCCGAACGACATAAGCTCTGCTGCTGATAATGCGATCTTCAAAAACAGGGCGCAAAACATCGAGTAGCTTCGGCTGTATGGCACGTAGCGCCGTCCTGTTGAAACCAAATGTTGTCAATATCCTCCTCTTCAATTTTTGTGAACAAAAATTCCTTCAACATGGCCCGATAACGATCGCCATTGACTGTAACGGCCATTCCTTGCTCATTTTCGAAGAAAAATGGCCCAATTATGCCTCTGGACCAAAATCCGCACCAAACAGTGACTCGTTTTGGGTGTATCGGCTTTTCAATGTATGCGTGCGGGTTTTCTGTGCCCCAAATGCGACAATTTTGCTTGTTTACATACCCGCCAAGATCAAAATGAGCTTCATCTGAAAAGATGATTTTTGTGGCAAAATCGGCATCTTCTCTAAGTCGATCGCAGGCCCATTTAGCGAAGCGTATACACAACCATATTCGTTCAGCGGAAGGATAAAACTAATTATCTGTCAAATCAGACATGAGCTAAGTGTTACCATTCACGAAATAAGCACTAGTTGAAAAAAAAACGTTAGATGGCGGACCCTATATTATATACAAGATTAATATTTGCAATATTTACATTAGAAATAAGGTAGGAAAGACTATGGTTTGAAATGTTTTTGCTGGTAGAATTGATCGTTTTGCAACTCAGTAGGTGGGTAAAAGTCAGATTGAGTTGTTTATCGCATAGATGGCACACTGCGGGTGTGGTCTTGTTGAACAGGTGTTTGTGGGTAATATAAGTGTGTCCTAATCTCAATCTTATATATATTTTGAGTTTTTTGGGGGAAACGTTGTTGGGGTAAATGGTTCTGACACCCATTGGGTTAACATTTTTATAACCATGTTGATAGTTTTCCCAGGTGCTTGATTTTCTCTTCCTACAGGAGTCGAATAAAAATCTTTTAAGATCTTTCTTGTTATACTGGTAAAAGGTGAGCAGTGGATCGTTAATAGCTGACTTGGCGGCTGCATCAGCAGTTTCATTACCTTTAATACCAGCGTGTCCTGGAATCCATATGAGTTTAAGGCTAACGCTGTGGGATATTAACAAATCTCGCATTGTTTCAATTATGTTAATCGAGTTGGAGACATTTTTGGCAGCCGTTATAATAGAGAGACTATCCGAAAATACAACTGTCTAATTTTGCTTCGCGCATTCAATAGCCTTAAATACGGCAAAGGCTTCTGCGGTGAATGTTGAAGAGAACTTGGGCAATAAACCCCTCGAAAGAATAGAACCATTTATGTCTACAACTGCGAACGCTGTGCCAATGTCTGTTTTTGATGCGTCAGTGAATAGAAGCTGCCAGCCGAGGGATATACATATGTTCGTGGCTTATGTTAAGAAATAAAGCTTTATAAACTACATCTATAGTTGTTGATTTTGGATATCGGCAAAGATCGGAGTTGACAAGGTTATTTTGAAGAATCCAGGGTGGTTGCTTTTTTCGGTTGCAATTTTGAAGATAAATGGGGATATTTAAATTGTAAGCAATCGACAAAGATTTGTGGAGAGTTGAAGTAATTCTTGACTGTTTTTTTCGCATTAGTAAGTTCTTTACATCTATATGGATAGGAGTTTTGTAAGGTGAGTTGATTTTTTGGATAATGGCTGATGTTAAATAGTAAATTCTTTCTTCTAAGGACCAGCATCAGTGAGAATATTGTTGATTGGTGTTGAACAGAGGGCTCTGATGGTTGTTCTGACGGCGGTGTGATAAGGCGTCTTGATCAATTATAGTGAAGATTTCGAACATTTACCGTAGATTGATAAGCTATAGTCAATTTCGGAGAGTATGATAGATTTAGTTACATTGATTAAAGTATTTACGTTACAAAGACTATTTTTACATGATAAATATTTGATAAGATTAACCCTGGCAGTTAGATTTTTTTTTATATAATGACAATGGTTCTTAAAACTATATTTTGAGTCGAAAAAAACACCAAGAATTTTTACAGAGTTAACATTCTAAATTACTGTATTATTATGGTTTAAATAAATATTTTTATATGCTTGTAGCATATGTGCAGAATTTTGGTTTTTTGGAGGGAAAGGCTGGAACCTGAAGTCTTACCCCAGTTTGAAAGATCCTCAAGAATGCGAGAGAAAATGCCAGCCAAGAGAGATAAGTCTTTATATTTTGAAAAAAGAATGAGATCATCAGCGTAGAGACAATGTCCTACAAATTTAAAGCTGTTGATTATCTTACTTATATTGTTAAAGGCTATTATAAACAAAACAACTGAAAGGGCTGATCCCTGTGGGATCCCATTACTAAGCTTATGAGATGAGGAGTGAATATTTTTTAGTTTAACGCAAAAACGCCTGCTTGTTAAGAAGGACTTTATATAATTAAACATTTTTGGACCTATTTTCCAATTTAGGAGTTGTTTAAGCACGAGGTGTAATCCAATTTTGTCGAATGCCTTGTCAAAATCTATTTTGAGTATAGAGGCGTGATTTCTTTCCGATAAAGTGGAAGAAATAAAATGGTCAACATGAAGAAGTACGTCAGTGGTTGATCGTTCTTTTTTAAAAGAGAGTTGACGATCGTCAACAAGATTGTTTTTTTCAATGAACCAGAAAAGCCGCTTGGCTACAATCTTTTCTAATATTTTGCCAGTGCAAGGGAGAAGTGAAATTGGGCGGTACCCGTTTGCGGTGTAGAGATTATTGTTTGGTTTTGGTGTGGGAATAACGCACGCAAACTTCCAGGCTTGTGGGATTATACCTTGGTGGAAAATTAGGTTGTAAAGATTAATAAGCCTAGATTTCAGAGGAATCGGGGCGTTTTTTTTATCATATCATAGGAAATGCGGTCAAAACCTGGAGTTCTGCCTTTAGCACTACTAAGACAGCATACAAGTTCAGTGAAATTTATTGGACATTCGAGGGACATTGCTGAACGAGAAGGTATGTACGAAAGATTGGAGCAATTCAAGATTTAATGATTGGCATTTAAAAATTGGGAGTGAAATTTTGAGTCATCAATTGCTTGTTCCCAAGTAAGAGCCAAATGATTGGCAATTTCTAATGGACAACTTAAAGTTCTGTTTTCTGTTTTGATGATTTTAATTGAATGTGGAACGTAGGAGCCGGTTAAAGTTTTAATATCAGTCCATAATTTATATGTCGATGAAGAAGGGTTTATATTTGAAGTGAATTTTTCAAAACATGCCTTCTTTTGCATTTTTACTATCCTTCGAAATTTGGCGTTTAACTTTCGATAAAGGAGAAGATGGTGGTCAGTTGGATGTTTTTTAAATTTTACCCAAGCTTTTTGCTTTTCTTTTCGCAGGAGGTCTAATTCTTTGTTCAACCATGGTACTGTCTTTCTAAACGTTTTGTTACCAGTTTGAGGAATGGCAAGGTTAGCAGCCGCGCGTATGGATTTTTGGATGAGCGCCGCTTCTTTATTGATGTTAGTTGAAACTGGTCTAGATAATAACCTAATGGAAGTTTGAATTGAAGTTTGATATAGGTCCCAATTTGCTTTTCCAAGTAGAAATTTGTTTTGATGTTTAAGGTGAGTACAAGGGGAGCCAGTCATTAGGGAAATAAAAATGGAAAATGATTACTTCCATAAAGGTTGTCAGATACGCACCAAGATGACATTGGGATGAGGGAAGGTGTTATAAGGGATAGGTCAATATGGGTGAAGCTTCTGTACGTAGAGAAATGTGTGGGACGCCTATCATTAAGGATCGCTAGCCCTGAGTTAGCGATAAAATGTTCAACACGTTTGCCACGGTGGTTAGCAGTGACAGAGCCCCAAGATGGGCTCCAAGAGTTAAAATTCCCTATGAGAAGAACTGGAGTGTTAATACCATCTAAAACATCTTCGAGGTCGGTTGTTAAAAAATGCTGATCAGGTGGGATGTATAAAGATATAATTGTGAGCTTAGTTGGAGTTTCTATTTCAATTCCTATAGCTGACAAATTTGAAGTAATGGTTTTAACTTCGTGTGGTATTGACTTGTGAACTAAACGGCATGTTCCCTGTTTAGAGGAATTAATGGTACTAGGATTGTGAAAGTAGGGCTTGTACTGTTTTGGTGGGTGAGGGTGGTAGTTATATTTAACGTGGGTTTCTTGCAGAGAGATTATGGAGGGATTGTGCGTTAATAAGAACCTGTAGTTCGTGGTAATTGTTAAGATAACCATTTAGATTCCATTGAAGGACTTTTAGAAAATCGTGTGGAAATTTTGTTATTTTTATATTAATTTTTGTAAGATCAGTCTTGGGTAGATTTTGTGTTGATAGGTTTGTTAAATTTATTGAGTCAGAGGAAGAAACTTGGGTGGGAGTGTTAATTTTGGCTTTCGGCATCATATGAGTATGTATGTTGCACATAATATTTATTATTTTCTAGTAATTCTTATGTAATTTTTGAAAGTGGCGATTGATAGTTTAAATTCATTGGGGGTGCTTCAGGTGAGGAATTAAGGGGTTTGCTGTTATATTGAGGTGTTGGTGAGTTAATGTTTAATACGATATTTTCGGAAAGGTTGGATTGGGGTTGTGTTAAAGATGGATTAGTTTTAGAGGCATTTGAAGTAGATTCTGCATAGATATGGTTATTTTTTGTATGTGGATAAATACTGTTTGTTGAGTTGCTTGTTTCTTTTGTTGGGTTGTTTATTGGTAAGTGTGTGGTAATTCAAATAGAGTTGAAGATATTGGATTAGGTTGATTTAGGGTATATGTGTTATTTTTAACTTTATGTGCAAATGATTGGGATAATTCTGGTAAAGATGTAGGAATCTGCTGTTTGTGAATCCGTCTAGCTTCCGCTATAGTACATTTTTTTGTGTCTTAATCGTGAGAATTTCTTTAGCGCGTTTAAAAGCAGGGCAGTCTTTGGAGTTGGATGGATGTGGAAGATAACAATTTGCACACACAGTACGGGTGCACGGAGCAGGAATATGTATAGTTAAGCTACATGTTTCGCACTTGGCTTCGCTGGTGCAGCGTTCGGTGGTATTCCCAAGAAGTTGGCATTTACGACATCGCATAGAGTTTGGTATATACTCTGTGACTTTAGCATTATAAAAACCAATTTCGACGGTTTTGGGAGTTTGAAAAAGATTAAAAGTTAAAAGCATGAGATCGGTAGCTTCTGATTTGCCTTCGATAATTTTGGTGAATTTGTAGACATCAGTAACATTTTGTAATTTCATCTCCAAAATAATTTCTGTTTCGGAGGCATTGATTAAGCAAGGGACTTGGACTTGGACTTGGACTCATTTAATCGGTCGTGTAGTTTTATTACAACGGGACATAAGTTGGCTAGATTGTTTGTTTTTAGGAACAATTTGGCGGATGTTTCCGTTTTGGCTAAAACAAGAATATTACCATCACGGAGAAGAGTCACTTGTTCATATTCAGTGCTTATATTGTCAATAGCTTTTTTTAATAGAAAAGGACTGATTGATGAGATTGGCTTTTCACTTGATTTTGGAGAAATTATTATAAACTTAGGTTTTTTTGCAATTTTAATCGCTTGGAGGGCGGGGAAAGAGTATGGGGAGATCGAAGACGATGTTGATGTGTTGCGTTTTACTTTTTTATTTGGTTGAGCTAATATTGCAGAATCCACATCGAGTGGTAGTGTCCTAAAACGGGAACCACTCATGTTCGGCCCATGGGCCATTTTAACACGTGTCGTTTTACACTCGCGATGAGACAAAAAATTTATTTAGCTGTACAGAGGAGAAAAAAAAATAGAATTCAGCTAACGGGAACAACCGGAATTGACAAAGGGCAAAGAAAAATCACACGATAGAATATGGTCGATGCTTGCGGCTCGAATGCTAGTCGGTGACTGATTTCCAATAATAATACCAGACGAACTTCTCAATGCATGCAAGCAGATACGCATCAATAAAGCCTCTGGACCTGATGGCATTCCACATAAGGGAGCGAAAACCGCCGTTCATAAGAGACCAGACATGTTTATAACAACAATGCAAGAGTGTCTCAAAGAAGGGTTTTCCCCAGAACGGTGGAAGCTACAACATTTGGTACTCTTACCAAACAGAAACAAATCTATAAAATATCCGCGGGAGTCCCACAAGGATCGATACAGGGGCCCCTACTCTGCTACTAGAAGTAAAAATAATCCGATTCGCTGACAACATCGTCGTTGTAACTGCCAAATTATATTTGCGAGATAGAGTCAACTAGGAACTATGCAATCAATCTCATCAAAGACTAGCTAATATCCGCGGGCCTAGAATAAGCAGATCACAAAACAGAAGCTGTCCTAATAACCAGCCGGTAAAGCGTGGAATACGTAAACATAAGGATAGGATGTCAAATCATTAGATCCAAAGGCTATACAAAATACCTAGATGTAATACTTGACAATAGACTAAGTTTCATGCCTCACATCAACTATGCCGGCAAAAAGGCATCAAAGCTCCAAGCAGCACTTTCTGGAATGCTGCCAAATATTGGAGGCTGTTTGGATCGTGCCTGCAAGCAGTGCGCACAAAATCTTGAAGTCAAGCAGAATCAAAATTGGATGGCTAAATTGCCCCGTCCGCGAACGAAAAACCCTAACTAAGTGTTTCGGATGTCTTGAGTTCGGCCACTCTGCACGCCAATGCAAAAACGAGATGGGCCGCTCCAAATAATACAGAAAACATGGGGAAGATACCATGTAGTCAAAGATTGCAATAAAGACCCGCTTTGTTTCTTCTGCAAGAAGGACAACCCGGAGAACGCTATGCATGTAGCCGGTAGCAGTAAATGCCCTGTCTTCAGGAGAGCCGTCATCATCGAACAACCGTGAATGTAATGCAGATTAACCACTGTAGGATTGCCCATCACATCCTGGCACTAACGGCTAGAGACAAGGGGGCGGACACTATTTTAATCAGAGAACAGTATAAAACTCCAGGCAGCAACATCTGGATCTGCGATAAATCAAGGCATGCAATGCTAGAAAGCATACGTGCAGATGCATGTGAAAGATATCCAGTGGTTATAGGCGTAGACTTTAATGCCTGGGCAACAGAGTGGTGTAGCAGACTCACCAATGCTAGAGAACGTATACAACCAGAAACATTCGCGACGTTGGATGTAAGCATCACTAACAATGGTCGATATAAACCGTTGTAGAATGATAATGACTAAACTGAAGGGCTGTAGGTCTCCAGAAGTTGTTGTAGAGCACCTATTCCAACAGAGACCATCGAGTCTGTACAATATAATCAGAGAACCCAACACGTGCTGGTAGCCCGAGCTACTGGTATCTATGAAAGTTACACATCATTTGTCGCAACCAACAGAAAAAAACCGCAGATATTTTCCTAAAAACTAACTGTCTAAAAGCACTATAAACACATTAAAATGTACATATGGTATAACAAAATTTTCATTGTCGGCTTTCGAAGTGAATGCAAAAACTTCCCTATCAAGAAGTTAAAAACCGATAAAAAAAAGTAAATCTTTATTTATATGAGAACAAATTTGTCCAAGTACCTCTTTTTTAATTAAAGACTATTTTCTTGGTATTAATATTATTTTATGTATTTAACAAATTTAAATATTGTAAAACTTCGGCAAGAGACATAGATTAAATGTTAGGTTTAGCTTAGAGTGCCCGCATAGGGCCAGTAAGTAAGAACAAGAATGTTAATAAATAAAAATGCATTAAAAAAGAAAATTCATAATTCATTTTGATATAGCTATTGATTTTTTTATTAGATCTGTTTTCAATTATAAGGATAATAATTTAAATTTTAAACAAGAAGCAGCAAGAGA
Organism: Volucella zonaria; assembly: GCA_963966105.1. NCBI lineage: Eukaryota > Metazoa > Arthropoda > Insecta > Diptera > Syrphidae > Volucella > Volucella zonaria. The sequence continues at coordinate 33,418,022 of OZ014533.1, read as the reverse complement.
AATTTGAAGATATTCATTTGCAGTTTCTAATTACACTTTTGTTTAGTTCTTTGCCGGAATAGCATTAATGCGTCCTTCTAATTTACCGACTTCTTTTTGAATACTATCCAAATTCTGTGCAAAAGTTTCTTGCACAGATTGCAATAAACTCTTGTTATTCACCAAGCTGTGAGTGATTGTGTTTTGCGTCTCCTCAATTTCCGCAATAATTTTGGCGAAATTCATAGCTAAATATATTTAATTTAATTATATTACTTCCCATCGCTATAATAATTTTTGTATAATTACCGTATTTGTGTAATGATTCTAAAGCTTGCATTCTCTCGACAATGTCAGGTAAAATCTCAGCAACAGTCTCCGTTTTCTTTGCAATGTCGTACAACTCGCATACTTTTTGATCTCTTTTCGCATCATCTGCTGAACCACTGGATTTTTCAGCAATTGCATCCATTTTTGTTCCCAAATTAACAAGACGCGTTTCAATTTGATCTAATTGATTTGGTTGAAGAAGAGCTGCTTTAGTGCTGAGTTGACGTACTGCCTCAAGTAAATTCGAAGTGCCAGTAGCTCCGGCTAAACGGCTCAATTTCTCAGGTTGCGCTCCAACAGCTTGCTCCAACTCGTGTAAACGATGCTCTAATTTTGCTATTCTTGTAGAAGCAGCCAAATCAGTTCCTGGAGGTTGAATAGCAGTAAGAACACCAGACTTCTTATACTCTTCCACTTGGCTTATTAATGACTTAACTTCCTTTTCCGATGCAGTCGAAACTTGTTCTTTGCCCAACACCTGTTCCAACCGAAGGGAGTCCAAAACCTTTTTCGCCGTTGAGATGACTATGGCAACCGCATCATACGATTCTCTTTCTTCTTTTTCAATATTCTTATCGGCTTGCAATGAGGCAATTTCATCCATTAATTCATTCATTTCACATTGTAGACGACGGCATTTTTGCACAGGAGTTTCTCTTTCCCCCTCACCGACTAATTCAAACTCCGTTGACCAAGATTGATAGCCTTTTCGCAATTTCTTACCAATACGATCAGAGAAATCTGCATTTCCATCCAAATTCTTTCCTTTAAACTTGCCAAATGAATCTTTTGCGGATATATGCAGACGTTCAATTGCTTCATTTTCGGGCTCCTCTTCGTAATAATCAGAGGTTTCCGCTTCGGGAACATCTGGAGTTTCATAAACATCAGGCTGGTCGTAGGCCTATGAAGAAACATTGATAAAAGAAAACACAGTAAACATTTATTTCTAATCCATTACAATGCCTGGGAGGTTTTCAAATTTTGGGTCTGCCATTTGTATATCGTTTTATTGGAATGTGTGCTAACAAGCTTTCAATTTACGTAGCTCTTTAATAGCTTCAAAAATCAAAAATTAATTTTCTGTGCTAAACACCCAAAAGACTCATACGTCAAAATGATGTCATTTTCTTCCAAGGATTATATGTGACATCTACTGTTGAATAGTTAAAACACGAGAAGACATACTTATGGCGTTTTCGTGCTCCGGAGTGCAAAAGTGGCATAAAAGCATTTCCCTTTCTTTTTCTCAGAAACAAAATTTTGCTTCTCGTTTTCATTTCAGAGTCAAAATTACTCTCCTGGATTTTATGTCAAAATGTACTAACTCATATAAATATGTATAAACGTCAAATAGTATTGTCTGTTTTCGTGCAATCGTTTGTGTTTGGCTAATTTATTATTCTGAGTGTTCAATTTGATTCGCAAGTAAATATATTTTAAAAAGAAAAGTCCAAAGAAGTTTTTAGTGTTCCATTGGAATCGAAATCGGAGTACACAAAAAAAAACCTTCAGACAGCCCAAACGGAAACTCCATTCAGGGGTTCGGCCACTCCAGAGGCCGTAAAAATAGCCTTTTTTATGATTTTTTTTTTTCAGGAAAAATATAAAATAAATCGAGTTTACAAAGGTAGAAGTTGAACCGGCCTTATTTTGACTTTTTAATATTTGCCTTTTGTATTAGTCGCACTTATTCTTTAAATATAAGTACATATGATGTTAGATGTAAGTACGAAAAACATTTAGACACAATAGGTGTATTTTATTATGGCCACCTGATCTATATACATATGTAGATCGTTGGTTATAATAAAACGGTTCTGATCAACGAAAAAAATAAGTTCTGTGTGTGGTATTATGTTGTTTGGCATATACTCCTGTCAAAAATTAGACATTGCAAGAAAAGAAAACATTGAAAATGGAGGAAGTTGCTACTGAGGTAAACAATTATTACTTTTTCTTGAATTTAATAAAAATTTTGTGTGTTTTCTAGAGGTTATTGGATGATGATAACTCATCGTCAGTCGAAAGTATCCAAGAAAAGCATCAACGAATTGGCAACTTCGATGAAGTTATTAAAATATATAGTGATGCCGACTTTAAAGCCAATTTTCGTTTATATCGTTTAACTGCTCAAATTTTAATAGGTACGTACTTATAATATTCAAAATTCAGAAACTATAGATATATCTATCCACCTTAGATCGGTATAAATTTCAATCGTTTTTAAATTTCAACAAACAGAGGACTACCAAAAACTTCACTAGAAATTGAAGTATAAGTATTTCTCTGGTACATGGCAAATACAAATACATTTAGAGAAATTTCTGATTTATTTGGCATCTCTTCTTCAACGGCTTGGGGCATCGTAAAAAGAATAACGTATTGGCTTATATCCATAGGACACAAATATATTAAGTGGCCAAGTGAAAGCGAAATTGTGCGTGATGTGGAATTTTTCGAAGGAAAAACAAAAATTCGCGGAATCGTGGGATGCATTGATGGGACAAACATAAGGATAAAAGCACCGTTGAAAAATAAGGAGAGCTACTTTAACAGAAAAAAATGTTACAGCATTTCCATCCAAGGTGTGGTTGATGTGAAGTAAAAATACATCAACGTCTTTTGCTTGCACGATAGCCACATCCTAAGAAGGTCAGACCTATATGAAAGTGCTTTTCAAAATGGGTTTGACCCATATGCCACGTTTTTGCTCGGGGATTCCGCAGATCCATCCAGAATTTAAAAAATGTACAAAAGCGTTTTAATAAGCTTCATGCTAATGCCCAAGTCGTTGTTGAACACACATTCGGTCTTTTAAAATGTCATTTCCGTAGATTAATGCACTTTGCTGAACAGCAGAACATGAATTTCCTGGTCAATATAGTTATGTGTGGGTTTATACTCCATAACATATGTACAGACAACAACGATAAGGTCGTTGATGAAGTTCTGGTCGACCCCGATATTTTTACCGCCAATGAAATATCAGAAGGGATAACAAACGACGACAACTGCTAATAGAAGAATTAATAAATAAAAGAATAACTCTTTGAAATTGTTTTTTCATTTATAAAAAAATAAAAATTGACATACTCAAACTTAAAGAAGAAAGTCTTTAAAAAAAAACAATTGTAATATAGTTCTTTATTTCTATTAAAAATTTAAAAAAAAGCTTCAATAAAATCAAATTAAATCACATTTTAAGCTCAGTTTTTAAGCAACAAACAAGTTATAAAAAGTTAATTATTTTTTGAACAACTCCTTTATAGTCCTAATTTTTACTTCAAATTGCTCTTTCCGAACTATCTCTTTCTCCTCCATAAGTTTCAGTTTCTTTTCGGCGTATTACTTCATCACTTCGATTTTTTCTTCCGCCGCAAACGATGAAATTGTTGGTGAAATGGTTTCGTCAAGTCGTTCTATCTTAAATAATGAAGTTGATGCAAACTCGAATAGATCTGGAAAATACATTTCGAATTTTGTTTACATAAATAAAAGTAACTTTAATACAATAAAGCGACAATACTTACTATCATCACATATACTTTCTATATCTTCCATGATATCGTTCATAGGTAACGCCTCTATAAACTTTACCGACAGGTTTTGTGTGTGGGCATCCCTTATTTCAGGATTCTTTCCAAAATTAAGCTCCATATCTTGCTCTTACCTCGAGCATTTGTACAGTAGTTGCTTGACTCTGAAAAAGAATGTACATTAGCGAATTCGTAAATATATATTATTCGAATTACCAAAGTTCTCCAGAACATTTTTTTCGCACGTGCTGGAATTCATTTTTTCTATTATAATAAGCCAATAAAAAAATCATTAGTTTCCCTCGCACTCCAATTTCGACTTAAGCTACGGAAATAAAATCAATTAATTTGCAAAAATTTAAAGAGCATTTTGGAATATTTACCTTTTTTTGTTCGCTTTTGCCATCGCCATTCAAATTTGATTTTTTTCCCTCCTATGAGTGCAACAGTCAGATAATTTTTGATGTTTATGCTGGAAGTTACCATACCAACGAAAATCGATCTTTATAGAAGAATGTAATTTTTTCGTTGGCCTTTGCTTTTGGGTTCAGTCTTTATTTATGAACAAAGGGCATAATACTTTTGTTTCGAAACCTTTCTCCAAGTGATGGAACCTACGCATGGCACCTTGCTTCGAGGGTCCAAGCGCTGGTATCCATCCATTCTTAAAGGGAAGAGATACTTCGTACCTTCCACTTGGTAGACGCGTGGTTGTCTTCAGGAAGTACTCCTCACACGCCTTGTTATCCTCCGTCTCGGTATCTGTATAGGGTGCTTCTTCTATTTCCCAAAACCTTGTTAATTGGATATCGATATCGACGAACTGATGGTAACAGTGTTTTAAGGATGTTGTCTCTAAAGGCACCTTGCCTAGCAAGATCCATTCTAGCTCTGTTTCCTGAGCTACGGCCATGCCATCTTCGCTCCCTACGATGTCCGATAGGATAAATTCGGCAAAAACGTTACTTCCTAACAGTAAGTCTACTGTTGCCGGTTTGTAGAAAGTAGGGTCTGTTTCCAGTTATTGGTCGCCAGTCGTTTGGCCGGGAGAAGGCCAGTCAGAGACTTGAATACGAAGGCTCGAGTCCTGGATTCAAATGAAGAGCGTAGTGATGCAAAGGCTATGTCTACTCACCTGTTGCATAATCCACTGCTGACCTTTTCTAGCCCTGACACTTCAACTAACGTACTCCGGGTCCTCAGATTTAAAAGTTGTACCGCTGCCGCCGTTATGAAGCTCGCTTCCGAACCTGGATCAATCAATGCTCTAAACTTGAAATACATCCCCCTAGATGACCATACTTTAATCACTGCAGTAGCTAGCAAAACCTGCGAATTTAAAATATTTTGTGTGAGGCATGTGTTTACAGGACGGGTATTAGAAGGGTTATCTACAATGCTAGAGTGAGAGGTATTTGTGTCGGATATTGGGGCTATTGTGTTAGATTGTTGTAGTGTAGGTGGATAAGTGTAAATGTGATGTGATTGTGTATAAGTATTTGGCAGTGAATGCGTATTTTGTGGAATATTGTTAATTTGGTTTTGGGTAGAAGTATAGTGTAAGAGTGTATGGTGTTTTTGTTGACAGTTGTAGCACCGTGCCTGGCTAGAACATTGCTGCGTAGAGTGGCTTTAAGCAAGGCAATTGTTACAGACCCCGATTTTCCTAACAATATTGCACCGTTCTATAGGACTCATTTTGTAAAATTGGCTATACTTATGCAGCCAATGTTGCCCCTTGTAACACACGTTGGATTCCCTCTGTCCTTGCCTAATGTGGAATGAATTTTTATTTCCAGAACCCTTTGAATCCTGGCTGGATTTCGGCTTTTGATGCTCCACCGCTTCTAACGTCCGGAATCTCGTTTCCAGAAATTCAGAAAAATACTTGAAGGTTGGTAACTCTTTGTCTGATCCTAATTTTTCTTCCCAATGCTGTTCTTTTATGGGTGGAAGCTTCTGCAAGATGATATAAATAAGAATTGTATCCCAATCCGCTGTCTTAACACCTAGATTTTTGATAGAATGAATACATTCTGTGGAAACATATAACAATTGCTTCACTCCTTCAGCAGTTTCGGTATATAAAACCCTTTGATTGAAAAATACCTTCAACTGAGCGTTTACTAAAATCCGTTTATGGTCCTATCGCGAAGTAAGAATCCTCCATGTCTTGTCATAGTTACTCTTATCTATGCTTAGATGATGGAGTAGACGTTCGGCTTCCCCGGAAAGACTCGACTTCAAGTGGTGTAGCTTTTGAACTTCAGTTAAGGAAGAATTTTTATGCACTAGGGATTCAAAGATGTCGTGGAAAGTCCGCCAATTTTCATAACTGCCTGAAAATGTTGGCAGGTTGATTTTGGGCAGACGTAACTCATTTTGAACCGCAGGTGAATGAACGGTACCTGAACTGGTAGCCACCGGTACGTTATCTAACGCATCAAGCAAAACTGTCTTATAGTCCAGTAAGTAAGTTTCCCTTATAACACTGAAAACCGTTTGATATTCTTCAATAAAACTTGTTTCGTCCCCAGCAGCCCCAGCTGTCTTCTCATTATTCAAGGCACTTTGATGGTAATTGTCCTCAAGTATAGCAAGGCGGCCGTTGAGCATGTTTCTTGACCTTTTGTCCTCGGATATCGACTTAAGTTTAGTGAAATCAGCGCAAATTATGGCTAACGATTTCTTTAACAATTTGAATTCTTTAGTTTTCATATTAAAAATGGTATAAAGGGCAAATGTATCTATATGAAAGGGCAATATATATATAAATGACTAAACTCACTGACCTTCTGTATTTTTATGTACTTCTCAGGACCTTCTTCTAAGTTCCAAGCCTTGGTTTTTTTGCTTAGGCAACTAATTGCACGACGCGGGAAACCGTTTTATGCCAAAACTCACAAGATTAAAGTTCTAAAGTTAGAATGGTTCACAAAAAATGTCACAAAATTGGGTTTTTCATTGAAAATTTTTATTTTTTTTTCTCAAGAAAAATGTCACAAAATTATTATATTATTTTTTTTTTGTATAAGATAACACACTGTCACTGGGTAATCCGGCTCGAAGGACAAAAATGTTGAGTACGGTTTTCGTTCTGCAAAGAAAAAGAATTTTTATACGTATTCCGCAATTAATACTGCAACTTCGGTTCTTTTACTGCAAGTATTTTATTCATCTTTGAACAACCTTAATTTATAAGCTTTTTTTCTTTCTTTGTGTTTATTTACATTACGTTATATTACATTATGTTATACCAATTGCAAACATGTTTCGTTAAGTTTAATATACTATAATTCACAATGGTATTTACAAAAAGAAAAAAATGTTTTATTTTATTTCTTTTAAGTTTTTTAATAGTCTTCAACAGGTGAGTGTTTATTACCTGATTGATTTGTTCCTTGGTGAATAGTGTTTTTGATTCAGATAATGGAAGTCAAAATCAGAAAAAAAGGATCTCCCGCACTGTGGAGTGCCTCAGTGCAATTCCTACAAAGGAAATGGAATCACTATGCACTACATACCAAAGAACAGAACAAAATTTGTTGAAGAAGTGGTCAATGGCGCTTCGAATGGGAAAACCCTTTCCAAAATATTTCTTTACTATCTGTAGTCGTCATTTTAAAGAAAACGAAATACTGATACCAGCGCAACGAGAAGGTGTTAGATACAAAATAATGATAGCGTAATGTGCATTTCCCACACAAAATCTTCCCAAAAGTTCAATTCCGGTGAAGAAAGTAATGATTGACAGAGGAAAGCGGCTTTTGGTCCGTTCCATTAATACATTAAACAGACGGTAAATTCATAACTATATGTGTTTATAGAGTTTTCTTCAAGTTTGTATTTTTCTTAGGGATACACATACGGCTAAAGAAGGACTTCTGGCAATGTCCAAGTCATCAAATGAAGAGCCAGATGAAGCTGCGAATAGTGTTTAAGTCTTACGAACTGTGAATAAAAGCATTCAAGTCAACGTGAATCCGTTCGTTGTCTAAAGACAATGACTGGACTACAAGACATGAATGCGCTTAACATATTGGTTAAAGCATGTCTGAAAATAAGAAAAAATTAAAAGGTATATATGTCGATGAAGGCCAGAATTCTTCTTACTTTGCACAAGCTCAAAACAAATTTTTACTTTGCTGAGCTGTCAGTCTCATTTCAAATTACTGATAAGACTGCTAAGTTGTAATTTGCTATCCAGCTTTTAGCCAAAGTCACTAAATGCTTTATATACTGCCAAACAAGAGAGCGGAACATGAAGAGCCTCCCCGTTTGCTTCGAACAGTTCTCAAATGTGAAAACTGTTCTTGATTGTACAGAGATGAGATGTCTGACATCTAGAACGTGCACTTATTCGCACTACAAAGACTTGCATACCCTAAAAGTGATGATTGGGGTATCGCCTTCTAGTGATATTAATTTTTTGAGCAAGGTTGTATTTATTTTTCTATTTTTTTTATTTACTAATTTTTTTTCAGTTAAAAATTGGATAAACAAAACAAAAAGGAACTTCACAACAACAAAGGAAGCATAAATATCATTTTTAAATATACATATGTACATAACACTTAACAAAAATCAATAGAAAAACAAAAGGAAGAACAAAAATACTCTAAAAAACAAATAAAGTACACAATACTTTCACATTAAAAAAAAAATCACGCATTTGTAATAAAGGGTATCACATTTTCAAAATATATATGGCAAAGTCTATTAATGTACGGCGCAATGAAGCTTTCAATAAATATATATAACTTCTATATATATATAACTTCTAAACAAGTGACCTGTAAATAATAAATTCCCAAGAATTCAAATTTAGCACTGCTAAACTGATTTGAATTTGACCATAGAAGGTATGTTTTTTTTAGTGCATACTATACTTAACGTCTGTTACTTTAAGATAATCCAAAGTGTAGAGCAATTCCTTTGCTGGCACTTGTTTCCCTTTAGCTGGAGACTTAATTTCTACTAATTTCATATCCCACACCGTCCGGACTTATAGCGAGGAATGGAAGATTAACTGAAATTATCAAGCCTGCTTCAAACAGCAAGAATCTTTTGTCGTACAGTTCTTTAGCCAACTTTTCATCATATTTCCCATATCGAGTCGCCTCCGTGCCTTGAAACTGCTGTCATAAATAGACGACAACTTTTTGGGCAATTTGGAGCTTTGTTGTAGGAGTAAGTGAAAAGTTGGTGTGAGATGCTTCCAGTGATTCGTTTTTCCCTTTCAATAAGCCACTGGGCACTACTTTGGCTTATAGTCGCTTTGCAAACTTGAGCTGTTTCTCCTTTAGTTTTTGATATCTCTTGAAAAATGTCAACATTCAAAGATGTGAGGAAAGATTCCATTAGCGGAACAAAGCTTCGTAATCCATCTGAATCTATGAGAAATTCAAAGAAATCGTCAGCTTTGCCTTTCTTCTCTTCTGCTTGAAAATTCTCTCCAGATGACCGAAGGCCAAAGAAGAATTTGCTCAATTCGCAGTTAGGTCTTGCTAGAATTGTTTTGGAATACAAAAAAATAAGTTGTACTTTAACGAAATGAAATTACATATGCTAAGAATTCCTTAAAAATTTCATCCTCTTCCGATTTTGAAACCATATCATTTTTTATACTTACCTTTTGCCGTGCATGGCACAAGTTGCTCGCACTGACGGCACTGAATTGCTGGACAAAGGTTTTTCCAATCTTTCCCCATTTTTGCGTCAGCTGCGTGAGGCTTATAATTTCTAGGTTTGGTTCTCTAAGAAAAACACTTTGTTATAGAGTGAAATTGATATTATTCAAAGGAATGTGCGAACCTTAGTATTCGAATAAGACATGTGGCTATATGCTTGCATTTCTTGCCTTCCCCGGCTTTGCAAGTGCATATCCAAGCCTCTTGTTGTTTTGTAAGATTTTTCAACTTCACTTCATGGGGTCTTGAAGTCGTAGGTGACACACTATCTGTTTCACTCAAACTAGTCGAGATGGCGTGTTTATCCGTCTCAATGGCGCCGTCACTGTCTGTCTCTCACACACTTGGTACTCATTTTAACTTATTAAAAAGAATTAACTATGAATCGGGTTTCTTTAGCAAAATATTTTTTTTGTCCTCAATTAAGCGTTAGTCTAGCGAGTGTCATACCACTTTGGAATCCAGACTAAATACGCCATCTTTTAAAGTTACATTTTTTTGTCAGTACAGTCAGTTCAAGTTATGTAGATGATTAATGATTTTCAGATACATGGATGGACAAAAAAGCAATATTTTAGTTAAAGCCAATATAGTTATGTTTCAATTTTGGACCGTAATTTACAGAACAGTTACTCAAGGTTACATAACAACAAAAAAATCGAAGAAAAGTAAAGATTTGCGGTCACAGTACTTGGAAGATCGTCACAAGGTGTCAGATTTCTCGATTTTTTTTTGAGTGCCATTAATTTTAAAAGTACATGACTTAGATATTTTTTATAATTTTGTGACAACCGACACCACTTGACCTATCACCCGTTTCCGGCTTGACGTTGATTTTTGGGACACTCCTAGCAGAATATTTCAAAGGACTATTTCACTTGGTGGAAGTGAAAGGACGCTGAGAGCTGGTTGCAGGTACTTTCTAGTACTTGATCTTGCTTCAATGAAAACTTAAGAACCAAGCCAATTTCCACTAACTTTTCACTTTCACCAACAGAAATATTCCCATTGAAATGATATTGCTATAATATTAATAAGATTCCATCTATGAAAATTCCAAGTTTTCACTGTCTTGTTGACTTGTTTTTTTTTTATAATCAGCGCGCGCTCAAAGGTTTTTTGTACCTATAAAATGTTTGTACACAGCGCGGGCGAAGGAAATTTAGGGAGGAAGAAAGGACAGGTACCAATGTACATTGTTTTTAAATATTTGTAAGTTATAACGATCAGGAAACACAGAGATCGGCAGGGCATTCCAATAGCGAGTTGTACGGCTTAGGAAAGAATCACGATATTTTAGAGTACGTCCGAAAATGGGCTTGAGGGTATACTGATGAGCATTCATAGCGAGGCGGATGTTACGGTTGAAAGTTGGAATGGGCGGAATGCTACTGGCGATTTCAATGGAGCGCTGGTGGTGCAAATAGCGATAAAACAAAGTGAGACAGGAGACATTAAGTCGGTGTTCGAGGGTGTCCATTGATCGACTGATATTAGTATCAATAATGAGTTTTATCGCACGGTTTTGAGTCCTATCTAGCAGGTGCAGAAATGTTTTAGGAGCACCTGACCAGATGTGGGTATTGTACTCCAATTTTGGGCGGATGAATGCCTTATATATTGGGGCCGGATCAGAGGGGGTAAAATATTTCTGACATCGCTTGAGGAAACCTAGACATTTCACAGCATTTTTGACAACATCGAATATGTAGTCATTCCAACGTAAGTTGTCACTGACACACATACCGAGAATGGAAAGTTTATCGGTTTCGACGAAGCAAGTTCCATTCATGGATAATGGCTGGGTATTTGAATTTCGCTTTAATGACAGCACACAGCATTGAGTTTTGGAAGCATTAAATTCCACTCGGTTGATAGTTCCCCAATTGGTTATGTGGTTAACATCGGAATTTAATGAGCTTAACATACGCTGCTGTTCCTGTTCTACAGCCGAAGAGCAGGGACGTGAGTCCGGGAATGAATATGAAGAGCAGAGAGTACTGTTATCAGCAAAAGAATATATTGGATTAGAATTAGCAGACAAGAGATCATTAATGTAAATTAAAAAGACGGAGCCCTGGGGCACATCAGCATTTCTTTTGTGAATATCAAACTTGCAACCTTCCAAGACAACTTGAATTTAACGTTCCGAAAAGTAATTTCTAATTCATTGAAGAAGAAAGTCATCGATCCCAAAAGCATGCATTTTCGACAAAAGAGCCTGATGCCAAACTCTGTCAAATGCCTTAGAAATATCAAGTGCAACTATCTTGCTTTCACCAGATTGATGTATGCTTTGGTTCCACTTTTCGGTGAGTCATGCCATCAAATCACCAGTGGACCTATTACTACGAAAACCATACTGCCGGTCATTAAGAAGTTTTCGTGTTTCGAGATATTTCATGAGCTGTCGGTTTATCAGCGTTTCAATGACCTTGGAAAGAAGGGACGTAAGTGCAATGGGTCTGTAGGAGGAGAGGTAAGAAGATTCGCCTTTTTTAGGGACGGGCTGGACAAATGCTGTTTTCCATCTGCTTGGAAATAGTCATAAAGGGTAGGATTGATGAAAAAGCTTACGCAGTGATTTTGCGAGCGAGGAAGAATAGCTCTTCAGAAGAAGGGGAGATATACCATCTGGACCAGCGGATTTATATATATTAAGATCTTTAAGAACTCTTGCTACTACACGAGTGCGAAAGTGGATTTGTCCCATTGAAGATTCGACGCACTCAAGTGTAGGCGGGGACAAAGCACAATTTGGGAGTCTTGAGCTAGCCGCAAAGTGTGCAGCAAGCAGATTGGCCTTGTCCAAAGAGCTAAAAGCTGGAATGTCATTGTAAAAGAGCGTTGAGATGAAGGATGAGGCAGAATTTCTAATATTTTTGACGAACGACCAAAAATTGTTACTGCCTTTGGGACATTGCAGTATTTTTTGCCTCAGTTTTTGGTCGTATTGGAATTTCACACGCTCGAGAAAGACGTTGCAGTCATTTCTGGCTCGCTTAAACTTTTTTCGGTTTTCCTCTGTCGGGTTGGTCTTGTAGGACCGAAAAAACATTTCTCTATCCCTGACAGCCTCTTTACAGCTCGAGTTGTACACTGCCTTTTCTTTTGGTTTGATACTCTTCATCCGATGAGGATTAAGCATCTCTTTCCAAATAGAATAGTTTCTATGATCATGTCAGCAGCGCCATCCATGTCGTTATCGAGGAAACATAACGACCAGTTAAAATTCCTAAAGATGTTGTTAAGTCCGCTCCAATTTTCTTTCTCGTATTGCCATACTGTTCTTTTAGGAATCTTTTTTCTAAGAGATATGTGTGGTGGGTGTACGAGAAATTAGCTGATACGATACAATGGTCCGACGAGTCAAGAGGAGAGATCACATCAACGAAGTACTTATCAGGGTGAGAAGTTAAAAACAAGTCCAGGTTGTTGGTATGACTATCAACGTCTGCTTAACAACATATTAAATAAACACTATGGACTTAATATTGAATAAAAAATAACAAGAACTATTTTTTCGTGTTTCACAAATGCTTTGTTTATATATTTTAAGGCACGATTCTATTTAAACAAACCCATCTAAACACTTCACAAGCACTTATTTCGAAACTGACGCGTTTTTTCTCGGGATTTTAATCGAATACGTATTTGAAAACAAAAATTTCTTTAACAAACTCGTTAACCTTACCGAATTTTAACTTCCCATACGGATTTGTTCCAGCCAACGAACTGTCAGAAATTAATATGGGATTTTGAGTACAAAAAATATCCCCCAAAATTTTCGTTGCGAGTGTCAATACTTGGGCAATTATTTTGGTCTCGTTCTGCGTATCTGTCAAATTTTGGCAATATGACCTACCACAGTGACCACAAAGGCAGAAATATTTTCGTTGCGATATATTTTTGATGTGAAATTGATTAAACAAAGTTTAAAGGTGATAAAAGGCGTTGTGCTGTGTACGGGTGTTATGTTAACAACTATAAGAGCAAAAATAAAACTGGAAATGAGATATCGTATCATTCGTTTCCAAAACAAAGTAAAATGTACGAGCAGTGAGTTTTTTTGTGCCGCCGAAAAGACAAGTTAAATACAAAAACGGCGCAAATTTGTGGCAAACATTTTAAAAAAAATAATTTTGTCATTAATCCATTGTACGAGAAGTATGAAAACAACTAGAATTAAAGAAGATGCTGTTCCTTCACTTTTGTTACCATTGCAAAAGGATAAAGAAGCGACGAGCCCACGAGATTTACGCATTCAAAATAGACTTTTGATCCCAAGGTACGTGAAGAACAATTATTATAACCGTTATTTACACTAATAACACTCGGTTTTTTTTATTTCAATGATGCACTAATTGTGCATGACAAGGAGAACATAGATCTGGAAGTCCCCGTGGAGAATTTATTTCTATCCCCCCTACTTTTAATGTTTTTCGCGACGACGATCCTACCCGCCCACATGATGATTCCCCCTGTCGAGGCGTCCTACTGGCGATCCACAACAGCCTTAACTCTTCTCCCATTACCATCTCTTCATCCTCTAAAGTCGACTTTGTCGCTATAAAAATATCACTCCCCTTCAAGTCCCTTTACGTTTTATGTTGCTACATCCTGCCAGCTCAACCTACCGAATCTTACCAACTTGTTGTCGATGCGATCGACTATTTAATTGACCTGTCTGACTCTACTGACGATATCTTTGTTCTCGGCGACTTTAATCTTCCTCAGCTACAGTGGATTCCATCAGACGATCAATCGTTCTTCATCGCTTCAAATGCCAACTCAGCTAAGGAATGTCTCTTCTTAGATCGCTTAACAGACTCAAGTCTATGCCAAGTCAGTGGTGTATCCAACTATATGGGCAGGCAACTAGACCTTATTTTCACAACAGATTCAATTAACTCCTCAGTCTCACTTTGTCCCCTATCTCTCTCTACAATCGACAACTACCACCCCCCCCTTCTACTTTCAGTCCACTCCTCCCACAACTCTCTCATCCTACGACTTTCACAAAGCAAACTTTCACAAAATCAGTGACTATCTTAGCAGATCCGCCTTTAACTTTCACAACCTAAGCATAAATGATGCCTTATCCATTTTTTATAAAGAAATATTTAATTCTTTCAGCCTTTACGTTCCGTTTTCCCGCCTTAAAACATCATCTACTAGTCCTCCCTGGTATAATCGCAAGCTTCGTTCCTTACGAAACAAGAGAAATAAGTTATTTGCTATTTTCCTGCGTACCAGATCCTTGTCCGACTATTCCAACTATCTTGGTGCTTATCTTCATTTCACCGAACTTTACGATTCCCTTTACCAGCGTTACCTTAACAATGCGCAAGTCAACCTTATAAATAATCCTAAGTCCTTTTACCAATTTGTTAACTACAAAAGAAAGTCCGATGGTTACCCTCCTTCCCTCTCTTTCAACAACAAGTCATCAACCGATCCACTCACGATTGCCAACTTATTTGCCAGCTTCTTTAAACAATCCTTTACCAACGACTCCTTTGTACCAGATCCATCCTATTTTCGTTACCTACTGAACTTCTCCAACGGCCCACTTCTCTCTCATATCTTGGACCCCTCCTATATCGAAAATAAATTACACCAACTCAATGACGAATTTACACCCGGTCCAGATGGCATCCCTGCCATATTTCTTAAAAAATGTTCTTCGTCTCTTTCCCTTGCCCTTTCTGATCTCTTTCGTCTATCCCTTTCACAAGGAGAATTTCCTCAGGTTTGGAAAACCTCCTTTATAACCCCAATCCACAAAAAGGGATCAAAGAACGAAATAACAAACTATCGTCCAATCGCTAAACTCTCCCATATACCCAAACTCCTCGAAAGTATTTTGTATGAAGCTCTAAGTTTCCAATGCAAATCACTTATTTCCCCTAGACAACACGGCTTCCTAAAGGGTAGGTCAACCACCACAAATCTCGTTGAATTCGTATCCTTTACCATCTCTGCCCTAGAGAACGGCAACGAAGTCGATGTAGTTGCAACCGATTTTAGCAAAGCCTTCGATAAAATCTCTCATCGATTAATACTCTTCAAATTGTCTGCCCTCGGCTTTGAACCCATACTGTTAAAATGGATATCCTCTTACCTCGAAAACCGTTTTTACAGTGTTCGTTTTAGGTCAGCCCACTCCGCTCCATTTTTGGCCACCTCTGGAGTTCCTCAAGGTAGCCATCTCGGTCCCCTTCTCTTTATATTAACCGTAAATGATCTCGATAGGATCATTAAATACTCGTCCGTCTCCCTTTACGCCGACGATACCAAATTTTTCAAAACCATTTCCTCTCCCCATGACTCCTTCCTTCTTCAACAAGACCTTGATAGTTTTTCGATCTGGTGCTTCAAAAATTGTTTGGAACTTAATATCACCAAATGCCAATCCATCACCTTTTCACATAAGCGGCTCAAATTTCCTCCCCGACTCTACCTTCTCCACAACCAACCTATCTCCTCCGTTGAATCTCTTCGCGACCTCGGCATTTTGTGTGATAGGGAGCTCAACTTCCGTTTGCATATGGATGGGATAATCCTTAAAGCCAATTCTGCACTAGGTTTTGTAAAACGATGGTCCAAAGAATTCACCAACCCATACGTGACCAGGTCCCTCTATATTACCTTTGTTCGTCCCCTCCTGGAGTACGCCAGTCAAGTATGGCCCCCATATCATCGCGTTCATATCTCGAGAATCGAAAGCATCCAGCGTCGTTTTCTTCGATTCGCTCTTCGAGGTTTGCCCTGGGATGATTCTTTTACTCTGCCCCCCTATCAAAACCGTCTCAACCTTATTAACCTAAACACCCTTGAGGAAAGCAGAGATGCAGCCGACTTTCTCTTCATTCATCGACTTCTTTCAGGTCAGGTTGAATGCACGTCCCTTCACAATTCTATTTTCCTCAACACTAACCCTCGTAATCTACGTACCCCTCGTCTCTTCTATCTCCCAACCCACCACACCACTTACGGCGCGAACGAACCAATCTCCCGCATGCTACGAAAAATTAATTCAAACCCTAGCGTCTTTGACTTCCACCGCACCACTTCCTACCACAAATCGGTTCTCCTTCACCAGAACAACCAGCCTTAGTTTTAAGTTTTAGTTTAAGTTTAATTTTAAGTTATAGCTTGTATTAACCCGAATAAATGGGGGCTTTCGCCCCCACCAAAATTAAAATTAAATCAAACAAGTGTGATTGCTTTACGCAAACTGATGCTTCCAAGGTGTCTACCTGCGGTACACAAGTTAAACCATTAATGGTCGACTGTAGTACACAAACTGATGAAATCATCCCTACATACGAGTATTGACTCCGTTGGTCATATTTTTGCCAAGAGCCAATTAAGAAGGCAGCTGGCCCCCGACCCTACCGATTGCTGTTGCGAAAACAATACCCTCTTCCAGCTGTGATAACACTTAAACAGTGGTGCTCAAAATTAGAGGTATATACGGGAATAATATATCCGGAATCGATATGGAAGAAGTCGGCAAAATTTGTGTACTTTCATTTGTCGAAATGAAAGTCAAAGAGAAAGTAGTCTACGACAAACGGAAGGATGAAACTCTGAAAGCTGTGAAATACGTCCAAGTGGTAACAATAAGGGGATTGATTGGCAATTGGAAACAACCAATTTTCTACGATTTTGATCAATGGATGACCAAACAAATACCGTTTATATCACCAATTAAATGAATGTGGTTTTAAAGTGTGTGCAATCGTCTCTGATCTAGGGGGAACAAATCAGGGTTTGATGCGTGAATTTGAAATCACGGTTACAAAATCGTTTTTCAAACCCAAGGAATGTGTATGTGTTCGCTGATGTGCCTTATCTCATAAAACTCATCCGGAAAAATTTCGTTGATAATGGTGGTTTTATTTTGGACGGGCAACTCATTTCCAAAGGAATCATAGAAGAGCTTATTTCGAAAACTAATGATAAGTCTGATTTGTGTCTGCATACAAAATATCACTAACCAATTTATGTATATGTTAAAGGCGCAGAACGTCAAAAGGTGAAACTTGCAACAAAATTATTCTCACACAAGCTATTATGCGGGCTGGTAGGTTAAGGGAACTAAGTTCGGATGGCTGGCTTAAGTGTTCTGTATGTTTTAAACAGGTAATAATTCAAATTTCCTTAAAAATCAGGAGTCATCTACATCTTTACAATTTCAGGTGAATGATTGGTTCGGCTGTCTCAACGTATGAGTTCCTTACCAGGATAGTCGCGAACGAGTTCAAGGCGTTGGACTTTCAGAGTCGTTCCAATTTGGAATTGTCGATGAGATGACTTCCGTAATGCTTAATATGAGGATTAAAGAAAAACGAACCATGATGCCCTTTCAGAAAGGTAATGTTGAATTAAACGATTTTTTGTTTTTACAATCTTATAATAATTTTAGGCATTATCATGACGAATAATTCTCTTAAACTTCTGTGCAACGACTTAAGACTGAATACAGTATTTCGTATTTACTGACATACAGACTGAATCAAGATGTTTTAGAGAATTTTTTCGGAACGATTCGATCCAAAGGTGGCCTATATGATCATCCAAACCTTTTGGAATTCATGTATCGACTTCGTCCATACTTACTTGGACGAAATGAAGGAAGTTTATCTATGGATAGTATATTTTATTCCGGAAAAGTTTTGTGATTTACATCTAATCAAAACCTTCAGAAGAAATGATCCAGCACAAAAAAATTTCAGTAGGTTAGAGGACGTGGCTGGTGAGCGGTGGTACAAAAATGTACCACTCGGGATGTTATGTGGTACAATATTGTACCAACCCTATTCTTTAGGCTATATTGAATAATTATAACTTCAACAGAAAACTTAGAAAAATAACTCAAACAATATTGAATAAAAGCAATTTCATTAGCAAAAAAGTAATGAAGAAAAAAATAAGTAAAGTGAACAAATATTTATGTATGGTAGGGAGTGAAATATTTTTTACATAGCGGTACTCCGCACTCTTTACATAGTATTTTGGTGCGAGATTGTTTTTTTTTCACAATGCTTGATGCCACTAACCTCCCGTGGCATACATCCAGGCCTAAAGGACCTATGAACCGGAACGGATCTCAGACATTCTTCTCAGGAGCTCAGCCAATATTAACAGAAACTTTTTGAATGCATTACCCACGCGTTAACTGCTGCTATCATTATAAGTTCATAGACGACTTTTTTCCACCACTTATCGGATTTCCTATCATACTCATAGAGGCCGCACATCTGGCCTGCCAAATCTACGACCCCCATAATTTCTCGATAAAACTTGATAGCTTTTGGACAAGGTATCTACTTAAATTTTTTTACCAGTTTTTAATTTTTTCCGCACGGTCGAACTTATTGGATAATGGCAATTTATTAGTACCAAGACTTTTTTTGTGTCTAGCTATTTTGCACACAAAAGTCCAGACGAAATGCATTTGATTTCCGAATCTCCGCGTGCCAGTTTCATTTCAAATTTAGGCAAATTTTTTCTGTTGTTCATGACTGTGCCAACAGCAGGGAATGAAATTGTACTAAGCAAATTTAGGGATGTAAAGAAACGGTCAAAACATAATATGACATCGGTTTTTGTTATAGATCTTCCCAGTTTTTGTATTACTCGTTCCCCTAATGTCAGTTCACTTTGTGCAATTTCTTTCCCAGTATGAATATGAAGTCGTAAGTACGAGTATATCCGGAGAGAGCATCACTGCGTAACAACATCTTAATGCCTCGTTTCACTGACTTATAGACATATATTGTTTTAATGTGGTACGGCCTTTGAATTTGGTTATTGATTCGTCTATGCTTTGGTAACTACTGTCATTTCTGCACTTTTGAAATCATTGTTTCAGGCATCCAACCAAGTGTTTTATATAATATATATTGTCATCCATTGTTTTTCAGATGGAGAAAAATACATTTGGAAGTTATCACGTGCAATTACAGACCAGACTGACTTGTTGCCTAAGGAGTCATGAGTAGACCAATAATCCTGCATACATGGTAATCGATCGTAGCACATGATAAACATGCATCCAACGATAACTTCTATTTCACCAGCATTTGTTTTAGTTACGAGTATCTTTTGACGTTTTTTTGTTGATTGCTCAAATATGTCAAGGCGTTCATTTGTGCATTGTGCAATATACATTTAAACAGATTTAGGTTGCAATTTATGGAAAATGTCCATAACGGATAAGCTGCGGATCAACTCTGGACCGCTCACCATTCTCTTAGGGATGAATTTTTTTCCAACTGACGACCATAAAACTAAACCATTAATGTACCATTCGCCAAAAACCATTATTGTATTACAATAACAAACGTTATAAAACAAATTTATATGTATTCACTTGATATATTCACCATCACAGCAGGATGGTTTTACAAACAGATTTTTTGATAAAAAAATAATTTTATTTTTCAACGTAGTCTCAGTTGAGCTCTATACACTTTGTCCAACGCTTCTCCAATTTTTTTATCCCTTCCAAAAAAAATGATTTGTCGAGGTCCTCAAAATGACGAGATGACTTCATCATTGGAGTCAAATCTTTTTCCACCAAGCCATTTCTTCAGGTTTGGGAACAAGAAGTAGTCGCTCGGAGCCAAATCTGGAGAATAGGGTGGATGAGGGAGCAATTCATAGCCCAATTCATGGATTTTTGCCATGGCAACTGCACATGTGTGCACCCTTGCATTGTCTTGGTGGAAAAGAACTTTTTTCTTGGCCAAATGAGGTCGTTTTTTTTTCAAATCGTCATTGAATCGGTCCAATAAGTTGGCATAATATTCCCCATTGATTGTTCTTCCCTTTTGAAGGTAGTCAATGTGGATTATCCCGCGTGCATCCCAAAAAACAGTCGCCATAACTTTATTGGCTGACAAACCCACCTTGGCCTTCTTTGGCGCCGATTCACCCTTAGAAACCCACTGTTTTGACTGTTGTTTGTTCTCTGGTGTGTTGTGATGGATCCATGTTTCGTCCACGGTTACAAAACGGCGCAAAAACTCCTCCATATTGCGATTAAACAACGCCAAACCTACCTGTGAAGTTGTTACACGATTGCGTTTGTGGTCGACTGTGAGCAAACGCGGCACCCATCTTGCGGAAAGCTTTCTCATGCCCAAGTGATCATTCAAAATTGAAACCACTGAACCATGCGAGATCCCTACGGCTTCCACAATCTCTCGCACTTTCAATCTTCGGTCGGCCAACACCATATCGTGAATTTTTTCGATTGTTTCGGGTGTAGAGACCTCAACTGGGCGTCCAGGACGTTCGGCATCTTCATTGCTTGTACGGCCACAACGAAATTCAGTAAACCACTTTTTTACCATTGAAATCGATGGTGCAGAGTCCCCATAGTATTTATCAAGCTTAGCCTTGGTCTCGGTAATGGTTTTTTTTCGCAAGAAATAATGCTTAATAAGCACACGAAATTCACTTTTTTCCATTTTCTCCTCAAATTAGTGAGTAGTCTGATAAAAATAGCTGTCAAACACAAACTAACTGACGCAGCAAGTTTAAATTTTGACAGGAGTCAACTGACAGATGCCTGTTGACAGGAGCAGTGTTGCTGTTTCAGTAAAGAGGTCAGAAATTCAAAAAGTCACTGACTTATTGACCCGCCCTCGTATTTAAGGCATAAATGTACAGATGAAGGCATACTTCCAGATCATGGAGATTCAGCGTTGTCATTAACTATCTAACCCCCCAAAATACCGATCAAACGAAAAAATACGTTGCTTTCCGCAACTACTATAGACGTTTTATTCGAAATTTCATCTGTCACGACTTTGTCGAAAGAGCGTTTCATTCGTATGGATTATGAGTGTGAAACTACATATCAGTATCTTAAAAACTGCCTACTTAGTCCGAAATTCTCCAATATCCCAACTTTCAAAAGTAATTTTGTATACCCACGGATGCTAGTAAGCATGCGTGTGGTATTGTACTTAGTAAAGAATACAAAGAAAAACAACTTCCTATTGAAGGCGAAGCAACAAGTCAACTATAGAACAACAGTTAGCAGCTACCCACTGGGCTATAATTCATTTTAGACCACACATAAATGGCAAGAAATTCTTGTTAAAGAGTGATAGGCCACTCATCATCAAAACTGACACTCATGAGATTAGACTTGGTAGAATAAGACGTCGCAGTCGAGTATATAGGGGAAAGGAAAACTGGCTTTGGGTCTGTTAACTTGAAATATCGTACAAATTTGTACAAATTCGTACAACTTTTTACAAATTCCTGTTTGTTTACTCCAAAAAGTTGCAACAAAGAGAGCCGATGAGAGAGATAAACATTTCCCTCCATTGAAATGGTTGCAATTTTCTGCCTCATAAATTTCTGTGGGTAAGCTGTGTAACAACTGTCAAAGCAAACAGCTATTCTGCCAAAGAATTTATTTGATTTGTTGTTATTTCTTGTGATCGGTGTTTTGACTTGACTTTTGACATACACAAATGTTGTTTACTTTCTTGCAAGTTTCTCTCTCTCTGAGCAAATTTTCTGCCATCTTTGAATTTTGACAGCTTTTACCCATTTCATCACAAAAAGTAACCAAACAGCAGTGCGTAGTCTGGGTTGGGGCCGCCCGGGGCAGACCAAATTTATGCCGCCTCTAGTACTTTTTTCACACACTAAAAAAAAAACCTTCGTCTACGCTTTCAAACCAGTTATACCTACACATATGTATGTCAATAAACTTGGTAAAATTTCTCTTAAAAATTTTGTCAATTGTTGTTGGTATGAAGCCGCAAATTTAAAATTTTCCTATATTGGTTACTTTCCGATTTCCCAATCTCGAAGCGGACAAAATTTACTTACCTTAGGATATTAAATAAATAACGGTAATTCCCATTAAACTTTAATAAGCTAAATTAAAATTCCTCAGGAAAACAGGATTCGATTATTTTTTGTAATTTATTTTCCATTTATTTATTTTTTTTCTCTGGCTTTTGAAATTTGTTTAAAAAAAATAATTTATAAATGAAAGAAAACTTCTTTAAACTTGTATTTTCTTACTTTTCATCAAGGCAAAATCTCTTATTATTCCTTCAGTCTCGATGGATTCCGTGATTTCCTGCTCTATAGTCATGATACCCAGATTAGATAGCCTTAGGGTGCTCATTGTGGACCTTAAATAACTTTTAATAAGCTTCAATTTTGAGAAACTCCTCTCACAGCTGGCATTACCTATTGCAATTGTGAGAAAAAGACGAAGCATTATTGTTATGTTAGGCAGACTAAATTCCAGTTTAAACTGTAATATATATTTTAATAGTTCGAGTGGGCTTTTATTGGCGAGCTCATTTGTTTTGCCTGCAGAAAATATAATTGATCTTAATCGTACGCGTTCGATCTCAAATTCATCCTTATCAATGTCATCCTCATGAGGTGCAACATCTGAATTGCTTTCATAATTTTTATCTAAGAGTTTGGGTGGGGTGAGAATGTCTTTGCTGTATTTCGGCACTGACCTTGTCTAAGGATGAATATAATTTTCGTCGCAGTTCCTTTTCATAGGATAAAATAGCATCTATACTTCCGTCACTAAAAATATGTTTTTTTTTATTTTCCTGGGACGTTCCATTAAAATTCCAAGTTTTTGACATATATTTTTAGCATATGTTAAGTAAAAGCACTCTACCAATTCATCTCGTTTTTCTATAAGGAAGATCTGCAATGCATTTATTTTTTGAGCACATTGATGAAGGTGCAGTCCTTCTGTTTGTAAGTATATTTAAGCATCATTAACTTCGTGCAGTACTGGTTTCCAAAAGCCCAAAAAACAGAAATGAAAACAATTGCAGTATTTAGGTTTTCGTCTGCCTCCATCAGTTTTTCCAAGGTATTAAAAATGCCCTCATAATGGTTCCAGGTATTCTCGACTGCATCAGCTCTTGCGCTCCATCTTGTTTCTTGCAGCCTCTTCAATGCTTCGCCTGAAGTACCAAGCAGAACTTCCGAACGGTGTGTGAACACGGAAAAAAATGTTATGTTATGTTATTAGCATATTAATATATAAATAAATTATGATATTAATATATAAGGTAGTGGCGCTAGCTGCTATGGCCTACGGCTAAGGAAAAAAAATGGATACATATATGCGTTCTAAGGTACCGAAGAAAGTGACCGAATTTGGCTCAACAGCAGCAGCATGTAAACAAACCAAGTTCAAAGAGTGACTGGAGCAGGGTATAAATTCTGCTTTGTGGTTTATGTCTTTCAGTCTTTGCTGCACTCCTGTATATTTTCCACCCATGACAGCAGCATTGCCATATGACAATCCATTATATCAAGACAATCAGCTTTTAGCTTACTTAAAATCATGTCAGAAATGCCTTCAGCTGTTTTGTTCTTTGTTTCGATAAAATCAATAAAAGATACCACGTAATACTTGACTGGTTTGATCTTTGTGTGATACATCCGGGGTACTATCGAATATAATGGAATAATATTTAGCCTTTTTATCTTGACAGAAAATTTGTTGACGAACGTTATCTCCTAAAATATTAATGAACTCGTTTTGAATTTGTGGTGACATATAAGTGATAGTTCTTCCACCCAATTTTATTCGTAAAATGTGTTCTCGAAGCACTGGATCGTAATTTGCTATTAGGTGCACCAGTTCTAAAAATTTGCCCCTATTTGTACTGGTAATTTCTTCCCTGTGGCCACGAAAAGTCAAATTCTGTTTTGCGAGGAATTTAATAGTATCGACCATTTTACAATAGTAAGAATTTCCTATCTTTCGTTTCTTTGGCCACGATATTTTCCTGTATTTTAACAATTGACTTTCCTGTTCGAAGTCCGGCCTCTAACTCCTTCCATTTCAATTTCAAACAAACCACAGCAAAAGCAAAATAAAGACGATTTAGAAGGAGAATAAACCATCCAATAACGTAATACCTTTTCGCCGTTAACCAACGTGCGATAAAATCATTCTTTCGTTAGCCGCCTTGTCGATCCTGTCGGTGCAGCAGAATCCGTGTCGCTTACATGCTGCACTACTTCTGGAAGGCGTTGCCATAACTATTGACAATTATATTTGAACATGTCGTTACAGATTGAGAAGTTGTAGGAATCTGTTCAGGTACAGCAGCATTTGTATTTCGAAGAGAAGGACGTGAAGCTGAGGGTGACACATTTGGAGTATTAACTTCAGGTAAGAGAATATCTTTGTTTAGTTCTCGCACTACTTTAGAATCTGAATTGTCAACAGTCAAAATATCTGTTAGAGATCTTACACTTGATGAAGAGGCTAAAGTTTCAGAAATAGGCAGTTCCATATATTTAAAGATAGACCCTTGGTTTTTCTTGATACTTTTTTCTCGGGCTCTTTTTTTACTTCGTTACGAAGCCTCACTTTCTTTTATTCTTTTCATTTTAAGATAACTATAAGGAGAAATTGCGGAGCAAAATTATTTTGTAATTAAGAAAAGACTGCCAGTTTATAGAAGAAACACCTACATATAATTGAAGATTTTATTTGTGGCATCCGATGCTTTTTTTCAATACATAGATACTCGAAGATACTACAAAAGCAACATCAAATACAAGAGCATGGACAAGGACAAGTGAACTGTTCAAATTAAACACATATGTATCTATTTTTTCTTATTATTCTATAGCTATCTTTTTAGCTAAAAGTTTGAAATTAAAATATGTCGGAGAATATTCGGCAAGCAAGAAAGAAAACCAAAAAAAAGCACTTGTAAATTAGACTTAAAATTTATTCTACAATACAATTAAGCGTTAATGGGAGTAATCCGGCGCCTTCGACGAATGTACTCGTACATGGACTGTGTCATTGCCTAGTTATATTTCATTGTGTTATGCATACCATATACAAACACTTATCGCATATTACGTCGTCATCTTCGGTCCCAACAACTGTTTCCCTTTAATAAAACATTCACTGATGTCGGTCGCAACTACCACTATTTTGGTATCGACAACCGATGATGCACACAAATTGTGTCAAGGGCACTTTTGCGCAGTTGTGACACAACAATGTACCACTTATCGGGAGCGACCGATGTCGATGCTGACTTCTTTGCGATGCTGGGTTCGTCGCTTCCACCGCTATTCGGGAGCGATCGATATTTATGTGCAAAGTGCATTGTGCATTGTGCAAAGTTTTTGATTACTTACTGTGAAGCAGTGTTAATGCTGGTAAACTTTGTTAATAAATTCGTTGGAATGGGAAAAGCATCCGTTTTGTAAATTTTATATATTTAAAAAATAAATGCCGCTCCAAATTGCCGCCCCTAGCAAAGTGCCGCCCGGGGCCTGTGCTCCTCTTGCCCCCTTGCTACGCCACTACCAAACAGACCTTTTATCTCGCATAGATTGCACATAGATTGGAAATAGGCCCAAAAGTAAATTTGATGATCATCAGTCTGAAAACTTAAAAATACTCGTATATGAAGCGCTAACTTTAAAATAAATAAATAAATGTCTTAAAGACCATAATTTTAATATAAAAAAAGCAAACAAATAATAGGCACAATAAAATGGAACGACTTTATTATTAATGGGAAAATTGCATTTGATCAGTTATTCCCTAAGCTTGAAAAAATAGCTGATAATAAAGGAATAAAGAGATCCCAATTATTACTTAGTGACAAATCATATAATAAACTCCGGATAAATGAATTCAGTATATACATATGTATATATGGTATGTTGTAATAAAAGGAAACGCGTTATTAAAACATATAAATATTGCGGTGACGCCTAATTTAGCAATAATAAAAGGCGAGGGCGAAAAATTAAACATTTTACGAAAATACCACGATGACCCTGTTTTCGGTGTGTCCACCCAGGAATCACGAGCCTTACTAATAACATTAGAAAATACTTCTAATATAAAAACATGACCAGAGACGATAAAGCGCAATGTCAAATCATGCTACCGGTCGCAATACCAATTATAGACAAGTAAGCAACGACGATGGCAAAGGCCACATTTGAATAATTTGTACTAGTTTATGGCCCCAAGAAAAAGATCCGAACAGACTTAGTAAAAGAATATAAAAACAAAACCTTCGAGCCGGTTCTAAAATTCCTTAATGCGACTGTATATGACTATTGTCCGTTTGAACTGATCTTCGGTAAGTTACCAGATACATTTGATACGTGCGTACAGGAAAAATAGAGGCCCTATATAACATACGAGTAGAAGCATATGAACTGAAATACCGTCATAAATTTGCTAACATTAGAGCAAAGGAATTAGTCAGAAAAAGCAAGCTTACTAGAAAATCAACACACGACCAAACTGCTAGACCACAAACTATTCTACTCGTACCTAATGATGTAGTACTAATAGAAAACGAACTTAGGCATAAGCTAGATCCGATTTTAAAGGTATATATATAGTAAGAGAGGTAAACTTCCAAAATTGTATACTTATTGATAAGAATAATAAAGTGATAATTGTTCATGAGGATAAAATAAGAAAAATAATATGATTGTAACTTAATTGAGTAGAAGTATAGAACAGTGCATTTCGATACTAATCGGTTAGTTCATCATTCAAATAAAAACAAAAAAAATATATAACATACATATTCAGTTCAAGTTAAGGACATCCTTTAAGAGGATTCCAAAAAAACGCGAACGTCAGCCCAGAGGGCCGAGCCAACTGTTCGACTTACTCGTACATTAAATAAAAGAATTCTTTGACACACGAGTCCTTGTACTCCACTTTCAGACATCGGTAGATTTCTAGAATGGTAGAATGCAATCGCTCTACTTAATCATTGACCTCACTGCGTTGGACGGGGGTCCTGTAGAGTTCTATGCCCAACATTTTGATGAAGTTTAGTGTGATTAGACTGAGGATACTACGTTCGTTGTCGGTAAGTAGAATCTTTGGCACTGTGAAGTAATGTAAGATTTTTGTTATTTTATTCCTTAGATATAGGGGTTCTTAATATGGAACAACTTGGCAAACTTGGAAAATTTTTCGATGCAACTAATGTATTTCTCATTCTGCAATTCCATTATATCCATGTGAAGTATCTCGCAAGGATACGATGGTACAGGAGTCGCACGGAGCTCTGGATTCATTGGATGCCGATCATATTTGTTCGCAGATGTCGCAAGTTTTAGTGTATTTGGTAATCAGACTATTCGTTTTCGCAAAATAATATCGTTCGAGCAGCTGCTCTTTGTTTTCCCTAACGTTCCGATGAGCTCTTCTGTGTTCCTTCGCAATTAGTTTCAGAACTCTATTGTCGCTTGTTACGTCCTCTTATAGTTACTAAAGTTTTCCAAGTATACCTCTTGTAGCATTCCTAGATGTGCCTCTGGAATCTTAACACCGTTAATGATATCTGGTCTAAGCTTCTTTTTTAGAATGTCAGTGTGTTTTATTTTGTCTAAATTGTCAATGGCTAGATAATGGCGGGAGAAACCAGGGTGAGGTTCTTCGAAAATTGTTTAACCTTTTGTATCCCTAATAATTTTTTGGTTGCGAAATACATTCAAAGGGGCCTCCACGTGGCGAATGAGGTCAGAGTCATAGACCGGGTTCCGCATCAGTATCAGTTGAGGAAATGCTAGATGCTGTATCGGTAATTGAGCCATTGTATGCCTTTTTAAAATTCAGTGCCGTTCCAGATGGTGCTAGGCCAGACGAGTGATTTACCTGGGTTTTTAGTCTGGAAAGAGCATCGGCTACTTGGTTTGATTTACCTGGTGTGAGCTTTCCATCTTCTCATCTTAGCATTGAAGTTCCTGTTGCCTAGAGCGAACGTTAGTGGCTGATAGTCAGTGAAGATCCATATCTTCTTTGCTCCGTATACATACGAATGAAGATTGTCAAGGCCCAAACTATGGCCAACATCTCTTTCTCGATCATGGTGTAATTTTCCTCGTTTAGTCTCCCCATTAAATGTTGGGTGCCACCCATGGAGCGAAATAACCCAAACATCTTTCTTTCTCTCTCTATCCCATTTTCCAAAAAAAAAACTTAACACATGCTGAGGCATTATAAGTGTATTCATACCCACTTAAGTGTTAAGTTTTTTTAACAAAACAAAAAAAGTCCCAAAAGCTTTCCAAATCTTTCAGGTTTTCCGTGGACAGTATTTTCTGTATGGCCTCAACCTTTTTGGGCTCCGCTCGAATTCCTTTCTTTTTGGGTGATGACATATCCCAAAAACTCGACCTCAGCTTCCAGAAAGTGAGTCTTTTCTAGGTTAACCTTTAAATTCACCTCATCCAAACGAGAAAGAATGGTTTCGATGTTATTCAGCATATCGATCGCTGGCGCGTTTTCTAGGCGAATGGTAGTCTAAGCCATTCGTACTTTCAATTCTTGCATGGGTATTTGGTGAAATCCAGAAGTAAGATCGAGCGTGGTGAAGTACAATACTTTGTTTTACCTAGACTAGCGAGCGTTGAGGTAATATCCGGGATTGGGTATGCATCGGATATAGTAACGAGGTTCAATCGTTTAAAGTCGAAGACCATTCGGCACAACACAAATCGGACAGATATAGGGGCTTTTAGAAGAACGGATGATTCCTTCTGCCAGAAGTTCTTTTATTTCTTTGCCCACCTCCTTTCTCATGCAAGAGGGATAAGGATAGCATTTCGTGTAAGTGGGTTCGTCGGTGGTGTACCTAATTTCTGCTTTCAATGCGGTTCTTATCAACTCCTTCGAACTGAGTGGACCAAAGAGACTGTTGTACCTTTCTATCAATTCAGAGAGTCTTTGCCGATTACTATCAGGAGTCCCTTCGTGAAGTACCGCATTGACCACTAAGGATAGTTTGTTCTTAAGGGGAATTTGTACACCGTTCGATAACGTAAGGATATTCTTTTCACCATCAATAATGGCTTCTAGTTGTTTTAGAGTGTCGTCGCCGATGATGCCACCAAAAGATTTCAGGCCTGGAATAACGTATAATGTCAGTGGAAAGTCAATGCCGACCCTTTCAAAGAACATACTGGTGATTTTTTCGCTGATGTTGAGGCTACCCGTTGCTGAATTCGCTGGAAATGGTTGAGCTAGGCGGGTCGAACCTTGTGATAAGCGTGTGCTTATGAAATTTTTGTTAGCTCCAGTATCCATAAGGAAGATCAACACAGTGCCGTTTTTAAGGAAGTAATCTATGTATGGAACGCTGGATAGCCATCCCTCATAAAATTTACCTCTTCCTTGTAATTTACCTCAGCTACTTCATTATAGACTTCAGGCGTTATGAGTTATCTCCTGATGTTCCCCACGATCTTCTTCGGGCACTTCGTCTCGACTTTCGAGTGATGCCTCCTGCTCGGTCTGAAGGTTGTACCTATATAACCTTTGCTGTTTTTGAGAGGAGCCTCGTGAACGTGAAAAGTGCTCGGAATGTGCCTTCCTTTTCTGAAGATTGTTTTATGGTCTGTTCATATAATCGACCTGTTTGGTTTGAACCTCCATTTTCGGATTAGGTTTTGGACCAGTCGGCCTAGTGGGCGCGTCAGAATTTTGAGAAAAATGAGGGCGATTGGGGACACTGGAAGTATGTTGTTTGGGATGGTATCTCTGTTGCGGTGGAGGAGTTTGGCCGTAATTGTGTTTGTCGCATTATTCACATAAATAGAGCGGTTCCGGAAGTTAAGATTCTGAATCTCCAGACATGAAGCATATGCCTCGGGTAGGGTTTTTGGTCTTTGCACAATAAGCATCCTTGATAAGTCACCATTAAGACCTCTTATGAAGACGTCCAATGCTCTATTGCGGTATGTCTCACCCAATACACCAACGGTTTCTTGCGCATAAGATTCCGTTTTAATCTTATTAATTATCAGAGAGATCTGGTGATTTACCGGTGGCGTAAAACTCGTCCAACCTCGACCCTCTCTGGGAGAGTTGGTTGATCTGATGTTCGATACCTGCGTAATGCAGAGATAATACCCTTTTAATTTCTCCCCAATCGTCATCGAAGATGATGTAGGAAATCAGGGCTGTATCGGCCCTACCTCTGATTTTCTGCCGGATATGCTGTAAAATAGCACGGTAGAAGAGCTTGTTCCCAATTATACTGAAGTCATTCAAAATACTCTCAACGATAAGTATCCATGACACATATTGTGTTGCATTACCGTCACGCAATCCGGGAGTTGACTTATCTCTTTCAGGTCGGCCTCTGTCCTTGGTTCACACAAGGGTACATCCGCACGATTGCTTTCGAGTTCTATATGAGTGCCTCGCTCAAGCGACTTGAAGCGCTCATCCATTTCGTTGAGCTGGTTCAATATCACATTGACAGCTCCGGTTAACTCCGTTACGGATGTGGTGACGGCGTCCATTTTTCGTTAACAAATTTTTGACTTACTTCTTAATTTAAATTTAAATTCTCAATTTAATTAATATTTTTTTATATGTTTTTTTTAATATCTATGTAATTTATTCAACCGGTTGGCTTAGTACAGATCAAATATAACTTACTTTAAATTAAATTTAGAAAATTTTCTCTTACAATTTGCTTATACAGGGTATCCCCTAATTCGTCAACGATAATTTGGAACATGATTCCTAGGTATATTCTAAGAAAAAACTCATTCTACAGTAAGGGTCTATCTCCAATGTTGACATATTTTATCGAGGATTTAAGAAAAGGCTTACTTGGTGTACCCTGACCCATGTTAACGGAAATTGTTCTGTTAGTACTAATGATAGAAACTTTGTGAAGGACTTTATTTTTAGAAGAAATACTGGCCTTTGTAACGGCGTTTAAATAAAGTTGATATCTTGTTTGAGTCTTAGATATCCAATTTCTAAGCCTGTTCCATTTTCATTGCCGATGTTAATTTTTGATTTTGAGTTCACTTTTCTCCAGAAAATGCGTAATAAACATAACGCATGTAGTTAAAAAAATTATTAATGTTATTTGGTTAAGAAAATAAACATGTTTCATAAATTAAAAAAATGTAAAGTACGTTTGTTAATAATAAGAAGATCTGAAAGCTGATGCATTGTTCTCCAAGCATATGATTTACTAAATCGTGCTTCCAAAAGGGGGAGGTTTAGTTTAATTTGATACGTGTCATACTGAACTCTTGGGAATTAACCCAGCCAACAATTCTCAAGAATCCGGTGGTATGCATGGGCCTACCAAATTATGCTTGCCTTGTATTTTGGCAAGTAAAATGAAATGCAATGAATATGCTACAGAGAACGAGGCAGTCGGTGATTGATTTTCAGACAAGAGCGTATTATTTCAATATCTTTCCTTTTCAAAAATACAAAACCATTTCATACTGAAATCTTCTAACTTTTTCAGCAGCCTCAATTGAAATGTCTAACTAATCTGAACAAGTTGACGATATGTCGACGTTTATGAACACAAGAGTAATACAGTTTGACTAATGGCGTTTTCGTTTGGGATTTTTTTCGTGCTCCGGAGCACAAAAGTGACATAAAAGCATTTCCCCTCATTTTTTCAGAAACAAAATTTTGCTTCTCGTTTTCGTTTCAGAATTTTATGTCAAAATGTACTAACCCATATAAATATGTATAAACGTCAAATAGTATTATCTGCCAAACTAGATTTCTGTTTTTGTGCAATCGGCTGTGTTTGGCCAATTTATTATTCTGAGTGTTCAAATTGATTCGGAAGTAAATATACGAGTAATTAAAAAAGAAAAGTCCAAAGACGTTTTTAGTGTTCCATTGGAATCAAAATCGACGTAGATAAAAAAAACGTTCTGACAGCCAAAATGAAAACGCTCTCCAGAAAGTCTGCATTATTGAACGCAACTAATGAAGTTTTTTGTTAGTACTACATTTTCGAAAACATCCAATAAATTTAAGCAGTTGCATTCGTCCAAATTTCTTTCGCCGTTGCCAAATCTACCTACACTTACAATAGTTATCGAAATTGCAAGAATAAAAATGAAGAATGGATAGAAAATATTTTTTGTGTAAAAGATGAGAACAAAGGATAAACGATTTGAAAGTAAAACACATCTGTACACTGTTTACTAATCAAGGATGATTCTTTTTCAGAGGGTCCGGAAAGTGAAAATACACGATATTCGCTTTTGGTCAGAAAAATGTTTTTACTTGGAAAATAATTTTTTTATCAATTACATTTAAAGAGGATCTCGATCTTGAGGTGGCGTTCATAACATCGCGACTGGTAATAGCAACAAAATACAGGGTGTCCCAGTTTAGGTTTTCGTCCTGATAGCTGAAGATTTCTGAAGTTATGGCAAACAAAAACTTGTATAGCAGGGGTGTTCTATTTTCACCCTCTTTCAAGTTATAGGCCGTTAAAGTGAGGAACCTCTGATTTCGGGGTAAAACTTCTTAAAAGGCTTTAGCTTTCTATGGATTCAGCTTCGGAAACCGTTGTACACATTTTTGAAAGACAATTTCAGTGTGCATAAAATACTAAAATTTCATCCCAGCCGTAAGCCTTGGAGCTAGTGCTGTTAGTTTTTAAGATTAACCTGTACATTTATGTTTATTGGTTAATAAATAATAATAATAATAAAATTTCATCGAGTTCGAAGAACTCCGCTCAAAATTATAGCATTTTAAAGCTAACATTTTGAAAAATAGTTGGACCAATTTCAGCAGAAAAATGCGTTTATCTCGAAATTTTCAACTTTTAGGTTAAATTTTTCTATCAAAACTTTTGTCTTCTCTTCATTATCTATGATTTTTATATATGACTTTTCTACATACCAATAACGGAAGCTATTGCAAACCACTATTTTATTCAGGCAAATGGGTCACAAAATAAATAGTGTGTTTAAATAAAAAAAAAATTGGCTAAAAGATGTCAGTTAACAAGTAAAACAAAGTTGGAGAATTAAGCCAACGGTAAATTTTCCGCTATTTTGTGGAATGTTTTTGTTTAATTCGCTTTTGAAATGTGCCGATGTTACTTTATTTACTGAGTAAGAGTGAACGAGTAAAGTGTTTAGCAAATGTTTAAGAAAAAATGTTTTCGATTCGCGAATACCCCGATATAATTTTTGTTTACGGTTTCTGTAATGAGGATGCAGGATTAGCTAAATTAGAGTATCAACGGCGATCCCCTCTAGGCCAACTTTTATCAATGCTTTTCACCGCCTTTCAACCGTCGGCTCAACATATGGGAAAGATTGTCTAACATAACAACAGCAGAAGAGGAAGAAGGAATTTTAAATGCTGTAAGAATGCAGCCATCTATTAGCACCAGAAGGCTGGCAGCACAGTTGCAAACTCCAAGAACTACAATCCATAGAATTCTTCAAGCCAACCAAAGGATTGAATTTTGTCAATGGCTGCTGCATCAATAAGATGAGAATGAGCAGTTTATTCAAAAAAATTTATGGACTGACGAAGCCCAGTTTACGAGAATGGGCATTACCAACCAACGAAACTCCCACTATTAGGCAGTGTCTAATCCTCACTTAACACGAACAATATCTTCTCAAAGATAAAAATTCAGTTGAAATGCAGATGCTTTTCTTAACTGTATACCATTTTACAGAAGGTTTAGCGTGAATGCCTGGGCCGGCATATTGGGTAGTACTTTAATCGGGCCATTCATACTTTCACATGTTCTAAATTCAAAATTCTATTTAGAATTTTTGAGAGACCAGTTGCCGGAACTCCTGGAAAAGATTCCTCTTGCTCAGAGGCAAAGAATGGTTTTCCAACATGATGGAGCTCCTTGCCATTGTAGCAATAATGTAACTTCATTTTTAAATCAAAAATTTAATGGAGGGTGGTTTATTTGACTGAGATTTCATGTCGGGAATCGCTCCAAGAGAGAATAAATACGGTGCCAGAGGAGCTAAGAGGCATTTTACCAAACATTAATTTGCAGTCTGAAATCATCAAACGCGTTAGAACATGCATCCAAAGGCACGGGCAACATTTCGAAAATTTACTATAAAAGCGTAAAGGTCCTTTTTAGGACCAAAAAAACTATTTAAAGGGATATTAAATTAATTTTGTGACACATTTGCATGAATAAAATAGTGGTTGGCAATAACTTCCGTTCTTCGTAGGTGAAAAAGTCATACATAAAAATAAATAAAAGTAGATAATGAAGAGAAGACAAAAGTTTTAATAAAAAAAGTTAACCTAAAAGTTGAAAATTTCGAGATAAAGGCATTTTTCTGATGAAATTGGTCCAACGATTTTTCAAAATGCTTTAAAATGCTATAATTTTGACTGGCGTTCATCGAACTCAACGAAATTCTAATATTTTATGCACACTGAAATTCTCTTTCAAAAATGGGTAAAACGGTTTCTTAAGCTGAATCCGTTAGAAAGCTACGGCCTTTTAAGAAGTTTTACCTCTAAATCAGAGGTTCCTCACTTTAATGACCTATAACTTGGAGGGGGTGAAAATAGACCCCCCTGCAATACAATTTTTTGTTTGCTGTAACTTCAGAAATCTTCAGTTATCTGGACGAAAACCTAAATTGGAACACCATGTGTAATCAAATTTGTAATATAAATATGAAAAATGTAACGTAAAACTCGAAAAATCAAATGTAAACTTACCATTAAGATGTGACGATAACGCCCTTTGTAACTTAAAAATAGAGAATGAAAAAAAGAAAGATGTTCATATTGGTATGGCCGACTTCCAGCATTCTTGATTTGCGAACACAGGCGGGCAGACACCAATATTACATTGTTTAAGGAAAATAAAATCTTTAAATTTTTCAACTCGCCTTTTTTTCGACGAATAAATTTCTGATTACTTTATTGTCAGAGCCTTAGGTTAGGTTAGGTTGAAGTGGCTCTTGGAAAGACAACCCCACTTAAGGCTATTGGCTCATTGTGATGCCACATGGAGCTTTCGCGTGCATAAACTTCCACGGGAATATTTGCAAGCAAATAATATGCTGGCTCAGATTGAAACCTGCCTGTGCATGTCGAACCAAGTGTAAGGCGGTGAATATTGGGCTGTTACAACTTTCATCATTTAAGTAAAAGAAAAATAAATAAAAAAATATATAATACGACGTGGATGCCGCTGCTGATATGATCACAGACACCATTCTCTTTGGAATAAGAAACTTTATCTCACATCGGATGAAGAGTATCAAACTAAGAGGAAAGCCAACGCCTTTCTTAAGCGTGTGGCATTCCAATACGACCAAAAACTGAGGCAAAAAGGTAGTAAACATTTTTGGTCGTTCGTCAAAAATATTGGAAATTCTGCCTCATCCCCCATCCCAACGCTTATTTATAATGACATTCCAGCTGTCAACTCTTTGGACAAGCCCAAACTCCTTGCTGCATACTATGCGGCCAGCTCAACACTCCCAGATTGTACTTGTTTCCATCTACACTTGAGTGCGTCGAATTTACAATGGGACAAATCCACTTTCGCACTTGTGTAGTAGCAAGAGTTCTTAAAGATCGTAACATTCGCAAATCCGTTGGTCCAGAGTCTTTAGGACTCTTTCCGAGCAGATGGAAAACAGTATTTGCCCAGCCCGTCCCTAAGAAAGGCGAATCTTCGTCTCTCTTCCGCTACAGATCCATTGCACTTACGTCCCTTCTTTCCAAGCTAACGGAAACGCTGGTAAACCGTCAGCTCATTTAAAAAAAAAAAAAACCTGAACCTGAACCACCGCGCGCGTGTGAAAGCAAAAAAAAAAACAAAAACAAAATTAGTGCACAGTGCCATTGAAAAGAAAATGAAAATTATTACACAGTGTGGGAATCCAACACCTCTCCCGCTCCTGGTCGTAGTACTGTTGCTTGCACTCGGTCACTGCCGTTACTGTATTTATCATACGGTACTGGCAGTGACTGAGTGTATGTAACAACTGATGGATAGCTGGTTGTGTGTGAAGATTTTTTTGGTGCACTGTTTCATATTGTTGTAAGGGCATAACACCTACAGCAATTTGATTCGGCAAACCATCGTCAGAATTTTCACTTCATAGCCTTGCTTAGTGTCGTCGGTGTTTGTCTTTACTGTGTTTGTTTTTTAATTATGACTAGGGAATTCTGGGTGGACGTAGCCAATATACGCGGGCTAAAAAGTAATCACTTTTGTCTTTTCTGCGTACGTCCACGTCTGCAAATACAGACCAGCTGTTTTGGAACTTAGTGAAACACAGGCAGATCCCCGACCACAACTCTCAGATCACTCTGATCTGAAGCTACCTGGCTACGAACTAGTGCCATTATTCTTTTCTCACCGCGGTATCGCCATTTATGTGCGTAGTGATGTAGCTTACCAAATTCCACCACAATGTGGTCCCTGTTCCAATCCGGAATTCAATTTCATGTGGTTAAAATTCCATCTCCGTAAGCAAATTATCCACTACTGCTTTATTTACAGAAGCCCCAAACTGGACAGCAACTCGACCTTCCACGAGTTTGATGCGCTGTCTGACTCCATTCAAAGAATTATCCTCATACTGAAATCGTGATTACGGGCGATTTCAATATACACAATTCTGGGTGGATTCGACATTCTGGACAGACAACACCCGAAGGACGGTGTGTTGAGATCTTCGCTGCGGAAAATAACTTAGGCCAGCTTGTAAATGAGCCCACACGCATACCAGACGTTGATGGTCATACCGCCAACACCCTGGACTTGTTTTTAACTTCTCACCCTGACAAGTACTGCATTGATGTGCTCTCCCCTCTAGGCTCGTCGGACCATTGTGTCATATCAGCTAAATTCTCGTACACCCACCACACAGTTAGAGAAAAGATTCCTAAAAGAACCGTATGGCACTACGAGAAAGCCAATTGGAGCTGGCTTAACAACTTCTTTAGGAATTTTAACTGGTCGTTACGTTTCCTCGATAACGACGTGGATGCCGCTGCTGACATGATCACAGAAACTATTCTCTTTGGAATGAGATGCTTTATCCCCCATCGGATGAAGAGTATCAAGTCAAAAGAAAAGGCATGGTACGACTCGAGCTGTAAAGAGGCTGTCAGGGTTAGAGAATTGTTTTTTCGGTCCTACAAGACCAACCCGACAGAGGAAAACCGAAAAAAGTTTAAACGAGTCAGAAATGACTGCAACGTCCTTCTCAAGCGTGTGAAATTCCAATACGACCAAAACCTGAGGCAAAAAATACTGCAATGTCCCAAAGGCAGTAAAAATTGTTGGTCGTTCGTGAAAAACATTAGAAATTCTGCCTCATCCTCCATCCCAACGCTCATTTACAATGACATTCCAGCTGTCAGCTCTTTGGACAAGGCCAATCTGCTTGCTGCACACTTTGCGGCTAGCTCAACACTCCCAGATTGTGCTTTATCCCCGCCTACACTGGAGCGCGTCGAATCTACAATGGGACGAATCCTACTCTTTAGGACTCTTTCCGAGTCGATGGAAAACAGCATTTGTCCAGCCCGTCCCTAAAAAAGGCGAATATTCCTCTCTCTCCTCCTACAGACCCATTGCACTTACGTCCCTTCTTTCCAAGGTCATGGAAACGCTGATAAACCGTCAGCTCATGAAATATCTCGAAACACGAAAACTTCTCAATGACCGGCAATATGGTTTTCGTAGCAACAGGTCTACTGGTGATTTGATGGCATGTCTCACGGAAAAGTGGAACCAAAGCGTACATCAATCTGGCGAAAGCAAGATAGTTGCACTTGATATTTCTAAGGCATTTGACAGAGTTTGGCATCAGGCTCTTTTGTCGAAAATGCGTGCTCTTGGGATCGATGACTCTCTTCTTCAATGGATTAGAAATTACCTTTCGGAACGTTTAATTCAAGTTGTCTTGGACGGTTTCAAGTCTGATATTCACAAAATAAATGCTGGTGAGCCCCAGGGCTCCGTTCTGTCTCCGACACTCTTTTTAATTTTCAGTAATGATCTCTTTTCCGCTACTTCTAATCCAATTTATTCCTTTGCTGACGACAGTACTCCCTACTTTTCATATTCGTTCCCGAACTCACGCCCCTGCTCTTCGGCTGTAGAACGGGAACGGCAGCGCATGCTAAGCTCATTAAATTCCGACATTAACAGCATAACCAATTGCGGAACTATCAACCGAGTGGAATTTAATGCTTCCAAAACTCAATGCTGTCTGCTGTCATTAAAGCGAAATTCATATACCCAGCCATTATCCATGTATGGCACTTGCATCGACGAAACCGATAAACTTTCCATTCTCGGTATGTGTGTCAGTGACAACTTACGTTGGAATGACCACATATTCGATGTTGCCAAAAATGCTGCGAAATGTCTAGGTTTCCTCAAGCGATGTAAGAAATATTTTACCCCCTCTGATCTGGCCACAATATATAAGGCATTTATCCGCCCAAAACTGGAGTACAATGCCCACATCTGGTCAGGTGCTCCTAAAACACCTCTGCACCTGCTCGATAGAATTCAAAACCGTGCGATAAAGCTCATTGGTGATTATAATATCAGTCAATCAATTGACACCCTCGAACACCGACGTAATGTCTCCTATCTCTCCTTGTTTTATCGCTATTTGCACCACCAGTGCTCCATTGAAATCGCCAGTAGCATTCCGCCCATTCCAACTTTCAACCGTAACATCCGCCTCGCTATGAATGCTCATCAGTTTACCCTCAAGCCCATTTTCGGACGTACTCTAAAATATCGTGATTCTTTCCTAAGCCGTACAACTCGCTTATGGAATGCCCTGCCGACCTCTGTGTTTCCTGGTCGTTATAACTTGCAAACATTTAAAAACAATGTACATCGGTACCTGTCTTTTCTTTCTCCCTAAATTTCCTTCGCCCGCGCTGTGTACGAACATTTTCAGGGTACAAAAAATTTGAGCGCGCGCCGATTATAAAAAAAAAAAAAAAAGCTCATGAAATATCTTGAAACATGAAAACATCGTAATGACCGACAGTAGGGTTTTCGTAGCAACAGGTCAACTGGTGATCTGATGGCATGTCTCACCGAAAAGTGGAACTAAAGCGTACATCTATCTGTCGAAAGCAAGATAGTTGCACTTGATATTTCTAAGGCATTTGACAGAATTTGACATCAGGCTCTTTTGTCGAAAATGCGTGCTTTTGGGATTGATGACTGAACGATCAAACCGACTTTTTTGATCGTCAACCTCGAATATCTTTTCCTCGTATCAGGAATACGTTTTATTCGGGTTGATTTAAACTATGAGTATATGATTTATTAAAAATTGGGCAACCCGCAACCGTGATAAACGAACAGAACAAGCGAAACGAGCGATAGCGAAAAATGAAAAAGCGAGGCTTCCACCAGTGTGGCGGAAGGAAAAAAAAACTCTTTATTTCTTTGAGGTTTTTATAGGCTTCTTTGAACAACGGTTTTTATGAGCTTTATTTCGTCATTTTATAATTCAAAAAAATATGGCGATTGATATTACTTTTGCGGGAAATTTAAAAGTTATACCAATTCTATCTTCTCCAACATTCCGGCCCCTTTGAAAGCACTGCCTTTGAAACTGGCAATGCTGCTAGTTTGCATACTGGGCGACGTATGGTACCTCTGGATGTCGTTAAATCTGCCACTCGAACCTTCCATCCTGGCCTTCGACGATGTTGCTGATCCTCCCCATCTGCCACCTTTGAGGAGGGATGTTGTCGTCATGAAGGATGACTAGAGTACCAGGCTATATGCTTGGACTTGGTGTGAACCATTTGGACCGACACTGCAGCTCGTTGATATATTCCGCCGACCATCGCTTCCAAAAATGTGTCTTCACGGCATTTATCCTTCGCCATCTCTGGATGTAGCTGATGTTCAAGACCTTTAGGGAAGACCCGATGAGAAGGTGACCTGGCGTGAATGTCTCGAAGTCGTTAGGGTCTGACGTCATCTGCGTAATTGGCCTCGAGTTCATGACCGCCTCGATTTCGACTTGTGCTGTTGACAACTCTTCGAACGTTAGTTTGGCTCCGGCTAAACTGCGATACAAGTGGCCCTTGGCGACCTTACGGCCGCCTCCCAAATGCCTCCAAAGTGCGGTGCCCTGGGGGGTACAAAATTATTTTATTTATATTTCTATTAGTGCAAAAATTAGATATGATTTCTTGTGAGGATTTCTTCATCAACATATTGCACAATTCGAGAAGTTTTGAATGGGCCCTTACGAAATTTGTCGCGTTATCGCAATTAATGTAACTCAGAAGTCCTCTACGACCTATCATCCTTCTCAAGGCCGCAATAAAGGCATCTGCAGAAAGATCTGTTACTGCCTCCAAATGAACCGCTTTCGAAGAAAAACATACAAACACGGCCACGTATGACTTATAGGGTACCTTCTCTCGAATCTTTAAGTAAGTGTTGATTGGACCACAGAAGTCGACTCCGCAAACTAAAAAGGGACGTGAAGCTGTCAATCTCTCCAGAGGTATATTTCCCATCATTTGCTCCAATAATTTTGGCCGATACTTTACACAATGTATGCATTGCCGGACGACCTGCCTAAAGAGCTCCCTTGCATTTACTATCCAAAATCGCTGCCTTATCAGTGCCACGAGCGACTTCGCCCCCGCATGATACTTAATTTGACCGATGCAGATACCTAACGAGAAGTTTGCTGAATTCGTTGTTTCGTGGGAGCAAAAGAGGGTATTTACAATCGTCAGAAATGTCCGCAAGTTTGAGTCGTCCACCTACTCTTAGCAAACGCACATTGTTGACGTTTTCAAAGAACGGATTAAGCCACTTTACGCTGCCCTTCAGGTTTCCATTCTTCTCGATGGATACTATTTCTTCAGCGAAACAAGAATCTTGTACCGCCGAGACCACAAGTAAAAGTGCTTCGTTCAATTCCGATGGTGTTAACATGCTGTTGTTGTTCCTCAAATGACTGCAAAATCGAACAACATATGCAACAATTCAAAGAAGTTTTGAACTACAACGCTCTACTAATTCCAACATAAAATTTTGCTTTGTTTGTATGCAGATGAGAACTGATTTTCGGTTCTCTAGCGTAAGATCTTCTGGGGAGAGATTTAGTTGAACAATCGACAATTTTCTTCCTGTTGACGTAAGTATCTAGGACCCTGAAACCATATGGAGCTTTTTA
The DNA here is from genome assembly GCA_963966105.1 of Volucella zonaria. Lineage (NCBI taxonomy): Eukaryota > Metazoa > Arthropoda > Insecta > Diptera > Syrphidae > Volucella > Volucella zonaria. Next base: position 33,376,444 of record OZ014533.1, on the reverse strand, counting down.
ATTCCTCTACTGTACAGCCTCTAGACACGATGTCTGCTGAATTTTCGAGAGTGGGAACGTGTCTCCAGATTATATCTCGCGATTCCTCCTGTATCTCTGCCACACTATTCCCTACAAACGTGCTGAGCTTCGACGTATGAGTTGCAATCCAATGCAGGACGATTGCCGAATTAGCCCAAAAAAATTTTTTTGCCGGAGAGGTTCCGAAAATATTTTTTATCTTTCTCCAGAGCTTGGATAAAAGATGTGCAGCGCACAGTTCCAAACGAGGTAGCTGCTGTATAATACCTGACGAATCTGTAGCTCTCAGATATAAACAGCACCCATATGCTTGCATAGAAGCGTCCGTAAACCCATGAATTTGATACGTACATGTATCTGCTATTAAGGCATGCCGTGGAACAGCCAGGTTTAAAAAAAAAAAAAAAAAAAAAAAAAAAACAAAAACGACTGCAGATCGCCCACGAACTGTCGCCACTCGGAATCGATACCTTGTGGGATTGCTGCATCCCAGTCCAGTTTTTCGACGACAATCGTTGAAGGATTATCTTTGCCCGGATGATTACCGGACTCATAAGTCCCATAGGGTCAAAGAGCGACGAAGCTAAAGAAAAGATTGATCTTTTTTGTGTAGATCCGATGTGGTTTGTACGAAAAACTAAACTCGTCAGAAGCAGAGTTCCAAGCGATTCCCAATGTGCTTGTGAGATTAGATTCCGTGAGATTAATCTCCTTCTTTTCACGATTTGAAGTCTGAACGATCGCGGGACAGTTGCTCTTCCATTTGGCAATTCTAACCTCGATGATTTCAATATTTTCGAAACCTCTTCTTTTATTTGCAATACGACTTCTAGATTATCATCTCCGGTCAGCATGTCATCTACGTAAAAATGCGTGTTCAGAACACGGGAACCCAATGGATAACTGTTCCTACTTTGCTCACTCAAGTAAGCAAGACTACGAATGGCTAGATACGGAGCCGAAGACGTACCATATGCCACCATATTTAACTGGTAGGTTTGGACCGGCATTTTCTCTTTCTCCCTCCACAAAATGTATTGAAATCGATGATCAGGCGGGTGAATCGGGAATTGCCGGTACATTTTTACGATGTCTGCAGTAATAGCATACCGATGCAAGCGAAATCGAACAAGGATGTTAAAAAGATCGTCCTGAATTGTTGGACCAACCATTAAAATTCCATTAAGCGAAATTTGCAAAGACGTACGGCAGGATGCATCGAAAACCACTCTTAATTTTGTTGAAATACTATCTGGTCTAACTACGCATTGATGAGGCATATAATAATGTGGTTCTTTTAAATTAGGTTCCTTTACCAGAGTCATGTGAGCTAATGACTCAAATTCTTTGAGAAACGCGTTCAAGTGATAAAAACCTTTTAAACGCAATGTCGTAGGATACCCCTAGACAGGTCGGATCCTTTTTAAAAGGAAGTCTAACCATCAGTCGACCACTGGATAAAATTTCAACATTTTGCTTGAAAAAACTGTCGCACTCCTTCTGCTCCTCTGTCCAGTTTGATTTGCGCCTATGGACGTTCATAGTTCAGTTGCCAGAATTTTTCGATATAGTGCTCCAAGTTGTCTTCTCTCAACAAACTTATGCAGCAAGATTGATTGTCCTTCTCTCCCGTTATTTTGTATCTGCCCGACACTATCCAGTCCAATAACGTCCTTTGTAGCGTTGGAAGTTCTTCGCCGAGCTTAACTTGCCCTGTCTGCAGCATGTCGAAGAATGTTTCAGCACCCAAAAGCAAGTCTATTGATGATGGTTGATTGAAGTGTTCGTCTGCCAACTCCAGATTACAGGGCATGTGCCAGTTCCTCACATTTAACGTTTTTTCTGGCTGATATCCGGTTATAGATGGAGCAACGAGCAATTCTAGAGACAACTCGAAATTGTTGTACCTCGAGCGAATCGTTGTCTGCGTGTGGAAATTAATTTTTGCCTCACTAACTCCAATTCCAGCAATGTCTAATCGTTTTCTCTCCTTCTTGAGACGAAGACTATTTGCGAATCTTTCATTAATGAGGTTAACCTGCGAGCCTGAGTCCAGTAGAACCTTACCTGTTTGGAAGCTACCTGACGAATCCTGAACAAGAACCAATGCCGTTGCCAGAATAACTTGCGTATTTTGAAAACTTGTATTTTCAACTGCTGCTGATGTCGATGGTCCCTCACTTCTGTCCATATTGCGCGACCTAGAATTTTCTTCGTTCCTTCCAGTGCTCTCGTTGGGTTGTGTCCGGTGTAAGAGAGTGTGATGACAATGACCCTTTCCTAGACAATTAAGACAAAGCCCTAGTTTTTTTAGCATTTTCGAATCGATCCTTGACAGAAAGAGTATTGAAAATGGAACAACTTGAGATAGAATGGCTACCATCGCGACAGAAAACACAAGACCGTTGAGTCATAGTCAATGATGTTTGGGAACGATAATTCTGATGTGGCCTGTTCAAACTTCGACAAGCTGGTTCTGATCGAACTTGTTTACTTTCCCTCGCTTCAAGATATTGACATCGTTTGCTGAGTATATTGGCACATTCAGACCACTTAGGCAGGGTTGTATAATTCAAGTGTTCATCGCATTTTGACTGAGACTCAGAGTGGAGTTTGGACATTGCGATATATATAATAACTGCGTTACATATATCCTCAGAAGAATCTATTGATTGAAGCGATTTGTACGGAGCTGAAATATTGTCTACTAAGCTTGGCAGACGACTTTTGAACCTTCGGTAATTCGAAAAGCTCTGATATGTACTCTAAAATGATTAAACAGTTATTGTCGAATCTTTCTTTGAGTGATGCGATAGCTTTTGGATAGTTCTCCTCAGTAACCCGAAACGCTCTAATTGTTCCTAATGCCTTATCACTTAAACATGTCAATAAGTGGTTGAATTTTTCTATTTTTGTTAACGATGGGTCGTTGTCCACCAAAGTAGTAAACGAATGAATAAAATTCTTGTATTCAGAATATTTACTATTAAATCGAGGTAACTTGAACTTTGGTAAATGATTAACTGATTGTGGGAGAGAAAATGTTGACTCCGCAACACTAAGACGTCGATTAGATCCCAAAAGAGAAAGAATTTTAGTTTTTGTGGAGATATACAAGTCTTCTAAATCTCCTCGATTTTTTTCGGAGAGTACGATTCCACATTACCCGAACGACATTCCAATTCGGTTTGTGAAAGGGTCCTTTCCTTTGTGTCTACTATATTCTTAATTCGACTAATACTGCCCTTGGTTGATGAGCGCAGCTGTTTTAATTCTTCAATGGTGTTCTCTTCAACCGGCATATTTACGTATGTAATTTAATTGGTGCAATTCAACAACAAACTCAAAGGCACCTGATGCGACAGATGCAACTGAATGAAAATCAATAGATTCTACTTTTGTCGCAGAAAAAACGGCTAAACCGCAATTCAAATTTGACTAATTTTTATTGAGAATAATGATCTACTAACTGACAAAATAATTCCCCCGGCGAAAGATTCCTGCTTATCCGTTGAATTAGGAAATTATTGTATTGATTTATGGATTGTAAATAACCAATAAATTGAATATAAGATTGCATAAAATTCAATTTTGTCATTTCGATGAATAATAACGTTGATTTGAAAGCTATTCTTCTGCATACGATCGATGTAGCTGGCTCTCTGGCGACGACGAGAATTTGTGTTGAGTGATGGGGGAATGGGCGAAATTAAGATTAATGCGGAAGAAAGCTTTTACGAAATTGTAAATTTTCTATAGGCGAACAATCAAACGGCGAAAAGTGCAGTGCAATTTTATGAGCGAAGCTTCTTGGAGCCAAAGACGAAAGCGTTGCGTGAGAGGAAGTGTCGAAAAGTTGTGGACTGTAATATCCCTTTGTAAATCTCTTTGAGCGAAGCTTTTTGATACGAGAGGCGAAAGAATTACGTTGGAGAAATTGGATCGTAAGATCTTTTGTGGATTATAACTTTAACTTTCTTACGTTAGCATGGACGATTAAGAACAAGTAGAGCGTCAATGACGCGGAGAAAATTAAATTTATACGGTGGAATTTGCAGCAATATAACGATGAATAATTGTTATGAGATAATTTATTTTTCTATTATCTACGAGTATGCATGCATGCCATTGTTCGATTGTGCGCTTGTCGTTTTTGAAGTTGATTTAATTTTACAGATTTTTTTTTTGTTGAATTGATAGCGCATGTTCGATAGACTAGACTTATTTTTTCATACCTGGATTGGGAGGTTATACTACCAATGGCTTCTAAGTTGGATGGATGTTGGTTGGTTGGTGTCTTCTTTGTCTTCTCAGTCTCCGATTTCTTTGCACTTTGCATTCGCGAGACCTAACCGAAACCGAAATCGCGAAAGTTCTTTCACAAATTTTTCTTTTTTACGTGTTCTATATGTAGTTATTTGGGTTTATTCTAGGTTTTTGTTTTTTGCTATGCGAACAATTGTATCACTGGATTGCACCCTTTTTTTTGTTTTTACCGGGATTCGTCAACCTCGAATATCTTTTCCTCGTATCAGGAATACGTTTTATTCGGGTTGATTTAAACTATGAGTATATGGTATATTAAAAATTGTGCAACCCGCAACCGTGACAAACGAGCAAAACAAGCGAAACGAACGATAGCGAAAAATGAAAAAACGAGGCTTCCACCAGTGTGGTTTTACAAAAGGAAAAAAAAAAACTCTTTATTTCTTCGAGGTTTTTATAGGCTTCTTTGAACAACAGTTTTTATGAGCTTTATTTCGTCAACAATTTTATAATTCAAAAAAATATGGCGACTGGTATAACTTTTGCGAGAAATTTAAAAGTTATACAAATTCTATCTTCTCCAACAATGACTTTCTTCCTCAATGGATTAGAAATTACCTTTCCGTACGTTCAATTCAAGTTGTCTTGGACGGTTTCAAGTCTGATATTCACAAAATAAATGCTGGTGTGCCCCAGGGCTCCGTTCTATCTCCGACACTCTTTTTAATTTTCATTAATGATCTCTTGTCTGCTACTTCTAATCCAATATATTCCTTTGCTAACGACAGTACTCTCTGCTTTACATATTCGTTCCTGGACTCACGTCCCTTCTCTTAGACAGTAGAACGGTAACGCCAGCGTATGTTAAGCTCATTAAATTCTGATATTAACAGCATAACTAATACACTAACAGAGTGGAATTTAATGCTTCCAAAACACAATGCTGCCTGCTGTCGTTAAAAGGAAGTTTAAACACTCAGCCATTGTCCATAAATGGCACTTGCATCGCCGAAACCGATAAACTTTCCATTCTCGTACGTGTGTCAATGGCAACTTACGTTGGAATGTCGGTGTCGTCAAAATTGCTGCGAAATGTCTTGGTTTCCTCAAGCGATGTAAGAAATATTTTACCCCTCTGATCTGGCCTCAATATATAAGGCGTTTATCCGTCCGAAATTGGAGTACAATGCCCACATGGTATCACTCATAGATACTAATATCACTTAAACAATGGGCATCCTCGAACACCGACGTAATGCCTCGTGTCTCACTCTGTTTTATCGCTATTTCCACCACTAGCACTCCATAGAAATTGCAAATTGACGTGGGCATAAAAGTCATGCCCACGAACATCGTGTTCACATTTTCATGGGGAATTTTATTTTCACTTCTCCGGATTTACATATTTAATACAAAAAGTACGCGAACGGGCCTAATATTATTTGGTGTTTATATTTATGTGTTAGTACGTTCTGACATAAAATCCAGAAGAGAAACTTTGCTTTAGAAATGAAAATCGGAGTTCTGTCGGCCAATCGAAAAAGATTACGCTTTGCAACATCCATTGATATTTGTACGAGTATTGTAGCAATTCCATTTTTGTTGCCGTCTTATATTTATTCAAGTAGCATGAATATCGCTGTTTGTCATTGGTAAATATTTTAAATAGTCTCCTTTGTTGTGGATTTGGCAAACTATGCTAAAAAGCCATTCATAAGGCAATGTTTGTACTGAATAAATATTGGAAATTAGTTAGCGTATCCTTTCTACTGACCTATCTCAAGCGCATAAGATAACAGCGCAATTATCCTGTCCGGTCGGGAAGCATTTTTATTGTTAAGTTTAGATATTGCTATCCTTCATTTTTGTTGAGTGAACGGAAATATTACCTTTCATCACCTACGTTCTGCCTGCTGACAGCGTACAAACAGCGTAAGTACGAGGGTAATCCCAGAAGTACCCGACCTAATAAAGAAAACACCAAAAAAATTGGGGAAAAATGTTTATTTCTCTACGTAGTCTCCTTTTAGTTCAATACACTTTTCCCAACGATGTTCAATAGCTTCGATACGCTGTTTATAGTGTGAATCGTCGAGTTCCTTAAAATAGCCATCAACTGCAGACTCCACTCTTTACTGTTGACAAATCGTTTATCACCGAGAAATTTTTTCAAATTCGGAAATAGAAAATAATCCGAATCTAATCTGGCGAATAGAGTGTATCAGAAAGCAATTCGAACTTTAATTCATTGATTTTGGCCATAGCGATGACGGATGAGTGAACTGAAATGAAATGAGACCGTTTTTTCTTGATTTCATCTTTCAAACGCTGCAATAAGTTCGTATAACATACGCTGTTGATGAAAATTATCCTACGCGCATTCCAAAAAACTGACGCCATGACCTTGCATGCAGATGGAACTGCCTTCGCCTTCTTTGGAGACGATTCTCCATTTTGAGTACATTGTTTTGACTGTTCCTTCATCTCGCGTGTGAAATAATGGACGCATGTTATATCCATGGTTATCAATCGACGCAAAAACTCGACTTTATTGCTGTGAAACTTCGTCAAACACTAGACTGAAACATTCTCACGACGCTGTTTTTGTGCATTGAATAATCGCGGCACTCATCTTGCGCACATCTTTCTCATGTCCAATTTTTCAGTGTACAGCGCTTTTTCAAATGCCTATCATATCTGCTTGTCAACGCTCTTTCAATCGACGGTCATCCAATACCATTTTGTGGATTTTTTTTTCAACATTTCTGGTGATCTCACCTCATTTGGTCGGCCACTCCGATGTTCGCCTTGGCAACTCGTACTGACTCGTTTAAACTTTGCCATTCAATATTTTATTGTTGTAAACGAAGGAGCAGACTCCCCCAGAATAGAATCCAGTTCCGTTTGGTGTTGGTTGCGTCAACGCCTTTTAAATGAAAGTATTGTATCACATAACGATGACCAATTTTTTCCATATTTAAAAATTCATTCACTATTGAAAGCTACCGAACAAATACTAAACAACATAGCGTCATCAAACTTCAAATTTAAGCTTTATAAGATTGGTATTTTCTACAATTGTAATTTTTTTTAAACAACCGCCATCTATAATTCAGGTCATGTATTTATGGGACAACAGTTTGTATGATCAAACTAGGCACCACAACTTGAAAAATATACATTTTTATCAAAATTGTTGGACTTGCTTTTGAGTAATTTACTTTTTTCAAAATCGGTAAGAATACAGTTTAGTAGATATGCACACACATACGTACGTATATTTCTGTACGGAAGTGCAAGTAACATATTATTTATATATACACAATTCTTTATTAGAAGAAAATCTTAATGCGGCTACCACGATCCATCTGTCGTTTTCAACTTGTATATGTAGACGAACATTGCTTAAATTCTGTAATTGATGCCTCACAGATTGGACCATTTTTGTCAGACTTTTTTTTTTTAAATTGCAACAAAAATTGGCATAAGTACACGGATATTTAGCTGTTGGCTGAAAGGCATTGACAAAGGCTATTTTCCATATGTGGTTACACTGTCCTATGGTTATATAAAATTTTCTTTGAACGTTTTTGTACAAAACAAGTTCTACGAATTGTGACTGAGATCTAATGAACATTTCTTTCTTGGAATGTACAAACTATATGATTCCATAGTTTTTACTACGATTGATCTTACCTTTCAACCAGATTAAATATTATATCTAGTATAAGTATTATAGATGCTTTATTAACAGAAGTTATAAAACGAACCAGCTCCTTCCAGCAATGAGCGGGCCAATTAGTTAAAATGATCAGATAAAAAAAAACATTCGTCGTTGTTTTTTGTCAAGCATTAGATACTTGAAAATTTCGCAAGCACTTGTTATTTCATTATTATTTACGACGGAACATGTTTCTCGTAAATTATTTTTTATTTTCATTTAACATTTTCACCAAAGAAAAAGAGAGAAGAACTTATATTTTGCTTATTCTAAATAACAAATATTCTCATTTTTGTCCTTCCTCTTTTCCATACAGTATTCGTTATTTCGTTTTGAATATTGTAAATTGTTTATTTTTTTTATTTTTTTTTTGTTTATTAAATAGCTGCGAAATAAACAAAATCTAAACAATTCATTTGTGTTTATTTTTGTATTGTTTAATTGTATACACGTAACAAGTAGTAAAGTAGTTATTTATTTAAATGTACATAAATAAAAAAATTATTAAATTAGTGCTGTAAACTCGAATAAAAAACTAAATTTAAATTACGCTAAATAATAAAAAATAAAATGAATCCAATTTCATCATATATAAAAAGCTGTAAGTTTATCGTTATACAATTAATTACTTGTATGGTCTATGTTTCTATGTATATAAGTAAGTTTCATGAGTCTTTCGTTTGAGAACTAAAAATTTCATATTATTATTTACCGCCTTAAACAAAATTATTTTATTTTTCCATCACGTGTATATAAATTTTTCCAGTTAAAAAAGGAAATAAACAAAATTATTAACAAAAGAAAATAACTGTTTGATGGACATTGATTACATTTTCAAAAAACGGCAGTTTCCCACTTAGTTTTTTTTTTTAAGAATTAGTATAATAATAAAATTCCTATTAATTTTTATTTGCCACATTACATTTTTATTACTCTGAAGAGGAAGATAGTGATATTATTTATGTTCAAAATTACTCACTGGTTAAGGCGATACATTTGTTAGTAATTTTTATTTTTTTAAATTGTGTATAGCTTGAACGGAATGTAAGTCAATATTGAAATGGGATGAGAATCAAATTGTCGGCGCATTATTCTTTAGAAATTTAATATTTGAAAGCCCATTGCAATTCCCTTTAAGGTCATGGGATATAGTTTTTGGTAAGTGGCAGATTTCAAAAAAAGATATTTTATAGCTTTTCCACAAATTAAAACTTTCGATGAATATCAGATAACCTTAAAATTATCCGTATCATCATTTTTTACAATATAAATCATAATAAGATTTATTTTGAATGTTGAGATCCGCCACAATTAAATGAATTATCCAATAGATAACCTAATGTGATTGAAGTTTGTTAACAGAAATTATACGCAAAGAAAAATGAAGTTAAATAATATTTCAAATCCAAAAACTAATTCCATTGACAATTTGCTGATTTGACCGAATCTAGTTTCCATTTTAACCAATAAGGCACAAAAATATGTTTCTTTTATATTTATTGCTATGGTGTTTATTATATCGAAATACAATGACACCAGATTGCAATAAGTTCCATTTGAAAGTTTAAATTGACTCGAACACGCTTTCATGATATTAAATATTAGCTTTTCTTAAACCACATTCATAAATTATTATATCAGTTCTTTGTTGTTTTGACTCGTCATATTATGATTAAGCCATTGTGCCAATATGCTAATTATAGATAAAGTTCTTATTTTTTTTTTTATTTATGCAAAGTCATCAGGATCTTAATTGATTCAATAAATAAGTAACAAAGATTAACCAGAGAAGGTGCAAATTTATGATAAATGAGTTTCCAAAATTGCTTATCCTGATAAACATATGTAGCTGTAATATGACCTATTTTAAGTAATGGTAAAATGTAAGTCTTTCTTGAAAGAAAAAAAGGGCATACAGCCGAAAATATAAACTAAGTTACGCCAGAAAGAAGAACATTTATTTGTGGAGCTGTGTCTTGAAATGCGTCGACAATAATCCTACAAAAATTGATTTTAACATCGGTACTGTATAGAGTTAACTAAATCATGTTGTCGTTTAAATTGTTACTACAATAAATGACGAATGGCAGTAGAATTAAAAAAATAAACAACGACATATTAGAAAATAGTTTCTATATTTAATATAAAAGAAAATAATAGAATATATTTAAAATTTTGTTAAAAGAACATTTTAATTAAAATATTTTAAAATTAATTTGGAAAAATTGCAAGCAATTAATAAGCAAACAAAACAAGAACATTTTAAGATAAAAAAATAAAAAAGATGAAGGCTTTCAAATCCCCTTTCTATAGCAAAATAACAGTTAAAAAATAATTTACCATTTCTTAAAACTAATACATAGTGATGAATTTCGTTACCCTTTCATTTTAATCATCTACAATAAGACTAAGAAATAGAGAAATCGTTTATCCTTTTAGCCAAGTTTAAATGATTATAATTTCAATTTTTTACTAAGAACTTTTTTCTTTTGTTTGGTAGCAAATTTCCCAAAATGGGGCGGGTTTAAGGGGCATTCTTCCTATAAACGTTTTCATTTCCTTTTCGTTTAGTATATTTTGATATAAATTATTTAAATTCAATTATAATTTTATTAATAATTAAATGGTCGACACAATCGAATGCACTTCAGCCTTGAATGTACATTTAACCATATTATGCTTACACCCACATTTGTTATTCTTTATGGTTTCTGCTATTGCTGCCAATATCTGTCGTGCCACAACAATATACGTACTAGGATTTTCTTCTGTTTCAGCGCTCATTTTTATTCAAATAACTAACGCCATGTCTTTTTTACTAGGCAGCTGGACTTTTTTTCCTTGCCATAGCGAATTATGTATTGTGAAAGCGTCGATTGTTACTGTAAGATGTTTTGTGTGGACTTGAGAAAAACACTTACCGCCTGAGTTATATCTGAAAATAAACACGTTTTCATTGAATATTGGGCATTTAGTTAGTTAAAAAAGGTTTTTATTTCAACATAGTTTTATATTATCTGTACCCAACTTGCATCGAAACAGTCAAAGCATATACAAATGCATTCTTTGGTTGTTCTCATCTATTAATATTTAGTTATAGCTAGTTTTAATGTTGTTTTCACTATCGAAAAGGTTGTGGAAAAATGTATTCGAAAGAACTCTAGTTTTTTCTCTTTCTGTACGTATTACAGGTAATGTCGAACATCATCAATGTGAAGTTTAGTATCTAGAAATAAATTATAGTGGTGTCTTTGGGACAATGAGGTCGTTTAAGCTGTGTTACCATAAGCAATTGTTTATAACTGGACCTAAGGTGCTCAACGTTGTTTGGCATAGAAAGCAAATCTCGAATGGTCTACTTTAATTAACGCTTTGCCTCTTCTGTTAATAAATAAGAACTTTTATTCGGAGTGCTTTATAGCTCATTGCCTTTTAAAGAGGGAGGGCATACATTCTTTGGGTTTTTAAAATTCAAACCTGTTCTGTATTAAAAATTCCAGTCAGGAACAATGAATTTTGAAAGCTTCGAGGATTCAGGTAATCATTATTTTTTTTTTTGATGATTTCAACGGCAGTAAATATGTACTTAAAATCGAGCTAGTTATGTATGCATGTATGCAAGGTGGTACGTTTTGGGATACAGATATTTTGGGATCTGATTCATTGGTTCATGTTACGAAAAAAATCGCATGGGAGGGGGAAATCTTCCAATTTGTTATTGGTTAATTCATATTTAAATACTTTTACCAACTGTGTTTTCATTTTCGAGATACTGGTCTTCAAATACAACCAAATTTTTTTTTTTTTTTTTTTTCCCTAATTTTTGGGAAAATCGCATCTATTGCGGAAAATCCTGCATATAATTTTTTTCTTTTTATTACGGGCGCCATAATGTTGCCCACAAACTTTTTACTTGGGCTTACAGTTTTCCAGGCATAACGTTAAATAAAGTAGTCCCCATATGACTATTTTTTATTATTACTAAAAAAGTACTCCAAAATAAGTGCACTTTCGTTAGAATTAGAATTTTAAAAATCAAACCTTTGGCCACATCTTTTCTAAGATAAGTCTGCTATTACACGCGTTAACTTTTTTCCATGCCTCTAATTTGACAGCTCACTTTTATTTTATTTTTCTAAACAAACACTTTAATTTCTTCTGTAATTTGTTGTCAGCTGTCCTTCATGAGGAACGAAAAAAATAAAGCGAAATAGAAAAATAACGAACAAAGAGAAGGAGAAACGTCAAAAATGAGGCACCGAAATTCTACGTACGACTCACCGGTTAACTGTTTCGCTATCTCATTTTTTTGTCTTTTGTTCTTGTGTAATTTCAAAAGAGCCACCGTGTAATAGCGGACTAAGGGTTGAACCATATTCCGTAAACAGACAGCATTGTCTCATAAGTGACCAAGTGGCAGTCGAATAAAATTAACTGAAGTAACGAGTTACCCCACTGTAGCCGAACCGCGAATAAAAAAAACACTAATTTCTCTCTTTTTAATAACTCGTGTTTTACAAAGGCTTTTGTATACCACTGGATTCAAAGTTAATTAAAAAAATATATTTCATATTAACAAAGAGAAAAAGCTATTATATTTTTAATATAAAAAAAAAATGGTTTCACTATAAATTTGAAATACTTACTTAAAGAATTTATCAAACATGACTTCATCGACTTGACTAGGTCCTGTGCCGTACAGTTTAAATACTTGCTCATTTTCCGGTACATAACTGTATAAGGCTCTGAATTGGCAACCGGCATCCCGAAATAATATCAGGAAGTGTTTTGCCTCTGATCTCGCAATCTTTTCGAGGACTTTCTGTTTGGCATCACGGTTTACTGCGCCCGGAAATACACAGTATTCAACGGCATTTAAAATTATACCTCGATTTGATTTGGCCGCTGGTTGTTTATAAAGTTTCGGGCCTGAAAAAAATACATTGCATGGTTAATGGCATTCGGCTTACACATGTTACACAAGTTAAACAAAAACCATATATCGAATATGTGTATTTTAGGTATTAGGATAAAGTCAATTTAATGTATATATGTATAACTTAATCAAATTAAAATTCGTCAAACTAAAAATATAAACGCAAATTCGGACATCACAAACGAATATAAGAAAATACAAACAACAAAAAACAATGCAAAATTTATATATAAAAAAGTATGCTTTTTTAAATAAAACATTAAACTAGGAAATATTACCAAAAAAAAAAAAGATTATTCATTGTGTATAAACAAATAACGGCTAAGTTTTATTTGAAAAGTAAATGAAAAAGAAATCATTCTTGCTATACAAACCCGAATACTCCATCATTGAATTTTGATTTGATGAAGATATATCGCTGGATCCGTCGTCAAAGACACGGCGTTTCGACACCAGTCCGGGTGGCAATGACCCCGGCCCCGATGGCGAAGGCAAATGCCTACTTGATGGACCCATTCCAGGAGATGGTGCACGTCGTGGTGGTGTAGCACGTCCTAGGCCGGAATCTGTATCTAGCCGGAAAATCGGATAGCATTTTTTTTTGGTCACACACCAATCAGATTGAATTTTTTCAAACGAAAAGGATTCGCAAGTATTTACAATTATGTCGTTGTTGTTAGACACATAATGGATTTACAGAGTTTATTAATATGGATCCGTATTTATTACATTTAATGATTGATGCATTTGTTTGTTTCGAATTCATTGAAAACATTTTTTATATTGTCGAAAGAATGAATTCATCCAAAAAAAAGAGAGAAAAGAGAAAAAAGTTTTGGAGTTAGGCATCAAGCAGTTAGTTTGTAAGTTTTAGTAAATGAAAGGGACAAACAATGACCTTGCATTTTTTTTTATGAAGTGCACCAAACTCTTAAATTATTTTTATACTTTATACGACCAGATTTTAAAAATGTGTAGTTCTAAAATATGTCGATCTATACATATTGAATATTTGTATTTATTATCAAAAACTTTTAGAATTTATTTTTAATATTTTTTTTTTATTAAAGCTCAAACTTGCTACATACGTATATATTCTTTAGCGTTGTGAAGTTGCACTAAAACTAGTGTATTAAAAACATTTGAAATAATAATTTAAGCAACATAATTTTTTTTCGTAACTGACAAAGGGAAATTAATATTCATTGGACGAGGAATTACTTTAATTTACGAATACATCAATGTAATAGGTTATAAGGACTGAAACGAACAAAATCCGTAAATTTTAATACGGGCTATACTTCCAATGCGTAAAAATTGCAATCCCATTTTATACCCAAATTAGCCTGTATATTCTCTAGTTTCAGTTTGTTATTGATTTTAGTTCGGCGCGGTTTAAAATATTTATAAAATATGAGTCAAGAGAAACGCCGTAAAAAGATCATCGACAAATGGCTCGAAAATACTTCGCGTCCAAACCATTTCATTGCAAAAAATTTAAATATAGCACGCAGTACAGTGGATTCTGTTATTAAACGATATTTGGAGACGTTGACAGTTAAGCAAAAACAGAAAAGTGGAGCACATGATACAAATTTGGACAGGAAAATAGTGGGTACCATCGTAAAAAACCGTACTATGTCATCCAGAGATGTTGCTCGGAAATGTAATACCAACCAAACAATGGTACAAAGACCTAAAAAACGTAACGGTCTAAAAACACGAAAAAAAACAAAAAATACCAAAAGTTACTGAAAAGCAAAAAAAGTCATAAAAACACGAGCCCGAAAGCTATACGAGGTGATCGGCAACAAGAAAGCGTGCTTGGTGTTGGATGACGAAACTTATGTCAAAGCCGACTTTACTACTCTCCCAGGTGCGCAGTTTTACGACTCGTTTGAAGCTTAGATTCTTCCGCAATCAACAACATTGATTGGGATGGAAAAATATTCGGATCAAAATATCTCGTTTGGCAGGCCATTTGCCAATGTGGACACAGAAGCTCGTCGTTTATTACAATGAGAACAATTAACGGAGAAGTGTACATTAACGAGTGCCAAAAAAAACGGTTGATTCCTTTCTTAAACTCACTATGCTCATGCGACGTTGAGCTTTCTTGTTGCTAAAAATGTCGACTTTGTCCCAAAAGACATGAATCCACCCAATGTTCCACAGTGCCGTCCCATTGAAAGGTATTGGGCTTTGGTCAAAGCTAAATTGAGGAAAAGTGAGCAGTGTGCAAAGGACGTAAAAGATTTTAGTGCTAAATGGAAAAGAGCGTCCAAAAAGATCACGGATGTAACTGTCACCAATCTTATGAAGGACATTCGAAAGAAGTTGAACAAAGAATGGGAACCCAATTCATTTTTTTTATTTTTTGTAATTGTGAATGAATTTAATAAAAACAGAGTATTAAAGCAAATAAAAAAAATTTACATGAATTATGAAAATATTTTTTTTTTTACTTTGAAGTTTCCAAATTTTATTCGTTTCAGTCCTTATATACGTAATTGTATATATTTACTTTAGCCATATACTAGTTTCTAAAATTCCTCAATTGAAATTATAAATGTAAGAGTCCGTCTATGTAATGATTAGATATAAGATTCTACTGAATGATAAATACATATTGTACATATGGATGTCTGTACATGCGCAGACCAGATATAAAGTAGCATACACAAATTATAAATCCTGAAGAAACAACCACTGAAACGGAAAGACCAACTGTTTACATTTCAGTGGTCAATCTCAGAAATTTTTACTCTAGTAACATCATTCATCATCCACGATATGTACAATATTTGAATTCGAAACATTGCAGTTGCAGCCTACATATACTGATAACGACCGATAGTCAGAAAAAGAATTTTTTTTTGAACTCTAAAACATATATGTTACATAACATATAAGGTCTGTCCCCGCGAGATATTTGTAACAATTTGTAAAAGTGAATTTTTTGCTTAAGTTTTAGCAGTCAGAATAAATTCTCTCTTAAAGCCAAAATCTCACGGGAACACGTTTTTGTAAAATGTATTTGAAACGTCAAAAGTTACAAAAAAAAACAAAAAAGAAGTTGTAAAACAGGAGGAAGATTTGTAGATTGGTTATTATTACTATTTTATTGGTTTAAAGAGTTCTATTATATTAGGCGAACAATTCGCTTCAATATGAAGCTCTTTTTTTTCTCTTTGTCAATGTTCAAGTATTCTTTTGAGTTAATTTGCATAAAATTGCCGCAATTCACACAAATTCAAACTTTTACGAATTCGACAGTTCTTTTAAAATTTAATTGATTTGACGTTGTTTACAATCCCTGTCCAAAGAAAAATCTCGTGTAGAAATTTGTAAGAATTGTCAGGGTGGGGAATGAATTACTCTCTCAAATGCGTTCTCTTTTCCAAATTTTTTCCTCGCAGGAACATGTTTTTGCACAAATTTGTTGTCCTGGAACACACTTATAAACTATGTATTTATTCTTTAAATTATAAAATAAATTACACGCAGTAAGTCAAAAGTTATTTTTGAAAAGCCATTCTGCTGCAATTCCACAACAGTGTGGAAAACCACTTGTCGGCACTTCACCACTTTACGCAGGGTTTGTATTAAAGATGTAAAACCTAACATTATTATACGTTTTCTTAAGTTATTTTTATAAACTAATTATTAAATTGAAAATTGATTTGTTCTTAGTAAATATTTTCATTCAAATGAATTCTAACTTTTACTTTTTGATTACACTTTTATTCTTGTCGTTTTTAAAAATTGATCATATTGTTAGAATAAAAGTATACTTTCATATTCCTTAACAGATTCTACTTATAATAATGAAAGAATTTGGGTAACTTCAAAATAAACATAGAGAGAATGTAAAAGGAAATTACAAAAAAATGCATTAGCTTTTTTAAATGTCTTTCAAATATCTGAAATGTACATGCATAAAGGTATCATAAATGCAAATTGGCATAGCACGTAAGTATGATTGAAATATTAAAAGTTTTTTTTAATTAATTATAGTATTTAATTAATTATCGTAACGAACCAAAAGACAAAATAAAACATATTTATTATGCTTTGACGCTTATTTTTCGTTTTCATATTTATTATGATGACAGTGTAAGAAACAGAATGCATATTAATGTGCAGGTAGTTTG
Organism: Volucella zonaria; assembly: GCA_963966105.1. Taxonomy (NCBI): domain Eukaryota; kingdom Metazoa; phylum Arthropoda; class Insecta; order Diptera; family Syrphidae; genus Volucella; species Volucella zonaria. The sequence continues at coordinate 33,359,346 of OZ014533.1, read as the reverse complement.
TAGCTTAAACAAGCAATACAATACAATATCCGTTTAGGCGCTAAGTATTCATCAATTTATAAGTACCATTCATGACCATCGGATTTAATTTCAAGACTAATAAATTTCTATTTCAATATATGTAAGTTATTAGTTTATAAAACAACGTATTATTCGAACTTTGGGATAGAAATGGTTTACTCGCTTCTACAATTCATAATTCTACAATTATCCCTTTAAAGCATTAAACCGTAGTTCATCAACTCACTGCTTATTGATAATCAGGTCGTTTTTACAAATGTCACATTTTTACTTATGTCTTTTCCGTTGATTTCATTCCAGAACTCATTCATTTCGATATGTAATGGAATTTGGAACTATTTATGATTCATTTGCTCAATTGAAAAGATTTATTTTTTATTTATTTATTTTTAATAAAGGGCGAAAGATTTATTCGACACTGAAGAGAGAAGCCAGAGATGTTTAGTGAAAAGTAAAATTGTTCCCCATAAACAAATTTTTATTTTCAGATGTATTACATTATGTATCATACACGTAACACCTGATTCAAATCACTTATGTCATAAAAAAAAAGAAAAATCCATTTTAAACTTAAAAAGAAAACGTCTTTCATTTTAAATTACAGACAAAGCGTTTATTTTACCTTCTAAATTTGCTATAGTCCTATGATGTGAATAATTCATATTTAGTTAAAAACGTAACCTTTTAATTTAGTAGCGAATCGTTGACACTGTAAGTTTAACATTGAAAAGATTCAAAAAAAATGTTTGACCCCACCTATTGAAAAGAGCACGTAAACCCACTTCATATAAAATTTTTCAGCTCTCACCTCAAATTTTATCCCCTTGGTTTAAATGTACAATACCTTTACTGAAACTGGAATACGACAGTTTAAGATTTCAGTTATAGTAACTCAAAAACTCATTGGACGCAAATTAGATTTTTTTTAAATATTTATGGTAAGCCTCACTATGTTTCAGTTAATAAATGTTGCAAATGATCATTGAATTCCTGCAGATGAATTTCAAACACTTTTGTAACCCTAAATCTTAAATGTGTGTCCATAGTATTCGACACTTATTTTTACTAGATTTATTACTGTGTTTGCACTTCGCAAACATCGTAAGCTTTGCTAAAATGGGGTTTTGGTAGAAAAAATATATTTAACAAAAATTTAACGCATAACTTTGATGGCTTCTATTTTGATTTCTACCTTTTGCATTAGAGATAGGGATGGACTTAAATTTAAACAAATTTGAAAGTACAATCGTATGTAACTTAACAATTGGTTACTTCAAGTAATTAAATATTATAAAGCCATAAACTTCTGAAAATATTAATTAATTACAGAAAAATTAATAAAAGGATGCGTGCGTAGATGGAGGATGGTTTATTGGGTAAGTTATTATGTATATATTTATTAAACTTTACATACAAAAAATCATTTCAGAAAGGATATAATCTCATTACGTTTTGCTTATGTAATCACAATAAAAATTTGTTACGTTCTCTAAATAATTCGTTTGCACCAAAGGAAACGCAAACAATCACGCACGAATAAATTTTAATTAATTGAACTACTTTGTGGAAAATGGTAGTGTAAAGGAGATAGTTTCGACTTTATACAGAAATGGAGGAATTCAGTGGACTCTGGAATCACACCTCAAACATTTGGATTACGCGGACGACGTATGCTTACTCTCTCATAGGATCATGGATCTTCATCAAATGACAACGAGGGCGGGGAGAGAAGGTGAAATCGTTGGGCTAAAGATCAATACAGCAAAAACAAAAAGGATCAGCCTTGGAACTTCCTCATCCAACCAAGTAGAGATTTCTGGACAACCAGTATAGATGGTAGAGAATTTTCAATATCTTGAGAGTATTGTCTCTACAGATGGCGGGACCGAATTAGATATAATCATCCGAATCGGGAAAGCAAAGACTGCGTTCGGAATGCTGTACAAAATAGGGAGAAACAACTCTATCAGCCTAAAGACCAAGCTACGACTGTTCCGCTCCAATACTGAATCCGTGCTTCTTTATGGGTGCAGCACTTGGAAAGTCACACCCGCTGTCACAAGGAAGCTGCAAGCGTTCGTGAATAGATGTCTGCGAAATATCTTAAAGATTTTCTTGCCCAACCGTATCTTTAATGATGAACTTCATGCGAGAACAGGTCAGGAATCCATTGACTCTATCATACGAAGACGTAAGTGGGCAGTGGATTGGGCATACGCTTCGTAAAGGTCACGAGTCCATTTCGATTCAAGCGACGCAATGGAACCTTCTAACGCTGAGAGGCAGACGAGTTGGTCGACCTAGAAGTACTTGGCGAAGAACGGTCGAAGAGGAATCAGAACAACTGGGAAAGAATTGGAGCGAGCTGGGATACATCTCCAGAAATCATACACGATGCCGCGTAGGAGTAGTGGAGGTCCTATGCCCCGGAAGGAGAGCCTCACACACATCATAGGTCCGAAGACCTAACTAGGTAAGTAAATGCTTTTGTATACTCGTATTTACTTTTTATCTTGGTTTTAAACATCAAAGTGGGTATACACATTAGGGTGGTCCTTATTTTGACAATTTTTGAATTTGTATGCTCCCAGGTGTCCATTAGGTTCGAAATAAATAACAAAATTATTCTCCAAGTTTAAAGTCTCATGTGAATAACATGGGGTTTTCGGCAATTGACTAATCAATTTTTTCCCAGCTAAAGTAACTGTTCAAAAATTTTTAAATTTGGCATTCAACCTTATAATAGTAGCTCTTGCTTAGAGTTTTTACAGATTTTTGGCCATTACAATTTTATGGTTTCAGCTTGATAAACATTTTTTTTTTTTAATTTTTTTCCAAAATTTGTTTCAAAATTTTGAAACGCGAAGAAAATTGTTTAAATATTCGGTGTTAATCATGTGTCAAATAAGTCAACCATTCAGCATGTAATGAAAATTTCCCAAAATCTGCATACATTGGGAGATAAAGCGTCGAACGTAAGAATGAGACAGTTCTAAAAATGACTACCGTTTTTAACAAAATATCAACATGAGGCACATGTCGAAATAGATGGATTGGATGGTTATTAAACCAAAAACACGCCGTTGGGGCAAATTTTCAATTGATACAGCAACGACCGTTATAACCTCGTATTGACTGTATGGTACAGATGCTAGAGGCACCAGTTACTGGTAGTTGCTAAAGTTAAATGTTGACATTCTAATAGGACGGCGCCACATCGCACATAATTAGTGCTACAATGCAAACTCCGGTCACGGTCTCCGATTATTTCATATTGTGTGTTAGTGTATTCCAACACACCAACCACAATTCTGATATAGCACTGACATGTTTGTTTTATTTAGAATTATTTAAAACGAACATGAAACGAATAGATTAAATGAGCTTTCACTTTAACATATTAATCTATACAGATGAGATGACTTTGTTATCAACAGTTGATATTGCATTAAAAAAAAATGTAAACATTAATAATATATATGTATATATGCAACATTTGCATATATATATATGCAAATTTGCATAATCAAGTAATGCGGTGGTAACATCAAATTTCATTTTCTAAACCATGACACGTTATTTTCTACTTCACCCAGACAAATCAAACTTAAAATGAAGTTTCAAAAAAATTTTAATGTATGTGAAATGTAATAAACACAAGTCAAAAACGCAGGGCTTGGTTGATGATTTAATAGCATGTGGTGCTTGAATTTTTCTAAAATATGCTGCAGACGATATCGAATTTTTGGATGAGTTCCCAAACAAGTTCTGTGATTTTGCAATTAGACAAATAAACAAAATAATAAATTTTTGTGATAGCCTTAGTGTGCATCATGATCTACGAGTAGTCTCTCCACTCCCTGTGTTGTTCATCTTGTCAGTTTATGCAAAGAGGAAGGAACCTATATTTTTTTACAACCTCCGAAAAGCGAGAGAATTAGAGAATTGTTCATAAGCAGAAATTTTGATGTTTGAAAGTTAACCATTGCCTGCTGAAAGGTTACGTATACCTGGAAATCCTTCGGCGAATTAGCCGAATGAAAAACAAAAGAAACTCTAATTCCTAGCATGAGTTAGAAAATAAATTGTTAAAAATATGGAGAAACTAATGGAAAAGCTTTAAGTTATCTATTTTTTTTTTCAGTAAAATTATCATTTGCACTTACAATGTTATAAAAAACAATTTCCAATAAAAAAATAATCTATGTATGTTAATTTTTTTTAAAGATACATAGATACGCATATAATATCTTAAAGTCCGTTATCATGTCAAGAAAATGTAGCTAAAAATAGCAATTTAACATATGTATGATAATAATTCAAAATAAAGGTCATATAGAGCTCTTTATGTTATTGTTTTATACATATATACGAATATAATATATACATATATTCACTTATGTTACTTATCGCGTTAAAGATTAAAGCAATAAAATCGATTTATGTAAATAACGAAAGAAAAGTCTTACATAAGATACAAAAATGAAAAAAAATGAAACATTAAATGTGTAGATATTAAACAATCAATGTAACGAAAAAATAGTACAGATAGAACAGAGAAAATAATGAAAGATTTAAATATAATATAATAATTCTTCGCTTTCAGTCTTACCGCACAAATTCATTAGTGAATTTGATTTTCGACCTCGGAAATTGAGGGTGCTTCCTTTAGCAACAGATATACGTGACATTGTGCGACCTCGTTCGACAGTTGGCTCTGGAAAAAGGCCCACATTTTGTTTGTTTTGTTGTTTTTCTAATGAATTTAATTTTGATTGTTGGTTTATATTCAAAATCGTTTTTAATAAAAAATAAAATAAATAAAATTTACGTCTTTTCCTACTTCAACATTTAAAAGGATTTACAAAAAAAAAAAAATTATATAAGTATATTAAAATGAGATTTTTGTGTGCTCAAATTTAGTTTACTCAATTTATTTTGAGGATATTTATGCGAAAAAAGTAAATATGGTATGTTAACGAAAAGTAACTAATATGTTATTATTAACGGACCATTACCATTGATATAAAATTTGCATTTTTAAATGCTTAAAAATTATGGAAATGGATTATTAGAAGACTAATAATACAAATACCGCGCCCGATAAAAATTTAGATTTTTACGTTTGTAGCATTTCATTGTCTGGGCCTTTGTCCATTGTTAATTTAAGAAAGTAAAGAATTAAAATTATAACATTGAAAAACTGAAGTTCCAATTTTAGTGTATTAGTTATAGTTATTATAAGTGAAAAAGTAATATAGTCAAAATCTTTACATAGCTTAAAAATATATTTTTTTTTTGTTTTGAACATGGGTATTGGACTTCAACGAAATAAAGTAAAGTAATATTATTTACAACGACGTGTTTTTTCAATAGATTTTCAGACATTATACGATGGGATTATTTTACGTTTGCAACATCTTGCGAACAAGAGCATTTATAAGCCAAAGGCAAAAATAATTTAATGTGCTCTTAACTACAAGAAAAATAAGACTAAAACACTTTCTTTCTCATTAAATGTGTGGGTTTAAGACCTTAATAAATTTTTTTTTCAATACAGTTTCGCCAATTTGTCAGACTTAGGATATGCGCACCATTTTCATTATGTCATCATACTTCCCACTATCTAATTAAATAATTAATTTTAAATGTAAGTTGCATTCGTAGACAACATTTAAAATGCTGAAGTCCAACACAAAAAGTATAATACTATATTTTCTAAATTGTTGTGATGTGCTTTACATTTGACAAGAAATTAAATTTATCATGCAACAAATCTGGTTCATTTAAAAATAAGTAAGCTGATTGCTTTTTATTTGTATCAAATAACATCTAGCATTTTTTGTTTCTTTTTTTTTGTATTAGCAACAAAATTAGTGAAGGTTGCTTATCACACTAGAAACAAGATAAAATCGAATCATAAACCAGATTAGCAAATAAAACAACAAAAAAGCGTTTGAAAAAAAATAGTAGGGAAGGGAAATAAACAACGCATGAGAATAAGAGACGCATTGAAAGATATAGTATTAATAAAAATTCACCCTCCACCAACCTCTTGAATTTTTATACGACCCCCGACGACCAATCGGTGTGGAACTTGTGCTAGGATATTCATCTGGTGATTCTAAGAAAAAAATCAGTTTATTTTATAATTAGTTAACTATTGTTGGTATACAATTATCAGAAAAACATCGTGCAGGTTAATGTTATTGTTAAGAAAATAAAAATACATGCTACAAAAAACATAAAATTTCTACCAAAAACTCTACAACAAAAATCTCAAAAATAATTAATAAAAAAAAAAAAAAACTAATAAAAACATAACGACGGCATAACCAAAATTACCTTTTACAGCCAAGGAGTCTTGAGAGCCTCTATAAAAGTCTCTTCTCATGGAATTGGAACTTAACTGGCCATATCCTTACATTTCATATGTTCATCATCATCCATAATCAAATTAAAAATTTAAAAAACGAAATAAAAAGGAAACAAAAATAATGTAAACTCAAACAAAATTAATAAAATACACTATTATATTCTAACAAATTTTTAAACTGTAAAATGTTGGGATACAAAATTATTTACAAGGCATATCATTTAAATAGGGAACAACCAAACAACACGTTACAATTTAGCATAAAAGCCTTTTCCAACATACCTGTTAGATTCGTACTAGATCCCTTTTTACCACGGCTAGACGCCAAACTGGAAGCTTCACTTATATCTACTGAACCGGTTTCAACGTGAATCGTTTTTGGGCGGGGGCGAGACATTTTCTGAGTTCGCAATCTTGGCGTCGCAGGGCTCTGTTGCGTTTGGCTGGAAAGGTGTTTTTGCAAAATCAAGTCAGAACGATCGAGAGTTTTACCCTCTCGTTCAGCTTCCTCAATAGCCTTTTTAAGTCTATGTTGCTCTAAAATTGCAGCCCTACGAGCCATTTGTTCTTCTTTTTTACGAGCACGTTCTTCCTCCTTTTCGCGCTCTTTCTCTCTACGCTGCATTGAATCAATTTCTTTTCGTGCTTTAGCTTCCTCTTGTTGTTGACGCCTTTGGAGAGAAAGCAACATGATTTTCTCTTTTCTACGTTCCATTTCGTCGACAGATTCCTTAAAAAAAAAGGGAATTAAAATAAAAACAACGATTTAATAAAAATTGAGCCTTAATGTATTGAGTCCCAAAATCCAAAAATTGAATCAAATCGGTTCCCCTATTTGGATTGCAAATATACTAAGTGGAAGAGTAACCTCCTTGACCGCCGGAATGCGCTGCTACTGCAAAAAAGCTTATGGTGCCTTGAAGTCCGTTCATATTTAGGCAGACATGCCAAATTTCAGTGCGATACTGTCTTTAGTTTTGTTTTGACAGCTGATTGTTTTTGACGTGTTTGGCATCATGTTGAGTATGAACAAAAACGATTTTCGTTCTCTCATAAAACATTATTTTCTGAGGCAAAACGGCGAAGGTAACAAAAGAAAAGTTGGATAAATATTATGGGGCTATAATGCTCCGTCAGATTACACCGTCAAATATTGGTTTCGAGAGTTTCATGGTGGCCGTAACTCCACTATCGATCAAGTCCGATGCGAGTACAGAGGACAATGTCAAAAAAATACATGAAATGGTGTTGGCTGACCGGAAAGTGAATGTGCGCGAGCTAGCAGATACCACAAAGATTAGTACTGAGCGCACACGCCATATTTTGGGCAATACTCTGAATATGAAAAAGTTATCCTGCCGCTGGGTGCCGCGAATGCTCACTTTTGACCAAAAACACGAACGCGAGAGCACTTCGAAAGAGTGTTTGGACTTGCTGATGCGGAATCAGGCGGACTTCTGCCGTCGATTGGTAACTGGATTTAGATCCCTCGGACTATTATATCTTCCCAAACCTCAAAAGATGGTTCATCAATAAAAAATTCAGCTCACGCGAGGAAATCTTCGACGCCACGGAGGAGTATCTTGCAGACCTTCCGGAAAATTACTTTTCGGACGGGATCAAGAAGTTGGAAAATCGCTGGAATAAGTGTATCAAACTAAAAGAGGACTATATTGAATAAAATAAAAAAACATTAAAAAAAAAAAATTCATTCACCTAGTATATGCACATGGTCATAAGTACAATACAAACACAGAAAGAATTGGCGGACCTACTTTTTTGGTCTCGTATTACTCATTACAACTAAGCCTTCGGGTAATACTCTCTATTACAAAAATATACGATGCGATAAAAAGAAGTTTATATTATTATTAAAATAATGAATGTCTTACTGATAAAAGTAAATGCTTTATTTAAAGAGTATTAAAAAATTTAACAAGATAAAAAAAAGAAAAAAAAGGGACTCCTTGAGAGTACAAGAGTATATAGAAGAAAATATATAACAAAGAAAGATTACGAGTATATGCAAAAGTTGCAGTGAAAACTAGGACAGGAGATACCAAAATAGAAAGCAGAATAGGTTGGTTTGTAGGATAACAAATTCGGAATCTCGGGCTGAATCGAAACCTGTGACTCAGTTGATGGAACTCAGACGTGCTAAATGTGCAATTTAGTAACCACGGACTTCGTATTACGTAACTTAATGCCAACAAATTTATCATTTTGTTTTCTTTTATATTTTGGTTTGATATCGAACTTACTGAGGTAAAATTCGCAAGTCCTTGTTTTCAAGAACCTATAATCTTTGAATAAAGCGACAAGCCATCGGAATACATTAGAGTTAGTTGTAAAATTTAATTTTCGTTGTGACAAATTATGCAGATAGTTTTTGTCGGCTAAAGACATTCGGGCTATAAGCAGTTTTTTTTATGGAACGAGAATTTCTGTAATTAATTAATCGTACATATTAATATATTATTAACCCTTTCCAACTTGATCAATTTCTGCTTAATTATGCTATTGTTTCATATTCGTATTAAAAAAATTACAAAAACGTTTCTTATACATATTGTTATTAATGTTTACCGGATCTAAATTCGACAGTTCCGTTCCAATCACTAATGCTTTGTTCTCCTTAGGCTCACTTAATCGTGATAAACTTATTGCGCTATGTATTTGAAGTTGCTGTGAAGTGTTTTGTGACTGCTGCTGAACCTGTTGATTTGTAACATCTTCTAAGTGACGTCGATCGTTTACATTTAAATTTTGGTTTTCAGTCAACTGCCGAAGCTGTATGGGTGCATCTGTATATTTGTTGTAAGTGGCTTTGTGGTTGTCAAAACTATTGTTACGTTGAAGTTCTTTAAAATATAGAAATTCAAGTAATTTACATTTCCACATTTAATAAAAGCAGTTTTTATTACCATTGCGCTCAAAATTGCTTTGTAATTGTACCCTATCCACACTATCTAAGCTCTTTTCTTTTTTGGGTGACCGTTTTGCGCGCAAGGGTGGTTTAGGCCGTTTTGGTTGATCATCATCAAAGGAGATATAAAATCCTTTTTCAATAGTTGAATCTTCTTGAGGATCCTGCATAAAACACAATTATAAAGTAAAAAAAAACTTTTCTTAATGAAAATATTAATTCCTATGTAAATAAGGTACTGCACATTAAAATTTACACTATAGCAATTGCAGCTAGGCATTCGTAATATTTTTATACAAGTGTATATGTATATTCAAACTGGATTAATAAAAAACGATCACAGCTAAAATTGCAAATTTTATTCTCACAGCAAACGAGTAGAAACTAATATCAAAAATGCAAATACAATATATATTTTACTACAATATTGATAGTTCGTAAAATATAAATAATTACGGCATTAAGTGCTTAAAGTTATCTCTTATTTCAGTTGCATTGGTTTATGATCTTTATGCTTTCAAATTATTGTCTACTGCTTCTTCACCAAACAATATTTTTTGTTTTGTTGAGTCTAAGAATCGGTTTATAGAACCGCCGAAACGTAGTTTATTCAAATCATGAAGCAAAATCAAAGTTGCGTAAAATCTTTAGATGAGATAAATTGAAATTTTAAACATAAATACAAATGCAACGCAGTCGTAGAAAGTGTACATATATTGTACAATAACATGTTTTAAAATAGAACTAAGGCGGAAATAACCAACTTTCAGAATGAAAGTGAAATTGTTGGAATATAGGCCGAAGAATGAAAAAAAGTTCTAATGTTCTTGATCTTGAAAAATGATGTAATGTTGTTTTTTAAATATGTAGTTCTGCTTCTGTGACGCTTATAACAAAGAAATTTTAATAATATTCTGTTCAGTTTCATGATGCAGCTGTTTACTGTTTGTATAATATATAATATTTTATTTCCTTTTCCTATCCACTAAGTTTTTGTTTTTTGTATATTTATTTCATTCATATATATTTTTATATGTTTCATATTCATGAAATATATGAATTTCAGTATTTCTTACCTGAAAACTATTAGCATTAAGCGATGGCCTTGAAGGCGATGGTATCCTATAAGTTAAACTACCACTTGTTATGTTCAATTTACTTAAACTGATATCATTTTCATAATCTCCGTGAAACGTTTGAGGTCGCATGCTTTGATTTATATCTGATGTTTTTCGAGAAGGCATTGTTTCGATGTGCATTTCAATTTGATCTACAACATCATCCTCATCACCAATGAAACAAATACTTTGTGGAGCCATGTCGTCTGGTGGTGGCGCAGCTGGTGATGGTTTCAACTGTCGGTTTTCCTGAATAAAACAAACAATTCTGACACTGCAATATTTCTATAAAAAAAAAATATTGAATTTTAAATTACTCTGTAATTAACCATCATAGATCTTGGTGGTGTCTGTCTATGTTGTGGACTCGAATGAACTGGAAATAGATTTTGAAAAGATTTTTCCTGATGTCCATAGTCACTGCCGCCATTTTGATGTAGCAAAAATCCACCTCCACTGCCGCTACTACTTTGACTATTTGTAGAAGGTGTGGAAGATTTCCAAGTACGAGTATCTACAACCTTTGGAGACATAGTTTGCGACTGCCATGCATGTACATCGACCAATTGCATTGGTTGTCCTGAATACTGTTGCTGTTGTTGCTCATGTTGCGCAGCTGCAGATTGAGCCCACGTCCTCCGTTGTGGTGGTTGTGGTGATGTTTCGTGTAAATAAAACTGATTTGACTGTGGTGAGTTCGGATCACGACCACGGTGTGGAGGCGGATACTCATCGTGTTCTTGTGGACGGTTGATATATTGTTGATGGGACTGAAATTGATTTGGTTCCATTGGATACTGCGAGTGATGAATTTGTGTGCTACCATATGAATTGTAGCCACCGTTCTCATATTGAGCAACACCACCCATATCTCCGCCTACCCCGCTTCTTGAATATAAAGATGGGGGTTGATTTTGAGATTGTTGCACGAAAGGCGATTGATTTTGAGGCTGAATGGAAACAGGATGCTGAGTGACATATTGACCATGCTCGTTTATATACTGCATTGGTTGTGGTTGTTGTTGATAAGGATCACGACTAGGAGGACGAGAATTATATGCGTTGGGATAATTATGCGTTTGTGGTAAATGAGGTGTAGATCCAAATCCTTGTTGAATCGGCTGACGTTGGTATTGACCAGGAATATGTTGTTGAGAACCATAGGGTTGCTATGTGTGACAAAAAGAACGTATTTAAAAAAAAAAAAAACAAAATCTTAATCAGAATGGGGATGATCACAATTTTGTCTCAAGGGGGCATACAGAATCTCTTTGTAAGCACATTTCCAACCTAAAAAAACTATATAATATTTTGGTGGCAGTGATGCCAAACGGGGTTATAGGATTAGAAAGCGTTTTGTTAGTTCGTCAATTTTGAATTATTTTTTTTTGCAGAAAAATTTATAGTTATAATTTTATTTGAAAATAGCAATTCAAATTTATTTACGAATACTAATCGAAGAATTGAGGAGTTTACAAAGCGTGGGTTCCTAAGGGTATAATGGGACTATGAAAACAAGTTGAGTAAAATATTAATATAAGTTTTTATGAAATAATAAATACTTCAAAATTTTTAACAACTGAGAAAGACAACAAACTCAAATGGACATGCAAAAATTATACAAAAATATGTTTTATGATCATAAAAGTCGTTCCGGTTCTTTATGTTTTGCAATTTCAGGACTGCTCCTATGTTCGGATTATTGTTGTTGGGAGATCTGACTATAATAATGTATCATGTCATTCTTCTCTTTTTTATTGTGTTCACGATTAGGAAATAATTTTGAATACTTATATTGGAAAAACCGACTTTTTTCCGTGATTGATTTTAATTCATGAAATCTATGTATATGAATATAAATGTTAATGAAATCAGTGGTCCAAGAGACAAAATTCGATATAATATTGTATTAGTTTTAATAAGTGAATATTGTCAAATCAATTGAGAGTGAATATTGTAATAGTTTCACCGTAACCGAAAATAAAGCATACGAAATCATCATCCTCCCTATTATAAAACTGAGATTATAAAAACGGTGTACATACTTCTTTTCTTTAATCGTGAAGGTGGCGTGGATTTTCAGCTCTTTGAATATACATATACAGATATTTGGTCTGCGAAGAAGTTTGTGCCGTTTTTGGGGATAGATGGCATTAATTTCAAATAACTCAAGAACAGCTGATTGCATTGACAACTGTGGACACTCGTTTGTATTAGTATTATACATACATACGAGTAGGTGTGTGTGTGTATGTGTTTTTTTTTCCAGTGGTGGAAAGTTATTTGAATCATAAGAAATGTTGGTACATTTTGTAATATTACTACGGCAAGGAGAAGAATGCTGCTCAGGTTTCTAAAATGTTTTTTTTTTTTTTTGTTTTATAATTTACACGCGCCTAAGGGGTTATGAATACCCTTACACTGTTGCCAGGGCGCGGGCGGAAAGGTAGAAGGAGGAGAAGGGAAAGTTTGTGATGTAGTGGTTTGAAACTCAGGTGTGTTTGGTTTCGATATTGATTTTGTACTGCCAATTTTTATGCCAAAAATAAACCACCCTCTGGCCATCCAATTACCCAAAAAGCTGAAGTTATTCTCGATAAAGTCGAGCAAGACAGGCATATCGGGGATGTCGATATTATTATGGCATTGACCACAAAACTACAGAAACTACAAAATAGAGTTAATATCGGCCATATGTTGTTGAAAGGCAATGAACTGGAGCCATCTCTGAAACGAGTCATAACGGGTGGTGAAAAATGGGCCACGTATGGCAATCGGATGCGTCAAAGATCATGGGCAGAGCATCACATGCCTGTGAAAACACCACTTGATTCAGTTTTTCAACCAAAAGCCACAGAAGTTCTTCACCGATGGCATCATAAATTTACTCGAAAAATTACGAAACATTGTCAATAATATTTGGTTTAAATCAACAAATTTGTACGGTCTAAGAAATATAATCGAATTTTATTAAAAAACGGAATGAACTTTTTCCCACACCAAATATAATAATTGCAGAGGTACATACATACGTACGAGGGGCGTTCAAACTATTCTCGGTATCGGGGTGAAGCTGTGGTTGTATATATAAATTGACTTATTTATCAAGTAATACTATTATTTTAGTGCATTCATGTGAAATTTCATATAAATGTGATTATTAATTTGCGTTTTATCTCTAGTTAAACAGAATCATAATGGCAACTGAGACGATGATGGTGAAAATTGAGCATCGCGCTGTAATTAAATTTCCCACTAAGCAAGGAAAAAGTCAAAAAACTATTCATGAAGAGATGGTGGCTGTTTACCAGGGTTCAGCACCTTCATTATCAACTGTGCAAAAGTGGTCAAGTGAGTTCAAGAGAGGCAGAGAGAGCATTGAAGACGACCCCCGCTCCGGCGCCCTGGCTACTGCTTGTACGGGAGAAAGCATCAAAGAAGTCGAAAAACTTGTTCTTGAGGATGCCCGAATAAAGGTGAAAATGATGGCAGAGATCACCAAGCTTTCAATTGGTACCATTCACACCATTCTTCATGACCATCTTAACCTTTCAAAGGTCAGTGCAAGGTGGGTGCCACGAATGCTCACAGCGCCTCAGAAAAAAGTGAGAATTGCATGCTGTAGAGAGCTTTTGGAGATGTGTAGTGAGAACGCGGACGGTGTTATGGATCGAATTGTTACTGGGGACGAAACATGGGTCCACCACTATGAAACTGAAAGCAAACAAGAGTCCATGCAGTGGCATAAAAAAGGAACAGACCCCCCGAAGAAGTTCAAAGTCACTCCGTCTGCCGGGAAGCTCATGGCCACAGTTTTTTGGGACTCAAAGGGAATCTTGCTCATTGAGTAAAAAAAAAAAGGTGAAACCATCAACGCCACATCCTACGCTTCCACTTTGCATAATTTGCGGGAGGAAATTAAAAAGAAAAGACGGGGTAAACTCGCAGCGGGTGTGTTGCTTCTTCATGACAACGCTCCTGTTCACACGGCGCGAGTTTCCAAGGCTGCTGCGCGAGATTGTGGTTTCGAAGAAATCCAACACCCACCCTATAGTCCAGACCTTGCCCCTAGTGATTATTTCCTGTTTCCGGATTTGAAAAAATGTCTTCGTGGAAAAAGATTTTCGAATGATGAAGAACTCAAGTCGGCAATAAATGGAGGAGGAGGAAATTTATTTTTTTGAGGGTTTAAAAAAGCTTATCTCAAGATGTAACAAATGCATTGATGTTAGGGGAGATTATATTGAAAAATAAAAACAATTTAAATTGAATTCGCATTTTCCTTCATATCGATACCGAGAATATATTGAACGCCCCTCGTATGTACATATTTACTTTTTTCTTTCTTACAAAATCTATGTATACAAATATATCCACAAAAAATAGTTAAGTGTTACAAATATGGCTTCAGTTGTCATTAAAATTTTATGATTTATCTGCCTATGTCAGTCCTACTTAAGTTTCGTTTTCTATGACTTCATATTTGTGAAATGTTATAGTTAAGTCATAAAAAGGATATATAATACTTCCATTGCATCCATTGAAAACGCAAGGAGTAACAATATTTATTTAAATCGTTGAAAGTTTTTTCATTTCCAATTGTTTGCTTGCTCAAAAATCAATTCAGAGAAGGAAGAAATCAGAAAAAAATATATGATTTAAAATAACTAACTGTTAAGGTTTACGTTTTCTCAAAACCTTATTAACTATGTAAACAAAATGTGTATTTGACACCTATTTTGTTCACAAATTTTCAAATTAATTTCTTGGCCGCATTATTTTTAGAATTATTCAAAGGACTTTCAAATTTTGAAAAATATAACTGTCAACAAAAACGCAGACTTGTAAAATGTGTCAAAGAAGAGGTCACTTACAGAGTAACTTAAAGTTTCAATACTGAAATGTGCAAACAGCGAAACAACTGATACCTCTCCAATTTACTGCGGATTAAATAAATCTGGCTTTTTGTTTTTTATTTTTGAATTTTTATTTCATTACCTGGTGTAACATATTCGCTATTTGTTGGGCTTGTATCAATTGCTGTGCCTGCAAATGTTGAGCTTGAATTTGACTTTGCTGGGTAGCTAATCTATGGATATCTTGTTGAATATCCTGCAGATTCGAGTTCATGATTGCGATGCTTTGCTGGTTAGTTATGCCAATTTTAATATACAGTTAGGGTGGTTTTTTTTTTTTTTTTTCATTTAACAATTAAACACAATAGCGACGAAAGCCGAAATTATGAGCACATGTGAATGTATTTTCCAATTTTATTAAAAAAATGTGATGATTTGTTCAAAAAAGAAAAGGAAGGTGTTAATCACAAGAACAAGTAATCATTTTAAATATGTTTTTCTTAGACTGACATAGAGCAAGAAATAGAAGTACAGAAAAGAACAGGAACATATACATAGATATGAAGACATTTTATTTTTGTTACCTGATATTTTTCCAAGTCGATTGGATCAATATCTGGAGTGCGTTTCGATTCGTTACTAAGTGTTTCCCATTTCATCGAATCCATATTAGACTCTATGTCATCCTAAAGACAATTGTTTTTAATTAATTTTAAAATATTAGCTTACGTTTTTATTAATAAAATAAATTAAAAAAATAAAGGAATTTTTTTTTTCTAAACAATGCCATGCATAAGTTAGTGTGTTCATATTAAAACTGATCTTAAAACTACTTTAATGTGGAAATAATAAGTAAGTATAACGATTATGTGCGGGTATGTATATGTTTATATTTAACAGCTAAATTTTGTTTGAAGGAGCGGGAAAGGCGCATTCTGTCTACTAACTAAAAATGTATATCTATAGCTTTAAGAAAAAATATATGTGTTTTGCAAAATGATGGTTAACTAAAGGCCATTGCGAACAGAAGAAAAAGCAAAAATAGCTCTATTTGTGTTTATGTGTAAATTCATTCGAATGTTTAAAATCCTTCATCGATACCTGATTCACAGTACTCGATCTGTCGGGTGGCTTATCACTATCACTATTATCTGTGATGGTATTATTAGTACTAATACTCTTTTCCACATCCATCATGGGCTGCTCTTTATTCTCACTTTCTGATTGCTGTTGGACTTTTCCCTATAAAAATATTAGCAATGGTTGTTTTTTTCGGGGTGTTTTAATGATTTGTTTTTCTCCCACACCATGAAAATTCGTTAAATAAGATCGATTAGAAAAAAAATGTATGTGATCAAAAATAAAACGAAAAAAATTATGTTAAATATGATTTCAATAAGCGCGTAGATGAATGGGTTTGTTTGTATAAAAAAAAAACTATCACCAGATACATATAAAATTAGTATTTTATTAAGATGGAAAACATTACCGCTGATAAAAACTCTTCAGATTTTATATATTCCAAATGCTGGCCAAAAATTATTAAAAAAGTTATCTTATTACAAAAGTTCTTGTTTGACATTAAGTATCTTATTTGGTGATTGCGATTATAAGTTCCAATTTATAAATAAGAAAAGTATAAAAGGAAAATGTCAAAATAGAGCAAAGTATTATTAAACTTATTGAAAGCAATAAGGGAATATAAACTCTTTTTCTTTAATAAATTAAATATTTGAAAATGGTGCCTAATCTTATATAAAAAATCGAAAACTATTTTTACAGCAAATTATTTAATAATGGAAAAATACGTACATGCGGTCAAATATCGTAAGTACAAAAAAATAAAGATTGTTATTTTTGGAAGATTTACTTTTTTTATGAACAAAATTCAGGGGACATATGCACATGTTTATGTGCATATGTAAATTGTATCGTCATTTTCATTATAATCAATCTGTTTAACTCAGAGACTAGGTACTTCTGATTTACTGCTAGATTATTTCAATGTGTGGTGGTTAAATGGCGGGCGCAAAAGGTCGCCTATCAGTACATAAAACAGTACGGCTTTACCAACTAATGCATTCATCAATGCACAAAAAAGAACTATGAATCCTTTCCGGATTTCATTAATTTCGCATGTTTTTAGGAGAAGATATATATACATATATATAACACGTGGAATAGTTAAAATTCGAATGATTACGTCGATCACGGTCTAATCTAAATAAATGAAAACAATTCAAATTAGAACAGTTACCTCATCGGAATAAATGCAACAAAAAAATATTGTGTTGATTACTGACAAATATGTTATTTCTAGTTTTGTTAATAGTTTTCCTGTACTTACTGTATAATCTTTTACAATCTTTTGAAATATCCTTAAATATCTTCATAGTGAAAATACTAACCAAGCACAACAGTGTAACACAAGTTGAATTATGATCACAAAATTAAAACAACCCCATTCTTCCCATTAGAAGGAAAACGTAAGAAAACATCAGTCGGTACGGTCAAGTACAAGAGACAATTATAATGAGTACAACATAAACTTAACTTTATACTACAACATAATCTAATCTGAAGAAAACATTTTCTGTTCGTCAGGGTACCGAATAAAATAATGTAAAATATAATTTAACTTAAACAATTTTAATATTAACCTAACTGATAGACCGATTGTGAAATTAATTTAAGTCGAATGAAAGCATTCAATGAAAGTTATTAGTTCGGCAAGTTTTATAAACCATTACTCACCTTATTAATAGCTTGCAAAAAGGCGGCCTTTCCTACCTTTTCCTGATGCTTTGAAAGCGCCATTTCAATTTTACGTTTTTCTTGCTCAATACGACGACGTTTCTCCTCAAGTTTCATGCGAATGGTTGTAAGTTTGGTAGCATCTACCAAAGGTCGGGAGTCCTCTTCAAAAAATGAGTCTATAAACCAGTATATGTTTAAAATTAATAATAAATAAAAAAATTAATAGTTCACCATTTGGATCACAACTTTGATTTAACAATGCAGATTGTTGCTGCCAAGTTGTAGTATTCGTTGGCAATGCTGCGAATGAAGTCTTGCGTTTTGGTGTACTCTCTCCATCTGTTGCATATGTGGCATAGCCACTCGGTTTTGAATTGTTCATATTACTGTTTGAGGATATATCGCCATCTGCAAAGTCTTTCTCATTGGAATGTTTGATGTTACGCAGAGATACATTATCAACACTAGAATAAGAAAAATATTACTTAAAATTGTAATTTATAATCTTTGTATCAAATATATTTTGCTTTGTGATTGGCGAGCGTTCTACATACTATGAACAAACTTAAAATGTTTGTATATAGAATGGGCAGTAAGAAAATAATAGAGAAAAGTAAAATACCGAGTACGTTGGTTTCGAATATTTGTATAACATTTTCTAATGACTAGGAAATAAAGAGCTCGTCATGGCATTCCATAAGCTAATTATACTGCTCAGGAAAGAATCAGTGTATTTCAGATTCCGTCCAAAGATGAGCTTGAGAGTAAAAGGATGAGTATTCATAGCGAGACGGTTATTACGGTTAAAAGTTTAAAGTGGTGGAATGCTACTGGCCATATTATTGGTGGTGATGGAAATGGTGACATAATAATGTGATCCAAGATGCATTATATCGGTTTTGGAAGTTTTCAACTGACAGGACAATATTGGCGTAATGTTTTGAGAGCAGAAAATTCCATTCTATTATGAAGTTCCGTGTACGAATAAACGACAATACCGTTGTTCAAGTGGTAGTGTATTGGTTTCCAATCAGCGTTCAAATCCCGACTGCGCCCAAAAGACATTATTTTTTCAGCAAGTAAAATCATGTAAGATGAGTGTTTGCTTAAAAAAAAAAACAAGTCCAATTACACTAATAATTTAGTCTCCTCATTGAATGCCTTTTTTTTTATCCCATTTTCCAAAAAGAAACACTTGCTTTGTCAAAAAGAATGATGAACTAGGGGAGCAAAAGGAATGCCAACCCTGCAATTGATTTTTGGAGGTGCCTCAGTAATTTCACTGCATCTCCCCGTGGAGATGTGATTGATGTTTTTTTCGATCGTTTTCGGTCAGGATGTCGGCATCAACAAAATCTGACCGTTATTTTGGCTAGTGAAGATAAATAAAAAGTATACAAATATAGAAGTAGAAGAATAAACAATTAGGCGACAAACAATTACTACTAGCTAAGGTACAACAAGCAGTAATTATTAGG
Organism: Volucella zonaria; assembly: GCA_963966105.1. Lineage (NCBI taxonomy): Eukaryota > Metazoa > Arthropoda > Insecta > Diptera > Syrphidae > Volucella > Volucella zonaria. The sequence goes on along the minus strand of OZ014533.1, from coordinate 33,339,814 downwards.
GGTAGGAATAATACAAACAGATATTGACATGAGATGAGCAAGACCTAGAGAAAGTATTTTGAAAGTGGCGCAAATCAAATGTGCGAGCATAGCTAAATAAGCAGAAATACTACTACAATTCATTGTGAACTGAAAATTTGAAGAGTGACATAAAACTAAGGAAAAAACTATGGAAAGACTACCTGCAGAATAAAAGCACTCCTATTCAAAAAACCGTGTTGGTATTGACAGTAGCAAAGGAAATCGTAAACAAATGGAACTTTTAAATATAGCCGCCAAGGACCAAAGTCCAGGCACGGAGGGAACCTTGGAAACATAGTGGACACACAGGGGAGAACTAAACGGAAAAAATCTCACAATTTAAGGAGAACTAATGGAAGCACATAAAACGAGAAAGGAATTGGTGAGAGGAAATCAGAAGGCAGTTGATAATGAATTGAGACAGATTCTAAACACGATGTACATAACATAGACAATCCAGAAAATACCATAGTAATAGAGATAAATTGTGTAATTTCAGCCATAAATAAGCAAAGCTATGCAAAAGATTAGGAAAATTACGGAAGGATTACACTTCTAATTATTGCTCTAGAAGTCCGAGGACTAAGCACTATTAAATGAAAAAAGCAAAAAGTATCTAAGCTGCCTAAACTGTTAGGTTGGTAAAAAAAAAAAACACAATAAGAAAAAAAAAGTTAATATTTGTTCCATATACATTAAAATGTATTCGACAACATAACAGCAGAAGGAAGCAGGAAGTATAAGAAGCAAAAAAGAATTATAAATGCTATTAAAACCATATATGTATGCATAAGCAAATATTTGATGTAATAAGAACAAGCATCTGAATGTCGGAAAAACTTTAACCATCGGAAGGAGTCAGATAAGGATTTATGCTAAGTGTATTATTCATTTGCGCCATGGACGACACATTTAGAGTGGATGGAAGGGTGGACATTTTTAAGGTCGATAAAGAAGGGCGAAAAAATGACCAAACAATAATTAGGAAAAACTTGAAAAAAATTAGAACTGGGCTGGTATGAGTGAGTTTGGACGGAGAGACGTTGCCATGTATAAGTATCCAGAAAATGTCATTAATATAATAAAACCAATTATAAGCATATACATTTTTTTTTTAAAAGAACTTAACACTGAAGAAGGTAATACTACTCTTAAAATGCCGGAGAACGTGTTAAGTTTTTTGGAAAATTGGATAGAAAAAGAAAGATGTTTGGACTTAATATTTATTCCGCTCCATGGGTAGCATCGAACATTTAATGGGTAGACTAAATTATTAGTGTAAATTGATTTGTTCTTGTATTTTAGACAACCATTCATCTCACGAGATTGGCTGGTACCAAACCCCGAACCGTCCGATTGGCAAGCCAATACACGGCCACGGCCAAGGAGGAAGGATTCAAGCTTCTCATAGTTGTTGTGATTCAGAAAAAATTCTTATAGTCTATAACATCACAAAAACATGAGCCGCTATACCTACCAGTACAAGAAGGCAATAAATACAGGGTGTAACAAAATTAATCGCCCCATTTCTTTTGTTATATTTTTTTTAATTTCCATTATTTTTTCAAATTTCTTTCAGATTATTGTGAATCAACTCAAAATTTTTTAAAATGTATAGATACACACCTCAGCAACACGGTGTAATAGCTTTAATCTACACCCGAAACAATAATTCAATTATTGCTACGCAACGAGAATTTCAAAGAAAATTCCCTCGGCAACAGGCGCCTATTAGACAATTAGACGTTTAGTGGCTCGAATTGAGGAGGATGGAACCACAAGTCGGTCCTTGGAAAATATTGAGCTTGTTAGCGAAAGTTAGCGAGAAGCTCCTCAAACATCTTTAAGACGACGATCGGCACAGTTGGGGATTTCAATAACGTCTCTGCCCAGAACAATGCATTCAAATACATCTGGCATACTCTGCAATGATCTTAATCCTAAACAATGATACTGATGATTTTCATTAAAAGTTATTTATGACGGACCAAGCCTGCTTTGAGCTGAATGGAACAGTTCTCAAACAAAATTGCAGGTTTTGGGGAGAAACGAACCCAAGAGAAATTCACTCCAGATCCTTACACTCTCAAAGGGTAACAATTTGGTATAGGGTGACTTCCCGATTCATCATAGTGCCGTACTTCTTCGGTCTTAATGTAGCAACAATAACTGGTGAAGATGGGAGATTATGGGAGATTATCCATGAATTTTTGGTACCCGAACTGAATAGATTAGGCTTGCAGAATATGTGGTTCCAACAAGACGGAGCCAGTGCCCATACAGCTCGTAGATCAATAGACATACTGAGGGAAATTTTTCCAAACCGCCTAATATCAAAATATGGTAATTTCAATTGGCCAGCGCGTTCGCCCGATTTAACTGCACCGGATTTTTATCTGTGGGGCTATTTGAAATCGAAAATTTACATTAATAAGCCAGTTACTCTATAACACCTCAAGGAGAACATTCGAGCTGAAATAGCCGCAATAATACGAGAAACCTTGGCTAGAGTCATACAAAATGCCTTATAAGGCTCGTATTTGTCAGAACTTTAATGGTGAACACTTATTAGATATAATTTTTCGAACTTAAAAATAAACAATTTATTGAAATGAATTACCACTCATTTGCTATAATTGTTTTAATTAATTATTTCGAAAAATATAACGCGAAGAAATTGGGTGATTAATTTTGGTACACCCGGTACAAATGACGAATCTTCGAAGATTGCTAGGACTAAAAAGAATCGAAAGGAAAAGAATTTGAAACATCCGAAAAGAGCTGAGAATGGTAAAGTAAATTATGGATAAAAAAAACGCAAGATGGGTTTTACACCTAGTGAGGATGGAAGATAATAGATAATCTGTGAATCACAACCAAGAACAGCGGGCTGGAGCAAATTCTAAAGGAAGCAGAACAAAGCTAATTATAGGCAGGAAGAAATAGCAAACATTTGTAAAGGGAAGGAAAACAAAAATCCGAGATAGCATCTGAACACTATGGTAATTTTTATTATCAAAGTGTTTAAGAAAGAAAAATGACATTTAACAGCCGTTTGCTAAAAGCTACTATATTTCTCCAAGCCACAAAGCTTTTTAAAAACTGTAACATTGATTTGAACGATAGTTTCAAGTATGTTTGGTGTAATAGAAAATGGAAACAACAAAACTGCCGTCAAAATCCACAAATACTAAATGTCTTGAAAAAAATCAATTAGAATTATTTGAATATTTAGATGTAACGGCAGCAAAAGTAATGAGGGTAAATCAGCTTATGAACTTATATTCCATACTTTCTCTACCATCAGAAGCTATTATACATTTTTTTTTCTGTCAAGCGTATGAAGTGAAGTGTTTAAACATATTTGTACAAAGAAATCCAGATTTGAAACTAGCCGAAAGCCCCGGTTGCTAGTTCTATGTATTTATTTATTTGTTCTTATCATTTTTGTAATTTAATTTGCTTAATGAAAATATTACAATAAAAATAAAAATAACTTGTTTGTTATCAGTGCATGATGTTTTAAGAAATTTTAAGAATTTAATATTATTGAATTTCCCTATATATTTTTTTTAACTTTTTACTCAGTATTAGAAATTTCGTCAAAATTGAACCAGAAAATAAAATCCTATTAGCAGTTAATATCTAAATTTTAAAAATTGAATTTAAGATAAAACCGACAAAATTGGTATACGATAATCCAAATGGATTCATAACTAACAAATGGATTCATTCCCTAAATGATTTACAAATAAAATAATAACAATATAATAATAAACTAATAATAATTCAAGAGAAAGAATGCTTAAGTGAATAATGTCTTTAGTCCCGATAACATATTGTTGTTCGCAATATAGCTGGTACTTAACAGCAACACCGATTTCAATATAATGTATGAATGATCGATGTGAGAAAGAAAAAAAATATCAAGGCATTCAGACGACTCACTCTTTATTTTCAGAATGTCGATTTTTTAATATACTCGTACATACATACATAACACATCGGCTGAAAAGTCCGCGCCGTTTTATAGTAAAACACAAATTTTTTACAAAATTCAACTTTATTTATCAATATAGTTGCCTTCGAGGACGATACACTGATTGAAATGATTTTTCAATCTTTCGATACCAGTTTTGTAGAACGATTTCGGTTTAGCCTCAAAATAGGCCTCTGTTTCGGCGATTCTGTCTTAAATCTCTTTCCAGCGAGCATTCTTTTGAGGTCTGCGAACAGGAAATAGTCGCTGGGGGCCAAATCTGGAGAATACGGTGAGTGGGGAAGCAATTCGTAGCCGAATTCTTTCAATTTTGCCATCGTTTTCATCGACTTGTGACACGGTGCATTGTCTTGATGAAACTGCACTTTCTTTTTCTTCAAATGCGGCCGTTTTTCTGTGATTTCGTCCTTCAAACGCTCCAACAACGCAATGTAATAGTCACTGTTGATAGTCTGCCCCTTTTGGAGATAGTCGATGAAAATTATTCCATGTGCATCCCAAAATACGGATGCCATAACCTTGCCAGCCGAGGACGAGCTTCGACGCTTGCTCGCCACTCAGCTGACGGCCGACTTGACTCTGGTGTGAAGTGATGGAGCCAAGTTTCATCCATTGACACATACCGATGCAAAAATTCGGCTTTATTGCGGTTGAACAGCTTTAAACACTCCTCTGAATCATCAACACGTTGTTGTTTTTGGTCGACTGTGAGCAAACGCGGCACCCACTTTGAACAGAGCTTTCGCATGTCCAAATATTCGTGTATGATATATCCAACACGCTCTTTTGATATCTTCAGAGCCTAAGCTATCTCGATCAACTTCACTTTACGGTCATTCGTAATCATTTTGTGGACTTTTTTGATGTTTTCATCTGAAACAGCCTCTTTTGGACGTTCACTGCGTGCATCATCTTCGGTACTTGTATGACCACTTTTAAATTTTTCAATCCACTTGCGAATGGTTCGTTCGCAAGGTACAGAGTCCGGGTAACACTTATCAAGCCATTTCTTTGCATCGGCTACATTTTTTCCCATCAAAAAGCAATGATAAATCAACACACGAAATTGCTTTGAATCCATTTTTTTCACAATAACAAAAGTTGCTTCACTCACAGCGCTATATCTCGCTGTCAAATTTATACACGTTTCTTTTGAAGGTTGGTACTAACTGAAAATGGTATGGATTTAATTCAAGTGGTGCCCTCTCTTAGAAATGGCACGGACTTTTCAGCCGATGTGTTCGCGCGAATTTTTAAAATTTTTTGCTTTTTGCTCCATTTTTTTAAAAAAAACTTATGTTGACTTAAGATGTTTTGTTAAAATTTGGTTTGGATTTCAGAGACACTTAAGTTTATAAGTTTTTATGTCAAAATTAAAAAAATAAAATAGGCAAAATTAAATTTTAACAGAATCATTTATATCTACATAATATTTTTTTCCAAATTACATTTTTAAATAACCGAAGCTTATGTGAGCATAATGATGGTTTTATTGGCTTCATATCTATTAGCAACATTGACTTCATAAGTGGAGATATTTTACTCTAGAGCCAAAGTGATCAGAAGTGTTTTTTATCATTCAACTGTATATTCAGTGTATTTTATGTTGTGATCAGGATTTGGTTTAGCAGTCTTGTATCTACTCGTATTATTATTAATAAATTGTTTAAAATAATGTGCTTAATTTATATAGTTTTAGATGCAACGTGCGATAGAAATGTTATCTATGGCATTAAAAACAAAAAAGAGTCAGTTTTGTGATATTATTTCGAAACCAGGATCATCAACAAATCCCAAAAGCAAAGTATATTACGCAATAATTGGTAAGTCCATTATAAATAAGTTTTGTATAAAACAAAAAAATGCAAACAGTAACTTTTTAGATGAAAAGTGTGTGATATTTTAAAAGTTCAAGATTTACAGAAGGTAAAAGCAAATAGATGTAAAGTTGGCGTAACCGATGTTAGTTATTTTAGGTAAATGGAAACAAAAACATCTAAAGACTTGGATGATGATGATTCAATTTGTGATCCTAATTTTGCGCCTTCTGATTCTAACAATGAACAAATGAAATTTTTCTTGCAAACAAAAAAAAACTGCCAGTCAACTGGAGTAAATCTTATTATTTGGAGATATCGAAGAAAACAACGAAACCGACGCGAAGGAAATAAAACAAAATATGAAAGGATAAAAGGAACTCCGGAAGAAGCTACATGTGTATCTACAAAGTTGTACAAGAACGAACCTTACGTCAATTAGAGAACTATCGCTACAAGAACAAAGAAAAAGCAACATTTGAAAAACACCAATTAATTTTCAAAAAATGAGCTACAGCAGATGTTTGATTCCGGCTTTATTGTTGTTTAGGATACCTAATTTGAAAGAAAAGAAAAGATTCTTACTAATCCAACAAATATTTTTTGGAAAGTTGGTAGACTATGGTTCATATATACATGGTGATATGCGTGGAAAACATCCTAGCCCCAAGAAAACGTCAACTGAAAAAGAAAATGAGATTATTGAATTTATAAACAGATCCCTACTTATGGATCCCACTACACCAGACGGGATACATCTAAAAGATACTTGTCAAGCGATTTATCAGTTGCACAACTCTTTTGGCTGTATTCCGAAAAATGTGGTTCAGTCATACTCTTATCTCTCTCCAAATTTTCCCAGATTTTCAACACTCTCAATTTAAGATTTAAAAAGTCTGAAATAGACACTTGTCATAAATATGAAGTTTTAAAAATGAAAATTGACATTGCTACTGAGGCGGAACGTGAGAATCTTAAAAAAGAACAAGTGCATCACCACCTTGAAGCTGAGTACGCGTATAAATCGAAAGGAACAGTCAAATGAAAGGCTGAGCGCGATACATCAATGAAACTTCTTATTTTCGATTTGCAACGGTGTCTCCCAACACTAGTTTCTTCTATACACGCCCATTGTGGATATATGTATAACCTTACGGTTCATGATTCATGTTCATACAGGCCAGCCAGTATTTTATATGTGCCACGAAACGGTAGGGAATCGTGGTGGAAATGAGATCGCCTCATGTGCATTTAGCCACCTTCAAAGTTTAACAACTGATACTAGATACGTCGTTCTATACAGCGATTGTCGTTATAGACAGAATATATAGACAGAGAATTTTTTACAATTGGAAAACACGATGAAGACTATTGACCATCAATTTCTTCTTCCAGGGTATACCCACATGGAATGTGACGTTAATCATACTCTTACTGAAAAGAAGAAGAAGCTAACGACTGTTAAAATACACCACCTCCGTGACTGGTACCAATTTGTGAGAACAGTGGGTATAAAACACAAATTTATGTTAAGGAAATAAATCATCAGATTTTTAGTTTCTCAGCGGAGTCAAAATAATAAATTTATGTGGCGCAAGATGGATAACCACAAATAGAAATTTATTTGGCAAAATGTAAAGTGGATGACGTTCAGAAGGAGAGAGAAACGTACAGTTCCGGACGCTAAATATAAGACGCCGAGGGTTTAATCCTATTAAAATCGCGGATTTGCAGAAATGTTATTCTACACCTCTCGAAATTAATGGAAAGAAAAACTAAGATCTATTGGATATGCTGCCATTAATTGCCAACATTTACCACACTTTTTATCAAAACTTGAATCTTAAGAAAATGGAAGACATTCTTCTATTGTGTTGACTGAAGGTGACGAAGAATGTCCGTAAGCCAAGATTTTATGTATACCTTATCTTATGTGCAAATTTTCAATGTGCCTCTTCATATTGGCGTCGTGTTCACATTTTCATGGTGATAGACTTTTTGCAAGCGGAACATTTGAATTGGACCATTTTTAATTTATAAATCTGAGCAGTTGGCCTGAAATATACCTTTTTCCTTCTTCTTTACACTTCCTTGCTCATCAACGATCGAAACCAAAACGAAAAAATATGTCAGAGATGGAACGATATGGGAAAAAACGCTATGCTTCACCCGAAAATCCAGCCCAGAAGTGGATTTTCGGTGCAAGTAAGTGCCTGTTCATATTGGCGAGCGGATGAAAGTCCTCACTACGACGTCGTGTTCACATTTTTATGGTGTTGAAAGAATTTTTGACGAGCGGAACACTTGTATCGGAGCATCTTTAATTTTTAAATTTGAGCAGTTGCCCTGAAATATACATTTTTGCTCATCAACGATCAAAACTAAAATGAAAAAATTTGTCAGCAATAGAACGCTTTACGAAAAAACGACATGCCTCACCCGAAAATCCAGTTCAGAAGTGAATTTTCGATGCAAGTAACCTTTTTTCTTTCCATATAAATAAAAATCACTTTGTGTTCCTTTTGTGTTCCATACATTTTTATAAGTGATAAATATTTTTCACCCATAAATCAAAAATATTTTGAGATACACAGTCACCGACTAAAACTCGACCCGGTAACATCTCTTTGCTAATTGTGTTTTTCTCCGATTTTTTTTTTCTTTTTCTTCTCTCTGAGTGTGATGTTCAATATACCGATGAAATGGTTTTTCAATTTCTTTTCAGTTCGCCATTGAGTTAAACAACTACGTATAAGCTGCAAAAAAAAAAAAACGCTTTACTATGGCCGAAGGGCCACGTGTGCTCTCGGGCAATCGTTTTAGTGGTCTGTGAATAGACCCACCCCCTGATTATAAAAACAAAAGGAGAAAAAACCCAATTCTTCATCTTTAAGTCCAGTGAACTTATTCTCGACCCACCCTTTTCCGGATAATCTAAAATTCATAGTGATATCGTCAACTAATGCCGAAAAGCCACTGACATCTTTTAGCATTTTTTTGCTTAAAAAGGCAATTGACGGTATAAGTATAGCCTACGAGTATCAGTTACCCTACACACTCAATTAAATTCGTCGAAAGGCACGGTTTATGCTCCATACCTTGCCAATGTTCCTGAAACTGAGATCATTGAAGAAATGAAATCACAACGTGTTACGGACGTTTCTAAATTTAAGAAAATTAAGGACGGGAATCAACGCACAACTGGACTAATTCTCTTCACCTATGATCTTTTCCGACCACCAAGCACAGTCAATACCGGATGGTACAATCTCCAAGTAACTGAATATTTCCCCAACCCTATGCGCTTTCAAAACTGCCAGTTTCTGGGTAATACCGCCAAACGTTGCGAGAGTAATCCGTCATGTGTTAATTGCAATCTTCCACCTCACGCCCGAAAAATGCATACGAACTTCATGTGCCAACTGCAATTAAGAACACCCCGCATAATCCAAATCTTGCTATCGGTACCAACAAGCTAAAGAGATTCTCAAAATAAAAATCAACAGTAAATGGAGCATGGCCGAGGCTAGATTAATTTACAAAAAACTAAATCCCGCGCGCTTCCCGCCCATCAACCTATTCAGAAGTTGCTGGTAATTCAAAAACGAATACATCAACTGTTTCAGTAAAAGACACACTTCAAACCATGATCCCCAGACATGGCAATTCAGTGTCCCTTCTTCCACACACACCAATATGTTCCATGGGTTTGGAAAACGGTCCTCCAACGCCAACTCCACAATCCCTTCCCCCAGTCATACCAATGTCTATCAGCAAATTAAAAAAACAATCACAGTCAAACATGTTCTTCACAAACACAGCAAAAAAATAGCCTCAACGCATCTCACACGTATTAACCCCAGAACTAATGCCACAAAAACTAAATGCCCTACTCTGCCAGCCACAGTTGAATTTACCTCAGCCCCCTTTCCTACACAAACTGCTAACCATTCAAATGGTAATCTACAAAAATAACACTTAATATCACCAAACACACTCACTTACAACAGTAACATACTATCTCCAATCTCATCTATCACTCAATCATTCATAAAAAAAAAAAAAAAACAAATACACAATTTGATGATCATGATAATGATCAATAAGAAAAATTATAGGAACTCCTCTCACCCTGTTGTTCAGGAACTTAACCATTCGTCCACCACACTGGGAGCGAGTGGTTTGGTCCCTGAAAGGCATGGTGGGTATGTTCATCCCAATCCCCTGCCCGATTTTATTTTCTCACAAAATAACTCATCTACTTCGGCCTCCAGAAGTCGGAGTCCCAACCCACACTCATCTAACTTACCCAACTCAAAACTAAAAAGATATAACACCAATTTAAATATAAAAGTCCTGCAATGGAATATGAAGGAATTCGTCAACAATTATAACGAGCTGTGCATTCTGATAAAAGAACACTCACCTAGTATGGTAGCTCTTCGAAAGACACACTGCCCTACACCCAACACACTTAAGAGCTATAAATAATTTCTATAATTTTTCCTATAACTTAACAGTTAGGCAAGGCATCGGAATTCTAATAAAGGAACATATTCCTCATAAACCAATAGCCATCAACTCGAACATCTTGATTTTAATTCTTAATGACGGCTTTCCACTTTTCAACCCATAAGACTTTCACACATGCAGATTTGATATGCTGCTCCCCCGAATTGTACACGATGACTTCTTGGGAAATTTTAGATGATCTCTATAACAGCGACCATTTTCCTCTAATTTCCACTATCGTCACTGGCCCACCTTTTTCCAACACAACAATTAAACTTAAATTTAAAACTGATTCTGTTAACTCGGCTTGTTTTAACAAGCACATTTTAGACTAGCTTTCAGATAATACTCTCTCTTTGAACGTTAATAAGAAGCTTCGGTAATTCAAAAAGCAATTCGAGTCGCTACCAATAAATCGATCCCTCAAAGTATCTCTAAATTTTATCAGCTGAGAGCTCTAAGACAAGAAAAGATAAGAGCCTGGCAAATTTTTAAAAAAATACCCTACCAACAACAACTTAATTCTTTTCAAAATTTTTTTTTTTTTTTTTAAAAGAACACTCAAGAGGGTATTACTACTCTTAAAATGCCGGAGCACGTGTTAAGTTTTTCGGAAAATTGGATAGAGAGAGAGAGAAAGATTTTTGGGCTCAGTGGTTATTTCGCTCCATTGGTGGCATCCAACATTTAATGGGGAGACTAAATTACTAGTGTAAATTGGACTTGATGTTATATTTAGGCAACCATTCATCTCACAAGATTTTAGTTGCCTGAAAAAAAGTCTTTCGGTCACGGCTGGTATTGAACCCCGAACCGTCCGATTGGGAAGCCAACACACTACCACTTGAGCCACGGCCACCCAATCAAAAAATCCAATGCCAGATTCCGCAAAGAAGTAAAAACCAGTAAAGCTAAGTCCCTTAGCGACTTCACTTTAACGCTTAACCCCAACTCATCTATTAACACCATCTGGCATAACAATCGGTGTCTGACTGGTAATTACATCTCAAAATCGATAAAGTTGGTGGAAACTCCTGCAGGCTTAGCCACCCCATTCGATATTAGCAACTTTTTCGCGCAAACCTGGTCGGATCTATCTAACGACAACAACTTTTCAAATATGTAGTTTCAAATCTAGTAAGATAATGTCCCTCAATTTTTCAGATATTAGATTAATGTCTACATCGACTTATCGAAGGTCAAATCACCTCGCTAGAGCTTCATACTTGCTTAAGTAGACTCAAAGGTAAAACTCCTAGCACGGGCAGAATATCGTACCCTATGTTAAAAAAACCTACCACCTTCAACTAAATTAAGACTCATACAGCTATACCATATAATAACATTTTGAATTCAGGGGTGATCCCACAAAACAGGAAGCTAGCGACAATTCTTCCTCTTCCTAAGCCTAATAAAGGGACAGATAATATTAATGGCTACATTCCGATTTCACTTATTCCCTGCATGTCGAAGGTTCTTGAGAAAATTATTGCTAAGAGATTGCTTTGGTATATTAATAAAAAAAAAAACTATTATATTCAAGCCAAGTTGCCTTTCAACCTAATAAAGGTTGCTCTGATGCACTTCTGCATCTTGACTTTTTCATCTCAAACGCTCTACCAGCTCGTAACCATGCGACAATAATCACTCTCTTGACTTCGGAAAGGCTTTCAATACGATAGGCATACATTTGGTGTTAAATAAACATAAAATATAGGGCATTGGCCTGAAAATTATCCTCTATGTCAAATCTTTTCTCACGAATAGCAAAATTTGTGTAAGAGCAAACAATTGGTTTTCTGCTACCCATCCACAATTTAATGGTATTCCTTAAGGCTCCCCACTATCGGTGGTACTTTTCATCATCGCTTTTGATGATATAAGTCAAATTATATTGTAAGTAAATACAAGCAATTTGATCACTGCATTTACGCTGATATACATCCTATGTAAGCACACTGATCTGAAAGAAACTAAAACACTACTAACAATTACAGTCAATGACATACGAAAATGGTCAGATTCATCTGGAGCCAAATTGTCACTAGACAAACGCAAGACCTTACACATCTGCCGCAAGACTTTATGTAGAGGTTTAACCTAAATTTTAATAACCTCAATATAGAAAGTGTAAAGAGTTTAAGTATCCTAGGTCTAATATTTAATAATAAGTATAATTGGAAAGATCATTGTTTAAAACTAAGAAAGAACCTTTCTGCAAGAGCCAGCATAATAAGTTATTTAGCTAGTAAAAAATGAAATACACATATGTACACATTATTTTCAATTGCAAAATCGATAGTACTTAGCAAGATTGATTATGGTTTACTTATCTACGGAAACTGCTCAAAATCAACAATTAAAACCATCAAGGCCTTCTACCATCAAGCCGCACGTAGGAGTATTAATGCTTTCCCCACAAGCACTGTGAAGAACATATTGGTAGAACCCGGTCTACCTAATAGAACATCGCATAGAAGTAACCAGAGCCAAGTTGTACATTAAGCTGTTGTTCACAAATGGATCCATTATTGATGTCTTTCGCTTCGGCTAGGAAAATGAAAACTGCAAAGCGCGTTCCATCCGCTATCTTCCGTGCATTGACCTGCTCTAAAGAATTTTAACCTGCGGTAAACAGGATCTCTGTATACCGCCCGATATATACACCATGGTTCATAAAGCAAACATCTTTCATCATGGACTTAGCAAAATATAACAAAAATGACACCAACTTAGACATATATCACGCTTTATTCCTTGGCATTACTTCTGAATTAAAATCCAGTGGTTGGAAACTTATATTTATTTATTTTCCTTGGCATTACTTCTGAATTAAAATCCAGTGGTTGGAAACTTATTTACTGACGGCTCCAAAAACAGTGACAGCACATCCTTCGCAGCTACCTTCGAAGACGGATCTTTGTTCAGCATACGGTTACTACCTAAAAGTGCATCTGTTTTTACTGCTGAGGCTTTAGCTATTCAAAAAACCACCAATATGCGTGGTAAATATGTAGGCAACTCTTGGCTTGGCATAACTACACTCCACGAAATAATGATAAGGACAAAACAAAATAACTTTCTTTAAACATTTATTCTTAGAAATTTAAGGAATACATTTAATTTTTAGTAACTGCATAAGAACAACTCAAATATAAATTAGTTATGAAAATTAACTCTTATTTTATATTTCCAATTATTTTTTTAAATTCTATACGAACGAAATAATGATAAGGACAATGTCTTTTTACTTTAGTATTTGTATTTGAAATATTTTTGATTCGAAATCAAATCAAATCTTAGTACTTAGTGTTTGATCCTTTGTTTCTAATTACATCTCGGAGACGTCGTGGCATCGAATTAATCAGTGATTGTAGCTGATCTATGTCGATTTTTTCCCATTCTTCCTTGATGGCCCTTTTGAGATTTTTCAAATTATCAAACTGACACCCATTTTTAAAAACATTGCGCGACAAAACCGCCCACACGTTCTCAATGGGATTTAAGTCAGGGCTGCAAGCAGGGTATTCCAATAGAGAAATACGAGGGGCGTTCAACATATTCTCGGTATCGGGGTGAAGCTGTGGTTGTATATATAAATTGACTTATTTATCAAGTAATACTATTATTTTAGTGCATTCATGTAAAATTTCACATAAATGTGATTATTAATTCGCGTTTTATCTCTAGTTAAACAGAATCATAATGGCAACTGAGACGATGATGGTGCAAATTGAGCATCGCGCTGTAATTAAATTTCTCACTAAGCAAGGAAAAAGTCAAAAAAACTATTCATGAAGAAGATATGGTGGCTGTTTACCATGGTTCCGCACCTTCATTATCAACTGTGCAAAAGTGGTCAAGTGAGTTCAAGAGAGGCAGAGAGAGCATTGAAGACGACCCCCGCTCCGGCGCCCTGGCTACTGCTTGTACGGGAGAAAGCATCAAAGAAGTCGAAAAACTTGTTCTTGAGGATGCCCGAATAAAGGTGAAAATGATGGCAGAGATCACCAAGCTTTCAATTGGTACCATTCACACCATTCTTCATGACCATCTTAACCTTTCAAAGGTCAGTGCAAGGTGGGTGCCACGAATGCTCACAGCGCCTTAGAAAAAAGTGAGAATCGCATGCTGTAGAGAGCTTTTGGAGATGTGTAGTGAGAACGCGGACGGTGTTATGGATCGAATTGTTACTGGGGACGAAACATGGGTCCACCACTATGAAACTGAAAGCAAACAAGAGTCCATGCAGTGGCATAAAAAAGGAACAGACCCCCCGAAGAAGTTCAAAGTCACTCCGTCTGCCGGGAAGCTCATGGCCACAGTTTTTTGGGACTCAAAGGGAATCTTGCTCATTGAGTAAAAAAAAAAAGGTGAAACCATCAACGCCACATCCTACGCTTCCACTTTGCATAATTTGCGGGAGGAAATTAAAAAGAAAAGACGGGGTAAACTCGCAGCGGGTGTGTTGCTTCTTCATGACAACGCTCCTGTTCACACGGCGCGAGTTTCCAAGGCTGCTGCGCGAGATTGTGGTTTCGAAGAAATCCAACACCCACCCTATAGTCCAGACCTTGCCCCTAGTGATTATTTCCTGTTTCCGGATTTGAAAAAATGTCTTCGTGGAAAAAGATTTTCGGATGATGAAGAACTCAAGTCGGCAATAAATGGGTATTTTGCAGAGAAAGAGGAAATTTATTTTTTTGAGGGTTTAAAAAAGCTTATCTCAAGATGTAACAAATGCATTGATGTTAGGGGAGATTATATTGAAAAATAAAAACAATTTAAATTGAATTCGCATTTTCCTTCATATCGATACCGAGAATATATTGAACGCCCCTCGTATCTCGGGTTTTTAGAAACTCCTTTGTAAACTTGGATGCATGAATATCCGCGTTGTCCTGTTGAAATATAAACTCGCTACCGAATAATCGATTCCCAAGGTCAACTAAAACATCATCTAAGAGCTCAGTGTATTTTTGCCTATTCATTTTAGTTGATATAAAACATATAAGTGACTTTCCAGAGCAGCTTATAGCCCCCCAAACCATTAACGTGCCTCCTCCGAAATTGCGAGCATGCCTGAGCTGCCTTTTGACCCTTTTATCATGCCAATATTTTTGGCAACCATCTGGCCCATCTAAATTAAATTTTTTTCCGTCAGAAAATACCACTTTACACCACTCTTCGTCCCAAAATTGAAATTTTTCAGCAAAAGTGAACCTGTTCGCTTTGTGTCGTGCTGTAAGCGTCGGTTTCGGCGTGCGTTTAATATATTCAATGGTATTATCTGACTTTAAAATTTGTTGTACCCGCCTTGTTGAGACATTTAGCTCCAGAATGCTTACAATTTCAGAAGGACTGATGGATTTATTTACAGCAAGACTTCTTATTTCTCGAATATCTCTTGGTGTTAATGTTGGTTTTCTTCCTGTACTTCGCTTAACTCCATAATTTTCGCCAAGATTTATATAATTTGCTATAACAGTTTTACTTCTTTCTAGAATAGCTCCGATTTGCCCTGTTGTTTTCCCTTGTTCTCTGTAAACAGCCACACGTCCTTGCCCCTCTTCGGTCAATGGCTTTCCATGAGGCATTGTAATTGGTATTTGTGAAAATCTAAAGCATTCCAATTTTTTCTAACAAATAAATAAATACTTAAGACTAACAAACCCTTTTTCTGTTGAAACTCAGCTTAAACTTATATTTTATTTAATTATTCTTTCGCTTAAGCACAACTGGCCTTATCAATATTTCGTACCACAATGAAGATCACTCATCAGTGTAAAACAGATGTGTTAGCAAAAACAAAAAAAAGGTTATCGCTATGTTGCGATAAGACGAAGCGATAATGCTGCTGCGATCAATGAATTAGATCTCATCAAAACAAAAGAGAACGAACAAAGATTTCTTTGTCCTTATCATTATTTCGTGGAGTGTACCATCATCATTATTCGACCATCAACACGGACAGATCGCAGCCAACCTACCCTACCACAACTTCAAAAGGCATGAACACTACCTTCGTTAGGATGCGTTTAGGACACACAACCTTCACCCACTAACATCTCCTCAAAAGGGAATCTCCGCCATCTTGCTAATCCTGTCACTCCCAAATCAACATCAGTTACATCCTAGGAATAAGTTAATATCGTAACTGCCTACCAAAAAACCAACAATCACCCTACAAATTTTTAAGTAAACCCAACCACGAGAATATTGTCTAAATTAGCAACTTTGCAAAAAAATTGAATTTACAGATTTAAGTATCTTTACTAACTTTTCTTTTGTCAAGAAAATTTTTGGCAAGACCAAAAAAATACAAAAAAAATAGACTTCAAAGTATAAATTTGTAATAAATATATGAATTTTTTTCAAATTTTTCTCTATAATTTTATTTTTATATTAACTGTTTCCTGTAATAAATAAAAATTTAAAAAAAGATGTGACGAAGATCAAAAGAAATCTAAAAAAAAGCTAATTAATGTCAAACAATTAATTGCAAAATACTGCCCAACGTTAAAATTAATTTAAAATTTAATTAAAAAAAAAACATATTTTTTAATTTTTATTAATTTTTTAATATATGATCGCCATTGGCATTAGTGACGGCCTGTAATCTACTCTTCATAAAATTTATGGGCTTTATAAGATCATATTAGTCGGGAAGCTTGAGCCACTCCTCGTTGATAAACTTAATTAAGTCTTTTTTGAACTTAGCACCCCTTTTTGCCACCTCCTTTTTTAAATAAGCCCACAAAATTTTTAATCGGGTTTAAGTCGGGACTGTCAATGACTTTGGTGCAGTTATAAATTAACCACTCTACATAAATAGGATTTATGTTTTCGGTCGTTGTTCTGGTAAAATTTATAACACAATTTATTTCGGTTTACTTGAAAAACATCCCCACAATTTTCGAAATTTTACTGTTGGAATGATGTTCTTCTTTTCGAGGGCTGTTAGCGGTTTTCTCCAGACTCTAGGCGGTCCTGCATGGTAGTACAACATTATTTTGGACTCGTCACAATAACCAACATCGTTCTAATAATCTGTTGGAAGATAAATGTGATTAATTGCAAAATCTAATCTTTTAGAAATATTTAGCGCTGAGAGTATTGATTTTTTTTTCTGGCGATTCTCGATGAATATTTGTGTTTTTTCATACGAGGGCGGGTCAATAAGTCCGTGACTTTTTGAATTTCTGACCTCTTTAGTGAAACAGCAACACTGCTCCTGTCAACAGGCATCTGTCAGTTGACTCCTGTCAAAATTTAAACTTGCTGCGTCAGTTAGTTTGTGTTTGACAGTTATTTTTATCAGACTACTCACTAATTTGAGGAGAAAATGGAAAAAAGTGAATTTCGTGTGCTTATTAAGCATTATTTTCTTGCGAAAAAAAACCATTACCGAGACCAAGGCTAAGCTTGATAAATACTATGGGTACTCTGCACCATCGATTTCAATGGTAAAAAAGTGGTTTACTGAATTTCGTTGTGGCCGTACAAGCACTGAAGATGCCGAACGTCCTGGACGCCCAGTTGAGGTCTCTACACCCGAAACAATCGAAAAAATTCACGATATGGTGTTGGCCGACCGAAGATTGAAAGTGCGAGAGATTGTGGAAGCCGTAGAGATCTCGCATGGCTCAGTGGTTTCAATTTTGAATGATCACTTGGGCATGAGAAAGCTTTCCGCAAGATGGGTGCCGCGTTTGCTCACAGTCGACCACAAACGCAATCGTGTAACAACTTCACAGGAAGGTTTGGCGTTGTTTAATCGCAATATGGAGGAGTTTTTGCGCCGTTTTGTAACCGTGGACGAAACATGGATCCATCACAACACACCAGAGAACAAACAACAGTCAAAACAGTGGGTTTCTAAGGGTGAATCAGCGCCAAAGAAGGCCAAGGTGGGTTTGTCAGCCAATAAAGTTATGGCGACTGTTTTTTGGGATGCACGCGGGATAATCCACATTGACTACCTTCAAAAGGGAAGAACAATCAATGGGGAATATTATGCCAACTTATTGGACCGATTCAATGACGATTTGAAAAAAAAAACGACCTCATTTGGCCAAGAAAAAAGTTCTTTTCCACCAAGACAATGCAAGGGTGCACACATGTGCAGTTACCATGGCAAAAATCCATGAATTGGGCTATGAATTGCTCCCTCATCCACCCTATTCTCCAGATTTGGCTCCGAGCGACTACTTCTTGTTCCCAAACCTGAAGAAATGGCTTGGTGGAAAAAGATTTGACTCCAGTGATGAAGTCATCTCGCAAACAAAGGCCTATTTTGAGGACCTCGACAAATCATTTCTTTTGGAAGGGATAAAAAAATTGGAGAAGCATTGGACAAAGTGTATAGAGCTCAAGGGAGACTACGTTGAAAAATAAAATTATTTTTTTATCAAAAAATCTGTGTTTTAATCCAAAAGTCACTGACTTATTGATCCGCCCTCGTAACTTGTCTGACGGTCTCTTGGGAAACTCCAACTCCGCAATCCTTTTTTAAGTCCGTGGCTAACATTCTAGTGTTGATATGGGGGTTCTCTTCTATGGTCCTTATTATTTTTCTTTCATTCCTCGGTGTTAGTTTCTTTTGTCTACTTGTTGAGTGCTTCAGGTCTAATCTACCTTCTTTTTCGGCACGGTTTATAATGTTATAAACGGTTCTCAGTTTGACACAGAACATTTTAGCAAATTCTTTCGCGGACTTACATCTATGGTAATTATAGTCCACTAACTGTATCACATCGTCGCTTACTCGTTTACCTGGCATACTTAATATTGGTTTTTTTTAATACTCTTTAGCCGATTCAAAAGATTAATAAGTAAATAACTACAACACAACCCTAAATAACTACACACAACTCCAGAATGCAATTAAATTACAATTAATTCCTGTGTTGTTCTTTATTTTATTATTATTCGTGTGAATCAACTTCCCTTTTGCAAAGAATAATTTGACACTGAAAAAAGTGCCTTTGGATTGTTTCGTTGAATATCTCCCGGTTTCCGGTTGAAATTTCTATTTTGTTGGTATAGTATGACAAAAAAATCATATGAAAATGAAATTAAGAAAAAAAGTAAAAAAAAATCGTATATTATACATACAAATATACACTTTTCTATACCATAGAGCCGAAGGCCTCTGCAGCTAGTGCTCGTTTCTATGTATTAACGCATGTATTTTAATCATATGTTAATAAATTATAATAATAATAATAATATTTTGAAATGTGGAATTCGACATGAAATATTAAGTCGCCTTAAAGTATTCCAATTTACTGTTCGACAGAAAGTCCTATTTAAGATATTAATTGTAACCAAATTGATTTTTACACACGCACTTAAGTTTAAAAGCTTAATTATTACTGTTTTCCCGATTTATTTTTTTTAACAAATTAACATAAAACTTTACACTAGGCTTAAAAAAAATGTAACCACAAATAAAAATAAACATTTTAGATGAAAATGAAAATTTCTCGAAACCATATTTTCATCATAAGCTACTCTTGCCACGTACTGCACAGATATGTATGTATGTACATACTATATTATTTAATCAATCATAAATTAATGGAAATAAGTAATACATTGTAATTTTTATGAAAAGAGTAGCAACGTTGCATAAAATGATAAAATAACTAAGTATGATATAACTTTGTTAGCGTCTACATCATTTTAATAGGATTTAATTGCTAATGCAAGGCTTCTTCCGCGTAATTTCTTCCCAAACCAATTAAAAACAAACAAAAGGAAAAAAGTTAGGCTTCCTAATCATTAGGAAATATCTACCTTAGTATTGCTTTTTGTATTTTGTTTGACATATGAGTTGCATGCAATTTATTTTTATGTACCTTCCTTGGCGCCTTAAAGAATTCTTTTCAGTTTCTCGATCTTGTTTCTCTGAACCAGAATCTGTGTCATAGCCAAGCTGTAAAGTGCCCCTTGCATCTGCAATCGACGATCTTACTGCGACAGCGGGTTCTGTAAATACAAAAGAAAATAAACCTTATATTTTTCAATAATTCTACGTTTTTATATCACTCACCAATACTGGTATTGGACACCCTTCGTTCCTTTTCTCTTTCTCTCTCGAATCCCCGACCTATCATATTCAGTTGATCTTGCGAACCACCAAAATTCTCAATTGTCAGTTGTGAGTCTTCACTGGAAGAGTTTCGACGAGACCGTCGCCCTGTGGGTGGGTAATAGTTTTAAATGTATTAATTACGGTTATTCATGTTAGGAATTATGTCAGTGAATGAATATATTTATAACTAATATTGATTAACGCATTTTAAATCATAAAGAAAAAACGATCAACATTCCATAAAACAACAAATAAATATAAATAGAAGTCATTCGCAAACAATTTTTACCTGCATAGCTTGGTCTTCGATTTTGTTCCCAATTACTTGGTCTGCCAGCGGGTACATAGTCGCCTGCACAATTCATGAATTTTGCATATAAATCGAGCATGTGGTGAATTATGTGATTTTGTCTTTTTTGTTTTACATTCATACACACATATACTCGTATGTTTAAACATAACGTTAATACAAATATATGTATGTATATGTACATCTATGTATATTCGTATATTTTGGGGTCTCAATACTAAATATTAAAACTGTTTATATTTCCTGGGACCTTTTAATACTTCAGAAAAACACACGCTTAAAACATATGCATATGGATGTACGTGTATGAATAGAAAAATACACGTTTTAAAATACATATATGCATATGGATGTATGTGTATGTATACATATTCGAATTTTTGATTTTTCATAAAATTGTATATTTTTTTCTAAACTCTAAAGAGTAAAAAAAAGTTAAAAGCTTTGCAGTAATCTAGAGTTTCATTTAAGATTACAATATAACTTGGTATCCTTTTATATCTATTGTAATTTGCTTTATGAAATAGTAAGTACTTTGAATTTAACCAGTTGTAATTAAAGTAAAAAAAATAAAAACGCCTACTGCATAGACAATGTGACATAGGTAATTAAATAATTAGCCATTTATTCTGAAAAAACAGAATCGGGATATGGCGATCGCAAACATAAAGTTTATCGCGGGCAACCTAAGATGACTATGGCATAATTCGTAGTAGAAATGTTTTCATAATTACTTGAATGTGTGCTTGATAATATATAAATGTATATATTAGGTACCCCTAGATCCACGGGGAAGAACGTTGTCTACGCATGAAAATTAGGGCTTGTAATAATTCCCGCAAATAGTACACTACTTGGTTTGCCTGCCAGTTTTCAGAAAATATATACTTACATAGCAAATTGAAATAGAATGGTCAATTTAATATGCTCTTATTTGATTGCTAATTTTTTGGCATTTACGGTTCGAATATAATTTCGTGTATACTATCATCCCAGCCACGCTGGTCTATCCTGTCAGACAAATTTTTGGAAACTTTTGAGCACAACGCGAAAAACAGTCACCTTTCAAGTCGTTAATAGTTGCTCGTTTAAAACGATAAAGAAACGCCTTTATGATGCCCCAACAAATTGTCTAGAGATGTCACATAGCATGACTTCGGAGCTGACGGTTGCGTTTGCCGAAATCAAATTCTCTCCAAGTTGTGATTTCAATAAACTGATGGTTTTAGATGACGCATGACACGTAACGCCATCTTGTTGAAACCAAATCTGCTGCGGATCAATGTCATCTATATTTTGAAAGAATTTTTCGTTGAGCATAGTTCAGTAACGATTTTCATTGATCATAACGCGAGCTCAGGTCTCAGATCTTTATGAAATATGAAAGAGAAGACCCTAAGCCGTACTGAACTTGCAATTTTTCTGCATGAAGTTTTAAGTATCACTTCAGAAATGTTTTCACTCCAAATACAGCAATTTTGTTTTTCAACATATCGTATAAATTTGGCGAACAGAACGCGAATATATTGTAGGATACAAGTTTCAACGCAAAATACATAAGCCTTTTTAGGGGTGAGTTATACACGATTTTTTGCCAAAGTTATCGCTACCAAAAGTTCTATCATTCATAAACAAAAAAAAAAAAGGTTGAAGACCCGCTTTCTATACTCATGCTTGAAATTAAAATAATATAAAAAAATAATATTATCATTATCTAAAATGTTCCCAGAAAATATATTCATAAAATAAATGTAATGAATTCATGTATGTTAAATCGTGCACTAATAAGTGTTTTCTATCTTTCTACTTGTAATAAATTAAAAAAATAAATATGCATATGTATAAAAATTGTTGAACAAAAAGGTAAAGAATAGAAACTAATTCAAAAACAAGTAGGAAATATTTATATTGTATTGCTTGAAATTGTGCAAACCTCTTTCGTCTGCCTTCGTTTCCACATTAATTTTTTCTTTAGCTTGGCGCAAACGTGCCGGAACCAGGGGTTCCTGATTATGTACTGATGACAATGTTGTTATGCCTCGGGTTTTGTGAACAACAAAGCCTAATTATTAAGAAGCAAGAAAAAAAAATATAAACAAAAAATCGACAAAAATCGAGTTTATTATACTCGTATAATGTAAATAAGGATATCCCTTAAATAAATGTGAATATAAACACATGTGAAAGGTGAGTATGGTTTTTAAAAAAAAAAGCTCGTGAAGCAAATAAAAATGTGTGTTTCTTTTTTTATTGTCTCACCTTCGTCATTGTTTGTAGGATTGTAGTTATGCTCCACTGTTTGATATTCTTTTGGTGGCGTTGGTCTACGAGTTATAATAGTAGCAGACGCTGATCGTGTGACTGTGTTTTTAAATAAATGAGAAATAAAATAAAATTAAACTTTCGCGCAAACAATAAAATAGACAAAACAATTTAAGCACAAATTTAAGTGAAGGCACATCATTACAAGTGTAACAGGAGGTTCTTGCAGAAATATATTTTAGTTTAACGAAACAAACATAAAAAACCTTTTTGCTATCTGTGCATCTAAATAAGATCAAATTAGGGCCTTGTAATTTTGAACGTATTATTGAATTGCGATTTTGAATCTTTTTCTTTTTCTAACATACATACACTCATTGAAACAGTTTAAAACCAAACAAATTTTTTCATTAAAGGTTGAAGTTTGAAAATATGTAAATTTGTTCTTATTAATTAAGAAAAGGAACATTTGTTTAGGGCATATAATTACAAAAAAATATTATTTTTTTTATGAATTACATAAATAAAATAACAGTGCTTGGAAATGGGTACAGCCAATTCAAAAACTTTAAATCATGCGAAAAATGTCGGTGTCAGGAATGCGTTTAACCGTTTGGAAAAATAACTTCATAAATCCGGTATTTCATATATTTTATCAACTTTTTGAGGCAATATCCTCTTATGTTATACTAAGTTTGATGAATGCCATTTTAAAATGTTCTAACAAAAATATTGTTCCTTCTGTTATTTTGTACATTTTAAACTAAAAACTAGAAAAGAGCAGTGGATTTATAACTAGTTTCTACTCTCAAGAGAAGCAAAACTTCGAGATCCAAACATGCAGCTACATGAATTGAAAAACGTGAAACAATTTTTGAAATAATCGTAGATGAATGCATGATTCGAGACACCAGCGAAATTTTGTGAAAAAAAAAAACAGCTTAAAAAAATATTTCTTTCTGGACTTTTAACTAGTTTCATGAGTGTATAATAATTTATAGGATTTAAATTAAATCTAAACTTTTAATTTGATATCTCATATCATACTTTAATACATACATACATACGAGGGTTGTCTGAAAAGCTTCCGACCGCAACGTAAAGATAGCGACACTCGTCATTAAAACTAGTGAATGCTAGTTGTGCATCTTTTGACAGTTACTGAAGTTTCATTCATTTTGGACGCGCAGTTTTTAGTTGACAGTCGATGTGAGTGTTTTTTGTGAAAATGGAAAAAATTGAGTATCGAGTTGTTATTAAATTCTTGCTTTTGAAAGGATATACGCCTACGCAAATCCAAAATGAGTTGGACTCTGTGTATGGGGACTCTGCACCATAATTTAACACAGTGAAATTTTGGGCAGCTGAATTTAAACGTGGCCGTAAGAGCTTGGGAGATGATGAACGTTCGGGACGTCCAAAAACTGCAACCACTGGCGATAACATTGCTAAAGTTCACCAAATGGTGAATGCTCCGATTAATTACTGTAGATGAAACTTGGATACACCATTATACGCCCGAAACAAAAATTCAGTCAAAACAGTGGACTGCAAAGGGCGAGCCGGCTCCAAAAAAAGCAAAAACTGTTTTTTCGGCTGGGAAAGTGATGGTGACTGTTTTTTGGGATAGTAAATCAGTTATCTTAATCGATTATCTTCAAAAAGGAAAAACCATTACAGGAGCATACAACGCGCCCTCTCACACTTCAGCGGTTGCCATGGCGAAAATCCATGAATTACGGTTTGAACTGCTTGACCATCCGCCTTATTCACCAGATCTAGCCCCAAGCGACTTCTTTTTGTTCCCTCATCTAAAAACTGCGCTCGGAGGACAGAGATTTTCGTCAAATGAGGAGGCCAATCACCTTCGTGAATAACTATTTTGCAGAGAAAAACGCCAAGTACTATTTGGACGAGTTAGAGAGATGGGAGTATCGCGGGGAGAAGTGTGTAGGGTTACAAGGAGACTATGTCGAAAAATAAAAAAAAATTTGAAAAAAAAAGTCTTGTATCATTGTTCGATCAGAAACTTTTCAGACAACCCTCATAATTATTATTATTATTTTTATTCCTTTACCCTTAGTAGAGATTTGTATTATTGCCAAGAAATATTTTGGCTAGCTATTCGGTTTTACATACTTTTACAAAAAACAATAGCAGTACTCATTTTTATTGAACAAATTAATTGTAAAAATAGAGATATGAGAGACATCAAATTGTTGCTATACTAAATATAAAAAGTAATTTTAACACTTTTCTTTAAAAACAAAGCTATTTTTTAGGCAGAACTACTGAACTAAGTTCATATAATAAAAACTCTAAAGTTTTCAGAATTTTAAATATAATTGGCTTTGCGAAAACCTAACTTAAAATGTTTGTCTACAAACAGTTATTTTTCAAACCTTACTGCCTTAAAAAGTATGTACCTTCTTAGAATTACAAAAATGTTTACGGGTTCAATACTATTCTTTTACTAAAATATGAATGCTTTAAAAGAATCTATACTCCTTTAATTTCATTACAATCAACTGTAAATTTATTAAAAATGTATTAATATGTATGTTATTGTCAATATTAAATGTATATTCCATATTTGGTGTAAAATTTGTTCTTTTCTATATATTTTTTATTTATTATTTTATATTATTTCCCATGAGTAGTTCTATTCTAAAAATTAATACCTTAATATTGTTTGCAAACACGTGTACGTAACACTAAATAAAATAATTACTGATTTATTATTTACAATCATAAATAATAAATAATATTAAAATTAGCATGCCAAACGAACAAATGCAAAGAAAAATAAAAGCAAATTAAACGAATGTAACAAAATAAAATAAGCTATAATATAAATTGATATGCCAAACAAGCAAATGCATAGAAAAATAAAAGCAAATTAAATGATAGAAAAAAATAAAATACGTTATAATATAGTGTTAGCTATAGCAAAGGAGACACAAAGATTGAATGAATGATGTATGAAGGTTATTTGCATTAGTTCACTTTGAGTTGATGCCCCAGGCAGTATTTATAACACACAGCGACAAGAAAACCAGAATTTTGCACAAGCAAAATAAATATCTACCAATTGTATGAATCTGGGTTTGTTCAATGAGTTCATTCAAATGTGCAATTAGAACGGCCTTACTATATTAGTTTATATGTTTACGTATGGTCTTCTGACTCTGAGAAGCCGTCGACCGTTCGTGATTACCAAATTTAAATGCAAATTTTACTTTGCTTTTTTTTTACATATCGGGTCAATTTTTTAGAATGATTCAATAAATTATTATGCAGAGTTGATAAACACAAATAAAATATTGTAGACAATTTAATAAAAATCGAAGAGCAAACGTTTTAGAACGTCTAACTAAATTCACACCACAACCCGGCAATTTTTTATATTGTTCTCAATTTTCAATGTCTCTCAACTCCTACTTTTCTAAATTTTCAAATTTTTCTTTTAATACTTCGCCGAAAACAATCAAACACCTTTAAGTGGATTATGCACATTTATTACATTGTGGCTGCGACGTGAACATCTATTCTTACTTTCTCATACCTAAATTCATACTTATGAACATCTGCATTATGCGACGTGATTCATCTAAATGTAAACAAAGGCATTTTTAGCGAATTCCAGTGTGAATTGTTGAAAACTGATAGAAAAGAAGATACTTTGTGGCAATTAAAACAATATTGCAACTAGAAATAACTATTGTCAAAAATAGTTAAGTTGGTTTTAATGAGAACCACTTTGCATACGATAAACAGTATACTCTGTCATCAGCTTCCATTTTCCGACTCATTAATGCCTGACAAAAAACCAAACACAATTATGTTAGTTGCAAATGTAACAAAAAAAAAAAACAAAAAAAAAAAAAAGACAAACCAAAAACGCAATCATTTTTTTAACGGCAAATAATAATAAAAAAACAATACACAATTATAGAAACACACGAAACAAGAACATTAAAGAAACGGACAACGTTCACTATTACACTAAAAAAAAATATTTTAACTACAAGTAAACAAACTATCTTTTCAAATTGAATTTGTTTTCATTAAATGTAGTTTAAATATTTGCTAAAATATTACTTATTATAAAAAAAAAATGATTGGTATAGAAAAATTAAAGTACAAACAAATATTTAGAGGACCTTGAAATGGAGGTCGATTGGAGGGCGAACCGGAAGGTTGTGGTTGATCTAAATCACTTCTTAGGTCAGGAATTGGTGTAACTGGTTGACATGTAAGACCTCGTCTGTGGCATATTCCATGCTCATTGGCAACTGCATTTTGTTTATCGGTGACGTCTTATGTTGTGCGGTGATTTTCAATTTTTAATTAATTTATTTTTTAGATCATTATTCGCAGTACAGAATTGAAATGAGCGAAAACAAAAAAGAGATGAAAGAAAAAAACAATGTTTTTGCTTCTGATAAATATTTTAAAGTCTTATTATAATTCTAAAAATATTTCGAAATTGGAGATTGCACGTTTTACTTATTTTGATGAAATGTAATTTAAATTGTATATACATATGCATGTTACTAATGTTTTTTAACATATGACAGTCTCGTTTCCGAGCGTGCATTTAAAATTTGGCTGGAAGGCTTGAAATTTAAATGGGTTCTTTCAGTTTACAGTTAACAAATTCAAAATTCAAATTGAATTAAGATAATTTTTTCGGCTTCAAAACACTAAAGAGAAAACATGATGTTGTGTGATACTGTAATTTATTAGGAAAATTTAATAAAATTAAAGCATATTTTTTTAATATCTGTAAGGATATCGATAATCCACCCCAATTAATTTGCAGCCATTGACATGTACACAAGAAGTCGCAGAAGACAACTTTGCGTTTGTTTCAAAATGATCAGTTGCGCTGTAGGGGACTAATGGCGAATGTATAAGACTGCCATCATGTTAAACAACCGAGTACAGTGATATTGCACTACTTACAATATGTTAAAAAGAACAACAATGTTGAGCAATATAAGAAGTTTTTTAGGAACTAATTAGTACAATTTTGGAAATATTTCATAGCGTCTTTCAAAAATCGCATTTTCATGCCAACGATAATTTTTTTACCTCTTACAGATGTTGGCATCTGCGGGACGCCCTGATTCCCATCATCACCAATCATTATATTTGAACCACCTTTTTCGTATGTTTTTTAAGAAAATGTTTATTTATTTATTATCACTTAAAATTAAGTGATTTTATTGGTGTTAATCATTAAGCGTGTAATGAATCATTTTGAAAGTTTGCATACACTGGGACATAAAACAAAACCTAGCCGGTAATGTACGCCAGAAAATATTGATGCTCAGAATTTGGGAATGCCTCCATCATATTTATTAAAAAAAATATTCAAAAAACATTTGCATATTACCCGTATAAAATTTAATTTATGCACAAGCTATAGGAGTATGTCCTTTGCATTTTCCCGTATTTCAATTGACGCAACAGCTACAGGAAATTAACTTTAAACGGCGGTGAGATTGTGTGCTAGAGTATTACTGCTCGGTAGGGACGACCACTATTTTTAGCAAAAAAATCGTCATGAGCGACGATGCATATTCCGACTTGTTAGTAAACAGAATATAGATACTGAGATACTCAAAATTCTCAATTGAAACACCAACATTCACTATACCTTCGTAGAGTAGCCCATATTAGCAATGCTGAAATACTTACTAGTGATCGTGACACATCTTTTGTGCCCGAGTTGGATTAATTGGACCTAGAGCACGTATGGTTCGAACACAACAGTGCCACATCACACAGTGAACAAATAATGATATCAGCTGAACTTACGATCCGTGGATTTAACGGCCCCTGACTTTTTTCTGTGAAAATACTTAAGGGGAAAGATATAAATTGTAAAAAAAAAATATGAAAATTATGATTAAAAAGCTCATTTGCCCTGTGGCAAGAAATGGTCACTACACTGAACCTAATTGCATACATTATGTTAAAAGTTATTAAAGTTATTAAAAAAAATGTATATATTGGCCTGAAAAATACAACGCAACTTGTATAAGTAAGCAAGCAGGTACTTTCTGATATTTTTCTTTCCACCTATTATTTTCAAACAAAGTGCCATGGCATCAGACTTTGGTTTTACATTTCTGGATTGTATTCATGGTATCGGAGTTGACACAAATTTACAAAAGCGTGAAATAATTTTTATCTTTCAATAGAATTTAAAGGAAATCAATGGGCGTTACTAACAGCCAAATTAAGTATACAGCTTAAGTATAAACTCCACATTTTCCGAAATGTTTGTACCTAAACGATTTGAATAGTCGACTTTAGGGTTAGTGTGGAGCTGAATTTTAATATACAGAAAGCCAAGCCTAATTTTTAAACTATGACATTAAAAACAGAACAATACTAAAAAGGATTAAATATGGTATCTAAAATACTAAAATTATATGTAAAATGGTGGTTGCATTTAATAGAAATTGTATAAGCGGTTTTCTATTTTCTTGAATATTAAAAATTCTTTTACCTTTATTATAATTGTGCTTTACAGTACGAATTGGTAAAAATGTGTGTTTCGTCAATAATTAAGCACTACATACTCCCTTATACAAAGTTATTGATTAATGAAAATAATATTAATTAGAGTTTTTAAAAGAACTCTTATCGAATCCAGTTTCTATTTATGAGGGAAAAAGGGAACCAACAAGGAGTATTAACGTCAGTACATTAGCGCCACAGTTTAATATATACAAACGAAGAAAACAATTTCAGTTGATATTTCCACACGACTTCAAAATAATTTCAAATTTAAGTGCGAATATAAAACGTCAAACCAATGTTATGTAGTAGATGCAATGAAAATATAGTAGAATTTTTGAAAGAGTGAAGTTCAAGTAAAAGGTGACTATTAAAACATTATTGGTACACTTTAGACTTAAGTGTGTATTAATATTTAAGTCGACACCTTTTTTAAGTCACGACTAATGATTCATTGTTAGTTAGGCCCAATATACGAGTAATTAAAAAAAACATTTTCCTATAACCCCAATACTGAGAACACATTGAACACCATTTGTACAAACAAAAAATATTGCATATTGAAATGGAAATGAAATATAACTCCTAATGTGCACATTGGTTCAAGTACAAAAATGTATAAGGCATATATCCGTAAGACGTTCGAGTCACAATTCGAGTGATATAATAATAAAGGAAGATTTTATGTTCGCGTGGAAAAGTAGCCCCACAATTTGTGTGAAGAATAATTATATACGAGTATGTAAGTACGTAATGGAATGTTCAGTTATCTTAAATTCTTTCAAAAAATTCTTAAACAATACGTACGAATATAAAAAACGATTGTAAATATAAAAGTATATCTTTATATACTTTTAAGACCATATCAGTTTATAAGACAGAGTTTAAAATCCACATTAGGCTCAGTAATATATATACCATATTATTTTCATATAATTATAGGAGAACTTTTTACCTAAAAATTTACAGTATTTTGTGTCACCAAAATTAGTGAATATAGTTTTCTGGAATTTAAGGTCAATATAATATCATTTTTAATAGAACGAACAATTTTTAAACAACAATTAATTATCGAAAGATATGTTCATACATTTGTTTAACCGGCAGAAAAGGCCCCTTGTCCCATTAAATACGAAAGAAAAAAAAAAACATAAAAATAACATTGTTGACTACTCTCTCATTGCACAGTGTTGTTCCGTTGTTATAATTTTGAAACTAAATAACTGGTGTTCCCATTTTGTCGAGAGAGATGAGCTTTTTCTAGAAAATTAGATTTAGTATGCAGAAATGCTTTTAAATGTGCAGGGGAAACTATGCACAAAAATTAAAGGATATGATTTTTCATGGAATCACGTATTTGCGGTACACAATGCTATAGATGCCTATTTTGATTGAATAAAGATTTACGGAAAAATAATATTGGCTTTAAAATTTTACTATAAAATCGGACATTTCGTGTGATACAACCCAATATCATTATTTGGATAGGCCTTTCCTAAACTTGAGATTAATGGAGAAAGCCTAACGAGGCTGATTCTATCTGTATTCTTATATTTGAAACCAGCTTGTTTTTTTATTTTATTTTTTTTAATGTACTGTTTCGGTTCTCATGACCAATTTAAGAATTTTGTTTTTCAACTGTATTTAATATCTAAGGAACATCTTTAAGGGGGTAGGCCACTCTAGGATTTTCAAAAAATCTATTTTTTTTTATTGCTTTCAATGGTCCATTAGAATCTCAAATACGGGATATCATTATGGCCGGGAAATATCTCGAAGTTCTTGTTTTTCAAAGTATAGCACAAGGCGCCAGCTAGGCAGCGAGCTTCTTATGACCGAAACGAGGGACGGTATTTTAGGGGAGTAGAGTAGGTATACGGCAGATGTTTTTGAAGCTATTTGCCACGTGTTCAAACTATTGCTTGTCTCGTCTTTAGAAACCTCGGTTTCAGTCAGTTTCGTACAGTGAAACATTCGAGAAGGACGCTATTTGAGGAACGTTTGTTTTTTATCGATAATTGTGCTATCTTTTTTTTTTTGTGAGTGTTATTGGTTCGTTTTTATAATGAGTTACAAAGTGTATTGTGGTCAAAAAGGTGCAAAAGAGACATGTACATACAACATACATATTTGGAAGAAGACCGCTGAACCAACACGAGTTAGAGGTACCAAGGGAAATGAATACTAGTACATCCGCGAAAAAAATTTAAGCAATCGGAAAATATTTACGATATTGAAGTGAATCCAGGTTTTGGTTATCGTATGATAAACTTTATTGCAGGTTTTTCAGCTATTGCAAATGTTGTCATTTTTAAATTGTACAAATCGCAAGTCAAACTTACGGAAAGTGGTAAGCGCGGTTTGAGATTTAAAATAGTACTGTCCTGTTTTTACGTCATTGTTTGGCTTAATGACTCATATTGGCAATTACAGAGCAAAAATTTTAAACTGCGCAATGAAATCAAAATACTGTAAGGCGTGTGGGTACTGGAAGAATAAAGAAGATACCGAAGAATATACTTAATCGGTACTGGGAAGAAAATTATAAAAATAAGTGCGATGTGAATCACGATGGATCAGTGGGAAAAATGGAGGTCGGTGCAGTTGTTGAGATGTTTCACCGATCCGAAGCTTTGCACCAGGTAAAATACACCCATTATATTGGTGACGGTGATTCTAAACTTTTAAAGGCATTACTGATGCTAAGCCTAATGAGAATGTCACAGTACTCAAGAAAGAGTGTATAGATCACGTTTAAAAGCGAATGGGTACCCGCGTACGTAATTTGAAAAATAATACAAAAGGTTTCCGTGGAATGGGCAAATTGGCGGGAAACCAAATAGACGAACACAGTACATCGGCGGATATACTCAAAACTGAAAAGAACGTTTTAATTCGACTGTGTTTGCATTGGCCCCAATATCCAATTTTCATTTTATTCATTTTCATGACTTTCTATAACTTATAATTTTAAACGCGTTTAGTCCAAAACTGCATTTTTCAGTTGGCCGCACCCATGCCTTGGAACTATTTTCAACCAATTCATTTCAAATTTTAACTAGATCTTTAAAAATATATTGTCTAAATAAGTACGTAGAATAGTTCATTTGTTATTAAAAAATTTTCTGCGAATTTTGCAAAAATCAATATATCAAAAAAAATCCTGCGTATTTCTCTAGCTGTTGTTATGTAAAATAAAAAAAATGTTGAGACTCATCATAATTCGAAATTTACAGGAGCTGTTGGTACGGCCGTAGACCCTTCTATAAAAGAAAGGTCATCTGATAAATGCTGTATAGCCGTCATTTTTAAATAAATTATTCCATAAAAATTATGTTTTAGAGTCAATCATATGTACAATAAACGTCTACCTTTGTAAACTTGATTTATTTTATATTTTTCCTGAAAAAAAAATCAAAAAAGTCTATTTTTACGGCCTCTATATTTTATTTTCCACATCCATATCGATAATTATAGAAGGCAATCAGTCAGACTAGAAACAAAAATAGGTTCAGATGACGGACAGTTATTTTCGGAATAAAAAAATCATTGTCCGACGTGCATTTAAATTTTTACGAATTCAATTATTACGCATGAAAAAATATTTACAAACATCGAAACGTATGCCTGAAAAATACTAGCACAAGGCCTATACTCGAACAATAAAATGATAACGCTTAGACAGAAAAGAGAGTACGTGTACACAAACACATCGAGATATATACAGCTAAACAACTTCGAAACGAATGAGAATTTTTCATAAAAGATTTAGGTACAATTTGAAATATGTCGTAGAACCGAAATATGTTTTCGTTTTGAGAACCGGAATAGTACCTTAAAGAACTTAACGCTAGAGTGAGTGGCATGGGTACACTTAAAAAGCCTAAGCATGTTTTAAGTTTTTTTTTTGAAAATGAGATAGAGACAGCGACTCAATACGAAAATCATATGTATTGTATGTAAGGTAAAAGTTTGCTTGATAAAAATGTATCCTTTGTGGTACCTAATCGGTCTTATTAAAAAATACTATTATGATTTCCATGATCAAAATAAATGTATAGAACTTTTTTCTGCAAAATTGCCAAAATTGAGCACATTTAAGACAGCCCCCATTATTTCTGAAAGAAGGGTTACAATTTTAATAATTTCATAGAGATACACCAGATTGTTCAATAATTTTGGTTTGATTTTTCTCCATTTTATTTGACTATGGAATAAGAACAAAGACCGATACACCTTTATCATTTAGAAAAAAACGAAAAGTGTAAAAATAAAGATAGTTTTTTTTATTTCTCGCATCAAAAGTCAGCACGAAACGAATTGGGTTCATATATGAATGTATCGAATTATGTACAAAATAGTTGAGCCTCATCAAATATAAATTAACACGATCCAAGCTACATTGACATTAGGAAATATGATCAGCTTTACAATGACCATGAATTGTTTAATGAATACATGGGAACATTATTTCATTTTATAATTAAAAATTAATAAAGTACGTGTTTTAATTACGGACAAGTTGATCGTCCGATTGTCTTTATTGAATCCTCGTAAAAGAATTCGTTAACTTATAAAATGTTATTGATACGTTGGAAAATTATAACATATATGTAATATATATGTAAAATAAATGTACAATATTTGCTTTACATTTCCGATCTTTTTATTATATGATTTCATATAAATATATGTGTTTATACTTCAAACACCGGATCTTTTCTCATAAATTTAAATATACAAAAAAAGATGTGTTAAAAAAACAAACATATTCGGCGTCATGTGCATAATAGCTGGCATAGGTTGATGCCGCATAATTGTTAGGCTCTAAAGTTTTCAAAATGCTACGTTCAACTTGCAGACGAACTCCCGGGTGAAATACTAAGATATTTGCAAATAGTTCACTAATGGCATTACAAGAAATAACATTCTCAATTATGTTCCATAGGATATATCGACTAATTTAAGATACAAATTCTAAGCACGCTACAGCTGCTCCTTGACTTATTTTCACAATTTGTCAAATAAGAATTATAACGTCTTTATTCGTATATGTAATTTAAACATAGCTGAACAGTTGTACTCCAAATAAAAAGAAATACAAAAATAAAGGCTAAAAAGTTGTTTTTCGTATTTAAGACGATTTCATTTATATTTTTTCTTACGTCTGAAATAATAACAATGCGGTTTAAGATGGAATAAAATAGTTTTTTTTAAATCCTAAATAAAGTTTGGAATGATTCACAAAACGATACAGATTGAAATAATTATATTTTTAGTGTCGGTAATTGCAAAATTTCTCTTTGGTCTACTCGATGTACCATACATACACACTCATGCAAAGTTTTATAATTTACTACCGTTCTTTTATTCTTTAGAAAGTTTTTTATACAATTTCGAAGAAAAGTGCTTTAGGCCTTCCTAAAAGATTCGTTTTAACTTATGGCAAAAATAAATAAACATTTTTATCAAATTGAAGATTTTTTCAACAAAATCTTTCTTTATTCTTTAGAAAGTTTTTTATACAATTTCGAAGAAAAGTGCTTTAGGCCTTCCTAAAAGATTCGTTTTAACTTATGGCAAAAATAAATAAACATTTTTATCAAATTGAAGATTTTTTCAACAAAATCGTCAGAGCAAATAAAGTTTTCGAAACTAGGACGAAGAAATCTTCAAGATTGATGAAGTGGAATTTGTCAGGACACTAAAACCATATGCAAGACTGGCTCACATTTTCGATAGCTATAGAATTATAAGACCATTTACGTCCACGATTTGGCAACTGTTTGATTTCTGTTGGGGCGTAACATTTGATCATTTACAACAAAAACTTTTTTGTGTTTCGATAAATTTTGAACACTCTATTTAATTAATTTAAGTATAAACATAAATCAAAACACTAGAATTTTAGTTAAAAATTTTTTTTTCTCGGAGTCAAACTAAACGATCCTATCAGCTAACTTGCCTTTACTTTTATGCCATCATTGTTCCAAATCCTCTCTCTCTCTTTCTTTTCCTTATGCTACTGTTCTAGTCTGTTACATAAAAAAAATTATTACAATCGCATCAAATAAATGTCGAAGTTTATGAGCTCAATCTCTTACACTAGCAAAAATTTACGATTATATTATACAAGGGTAACAAAAATTCCTCTTAAGTTCCTAACTATATGTTCCCAAAATATAATAAAACTAAGCAGAATCTTAAAAATACATTTATGCATAAATGTGTCATTTTAAACTATGAACGCTATTTGGTAATACAAGAGTTCAAAATTAACTCCAAAACGTGTTTAATTGCATTTGAGGTGCACGTTCGAAGAATTCATTCCATACTTTACTAAAGTTTATCCCGGCCAGTCATGTACTCGTATACATATTCTTGAAATTAACACTTCAATTATCTCAAAGAATGTCTTTAAAATAAACGATATCTGACTTGTGTTCAGCAATTGATCTTGAAATGAATATATCATAAATGAGAAAGAGAATACAATAATATTCTGAGTGACAATTTAAAAAATAAAAAAATAAAATTTTCTCTCCTACAAAAGGAAACCAAAATGCAGCAGTGAATGATATAATTTGACAATGATTGAAAAAGTTGAAAGCTATTTCGATTTTGTCGGAACATTTCGTTGTATTATCTACTTCTATTACTAAGAAAACGTTTTACATTTCAATACAGTTCGATTTACGTTTTGTTTTTATTTTATTAAGCCTTGAAGTATGTGCCGTTTACACATCAAATGGAATGTATTTGTCACACATATGTACATATTTAGATTGTGGGTTGTGGATGTCTTTCGACACAATATGCATGTATTTTGATTCTTTTATGGATGTTCTATTTTTTTTTTCTTAATTAGGTGAGAAAATAAACTTACACTCGAGAGAGTAAAAGATTTTCAATAGGTAAAAGTTCGGACTTTCGAAGGCTTTGTATTGTCTGTTATAGGCGGTGATGTTAAAAGTTTTTTTTTTTTCTATTTTGTTATATTTTCTTGGAATTGAAACTCTAGCGAAAGCAACAACTAAAAACAACTAAGCAACATTGAAATTAAAGAACTTTGACATATATTATGTAATGTATTTCATTTTCCTTATAAAATTATAAATATACTCCCAGGAAAACTTAAAATACGAAGAATAAAGTAGTTTCATGTTTTGTTTTTTTTTTTTTTCTGTAGAGATGTCTCGGTTTTGCTAAATGACAAAAAGCTTGTTGTCTTTTATATCATAGAATATCCTAGTTAGCCACGTATGTATATATGAATAAATATCTGAGGCGAAAAATTATTGTTAAAATGAATAATGTATGAAAAACCGAAATGAGTAAATAAAGTAGCAAAATAATAATAATAATAATAATAATAAATTTATAAATCAAAACTCTAAAATAATGTTGTTAATTATACAATGACATACATGATTTCTATAAATAAAAAAATAAACAAATGATAAAATGAGCAAAAATATGAGCAATATAAGCCAAATATATAAAAACAAAAACAAATGAAAAACATCAACATACTAAAATATTCTAGCTTATTTTTTACTAAAAATATTTAGATAGATTTAACACAGATTATATTAATTTAGGCAATATGAAATACCTACTATCGTAATATTTACCTTGCGATTCCATGCCTGGATAGCAAACACATTTGGCTGGGTGAATTTCGAACAAATTGAATAAGTCCGCTAGGAGTACAACTAGGTTCTGTTTCATAGATCTGCAATAATAAAATGCATTTTAAAACACACAAAATATATGATATATATGTACATAAATATAAAATATATGTATACCCTCTCATGTATGTTATATCCTCTGGCGTCATATGGAACACAGAATATGGCAAATGTTTTTCGGAAAAATTACTAACTAATAAAACGTTGTGAATCGAATCCTCTACTGCCGGCAAATAATTTATTCTAACACTAGTCCAGGGAATAACTTTTGGACAATAATATGATATTAAGAGTGCCAAGCACACGCCATCACAAAGATCTTGGAAGTCTCGGACAGGGGGGATATCTGGGGCTTGAAGTCGGACGCCCTATTAAATAAATAAATAAACAGAAAATTTATGATTTAATTTATCGACTTATGAATAAAATTTTAATATAAATTGATAACGGCTTTGTAGACTTATGAATATAATTTAAATATACATTTTAATTTTATTAATTCTCTCCAGTAAGTTGTGGCTGCAGCTCATTACCCAATTGAAAAAAAAAAAATACGAATTATGCATGTACAAGGGGCGTTCAAACTATTCTCGGTATCGGGGCGAAGCTGTGGTTGTATATATAAATTGACTTATTTATCAAGTAATACTATTATTTTAGTGCATTCATGTGAAATTTCATATAAATGTGATTATTAATTTGCGTTTTATCTCTAGTTAAACAAAATCATAATGGCAACTGAGACGATGATGGTGAAAATTGAGCATCGCGCTGTAATTAAATTTCCAACTAAGCAAGGAAAAAGTCAAAAAACTATTCATGAAGAGATGGTGGCTGTTTACCAGGGTTCCGCACCTTCATTATCAACTGTGCAAAAGTGGTCAAGTGAGTTCAAGAGAGGCAGAGAGAGCATTGAAGACGACCCCCGCTCCGGCGCCCCGGCTACTGCTTGTACGGGAGAAAGCATCAAAGAAGTCGAAAAACTTGTTCTTGAGGATGCCCGAATAAAGGTGAAAATGATGGCAGAGATCACCAAGCTTTCAATTGGTACCATTCACACCATTCTTCATGACCATCTTAACCTTTCAAAGGTCAGTGCAAGGTGGGTGCCACGAATGCTCACAGCGCCTCAGAAAAAAGTGAGAATCGCATGCTGTAGAGAGCTTTTGGAGATGTGTAGTGAGAACGCGGACGGTGTTATGGATCGAATTGTTACTGGGGACGAAACATGGGTCCACCACTATGAACCTGAAAGCAAACAAGAGTCCATGCAGTGGCATAAAAAAGGAACAGACCTCCCGAAGAAGTTCAAAGTCACTCCGTCTGCCGGGAAGCTCATGGCCACAGTTTTTTGGGACTCAAAGGGAATCTTGCTCATTGAGTACAAAAAAAAAAGTGAAACCATCAACGCCACATCCTACGCTAACACTTTGCATAATTTGCGGGAGGAAATTAAAAAGAAAAGACGGGGTGTTGCAGCGGGTGTGTTGCTTCTTTATGACAACGCTCCTGTTCACACGGCGCGAGTTTCCAAGGCTGCTGCGCGAGATTGTGGTTTCGAAGAAATCCAACACCCACCCTATAGTCCAGACCTTGCCCCTAGTGATTATTTCCTGTTTCCGGATTTGAAAAAATGTCTTCGTGGAAAAAGATTTTCCGATAATGAAGAACTCAAGTCGGCAATAAATGGAGGAGGAGGAAATTTATTTTTTTGAGGGTTTAAAAAAGCTTATCTCAAGATGTAACAAATGCATTGATGTTAGAGGAGATTATATTGAAAAATAAAAACAATTTAAATTGAATTCGCATTTTCCTTCATATAGATACCGAGAACATATTGCAACGTATGTACGAGTACATTATTGCAACGTTTTAAATTTGGTTGTAATGTATACAATAACCAAAATTATTATTCTATCACTATAAACCCACAAGATAAAAAGATAATTTAATTTAAAATAAGCATATTATAATGCAATTAAAATTTCTGGTGTTGGATGCTTAGCACAGTTCGAAATTCATGTTGAAATGATTGGCTAACTGTCATGTGACTTTCTAGCAGTATACGGAATTTCCATTACAGTGGCTATACTTTCTGAAGGACTCAGAAGCCTTAGGTTCACAAATACATGTCGAAGGCAGATTTTGCAAAACAATACATTCATGATTAAAAGTTATGCCACGTTACTAATAGTATCTATTTCTTTTTACAATACTTACCGCTTCATCTGTTGCACCGCTTTCGACTTCCTGTATTATTCGTTTTTTTAATGCAGCACAAACATGCGATATCCATGCTAAAAGTGTTTGTTCGTAATTTTGCCCAGATGGTATTACTAAGTTACTTCCAGAGATTCTAAATACAAGTTTCTATTTAGCTTCAGCTTTATATGATGACTACAAATCAAAATTACCTTCGTACAGCGTGTGGTATGCGTTCGCCTGACGAAATTTCCTTTGCATATAAAATCATAAGTGATTCTATCACAGACATGTGGGCGTTCTGTAACAAAAAATATATTATGTACTTAATATTTGTATGACTACTGTCTAAAGATGCTTTTTATTATTTATTTGAACTCCTTCGCAAACATTCACCCTTTAATTATTGGGTCTACAAGTAAGTTTCCAGCGTTTGTCAGAG
This sequence comes from Volucella zonaria, assembly GCA_963966105.1. NCBI lineage: Eukaryota > Metazoa > Arthropoda > Insecta > Diptera > Syrphidae > Volucella > Volucella zonaria. Next base: position 33,299,921 of record OZ014533.1, on the reverse strand, counting down.
ATGACGCCACCAGTGGATCCCGGGCAGAAATGTCAGACCCCATGTGTTTTATTTGTGGGTTTTGTATCTGTCAACAACTTTGCAGCGTTATATTTGAGCAGTTCTATCGGTGTCGTACATTTTATCGAGCAAAATCATGGCAAGTTTCCAGCCAAATAAACGTCATTTGCGGGAAGCGCTGCTTTTATTCTTTAATATGAAGAAAAGTGCAGCTGAGGCCTATCGTTTGCTTTCGGAAACTTATGGGGCGGAATGTATTGGTGAATCGACGTGCCGCGAATTGTTCAAACGGTTCAAAAGTGGTGATTTTGGAGTTGAAGACAAAGATCGCCCCGGAAAGCCGAAAAGTTTTGAAGACGAGGAATTGGACGCTTTACTGGATGAGGATCCGTGTCAAATTCAAGAAGAACTTGCTGCATCATTGGGTGTCACGCAACAAGCCGTTTCCCTGCGCCTAAAAGCACTGGGATTCATTCAAAAGGTTGGAAACTGGGTGCCGTACGAATTGAAGCCAAGAGACGTCGAACAGCGATTTTGCATGTCCGAAATGTTACTGCAGCGGTATAAAAATAAATCATTTTTGCATCGTATTGTCACTGGTGATGAGAAATGGATTTATTATGATAATCCTAAACGCAGAAAATCGTAAACAAAGCCCGGCGAACCCGCCCAATCGACGCCGAAACGAAATATTCACGTGAATAAGGTCATGCTCTGCATATGGTGGGATCAAAAGGGTGTCGTATACTACGAACTGCTTCCGAGTGGTGAAACCATCAAAGGGCCATTATATCGAACCCAACTAATTCGTTTGAAGCGGGCATTAAAAGAAAAACGGCCAGAATATGAGACCAGGCATGAGTCCGTCATTTTTCATCACGACAACGCTCGGCCACATGTTGCGGTGAAAAACTATTTGGAAAATAGTGGATGGGAAAATCTGCCTCACCCGCCTTACAGTCCAGACTTGGCACCATCTGACTACCACTTGTTTCGTTCGATGCAGAACGCTCTTACGGGAATACGCTTCAGCTCAGTAGAGGAAATTAAAAATTGGATCGATACGTTCTTGGGCTCGAAAGACGAGAAATTTTTTTGGTCTGGAATTCATAAATTGCCAGAAAGATGGGGGAAAGTTGTAGCTTCCGATGGACGATACTTTGAATAAAGCATTGTAACTATGTTTTCATAATAAAACTTCAAATTTTGGAAAAAAAAAACGCTGGAAACTTACTTGTAGATCCAATATTTTTTTTTTGTTTTCTTTATCTATAGATTTTCTTATATTCTTTCCTTTTGTTGATATTTTTCATTTATAATCATGCATACTAACGGTCAATGAAAAATAAACTTAGCACGAACATTATATTTAATAACTTGAATAAAAGTCATCGCTCCATACTTAATATTCATTAATTCATATGTATGTAAGATTGTGAAAAATTTAATCCAAAAAATTACTGTATTAGAGTTAAACAACAACCATTGTATGTGGTATGTTTGTCCCTTTTTTCCAGTGCGGTTGAGAGGACTACTTTTAAAATATTTGAAAGCCGATACCTTTATGAATAACATTTTCAAATTTAATTCAATTTTTTTTTTATTTCAAAGATTAGCAGTAATGTTCGAAAAAAGGTTATCTCGAGTATATAAACATTATGGCTATTCTCGACGAAGATGAATCTTGCTGTCCAATTAATGGTCTCATTCTCCTTTCTGTTCAATTCTATGCGACATATAAATGCCACGTGAAGGTTTGCTTTACATAATAGTCGTGCGTCTAACTCTAATATATGAAAGGCATTAATTTGCTTTAATACAAAAACGTTAACGAAATCTCGGTCTTACGTACTATAAAAGGTAATCCAAAGCAGTTAATGATATGAGTTTGCAATCTCAACTAACTTTACAAGCGTAGGTATACTTTGTATAGTCCTCAATTTCACGTGAACACGTGAATCACGTGTATGCAGGTTTCACGTAAATGAGCTACGCGCTTACGTTTTATATTATTATATATTATAAAATTAATGTGTTCAAGTATGTGTTACATGTTTTTAAATTTCTGGTGAATTAGCATACATACATGTACAATCTTTTCAGTTCCTGTATAAATGGTTGAATATGGGTTAGATAGGGGGAGGGTAGACAGTAATCGGACGAGTGGTTGGTATTTGGATAGTGAATTTTTAAATATGGGTTCGGTACATAAAGTGTAAATGAATAGTGGTCCAATGAGTTGGATAGGTAGGGGGTTGAATGGGTACTGAGGTTTAGGCTCCTACTTAGAAAAACAAATAGGAAACATTTTAAAAATTTGTGGAATTTTAAAATGATTGTGAAAATTTTAAGAAATATTTTGGAAATTTCCGACTTCCCCACTAGTGAATTTGGGAAAAGAAAGTCTTAGACCTTCATTTCTTAGTGTTAAAAGTAGGCTGTAAAAGATCCTGGATATCAATTTTTTTTTTAAGTTATCAAATGAAATAAACAAAGATGTGTAAATTAATGCTCTTATAGTTGATACAAGGATCGAAGTACTAGATGGAGTGAAAAGTGACCTCCTTGACCGCCAGAATGCGCTGCTATTTCAAAAGAGGTTATGGTGCCTTGAAGTCCGTTCATATTTAGGCAGACATGCCAAATATCAGTGCGATACTGTCTTTAGTTTTATTTTGACAGCTGATTGTTGTTGACGTGTTTGGCATCATGTTGAGTATGGACAAAAACGATTTTCGTTCTCTCTTAAAACTTTATTTTTTGTGAGACAAAACGGCGAAGGAAACAAAAGAAAAGTTGGATAAATATTATGGGGCTAATGCTCCGTCAGATTACACCGTCAAATATTGGTTTGGAGAGTTTCGTGGGGGCCGCAACTCCACTACCGACCAAGTCCGCAGCGGCAGGCCCTCCGATGCGGTTACAGAGGACAATGTCAAAAAAATACATGAAATGGTGTTGGCTGACCGGAAAGTGAAGGTGCGCGAGCTAGCAGATACCACAAAGATTAGTACTGAGCGCACACGCCATATTTTGGGCAATATTCTGCATATGAAAAAGTTATCCTCCCGCTGGGTGCCGTGAATGCTCACTTTTGATCAAAAACACGAACGCGAGAGCACTTCGAAAGAGTGTTTGGACTTGCTGATGAGGAATCTGGCGGACTTCTGCCGTCGATTGGTAACATGATTTAGATCCCTCGGACTATTATCTCTTCCCAAACCTCAAAAGATGGCTCATCAATAAAAAATTCAGCTCACGCGAGGAAATCATCGACGCCACGGAGGAGTATTTTGCAGACCTTCCGGAAAATTACTTACTTTTCGGACGGGATCAAGAAGTTGGAAAATCGCTGGAATAAGTGTATCAAACTACGAGTAAAAGAGGACTATATTGAATAATATAAAAAAAAACATTTAAAAAAAAAAGAAATTTTTAATTCCCAAGGAGGTCACTTTTCACTCCATCTAGTAAACCGTAAACCTGAATCAAATACTGGCACGTTTTAAACTAACTACTAAATACACGCCATACTCTATTAATAATTTTGCTTTACATTTTTTTCTAAATAAAAATAGCACTTTTAAAATATCAGTCGTCGAAAGCCTGTAACTGTTGTGGTACACGTCAAAAAACTTTCTGTACAAATTAATTTTTTTGTAATTTTAAAATAAATGTCTTACCTACAATTTTAATCTTTAAAAAACTAATAGCTATTGACATACACAAGATATAATAATTTACTTACAATTCTTAACGGATTTGTTTGAATAAGAACAGTTTCTGTTAGCGGCATATCTTGATTCTCCGCCACCGGTACTCCTTTACGAGCTAAAGTTTGCAATATAGACCAATGATTCAGACTTTGGTAATTAGGATCCGAGTACAAGTTTGACAAAGTCTGGCAATACAATGTCGCGTTTCCCATTTCCACGATGATTTGAGGTTTCAAGCGTTCTTGGTTTTCGTGATCCCTGTAAAATGGTTCCTTAAGGTTGTCTGGAACACGATTGTTAAACGCTTTCGATAGAAGCCATTTCACCGAAGCTTTCTGTCGGGCCTGAAAACCGAAAATAAAAAATAGTTAAAAAAATATCGTATTTATGTTTTCCTTAATCTAATTTAAGCCATGCTGTAATATTTAATTTATAATGCGATATATTTATACCATTTATTATAAATGCAAGGGCGTGGTATCAATTCTTTAATTAAAATTAACGCTACACGATTGAATAATATTTTTAGAGCATTAAAGTAGAAAGATAAGTATTTTAGAGGTAGACTTGCAACAGAAATTAACGATACCATATTGAAACTTAAGACTTAATCAGCTAAGATCTCAAAATCCGACTCACTCAGTTTTAAAAGTCTTGTTTTTAACCCATTATAATTGCCCTCCGGGAAATCATTAAATTAATTTAGTGTTGCAAAAGTTTTAGGCGCATGCTACTTAGAAAATCAGATTTCGCAACAGTCCGGAATAGACCTTGCTCGCAACAAAAAAGGCTTTCCGCTTTTGACCAATTGCCTGTAGTTACGAATTTTATGATGATTTTGATTACTTTATTCTTTTTTTTTTTTTTTTTTTGCAAAGAACTTAACACTCAAGTAGGTATTACTACACTTAAGATGCCTGAGCACGTGTTAAGTTTTTAGGAAAATGGGACAGAGAGCGAGATAGAAAGATTTTTGGTCACAGTAATGATTTCGCTCCATGGGTTTCATCCAACATTTAATGGGGAGAATAAATTATTAGTGCAATTGGACTTGTTGTTGTATTTTAGGCAACAACTCATCTTACGTAAATTTAGTTGCCTAAAAGAAAGAATGCCCTTCGAGCGCGGCTTCGGAAGATAATACACTACCACTTGAGCCACGGCAACCTAATGATATTTACATCATCAATGTTGCAAGAATTCATAATTGCATAGAATTTTGAAAAATGTTGCCCTTGTTTTTGGTTTCTAAATTTAACACAATTTTCTCAAGTATGAGGTTGAAGAAGTTACAAGACATCAAAGGTCTCAATTAAGTTGTGTCCGAACTGTACGGAACAGCGAGCGATTTGGAAAACCACTCTTACGAATATCGTCAACTGTCAACTGTTGTTAAAAACGTTGGTAAAAAATCATAAATTCCTTTTTTTACCCAAGCATCATAAAATCTACAGGTTCTTGTGCAAACTTGATGATGATTTTTTTTATTATTGATACTTTCATAAGAAAAAAATAGTAAAACGTAATGTTAATTACGCATTTTCTGGAAAAAAGTGACTACAAAGTCAAAAATTAACATGGGCAATGAAAATGGAACAGGTTTAGAAATTGGATATCTAAAGACTCAAACAAGATATCAATTTTATTTAAACGCTGTTACAAAGGCTAGTATTTCTTCTAAAAATAAAGCCGTACTCGAAGTTTTTACCATTAATACTAACAGAGCAATTTCCGTTAACATGGGTCAGGGTACACCAAAGTAAGCTTTTTCTTAAATGCTCGATAAATGCTGTCACCATTGGAGATATATCCTTGCTATACAACGTTTTTTTTCATAGAATATACCCAGGAATCATTTTTCAAATTACAGTTGACGAATTAGAGGACAACCTGTATAATTATTTGGTTTCCCTTTTTTAATAGTGAATGCTTTAAAAAATATAACCATAAGGATAAATACACTTATCTGATAAGATTAGAATAATTGATATGTAAGTTAACACGAAGCAGTTATCAGCAAACACACATCTTTTGAAACTGTTTACACGCAAACATCACGTAGTCAGGTTACATTTAAACGATACGGTGCGATCAGAACAATAAACAACCCAATCTGAAAGTAATATCATCTTTCGACTACTTTATCGGCAACAAACAAATAAGCCCGAAAGTAATATCATCCCTCGACCTTCTTATCTACACTATCCAGAGTATAAAAGACCAGCACACCACACCTCGGCATGTCCAGTCTCACACTAGTTGCAGACCATATATTATATTGTATTAGAATTAGATTTAGATAAAGTTTTTTTTTTAAGTTTTTTAATAAACTGCTTTCCTATTGATGATATACGAGTATGAATGGATCTACAAAAAAAAAATCAACTAAGCGGGAATAACTTGATTGTAATTTCTACTAAGCGCAATCAAAGGTTTACGGCATATGAACGATATCCGAGTAGAGACCCAGAGAAATAGAAAAATCAACGATAAGAAGGCGTTTTTGGGAGGCAAATCGTACTCTACTAGATGGAGTGAAAAGTGACCTCTTTGACCGCCAGAATGCGCTGCTATTTCAAAAGAGGTTATGGTGCCTTGAAGTCCGTTCATATTTAGGCAGACATGCCAAATATCAGTGCGATACTGCCTTTAGTTTTGTTTTGACAGCTGATTGTTGTTGACGTGTTTGGCATCATGTTGAGTATGGATAAAAACGATTTTCGTTCTCTCATAAAACATTATTTTTTGAGAGGCAAAACGGCGAAGGAAACAAAAGAAAAGTTGGATAAATATTATGGGGCTAATGCTCCGTCAGATTAAACCGTCAAATATTGGTTTCGAGAGTTTCGTGGTGGCCGCAACTCCACTACCGATCAAGTCCGCAGCGGCAGGCCCTCCGATGCGGTTACAGAGGACAATGTCAAAAAAATACATGAAATGGTGTTGGCTGACCGGAAAGTGAAGGTGCGCGAGCTAGCAGATACCACAAAGATTAGTACTGAGCGCACACGCCATATTTTGGGCAATATTCTGCATATGAAAAAGTTATCCTCCCGCTGGGTGCCGTGAATGCTCACTTTTGATCAAAAAAACCAACGAACGCGAGAGCACTTCGAAAGAGTGTTTGGACTTGCTGATGAGAAATCTGGCGGACTTCTGCCGTCGATTGGTAACATGATTTAGATCCCTCTGACTATTATCTCTTCCCAAACCTCAAAAGATGGCTCATCAATAAAAAATTCAGCTCACGCGAGGAAATCATCGACGCCACGGAGTATTTTGCAGACCTTCCGGAAAATTACTTACTTTTCGGACGGGATCAAGAAGTTGGAAAATCGCTGGAATAAGTGTATCAAACTAAAAGAGGACTATATTGAATAATATAAAAAAACATTTTTTAATTTCCAAGGAGGTCGCTTTTCACTCCATCTAGTATAACCTTTAGTAAATAATTCGAAAAAATAGATATGGTATTCATGTATTGGTACCGTAGAATTTATGGGAGATCACGCAATTTTATGAATTAGAGGTAATCCTATTCTATTATTCTTCTAGTTTTTCAACGAATTCGCTAACATATTAATTTATTATTAAACCGGCAGAAAATAAAATAAAATAAAGAAATAAATTTTGTAAACTTAAGTTTTCACAATATGGCGTAACTGCGCGTCTTAAATAAACATATTGTACATTTGTGGTTTACTTAATTTCCTTTAACTTTCTGTCGAAATGATTAGTAAGTAAAAATTAGATTTTGTTTATCTAAATTGCTTTGTCTGTAGCTTTAAAAAAATTGTGCGTATTGGTAATTGAATTAGGTTGAAACAAGTAAATAGAAAGTGTATTAGTGGTGTTAGTGTGCAGTTATACTATCAAAGAAGCACATATTATATATTATACTATAAACAACAACGAATAAATTTCTCATAGACAGATTTTTTTTTTGGTACGAGTAATTAAGAGCTAACGTCTGTCATTAAACAAAGAAAGAGAAGTTTTTAAGATAGTCGAAATACGAGGGCGGGTCAATAAGTCCGTGGCTTTTTGAATTTCTGACCTCTTTACTGAAACAGAAACACTGCTCCTGTCAACAGGCATCTGTCAGTTGACTCCTGTCAAAATTTAAACTTGCTGCGTCAGTTAGTTTGTGTTTGACAGTTATTTTTATCAGACTACTCACTAATTTGAGGAGAAAATGGAAAAAAGTGAATTTCGTGTGCTTATTAAGCATTATTTTCTTGCGAAAAAAAACCATTACCGAGACCAAGGCTAAGCTTGATAAATACTATGGGGACTCTGCACCATCGATTTCAATGGTAAAAAAGTGGTTTACTGAATTTCGTTGTGGCCGTACAAGCACTGAAGATGCCGAACGTCCTGGACGCCCAGTTGAGGTCTCTACACCCGAAACAATCGAAAAAATTCACGATATGGTGTTGGCCGACCGAAGATTGAAAGTGCGAGAGATTGTGGAAGCCGTAGGGATCTCGCATGGCTCAGTGGTTTCAATTTTGAATGATCACTTGGGCATGAGAAAGCTTTCCGCAAGATGGGTGCCGCGTTTGCTCACAGTCGACCACAAACGCAATCGTGTAACAACTTCACAGGAAGGTTTGGCGTTGTTTAATCGCAATATGGAGGAGTTTTTGCGCCGTTTTGTAACCGTGGACGAAACATGGATCCATCACAACACACCAGAGAACAAACAACAGTCAAAACAGTGGGTTTCTAAGGGTGAATCAGCGCCAAAGAAGGCCAAGGTGGGTTTGTCAGCCAATAAAGTTATGGCGACTGTTTTTTGGGATGCACGCGGGATAATCCACATTGACTACCTTCAAAAGGGAAGAACAATCAATGGGGAATATTATGCCAACTTATTGGACCGATTCAATGACGATTTGAAAAAAAAAACGACCTCATTTGGCCAAGAAAAAAGTTCTTTTCCACCAAGACAATGCAAGGGTGCACACATGTGCAGTTACCATGGCAAAAATCCATGAATTGGGCTATGAATTGCTCCCTCATCCACCCTATTCTCCAGATTTGGCTCCGAGCGACTACTTCTTGTTCCCAAACCTGAAGAAATGGCTTGGTGGAAAAAGATTTGACTCCAGTGATGAAGTCATCTCGCAAACAAAGGCCTATTTTGAGGACCTCGACAAATCATTTCTTTTGGAAGGGATAAAAAAATTGGAGAAGCATTGGACAAAGTGTATAGAGCTCAAGGGAGACTACGTTGAAAAATAAAATTATTTTTTTATCAAAAAATCTGTTTTAATCCAAAAGTCACGTACTTATTGACCCGCCCTCGTATGTACGTAGTTTAACTATTAGACCTTAGGACCAAGCCGCTTTTTTGTGACTCCGAGCGGCTGGAGACTTTTGCATAGTTAAATTAGTTTCCTTTCGAAGGTTTGACGTTGCCCGGGTGTTGACGTTAGAAAAATAGATTAGGTTTTCTGCTTTTTGGTTTTAGCCAACATTTGAGTCCAAATCCTCTTGCGTAGTAGTCGGCAAACTTACCCACTGCACCACGTCACCATATAGCGCATATTATTTGAGTTAATTTTTAGTGTACAATAACATATCTTGTCTTTTAGGCGTTACGAGAGTAGTCGTAGAAGTCCCGACCTAACAAAGAAAACACAAAAAAATTGGGGAAAATACCTTTATTTCTCTACATAGTCTTCTTTCAGTTCAATACACTTTTCCCAGCTTTGATACCCTGTTTATAGTGAGAATCGTCGAGCTCCTTAAAATAGCCATCAGCCGCAGACTCCACCTCTTTACTGTTGGAAAATCTTTTACCACGGAGATATTTTTTTCAAATTCGGAAATAGAAAATAATCTGAGGGGGCTAAATTTGGCGAATTGCGTGCATGAGGAAACAATTCGAACTTTAACCCAATGATTTTGGTCATCGCGATGATGGATGCGTGAACTTTTGCATTGTCTTGATGAAACAAAACTTTTTTCTTTGATAAATGTGGCCTTTTTTTCTTGATTTCATTTTTCAAACGCTGCAATAAGTTCGCTTAATACACGCCGTTGATTATTTCTACCTTCTGAAGATAATCAATGAAAAATATCCCACGCTCATCCCAAAAAAACTGACGTCATGGCTTCGCCTGCAGATGGAACTGTCTTCGCCTTTTTTGGAGCCGATTCTCCCCTTGGAGTCCACTGTTTTGATTGTTCCTTCATCTCGGGTGTGAAATGATGGGCGCATGTTACATCCATGGTTATGAATCGACGCAAAAACTCGGCTTTATTGCCGTGAAACTTCGTCAAACACTCGATTGAAACATCCTCACGACGCTGTTTTGTGCATTGAGTAATCATCTTCGCACATCTTTCTCATGTCCAATTTTTCAACTGCTTGTCAACGCATTTTCAATCGACGGTCTTCCAATACCATTTTGTGGATTTTTTTTTCAATCTGGTGAACTCAGCTCATCATTTCTGACCACTGCAATGTTCGTCTTGGCACCTCGTACGGCCTCTCTCTGTCACTCAAATTATTGTTGCAAACGATGAAGCAGACTCTCCCAGAATAGAATTCAGTTCCGTTTTGATGTTGGTTGGATCAAGGCCTTTCAAATGAAAGTGTTGTATCACATAACGATGAAGAATTTTTTACATAAATATTTTTTTTTTTGTATAATCAACATGCGCTCAAGGGGTTTTTGTACCCTTAAAATGTTTGTACACAGCGCGGGCGAAGGAAATTTAGGGAGGTAGAAAAGACACGTACCGATGTACATTGTTTTTAAATGTTTGTAAGTTATAACGACCAGGAAACACAGAGATCGGCAGGCATTCCATAAGCGAGTTGTATGGCTTAGGACAGAATCACGATATTTTAGAGTACGTCCGAAAATGGGCTTGAGGGTATACTGATGAGCATTCGTAGCGAGACGGATGTTACGGTTGAAAGTTTGAATGGTCGGAATGCTACTGACGATTTCAATGGAGCACTGGTGGTGGAAATAGCGATAAAACAAAGTGAGACAGGAGACATTACGTCGGTGTTCGAGGGTGTCAATTGATTGACTGATATTAGTATCACCAATTAATTTTATCGCACGGTTTTGAATCCTATCTAGCAGGTGCAGATATTTTTTGGGCGCACCCGACCAGATGTGGGAATTATATTACAATTTCGCGCGGATGAATGCCTTATATTATGTGACCAGATCAGAGGGGGTAAAATATTTTTTACATCGCTTGAAGACATTTCGCAGCATTTTTGGCGACATCGAATATGTGGTCATTTCAACATAAGTTGTCATTGACACACACACCGAGTGCCATTCATGGATATTTAGATTTTGCTTTAATGACAGCAGACAGCATTGTGTTTTGGAAGCATTAAATTTCACTCTGTTGATAGTTCCCCAATTGGTTATGCTGTTGATATCGGAATTTAATGAGCTTAACATTCCTCTGCGGTTCCCGTTCTACAGCCGAAGAACGGGGACGTGAGCTCGGAAACGAATATAAAAAGCAGAGAGTACTGCCGTCAGCAAAGAAATACCATATATAGGGTTAGGATTGGCAGACAAGAGATCATTGATAAAAAATTAAAAAGGGTGTCGGATACAGAACGGAGCTCTGGGGCACACCCGCATTTATTTTGTGAATATCAGACTTGAAACCATCCAAGACAACTTGAATTGAACATTACGAAAGGTAATTTCTAATCCATTGAAGAAGAGAGTATTCGATCCCAAAAGCACGCATTTTCGGCAAAAGAGTCTGATACCAAACTCTGTCAAATGCCTTGGAAATATCAAATGCAACTATCTTGCTTTCGCCAGATTGATGTACGCTTTGGTTCCACTTTTTGGTGAGACATGGCATCAAATCACCAGTGGACCTGTTGCTACGAAAACCATACTGCCGGTCATTAAGAAGTTTTCGTGTTTCGAAATATTTCATGAGCTGACGGTTTATTAGCGTTTCCATGACCTTGGAAAGAAGAGACGTAAGTGCAATGGGTCTGTAGGAGGAGAGAGAAGAAGATTCGCCTTTTTTAGGGACGGGCTGGACAAATGCTGTTTTCCATCTACTCGGAAAGAGTCCTAAACAGCAGGACTGCTGAAAAAGCTTACGCAGTGGTTTTTCCAGCGAGGTAGAACACCTCTTCAGAAAAATGGGCGATATACCATCTGAACCAGCGGATTTATGTATATTAAGATCTTTAAGTACTATTGCTTCTACACGAGTGCGAAAGTGGGTTCGTCCCATTGAAGATTCGACGCACTCAAATGTAGGCGGGGACAAAGCACAATCTGGGAGTGTTGAGCTAGCCGCAAGGTTTGCGGCAAGCAGATTGCACTTGTCCAAAGAGCTGACAGCAGGAATGTCATTGTAAATGAGCGTTGGGATGGAGGATGAGGCAGAATTTCTAATGTTTTTGACGAACGACCAAACATTTTTACTGCCTTTGGGACATTGCAGTATTTTTTGCCTCAGTTTTTGGTCGTATTGAAATTTTACACGCTTGAGAAAGACGTCGCAGTCATTTCTGGCTTATTTAAAAGTTACTATTGCTGGCTGCCGAACAAATACTAAACAACATAGAGTCGTCAAACTTAAAGCAAATTTAAGCTTTATAAGGTTGGTACTTTCTACAATTGTCATTATTTTTAAACAACAACCGCACTGTATACGTCAGGTCGGGACTACCCTCGTATAAATTAATATTAAATAAAAATTAAAATCTTTTCGAGCATGCACTCAGAAGCAGATAGTACAATATAAAGGATATTTTCATTGAGATTAGGACTGTTAAAAATTATTACTAATAAGCACCGAAGTGGTCGGTTCTCTGAGTTTACTTCTTGTCACTAAATACCGCAGTCATCAAAATATTTAAATGTTTAGTAAAATGGGCCCATGGGGAACACACACAGAACACTTAGCCCACGACTAGAACATGGTATACATACATTCAGTTTTAAGGCGTCCGGTGCTCTCTATAAATTACATATGGAGATAAATGAGTTATAAGGGTTTTTTTATTTGAATATTTTTTTATGTTTTACTGATATCATTACTAAGTACCCAAAGAGATATGTAAGTTGTTTTTTCCCAAAGTAGACTTGTTGACATCCGAATACATTTTCCTTTTAAATTCGCAAATGGAGCTCAAAAACATGTATGGTCAGAAGAAAATAAAATAGCTTCCATATATGTTTTTATGTTTCCTAACTCAAAATATGCACCTGTCCGCTTGATAAAATAAACGCTTGAAATAGAAACTGCTATGCCCTCATCATTTCCATCCAACATGTTGGGCTCAATTTAAAAATAGATAATTTTATTTTTTTGCCCATAACATTTCCAAAAACAGTATCGCAAATGACATACGTTGCACCTAAGCATCTAAATTTATCCAGAATAACACTTAGAGGATTGTAAGGGGTACCATTTTCGAATTGCAGGTTTTCTATGTAAGTGCCATTAATAGATTCAGGAACTTTGCCAAAAAAGAACAGCGATTATCCCCTATATCATTAAGAATAATTGTGAATTAGGCCAGCGCCTAGACAAATCCCAGATATTACTTAAATTTTAGAAAGAAACAAAATTCATACATATTAAGATCCTTCCCGAATGCAGATATGTTTGACTTAACATAAATTTAAGATATATGTATGTTCTTCTTACTATATTTGAATAATTGACTGCAACTGTAGGTCTATCATTTATCCGAAAATTCCAATAGATAGTAGGCTTTGTATTTAAATTAAGAACCATTTTGAAGGATACAGTTGAATCGTTTGTTGAAGATGATGCGTAGATATTTCGCTTTTTTAGTATATTAACAAGTCTCGTTAAACTTGGGAGTTTGTGCTATATTAATTCTGCTTAAAAAATTATAATACAGATAGAACTTCTAATTAATGAATACAAAAATCGGATGTTAGTATTAATTCGCGGTGGTGATTTCCAGAAAAAGTAGCTTAAAGGTTAAATCTTATGCATAGTAGTTACATGACATATGTACAGTGCTGATCAAAATAATAGGTAATTGCTATACATACAATTGGTAAGACTGAATTTATATAATAATTGATCCCTGATTGATGTGTGGGTGGCAAAGTTATACGAACAACTAAATTCTCCTTTTTTCCTTGTACTTTTATTTTGATCAAAATAACAGGTAAATCTTTTTGTTCAGTATTTTTTCTTATTATAAGCTGTAAAAAGGTAATGGAACTGACATCTTTACGTTTCGCAAATTAATTTTCATAAATTGATTGACTTTTCTTTAATAGATGGGTCGAAATAAATATTGCACCGCTGAAGAACTTCGCATTATTCGAAAGTTAAGAAATGCAGGCAAACGTTTGAAATCTATCGCTCAAAATTTGGACGAATCGGTAAAATGTGTAACTAATGCTCACAAAAGATAACCTGCAAAAGAACCAGAGGTAGACCGAGAAAAACGAGATCAACCACAGATTATCGCATAAAAACATTGGCCAAAAGAGACCCAATCATGTCATCAAAGACAGTTGCGAAAATTAATGATGCTGTTAGTCCACCAACGGTCAGAACAAGGTTACAACAAAACAATTTGCCTGACAGGATAGCAGGGAAAGTGCCACTGTTGATTAAAAAAAAATATATATTGGGTCTACAAGTAAGTTTCCAGCGTTTTTTTCCCAAAATTTGAAGTTTTATTATGAAAACATAGTTACAATGCTTTATTCAAAGTATCGTCCATCGGAAGCCACAACTTTCCCCCATCTTTCTGGCAATTTATGAATTCCGGACCAAAAAAATTTCTCGTCTTTCGAGCCCAAGAACGTATCGAGCCAATTTTTGATTTCCTCTACTGAGCTGAAGCGTATTCCCGTAAGAGCGTTCTGCATCGAACGAAACAAGTGGTAGTCAGATGGTTCCAAGTCTGGACTGTAAGGCGGGTGAGGCAGAATTTCCCATCCACTATTCCCCAAATAGTTTTTCACCGAAACCGCAACATGTGGCCGAGCGTTGTCGTGATGAAAAATAACGGACTCATGCCTGGTCTCATATTCTGGCCGTTTTTCTTTTAATGCCCCCTTCAAACGAATTAGTTGGGTTCGATATAATGGTCCTTTGATGGTTTCACCACTCGGAAGCAGTTAATCCCACCGTATGCAGAGCATGACCTTATTCACGTGAATATTTCGTTTCGGCGTCGATTGGGCGGGCTCGCCGGGCTTTGTATACGATTTTCTGCGTTTAGGATTATCATAATAAATCCATTTCTCATCACCAGTGACAATACGATGCAAAAATGATTTATTTTTATACCGCTGCAGTAACATTTCGGACATGTAAAATCGCCGTTCGAGTCTCATATTAAAGAATAAAAGCAGCGCTTCCCGGAAATGACGTTTATTTAGCTGGAAACTTGCCATGATTTTGCTCGATAAAATGTACGATAGAACTGCTCAAATATAACACTGCAAAGTTGTTGACAGATACAAAACCTACAAATAAAACACATGGGGTCTGACATTTCTGCCCGGGATCCACTGGTGGCGCCATTTCTGACAAACGCTGGAAACTTACTTGTATACCCAATACATATATAAAGGCCAGGAAACTGTTTGTGTCAGATTTCAAAAGTCACGCATTACCCATATTTCGTAACAAAAATTAATTTGTTCGACTCTGATGGTAAAAGAAATGTCCGTTGGGATAAAGGAAAATCGTTTCACGCACGTTACACGAAAAAAACCATAAAACATAGAGGGGATCGGCATGGTATGGGGATGTTTCTCCTGGTTCGGTGTTGGCCCTATTTAGCACATCGATAACATATGATAAAGGAATCATACAGAATATGTTATTTCGTAGAACATTATGTTGCGCCCTATGTGGAGGAGGATATGCCTTGGTGAAATTAGTGAAATATCGCTTGACTTAGGAAAAGGTTTCGGTGCTTCCATGGTCTTCTCAGAATCTCGATCTTAATCCGATCGAGAATTTGTGCGGGGAGTTGACGAAATCTTTGGGTAGGTAAACTTTTTACAACAAAATTACCCCTAAAAACGGCTTGGAATGCGATTCTCATTGAAACCTGTCGAAACTTGATTGATTCAATGTCGAACAAAAATAACAAAGGTGGTCGATGTGGTTACTAAATAACATAAACCTTAAGTCTACAAATAAGTCATTTTTAAAAGTATCAATTTGGTTTTAATTTTTTTTTTAAATTTTTGACTACTTTACCTATTAGCATTTTTACGTTTTCGTCTCCATCGCGACAGAATGAAGGAATTGAAATTCATTCAATTGAATACAGTTCACATAACTGTACCACTACCACCACCACATATCAATCAAGGATCAATTAGCTTGTAAATTAAGTAATACCAATGGTGTGTACCATTATGCATGTACAAATTGTATGAACGAGTATGTACATGATATCCGGATTTGAAAATATAAAACATATTTCTTTTTTATTAACACTTTCAAGTTAAAAAGAACCCTTTTTGCAAGTTTACGGGTTGACATTTAAACTCGCTTTGAAACCTTAAAATTAGTTTTCACAAAATTGTTCGCCAATTGCTTCATGTGTATTTGAGGTCAATAGTAACGCGTAACTACTTGGTCATTAGGTTCTGTGAATCTGGACTATTAGTATTATTTTTCGCGTATTATAGGTATATGGTATACATACATACATATGTACAGTGTTGTGCAAAACATACCGGATTTTTATCGAACATTTTTCTTTGATGAATTATAGGGAACGGAAAGAACCTAAGTAAAATCCGTTGTTAATTTAAGAAAACTTAATGTATAAGTGTACAAATAAAAGAAAAAAAGGTTTTGGGATATATATAAAAAAAAAACTTAACTTAACTCGGAAACGGCCTGCGCAAAACATACCGGATTTTCGTTATACTTAATATTTTGTCCAGCAACTGATTCTCAAAACTTTCTTTTGGAATATTCTCCCATTCATTCGTTAGTAACGTCATAAGTGCGTTTTTGGATGGGTGCATGTTTGACACTACCCGTCTTTTTAAAATGGCCCACAAGTTCTCGATAGAGTTTAGATCGGGCGATTGAGGGGGCCATTCCAGCACATCAGACATTTTTCTGCGCAAACCACTCCTTAACCAACTTTGATGAATGTTTTGGGTCATTATCTAGTTGATAAACCCAACGCAGTGACACCTCCTCCACAACGTATGGTAGCATTACGGATTCCAGTATATCCCTATACTGAAAACGATCCATTATACATTACACTAATTGGTCCACATTCCGCACCAGAAAAACATCCCTACATCATAATTGAGCCTCCTCCATGCTTCACGGATAGACGACAATGGCGTGACTGAAGACGTTTCTCCTTCTTTCGTCTAACATGAATACTTCCATTGGAAGCAATCAAGTTGAACTTACTATCGTCGCTAAAGAGTACAGTTTTCCACTTCGTTGCTGACCAATTCCAATGGTTTCTTGCGAATTCCAGTCTAGGAAACGATTGGCGTTAACGAAGTAATCAAAGACTTACTATAAGAATAAAATGGTAACTTTTTTGCCTATGCTTAGCAGTAAGTAGACTTTTTCGCTGGCCGAAAAGAACAAAAACCAGCTTCTCTTAAACGCCTGCGTACGATTCTTGCTTTAATTGAAAGATTGAGCTCACTTGCAATCTTTCTTGAAGGCAAGAAAGCATCGTTAATAATCATTTTCTTAAGTTGCCGATCGGTTCGGAGTGTAGTTTTTCTGGTACGTCCTCCACAGTAAATGGTTTCGACCGATTTTCCATTCCGAAACTTTTTTATAATGTCACACACTGTCGATGATGGCATTTTATATTTTTTGGCTATGGATTTTTGTTTTAGCTCTGCCCTGAAATCCGCTACCACCTGATTTTTAACCACATCACTGTATTTATTTTTAGCCATTTTATTAGTGAACAAATTGGAGAGACCTGACCTTTTAAGTTTTGTTAAGTCTATAACGCACTTCAAATGACAGCCAAAACCACTATCAACAAGTTAAAGAGTAAGAAAATAGGGTACTTTTGAAAATCCGGTATGTTTTGAGGGAGCATGGCATTGAGTTGAGCTACAGTTGTTGGCAAAACTCTAAAAATAATGATGGCAATGCCTTGTTTTTTTTTTATATTTGTAAACTTATTCAATATGTTTTCTTAAATTGCCAAACAAGTGTACCTACTGTATTCCTGTTCCCTAGAATTATTCAATGAAAAATTTTCAGGAAACATCCGGTATGTTTTGCACAACACTATATATTACGTAGGTAGTATTATGTACACTATATGTATATGTATTTATATGGTATGTATGTACTCATCTATGCCCTCTTCTTTTCTTACAGATTACTTTCAATCATCAATTAAAATAATTTCGTCTTTTTTCATTAACACATTGAACTTCAAAATGTTCACATTCCTACACTTTCATTTTCCAATCTTCATGACAATAAATAATACACAGTAGTAATCATTCAGGTTTTTCTTTAGACCGTAAAATATTCATACATACATTGAAATTTGCAAAAAAAAAAAATACGTACAATTTCGTATGTATGATCATACAAAAATGTACATACATACATACATATGTATGCATCTTATTCTTTGACATAACTCAAGGTAATCAAGCCTACATTTTTCTTTTTGTTTTTAACTGGCACATAGCTTTAGCATTACATCATATTTTCACTAATCTAACATTCACACGTAAAATATATCGAAGCAAAAAAAAAAACGCGATAAATAATAACCTTTTTTTGATTCCCTTTTCTTAGAATAAAACAAATACATTTTTGAGCTTAATTAAACTTTCACTTCAATATGGGGATCTAAATACTGGTAAGTTGAAAAAATTGCATTTCACTTTCACTTAAATGCACTAATAATTCTACATCTGCTGTTTTCGTTGAAAGGTTTACCCTAAGCTCAAATACCACTCATATATTATGTACATATGTATGTTAAGGGTTGACGATAAGGAAAACTATGTAACCGTCGTAACATAATCTATTTCGCTAGGAGTCGCACCGTTGTAGGAGAGCGTCTTCTAGTTACTGAAACGCACAAGTTATATGTACGAGTACTAACAGGAAAATACAGAATCTACTACATAGCTAGAATTATTTTTGAAGTGAATAGCACAACTTGTTGTGTCTTCTTGAGTCTGTTATAGAAGAATAACAAGTGGACAAGATGTTTTGCTGCTTTGATTACTCGCTTCGCTGTATTTACCAGTAAACTCGAATGATGGAAGAAACTACATATAATTTTTTTTTCCAGTATTTTTTCTACCAGTTACAAAATCCATACATATGAAAAAAAAAAAAAAAAAAGATGAAAGAAGAGGAAGTTCATGGCTTGAGCAACAACGGTTACCCTATTGATGCTACGAGTATATTCCTATGATAATGAATTTCCATTTCGATAATTAGAGACTTGCGGAATGGGGAAAGGAGAAAAAGGAATGTTCTGGTTAAATGCTTTATAGATTGATTAGATCCTTCACTTTACTTCGGATGCACCACTATGATCGCATGTGTTAAGAAAAATAACTGCTTAATATTTGTTGCGGCTATTTAGCTAAGGTGCAATGGCCACCTAATAGAGATGGTGCATCTGCTTTAAAGTAGCCATTTACAAATTACGTTTTGAATTAAACTTAATTGCAAGGGAGCGTGAACAAAAGTCATGCCAGTGTTTAAATACATTATATGTATGTAAGTATGTATGTACAATAGATATGTATATACATGTGTACATACATTTTTGTATAAATAAGTTAGAATATATCGTTATGTGTACATTTCTAATAAAACCAGTTTGATGGATGCATTGGTTTTTATGTATGTTACCATATAATATGTATATCATACTTTGATATTTCAAAACTCATTTTCAATTGCCAAAATCGTTAAACTGTATTATATTTATCTATCTTTCTTTTGTACACAAAATAGTAAAATCAAATACTAGATGATTGCACTTATCATCTGTGAGTAGGATATTGTCATTTCGTATTGAAAAGAGATATGTACGGTATGTATTAACATTTGACATAATGTAATGTTATTTTAAACATTATAATAAATTATAAAGCCAACAAAATACCACTGTAATACTAATGAATTGATATTTATTTAATTTTTAGTTAGTTATTTGAAGTTTAGAGACAAAGTAATCTGAAATCTAGAAGATCAAAAGCAGACTCCAACAAAATATAAAAAAAATATATTCTACATGAGTTAACGAGCTAGGCTCAAAACTGAGTTAGTTTTTAATTAGTACCCATAGGTATTTGTGTTTGTATGTTAAACAAAGGAAGCTTATGGTACGTAGCACATAGTTGCTAATTTTACTTTTAATTATTCCCTATTCTCTGAGGGGAATCGTTATACATATTTAGATGGCCGAGACACATGACCGAGAATGTGCAGGATTGGCTTGACTAACAACTTCAAATCCGGATCTCAATAAGATTACAAATCTTGAAGCCTGCCTTAAAACTGCTCTTGCCTAGGATTATGATTCACCGCCATTATTTTAAGCCATTCTCTAGGAGAAAAATTTCTAATTCTAGCTGCTGTCTGAAAACCTACCAAGACAATTTAAAAAAAAAATTAACTAGGCCGAAGGTCCCTGGACGAAGTACTAACTAATTTTTATTTTCAGTTTCCACCACAGTGAACAAGTAAGTTAAGGTATTTCAAGCTGAATTTTATAAAATGAATTATTTTTTTTATTCCATACTAAAAGTCGTCATTGAGGACAAACAGCTGTAGCAATTTACAATATTTACTTGTTTTTCTAATAAAATAATTCTCTGCCATAAATCCCATACTCATAATTGATAAGTGAACGAAATTAAGTTTTATTAGATTAGCCATTATTTATATTTTAGAAATACAGGGTGTCCGCTAATTCGTCAAGGATAATTTGGGAAATGATTCTTGGGTATATGGTATTCTAAGAAAAAAACAAAAAACAAATTCTAAAGTAAGGCTATCTATAATGTTGACATCATTTATCGAGGATTTAAGAAAAAGCTTACTTTGGTGTACCCTGACCCATGTTAATACCAATGGTAGCAACTTCGTTTAGGGCTTTATTTTTAGAAGAAATACAAGCCTTTGTAACTGCCACGGTACACTAAAGTAAGCCTTTTCTTAAATCCTCGACAAATGATGTAAACTTTGGAGATAGGCTATCTGAAAGACCCTTACTGTGGAACGATTTTTTTCTTACAATGTATCCATTCGGAAGCCAAACTTATACACATTTGAGGCTTTAAATTGTAATCTTAATAAGAGGTGACCAGATAAGAACAATAGGAAAAAAAAATTAAATAAAACAACAACGATGTGAGATATAAAATTGATTCTAGCTTTATTTTGAAGTTACGTTGATGCGATATGTGTGGAATAGCACATAATTCAAATGGCTGCTTCCGCTTCGTTGGCAGTGCTTCAAACGGTCGGTCCAATTTTTGATGACTCCAATATGCGCGGCGTTATTCCGGCAATAGCGTCTCGAATGTTGGCCTGGAGCTCATCCAAAGTGGTTGGCTTGTGAGCGTAGACTAAGGACTTGACGTAGCCCCAGAGAAAATAATCGAGGGATAATCGCATGATCGGGGCATTGCGTCGTTCGTATGGCATGTAACACCGTCTTGTTGGAACCACACAGTCGGTTAACATAGCTCTATACCTGAGACCATTGACGGTAACGGCGTCTCTTTTCTCATTTCGAATGCAATAAGGTCTGATGATGCCGCCATGCCATAAACGGCACAAAACAATCTTAGTGGATGCATTGATGCTTGACTGTACACTTGTGGATCGTGTTCGCTCCGATAACGGCAATTTTGCTTGTTGACATAGCCGCTGAGCCAAAAATGGGCTTCGTCCGAGAAGTTGATTTTTGGCCAAAATGCGGATCGTCGGTCAACATTTCTAGCGCCCAATTAGCGAATGGTCGGTTGGCTCCAATTCTTGCGTCAGCACAATATTATGCGAATGTAGGCCCAAATCCAACCGTAAAATAAGCCGGGTTGACTTTCTGGCGACATTTTTGGGTCTTCTTCGATACTGGCAGTTACGGCGGCTATGTTTTCTTTATTTTGCACCAATCTCTGTCTGGTTGGTGGCTTAAGATCCAAAAGACTGTACTTACGTTCAAACTTAAATTTGTCCACGGGGCGACGAATTGCCTGCAGCCGCTACGAATTTTCACGTTGCGTATTTGCAACTGAGCCGGAATTCCGATAATATTTTTTAATAATTTCCCCACGTTCGACCAGCGTAAAACGATGCACGATGATATGGCAAACTTTACTGGATATTTTGACAGCTGGATGTTAATTGGTAACTTTGACAGCTGCTGAAACATAACAACTGGAACAACTATCATTGCTATCTAGTCAGCCTATATAATGTTTAAGCCATTTTTCACTGTCCACTTTCTCAAATGCTTCTGTTAATAGTAGCTTAATGTCTTTCATTTTGAAAGTCATGTTTTTAATTGCTACGAATCCTTTTACTTGAGTCTATGGGATCTAGGTCGCAGGGGTAAGTCGGCAATCGTAATATTTTGACCCAGTTCATCTACCACGTACACCTCAAGTTTGTCATTGTGGCGTTTGACAACATCCAACAGCTATTCAAATTTCTCTAAGTCGCGTTTTGATTGCTTCTTTTCTGGTGAAGGCGCTTTGTTTTATTTGTTCTTGAATGATACGCAGATTTATCCATCTCTATGACGGTGTTGGGTTCAAAATCTCAATGCGTTTTTAAACCACTTTTCATACAAGGCATTCATATCCTCATGTAAATAGCCGCTTTTGCTGGAAAAAAAGCTTAAAAGTCCTTCCTGAACGAATTCGGTCAATGTGGGTAATTATGAGTCTCATTACTTTTCTGGATGGTGATAATTTTAAGCATCTACTTCCTCTTGTATTTCAAATGTTTCTTAAGTTAATCATATTTACCTGTTCTAAGAATATTAAACATTATCTACATCTACATAAAAAGGGCTTTCCAATGTTATATATGTACATACTTAATCACAAGATTCGTGTTCGCTTATGTATAATGATTTCTATTCTACGGATTTCAGCATCCATATAAAAAACATTAAACAAACAAACGTATATTATATTCACATATGGCAGCACCTACCTCGCTGTTTGATTAGTTGAAGCTCGCAAACAGCTTTTAAAAACAACAAAAACCAAGAGTTGGAAATACAACGAAAAAACAATATCGCTTCCTTGAAATTATTACTAGTAACTCCGGTTCGGTTAGAAAATCCAGACGATATCAATAGAAGCACATATAATTGATCATCTATCTCTGACTTCGGGGCATACTGGTCGCACTGGGGTTGTATCAGATTGTTAGATGCGTTACAACAACAATTTCAATGTAAACCAGAGGCAATTCAGTGGCAATTCGTAGTATTTTGGAAAGAAAACTGAGCGATAGGCACCCGTGCTTGAAAAAAGCCTCTCCCATAAAGCCTGCACTGCAGATTTTTATTGAACAGGGTATATATTATGATATTATTAATAAAACGTGCGTCGACGCAAAAGCACTCTTCCGGCAGCAGTAATCACAAAAAGATCTAGCCGAAATGGGTGCGACCGATGGGTCACGCCAAGAATTTTCTGATAAAGAGACTTGTAGTATTCTCCTATTGTTTTTGATACTTCATACGCTATTAGGGTCAACAAACAAGTTAATTCCTGACCGGTTAAGCTTGAAAAGTTTTTTTTAAATCTAAAACAAAAAGTGTTGTAGGTGGGTTTCTCTACCCTTTCCTTCGAGCAGGAGTTGAATACATACGGGAAGTGAATTGGAAAAAAGCTACAGGACTTTAATCAAAAGCTTCAATTAATGACCCAAGCTGAATATTTCTTTTAATTTGTTTTAGTTTGTTTTGGAACATTAGCCCTTGGTTTGGGTCCAGTAACTTTTTTCAGTCTTCTTCCGTGGTTTTAGGCTTTAAAATAAAAACCGTTAGCATGTTGAAGCAAACAGTTCTTGATATATTTAAAGAACAAATAATTCAATTTTGTTAAGAAATTAAGGTCAGATACTTTGTATTAACGAAATTATAGGTTGCACCGCATTCGCGGTTCTAAATTGTTAATATTCGTAAAATGTATTAATTAATTCTTTTTTTAAGAACTTAACACTCTAGTGGATATTAATACACTTAAAATGCCTGAGCACGTTTTAAGTTTTTGGGAAAAGGGGACTGAGAGAGAAAGAAAGATTTTTTGGGCACAGTGGTTATTACGCTCCATGGGTTTCATCCATCAACATTTAATGGGAAGACTAAATTGTTAGTGTAATTATTCTTGTTGTTGTATTAAAGGCAACTACTCATCTTACGTGAATATAGTTGCCTGAAAAAAGAATGTCTTTCGCACTACCACTTGAGCCACAGCCATCCTCCATATGAGTATGTATGCATGTACTGCAAAAAATATCAAAAACTAATATACATTTTTTCATCCCCCTATTACTCAGAGGGGAGTGCGGGTAAGGTCCCCCTGTCCTCGCAGTTTCTCATTCTTGTCTCACCAAAACATATCACCCATAAAAGTTTTGTCAACCAGATCCGAGACTCCCTGTATTTACGAAATCGTAGTTAGTACTTCATTGACGGTTCTAAAATTTGAGCGATTCCTTGAATAATTCAAATAATGCTTGTTCGATTTTTTTTTTAAATTTTCGTAAATGTGTGCTATATTAATTACTGCAAAAATTTCGAAAGAGTCCTCTAATTTTAAGAAAAAATTAATTGTATTTTGAGTATGTTTTTTATAACTTAAAAAGTTATAAAAAGTATTTTGGTCAAAATCTAATGATGGCGATTTGGCATTAAGACGCATGATCTGACAAAAATTCAAATCGATAGCACTATTCGTTCACGAGTTATCGTTGGTCGGACACATACTCGTACACATACATACACATCTTCAGGAGAGCCATTACCAAACAACTATGAAGATAATATAGATTAACCTTAATCACTGTAGGACAGTCCAGGATATTCTGGCACAAACGGTTAGAGACGAGGGAGCGGACATCATTTTGATCAACGAGCTCTATAAATCGTTTGTATCTGTGACAAATTAAGGCATACCGCAATTTGGACATGTGGAAAACATGTCTTCCAAGATGCCAGTTATCAGGTGGATGGGTACGTTCGTGTAAAAATAAACGGAATCAACATCTATAGCTGTTACGCGCTTTTGTTATTTTTTGCTTATATGCACTTTGCCCAGATTATCCATTACAGCCCCATTTACTTTGTAATGTAAAAAGTCTTGGGAGTGCACCCAATTACCCCTCACTTTTGCTTTCTAAAAGCCGCCTTGGAGTATGATCCACCATGTCTTGTAATTTCACTCTAGCTGACATTTCCGTGATTTCATAATTTCCTGGAACTGCCTCTTTTTTGGCAACTGTTATAATTCTGTTGGATGGAAGAAGATCTACATTGTGTTTTCTCATGGAACTTCTCAAACTCTTATATTTTCCTTTTGACAGACCCGATGCACTATCGCTATTATACTTGATAGGATCCTTGTGACTCGCACTGGACTCGCGATAGAGACTGCCTTGTTTACATCAGCTTTCATCTTTTCATGATCCTTATTATAACGGGTGAAGATAGCAATGATAGTTTTTCCAGTTGTTATGGTTTAGCAGCTGTCAAAGTTACCAATGACATCCAGCTGTCAAAATAAGTCTTGGCATTTCATCATGCATCGTTTTACACTTGCCAAACGTGCGGAAATTATTAAAAAATATTATCGAAATTCCGGCTCAGTTGTAAATACGCAACGTGACTTTTGTCGTGAGGCTGCAGACAATTCATCGCACCGTGGAAAAGTTTGAACGTGAGTACACTCTTTTGGATCTTAAGCCACCAAGCAGACAGAGATTGGTGCGAAATAAAGAAAACATAGCCGACGCACATTAGGGTATTTGGAGCGAAAATCCGGTCAAAATTCGATTTCTTAATATGAGAAATTAGAAGGTAATTTCTTCCTAGCGGTAGGTAAAAACGCATTAAACAATGCACTGTAATCATTTTAGGTGTTGGGGTACATCAGTTGAAAGTCATCAATCAAAAGGTTTTCTGTTTTTCCGTAAGTGTGTGATAACTTTGATTATGGATAATTCAGTACCAGGTATGTACTTTATTACAAACATACAGGGTGAATGACTCGAACTCCAACTTTTTAAAATGCTATAATTTTTTTATTTTTTGATAAATTTTATTGTGCCAAAGCAAAAAATGTTGGAAAATACATCAATTTTCAAATCGTATCAGTAGTTTTCAATATGTCCACCTTTGGCGCGAATAATGGCCTTGAGACGGCCGAAGAAAGCATCGCACGCTGCACGCAAGTGGCTCTGGGGTATTTTTACCCATTCCCGGCGAAGTGCTTGTTTGAGGTGGTCCAAACTTTAGTATTTTTTAGTGTCAACCTTCGCCTTAAAAATACCCCAGACAGAGAAATCCAACGGATTTGTATCCGGAGAATTTGCAATCCACTGTGTCGAAGAAATGAAATGTGGGACTTTGTTTTTTAATCTTGGTTGACGCGCGTTTTCTGAGACGGTTCCGTTCCGAGTCATGTTGAAATGTCCACGGTCTCCGACCGAAATGATTGTTTGCCCAAGGCTTCAATACTGCCTCTAACAGTTTCACGGCATACGATCGCATTAATTTTGATGCCACGGTCCAAAAATACGAGCGGAGAGCGACCATCAGCGGTTATGGCGATTCAAACCATCACCATCCGTGCTGCCTGCTTTCTGGTGGCTCCGAAGGTGTAAATTTTCGAAGGACCTCTCTGGCAAGTTAACTCAGTCATTTTGTTTGTTGACATATTGCTCGATAACAAATGGCGACTCATCGGAAAAAACCAAATTCGGCAACTCGTTCGCTCTTTCGACTCTAATTTTTTTCTGTTGCGGTGTAAGATCGTGTGCTTTTTGGAACTTCAATGACTTGAGCCCAAGCTCATTTTTCAGTATGTGTTGCATCCGTTCCAACGATATGTTGAGCTCACGAGCCATTTTTCTTCCACTTCGACGCGGATTTCGCTCAATTTGAGCCTTCACTTTCCGAACCTCTTCTGCCGATCTTGCTGTTTTTTTATGACCACCTCCATGGCGTTTTGCAACGCTGCCAGTATCACGGTAACGAGCTATGGTTCGAGACACAAATGATTTATTCACGTTGAGGTGCTGGAGGGCTCTAACGATAGCTACTTGTGGTTTTCCAGCCAAATATAAAGCAATCAAAATTTAACATTTTAATTCCATCGCGGATAAAAATTTTTCAACACAACTGAGACACAAATAGTTTAAAAGGCTTGTAAATAATAAAATTATCTGTCATGTGTCAAAAT
Source organism: Volucella zonaria (assembly GCA_963966105.1). Taxonomy (NCBI): domain Eukaryota; kingdom Metazoa; phylum Arthropoda; class Insecta; order Diptera; family Syrphidae; genus Volucella; species Volucella zonaria. The sequence continues at coordinate 33,272,749 of OZ014533.1, read as the reverse complement.
GTGAGCTCACTGTCATGAACGGATTGCAAATTATAGCAGTCTGAAGTTGGTTGCAGTTCGAGTAATTCAGGGTGTATATTGATGGTCCGTAAAACATTTTTTATATATAAATTTTAACTATTGTGATAACACGAAAATCAATTTATTTTTGTATTAAATTTTGTAAATAATATAGTCATTGTAATATAATTCGGCATTATTCACCAAAAATTTCGCCAGTACCTGAAAGAACAAGATTTTTAGTATCGTATTAAAAAAAAAATAGGGTGCCTTATTTTTGCCTTTTTGGATTTACAAAAAAAATTGTATGTGTAGATAATGGATTGTTTGGTAATTTTTTTTCTTTTGGCACAGGTTATTAGAAACACTAAATAAATAAATTCTTATTTTCCTAAAAACACATACGTTTTCACGTATCAGTATCTTCATGAAATTTTAATATGATTTTCGTCTTTTACTTTAGAATAGTACAATTATAAAAAAAAGTTAGGGAATTGACAAAAAGTACCGTTATCTTAGCTACTGTATATCACACAAGAAAAAGGAATATTGTTAATTTTTATTAAAATAATTATTATACGAGTATTTCAATACGAGGGCGGGTCAATAAGTCCGTGACTTTTGGATTAAAACACTGATTTTTTGATAAAAAAATAATTTTATTTTTCAACGTAGTCTCCCTTGAGCTCTATACACTTTGTCCAACGCTTCTCAATTTTTTTATCTCTTCCAAAAAAAATGATTTGTCGAGGTCCTCAAAATAGGCCTTTGTTTGCGAGATGACTTCATCATTGGAGTCAAATCTTTTTCCACCAAGCCATTTCTTCAGGTTTGGGAACAAGAAGTAGTCGCTCGGAGCCAAATCTGGAGAATAGGGTCAATGAGGGAGCAATTCATAGCCCAATTCATGGATTTTTGCCATGGCAACTGCACATGTGTGCACCCTTGCATTGTCTTGGTGGAAAAGAACTTTTTTCTTGGCCAAATGAGGTCGTTTTTTTTTCAAATCGTCATTGAATCGGTCCAATAAGTTGGCATAATATTCCCCATTGATTGTTCTTCCCTTTTGAAGGTAGTCAATGTGGATTATCCCGCGTGCATCCCAAAAAACAGTCGCCATAACTTTATTGGCTGACAAACCCACCTTGGCCTTCTTTGGCGCTGATTCACCCTTAGAAACCCGCTGTTTTGACTGTTGTTTGTTCTCTGGTGTGTTGTGATGGATCCATGTTTCGTCCACGGTTACAAAACGGCGCAAAAACTCCTCCAAACGCCAAACCTTCCTGTGAAGTTGTTACACGATTGCGTTTGTGGTCGACTGTGAGCAAACGCAGCACCCATCTTGCGGAAAGCTTTCTCATGCCCAAGTGATCATTCAAAATTGAAACCACTACGGCTTCCACAATCTCTCGCACTTTCAATCTTCGGTCGGCCAACACCATATCGTGAATTTTTTCGATTGTTTCGGGTGTAGAGACCTCAACTGGGCGTCCAGGACGTTCGGCATCTTCAGTGCTTGTACGGCCACAACGAAATTCAGTAAACCACTTTTTTGCCATTGAAATCGATGGTGCAGAGTCCCCATAGTATTTATCAATCTTAGCCTTGGTCTCGGTAATGGTTTTTTATCGCAAGAAATAATGCTTAATAAGCACACGAAATTCACTTTTTTCCATTTTCTCCTCAAATTAGTGAGTAGTCTGATAAAAATAGCTGTCAAACACAATCTAACTGACGCGGCAAGTTTAAATTTTGACAGGAGTCAACTGACAGATGCCTGTTGACAGGAGCAGTGTTGCTGTTTCAGTAAAGAGGTCAGAAATTCAAAAAGTCACTGACTTATTGACCAGCCCTCAATATTAGTTGCATAGCCATGATTTTCGACTACAGCTTGTAATCTGTGGGGCATAGACTGCACCAACTTTTGGCAAACGCTTTGTGGAATGATTTCACAGGTAGCCTTCGTTTCTTCAACAAGAGTGTTAAAATTTCCAATTTTTTTTTAAGGATAGTTGTCTTTGTTAAGTGTCATGTTCAGGACTACATGACGGCCAGTCCAAGACCGTCACCATTTGGTCTTCCAGCCAATTTTTTCTACATATATCTCGCTGTATACTTTGGATCATTGTCCTGCTGAAATCTCCACGCGATGGGAAGGTGGTCATCAGCGTATGGCAGCACTGTATTCTGCAATATTTCACAATATTGGAATCTGTCCATACGCCCTTCTATTTTTTTAATTGGACCGATACCCGCACGGGGTGCAATACCAAATAAAAATACTTCCTCCACCATATTTGACCGTTGGACGGGTGTATTTTGGGTCATATGCCTTTGACCTGGGGCGGCGTACAATGGCTTTACCGTCAGATGTAATTCGGTTTATTTTTGTTTCATCACTGAATAAAACGTTTTTCCACTGAGCAACGGTCCAACGCCTGTATTTCTTAGCAAACTCTAACCTCTTCTTGCGACTTTGCTCGGTCAAAAGTGACTTTTTCCTTGCTATACGCCCAAAGAGCCCAGCGTCGCGCAATCTTCGCTTCACTGTATCTACCGATGGTCCGCCGTCATTGTGGCCAAAATACTCTCGTTCAAATTTCCCTAGCGGTGGCATGAGGGAATTTTTTTACTATTCTGATCAAAATGTTCCCGTAATGTATTCAGAAAACTAACAATACAAGTTTATTCATCTAAATCTATATTGTCCCCTTTAAAGTAATCCCCATCTACTGCAACACACTTATGCCAACGCTTGATCCAATCCTCGAAACATTTTTTATATTCGGTTATCGGTATGTCCACAGTACTTGCTGCGATTTTTATATTACTTCCTCTCGGCTGCTGAAACGCGCGCGTTCCTCGTAGTATTTTTTTAACTCAATTGAACAGAAAGAAGTCACAGGGACCCAAATCAGGTGAATTCGGTAGCTGTTGGATGGTATTTGTTGCATTTTTCGTCAAAAAATTACGAATAATGATTGCACTGTGCGACGGTGCGTTATCATGGTGTAAAGTCCACGAGTTTTCTGCCCACAATTCTGGTCTCTTTCGGCGAATTGCTTCACGCAAACGTCTCATAACGCCCAAATAATACTCTTTGTTTCTTATCTGGCCTTCTGTCAAAAATTCATGATGCACTACACCGTTGTAATCCATTGAAACTGTGAGCATTGCCTTCTTTTTTGACTGAAAACGATGTGGTTTTTTTGGTCTCGGCTCATTTGGTGAACGCCATTCACTTGCCTGAGCCTGATGTCTGGATTGCATGTCGTACTCATAAACCCACGTCTCGTCTCCAGTAATGATCCTTTTGATGAATGTGGGATCGGATTCAGCCCCGCAAATCATCTATTTTGCGACGTAAACACGCTCTCTTTTTTGCATGAAATTGAGGTCTTTTGGCACCAAATTTGCTGCTACACGAAGGAAACCCAAATCGTTAACCAAAATGTCTTGGACGGATCCAAAGGCAATGTTCAAGCCCTCCGCTATCTCTCTGATGGTTAATTTGCGGTTATTGACCAACATTTCTTTTACTTCATCAATGTTTTCGTCGGTTTTCGATGTCGATGGTCTGCCACTGCGTTCATCATCTTCGATTGACTCACAACCACTTTTGAACCGCTCGTGCCAATGGTAAACGACCGTTTTCTTTAGAGAATCGTTGCCGAAACACTTTACCAACATCTCCAACGTTCGTGCACCATTAAATCCGTTTTTTACGCAAAATTTAATACAAGTTCATTGTTGCAAATTTAAATCCATTTCTAAAATTGTAGAAAATCGCCAACACAAACAGAGATAGATATACTCTTACGTTACGGTTACGTAACTTTTGCAAATGTCAAGCTATAACGCTAAGATTTAGAGGGAATGTCAACAACAGATTTACCAACTTAACAAAAAAAAACAGAACTCGAATCGGGACAATGGGAGTGCCACACGGTGGGTGTGACCGGGATCTTTTTGATCAAGATGGTATTGTACCGCATTAAAAACCTTCTTTTTAGAACATTTTAACACCTTCGCAATTTGACCATAACTTGTTCCTTGGTCGTACAAATTTAAAATGAGCACTCTGGTCTCGACGTTGCAATATGAATTTTTTCCCATTGCCTATTGCCCTAAGGTTTAATTATTCTACTTGATATTTAATAATAAAATATGTTAAATCTAAAATACCAGTTGATTTCTACCCGTATTTGATGAAATTATGTGCACGACAACTTTAATTAACTTTTTCTTGTGTGGTATACAGTAGCTAAGATAACGGTACTTTATGCCAATTCCCTGACTTTTTTTTATAAGTCTACTCTATTCTACAGTAAAAGACGAAAATCATCTTAAAATTTCATGAAGATACTGCAGTTCCTTAAGGTGAAAACGTATGTGTTTTTAGGAAAATAAGAATTTATTTATTTGGCGTTTCTAATTACCTGCACGTAGCTGTATGTTCTTTGTCGTAAGCGCATAGCTATATTTTACAGTAAAAATTTCTTTTGTTTAAAGGATCATCCGGCTTTAATATTTTGACAAAAAAACATTTATATGATGTAATACGAGATAATAATGGGGGAAATGGGAAAATCTTGAAATATATTGGTTAAGCAAAGCTTCTTGTACGGAAGATAGACTTACAGATTTTAAGAATAAAATTCACGTTTACGGTATTTTAATAACTTATAATTTGCAACATAAAATTAAGATTTTTTACTTTTGACTTTACGTTAAAGACATGAATTTAAGGTTAGGTGATTAAATGCAAGCACAGATGCAATATTTAGAAAAAAAAAAAAGAGATTTGGCTTGAGGGACTTTTTGAAATACCAATTTCTACAGTTAGACGAGTCGGTCAAGAAAAATTTTCGAAGAGCTTAGCGTGCGCGGTAAAAGAAGAAGAACGGAAGTCCTACGTCGGAATATTGATGCGGAAGACCTTACGTACGCCACTCAGATTAACTTGGGCGCGGATAAAAATATAGAAGCTTCGAAAGTGCTTAAATATACATAACTAAAGAAAAACAGTAAAATATAACCAAAACCACTTTTTATGCTATTAACCAAGGTCAAATATCGTCTAAACTTTAAAAATAGTTTTAAATATGGTATATAGTATTTCATTAAACCAAAAAAAATATCTTGGCCGGGTTTTCGCTAAATGTACGGCGACCAAGCCAAGGTGGAAAAACCACTGCTCACAGACGTCCCAATGGCAGAAATTTGCAGTCTACGCGGAAAGAAGACATGAATCTAACGGCGAAATGCCGAGTTCAAAGCGGGCACAAGAACCAGCTCTAGCCGATAGGAACAGCGGACCTAGGAGCAAAGTACGTCTTCAGAAAGATGATAAAGCCGACGAAGCCGAAACTGAAAAAGCTGACAAAGGTCGTACCGACAAGCAAGATATAGGCGAAAACAATAACACGGCATGGCCGAAGGTGATGTCGAAAGTAGTCAGCTCAGTTATACTGTAGGCGTTTTCATTATTCCCGGGCGCCCTGGCAATAAAAGAGGAGAAAGGTATGGTGATTTTATACACTAATTGCTTTGAGAACAATCTACGCTTTCCGGGGCCGTCTCAGAGAAAGGGGCGGTCGTTTTTGCTGGTATGATTCCTATTGATATAATGGCTGAAGATATGAGACGCGTACCGACGAGAATACGTTCTTGTCCACCCAGCGGATCAATTGGCGAATCCATAAGGAGGAAAGGAATATCTCAATACAAAAATGGCGGAACTAAAGGAAGATGGACATACCAACTTATCCCTAACATAGAACCTTGGGTGAAAATAAGAACTGGAGAACTAAATTTCTACATCACAGTTTCTAACCGCCCATGGTGTGTTCAGAAAATATATACCTGCACAAATTCGGACATGACTTTTCCCCAATCTGTCCATCCTGCCCGAATCAGGAGGAGGATGCAGATCACACAAATTTCAACTGCTCACGCTTCAAAAAACCAGGTAGCAACTTTTCACATGCACGCGTTATTATTAGCGAAATGACCCTCTCAGAGAAAAAATTGAACTGATAAGTCTCGAGCGTCAAAGAAGACAAAATGACGAAGAAAATAATATTGCAATAATAGAAACAAACTCATACACGTATAAAAGTCGCAGCTACGAACTTACACACACCCACACACAACTCTCTTTTTCACATGTGTATACAGACATATGTATACCCATACGCCTCATTCTGACTTTTCCCCCCACATATTGTACATACTTATCCACCTTGACACACGGATCCGCTCCAATATTCGTAAAACACCCACAGATATCCAGGAGACCGTTCGTCGGCCTAAGTCATGACGAAATGCGAGAACCCGACTAGCAAGCCCACAATTTCTAGCCAAAAGCTACCCGTGGGGCGAAGACAAGGACAATGTTTCTTTACGTAGGTGAGTAGGAGTCTAACACTGGCATCTTCACGGTGTGAGGACATACAGCTTACCCCTCCAACCAACAAAACAAACACACATACACATGTGATTACTTCACATCCGGCCATCGATAACGACTTCGAGTAGGGGAACCCAACAACAATGAATACAATCAAACAAAATAAAGTAAACGAAGTTAACGAAGCTGATGGAGTTAACCCTTTTCAGCAGAGTTCGAGGGTGCAGACGTCACCCGGGGGACCTCCACAAACCCCTCAAAAGAGTACGGAGAAAAGCGTGGCCGCCCCAAAATCTGCGGCAGCACAGCAGCAGCCATTCACCGAGCCATCTGTTTTGTACAAACTGGGGGAACAGATAAAAACACCACTGGAAATGTTGGAGGATGGTAAGAGGTGTTCTATCCACCAACCGATGATAGATAACATCGAATCCATCAAAGCGCTCTACGAACTGTCGAGAGACAGAGCCAAGGAAGTCATTCGGCAAAACAATGCATCAGACATCGCCGTGGTTAAAAGCGGTAGCGGACACAAAACAGAGACTGGAGCCGAACGAGGAGATCCCACACTCGAGGCGAATACAAAATCCACCTCCAACTGATGGGAATAAAAAGCTTCGCAACAAGTTACGCACATAGAGCGATGAAAAAATTACGTAAGGTCATAAAACCGACCGAACAAAGGCCGATTTACCGGTCACAAGTGACGGAAAATCGACCACAAGCAACGACAACAACAATTGGACGAATTGTTATTAAAAAAAAGCTAGCCTAGGAGCAAAGGCCCACCATGGAGAAAATTCGACCGGACGCAATTGTGATCACAACGAAGGGGGAACTTTGCAATCCAGAAATACTCCGGAAAGTTAAGGCAGACCCAAAACTCAGCGGTCTGGGTGAATCGGTTACGAATATCAGACAAACCCAGAAAGGGGACCCGCTGATGCAACTGAATGACACAGGAGAAAAAACAGACCAATTTAAAAAGATAATTGGTGAATCCCTTGGCAAAAATGAGGAGATTCGGGCTTTGACACGCCGCATTACCCTGGAAGTAAAGGACATCGACGAATCAGCAGAAAGCAATGACATAGACAATGTAGACGTAATTGGCCTGAGAAACGCCTATGGACACAAATAAATTGCGGAGATCTGCTTGCCTGATCAAAATGGGATGGGTAAACTGTCGCGTCTTGGAACGAAAAACCCTGATTACTTATTTCAGATGTCTTGAATTCAACCACACTGCACGCCAATGCAAAATGCAAAAGAGAGATGGAATGTAGAAAAGACTGCAAAAAAGACCCGCTTTGTTTCTTCTGCTAGAAGTACAACCCGGAGAACGGTAGGCATGTAGCCTGTAGCAGCAATTCCCGGTTTTCAAGGGAGCCATTACCAGCAAGTAACCATGAAGATAATACAGATTAGCTTTAACCACTGTAGGACGGCCCAGGACATTCTGGTACAAACGACTAGAAACTCTCGACAGCAGCATACGTATCTGCGATAAAATAAGGCATGCTGCAATTTGGACAGCTGGGCGGCCAAGTTGGACGATAAGTGAATTCCAGGCAATGCTAGAAAGCGTAAGTGAAGATGCACGTGAAAGATCTACAGTGGTTATAGGCGGATACTTTAATGCCTGGGCAACGGAGTGGGGTAGCAGGCTCACCAATGCCAGACGACGTATTCTACTAGAAACATTGGCAATCTTGGATGTAAGCATTGCACGCAATAGTCGAGTAGATACTTTTAGGAAAGCGCGAATGGGATCAGTAATCGATATTACCTTCATGAGTAACTCCCTATTGCGCAACACAGAATGGTGGATCAGGGAATAACAGGAGCAAAAGATTATTACAAGTTCTCCTGAGTAAGCGCACTGTACTTGAACCAAAAAAAGAAAAAGAGATCTAGATCAGAGTATTCACGACAAATTCAGTTATACCCCTTTACTTGGTCTTTTTTCTGAAATTTATCTATTCTTCGAAAAAGATGAGTAACTGCTTCAGTGATAAGCATAGTATCAACTCACATAATATTCATACAGGAGCCATGGGTGTGCAATAAAAAGCATCTGTGGTTTCGAATGTTTAAGGCATTTCACACTACTACACTCAGGGAAATTTAAATAAATGCAGATGCATTTTTGTCCAGAAAATGTGTTCGTTTACACGAGCATTTATGACCAAATTTTTTTCTTTTGTTTTTGCTTTGTGTCCTTTCTTCAACGTATGTTTAGAAAGTACCGTTACTCCCGCTCAGAGAATTTCAACATCTGTTGTTTTGTCACTAATGATCGTGCGAAATTCAATTAAAAGGAGTCTTGTTTATGCTGAAAAGCTGTGAGTTGGAAACGAAATCAGGTTTTTTTTGGTGATTACAATTCAAAATATTTTTTTTACTTTTAGAACTTTTGGATTTGTTGGCCGCAAGTTAGAATGGGATAAGGAAAAACGCTCTCGGTGAGGAAATCGCCAAAATCCAATCTCCAATTCCTGTTAAATTAAATCGATCGGCTTCCGCAATCGATAATGTTATTAAATTAGGAAGTAATTACAACGTGAATCAGAGACATAAAAACAATCAAACAATTTCACCAAGGCAGAAATCGGCCATTATCCGAGCTGGGTTGTTAAAAAATGCTACTGCTTCTAAAATTATTTCAGGTTTAGAGTTGCCGAAAGGCATGTACGACAAATTTTAGCTGGCAGTAATCGACTGGATTGGAAAAAAAATTAAGTCAAAACCAGCTCTTACATAAAGTTGCCCCACTACACTTTACCAAAGAACATATGACATGGTCTAAACAGTGGAAAAGCGTGATCTTTTCGGACGAAAAAAAGTTTAACTTTGATGGGCCAGACGGTTTTAATTATTATTGGCTCATATATAAAAAGTCCTGAGAGCTTCTCCACTAAGCGAAACTTCGGAGATGGATCTTTGATGGTCTGGGCTGCTTGTAGCTATCAATACAGGAATGGAATGAAATCAGAAAATTATATTACTCTGTTGGAAGATGTTTTAGTAGACTTTTTGGACCATCAGCCATTCATGTATCGCGAGCCAGTCGTGAGTGGTTTTCAGACTTTCAACTTTTATCGTGGTCAGCACCGTTCACCGGACTTAAACATGTGGGGAAAAATCTGTCTCGTCGTTTTTATGCTGGCGGTCGCAAATTTGCTTCGGTGGAGGATTTACGCAAGGTCGTTACAACGGAATGGACTCTAATTTCAACTCAGGAGTTCAAAAACTTGGTTAATTCGATGCCAAGTTGGATTTTCGAACTTATAACCAAGTCTGGAGGTTACATTCACTATTAATTTAGAGTTTTACGTTATTTCTTATACTGAAATTTCTTCTGTTTTTACTTTACCTTGGCTGCCTTTAATCGAATTTTGCAGTATAAATTGAGTTTTTTTTTTTAACTAAGTAAAGATATGTTTATTTGTTTTAGTAAATTTTTTTCTTTGCTTAAATAAATCATTTGTTTGTATTCAATAAGTTTGTAAATGGTATTATACTTAAATCAACTTTGTTTTCAATATTTCAATGGAAAATAAGTTGCCTTGAAATTCGTTGAGTGTATATGACGAGCGATCGGAAAGACCGAGAACTTGTCTTTACACTCTTCGACAACTGGTTGAGACTCCCCCCTGATTTCGGTGTTTCTCCTCCACCTTCATAAATCCTTTTTTCCCCTTAATTTTCTTTGAATTTGCAATTTGTTCAGTTGTGGATTCCATTCGCAGTGTGACATCTTAGTCAGTTTTATCGATTTGATTTAAACTAAAGTATTTAAATAAATAGGTTTTTGAGGTAAAAAAGTTAAAAATGGCATCTGGAAAGATGTTAAATCAAACGGAGATCCAAAACATTAAAGAATGCCCCAAGAGGGATATTCTGTCAACAAAACTGTAAAACCGTTGAAGCGCGGTCGTACAGTTGTTTCAAACTATTTAAAAGATCCAAAAAACTACGGGAAAAGTTTCGTGCCTGGATAAAAATATAGCTTGACACCAGCAGATCGACGATCCTTACTAAGAGAAGTATCAAATTCTATAGCAACAACAAAGGAAATCGCGGTATCAGTAGGGATTTCGAATATGGACAGAAAACTATGGACTTGCCAGCATGTGTTAGCTGAAGCGGAACATCTTCAAAGAAAGCGTTTGAAAAGAAACCCCGCTTTACTACGACGTCATCGAAACGCCCGTTTGACCTTTGCCAGAAATCATTTAAGATGGAAGAAGCGTTGGTGAACTGTCATCTTTACCGATGGGTGGCCGTGGCACAAGGGGTAGTGTATTGGCTTCCCAATCGGACGGTTCGGGGTTCAATACCAGCCGTGAACGCAAGACTTTTTTTGAGGCAACTAAAATCTCGTGAGATGAATGGTTGCCTAAATATAACATTATACCAATTTACACTAATAATTTAGGCTCCCCATTAACCTTCATCGGTCCTTTATTTTAGGCAACTTTAAAGTTCCTTGTGGGTCAAATTGACCCACATATTACAGGGCTTATATTTTTGTCTGTGAATGAAATCAATGACGGGTTTCTAATTGAAAATTGTTAATTATTTATGTCTTCATTAACTTAAGTAAAAAAAAAAACGGGTTTTGGATGGATATTAATATAAAAAGATAACATAATATTGCCGAGGCATTGGAAAATAAATAAAAAAAAAAAAACAAAAACTTCAAAAGTGGGTCAAATTGATCCAAGGAACCGATGAAGGTTAAATGTTAGATGCCACCCATGGATCGAAAGGGCCACCGATTACAAACATCTTCCTTTCTCCCGGCAACAGGGCGGAAGTGGAGTCATGAGATGCAACATGTTTACCAACACCGAAGATCTTGCGAGAGTCTGAGATGCAACATGTTTACCAACATGGAAGATCTTGCGAGAGTCCACTTCAAAATCTAGTGGGCACAATTGAAGGCGCACTCGACAAGAAGGAATACGCGCTGGGCATTTTCATCGACATTGAAAGTGCTTTCGACAACGCGGCGTAGGCGATTGCGCATGCTGACTGTGGCCAATATGTGACAGCGGGGGTAAACAGGTGTTGCCCGCAAGGCGGGGTTCTGTTTACACTGCTATGGTACATGATGGTCGACTCACTTGCTCAACGCGCTCAATAGTTCTGACGTCTATGCACAAGCATACGAGGATGATACAGCTGTACTGTCCGTTGCATCGTGTCTAGCGACTGTCTGGCTCATCTAGTTCTTAAAGGCACCACCATCCAATTTTCCAAGGAGGTGTCATCCTGGATAATAAACTTCTGTGGACTAAACCTGTTACGTCGAAAGGCTCTAAGGCGCTGTCGGCCTTCTGGCAGTGCAAAGAAGATGTTGGCAAGATATGAAGCCTGCCACTGATTTAGATCTATATGGCTATGATAAGGCCAATTATATCATATACGTCGGTTGTCTGCTGGAACAAGCTCTCACAAAAATACGTTATTGCTTCTTTTACCAGATTCCGAAGAACGGTCTGTCTCGGCTACATGAGGACTCTCCTTCCCCTTTATATATTCATATCATAGGCTTCACTCTCAAAGAATAGAAAGAAGCGGTCTTTGGTACAACACGCACTGGAGCATTTATAGCCTTGCGTGCCGTTTCGTGCAAAATCTGAGCGAGGAAACAAAAGTAGTCGGGTCTTCATGGATGGTTGCAAAAACGATTTAGGATGCGGCGTTAGTGTTTTTCTGGAGGACGGCAACGCTAGATTTCACTCCTCATTAGGAAAACCTGAGTCTGTCTTCCAAGAGAAGATATGTGCAATCCTGGTGACAATGGACTATATTGCGAAGAATTGGTGGATGGGCGAATCATCTGCCTCTGTACAACTTCCAAGTTAGTTCGAGAATGTAAGACTTCATTGAACGCAGTCGAAAGGCTAAATTAATTGAATCTTGTCTGAGTCCCACAATGGGTTACAATGAAATAAAGAAAACATAGCCGCCATAGGGGCCAGTAGCGAAGAAGACTCAGAAATGTCGCCCACCAGCTGAATTGGGCATCGCCAGTCATCAACCCAGTTTATTTTGCGGTTGGACTAAGCCCTACATTCATATTAGATTGTGCTGACGAAAGAATTGAAGCCAGACGACCATAGATAACGGCGTAAGCTCGCTAATTGGGCGCTGGAAATGTTGACCGGAGATCCGGATTTACGCCAAAAAATCATGTTCTCGGACGAGGCTCATTTTTCGCTCAGATGTTAACAGATTTTCTGTGGTCAGAGCTCGACAACATCTACTAGATGGAATGAAAAGTGACCTCCTTGACCGCCAGAATGCGCTGCTACTGCAAAAAAGGTTATGGTGCCTTGAAGTCCGTTCATATTTAGGCAGACATGACAAATTTCAGTGCGATACTGTCTTTAGTTTTATTTTGACAGCTGATTGTTGTTGACGTGTTTGACATCATGTTGAGTATGGACAAAAACGATTTTCGTTCTCTCATAAAACATTATTTTTTGAGAGGCAAAACGGCGAAGGAAACAAAAGAAAAGTTGGATAAATATTATGGGGCTAATGCTCCGTCAGATTACACCGTCAAATATTGGTTTCGCGAGTTTTGTGGTGGCCGCAACTCCACTACCGATCAAGTCCGCAGCGGCAGGCCCTCTGATGCGGTTACAGAGGACAATGTCAAAAAAATACATGAAATGGTGTTGGCTGTCCGGAAAGTCAAGGTGCGCGAGCTAGCAGATACCACAAAGATTAGTACTGAGCGCACATGCCATATTTTGGGCAATATTCTGCATATGAAAAAGTTATCCTGTCGCTGGGTGCCGCGAACGCAAACTTTTTACCAAAAACACGAACGCGAGAGCACTTCGAAAGAGTGTTTGGACTTGCTGATGCGGAATCGGGCGAACTCCTGCCGTCGATTGGTAACTGGGTTTGGATCCCTCGGACTATTATCTCTTCCCAAACCTCAAAAGATGGCTCATCAATAAAAAATTCAGCTCGCGCGAGGAAATTTTGCAGACCTTCCGGAAAATTACTTTTCGGACGGGATCAAGAAGTTGGAAAATCGCTGTAATAAGTGTATCAAACTAAAAGGTGACTAAATTGAAGAATATAAAAAAAAAAACATTCAAAAAAAAACTTTTTTTAATTCCCAAGGAGGTCACTTTTCACTCCATCTAGTATATATGTACATAGGCAAGACAGCAGTTCTGCCAAAGGCCACAACAAGCCTAGCCCATGATATGAACATTAAAGAAAGGAAGGAAACTATAACAAATATTAAAAAAAAAATAGAAATAGTTACACCAGTAACTAATCATATCATCCTGATGGTGCCTCTTAACAAACAAGTAAAAACTTTAAATGAAAGATATTTTTTTTTATTTATATTTTTTGGTCTATTATTCTTCACGTCGTTTTAGTTCATCAAAAAAAAAAAAAAAAACATAATTGCAGAACTTTTTTTTCAAATTTAAATCATGACACAAAGATTGTACACCATACTTTTAGATAGTGTGCCACTAACTATCATATGTTTGTTTTCTTAATTATATACGAAACAGACTTTAAATAATCGAAATTATCGAATTAATTTCTAATGTTAAACAAATTTTAAATCACCCATTTTAATATTAAATATTATCAACTAATCTTTATTAATAATTGGTTATTCGATGTGTATTAACTATGACACTTAACGGCAACGAATATGGTCGATTAGTAAACATGTTGCAGTTCAATTTGCGTAAAACTTATACCATAGTGGACACAAAAAAGTTACCACCTTGGCATTTCACAAAACCTTAAAGTAGCGAACCTGATTTCTCCTTTCAATGGCCTCCATCTGCATAAATACACATGGGAAAATATGTAACTGTTAAAAAACAGCTACATTTTTGTGCCTCTTTTCATTATTTAAGTTTAGATCAGTTCAGTTTATTTTTTAGTGCAGTAAATGTGTAAAATTCTAGTGAACAAAAGTGCTTAAACGAATTTTTAAACAAGGAAGGGGTATCAGCCCGGGCTATTTCTAAGAGAATTAGATGCTGCCTCTATGACATAACAAGTGAATATTAAAATTCTTAAAAAAAATGTACGTGTCTGGAATGTCATCCAAGAAAACTGGCACAAGTTTAGCTAAAAAGACGACACAAAGGATTTTAAAATGAGCAAAAAAAAAAGCAATCGTACGGTGAGCAGAATGCTGAATTCAAAAATTAACAAAAAAACAAATTTCCTCCATGTTTTATGATATAGGGTTGCAATTTATATTTTGGTCAAGGGAAATTAGCTACATAAACATCATCTGCAGTAAGAGTTGATCCTATATTTGAAGATGACTCTGCACCTTGTCATCGAGCTAAAAAACTAAGTTCCTTTTTTAAAAAAAATATATGAAACATTAGAAACTACCTAAATTGCTCCATAATTCTGTGTCTTATGTTGTATTAGGTGAAGGATTTTGCAACAAGTATCGAGTTAAAAACACTACGCTGGGCTGGCAACAGCCCCGATTTGAACCCGATTGAGAACTACTGGGCACTTATAAAGGCCAAAATCGACGAACTCAAAGAACAAAGAATTATTTAAGACAGCAATTAAGGAAGCCTGGAAAGAGAACATAACAAGTGAATATTGTCAAAGTTTAATAAATTCTATGCCCCGCAGAATTCAAGCGGTAATCACTTTTCCATTCTCCGCTTAGATACTTCAGATTTTTTTATTTATTTTATTTATTTATTTATTTTATAAAAATTAAGCAAGGGTAAATTGCTTTTTGGGAATTCACTGAAATTTGTTTAATATGTTTTTCTTTAAACAAGAATAATTCCTGAACTGAAAGACGAGATTCGACGTGCCATTGATGTAATCGAGCCGACGCTATGCCAAAATGTCATCGAAAACTTCGACAAAAGGACCAACGTGTTCCATATTGCATTCGATATATAACCTCCATGTCAACATTCTTTATTAAAAAAAAAAAAAAAAAAAAAAAAACATTGCGTTTTTTAAGTTTCAAAATCGACGGTCTTAATGGGATCCTTATATTACGCAAAAAATATTACTGCAAAAATTCTCCAAATAAAAAAATTCCATCAGAAGATTATTAATTAATAATTTATGAAAGCTATTTATTAACAGTTGAAGCGTTTTTAAAAAATCGAAGGTGGTAACTTTTATTTGTATATATTTTTTATTTTTTTTTTAAAGAACTTACACTGAAGTGGGTATGAATACACTTATAATGCCTCAGCATGTTTTAAGTTTTTTGGAAAATGGGATAGAGAGAGAAAGAAAGATTTTGGGCTCAGTGGTTATTTCTCTCCATGAGTGAAATGAAACACACAAGTGAAATGAAACACACAATTCAGAAACGGGAAAATAAAACAGTTCTTTATTTTTATACTTAATCGTTTGGTGTCTAAATCAATTCTGCACCTCTACCTTTTATTCAAAATCACCAAAGCTGTTAGCGTCAATATAGAGAAACGGCATTAGGTTGCTTGCATTGTTTGTTTCAGCAGCAATGTTGCGCAGCATTGCAGGTGTATTCATATGAAGTGTGTACATATGTATGTTACATATGTAACTCCTCCGGCCGCAGTATGAACAATCTAGTAAGATGTGATTGTGACGAGAAGACTGGAAGTTGAATTTGCATGCGCAGGCAATAATGTATATACGAGGATGTATGTATGTAAATTGATCATTTTGTTGTTGACGATGGCGATGCAACCGATGACTGTGGTGTTTCTCCCAGCTTGTGAGTAGGTAGGTTTGTCAGTTTAGTCAGGTGTACGATATGTTTCCATACATTATATAGTGATTTGATACACGTTTTTTTTGTTGTTTTTTTTTTCAATAGACAATGCTTTGAATTGAAGTAAATTAATACATATGTGTATGAACTAATATTTGAAATAACTTAAGTAGGTATTATGGGCTTTTGGTTTTGTTTACAAAAGTGATGATATATACATATATTTCTTAGTTATTTTCAACAGGTAAATAAGATATGTGTGTATATTATTAACTTACGTCTATATTGAACATAATTATTCTTAGGGCTAGGTGTACAAAACAAGATCGAAATTAAAAAAAAAAAAAACAGAATTATTACGATATGTACATACATATATAGGTAGGCCAAACTATGGTATGTATGTGTTCAAAAATTATCATAAATATGTATTTGGTAATTCAACTTATGCTTACAAATGTTTTTTTTTTTTGTATTATTAATTAGTTTACATTTTGTTTTTAATACGCATAAAATAAGGAATAAATTCATTTATAATTTTATTCATTTACATATTTATGTACATTAATAGTTTAATTAGGTAGCAAAATATGGCAAACTTTTGGAATAGGCAAAAAGAGGAGTCCACTGCAAACGATATCAAATCTTAAATTCTCTGTTTTAGGTTCTTTCAGTTTTTTTTTTTCTTTTTTGAGTAATCTCTACCTGTCAATGTCCTATCAAACTTTAAATTTTCTATGGACCTTTGATATTTGAATGGTCTTTTTATTATATGTCTATCACGTTTTATTCCGCTCCTATCTTTGAAATATGTTCGGCCCTGTTCTTTAACTTCTTTTACTATATACCGTGGAAGATGTTTAATCCTATGGAAGCCTAAATTTTCTACTAATTCCCTTTCTCTATATTCATGAGGATTTTGTCTTGTTTCATTTATTTTACTAATTTGTTTAGTTTTTAAATGTATTACTCTTCGCTTAAGCTCTTCCCATTCCGATTCACTTAAAGATGAGTAAAGTAGTTCATTAGGCTTATATAGT
The DNA here is from genome assembly GCA_963966105.1 of Volucella zonaria. Taxonomy (NCBI): domain Eukaryota; kingdom Metazoa; phylum Arthropoda; class Insecta; order Diptera; family Syrphidae; genus Volucella; species Volucella zonaria. The sequence goes on along the minus strand of OZ014533.1, from coordinate 33,255,540 downwards.
GTGGTGGAGTGTGTTGTGTCATTATATATCTCGACAGCTTTTAAGACTAGTGTTTTGTCGTCCGTATCTTTGTTCCCTTTGTTTAGTTTAAATAGCCTTATATGTTCGTTTAAAGTTGAATGAAATCGCTCTATCACCGAATTTCCTGTATGCGTATTGGGAGATGTAAAGTGTGATAATATATTTTCCTGGCCTAAGTAATTCTTAATGAATGCTGTGTTAAATTCATTATCGGCAACTATTTTTACTGGCTTACCTAATGTCGCAAAACGGAGTTTAAGGATTTCGACTATCGTAATAGAGTTTCTGTCTGAAATAGGATATATTGAAACGTGTTTGGTTAATTTGTCTATAAACGTAAGGAACATACTATCCTTATTTAGAAACCATATGTCAATGTGAACAATTTCGTTAGGTTTATTGGGGGTTTCTGTAAACATTAATGCTGGCTTAATTGGATTTCTGTCATATTTGCACATGTTACAAAATATGCAATTATTAATAAATTTGTGTATTTCAAGCCTCAGATTTGGGAAATAGTATTCATTTTTTAGCTCCAGATAAGTTGCATCAATTCCTCTGTGATTTTTATCAATGTGAGTTTTTTCAATAAGTCCTATTAATTTTTCTTTGCAGGTAATATCTTCTAAAAGCTTGGTACTCCTAAGAATTTTCATGTTTGGTGCGTTTGAAAAATATTGTACTACAGTTTTTTGGAATCCAATAAATAAATCATCACTTTTGGAATAGACACCTACAGTTCCCTTAAGTGGAAAGAGCCCTTTCAGAAATTCTAAGACATAATCCTCGTCATATTCTTTTAAATAAATTATTGATCGTCTCTTTCTTTTGTAAAAAATTATGGTTTTGCATGCATTTAAACTATTTGTTTCTAATATCAGTTGGTTCTTGTAGATGTTTACTGGTGTTTCTGTTATAGATATATGGTCATTAAGATTTTCATTGCAGCTATGTATTGTTGCTACATCAGACCTCACGTCATCATTATTTATGTGGTGGATTTCGATACGACTTAAAAAGTCAGCAACCTTATTTTCGTTGCCTTTGATGTACTCGATGTCAAAATCAAATTCATTTAATTTTATTTTCCATCGTTGTAGCTTAGAATTTGGTTCTTTTAGGGAGTTTAACCAAACTAAAGGTCGGTGGTCTGTTTGAACCTTGAACTTACGTCCAAACAAATACGGCCGAAAGTACTTTGTTGCCCAAACTATTGCAAGAAGTTCTTTTTCTACGGTACTGTAGTGGGTTTCGTGACAATTTAAGGTCCTAGAAGCGAATGCTATTGGGTGCTGGTGTTGAGAGAGGACAGCTCCCAGAGCGGCACTGCTAGCGTCTGTTGTTAGGGTAAATTGTTTTTGAAAGTCAGGGTATGCTAAGACAGGACAAGTACATATGAGTGCTTTAAGTTTATTAAAGGATTCAATGTATTGCCTGTCACTTATGATTATTTTTTCTTCTTTTTTTAGGCATTTTGTCATTGGCAGCGCTATCTTGGAATAGTCCATAATGAATTTTCTGTAGAATCCTGTAATGCCAAGGAACGATTTGATTTCTTTTTTTGTTTTCGGAATTTTAATTTGTTTGATTGTATCAACTTTAGCTGGGTTTGGCCGTATTCCCTCGTCAGATATAATGTGTCCTAAGTACTCTGTCTCACGCTTTAGAAAATTGCACTTATCTATCTGACACTTTAAGTTAAACTCTTTAAGGCGGTTGAATATTTTATTTAAAGAATCGATATGCTCTTGGAGCGATGTTGAAAAGACGAGTATGTCGTCCAAATATACAACGCAAATTTTATTTAAGAAGTCGTGTAACACTTCATTCATCATCCTTTGAAATGAAGCGGGCGCATTTTTTAACCCAAACGGCATACGCGTAAATTCATAGTGACCGTCTGAGGTTGAGAAAGCCGTCTTATGCCTATCTTCCTTGCTAACAGGGATTTGGTGGAAACCTTTGGCAAGGTCAAGTGTCGAAAAATACTGTGCATTACCTAGTTTAGATAGAATGTCGTCTATATTGGGCATAGGAAACCTGTCCTCTACCGTAATATCGTTGAGTTTTCTATAATCAAAGACTAAGCGCCATTTTTGCTGACCGGAGTTATCAATTTTCTTTGGGACAACCCAAATCGGTGCATTGTACGGGCTAGACGACTTTACTATTATTCCAGAAGTAAGCATTTCTGAAATCTGCTTACCCACTTCGTAAGTATGCGCTTCAGGATATCTATATGCTTTTGAATATATTGGGATATCATTCTTTGTGCGGATTTTATGGGTGTATTTAACGGCACAAGACAGGTTGTCCCCCTCAAGGTAAAATACTTCCTTAAACTTTTTGATGATAGATGTTACAGATCTTACTTCTTCTTTGTTTAAATTATCGAGTCGTAATCTATGAATAATAGTTCCAATATCTGGTTTTTTCCTACAAATATCCGTTTCATTGGACTCCAAATTTAGAACTTCTTTCTTTATTAATTGAGTTGAAGAATTGTTAAAAATAATGGGTAACACAGCTCCATTTGTAGTAAGTTTTAAGGTCTCAAAATCTATCTTAGCCTGCAATGGCTTTAAAATGTTGCATCCAAGTATGCCGTCAAAATTGCCTGTCAGTTCGGTTTCGAGTAGTTCGATTTTCAATGTAGGTCTGTTAAATTCTTTGAAAAGAGGTATTGTTACTTTGGAGGTGACAGATACGTTCGAGTTTATTGAATTTAGAACGAATGGTTTGTTTAATACAGTTTTAAAAGATTTATGAAACAAATTTTTTTTGATAAGGGACGTACTAGCTCCAGAATCTATTAACAGTTTGATTGGGACAGAATTAGTTTTTACTATTATGCAGGGAAGAGGTCGGGATTGGCTGATTGAAAATTTCCCAATTGGGGGCATTGTTCATTCTGCTCGGTTTCGACCGATTGAAGATGATCAATGTCCATTTCCTCTTGTTTTGGAATAGTTCTATATGTGCCTGAATAATTTTTGTTGAAATTTCTATTATTTGGTCTAGGATTTTGTGATCTGTAATTGTTAAAATTGCCACTACTTGAGGAAGGAAAATTTTGGTTATTTAATCTAAATTGGGATGTGCTGTGTGGGTAAGTGTTTCGATAATTTTCTGATCTATTGTTTGGAATATATACTGCATGTGGATTATTAGTGTTTTTAAAATGTCTTGGGTTTTGAAATGTACTATTTTGTCTATTGCTAAGTTGAAAAGAATTAGTGTACCTGTTGTTTGTATAATGTGGTAAGTTCCTGTTTGGTGAGTTGTAAAAATTGTCAGTATCAATTAATATAGCTTTGGCTTCACTCAAACTAGATGGGTTCCTAGCATTAAGTATGAGTTTGGGTCCTGTAGGTAATTTATTAATGAATAACTTAAGAACAGTTACTTCGTTTTGGTCACTATTAAACCAATTAGGAACACCTGGATTTAGAGAACATTTTATATTTAGTTTAGTTAGGAGATGGTTGATTTTTTCAAATAAATCTTCTACAGAGTTATCAAATTGTAGGATCTTGATTTCATCTACAATGGCCTCAACGCTTTCGCCTATTCCACAGTTAGCTATCAAAACACGTTTTATATCCGACCAGCTTGTCGGATTTTTATTGTTAATTAAAACTAGATTCGCACTACCTTTGATTTTTTGGCGAATTCTTAAATCAAAAAACCCTAAAGAATGCTGATCTAACTTGATTGCGCTTACATATAAATAATCTACCTGTTTGATAAACAGATCAAGCTCCTCCGGTAAGCCGGTAAAATCCGAAATCTCCTTCGCAAGATCCAAAACGTTGATGTTAGCCATGTTTGTGAAAACTTGATGGGATGGATTTTCTTCTTTCTCTTGTTGTTTCTGGCTGAGTTTTTTTTTTTTTGTGTTTATTTTAGGTTATGTGCTACACGTGGCTGAGTTTTTTTTTTTTTTTTTTTTTTTTTGTTTTAGGTTAATACACAGCCTTTTTGTTTTTCACTTTATTTATTCAAAGTTCTTTGTTTTATCTTTTGTGATTTAAATCAATATACATATGCGTTTAATAGAATTTAATGTTTTTTTTTTTATGGTTCTTTAACCGACTGCGCCAGTGAAATGAAACACACAAGTGAAATGAAACACACAATTCAGAAACGGGAAAATAAAACAGTTCTTTATTTTTATACTTAATCGTTTGGTGTCTAAATCAATTCTGCACCTCTACCTTTTATTCAAAATCACCAAAGCTGTTAGCGTCAATATAGAGAAACGGCATTAGGTTGCTTGCATTGTTTGTTTCAGCAGCAATGTTGCGCAGCATTGCAGGTGTATTCATATGAAGTGTGTACATATGTATGTTACATATGTAACTCATGGGTGGTATCCAACATTTAGTGGGGAGACTAAATTCTTAGTGGAAGTTGGCTTGATGTTCATTTCTAGTCAACTACACATCTTACTTGATTTTCGTTAACTGGAAAAATTTGTGTTACGGCATAGTGAGGTCATTTCTGAAAAGCAGGTGCCCGAAGAAAAGAAAACGCGGGTCGTTAAGGATAAGATATATGTATTGCATAATATTTACAGCGGTATACATAAAGATAAATAATAAACGTTGCATACTTTTATGTCTAAATTATTAAATTATTATATTAGCGTGCAAAATTTTATAATGTACGGTAGCAATTTTTTTCTTTTATTTCAATGTCGTTGAACGCCAACATAGACCCATAGTCTTGTGAACATACATATTTTATATATGTACACATGTAGGTACCTACTTACGAAGACGACAAAGAACACTTTGTTTGATTAACAAGGGGTTACATGCATACAACTATGGTTTGTCACACCCACTTAGAAAATATTGTTTGAAATTAGATCACGCCAGGCTAAATGACCATTATTCACGAGAGGTTGGATTACAACATATCAAAGGTTAAATTTAGGATTTCGACGATTTCTTTAAAACACTTACTTTAACAAGCTAAATTTTAAATATTTTTGTGTTCAACAACTTCAATATCAATACTTTTAATTTTGTACATGTAATCGTGTAAAAACAATATTTCTTTGGCAGCTATTTATATTTTTGCTATAGAAACTTTTAAGAGGGTAGGCCACTCTAGGACTTTCAAAAAATCGATTTTTTTTAATTGCTTTCAATGGTCCCTTAGGACCTCAAAAATGATAGCCCAAAAGATTATGGCCTCGAAGTACTTGTTTTTAAAGTATAGTATAAGGCCGCCATGAATTTTAAGCGCGTTTGCCTCTCAACTGCATTTTTCAAGTTGGCCGCACCCATAACTTCAACAATTTTCAACCAATTCACTTCAAATTTTAACTAGATTTTCACAAATATATTTTTTAAATAAGTACTTCTCTAGCTGTTGGTATACGAGGGCGGGTCAATAAGTCCGTGACTTTTGGATTAAAATACAGATTTTTTGATAAAAAAATAATTTTATTTTTCAACGTAGTCTCCCTTGAGCTCTATACACTTTGTCCAACGCTTCTCCAATTTTTTTATCCCTTCCAAAAAAAAATGATTTGTCGAGGTCCTCAAAATAGGCCTTTGTTTGCGAGATGACTTCATCATTGGAGTCAAATCTTTTTCCACCAAGCCATTTCTTCAGGTTTGGGAACAAGAAGTGGTCGCTCGGAGCCAAATCTGGAGAATAGGGTGGATGAGGGAGCAATTCATAGCCCAATTCATGGATTTTTGCCATGGCAACTGCACATGTTTGCACCCTTGCATTGTCTTGGTGGAAAAGAACTTTTTTCTTGGCCAAATGAGGTCGTTTTTTTTTCAAATCGTCATTGAATCGGTCCAATAAGTTGGCATAATATTCCCCATTGATTGTTCTTCCCTTTTGAAGGTAGTCAATGTGGATTATCCCGCGTGCATCCCAAAAAACAGTCGCCATAACTTTATTGGCTGACAAACCCACCTTGGCCTTCTTTGGCGCCGATTCACCCTTAGAAACCCACTGTTTTGACTGTTGTTTGTTCTCTGGTGTGTTGTGATGGATCCATGTTTCGTCCACGGTTACAAAACGGCGCAAAAACTCCTCCATATTGCGATTAAACAACGCCAAACCTTCCTGTGAAGTTGTTACACGATTGCGTTTGTGGTCGACTGTGAGCAAAAGCGGCACCCATCTTGCGGAAAGCTTTCTCATGCCCAAGTGATCATTCAAAATTGAAACCACTGAGCCATGCGAGATCCCTACGGCTTCCACAATCTCTCGCACTTTCAATCTTCGGTCGGCCAACACCATATCGTGAATTTTTTCGATTGTTCCGGGTGTAGAGACCTCAACTGGGCGTCCAGGACGTTCGGCATCTTCAGTGCTTGTACGGCCACAACGAAATCCAGTAAACCACTTTTTTACCATTGAAATCAATGGTGCAGAGTCCCCATAGTATTTATCAAGCTTAGCCTTGGTCTCGGTAATGGTTTTTTTTCGCAAGAAATAATGCTTAATAAGCACACGAAATTCACTTTTTTCCATTTTCTTCTCAAATTAGTGAGTAGTCTGATAAAAATAGCTGTCAAACACAAACTAACTGACGCAGCAAGTTTAAATTTTGACAGGAGTCAACTGACAGATGCCTGTTGACAGGAGCAGTGTTGCTGTGTTTCAGTAAAGAGGTCAGAAATTGACCCGCCCTCGTAATTCAAAATTTATAGGAGCTGTTGGTACGGCCGTAGACCTTATCAAAAAAGAGAGGTCATCTGAGAAAAGCTGCACAGCCGTCATTTTTAAATAAATTATTCTATAAAAATTATGTTTTACAGACAATCATATGTATAATAAACTTCTACCTTTGTAATCTCGATTTATTTTATATTTTTCTTGAAAAACAAAATCTCAAAAAGCTTATTTTTACGGCCTCTAGAGTGACCTAACCCCTTAATAACGTTTGGTTTGACTAATAACATACAATAAATAATATGAATTTTGTTTGTATACTCGTATATATCGAGTCCGCATTAATGTCAGCAGTATGACACACTCTTTGTCTATTAAATGTGTTTATAAGTTTTTACTACATACCATATAACATATAAACTCGAAAAATTAAAAACGGTATCTAACATCTTCTGAAAGGATTCCATTATAAAGGGTGACCAGATAAGAACGATAGAAAAAAAAATTAAATAAAACAACAACGGTGTGAGATATAAAACTGATTATGGCTTTATTTTGAAGCTACGTTCATGCTATTATTTTTGGAGTAGCAGATCTTTTATGTTCAAGTGGTCGGTATAATTTTTGATGACTCGGTCCAATATGTGCGGCGTTATTTTGGCAATAGCCTGTCGAGTGTCATGAATGATGATGAATCGACATTTCTGGGTCTTCTTCGATACTGGACGTTGAGGTGGCTATGTTTTCTTCATTTCGCACCAATCTCTGTCTGGTTGGTTGCACAAAATTGCCGTAATTGGTCCGGTGAGCAACATAAGCTGTCAATGCACCCGCAAAAATGCACTGTTTGGTGCGGTCTATGGTCCGGCATTGGCCCAGAACTACATGCCACACTGCACGCGAATCGATGGACCAATTGTGAAATGAGTTCGGTGAGCAATTTATTACTCGTTTTAGACCGGTTAGGTCTTGCGCCTTTAGACTTTTTTTATGGGAATACGTCTAAACACTCGTCTATGCCAATAAAGCTGCAGCTTTGGAAGACAACATTACACGTGTTATTAGCGAGGTACTAGCCAATATGCTCGAAAAAGTGATTCAAAATTGGACTCTCCGTATGGACCACTTAAAACCTAGTCGTGGTCAATATTTACATGAAACAATCTTTAACATGTAAATGGCAAGCATTGTCTTATCAACTCAAATAAAATTTTTTATACACGTTTGTAATTTTCCTGTTTTTTTTTTTTGGACAATTAAAAACCCATTATAAATACCATATATAAGTAAATATTAAAACCCATAAAGAATGGTATTCAGCTTTGGAGATATACAACTAAAAATAATCCGGGGATATGAAAATAAAACCTGAGTGTGTTAGGAATTCAAACTTATATCGCGGCCTTAAACTCAAGACTGTAGATTGCAAAGGGAGTTTTTTTTAGAAGCGGCAACACTGTTTTTACAGATTGTTATTTGACAGTTGAAAGTTGATTTGAGGTTAGTACGTTTTGCCATTTTACTATGAATAGATCAACGCCAGAATAACGCGTGCAAATTGTGCAAACTTATTTTGGAAACCATGGTTCGGTTCGCCAAACTTATCGTGCGCGAACATAGACAATAGTCTATGCCGATAAACCAGAGACGCTGGACGACTTAGAAGTCAACATTCGCCGTGTTGTTGCTGATATACGGCCCCAGTTGCTCGATAAAGTTGTCGAAAATTTGACTTCACGATTGCGCTTCATTCGAGCTAGCCGTGGCGCGCATATGACCGATATCATATTTAATTATGGCATAAAATTATCTATTATATAAAGTTAATATCATGACACTAACATTAGCTTCAGGTGTTTTATTTCATATTGAATTTGTATAACTCTAAAAAAACACCCTTTACAACATTGATTAATATGTAATATTCCAAGATCGAAAGCTGAGGCAGCACGTAAAACTCTTCGAAACAACTGGATTTAACATATGACAGAAGCCCGAATTGCTGCCAACAACAAGCAATTTGAATTCCTTTCAAGAAAAAATCAGAAACTTGCTTTGCGAAATCAACAAATGCTTGATTTCAGAAGAAATTTATACCGGAAAGACGTTAAGAACTTGGCATAATCTTAAATAGTATTTAATTCAAAAATAGAGATAGAATAAATTAACACTTGTTCAAAACCAACTTTTAACGATTTTTTTTATTACTCACAAAATGTAAACAAATAAGAGATAACAATTTCTCCAAATCCATCTAATTTAGGTTTTGTTTTTTTAACGGATATTAATCCTCAAATTCAAGAGGAAAACATTAATTTATGCATACTGCACATGAATATTGATTCACTTTTGTGTCTATATAATTTATTGCTTAATATATCGATGTTCCCATATTAACACGTACTGAATAAATTTAAAGGAACTTCCTTTTTGGTAGAAAGTAAAATGATTTTACCGTCGTTAATATTTTGTAACTTCTTGTTTTATTTGGATTAAATACTGCTCACTGCCAAAATGAAAAGAACAATAAAGTCACTGTTCCTAATTATTTAATATGATTAACTATATGAACAATATTTTAAATAACTAAAACAAGTCTGTTAACATGTTCGATGAATAACTGTTACAGGTAGAATGCACCAAACATGTTTTTAGTTTTCTTGAAAAAAAATATTACTAGATGGGTATTGATTATTAAGAAAGGTTTTACAAAGAATTTTAGTTTAATTAAAAAAAAATTAATTCAAATATTGGGTCTACAAGTAAGTTTCCAGCGTTTTTTTTTTTTCCAAAATTTGAAGTTTTATTATGAAAACATAGTTACAATGCTTTATTCAAAGTATCGTCCATCGGAAGCCACAACTTTCCCCCATCTTTCTGGCAATTTATGAATTCCGGACCAAACAAATTTCTCGTCTTTCGAGCCCAAGAACGTATCGAGCCAATTTTTGATTTCCTCTACTGAGCTGAAGCGTATTCCCGTAAGAGCGTTCTGCATCGAACGAAACAAGTGGTAGTCAGATGGTGCCAAGTCTGGACTGTAAGGCGGGTGAGGCAGATTTTCCTATCCACTATTTTCCAAATAGTTTTTCACCGAAACCGCAACATGTGGCCGAGCGTTGTCGTGATGAAAAATAACGGACTCATGCCTGGTCTCATATTCTGGCTGTTTTTCTTTTAATGCCCGCTTCAAACGAATTAGTTGGGTTCGATATAATGGTCCTTTGATGATTTCACCACTCGGAAGCAGTTCGTAGTATACGACACCCTTTTGATCCCACCATATGCAGAGCATGACCTTATTCACGTGAATATTTCGTTTCGGCGTCGATTGGGCGGGCTCGCCGGGCTTTGTATACGATTTTCTGCATTTAGGATTATCATAATAAATCCATTTCTCATCACCAGTGACAATACGATGCAAAAATGATTTATTTTTATACCGCTGCAGTAACATTTCGGACATGCAAAATCGCCGTTCGACGTCTCTTGGCTTCAATTCGTACGGCACCCAGTTTCCAACCTTTTGAATGAATCCCAGTGCTTTTAGGCGCAGGGAAACGGCTTGTTGCGTGACGACCAATGATGCAGCAAGTTCTTCTTGAATCAGACACGGATCCTCATCCAGAAAAGCGTCCAATTCCTCGTCTTCAAAACTTTTCGGCTTTCCGGGGCGATCTTTGTCTTCAACTCTAAAATCACCACTTTTGAACCGTTTGAACCACTCGCGCCACGTCGATTCACCAATACATTCCGCCCCATAAGTTTCCGAAAGGAAACGATAGGCCTCAGCCGCACTTTTCTTCATATTAAAGAATAAAAGCAGCGCTTCCCGCAAATGACGTTTATTTGGCTGGAAACTTGCCATGATTTTGCTCGATAAAATGTACGACACCGATAGAACTGCTCAAATATAACGCTGCAAAGTTGTTGACAGATACAAAACCTACAAATAAAACACATGGGATCTGACATTTCTGCCCGGGATCCACTGGTGGCGCCATCTCTGACAAACGCTGGAAACTTACTTGTAGACCCAATACTACACCCTGAATGACTCGAACTGCAACCAACTTCAGACTGCTATAATTTCCAAAACGTTCATGATAGTGAGCTCACATTTTGACACATGACAGATAATTTTATTATTTACAAGCCTTTTAAACGATTTGCGTATCAGTTGTGTTGAAAAATTTTTATCCGCGATGGAATTCAAACGTGATAGTGTGATTGCTTTATATTTGGCTGGAAAACTACAAGTAGCTACAGTTAGAGCCCTCCAGCACCTCAACGTGAATAAATCATTTGTGTCTCGAATCATAGCTCGTTACCATGATACTTGCAGCGTTGCAAAACACCATGGAGCTGGTCATAAAAAAACAGCAACATCAGCAGAAATGGTTCGGAAAGTGAAGGCTCGAACTGAGCGAAATCCGCGTCTAAGTGGAAAAAAAAATGGTTCGTGAGCTCAACATATCGTTGGAACGCATGCAACACATACTGAAAAATTAGCTTGGGCTGAAGCCATTGAAGTTCCAAAAAGCACACGATCTTACACCGCAACAGAAAAAAGGTAGAGTCGAATGAGCGAACGAGTTGCTACGCTTGCACGAAAGTGGTGAGTTGTCGAATTTGGTTTTTTCCGATGAGTCGCCATTTGTTATCGAGCAATATGTCAACAAACAAAATGACCGAGTTTACTTGCCAGAGATGTCCTTCGAAAATTTACACCTTCGGACGGCAACCAGAAAGCAGGCAGCACCGATGGTGATGGTTTGGGCCGCCATAACCGCCGATGGTCGCTCTCCGCTCGTATTTTTGGACCATGGCGTCAAAATTAATGCGATCGTATACCGTGACACTGTCTTAGAGGCAGTATTGAAGCCTTGGGCAAATAATCATTTCGGTCGGAGACCGTGAACATTTCAACAAGACTCGGCACCGTCTCACAAAGCGCGCGTCAACCAGGATTGGTTAAAAACAATGTTCCAGACTTCATTTTTTCGACACAATGGATTGCAAATTCTCCAGATGCAAATCCGTTGGATTTCTCTGTCTGGGGTATTTTGAAGGCGAAGGTTGGCACTAAAAAATACCAAAGTTTGGACCACCTCAAACAAGCACCTTGCCGGGAATGGGACAAAATACCGAAAGGCCACTAGCGTGCAGCGTGCGATGCGTTCTTCGGCCGTCTCAAGGCCATTATTCGCGCCAAAGGTGGACATATTAAAAACTACTGACACAATTTGAAATTTGATGTATTTTCCAAAATTTTTTGTTTTCTCACAATAAAATTTATCAAAAAATAAAGAAATTATAGCATTTTAAAAAGTTGGAGTTAGAGTCATTCACCTTGTATATACATTTTTATATTCATGGTGTCCTCCAAAAAATATCAACCGGAATCCTTCTTGTTTAATTTGGCGAAAAGTTGTCATTGAATCACCAAAATAAAAACAACAGCCAACCACAATAAGAAAATTGCTGGATACTACTAACTTTAATAAGAAGCTGTATAAGCGATAAGCGTAATGAAGTCTCTATTATAAAATATAAATTCAATACATCTTTTTCAAAGCTATCCATGATTTACAAACATTATGGATAATTATTCTTAGACCTTAGGAAGGAAAAAATTAATTGTTAAAACGGTCATGAGGAAAAAAAAAGTTTCACAGTATTTGCGAACAGAAAAAGGATAGTGTAACACAACATAATTGTAATAAACCTTTGTTATAAAAAGAAGATTGTAACCCTTGACATAATTGTAATGAGTTTTTGTTATAAAATGGAAAGATTTAACTTTATTTATTAATACTGAACTTTTGTAAAAAAAATATAATTATTATTGTAATTGCAGCCCTTGAATAAAAAAACAGCCAGAGGGTTTTTGAAAAAAAAAAAAAAAAACAAAAACGCTTTTCTCGAAAAGCACACCTATTCACTTCAAAGAAGTGAATAAAAGCCGAGCACGATCAAAGCCAAAGTCAGTCAGGTTTGGCATTTCGCAAACGACGCGACGGTCGGGTGTCACCACTGCCTTTGAAAAGTGCAACAATTGCCTTCGGTTCTAATCACCTTGCGCGATAAAACCAAGTTAATTTTTTTATTCGGCGGTCGGGTTATCAATTATCACAACAACAAACACACTTGTGTACAACTAAAGTTTAATTTCTTTTCTTTGACACGAAATGCCGTCTAAATTAAAACCGATTGAACAAAATTTGTTCTTAAGAAAAAACATTTTTTCTTTTTTTTTCTCTTCGTCTTGTTTTTCTTGGCATTTATTTGTTGGCTTGCCGGTTCAGATTATTGCTGCGATTCTCGAACAGCACAACACGCTGCAGAGAATCCAACTAAGCGGCGTTCTATTGAGTGGGTGTTCCTGCGTTGTCCTCTCCTACGATCCCTGTGAGATCTAAAGTTTCGTGTTACAATTGGCGCACAACGCGGGTCTGCTAAAATCACCAATACAGACGTCAGAAAGCGTAAGCACACTGCCGCAAAACAAAAAGAAGGCACGGAAATGGCCCAGTATACGGATAAGCGGCTGAAAAAATCCATTGACGCGATGCAAACGCGAAACAACATTAAAGGCAGTTTCAGCCACGGCACAGCATGCTTTAAAGGGGAGAGAGACGCTACTACTGTAGAGGGTTTCATCGCAATAATAAACGTCTATGAAGACGTAGAACGAGTAAATGAAGAAATTGCGATAAAGCGTTTTCCTCTACTGCTGGAAGAAAACGCTAGCTACTGGTGGCAGGGAGTTAAAGCGGAGGCTAAAACTTCGTCTGATATAGTCTCTTTACTATCTCCTACTATCAAGATAAGCCAGCCTACCAAATATACGTCGAATTTTTCGCAAAAAAACAAAGGCCGAACGAAATGACCGATGATTTTATTTTCGAAAGCGCTTGCTTCTAGCAAAACTCGTAGAGTGCAAGCCAAGGGAAAAAATGATGCTAGACATGGTCTATGGACTCTTACATAATGGCATAAGGGATGGGGTCCCAAGGGAAAGCTTCAAATCATTCTAAGATCTTCTTACAAAGGCTCGGACTCTGAAAATGCTAATAGAAGAAAAGAATGGCCTTAGAGATCAGAAAACTGCATTAACTACAGCAAAGAACAGATTCAGGTCTCTTCTGCTACAAATGCGAATTACCTGGGGTAGTTCGTTCTAATTGCCCTAACTGCAAGAATTGCCAACAAAGAAATTAGACTTCTACGACACCACACACACCAAGCAACTAAAATTCGGGGTCCCAACCAACTTACTTTCTGGTTTGAAAACTTTCACCGCAGACGTCACATCGCCGAAAACATCTCCAAACGGACAAACTCCTATATTCGATTTGATTTGCGACCCGGGTCAACCCCGGACAGATTTAGTAGTAGTTTGCCCTATGAAAATTAAAACTGTAAGAATACTCATAAGAAACGCGATTGAGACCATTGTCATATGCCAACGTAAGAGAAAGGGGAGGGTGGTAACTATTCAACTTAGAAAGAAGATGTCTGCTTTCTAAAACGATGCAGTTATCTGTATCAGTGGCGAAGACTAGGTCGAGTTGTCTGCCAATGTTATTGGTGACACCACTTAATTGATACAGACCAGAGTCAGTAAGGCAGTCGATGAAAAGATTTTCCTTATCAGAGGTTGGATTTGTTGTAGTAAAATAGGACCGGTCAATCTGAGCCCATAGAACCTTAGGTGTATTAAAATCACAAAAAAAAAATAACAACGTCGTTGGGATCAGCACCATTAAAAATGCTGTCGATTGCATCAGCAGCTAACTGATAACCTTGAATTGGTTGAGAGGGGCGAATATAGCAGCAGCAAACATCTACGAGGGCGGGTCAATAAGTCCGTGATTTTGGATTAAAACACAGATTTTTTGATAAAAAAATAATTTTATTTTTCAACGTAGTCTCCCTTGAGCTCTATACACTTTGTCCAACGCTTCTCCAATTTTTTTATCCCTTCCAAAAAAAGTGATTTGTCGAGGTCCTCAAAATAGGCCTTTGTTTGCGAGATGACTTCATCATTGGAGTCAAATCTTTTTCCACCAAGCCATTTCTTCAGGTTTGGGAACAAGAAGTAGTCGCTCGGAGCCAAATCTGGAGAATAGGGTGGATGAGGGAGCAATTCATAGCCCAATTCATGGATTTTTGCCATGGCAACTGCACATGTGTGCACCCTTGCATTGTCTTGGTGGAAAAGAACTTTTTTCTTGGCCAAATGAGGTCGTTTTTTTTTCAAATCGTCATTGAATCGGTCCAATAAGTTGGCATAATATTCCCCATTGATTGTTCTTCCCTTTTGAAGGTAGTCAATGTGGATTATCCCGCGTGCATCCCAAAAAACAGTCGCCATAACTTTATTGGCTGACAAACCCACCTTGGCCTTCTTTGGCGCCGATTCACCCTTAGAAACCCACTGTTTTGACTGTTGTTTGTTCTCTGGTGTGTTGTGATGGATCCATGTTTCGTCCACGGTTACAAAACGGCGCAAAAACTCCTCCATATTGCGATTAAACAACGCCAAACCTTCCTGTGAAGTTGTTACACGATTGCGTTTGTGGTCGACTGTGAGCAAAAGCGGCACCCATCTTGCGGAAAGCTTTCTCATGCCCAAGTGATCATTCAAAATTGAAACCACTGAGCCATGCGAGATCCCTACGGCTTCCACAATCTCTCGCACTTTCAATCTTCGGTCGGCCAACACCATATCGTGAATTTTTTCGATTGTTCCGGGTGTAGAGACCTCAACTGGGCGTCCAGGACGTTCGGCATCTTCAGTGCTTGTACGGCCACAACGAAATCCAGTAAACCACTTTTTTACCATTGAAATCAATGGTGCAGAGTCCCCATAGTATTTATCAAGCTTAGCCTTGGTCTCGGTAATGGTTTTTTTTCGCAAGAAATAATGCTTAATAAGCACACGAAATTCACTTTTTTCCATTTTCTTCTCAAATTAGTGAGTAGTCTGATAAAAATAGCTGTCAAACACAAACTAACTGACGCAGCAAGTTTAAATTTTGACAGGAGTCAACTGACAGATGCCTGTTGACAGGAGCAGTGTTGCTGTTTCAGTAAAGAGGTCAGAAATTCTGGACTTATTGACCCGCCCTCGTACTCAAGTGGGTACACTCATAATGCATTAGCATGTCAGTCAGTCACAGACCGCCGAGCCACGCCGCTCCGTGGCTTTTCTCGAGAAAAAAAAGAAAAGTATACTACATGAAAGTCATTATTTGAAAACATTTAATAAAGAGTCAATCAGCCCAGTGGAAGTGGAACGCAAATCGAAGTGGCGCGAGTTCGAGTCACGTACGGGTAACAAGACATTTTTTGTTTGTTTAATTTTTAAAATAATACACACGTGTAATAAAAATGTAAACAAGGCAGATAAAATCAGACGATGGATAAAAGTGAGCGGTTCGCTCCTCCAATAGCAGGATCAGCGGATGGCGCCAACACATCTGCCGATGACGCAGTTCTTTCGGGAAACTTTTCTCGTAAAACAAGGTCCAAGAGGAGGAGAAAGATAAACGCATCACCCTATCTGCTTGTTCTGCGAAGCCGCAGGTTGGAGTGAGGGAAGATGCCAAAAGAGCAGAGGAAAAACAAAAGCAACACGGTGGTGATTACCCATATATCTCCGATAGTGGGGAAGTGGACAACTTGGGGTCAAACAATAGCTCTCTTATGGCTTCGGAATCAGAGGACGAAGAAGAAGAAGTAATATCCCTTAACAGCAATATTAAACAGATGCAAGAACGAGTACTGGTAGTTAAAACCAAAAAAATAGCGAGAAGGACGAGGGAACTGCAAGAGACCCAAGTTTCTTAACAACAACAACAGCAGGCAAATGAAAAACAAGCTCAAATCCAGCAACAACAAAAACAAACACTGAAACAACAGAATATGTCTCAGCCAGAAAAGCATACTACTGCGAAACAAAAGCATAAGAAACAGAAACTGCAACCACAAAAAAACCAACAAAAACAGCATCAGCAACAACAACTGCAACCACAACAGCAGCAAAAACAGCAACAACATTAATCACATCAGCAACAAAAACAGCAAAATCAGCAGCAGAAATCAATTAAGCAAAGGGTGCCTCCAATTAACATCTACATAAGGACTGAAACGAATAAAATCTGTAAATTTTAATACGGGCTATACTTCCAATGCGTAAAAATTGCAATCCCATTTTATACCCAAATTAGCCTGTATATTCTCTAGTTTCAGTTTGTTATTGATTTTAGTTCGGCGCGGTTTAAAATATTTATAAAATATGAGTCAAGAGGAACGCCGTAAAAAATGGCTCGAAAATACTTCGCGTCCAAACCATTTCATCGCAAAAAATTTAAACATAGCACGCAGTACAGCGGATTCTGTTATTAATCGATATCTGGAGACGTTGACAGTTAAGCAAAAACAGAAAAGTGGAGCTAAAAGTGGAGCACATGATACAAATTTGGTCCGGAAAATAGTGTGTACCATCGTAAAAAACCGTACTATGTCATCCAGAGATGTTGCTCGGAAATGTAATACCAACCAAACAATGGTAGAAAGACCTAAAAAACGTAACGGTCTAAAAACACGAAAAAAAAACAAAAAATACCAAAAGTTACTGAAAAGCAAAAAAAAGTCATAAAAACACGAGCCCGAAAGCTATACGAGTTGATCGGCAACAAGAAAGCGTGCTTGGTTTTGGATGACGAAACTTATGTCAAAACCAACTTTACGACTCTTTCAGGTGCACAGTTTTACAACTCGTTTGAAGCTGAGATTCTTCCGCAATCAACAACATCGATTGGGATGGAAAAATGCGGTTCAAAATATCTTGTTTGGCAGGCCATCGTTTATTACAACGGGAGTGTAACGAGTGCCTAAAAAACGGTCGATTCCTTGCTTAAACAAACACGAGGGTTCAACATTATTTTGGCCAGATTTAGCTTCAGCTCACTATGCTCATGCGACGTTGAGCTTTCTTGTTGCTAAAAATGTCGACTTTGTCCCAAAAGACATGAATCAACCCAATGTTCCACAGTGCCGTCCCATTGAAAGGTATTGGGCTTTGGTCAAAGCTAAATTGAGGAAAAATGAGCAGTGTGCAAAGGACGTAAAAGATTTTAGTGCTAAATGGAAAAGAGCGTCCAAAAGGATCAGGGATGTAACTGTCACCAACCTTATGAAGGACATTCGAAAGAAGTTCAGGAAAGAATGGGAACCCAATCCATTTTTTTTATTTTTTGTAATTGTGAATGAATTTAATAAAAACAGAGTATTAAAGCAAATAAAAAAAATTTACATGAATTATGGAAACATTTTTTTTTTTTACTTTGAAGTTTCCAAATTTTATTCGTTTCAGTCCTTATAAAATGAAATTGAAAGATACAATACTCGTAGAATTATGTATTGAAGGATTCGACAACGGAGTTCTTCTCCTACACCCCGAAGGGGGAGAAGCTGCAAATAATGTTGCTGAGGGTGTAAGAACCGTCGACTGATCCGAAGTATGTTAGCTCCTTGCATTGCTGAGGAGTGCGAAGGGATCAAATTCGTGGGGGTCTACTCGTTCGTAACGGCTAGAGCTAAAAGGAAGAAGCGGAAACTACCGTTCTTCTTGGTTCAGTTAAGTCCCAACAGCAAACTTGATGTTCTAAGGAGCATCAAAGTCCTAGACTACCAGGTTGTACACTGGGAAAAATTAAAAAGGAGCGAAAACATTTTACAATGTGTTCGCTGCCAAAGGTTTATGCACGTCGCATCGAACTGCGAAAGTGTTAAATGAACCACAAGTCAGAGCGCGTGCTTTAGGTAAGGACGGAGCGTCGGAAAAAAGCCAACTCTCTTGTGCCTTATGTAGGAACACAGGACATACCATGCCTCGATATCGATCTTCGCTATCCAAATTAAATGACGGATCAGTGCAACCATTACGAAGACGAAAGAGTCAGCACCCAGTCCTGCCGCATCATCGAGACAATCTCAGCGCCAGAGGGAGAGATTGTAACACAACATAATTGTAATAAACTTTTGTTATAAAAAGAAGATTGTAACACAACGTAATTGCAATGAACTTTTGTTATAAAATGGAAAGATTTAACTTTATTTATTAATAATGAACTTTTGTAAAAAAATATATTTATTATTGTAATGGCAACTCTTGAATAAGAAACAGCTTTTGCAAAACAAAACAAAAGCGCTTTTCACCTCTTCACTTCGAATAAGTGAATAAAAGCCGAGCACGATCAAAGCCAAAGTCAGTCAGGTTTGACATTTCTCAAACGACGGTCGGGTTTTACCGCTGTCTTTGAAAAGTGCCACACCTGCCTTCGGTTCTAATCACTGTGCGTGATAAAACCAAGTTTGTTTTTTTATTCGTCGGTCGGGTTATCCACCGTCACAATAACAAACACACTTGTGTACGAGTATAGTTTAGTTTCTTTTTTTTTTGATACCAAATGCCATCTAAATTAAAAATGATTAAATAAAATTTGTTCCTAAGTAAAAACATTTTTTCTTTTTTTTCTCTTCGTCTTTTGTTTTTGTTGGCATTCATTTGTTGGAGTGCCAGTTCAGCGTATTGCTGCAGTTTTCGAACAGCACAACACGGGGCAGAGAATCCAACAAAGTGGCGTTCTATTTGGTGGGTGTTCCAATAGTGATACAAACTTTAAGAAAATATGTCAGCATAAATATGCGTAAATATTTTCATAGCTTATTTTACCTTAGTAGAAAATTTGAATACGAGTACGAACGAGTATGTATGTCAAGCACTGTTTGAGAACAGTAGAGTTCCTGAAAAATTATAAAATTTTATTAAATTATATTTTTTTTTATTAAAGTGTATATCAAAACGAATTTCACATTTATATTAGTCCAGTCACTATTATTATTTACACTGACTTGGCATCGTCTAGTGCAACTTTCTCTTAATTTATGCGCATATTCTAAACGTTGGTCTCTAAATTTTCTACAAGACCCTCACAAGTTGTTTTATCTTGGCTATTTTTTTCCTCTTAATCCTTTGCTCCATTAAAGACCACATATTTTCTACTGGATTCGCATCAGGACTTTAGGACGGCCAATTTCTTCTTTCCAACGCGTGCAGAAGCGACTCTGATGTTTTGGATCGTTATCCTCTTGAAAGATTCAGTCGTAAATGTTTGGTCCATACAGAGATTCGGCAAACTTTAGCAAACCTTTCTGGTATAGTTTTAAGATGAATTGTGCATCGGGGTCTTGTGTTAATACTATTGTATTATCTTTCCAAATCCCTTTCGCGAGAAGCATCCATAAAATTGAACTTTTGGTGGATGTTTTACAGTACGTTGCAGAAACTTTTCATATCTTTTTGTCCAACCTTTCTATTAATAATTATAAACAAAAAACAAAATAGCTCATCTGTGCTAACTTAGCCTCTTTTCAATATGTTTTTGGGTCAGTAACGGTTTAAGTTTGGTACTCCTGGTTTTGATGCCAGATTTTGCAGAACAGCATCATATTCTTTTTCTAGACATTTTTTCTTTTGCGGTCCCTAGACTAATTATTGGATGCCTTAGCTTTGGTCCCTCTACCTGACCCATCATCGACATCACCGCATTCCTTGTACCTCTTTATCCACAAATGCCTCTGATGTTTTTAAATTTTTCGCTATCGACTTAAACCTAAGTGTAGTGACAAAAGCTTATGAGCATGTTCAGGAGAGTTCAATAAACCTAGGCTCACGCGCACTCAGATACAAGACGAGTACAAACATCCACAATTAAGATTCGCTATTTAATGTCTTACTCTTTGCTTTTTTCCGCATCCGTAGAGTTGATGTTGTTCGTACATATGGTATCTCATCAACTGCCAGCGCTGCTGTGAGGAACTTGAACGCATTCCTTATGTTCAAAAAGAGCATTCAGAAGAAACAAAATTTACTCTTAGTAAGAAAGAATATGGTTACTAACTACCTATGTACATAGGAAAGTAATTGAAGCATCTGAAATTGTAGTTCTGTCAGTCGAGACGAACAAAAAGTATTCAAGCAGAATTCAAGTGTTGCTTTTTTTTTGATTTCAGTTGGTTGTTTTTGCTATTCTGCTTCGCACTTAATTCGCATCAACGAATTTTGCCTAATTGCTAAATCGACCATGTTCAATATTTGTACTAGATATCCGTAAGCAGTATTGACTGCTGCACCCCATGTGAGTTTCTCGGAAATACTTGTTTTATTATATATGTACAATATTATACATAACATACATATGCATGTGGTGTAAATCATAGTAACGTGTTTTACAATTGTGACATATTAAAAAATAATTTTAAGTTAAATTAAAATTAATATACATAATAAATAGTAATTTGCAGGCTAAAAATAAGAAGAATTCAATATCTGTGCAGAAACATCAGAAGCAAATTCCGCAAACAATTTATG
The DNA here is from genome assembly GCA_963966105.1 of Volucella zonaria. NCBI lineage: Eukaryota > Metazoa > Arthropoda > Insecta > Diptera > Syrphidae > Volucella > Volucella zonaria. The sequence goes on along the minus strand of OZ014533.1, from coordinate 33,234,425 downwards.
ATCGAACACTACAAGCCGCGCGATTATGTCGTCAATGATTAGCTGACACCTTATTTAAATTTTCCGACAAGTTTAGCTCGTTTCCAAACAAAGTGTTCTACAATCTTCTTATTAACTCTTAATCGTGATTTTTTTAAGCTGTGAGAATTTTTTTTACTAAACTGGTAAATTCACAAAACGTAAGTTTTGACGGAATGTAAAAACTTAAAATTATAAGTATAGACTACATACATATACATAGGTAATTTGTATAAATACTTGGTAAGCCATCAATAGTTTGTCGAGTTCATCACGAAAGGTAAAGTGTTGAAATTTTAAGTAAAATACGTACATCACTCTCTGGATGAAATCGAGGGCTACAGTAGAAAATAAGATCTTAATTACATTGTGTAGAATGTAGGAAAGTTTGGGGAGGATTAATTCTGGAGAAACAAAGATTTGCGGCGAAGGTTTGTTTGAGGTGGTCCAAACTTTGGTATTTTTTAGTGTCAACCTTCGCCTTCAGAATACCCCAGACAGAGAAATACAACGGATTTGCATCCGGAGAATTTTCAAACCATTGTGTCGAAGAAATGAAGTGTGGAACATTGTTTTTTAGCCAATCCTGGTTGACGCGCGCTTTGTGAGACGGTGCCGAGTCTTGTTGAAATGTCCACGGTCTCCGACCGAAATGATTGTTTGCCCAAGGCTTCAATACTGCCTTTAAGACAATTTTGACGCTACGGTCCAAAAATACGAGCGGAGAGCGACCATCGGCGGTTATGGCGGCCCAAACCATCACCATCGGTGCTGCCTGCTTTCTGGTGGCCGTCCGAAGGTGTAAATTTTCGAAGGACATCTCTGGCAAGTAAACTCGGTCATTTTGTTTGTTGACATATTGCTCGATAACAAATGGCGACTCATCGGAAAAAACCAAATTCGACAACTCACCACTTTCGTGCAAGCGTAGCAACTCGTTCGCTCTTTCGACTCTAACTTTTTTCTGTTGCGGTGTACGATCGTGTGCTTTTTGCAACCTCAATGGATTGAGCCCAAGCTAATTTTTCAGTATGTGTTGCATCCGTTCCAACGATATGTTGAGCTCACGAACCACTTTTCTTCCACTTCGACGCGGATTTCGCTCAATTCGAGCCTTCACTTTCCGAACCATTTCTGCCGATGTTGCTGTTTTTTTATGACCACCTCCATGGCGTTTTGCAACGATGCCAGTATCACGGTAACGAACTATGGTTCGAGACACAAATGATTTATTCACGCTGAGGTGCTGGAGGGCTCTAACGATAGCTACTTGCGGTTTTCCAGCCAAATATAAAGCAATCACACTATCACGTTTGAATTCCATCGCGGATAAAAATTTTTCAACACAACTGATACCCAAGTCGCTTAAAAGGCTTGTAAATAATAAAATTATCTGTCATGTGTCAAAATTTGAGCTCACTGTCATGAACGGTTTGGAAATTATAGCAGTCTGAAATTGGTTGCAGTTCGAGTCAGGCAGGGTGTAGATCTTTATTCGATTCCTCCAAAAATAGCACTAAACCCAAAGTCTAACTTGTCCTACTTTACACCTTCGTATCATCGTATGGCGTTTATAACGCGTGCAAGGGTTTTTGGTTGCATCAACGGTTTCCTGTTTAAGTTGTGAGAAACGATAATCGTTCCTATCACACACTTCGTGTTACAGCGATTTACGTTGAGTGGCGAAATGCAATGTCCACAAGTGCATGTGTGAAGTCAAGTTGACTTTCAACTTGTGGAGTCGCCGTCCGTTAAATTTTCAACGGAGTTTGGGGTAGTACACAATAGTGTGGATCATCTTTATGAGTATACTCATCGCCGCACTCTATGTATTAATATTGCATGTTATGTCCAATGATAACCTCAAAAAGAAAGGACAACGTTTCTTTACTCATTTGTTTGTTGTTAACTGGTCAAAACTCCAACGGGAGTCGAACACTACTTTGTTACCAGTTAGAGAATGGTTTATAGAATAGGATCTCTACTATTGTATTGTGTAAAATCTCCTGGGTAGCAGGCAGGGCATTCATCGAAACCTAGTCATAATTTCATTTTAACATTCCTGTTTAATTATTTATCTCTCACTAATCCTATTCGGAAATCTTTAGTGGAATCTTCTCAATTATTAGTTATGAATATGTTTTTAAACATGACGTTACATTCACTTTACTTAGCTGGTGCTATGTGCTCTGTATTGTATTCAGCTTTAAGATTCATTAAACGAACTGTATCCTTTATGAACAACTTCATCTTGCAAATTATATCTATGAATGTTTGTAGTAATTAATCCCAGTGTTTAAAGTGAGGCAGCTCAAATAAATTGCTGAGAAGGTTTGAAGCAAATCTCTTTACAATCTTATTGCATTTCAAACAATCAGCACTTTTAATATTGGTGAGATTAGATATGTGATTAGAAAGCTAAGCTAAACTGAAAAATAAATAAGAGAGGCGCTCATTGCGTTTTCTGTATCGGCATGAAAGCAGTCAAAGGAACTTCAAATGATTTCTATTTTGCTATAGTCACCCTTTACCTCAAATCACAGAGTATTGGGTTATTCAAAAACTCATTGCGTTTTACATTTGATTTTCAGGTGCGTTTATTGTATATAGGTAATGAATACTAATCAATTAATTGTTCGATAACCTTCTGCCATCTATCGAGCAACTTCATAATACCGCGTTCATAAAACTTCTTATTTTTCTCTGCAGAAAACTTGTAAATGTGCTGCTTGATGAAGTCTTTAGAAGCAAATGTTTTACTATTCAAGGAGCTTTGGAAGGAACGAAATAGGTGGAAGTTCTGATGGCGCAAGATCTGGGCTGTACGGCGGATGTTGCAACACATCCCAACTAAGCTGCAATAATTTTTGGGAATGGCTAAACTTCTGTGTGGTCTCGCATTGTCGTGGTGAAACACCACACCCTTACGATTGTTCAGCTGGCGACAATTCTGTGCGAGGGCATCCCTTAAGTTCTGTAGCTGCTCACAGTAGACATCGGAATTAACCATTTTGTTCTTTGGAAGCAGCTCATAGAAGACTTGTCCCTTAAAATCCCGCCTTTACTTCCTTTTCCGATGCTGTATATTGCCTACTCCAACTCCTTTTTCGGCTGACATTGTTGTACACAATCCATTTTTCGTCGCCTGTGATCATACGCTTCTTCGCGTTTCATGAGACGATTTGCACTTCGTCAAATGAATTTCTTTCAACCCATGCAGTACCCAAATATCGAACTATTTTACGAAGCCAAGCGATTTCGATTGGTCATTAACGCTTCCAATGGACACTTTTAGAGCGGTAGCAAGCTGCCGAACCGTTGAATGCTTATTTGCTTGTATGAATGTTTTGACTTTATCGTCGGCCTCGTAAGGCCAAAATGAAGAGCTCGTTCAACTGAAAAATACCTATCACGGAATCGGGCGAAGCAGTTCTGGCACTGGCGTTTTTCGATGATACTTCTACGGTAAGCTTTGCGCAATTATTCCCTTGCTTCATTTTCTTTCTTTCCTTTTAATAAGGCAAAATATGGCGAATGTGCTCTTCAAAATTCTCCATATTCGAACCACAATTGCAAGAACAAAACCCGACCGAAGTGCGCCAACATTTTGTTTAGATTAAATGTCAAAGATCAATTTTTTTCCTACTCGACTAAAAAATGCGCGTCGAAAATCCAATTTTCACGAAAGTGCAGACCCGGACTATAGAATTAGAAAAAAAAAATAATCACAATCGTAAGAAATTTTTTATTTGAACCCTCATATAATGTCATTAAATAAATGAATATTTAAATTTGCCGAAAATCTTCGTACATTGAACGCCCACCTTTATAAATTAAATTGAATATGCATAATTGAATATAAAAGAAACAAAAGAAAATGTTTATTAAAAAAATTAACAATTACGTGAGCAAATTTATAATCAGATAAGATACTCGTATGTTTGAAGAGTTTTTAAATGCGGAGTTTAACTAGAAGAGACTAGATATGCACATGTACGAGGGGCGTTCAATATATTCTCGGTATCGATATGAAGGAAAATGCGAATTCAATTTAAATTGTTTTTATTTTTCAATATAATCTCCCCTAACATCAATGCATTTGTTACATCTTGAGATAAGCTTTTTTAAACCCTCAAAAAAATAAATTTCCTCTTATACCATTTATTGCCGACTTGAGTTCTTCATCATCCGAAAATCTTTTTCCACGAAGACATTTTTCAAATCCGGAAACAGGAAATAATCACTAGGGGCAAGGTCTGGACTATAGGGTGGGAGTTGGATTTCTTCGAAACCACAATCTCGCGCAGCAGCCTTGGAAACTCGCGCCGTGTGAACAGGAGCGTTGTCATGAAGAAGCAACACACCCGCTGCGAGTTTACCCCGTCTTTTCTTTTTAATTTCCTCCCCCAAATTATGCAAAGTGGAAGCGTAGGATGTGGCGTTGATGGTTTCACCTTTTTTTTTTGTACTCAATGAGCAAGATTCCCTTTGAGTCCCAAAAAACTGTGGCCATGAGCTTCCCGGCAGACGGAGTGACTTTGAACTTCTTCGGGGGGTCTGTTCCTTTTTTATGCCACTGCATGGACTCTTGTTTGCTTTCAGGGTCATAGTGGTGGACTCATGTTTCGTCCCCAGTAACAATTCGATCCGTAACACCGTCCGCGTTCTCACTACACATCTCCAAAAGCTCTCTACAGCAGCGATTTTCATTTTTTTCTGAGGCGCTGTGAGCATTTGTGGCACCCACCCTGCACTGACCTTTGAAAGGTTAAGATGGTCATGAAGAATGGTGTGAATGGTACCAATTGAAAGCTTGGTGATCTCTGCCATCATTTTCACCTTTATTCGGGCATCCTCAAGAACAAGTTTTTCGACTTCTTTGATGCTTTCTCCCGTACAAGCAGTAGCCAGGGCGCCGGAGCGGGGGTCGTCTTCAATGCTCTCTCTGCCTCTCTTGAACTCACTTGACCACTTTTGCACAGTTGATAATGAAGGTGCGGAACCCTGGTAAACAGCCACCATCTCTTCATGAATAGTTTTTTGACTTTTTCCTTGCTTAGTGAGAAATTTAATTACAGCGCGATGCTCAATTTTCACCATCATCGTCTCAGTTGCCATTATGATTCTGTTTAACTAGAGATAAAACGCGAATTAATAATCACATTTATATGAAATTTTACATGAATGCACTAAAATAATAGTATTACTTGATAAATAAGTCAATTTATATATACAACCACAGCTTCACCCCGATACCGAGAATATGTTGAACGCCCCTCGTATGTATGTATGTACATACATGCCTAAATACAAAGGAGCTCATATATTTATCGTATAGTAAATACTATACTAAATCATGAACCTATTATAAAAAATGTAACAATTCTATCGTAGTGAAAGCACAACAAACATTTATCGAATAGACATTCACGTTTGTACTGTGAATACAACATCAAGTCAATTTACACTTATAATTTAGTCTCCCTATTAAATATTTGATGTCACCCATGGAACGAAATAACCACTAAGCGCAAACATCTTTCTTTCTCTCTCTATCCCATTTTCCAAAAAACTTAACAAAACTTCTAACAAAAAAAAAAAAAAAAAAAAAAAAAAAAAAAAAAAAAAAAAAACTATGCTATTGTATATACAAATATTTGCAAACAAAAAAATATCAACGCTACACCTTTGGTAACTGCAGAATTGGCTTCCCTAATAGCGCATTACAAGATTATTTCTAATTCTATAAAATAACCGATAAACACTCCATTTGTGATATTCATATTTAATAATCGTTGTACATATGCATATATGCATATAATAATTTTGTCACAACAGTTCCAACTCTTGTTTAAATAATAATATAATATATGTACACCTCAATTAAACATTCTTTTTTTATTATTTTTACATGGAATTAAGTCAACATGTGTGTGATTTATATGAAGGTATGTACGAGTAGGTTTTGTAATATTATTATTCTTTTTAATATTTGCACCCAGTCTCTAACTCTGTAACGCACATAAGTTGCACAAGGCATTTGCTAAATATATATAATGTATTGTATATATAGTATATATTTTTTTCCTTATCTGCATTCAGAAACAATCACGCGTGCGTTTTGACATTTCTTCAGGTGTGGTTCGGCTACTATTCGACATGCAAACAATAGTAATGAGTTTTTTCCTGACGCTGAATCTACACTTAAATTTCCATTCGGCGTCGTTTATATCAAAATATAAGTTTATCCAAAAAGAAGTGTCATTTTAAATCAATAGAAAAACGCAACATTTTTATGAGAAATCTTGATATTTTTATTTTAATCTAAAGCACAAACTCTGACGTTATAAATGGAATATAATATCTGCCAAATTTCCGCTCGGCTCTGGCTACAAATAGCCATTCTTTTGATGAAATTTTTCATCAAGTTTTTGCATAGGTGCAAATAAAGAATTCACGAATTCACAGCTCTGATATTTTCTTTAAATGCATGAATCGTTGGTACCGCATTGGCGTATACTTTATCTTTAACATAGCCCCAAAAGAAAAAGTCTAATGTTGTTAAATCGCACGATCTCAGCGGCCAATTGAAGTCTCAATTTCGAGAAATCATACGTCCAGTAAATTTATGAAGCAATAGAACCATTGTTCCACCGGCTGTGTGGGATTTGGCGCCGTTCTGTTGAAAATAAAAATCATCCACGTCCATAGCTCAATTTCAGGGAAAAAAGTCAGTCAACATGGTTCGGTGACACAATCCCTTCAATGAAACGGTCGCACCATCATCATTTTTGAAAAAATCTGGCCCGATGACATCGCTAGCCCAAAAACCGCACCAAACTGTAACTTATTGTGGATGGAGAGATTGTTCCACTATTTCTCTTGGGTTTTCGGAGCCAAGATGCGCGATGAGACAGTTTTGTTTGTTTACGTATCCAGACAAATTGCATAATTTCGTATAAAAATCATGATCTTGTCCATTCGTTACCAGAACACAAACAGCGAAGGTACGGTATTGTGCCTGGTCTGCTGGGTTCAATTCTTATGTTAACTGGATCTTATGAGCATGTATGCCAAGATCTTTATGCAAAGTGCGGTGCAAAGTGGTGGCGCATAAGTCCAATTCCTGTGAAGCCTCGGATAAGGACGGATTCACTGTTGACGACCCTGCAAAACGAACAAAGGGCAACGACTTTAGGATCTCCACGCTGAATCTTCGGACCTTGAACAGCCCGCGTGCAGCCGAACAATTAGCGGAGGCCCTAGACTGCTATAAAGCAGATATTACCGCCACCCAGGAAGTGCCGTGGGATGGGCCCGGCGAAAGAAAGATGAAAAACGTCCATTTGGACACGAATTTATTGTAAGCGGCAGACTTAGGCCACAAGTCTTGAGCTTTCGACACGTGAGTGAACGACTTATAAAAATCCGTATCAAAGGTAAATTCGCTAACATCAGCCTTATATGCGCACACGCTCCAACAGAGGAAAAGGACGATGCTACCAAAGAAATTTTTTATGAGCTCCTCGACAAAATCTACGAACAATGTCCGATGTATGACGTTAAAATCGTCCTAGGCGACTTTAATGCCAAAATTGGAAAGGACATCTTTGATAGCACAATCGGAAGATATTGCCTACACGACACCACGTCTGGAAACGGACTTAGGCTAACCGTTTTCGCTGAGGGACGTAACCGGTTCTATAGCAAGCACACGGTTTTCTCACCTCAATATTCACAAGGGAACATGGCAGACACCAGATCAGCAAACTGTCAACCAGATTGATCATGTTACGATCGACGTAAGGTACTCCTTAAGTATTTTAGATGTCCGAACATTCCGAGCGGACCACTACCTATTTGCAGCCAAGGTACATCTACGGATGTCTCAGACGCCACAACAACGGAGAAATACTATGAGGAGATTTAACGTTGAACGGTTGCAATCGCAACAAGCCGCCAAAACCTTTGCCGATCGCGTACCCCTCAACCTCTCCAAAAGTCCTTTGCAGCCAGCATCAAGTGATGAGGACCAGTGGCTTAGAGGCCGAGAAGAAATTCGGCAACTTACGTGCTGTGTTTCACTCGCCCACCACCATGAAACCCCTGGTTTGATGAAGAGTGCCGTAGGAGAACAACATGCCTACAAACCGGCGCTGCACAAGAGGACGAGAGCGGCTAGTGAGCTCTACGAGCAAAAGAGGAGGGAAGAACATCGGCTTCTTCCGGAGAAAAAAGAAAGAGCATGGGAAGCGTGCCATCAAGGAAATAGAGAGGTGCTACTCCAGGAATAATGTTCGGAAGTTTTACCTAAAGGTAAAAACAACGTGTCAGGGTAATAAGACCCGAACGGAAACCTGTAGAGATGAACAAGGAAACCTTGTAGTAGAGTCACACTCGATGCTGATGATATGGAAAAACCATTTCTGCAGACTGCTAAACGGTGAAGGCGACACAAATTCCGCTGTCAGGCAGAGTGAACCATTCAATATTGACGATCCAAGTCAAGTACTCCATCCATCCGACAAAAATGAAATGAGGATAGTAATATCTAAACTGAAGTCGAACAAGGCTGCCGGGCAGGACGGCCTACACCAACTTGTTTCCAAGATTTGGTCGGATGAATGTGTGCCTGATGAATGGAACCTCAGCATCGTTTGCCCGGTTCACAAGAAAGGAAACCCTCTAAACTGTGCCAACTATAGAGGTATCAGTTTCCTAAATATCGCATATAAGATCTTGCCTGCCGTATTGTGCGAGCGCCTCAAACCATTTGTCAACAATCTGATTGGACCCTATCATTGCGGTTTTAGGCCCAGTAAGTCCATAATTGACCAAATATTCACACCAGGGCAGATCCTTGAGAAAACCCAAGAAGTTCAGATCGATACTCACCATCTTTTTATCGATTTTAAAGCCCTATATGAAAGCATCTACAGATACGAGCTGTACAGAGCCAATCACAAGCCAACACACGAGGTACGACCTTTCAAAATCTGTTCAATTGCTGGCATACGCCGATATTGATATTGATATTGATATTATTAGTAGAAAACAGCGAGCTGTCACTGGTGCGTTTGCGAGTATAGGAACAAAAGCGGCAAAAGGGCAAAACAAAGTATATGCTGTCAACAAGAAGGGACACCCAACATAGACGAATCGACCAGAATGTCACAATCGACAGCTATAACTTTGATGTAGGAAGGGACCTCGGCTCCGCTATCACATCTAAAAACGTCATCTCTACAGAAACCAAACGAAGAATAACGCTTGCCAATCATTGTTACTTTGGACTGAGAAAGCAACTGTGTAATAAGGCCCTCTCCCGAACAACCAAGGCAACTCTATATAAGACCCTTGTAATCCCGGTCCTGTTCTATGGTTCCGAAGCATGAACCCTTTCCAAAGTGGATGAACATATCCTTGGTCGTTTTGAGAGAAAAATTCTTCATAAGATATTTGGTCCCGTATGCGTTGATGGATTCTGGAGGAGACGATTCAACTCTACGAGCTGTACAGTGACATCGACCTGGTCAAAACACTGCGCTTGGGCGTTTGAGATGGCTGGGACATGAATAATGAATGAACACCAACCCTCCAGCCCGCAGAATCTTCGACCATAATCCAGAGAGACAATGCAGTAGAGGAAGGGCTCGCCTTAGGTGGCGCCCGCAAGCGGAAGGGGACCTCAACCAACTTGGAGTGCGCAACTGGAGGCAGGTAGCCAAGACCGCACTAATTGGAGAGACTTATTGGTTGAGGCCCAGGTCCACCCCGGACTGTAGTGCCGCCTAAGTAACATAAGTAACTAAGTACCTATTAATTTATAACACAACTGTTAGAAAAGTATCAATGAACTATAGTTGGCAAATAGCTGTCTTGGTGTTGATGAAATCACAGAATGATTATACCAAAATAAACGTTTTATTTTTTTTTTAGCTGGAAATAAGTACACTCCTAATTTGGAAATAAACCCGGCCTTTGGTCGCAAGACTGCTACATAATTATGTATCTCAGTTTAAAACCACATTTTTATTATAGTTAATCCAGCTTCGACATCAGGTGAATGCATAAAATGATTCTCCAACGTTTTAATTACTTTGATTTATCTCTTAACACTTAAGAACTTGTGATTTCTCTCAGTGCTATATTTTTATAACTAAATGATGTATTAGGATATTCTCCACTGCAAATTCGGCAATCCTGAAAATTTATAAAAAGAGAGATAACAATCTTTGGACCGTTAAACATTTGGAAAGCTAAACTGGCTTAAATCGTTTGTTTGTGAACGAACACAAAGAACAGTATTAGACGGCAAATTATCCACCCACATCAATAAACAAATGACTTATTATGAACAAATTAATACAATACTTAACATAGACAAAACGAAATGTATGTTACTAAATTGTCCGCCCAATCTGTATGCTTGATATACAATAATATCTAGGATGTGTCACCAATGAAATACCTTGGTGTAATATTGAATAACAAATTAAATTTCATATCGACTATACGTTACGTGTAAGAAAGTATCCAAAAAAGTAGCTGTTCTAAGAAAAGTTCGTAAATATATAAAATTAATTGCAATAAAAGTATATAATGTGACCGTTAAACCTCATTTTGAATACCGTGCCCGCCTTCTAAATTTGTGTAACCTTACAGAGAAAACCAGACTCCAAAAATTATAAAACAAAGCAATGCGAACTCTATTAAAATGTGACCAATACACGTTAGCTGGAATTACAGTATTGGACAAAACAAAGCAGCCCCTGTGAGCAAGAGCAAACCAAGGATTTTGTTTATAACGTTTAGAGGAAATCAACGTATTGTTTATGTTTTTGCATTCGAGCTATCCAACAATCTCTTTGAAGACAAGCTAGCGCTTAAACTTGAATGCCTTTCTTAACAAAATTTTCCGATCACATCTTTTATGCATGATATAAGGACACTACTAGTTGATGTGCTCGTCTTACATTTTTCTCAACATTTATTTTCCGATGGTATTCGTAGCAAATCAGCGAATTCAAGTGTATTTTTTAGTGACAAAGAAACTAAAATTGATTTGACGCTTATCCCCTGTCCTGCATTGGCTATTTATGAAATCAGTTAAGATACCACCAACATCGGCAAAAAAAATACAAAAGGCTTTAGATGTTCATCGTTGTTCGTTTAGCAAAAAATCTTTCATAAATTTGAAAAGAAGGGGAAGATTAGCGAATATACAAATTTTAACATCAGCATAAAAAATTAAATAGCAACAAATAATACTACCCCTTATGAACGGGTATATCGAAACCTCAGGCATTGCTAATTATTTATTAAAGTATAATGCTCTTCATTTTCAACAACATTCCAATGACAATTAAAACGTAGGCGACTGTGCCCACTGCACAGATGGTCATCTTATGATCGGACTTGAAAGTAAACAACTTATTTTTATTACTACTATTTTTTTAAGCTAAAATGATACATTCAACTTTGAAAAGGTATCTGAGAACAAATACAAGCAAACAAATTCATTTTCGCGCCCACCTTCAATACAATAAAATTGAATAAATGTTACGTAGAGTTAAATGTTTAATGTTTAAAATATAGCAGCATACTGTGTCAAGCAAAAAGGTTTGCTTCGCTATTTTTGATAAACTACTGAATAAAAAGTATTTTACAATGACAATTCTTGGTATCAAAACTTACAACTTTATATTTGAGCCAGCAAATTGTCTTTCTAAACTGAGTCATCAGCGAAAACCGTGGGTGAAATGAGAGGAGTAGAGAATACTGTATGCAGACCATAATCGCATAGCGACGAAGCGAAACTAAATTCAATAGTAGAAGTAGACTTATATACATTTTCAATAGGGTTGCCACGATATAACCAAACATTTAATTATTTTATTTTTATTTTTTTAAAGAATCGATACAAATAAATTTGTAAAGCCCGGGATTTTACGCCGATTTTTGTCAACAGCACGCGGTGAACCGAGTTCCCATTTGGTCGTCCATCTACGAGGTACTTACCGCGCCCAAGACTGCTTGATTTCGGTGATCTTGTAGGAACCGATGCATTCGTTTCATTTTAGATCCATTTTTATTTCAATTAATTCATTAATTCTTACATGTTAGACAAAAAAAAGGTTTGAACATTAGCTTAATTAATTTAAAATTACCATATTCTAACTTACTGGTCCGTTTCGGGCACTCTAAATTAAACCTAACACTTACTCTATGTCTTTCGAGGATTCTTACAGAAATTATTTATATTTTTATATTTATTAAATGTAATTAAAACCAAGAAAACAAATGTAGAAAAAAAACTTTCAGTGTTGTGAGGCCGTTGACATAACCATACATATTGTTCGTAGTTTTTACTACAATAAACATTTAAAAAATAAAAAAATTTCAGTAAGGTAAGGTAAACTAAAATGCTAAGAATGGAGCTATTGGCCTGCGGCCCTGTTTAAACGTCTAGCAGCAAAATCGCAGTTTGGTGTTTAAATATATACTCTTGAAGAAACAGATGCCTTCGCACTCATTTGTGGTCAATTTATATCTTCTTATTTCTAATTTTCCTGTTACCAAAAAGAATTTTTTTTTTATGAATAAGTTATAGGGTTTGTTGCCTGACCTTTTGTGCCAAAACAAGCGTAGGTACATTTCTTCGAAACTGAAACCAGAAATTATTGGTTTGCAAAGAGTTTGAATTTATTTCGATAAAAATATAAGAACACGGAAGGCAGAACTGATATACATGAGCTCTAGATTGACCTAGTAATCTTATTGGATATAGGCGCAGCCTTACAACTAGATCCATGTCACTGTACGATCGGTTTAGCGACCGTAGAAGCGTTCATCCCTCCTGATTTTCATAGCCTTCAGTGAAAACGCAACAAGATTTGATACGATTACGAGTACAGAAGTTGTAAAAAAAAAGTTTTAAGTTAAAAGTGGTGTTTAAGCAGCCAAAATAATAGTAGTGCTTTAATTATTGTATAGAAAAATAATTATTTAATATTAATTGCATTTAAAACTTCCGAGTTCGGAAGTCGGATTTTTTTTTATTAGTTTTTCAGTCAAGTTTTCTTCAGTAATGGGGCGAAGTAAGCATTGCGCTCCTGAGAACCGTACTCTTTAATTGAAATTAATTTCGAAGAGACACCTTCTTGCTTGTTGCCCTTACATATGAAGCTAAGCCGAGATACGTGGACGAAAGCCGGTAATGTCGCCGAAATTGATAAAAAAGGGTAGACTCTCGAAGAAGAACCCATTTCCGCCAGCAACCCAAATTAAAGATGAGTTAACGGTAGAAGCAAGAGTTGACACAGTTCGGAAACGCTTACGAGAGCGTGACCTGGTAGCTGATAGTCCGAAGAAAGTATCGCTTCTCACAAATGAACATGTAGCAAAACGAATGCAATTCGCAACTCAGCATTTAAATTGGCCAGCTGAGAAGTGGAGGAACATTTTTTTTATAATCTGCGCGCGCTCAAGGGATTTGAGTAATCCTAAAATGATTAGGGAGGAAACAAAGAGAGGCACCGATGTACGTTCGTTCTAAATGTTTGCAGGTTATAATGACTAGGAAATAAAGAGCTCGGCAGGACATTCCATAAGCGAGTTGTGCGACTTAGGAAAGAATCACGATATTTCAGCGTAAGTCCGAAAGCAGTCTTGAGGGTAAACTTATTGAAGGTCTGAAGGGGCGGAATGCTACTTGCAATAACGACAGAACAAGGTGATGTAGGAGACATTACGTCGGTGTTCCAAGTGTGTTAATTGATTGTGTAATATTATCATCACCTATAAGTTTTATCGCACGGTCTTGAATTCTACCTAGCTGGTGCAGAAATGTTTTAGGAGCGCCTGACCAGATGTGGGCGGATGAATATCTTATATATTGAAGCCATATCGGAGGGGGTTTTCACCCCCCTCGACGATGCAAGTGCCATTCATGGATAATGGCTGGATATTTACGTTTCGCTATAGCGACAGCAGGCAACATTGTGTTTTAGAAGCATTCAACTCTGTTAGTGGTTCCTCAATTAGTTATACTTTTAATATCGGAATTTAAGGAGCTCAACATACGCTGCCTTTCCCGTTCTACAACCGAAGAACAAGGACGTGAGTTCGGGAACGAATATGAAAAGCAAATCACGATCACAAATGCGCGCATTTTCGCAAAAGGTGCCAAACTTTGTCAAATGACTTCGAAATATCGAGTGCAACTATTTTGCTTTCACGCTTTGGTTCACTTTTCGGTGAGACATGCCATCAAATCACCAGTGGACCTGTTGTTTCGAAAACCGTACTGCCAGTCACAGAAGTTTTCGCGTTTCGAGATATTTTATGAGCGTTTATTAGCGTTTCCATGACCTCGGGAAAGAAGAGGCGTACGTGCAATGGGTCTGTAGGAGGTCACAGAAAAAGATTTTAGGGACGGGCTGGTCAAAAGCAGTTTTTAACCTGCTGGGAAAGAGTCCTAGAGTAGGATTGATGAAATGGTATTGCCAGCGTGAAAGAACACCTCTTCAAAAGAAGGGGAGATATACCATCTGGACCAGCAGATTTGTGAACGTTAATATCTTTAAGTATTCTTGCTACTACACGAGTACGAAAGGGGATTCTTCCCAATTAAGATTCGAAGCACTAATTCCCTGTGGTCGGATCTGTCCAAGATTGCAAAGTATTGTGGGAGGGATCTCGCCAAATACTGAATACAATCCCCAATTTACCACAAAAACAATCGAGCATGGAGGTTCCAGTATAATGGTTTGGGTGTGCTTTTCTTTTTATGTTGGTAGCCCATTTACTGGATTAAAGCAATAATGGACCAACATATGTATTTACATAAAGATTTTGGACGAAATAATGCTGCCTTATGCTAGCAAGTTAATGCCACTGATATAGATCTTTCAACAGGACAATGATCTAAAGCATATAAGCAAACTTGCGAAGAAGTGGTTCCATAGCAATACGGTTAATGTGCTGCAGTGATCTGCATAATCGCCAGATCATAACCCAATTGAGAATTTGTGGTGGGATGTTAAAAAGGCTGTCGTTTGCTGTAAAACATCAAATAACAATGAGCTTTGGGCAGCAGTCAAGATGTGAAAATCTGGTCAACTCCATGCAAATACGCTGGACTGCTGTTACTTCAAACAGAGGTTAAAAATAGTTACCAACTTAAAATATGTACATTAAAGTTAGTATTTAAGCCTAGTTAATATTTAAGCCTAGATATTTTTTTTTTAGATGCAAAGGTGCAAATAAGCGCACTACTTTCTGATTGTCAACTCTTAAATATAATCCCATATTTTTTAATTTCCTTAGTATATTGTTTAATTTTATGCCCAAGTTTTTTTGTAGATGTAAGAAAAAATATAATAGAAACGAATAAAGCGATTTGATAAGTGTTCCACATTTTTTTTATAAGCTTGTTAAAAGCACTACTATTATTTTGATCGGAGCTGTGTCACAAGACAGAACCCATCTGTAGCACCCTCTTTGCAGCTTGAGATAAGTCTAGAACATTAAAGAAGCCAAAATATTCAGTGGTGTTGAATTGTCGCTGCTCTATAAAAGTCGAAATATATGTAAACACATTTATGCACCTGGAATAGCGCAGTTCAGGGGATCTTTCTTTTTCGATACAAAGCGCATAATGTTCGTATTCCATTCATCGTCATGCGTTCTAAGAGCAGACTTGTTAGACGCACAGGTGCAAACTGCCCACCAACTTATTTTCTCCAGATTTTAAGAACTTGACAAAAAGCCATCGGCTCTAGTGGGTTTTTTGTTGTTTAAGTTTGGAGTGGAGGAGGTATTGCAGGCTGCAAAAGCGCTTCTCCCAAATAACCGGTGCCGACTGGCTCTCTACTACGATGTTGCTGAGTTCGTCATTAGAGTGCTTGATTTGGGTTTTGCTGCTCCAGCATGTTCACTGTGTTTCCTAGTGGAATTTCCGAACATCATTACTATAGAAACTTTTTCGATCGCCTCGACTTCAAGCGCTTTCACGTTTCCAGATGTGGTGCTGGGCAAGCTGTGTACTGGGCACTACCAAAGGTTTTTTATTGCTTTCATATTTTGAGATTGAGGTCAGAAGGTAGGATTTGTGGCTGAGGCTACGGCGATATCGGGAAATTAAGACCTGATTCCCTTCACCAGTCGCTCGCTTATATGTATGTACGACCACGTATATCTAAATGATACAACTTTAGCTCTAAGCCTGTTTTCAATGGCAAATTCGAATCAAAATATGTGCTGGGTGCTATTGCAATCGCCATAGTAGATTTAGCAGTTTTTTGACTATCTTCTAGTGCGGTCCGTTCGTTTGGCTTGTTCAAATTCCTCACAGTATAAACACATACTCTTCTTACGTTTGCATAGGTCGAAAACATTAAAATCAATTTTATCCGAGGCTGCCGTTGACTTCATCATATTGATATTCTCTTAAACGTAGGCTTGTTAGGCTTAAAGAATTGAATACATTACTCCTGTATTCCTGGGAAGTATTCATATTTGACAGCATCACTGTCTTACAACAGACTTCAAAGTGCGCGTTAAAAGCGTCCAAAGCGCTACAGAGTGAGTAACCGACAAATGTGTATATTGTTATACTTAGACCACCAACATTATATCTATCAAAACCTTTCCACCCTAAGACCAAAATGGGATGTCTTCAATTTGGACTATAAAATTACCTTGAGCCAAAAACTCTGGGTTCGATAACGATAGTTTCACTGTGAAAAGCAAATCAATTAAATATTGTATCATATAAGAAAACCCTCACAATCGATTTTCATCGAACCTACTCTAACAAAAAGCAAAATGGCAACCCTAAGATCTCTACAAGTGCTGGTTTGTTGTTGTTTTTTTTTCTTCCTTTTTTCAATTCCCTAATTCCTTAGGTGCTTTTCAATGCTTTTCCTTATACTAAATACTCGTCTGACCGATTCTTTTTAGTGAAACGTATAAGTCATCATGTCATTAATATTCCCAAAAAGGAAATGTAGCTTTGTTATTAGGAACAGAAAAAAAAATAAAATAAAAATGACAACAGCGCCATGGCGAATTGTTCTCCGATGTCGGCTTACCGCTTACGTCACCTTTCTCCGTCACAGATGTTTTTTTTCTTTCTTTCCTTTTTCTTTATTTTATTTTTCAGCATTTTGATTTTCAATTACAAATAGTCGTTACGCCCTCTTCTACAACTACGTGGCTTTCTACCCAAAAATCGACATTTGAAATCTTGCTACTGCTTTACATATTTTAAATCATAAAGAAATTGTTTGAAAAAAGCTGAATTACCTGTCGTATTTCTTGCGATTCAATATCCATGACTTTAGTGATCTTCCAAATGGATTCTCCACCAAACTCTCCAAGTAGAATTTGTTGTACAAAAAAATAACAAAACCTCGACTGCGACAAGTAGTAAAATGGAAGATTAAATTCCTATTTAGCAGACCTTAAATTATTAATAAAATTAACACAACGAAAAAACAATTTTTAAGGTGACTTGGCTATCGGTCGGAAAATCGTTTTTTTTTTTTTTTTTTTTTTTTACTTTAGCTGGAGGTCGTCATGCGATGATGCGTCGGCGGCGGCTGCTGCTGCTGCAGCTCCTACTCATTTTCTCGGAGCTATAGCTTTAGCAAATGGAAATATTTTCATCATTTCGACTGGATATTTTTCCTAAACAAGAAATATTTGCACCAGCTTTGGGTTGCACTGATTTCAAATTTTCTCCTGGGAACGAGAAAAAAAAACTTTTTCCTCCTTTGACACTTTTTTCTTTCTCTTTTAAGATACACTGCACTTTTTTTCTGTAGATTTTATACGCACAATGAATATTTCAGTAAAACCGAATACATTTGGAGAAAACACGTTTATTGTGCTTACAATAGCAAATTATAAAGATTTTTTTGATGTTTTAGGAGAATTTTACGGAACTTTCTCGCTTCAAAATGAGTTTTCCCTGTCCGACAATTCTATTTGCACGGCAGCCATGTTAGTTTTCGTGTGTCACTTTTATGAGGCTAATTAGAGCGATGAGTTCGTTGAGTTTTGATGTATTTGACATTAAAGAAAGAGGTGGTATAGCGCCGGTGGTATGATTGTGTACTAGAATGTAATTTGTCGGATAATCAATTACGTAAAAATAATGCAGCTTCTGCTATTACATACTAGATGGTTATTGACCTGGAAACAATTACAGGGTGCTTTCGAAGTTAAGTTTTCAATTTTCACATAAGCAAGTATGATTTGAAATTTTGAAGGTTCACTTCCACCTTTTAGAGTTTTTAATAAAATGAAAATGACGCCATGAGAATTGGACATAGGTATTAAATTTCGGAATTGAGTAATTATGTCTTCCAGGTTTAAGTCCCTCTCGATAGATTTAAAAACTGCTGTTATGTGGGGAAATTAGGAAAAGTCATCATTTTCGCTGCCAATACGAGTACAACTGAGATAGATATTGAAAAGTCCACCTCGGTTGTCTGACAGTGCATTATTGCTTCATAATCAATGGGCATATATTCTTGGAAAGTCGGCGTTGATGGAGAACTGCTTCCTATTCTCCCAGTGTTGCTTGCTTTACATTATCTAAAGGGGATTCCTACGGTAGAATGAAGGTGGTAGCGAACCTACACATTCGGAATGAGTTCGTTATAGCGGAGGATTTAACGTCAATCTGGAGGAAACAATGGTTTTATCCTATACGGCACAGCTTTAAGCTTATCCCTGGATTGCAAGGAAATAATTTTGACTTGATCGATATTAGAGAGAATGGCGTGCATCGATTAACAATAACAGGATTTCTTAAAGGTTGTTTTTTAAAGATCAATAAGACTTGAAATTGGAATCAAAGACAAACAAGCTGAACAAACGAATGGAGGTTTCTTATTCGATAGATAATTTTATAGCATTAATTATGAAAAATGGCGGCATATTGGCCGCCAGGGCAATGCATCCTAGAATTCCAATTTTCGACCGTTTTTTCGAGAATTTGAGACCGTATTTCACGAATGATGCCCTCGGTGTCTTCCAAGTCTGTTGGCTTGTCCAACGACTTCAAATACTCCCAGAGACATTAGTCCAGCGTCGCCAAATCATACGATCAGGGTACAGGTCCGATAATGTTGTCATCGCACACTTTCTTCAATAGCATGATGGTTTCGGTGGCATACCTACGACACTATCCTGTTGAAACCAAATGTCTTGCAGACCATGTTCATGCTGGGTCTGTACCCGGCGCCATTGATGGTGACATTCCGATTTTCTTCATTTTTGATGAAGAGCTCCCTGTTATTGCCTCCAGGTCATAAACCGCACCAAACAGTGAATTTTTTTTGGGGCGACCGGGTAACTGATGAATCACCTTCGATTTTGACAGTTCGACATTTTTTTCTTATTAACAAAGCCAATAAGATATAAGTGAGCTTCATTACTGAACAAAATCTTCCACAAAGTCGATGGAGACAGGCCCTCCAGGTTTTTGCGGAAGATGAGGGATCAATGAATCAGAATCTTCCTCAACACTACCGGTATTTTCATCTAAGTATGTGCATTCGATGCATTCTTGTCTAAAAGGGTATCTAAATACATGTGGGATAGGTAGCCAGATCGACGCGGAGATACCCTACTGAATGTACGACAAACTTATACATAACACACACATAACTACGTAGAAGACGCATACAATTCATACCCAAAAGACGACAGAACGGTAAAATCATTCGTCGCCAAACGGAACGAAGACCACACGAAATACAACAAAAAACAACAGAGAACATCCGACTGAACGGTGCATACATAGTGCAAGTACACGACAGATAGACCGACGACACCGCCAATAAACAACGAATAAACAGATCGAGACAAATAAGCCAGAGTCGACCGTTACCTTTTTAAAAATCCAGCAAGCAAGTAGAGTAGTATTTGAGTCTTATTTGTACCATTGTGCTGGCCGGTCGCTTTTTGTCTTTTCCCTTTACATAAATATAAAGTATAGCAGTAAAAAGTCGATAGAGTTTTCATTGTTCCGATTTGAGTTCTGTTTTTTTTGTTAGGTTGGTAAATCTGTTGTTGATATTCCCTCTAAATCTTAGCATCATAGCTCGATATTTGCAAAAGTAGCCAGGAGTACATCTATCTCTGTATGTGTTGGCGATTTTTTACAATTTTAAAAATGGATTTAAATTTGCAACAACGAACTTGTATTAAATTTTGCGTAAAAAACGGATTTAATGGTGCGCGAACGTTGGGAATGTTGGAAAAGTGTTTCGGCAACGATTCTCTAAAGAGAATCCAGTGGCACGAGCGGTTCAAAAGTGGTCGTGAGTCAATCGAAGATGATGAACGCAGTGGCAGACGATCGACATCGAAAACCGACGAAAACATTGATGAAGTGAAAGAAATGTTGGTCAATAACCGCAAATTAACCATCAGAGGGATAGCGGAGGACTTGAACATTTCCTATGGATCCGTCCAAAAAATTTTGGTTAATGATTTGGGCTTCTGTCGTGTAGCAGCAAAGTTGGTGCCAAAAGACCTCAATTTCATGCAAAAAAAAGACCGTGTTGACGTCGCAAAAGAGATGGCTTGCGAGGCTGAATCCGATCCCACATTCATCAAAAAGATCATTACTGGAGACGAGACGTGGGTTTATGAGTACGACATGCAATCCAGACATTAGGCAAGTGAATGGGGTTCACCAAATGAGCCGAGACCAAAAAAACCACGCCGTTTCCAGTCAAAAAAGAAGGCAATGCTCACGGTTTTCATGGATTACAACGGTGTAGTGCATCATGAATTTTTGCCAGAAGGCCAGACAGTAAACAAAGAGTATTATTTGGGCGTTATGAGGCGTTTGCGTGAAACAATTCGCCGAAAGAGACCAGATTGTGGGCAGAAAACTCGTGGATTTTACACCATAATAACGCACTGTCGCACAGTGCCATCATTATTCGTAATTTTTTGACGAAAAATGCAACAACCACTGAATTCACCTGATTTGGCTCCCTGTGATTTCTTTCCGTTCAATCGAGTTAAAAAACCACTACGGGAACGCATTTCAGCAGCCGAGAGGAAGTAATCGCAGGAAGTACTGATGGACATACCGAAAACCGAATATAAAAATGTTTCGAGGATTGGATCAAGCGCTGGCATAAGTGTGTTGCAGTCGATGGGGATTACTTTAAAGGGGACAACATAGATTTAGATGAATAAACTTGTAATTTTAATTTTCTGAATACATTTTGATCGAAGTAGTATATCATGCCATGTTACATGCTGTTTTACTTTGAACTTGTCACCATATTGAGGATCGGTGGCTGATGTCGATCCAGCGATGCCAATCCCTCCCTGCCGTAAAGTGCCATGGAGATTTTCTGGACTTCCGCTAACCGGACGTGGGACGCTGTCATCGGGTCAAGTCATCAGGTTCTGCCTCTGCCAGCCTTACTTACCCCTGAAAATAAAAAAACTAACACATCTCTAGGCGCATGTACCTCTCAAAAATAATCAATATAAGTAAAACCATACAAGAAGACAATTTCATCTACAAGCGCGTCTTGCCCTCACAAAGAGATCACTCCATGATTGAGCACAATGGGCTCTTATGAATTCCGGCTGGCTTACCCGCGGAAGTTATCCCTCGAGCGTACGATCCACCCCAGCCAGCCAATGGTGGAATATCAAAAACCTTGCAGCGTATTCGGCAGTATTTCTACTGGTCAAACATGGCGGCTCAAATCAAACAATATGTCATAACATGTATTGTTTGTAAACAATGTAAATCGTCCAACCAAATTTCTCGTCCTCCTATTCGTAACAGTAATTGTAGTGATCGTCCCTTCCAAAAACTTTATGTAGACTTTTTAGGTCCATACCCTAGGTCGCGGTCTGGAAATTCATATATTTTGTTTGTTCTTGACCATTTGTCTAAGTTTGTTATCCTTAAGTCGTTAAGAAATGCCAACAACTGTAGTGTTGCCAAATTCCTACAGGAGGATGTGTTTAACACCTTTGGAGTGCCGCAAATACTGCATTCCGACAACGGCAAACAGTTCTTGGCAAAGGACTTCCAAAGTCTTTTGTCAAAACACGGAATTAGGCACTTCAAGGCGTCCAACGCGTCGGAAAGGGTGAATAAAACGTTGTTAGGCGCTATACGTTTATACCTTAAGGAGGATCAACGTGACTGGGATCTTCACCTCAGTGAGATTGCATGCGCGTTGAGAAGTTCGGTTCATAGTGCTACTGATGTGTCACCATACTTTGCTCTTTTCGAAACAAATATGATGACGCATGGTAGCTGCTATGAACTACGCCGAGAGGTTGAACTGTGTGAGTTAAAACGAGCTATTGACTCTATCCAGATGCGACAGACTGCAACGCATAAGGGACAACATTAGGGAGAACATTTGAAAGGCGAATGAGAGGGGCGCAAAGATATACTCGTACAACATTCGTGCTAGAAAGACAGGTTAACTGCCCGGACAAGAAATGTTTCGACAGAATTTCATCTTAAGTGACACGTCAAAATATTTGACATCAAACTCTGTCCGAAATATATCAAATGTCGCGTTGTAAAGACAATTGGTAACAGTAGATATAAGTTAGAAAATTTGGCAGGAAAGAATATAGGAATCTTCCATGCCAAAGACTTAAAACAATAAATCCGACACCTAAGTATCTTTACGTATGTTTTGAAAGTATCATGCATTTGTTATGCTAATTAAATTATCTTCTCTGTTATTAATTTATTTAAATTCTGTAATATTAGCGATGGATAAATTGTATTTTGATAATGTATAACTATTAATTTATATTTTTTTTATATATTTTTGTAACTTTTCAATTAAATCAGTTTGTTTAAGTGTATATGTATATATGTATGTATTCCATTCCATAGCGTATATGTAATAGGTATACTACAATATCATGTGGCGTGTATTTTATAAGTGTCAAAATATATTCGTCTTTCGTATGTTAAGGAACCTGCGGGTTCTTCCCCACTTGCTGCTCTAAATGTTGGGATCTGCCCGGCTAGCTCAGTTGGTAGATCATTAGACTCTTGATCTCAGGGCTTTTCTCCATTATGCAAAATGTACTGACTCACAACAATGATTCGATAACCTTCTCCATCCTTTTCGACGATATCGCCTTCAACGTATGAAAATTTGTAACGGCCGCTCGCAAATGTAGGAGACAAAATTCAAACATCGCTTCAGATGCTGAAACCTACTAACAGCAACGGCGATGTTAAAAAGAGTAGTTGTCTTAGCTTTCGTTCAGGGAGCATGGCCCTTCAAGCTGCGATGGAGAAAGGATTTTTTTCTAATTTCGAGAGAGCGGATCGTGTATGTTTATTTTTTTTACATGTACGAGTACATATATGTGCAGTGTACTCGAGTAACATGCAATCGGAGGAGGATACCGTTAGTTTGACGAGTGAGAAGCTTGCGTTTCTCTATGATTACAAAAGGCGGGCAAAGGTGACGTGATAGCTGAACCAAGAGGTCCTTGTGCTCGACACAAGCGAAAATTGTAAAAAAATATTCCATAAAAATGTTGGAAATGCCATAGTGAGGTAGAAAAACAAATTTACTTTAGTAATTGTGCAAGCATGTGTTGAGTAATTAAAGCAAGAAAAAAAGACAAAAAAAAAACTTAATAATTGTGTAAAGAAAAAAAAAAGAAAAAAAAACCAATGAGGCAGAAACACAAGAAAAAAGAAAGAAAAGGGAAAAGCCCGGTGAGTTTTTTTTTATCCTTTTAATTAAATTTATTTTATATTTTTTCATGCGAAAATAAAAGGCCCATATATAGATTTACTACAGAAAAACAAAAAATAATAATTACAAAAAAAAAGGAGTTAAGGACTTAAATAATAAAAATACTCGTGCTAGTTTAAGCATTTTTTTCCTAATTCATACTATATCAGGTATAAAAGAAAAGGTGGAACTACTGCAAGAAATAAAGGAAAACGAAAGAAATATAAGATCGTCCCTACCCCTACTAAAATTTGCAAATTAATGTTCGATTCAACGAACAGCTTAAAAATAACTCAACGAGACGCCATGTTGGTTTATACCAGTCAGCGAGGGGACTCATCTGATGGATGATCAAAATGAAGTGGTAACGGACATGAGAAAAGAAGTTTGAGGAGAAGTCGTTACTGCCGTTGGGACTTGTCCAGCCTTAAACAGCCGCAAGTAAAAAAAACTGTCGAAGATACGGGAATTTTTCAATAACAAAATGGGAAGAAAATAAAAACCTACGTTTGAAGGGCAGAAGATTTTCCTTGGAAGGAGTGTTCGAGCAGAGACACAAAAGAGAAATAATCACGGGTGAATTACAAGAAATAAAAAGATTTAATAAAGAAAAAAAAAACCTCTCGGGAATGAGAAGCATTGTTGTGTTTTTCTTTTTTGCTTCTGTGTCGAAATCCTATGAGTCTGTTGAAGAAGAATCATAACGTGATAGCGGAAGGCAACAATATGTAAAAAAAAATGGATTGTAATATGTGAATTTCCTTTTTTTGATATGTAAAAACAATTTGAGCTCGAATTTATAACTATAGAATTGAATGCTAGATTAAACGTCTGGCAGGCAGCTATGTCAACAGTTTTATTAATTAACAGTATCCGGGTGTCCCGCGGGATTAAAGGATTAAAGGATTTAAACTCTCTTTTCGCGTGCGGCAGGTCCCGTTCGTGCAGCTTCACCGCTCGGGGTAGGTGCTTTTCGTCAGGCGGCGCCTATGTCATCAATACTCTTCATCTACAGTACTCATTCCAAAATTAAAGAGTTCACGTTAATGACAAAGCTTTTCTGATTCGCATTATAGAAAATTCACCGTGGCTCAAATGGTAGTTCCCAATCGGATGGTCCGGGGTTCAATATCAGAAGTGACCGAAAGTCTTTTCTTCAGGCAACTAAAATCTCGTGAGCTCAATGGTCATCTAAATACAACATCAATTCAATTTACATGCCACCATGGAGCATCCAACTGTCTTATTTTCCGAAAAACTTAACACATGCTTTGGCCTCATAAGTGTAGTCATATCCACTTTAGTGTTAAGTTCTAATGTTCGAATGTTGCAGCAAATTATTTACTTTTCGTAATATGTATGTTTGTACTTATGTAATATCTATAACCGAACAAACGTTTGACTTTTGTACCATTGTTTTTTTTCATACACATGTGGTAAAACGTGTCTAAGCTTTTTTTTATCAAAATTTTGGGTTTGCATGCGAATTTTTTAAAAACTATTGACATAAATAATTTAATTTAAATTTACGATTAAAGCACAGGTTTCTGGCTTTCAAGCCCGGTATAGTACTTCATTTTAAGTGTTGCCGTTTTTTTTAATAATTTTTTTTTCACTTAAGTAATTTTTGTTTTAAATTGCCCCTACCTCCTAAACGGGGCGAGGTAGACCCCCCCCCCCCCTCTCCCAAAGTAAAAAATGCTTGTATTGAACTGTTCTACAAAAAAAACGTTATCAATTTTTGGCGCCTAAGTTATCGTACTCTTCCCCATGCTTCTCTCCAGAAATGTGGGTAGATTTAGCTTAGAATTAGGATGCAATAAAAATTTCTTTTCATAAAGGTGTTGGTGAAAATATTTCACCGCCCTATAAATAGCCAATGCCTTGGCTACTTGCGTTGGTAGGTTGCTGTTGCAACGCATCAACATTTCGGTACACACAAATATCCTCGAAAGCCGCTTGACAATTTTCACCCTTTTTTAATACTCGTAAAGCCTACAGAGGACTGAGTTTGTCAGATATGAAGGGAACGAATTTACGATAGTAATTAATTCGTCCTCTTATAGAGACTTTGGAGGAGTTAGCTTAGTAATTGCTTCGACTTTCTTTGCAGAAGGACGAATTCCTTCCTTATTTACTATAAATTCCAGATACGTAGTGCTATTTTGAAAAAATCTACTATTTTGACTTTAGTATCATCATCATTTGAAAAGTTGTGCGCTAAATTTGCGCTTTGAGGTAATCTTGTATACTTATACAATCCCCTATGAGTACATATAGTGCTAGTGGTAGTGGTATACTCTGGACTATCTTCTTCTAACGCAAAATGTTGATATGCTAATGCAAAATCTATTTTAGCAAACCAAAATTTACCATCTCAAACTATTTCCAATTAATCTTCATTTCTTTGGAAAATACACCGTGACATCCTTATGAATGGTTTAAAAGTATTTTTATAATCCCCAAACAACCTCACCGACCCATCAAACTTCAGAATTGGAATTATCAGTGTAGGCTAATCAGAGAATGGGGGAAGCGTATGGCGAGTCAGTATGCCTGATTATACCCTGTTTCAGTAAATCGTTTGTAATATCTAAAACCTGCCGCCTATCTCTGTATTGTCATACCTTCGTAGATGGCGGAAGACTGGGACTTCTGTAGTTAGTTTGATTCGCATCTCGAACTGGTTGTCTTCAGTAGGATGTGGGTATCTCGCTAGGTAGTTGGGGGGTTACGAATTTCTACACTTAGCGAATTATCACCTAGGGTATATTAAGGTGCTCAAGGCTATCGTCACTTTTCCTCAAGTCCTCATGAAAAATTCCAGGTATGGTATCGATTAATAATTCATGGTTATCAATTGCCTCATCTACACTAACACTAACCGAAGTCTCGGCACATAATTCGGAAGACCGCGATTACCAAAACAGTTAACAATGCATGCCCTAACATATCCTTTATACTCCTTATCAGTGTTCAAAATTGCATCGGGATAACTGTATTGTGTATCTTGAGTTTTATTGAACAATAGTAAATTAGCATTAAATTCTGGGTAAACATTTGAATAAGGTAAATTAACATTAAGTTTTTCGCTTTTTGTGGTGTCTGTTGTAAAATATATGTTGAAAAGTCTCAAGATATCCCGTCCTAACAGCAATGGTTTGGGCAATACATTTCGTCTTACTATGAATAACGGCATTGATTTAGTTTTATTAAACAATGAAATGTGGCAATTTTTTATACCGTAAGTATGAAGTTTGGCACCCGCGATACCAGTAAAATTAGAATTCACCGATTTGTCACACGATTTCTTGAGACACGAAACTGGCTGGACTACCACTATCAAACAATGAATTACAATTAAAACTCAAGGTATAATCATGGAAAACAATACTCACATTTTGGAAAAGGCGTAAACGGGGTTTTTCTTTATCGGCATCTTCTTCGTTGGCGATTTGCACTTTGCATGTTGATTTTTTGCAGTCCTTGAAATGATGATCAGTACTACCGCATCGGAAACAGGAACCTACAGTTGTTCTCTTTTGGGTACAATGTGCGGAGATGCGTCCATACATAAAACCTGATGTTAGTGTTCGACTGGCCTGGGGTTGCGCCCTAAGTGGATCTTTGTGTTTCTTGATCATCGGCCCGTTTCCTATCGTATTTCACCAGTAGGTCCTTAAGTTGCTCCAGTGTGTTGGCGGTGTAAAGCATGGTGGTGTACGCGGTGCGGTCACGGAGACCGTCGATGATAAATGGAATGATTTCGTTGTCGCTTACACTGCCCTGAGCTGCAATTTCTTGCATCGCCAGTATGTATCCCGTAGCGCTTTCCCCTTTACGCCTCCAACGTCCTTGGAGTTCGCGATAAACGTCCCGCACTGACATATTCTTTCCAAACTGATGCAGCAGTCCTTCTGTAATTTCGGTGTAGCTGGATGCAGAGCTGGTGCGCAAGAATATTGCCGCGGTTCTCTTTAGTGCTCGCCGTAAGCATATACAGGGTGTCCCAGTTTAGCAGTATAATCCTTTAAGGGCATATTCCCGAAGTTCCGCCGAACAAGAAATTGTATGGCAGGGGAGGGGGGGGGGTCTATTCTCATTCCATTTCAAGTTACAGACCATCAAAGTGGGTCACCTCTAATTTGGAGGATAACCACTTTAAACGCTATAATTTCTAAACTAGTATAGGTACAAAAATAATTTTGGACATTTTGGAAAGAAAATTTAGTAGTGCATTCAAGTCTTAAATGCTCTGGGTACATCTGTGCAGCAATAAAAAAGTTATAGCTCGTTAAACTCAAAATTATGGAAATTTGCTGTTCCAGTTTTTTACTTAAAATTCAATTTTCTTAAAATTTTTACTTAATAAATTTTCTGAAATTTTATGAAGTTTTTATCCTTACACAATTTCCTAAAAATTATGTTTAGAAACTTTTTTACGTACGACCAACAGAGTTAGTAGTAAAAGCCATTTTTTGTCAAATAAAAATGCCCAAAAAGAAGTGTACCTATTGAATTACTAATAAAATCTCTTAGATATTTTTATGTGATCCTGAGAAGGACCTTTTTGGAACAGTTTATGGAATGTTTACAGCAATTGTTTAAAATGCCTTCCTTCCATTTGAATACACTTTCGGGCACGTTTAACCAATTCGGATGGCAGATTAACGCATCAAAATTCTTTTCATCTCTTCTGATGCGGAACTAATATTTTCTTGGAGCTCTACCAGACTCCATATTTCTCTAAAATAAACCTTTTCTTTCATAGCACCCCAGAAGAAAAAATCATGAGGGTTAGGTCAGGAGATCTGGGCGGTCAAGGGTTGGAGTCAAATCGACCAATCCCCCGTTCAAGGTGTTCCATCTTGTTGAAATAACATCGCCCTTCTCTGAACAAGAGGAACATCTTCAAGGAGCTCCGGCAATCGTTCTTTAAGAAATTCCAAGTAGCAATTGAAATTAACTGTTTGTGGCAGAACGTGCGGGCCTACTAAAGTGTTTCCTATTAATCCAGGCCAAACATCCACGCTAAGCCTCCTTTAAAATAAACAACACATTTTGTAGAAATTTTTTACAATAACTAAATTCTTACCGTTGAGAGGATGTTGTGCGTATTAAATGGGGATTGGAGTTGACCAATGGTTCAAATTATGGTGGTTTGTAACCCCATCTCTTGTGAACTGCGCTTCGTCAGTCCACAGAATGGTAGTAAATCCTGTACCGGTGTCGAATGGAAAGGGTGTAATCTATTTCTCTGTAGAGTCCTGTGAACTCTGGTTCTGGGAAGTTCCAACTGCATAGCAAATGTCCATAATTTTGAGTTTAACGAGCCATAGATTTTTTGTTGCTGCACAGATGTACCCAGAGCATTTAAGACTTGCATGCACTACTAAATTATCTTTCCAAAATGTCCAAAACTATTTTTGTACTTATACTAGTTTAGAAATTATAGCGTTTAAAGTGGTTACACGTTACAGTTCCAAATTAGAGGTCACCCACTTTGATGGTCTGTAACTTGAAATAGAGTGAGAATACCCCCCCTCCCCCTCCTACTGTCTCAAAATTCCTTGTTCGGCGGAACTTTGGAAATATGCTAGCTGCAGTTGGTTGGTCTTGGTTGTCGCTCGCTCGTGCTTCATTTGTCGTAGCTTCTGCGAAATCTAGCAAATTGCGCAGCTGTGCTACGCTAGCGCTTGCTGGATACTAAACTCCCGCTTTCTTCAATGTCAATGCTTCAGTTAACTCACCGGGTGTGAGGACCATTTTCCTTGTGGCTGTATGCACGTGGTTTTGTACCCCACACCTGAGGTTATAAGACTTCAATTTATTATATAAAGAAAACCTATAATTTATTGGCTCTTTAATGAAAATTGAATTGAACGATACTACGCACTAATATTTACAGTATTCTTCTCTTTCTTTAATTACATTCATACTTGTATAAGACTCAAATTTATTATAAGTCGACCGGCTCGCTCGGCATACGATCAAGGAAGAAAAAAAGATAAAATCAAAAGTGACATCTCTCTCGAAATGCATCATGGCGGCCGCTACTACCGCCATCTCTACTTGAATTTACAAGTAAATAGATTCGATTACAACTAAGGATACAGGGTATAACATGATATTACATTATTTAATTTAAAATGTACTTATTTGATTCTGTTTTGATAGCGATAAAGGGTGAACCTTGTTTTAAGTTGAAAGTTGTTAGACCAAGAGCCAATTTTGATGTTAGGAATCATCTATTTATTGACAAATTTCGCTTATCCAAACCCATTGCCAAATCAATTACACGCTATCTTGCTGAAAGACTAGACCGTAAACTATATGGTACCTTAACAAAAAGTCAAATACTTTAAATAAAAGTTATTCATTAACTTTTTATCAAAAACTATTGATTGATCCACACTGGCTCAGTTCAGATTCGCAGTACCATACTATGGGTGACATGTACGGCGTTAGCAAAATTACAGTCGCTGCTTTCGAGAGGACACTCAGGCTGTAAATGCAATCAACTTTAAGAACCTAGTATCTTAATAGCCCTTCTGTTAACCAAGTGGCTTTTATTAAACGACATGTTTAGCACTCATTGGCTGTTTGCAGGCCTGACTTACAATATTACGAGTACTACAATACAAAAGTGCACACTGAGAAACTAGTGTACGTGATTCGATGGTGTTCCATAACAGCGCTCTATATCACAAAAGGATGGGGCCTTTTGAAAACTCTGATACTTGCATATCCGCTAAAAACATGGCTTATGCAGCATCCAGTCTTCTGATACAACAGGGTCCAGAAACGAACACGAAGATTCTTAGAATGTGCATTTTGAGTGCCAAAGGAAACAATTCTCCAGTTTAAGCCGCCAACCTATTTAAATGCTGAGGGACATTGTTAAATCTTTTCCCGTCCAGACAACCTACATAATATATGTGTGAAGTTGTGGAACCACCAGAGAAGCTGAGAAGTTCAGACAATAGCAATAGCAATTCGAGATGATCAGTGTCTTGCATAATGTTTTTTTAATTGCTTTGTTCGAGAGAGGGCTTTTTTATTTTTTTTAAAGAACTTAACATCCAAGTGGGTTCATACACTTATAATGCCTCAGCATGTGTTAAGTTTTTTTGGAAAATGAGATAGAGAGAGAAAGAAAGATGTTTGGGCTCAGTAGTTATTTCGCTCCATGGGTGGCATCCAACATTTAATGGGGAGACTAAATCCTTAGTGGTAGTTGTTGGCTTGATGTTGATTTTTAGTCAACTACTCATCTTACTTGATTTTCGTTAACCGAAAAAATGAATATGTCTTTCGGGCGAGGCTGGGATTCGAACACCGAAACTTCCGATTTGGAAGCCAGTCCACTACCACTTGAGCCACTGCCACATTTTCGGGCTGATGTCGTTGCCGGAATTGATAGCGGAGCCAATTTAGATAAAGTTCCCCACTTCCTCGAAGTTCTATCCGCCTATTTTGACGTTTTGTCCTAGACGTCGATGTTATGTGTCCCTCTTTATTGAGAGCATATACTTTATTTTTCCCCGTTCACTGCCGCTTCAACTTCAATAGTCGCAAACGCTCCTTTGACAGCTCGCTGTGTTCTTCCCATTATTCCAACTTTGCACATGCGAGTAACGGAAAGTACTTTTGAAAGATGGTGCCTCAGGAGTTGGCTTGTGAGCTTTGCACAATTCTTTCAGGAAAGATTGATTTTATGAATAAATAAAATAATAAAAATTATTTAGTAACATATCATACGAGTATTTTCGTATATGAACAACTTCTTTGATATTGTAAATGCGCTCATCACTTTCATCTTTGTCAGCACTTTCAGACCTTTCTTTGTTGCTGAAATCATGTTCGGTTAATGACTCTCCTAAACATTTCGTAAAAGCTAAAGGAGTATTACACAGCTTCTTCTTCAATAAAGCAATCTCCAACTTTCCTTCATAATTAAGAAATCTAAACGTTTTCGTTCACGAAATGATGCAAGCAAGCATCTTCTAAACAAAAAAAAAAAAAAAAACAGGAGTCAATTTATTGCTACCTATTGCCGCCCAACGATGTTGAGGATACGGTTGTCGCAAGAGTCTATGTGTATCCTCTTTCACCAGCAGAACCCTTTCTTTGTTTTTGAGTAGTACACTTTAACCTGATATTGGCTTGTGAAGTTAACATTTTTACTTTTAAGTTAATTATTTAGCGAAAAACGTACAATGCGTCTTTTTTTACAGCTCTGACATAATACCACCCATGTACTATACGCGCCATTTTTATTTTGAAGAGCAGCATTTAACCACATTTCCTCCTATTCATCTTCCCCAGAGAAAGATCAATAGACCAACTAGAGAGGCCTGGAAGAGTTGTTCATGAAGGCAAATAGGACTTCAATCCATTTGACCCCTGGTACAGATTGAATTTTCCTTCAAAATTTTCTCTTCAAAAAAGGTATTATTCAGATAACCCCACTTCTGATAAACATATTCAAAACCAGTTATGCGTGGGGTTACATACCAGAAAGTTAGAAAGATGTAACGGTTAAGTTTATACCCAAAGCAAGTAGTAGACCAACTGATTTTCCCAAATCATACATACCAATAAGCCTCACCTCGTTTTTCCTAAAAAACAATGGAAAAAATACTTAATAGACCTAGCAGGGATGGTCCACTATGACTACATAGGAACCCAATTCATAAAAACCAATATGTTTATCAAACGGTGCCGTAAAATAAGGCCAACTTTCACAAATTGGCCTAATTTCACATTTGAATGAAATTGGACCAATTTTTGAAAGTTGGCCTTCACATTTGAAAAGTGAAATATACCAATTTTTGAAAGTTGGCGTTATTTCACTTTAGTTGTCCCCCTGCAAGCCCCCCTGCTTGAGATCACTGTAGGATTTGGGGTGGGCGCGACGTTTTTTGTATTTAAAGCACAATGTTTTGCTCTCTGAGCAAATTCTTTCAATTCTCCCCGTATAATATGGAGTGAAAAGTAACCTCCTTGAGAATGAAAACATTTTTTTTTTAATGTTTTTTTTTCTTTTATTCAATATAGTCGCCTTTTAGTTTGATACACTTATTTTCCAGAAAGTCTGCAAAATACTCCTCCGTGCCGTCGATGATTTCCTTGCGTGAGCTGAATTTTTTATTGATGAGCCATCTTTTGAGGTTTTTGAAGAGATGATAGTCCGAGGGATCCAAATCCAGTTACCGAAGTGCTCTCGCTTTCGTATTTTTGGTCATGCGCGACACCCAGCGGTAGGATGACTTTTTCATATGCAGAATATTGCCCAAAATATTGCAAATGCGCTCAGTATTAATCTTTGTGGTATCTGCTAGCTCGCGCACCTTCACTTTCCGGTCAGCCAACACCATTTCATGTATTTTTTTGACATTGTCCTCTGTAACCGCATCGGAGGGCCTGCCGCTGCGGACTTGATCGGTAGTGGTAGTGGAGTTGCGGCCACCACGAATCTCTCGAAACCAATATTTGACGGTGTAATCTGACGGAGCATTAACCCCATAATATTTATCCAACTTTTCTTTTGTTTCCTTCACCGTGTTGCATCTCAAAAAATAATGTTTTATGAGAGAACGAAAATCGTTTTTGTCCATACTCAACACGATGCCAGACACTTCAACAACTATCAACTGTCAGAACAAAACTAAAGACAGTATCGCACTGAAATTTGGCGTGTCTACCTAAATATGAACGGACTTTAAGGCACCATAAACTTTTTTGTAGTAGCAGCGCATTCTGGCGGTCAAGGAGGTTACTACCTAGTATTTGTTGTTTGGATTTTATTTTCTCCGAGAGGTATGTTATATGACAGATAACAATCGGGTTCTGTGTCCTATTTGCAGGCAAATTGTACAGAACAGCACACGGATTTATTGTTAAATGACTTTGTTTCTTTTTGGAATTAATGTTAATTTCTTTAATTTTTTGTAATTATTATTATTTATTGTCATTATTAATATTGCTATTATACCAAGAGATAACCTGGGAATTAAAAATAAAGTTTGATTTGATCAGTTGAAAGCGCAATAAGACCAATTTGGTGTTATGTATTTCACTTTCAAAAGTGAAATAAGACCAATTTTTGAAAGTTGGCCTTATTTCACTGCACGATATTAAACAGGAAACCGACAACGTGTGCTCTTCAGGAACTCACCATAAAGATTGGTGATCTGATTGATTTAATCAGAGACAAAGAAATTGTCCTTAAATGTTTGCAAGTTATAATGACCAGGAAATAGATAGGTCAGCAGGGCATTCCATAAGCGAGTTGTACGGTTCAGGAACGATATACTGATGAGCATTCATCAGCGAGACGGGTAATACGGTTGAAGGTTTGAAGGCGATCTCAATGGAGCACTGGTGGTGGAAATAGCCAATTGATATTAGTATCGCCTATAAGTTTTTTCGGTCTATTTTGAATTCTATCAGCCGGTACAGAGATGTTTTAGGAGCACCTGACCAGATGTGGGCATTGTACTCCAATTTTGGGCGGATAAATGCCTTATATTATTGAGGCCAGATCAGCATATATTGAGGCGCAGCATTTTTGGCGACATCGAATATGTGGTCATTCCAACGTAAGTTGACATTAACACACATACCCAGAATGGAGTTTTTCGGTTTCGACGATGCAAGTGCCATTCATGGATAATAGCAGGTTGTTTAAATTTCACTTTAATGACAGCAGACATTCTGTTGATTGAGGAACTAATTGGTTATGCGGTTGATGTCGGAATTTAATGGGTATGTGAAATATCCTGCCGTTCCCATTCTATAGTCGAAGAGCAGGGACGTGAGCCCGGGAACGAATATGAAAAGCAGGGAGTACTATCATTAGCAAAGGAATATATTGGATTAGAAGTGGCCGAGAAATTGAAATTGAAATGAAAATTAAAAAGAGTGTCGGAGACAGAATGGAGTTCTGGGGCACACCAGCGCTTATTTTGTGAATATCGGACTTGAAACCATCGAAGATAAGTTGAACGTTCCGAAAGGTAATTTTTAATCCATTAAAGAAGAGACCCATCGATCTCAAAAGTACGTAACTCTGGCAAATGTCTTAGATATATCAAGTGCAACTATTTTGCTTTCCCCAGATTGATATAAGCTATGGTTCCACTTTTGGTGAGACATGCCATCAAATCGCCAGTGGACCTGTTTCTACGAAAACCATACTGCGGGTCATTGGGAAATTTTCGCGTTTCGAGATATTTCATAAGCTGATGGTTTATTAAGCACCATTATTGCGAAGATCAACTATCAACCGATTGACGATTGTGAATGTGCGTTTGACAGAAATTTGTTTTTTTTTTTTTTGGAGGAAAGTGCAAAGAAAATTATAATTAAATTATAAACAAAAGACAAAATATGACTTTAATTGAACTTTTGTTTGATGAAGATAAGGAGTTAAATGATCCTGATTTCGTTGCGATATTTAAAATGCAATTTTCATTTAAGTTTGGTTTTCCTATCCCTTTCTATGTTTTCTTTATTTTCCTTGTAGAGCCTAAATTTTTCCCTTTTAACTTTTAGAATTTCTTCCTTTTCTTCTTTGGCTATTTGAAGCTTCGTTTTTGAATAATATTCAATATTGCTCATACTTTTTTTAATATCACCCAAAATATTAAGCATATTTTCGTGATAATTTCCTTGGCCAGCAGTTTGGGTTTCTAATAACGATATAGGATCATTTTGTAGTTCTCCCTTCCGAGCAGTTTTTTTCTTCTGTTGTTCAACATCTTCAACCGGAACTGAGTCAATCTGATCTGTAGATTGTTTATAGGCCACATCTTCAGTTCTAATTTCACTTACATTGGAAGTATTAAAATTTCCCAACCCAAAATGCCTTCCAGGTGGATTAACGCATGTATCCAGTTCTAGCAATCCTGTAACTGCTTCTTCCAAATCGCTGAAGTGATGTCGATTTGGGCCTCCACCAGTGGCTAATATTTCAATTTTGTTTTCAGTTTTTTTTTTTTTAATTTTACATTTTAGGTCGACCCATACTCTCTGCCACTTTTCAGATGTACGTTTTGGAAGCCCTCCGCTATTCAACTCTACAGCGATTTTTGTCCACTTTTGGAATAAAATCCCTTCGCGAGCTCAACATCTCCTTCCATCAACTGGACCAACCTAGATAGCTATTTTTTATTACTAATTATTTTTTGGGACTAAAAATTCTAATTTTATCATTTATTTACTTCAAAACTCACATTTTTTGTAATTTTTGTAGGAAACACCAACTCATCGACCGCAAAAATACGATTGATAGAAAAATTGACAAATGACAAGAAAGTCGATGAAAATTGTTGTTCACAATACCTGTTTTTGCTATCAATTAATGATTGATACAACGGATCAACAATCCATTGACAGTTGACAGTCATAATACCAATTAATAAAATTGATTGAAAAATGTTAATTATTGGTTGATAGTTGATCTTCGCAATAAGGCTGAGCGTTTCTATGACTTTGGAAAGAAGGTACGTAAGTGCAATGGGTCAGCAGGAGGAGAGAGAAGAAGATTCGCCTTTTATAGGGACGGGCTGGGCAAATGATGTTTTCCGTCTGCTCGGAAAGAGTCCTAAAGAGTAGGATTGATGAAAAAGCTTACGCAGTGGTGCTGCCAGCAAGGAAGAACACCCCTTCACCTCTTCAGAAGAAGGGGAGATATACCATCTGAACCAGCGAATTTATGTAAGTGAAGATAGAACAAATTGAAGATAGAACAAAGTTAGCAAACTCAGCAGAATGCTTACATGCGCCTCAAGTCAATTTCCCACAATAACAACGGGATCAGGTGAACATCTGGCAATACACCTTTTCGCTTACACTGCGTCTGGGACAGCAGATCCACACGTTTCGTTATATTTAGGTTTTTAGTTGTAAGTCAGTTTCAAGTGAGCATTGTAAGAAAACTGAAGTCAGAAATAAAAGTGAAAAAACCCTTTTTTTAAAATTAACTAGTTTAATTGGGGTCCAACGTGGTTGGTCCGGTGGCAGTAGTGCAGTGCTAATAGTGAAAAAATTCTAAGGACCTAAAGAAGCTCCACGAACTATTGAACGAAAAGGACCTCAAGATGCTCAGACACACAACAGTTCCATACCTACCTACTACAAAACCGATTCTTTAGACAAGGTCGGCAACGAGGGAGTGTGGAGACAGACACCTTAGTCGTGAGAAACAAAACGGATCTAGCCCTCCACCAGAGCTGGAAATAAACACTGCTTTAATGTAAGATAGAATTTAATATATTGATTAAGAATTAATTAGAAATCAAAAAAATATTTAAGTTTCATATACATACATAATTAGTTTAGTTTAAGCAAATAAAATTATTGTTATAACGAACGGTTATTTAAAATATTGATTAAGAATTAATTAGAAACCAAAAAATATATACATTTCACACAATTAGTTCAGTTCCCGCAAGCGAAATTATTGTTGTAGTAAATGGCTAAATACGAAATTTCTCAATAGTTAATAACTAGTGATACCCTGATTAAGTGATAATTAAGTTAAAATAATTCTACATCTTTTAAATGATTTCAAAAACAATCCTAATTTGTTTTCTTAAATTCCACTACAAAATGACTGACCCTATTATTCGCCCGTCGGTACTGAATCTCGAAAATCCGTTTGAAGGACCGTCGACTTCAAGGTCCCAAGCCTCCAACACAGCGGTAAATGCTACACCGGAATTAAAAAAATCTGATCAAGGGAATTGTTAGCCAAATTTGCCAAAGGGAATGTAGACAAATAGTTCAAGGAATAATAAATCCGAACGTACAATTTCAAAAAGACGCCGATAAAACTATTGATGATCGGTATATAAGCAATTTAAATGACCAAGATAAGGTCCCCTATGTTGTGAGAACGCTTAGGGAGTTCTCTGGAGCTTCATGGGAATTTAGTTCATGGCGCAAAAGCGTCGAAAGGATCTTAAACAACTACGAAAGATTCAGAGGACCTCCGAAATAAGATCATAGGAAACGCGGATGCAATCCTCAAGTCATATAATACCCCACTGAATTGGGGATGCATTGCAAAGTATCTTACTAGACAAACACGGTTCCTGTTCAACAGTGCTCTCGCGCTCAAACGGAAAAAAACAATTGGTTTCTATGCATACAAAATATGGATTTGTGAAGAAGTCGGCGAATGAAATTCTTATTGAAAGCTCTGAAACTCGCGTAACGTAACTACAATAATCAAATTTGTAATTTTGTTGTCATTGCACCTCTGTATTTCACCACTCTCTTTACTCCGTGTGTATCACTTTTTCCACTTTTTAGACTTTTTCCACTTTTTCCACTTTTTCCTCGTTTTATTGTTTATTTATTTTTTATTTTTTTCTGTTCTTTCCTTTTTGACAGATGTCCCTATATTAGAAAATCAGTACAGGGTAAATGAGAAATCAACGCACACTATGAAAAATGTACTCTCCAGTGTTATTTAAACGCGCGGAGTTTAAATGACCAACAACTTGATTATGTAAAGTATTTGAATTTGTTCTCCAATTCTTGTGTTGATGTTATCTGTGTTAGCGAAACCTGGTTTAAGCCGAATATACTAAACATGCTTTATAATATACCATCCTATTAACTTTTCAGAAGCGATAGATTTACCGAGACTATAGGTGGCGGGGTGGCGAATTATTGCAAATCGAACCTTAAGTATGATACCATCATTCATTAAGGCTAACAACAACGGCATGGAATACATTCTAGTCGAAATACGGGATTGTAATACCAAATTCATGGTTGCGTGTGCTTACAGTAAAATTAGAAGCTGGATCTAATAGCTATTTCTAGTCCTTCTTTAGTTCTGCTATTCGATCATTTGACGTTCCTGACCATGACATTCTCATATAAAGATTTTGATGCAATAGACCTAAATGCACTACAAGCTGCAACTGGCTTAGCACCTTGGGAGCAATGCCTGTCATGCTCCAATCCCAATACTAAAGTAAAACTATTTCAATCTATTTTACCACAACTGTTCGAACGATGTGTCTCAACGAAAACGGTTAAAATCCTCAATAGAGCATATTCTTCGTATATGATTGAGGTTCCTAATTTTATAAAAATTAGGAACAAATTATACATAAAGAAGATGGAAGCGTCGACCTTCCAATATTACTTGATCTGAGTATAAAGTGGCACGTAACCACTTAACCTAACCTACATTCTACGTGTTTCTAAGAAGAGGTATTACGCCTCCAAATTAAATACCGCTTCTTCACCAAAAAAGCTCTGGAGTAATTTACGTAAAATCGGTATCTGCAGCAGCAATGCCGCATATAATTGCGAAATTGACCCTGATAAACTAAACCGCTTTTTTCTACGGGATGAGCCTAATGATTGCAATTTTGACTTCAATCGGACTGTGGATACGCGCTCTACACCCTGTCTGGAAGATTTCGAACTAGCAACTGAAAACGACATTGTTCAATGCATAACAGTTCTTAAATCCAATTCTATTGGTGAGGATAATATTTCAATATGCTTTATCAAGCTCATTCTACCCCAAATTGCCCATGCAATTAACTGGTGCATAACAACATCAACTTTTCCCGGGGTTTGGAAAACTGCTAAAGTGTTGCTCATAGCTAAGAAATCTAGTCCATCTTCTCCTGCTGACTTGAGACCGATTAGCATTCCTCTTGCTTATCAAAGGTCCGCGAGAAAGTAATGGCAAAACAAATCACTGAGCATTTAACGTCCAATAAAGTGCTGAGCGATCAGCAATCTGGTTTTAGAGCTAACCACATTGTTCAACACCAATGGACAACCTATTAGAGGAAATCAGGAAGGGTCGACAAAGTTAAGTTACAAAAGGCCTTTGATAAAGTGAATCAGTCAATTCTATGCTGAAAACTTAGAAACTATTTTGTATTCAGTGAAAGAGCGGTGTAATTGCAGACGATGCCTAACTACACCTCACATTAACCTTGGTAAGCTCGCTCTTCTTGTAAATGAAGAGCTGAAACATGTATTGTATATTGTACTTGGTCAGTTTAAAAGGGATTACAACTAAATCTAACAAAATTCCAGGTGATTCCAATATCGGTGAAAAAATTTAATCTCAATGTTTTGCCTGATTTATATCTTAATAATAATAAAATCAAAGTAGTAGAATCAGTCAATGGTCTTGGTTTCACAATAAATTGTAGTTTGTTTGGCTACAACCACACTAATTCTGTCATTGGTCGCATTTACGGATGTCTGCGTAACCTGTGGCTGAGTTCGTATTTCACTCCACCACTTGTAATAACGTTGATCTTACCTTTAACGCGCTCTCGGCGTAAATTGCAAGTTGCGTTCAATGATGCAGTGCGCTACATTCACAGAATTCGAAGACATGAACATATTTCTACATACATTAGGAGGCTACTTGGATGTATCCTAGAAGAATACATCAACACATCAACGCATCAACGCGAGAAATTGTATAACCTTACACAAAATTATTCATTGTCAACGCCCATCTTACCTTTATAGCAGGATTATTTTTTGTCGATCCTCAAGAACTCTTAACCTCATTCCCGCTCGTTGTAAATATCTAAATTCATCTCGTTTATTTTTCGTTTACACTATTAAATTTTGGAACTCCTTACCATCATATATCAAGTCCATTACAAACCCATCCAGATCTAAAAGTGCAATTCTACGGCACTCCTCCACACTAGCTCACGAACCCTAAACCTCTCCACACCATCACATGAATGCTAAACGTATCTCCTATTTCTTATCTCTTCTTTACTTTTCTCTTCCTCTTACCTTACTTTTCAAGTTCTTCATCTTACTTCCTTCACAACCTAGATTAAGAAATTATTTGTACATATAACTTAAATGAAATGAAAAAAGTGTCTCACTCTGCATTATGCAAACAGACGCGATTTGGGGTACATTAGAGTACCAGATGACCATGTTAGTACAAGGAATAAATTCAGTGGAATCTTATTATCAGGCGGTATATCATTTATCACACATACAAAACAAGATTTCCAGTATGGAACTTTCAACCGATGCGTGGCACAATCTAACTGAATTCTACAGGGTAAAAGCTCTAGGCACTTTTATTAGGGGCTTCAGAGGCGACCTACCGAGACTCTTAGCTTTGAGAGAACCGGCTGATCTACCTACAACCCTCAATTTATGCCAATAGTTGGAGAACCATCTGTTCAGGTCCAACTATGCAAACCACAATATTGGAGCAATGCGCAAACTGGCACCAGCTCCATCTGTTCCTCCACGGAAAAATTCTAACCCTCAAACATTTCACCCTCATTTGGCATATATGCCACAACTACCAGCACATTTTTCTCCATGCATTTCACCACATCCCTACTATAATCAGTTCTCGTCTCCGAAACGCTGATCAGTCCCATCGAACAGCCAACCAAACGAAAGACCAAACTTCCAGTCTTATCCATATCCCATGTCATTGAAACCAGAGATCGGCAAACAAATAAATCAATTCCTTAATGACGGAATAATAAGACCTACGCGGTCACCCAAAAAATCAGCGGTATGGATTGCACTAAAGAAGGCAGATGCTTCTGATGTAAAGAAACACCGTATGGTAATTGATTATAGAAAGCTCAATTCCGTATTGATAAGTGATCGTTACCCCATTGCTGAAAAAAATGAAGTCTTATCCCATGTAGGAAAATAACAAATGGTTTTCGGTTCTTGACCTCAAGAGCGGATCCCATCATCACTTTGCATGAGGATGACTTTGAAAAAACTTAATTTTCTGTCAACAACGGAAAATATGAATTTGTAGGACTTCCATTTGTGGTGAAAAATGGTACTTCAATATTCCAGAGAACTAATGACATACTCGTACTTAGGGAACACATTGGTAATATTTGTTGTGTGTACATCGACGACATAGTTGTGTTCAGCAAAGATGTCAAATCTCATTTTTAAAACTTGGAATAAATATTCAGAACCCTTCATAGTGCCAGTCTCAAGGTTTAATTAGATAAGTGTGAATTTCTTAAATCAGAGACAGAATTTATCGGCTTCATCATTTCTCTGAAGGCATAAAAGCTAATCCATTTAAGGTAAAAGCAATTGTAGAATTCCCTTATCCCCAAACCCTAAAAGATTTAAGATTATTTCTTGGTCTGTCGGGACTTTACCGTAGGTTTATTAGGGACTAAGCTAAACTGGCAAACCCTTGACAGCCCTTTTAATAGGCGAGAATGGATATACGTCCAAGACCGCTTTAGGTAAGAAAACGATCCACTTGGACGAAGCTGCGAAAGACGCATTCAAAAGATTTCAGAAGATTTTATTCTCAACCACTCAGATTTTTCCAAAGAATTCCATTGCATCCAACTATGCCTTGGGAGCTGTATTGTCACAACACGATAAGCCAATTACTTTCATCTCTAGGAGGCTCACGAAAGCTAATGAACACTATGCTCCTAATGAGAGAGAAATACTAGCCAAAGTGTGGGCACCAAGATCATTAACGTATTATTTATGTATGGTCCAACAAAATTCAAAATCTTTACAGACCATCAACCTTTACCATACGCGTTGAGCCATAGAAATGATATTAGTAGGACTAAACGTTGGAAGGCAATACTTCCAGAATATAATTATTAAATAAGGTATAAGCCTGGAAGATCCAATGTCGTTGCTGACGCCCTGTCACGGCCACCTAGAAAATTCTACATCAATTTCCTTACAGCTACTCAACATAGCGATGAAAGCTCTTCTTACGACCTCATTCAAATTGTAGATACACCCATAAATGGTTTTAAGAATCAAATCATTCTCAATCTTTCCGACACTTCATCTTAGGAATTTCAAATAGTCTTTCTTATGTACCACCGGCACATTATAACAGAACCGGAATATACCAAAGAGAAATTAACAAGCATTCTTAGACAGAAGAAAGAATTTTGGACATAATTCAGCAGATTTATCCAAGTAATTTCAGCAAAATAAAAACACGCTTTAGCAGAAAAATTGTTACCGATCTAACCAACGGGGAAAATCAGGAAGCTGAAACCATTAAAGAGCATAATCGCGCATATCGGAACAGTCGCGAAAATAAAATTTAAATTTTGCAAAATTTCTATTTCCCACGTAAAGGTGCAAAAATAACAAAAATCACTATAGTTTACGATATATGCAAGCAGAACAAATATGACACACATCCCAATAAACTCGAAATTCTACCAACCCCTATCCCCGAATATGAATATCCTGGCCAAATAGTTCATATAGATGTCTACTTCATATAAAAAGGTAATTTTGACAGCAGTAGATAAATTCTCTAAATACGCGTCGCTAGAATCTTAAAATCAACAGCAACACAAGATATCAAAAATACCCTTAGAGAGGTTATTCTATCTTTCGGGTTATAATGGACAATGAAAAGTCATTCAATTCGTGTTCTATAGCATTTATGTTGGAGAATATGTTTAACATAAAAGTCTTCAAAGTATGTCCATACACAAGCTCCGCAAATGAACTAGTGAAGAGACTTCACTCCACTTTATCTGAATTAATTCGCTGTCTAAAAAACAGAAAATCCGAACACCAAGTTCCCAGAATTATTGGACAGGTCTATTTACGAATACAATAAATACATTCACTCCACCACTTGTAAAAAACCTATTAACATATTCTTTGGGAGGCACGTACTAAAAGAAGAATTAGACAGAGTAAGACAGGAAAATATGCAAAAAACTAAAACTAAACAAGAACCTGATATTAGGTATCACAACAAAAACGAAGACCTATTAAAAAATTATAGGGTAGAGATACAGTGCATGTCAAAA
Source organism: Volucella zonaria (assembly GCA_963966105.1). Classification (NCBI taxonomy): domain Eukaryota; kingdom Metazoa; phylum Arthropoda; class Insecta; order Diptera; family Syrphidae; genus Volucella; species Volucella zonaria. Next base: position 33,190,792 of record OZ014533.1, on the reverse strand, counting down.
TTAACAATAGAATAGGGAAGAAACTTACACCCAGGTATAAAATAGAAATAGTAGCCGAAAATTTAACACAATTCGGGAGAACAGAACACAAAAGTTTAATTAAGAATCGATTTTTTTTCTTTTTCCATACAATCGCCTATTTCTAGTGGATTTGTGCACCGCAAACCTCCAGGTACTCGATTATTCAACTTCAAACCAATAAAAATCCACGTAGGAAATGATTCAAAATGGTTATTACGAAATAATTCACGTAGTCGACATCAACTCATATGAAGAGCTAATTAGCAACATGGAACGTTCAGTCACCAAACACGTTAAACCCAGCAACCCCCTCTATCCTATTCTATGCTTCGAAATCTAAAAAATTAAGAATCACTTAGGTAGATTAAAAATAAATAAAATAAAACGAGCCTTAGGCTTCGTATGGTAAGTAGAACGTGGAATGGATTGCGGCCAAACCCGACCACCACGATTACGAAATAAAAATGGATAAAATGAATAACGTATTAACAAATAACAATAACCAAGTTGTCATTAATAAGGTAACTTTAGAAGAATTAAGTGAAATGTCAAATGTAACAAATAATACCATATACTGTAAGTATTCAAGTAAAATGAAAACAATAGTAATGATGTAATCATGGAAATTAAATATAAATTATTGTAGATATAATTAAGGATGCAATTACAAATATAGCTTATTCCATACATTGGATTTAGGCTAATATTATAAATTCTTTTATATTATCGAATGTAGAATTACATATTACAGAACAAATTATGGTCTCAAGACATACATTATATAAATATTGATCAAGCATTAGAATTCGCCCAAGTTATAATAGCCTCTAATGATAAGAATTTAATTTATATTTTAAGCCTTCCTACTACAATGACCGAACGATGTATTGTAATAGCGGTTATTTATTAAATAAAGCACAATTTAACTCTTTGGATGTCGTAACAAGACTGCTCTCTCATTTATTTCCAACTTCATGTGCCCTTCTGGCACGTAGTCCAGTCACGCAAATATCTTAAAAACTAAAGCGCATAAAAGAGAATAACACTTAAAACTAACGAAATGCATACAAGAGAGTAGAGAGCATAACTTAGGTATAAAACATACAAGAATAAAACATACAGAATGAGCCCTCCATCGCAGTTGCCATGTGTAACTTATACATACAAATATACATGAATAGCCAGGACAGTAGTTATATAGTAGTTCAAATAAAATACAAACATTATCATAGTGGTGACATATGTACAATTATCTACATGTTATCTATTTATTGCTACAGTATGTAACTTATTAATTGTAAGACCAGTTAAAATAAATAAGGTAATAAATAAAATCGGTTATGAATTAATTATAGAATGTGAAGATGAATATAATAGTTTAAGAATCTGCAGTGGAAAAGCAAATTGCACCAACATCAACAACAAACACGTTCCAGAAGTCAACGAAATCTCACCCGGCGTATTGTTATTAAAGTAGTTCAATGGCAATGTCATCATCAACAACGAAACTATAATGCTTAATTGGTACATTTATAATACAGCACTTTAAAAACACCATCAATGGAAGGGTGATCAGATCCAGCGAAGTCACCAAATAACAACCTTCGCCAGAAATACTCCAATCATCGCTCAACCTAGACAAAACAGAGGAGGTATTATCTCTAAAGATGATAAAGGACTTATATGTCAACCGGACAAAGAAGATAGATAGATCTATTGAAAACCAAACTCCGAATTAACCTATTAGTTAATATCGTTCTTTTACTAGCTCTTTTGGTCATCATCGCACTATCTTGCAAAAGACGACACAAAAGGTTCAAGGGCCCTTCGCTGTTAACATTAAGCAGCCAACATTAACGATCATTGGACTAGAAAAAATCACTCACAATCGCAACATCGTATGAGGACGCTCGAAATTAAGGGCGGAGGAGTGAAGGTAGAACAAAGTGTAGAATAAAGTAAACAAACTCAGTAGAATGCTTACACTCTCCTCAAGTTAATTTCTTACAATAACAATGAATGGGAACACCTTTTCGCTGACACTGCGTCTGGGACAGCCGAAACAAACCTTTCGTTATATTTAGGTTTTTAGTTGTAAGTTAGTCTTAAGTGAGCATTAAAGTGAAAAATAATTTTTTTTAAAATAAATTATTATTAAATAGTTTAATTTGTACATTAAGATCTTTAAGTACTTTTGTTACTACACGAGTGCGAAAGTGGATTCGTCCCATTGCAGATTCGACCCACTCAAGTGTAGGCCGGGATGTAGCACAATCTGGAAGTGTTGAGCTGGCCGCAAAGTGTGCAGGAAGCATATTGGCCTTGTCCAAAGAGCTGGCAGTTGGAATGCCATAGTAAATGAGCGCAGTGTAAAAAAAAAACAAAAAAAAAAAAACCACTGCGCGACTTAGTATATATGGTCTGTGGGAGGGTTTATTAAAAAAAACTAATTTCGGGTTTAACGTTATAACGACTGGTTTATTCTCGTGCTCAGGAATAACTGAGGTGCTTACAATATTTTCTTAAACATCTAATCTATCGTATGCAAGTTGATACCACGAACTTTGGATTCAAAATTAGGTCGGAAATGCAGCAGACGCTAATTCGACAGGTTCGCGGTGTCATTTGCATCAGATATTACAATTTTGTGGATTTCACAATGTTCAATACATACAATACATGATCGGCGTGTGACCGGATGTCGTCGTTCTTGATGTTATGTATGCAGTGGGTGGTTGGGTGGTTTACTGACTTGTTTGGGGGGTGATAAGGGGATCAGGTGGCAAACATAACTCGCGCGTGTAAAAAAAAAATAAAAAATAGTGCAGTGCAGTGGAGAAAAAAAAAAAAATCACACAGTGCGGCTATCCCACCTCTCCCGATCCTGATCGAAGTACTGTTGCTTGCACTCGGTCACTGCCGTTACTGTATTTATTATACGGTACGGGCAATATGGTACAGGTAGACCTCACTTAACATGGGGGTTACGCTCCTGAAAAATGCTGTGTTAAACGAAATCGTGTTAAACGATACAAGAAACTAGTGCAAAAAGAGTGGTTAGGTTCCGACTTCATTGACATAAAAAAATAAAATTTTAAATGGTGGAAGTTCATTTTTCGTCACTGCCTAAAATTTCCATACGTGGCCGTTTTTGTGATGCATCGACATCCTTTTCGTTGTTGAAAATATCCGTTATTTTTGCTTGGTTGTTAAAAAGCTTTCGGTAGGTTTCTTTGTAAGGTAACATGCATTTTTCCAGCTGACTTTTGAATTTTATTCGCCTTTCAGTAGATGGATCGGAATTTAAAAAAACGATTCTAAGTTTTTAGCTAGGCTCATTGCCTTTGCCAAGTCTTTTGCTGTGAACTCGTCAGCTTCTCCCCCGCTCTCTTCGTCAACTTCACCGCTGCAACTGGAGTTCTGTTGGTTAGGATTCTCTGCTAAGATTTCAATTAAGTCCGTTTCTGTTAGTTCTGTATCTTGCAATAAGCCTTTAATATCTTCGGCTTCCATATCCTCAAAACCTTCGCTTTCGATGGAATGAGCAATCGTTAAAATTTCTGCAAATTCAGTTTCTGACAGGTCGACCTCTTGTTCTTTTTCAACTGCTAATGGCCAAAGTTTTTTCCAACTTCCATTCAAGGTTGACTTTTTTAGCTCTTTTATAGAAAGTGATATTATTTTGATGCATTCCTTGATTGTAGACGGTTTCCATGCACTGGTTACATCAATAGACTTAGATTCTGTTAAATTTAAAATCCACCACAAAGAACTCCTGATGTAATAAGTTTTAAATGTGTAAATTATGCCCTGATCCATTGGCTGCAGCAGTGACGTGGTATTAGGTGGTAAGAACATGATTTTGACATTAGGATGAGCCAAATCTTGTGGGTGTCCAGGAGCATTGTCCAGCAACAATAGAGCCTTGAAGTCAAATTTTGTTTTTTAGATATTTTTCTACTTCTGGCACAAAACAATTATAAAACCAGTCTCTGAATATCGCTCCGGTTACCCAAGCTTTTGAGTTTGCTCTCCAGAAAACCGGTAAGGTGCTCTTATCTATGCCTTTGAGCGCACGAGGACTAAGCGATCTAAAAATCAGCATTGGTTTTACCAGAAAGTCGCCGGATGCATTTCCGCATTAGAGCAGTGTTATTCGGTCTTTGGATACCTTATATCCAGGTGCAGTCTTTTCTGCTTTTGAAATAAAAGTTCTGTCCGGCATTTTTTTCCACCAAAGTCCAGTTTCATCGGCATTAAAGACTTGACTGGCTGCGTATTCTTGTTGTTGAATAAATTCTTGAATTTCTTGTGGGTACGTGCTAGCAGCTTCTACATCAGCTGATGCTGACACCCCTTGAATTTTTAGGCTGTGAATAGCAAACCGTTTTTTGAAGAGCTCAAACCAACCATTATTTGCGGTAAAATCGACGCTCACAGAAAACTCTCCATTTTTTCTGAGGTGTTCATAGACTATCAGGGCTTTTACCTTGATAAACTGTTTGCTTAAAGGAATTCTTTTTTGGCAATTATCTTCTATCCATATGTTGAGTGGTTTTTCCATTTTCTCCATAATTATCGGACGCAGTCGGCTTGAATATTTAAGTGATGTTGGCGAACCGTCAGCTACAGCTTTTCTTATTGCCGATTCATTTTTCTTTATGCTCCGTATCGAAGCTTCATTCAGCTTTAAGTTCTTCGCAATTGCAGTTGCATTTTCACCTTTGGCTAGGCGATCTAAAATGCTTATCTTTGCTTGTAAAGATATAACATTTCTCTTAAGTGGTTGTTTTTCTTTCTTCGCTGACATTTCAAAACCAATTTATAAATAAAGGCTTGAAAATTGAACAGTGAGTTCCAAAACATACCTTTTACGCGATTACAATTCACCTATGTTATCATAAAAGTACGTACCGAGCTTCACGAACACAAAAAAGGAACTGTGTAAATTGGACTGAAACCGGTTTCCACACCACTATCCGCTTTCTACATGTAAAATGGTCCCTTTTTAGACGTATGTTCCTATAAAAACAGCTGGTACGCGTTTACTGGCCAGAAAAATACGTATACGGTGTGTCTCGCACACCGTGCTAGAGCGAGGCTTTTTTCGTGTTAAACAAAAATATGCTGCAAAATGTGAGCGTGTTAGAACGAGGCCGTGTTGTAAGAAGTACGTGTTAAGTGAGGTCTACCTGTATATAACAACCGATGGATAGCAGGTTGTGAGTGTGAATTTTGTTGGTGCACTGTTTCATATTGTTGTAAGGGCATAACACCTAAAGCAATTTAATTCGGTAAACCAACGTCAAAACTCTCACTTCGCAGCCTTGCTTAACATCGTCGGTATTTATGTTTGTTTGTAATTATGACAGGGAATTCAGGCTGGACGTAGCCAATATACGCGGGCTTAAAAGTAATCACTTTTCCGTGTACGTCCAAGTCTGTGAGTATGGACCAGCACTTTTAGCACTTAGTGTCCCTGTATTATCAAAATGTAAGAGGATTACGAACTAAGATTTCTGCTATATATCTTAATTCGCAGATTCTGCCCTACGACATTTTTGCACTCACAGAAACCAATCTCTCCTCTAATATTAAGAATAATGAATTATTTTCCCAAGACTTTGATTTACACCGTGACGACGGTCTAGATAAAGAGGAAAATTTATATGGCCGTGGGGTACTTCTAGCTATACACTCTCGTCTTGAGTCTAAACCCCTTAAAAAATCGTCCACTGCATTCTTTGAATTTGTATGCGCTAGAATTCCTATTTGCAAGCGCAACCTATATATTTGCTGCTGCTATATTCGCCCCTCTCAACCAATTCAAGGTTACCAGCTAGCTGTTGATGTAATCGACAGCATTTTTAATGCTGCTGATTCCAACGACGTAGTTATTTTTTTAGGTGATTTCAATCTACCTAAGCTTGTATGGGCTCAGACTGACCAGTCCTACTTTACTGCAACAAATCCCACCTCTGATAAAGAAAATCTTTTCATCGACTGCCTTACTGACTCTGGTCTGTATCAATTAAGTGGTGTCACCAATAACATTGGCAGACAACTCGACCTAGTCTTCGCCACTGATACAGATAACTGCATCATTTTAGAAAGCAGACATCTTCTTTCTAAGTTGGATAGTTACCACCCTCCCCTTTCTCTTACGCTAGCGTATGACAATGGTCTTAATCGCGTTTCTTATGAGTATTCTTACAGTTTTAATTTTCATAGGGCTAACTACGCCAAACTGAATAACCTCCTCAGTATGGCCAATTTTGAATTTCTTTACGATAATCCCAACCTCACGGTTAACGATGCTCTCGCATCCTTTTATACCGAAATTTTCAAATGTCTCTCCCAATCCCTCATCATCACCACCCTGGTATAATAAAGAGCTGCGATCTCTTCGTAATAAGAGAAATAAGCTCTGGAGTACTTACTTAATATCGCGTTCCGACATCGATTTCTTTTACTACCAGTCTGCCCTAATAAATTTCTCTGTACTTTGTCAAACTCTATATGACAACTATTTGAACCAAATGGACCGCACACTCATTTCCGACCCCAAGCGATTCTTTCAGTTCATCAAAACTAAAAGTAAATCGGATAACTATCCATCATCTCTGAATTTTCTAAATAAGTCCTCGGAGGATCCCCAAATTATAGCAAATCTCTTCGCAATTTTTTTTAGCCAAGCCTTCGCCATCCATTCCCAAGAGCCAGACCACTCTTACTTTTCCTACTTAAATAGCTGCCCACAAACAACTCTAGAATATGTGTCTATAACTTTAGAGCAAGTCAAAGATAAAATAATAAACCTCAAAGATGATTATTCCGCCGGCCTTTGATAGGATTTCACATGATATAATCCTTCTGAAATTAAAAGCTCTTGGTTTCCAAATAAACTTTATAACATGGGTTCAATCATATTTAAATGAAAGACAATACTATGTATTATTTAGGTCCATGATTTCTGACCCAATTAAAGCCTCCTCTGGTGTCCCTCAAGGCAGCCACCTTGGCCCCTTACTATTTATTCTGGCCATTAATGATGTTGATTGCATCATTAAAAATTCATACATATCTATTTACGCAGACGATATGAAAATCTTTAGATATATAACCTCTTCCTCAGACAGCCTACCACTACAGGAAGATCTTGACAGATTTTGTACTTGGTGTCAGAAGAATTTTCTTGAGCTTAATGTCAATAAGTGTCAGGCTATAACGTATTCCCGTAAGCGGCCCCCTACTTCACCTCGCTGCTATCTAATCTTTAATCTGTCTGTTCCCTTAGTGAATGAGTTGCGTGATTTAGGTGTTATCTGTGATAAGGAACTCAATTTCCGTTCTCACATTGATAATATAATAAAGAAAGCCAACTCTGCCCTTGGCTTCATCAAGCGCTGGTCTAAGGAGTTTTCCAATCCTTATGTTACCAAATCTCTTAACATAACCTTTGTTAGGCCTCTTCTTGAATATGCAAGCCAAGTTTGGTCACCCTACTACAGAACACACATCCTCCGGATAGAAGCTGTTCAACGCAGGTTTTTACGATTCGCTTTACGTGGTCTTCCCTGGGATGATAGCCAAAACTTACCACCTTATACCGACCGGCTGAAACTTATAAATTTACAACCCCTTTCTATACGTCGAAAAGTTGCCGACATTCTCTTTATTCATCAAATTTTAGTTGGTAATATCGATTGTCCTTCTTTACTTCGACTTATTTCTTTTAATACCAACCCACGCAATCTTAGGTCTGTGCCACTTTTCCGGCTCAATCTTCACCGAACGAATTACGGACACTTGGAGCCAATGTGAAGTTAACGATATTCTGCCTCTCTTCGACTACCATCTCACCAAACTCTCTCTTAAAAACACTCTTATTTCCACCTATGCCTCACATCCTAACTTTTTTTAACCGCTCCCACCCTTTAGTTTTTATCTTTAGTTTTAAGTGAAAATTGTTAGTTCTAAGAATAAGCTTGCAATAAGCAATAATAAATCTGTCCGGGGTTGACCCGGGCCGCAAATCAAATCAAATCAAATTAGTGAAACACAGGTAGTTACCTGGCCATTACTCTTTTCGCACTGCGGTCTCGCCATTTACATGCGTAGTAATGTAGCTTACTGCTGCTGGATACTGCTTTACTTACAGAAGCTCCAAACTTTACAGCAATGCCACTTTTAACTAGTTTGGCCCGCTGTATCCTCATACTGAAATCGTGATTACGGGGGATTTCAATATACACAATTCTGGTTGGCTTCATCATTCTGGACAGACAACATCCGAAAGCCGGTGTGTTGAGATCTTCGCTGCGGAAAATAACTTGACCTAAACGGAACTCACTATGGACCAGCAAAAGTCTACTGGGTAAAAACTATAACCTTAAAATAAAAATGACACTGTGGATGTACACAGCAATTTCGAGACCTAGGTATATTTACTTATGCATCTCCAACATGGTGGCATAAAACTAAACAAAAGTCTACACAGGCTAGACTAAACAAACTTACAAAACTTGCCTGTGTGTGTGCTAAGGGTGCAATGAGAACAGCACTCACCGCAGTATTAGAGGTTTTGTGGAACCTTGCACGTCTTCATTTACATATACAGAAAGAAGCTTTGGCAAACGCCTACGTGCTTATCTCAGTTAACTGAAAAGAAATGAACTATTAGGATTATTACTCTTACAGATAGACTCTGAAAAAGTACAACTTGAACCATAACCTCAAGGTTACATTCCCTGATCGACAGAACTGGGAACAGAATAAACCCTTCTGTAAAAGAGATTCACTGCTGTGGTACACTGACGGATCCAAATCAGACGAAGGAGTGGGAGCAGGCATATACGGAAACTACGAGTATCAATACTTTACTATTCGCAAGTATGGACAGTAGCGTCTGTGTATGTCAAGTGGAGATACACTCAATAGAGCTCTGAACTAGGGAGAAGTTAAAAGGATCTGCAACCAACTAGAACACTTATATTCCTTCTGACAGCAAAGCGGCCCTACTGGCTATCAATGCTTTTGAGATAACCCCAGAAACTGTCTGGGACTGCATTATACTTCTTAAAACACTAGCCACCCATAATAGAGTCCATTTAATGTGGGTATCAGGTCATAGTGGTTATGATGGCAATGAAAAAGCAGATGAATTGGCCAGAAAAGGTTCGGCCTCAATATTCATGTTGCCACGACCACTTTGCGGGTTACCAATTAGCTCCATAAAAAGCTATATATATATGTAATTGGCCAAAAACAAGGGCATTCCATTTCTAGACGTTAACTGAAGGTAACATTTTTTTACCAACCCCTTCCCTCAAAAGAACAAAACAACTCCTACAGCTTTTTGGGGATCAGACACACGCAGTAACCGGGTCCCATCGGGTCACTTGACTCTGCAGTGGCAGCCACCTTGTGACTATGGGAATAGCACAAGACAACAACGGTCGCAATGCAACGAGGACAAAGAAACAGCAGAGCATATTTCTTGCGTATTCTTGTAGAACCCGTCTATGTTCTGTAGGGAAGCCATAACGTAGGGTATATACATAGTATATATCACTGCCAGCTCACTCAAAAATATAACCGAGTATATTAACATTTCAGGGATCATGGGTGAGCTCTAACTTGAGGAAATCACAATAGGCCTGACCTGGCCGCAGTGGTAAGGGTACATATTCCCACCTCCTCCCTTAATCTAATCGATTCCTCCTACTTTTTCTTTTCCTGTCAAAACTTCACGAAATTTACCAAAAAGGATATCTTTTCTCTCTTTTAATTTTGTTAAGAGAGAAATCTTCTTATCCGCCGAAATTTTTGTTATTATTACTTGTCACATAATGTGGCCAAGTCAAGGGAATACACTTTTCTGAAAAGTGTAATGCTTTGCGTTGTGCTACAGAGCTAACTTGTACTTGCCGCAAAGAATTTAGACGCGTTGCATTGAAGGCTCCAGATAGGTTTCTTTTCAGAAGTAAATTGTTTATTGTTAGTGTTGCAAACATTTAGCTATGAATTCATCATGGTAAGCACGACTGAAAAAAGCCGCCATATTGATGGAGGTTGAGAGGTCTTCTTCTTTTTCACATTTCGCTTTTTAAAAAACTAAATTAAATAAAATAAAGAATACATAAGTATATACAAATCCTTCTTCGCTTCCTAAAGTTAAATAAAATTAATGTAGTAAATACTAACTCTTCTCTTTGAAGCTATTACGTAGCACTTTAAATGTGTTAAAACAACAGTTACCGGTTTACAGAACTGCAAATCCTAATAATTCATCGATACGATTTGGATTGCATGTGGGATTGAAGTAAACCAGGAATCACTAGTCAGATCTCGAAAAGGCTGAGCTGTGTTATGGGTAAATACCAGTTTCAAAGAAGGGATCATGTAGGTCTAATTCGGATTTCGAAGGTATTGAATAGAATGTTTTTAATGTCTAAAGTAACAAGTGGATTAACAATAGTTATTGAAGTAAATTGGCAGTGAAGGGAATCGCGAAAAAGAACGGGAAAAGCTCAGTAAATGCTCACCGATTTAACAGAAAACCCTCCTCAAGAATAATTTAAAAGGACACCTAATTCTATTTGCAGGCTTCATATCGATCGCGATCGTGGGATCGTGAGGAATCTTGCGTTTTCTTTTCCTTATATACATACCATATATTATATACATATGGTACATTATACATATATAAATAAATATATAAATATGTATGTTTATGCATATTGCTATAATATATTTGTATGTGAGTAATTGGGTGAGTTAGAAGTTAACAATAGGGTTCAGTTTGGGTTCTCAGACATTGCTGGTGCTGCTAACAGCTCGCAAATATTAAATGTCATGAAGAGGTGGCCCGGTCTGCGCATACGAGACTACACACCATGCGCCTGGCTCAATCCGGGACTACCAATTGGGTCAATCCAATCCCTTATACTCTATGAGGGGATACTCTGATTTCGTGATTTTCTGATAACAAGAATTAAAAACGGAATATAGCAAGCAAATTAAAATGTTGAGCTGGACAGCAGTCTTAAAGAAGTTGATGAAAACAACTGCTTGTATGCAACAAATGGCAAAATAACAAAATAATATGTAAAATCTAAGACTTCAATTCAACTCGTACAACTCGCTTATGGAATGCCCTGCCGATCTTTGTGCTTCCTGGTCGTTATAACTTACAAACATTTAAAAATAATGTACATCGGGACCTGTCCTTTCTTCCTCCCTAGATTTCCTTCGCCCGCGATGTGTACAAATTAAGGGTACAAAAATCCCTTGAGCGCGCGAAGATGCTGTCAGAGGCAACTATCCGCAAGGCTTTATTTATTTAACTTTACATCTAGAAGACTGTAAGCCCCAGGTAAAAATTTTGTATGGTGAATTTGTAGGTGTTACACAATAAATATGTACTTATCTAACACTAATACTTATCATACAAAACATACATATATGTATATATTTACTACTATTACACTACTGAATTACATATTGCTTAACATAATGCTTATCATATAGCTGAATTTAAATGTAATACTCACACTAGCATAACATACATATATACATACGTGTCACTATATAAAGTAAAAATTAATTGAAATAAATCTTATTCCTTTGTAACAAGTCGAGAGCCGTGCTTTTTCCCTAACAGTAGGTAATATTATACAGCACCAAAATAATAAAAACAAAAATTATCAGCACACTTTTTCGAGATAAATGCGATTTTTCCGAAAATTTAATAAAAAAAATTAAGAAATTTTGAATTTAAAGACAATTATCGCGAAAATGAAAGCATGGATGTTAACAGTATTTAAATACTAAACTATCAATTGGCTATCAAACGAGCCCAGCCAAGTTACTCTAGGTTTCATATAACTAAATAATTGTTTTCATCTACTTTTCTGAACGAACTTTATAAACACCCTGTAACTCAGTGGGTGTAGAAGATAGACCCCCTCTCCCGTACGATTTTTTTCATAACAGGAACAGATGAATAAGATCTCAAACGAGCCACCCTGTAAATGAAAACTATTTTATGGCATTTTCCACAACTTTGTGGAGTGTTTCATGCGGTGTATGCCAAAATTCTTCGTGAAGGTTTGGCTTTAGTTGCTGCAAAGTTTGGGTCTTATTCACGTACATTTTTTCCTGGAGATAGCCACACGGGAAAAAATCCAGAGCAGTCAAATCAGGCGATGTTGTTGACTAATTAAAATTGCCGCATTTCAAAATTATCCAATTTGGAAATTTTTACTTCAATAACTCTGTTGTTGCACGTGATGCATGGATATGTATGGGCTGTTGCACCACCATGTATTGTCGTTTGGTGGCGGTTGTGGATATAAAAAATGTTGGAGCATTACCCTATAACGTTATCCATTTATTGTTAGGTTTTCACCTCGATCGTTTTTAACAAAAAGTGACCTTTTCGGCGCTAATGCCACGCCAAACAGTAACATGAATCGAATGCGATCCCCCAAAAAGTAATTTTGTTTATTTACGATATCGCTCAGGTGGAAATGCGCTTCGTCGATCGTCATTAAATTTGGCAAAAAGTTTTTCTCATGTTCAACGAGATTTAAAACTTAGTTTTTGGACTAGATGGATTTTGTACGGGAAGAGAACGATCTGCCAGTTAGAGGTCTGCCCATACCTCTTCAATTTCGAAACGTGCCGAATTCAGCAAAATTATCCACCAGCGAACGAATTGTTGGACCCGTTAGAGCAGTTCCTTTACCATAAAATCCCTGTATGCACGGTAAGTATTAATTATTGAATGATTATTTTTAAGATACCGAAAAACAATCTTAGTTCTTGCGCAATTGTGTATCGTTTCATTTCTGATATCTCCCAAATTTCATCTTCGAAAAAGAAAAAAATTACGAAATATTCACAAGAAAAAAGATCTATTCTACATCATATAGTTACTTTTGCCGCACCCCCTACTTATTAAACAATATCTTTCAACAAAATTTTTTGTATTTTAATTTAATCGAATTTGGTGTTTTGCGCTAAAATTTTGATTTTATCTTTGATTGTTAAAATTCTGAAAACTTAGTGCACATCATCACTAAGTACTATATTTTATTTTTTCTAGGTTTGAATACTTGGAATAACACCAGCTGTACTTCACACTAGTCCACATAAAGTTCAGGACTTGCTTGTACTTTCTAAACGTTATGCTTGGAATATGGTTTCGGAAAACAGTAGACATCTTAGCTAACGAATCCTTTCTACGATCATGTAGAACCAGGAGCCTGAACCTCTGCTAACCATTACGACTTACAATCAATAAGACGAAACGAATCCCGATTAATATGTTTATTTCCCGACTGCTAATTACAAATTGAAACTTAAAAGGTACACAGCATGGTGCTATTTGTGAAGGCTGACGATGTTCCGAATTCGAATGCTTCTACTACATTGGCATAGGGTAGCGTTTTGATTTTGGACAAGAGTTTGTTGATTTCCCCCCGATCGAGAAGGTTGGTGCTGACAATATCGCTTCTAGCCATTTGACAAACTAGAATAATCTCGATGACTTCCTCCTTTATAACCATTACTTCATTGATGATGTCTTACTCAAACCTAGATTTGTTGGAGGATGCAATCTGATAGCTGGTGCTGTCAATTACCCAGTTTATCTTCCAGGCGATGTTATCGGTAACTTTGAGGACTCTCTCGTTGATTTTATACTGCTGATTATTGTTTTCGATAATTTCTCTTATTCCAGTCCGCCGCATCGGGGTTACCCGTAAGCCATCTCCAAGCTGGCCCAATCCAGTTGATCGATCTGGATCTCCTGTGGATCTTAATTTTCAGTGAGTCGTTTCGCTCGCTAGCTTGCGATAGATGATGTTCTGCCAAGCTTCTCCTATCTCGGTTTGTAAATTATTTTCTTACCATCTCGCTCATTTTTCCCAGCAGAGACTCAAGTTTCTGTAGGTCCTTTGTCTCCCTTGATTACGACGATTGGTGATTGATATTCGATGATGTCATATTACTAAAAGCCTAAACAGCATAGTGTACATAATTGCTTAGTTCTAGGTAAATACTGTTCATTAGTGCCCTAAGTTCAAAGCATATACAATTCAATTCAGTTCAATTAAATTTTTTATTTATAAATCGTAGTACAAGTAAGATCATAAGCCTCGTGGAAAAACAATTAGATTTCATATTAAACTTAGTTAAATGAGCACAATTAATTAATTCAATCCAAATTTAAATATTATAATAAAAATACATTATAATTGCAAAAAATAATAAATACTAAAATAGGAAAAGGAAGAAGAGGGGATAAAAAGAGAAAAGGAAGAAGAGGGGATAAAAAGAGAATAGCAGAATAAGGAAGATCAAACTATAGAAATCAGAACTTTGAAGAACATACATACATAGACTTATAGCTGTCCGAAATGTGCATTTAATGCACTTTTGAACTGATTCGCTCCTACTATTTGCTTTATACTGGTTGGTAGAGTGTTCCAGAGTCTAGTGGTGTGGACGAGAAAGAGGCGCGACATGTTCAAATACTGATGGTTTTATTAAGTTTAGTGTACGTTGCGAATGTGCAAATTGAAGTTTTGAAAATATGTAGATATAATGGTGATTGGGTGTGTATTATCTTGTGCATAAAAATACAACATCTCAATTCCCAAAAATTTTGAAATGTACACCCCAGGACTAACTTATGAAAATGGGATATGTGGGCATGTCTTCTAATTCCAAAGGCATACCTTATTATATCATTGAAGGCAACGAGTAGTTTGTACTGAGAATATGTATCTAGTTTACAGTAGACAGGGATGGCATATTAAAAGATTGGCACAAGCAGAGTTTTAATCAATCTCAATTTGGTGTCAGCTGGAGTAAAAGAGGAAAATAACCAGAGTTTTCACAATCCAGAATAAATACGTGACACAGTATAGTTTATATGATCAGAAGCTGAAAGGGATCGGTTTAACTTATAACCAAGATTTGTCACTGTATCGGAAAAAGTAAGCCTAGTTGAATTAAGGAAAATAGGCGGTATTTTACAATTAACTGTCTTTTTCCAGGACTTAAAATTAGATCATTATTTTCAGCCCAATTGACTATTGCTGATAAGTCTAAATTAAATCTAGCCACAAGATCTTCCATTAGGCCAATGGGACGGGATAAATAAATCTGAGCGTCGTCAGCATAAAGATGAACAGATGCATTTTGACAAACTTGTGGAAGATTATTTATAAAGAGACAAAACAAAATCGGGCCAAGGATTGAACACTGAGGCACACCCGTAAGTACTTTGATTGGTTTTGAGCATTGCTTATCAGTGATTCATAAGATAATTCCTTATTAAATTCACCGAGGATTCATGAAATCCAAAATATAACTTCAATTTCAAGCACAAAATTTGATGGTTAACACTGTCAAAGGCTTTTGAGAAGTCAAGTAGGCACAACAGCGTAAGATATTCCTTATCAAAATTTAATCTTATATCATCTTATATCATCATAGCTGTAGAGCAGCTATGGTTAGCGCGAAAACCTGATTGCACTGGTGATAGTAAATTTAAACGAGCAAGATAACTAGATATTTGCTTTCCAAGAATTTTTACAAAGACCTTAGATAATAAAGGTAAAATGCTTATGAGTCGAAAATCGGTCATCGATGTTGGGTTCTCTTTTCTGGGAACAGGGATAACCTTTGCTATTTTCCATGAATTAGGGAAAGTCGAAAATGTTATGCAAAAATTAAACAGATGTGTAGAGGGCAATTTATAATATAAGGCAATAACATTTTCACAAAACGCAACTGTAAACCATCCTCACCCATTGCGTTTGATTTCAGACTGTGAAAAATAAGGATAACCTCGGCTTCAGAAACTACTTCGAACTCCAAATGACGAGGTGAATCAATTAGGAGACTGTTTTCCGGATGAAATGGGGAGTTTCAACTACGATTTGATACAAATGCATTGTTTAAGTCGTCAACATTAGGTATATTTGTTGACGCTTGAGTTTTACCGATACCAATGGAGCGCAAATTGCTCCAAAGTTTTTTTTGATGGTTGGGCAGCATTCAGCTTGGAAAGGTAATATCGTGTTTTTGCACTTTTGGTGACGAATGAAGAGTAATTTCTGGCTCTACAGAAAACTTGCCTATTAAAACTGGTTGGCTCTAATTTCCATTTAGCATATAGTAAACCATGGACATTTCTTATTGCAAACAACAACTCTTTTAAGAGGAACATGGGTATTAAAAATTATTTAATGTCTGGATAAAGTCAACTTTTTCGTCAATATCCTTTAAAAAGTAACAAGAGTGTCATGGAAGTAAAGTAGCATGATAATGGAGGTTACTGAAGTTAATCAATGCATAGTACCGAAACTGAAAAGAATCCTGTGAGGGAACACTGGAAAAATCAATGTTATATGTTCAAAAAAGCATATCATGATCAGATATTCCCTCTAGTGATAATTGGTCTTGCAGTAACATATTAGAGGGGTCGGATACAAAAAACAGATCAAGAAGACTTGGATGGGATTCAGGCCCAAAACGGGTAGCATAGGAGTTAATAACCACAAGTCCTGTAGAAGCCAAATTATTTAAAATCCGACAGGATCTGCTATCATTTTTAAATAAGTCAGCGTTAAAATCACCACAAAGTATAATGTTTTCATAACATGCTGAGAACTGTTGAAGGGTAGAAAAAAACAAGTCAAAAGAACAATTATGGTTAGGACTATAGACGACGCCAACTAAACATTTTACATTACCATATGAGATTTCAGTAATCAAAAATTCAGTGTCATTTCCCACCGTCTTCCCTAAAACCCCATAATTCAGGACATGCTTAACGTAAATTGCAGTTCCGCCGCCAGTAGTGGGAGTAATTGTATTATGGAAA
This sequence comes from Volucella zonaria, assembly GCA_963966105.1. Taxonomy (NCBI): domain Eukaryota; kingdom Metazoa; phylum Arthropoda; class Insecta; order Diptera; family Syrphidae; genus Volucella; species Volucella zonaria. The sequence continues at coordinate 33,173,868 of OZ014533.1, read as the reverse complement.
GGAAATAATTAAAATAAGACATTTGAAAGAATAAAATTTGTGCAAATTTAGAAGTAGAAACAAAATTAATTAAAAGTAAATCAAAATATAAAAAAACATATTCATAGTGCTCTAAAAATTTAAGATAAAAAACAGCATATGTAAGTCGGCAACAAAACAGCCGAAGTTAAAATCACGAAAGTTTTGTATTTGCAGAAATTTTCATCTCGGTGTCATTTTTACTCTTCTTTACATAGCCAAACCCATTTCTAGTTCTAGCTGATAGGGTTTGCTTCTCGCGATGTAGTTGGAGAGCATGGCGTAAGAGAGAGCTGTTTTCTTTAGTTAAACTCTCATTGATGTAAAACGGGCTTAGAATGTGAACCATTTGCACTAACAAAAGAGAGAGACCCATTATCTAGTTGGCCAAGTGTGAGACCCTTACTGGCATGAAACGCACCAAGCAATGCACTCTGCTCAGTATGCGAAGAGAGTCTGATCAGCAAAGCATTCTTTCCATCATTCGATTTGTTCTTTAATCGGAAATTATCAAAGTGGGGAGAGATGTTGTGGTTGGGCTTAGCAGCGATATGTTTAACTATCTCGATGGGATTTTCGTTTAGTGTTTGTTGAATACGTCTAACAATGACATCTTGCAGACGCTCTTTTCGGCGAAGGTCATCTAGCTCTTCTTTTAGTGTGCGGTTGTCATCACGCAGCGCTCCTTAATCTCATTCTCGCATTGTTGCACCTTTTTGTTAAGAGAAGCAATGGCTTCACACAGCTTGTTATTAAAATTTGACTCAAATTCCGACAGTAATTTTTTAAATTTACATATGAGATTGGACTCTAAGTCACGAAGCTGTTCAGATAAAGATGGTTTTTTATCCTTTGTAAGGTTGCTACCTGATAGGGATCTATCTGGAGTTACTGCGGCGTTCACTGTAGTTTTCTCTTTGATTGCTTGTTGACGAGTGGTTGACATCTTGCAAAATTTTGATGAACAAAGATCACAAAAGTTTACAAAGGAAAAATATTCTATTCTATTTTTAATGTAGGTAAAGAAATGAAATTGTAGAAAATAAAGTGTAAGTTTAATTCAAAACGACTGTTTTAACTTTTTTAAGATAAAATTGTATGGATAACAGCTAATTAATGCTGTTAGCGATTATAACACGTCTATTTACTTGACATTCTTCGACCTACAATACGTAAATATAAACTGCAGGCTTATTACTAAAAAGAGGGTCTTAACCTAAGAGTGAAATCTAAAGCGTGCCAAAATAAAAGTGCGTTGTGCCGTTATATTTTTTTAATTTCTTTTCATGTATTTTTATAATTTTTTTTTTGATTTTTAGACATGTATCGTATGTACATTTATTAAATACATAAATACCATATATATCGTAGTGCCACAATGTGGTTTCTCTATGAACGTTAGAATTTTACCGCCTAACTTTTGCTCCTTATGTGAGTTTTGCATACTTTTCCGCCTGTCGAAGTCACGACACTTACATGGTTATTTTTTCGTTACTATTTCTCTTTGAAAAAGAGGCTTATTTTTGGCTTTAACGCCTTTTGATGCCGTATAAATGACTTCGCCTTTTTTATATGCTCTCGGTTTTGCCCTATACCTTGTTTGAACCATATTGTTTTCCTTCTGCTTTCGTTTAATTTCAGCCCTAAGATCTTGGTTAACTTTTTTTCGAAAATCTACAAGGTTTTGATAATTAAATCTGTCGAAGAATATATCATTTGGCTTATGCTTGGTAACGGATTGTATGCTGTTATTGGAACTCAAAGAGACAATAGATCTGTGTAAGTCGGCCATGGGCAACAACTTTTTTGTAAAAAGATTATCATTAGATAGACATGCGATCCACTGTAACACATCATAAAATAAAAAAATTACTGAAGGATTCGACAACGGAGTTCTTCTCCTACACCCCGAAGGGGAAGAAGCTGCAAACAATGCTGCTGAGGGGCCTAGAACCGTCGACTGATGCGGAGGAGCTCCTTGCACTGCTGAAAGAGAAGGAGTGCGAAGGGCTCAAATTCGTGGGGGTCACGAATTTGTCACGGCTAGAGTCAAAAGGGAGAATAGGAAATTACCGTTCTCCCTGGTTCAGCTAAGTCCCAACAGCAAACTGGATGGTTTAAGGAGCATCAAAGTCCTAGCCTACCAGTTTGCACTCTGGGAAAAATTAAAGAAGAGTGAAAGCATTTTCAGCGCGGGCACGGAGCGTCGGAAAAAGGCCAGCTCTCTTGTGCCTTATGTAGGAACACGGAACACACCACAAATTATCGGGGTTGTCCCAAATTCCAATACATCAAAAGAGTAAATCTGGCTCGGCAGCAGAAAGTGGAAGTTAAACGCCCACCCGTGCATATACAAACACCAGCCGTTACTCCCCAGGTTACCTACGCCCAAATGGCGGGAGGTAGGGGAAATACCGTACAGTAAGCGAAGGCTGCTTCTCAGGCCCCAGCGCCTAGAGCACCGAAACCTGTACCGGACGTGCTAGCTATCTTGCTCTCTATTCAGGGGCAAATGGCTCAGATACAACGTCATTTAACTCAACAGACCGCGCCTAACGCATCTTTTGTCGTAACGGGTAAGTGTACGGAGGAACAAACCCTGAAGGTCCTTGCAGTGAATGTGAATTCACTGATTAAGTTCGAACGACGACCCGCACTATTTAAGTTGCTTAAAGACCAAGCCCCTGATGTGCTTTTGGTTAGCGAAACTAAGCTTACGAAAAGACACAAAATGAGGCACAGAAGATTTAAAATATTACGAAGAAACCGACCCAATTCCATTCAATAAGGACGTGTTACGATTTTTGTGAGAAAAGGACAGCGTTCCAAAAGAATATACAGTCGTGTGGTGCGTAGGTTTCAGGTGCTGGAAGCATGCGTCATGTACATCCCTCTCTGTAGTGGAAAGCGGTTGTACATGGTGCCCGTCTACGCACCTAAGGCTATGCACCTGCTGACCGTCGTACGTATGGCAAATTGTCGGCACACAACAAATTAAATTTACTCTCATCGGACCATACTCTCATCGCCAATCATCCTGCGTCCAATCTTCGTACTTCTTAGCCCACGTCTAGCGAGCTTTTTTCATTTTTGTGGTTAGGAGAGGTTTTTTCGCTGGTCGTCTTCCATATAAACCATATGTATGTGTATGTATGTATGTATGTATGTATGTATGTGTGTATGTATGTATGTATGTGTATGTATGTATGTATGTATGTGTATGTATGTATGTATGTATGTATGTATGTATGTATGTATGTATGTATGAATGTATGTATGTATGTATGTGTATGTATGTATGTGTATGTATGTGTATGTATGTATGTGTATGTATGTATGTGTATGTATGTATGTATGTATGTATGTATGTATGTATGTATGTATGTATGTATGTATGTATGTGTATGTATGTATGTGTATGTATGTATATGTATGTGTATGTATGTATATGTATGTATGTATGTATGTATGTATGTATGTGTATGTATGTGTATGTATGTGTATGTATGTATGTGTTTGTATGTATGTGTATGTATGTATGTATGTATGTATGTATGTATGTATGTATGTATGTATGTATGTATGTATGTATGTATGTATGTATATATGTGTGTGTGTGTATGTATGTATGTATGTATGTATGTATGTGTGTATGTATGTATGCATGTATGTATGTATGTGTATATATATATATATGTATGTATGTATGTATGTATGTATGTATGTATGTATGTATGTATGTATGTATGTATGTATGTATGTATGTATGTATGTATGTATGTATGTATGTACGTTAAGTATTGTAGATTAAAATTTATTTTTAGGTAGGATTTTAGTTTTAAGTTTTATAATAAAATAAAAAAAGTCATGTTACTAAGTTTTTTTTGTAAAAATGTTTTCTTAGTTTTAATTATCATGAATAGAAATAGTATAGCATAGTAGTAAGATATCTCGAAAAACATAACTTTAGTATTAGGCTTAACTTATGTAGAGTGCCCGCATGGGGCCAGTAAGTTAGATTAAGATAATTCTAAGTTAATTAAGCTAATTTTTAAGAATTTTTTTGTCTAGCAAGTAAGAGTAAATTAAGTGATATAATAAAAATGCATATAAACTGAACTAAACTGATATTTCGAAACACGAAAGCTTTTCAATGGCCGGCAGTACGGTTTTAGTAGCATGTCTCGTCGAAAGTGGAACCATGGTCTACATCAGGGATTCCCAAACGGTCAAGAGACTCTTTCCAAACATGAACTGAAAACTCAGACCGCTATAGTGGGTGGCCGTGGCTCAAGTGGTAGTGGACTGGCTTCCACTTCCGAATGTGCGGTGTTCGACTCTCAGCCTCGCCCGAAAAACATATCATCCATTTTTTCAGTTAACGAAAATCAAGCAAGACGAGCAGTTGACTAGAAATCAACATCAAGCCAACTTCCATTAAGGAAGTTAACACACGCTAATTCATTATAAGTGTATTCATCATACCCACTTGAGTGTTAAGTACTTTAAAAAAAAAGCCAAATTACTTTAAAAATCCTACCTCAAGTGTTTTTTCCTATTGATACAAAATACTTACCAATTTAAAAACTTTGCGGTTGGTTAAGTGAGTAAACTTGACATAATTTTCTCATCAAAATTTAGCAAAATAAATAGACATAAAATTCAGTATCAAGTATAATTAATAACTATTAATACAAATCAAGTAAAAATATTTTTAAGTAGGTAATTATTTTTCGGAAAAAAACATTAAAATGGTAAAGTAAAAAAAAGAATATAAAAAATTCAGTGTGATGGATGAACCTGGTGACTTTCTACCAATCTAGCTAAACCCAGTTCATATTGGTGAGTTGGAGCCTTAAATCTCCGCGTTCGTTGATTTTCAAACGGCTTTGTTTTGTCAAAATGCTTGTAACTACGCTGAAGCCTTTTTCGACTAGGTATAATGATGTTCCACAATGCAGGATACTGTGTTTCAATGTTGCGTTGCAACCAGAACTTCTGATAGCCTTGGTTGAAATTCTGCTTGAGCTGATGGTAATCAACTTTTCTTGGATTATCACATTTGCTTATTCCATGGCTGTTATATTGTACGGATTTATTATCCATTTAGGAATTTGTAAATTTAAGAGATTCTCAAACCTTTTAGTAAAATCCTTGAGTAATGCGTCCAAGTGAGTGACATATGATAAAATAACATCGTTTTGAAGCTTTTCTGATAATTTTGACAAATACGGAAACTGTGAATATTCTTTTCTGCTTAAATTTTGTTTATAAAGAATGAGTTTACCCGCAAAGGCCGATATTATCGATTTTATTTTAATCAAGTTAAGATCGTTACCCTGCAGCTCCAAGTTAACTTTGTTGAACATACGAAAGCTATCAGTCAAGCAATAAATATCTGTTTTATAATTGTTCAGATTTTCTTTCAAATTCGGATCTTTTTCTTGTAAAAACTCCAACACAGATTCAAAAATTGCTGAAAATCTTGCTAAGCAAGAGCCTCTTGATAGCCAGCGAACTTCAGTGTACAGAAGTAACCGAGTAAAGACTTCGCCGTTTTCGTTACATAGCTGAACAAAGAACTGCTTCGAATGTTGTTGGTAGCGTTTACAACATTGTATAAAGACTGATGCAAAATCTTGGACTCAGATTTGTTGCTACTAAATGCTGTCTGTGAATCACGCAGTGAATTCCCAGTACCTCAGGCAGTTGTCGCTTTAAGTGGGTTATAAAACCACGATGACGACCAACCATAGATGGTGCACCATCAGTCGCAACAGAAACAATGTTCTTGTATGGAATCGATTCTCCTCTGGTATCAGTTTCTAAATAAGTAGCAAAAAGCAGTTCTTGGCACATATTTTCATCTTTAATATATAGAACATATCCTAACAACAGAGCTTCATTGCCGGGTAATGTAGACTCGTCCAACTGGAGAGATAATCTTTTGATCTGTAAGAAATTGCATAAAATGTTTTCCACGTCGCGACCCATGTCGTCTATTCGTCTCTGAACGGTGTTATTGCTCAAAGGAATTCTCTTAATAATATCATGTGCGGGCTTGTGCAATACATTGTTGAGGGCCTCCGCAATGGCTGGTAAAATAAGCTCTGCAATTGTATGAGATTTTTCCGACTTCGCTATTAGTAAAGATATTTTATAGGGCGCTCGTGTTCAACATTGTTTTATATTATCTTACCTTCAATCATATTTTATAATTGTTTCTTAACTTCTAAATATATACCGCATATGTACTCGTACATAATATGTTTGCAAAACTAAAATATTACTTTTTATCACCACAGTCATGATCATGTATGCTAAAATACTCACATTACCATGTAAATATTATCGAACTATGTATTGGCTTTCTATTCTCCTCATTATCACTTATTCTTGTGTAACTGCATAACCGAATATCAGCTAAGTGATCATTGTCATATGATTTGTTACTGCACTTCTCTTTTGGACATGGTGGTGATCGGTCGGGAATTTAGTTAAACATTATACGCTTATGCTATGGGACATTTATACAAGAAGTATTGTAATTGGTGGTGATTTTTCATTTTTGCGTGAATCTTTGCATGTGAGCTTTAATTTAAATTAAACAATTTAAAAATTATTAAATTGTCAAAACATTGGCGACCGTGACAAGACGGAATATGAAAGATTCCGCGTTTAAAATCATTTTGGAACAATGTTAAATACGGATAAAGAAATTTCCATCGCAAAAATAAAACGTGCTTCGGTTCTCGGAAGCTTAACAAAGCTAAAAGGTGTTTTCACAAGTGACTCCAATAATATGTCTGTGCATGAACTAGAAACCAGGCTAAGTATGTTGAAATCGTATGTTGCTAAGTTTGATGAGCATCAAACCAACATTGAGGTTCTCGACGAAAGGGAACTTGAAAGTGATAAGCATGCTAATGTTGAGCAAAACTACTGTGTGATCAAAACTCTGATTTTCAAATTAATTAGTTGCAAAAAACGAGCAGCAGCTACTGTAGTAAACTGGATTCTCAAACCCAATCAAGATGGGAGGAAGAGGCTTCACTCAATGTCATACCGTCGTGGGAGGAGAAGTCAAAATTTTTGGAAAAAAGGTGTCGAACTCTCGAGAACATGAAAGACACACTTCAAAACTACAACATAAGCGGAGTAAGTTCTAAAGTTCTAGCAACATCATAAACCATCATCACAAATCGAATTCATGTAAGGTACTCATTACATCTAATACATTAAATGCACAATCGTCATAACATATATGGTTGTCAAGCTTTTATATCGCCTCCCATAGAAAAATGCATATCGGAAGTATTGTAAAAAAACTAGTAGTTTGCATTAATTGTTTGAGAAGCGGTCATTCTGTTAGATTTTGTCGATCTAAGGATTGTAAGCAGTGTAAGGGCCAACATAATATATTACTACACATAACCTCCGATGTCCCCAGCACCAGTATCAAACGAAATGCTCCTTCTACAGACGCCTCTATGCTCCAATCCATTAATTTAAACAATAGCTCTTCTTCTCATTACGATATTAGTAATGCAGTCTTTGCTTCAATATTCAAGGCGGCTTCAACTCAATCCAAACTTACATACAATTAAACCAAATAACTTCGTCTATCTGGGAACCGCCATCGTGCTAGTACGAGATAAATACGGTAAGTTTATACCAGCTAGAGCGTTGCTGGGCTCTGCTTCACAATTACATTTCGTAACATCAAGGTTTGCTCAGCTTTTGGCATTACCAAGGTCCACAACAGATATGTCTATTAGCGGAATTTGTTCCACTCATGTCCCTGTAAATCAAAAACTGACTATCACCCTTCGATCTCGGATTAATGACTTCAGCACTACATTAGACTGCTTCATACTTCCATCAATAACTGAAAACCAGCCAAATCAGTATATCAATTGTAGTTCATTATCCATTACAAAAATATTGGCTATCTCGTCATTTAACAAAACTTGTCAAATAGACATTTTACGAGTAGAAGGAGCATCGCTATTCTTTATTTGCTTCTTTCCATCGGACAAATTCGTTTAGGAGAAAATGCACCAACTCTGCAGAAAACTCGATTAGGTTGGATTGTGTCAGGAACTCTCGAGACTTGTTCTTCGTAAATGACTACGAAGTGACTACTTGACTAATAACAATAATAACCATCATAACAACAATGACGACAATCAGTTAGGTCGAATTTTAAGGCGTTTCTGGGAAATTGAATAAAGCGATAAATCCAGTCAAACCAAAACTCCAGACGAACAAGACTGCGAGGCAAGCTTCATTCGAACTCATAAACGTTTACCTTCCGGACAATATTCTGTTGAACTCCCTTTCAAAATGTCGCCCAGTCAATTAGGATCCTCTTGCGAAGCTGCTAAGAAAAGGTTTTTCAATCTAGAAACCAAGTTAAATCGTAATCCACATGTTAAACAATAATATGCTGATTTCATGAAGGAATACAAACACCTTAAACACATGCCTAAGGCCTCTGCAGCAACCACATTATTTCTTACCGCACCATTGCGTGTTTAGATCCCAAAGCACTACAACTAAACTACGCGCTGTTTTCGACTGTTCTGCGAAGACGTCATCTGGCTTGTCATTAAACGACATTTTGATGATAGGACCAATTATTCAATGTGATCGTTTCAGCGCCTTATTAAAATTCCGTATACATCGTTTAGCAATAACCGACGACATTGCAAAAATGTATCCTTGCGTAAACCTTTAGTCTCCAAGTGATAACATGCAGTATACCCTCTGGCGTGATGATGCTTCAAAGGACTTTAATATTTATATTGTTAATGCTGTAAAATATGGAACTGCACGTGCTTCTTTTCTGGCGATTCGCAGTCTCCATCAGCTTGCTGTAGATGAGCAATTCACCTTTCCTATTGGGCCAAAAGTAGTCAAATCCGACTTTTAACTCGACGATCTGTTAACGGCAGCAGGATCGTTAAATGATTAAATCAAAATTAGGAATGAGGTATTTTCGCTGCTATTAAAAGGCCAATTCCATTTAAGAAAATGGTGTTCTAAATCGCTGGAGTTCTTGTCGCATATACCGAACGACGAAAGGGAAGTGTTTCTTCAAATCAATGACAGCAGTGTTACCAAGGCACTTGGACTAATTTGGAATCCTAAATCTGATGAGTTCAGCTTTTCATATAAACAAATTTTTCCTCCATTTAAAATAACTAAGCGTACGGTACTATCCGATATCGCTCGATTGTACGACCCCCTGGGATATATAGGGCCAGTTATTCTAGAGGCAAAGGTATTTATCCAAACTCTTTGAAAGGAAAAACTTCATTGGTACAAGACCCTTTCTTTTCATCTTTATAAGCAATCTACACAATTTCGCAATCAACTTTCATCTCATTAAAATTCCGCGATATGTTTTGTTGCCGCAATCTAAAACGCAATTATATGGTTTTGCCGATGCTAGAATGTATGCCTATGGACCATGCATTTACGTGCGAAGTATAGTATCGAAGACACAGGTAACGTTCAAGTAAGAAATTTATGCTCAAAGTCGAGGGTAGCCCCCATCAGCGCAATATCCAGTCCAAGATTGGAACAGCTGTAGCACTTCTGAATTAGTAGAGCGTGTTTAAAAAACAATTACACTTAGTTTTGATGAGGTGTTTTGTTGGTCTGACTCTACTACTGTGCTGTCATGGATTTCGTCCCCCGCATGCACCTGGACCACCATTGTGGCAAATAAAGTAACGAAAATTCAAGATCTTACTCGAAATTTCAAATGGAATCACGTTCGGACTAACGGAAATCCCGCCGATCTTCTTTCGCATGGAATGTCTCAGTCTAAATTAAACAGTTCCACATTATGGTTTTGTGGGCCTGAGTTTCTTAAAACCGAAAGCCACTCCTGGCCAAGCTTAAACGGACATTCAACAGAGGAAATTCGTGAGAGACGAATTCCAAAATTATGCTTGAGCATATTGCGAGTCAATGCAAATATCTTAACGACTTTAATTTTTTTTTTTTTTTTTATGCATTTTTATTTATATTACTTAATTTACACTTAAATGCTAGACAAAAAAATGATTAAAAATTAGCTTAATTAACTTAAAATTATCTTATTCTAACTATGTCTTTCGACGTATCTTACAGTCTATATTTAATTTTATATTAACATTACAACTAAAACTAAGAAAATAAATTTTGAGCAAAAACTTAGTATATGGACAGTTTTTTTGTAATATTAATATAAAAACTTAAAACTAAAAACTTACAGATTACCTAAAAATAAATCTTAATCTACTTAACCTACTTACATCTAATACATTATATATACATACATGATATATATATACCTAATATATAGATATATGTATATATATATATATATATTTTTTTTTATTTATTTTTTATTTCTTTTAATTTTTAAAATTTTTTTTTTTTATATATTTTTTTTCTTAAATCTAACTAACTCATACTGAAAACTACGTAAGCCGGCCATGGCTAAAAAAAAAATTAGGCGACCCACTTTGCTTCACATGAAGCTAACAAGTATTGGAGGAATTCGACGACGAAGCATCCTCTCCTTCATAAAGCAACCAAAATTGTTGGTGCTGCTGAGCAACATCCCTCATGTCGCGACTCCCTACCGCCCTACTGAATCGGAGACGCTCCGCACTGCCGTGTGCGACGTCTCTCTCGTAGTTGAGTCGCCTGTCCGCAGCTGTTCGAGCGACGTGGAAGATTAGCGGCACCGCCAATCTGTCCTGGATCAGACCTTTACTATCTAGGTAGAGGAACGCTTCTGGAGGAACATAGCCGTCAAAGCGAACTCTCTCGTGATACATATAATTAGGGTAGTAAGCCCCGGAGATCAGGTTGTTCGATGAGGTCATTGCTCTTGCAATGTGTCTTCGAGTCAGCTTAATAACGAAATTGTCCACTCTTATTAGGTTCGCCCTATTGTATAAGACCTCATTACGATAGAATTTTATGTACTCAGATTCTGGCGTTCTATATAAGCGAAGACAAGTCCTAAGGCAAGCCCTCTCAAACACCCGAATCTTTTCCAATAAACTTGCTCTTACGTTGAACCACACCGGACATCCAAATGCAAGCATGGGCCTGATAAGGGCTATGTAGCAGATCACCTTCACCCTCGCATCGAGTTGGCTGTTATAAAACAGTCTCTTTGTAAGGGCAAAAGCACCTCTGGCTCTGGCCAGAGCAACATCTATATGTTTGTTAAAATACAGATATTGATCTAGCCAGATCCCAAGGTATCTGACTACATTTCGACAAGCAAGTGGCTGTCCATGTTGTCCGACGATAGAGAACTTTCGCCAATTCTTTCTGGTATCCCTAGAGGCCCCAGACAAAGGCGTCCTAAACAGAATGGTTTCCGACTTCTGAAAGTTAATTTTCAACTTCCAGTCGTCGCAATACCGTTTAATTTTTTCGAAGTCACGTTGCAAAAGCATATTAATAACCTTAATTTTTGGACCTGATCTCTACGCGATTAAGTCGTCTGCTTTTTTCATTTTTGTGGTTAGGAGAGGTTTTTTCGCTGGTCGTCTTCCATATAAACCTATCTCCCGTAGACGTCGGCGTATGGTTAGATCAACTTGATGAAATTCACTCAGCTCTGCTCTTATACGGACAGCACTTTTAAGCGATCTTTCATGCTAATTCGCTGTAATACATTGTATGTATGTATGTATGTATGTATGTATGTATGTATGTATGTATGTATGTATGTATGTATGTATGTATGTATGTATGTATGTATGTATGTATGTATGTATGTATGTATGTATGTATGTATGTATGTATGTATGTATGTATGTATGTATGTATGTATGTATGTATGTATGTATGTATGTATGTATGTATGTATGTATGTATGTATGTATGTATGTATGTATGTATGTATGTATGTATGTATGTATGTATGTATGTATGTATGTATGTATGTATGTATGTATGTATGTATGTATGTATGCATGCATGTATGCATGTATGTATGTATGTATGTATGTATGTATGTATGTATGTATGTATGTATGTATGTATGTATGTATGTATGTATGTATGCATGCATGTATATATATATATATGTATGTATGTATGTATGTATGTATGTATGTGTGTGTGTATGTATGTATGTATGTATGTATGTGTGTGTGTGTATATGTGTGTATGCGTGTATGTATGTATGTATGTATGTACGTTAAGTATTGTAGATTAAGATTTATTTTTAGGTAGGATTTTAGTTTTAAGTTTTATAATAAAATAAAAAAAGTCATGTTACTAAGTTTTTTTTGTAAAAATGTTTTCTTAGTTTTAATTATCATGAATAGAAATAGTATAGCATAGTAGTAAGATATCTCGAAAAACATAATTTTAGTATTAGGCTTAACTTATGTAGAGTGCCCGCATGGGGCCAGTAAGTTAGATTAAGATAATTCTAAGTTAATTAAGCTAATTTTTAAGCATTTTTTTGTCTAGCATTTAAGTGTAAATTAAGTAATATAAATAAAAATGCATAAAAAAAAAAAAAAAAAAAATTAAAGTCGTTAAGATATTTGCATTGACTCGCAATATGCTCAAGCATAATTTTGGAATTCGTCTCTCACGAATTTCCTCTGTTGAATGTCCGTTTAAGCTTGGCCAGGAGTGGCTTTCGGTTTTAAGAAACTCAGGCCCACAAAACCATAATGTGGAACTGCTTAATTTAGACTGAGACATTCCATGCGAAAGAAGATCGGCGGGATTTCCGTTAGTCCGAACGTGATTCCATTTGAAATTTCGAGTAAGATCTTGAATTTTCGTTACTTTATTTGCCACAATGGTGGTCCAGGTGCATGCGGGGGACGAAATCCATGACAGCACAGTAGTAGAGTCAGACCAACAAAACACCTCATCAAAACTAAGTGTAATTGTTTTTTAAACACGCTCTACTAATTCAGAAGTGCTACAGCTGTTCCAATCTTGGACTGGATATTGCGCTGATGGGGGCTACCCTCGACTTTGAGCATAAATTTCTTACTTGAACGTTACCTGTGTCTTCGATACTATACTTCGCACGTAAATGCATGGTCCATAGGCATACATTCTAGCATCGGCAAAACCATATAATTGCGTTTTAGATTGCGGCAACAAAACATATCGCGGAATTTTAATGAGATGAAAGTTGATTGCGAAATTGTGTCCATTGCTTATAAAGATGAAAAGAAAGGGTCTTGTACCAATGAAGTTTTTCCTTTCAAAGAGTTTGGATAAATACCTTTGCCTCTAGAATAACTGGCCCTATATATCCCAGGGGGTCGTACAATCGAGCGATATCGGATAGTACCGTACGCTTAGTTATTTTAAATGGAGGAAAAATTTGTTTATATGAAAAGCTGAACTCATCAGATTTAGGATTCCAAATTAGTCCAAGTGCCTTGGTAACACTGCTGTCATTGATTTGAAGAAACACTTCCCTTTCGTCGTTCGGTATATGCGACAAGAACTCCAGCGATTTAGAACACCATTTTCTTAAGTGGAATTGGCCTTTTAATAGCAGCGAAAATACCTCATTCTTAATTTTGATTTAATCATTTAACGACCCTGCTGCCGTTAACAGATCGTCGAGTTAAAAGTCGGATTTGACTACTTTTGGCCCAATAGGAAAGGTGAATTGCTCATCTACAGCAAGCTGATGGAGACTGCGAATCGCCAGAAAAGAAGCACGTGCTGTTCCATATTTTATAGCATTAACAATATAAATATTAAAGTCCTTTGAAGCATCATCACGCCAGAGGGTATACTGCATGTAATCACTTGGAGACTAAAGGTTTACGCAAGGATACATTTTTACAATGTCGTCGGTTATTGCTAAACGATGTATACGGAATTTTAATAAGGCGCTGAAACGATCACATCGAATAATTGGTCCTATCATCAAAATGTCGTTTAATGACAAGCCAGATGACGTCTTCGCAGAACAGTCGAAAACAGCGCGTAGTTTAGTTGTAGTGCTTTGGGATCTAAACACGCAATGGTGCGGTAAGAAACAATGTGGTTGCTGCAATATGTTTGCAGGGGCCTTAGGCATGTGTTTGAGGTGTTTGTATTCCTTCATGAAATCAGCATATTATTGTTTAACATGTGGATTACGATTTAACTTGGTTTCTAGATTGAAAAACCTTTTCTTAGCAGCTTCGCAAGAGGATCCTAATTGACTGGGCGACATTTTGAAAGGGAGTTCAACAGAATATTGTCCGGAAAGTAAACGTTTATGAGTTCGAATGAAGCTTGCCTCGCAATCTTGTACGTCTGGAGTTTTGGTTTGACTGGATTTATCGCTTTATTCAATTTCCCAGAAACGCCTTAAAATTCGACCTAACTGATTGTCGTCATTGTTGTTATGATGGTTATTATTGTTATTAGTTAAGTAGTCACTTCGTAGTCACTTACGAAGAACAAGTCTCGAGAGTTCCTGACACAATCCAACCTAATCGAGTTTTCTGCAGAGTTGGTGCATTTTCTCCTAAGCGAATTTGTCCGATGGAAAGAAGCAAATCAAGAATAGCGATGCTCCTTCTACTCGTAAAATGTCTATTTGACAAGTTTTGTTAAATGACGAGATAGCCAATATTTTTGTAATGGATAATGAACTACAATTGATATACTGATTTGGCTGGTTTTCAGTTATTGATGGAAGTATGAAGCAGTCTAATGTAGTGCTGAAGTCATTAATCCGAGATCGAAGGGTGATAGTCAGTTTTTGATTTACAGGGACATGAGTGGAACAAATTCCGCTAATAGACATATCTGTTGTGGACCTTGGTAATGCCAAAAGCTGAGCAAACCTTGATGTTACGAAATGTAATTGTGAAGCAGAGCCCAGCAACGCTCTAGCTGGTATAAACTTACTGTATTTATCTCGTACTAGCACGATGGCGGTTCCCAGATAGACGGATTGAGTTGAAGCCGCCTTGAATATTGAAGCAAAGACTGCATTACTAATATCGTAATGAGAAGAAGAGCTATTGTTTAAATTAATGGATTGGAGCATAGAGGCGTCTGTAGAAGGAGCATTTCGTTTGACACTGGTGCTGGGGACATCGGAGGTTATGTGTAGTAATATATTATGTTGGCCCTTACACTGCTTACAATCCTTAGATCGACAAAATCTAACAGAATGACCGCTTCTCAAACAATTAATGCAAACTACTAGTTTTTTTACAATACTTCCGATATGCATTTTTCTATGGGAGGCGATATAAAAGCTTGACAACCATATATGTTATGACGATTGTGCATTTAATGTATTAGATGTAATGAGTACCTTACATGAATTCGATTTGTGATGATGGTTTATGATGTTGCTAGAACTTTAGAACTTACTCCGCTTATGCTGTAGTTTTGAAGTGTGTCTTTCATGTTCTCGAGAGTTCGACACCTTTTTTCCAAAAATGTTGACTTCTCCTCCCACGACGGTATGACATTGAGTGAAGCCTCTTCCTCCCATCTTGATTGGGTTTGAGAATCCAGTTTACTACAGTAGCTGCTGTTCTTTACTACCAAGAGATTAAAGTGCTCGCAGGTAAGAATTGACGGAATTACTTACATCTCTTAAGCTATTAGCCGTGGATGAATTAACTTGGCAGAGATCGAACAATTCTGCTATGTGGGCCTGAAAAATAGAACGGTTATTATTAAATCGAGATTTAAGTAGTTCCAAAGCCTGCGCGTAGTTCTTTGATGTCATCTCCAAAGATTCAATTATCCGAAGTGCCGAATCCGTCAGGCACGAACGTAGATGCTGGAACTTCTTGATGCGGGTAAGATTTTCACCCGAATCCACCAGCGTGGTGAATATGAACTGAAAGTTGCGCCATTCAATGTACTCGTATTGTCCAGAAAATTTAATAAGCACCAGACCTAGACTCCCTTCTATTCAGCTTAGCCATAAACGACCTGAAGCTATTTCGTTACCACAAGACACCAAGATGACCTCGATAAATTTTCCATTTGTTGCCGCAAAACTTCAAAAATTGTATAAAGCTTAACCTCGCCAAATACCAATCTATTACCTTAGCACGTAAGTGCAATTGGTCTCTTCCCTATATTACGAGTATTTTCTCCACGTTTAACTTGTACCCCTAGTTTAATAGCTTCGTAACTTTCGGGTTTCGTACGACAGGGAGCTAAATTTCCGTTTGCAAATTGATGAAGATGATCCTTAAAGCCACCTTATCTCTTGGTTTTATTAAACGGTGGCCCAGAGAATTTTCAACTCTTACGTAACTAGATCCTTCCACATTACCCTTGTTGGCCCGTGGCTGCGTACGGTAGCAAATCGTGGTTCCCTTTTTAGTCTCAACATTGTTGATTTGAAAATTTTTGGGGGACAGAGGAACGTAGCATTCTATTCATTCTCCAGTTTCTGTTGATTGTGTATCTCCTTATAGTTTAACACTAACATTCTCGTGATTTACGATGCTTTGTTTCTTCCAATTACCAACCCACCCAAACTCTTATGGTTGCAATGAATCAATCTCCCGTTTGCTGCGGGAGATCATCTCAAAACTCATCATTTTCCATTCGAACCACACCACCGGCCTTAATCTTAAGTTTTAGGTTCTTAGTACAAGTTGCATACGTATTAAGCTGATGACGGCCTCCACCCTGATTGTAAGAAATGAGTAATTAGTTGAATCGGTCAGCAGATTATAGGGCGCATTAAGGCCTTCATATTTGCTCATTTTGACTGGTATACATAGCCATGATGTGAAATTGTTGACTTTAAATAACAAAAAAAAGAAGACTATCTTTCTATTATTTCTTTAGTTATCGTTGCGAGGTATGAGAGAATTACGAAAAAAGGTAATTTGAAGTAATTTTCAAATAAATTTATAAAACCAGTCATTTTGACTGACGTGGTAGTTCTAGTTTTGGCTAAGTTCAATTATCAATGATAAATAAGTTTTCTTATATTACTTACATAACTCTGCAAGTTTCTCAAGAATATCAGATAAAATATGAGAAACTTGGTCCACTTAACTTTCATTTCATCTATTTTCTTGTGCCAGGCTTGAACATGTGTTGTTTAAGGTCTGATGTAATTTCATCTGACACTGTTCTTCAATTTCGTTTGTGGTCAGATCTCCGCAACACTTCTTTGACGACATGTCTTAGGCTTTTCCTTATTTAAAGGTTTTGATTGCTAATATCGTGGCCTTAGAACTAGTGCCTCTTTAGAACTTCTTGACTACTTCGTAGCCCCAACTTTTAACAAATAATACCACTAAAAAATATTTTCCTTCAGAAGTCTATAGCTATGACAATTCTATGTCTTTCGCAATCAATAGTAAAAACTGGAGAACAAAATTAAGAACGGAGACTTTTAACCATAAATAATTTTTTAAACCCTGCCGATATATCGGTCTCTATTTTTCAAAAATATGTTGTGAAAAACAACGAAATAAAACTATGAGGAAAACAAATGTCAGTCAATTTTGTATTAACCTTTATTAAATCGAAGTCCTTTTTTCATTTAAACCGACTAGGCTACTGTGCAAACAGCAACTGAGAGTTTTGAGGGAAAGTTCTGAAAATAGTTTAAGACATTTAACTTGCTCGTTCCCTGGAGTTGAGCTTCTAGTTGAAATTATTTATTAAGACTATGAATAAAGTGAAAAGACGGAAGATATTAATTGTTTTAATTATATACTTTTATCTTTATCTATGATCCGTAATTAAGGTAAAATGGTTAATATTTATTTCATTTTTAAAGTATTCTATGTAATATGAATTTTTTTCTTTTAAATTTGTTCGCTTTAATAAAAATATAATAAAAATACCTACATACATTTAGATACTAACTTTTTACAGAAAATTACTTAATAAAAAAATATCTGAATAAAGTAGTACAATATTCAAATCAAATTGTAAAATATAGATATATATATATGTATATACAATTAACTTTTTTATATTTTATTTTTTACAGAGCTATTTGTATATTTTACCGTTTTAACAATATTCTTATAATATTATTTAATTATTAATATCGTATAAGTATTTAACTTTCTTTATTTTATTAAAATTTTATTATAAGGATTTGTTAAAGAAATCTAGTGGGAATTGAAATTTTATTTGTGTATACATTGGTTTTAAGTATTTTGTTCTCTCTACAATACAATAGATGCTTAAAATGCATAGTTTCGTATAATCTTGATTAATTCTGTGCCTTTGTATTAATTTTTTTTTTAATGTACATATTATGTAGAATTGTAGATAAAATAACTGTTCGTAAGATATTTTTTATTGTATAATTAAAAAATCATTTAAAATAAAATATCACTTCTTGTATTTTGGTAAGTTTTTTTTTTCTTTAAAAACTATGACAATTAAAAATTTTGCTAAATGGGTACACTTACAGTTTTCAATAATTCGTCTGATTCTTTTTGTAATATGTATATCAATAAATGTATGTATGTCTACAATTTTTGTTTTTTATTGTAAAATTTCAATTACGCGATGATATGTTGAAAATATGTTTAAGTTTGTTTTTTTAATTATGTGCCACTTTGTACCGCATATGTAAGTATTTGTAACGTTAAAGATTTTCTTAGTGCCGTATTGTATTGTTTCGTATACAAATATTTTGATAATTTTAAATATAAACTAACTACTTTGATGAAAAGAAGAACAATTTTCATCTAATTTATAATATACAAATTCTATAATGCGTTGCTCCAAGAATGTATGACTGTATATGTGATATTTGTTTTGATATGACTTAAATCTCTATAATTAATTTACATTTTAATATAAAAAAAACAAACAAACAAATTTCGTTATAAATAAATAACTTTCTTTATATTGCACTATATTCTCCCCATACGTGTCTATTATTCCATTTCAATATTCGAAAGGATGTGCCCTCTTTTAATAATAATATTATTTGGATGAAGTTACAAGCTGGCTAGTACTGTATCCTTGAGTATTGCAGGTGGGTAAAGCAAATGGGTTAAAACCTAAACCGCCAACTCCTGAAATTATTAATTAAGTTATTATTGAATTAATCAAGTACAATTTTGTCTATTTTTATGAATTTATGATTTGAGATGAAAATTTGATAGCAAACAAAATAGTATAATAAGTAAAAATGAAAATAGTATAGCAAAGTGATTTATTTTTTATTTGTATAGTTTTTTTGGATTTTTTGTTATAGTTAACTAAACTTACTTATATTAACTCTTTTACTAATTTAGCAATGGGTCAGTCATGGGTTCTCAACTTTTTATATGGTTTCCGCAGTATCAGTATTTACCCAGTTTAATACATAGTTCACATAATTCCTATCCAATACAAATCATGCCAAATATACGTCGTACCTGTTCAGTTCGAATCTATGATTTCTAGTTAAGAAATTTCCTATCAGATAATAGCTCAAGTTTTTCAGTTTTTACCGTCTATCCAATTTCAAATTTTCTGGCGAGTAAATTAAATAGCATGGCGGCTCTCGCAAATACGCCGCCATCTTTTACCGACTTGTTGTCTTGATACACCCGCTGACATTTAGAACATTTGTATCACCGTCGAGTTTTCTTTTCTTTTATACTTTTCACACATCATCAAACTGTGCTATTCATATGATAAAGCACTAATATTATGTAAACCTTAGAATTTAAGCGACATTTTTCTATTGTTTTTAGCTACCCCACAATCAACTATGTGAGGTATCGTAATTCCATAATCTACATATTTGCTTCTATAGATGTTTGAATTTAGGTTTAACAGTTGAGTTTAATGAGATGCAGATCCTTTTTAAACTCTTTACACAGCATTACAATGTTTCAGCATTGCTGTCAGAAAACTTTAAATCGTGCATGATTGAAAACTGCATGTGACATTAGCTTTACCCATCACTTTCTCTAATAATTCGTATTTCCAGGAAGATTTGGCTTACAATGCTTAAACTCGGCAACAGAACTCGTACTGAAGCAGCCAAAATTGTTACAATTAGTTAAAACCATCCACTCTATCTCAACTGGAAAGACATCTGATTATTAAATTAAATCGCGAGGAGTTTGGCGAGATATGTGGTCCTCCGCTGCTATTTTTTTTTCTTTAGTTTAGAGTTGCAGTGTTTCTGAACATGCATATTGATATACATATATATACATATGTTCTATAGGCGGCAGCCATTTAAGGATGATATTAATAAAGCCCATGCTTTAACGTATTAATGTATTGTAGAACACTGGTTCTTATTATGGTGTGCCGGAAAGGTTGTATTGCTCAAGTTCTCAGTTCAAAGTAATCTTCACGCTGCTATCATAGTTTGAGTCATCGGATCATTTTGTCTTTCGTTCACCCTTGGAGCCATTTCGCCGCTCATATGCTCGCAAAGTTCCCTAATCTGTCTATGTTGTCTGTGAATGCGAATATTACTTATATGCACTTTTATAAAATTATGTGCTTGTTTGTGAATTTAATGTGATTGTTCTTTTCGACATATGCGTTCTACCTTTAACCAAATTGTTGAATGTTTTCTATACATTAAAATTTCGACTGCTTTGTTTAGGTGACCGATAAGCGACAGTCGCACGCACGACGCCAAAATTTTGTCACAGTTTTAGCAGGGATTGGTGTTATTTTGAAAAACCTTATTGTCGCATCGAGACAATATTAAACGGTATCATCAGAGCATTGTCTATATGTTTTTTTTAGTTTGTACAATCCATCTTTAGTTCAATCATACTTCTGCTATACTAGTGCATAAGAGTATGTAAGGTTAATAATGGGGTATTTTGCCTTGATAAAAAAATTACTTTTTGTGTTTTTTGTGTTCACTGTAATAGGTAATCAGATGAAGGTCGGGCAATCTGTTGTCCGCCATCACCTATTCTTTGAAAACCTCACTTAACTATCCTGACTACAACGTTGCCCTTAATATCATCGTCATACATCTGACGTCGTTAAAGTTTTGGGAATACTGGACAATGATAACGTTGTATTAAAGCATTACGAATCTATGACATTAAATGAGCGAAACCTCTAACTATTATTGGGGTCATTCAAAATATTAACTTCATTGCTTTTGGTCATTACACATACTTTCAAGACCTTTTTAACATTGAGTTTCTATGAAATACAGTGTCCGAATAGGACTGAAACAACACCATGCGTTATCTGTAATTTTTTCAACAACGTTCTTGAAAGAACTGTGCGAAACTCACAAATCAACTCCAGAGACACCTTCTTTCACGCGAAATTGATACAGTGGGAATAACACAACGAGCTATCAACGGAGCGTTTGCGACTAACGAAGCACAAGCGGGAAAGATGGGTTAGCGGTCAACGAAGGAAAAACAAAGTATATGCCGTCAACAAAGAGGCATACACAATATCGACGCCTAGGACAAACTCTCATGTCAGGGGCCTACAGCTTTGAGGACTTGATCTACTTTAGCTCCGCTCTCAACTCCGATAACGACACCGGGGCGAAAAGAGGGCAACTGAGTAGTATAGCCCTCTCTCGAGCAACCAAAAAGACATCACATAAGACACTGATTATTCTAATCCTGCTTTACGGCGCAGAAGCGTAAACACTGACGGAAGCGGATGAAAATGCTCTCGGGCGCTTCGAGAGAAAAGTTCTTCGGATAATTTTCGGTCCCGTTGACATCGACGGAGAATGGAAGAGGCCTTGGAACAGCGAACTATACGGGCTCTACAGCGATGCCCACCTCATCAAACAAGATCGGATAGATGGCTAGGTCACTTTGAGCGCATGCACACCAGCGCCCCAACCCGGAAAGTTTTCGACTCCAGCCCAGAGGGACAACGCAGTAGAGGACGACCTCATCTTAGGTGGCGAACACAGATGGAAAGGAACCTTAGCCAACTTCGTGTGCACAACTGGAGGTAGTTGGGTAGTTGGAGAGGCATGTTAACTGAGGCCCTTATCCACCTCGGAATGTATCGCCATCTAAGTAAGTAATTTTATAAATTATAAATTTGCTCGAAGCAATTATTTATTTTTTATTTACTTAGGATAACAAAATATTGAACGTTATTTAAAGAATTTTTAATACTGCTATAATCGAAGGACACACAGTTTACAGCAAAAGATCTGTTCTCGTTAAAGACTTGGGAATCGTGGAAGTCGAAATTGTTTTCCGATTTGTTGTAATGCCTGTGCAGTTGGCATAAGTTTGTGAAACTCTTGAGAAAGAACCCACAAGGTCTCCTTTTAGTATTGCACAAAAACTGCAAACTCATAGAGCTAAGCTATACCAATATGAATCAGGGGTGAATAGTCGGAGCGAATCATATACACTCCGAAGTATGGTTGAAATTTCGAAATTTTTGTTGATTTTGATTGACTTGAGGTTTTGAATAAAATAATCAGAGAAAACCAGATGCCTTTTATTATATTATATTAATTTTAACAGTGATAGAAATGAAAATACCAGCATCACCTCCAATTCAAACACACGCAGAATTATCCACGATTCAAACGCCAGTTTGAGCACCAGCAGCTGTTGTTTTACACACAATACTCGTAAGTATGTACTATAATACTCGTACTATTGACCCTCAAATTCGTTACGATGTTCGAAGTGGATTATCAAAATTTAAAATTGATATAACAAAGCGATCTGTAATATGGTATTGAAGTCCGAAAACTAAAAAAACCCCAAAAGTGGCGAAAAAGCTTTGAATACCATATACTCGTATCCACGTATAAAATACGTGCATACATACGCATATATCAACTGTTAGTAAAATAAAAAGAAGAAGGATGTTGAAATCCAAAATAAATAAATAATTTACTTAAAAAGTGTCACTCTGTCTGTGAATATTGTATAACAAATAATGTAAAACGATTATATTAATCTAGATAAATTTAAATAATCTAAATATGTAAAAGCTAAGTAATTTAAAAGATAAAATGTCTTAAATACCATTATAAACTGTGCCTTCTGCCGCCCCCAGGTGGAGAAATGTGCTTGTGCATTAAAGTGTTCAAAGTAAAATGCGTGTAGGTATACATAGAAAGAACTCAAAGCATCGGGCATCGGACACATCATATGTGAGGGTGGATACAGAGGTACAGAACACAACTTCCTATCACTATCCTTAAGTTTATCTCTTTTTTAAACAGCTGCTGTCGCTGATACCGTTGTCGGATTATGCCACGGCTGATGCGGATGATGGGAATGATGATGGTGCGGATGCGGATGTGAGTGGTGGTGGTGATGGTGCTGGACAAATGCTTGATGCCATGGGGACGACACTGTTGAGATTAATGGCGAAAAGGCACTAGCTGAGCGGATTGTTTTTGTTTGGTTTTTATTTTGTTTTTGTTTTTTTAATTTTTTTTTAATTGTTATGTTGTTTTGGTGTTGTTGTTCATACGCAAATAACAAAATTCGACAAAATAACCATGCAAAAGAAAAGTAAAAAATAAAGAGATGAACTCAAGAAAAATACAAAATATAAAAAAAGAAATAAAAAAAGGAGGGGATGTTACATATAATCGACTTACTCGATGTAGAATTGAACACACTGCCTGGTGACGATGACAAGGCCCCCATGTTCGGCGTTGGCCCATAGCCATTTGCAGTAGCCCCGTAGGACCCACCCGACGAATGCGGCGTCGATGCACTACTGCAATACCCGCCACGTGGACTCACGCTACTACTTTGCGCTCGTTGGTATTCGTCCTCGGTCCATTGACCGGTTCCATCTTGCACACTGACGGCCAATTGGCCGGCATATGAATTGAATCCAGTCGTACCTCCGGGAGATCTGTGTTCGAGTTCATTAAAACCGTAGTCCAAATAGTTATTTAGTACTACCTTACCTTGGCATTGAGTAAAGAGCCTCAACCAAATCGGCGGCACGTTTCAGAATAATCTCCTTCTGAAGTTTTTCCGGATCGCCTGGATGTCGTGGTATCAGTTTTTGCAATCGTTGAAAGCCATAATCTATCGTAGGCTCATTCAAGGCTGCTTGAAACAAAAAAAGAAAATATTAAATTGGCATTCGTTACAATGTTACATAACATTAAAATGAGAGGTGGACATAAGAATACTTACAAACATAAACAAATCTACCCGGAGAACCCTTGCAGAATTGTTTGCTCTTGTACGAAAGTGTCACTTCTACTACACCGGGTATATGACGCGGAGGTGTTTGTACACGTATGGCATGTGATGTAATTAATTCACTCCAAACCAACATTGTACCAAATACAACTTGAAGGCCGTCAAAGAAGTTATCACCTACAATGATAACAGTAGCTCCGCCAGTGGTCCATCCTTCGCTGGGTGATATCGCTTTTATACAAGGCGTTGCAACTGGAAGTGGCGGATAGAGTCCTGTTGAATTCAAAGAGACATTTAGCTAAGTGAAATTTAAGATTTTCAGTCATATGAATTTTAATAATAATTTTGGATGTAGAAATTTTAGTATCATGCACACAAAATACCACTCATAGAAACAACAACTCGATTACAGCACAGATATATTTATGTTAGTACTCGTATCTATGTACATCTATTGGAAAGTACACATACATATTTAACATCTACATTCAACTATATTCTTACACTTAAATCGCTCTTTATTACTGTTCAATGTTGAGACTTTCCTACAATTTAGACAAAAGGATATACATTTCAAATTGGTAACTAAAGGAGAGAAGCTTTTCAGTTCTTTCTAAATTTGTGTGACTTTGTAATATGTTTTTATAATTGTGCAACCTGAATGCAATCAAGTTTAAAGGTAAAAACGTAGTATTGCATTTATCTATGATAGTATAAAAGTATCTCGGCTCGTACAAAACTGTCTATTGTGTCAACTATTCTGGCGAAAATCAGTTAAGGTTCCAGTTCTTGTTGATCGAGTCAAGTAGTAGTTTAAAAATTAAAATGTAGGCTTCTTTAAACATAGATCAGTAAAATGGGATTACTGCGACATTGAAGGACCAGCCAAGTAATGGAATCAAAGCCATAACGTACGAGTATGTCGTAACAGATTAATTACACCAAGTTGCTAAGGACGTTATTATTTCATATTTTATGCATGCATTCGAATAAGATAAATATATAACATGTGGTTTGCTTTCACAGAAGACAGGTTTCTAATAGGATCCTTAATAATGTGAAGAAAATCATACTTATATTGTCAAACTGACGCTTATTATACTGGTAAAAATAAATTGCTAATGAACATCTAATTCAATTTTTATTCTATCTTAAAAAAAAAAAAACACAACATTATTCATACAATGAATAAAATTAAATAAGCAAATGCGTTATAGGCATTTCATTTGCAAAGTTCATTTGCTAAAAAGTATGAGAGGGTATGGTCATACAGATTTTCTAAACATTGTTTAATGTAATTGAAGCAATACTAGCTTAAAAAAATAGATATTTCAAATAAACCTTAACATTTGTCCTTGTATTTATGGGGATAAGTTATAATGGCATGTCTGGCTACTTGGTATCAGCTTCGTTATTGGTATCCACCGGCTACTAGGAGTTTGTTTATGGACACAATATATATTTTCTGAGACCGTTTTTTCCTATCTTTATATACAGAATATTTTATGGCAAAAGGGTGGTTCATCGAATGATATGTATGGGTATTTGTTTATATATGTGCACAAACATGCACGTATGTGTTTCAGATATGAAGAAGTTAATGGTGCTCTTTTTCCGAAACGTCGAGTGCTGTTGCCATTCCTTTATTTTTTATTTTTTTTATTTATTTGTTTTTTTTGGTGTAATAATCTAATCCGGAAAAGGGAGCTATAAAAAAACCAGTCACCCTCGCCGCGACAATGGGCAACATTGGGGATAATATCGCATTAAGATAATAATATCAAACATAATATGTGGGATTACTTATATAAAAAAAACGTAAGTCTTTTATGTATAAAAAAGGAGTATATGATGAAAGTGGAAGTTGCAATAGTAAGTAATGTAAATTTGTATGTGATACATATTGTAGAAAAAAGATATTTAGAACGAAATTTTAAATAAATGCATAAAGAAAAACAATTTCAATCCTCCTGCCCTGACAAGCTCTTAGTTATATTAAATTAGATTTAATTTTAATTATCTGATTTAAATAATATAAAGAAAACGACAAAATAATTTAACATTATAATAACAAAAAAAAAAATTAGATGTTAAATTTCTTTTTCAAACGAATTCAAACAAAAAGCGAACACAAAGGTGCTACAGACCATCATAGGTACTGTCAGGCGCAAGGGGGTGACCCGAAATGGACAGGGGAGAATTTCCTGTACCTTCCGTGGCGTCCATCCGCTTTGCACGTCGACCATGTTTTGAATTATTATGCACAAACATGTTATCGGAAATGGCTAAGAGTGGCCCATCAACGGTCACTTGTGTTGATATCACAACCTGAAAAAAGACATAGTTTTAGTAAACGATTTAAATTTATATGTAATAAGGAATAATATTTATTTTTTTTATATTTTCATATTTGTGTACTGTCTATATGTACATTACTTTGCATATAACCGCAATCACATAATATTTCCAAAATATATACCATATTTTTGTCTTTAATATTGAAAACGCAAATTTTTTATTAGTTTTTTTAATAAACAAGTGATTTGTTCAAAACTCACGATGAATTTATGTATATCCATAATGGGATAAACGCATGGTCAGACTTTGACGGCATTTTTCTTCGCGCGTTGTGTATTAGTACGAAAACGCGATAGAAGCAAAAACCAATCAGTCGGGTTCTCTTAGGGAGAACATTTTGTCGTAAAAAGGTATTATTTCTAGGAAGCACAAATACTCGTAGTTTACGTTTAAAGTTTCATTCAATACCTTTTTAGGTTTACCACATTGAGACAGATTTCTCTGAGCCAGAACAAAACTACAAGCCTAATTTTTTATTGCAAGTTAATCTGTTGTTTTGTCGCCAATGTGTTAAACAATGTGGCACATTCTTGGCTGATCGGATTTATGAAAAACGAAACTGTAGTATGTGAAATTAGAATCTTAATGATTTTTTTAGACTCAGCTGATTTCTGTCGTAAGATCTCTCCATTCATCAAGGAACAGAATGGATCTCGGCCGCATTCAAATGGAGATTCACTACAGATTCTAATAAATACCCTTGAAAGGTTTCATCAATAATGCTTCAGAAGCACACGAGTATAGTCATTCCCTCGCTGATCGCTATTTATTACGGAAAGCTATTTATTGCTGAACTATGTTCTCCAAATCTGAAAGAGAGTATGAGTTGTATTCATACCAAAAATAGAGTTGGTTTTCAGGGTTCTATTTTTGACAGCTCACGCGTGATTCGTGGCATATGTCAAAGTAAAACCTGCTCGGTTAGCATTGCCATTTCAGCATGGAAAGGCTTGCACCCGAACAACGCTAACAGATTATTGAAATTCATTATCAAAATTCGTGCTCTATGGAAAATGCTTTTCGCGCACTTCCACCATTTTACGTCGTCATTACGGTGGACATCAAGCCACCTACAAAATACAGCTCGTGGAAGAACCTAAGCTAAACGACCTGACACAGTGTTGAATTTTCGGTGAGTAGGCTATAGAAAAGCAGGGGGATATCCGCTTTTTTATCGAACAATTTTCTTCAGCAACGAAGCTCATTTCTAGTTAAATGGGTATGTTAATAAACAAAACTGCCGTATTTGGTCCGATGAGCAATATCAGTCAATACAAGAGCTGCCAATGCACCCGGAAAAATACACAGTTTGATTCAGTTTATGGTCCGGCGGAATCATTGGCGCTCGCTATCGTTTAGTGGTTTCGAACTTTTTTTTACCCAAAATGCACGAGCTGAAACTGGTCGATATGTGGTTCCAACAAGACGGCGCTACATTTCATACTGCACGCGAATCGATGGAACAATCTCTCGTTTTGACCAGTGAATTGGCCGGCTAGATCGTGTGATTTCACGCCTTTAGACGCTCCGTATGAATCACTTAAAACGTAGCCGTTGTCAACAGCTACATGATATAAATGGCAAGAATTAATTTATAAACTCAAATAAAAATGTTATACACTTTTGCACCTTTCATGTGTTTTTTTTGACAAATAAAACCAAACGCTTAAAAAATTATCCATTGCATATATGTATACACATATACAAATATACATATAAATATATACTATATAAACATATTTACAAGAGATATTGTTCAATCATACTAAATTGCTAAAGGTTTGATTAGATTTACATTTACGAATATACTCGTACTTATCTAGATACAATACATAATTCTATAATATTTCAAACGTTGACTTTAAGTTATTCTAATAGAGGAAATTGTTTTGATTTGTTGAATGCTATTGAAGGATCTAATAATGTTTGGAGGCTAGGAGCATGGGAATACAAGTTAAACTGTACGTTGCTCTTTCCACAAGTTATACTGTGGTGGGTCCTCTTTGTTAAAGAGGTATGCTTTGTTAAATATTGTATTGCCTAGTCTTGTTGGCGAGATCTGTACTACTTGTAATTGGCTTAATTCTTTGTTGCAAATAATAGGTGATAGATCGAATTTGTGTGTCCTCAGACATGATATCGATTGGTCCTAGTGATGTTCTGATTCCTCTTGAAAAAGCCTTAAAGATATAGATTTTGCAAATGGTGGTATCTTGTACTCCAAAGTCGTTGTAATTGCATTCCGTGCACTTTCGACCCCTGGTATGCCAATATGTCCTGGTGACCATATAAAGTAAATACGGAGACATTCTGAGCAAAGATTAGCTCTTTGGGCATGAGTAATTGGTATACTGCGTTTATTGTTTCTGATAGCAAGAATGGCAATTAGGGAGTCACTGCAGATTGATGATTTTACAGCTAAAATATTTAAATGCTTCTACTAGAGCCAAATTGTTGTAGTACAACTTTGTTGAAAGTATTGTTTAGCCTATAGACGCAGTATCCGGTAACTCAATCTTCGCAGGAAGCGTCCGTGTAGAGGATACAACTACAATTGCCAGTTTTTAAAATTTTGCCAAACTTTTCTCTAGACGGAACTTTTGTTCCTTGAGGTCTCGAACATAATGCAATCCAATTTACAAATTTCATGAAAAGCATACTTTACAGTCGTGATGCCTTTAGATATGAGCTTATTTTGAGCTGGGACTTCATATCTTTAAAGCTTGGAATATTAGCCTCTGCCCCATATAGCTCGATAGAAGTTGAAGGTAATGTACTTAATGCAGTTCTTAACAGTGCATTTATTCTAAATTGCAATGAGAGTATAACGTCATGCCGTGTTAACTCCTCTTTAAAGTGTCTTTGCTACATCAATTGCGTTATTCATAGGAGGTTCCTTGTATTTATTGCAAATTATTTTATAATAAATACACTATTTACTTTGCCCAGCGCGTCACTATTTTTTCAGGTACACGGCATTTACAAGTTTTGGGACAAGCAAGAGCTAGAATCATAGCGTTGCTTAGCAGAGGAATGCATATGCATATAGATCTACTATTTATAGTAGTATTTGCTCAATTATGTTTTCTACAAATGTGCAGTGCACACATTTTGTTAGTTGGTATTTTTGCCCCAGAATCTAGGTACCACTTGAGTGGTTTTAATAATGCTGAAATTAAAATATCTTTAACCACACAAAAAAATTGTCCGCATAAGGTTGTACAGTTTCTATCTATACCAGTTCTGACGGAAGTATTTCAAGAAGCGGATTGGCGTTAGAGATTGGTGCACCTTGTGGTATTCCATTCTGGATTACAGTAACACTTGAAAGGTGTCAATTTATCTTGACAACGACTCTTCTATTTGACATAAAAGAAAAAATGCTATTGAGATGCCTTTCTTGAGTCCATTTAAGCCTGTTCGATATTATTTTCTCGAATAATTTGGATAGTACTGAAAGTATTGGGTATATAAATAAATTCGTGCGGTTTTTTTTTTCAAAATTTGAACGTTTATTTAAGAAAAACATGTACAATAGTATAGTGAACCGCATTTCAGTGAGGGCGTTCTGCATCGACCGGAACAAATGGTAGTCAGAAGGGGCAAGGTCTGGGCTATAAGGCGGGTGGGGTAAGACTTCCCATTAACTGTTTTCCAAATAGTTCTTAACCGAAATAGCAACGTGGGGCCGAGCGTTGTCATGATGGAAAATTATTGTCTCGTGTCTGGTCGCATATTCCGGGCGTTTTTCGGCCACTGCTCTCTTCAAACCGATTAATTGTGTTCGGTAGCGTTGTTCATTGATGGTTTCACCCGGTTTTAGCAACTCATAATACAGCACACCCATCTGATCCCACCAAATACAGAGCATTATCTTCGTGCCATGGATATTCGGCTTTGCCGTTGATTTGGCTGGTTGGCCGGGTTTCACATAAGATTTTTTGCGCTTAGGGTTGTCGTAATGGATATATTTTTCATCACCAGTAACAATCCGATGCAAAAATGACTTCCTTTTGTGGCGTTCCAGCACCATTTCGGACATGCAAAACGCCTTTCGACGTCTCTCGGCTTGAGTTCATGTGGAACCCAATTTCCTTGCTTTTGAATATATCCAGCTGCTTTTAAACGTTTTGAAATGGCTGCGTGAGTGACACCCAAAGATTCTGCGAGCTCTTCTTGTGTTTGACAACAATCTTCATAGAGTAATGCTTCCAGTTCTTCATCTTCAAACTTTTTTGGCTGCCCTTCAAACGTCCTCATCGTCTTCCAAGCCAAAATCACCACTTTTAAATCGTGCAAACCACTTCTGGCACGTTCGCTCAGCTAGCGCATGTTCACCATAAACTTCCACCAAAATACGATGACTTTCGGCAGCAGTTTTCTTCATATTAAAGTAATGAAGAAGAACTCCCCGCAAAAACACTTTTTCAGGCACAAAGTTTGACATATTTGAGTGAGAAAAAATTATTGCTGTTTACGCTTCAAATGAATGACATATACTGAAATGACGTACAATGACAGTAGCTTTCCAACGCATGTTCCAATGGCTTAATAACAATGGAATAATAAAAGTTACGCCATCTCTTAGCAAACCGCATGAATTAAGTTATAGACCCAATAGATACGGTAGCTTAGGAAATGGGGTCAAATATATATTTTACCATTCATGTGGATGCATTCCATCTTTCAAAATATAATTGTTTTTGAGTATTACGAGTACTTCCACTGGTAAATGTTTTACCATTTTAAAAGAAATTTTATTCGAACCTGGAATTGTAACTTTGGTTTTGTTCTAAAACTGGGATGGAGTTATTCATTATTGCGCTAATATCCTTTCGAGAGTGGTTTTCGCTGACTGCCTTTACCACATTCCATGAAGTTTTAGCTTCCATTGACGGGTGATTGTAGTTAAAAATTTTTTCAATGCACTTGGCTAATCGCACTTATCTTTTTAATTTCGCAGCCATTCCCAGGTTGGCGATAACATTTTTAATGTTTGCCGTTCTTTTGAGTTGCAACCATGCTTTTTGCTTCTCTTTTGTCATGTGTTTTAGATAGGAATTGCACCAAATAAGTTGAAAAGTATTGCAGGGTGGATGTGAGGAAGGAATGCTAGATGAGTCTTATTTGCAAACTTTGCCCAATCGGCTTTGGATTCTATAAACCGAGAATGAAAAATACTCGGAAATTTGCATGTAGGTTGCTCCCTTTTAAATAATCATACATTTCCCAGTTTGTGTTAAGTGTAATTGTAGGTAAGGCATGTGATAAATCGATGGCAGTAAAAGAATTGTTTGATGAAAAATGAGTGGGAGAACCAGAATTCAAGAGTACAAGATCAGAGTTTTGCAGCCAACCTTCTACGACTGCATCAGCACTGTTTGTGTATGGGGAACTCCAAAGAATATTGCTTGCGTTGCAATCACCAAATGCTGTGAAAAAGATTATTTGCCACAAGGTTCAGATATTGTTGTTGGAAAGCAATATTTTGGGATTATAGGTTTTGCAACGTGATCGACTGAGGCAGGTTGATTGTTAGCGTTTGAGTTAAGAAGATGCTAGGTGAGCTTGAATATAAGTAGGGAATACCTGTTTTTATTAATGTAGCTGTTTCATCTTTATTGGGAACATATGCCCTGTTATTAAAATAAGCAATATAATCTTTATACAATACCTTGTAGGAGCATTTTTAATAAGAACTTTACTTTCTTGTAACGCTATAACTGTCGGATCGTATTTTTTAATTAAAATATCCAAGTAGGCAAGATTGTTAAAGAATCCTATTGGAGTATTTTGAGCGGAATTTTTTTATTTGGCTGCCCATTTTATGATTGTTACGAGTAGCTTGAGGAAGACTTTGAAGTGAAGAGAGTGGAGCTGATTCAGATGCCAACAAATTACTGTCTGATTTTTGCAAATTTGAGAAATTTTAATTTGCACTGTAAGTTGGCGAAGATCGATTTATTCGGTCGTCCGAACTTGTTCCAGACACAAGCGGTGATACTCGTAACATAAAATTTGTTGTTTTGATTAAAAGTTTTTTTGATTTCTGATTTGTACGAGTAAATGTTAGATATTATTTTGTTGATATTTTATGATAGTTCGATTTTGGTGTGCGTTTGGAATATTGGTACTGTTGGTCTTAGTGAAGCTGATGATGATGAAAGTATTCTTGGTTATTTGGATTTGTAAGTAAAAAAGTTTGAGCGATTGTGGACGAGGGCATCTCTCTGGCGACTTTTTCCTTAATAACTTCTGCTATTGATTTGCTAGAATTTTTGAATGGAATGTGAGGTGCGGCATTTTATGGTTTTCATTACTATTATTGTTTTTTCTCTAATGAAAACTCGACAATTACGGTCTTTTGTTGAACACTCCACAATCATATAGTGGCGTAAAATACTCGTTTACATTCTTTTTGATGTGGGACAATTCCAGCACAGGTAGTACAGATTTTTTTCTGTCTCTTTGAAATGGTTCTTTGAATGTCCACTCCTTGAAGTTTTTTTCTTTTTTTGTTAAAGAACTTAACACTCAAGTGCGTATGACTACACTTATGATGCCAAAGCATATCTTAAGTTTTTTGGAAAATGGGACAGACAGAGAAAGAAAGATGTTTTGGCTCAGGGTGGCATCCATGTTGACTTTTATTAATAAATCAACGTTCCTTAGTACTTTTATCTCTTTAGCATCGACGGGTTTTTCTATAATAATCGAATTTCGTTTTGCAATCGGAGTTTTATCATTATCTATTGGAGAATTTGTAATTATTAAGAATCGAGAAATATCAAACACATTTTGCTGGAGTGTAATAACATTGGCTGCCACTGATCTTTTGTGTCGTTGACTCCTCTAGCGGCGGGAAACCACGGGAAGACTATGTGTACTTGTTTACTATTTGTGTTTATTACTGTGAAAAATATGCGAAAAAAAAATATATTCCTAGATATAGAGATTAATCCTTATCACTAATACAAATGAATTTTATAACTAAGCAATACGATACCGCGCTCTATGAACCGTCAGCTCTGTCTAAGATGTACATATGGTACCTATAGTTTTTGGTATAATTATTTATGATAAATATTATAACTGAGCCATTTTCTTACACAAAAGGGTGAATCTATTTATTTTTTAAATTTGTGCGCGCTTAATGCCTTAAATTAACCTTAAAATGTTTGCACACAACGTGGCCGAAGGGAAATTAGGGAGAAAGTAAAGAGGGGTACCGATGTACATTGGTTTTAAATGTCTGAATGTTACAATGCCTAGGAAATATAGAGCTCAGAAGTGTATTCCATAAGCGAGTTCTACTGCTTAGGAATATAATAATATAATCATAATATTTCAGAGTACGTCCGAAAGTGGGCTTGAGGGTATACGATGAGCATTCATAGCGAGACGAGTGTTGCGGTTGAAGGTTTGAAGGGGCGGAATGCATTGATGGTGGAAATAGCGATAGAATTAAGCGAGACACGAGGCATTATGTCGGTGTTCAAGGGCGTCCATTGACTGAGTGATATGAGCATCACCTATGAGTCTTATCGCACGGTTTTGAATCCTATCTAGCAGGTGCAGAGATGATTTAGATGTGGGCATTGTACTCATATTTTAAAGGGTAAATAAGAAACGACCGTTAGAGTTTCCCAGGATCAAATAATGAACTTCTTGAAAAGCGTATAAAAAGATACGCCACTAGTTGAATCCGTTAGAAAGCTACGGCCTTTTAAGAAGTTTTACCTCGAAATCAGAGATTCCTCACTTTAAAGGCCTATAACTTGGAGGGGGGTGAAAATAGACCCCCTGCAATACAATTTTTTGTTTGCCATAACTTCAGGAATCTTCAGCTATCAGGACGAAAACCTAAACTGGGACACCCTGTATATTGCCTTATAGCCACCGTACCTATGGGCCGCTAATTTGGTGGTGCTCATGTCAAAACGTAAAACAATAGAATAGTCTGTAGAGTTTCAAGGAACAGGAGCAACAGCAGATCAAGTCCGATCGAAGCATAAAACGTTTTTGTACATATTCTACTCACAATTCATTAGAAGTACGTAAGACTAGAAGATATGAGAGCTGGTAGTCGAAATCATGTGCATATTGCAAGATTTTACTGACTTACTTCCCTGAACTGCGGGACCAGAACAGAAGAGAAGCAGTACGTTCAGTTAGCCAATTTGCGGGCGCGGTTCAGTGCTACTAACCTACATAGGTATATCTGTATTCAGCTCCCACTACCGCAGTGGTAATAATAACGAAAATGAAATTCTGGTTTACTTCCTCTGTGCATGTCCATCACTTGCCAAGGTCGGGACATCGTACTGGTCTTTGTTTTATTACCTCCCAATACGGCCAGATACAGCCAAGATTTCGCAACAACACGAGAGCTAATAGGTCAGACAAAATTAACTCGTACGGGAGTACCCTCGATATCAAACATTGTAGATAGAACTCTTATTTTATGAGAGATCATAAAAACATGGCAGACCTCCAAAAACCAAAATTTTCGAATCCATTCACTCATCTGCGTGAAAATTAAAACACAAACACATTTTTCCGGGTCAACCCCGGACAGATTTACAAGTATTAACGCTTGTTGCAAGCTTATTCTTAAAAGTAACAATTCCACTTAAAACTAAAGAGTGGAAGCGGTTAAAGAAAGTTAGGACGTGAGGCATAGGTGGAAATAAGAATGTTCTTGAGAGAGAGTTTGCTGAGATGGTAGTCGAAGAGAGGTAGAATATCGTTAACTTCACGAAGCATTCTATACATTGGCTCTACTCGTAAGTGTCCGTAATTCGTTCTGTAAAGATTGAGCCGGAAAAGTGACACAGACCTAAGATTGCGTGGGTTGGTGGTAAAAGAAATAAGTTGAAGTAAAGAAGGACAATCGATATTACCAACTAAAATTTGATGAATAAAGAGAATGTCGGCAACTTTTCGACGTATTGAAAGGGGTTGTAAATTTTTAAGTTTCAGCCGATCAGTATAAGGTGGTAAGTTTCGGCTATCATTCCAGGGAAGACCACGTAAAGCAAATAGTAAAAACCTGCGTTGAACAACTTCTATCCGGAGTATGTGTGTTCTGTAGTAGGGTGACCAAACTTGGCTTGCATATTCAAGAAGAGGGCTAATGTAAAGAGATTTGGTGCCATAAGGGTTGGAAAACTCCTTAGACCAGCGCTTGATGAAGCCAAGAGCAGAGTTGGTTTTTTTTTTATTATATTATCAATGTGAGAACGGAAATTGAGTTCCTTATCACAGATAATACCTAAATCATTCTCATTCACTTATTCACTCATTCACTAAGGGAACAGGCAGATTAAAGATTAGATAATAGCGATTTGAAGTAGGGGGGCGCTTACGGGTATACGTTATATTCTGACACTTATTGACGTTAAGCTCAAGAAAATTCTTCTGACACCAAGTGCAAAATCTGTCTAGATCTTCCTGCAGTGGTAGGTTGTCTGAGGAAGATGATATATAGTATATCTAAGGATTTTCATATATGAATGAATTTTTAATGGATGCAATCAACATCATTATTGGCCAGAATAAATAATAAGGGACCAAGGTGGCTGCCTTGAGGGACAATAGAGGAGGCTTTAATTACGTCAGAAATCATGGACCTAAATAGAACATAGTAATGTCTTTCATTTAAATATGATTGATATAAAGTTTATTTGAAAACCAAGAGCTTTTAATTTTAGAAGGATTATATCATGTGAAATCCTATCAAAGGCTTTGCTGAAATCGGTGGCAATCACATCAACTTCATTTCCAGATTCCAGTGCACATAAAGTGCCTGATACAAATTCCGTTAAGTTGGTGGTCATAGATCTACCTCTGAGAAATCCGTGCTAGTTTTGGGAAACAATAGATTTAAAATGGAAAAGCATTATGTCATAAATAATGCTCTCGAAAAGCTTAGGTATGAAGGACGGCTTAGCAATTGGTCGATAGTTAGAAATATGGTCTTTTCGGCCTTTTTTATGTATGGGAATAATAAAAGACCTCTTCCAGGTAGAGGGAAATAATCTCTGGATGATAGAAAGCTGAAAGAGAGCTGTAAGAGGTTGGACTAGATGCATTTCATATTTCTTTAAAAATATAGGGGGAAGATCATCAGGGCCAGAGTGAAATAGCCTTCTTTGCAAAAAAAAAAGCTAGTTTCGTAGCAACTATGATTTGCGTTCTTTCTACGTGTAATTCTCAGCCACCGTTATGAAATTTGAGCTGTTTGCAAAGCAGTGAAATTATTGATGTTACGAGTAGTACACAGGAATAGTAATGCTGCATTTACCTGCTTGTTTTGCATTCGGAAAAGAACAACTACATTTCTGAGCTTTAGTTACGCATTGGTAAGCATGCCACCACCTCTCTGCCAAAACAATCCTTTTTGGTTCGTTGACGAATGCTAATCATAAATTGGATTCAGTGGATTAGCCAACAAATTTTTATAAAGAATAAATATTGGAATTGAGTTTTAAACGCATTTTATTTTCTAATTCATTAACTCTTACATACTAACAAAAAAAATGCTTAAATGCTAGCTTAAAATTACTTAACAAAGTTATACTAACTTACTGGCCCCACACAGGCACTCTAAGATACTCTAAACTCTTATATATATGTCTTTCGACTTTGTTTACATTTTATACTTATATATACTTATTTTCTATGCTTAAGGCTAAGAAAAGAATTTAACAAAAAACTTAGCATATGGACATATTTTTTATAAAAACTTAACATCTAGCTTAAAATAAATCTTAGTCTACCTAACCTACCTACACAATACACACATATATACACATAGACAATATTCACAATGACATACATATACTAGTATATACCTATGTATATACTAATATAAATATGTATTTCTTAAATACTAACCTAAACCTATGCAAGCTGGCCATTGCTATTCACAGTGTAAATGGATTGGTCAGCTCTGCCCCATTAGAGAGGCTGGTCCGTAATTGACGGAAACGACGACGAAACATCTTCTCCATCATTCAACCACCAGAAATGCTGGTGCTGCCGAACGACATCCCTCTTATCGCGATTCCCCACCGCCCTACTGAACCTGAGACGATCCACACTGCCGTGTGCGACGTCTCTGTCGTAGTTGAGTCGCCTGTCCCCAGCTTTCCGAGCGACATGGAAGATTAACGGGACCGCTGATCTATCCTGGATCAACCCTATCTGATCTAGGTAGAGGAATGCTTCCGGTGGAACGAAGCCGTCAGAGCGCACACTCTCGTGGTAAAGGTAGTTGGGGTAGTAAGCCCCCGATATCAGGTTAATTATATATTGGAATTGATTGACGAC
Source organism: Volucella zonaria (assembly GCA_963966105.1). Taxonomy (NCBI): domain Eukaryota; kingdom Metazoa; phylum Arthropoda; class Insecta; order Diptera; family Syrphidae; genus Volucella; species Volucella zonaria. Next base: position 33,136,051 of record OZ014533.1, on the reverse strand, counting down.
TGGTATGTACATACATTTGTTTATGTATTATAAAGTGATGCTTTTGCTTAGTATCATTGCTACACAGTAAAATACACTATTTACTTTATTCCTATATATACAATACATAAACGTAAAAAGTATGACCTTTGATTTAATTTGGTATGTTTGATTAAAAAAATTGTTCAATATATGTCGGTATTTAGCCCTAAGTATGTACATTCATACATACATATGTAGGTATATGAGAAGTTATTTAACTTACCTGAAATCGCCTCATGTCTCTTGGATTTCCAGCATTCTTTAAACAATTTTGATTGCATTTTAAGAAAAACTTCAAGAAAAACCTGCAAAAAATTAGAACAATGCTTATTTTTAATAATTATTTTTTAACACTTTTATATTTACATATTATGTAAGCAAAAAATAGAAGAAAATATGAATTTTTCTCAAAGCAATATATGTGTGAAATGTGTGTATGTACACTTTTCATACAAGAAATCGACGAAATAATGATACAATCAGTAGTCAAAGAGCTTGCAAAGACAGGGATTTTATGACTTGTGTTTTTTTTTTTTGATTTTTAATAAAGCACAAAACGTTTAACTTTTATGCTCCTTCAAGGAAGATGATTTTTAATATCAAAAATCTTCGTCAATGAGTGGTTCTATGCGCAACATAGTGACAGGAAACTCGTATACTGTAGACATTTATTGTGCTGATATTTAACACATCATAAAAAGTATTATGAGCATTCAATTTTTTTTTCATAGGAGTCTCGAAATTATGTACAGGGATGTGCGTTTTATTATTCCTCTGTGGACATGGGCGACAAGGAGCTGAGTTGGCAAGTGAGTCTTTACAAACCGATCAGCACCCATGCTCCTTATTTATTGGTATTCAGAGCTTAAACGATTGTTTTTTAACTTAAATTTTATTAGAGTCTGTTGACTAAAGTTGACCAATCCAAAAAAAAAAAAAAAAAACACGTGTCCTGAATAATTTGACCGTAAATTGTTTGTGTAATTAAGAACAATATTCAGCGAAAAACACATAAGTGCATTTACATTATTATATGAATCGATAAATATGTGACACATATTGTAGTATGAGCGACAGATTCCGTACAAATTACAGGCTTCAAAGGAAAAAAATTTCAAATATGTACGAGATGTTGATGAGAATTTATTTTGTGATGTGGAAAATAACGACTGGCACATGCCCATCTGTGCTATGTTGATGGCATTCTGCATGTCTGTGGTGTGAAAGAAATTAAAAACCGATTTGGGGAACTCAAAATATTGACAAGTATTCGTTTTGAGGACGAGAAATGTACATACTCCCATATTGTATTACGTTGAAGTTGGAATGATTTGTTGGGGAAGTTGAGAGGTGTTGATTTAAATTAGCTGCAGGAATTTCTTGTCATTAAGTCATTGGGAATGATTACAGCAATGATGAGATGGATTTATGGAGATTGGATTTTATATCTGTAGTAAAGTGGGGATCCTAGTGATTTACGCTTTTCGGAGTGGATGACTTTTCACGCGTACATTTATTTTTGATTCACATATACCTTAGGTAGCCACACCAAATTAAAGAGAATTTTGGCCTTCGATAATATTTTATAAAAAAAGTTAAATGCCTAAGCACATAGGTATTAGCTCCTAGCGACAGAAATTCAACTTTTGTTTTAAGTACGAATATTCTATGGATCATAGTTGGAGGAGATTTGTTCTATGTTGACGGTAATTTTTACTAGTCTTATGCATTCAGGGTTTCTCAGATTATTATAATATAGTTTCAAAAAAAAACAACCATCTCTAGTTGTTGTATTCTGTGTATTGCTGCAAAATTCAGTCAGTTTATCATACAACTTTATACTAATATTATAGTGAGCATTATAATTACTAAAATAAAATTTGTTCAGAGTGAAAAAATATCGTAGCATAAGGACACCCTGCGGTGCAATGTTTATTATTGAAGGGTGAGAACGTACAAAACTTCTGAAGTAGCAGGAATAACAATGCATTATGGTGGTGGTGTTGCAGCAACAAACATTCAATGCCTTGGGCTAAACATCTGTTTCATAGAAAAATGTTGAAACTAATCCAACCACATGCGTGAGATTATTATTGACGTCTCGATTTACAAATTCGCTTATGTACACATACCTCGGATTCACCAGACTCTTGAATTTATTTTTTCTTTCTAAGATAGGGCAAGCCAAATTAACCCTAAATGATGAAGTTTCAGCAGGACAAGTAGAAGTGGGCGTAATGTAAATAATCAAATTTAATTTGTTCGCACACTTTGACTATTAGTTGAACAATGTTTGAATAACAGGGGTAGGGTCGGTAAGCAATGCATTCATTGCCTATATAAAATTTTGAAAAAATATTTCCAATATCACATAATTTTCAATCTCAATTTTTTTTTTAAATCCGTGCGAGTATGTACAAGTATATAAATATTTTGTATAACAATATTGAAAGGCTCAAAATTGTATGTTTTCTTTGGAATGGCCCAAAAGACTTTCAAAGAACCGAAGAAATTAGTCATTGCTTTTATTTTCATTTTTTAAAATGTTTGCATACAGCTGTGTTGAGTTTTGAGTACATACTGACTTGTAGTGAGTACACATATGTATGTATTACATTTATGGTCCTTACGTAGAAATATAAATCGTCGACAGTTTGATTTTTTCAGAAACATGCCGTTGCTGAATGTGAATATCTTTTATTTGTATATGCATTGTCTTCCATTCTTTAATTACTCTATCTACATATGTAATGCTCATAATCAGATTTAATGCTACAACGACGGTTGTGGTGTTGCCTAAATTTGCGGACGTATAACTCTGCAGTCCGTAAGTAAAGCCAGGAGGTTTCTGATGCTTTTTCATTTGAGAAATACAATTATTTTTCTATCGATCCATATTGACGCCTTCTTCAAATGTTGGCTATTGTTTTTTGGGTCAATCCAAGCAGGTTTGGTCAGCCTGAAGTTGACTAACTTGTCTGTTTCTTAATGTGGAGACTTCTGCGTACCTCTAATCAGATCATGTTGTGTCACATCCGCTGACATTCGTAACATTTTCATTTTATTTATACTTCTCGGACGCAATCCAATATTGTTATGCATATGTTAAGGTCGGACCTCCGACTGTAGTATATATAGAAGAAACCATTGAGATCAAGCCGCATTTTTCGGCCACAAAATACTTCCATCACCATGGTCATCGCAATTTGTCTGATAGTTTACGACGGAGTCTGAATATTTTAATTTGATGCTCTTCGACCGATGACTCTTTCAGGAGTGCAATGAAGGTATGCAGCCCTCCTGCGACTGATTCGTAATATGTTATCTTCCCACACTCCTATATAATTATTAGAGGTTGGCTGAAGCAAGGTATTGCTTATGATAGCACTATCATCGCTAAATGGGAATTGTTCCGTACTCGTCAATGTGCTGCTTTAATATTATAGAAAAAATAATACATAAAAAATAATTTGTAACATATGTGCATATGGTGCATTCCATTCGTGAGTCATGATCAATTTAAAAATGTTGGACTTTCCTAAACATGTCTTTAAAGTTCTAAAAGGTAGAACTAAAAGGTAGAACTTTAAAGTCATGTTTATAGAAAAATTACATTTTAGTGTATGCTGAAGTGTAGCCTGTTTAATTCCGCTCGACTTATTCTGTGTGTAGCACAGCCTCTAAAATTTGTAAAAATTATAAAACTCTCACAAACTGAGTGTAAAGTTGAAGGTCACAGTTACTAGTAATGTAATTTGATTGATTCAAAGAAAGAATATTTTGTTACTACTTTATACATATGACTACTTGAATACATACATATTAAAAAAAAAAAAATATATTGGACGCTTTCCCTTAGAGCACATAGTATGCATGCCAAATTCGCCTCAGAGCTATATACATACATATGTTGCAGTGAGCTTAAAGATAGTTTTCTTGTACAATGCTTGCCGAAGTATTTGATATGTGTTTCTTTTTTATTTTTGCTGGCATTGCATCCTAAATAGGCTTCTTCATTTCTATCAAAAACTCTTACAGCACACAACGCTGGGCATCTTCATTTAGACTTAGACTTAGACTTATATTAAACTTTTATCAAGGGAGTAAATATTTCTGCTTTGAAAGTGGTTGATATTTTCGGGGAGCGATGGACCCAAAACATTCAGTATATATGAAAATGGTAGTCCGAGAGTGTATATATACATATATGAAGTGGTGGTAGACCAGCATGTGGGTGGCCGTGTCTCAAGTAGTAGTGTATGGGCTCAGAAATCGGATGGTTCGGGGTTCAATACCAGCCGCCCCCTAAAAACACTCTTTTTTACAGGCAACTAAAATATCGTAGATGAATGAAATGGAATGGTTGCGTAAAATACAACAAGTCAATCTACACTAATAATTTAATCTTCCCATGGATGCCACCAATGGAGCGAAATAACCACAGACTCCAAACATCTTTCTCTCTCTCTCTCAATCCAATTTTTCGAAAAAAACTTAACACGTGCTCGGACATTTGAAGAGTAGTAATACCCTCTTGAGTGTTAAGTTTAAAAAAAATGGGGAAATCCACGACTTTTTTTTAAAGAAAACCTCTTAAAAGCTTATCCATCCCTTCTTACTGGACGTTCCCACGCGCTTGTGCTGCGTAATACATATGTTTAGTGTTGAGAATTGTTGATTATCGTTGACTACGCGTTTAAATTCCTCCAGGGTCTCATGCAATTGTTCGTTGAACAATAGCGGTGAAGTGACTATTTCTGACGATAAAACCAATTAGTTTTAGTTTTAAATGCATTTTATTTTCTAAATCATTAATTCTTACATACTAACAAAAAATGCTTAAATGCTAGCTTAAAATTACTTAACAATCTTACACTAACTTACTGGCCCCACACAGGCACTCTAAGCTACTCTAAACTCTTACATCTATGTCTTTCGACTTTGTTTACAGGATAAAACCAATACCGAAAGTTAATTGTGGTATACGTAAGTACACATATCTTCTAAGTTTTCCAGTTCTAGATAATAAAAAAAAAAAATTGGTTAACTGCGAAAACTGGAACTAAATCACATAACTTATTCGTAACTGACAGCAAATTTTGATAAAAAATTTGGATGATTTATAAACGATATTGAAGCGTATAGCTTTCCAATCTGAAACACAAATATGATATTTGTAAAAAGATGGTAAACTCAAGCTTAGAGAATCCCTATGAACTAAAACACCAAGGTTAAAATGTGGTGTATAAGTATATAATTTTCAGTAAAATGAAAAAAAATTTATAATTTTCGAAGAAAGGATATTATGGCAAGAGTACGATAACTTAGGCGCCAAGAAATAATAACAGTTCAATACAAGCATTTTTTACTATGGGAGGGAGGGTGATCTATCTTGCCCCATTTAGGAGGTAGAAGCAATTTAAAAAAAAACATGACTTAAAATGAAAAAAAAAAAATATTAAAAAACAATGGTAACACTTAAAATAAAGTACTATACCGGTTTTGAAAGCCAGAAACCGGTTCTGTAATCCTAAATTTAAAATAAAATATTTATGTCAAAAGTTTTTGAAAAATTCGCATGCAAACTCAAAATTTTGATTACAAAAATTAAAAAAGATATCAATTTTTGGCGCCAAGTTATCGTACTCTCCCCGATATCATAACAATACAATACAATATTTGGTATATGAAAACATATCCACAAAAAATTTAATTTTCCAAATGTCGCCTAGTCCGTTATTTTAAACAGTTTTGTCGATTCTATGAGATACGATTTAATTTACGCGAATACATTCTAACACATGTCTGCATATTGAGGCATACAGTTCTGATAATTTGCGCAATTTCAAATGGGCTCATAAAGAAAGATAACATTTTTATCTGCTTCACACCAATTGACCAGATGGCCATAGCAAAACATCCAAACATGTATGTCGCAAGCCTCTTTGCATTTAAATGGGAAACACTTATCGAGTGTTTCTCTAATCTTTGTGTGTCACTTTTTAAGTATCATATTACAAACATTTCCACTGTGCCTTTGATGACAAATGGTTTTGGGAAATATAGAACCTATTTCACATCTTATTCTGTCATTACAAGAGATCTTCATTAGGTAACAAATTACAGCATCAGTTAAATTTGGGGTGTTTTCAAAAACATCTTGACAGGATATACAAATTTTGTTCTTATGTACAATACACATATTCAGCGACTCTTTTTTTTTTGTAATACACTGGGTAAATTTTTGAGTAGATATTATTGTTGTCAACGTGATACTTGACATAAAATCTAAAGATTTATTTACGAAGCCTCGCTAATGAGTGGTGAACTGAAACTCACTTTTAATTTTATAGACAAGTATTTTTATTTTCACATGAATGTATTCTATATAGGTACGAGTGCATACATAGTTTGCAGTTTGAAAGTGTTACATTAAAAAAAAAAAAATCCGAATGAAAATTCATTGTAAAAAATCCTGAAAAGTTATAAGATACTACTAAGAGAAATTATAAATTCTATTCACGTGATCTACATAAATTTTCTTTCGCTGCGAAATTTAAAGTTTTTCTCATTTCGCCGTTGAATGAACATGAAATATATGTATATGTCTGTACATTTAGATTCGAATTAAACAGAAAAACCTTTCCACTTCAAAATCATCTTACAATTCTGCCAATGAAATTGTTGGAGACAAAAAATTGTTTCTTCTTAAAAAGACTATTTTTTTTTAAATGTATAAAAGGAAGTATGTAAATGTATTGCATAATCGGACATTCAAATAGGCATACTTGTTTTTGTTGAAAGCAGTATGAAGTGAATAAGGATACATTTAAAGATAAATAATATTATTAGATACGTGTAAAATTTGCAATATATGATAGTACAATACATGTATTTATTTAGTTCTTTGAATATAGAACAATTCCATAATAACTCACCGAGGCTATTCCAGCAAAATTGGTAGATCTACTATATACCTTAGACTTTAGTTTTACGAGTCTTATAGCAAAGGGGTTTTTCAGAGTTCGGTATATTGGGTATACAAGTAAGTTTCCAGCGTTTGTCAGAGATGGCGCCACCAGTGGATCCCGGACAGAAATGTCAGACCCCATGTATTTTATTTGTAGGTTTTGTATCTGTCAACAACTTTGCAGCGTTATATTTGAGCAGTTCTATCGGTGTCGTACATTTTATCGAGCAAAATCATGGCAAGTTTACAGCCAAATAAACGTCATTTGCGGGAAGCGCTGCTTTTATTCTTTAATATGAAGAAAAGTGCGGCTGAGGCCTATCGTTTGCTTTCGGAAACTTATGGGGCGGAATGTATTGGTGAATCGACGTGCCGCGAGTGGTTCAAGCGGTTCAAAAGTGGTGATTTTGGAATTGAAGACAAAGATCGCCCCGGAAAGCCGAAAAGTTTTGAAGACGAGGAATTGGACGCTTTACTGGATGAGGATCCGTGTCAGATTCAAGAAGAACTTGTTGCATCATTGTGCGTCACGCAACAAGCCTGCGCCTAAAAGTACTGGGATTCATTCAAAAGGTTGGAAACTGGGTGCCGTACGAATTGAAGCCAAGAGACGTCGAACGGCGATTTTGCATGTCCGAAATGTTACTGCAGCGGCATAAAAATAAATCATTTTTGCATCGTATTGTCACTGGTGAGGAGAAATGGATTTATTATGATAATCCTAAACGCAGAAAATCGTATACAAAGCCCGGCGAGCCCGCCCAATCGACGCCGAAACGAAATATTCACGTGAATAAGGTCATGCTCTGCATATGGAGGGATCAAAAGGTTGTCGTATACTACGAACTGCTTCCGAGTGGTGAAACTATCAAAGGACGATTATATTGAACCCAACTAATTCGTTTGAAGCGGGCATTAAAAGAAAAACGGCCAAAATATGAGACCAGGCATGAGTCCGTCATTTTTCATCACGATAACGCTCGGCCACATGTTGCGGTTTCGGTGAAAAACTATTTGGAAAATAGTGGATGGGAAATTCTGCCTCACCCGCCTTACAGTCCAGACTTGGCACCATCTGACTACCACTTGTTTCGTTCGATGCAAAACGCTCTTACGGGAATACGCTTCAGCTCAGTAGAGGAAATCAAAAATTGGCTCGATGCGTTCTTGGGCTTGAAAGACGAGAAATTTTTTTGGTCCGGAATTCATAAATTGCCAGAAAGATGGGGGAAAGTTGTACCTTCCGATGGACGATAATTTGAATAAAGCATTGTAACTATGTTTTCATAATAAAACTTCAAATTTTGGAAAAAAAACCTGGAAACTTACTTGTAGACCCAATACATAGATTGAAAAGGAAAATCTAAATTCAATTTTTTTTTTATTTTTAAAAAGTTCTGAATTTGCTTACCGGGACTTATTTTTCTATACTTTTTTGGAAATGGAAAAAAAAGCTTAATACGTTTTGTTGTATATCATACTTGAATAACTCAAAAAATTAGATTTTTTTCTTTTTCTCTTTTGTATGTTTAAAATTCAAATTTACCTCTTCAGGGTTTGGCCCAAAATAATTTTTAATATGCGGAGACGAATAACGGTAAATAAGAAAACTAAATGTTTATAACTTTCCCGTTAGTCGTCACATCAACGCAATCCGTTTGCACCATGCAACCGTTTTTTGAAGAAACATCACTGTGCTTGTTTGTTTTGATTTTCTTAATGGCTGGTGTCTGTAATTGCACATTTCTCATTTTTTATTGTTTTGGAAGTTTACTTGTACTCAAATGTTCTACGGAAAATATGATGCACATGATTTGAGGACAGTACAACCGTAGATGGTTACGATCCAACTAAAATTTGGCATTTGACAATTTGCTCTGCAAATAAAGCCATTTTCACCATTGTTAGATATTGAAGATGAAATAAGATTTGACGAAATATATTTCAATAATGAAGTACGTTTCACTTAATTTGTTTAATGAATTTCTACAGAATATTGGCGATGATGCATTCGTTGAAAGAAGACCTAAAATATGTACATTTTAGAGTTGAAAGTTCGAAGCTGAAAATTGCAGAGAAAGCTTTCTATTTTAAGCAAAGACATCGAGCTTGTCTTACTCTCCTTTTCTTTCGGAGAGTGTAGCGTTCAAAATAGAAGAGTTTTCAGAATCAACTAACTAATTAAAATATCTTGAAACGTCAAAAAGTTCATGCGTTTCATTCATTTATAAGAAATGTTTAGACGCTGCAAGATTACATAACATTAAAGTATTTTCATAGGTTCCTAACTAAACTTATTGCTTTTTTGTTAGATTCAAAATCAGAAACAAGGAAGTTATAATAAGGTGGTTTGTTAATAAACCTCAAAGAATACAACACCGGTTTAGCTTGGGTAATGTGTAACTCCCCTCTAATAAACCTCTTAGGTAAATGCCGAAATTGCCCTAGCTATTTAAAGTTAAATACTAATAGTTTTTGAAACTACTTTTAATGATCCCTTCATAGAAGGTGGCTCCATCAGTGGAACCACACTGATCGAAACTGGAAGTGAGGATTCAAAGTTCTGATAAGTTCATACAAACTTTTTTGAAACTCCTTGTTGTTTTGAACAACAGAGCGACAAAATAAATATATGGTAAAACGAAAGTCAAATTTAACAAAAAAGTGAACATACTTGGTAAATATTAATTTTTTTTTGAAAATTTGTGCAAGATGCAGCACTTGGATACCAATGAGCTATTGCACAGGTACCATTCAACCTTTCCCCATTTACTACTGGAGCGAGTTGAATAAAGTTAAAAATACAATTTTGTTATAATTAAAGTGTTGGATGCATTTTTCGAAAATTTTTTGTGGACTGTAAAACAACGGACTATTCCTTCTTTCCCGATTTGCTACCGGCACCAGAACGATGAAATTAAAAATACAATTTTTGGTGTAATTAGCAACCCTTCCGAGAACATTAAAATAGTGCAAGTATTTCAGCGCTGCTCTCCTGCATATGGAATGATAATATTTTACCAAAATTTGTTATTTTTTCGATGTATTCGCTGGATAAAACAATATAAATAATTTCTTTAATTTAACACTGCTTGAATGAGAATTTGTATGTAATGCTTCTTTGAACACCTCTCAAGTTAAAAGATCAGCTGTCAGTGCTACAGAGACCGTATGGTCTGAATGGAATTCTCAACGATAGAAACGAGAAAACCTTATCAAATTTTACTTGTACCTCAAGAGGTAATAAAATGAAAATGCTTTACCTTTTTATTAATAGAATAAATGCTCTTAAGACTAAATTAATCATAGGTTTTTGAAGGGATTGTGTGACTAAAGTCGAAGTGTGACCTTGTTTTATATGTAAACACTTATTTAAGAACTGAAAATAGAATAAAATATCATATTTTGAGATATCCAAGAATAGGTGATATCAATTTTGGAATACCTATCATATTTGAAGAAAACTTGTTTAAGTTCCGATGAGCAATACTAAGGTTGCAGTTTTTTGAAATATGGATGAAACTTTGAATTTTGATTTATTTCCAGTTTGTAAAGTTACGTTACGCACAGCCTATACAAAATTTGGCTAAAGACTCATACCATTTCAAGGAGACATTCTTTAAAGTTAGAACTTAAACGTTGGAATATTGTTCAGGATGTTAGAATGACCGTTTTCTATTTCATTTTTCCGGATTGAATGTTGAACTGTCTACTTATGTGTATAATCGAATACCTCTGGAAAGATTTTTGTGTCTTCGAATTTCGTTTATGTTGTGCTAAATAAGTTCAGTTAGTGGAATTATTGAAAAACACCATCTACTCGTATGTACATATGTACATAATACGAATTTAGTTGTAACTTTTAAAGCTAAAATTAGGAGCAAATCGAACACTACCCGATGATAGGCTACTTGCAGCGTTGCATATTCATATTGCATATGGCTTTATCAGTTACCTCATTATATTTATTCTGTTAGTGAACTATTAACAATTGCTTCACTCTATGCTTATATTTCACTCTATACAATTTCCATATAAGGATAGTATCGTACTTTGATCTACCTAAATACCATAGCTTAAGGCTATCTGCTTAGAACTGTCAACCCCATTTTATTGATATTTCAGTGATGTTTGCTATTGAATTATAATTTTAACAATCATTTTTAATAATCCTTTTTCCATAGATTAACATTTGTTTGAGTTCGATGTTAGTGGTTTCCAATTGGATTAATATTTAATAACATTTTCACTTCTTTGATCAAGAAGAACAAGGTCATTTTACATTCAAGTTTTTCGGACTGTGAGATACATACGAGTATGTATGTTTACTTTAGTTCTGGAAACAAATTCGTCACTCAGAGTTCATCGAGATCTTGAGGTGCACTAATTTTTCACCTAAATCGGCACTCATACTAAAGTTAATGTATTACACGATTTAGTGCGAATATCTGTACTTCTTAACCACATCAATGAACTCATCATTAAATATCCATCATTCGGTTCTACATACAGATGTTAGGACTCAGGAGATCTAGCCAATAGGGAGACCTTAAAAAATCGAAAATGTGCTTGTAAATGGTATTCCTCTTAGGAGTTAATCGAAAAATTTCATTTTCAAAGTAGGTTCTCTATTGTTTTGCGCATTAACGGGTCTACAGAATACTTTTCAAAATTGTTAATGATGCATTAAGAAGCGGGATGAGAATAAAAAAAGTCAAATTATAGATTTATATATCAGAAATACTATTCTGGAGTTTCGAGTATAAAACTGTGTGCTGGCTTAATGCATTGCACCTAGTCCATTTACAGTATTTTGGCAGGAAAGATTGCGTACTATGAAATTACACATACACTGCCTGACGCAACAAAAGTATTCTGGAAACGAGAAAAAAAAAATATTGTATATAAATTTTATTCAATATGGGTGTTCATTTATCAGTATTTAGTTACAATTTCCGAGTAACTGGCTCTATGGAGGCATTATAATAGCGTAGCATTATGGAATAAAATACACTTTGCTGTGCGCCGAAATGATTACAAAAGCTCAATAAACTCAAAAACTCAACAATTAAGCCCTGCGACTTTTGAAACACTGAGTTGTACACACATATGTGTTATGTATTTATGCATTGTATATATCTACATACACTCATTCATCCATACCAATAAAATGCCATTCGATTTATTAACTTCGTCAGTGACATATTTAAAATATCGGCAAAAGAAAATCAAATTACCTACTCCTTTCATTGTTTAGCAATGTATCATTTTATATACTATATGTATATATATATTACACATACTAAAATTTACTACTACTTCGAAAACGCCATCATTTGTCAATTATCAAGATGCTGTCACTAAGTGACCTACAAAAACATACGTACTCGTATGTATATATATGTATGCTATGCAACACTGTTCGAATTATAATAATTCGCTGGCCTACATCGAAAAACGAAAATATTGAAAATTTAAAATAATTGCAATTGTTTTAATTTGAAGTCGGAAGTATGATATTCTCATGGAAATATTTTTATCCTCTACGATATCAATATCTACCATAATTTTAAATATTCCGTAAAACCATTATTAAATAAGTAATCTTCATTCACTAGACGAGTACACGAGCATCTTCCACAAAAGATTTTGCGAAGCAATTAGTAATTAATTAATTTCTTTATCGGAAGAATCTGTTTGTTGCGCTTTCACAACTGATTTAAACAAAGAATCAAGGCGCTAACAAGAAACATTCAACGACATTATCAACAACGTATTAAATAATATTATCTAGGTACTAAGGCATTTAATGCCAAAGGACATTTCACACACCAACAATAATCGCAAAGTTCATATTCCTTTCTTCTTCGTCTTAATGTCGTTGTTGCGTATCCACCGTATCGTTGTAACCCTGTATCCCTTTTTTTTTTATACGGATACCATATAATCCCAAACACATCATCCAGAAGCCATTTTATACTCTGGGAGCTCAACAAAAGATGTGTTTCTACAACTACAACACCATTACTGAGAAGAGGGCCATGGGTGACTTGTATTATTATTTTTTTCCTGCAGGCATCTCTTACTTTATCCTAGACGCCATTCTTGATTTCCTGTGTGTGATACCACCATTTTCTTTTTTAGCGACTTTTAGCAGTCTTGCCGGATTTGATATAAATACTTTCTTTGTAATCCTTATACCGATGACGGTTTCTTTCGTAACTCATGAGAAAGAAAACGAAAGCGGGATTGTACTTATAGAAGCTTTTCTCATAACACTTTCACTCTCTAGTCTCTAGTATCCAGTATCCAGTATCCAGTCTACAGTCTCCAGTTTCTGGCAATTGAGAGAGGTTTGAGGAAACTTAAGAGAAAGTGAAAGTGTCTATGAGAGCAAAAGTTTGTCGGTTTTTCTCATTTATTTTACCCAAATTTCTTACGCAAACTTAAAGCAATAATCCTATGTTGTATGGGGGCAGAAATTTTATCATCCGTGTAAACGTTGTTGTCGTCATACAACAAGAATCCATAGCGGGCTGAAAGTTTTGTTTTCATGAATGGCTGGCTGGCTGGTTGGCTTTGGTGTATCTTGTTGTATCCCCTTTTTGAGAAAATATACAAGAAGAGCTACATCAAGGCATTGTACCATGTTTACTTTTAGATGAATACGTGAACCGCCATTTATTTTCAGCCTTTCTCTTTTCGGGGTTTTCTGTGAGCATACCATATGTATATGCATTCATGTATATTATAGATAGTACATAACAACAATAAAATGGGGGATGTTTTCTGTTTTCTTCGCTGATTTTTGCGTGTGTATTTTTGCGGCGTTCTTGGGGTGCGGGTGGTTGTTGCTTTGGGATTCAAGCCATGCTGCTGGGACCAGGGAAAGCCTTTTTGCCGACTACACATAGTAAAAAATTTATTTCCCTTATTTTATTATTTTTTTTGTGCGTTTGTCCTGGCAATGGATGTTGTCTGTTGTTTACATTGGGTTCTCGGTGCGTTTGAAAAGAACATAATTTTATGCTAGATAGGTATTCCTACATATTATATAGCTACATATAGAGTACAGAAAGGGGACGAATTGGGGTAGGTGAACACTTATACGCGTAAAGGGGCATTTAAATGCGTTTTAGAGATCACATACAATACATACATACCTATCTATCTCATTAAATATGCTCACTATTTTAGGGAATGAAAGAATGGTTTTTGATTTTCTAAGGAATAGTTTAGTTTTTGATAGTTGAGTTGCCTTTATCAACATATAATTGTCAATTATGCATAAAGTTCAGATACCAATTTGGAAAATACGAATATCATACCATATTTGTACCTGTGTGCAAAGTAAGTGATAAGCCTATCCGCCCTGCGGATAGTAAGGGACGAATGTAAGTGATATTAATTAGTTTTCAGTTTATTCGGGACCATTTGTTGGGTATACTGACTACTTGTAATTGTATCTTATCACGAGATAATGTGATAAGTTAATTGATTGTAAATTATTAATGTTGAAGGATGTGTGAATAAATTTCTAGACATAAGATAGCTTGCTACATTTGAACATATATACATACATGTGTATGTACGTATGCTTCCAACTATGATTGTACAATGTACAATGTACATATTCACCTATTCCCATACGTATGTGTATACCAATGCATGTAGATAGAAATTAAAAGAACTTATAGAGGGATGACATACCTTTCCTTGGAAACAAAGAATTAAATACTTTGAAAATAACACAATGTGTAATAAATTATAATTCATTTATTTACGATGTAAAAAACATGCAAGTTAATTGCTTTAAAGAAAAAATAACTTATTTCAAAATATTTGTAAGTTATGTCGGCGTGTCGGGTAAGTTTGAGATGGCATAGTTTTGGGCGAGATGCCATACTCCACTCAGGAAAGATGACATATGGGATTCAAATTCTCCTTGCATGGAGGAATTGCAATCTCTAATCACAATCGACCAGGAATATCTAGTATTGTAGATGTTTCTTTATAATTGCCCGCCATACTGAAATTAAAATATGAAAATTGAAACAATAAGAAACCTCTTAGGTAAGATGATATATTGAGCAGTCAATGATCATGTAATCTTACCTGATACAAGTGCAAATGTTATAATTGCACACATAAAACACCTTAAACACAACACAATACTTATCTTCTCAAAATGTTCACCGGTACAATTTCACAAAAAAAAAAAAAAAAACATTTTTACGAACAATTCTTAATTCTAATGTCGCTGAAAGCACATTGTAAACTGACAGCTGGTACACTCTAATGGTTAATAACGATAACATACTATTGTACATGCATGGATGTGCTCGATAGGACTGTGGTGCCCTTGTATTACACATGTCATCTTAGCTGATATGTCATCTTAAACATAATTCCCCTACTTGCATCGAAAGTAAGAATTTTTTCATAAACATTTATTAATACTTATGTATATTTATATCTACATGTGTATGAACATAATGTGAAATTATGAATACAATTTTTCGGGGAGAGTACGATAACTTAGGCGCCAAAAATTGATAACGGTTTTTTGCAGAACAGTTCAACAGAAGCATTTTTTACTACGAAAGAGGGCGGACAAATTATTAAAAAACAGCGGCAACACTTAAAATGAAGTACTATACCGGTTTTGAAAGCCAGAAACCTGTTCTTTAATCCTAAATTTAAATTAAATTATTTATGTCAATAGTTTTTGAAAAATTTGTATGCAAACTCAAAATGTTGATAAAAAAAAGAAAAAAAAACACGAGACACGCTTTCCCACATGTGTATAAAAAAAAAACAACGGTACAAAAGTCAAACGTTTGCTCCGTTATATTTTTGCATCATTATGAAGTGCATTACATATTACAAAAGTACAAAAATATATATTACTCAAAGTAAATAATTTGCTGCAACATTTGAATATGTGAATTTTCTATAATGCGAATCAGCAAAACTTTGTCATTAATCTGAACTTTGTAATTTTGGAATGAGTACTGTAGATGAAGAGTATTGATGACATAGGCGCCTGCCTGACGAAAAGCACCTACCCTGAACGGAGCAACGAATTTGCGTGAAGGGGACCTGCAGCATGCGAATGCAGAGTTTAAACCCCTTAGTCCCGCGAAGCGGGCCACCCGGGTACTGTTAATTAAGAAAACTGTTGATATAGGCTCCTGCCAGACGTTTATTCATTCGCTTACCTCAAAGGAAGACTACGTAAATGCCAAAAAAGCAAAACAAAAATAGCAGTTTTCAATTTTCTGCGTTCGATTCAGAATTGATATGAGTATTGAGCACCAAAAGCCAATTTAGCACTTTATTTTACAATTTTGAAAAAAGTTGGTCTAAACTTTTTTTTTAATTTTTTTCTAAATCAAAATTTTGAGTTTGCATGTGAATTTTTCAAAAACTATTGACATAAATAATTTAATTTAAATTTAGTGTTAAAGAACATGTTTCTGGCTTTCAAAACCGGTATAGTACTACATTGTAAGTGTTGCCGTTATTTTTTAATAATTTTTTTTTTCATTTTAAGTCATTTTTTCCTATAATTGCTCCTACCTCCTTAACGGGGCGAGATAGACTCCCAGAGTAAAAAATGTTTGTATTGAACTGTTCTACGAAAAACCGTTGTTATTTCTTGGCGCCTAAGTTATCGTAATCTTGCCAATTTTTCATACACCTCTAGAATATACCAAAAGTGATGTTTAAATAAAAAAAAAACTGATTTTATCAAGAAATTTTTTACAAATTGACGGTTTTAGAAATTAATAGATACGAATCTTGCTATGAAGCAACTAGTTGCCTTGACCATGGACCCTCGTATTTGTGCAAACATATACGAGGGTTGGCTGAAAAGTTTCCGACCGAAAAATGATACAAGACATTTTTTCTCAAATTTTTTTTTTTTAATTTTCTACATAGTCTCCTTTTAACTCTACACACTTCTCCCAGCGGTGCTCCCATCTCTCTAACCCGTCCAAATAGTACTTGGCGTTTTTCTCTGCAAAATAATTGTTCACGAAGGTGATTGCCTCCTCATTTGACGAAAATCTCTGTCCTCTGAGCGCAGTTTTTAGATGAGGGAACAAAAAGAAGTCGCTTGGGGCTAGATCTGGTGAATAAGGCGGATGATCAAACAGTTCCAACCGAAATTCATGGATTTTCGCCATGGCAACCGCTGAGGTGTGAGACGGCGCGTTGTCTTGGTGAAACAGGATTTTCTTTTTCTCCAAATGTGGCCGTTTTTCCGCAATTTCTGCTTTCAGCTTGGCAAGTAATGATGCGTAGTATGCTCCTGTAATGGTTTTTCCTTTTTGAAGATAATCGATTAAGATAACTGATTTACTATCCTAAAAAACAGTCGCCATCACTTTCCCAGCCGACAAAACAGTTTTTGCTTTTTTTGGAACCGGATGGCCTTTGCAGTCCACTGTTTTAACGGAATTTTTGTTTCGGGCTTATAATGGTGTATACAAGTTTCATCTACAGTAATTAATCGGTGCCAAAACTCGGATTATTGCGTCTAAACTGCGCCAACAGAGCGTTGGAAATGTTCATTCGAACACGTTTTTGGTCTAACGTAAGCAAACGCGGCACCCAACACGCGGACAGCTTCCTCATACCTAAATCTTGATTTAATATGTAACAAACACGTCCTTTGGACATTTTCATTATCTCTACTCCACTATCTCTCTCACTTTAATTCGGCGGTCGTCTAACACCATTTGCTGAACTTTAGCAATGTTATCGCCAGTGGTTGCAGTTTTTGGACGTCCCGAACGTTCATCACCTCCCAAGCTCTTACGGTCACGTTTAAATTCAACTGCCCAAAATTTCACTGTGGTAAATGATGGTGCAGAGTCCAACTCATTTTTGATTTGCGTAGGCGTATTGCCTTTCAAAAACAAGAATTTAATAACAGCTCGATACTCAATTTTTTCCATTTTCATAAAAAACACTCACATCGACTCACTCAAACGACTGTCAACTAAAAACTGCGCGTCCAAATAAACATTTATTATAAGTAGCGTTAGGTTAGGTAGCAGTGGCTGTTGGAAAAACCAACGAACTTACTTAGGCCTATTGGCCCATTATGATGCCACATGGATCTGTGATCATCCTACTCTTGGAACCAATTTGAGCTTCTGACGAAACGTAGGAGACTTTTGACGTCTATTTTGTTTAGATCGCTTAAGCCATTGTAGAAGAAGGCTTTTAAGTGGAGCTTTCTTCTTTGGAAGAGAGCCGGGCATGTACAGAGTAGGTGGAGGATTGTCTCCTCGTGCAACTTCTGACGACGTCGTTTGTAAAAACGCCAACCCTTTTTGCATGCTTGCCTAGAAGACAATGTCCAGTGATGGCACCTAAGTTAGCACTGATATGCTTCTCATTTAGAAGGATCAGACACTTAGAGCGGATTCAGATCCAGTTTCGACCAGATCTGTTTGGTCGCTAGACATGTTGGTCCAGCAGTCCACCTAAGGTCTGTTCATTTATTGGCATCCAAATTTAATGTTATTTTGCCCGTAGAGTTTGGTATGCCGATGATGGCTTTTTCAGGTAGGATAAGTAGAGTGGTTCCAATGTTGGCGAGTTCCTCGGTGCTACAATTCGCTAGAATATCTCTGTGGGCCGGTACCCCACAAAGATGGATGTTGAACTGCTTTACCATCTCGGTGAGAGATGATCGACAGTCAAGGTCGGTTTAAGAATTGTATGAAACTGAGTCCAGGGTACTTTCCTTTACGGGGTGCCTTTCTGACGTATCTTTTAGCAGCAACCCCACCCAATTTGGGGTTGACAATCCTGCTATTTAACAAAACACTGATCAACTCCTCAAGTGTTATGTTATGTTATGTTGTTAAAAGCGCCTTTTATGTCCAGGAACAGACCATTGTGTACTCTCTAAAATACTCGTATAGAGCTTTTTCGATGTACCTGGCCTGTGAATGTATGTAGAGCTGTAGTCATGTTGAGCCGTGGAGAAAAGTCGTGCATCAATTCTAGATCGTATATGGATTTCAATCAGTCGTTATAGAGTTTTCAGAATGAAAGATGATAGACTTATAGATTTTAGCTCCTTTGGGACAACATGAGAACATTTTCCTGCTTTTTGAATGAAAACTTCATTAACTTCTTTCCCTGGCAATGGAGCTACATGGAAAGTGGGTGCCCAGTAGCAGGTTAAGTGATTCATCACTTGAGGTCATCCAAGAGCCATCCAAGAGCGGTTTTTTCCAACAGCTAGACATCGTAGGATTGATAGAGGCTTCAGTTATTCTGCAACAGAGTGACCTCAATTTTTTCGGAGCACATCGATTACATATGCAGAAAAATATGTATGTTTTCAATTCATAACACCATTGTGAAGCATCATTTTGAACATTGTTCAACGCCACATTTCTATACAAAGGAATTCTCCTTTTTAACATCTTACCAGAACATGTGAACAAACAACGGAAACAATATATGTAGATTATTCAAAAGCAAATATTTCAATGTATTTTTGTATTATTTTTTTTAAATATGAAAGCTTTAAACTATTAATTTATTAAAGCACGATGCAAATAAAACACTGAAATATATAATATTAATAATTGTAAAAACAACATACATATATAAAAGTATAACCATATACTAATAAAGAAATATGTAATACTACTCTTGTCGCTTCGCCTTCCACAGTTCTTTTTTTATATATTTTGAGGGATTCCTTAGGTCTGTCACCTTTCTTGTGCTTTTTGCTTGGTTGACAAGTTTTCTGCAAATGTTTCTAGGTGGTTCCAATGCTGATGTCTACCAGTGTGGCTTTTTCTTGCCTCTAAACTGAATAAGAGGGCATGAAGCAGCTATTGCCTAGTTGAAAGACAGGGTAAAATCTTCGACATCCATGCCAAGCTCATTGGTGTTACATGCGGTCAGGGGAAAGTAGTTCAGGGGAAAGTAGTTTTAAAAGGGTTCCTGTATTTTGGCAAATCAATTTACCGATAATTACGGAATGCAGATAGGAGCATCACTCAGACTAAATTGGATGCAGCTGTGATGTAAAAAAGATTGTTCAGATGATACCATCCAGTCCGTTATCATTCGAGTGATGTCGTTGGGGATAAGAGAGATATCAAGCACTTCTTATCTGTTTTTACGAGTTGTTATAAAGGTGGCCTCATTGCCAATATTGCAACCAATAAGGTTAGTACTTAAAATATAATCAAAAAATTACAATAACATTTGAGACTATGTGAATAACGATTATCAATACTACAGTCGTACTTTTCCATATTATTCAACTCATTTAATGGCGAACTCCACTGATAGCTTTAATGTTACAATAGTTTTTCGGCAGGGCATAACAAATTAACATGTTAATAAGTAAGTTGTATGTTATGGAAGCCACTGACCCCGATAGAAATCGAACCACATGCTCAATTTCCATTTCGCAAACTAAGGCAATCAACCCATAACAATTCTTTTTCCTTTAACTTATTTAAATAGCGCTGCAGTCAGGGATGATTCAAGACCTCAATCAATGAACCTCTCCAGTTAGCGCGGTCTTTAGCCGTGTGCAGTTCCAGTCTTATTTTTGCGAGACTTTATTACTGACTTCTAGGATACAAAAAATAGCGACAATTTATCTTCGTTTGCTCTCAAATCCGTTTTCATTATCAGCACTAGTAGTGGAGCCGAGGCAGACAAAATCTCTAAATACTAGATGGAGTGAAAAGTGACCTCCTTGGGGATTAAAAAAATTTTTTTTTAAATGTTTTTTTTTAATATTAGTCCCCTTTTAGTTTGATACACTTATTCCAACGATTTTCCAATTTCTTGATCCCGTCCGAAAAATAATTTTCCGGAAGGTCTGCAAAATACTCCTCCGTGGCGTCGATTATTTCCTCGCGTGAGCGGAATTTTTAATTGATGAGCCATCTTTTGAGGTTTGGGAAGAGATAATAGTGCGAGGGATCCAAATTCAGTTACCAATCGACGCCAAAAGTCCGCCCGATTCTGCATCAGCAAGTCCAAACACTCTTTCGAAGTGCTCTCGGGTTCGTGTTTTTGGTCATGCGCGACACCCAGCGGCAGGATAACTTTTTCATATGCAGAATATTGCCCAAAATATGGCATGTGCGCTCAGTACTAATCTTTGTGGTATCCGCTAGCTCGCGCACCCTCACTTTCCCGTCAGCCAACACCATTTCATGTATTTTTTTGACATTGTCCCCTGTAACCGCATTGGAGGGCCTGCCGCTGCGGACTTGATCAGTAGTGGAGTTGCGGCCACCACGAAACTCTCGAAATCAATATTTGACGGTGTAATCTGACGGAGCATTAGCCCCATAATATTTATCCAACTTTTCTTTTGTTTCCTTTTCATTCCATCTAGTACATATCTCTAAGTTCTTTTCGCGATTCTTAGATGTTATGTTATATTGTCTTCTTGTTCATATTTGGTTGAACAAACTTGTACGTATAATATTGTGGAAGTCACATGACTAAGCGAGATTTCATCGAGCATCGTATGTTCAGTACAATGGACTCTGGGACAACGAAAAGAGACCAATTTTTCACCGCATAGAATGCAAAGATCATCAATTAGTTCCCAAATACTTTCGTTTTTGTGATCAATGTCTGCATTGCATATTTGGTTCATTTGGTGTTTAGTGAAAACATGATTTTTAAATAAATTTTGTTTAAAACTTCAGTTAGTGTTAAGAATTGTTTGATTATTTAAAAATTTTAAAATTCGAATTAGCTTATAAGTTGTAAAGCAAATTTGAATTTATATTTACTTGTAAAATAATGTATCCTATAATTTCAACAAAATAAATGTATAGATATGATGCACCATACATACAATGCATACATTTATTGGAACATTGCAAGTAAACACCCGTGCTTGCCTCTCCTTCATATATTGTAAAAACATTATAAATGTTCATTAAATTACATACGAGTATATGTAATATTCTTTGGTCAATTTTAGTACTTACATACATGTATGTGTGTATCGTTTTATATCAGGTGTATCCATATTTGGTGTTAAATAGATACAATATCAGCAACTGCAGAAAGGCTTCGTTTAATAGAAAAAGTTGCAAGCCTCAAAGAATTCCGGTCTAAACGAACTTTGTTTCCTCGATACAGAATCCGGATCATTATGAAAGTAATCATTATTTTTGTGTTAATAATAATTTTTTTCGACGTAAGGATAAGCTTTGATTGGGTATTCAATTCTTTTTTGCCTATAATAGTTACCGCGATCTTGATATTTATGATTATTGATTCATGTTTCGCTACCCATTGGAAGCATCACAGCACCATGCTACTATGCACACAAAAGTCGTGAGATAACAAGGTAAACGAGTTTTAACGAGTTAACATTACCAAAATGGTTAATCCGTCTCATCATAGGAAATCCCGCACAAAGCAAGCAACAGTAGACCAACATAGTTAAACTGAATTGAAATAAGGCAGACCGTCGCGCTCGTATGGCAAACATTGAGCGCACTAGAATAAAATCAATCTGCGTGGAATTCATCATGAAAATTGCTGATGCAACCGGCGGTCTTCGGGTATGAACTTACTAGTACAGTTCTGGGTATATTCTTGTGTACTTTTACCTTAGAATAATTGATGGTCCGAAAATTTTTACGCGCGCGAGTACTGTTAGTGACGCATAGTCGCTCAGCTAGCGGCGGCGGCAAGCATTTCGCACAACAAACAACAATGATGACGACCAGGCGGCATACATCAATCTGCGCTTCACTCTTTTGAAAGGCGGCCAACTTACGGAGAATACCATCTTCACTATGATGCTATCGTGGAGGTCCTTGTCATCAAATCACTCTACGTTGTGGTGCGGCACAATTGGCCAACCGAACACTGGGGCGCGCACAATCATCATTTTAGTTCGATCAACGCGTCGCGACGAATGATGCTGATGATCATGTTTGACGATGTGATCGCCCATCCATCGATCCGGGTGCGGATTTTGTAATTCAGAAGTTTTGTCGTATTTTTGATTGTGATAGTTCGGTTGCGAATGATTTTTATATTTATTTTCATACAGATGTGCATGTGCGGTTGCATTTTCGTAGTGGTTCAGAACAATGTGTCATGTTTTATTGATGAACTTGCGATCATAGCCGGACACACTTTCTTCCTTCCTTTTAAGTTAAAAATTAAAAATTTATATATGACAACGAAGTTTTGATACATGACAACCGCCCGTTAACAGATGTCAGTGAATAGGTATTAGTTAATTTTACTAATATTTTGTTTTTTGCTACTCATTAGTCATAGGTATACAATTAATGTTCTTGTACTCATAAGCTTTGCGTACAGTATGTATGCATAACATGTAGATATTTTTTTATACATATTTATTATTCCGTCAATAACGAAACAATCAATGTGAAATTTTCAATTTCTTCTAATCGTAGTGTGCACTTTATTAGTATTTTTCATATTTTTATAATGTTTATACGCATATACACATGCATATAAAGGCATCATATGTACATTGTATATGTATATCTATTGGAATATCCTGCAAATTTTAATACATATATGTATTTATTTTATTTTGTTTCCCAGTCTCTTTACGTAGCATATACCAAATCCAGTGGAAAAAGCTCAAACATCTAAACTATACTCTATGTGCTCCTAGAAAAATAGGTATCGACGTGACACGCAAACGGATAGTAAAATTAATAACCACTTACCATAATGGCCAGCCCTGACAGGGGCGACGGTAGTATAGTTGAATAGATGGATATTCATATTTCAGGTAAAATGCTGCCTGCTCATATATTGGAGAGAATACGACACACAACTGGTATTTTGGATGTAATCCATATTGCTAATAAAAGAACTTTGAATAATTTTTTAGAGTACTCTCAGCTGAGTGGTTGACTAGCGGTAGAAAACAAAATGATTGGTATTAGAGAAGAAGATAAATAAATATGAATATCCACAACATAGTGGTTACTTTGGTCTAGTATTCCGATATAATTTTCCTTCCACTTTGTAGGGTAATTAAAAGAAATGTTTCTAGAGTTAAGCCTAAAACTAGTATCGTAATTATATATGAACAAGTCAATTATGAATATTAACATACTAAGGTATATGTACATATTCATATTTGCACATGAAAATTAATAGTTCCACGTTTGGCTTTAGTTGGTTAAAAAATATTTGTAGTATAGGAGAAGGATTACTTAAGTTTTGTTGAATATCAAGTAAGAAGTCAAAGAACTTAATTAGTGGATGGCCGTGGTTCAAGTGGTAGTGGACTGGCTCCCAAATCGGAATGTTCGGTGTTCGAATCCCAGCCTCGTCTGAAAGACATTTCATCCATTTTTTTCAGTTAACGAAAATCAAGTAAGACGAGTAGTTGACTAGAAATCAACATCAAGCCAACTTCCACTAAGAATTTAGTCTCCGCATTAAATGTTGGATGCCACCCATGGAGCGAAATAACCACTGAGCCAAACATCTTTCTTTCTCTCTCTATCCCATTTTTCAAAAAACTTAACACATGCTGAGGCATTATAAGTGTATTCATACCCACTTGAGTGTTAAGTTATTTTTTTTTTAAAAAAAAAATTAGTGAAGATATAATTGCAAAATAAATATATTTAATTTTGTATGCTTACTAGTTTCTAAATAAAATTTCTCCGTATCGTGTTGATTTTTGTTTTTCTCTTCTACATATTATAAAATATACTATGTATCTATTTAAAAAAAAAAGAAAAACAGCATATTGGTACTTATCCGTTCTGTGCTCACGCCACCTAAGAAGGCAATGACGACTTTGCCAAAAATTACTTCTACGATTTTTGGCTGGTCAATGCATTGTGAGGAAATATTGCGTCGAACGACAGCTATGGCAAGAGACTGCTAGAGCCTTTTCTGATTAGTATTTCAAAGCTTCCCGATAAGTATCATATTATGCTGCTAGCTACTAGCAATTCATCGAAACTAAACTATGTTTCACCCAACAACTATAACGATGAACCAACAAATGCAGACACCGGGACAAGAGGCGTCGGTAGAAAGAAGCTGGTGCTGCTCGTGAAATCTGCCCACAATGGAGATGAAACAGACATGAACTTCTCAGGAAGAAAAAAGAAGGAACAGAGAAGCACTCAGCTAAGTGCATGGAGAGTTGCTACTGCGAAAATTATGTATGTTTAGAAGTTTTATCAAAAGGTAAAAAAGAATATATCAAGGACACAATGATAAAGATGGAAAATAAAATATAATCACATTCGGTGCTGAAAAAATTGTTTCTGTAAATTGTTAGCAATAGCGAGCAGTATTTCGTTGCCAGAGAGAAAAAAGAAGGTCTGGATAAGGACCTAAACTAATTTGGTGTGTAAGGTAAGGATTGCAAGATCGCTCGGAATATAGAGAGGTGTTGGTCGATATCGAGCTAACCCTGTAAAGGTGGTGTGTATTTTAATGGAGCTTTTTTGTTTTTTTTGTTTTGAGCGGCAGAACTTTCGATAGGGATAACTGTCAAATCAGTTGTCTTACTTGGAAAATATAACATTTTCCATATGACTTTTTTGATGAATAAGTTTTAGGAAATCATATTCGAAAGGTTCATGTGTCAACAATGTTTGCGTATTGTGGAAATTAACATTTAAAATTCGCGTTCCATTCGACAAATTTACAAAGTGCTGAGAAAGCGCAAACCATCGATAAATCAATATACCATACTAGCAGCATTAAAGAATTCAAACCAAAATTTGGGGAGAAGGTGATTCCTCGAAATAGATCTGCCAATTAGCACCTGAAATCATGCAATTAGACGGCTATTAAGGATACCAAACAGGATTTCGATGGGATTCAAGTCGGTTGATTGGGCCGGCTATTCAAGGACTTGAATCCCATTATCCGCTAACCACTCCTTTACCAACATCGATGTTTGTTTCGGATCGTTATCCTGTTAAAACACCCAACGAAGAGGCATTTCCCACTCCGTATGTGGTAGCATTACCGATTCTAGAATGGATTTATATTTGAATCAGTCCATGTTCCCATATATTTCGTAGAATGGACCTACACCTCCTGCCGAAAAACAGGTCCACACCATGACGCTACCCCCACCATGCTTTACAGTGGGTGTGCAGAATCTAGGATTGAGTCGCTGCCCGTTACGACGTCTCACATAACATATCCCGTGAGAATGAATTAAATTAAATTTTGACTCGTCGTTGAAAAGAACTGTTTTCCATTTTTCAGGAGACCAGTGTTGGTATTTTCTTACAAAATTTAGCTAGTATGAAAAAAGATTTTAGTTTGAATTATGTTTAAAGAATTTAATTGCACTACCTGTTCCTTAATAGTCTTTTTGTGAGCATCGGTTTTTTGCACGGCCTGTAACTTCGAAGATTATTTTCAATTGCACGTCTTCGCACCGTGCTAGCATCAATGTTTAAATCAAGTAATTTTACGACTTCATTCGAACTTATGAACGGTTGTTTTTTAATGGCGACATAAGTTTTCGACATGCGGTCTTACGCGGCCTACCACCGGCATTTTGACTTTTAACGACTCCTGTTACATTATGTTTTTTTTATTAAACGTGAAATAATCGATTTATTAATATTATAACGTTTAGCTAATGTTGTCTGAGTATCTCCAGAATTAAATTCATCAATAATCTTTAGTTTAAGAGAAGAAGAGTAATTTTGTCGCGACATTATTAAAAAATATCAATTATGCGACTAACTTACAATAAAAGAAAACTGTTTCAAAGACAATCACTCAAGATCAAAGACAAAGAGCTTACAACATTTCATGTATAACCGGACTGGAAAAGCACTGTTAGCATTTTTTTTTACACCAGATTAGAAAGATGCTTACGTTTTGCACAGCTCAATTTGGCTACTTTGGCGGTTTTTGCGTTTTTTTATAATCTGAAGTATTATTACTTTTATAAAAAGTTGTTAATTTCAAAATACACTCTATTACACATCATTACATATCTATTTCTTTTTATTTGGTGGAGTAGTAAGTTGAAAAGTTTTACTATGAAATGCTGACTCTAGATAGCTGCTTAGGTTTTGCACAGTACTGTATCTCTTAGTAACATACATACATACACATTTGTTTTGCTTTAAAAGTGGTATGACAACACTTTAGCCCAGTGCATTTTGAGTAATAAAACATGATTTGAACATTTATGCAATACGTATGCCATGAGCAAAAGTTTCGTATTTTTATTTTGCTAATTTTGAGTAATTCAACTTTTAGTGTTTTATATATTATATGAAACAATAAAAGTGTATGGGATATATCTGGCCCTTTAATTAGTATTCGAATCTTTAACTAGGATATAACCTCCGCCTGTATTGAGACACACTGGATCATGGCAATAAGCATGGAAGTTATCATATCTTAACAGACAATTCTTATCAGTTCTGTCTTCATTGAGATCGATAACATCAGACTAAATTTTCATTAGGAGTTTTATTTTTCAATAAGGACCTGTCCGTCATGCGAAAATTTACGCAATCATTATGAAAATGCACTTTATTGGGAAGAATAATTGGTCAGAAATGATCTTATGAATCCTTAACCAAGACAATGCATTTATTTACACTTTGATCACTTCTAAACAGAAGGGGAATAAAGGCGTTTCAGAGCTAACACGGTGGTCGCGTCGATATTCGGATCGTTTGTTGTATACCATATGTAAGCTCTTAAGTTGATCATGATATAATTCGGAGCTATAAGGCTGTGCTCAAAACAGTCACTGATTTCATGATAACAACAATAATTACTTAAACTAAATAGTTTTTTTATTGACTGAGTTCAGTAATTAAAATTCTAACCTTAATAGGGGTTAGAAAAAAATTATATTACGTATTTATCTTTCCTCTTACTTTACTTTTTCTTCAACTAAATGTTTTAATCGATCACTCTTTAATTTGCCCAATCAAAATTAATCCAAAGTAGTTGGTATAAAAACATATCGTATTTTAAATAAAATAAATTCTACTCCATACATGTTCCAGCTACCTCAATATACCCACTCCCATTTAATTCTCGTGCATTAAGATATATTCAGTTCCAATTTTAGCAAAGACGGTGTCCTCCCTACCTCAATCACTGGTATTTTGCATTTTCTCTTGCTAACTGTATCTAATTTAAAATTCATTATAGCAACCACAGGCATGTCCTTTTGTAGGTGCTTGTTAAATCTTATAAGAAAAAAAAACAAAAACATTAAGGTAAAGAGAAACAAAAACCCTTCGATTCATCCATCATCAAGTTAGACCACCCAAGTGTCTTAATTTGTTCCGCCAACTATGGCAATCAAAAGCTGCCTAAAGTTGGTCATTCTAACCAATGAAAAACTGAACCACGACATAGCATCAGCAAGCCAAAGAATAATTAAAATTCAGTGCGCACGGTTTTGAAATATTTTGTGCTCACTCGCGCGCCCCTTAGGTCTTAGCATTCGCCAGTATAAACAGAAAGAAAATGCCGCTATCTAAAAAAATAAAAATAAAAAAATACATACATATATTAAAAAGGATCTATGAAAAACTGAAACTGCTAAGAAAATAACTTTCAAGATGGCAAGAAAGCCCCCTTAAAGCAATCACCTGAAACAAGTGAGCAAATTACGACTGTGTACAAATCAACACTCATATTATATTCATGCACGTCTCTTTGTACATACATATGTATGTGTGTCATTTATCCAAATGGGCAATACATTATCCAACACTGCGTCCAATTGATAAAACTATGATAAAACCACCTAGCATACGAGTACACCATGCTTTATATGCGAATAGACATTGTACAATATATGTTACTGCAAATGCATGTGCGGACAACGGATGCTTTTTGTTTGTTCAATTCCGACAGAGCGACACATTGAAGATATATGTATGAAAAAAAAAAGAAACGAGTCGTACTTATGGTGGTTGCCAAATTTGGTCAACACGTAGAAATGCAGTTCCAATTTCTTCGCCTCTTAGGTCTCTGGTTACTCTACCTTAGACTACCCACCATTAAATCAGCGAATACGCTTGAAAAGAAAACCTCAACCTAGTCTTGCAAAATTGATGAACATTGTACTCGCGCTAACATCGTCACATGAAACATCAATCGACTTGCAACAGAGAACTTTTTTGTGCTCGCTTGTAGTTTACTATAAATCCTATAAGGCATTTTTCCAACTATTTATGATAGTTTTTAATATCTATCAATGAACATTTTATATTTATTGCTGGACAAATTTAATTGGACCTGCGATCGCTTGTCTAAATCGAGGAAGGCGTAATATGATGCTTTTTAACGGCATTGCTAATTGGTTTGTACTGCGATCGAAACTAAACTAATTCATCTATTTATCTTTGTTCCTAATTCTGTCATTTTTATTGTCAAAACTGGCACGTGATAAAGATCATAGAATTGAATGGGTTTCATTTCTGCTTTGGATTGAAAATGAGTGAAGAAAATAGCTTGTCGATATGACGTGTATTAAGAGTGATTGTGTGATTATACTGAACTGTAGTGCGATAAATCACCACTGCTGAAATGTTTGTAATAGAATTAGGACTTCAAATATGGAACCTCCACACTCAAAGATACTAAAAACATATGTGATTGGACTTTTTTTTAGTAAGAAGTCGACTAACCCGTCATTGACCTGGGTTCGATTCTCAAGCAATACATCGAAACACGACAGACAATGCACAAATCTGTAGGTCACAATTTCTGTATATAAAAAGTCCTTATTCTTTCCAAATTTGTTTTCTCTTTAAATATGATAACCTGTCCTTTTGCCCACTTATCAGAGTTTTAAAAAATGAGGACGACATATTTCCGTTTACACAAATCCTTAAAAATAGCTTAGTGCAAATCTGTAGTGATTGATCGAATACATATTACAACGCTTGCTTACGTACTTATTAAGATGGATAGTGAGAAGTGGACCTAGTCATCAACAAATAAATCATTCTAGTCAAAGCAGTGTCTGGTTAACTACCTCCTGCTACGCATTCCAAGATGAGCCTCTTCTAACACGTCGTCGGTAGCAATCGAAGGCTTTTCAGGCTAAAGCGTTAATATTTATTCATTTTGCATGCCGCAGCTGTGTTATGTCATAAAATCTCAAGTCAAATGGTAATTGTACACACCGAAAATTGGTTGGTTATGATTTACTTGTAGGGCTGTAAAGCCCTATTATCCAATTAGATAAATATTGGTGAAAAAATCATTTTGTAGACGAAACCGATTTTTAGCCGAATAGCTTTTGAACTTTTTATATGGGTCCCAATTAGAATAAAACTAAAAATATTTTGCGGTTTTGGAAACTGTTTAAAAATTTGATAGCTTTGCTATTAATAACTATATACATATGTATGCATACTCGTACACATGACAATGCTGGCGCAAATAATTGGATAATCATATCCTTATATTCTTGATATTAAAATTATGGCAACCACGTACATATGTATATCCACGTAGGTATACGAGTACATACACGAGTAAAAATATGCAATGATGATAAATGATAAATTGGAAACAATCCCAAAAAGCAGTAGCAAAACTACTGACTACTGATTAAACTTAAAACATAAGTTAATCAAATGTGTTAAGCAAAAACTTTTAAAGTCATACCTAATATGACAAGTACAATTTTAGTACGAAAAAAAAAGAAAAAAAAAGTCCTTAAATAATTTCAATGTTTGTTCCTAACAAGACAGCTATTAACTGCAGTACTTATGACTCAACCAATTATAATTGCATTAAAAACATATTTTTTACTACTCTTAATTACGCAGGTAGACCTGCTAGGTATAACTAGAAGCTAATTGCAGTCAATCACTCTGAACTAATTCAATTGGGCGCGTGTCAAATTATGACTGTCACTGCATATAAAAAATTAGAAGCACATCCTAACGTAAATGGCACATCATCTTTTTCCCCACTACTATATCTGCACATACATGCACCCATATGTATGTATGTGTCATGTATAAAAACAAAGTGAACAGCAACCGCAATACAGTTTTCAATTCAATTATCCTTGGAACACTCTCCAACAACAGTCGAACTTAAACCGCCCTACTCAACCTAACGACAAAAACAAAAATGTTGTTAACAAATTATGACTGTTGCACGCACAATGAAACTCCTCCTCATATGTCGACTGTCGGCCGCATCACATGCTACATTTATGTTTCACCTTACGCAACGGAAACACCACTGGTGGCAAAATCGGCCAGGATCATTAATTGAATCGAATTGATGTGGTGCATTCACATAGCGTCAAACAGTCCACGAAAATATTATTTTTGAAAAGTGCCCCATGCAGACAGCATCCTAGTTCTGTAGCTGGATATACTCGTACATGTTTGCGTTCTCCTTACAACTCAATTAGCGAAACATGAAATGGTTGCTTATGGAGGAAGGAGTGTGGACTTTAATGGCTTCAGCCTGACTTAAAGTGGGATGCACACAATTAACATAATTTCTTTGACACGTGACTGGAAACTGGATGCAGGATCAAATGTATATTTGTGGGCGCGCATGCATAACAAAGTGCAACATATTTGTCGTGACTTATAAAATGTGATGGATGGTATTGGTATCATAAAAAAAAAAGAATAAAAATAATATATTGAGTTACATATTCATGGATGTAGTCTAAGTAGCTTTTGGTCTGAAACTGGTGGGTAAATTAGGACGAATGCAGTTCAGTATCAATATCAAATCATATTTTCCTCCTAAGGGATGGATGCAAACATGTAGTGGAGAGAGCATTGTTCGCAAGGAAATCAATATCGTTCACTAACAAAAGATACAGCAGTAAGAAAATTGAACAGGAGAATGGGAAACTAAACTTAAGAATAAGAAGCTTAAAATGTCATGCCACTTACCGATCGATGATGACAGGATCCGAAGGAGTCTCGTTTCGATTACCACAGCTTTTTTTATCACAACAACGGCTGCAAAAGAAAAAGTAATTAAATTAATTGCTATCAATAGAGAATTTTGATTAGACTTGTACAATTGATATGTGCAAACATGCAAAATTTATACATGTATGGTATACCTAAATATAAATATATGAGTACGTACATAAAATATCTATAGAGTGCAAAAACAAAATCAAAAATATTTTTTTAATTTTGTTATCAAAAATATTTTTTTAATTTTGTTAATGTCATTTATGTATAGTATTTCCATTAAAAAATTATAATTGTCCTTTTGACGTGAAATTCCTTTTCACAATTCTTAGAACGGTTATTTCGGAAGGGTTTGGTTGTATAAAAAATCACGATTGGTAAGATATTTGTGTCTTAATGCAATTCAAACTTCTCACTTTATATAACTGATTCTGTTTGTTGATTATCGGCCAATTGGCCGCCGCTAGAGTTGATGTACACTTGCGCTCAGATGATATACAACACTACTTGCAAAATAAGAGTGAATCCCAATAGGGTGATGAATTTTGCTTCAGTGCTGACCTCATAGAAACCCTGACACTTTCACATACGCCGTATTGAAGGACAATAGCTTTATTGACTTTCCCACTTCATATGCATTGCAGTTTCTTCTCTGAATAGGTAGACATTTTGAGTTAGAGTCCAAGCAAAATGCATATCGAAGTTTAAGTTGGTTAAATGGTAAATGGTAAGTCATCGCGTTTCAATGATTTGCAACATTTTCTCTCAAAAGACCGCAATAACGATTGCGTACGAAACCGTAGGCTGCAACGCACCATCAATTATACATATAACTAACATAAGGTTTTAAAATAAGAATTAACGGCTAACGAATCAGCGTTCTGAAACTGGATATCGGTATTCCCGTTTAATTAGAGTTGTCATACTGAAACTTATATTCATTCATACACAATATTGTACCCTTGTCAATTATATAAATGTTACGAAAATTTTGCAGTCTGAAAAATGTCATTTAAATTCAAAGATCGACTTATTTAACTTTACCTACATACTTACTTCTCCGGTTCTAAATACGGTTCGGAATGTTGGGCGGTGTAGAAAGTTATGTGTGCGATACCGACGAAAATGATGATGTTACCAAAATCAGTATATGTAAATTTAATGAACCGATTGTGGAGAATATTCGTGAAAGAGATAAGGTTTCAATAAGCGATCGAAGGAGGAATAAATATACGTAGATCAATTAAATACAATTCATATCACTGATGATGTGATCCATAAGCGGCGCGGATTTTTTTAATTAAAATTATGGAGCCAGGTAAAACCAGCAATGTTGATTTTAGAAAGAGTAAATATTATAACAATTTAACATGTTATTCCTCAGAAAATATTCCATTAAATAGAATTTGAAATATATCGAAATCTTATGCTTCCTGCTAAAAGAACAAAACCAAAGCTCACCTTTGTGTAAAAGCACCAGAAAAGGCTCTCATCATCAATTCAAATGAAAGCTTGGTTTCAGTGATTGTAGGTCCTACGACAACCGCAAATATCGATCAAGGTCATCAGATATACATGAACGGTACTGCAACAAAAACCAATAACGAATAAGGCAGTAAAGTTGAAGCTAAAGGGTAACGTAGGTCTTGATTAAAACAATATTAATTATTTACTTTTCTTAAATTGTAAGCATACTACCTTGATTAAAAAGTTCCCGGAATGTATTCAGGAAATTGAAAATACAAGTTTATTCATCTAAATTTATATTGTCCCCTTCAGAGTAATCTCCATCGACTGTAACACACTTATGCCAGCGCTTGATCCAATCTTCGAAACATTTTTTATATTCGGTTTTCGGTATGTCCATCAGTGCTTTCTGCGATTTTTCCATTACTTCCTCTCGGCTGCTGAAACGCGTTCCCCGTAATGGTTTTTTTTAACTCGATTGAATAGAAAGAAGTCACAGGGAGCCAAATTAGGTGAATTCGGTGGCTGTTGGATGGTATTTGTTGCATTTTTCGTCAAAAAATTACGAATAATGATGGCACTGTGCGACGGTGAGTTATCGTGGTGCAAAACCCACGAGTTTTCTGCCCACAATTCTGGTCTCTTTCGGCGAATTGCTTCACGCAAACGTCTCATAACGCCCAAATAATACTCTTTGTTTACTGTCTGGCAAAAATCCATGATGCACTACGACGTTGTATTCCGTGAAAACCGTGAGCATTGCCTTCTTTTTTGACTGAAAATTTGTCTGATGTCTGGATTGCGTGTCGTACTCATAAACCCACGTCTCGTCTCCAGTAATGATCCTTTTGTTGAAGGTATAGGGCTCAACCTCGTCAACACGGTCTCTTTTTTTCATGAAATTGAGGTCTTTTGGCACCAACTTTGCTGCTGCACGACGGAAACCCAAATCATTACCCAAAATGTCTTGGACGGATCCATATGCAATGTTCAAGTCCTCCGCTATCTCTCTGATGGTTAATTTGCGGTTATTGACCAACATTTCTTTTACTTCATCAATGTTTTCGTCGGTTTTCGATGTCGATGGTCTGCCACTGCGTTCATCATCTTCGGCTGACTCACGACCACTTTTGAACCGCTCGTGCCACTGGTAAACGACCGTTTTGTTTAGAGAATCGTTGCGAAACAATATCCAACATTTCCAACGTTCGCGCACCATTAAATCCGTTTTTTACGCAAAATTTAATACAAGTTCGTTGTTGCAAATTTAAAACCATTTCTAAAATTTTGAAAAATCGCCAACACACACAGAGATAAATGTACTCTTGGCTACGTAACTTTTGCAAATGTCAAGCTTTGACGCTAAGGTTTAGAGGGAATGCCAACAACAGATTTAGCAATTTAACAATTTAGCAAATCGGAACAATGGGAGCGCCACACGGCGGTATCCCTCGGGAACTTTTTGATCAAGGTGGTATACAAATCATTTAGTAGTTCTTAAATTATGTTTAGTACACAGTTCCATTCTTCGAATAAGACTAGCAATAGTGACTCATAATTTTATAACATAAACAACAAACATTTAGGCGTAATGTCTTAAATATTATTCGCCTTTAGTATTGATAAATAAACACACAAAGTTCTTATCCTGATGTTGATTACTTTAGGAAGACGTCCGAAACAATATAGGAGTGCTGATGTAGTATACATATACTCAACATGCTTTCGGCGCAAATTTACCAATCAAATACTCGTATATGGTCGCCATATACATATACATACATACCCATCACGAAAAAGCCTTCTACTCGATTACCATCACCCGAATTTAGACCAATTTTGATTCTGCCGTTCTTATCGGAAGCATTGGAAAAAGTTTAGCATGAGCGAATCTCATCTTTCTAATAAATAACAATCCCCCTAGTGCTTAGTAGTCAAATTTTAAGAGGAATAATTCTTGATAAGGC
The DNA here is from genome assembly GCA_963966105.1 of Volucella zonaria. Lineage (NCBI taxonomy): Eukaryota > Metazoa > Arthropoda > Insecta > Diptera > Syrphidae > Volucella > Volucella zonaria. The sequence goes on along the minus strand of OZ014533.1, from coordinate 33,100,658 downwards.
AGTCGACATATGAAGATCTTGTGCCATTCTTCGTTATCCCTTCTCGTTTGCCATAGAAGACAGGATCAATAGTGAACTACATAAAGTCACATCCACAGTGGTTGAAGAAAAATCTGCACATAAACCCTACCAAATCCAAGTGCCAATGTATTTATTGTCCTGCTCTTTATACATATAGTATGTAACAAGGTGCCACCAAATTTATAAACTCCCACAAAACTAAACAATATACTTGTAATAAAACTGCAGGTGTACTTTTATGGAAAGAAGTTTCTCTTTTAATTAAACTAAGGCCCATTTAGGCACTGAGAGTCAATTGTTTGTCTATAAGAAGACTGACCTGACCGCCCTCAGCATTTTTCGAAATTACCGGTTTGTAAATTTGGACTCTATTTCAGTTATTGTTTCTTGAAATTTCAATCTTTTGTTTTAGAATGACAAAATTTTCACTTGCAACTAATATTGTTGTCGAATTAGTTGGTATGTGCTTATATTACATTCTTCCACTTGTTCCTAATACTTTATTTTATTTAACAATTGTTGAATATTTGAACTTATTTTAAGTTTTACCCGATCACTAAATGAATTGACTAGTTGTTTTATTCTATTATTCGTTTTAAAGCTAAGCCAAACGTTGAATACATTACTCTATTTCTATTCACATTTAAATTCTAAACAATGAATAGTTACATTCCATTTTAATATTCATTGTCCAAATAATTTAATTTCTCGTTTGGACAATCTAGTTGTGTAAGGACAAAAATTAAATTTGTAAACCGATTTAATCGAATTGATGACAGTTTTTTTGTTTTAATCGAACTATCGTCTACTCGATTCTCATTTATTTCTTTTTTGTGTGCTACAAATCGTATATTATAAATCGTACTTACTCGCATAAAACACCACTATCTTTAAATGATTAACTCTCCGGTTTTATCAACCAAAATAATATTTGTAGCTAAAATCCTTAAATCGACAATGTTTAAGTTGCGGCTCGAATCTTTAAATTTTGGATAAAAGAGTTTTGGTATGTTATTGTTAATAAGTGGATTCTTAGTTGTACTCGTACGAGTATTATGAGTTCTTTTTGTAGTTCGTAAAGAACTCGCGTTATTGCGTAAGTTTCATTGTTGATTTAAAAAAGCGTCAAAAATATTAAAAATTCTTTTATACATACTTATCTCAACTTCTGAAATGCGTTTTGTGTTCCTTTAAAATCATGTCATCATAACGTAAAAGAAATGATTCAACAAATCCAAAAAATCACTTATCGTAAAGCTTTAGTAAATTATTTGTCTAGTTCCTTAAATCTTGATTTTTGTTAACAAATATTTTTCTTGCTACGTTATCGTTATTTCAAATTGTTTTGTTTTTCCCCGTTTTTAAGAAGAGGCAAACAAGAAAAGCAAACGATTTAACTAAATAAACTCGGTAAGGGAAATGCTTTTTCATAGACTGTTTTGCATTTATTTCAAAGAAAGGTGCATAATCAATTTGAAAGACAAAAACAAAACATTCAAATATAGGTGAATGTAGCATTCTAGATAATGATCAATTTAATCACCCAATTATAGGGTGTTCATTCATTTTGTTGTTGATTTAAGACAGATATTCAATATTTTCATGGCCACTAAAAAAGACGGAAAAAAAAAACGAATGAAGGATCATCCGCTTCCGCAAAAGCATCTCATTGCCTATGCCTAGGCAAGTGGCTCTGGTACATACTCGTATACTAGGGCTGATTGCGGAAGCAATGAACCTGCACCAACCAATTCTTTGCTAAAAACCGGATAAGGTTGCTCGATGGTGGACGTGGATCTTTTTTCTCAAATCAAACAGCAAAAATAATGCAACAAACAAAACAAAGCACGGAAGATAAAAACGGATGTATGAGCAAAGGGTAACAAAAAAAAAATGAAGAGAGAAAAATAAAATAAAAAAATTCGATGAGCGAATGATGATGAAGATGAAGGGTTTGGAAAAATCACCCATTTTTCTGTTTTGTTGAGAGATGATGGTGAAAATCCATTGAATTTTAACAATTTGTAGGCGTAAAAGAGAGCGACGCAACTCAGAAATAAAAATGCGAACACCATAGAAAAAGAAAGAAGACCGACGACCGACGCGAAGAAAAGGACGAAGGAAAAAAGTGGAAGAGTAGATATTTATTTCGATATCTCTGGGGAGTTCACCCTCTTGAGAAATGTGAAAGCGCTGGGGAATATTGACTTTTCTCCCCCAAATCAACCCTCTTCGGCCGCATCACTGGACCGGGTTGAATGTGCACAGTACACAATTCGTTTGTTCTTCATTCTAGGATTCGTAAATAAAGCACACACAGTTTTAGATACAAAATGATATTCTACATAAACACATATTGTTGGACATTTTTTGTAGTCTCTGTCTCAATGATGTAGTTGACGATGCGGAAAAGAAATAATTTTTTTCCTTAAACAGCCATTCAAGTGACATTCCAAATGTCTGTTTGTTTTAAATAAAAATTCTTACAACTAATTTATGTACGCGTTTTCGGCTCGCGATATCTCTTAAAAAAGATATACTCGTATTATACTATGTATATTATACTAAATCCCTGAAATATGTAGGTTTATAATTTAAAAAACTGCGCAATGTATTTGTAATCCAATAGAAGATAAAGTTGATATATGTAAAACAACGGCTCTAAAATTTCATCAGACTTTGGTTTTATAACATTAGAAAAGAAATTAGAAAAATTTACTAGCATTATCTATCTGGAATGGTTTCTGGGCAGTAGTATTTTTGAAATTCATGATCTGACGTTGGGTGTCACGCACCTGCACCCATTATTGCACGCCCAAGACCAAATGACCAGGCAAATCGGCTCCGAAAAAGGCTCGCAAAGGTGGTCCCATCGGCTCGAAAGGTCATGGCTACGATTTTTTGGGATTATAAGGGAAGAATTTTATTATAATTAAGAATTTGACTATTGATATTTTCAGATGGCTTAAAAAAATTACGGGTGCGTTTGGTAAACTGTATCGTCCACAAATGAGGATGAACTAATTCTCTGTAACATAAGTATAGAGGAACTTGAACTGACCTATCAAAAGAAGAGCTAAATATTATCACGCAAACCGTTAAAAGTGCAATATATACGTTTAAGGACTGCATACTAAAGTTTTTACTTTGCGCTTACCGTACGGTAAGCCTGTATGGAAGTTAACCTTTTGGAATTTAGAAATTTAATTGTTTCGTCTCAATTTAGTGTTGGATGATTAGTAAGTGAATTGTGGAATCAGATGCAAACTAAGGCTCACATAAATGATTTAGGCAAAACCAGGTGATATAGGATAAATGCTATTCTCATAAGGGAATGTTTTATCTTATACGAATACAACAATTTACACAAAAATGGTATAAAATTCATATTTTGTTAGAATAAAATAAGACCAAATGAATTCACTAATCCAAAATGATATCAACAAAATATTGACTTTTCAAAAGTAAATTAGTATCAAGTTTAGGTTTTTTTTTTACCGTATTTCACTTCTTCACTTAATCTCATTTCAAGACCTTTCCAACTGTACCAAATATGCTATATTTTCTGGAACACATTACTTAATATAAACGCTTTATTTCCCTAGAAGTGCCATTCATCCACTGTGAGGGCGAGCACAAACAAACGTTTTTCGTTACAATGGTGTATTGGAGGTGTAGGCGCCTGCGTCACAGTTGGTGGCATACCCTTAGCGGAGCGACGAAGTCGCGTTGGCGGTGTAACCACACGAAAAGCGAGTTGAAATCACTTTTGCCCGCGAAGCTGTCCACGCAGGTACCTGCAAGACGTAGGCGTCTGCCTGCAGTTGCTGATATACTGTCAGCGGAATTGTTATACTATATATTGAAAATAAAAGGGCCAAAACCATTGACACAAATGTGTTCACTTTAATCATATCAAACTTCTTAGGATGCCAATTGATTTATATCGGGTAGTCAGAATTGAAAACAGTGGAAATTCAATTAATGCTAAATTGGCCTCATTTGACTTTCACGAAGTGCACTAAAGCCAAACGTTAAAATTTAGCTTTACTTCATTTTCATAAAACTTGGCCTTGTTTCACTTTCAAAGTTTTGAGGTGATATTAAATTTATGAAAGTTAATATGATGCGTCTTAAAAAAAAGGGGGAGCAATACGAAAACAGGATGGAATGACTGCTGGATAACTTTAAGAAAAAGCCAGCGAACAGTTTAAGAAAATACAATGCTGACAAGAAATATACATATATGGGAGAAGCAAGCTTGTATGGAACGGAAGCGGTTCAAGAAATTTTCAAAAACTGCATAAGTTTCAAATCAAATTAAATTTTATAAATCATTCAGAACCTAAGCAATTATTTGAACAATTCTACATACTTAAAACATAGGGTTGTGCTATTAAAAATTAGTCCTTTTTTGAAGTGAAACTTTTTATCGCTCGTTGGGCAGTAATTCCGTCCTCCGATGAAACAAAAAAGCAACATGAAGTGATTGCGAATTCAGAACTTAAGAATTTCACTTAGCAATTATTTGAACAATAAAAGTTCAGACTTGACTTTTTAAAGCACAATAAGAGTATATTAAAGTGTATTAATTCCTACTTACTTAAAACATAGGGTTGTGCAATTAAAAGACAGTCCTTTTTTGAAGTGAAACTTCAACAAAAAAGCGACATGAAGTGATTGCGAACTCCGATGAAACGAAAAAGCGAAATAAAGCGGATTCGATGAAACGAATCCTTAGTCTCTTTTGCACCCACTAGATGACATTGAAAGCCGTGCGATAAAACTTGTGAATGATACTAATATTATCCAACAAGGATGAAGTATTCCTTGCTTCACGATGCTGTATCACTATTTCTACCAGTAGTGCTTCTAAGTAGATAATAAAGTTGTTCCACTTTAAACTCTCCTTAGCACCTATCTCGTTGTGAATGCTAAAAATTCGAATAAACGAAAAAGCGACAGGAAACAGAAGACGGTAAGGCATTTGGTGGGGCAGCTCGGTCAGAATGAGAAACGAGAGAGGAACGAAGAGGCGACAGACTCTTCGGGAACAAACACAGAGGGGCATTATATAACTCGGTCGAAATACCGACGCTCCATCTCGTGTCCGTACTATAGCCCGGAGTATAGGCAAATAGAGTCATGCCTGGCTTCGTATGAGTAGGGCGACTTCACAAAAGAATTTACATATGCATATGTACATACCATATACGCATATGAATATGTATAATAACATACATACATACATTAGATACTCCTAATATCAATGTATGGGGCAAGCCACAGAAATATAAGAAAATTCTATTATTAAATTTACGAAAAAAATATACATCATAAATTTCTTATAAAAGTTCGTTGCATTCGCAAGGTAACAGCGTGTAACGCAACGAGGATCTTTTGATTTTGTGTGCGCCTTAAAATTGTAAATGCGATATTCTTAAAACAATATGTTCTTTAACGGAAATCATAATATCTCGAAAAGGAATAAGCGTTTGATTTCAAATTTTTCCCAGATTTCCTTCATGCTAGTGATAGTTATCGTAGAATAAAACATTATAAATTTTCTCCAAAAATTGAATAAAGGTCGACCCTTATATTAAAAGAAAACCATATTTTCACAGCCAAGGTTGCTAATCAAAATTTTTCGAAATCTCTTTCGATTTCCTTTCGACATTTCATCTGTATTTTTCTTTTGAATGCTAGGATATACGAGTATTTTTGTACATACTTATGTACGCACCTCGCACACTATGAAAATATGCGAAGCGGTTATAGCTCTGATTTTTTGCACATTCAATAAAAAAAAATATGCGTGTAAATTACAACATTTACATAGCGATGCACGCTAAGTCAATTTACATACGCTATCTATCATACTTATAAAGCAGTGCTTCCACATATCTACTAACATATTTTCTTCGTTTGCGATGATTCTTTGCAATGAATTCTCAGAAATGTCAAACATTTTATATATCCCGCCAACAACTGACACATTCCGCCAACAACATTGTTCCAAAATAAATTAAATTTGTTCACCAGCCGACAGATGCACTGCCATTAAATGTTATAGGTATACATATTTGTGCTACCAGGTTTTTATGATGAACTTTTAATTGGAGGTGGGTGGTTTTCTTTTGTGGCAATCGCTAACGTGCGTGCAAAACAAGGTAGCTATGTATAGACGGCGACGGAAGCAGGTTGACATACCACCTTGATCAAAAATTATTCGGAATTTATTCAGAAAATTAAAAATACAACTTCATTCATCTAAATCTATATTTTCCCCTTCAAAGTAATCCCCAACGACTGCAACACACTTATGCCAGAGCTTGATCCAATCTTCGAAACATTTTTTATATTCGGTTTTCCGTATGTCCATCAGTGCTTTCTGCGATTTCTCCATTACTTTCTCTTGGCTGCTGAAACGCGTTCCCAATAGTGCTTTTTTAACTCGATTAAAGAGAAAGAAGTCACAGGCAGCCAAATCATGTGAATTCGGTGGCTGTTGGATGGTATTTGTTGCATTTTTCGTCAAAAAATTACGAATAATGATGGCACTGTGCGACGGTGAGTTATCATGGTGCAAAATACACGAGTTTTCTGCCCACAATCCTGGTCTCTTTCGGCGAATTTCTTCACGAAAACGTCTCATAACGTCCAAATAATACTCTTTGTTTACTGTCTGGCCTTCTGGCAAAAATCCATGATGCACTACACCGTTGTAATCCATGAAAACCGTAAGCATTGCCTTCTTTTTTGACTGAAAACGACGTGGTTTTTTTGGTCTCGACTCATTTGGTGAACGCCATTCACTTGTATGATGTCTGGATTGCGTGTCGTACTCATAAACCTACGTCTCGTCTCCAGTAATGATCCTTTTGATGAATGTGGGATCGGATTCAGCCTCGCAAATCATCTCTTTTGCGACGTCAACACGGTCTCTTTTTTGCATGAAATTGAGGTCTTTTGGCACCAACTTTGCTGCTGCACGACGGAAACCCAAATCATTAACCAAAATGTCTTGGACGGATCCATATGCAATGTTCAAGTCCTCCGCTATCTCTCTGATGGTTAATTTGCGGTTATTGACCAACATTTCTTTTACTTCATCAATGTTTTCGTCGGTTTTCGATGTCGATGGTCTGCCACTGCGTTTATCATCTTCGACTGACTCACGACCACTTTTGAACCGCTCGTGCCACTGGTAAACGACCGTTTTGTTTAGAGAATCGTTGCGAAACAATATCCAACATTTCCAACGTTCGCGCACCATTAAATCCGTTTTTTACGCAAAATTTAATACAAGTTCGTTGTTGCAAATTTAAATCCATTTCTAAAATTTTGAAAAATCGCCAACACACACAGAGATAGATGTACTCTTGGATACGTAACCTTTGCAAATGTCAAGCTATAACGCTAAGATTTAAAGAGAATGTCAACAACAAATTTACCAACTTGACAAAACAAACAGAACTCAAATCGGAACAATGGGAGCGCCACACGGTGGTGTCCCCCGGGAACTTTTTGATCAAGGTGGTATGATGCGATTTAAAATTTACCGGTAATGATGGGGATGCTATGAAAAGTCTCCATATTGTATGCATTTGTATTTTGGAAAAGCGCTAAATATAAATCTCAGAGGTCTAATGTGAATGGCGCGTTTGAATTTAATATGAAATTTCGACACACAGCGAGAATAACCGAACGATTCGATGTGGATATCACAGCACACAAAGACAGAGTGTAAAATACGTTACTTTCTAATTTTAAGTAAGACATGATAATGAAGTGTCAGCCCCTCGGGAACTCCGGGTAGAGGCGCTACTAGATAACTTGTTACGACTCAGTTGTACTCGTATTAAGACTCAATATCTGCATAGCGTGTTTCGAACTCTTGGCCTCTTCGCCTACAAGGTGATCCGTAATAATGGTACGAGGCCCCGCGAATTTAAACAGCCCCACAATCGACTCATCAACAATGCAAATACGTGGGAGAAATAAAAGTAGCATCATATGTATAATATTTATACGCGTTATGTATGAATGTACGTTCATATTAATATGAATCCAAAAATTTAATTAGTTATCAAAAATTCAAATAACCATATCTACCAAACCTGACATGTTTACGTACTAAGCTAAAAAGTCCTATTCTACATGTTAAGCAAATTTTATACATTTTCATTAAAAATGCCCCCAGCCTACTCGTAATTTTAGATTATTGTCCTATGCCTTTTTTGCTTAGGACGAGAGTATGAGTCAACTCGTTATTGACACATAAAAAAACTACGATAGTTACCTTTTATTGGGTAAAAAACACTTTAAAATCTTATTCATTTAGCTTTCATTTCACAAAAAAGCTGTTAACAATTAAATACAATACAATAATTTTAATGTATTTGACATACATACCTGCACATAACTTCGTGCGTTAACAGAACTCGGCACATTTCCGGATTTTTATCCTGTCCTTCGTATACAATTGCCTAAAAAAATAGAAAAACGATATTAACCAAAAACGAAAAAAGAAAATACCAGTAAGTATATTTAATATTTGCATAACGCTCTATAATTCCATATTTATTCAGCCACTCATTACCCCACTATTTGCTCGTTTATCCAAGATTAATATCTCTGACCTCAACATAAAACATTGCTCCTTTCCAATACAAAAAAATATAGAAGTATCCTTTCACCTGTACATAATATGGATGTATGTATTCACATACATAGTCGTATATACATAAGAGACTGGATATGAACATACGTATGAGTACTGGTAGGTAAACAATAGACAACGGTGTCCATATCGTCCGTCTGTTGTTTATTCAGTATGCCCAATTTTAGTTATTATTAGGCACGTTTTCTTTTGATTCATAAATCTAAAAAAATTATTAAAGTACTCTTAGGGCATTTGAATGTGGTTAAACATTGTTTGCTTGATAGAAAATGAAATCTAGTAATCACGTAACCTATCCATTGGTACGAGTACTATATGTTCGCACTCGTTCACAATAATTAAGAGTTCTTGGCGCAAATATATGTATGTAAATATATTCTTGACAACTTAGTTATGTTTTACATATGCAGTATTTTTTTTATTTTTATTTTTTATAATTTACGCGCGCTCAAGGGATCACGAAGGAAAATCGGATGAACGAAAGAGAGGTACCGATGAATGCTGGTTTTAAATGTTGGAAGGTTATAATGACTAGGAAATAGGCAGCGCGGTGCATAAGCCAATTTTACGGCTTAGGAACGAAAGTGGGCTTGAACGTACATATACTGATGAGCATTCATAGCGAGACGGGTGTTATGGTTAAAAATTTTGCTGGTGATTTCTATTGAGCACTGGTTGTGGAAATAGCGATGAAACAGAGTGAGAAACGAGACATTACGTCGGTGTTCGAGGGTGTCAATTGTCTGAATAATATTAGTATCACCTATGAGTTTTACCGCACAGTTTTGAATCTTATCTAACAGATGTAGAAATGTTTTGAGCGCACCCGACCAGATGTTGGCGTTGCACTCCAACTTCGGGCGGATAACTGGCTTACAATATATATTGTGGGCTGATCAAAGGGGGTGAAGTATTTCTCACATCGCTTGAGGAAACCTATACATTTCGCAGCATTTTTGACGGCACCAAATATGTGGTTATTCAAACGTAAGTTGTTATTGACACACATACATTCACTTTCGACGATGCAAGTGCCATTCATGGACTTTAAATTTGCGTTTGGAATTCTACTTTGTTAGCGGTTCTCCAATTAGTTATGATGTTAATATCAGAATTTAATGAGCTTAACAAACACTGGCGTTATGTAGATTACAGTTCACTTACTTGTATATACTGAAATCGCTGCAATAGGCATATGAAATTGCTGTGCACTTTTAGGAGACGAGCAAGAAAACAAATAATGGACTAATGACAAGAGGTTCTCCACCGGTACGCATGGGTTTCTAAGTGCTGCGTTCTTAAACCTATCAAACTTTGCACATACATACTTGTATGCAGAATAGAGCTATCTGAATTTTTTCAAAAAATTATAAAGTTAAGAATAAGTTCATGCACTCTAGTGGTATAACATTTTATTATGGACACATGCGTTTAAACAAGGTGAAATTATCGAAGATGATGATTGTTAGGGACAATAATAATCAATTAAAAGCGCTGGTATATTAAATACTGCGAAAGCAGTTGGTTGTAAGAAAATCGTTTCATCTCGACCGTATTAAGAAGGCAAATCAGCGTATGATAGTTGAAGATCTTCAGCGTATTATTTAAGGCAACATGAAGGCGTCAAAATCTTACTCTAAATCAAAGTTCAGCGAAAAAACTTTATCAGTTCTGTAGCGTTTACCCGGTATACAACTTTCTGAATTCAATCCAAAATACGGAAAATACGGAGGAAGAAGTCAACCAATTGCACCAGCATTCAATTCATTTACGCCACCATTTGAAATTGCTGTAAAAGTTAAACCAGCTAAGCTCCGAATCGCACATACCAAACTCTCTGGATTTTAAATAAACCGAGTTGCATACCTTTCAGCATCATATTCAAATTTCATAGTTGGAAAACCCTCCATTACGATGGCTTATTTAAAACGCTCACTTTGAGGTATCCGATTAAGGGGAATTGTATGCGGTTAGATAAATGTTGACTACGCTCGGCTTTTCATAGAGAATAAGAGAAATAGATAATATAAACACGTATAAGTTAGGCACGTATAAGTATTCGTAGCTAAGCTAATAAGTTCAATAGTGACTTTGTTAAATTCCAAGACTATATTTGAAATTTCGACAGGGATAACTGTCAAACCAGCTTTCGAATTTGGCAGATGCATGTGACTATTTCTTTTAGTAGATTTTAACAAATCACCGCGGACTCATAACTCAATAACGCTTGTTTGTCACGAAATTGTATTTTAAATTTCGCATCCTGTTTACCAAACTTATAGAGCGCATCGTCCACTAGCTGCCCATAGTCATCTGTCTGAATAAGCATATGTACATATACATATGCTACTGGACAATATCATTCCAACAACTTCTGGTCCACTTCGTGAAGGATTTTATTGAAGTCGCAATTTGAAGATTTCGCGAAATAGATCTGAATATTGGCCGCGTTGATAACCTTAAAGCCAATCGTGTGGCTATTATTCGTGATATATTGGCCGATTAACCTTAATTGAATTATACATTTTATTTTTAAAGTTCTCGCAATTCAAAAAGACGCTCTTTATAAGCGGAGTTATAAATTCACAAAATTTTCAGAACTTGCACTTTTTGATTGAGTGCGATTTTATTTAGATTTTTCTTCTTACACACCCAGGCTTTTCATTTTTAATCCATTTCTCTTTTTTCACAAATTCATGTATACAAAAAAAATACAGGGCAAAAAATGCTTAAAATGAGCTTAACTCTTTTATTCTAACACACTGGCCCTATGCAGATTCTCTAAGCTAACCTAATATTTAGTCGTTCGCCTTTCAGCGTAATTTGTTGTTTACCTAGGACTATATGCCGTCTTTCAGGATTTAGATTTGGTTCCTTCTTTAAATTGAACAGATGGTGAGTGATTTTCCTAGGTAAAAAATATAAACATAAAAAACAAGACAACATTTGGTGGTGTCCTTGGACCCGTGTTCATTGCTCTAACCCACGTGTGTAGCTCTGAAATTTCTTTAAACTTTCTTGTAATTTAACCAATAGAACAATGGTAACAATTTTCATCCGAAAAATATATTGATAATTCTCAATTTTGTGCATTACGAGTTAATCCAGTAAAAATCATATTTCAGTCCACTGAAAAAAATAATAACAACAAAATATTCTTACTCTTTTCCACCCCAATTTGAATGCTCAAGGATTTGCCTAGGTAATACCATACTCTCATCTTTAATTACAGTGGTAGAATTTACATGGAATTTGTACACCCCTCTCCTTGTTTTCAAAAATATACTCATATACAAGGACTGTCTATGAACAGATAATATTTCAAAATATTATACTGCTGGCCAAGTATTCATCTTCATTCTTTTATCTTCTGTGTCTATACAGACGAACTAGTTGAAAAAAGGAAGTATATTTTTTTTTAAGGGAGCATATGACAATGATGACGCTTTGAACTGGTAGCTGCATATTGTAGTGCACCCATATGTACAATATTCTAACAATGGAAATAGATAATCACAAATTAATTTTGAGCCAAAAGTAGTTATATTATAAGCTATATATGTAAGCACTTTTACTACCCGTTTTACCAGAGGGATCATTTTACATGGCAAGGAAATAACAGAGCCTGATGCTGCATTACAAGTTCATACACCTAATCACATCCACCCTTCTTTATATCCGTACATCCCTAAGACCAAAGCGGGCGTATTTGTTATATTATTTCGTAAATTTGTCCTCTACCTAATTCGCCTTAGAAGGCTAATAATAATTTTTGTTAAACTTGCACTATTGCTGTTTGAGAGGACTCTTTTTGAGTGAAATGTTTTGAAGAAAATTTTTTTTCTTTTAAATATTCAACCAATATTTTTTTTTGTTTGTACCATGTCGGATATTTAAGGATTAATGGACTTTTTGTGTTTTATTTGAAAATCCACAAGTAAAATCAAGGATTTTCCCTCTTATAGAAAAGTATATGGAAATTATAAGTTCCCGTTTGCCAGTGACACGTGCTCATCTATTAAAGAATTATAATTGGCCTACGACACTAACCGGGACCCCTTGTCATGTCAAATTGAAAGATAAAAATTTGTCTCTTTGACCTTTTATCATTTAAACATGTGGCACTCATAATTAGAGCAAGTACTCAATCTAAGAAAGCTGATCTTCGTATTCTTATTCATCCATATACATATACGAGAAGTATTTTGCGACAAATGCGAAAATCTCATGTTTCCTTTTTGTGCCATTGAATATTTCAAGTGACAGTGATAAAGAAATTGTTATTGATTTAAATAATAAAACCATATAAACATACAAACTGAATAAATTAAAATGTATGAAACAATTTAAGACCCAATATTACTTTTTCTTATGTTAATTACGAATGTCAGTTTAGTAAAAAAACTTATCAAAAAGCAGATGTCGTTCTGATAACACACGAAAGGGAGGGTTTAGTTCGGTCCTCATTCGGGTGTTCTACTGCTTCGAAGCTTGATGAATTATCAAACAGGAAAAATCATCCTAGGGCTTTATACAATATAATGGTTTCAACAAATGTTTTTAATTAATTAATAGACACAGTCGTCGCAAAATGTACAATTGTAGGTGACAAAAGATCGATTCAGGTGAACTAAAGGTAACATGCATATCAAAGACAAAATGATGTATGGGAGGTATCACAAAAAGCGTTTCTGGATCCATAAATATATTAACATAAATATACATTTATAATTGAGTATCATTTTCAACCGTACAATATTAAATAACTTGGACAAAATTTTCCAGTGTCCCGCACTTTAAATACTTTAACTTTAAATACCTATAGGTTTATAATGTTGTTGCCATCGTTGACTATTCACACCTATTCACTGACAGGTGATCATGTACCATATATTTCACGCAATCAGTGGAAAGCCGTTTTTGGTTGGACTAACATTTGGAAAGTTTCCACTTACTTTCCATTTATGTCAACTAAATAATGTTGCTCTGATTGTGATTTAAACATTTTTCTGGAGTTAAAACGTAATTTTTGGGGAAAGATAGTAGGTACAGTATTTTAAGGGCTAATGGCTCAGGTATCTTGGAGAAGTTATGCCAGAGGGAAACACAATTAAGAGATGCATAGCAATTTTCCCCTCCTCTATGTAAAGAATTTTAATAAATAAATATGCACCTATTTGCGGTGTTTTTGTACAGAAATGCTATACCACCTTGATCAAAATGTTCCCGGGGGACACCACCGTGTGGCGTTCCCATTGTTCCGATTTGAGTTCTGTTTATCTTGTTAAGTTGGTAAATCCGTTGTTAATATTTTCTCTAAATCTTATGACACTAAGGTTACGTAGCCAAGAGTGCATCTATCTCTGTGTGCGTTGGCGATTTTTTACAATTTTAGAATTGGACTTAAATTTGCAACAACGAACTTGTATTAAATTTTGCGTAAAAAACGGATTTAATGCTGCGCGAACGTTGGAAATATTGGAAAAGTGTTTCGGCAACGATTCTCTAAAGAAAACGGTCGTTTACCAGTGGCACGAGCGGTTCAAAAGTGGTCGTGAGTCAGTCGAAGATGATGAACGCAGTGGCAGACAATCGACATCGAAAACCGACGAAAACATTGATGAAATATTAACCATCAGAGATAGCGGGGGACTTGAACATTGCCTATGGATCCGTCCAAGACATTTTGGGGAATGATTTGTGTTTCCGTCGTGCAGCAGCAAAGTTGGTGCCAAAAGACCTCAATTTCATGCAAAAAAGAGACCGTGTTGACGTCGCAAAAGAGATGATTTGCGAGGCTGAATCCGATCCCACATTCATCAAAAGGATCATTACTGGAGACGAGACGTGGGTTTATGAGTACGACACGCAATCCAATCCAGACATCAGACAAGTGAATGGCGTTCACCAAATGAGTCGAGACCAAAAAAACCACGTCGTTTTCAGTCAAAAAAGAAGGCAATGCTCACGGTTTTCATGGATTACAACGGTGTAGTGCATCATGAATTTTTACCAGAAGGCCAGACAGTAAACAAAGAGTATTATTTGGACGTTATGAGACGTTTGCGTGAAGCAATTCGCCGAAAGAGACCAGAATTGTGGGCAGAAAACTCGTAGATTTTGCACCATGATAACTCACCGTCGCACAGTGCCATCATTATTCGTAATTATTTGACGAAAAATGTAACAAATACGAGTACTATCCAACAGCCACCTAACTCACATGATTTGGCTCCCTGTGACTTCTTTCTGTTCAATCGAGTTGAAAAACCACTATGGGGAACGCGTTTCAGCAGCCGAGAGGAAGTAATGGAAAAATCGCACTGGCATAACTGGCATTTTCTGAATAAATTCCGGGAACTTTTTGATGGTGGTATGTATGTACATATATTTTCCTTTATTTATGTAAAAATAGAGATATGCATATTTACTATTCAGTGGTTAAAGTAATTACACTCATTTACGAGTATGCATATTTGTTGGTATACAGAACCTTCAAACTAAGTATTCGAACACGGCCAATAAAAAATAATTAAACTTCAACTTAAATTTACTATGTTTCTTTTATAATTTTTGCAAATTTATGAATTGTTTATATCTTTATATACCTAAAACTGATTTTTCCAAGTAGCGTCTTAAGTATTTCTTTGGGTAATAGTGGCATACTTTCACTTATAACTCTTTTTATGTAACAATGTTAAGGAGCTTTTTAAGCCCTGATTTCTTAAATAAAGAATACATTTACAATAATTGAAAGTTGGAGAATTTTGTCGGCTTGCAAAAGCTTAGTACTAAGATTGTGCACGTTTGAGTACATACATAGGTATGTAAAGAGTTATACAATTCTTGTTTGAATTAAATTTTCGCCTGTTGCAAGCGAAAACCAATTTTCGACACCTGATTATCCTTATTTTTGGGTTGCATATAGATCGTGAATTGGCAACATTTTTTTCAAGAATTCGAATGGATGATAAGTGCAACTCACAGTCTGACGTCTTAAGCAGAGATTTACATAAACAATGAAGGGGCTAGGTCACTAGGCCACTTTGGTCCCTTTCTCACTCAAAATTTCGATCCTGCAGTTATTGAAGAAAAGTTACAAAATCTTAAGGATGAATTTGTACCTGGCCCAGACGGACTCCCCGCCATGTTACTTAAGAAATGCTCTTCCAACCTGTCTCTACCCCTTTCTTACCTTTTTCGTCTATCGCTTATACAAGGTGAATTTCCCCAGATTTGGAAGACCTCTTTTATAATCCCAATACACAAAAAGGGATCTAAGCATGAAGTTACCAATTATCGTCCCATTGCTAAACTCTCTCATATACCCAAACTCTATGAAAGCATTTTATACGAAGCGTTAAGCTTCAAATGCAAGCCTTTTATTTCACCCCGACAACATGGTTTTCTAAAAGGTAGATCAACTACCACAAATCTAGTTGAATTCGTGTCTTTTGCACTCTCAGCCTTAGAAAATGGCAAAGAAATCGATGTTATCGCAACTGATTTCACTAAAGCATTTGATATGATATCTCATAAACTGATCCTTTTCAAATTGTCTGCTCTCGGCTTTGAGCCGCTCTTTTTAAAATGGATTTCTTCTTACCTGGTATACCTATATTATAGTGTTCGGTTTAGATCCGCCCTTTCTGTTCCATTCCTGGCCTCATCTGGAGTTCCACAAGGCAGTCATCTTGGCCCTCTTCTCTTCATTCTTACTATCAACGATGTTGAGAGTGTCATTAAGCACTCCTCCCTCTCCCTTTACGCTGACGACACAAAATTTTTTAAATCTATTTCCTCTCCCCAGGACTCTGCCCTTTTTCAAGAAGACCTTGATCGGTTTTCAATCTGGTGACTCAAAAACTGTCTAGAACTTAATTTAGCCAAATGTCAATTTATAACCTTCTCACGTAAATACAACCCGTCTCCTCCCCGACTTTATTTTCTCCATGGTCAACCAATTCCCCTGGTTCAGTCTTTTCAAGACCTTGGCATATTATTCGACAGTGAGCTTAATTTCCGTTCGCATATCGATAAGATGCTCCTCAAAGCCAACTCATCACTTGGCTTTATTAAACGGTGGTCCAAGGAATTTTCCAACCCGTATGTAACCAGATCTCTCTATATTACCTTTGTTCGCCCCCTGCTTGAGTATGACAGTCAAGCTTGGTCCCCCTTTCACCGGGTTCATGTTTCCCGAATCGAGGGTATTCAACGTCGATTCCTCCGCTTTGCCCTCCGTGGCCTGCCATGGAACGACCCTTTAATCTTACCTCCCTATCAAGACTGCCTCAAACTTCTAAATATGAATTCGTTAGAAGAACGTAGGAATATTGCTGACGTTCTTTTCATTCATCGTCTTCTCTCAGGTTCCATCGACTGTGCATCCATTTTGAACTCCATTTCCTTCAATACCAACCCCCGCAATCTACGTTGTCCTCGTCTCTTCTATCTACCGGTCCACCGCACCTCTTATGGCTCCAACGAACCTATCTCCCGAATGCTCCGAAAGGTCAACTCGAACCTCTCCCTTTTTCATTTCCACCTGAGCACTCCTCGTCTCAAACAAGATCTCCTCCATCACTTCCTTGGTCACTAGCTCTTAAGTCTTTCTGTTAGTTTTTAAGATTTAGTTAGATTAAGCTTGTATTAAGCCAATAAATGGGGGCCTCAGCCCCCACCAAAATTAAACCAAAATTAGGATCTTCAAAAAAATAGATTTTTTTATGGTCCCATAGGACCTCTAAAATGATATCCTAAAAGATTATGCCCGGGAAATATCTCGAAGTTCTTGTTTTTCAAAGTATAGTACAAGGCCGCTAGGTAGGCTTTCTATAACTTAAAATTTTAAACGCTTTTTTTTTCAAAAATGCATTTTTCAAGTTGGTCGCATCCATAACTTGAACAATTTTCAACCAATTCTAGATCTTTAAAAATATATTGTCTAAATAAGTACGTAGGAATTTTTTTTTATAGGGCATAGTTCATTTGTTATTAACAATTTTCTAACGATATTTCTGCGAATTTTGCAGGTTTGACTTTGGAAGTGCGCCATTCAGCCAAAATACAATATATCAAAAGAATCATACGTACTTCTCTAGTTGTTGTTATGTACAATAAAAAAAAATTTAGTGACTCATCACAATCCAAAATTTACACGAGCTGTTGGTACGGCCGTAGACCCTTTCAAAGAAGAGAGGTCGTCTGAGAAACGCTGCATAACCGCCATTTTATTGTAAAATAAATTATTCTATAAAAATTATGTTTTACAGTACATCATATCATATGTACAATAAACGTCTACCTTTGTAAACTCGATTTATTTTATATTTTTCCTGAAAAAAAAAATACAAAAAAGCCTATTTTTACGGCCTCTAGAGTGGCCTAACCCCTTAAATTAATTCATTGCCTGAGTTTGAGAAAGTTAATGCCATTAAACCTATGTAAATGGGTCACGGCAAATAATTAAAATGGAATGTAAACAAATAATAAGTGAGTATATGCAATATTATATTATTTATTTTAAGCCTTCTTGGAGCACCTAACCAAATGTTTGCATTTTTTCTGTGTTAGTTTTTATTTTGTAAATAACGAATTGCATTTTATAAATTTTAGATGAGTGACGAATTTGTATATACTCGTACCTACCTTTATATTTATGTTGCTACTGATATAGCAAACATGATCAATTTCGCACTAGGTAGTGAAGATAAGGTAGATATTTCAAGTGATAAAAGATTGGATTCAGTTTTGCGTGTATTTTCATGCTGAAAATAGCATTGAACACCAGTCTTTTCAAAACGAAGAGCGCGTCATTCAATCTCAACCTTCCATTGTTGGAAGATTGTGAAGAAACTATTATTATTGTAAAAGATAAAAAAAGTAGAATTGTAGAACCTAAAGGGAAAGAAATCTACTACGTATAGAAGAAAACAAACTTGTTTATTAATGAAAATGAAACCAAATTTTTGGGGAACTCGAACCTACCTACTGACGTTCTATCGCTACAAACGCCATATCGGTTTCTCTGCTATTTTTTGGACGATAACTTTTTTACCCAAATAGTTGGACACAAACAGTTTTGTGTAGTGCCCCAATAAGATTTTTAATTTTTTCAAACGCATGCTCCAAGTACAATACCTTTGGGGTTTGTATCCTTTCACCTGCGCTGAATATACCAATTTGAGATTTGTGGGATTCTGTACCCGGAAACGAATTAGTCAAATCTACAATAGCTGCAAACAGTTTTAAAATACATCACCGACAAAACATCCAAACTTCGACTACCTTTTCAAACTGAGGCCAATAATAGATTGTATGCGTATGAAAAATAAGCTTTTATCCATCCCTATGTCAGAATGTCTAAGTGTAGATGAGCAGATGTGCAAAACAAAAACTAGGCATACGTTACGACAGTATATATAATATAAGTTATATATGTCAAATAAACCCAACAAATGGGGCTATAAGTTATTCGTCCTCTGTGTCAGCGTTGTCTATTGGTATAAATTTGAAATCTTTAAATGCAAGAAAACAAACAAGGATTGAATGAACCAAATTTAGATGTATCAAGTAACATTGTTTCTAGACTCACTGACATCCTTCTCGGTCTTTTAAAAACTGGAATTTCATCCTTCAACACCAACCTCATAACTACCGGTGATGGCTCCTCCCCAACAGGATTATATTCCTTCACTACCCCCAGTAACTTTCCTTTAATACTTCCGTGCAGACGACTCAATTCCAATTCCAGCATATATTTCCAAACTCCTGGGCTAACTCGAGTGGCTCCGATTCATGCCCACCATCCCCATAACCGCCCGCATACTCCTCATCTTTGCCCACTTTGACACCCTTCGCGCCTTCACGTGCCCCATTCTTGGCACCAACGCAGCCTCTCTCAACTGCTAACTCCTCACTGTCCTTGTACCCGCTTACTTCGGAACTCCACGCCCTTATCTGTGATAAAAAAAACTTACCATCTCCAGAATATCATTTCCTATAACTGCCGGATACTGCATTCGCACCACGTGAAAGTTAAGTTCTAAAGGGATACCATCCACCTCTACTTTTACCCAAACATTACCTAACGTCGTAACTCGTTGTTGACCAATGTCTATCAAGTTCCTTTTAGCCGCATTCATTGCAACTTACTCCATTAACAGCAGACTGTCATATCGCAGGAGACATAGATCCCTACCAGTGTCTATGAGTGCACAAAGCTTTATATCTCCTATTGTGATGTTTTTAGAGACTCGATTAGACCCAATTGCCAAGTTAATCCAAGCTTCCGGCCAAGGGCTAGTTTGACCAATTGGTGTTGCAGCATGTCCGTGTCTCCCCTCTATTCGACGCGGTGTTGACTGTGGCTCGCGCACTTCATGTCCTGGTAGACCGCATTTGAAACATCTTGACGATCTCTAGTTAAATGTGACGTTTCTCCACACTTGAAGCATGTCTTGCTGTTTCGCTCTATCCTTACTGTTGTCTGAATACTACCATTAGAGGGAGTCCTCCAATTTCCCCTAGTGTACGAAGTCTGTGGGATGGAGCCCTTTACTCTTTCGTACACGTTTAACTGCATTTTGAACTCTCCAATGGATTTAGCCTGATACAAACAAATTTCGTTCTAACGATTATCCGGAATGCCCTCTACGAAAAAAAGTATTCGACATGCACCTGCTCTTTCCAACTTTAAAGTAAAAATTAATGAAATCATAGCAAAATAAATTCGATCAAAATAAAACTAGTTAAATTAACTTTGATTCTTTTATTTTAATTGCAAGCTTTATAAAAAAGTCGCATTTCTAAGAAAAAAAAGAGGCAAAAAAACGGAAGCTCAATTCATAAACAAAAAAAGTATTCAACAACCCAAACGTGCGATGCTTGTTCTCCAAAGTAACTGTAAAAATACCACTCTTTCTGTCAATGCTGTTGTTAAGTGTGTTATTTGTTCATTTCCTGTAGTTTGGGTTAGTACTTTGTAAAATTTGTTCATAATGGGTCGGAAAAACCAGGAGACATCTATTGACATACGGAATCTTGTAATCAAGGATTATCTGAAAATGCTATTTCGGCTATTGTGAAAAGACCAAGAACTACAGTTCACTACATAATAGATAAGTTTAAAAGTGAGAAATCGGTAGAAAACCGGGTAAGAACAGGACGTCCTAAGAAGCTATCTGAATCTAATCAAAGATGGATTCTTCGGGAAGTTAAGAAAAATACAAGAACTATTGCTTCAGAACTGGCAAAACATACTGAGGAGTATTCAGGCGTTAAGGTTACCTCACAAATAATTAGGAACATCCTTAAAAGCAATCATTTTCATGCGCGATCAGCGAGGAAGAAACAGACAATTAAGATTGGAGTTAGCAAGATCTTACGCTAATGAGTCTCAAGAGTTCTGAATGGACGTAATATTTGCTGATGAAAGTAAGTTTAATCTTTTTGGATGTGATGGCAAGGTTCTGGTCTATAGAAAACCGAACACTGAGCTAGAAGAAAGAAATATAGTACAGTACAGTGTGTTAATGTGGGGGTGTATGGCAGCTTCGGGTGTGGGGAATTCAGTTTTCATAGATGGAACAATGGATCACCTCTATTATATAAATTTGCTGAAACAAGATTTGCGAGCTAGCGCCGAAAAATTAGGTCTTGGACAATATTTTGAGTTCTATCAGGACAACGACCCAAAGTACTCCGCTTTAAATACAAGACTTTGGGTGCTTTACAATTGTCCTAAAGTTATCAAAACACCAGCTCAATCTCCGGATCTGAATCCTATAGAGCATCTATGGGGTCATTTGGAAAAAAAATTTAGGGAACGTAGTTTTACGAACAAAAATCAAATGAAAGCAATTTTACAAGAAGAGTGGACAAATATTGATGCTGAATACACAAGGACTTTAGTTAAATCAATGCCGGCACGTCTTAGAGAAGTGATACGTCGCAAAGGAAAAGCAACTAAACACTAGCAATAAAAAAAAAACAAAAAGAAAAAGATTAATTTAATTATCGAATACTTTTTTTGTTTATGAATTGAGCTTCCGTTTGTTTTGTCTCTTTTTTTTCCCTAAAAATGCCACTTTTTTATAAAACTTGCAATTAAAATAAAAGTATCAAAGTTAATTAAACTTGTTTTGTTTTAATCGAATTTATTTTGCTGTAAGTTCTTTTATTTTTCAATCAAATTTTGAAAGAACATGTGCAAGTCGAATACTTTTTTTGACCACTGTACGTTTAACGACGTTGTCTTATGATTTTTTTTGTTTTATTTGTTTCCTACAACTGTTGGATTAATTTTCATTTTTCCACTGTTTATTGTTCTATTGGTTTCGATTATGGGGATCTTAATGGATCAATCTCGGTTGAGCCCCCAAATGTGGGATTTATATGAAAATTACAGCAACACACTTCTCACATGTACTCGTATGTAGCATCCGAATGACTTTTAGAAAGTGGTGGCACAGGAGGCTCTTCGACCTAAGTAATATTAAAAACTCCGAGCTGGATTACTTATTACAGAGCCGCCCAATTCAAAGGGCAAATCGGCACAACCCAAAGAAGTTATAGAAAAGAGCTTGCAAAGACTATTTGCAATAAGCATTGGTTGAACCGACACGCCAAGAAGGGACCGTCCATCTTTCTCGCGCCAAGATCCACAACGGATGTAAGAAAAGATGGAGCAGATCACTGGCCAGAGTGGGGTGAAAAAAGAAATAGATGCAAACATATCGTACGTCAACAAAGATAATTTTTTTTTCATCAATAGTAAGAAATATTTTCGTTAATTTGTTCCCATATATTTTTATATTTTCCATTATTATAATTTAGAATTTGAGTTACCTATAGATTTTATTATAAGTATTTAAATAAATTAATTCAATTTAAACTGTAATTTGTTATATTTTATCCCACAATCTAGATATTGTAAGGAATAATGGAAAAAAAATTATCAACATGAGATCAAACACGACCTTAGCGGCGAAGACGGAGGACCGCAAAGAAGATAATGGACTCAGCTACTTTTACGAGTCTGGGGCAGACGAGTGCCAGTACGTCAGAGAAGGGAACTCTTTTAAAGATTTGTCATCGTATGATGACGAAGAGACTAAACTCGAAAAGCTCATAAAAGGGCTCTGAGAGAAAAAGGAGAATTTGTGAAAGCAAAAGCAGGAACAACGACAACAAAACCAACAACATCGGCTAAGAGAAAATAAAAAAGTGCAATTGCAACAAAAACAAGAACAGCTAAAGCAGAAGCAATAGCAACAACAACGACAACGGCAAAAACAACATCATCAACAACTACAACAACATCAACAACAGCGTCAGTAAAAGCCATCACAACAGCAACATCTACACTCAGAAAGCAATAGGAGGCAACAAATACCTTCAATATGTAAGTAACTGAGGAATTAGCGATAATACATAAAAGGTTATGTATGATACTTACTAGGCTAAGTGATAATAAGCATATGTTAAAGCATACTGATGGAATGATGAAATATAAAAAAAATACGCACCGCCTTAGGGAAGTCGAAGACAGAATATTTTACGTATACTTATTCCAAAACCTGAAAAATTACAAACGCTTAAAAGAGCGACGACCTTAAGTTCGTTGGAATCAATCCGCTTACCACGGCCAAGGCAAAGTCCGGTAACCGTAAACTACCATTTCTCCTATTGCAGGTAACGCCCAATAGCAAACATGATACACAGAGAAGTATTAAATTGCTGTACTATTATGGTAGAAGTTAGGAAAAGTTAAAGCGGGCCGATCGTGTACACCAATGTTTGCGCTGCCAGAGGTTTATGCAGACCGGTTAACTGTAACATGCAGGTCATGCGCTTTAAGTGCGACAAGGACCACATATATATTGAGGATCCTCTAGGCAATGATAGGGTACAGGATAGGGTCTACTCTTTCGTGCACTCTATAGGAACTCAGGGCAATCTTTTCGACTGCGGCCGGAGCACGGACTCTGGAGGCCCCAACCAACATACCTCAAAAACCGCCTGCCGATTTCGGCGCTGACCCAGGAGCTTTAGGATCACTTAATTTCGACGACTTGTGCAGCTCTTTCTACGACATGTTCGGTAGATTAAGCCGGAACGATGGGAAAACTACCGGACAGGCCTTGTCTAAAAATCTCACTCCCCCAACGGCGACGGAGAACAGAAACAGGTCAGTGGAAGTGACACCCACTGAAACCGACTAACCTCTTGGATCTGAAACTGAGCCCTCTTCTACTGTCTCGAAGAGGGGGCCCCCGCCCAATTATCAAGGCTGTGCCCATCACTGACGTTGTCTAATAAAAATCAGGGGCAGAGCATATTACTGGTCTTATCGTAAACATATTCAGATGACGCCACCGAAGGTTGCTACGATTTGACCAGTTACAAGTTGCCAGTCATAGGTCTTGTTGGCGCAGGACCACCGGTAGTCCCTACCAGGACTTAACCATGGGAGTCAGGAGCTCCTGGATTTCGGTCCGGGCCTGACCTGTTGAGGTAGGCCCCCTTGTGGGAGCGTCATGGTGGCTGTGGTTTAAACCCAAATCGTGGGAAGGGTCTTCCTGTTGGTTTGACCCATTGTAGAGTTTCAAGTAAGTACTGGGTGCTGTGACCCTAAGAGCAGGAAGAGGTTTTAGATCGGCCTCGACCCATACCAAGGATGGAACTTGTGCCTCCAACACAGTTCCGAATTTGGTATCAAAGTTCCCGGCACTACCTCTGGCGATAGATCTCTCCTCGCACGATGCCCGGACGAAACCGGTGCTGCAACCAACAAAGGCTGCACTTCGGATGGATGAAAATCGCGTGAACCTGTGAAACCCATCAACGAAAACTGAACCAGTGGTAGTTTCATACGCACACGATGTACGGATAAGGCCAGTGCTACAACCAGCAAAGGCCGTAGTTCTGGTCCACGGAATTCGGCTAATGCTGTTGTGAAGTTTCCTGACGCACAAGATTCGGCGGAAACAGGTGCTGCAACCAGAATAAGTTGCAGTTCTGGCGGACGGAACTTGGACGCCACTGGAAAAGCAACCTCCACGAAATGCCGAAAGGGACGAGATCGGCACACCGTTAAGGATGCCGCTATTTCCTCTCTGATGCTTCCAATTGGGAAGACTGGCAATGATAAGAGTCAGAACGACGCTAGGTGCAAACATTGTATTGATCAATTGTGGAAACTAACCAAAACGTTGAACATTGAACTGTTGCATTTAAGAAGAGGGCTACGATATGGAAAATGGAGTCTTAAAGTCAAGTATTCTACGCAGCAGAATTTAGAATGGTTAGACATGTCTGTGCTGAAAATTCTACCCTTGGAAACTAAGACTTCCGAGATTTTCAGACAACCCAAACTGACACACGCCATCCTCTGGGCTCCGGGCTTCAGGAACACGGGGGATGTTCTGGTGAAACAAGGACGGCTCTTCTCTTGTTGTAGGCTTAGACGAAACTTGTATCGAGACCATTTTTTTTTATAAAACGAACTTACTATAACACTCAACACTACAACTCTTGAAATGCCGGAACACGTGTTAAGTGTTTTTTTTGGAAAATTGGATAGAAAAAGAGAGAAAGATATTTCTGCTCCGTAGTTATTTCGCTCCATGGGTGGAATCCAATATTTAATGAGGAGATTAAATTATTAGTGGAAATTGACTTGTTATTGTATTTTAGGCAACCATTCATCTCACGAGATTTTAGTTGCCTGAAATAAAGAATGTCTTTCGGGCACGGCTGGTATTGAACCACGAACCATCCGATTGGGAAACCAATATAATACCACTTGAGCCATCAATAAGTCTGGATATGACACACGTCTGTATCTGCACCTTGGAATGGATAATTTCCATTTTGTTTCCAAATGAGTGCAGTTAAGAGACGACCACTCCAGCACTCATCTAATTTGTGTACTCAGATCAACCTTTAACATTCCAAGTCTGCTACTGCATACCTATGTAGAAGCTTTCCGTGTTGAATAGAAAACCTCACTTGATATCCATACAGGAGTAATGGTCATGGAATAAACGCATCTGTGGTTTCAGATGTTAAACGGATTTCACACCACTATAAAATGAGCGATCCAAACTTATGCAATTTTGCAACCAAGATTTAGTTGCTACAGACATAAGCTACGAAACGAACGGAGAATAGCACAAATTCGTCGTTGCGCCTGCTTATTTTTTCTATGATTCGTTATTACCACCACCACCAAAGGCGGTAGCCGAACTCATTGAATACTGTGATTCCAGGAAGATAAAACTTATCTATCATATGCTGCTATGCTAATGCTCAGAATACTCTTTGAGGCAGTAGCAAATGCAATGTGAGAGGCAATCATCTCATTGATTTCATACTATCGTCTGACCTGGTTGCCAGTAATGTTGGCTCTCAGCCAACTTTGGTTACGCGGGTAAGACAGCAAGTAATCGACTTAACGCTATCCAACAGGTATGCCATAGAGATTACTGGCTTGAAAGTACTATCGAAGGTCTCCATGTCAGAACATAGGCACGTCGATTTCAGAATCAGACACGATTTAAGGAGGTGGTGTATCACCACCTCACCAAGTGTTTTGAAGTGGCATGCGCAGCTAGTAAGCAATGCTGCAGATGGCCCGTTCCTTGGTGGAACGCAGATCTGCAGTGTCTTTGTAAAGAAACCAGAATACTTTTAAACAGTTCACTTAAAACTAATTTGGAGGAAGATTGAAATCTTTACAGATCAAGGCAAAAAGTATGGGTATAAGAAGCTTATTCGGATTTCGAAGAGTGCCTCTTATAAAGCATTTTGCGAGGAGATCCAAATTGTCGGTAACTCTTATACCGAAAATCGGATAAGAAGACTACACGCTTGCCAAGAGCTTCAAACCTATAAGTCTGACTTCCAACATGTTGAAAAGCATGGAGAAAATGCATCCTCTGTCTGCGATGTAATACGCCTACAAATGCGGAAGATCTTGGTAGGCAGAGTAGAAGGCGCACTCGATCAGAATTGGGAATTTTCATCGACGTTGAGGGTAATTTTGACAACGCAACTTGTTACGTTTAAAATCTCTAAGACGCTGTCGGTTTGGCAGTGCAAAGTAGATATCGGCAAGACATCGGGCCTGTCACCGAAAAAGTTCTAGATCTACACGACTACACTCTACCGCGAGCATCGAACTGTAGAGGCTGAGTAGGGTTAACGAATCTCGAGAAATTTTCCCGACGAGTCCTGAAACCAAAGAATGCTAACCCCACCCCACCCCTTCCCTCCCAATCACTCCTTTTTCCACTGGGCTGAATGAAAGTGTCAAACGACACCTTGCTGAGGGCTGAGGATTCAGCATCTCCAAAAATAGCTCAGTCGCGAACGGAGTATCCGGATACCTGGCCTTATCCGCACTCATTCTGGGTCTTTCAAAAAACGTAGAATACATTATCCTAATCCAGGAACCATGGATTGTAGAAGGCGTGGTTCGTGGACTTAGGACACCCGTATACGCCCCGCTCTATGCAAGAGACAAGGGTAAGATCAAAACTTGTACGAGTATATTAGTGAACCATAGCCTTAATGCATTTTTACTTCCTAATCTCAGCGACCCTGACTTAACCGTTGCCATTGGCATACCTTGACCACGATCAGGTGGGCCCTCTCCTTGGTGATAACATAGAAAGGGTGGATGCAACGCTAACGCTCATCACATGGTATGGGGCAGTACCGACATCAACGACAGAGGTGAGTCAGTTTTCACTATATTATTTTTTTTAACAATTCTTTAGCGATACATGCGACACTACTTGAATTAACTACAGAATGTATCTAAATATTATTCAATACCAATGAAAAACACTTATAGATATCTAACTTATGTACATAATATTAATGCACTTAAATTATAAAATAATTCTTTGTACTATATGTACAATTTACCTTATAATGAATCGTATTGAATAGTAAAATAAAGAAATGAAAAAAAAAAGTACTAACACCTTTATTTGCAACATTGGCAATGAGCCCACTTTTACAACTAGAAACCGACAGGAAATGCTAGATATCACTCTTGTCTCCGACAGCATCACTCAAATGCTAACGAACTGGATGGTATCGTCTGAACACTCTTTTTCAGACCACAGATACATCCAATTCAGCCTGAATGATGATCCTCTCGGCCAACCAGCATTCCGGAACTATCCGAAAACTGATTGGCCAAAATACAGAGGAATACCGTCGAAAACGCTATCCTCTGAACTATCAAGTCCCCCGCGTGATACCAATGAGCTTGACATGAAAGTTAAGGAATTCACTCTGACTCTCAATCAGGCTATGGCCGCTTCCTGCCCTCTTATTCAACCGATAGGCAAGAAAAAGCCACATTAGGGGGACATCAACACTGGGACTGTTCAGAAACACTTGAGGAAAAGTTTTCAACGTAGCAAAAAGCACAAGAAAAGTGACTGACTGACTTCTGTCAACCTACTGCCGACTGCGCTGTCAACTCTGCAGCTAGACGAGTAACTTGGGGAGTTGATCAGTCTTATGCTAAAAAGCAGGATAATCAACTCCAAACTGGGTGAGACTTCTGCTAAAAGATGTGTCATCTCCTTCTCTGGAACTTAGTGGTTACTGAACTGCTGATATACCTGGAAGCGTATGGTAGCAGGGTGATTGCCTATGCAGATGACGTTGCTATAGCCGTCTCAGGTAAGCATCTTAATACCATTAAAGAACTCCTTCAAGTAAATCTCAATAGATTAACCCGTTGGGCAGATCGCTGTGGATTGGAAATAAACCCCCATAAAACTGATTTTGTCCTCTTTTCCAGGAAATACAAAATTCCAATTATAGACCCTCCTTCAATAAATGGTCGATACAGCAAAATATCTGGGTCTCATTTTTGACAGGCAACTAAATTGGAAGCCTAACATTCAATAAAGAGTCAATAAAGCTACAATAGCTTTATTCTCTTACAAAAAAGCAATTGGGAATAAACGGGGCTTTCAACTCCGGATAACCCACTGGCTATACATCTCGGTCATAAGACCGGTATTCACTTACGGGGTGGTCGTCTGGTGGACGGCCTTAGAGAGTGCAGGCAACTACATTAAACTAAGCAGGGTCCAAAGAACAGCATGCCTATGCATAAGCGGAGCATTGCGGTCTACCCCCTCTGCAGTATTATATGTACATTCTGTTTCATTTGACACCCCTCGATATTTTCAGCAGACAAATAGCTGCAACTGCAGCTACTAATTAGTGGACAAATAATTCATTTGGCCACGCCAACATTCTTAATATATTAGGAATCCTCACAGAGAACATCGATTACGCCATACCTGAACTTTGGTTTGACAAAAACTACTATGTAAGTTTACCCTCTAAATCCTTCTGGGAGGAAGATGCTTTCGTGGAGGATAAGTCAATCCATCTCTACACAGATGGGTCTAAAACCGATAGCGGAGTTAGTGGCGGTGTTTTCGCAGATAAGCTAAATCTAAGCCTCTTTTCCCGTCTTCCAAATCACTGTAGCGTGTTCCAGGCGGAAATTTTGGCGATTAAAGAAGCTCTCCCCTGGCTGAAGAAAAACGTGATATCTGCAAAGGATATCCACATCTTTTCGGATAGTCAGGCCGCTATCAAGTTCCTGGACTCGGTCTAATTAAATTCTCAAACCGCCCTTGAATGCCGATCATCTCTGATGGAGATGGCAGAGCAGTTCAATCTCTACCTTTGTTAGGTGCTGGGCCACAGGGATATTCCAGGGAACTGTAGAGCCCATGAACTCGCAAAAATTGGAACCACTCTACCTATTCTACCGGAAAAAGGTAGCATAGGTGTACTAATCGCTACGTGCAAAATAACTTTAAAGCTGGATGCCAACAAAAGAACAGACCTTAGGTGGACTGTTGGACCAACATTTCTAGCGACCAAACAGATCTGCCCAAAACTGGATCCGAATCGCTCTAAGTGTCAGATCCTTCTAAATAAGAAATATCTCAGCGCCAAGCACGCAAGACGACTTGGCGTCTTTACAAACGATTTCTGTAGAAGCTGCATGGACAAGGAAGAGGAGGATACAATCCTCCACCTACTCTGTACATGTCCAGCTCTCTCCCAGAGAAGAAAACTTCACTTAGGAGCTTTCTTCTACAACGACCTAAACGATCTAAAAAATGTAGACGTAAACAGTCTCCTACGCTTCATAGTAAGCTCAAACTGGTTCCATTAGTAAGAGGATCATAGATCCACGAGGCATCACAATGGCATAGGCCCATCATTGTGGTATTTCCAAAAGCCACTCTTACCTACTTACCTACACGACTATGATAAGGCCAATCATATCCTAGTCAATTGTCTGGTGGAATAAACTCTCATGAAAATACGTGATTGCTGCTTCTACCAGACTCTAAAAAACGGTCTGTCTCGGATGCATGGGGTCTTTCCCTAACATATCTGACTCCGCTCTAGACGCATTGATGAATCTCTCTCCTTTTGTGTTTTTTTAAGAACATAACACTCAAGTGGGTATGAATAGACATCATACCTACTAATGGCTCATCATGTGTTTAGTTTTTTTGGAAGATGGGATAGAGAGAGAAAGAAAGAATTTTTGGCTGAGTGGTTATCCAACATTTATTGCTGAGACTAAATTCTTAGTGGAAGTTGGCTTGTTGTAGATTTCTAGTCGACTACTCATCTACTTGATTTGTGTCAACTGAAAAAATAAATGTCTTCCGGGCCGAACCTTCCAATACCACTTGAGCCACAGCCACCCAGCCTTAATATTCAAATCATTGGCTGGACTCTCAAAGCCATCTTCAATTTAAAAGAAGTGGTACAATAAGCATTGGAGCGTTGATGACCTTGCGCGTCGGCAGTTTTATGGCTCAGGTCTTATGGCCGTCTGATGCAATGACACCAGAACTTCTACTACGGGAAAAATTCGAAATCGAAAATCCCTGTACCCAAGACTGGTTTCGGCCAAAATCTGAGCCAGGAAAGGAATGCAGTCGGATCATCACGGACGGGTCCAAATCCGACATAGAATGCGGTGTTGGTGTCTTACTGGAGGACGACAACTTTAGATTTCACTTCTCGTTAGAAAAGCTTGCGTCTGTCTTCCAAGTGGAGATATACGCAATCCTGATGGCTGTGAACTGTAATAGTATGTTGTGAAGACCCGGTGAAGGGGCGAAGCTTTACCATCTGTAGCAACCGTTAAGCTGTATTTAGACTCTTGCTGAACCCTCTTACGACTTTCAAACTAGTTCAAGAATGCAAGACAGTATTGCACGCAGTCAGAAAGCTAAATTCACTGAGTCTTGTCTGGATCCCAGGTAACAATGGTATTATTGGAAATTAAATCGCCAATGAACTTGCCAGGCAAGGTTCAGAGCAGAGTTTTTGAGGATACGAACTTACGTTGGGTCTGCCTGAGTTCTCGGTTGAGGCTTCCACTGATAGTTGGGTTTCATATGAGCACAACTGCAGCTGGCATGACTCCCCAGTTTGTATGCGGACCATACGACGCTCGCATCAGGTTGCAGGTACTCGTCGTTGACGTGGTGGGTGCTGGTATTCTAGGCACTTTATCGCTGAAGTGCTTACTCATCTTTCTTCGAAAAATTTAAAGATTCCATTAAAAGGAACTTACAAGAGTCCAATGGACTAGTTCTTTGTCTAAGTGTTCTGTTCCGACAGAAAAAAAAAATAAAAATGTGGTGTCGCTTTATGCACCTAACGCACATCTTCCATCCAATTTGCTCGAAATACTTTTTCGCGTCCTCCTGTTTCAGTCGTAAGGAAATTATTATTTGTTGGCCGGAGATCTTCTAGTCATGCGGCATGGGGGTATATGTTTGAGAGCAAACTTGAGTTGTTCCTTGATCTGGTTCCTTTCTGGATATAGCGCTACTGAATACCATAGATAAACTAACTAGATGTCAAACTCTATTAATACTTTTGCAAATCCTTAACTTTTGCACAGACACACTGTAAGTGAATTCCAACGCTTCTGCATCTTTATGACTTTGTCAAAATTTGCTAGAAGAAGAGCAATTTACAAGTAAAATTGCTAGAATGAGGGCGATTTGCATGAATGTGTGTAATGGCGTGGTTTGTATAAAAGGAGAGGGAAATTGCCATTGATGACAATTTACACGTATTCACAGACAGGACCACACGGATAGGGACGATCAGTAGAAAACCGGTTTTGACTATCCAATATCTTGAAAGTTTGCCATCTAGGTTAGTTCATCTATGCTGAATACTAGCTGTACATACAGGAACGATACGGAAATAAGAACATTGAAGTCATTGATCAAAAACCTGAAACAAATAATTAAAGAAAATTACAGTAAATCTCTAAGTCTGTATTGGAACGTTAAAATACGGGCTATAAAATCCTGTAGCTCGAATATGTTCCAACATGTGAATATAGTAAATTATTTAGGACGACAGAGATATGGCAGTTCCTGCAAGCGATTGGCAAAGTCCAGAAAGTATTAACTCAAGCGACGGTATTTTCGTGGTCGAAGATCTGCAGGGGAAAGTGAATTTTTTTCGAAGTCGCGTATACAATCCGGCTTACCGTAAACTCGACATTGGGAATGGAGCCTATGTAAATCTCGTCTATCTAAACGACAAAATTGCAAATTGGCGATCTGAGAAACATGAATTTAACATGTGAAGAAAGCAAAGAAAACCCGGCTAACGTCATCATGGCGGAAGAAGAATCTACTCCTTATTTGCTCGTGTGAAAAGATGAACTCAAATGCATCTTTGAGGCTCTGAAAAACAAAAAGGCGGCAGAAGTAGACGGTATCCCAAACGCCGTATTGACACACGTACCCTTACTGCCGAATATTAGCAAGGTACTCGAATAGGTAGTTAATAGACCTCTGCTCAATTTGGTTTTATTTTTCCGATACTGATAAACATTTACATGAGCGATCTAGTATGTTCTCTCAATCACTCTATGGCGTACGCAGATGATTTAGTAGCGTACAAATCAAGTCCAAAAACTGAGGTCATCAACTCTCTTATGCAGCGTGACTTTGATCATATTAGAGGGTATTACGACGATTGAAAGTAGAAAATCAATTTTCAAAAGTAGGAAACAATCTGGTTTAGAACTTCATTGAGAAGGGCCTTTAGGGATACCAGAAATAACTGGAAAATTTTGCCATTATTGAACAGCATGGACTATCATTCGAACTGAGATGCGTAGTTATGTAACTTGGTATCCGGCTCGATCAGTATTTATATTTCAACAAACATATTAAATGCTTGTCTTGCTGGAGCCAAGAAGGCTTTAGCTCAACATCAGAAGCTGGTTTGGGCCTTGTTGCTTAAACAAAATGAAACGATAATTGCTGATCTTTATTGTACTCAGCTTGATATTTTGACCCAGAAATTCAAAGCAAACTTTCATCTCTGGCCAACAGATGAGGTATGGGATGCAGTTTTATACCATGGCAACATAAAACCACAAGTGGCAAGGAAGGCCGTTCAAAAAATTGAAAAGCTGTGTTGGAAAATTTTACCTTATCCATCATAATATCGCACCTCCAGTAAAACAACGACGTAAGTGCAAAAATGTTGATTCTAAGAAAAACGCATTTGAAATTTCTTAAATCGTTTTTATTAAAAAAAAATAAGGAACACAATTCTTAAAATAACTAAAGCTAGTTGTAATATAAAAAAAATTTGACACACTTTCTGGTGAATTCACTTAAAAAAAAAGTAATAATAAAAAAAAAATAACCAAAATAAAAAAAAAAATCCATGTAACTATTAAAAAGAAATTGGTCAATCAAACTTTTAACTTAGATGACTCATAAAAGCTCGGGATGATATTAGTTTTTAGTAGGCTCAAGAGATCAGCTTTTTTTTGGCTGTTATTTGTATTTTTGACGTATATGCAGGCTTTACTTTAACACTTTTGTTAGCTTTTGTTCCGGGGCGCCTATTCGTAATTTTGAATTCTACGTTTTTGGAGTTGTTCAATGCATGCATTTAAAAAGTCTCGCTACCGTTGCAAAGAAGCGAGTTCCCAAAACTTTTTGAATAATTCTGCTCTCAAATTATTACCAAATTTTGTGAAACCTGAAAACTTACAACGGTCGGGGCAAGGTGGCCCCTTAACTTTTTTTTTAATTCTTTTCTTCCAAATTTGTAATTGCTAGTTTTGCTAGCATTTTTCCCCGGTTGGACATTTTAAGAACGTTCTAAGTGGATAATGATATCAAATCATACTTACGACACTTTAAGAAACAATATTTTTTGTTAGCAATGATACAATAAGCACTTATGTCGTTTTTCCACTGAAAATGAAATGTAATTAACTAAAAATATTGTTTAACACTAACATAATGACCACTTACGTTTTTGTTACATCAAAAATCGAAAAAAAAAAAACGAGCGAATTTACTCGTACACTTAACTGATTGATTTGCTTCACCTACGATGTTCAAAACACAACTAACTGATATGTCATTGATGTTCCAATGTTTTTTTTCAATGACAGTGTGTTAAAACGGAACTGAACAAAGACGCATCTGGCCCATAGTGGCTAAATTAGTGTTTATCAAGTATGTCTTTGTTTTATTGGAAAGAACTATAATTTTTGATGCTTTTGATATACTAAACTCAGAAAATCAAGTTTTTGCCCTTACATCGTTGTTTTAGTGGCGGTGCGATATATACCACCGGATTACCATCTATTCCGATCTCTACAAAATGGATGGAAATGAGTACCTACTCGTATTTCAGTTTTGTGGGTATGAAAAAGAGGAAGCAGTATAGCGTCCAAAAGGGAGGACTTCTTTTCTATTGCATTGGAAAAGTTGTCAAAACCCTGGCAAACAGTTTTAACCAAATGTTACATTTTGGATTATTTTTTAAATTAAAAGTGTATGTACAGATTTGTAATGTTTGTATGTGTTTTCCATGTGTAAATATTGATTTACGTCGATATACAAGGTAGTTTGAAAATCGAGTTGTAATTCCAGCTCAGGTCTTTGCGCGCGTTGTTGCAAATTGGAGTTAAAATCCACAAGAAACATTTTTTTAATAACGAAGTAAAATATCCAAAACAGAAAAAAACCCAAATAAGCTAGTTGCTTTCGTGTGCTCGTCGTCAGTTACACGCACTTTAAGTCGCCTTTTCAACTCAAATCCTTAAGCGAATTTTCATTTCCACTAATGGTTTAGTCAAAACTATTTTCATTTTAATACAAAATCTGAAGTGTTATTTTTAATAAGTCTAAGAGTACGAAAATTAAATTCCTTATACAAATACATGTGCATATTAAATAAAACCTTGTTTTGCTAATCTATATTGTAAAATTTATTTCTCGATAAATCTTACTTTATTCCTTCCCTCATATCGGCGAATGAACTCATTCACCTTATCAGGCATGTGCATCATCTCAGATAACCTCACACACGCGACAACCACCATTCAGAGTCCATCATCGTTCTACACTTTATTCTTGTAACAGGAAACCTGCAATAAAATTACCTCCGCATTTTAATTGTTTCGCCAGGCAGTGCGGATGAAAACGTATCTCAAAACTGTCAAAAATTATAACCAGTGCTCATACAGTAGCTTCTTACTACAAAACAATGGGAGAGGGAAAAAATATCGCAAATGATGTTATGTTATCCTACAAAGCCCTTTTCATACAACATTTCCGATTTTTTCCCCCTCTATGCATCTAATACGGAATACTTATTATCAAAATGACATTATGTATTGTTGTTTTCTGAGCTGCAACAAAAACTTGTCGTACAATACAAAAGGGGCACTCGACGCATTCGAATGCTCGAAGGGAAGGTTTTTCACACACACAATCAATGGAATAGTGTGCATACTTTCCTTTTAAAGCCGAAGTGTGGCATTCTGTACCGCAGTTCAGTAGCTGCAAAAAAGAACAATCGATCTAGGAAACGGATTAGGCTGGCAGTTGGTGGTCGCATGTTTCCCTCTTAATGCAGCATGAGGGGTTTGGTTTTCTGATCATACGGATTACAGGTTATTTTCGACTGTGCCTTTGAAAGTGGCTTTTCCTCAAAGTTGTAACAGTATACTTGTACATATTCGTTTTTTTTTCTCATCTATAAAATTTATTATGCAAAACAGTTGTGATTAGATCAACCCTTCCTTTGAGGGTAAGTTTTGATACTAGGTGTGCGAATTTGGAAAAAAAATTATGTAAATACATGACTGCATTTATGTACACACATAAATACATATATGTATATAAATGTGCCCACCTTTCTGGAAAATGCTGCTTTTGGGATAGGTGTTATAACTTATAAGTCAAGGACCAAGAAAACAAAATAGATTCGAAAGGGTGGGTTAACTTTTTTTCTGACCTTTCTAGTACTGTGTATAAGCAACAATAATATTGTTAC
Source organism: Volucella zonaria (assembly GCA_963966105.1). Classification (NCBI taxonomy): domain Eukaryota; kingdom Metazoa; phylum Arthropoda; class Insecta; order Diptera; family Syrphidae; genus Volucella; species Volucella zonaria. The sequence goes on along the minus strand of OZ014533.1, from coordinate 33,064,528 downwards.
ATATTTATGAAAAAAAAAAGAAAAACATTCAAGTACATGTGGAATTCGGCTTTCTGCTACCATAAATATCTATTTAGCCTTCACATACTAAAGTACTGGTGGTCGATTCGACACTCCAATACATAATTTGTTTTCATATTGAAGTTCGAATATTCGAATTGGCGTTGATGTGTTAAAATATTTTTAAATAATTGCTTACGACATAGTGCAGACGATAATTAAGCGATAAAATTAATTCACTTCAACACTGGCCCTCAGACTGTGGGGAATTTTTTATCGTTAGCTGTTGGTTTCGGCCACCCTGACAAGAGTATACCCCACATTTTATGCTGCGCCTACAGCTTTTTGGACGTTGCTTGAGTATGAGGTTTGTATCTGATGGATGCTGGATTCATTCACTTAATGAATGCATTTATAATGATTTTGTTTGTTATTTTTATGCTTTTTTATCGGATAGGAAAAAATAAAGAACCATTGTGTGGTCCTTTTGCTGATGGTAATGGTGAAATGTGGCGTTAATTGCAAAGTTTTCCCTTTGGGTGATTTATTATATTGTATTTCATCAAGTATGAGTACTTACACACTACAAAATTTTCTGTTGCTCAATGCTCATACCTTTAATCGTCATGTCGAGTGTTCTTGCAGCTTTAATTTAAATCTCTAATGCCTGAAATATCAAAAAGCCCCGTATCTACATAGTCTGCGCTACCGCAAAAGGATAATAATAACGACGCGCTTCTGCTTCGGATAATAATAATGATAATTTTAATAGCTGCGATAAATAATCATCGCCTATCAATGATACGTGTATGTCTGATGATGATGTGCGCTTTTTGCGGCTATGTCCTTTCAGCGGTATTTTCTGTAAAATTGCACAGCCAACAATTGCGTTGTTAGTGAGTGGCATGGGTTTTTTTATGAACTGCATCTATCGAGTGCAGTTTCATATTAGTCTATAACCATGTTCTCTGATTAGCTGGGTCTATCTCGCGGATTGTTATCTTGCAAAGTATATTACATTTACAATCATGTCCGTATTGCGTAGCTTTTAAACGGGTAATCGTGGAGAGTGCATAAGAGTGCTATTGAGTTTCGTTTGCATTCGCCAGATGGTGTTGAAATATGAGTAAGTTTTGCAAATAATATGAATTTGAGATGGAAATTACATAACACTAACAATCCCTGTGTTTCGTGTGTTCTGTGTATTTTGAATAGAATTGAGAATACAGTGTCATACAAAACAATAGCGCTCAATTGCACTTGGTTACATTTTCCTGAAGAACACCAGAAATCTTGAATAGATTTAAAGGAATTTTATTAGAGTAACGTGGATAACGTAGGTAAACACTAGTTTCGCAACAAAACAAATGATATTACTTACACAATTGAGAAAGTAAAAAAAAAATTTGGGCGATCCATCGAAAGCAGCTGCGACAAAACTAAAGAACATAATTAAATTCTGTTCTTAAAAGTTTTTGTTTTTCAATATTTTGTGGCGAAGTCATTATTACTGCTTCATATCTCCGGGGCATCTACCCAATCAAATTGTTTATCATTTCCTGGGCGATACTTTTCCAATCAAGAGAATCCTTATTTTTGCATCTTTCACGTTGAATCCGGCGATTTATAATCTTCAATAGACTTTCTATGAGGTTGAGGTCAGGCGACTGCGACGGCCACTTCAAAACGTTGACTTTATTTTCTATAAGCCAATTTGCACAATTTTGGCAATATACTTTCGATCGTTATCGTTGGCTTTTTGGTGAGATAAATGGTTTATTTTAGAATCCGGTAGGAAGAAAAACCAACTTCCACCACTCTTCGCTGGATAGATCTATTTAATTATCTTTCATTTTAAAAAAAATATTTTTTCACTTTTATTTCTAACTTCAGTTTTGTTAGAATGTTCACTTAAGATTATCTTACCTACAACTAAAAACCTAAATATAACGAAAGGTGTGGATCGGCTGTCCCAGACGTAGGAGTTCCCATGCATTGTTATTGTGAGAACTTGACTTAAGGCGCGTGTAAGCATTCCGCTAAGTTTACTTACTTTGTTCTACACTTTGTTCTACCTTAACTCCTCCGCCCTTAATGTCTAGCGTCCTCGTTCGATGCTGTGGGTGTTATCATGTGAGAGATTTTTTCTAGCCCTATGACGGTTGATGACATCTGCTTGATGTTAACAGAGAATGGTCCTTGGATCTTTTGGTTACCTTTGTGTCGTGTTTTGCAAGCTAGTGCGGTAATGACCAAAAAAAAACAGTATAAGAACGATATTAACTAATATGTTAATTTGATGTTTGGTTTCTAATAGATCGATCTACTAGGTATTTTATCATCTCTATATATAATACGTCTTCTGTTTTGTCTATTTTGAGCGATGATTGCAGTATTACTGGCAAATGTTGGCACTTGGTGATTTCGCTTGATCTGATGACCCTTCCATTGACTTTGATGGTGTTATTAAGGTGCTTTATTATAAATGTACCATTATGCATCATCGTTTAGTTGTTGATGATGACAGGGCCGTTGAACTGATTTAATAACAAAATGTCGGGTGAGATTTTGTTGACGTTTGGAACGTGTTAATTGTTGTTGATGGTGCAATTTGCCTTCCACTGCGTATGAGTTGTGAGTTACTAATTTTACAATATTATCGTTGTTACAGATTGTTAGGTTTTCAAAGCTCTACATTTTTTACTTATACCATATATTTGATTTTTACATATTGATTCATAAAGTACTACCTTACTTATTTTAACTGGTTAAAACCAATTAATAAGTCACATACATCGCTCGGTCATTGTAGCAGGGAGGCTTGAAATATAAATTAAATTCTTATCATTTGAGGCTATTTTAGCTTGATCGAATTCTAATGCTTGATCAATATTTATATATATAATGTATGTTTTGAACGTTCGTAATTTTTTCTGTAATATCTATTTCTACATTCTATAATATAAAAGAATTTATGATATTAGCCTTAGTTCAATGTATGGAATAAGCTATATTAGTAATCTCATCCTTAATTATATCTAATTTATATTTAATTTACATGATTACATCATTATTATTGTTTTCATTTTCCTTGATTATTTTCATTATATTATTTGTTATATTTGACATTTCGCTTAATTTTTCTAAAGTTACTTTAATAATGACAACCTGGTTATTGCTATTTCTTAATACGTTTTTCATTTTACCCATTATTATTTCGTAATCGTGGTGGTCGGGGTTGCCCGCGATCCATTTCCATGTGGTAACTATGAAGTTTAAGGACCGTTTTATTTCACTTAAGTACTTTAAATTTACTTAAATGATTCCTAATTTTTTGGATTTCGAAACATAGGATAGAATAGCGGGGATCGCTGGGTTTAACGAATTTAATGACTGAACCTTCCATGTAGCTCTTCATATGTGTGGATGTCGACTACAATATTTTAAAATAACCGTTTTGGATCACTACGTGGATTTTTATACGTTTTGAAGTTGAGTAATCGAGTATCTGGAGGTTTGCGGTGCACAAAAGCACTAGAAATACGTTGTTGTATGGCTCAATGCGTACGTTAAAGGTTGATAGTCTGTAAAAATTTGGAATTTGGTTGAACCATATAAATAATTTTTTAATGATTTTAGGGCCACACTATGGCTAGCATTCCTCTCTCAATAGCAACATAGTGTTCTTTGGCTTTCGTGAGCCTCCTAGAGATGAAAGTAATTGGCTTGTCATCCCAAGCCATATTCGATGCGTCTGTGGTTAAATGGAATTCTTTGGAAAAATCTGGATGGTTGAGAATAACATCTTCTGGCATAGTTGCTGATAGACCTACGGTAAAATCCCGACAGACCAAGAAATGATCTTAAATCTTTTAGCGTCTGGGGATAAGGGAATTCTGCAATTGCTTTTACCTTAGATGGATTAGCTTTTATGCCTTCAGAAGAAATGATGAAGCCGAGAAATCCTACCTCTGATTTAGGAAATTCACACTTATCTAATTGAACCTTGAGATTGGCACTATGAAGGGTTCCGAATATTTTTTCCAAGTTTTGAAAATGAGATTTGACATCTTTGCTGAACATAACTATGTCGTCGATGTACTCGTATACATAACAGGAATTACCAATGTGTTCCTAAAGAATGTCAACTAAAGTTCTCTGGAATATTGAAGGAGCATTTTTCAGCAAAAATCTTAGTCTTACAAATTCATATTTTCCGTTGTTGACAGAAAATGAAGTTCTTTCAAGGTCATTCTCGTGCAGAGGGGTTTGATGGAATCCGCTCAAAACCATTTGTTTTTTCCTACCTGGGATAAGACTTCATTTCTTTCAGGAATGGGGTAACGATCACTTATCGTTACGGAAGGGAGCTTCCTAAAATCAATTACCATACGGTATTTCTTTTTACCAGAGGCTTCTGCCTTCTTTTGTACAATCCATAACGGTGAATTGTGGGGTAACCGTGAAGGTCTTATCGTTCCGTCATTAAGGAATTTATTTATTTGTCTGCAGATTTTTCTTTTCAAGGATATGGATAAGACTTGGAATAAATAGGGTCTGCAGTAGAAGTGCGGATTCTTCCCTCGACTTTTGTCGTAAAGGTGAGCTTCTTGTTTGGTTCGCAGAATAGACTGGAGTATTTCGTGGTTAAGGAGTACAGCATATCTTTTTGGTCCCGTATCATATGCTCGGTTCTAAGACAGATATTATGTGCTGTTTCAGACATTCGTTACTTTAGTTTTACCTTGATGTTATTGTCAATTATCATATAGCTTCTATTAGAAAAGATTACAGCAGATAAATTGCATGAAAATGAAAAATTTTATTTCTTTATTTAAGCCGAAAAGATTAATCAGTGTGTGGTGAGTGATTTCAATATATCCATCGATAGAACTAGCGTTGAAAATTTTCCATTGGGCATTTGAGTTTTATCGAAATGGGGTTGAATATAGTTTTTATTGGACCCGGTGTCCACAACAAATTTTAGAATTTTGTTATCGTTCGCCCTGCACTCTAAATAGAGTAAAGACGAATTAGTTAGCCTACAAAATAAACGTCTGCAAAGTCGTTTGTGGTTTGTGCGGTTACTTCATATAGCTCTTGATTATTCAAATAGTCATCCAGGGATTGATCGTTCACTTCCTTGTTGCTCATTTCGGCATTATAGTTATCGATTTCGGTTTCATGGTTATACGGAGCTTCAGAATAATTTTCTATTAATTCAATCGAAAAAGTTTGTACTCGTACACGAAAATTACGCTGTTGTTTATTTGGTAGGGTATGTTGTTGGGACTCAGGTATAGGCCTCTTAGCAGCTGGTGGCCAGTTTTAGCCATTGGTCTGTTCATATAGTCTAAGTTATTTGTCCTTATAGTGGTTGTTTCCACCGATTTGGGTCTTGGAGCGAGTCTTGTATTAGAATGATTATTTGGTTGAGGATTGCGTTGAAGATTATGAGGATTGGACTGGAAGTTGGGTCCTTGGTTTGGTTGGGTGTTTAATGGGGCTGGTTGGCATTGAGGAGGCGAGAACTGGTTATGATAGGGATGTGCTGGAATGCGTGAAGGAAAATGTGTTGATGGTTGTGGCATATATTCCAAATAAGGGTGGAATGTTTGAGAGTTAGAATTTTTCCGTGGAGGAATAGATGGAACTGGTGGCGGTCTTTGAATTTCTCCAATATTGTGGTTTGCGTAGTTGGATCTGAACTTTTCTCCAACTTTTGGCATAAACTGAGGGCTATAAGTAGATCAGCCGGTTCTCTCATAGCTAAGAGCCTCGGTAGGTCACCTCTGAGGCCCCTAATAAAGGTATCTAGAGCTTTTACCCCTAGAATTGAAATAGATGTGCAGCGCATAGCTGGAAGTTAAATGCTGGAAACCTTATTTTGAAAGAGTGTTAAACGATTATATACCGCCTGATAATAAGATTCCACTGAATTATTACTTTGCACTAACATGGTCACCTGGGACTCTATTGTATCCAAATTGCGCCTCTCTACATAATGCAGAGTGGGATACTTTGCAAGCATCCCCAATTCAATGCGATGTTATAGGAATCAAGGATTGCATCCGCGTTTCCGATGATCTTGTTTCGGATAACATTGAGGATTCCGAAGTATTTCGGAGTTCCTCTGAATCTTTCGTAGATGTTTAAGATCCTTTCGGGATTCAGTACCGACGGGCGAATAATAGGCTCAGTCATTTTGTACATGAATTCGTGTGGAATTTGGGAAAATGAATTAGGATTGCTTCAGAAATCGTTTAAAAGATGCAGATTCATTTTCACTTAGTTATCACTTAATGAGGGTGTCACTAATTGTCAACTATTGAGCAGTTTCGTATTGCGCCGTTCACTGCAACTTGAACTAAACTCATTATATGCAACTTCTATATTTTTTGATCTCTAATTCATTCTTAATCAATATCTTAAATTCTATCTTGCATTAAAGTAATGTGCATTGCCAGCGTTGGTGGAGGGGCTATATCCTTTTTGTGTCTCACTACTAAGCTGTCTGTCCCCACAGACCTTTTCTAAAGATTCTGTCTTGTAGTGTGTAGGTATGGCCCAGTTGTGCGTCTGAGCTTCTTTTGGTGCAATAGTTGGTGGAGCTTCTTTAGGTGCTGTGTGGGAGAAACTTCTTAATGTCCTTATCAATTTTTCACTACTGCATTCCTCTCACCGGGCCAACCACGTTGGGCGCCAATCAAACTATTTAGTTATAGTTAAGTTTAAAAAAAATATTTTTTTTTACTTTTATTTCTGACTTCTGTTTTTTTAGAATGTTCACTTAAGACTGACTTACAAATAAAAACCTAAATATAACAATATATTGCGTCCCAGACGCAATGTCAGCGAAAAGGTGTTGCCATGCATTGGCGGATGTTCACCTGATCGCATTAGTATTGTGGGAAATTGAGCTGAGGCGCGTGTAAGCATTCTGCTGAGTTTGCTTACTTTGTTCTACACTTTATTCTCCCTTAACTTATCCCAGCATCCAGAAATGCGAAACCGGCTTATTATGACGGAATGGTAGGTCCAATATTTTTTATCTGTGCAGTTAATTGATTCACCTGTATTAAAATCCGCGATAATCTTCTACTTGAATGCCGCAGGATATTTGCTATATGCCATTTTCAAAATGTCGCAGCTGCTTTCAATGAATCGCTCTATTTATTGTTGTATTCTCTTAACTGCATAAGTCGTATCATTTGTTTTGTTGCATTTTAAAAGCTGGTGTTTAACGACGTTACCCAAATAAAATTGCGTTAAGTCTATTGTAACCAAATTCAAATTAAATTTCTCTTGGATCCATTAAGCCGTGGTTCAACTAGTAGTGTTTTAATGGTCATCGCAAAATAATTAGAATAAATAAAATAATAAAATCCGATTTCCTATGTTTTGTCCCAAAACTTCAAAACATTAACGCCCTCTACTTGGATTTACCAATTAAGATGACACTGAACTATGTTGGCAGCAATACTGAGCTGCAAGCCGCAATGATTTAACATGAATCTTGGGCATTATGTCTGGTATCCGCAATCGATTGCGCTCTCTTGGTTTTTGGCCTCGCTGAAGAAAGGTGATGGATAGTGAAGTAAATTTAAGTGGCTTGAGTATGGCCAGATTATTAACAAATACGGTTTTCTGAAACCACGGCTCTGATAATACTCGTTTTTATAAAGCTTAAGTTTCCTTTTACATTCATTAAATGCACAACGTACATATAAAAAGGTAATAGTCCCCACCTCCCCGGACCGATGGTCACGATCGCCGAATATACCCAAAATTCAGCCAAAGCAGCAATGGAGAAATTGTTATCAACTCTGCTATCAAATTAATTTAATCCCAGCAGACAATCACTTATCGCTAACGTAAGTTTTAATAAGATCAAGTAGCGTCACAACTTCGACGTGGGATTTACTGTACATACGAGTACAGACAGACAGCAATAGCTACCATGAGGAGCAGAGCACCAGATCAGCAGAGCTTACAGTTTTCGTACTTTTTTTTCAACATATTACTCAATGATCTGTGATACCAGATTCATTGATAAGTCATTTGTATTGATTAAAACTTACTAAAACCTATCTTAAAATAATTTTTGTAAATATCACAGCCAGTATCATTATCACAGTAAATTTATTATCACATGTACATACATGTAAATGCATTAAGTTCTTGTGAATATAATCTAAACAATTTAATAAAAGCTCTATAATAGTTCCGGTTTTTGTGCCCACAACAACTGCTGAGAAGAAGAATATCAAGGTACGAGGGCGGATCAATAAGTCCGTGACACAGATTTTTTGATAAAAAAATAATTTTATTTTTCAACGTAGTCTCACTTTGTCCAACGCTTCTTTAATTTTTTTATCCCTTCCAAAAAAAATGATTTGTCGAGGTCCTCAAAATAGGCCTTTGTTTGCGAGATGACTTCATCATTGGAGTCAAATCTTTTTCCACCAAGCCATTTCTTCAGGTTTGGGAACAAGAAGTAGTCGCTCGGAGTCAAATCTGGAGAGTAGGGTGGATGAGGGAGCAATTCATAGCCCAATTCATGGATTTTTGCCATGGCAACTGCACATGTGTGCACCCTTGCATTGTCTTGGTGGAAAAGAACTTTTTTCTTGGCCAAATGAGGTCGTTTTTTTTCAAATCGTCATTGAATCGGTCCAATAAGTTGGCATAATATTCCCCATTGATTGTTCTTCCCTTTTGAAGGTAGTCAATGTGGATTATCCCGCGTGCATCCCAAAAAACAGTCGCCATAACTTTATTGGCTGACAAACCCACCTTGGCCTTCTTTGGCGCCGATTCACCCTTATAAACCCACTGTTTTGACTGTTGTTTGTTTTCTGGTGTGTTGTCATGGATCCATGTTTCGTCCACGGTTACAAAACGGCCCAAAAACTCCTCCATATTGCGATTAAACAACGCCAAACCTTCCTGTGAAGTTGTTACACGATTGCGTTTGTGGTCGACTGTGAGCAAACGCGGCACCCATCTTGCGGAAAGCTTTCTCATGCCCAAGTGATCTTTCAAAATTGAAACCACTGAGCCATGCGAGATCCCTACTGCTTCCACAATCTCTCGCACTTTCAATCTTCGGTCGGCCAACACCATATCGTGAATTTTTTCGATTGTTTCGGGTGTAGAGACCTCAACTGGGCGTCCAGGACGTTCGGCATCTTCAGTGCTTGTACGGCCACAACGAAATTCAGTAAACCACTTTTTTACCATTGAAATCGATGGTGCAGAGTCCCCATAGTATTTATCAAGCTTAGCCTTGGTCTCGGTAATGGTTTTTTTTCGCAAGAAATAATGCTTAATAAGCACACGAAATTCACTTTTTTCCATTTTCTCCTCAAATTAGTGAGTAGTCTGATAAAAATAGCTGTCAAACACAAACTAACTGACGCAGCAAGTTTAAATTTTGACAGGAGTCAACTGACAGATGCCTGTTGACAGGAGCAGTATTGCTGTTTCAGTAAAGAGGTCAGAAATTCAAAAAGTCACGGACTTATTGACCCGCCCTCGTATGTTACATTTTCATTTATTTACACATTTTCAAGAACTTTATATGTATCACCATTTGAATTTAAATTTCTATGATTAAGCTTCCTTGAGTAATTTAGTTCGAGTTAAATTTAAGTCCTAAATATGAGAATATTAACTTCGATTTGTTAGTATTAATAAATTTGTTGAAATATGATAAAAGTGATGGCTTTGTTCTGATCAAATGAAGAACTAGTGAGATGTGACGAGAATATGTGTGGGCAGATTGAACTGAGCGTAGGTTGAAGTAGAGAAGAAAAGAAATAGGGGGCTATTCCTAAGAAACCTGGACAAGGAATGACCATGGTGAGGAGCTCTTTTATGAGGTGCTAGAGAGACTACCCAAGGCAGTGGTTTTTTTTTTTTTTTTTTTTATAATCGGCGCGCGCTCAAGGGATTTTGTACCCTTAAAATGTTCGTACACAGCGCGGGCGAAGGAAATTTAGGGAGGAAGAAAAGACAGGTACCGATGTACATTGTTTTTAAATGTTTGCAAGTTATAACGACCAGGAAACACAGAGGTCGGCAGGGCATTCCATAAGCGAGTTGTACGGCTTAGGAAAGAATCACGATATTTAAGAGTACGTCCGAAAATGGGCTTGAGGGTATACTGATGAGCATTCCTAGCGAGACGGGTGTTACGGTTGAAAGTTTGAATGGGCGGAATGCTACTGGCAATTTCAATGGAGCACTGGTGGTGGAAATAGCGATAAAACAAAGTGAGACAGGAGACTTTACGTCGGTGTTCGAGGGTGTCAATTGATTGACTGATATTAGTATCACCAATTAGTTTTATCGCACGGTTTTGAATCCTATCTAGCAGGTGCAGAGATGTTTTAGGAGCACCTGACCAGATGTGGGCATTGTACTCCAATTTTGGGCGGATAAATGCCTTATATATTGTGGCCAGATCAGAGGGGGTAAAATATTTCTTACATCGCTTGAGAAAACCTAGACATTTCGCAGCATTTTTGGCGACATCGAATATGTGGTCATTCCAACGTAAGTTGTTACTGATACACATACCGAGAATGGAAAGTTTATCGGTTTCGACGATGCAAGTGCCATTCATGGATAATGGCTGGGTATTTGAATTTCGCTTTAATGACAGCAGACAGCATTGAGTTTTGGAAGCATTAAATTCTACTCGGTTGATAGTTCCCCAGTTGGTTATGCTGTTAATATCGGAATTTAATGAGCTTAACATACGCTGCCGTTGCAGTTCTACAGCCGAAGAGCAGGGGCGTGAGTCCGGGAACGAATATGAGAAGCAGAGAGTGCTGTCATCAGCAAAGGAATAAATTGGATTAGAAGTAGCAGACAAGAGATCGTTAATGAAGATTAAAAAGAGTGTCGGAGACAGAACGGAGCCCTGGGGCACACCAGCATTTATTTTGTGAATATCAGACTTGAAACCGTCCAAGACGACTTGAATTGAACGTTCCGAAAGGTAATTTCTAATCCATTGAAGAAGAGAGTCATCGATCCCAAGAGCACGCATTTTCGACAAAAGAGCCTGATGCCAAACTCTGTCAAATGCTTTAGAAATATCAAGTGCAACTAACTTGCTTTCGCCAGATTGATGTACGCTTTGGTTCCACTTTTCGGTGAGACATGCCATCAAATCACCAGTGGACCTGTTGCTACGAAAACCATATTGCCGGTCATTGAGAAGTTTTCGTGTTTCGAGATATTTCATGAGCTGACGATTTATCAGCGTTTCCATGACCTTGGAAAGAAGGGACGTAAGTGCAATGGGTCTGTAGGAGGATAGAGAAGAAGATTCGCCTTTTTTAGGGACTGGCTGGACAAATGCTGTTTTCCATCTGCTCGGAAAGAGTCCTAAAGAGTAGGACTGATGAAAAAGCTTACGCAGTGGTTTTGCCAGCGTAGAAGAACACCTCTTCAGAAGAAGGGGAGATATACCATCTGGACCAGCGGATTTATGCATGTTGAGATCTTTGAGTACTCTTGCTACTACACGAGTGCGAAAGTGGATTCGTCCCATTGTAGATTCGACGCACTCGAGTGTAGGCGGGGACAAAGCACAGTCTGGGAGTGTTGAGCTAGCCGCAAAGTGTGCAGCAAGCAGATTGGCCTTGTCCAAAGAGCTGACAGCTGGAATGTCATTGTAAATGAGCGTTGGGATGGAGGATGAGGCAGAATTTCTAATGTTTTTGACGAATGACCAAAAATTTTTACTGCCTTTGGGACATTGTAGTATTTTTTGCCTCAGGTTTTGGTCATATTGGAATTTCACACGCTTAAGAAAGGCGTTGCAGTCATTTCTGGCTCGTTTAAACTTTTTTCGGTTTTCCTCTGTCGGATTGGTCTTGTAGGACCGAAAAAACAGTTCTCTAACCCTGACAGCCTCTTTACAGCTCGAATCATACCATTCCTTCTCTTTTGGTTTGATACTCTTCATCCGATGTGGGATAAAGCATCTCATTCCAAAGAGAATAGTTTCTGTGATCATGTCAGCAGCGGCATCCACGTCGTTATCGAGGAAACATAACGACCAGTTAAAATTCCTAAAGAAGTTGTTAAGTCCGCTCCAATTGGCTTCCTCGTATTGCTATACGGTTCTTTTAGGAATCTTTTCTCTAACTGTGTGGTGGGTGTACGAGAATTTAGCTGATATGACACAATGGTCCGACGAGCCTAGAGGGGAGAGTACATCAACGCAGTACTTGTCAGGGTGAGAGGTTAAAAACAAGTCCAGGGTGTTGGCGGTATGACTATCAACGTCTGGTATGCGTGTGGGCTCATTTACAAGCTGGGTTAAGTTATTTTCCGCAGCGAAGATCTCAACACACCGTCCTTCGGGTGTTGTCTGTCCAGAATGTCGAAGCCAACCAGAATTGTGTATATTAAAATCGCCCGTAATCACGATTTCAGTATGAGGATACAGGGATACAATTCTTTGAATGGAATCAGACAGCGCATCAAACTCGTGGAAGGTCGAGTTGCTGTCCAGTTTGGGGCTTCTGTAAATAAAGCAGTAGTGGATAATTTGCTTACGGAGATGGAATTTTAACCACATGAAATTGAATTCCGGATTGGAACAGGGACTACATTGTGGTGGAATTTGGTAAGCTACATCACTACGCACATAAATGGCGAGACCGCGACGGGGACGTGGCACTAGTTCGTAGCCAGGTAGCTTCAGATCATTGTGGTCTGAGAGGTGTGGGCGGGGATCTACCTGTGTTTCGCTAAGTGCCAAAACAGCTGGTCGGTACTTACAGACGTGGACGTACGCAGAAAAGTGATTACTTTTTAGCCCGCGTATATTGGCTACGTCCACCCTGAATTCCCTAGACATAATCACAAACAAACATAGTAAACACAAACACCGACGATACTAAGCAGGGCTGCGAAGTGAAAATTCTGACGATGGTTTACTGAATCAAATTGCTGTAGGTGTTATGCCCTTACAACAATATGAAACAGTGCACCAACAAAATTTTCACACACAACCCGCTATCCATCAGTTGTTACATACACTCAGTCACTGCCCGTACCGTATGATAAATACCGTAACGGCAGCGACCGAGTGCAAGCAACAGTACTATGACCAGGAGCGGGAGAGGTGTAGGATTCCCACACTGTGTGATAATGTTTTTTTTTTTTCTCTATTGCACTGCACTATTATTATTATTTATTTTTTTTTCACGCGCGCGCGGTGGTTTTGGGTTTTTTTTTTTTTTTTTTTTTTTTTTTTTTTTACAGCACAGAGAAATACGAGTGCAAGATGACGTGTGCACTCGTCGGTGGTCGGCACGGTACTGTAACATCTCATTCTGCAATTACTTAATATCGCGGTAAGATAGTAAGGCAGGTTTAGTTTATTTTTTTGTGCGGTCATGTGGAGTGAAAAATCCCCCCCTAATCCGACGAGTTCTAGCTAGGCGTCGATAACGTACCGAAACTCACTCCATCGCAAGGGACCCGAACTTCTTGTCCCAACCGTTACAGTGCATTGGGTTTCAAATCAGAAGCTCCACTGTTCGAGACACAACCGGGATCGAAAAACATTAATTTTTTTCGGTCAACTAAAAATCATGTGAGATGAGTAATTGCTGAGAACACATCAAGTCAAAATACACTTAAAGCTTTAGACTTTTGGATGTCCCCCATGAAGCAAAATACCCACTAAGCCTTATCATTTTTCCATCTTTCTCTATTTCATTTTCCATAAAACTATTAAGTGCATTGATTTAAGATGAAGGTTTAACAAAAACTAGAATTTTTAATTGGGTTTTCGTTATAATTTAGGTTTCTAAAATAGCCTATGAGAGCAAATGTATATTTATCACAATGAAGTTTGCTCGCTGCGATATTCGGATAAGTAATGTTCCTGCCGAGACTTTTATATAAAGTATTTTAAAAAGGTGATGGGCTATCTAAATTTATTTCTGTATGTAATAGAAGAAAAAAATTAAGGTTAATCTTTACCATCTCCTGCACAGAGAAGGTAAGGCATGAACTATATCACAGACGAATAACAGTATCCTTGATCTTCGCCAAATATACAATTTTATTTACATTTTGTGCTCTGTATGCAAAAATCCAATTACCAATTATTCGTGCACGAGTTGATAGGATCTTCAACCAACTTGGAGTGGACAACTGGAGATATTCAACTTTTAGAACTGAAAAACCATTGTTTTAAATTACTGCACTTAGAATTGATTACTTCGGTCCTTCAAGACCAACTCGTCAGAGGAAAACCGAAAAAAGTTCAAACGAGCCATGAATGACTGCAACATCTCTTTTAAGCGTGCGAAATTCCAAAATGACCAAAAACTGAGGCAAAAAATACTACAATGTCCCAAAGGTAGTAAAAGCTTTTGGTCGTCCGTCAAAAACATCAGAATTTCTGACTCATCCTGCATCCCAACGCTCATTTACAATGACATTCCAGCTGTTAGCTCTTTAGACAAAGCCAAACTGCTTGCTGCACACTTTGCGTCCTCAACACTTCCGGGTTGTGCTGTGTCTCCGCTTACACTTGAGTGCATCGAATCTTTAATAGGACGAGTCCACTTTCACACTCGCTTAGTAGCAAGAGTACTTAAAGATCTTAACATATATAAATCCGCTGGTCCAGATGGTACATACCCCATTCTTCTGAACAGGTGTTCTTCCACGCTGGCAAAACGATTGTGTCAGCTTTTCCATCGACACTACACTTTAGGACTCTTTCCGAGACGATAGAAAATAGCATATTTTGTCGAATCTTCTTTTCCATCCTCCTACAGACCCATTGCACTTACGTCCCTTCACACCAAGGTAATGGAAACGCTCATGAAATATCCCGCAACACGAAAACTTCTGAACGACCGGCAGTATCTTTTTCGTAGCAACGGGTCCACTGCTGATTTAATGGTATGTCTCACCGAATCAAAGCGTACATCAATCTGGCGAAAGCAAGATAGTTGCAGGCTCTTTTGACGAAAATGCGTGCATTTGGGTTCGATGAATCTCTTCTTCAATGGATTAGAAACTACCTTTCGGAACGTTTAATTCAAGTTGTCTTAGATAGTTTCAGGTCTGACATCCACAAAATAAATGCTGGTGAGGCAGACGGCTCGGTTCTGTCTCCGACACTCTTTTTAATCTTCATTAATGATCTCTTGTCTGCTACTTCTAATATATTCCTTTGCTGACGACAGTACTCTCTGCTTTTCATATTCGTTAACGGACTCACATCCCTGTTCTTGGGCTGTAGAACGGGAAAGGCAGCGCATACTAAGCTCATTAAATTCCGATATAAACAGCTTCACCAATTAGGAAATAATAAACAGAGCGGAAGGCAAGAGTACGATAACTTAGGGCCAAGAAATAATAACGGTTTTTGTAGAACAGTTCAATACAAGTATTTTTTACTATGGGAGGGGGGGGGGGTCTATCTCACCCATTTAGGAGGTAGGGGCATTCTTAGAAAAAAATGACTTAAAATGAAAAAATTGACTTTTTGTGGTCAATGCTTATATCAATTCTGAATCGAACACAAAAAACCGAATAGTTTTGTGTCTTCTAGTTTTTGAGAAAATTGAAAATTACTATTTTTTTGCTTTTTTGGCATTTACGCGGTCTTCCTTTGAGCTAAGTGAATGAATAATAGATTAAACGTCTGGCAGGCGCCTATATTAAACTCTCTTTTCGCATGCGGCAGGTCCCGCTCAGACAACTTCGTTGCTATGCTCGGGGTAGGTGCTTTTCGTCAGGCAGGCGCCTATGTCATCAATACTCTTCATCTTCATCTGATTCGCATTATAGAAAATTAACATGTTCAAATGTTGCAGCAAATTATTTACTTTGCGTAATATGTATTTTTGTACTTATGTAATATATAATGCACTTAATGATGATGCAAAAATATAACCGAACAAACGTTTGACCTTTATACCGTTGTTTTTTTTTTCATACACATATTGTAAAGCGTGCCTAAAATTTTGAGTTTGCATGCGAATTTTTCAAAAACTATTGATATAAATAACTTAATTTGAATTTAGGATTAAAGAACAGGTTTCTGGCTTTAAAAACCGGTATAGTATATACTTCATTTTAAGTGTTGCCGTTGTTTTTTAATATTTTTTTTTCTTTTTAAACCATTTTTTTTAAATTGCCCCTACCTCCTAAACGGGGTGAGATAGGCCCCTCCCCACTCTGATAGTAAAAAAAAACTTGTATTGAAATGTTCTACAAAAAACCGTTATCAATTTTTGGGGCCTAAGTTATCGTACTCTCACCGAGCGGAATTTAATGCTTCCAAAACACAATGCTGTCTACTGTAGTTAAAGCAAAATTCAAACACCCAGCCATTATCCATGAATCGCACTTGCATCGTTAAAACCGAAAAACTTACCATTATCGGTATGTGTGCCATTGACAACGACGTCAAAATGACCACATATTTGATGTCGCCAAAAATGCTGCGAAAGTTCTAGGTTTCCTCAAGCGATGAAAGAACTATTTTCTCCGCTCTGATCTGGCCACAATATAGAAGGCATTCACTATTCATCCGCCCAAAATTGAAGTACAATGACCACATCAGGTCAGGCGCTCCCAAAACCTCTCGGTACCTGGTAGATAGGATTCAAAACCGTGCGATAAGAGTCATAGGTGATGCTAATATCACCCAGCCAATTGACAACCTCGAATACCTATCGCTATTTTCACCACCAGTGCTCCATTGAAATTACCAGTAGCACTCCGCCCCTTCAAACTACCGTATCGCTATGAATGCTCATCAGTTTACCTGCAAGTTCACTTTCAGACGTATATTTAAATAACGTGATTTTTTCCTAAGCCGTGCATCTCGCTTATGGAATGTCCCTCCAAGCTTTCTTTCCTTCCTAGCTTTCCTTCGCCCGCCCTGTGTGCAAACATTTCTAGGGTACCTTAACCCTTTGAGCGAGAGCAAATTAAAAAAAAAAAAAAAAACTTTAATTGTGAAACATTAAAATACAAGTACATATTTAAACACAAACGATATATGTATACCCTATTGCCTACAATTTTTATGTATTATAGTTGATGCTGATAGTAAAGCGGATGATATTCAACGCCGTTTTTAGCGCCATCCATTAGTATCACATGTCAACAAACGTACTCGTACACATGTGAGTACAGTGGCAAATAAATTGATGACACAAACCAGACAATCATCCATTGACCAATTTGCCAATTGTATTCAAGAGTAAGGACTCCAAAGCAGTCGTTTTTTATTTATAGTTTATTTCCAGTTCTGTCTGCAAGGCAACGACAGCATAAGGTGTAGCGAAAATTTTACCTTAAACGCCGATTTATCATTTTATCGTTAGCACTTTGTACACAAACTGTTACTGCAAAAGAGTAAAGAAACACGGTGGACGGATTGCAAATCGTTAGAAACAAAAAATAAACACAGATAAATTGTTGGCCACTAAGCGCTTGCAAGGACATTTTCCTTTTTGTGTGTTTTTATCACTTTGAATGTGGAGTACTTACTCGCAGTTCTTTCGAGTTGAAAATCTGAGGTTGCCGTTGCCGTTGCCTTGCTGGACATGACTAGAAGAGTAAATGAATGACAGACTTCGTGAAAAAGAGGTAATAGAGAAAGCAATTTGAAATTTTAACAGTTTGTTTTGTTAATTGTTAAACAATGCAACAGGATGGATACTATGATGATGTGGAAATTTTTCAAGAGGAAATAACATACATACATACATACAATATGTGTATATCTATACATGCTTGCTCTTCGCTTTTGATACCTTTTTTCGTTTTAAGTTTTTATGTATAAATAGGTTGTTTTTGGTTTTTAGGCTTGAGAGTTTAAGTAAAAGATTTTCCTTTACATGTGCAAATATATTGTATTTGTACATATGCAATATATTGTTTTGTAATAACAAATATGATTTTATATGTTGTACAAACATTGGTGTCCGGGGGTCCGTATGGTAATTTTCTTGACCAACTCCACTTTGCTGTTGTTAAACTCTTTACATAAATCATCGATAAATCGTCCTCTTTTAATGCCATCAATACAAATTAGATCAAATATCGTATGTACGAGTAAGGCCCTCAAGAAAGGAAATACCCTAAATTGCACTAGCTATAGATGCATATGTCTTTTAACTGTTCCGTATAAACTACGGTCAACTATACTCAGTGGTGAACGACCTATCAGTATGTCAAGCCTTGGTATCCCTTACAAATTTGACAGCTGTGATAAATTACTAAGCGAAAATTTCGGTGCTCTGTAAATCTCGGGCCCCTTCGGCTTTGGTCCATTCGTTGCCAGAAAAGTCAAGGTAGAGGTTCAGTTTTGTAAAACTCAGAAAGTACTACGCAGGCATATAGAAATTGGGGCAGAGGCGATGAAAATAATTTAAATCCTAATTTTCCCAGCCCTAATAAATAACAGTTACGTCTATCAAATTTCGATTCTCAGCACAAATTTATATGATAGTAAGATAACTTATAGTAATATGAAAATAACGGCGATGAAGACATGAATTAGACGGAGCTTAACTGCGTGTGCTTAATCTTTAACATGAAAAACAAAGCTACTCTCTAATTGCGGAGAACGCAAAAAAAAAACTACAGCCAAGACTTTACCTTTGTAAACTTCAATGAAGATTCGATTCGATTTATTCCTGTCGCATGCCGACTTTACAAAAAAACGTTTCCCTAAAAGTCATGATGAAAATTATAAGCAATGCAATGAAAATACGAATATTTTGGTGGTAAATTTGATTCTTATTTCTAAGATTTCATACCTCATATCATAATACAATAGTTCTAAGTAACAAGATCTGTCTAGTATTGCTATGGTTTAAATAAACAAAATATAATTTCTTCGATTTCCGCAAATAATACATTTATCTATGAACCAAACTTTCACATTCGAAAATAAGTCCATAAAGTTGCTTGGAGAGAAATGAAAAAGAATTACATAGTTACAAATTGTTAGTAACTCTCTGCTCCAGCAGAAAAGCGACTAGACGAAACATTTTAAAATTGAACTGTGCTAACACTACAAGGCTTAGCATGTTGTACCCATTCTTGTCTCTTCATGGACTGATTCCCACCATGAAATGTGAACTGAGTTGTTCCAAGAACAGAACCCAAGAATCGGCACAGTTTTAATGGATTGTATTAATGCAATACATATGTATGTATATTTTTACCATGATCAACAAAAATCTACAGTACAGGGAAGGTAGGGATATTTGCTTCTCACTCAGGTTACAATAAAATGCATAAGCATATCTCATAGGAATACCATGTATGCATACTTGTGGACAGGAATTTTTGAAGATAATTATCGTAGGGTTGTCAGCTACCTGACTTCGTAATAATCATATTATGTTTTTGAGAGAAAATAAATAAATTGCAGAAGTTATAATACATTTTTTATTTATTTTTAATTATTGTATCAAAAATTATAACTTTTGTTTTGGCGAAAACATGTACATAAAACGTCTTAAGCTCAACTTTTAGTTCAACATGTTTGACTCGATTAAGCCATTTTTCATTGTCCACTTTCTCAAGTGCTTCTGTTAATAGAAATAATGTTTTGGTTTCCTACGAATCCTTTTACTTCAGCCGATATCTACGCTATGGGATTAGGCCGCAGTGGTAAGGCGGCAATCGTGGTATTTGGTGTCCTGCCACTTGAGCCAGATAACAAAATGAAACAAAGAAAACGAAGAAAAAAATACTTGTTTGAAACGAGGGATTGAAAAGTGTCTACACCACTTCTATCGGCTTGAGCACTCTTCCTGTTTTGCGCTTAGTGCTTTGATCAATTGTTGAGTGATTAACGTCAAAAAGTGATCGGAAAGTTTCGTGCAGATATAATCACAGAGTGCGCATGAATTTTGCTAGAATACCAAAAAAACATTTACAACTGATTTTGATTATGGAAATATGTTAGCAAGTATTGGATTCATATCGTTTCAATGTATAAAGATTACAATATTTATAATGCATCAATATTATTTAAAATACTCCATTCATAACCAAAGAAAATAGAAAATTAAAAACTCCTACGCCAAAAGATGACTTTACTCAGAATTCATCCGTTCACAATTTTTGTTTATACTGTTTATATGAACGGAAATAAAAACGCCTTTTATTATAACTATCTGCATGTATAACATCATAAGAATGTTCTCGTTAATCGGCTTTTATTGTTCTAAAACTAGCAGAAATTTATAGAAAATCTAACCTTTTAGTCGTGAGAGGATCTTATAATAAAACTACTTTTATTAACCTCAGACCAAGAAGCTAGTAACTCAACTAGCATTTGGTTTCGAAGCTAATTACTAAACTCTTAACATACATATGTCTGTATGTGGTATTTAGTTTGAAGCATCTACTTCCTCCCGTGCTTTTAATGGATCTTAAGCTAATCATATTTACCTGTTTAAAAAATATTAAACTTTGCACACATCCACGTTAAAAGGGCTTTCCAACGTTATACACCTTTTGAAAATTGGTTCTGTAGAATAATTAATCACAAGAATCGTGTTTGCTTATTAAACTATGTTTAATGATTTCTATACCACGCATTTTAACATCCATATACAAATTTTAGCCAAATATAGGCACGTACGGTACATTTAGATATGGCAACACCTACCGCTCTGTTCGATTAGCTAAAGCTCGCAACAGCTTTTAAAAATAAAAAAGGGAACAAAAGAGTTTGTGAAAATATCAGCAAAAAAACAACATCGCTTTATCAAAATTAATACTGGTACGTCCATGTCTGCAAATACAGACCAGCTGTTTTGGCACTTAGTGAAGCACAGGTAGATCCCCGCCCACACCTCTCAGATCACTCTGATCTGAAGCTACCTGGCTAGGAACTAGTGCCATTATTCTTCTCTCACCGCGGTCTCGCCATTTACGTGTGTAGTGATGGAGCCTACCAAACTCCACCAGAATGTAGTCCCTGTTCCAATCCGGAATTCGATTTCATTTGGTTAAAATTCCATCTCCGTAAGCAAATTATCCACTACTGCTTTATTTACAAAAGCCCCAAACTGGACAGCAATTTGACTTTTAATGAGTTTGATGCGCTGTCTGACTCCATTCAAAGAATTGTATCCCTGTATCCTCATACTGAAATCGTTATTACGGGCGATCTCAATATACACAATTCTGGGTGGCTTCGACATTCTGTACAGACAACACCCGAAGGACGGTGTGCTGAGATCTTCGCTGCGGAAAATAACTTAACCCAGCCCACACGAATACCAGACGTTGACAGTCATACCGCCAACATCCAGGACTTGTTTCTAACTTCTCACCCTGATAAGTACTGCGTTGATGTACTCTCCCCTCTAGGCTTGTCGGACCATTGTGTCATATCATCTAATTTCTCGTACACCCAATACAAAGTTAGAGAAAAGATTCCTAAAAGAACCGTATGACAATACGAGAAACCCAACTGGAGCGGTCTTAACAGCTTCTCTAGGCATTTTAACTGGTTATGTTTCCTCGAGCCCAACTGAGGAAAATCGAAAAAAGTTCAAACGAGCCAGAAATGACTGCAACGCCTTTCTTCAACGTGTAAAATTCCAATACGACCAAAAACTGAGGCAAAAAATACTATAATGTCCCAAAGGTAGTAAAAACTTTTGGTCGTTCGTCAAAAATATTAGAAATTCTGCCTCATCCTCCATCTCAGCATTCATTTACAATGACATTTCAGCTATCAGCTCTTTGGATAAGGCCAATCTGCTTGCTGCACACTTTGCGGCTAGCTCAACACTCCCAGGTTGTGCTTTGTCTCCGCCACTTTCGCACTCGTGTAGTAGCAAGAGTTCTTAAGGATCTTAATATACATAAATCCACTGGTCCAGATGGTATATCTCCCCTCCTTCTGAAGAGGTGTTCTTCTTCGCTGGCAAAACTCTTGGGTAAGCTTTTTCATCAATCCTACTCTTTAGGACTTTTCCGAGCAGATGGAAAACATCATTTGTCCAGCCGTCCCTAAGAAAGGCGAATCTTCCTCTTTCTCTTCTTACAGACCCATAGCACTTACGCCCCTTCTTTCCAAGGTCATGAAAACGCCGATAATCCTTCAGATAATGAAATATTTAGAAACACGAAAACTTCTTAATGACCGGCAGTACGGTTTTCGTAGAAAGAGGTGTACTGGTGATCTGATGACATGTCTCACCGAAAAGTGTAACCAAAGCGTACATCATTCTGGCGAAAGCAAGATAGTTGCACTAGATATTTCTAACGCATTTGACAAAGTTTGGCATCAGGCTCTTTTGTCGAAAATGCGTGCTTTTGGGATCGACGACTCTCTTCTTCGACGTTCAATTTAAGTTGTCTTGGATGGTTTCAAGTCTGATATTCACAAAATAATGCTGGTGTGTCCCAGGGCTCCGTTCTGTCTCCGACACTCTTTTTAATTTTCATCAACGATCTCTTGTCTGCTACCTCTAATCCAATATACTCCTTTGCTGACGACAGCACTCTATGCTTTTCATATTCGTTCCCGGACTCACGTCCCTGCTCTTCGGCTGTAGAACGGGAACGGCAGCGTATGTTAAGCTCATTAAATTCTGATATTACCAGCATAACTAATTGGGGAACCACTAACAGAGTAGAATTTAATGCTTCCAAAACACAATACTGTCTGCTGTCGTTAAAGCAAAATTTAAACACCCAGCCATAATCCATGGATGGCACTTGTATCGTCGAAACCGATAAACTTTCCATTCTCGGTATGTGTGTCAATGACAACTTACGTTGGAATGACCACATATTCTGTGTCGTCAAAAGTGCTGCGAAATGTCTAGATTTCCTCAAGCGATGTAAGAAATACTTTACCCCCTCTGATCTAGCCATAATATACAGCCTGACTGACTCGAACTGCAACCGACTATAATTTCCAAACCGTTCATAACAGTGAGCTCAAATTTTGACACATTACAGATAATTTTATTATTTAGAAGTCTTTTAAACGATTTGCGTCTCAGTTGTGTTGAAAAATTTTTTATCCACGATGAATTCAAACATGATAGTGTGATTGCTTTATATTTGGCTGGAAAACCACAAGTAGCTATCGTTAGAGCCCTCCAGCACCTCAAGGTGAATAAATCATTTGTGTCTCGAACCATAGTTCGTTACCGTGATACTGCCAGCTTTGCAAAACGCCATGGGGGTGGTGATAAAACCACCAACATCGGCAGAAATGGTTCGGAAAGTGAAGGCTCGAATTGAGCGAAATCCGCGTCGAAGTGGAAGAAAAATGGCTCGTGAGCTCAACATATCGTTGGAACGGATGCAACACATACTGAAAAATGAGCTTGGGCTCAAGCCAATGAAGTACCAAAAAGCACACGATCTTACACCGCAGCAGAAAAAAGTTAGAGTCGAAAGAGCGAAGGAGTTGCTACGCTTGCACGAAAGTGGTGAGATGCCGAATTTGGTTTTTTCCGATGAGCCGCTATTTGTTATCAAGCAATATGTCAACAAACAAAATGACTAAGTTTACTTACCACAGAGAGGTCCTTCGAAAATTTACACCTTCGGACGGCCACCAGAAAGCAGGCAGCACCGATGGTGATGGTTTGGGCCGCCATAACCGCCGATGGTCGCTCTCCGCTCGTATTTTTGGACCGTGGTGTCAAAATTAATGCGACCGTATACCGTGAAACTGTCTTAGAGGCAGTATTGAAGCCTTGGGGAAACAATCACTTCGGTCGGAGACCGTGGACATTGCAACAAGACTTGGCAACGTCTCACAAAGCGCGCGTCAACCAAGATTGATTAAAAAACTATGCTCCACACTTCATTTCTTCGACACAATGGATTGCAAATTCTCTGGATGCAAATCTGTTGGATTTCTCTGTCTGGGATATTTTGAAGGCGAAGGTTGGCACTAAAAAATACCAAAGTTTAGACTACCTCAAACCAGCACTTCGCTGGGAATGGGCCAAAATATCGCAGAGCCACTTGCGTGCAGCGTGCGATGATTTTTTCGGCCGTCTCAAGGCCATTATTCGCGCACAAAGGTGGACATATTGAAAACTACTGATACGATTTGAAAATTGATGTATTTTCCAACATTTTTTGCTTTGGCACAATAAAATTTATGAAAAAATAAAAAAAATTATAGCATTTTAAAAAGTTGGAGTTCGAGTCATTCACCCTGTGTAAGGCATTTATCCGCCAAAATTGGGGTACAATGCCCACATTAGGTCGGGTGCGACCAAAACATCTGTGCACCGCTAGATATAATCCAAAACCGTGCGATAAAACTCATAGGTGATACTAATATCACTCAAACAATGGACACCCTCGAACACCGACGTAATTTCTCGTGCCTCACTCTGTTTTATCGCTATTTCCACCACCAGTGCTCCATAGAAATCGCCAGTAGCATTCCGCTCCTTCAAACTTTTGACCGTAACACCCGTCTCGCTATGAATGCTCATCAGTATACCCTCAAGCCCACTGTCGGACAGACTCTAAAATATCGTGATACGTTCCTAAGCCGTACAACTCGCTTATGGAATGCGCTGCCTAGCTCTTTATTTCCTAGTCATTATAACCTTCAAACATTTAAAACCAACGTTCACCGGTACCTCTCTTTCCATCCTCCCTGATTTTCCTTCGCCCGCGCTGTGTGCAAACATTTTAAGGGCATTAAAAAAATAATCCCTTGAGCGCGCGCAAATTAAAAAAAAAAATAAATACTGGTAACTCTGGTCCTATTAGAAAATCCAGCGGATATCGATGGCGGATACGCATGCAATTGATCATTCTGTCTCCGACTTCGGAGCAGATTACAAAAGTTACAAAAAAATTTCAATGCAAACCAGTCGCAGTTCAGTGGCCTCTACTGCAGATTTTCGTTCAGCAGGGTATTAAATAAATCAATGTTATTTCTATTCGTCAGCCAAATAATCCTACCACTAGAAAACTCATTTTTTGTAGTACTGAAATTGCAGTCACAACGTTATATAATTGAGGATGCACATCGAGATACCATTTTTGAATTTGCTCAGATAACCACAGGAAACCTGGCATTTTGACTAGTATAGTGCCTTGTCAACTTTGAGACTCTCATACAGAAGAAGCTTCAGAGTTCATAAGACCAGAACAAACTTACATACATATGTACATAGCTGTTTTTAAAGATTGGATTTGGTACATTCGAAATATTATTTGATTTGTTTTTCCTCTTTTGTATAATACATAAATACATACACATGTACACAGATATGTATGTATGCAGGTCTCACTTGAGAACCTATATTAAAATGTTTTTTTATGGAAACTTCATATCATATCATAATTATATTTTTTCTACAAAATCCAGTGCATGCTGTTATATCTGGCGATAAGCTCTTATACAACATCACCGTTTCAAGTGTGTAGGTGCAATTATTTATGTCCTTCCTCTGCCAGTGCCACACTGTCTTTCCATTTCCTTTCAGTGCCCTAAATGCATTCATGTGCAACTATACAGCTATAAAACTGATCCCAATGTACATGTATAAGTGCTGCTTTTACAGTGAGAATAAAAATCCAGTACAATTTTAGCCCCCACATAGTAGACTGGGGATTCTAAAAGGCAAAAGAAAAAGGAAGAAACCCGGTATAAAACAGACTAAAAACAACACCTGGATAAAAATTGTTATAAATAACCCGCGAGAATTATCTCATCCGGAGAAGTGAAGCCTTTTTGATTTATTTACTCATTCATTTGTCAGCTGTATGCTGGTAGAGTTGAGCAATTACTGTCTCTCTCCACATAGTACCCAGAGAAGGAATGAATGATCTAGTTGGTATGGCGTAAATGTCCTTCGTCCAGGAACAGGATATGAATAAAAACAAAAAAAAAAAACAAAAAGTTCGAATAAACGGAACACAGTTCAGGACTTTTTTTTATCGTGTTAGCGGATGTAACCAACAGAAACAGAAACAGAAACGCAATACCCACCTACGATATACATACATTTTCAGAAACACCGGAATGATGCTCGTACACTTCCCTATAAACTATAAAATAATTCATTTCATTTACAAAATATTATCAAATATTTGTATAAAATTGTAAAAGTAAATACATAGTATATGCTAAAAGTAAAATCGAAAAGATTTAGAATTCAAACATGTGGTAGTATCTAATCTGATCACGATCGAATTTCAGGTTTATTCAACAAAATAAAACCCCTTAACAAGTCTATCAAATTTCAATCGATATTCATTTTATCATTTTATCAGCATTAGGGCTCGACGAAATAACAAGAATAAAATTACATACAAATATGTATAGTATGTACCGTACATCTCCATATTCACCTTAAACAGAATAAATGTCGTCCTTTTTCACAACTTTGAGACTAGCAAACAAAATCGAAGAGTAATAATAAGTCACGTTAAAAATTAATTACCCATGAACAAGTCCTCACAAAAGGACATATGGCGTACACACCATATACTATGCACTCACTTCAAACCAAATAACAAAGAATAACATAAAACCAAAATTTTGTACATCAACACCCCTTTGACTGACCCCTCTTTTATTCTTTTACTTGTATTTGTGCCTTATGTGACACTTCCCAAAACGGCAGTTAGTCGGATAGACCGACAACTTAATTTTCCGCTTAGGAGCCAAGCCAAATAATTCACTCGGCTTAATTAAGTGTGACAATCAATTTTCAATGGAACTTATATGTCCGATACCAACTTAATGCACCCCAAGGAAAACTAAACTGCAATGCAGTCCTCTGTACATCACGCCCATTTTCGTCTACTCCTTCTGTTTTCTGAGTTTTTGCAAATGTTGCATTGCTAACTTACCTGCTTAGTCACCGAATCGATGAGACGCACGAAAATGTCCTGCTCCTGACGGGCACCTAAAACGATGTTAAATTTGCAAAATTAACAAAAAATTTCATATTCTTAGTTGTATATACGACGAATATAATTCCTCATATCTTGCAACTTACCATTGGCATAGAGAAGCTGTAATCGGTATTGAATGCCATTGTTTGTTTTTGTTGTATCCGACTCCGAGTCCTTTTCGATGAAGCCGATAAATGCAGTTCGTTCAATTTCAATTGGTTGACCTGCCCGATCATAAAGCGCAATCACAAAATGAAAAAAGTTCGATTTACGCAGGTTACTTGGAGGTTGTTTTTCAAAGTGCGCGCGACCAATGCCAAGGCTGTAAGGAAGGAATAAGGAATAAATTTCTTATTAAGTATCTTAAGTAAAGAACTGTGTTTTTAGAAAAATATTGAGGGACAAAATTAATGTTATTTTGACGAACATACATATGTATGGAAGGAAGTCGTATGATGTTTTTAGCCCTATAATTAATCTAGAACAAAAATGAGGGCTTTGTGTTTTCATATTTAGTTGTCATTAAGAGCTTATACAATACATTGCTGCATGCATAGCTACATATTCGTACTAGTATGTACAAGAGAACGTATTGCTACTCAAAGGGAGCTGGGTGTCACATATAAAATGTCAACAATTCAAGTGGCAATATGTACGAAGACAGTATAGGTAACATATAGTTAGAATGGTATAAAGAATATCATGTTGGCGATACATGTTGTATTATTATATGCGTTGTTTTTGGAATGAGGAATGTGTTCATGTTGTAAGGCAACAATTTAATTTAGAAAATGTTGATTTTATCAGATTTAATTAAGCAATTATATGTGTAAGTGTGTTGTATTTAAAAGCAGAGTGTAGTCAAAGCGCAGTCAGATACGTATTTTCTATTGAAGCTCTATATAGATGATAGATTCAGTGTTAGCTTTGTAATTAAGTATATACACATAGGTATGTGTACTTAAATTTAAAACCAATAAAAATTACACTTTAGTACATATCACTTATTGTTTTTATTTATTCCACCAGTAGGTACTTCAAATTTTCCACCTATGTAGGTATGTACATACATGTACGTAGACATGTCAGTATTTGGTGCTGTGGCCCAACTTTAACTGCAGAAATCTACAATACTAAAGCTAATTGACTTGGGGCTCCATTAACTGATCTTTGAATCCATCGAAATAAGACAAATATAAAAAAGAGCTAACCTAAGGAGATAACTCCGAATATACGAATAGCCGGTCCCAAGTGCGAATGAGAGCGGAGAATGGTAACCGGGAAATATAACATCACCAGCTGCTTTGCAGTAAGTTGAATATAACCATACTTAACTTAACAGTAGAAGCTAGCCACATGGGTAAAATTCAGTGCCCAAGCCATAATATAAACGGTTCCATGAAAAAAAAATGTATGGATGGATTCCACGGTAATGTCGGAAGAAAGTAACTTCATTTGAATTAATTTAACATATTTGGGAATCTGATCACATGAACATTCTTTAGCAATTAGCCGGCGTGTCGAAGTGCTGTTGGCGAGGAAGGAGGTCCCAGCGAATCATTGTCAGCGTTATCTGCTGAGAGGTACTATCCTTTGAACAACCTGGTCCTTTAGGGCGGGAATCGTGTAGTCCCCTTCATTGTTTAACCGAGGAAAATAACTACGAGGGGCGTTCAACATATTCTCGGTATCGGGGTGAAGCTGTAGTTGGATATATAAATTGACTCATTTATGAATGGCAACTGAGACGATGATGGTGAAAATTGAGCATCGCGCTGTAATTAAATTTCTCACTAAGCAAGAAAAAAGTCAAAAACCTATTCATGAAGAGATGGTGGCTGTTTACCAGGGTTCCGCACCTTCATTATCAACTGTGCAAAAGTGGTCAAGTGAGTTCAAGAGAGGCAGAGAGAGTATTGAAGACGACCCCCGCTCCGGCGCCCCGGCTACTGCTTGTACGGGAGAAAGCATCAAAGAAGTCGAAAAACTTGTTCTTGAGGATGCCCGAATAAAGATGAAAATGATGGCAGAGATCACCAAGCTTTCAATTGGTACCATTCACACCATTCTTCATGACCATCTTAACCTTTCAAAGGTCAGTGCAAGGTGGGTGCCACGAATGCTCACAGTGCCTCAGAAAAAAGTGAGAATCGCATGCTGTAGAGAGCTTTTGGAGATGCGTAGTGAGAACGCGGACGGTGTTATGGATCGAATTGTTACTGGGGACGAAACATGGCTCCACCACTATGACCCTGAAAGCAAACAAGAGTCCATGCAGTGGCATAAAAAAGGAACAGACCCCCCGAAGAAGTTCAAAGTCACTCCGTCTGCCGGGAAGCTCATGGCCACAGTTTTTTGGGACTCAAAGGGAATCTTGTTCATTGAGTACAAAAAAAAGGTGAAACCATCAACGCCACATCCTACGCTTCCACTTTGCATAATTTGCGGGAGGAAATTAAAAAGAAAAGACGGGGTAAACTCGCAGCGGGTGTGTTGCTTCTTCATGACAACGCTCCTGTTCACACGGCGCGAGTTTCCAAGGCTGCTGCGCGAGATTGTGGTTTCGAAGAAATCCAACACCCACCCTATAGTCCAGACCTTGCCCCTAGTGATTATTTCCTGTTTCCGGATTTGAAAAAATGTCTTCGTGGAAAAAGATTTTCGAATGATGAAGAACTCAAGTCGGCAATAAATGGAGGAGGAGGAAATTTATTTTTTTGAGGGTTTAAAAAAGCTTATCTCAAGATGTAACAAATGCATTGATGTTAGGGGAGATTATATTGAAAAATAAAAACAATTTAAATTGAATTCGCATTTTCCTTCATATCGATACCGAGAATATATTGAACGCCCCTCGTAAATATGTTGATCAGCAATCGAAAACGGTATAATAACCTTCGGCTATGCACTTGGGTTATTCGGAACCTTCAACAGTACGTATACAGGCGAACAGTTAGCGGAGCCCCGTCTCTACAGAGCAAATATCAGTACCAAGGATGAAAAATTGTGATATAGCATCTACATACAGTATATTGTGATTGCTAAAATAGTCCGTATTTGGATGTAATGCCATCACAGTAAGATTTGTGCAAAAAGTTTTGAGATTTGGGTAGTTGAACGAACACCAGATTACATTCAACACTGAATCCCCCAATATTTGGAAAAAGGAACGACTTTACTTAAGTATTTATTCAACGAGTACGAAGTAGACACTTAAGTAGCCTTGTTGAAGATACAAATGCGGATATCCGATAAGTTAAAATGTGAAGAATTTTGAACGTTCCGGGTTTAACCCGATCACCAGAATGAAACCACAAGACGAGATTTGTTCAGGATTTCCGCAACCTAGTGCGAAGAACGAAGACCCATCGACTTCTCTAAAGGAGATAGAAAGAGCTAGAAATGCGAACTAACAGGACCGTAGAGAGAAGCCGCTGCAGAAATGATATTCGAACATATCATGTCAAGGATCTAAATACCGAACCACATGGTAGGAATATAGTAGTAGGTGTTGAGAAAGTGGAAGTTACCTCTGCGGCATTAACGATCAGCACTTCGTTGCCACACGGAAACACTAAAATAATAATATCATAAAGCTTATGAAAAATATGGGTTATTTAAATCAGCGATACAGGATTTTCTATCGTACTTAATCAATTGGGCCTGGTAACTTTTGATGCCAAAGCATGTGTTAAGTTTTTCGGAAAATTGGATAGAAAGAGAAAGAAAGATGTTTGGGCTCAGTGGCTATTTCGCTCCATGGGTGGCATAAAACATTTAATGGGGAGACTAAATTTTTAGTGTAAATTGACTTGACGTTGTATTTAGGCAACCATTCATCTCACGTGATTTTAGTTGCCTGAAAAAAGTCTTTCGTCCACGGCCGGTATTGAACCTCGAACCATCTGATTGGGAAGCCAATACACTACCACGTTCACCACCAGCTGTTCGTCGTTTTCATGGTTAGATATGATAGTCAACCTGTCGGCCTGTCATGCAGACTGAAAATATGTACTTATATGACCAAAGTCAGGCAACTAAGTGTTGCAGTTGCAAGTAAGTCCAGATAACCCTACTTCAACTCAAACTCTATTCAAACTTTAAGGTTTACCTACATCATGTTTAGCATATGGTATATATACATGACATATGTCAAATGCGCTCGTACCTACTCGTAAGTTTAAATGCGATAAAGAAAAATAATAGGAAGCAGGAAAAACTGAACATATAAATAGTCAGCTGGCCATAAGCTGACTAGGCAATTCAAAAAGACTCCAACATTTAAGATCTGACTTAATGAGTATAAAAAAAGTAGATATACTACATCACATTGAGTTTTCCCAATATCACACGTAGCAGATGAACAAACAGATATTTCACTATGTTTTATTTTTGAAATTAAAAACTATTTTCTTAATATTATTATTATTAAAATAAATGAAATTAAAGGTTGTAAGGCTTCGTTGGTAAATTAAGTGTTAGAGTGCCCGCATAGGGCCAGTAAGTAAAAATAAGGTTGCTAATTTTTAAGCCTTTTTTTATATAGCAAATAAGTATTAATGAATTCAAAAAAATAAAAATGCATGGAAAAAAGAAATGCCCAAAGAGATTGAAAGAGATCGTGAGCTCTTGCACCACAATTAGCAGTAAATTTTCATAATATAAATACTAAACGGCAGTGAGATTTTATTGTTTATTTATTTATTAAGCACGAAAGATAAGTACAATAATATTCTTCCCCCGGCTCTGAATCCAACTACAGCCAATTCTGTGCCTAAGCAAGGATTAAAATGTGAGCGTTTCCAGAAGGCAAGGTGGTTGCAATCCGTATTATACATGCGTCATGTTTATCAAAAGTATCATAAAGGCGCTTCTGGGGTATTTTTACCTTCATTAGGAAATTACCGCTACTTAATTCAATGCAATCAACTTTTTCCTTATTTTTATGCATGTACGTTATGATTGTTATGAGGAATTTTTGATTGTTTGAACTTATTTTAAAGAAAACTTTTTGAGAGGCACATTTTGTTTAATAAAAAAATCTGACGTCAAATTTATAATATTGTAATATTATGCTAATGCTAATATAAGATTAGTAAATCGATAAAATTAATTTTAAATATAATAAAAACAACAAATTGTGTTTTTGTTTTTTAATTTTGAAATAGACGAAATAGACGATTACTTTAAATCCCCATCGAGAATAACCAGGTGAAGTAAGGTGCAGCAATTAAATTAATGTTGATTTATTGTTCTCTTTTAACAATCGCTTTGATGTTGAAAATTGAGTTTGCCTAACAGACGAAAATGCGAACAAATACTAAAATTTCAAAATAAAACAGTATATTCGTACTTTCAGTTTGCTAATCGACACTAATATGCTCTCTAACAAGAAAGCAATTGATTCACAGGCCCGATAACGAACTGCTAAAATGTTCAGTTTGAATAAATTTTGTCTGTTCCACCCTCTTAAATTTTATCCTAAAAATAAATTCAATTTCTCAGTTGATTTTTGCCATCGCCTGCATTGAAAGCAAATTCTCTCTTTTGTAGATGGAATCACAATGCAAAAACTTTGATAAAAACGACCTAGCTTCATTTATATGTACGAGTATGTATGTGTATATGAATGTACATATTTTATTCTGACATTATCTGAGAAAAGGAAAAAATAACTTTTGCAGTAAATTTTTTGGCGAGCAAATGTTCATTGAAATGAATATGATCTAATTCCCTTGTTCAGCACCTGCAACGCTTTTACATCAATAAATCCACCTAAATGTTGAAATATATGCACATCCATACACACAAAGCAAATAGAAAAAAAAAAACAATCACTGAAGACCAATTTACAGTTGTAAAACAAAATATACCGATTAAGCAGAACAAAATAAAAGTCACACTTTATGTGTAACCACACTTCGGTACGTCGCTTTTTGATAGTGTTTTCCCTGCACATGTGCATGCTTCTGTTATTTTAAATTATTAACTTCCTAATAGAGAAGTTCTTGCATTCACCCCGAAAATCGAAATTTAAAATTTGGTGATATCTTTACGTTTTAAGGTGTCTATAGTGCTTTTGGACGGTTCTTAAGAAAATGTCTGTTTTTCGAATGTATACGTTTTTTTTTTTTGGTTGTGCGAAGAAAAATTACTTCGCGGGACTGGTAAGCAATCTATGCTAAAATATCTTCTATATTTTGCTACATCAGCAAGTCTATTCTCTTTATCCTTCGCAGCCCGTTTTGCACGTTTGTCATGAAGATGCAAATCTCCATCCAATTTTGTTTTGACCGCAACATTTGGTTAATTATTGGCTGCGGGTTTCATATGTCAGTTCTTTATCCCAGAAAGCGTATGCAATGGAATACTGCATAATCTGTGTGTTAATCCTGATTTGGGCAGTCTGAGCAAAAAGGTGAGCTATTGTGCCCGAAGCGCTGTAAATACTTTCGATAACCACCGTGACCAGAACTGCGTAAGATGGTAGTTACAGTTGGATGGGATCAATCTGTAGGTCCATCTGCCCTTTGTAGTGGAATTCCACCGATCTTGCCAACTGGCCGTTGAAGTCGCTTTTTCTTCTTCCTTGATCCTTTTGACGACTATCGCCTCTTAGTTACTAGAAGTTCTCCTATTTTAGACTCTCTACATCTCGTCACCAAGGATATCGATGGGCATCATCTCGCCTATAACGAAAGCTATTTGGTCCGAAATAATTATAGGGCCACTGATTAACCTTAATACGCTAAGTCGATATGTAGATAACTTTCTGCTTGCTTCCTTTGTCGCTAGGACCACCATCCAAACTGGGGCACAGTATAATTGGACTAAGTTTACTACCTTGGATATTAAGATCTTATAGCTTGTCCAGGTCTTCTGATGTTTGGCAGTTTTCCAGAAAGTGCTGCCTGGAACTTTGACGCCTTTTTGTCCGAATAGTCGGTGTGATGCATAAAATTTAGTCTGTTGTTAAATATTACTAATAGCTTTTTTATATAGTCTTTTGATCTAATGGTTTGACTTCCTACCGTTACGCACATGTACTCGAAATTTTTCAGTTTCGGTTTTATGATTCTAGGCCGGCGGATATTAGGCAGTGTTTGATGAGATTGATTGCATCGTTTGTAGCTGACTCAATCTAGCAAATATTTTTTGCAACAATTTGCTGAATTAAAGGCATTTTTGATGTCCAGCGTCACTACTGCACAATATTCCTTTGATCCCAAATCGCTATTCTTCTCCATTTATTGCTTCGGCTGCTGTGTCTACCAACGCTTTTATGGCGTCGACGTTGGAGCGCAATTTTCTGAATCCAAACTGTTGGTCTGATAGTGCGTTCTTTTCTTTTGCCGTAGTAGTAGACATAATGGGCGATACGATGCTGGTTCGTTTCCCGTTGGTAAGAGTACCAAATATTGCAGCTTCTATTGGTTTGGGAAAAGCCCCTCTTTCAGACGCTTTCGCATCTTTGTTATAAACATGTCTGGCCTCTTTTAAATGGCTGCTTTCACTGCCTTATTTGGGATGCCATCGGGCTTGGTGCCTTGTTGATGCCTATCTTCTTGCCGTTATTATTGGAACTGCCTCTGTGCTGGGTTCCCTGATTATATCGCAAATTGGAATAGTTGCTCCACAATAGACCTTAGCATTGTTGGACTTGATAATTGTGAAGACCTACAGCCCTTCAGCTTAGTCGCCGTGTCCCAACAATTTATGTCCACTTCGTCGCATATGCACTTGAAGCATCTTGCTTTACTTTCTTTTTTAGGTCCCTTCTTATCAGTCGGAGTATGCCTAGTCGTTAATGAAAATCGGCTCTCCTTCTAGAACTCTCCGTCGAACTTGTAAGTAGTTTGCTCTGAGTGTTTTTATTTCTTGGTTCCACCAGTAGCACGGCGTGCCTCTTTTAATGGGTATCCGCCTGGACATTGCTGCTTCGCATGCCGTAGTTATAGTGCGAGAGAGGTGATGCGATAAATTCCCCGCTATTTCGCCGACGACTAGTTCGCTGATATTCATCATTTCGTCGAACATGTCCTTGTCGAAGAGTTTATCTTTCCACTTTTGACCCACAGGCTTTGGGCGCGAAATGGCCTTTTGCTCTTTAATATTAATTATAATCGCATGATGGTCACTGCAACTGAAATTCCTCGCTTACCCACCAATCTGTGTTGCACAGTAGGGAGTTACTTATGAAGGTAATATCGATGACTGATTCCATTCCCGCTTGCCTAAAAGTATTTGCTCGACCATTGTTTGCAATATTTATATCCAAGGATGCGAAAGTATCTAGTAGGACAGTTTACCCATCCAATTTTGATTCTGCCTGACTTTAGCATTTTGTGTGTACTTCTTGCAGCTAATCCTTGGTATTTGGTTGTGTTCATAGGCATTTCTCAGGCTAATTATATCTGCATAATCCTTGTCCTTCAGCTGATATTGCAGTCTGGCTGATTCGCAGATCTCATCTTTCGTCGTGGCCTCGTCGATGTCCTTTACTTCCAGAGTAATGCGGTCTGTCTCCTTCAGTTGCATCAGCAAGTCCCCTTTCTGGGTTCGTCTGATATTCGTAACAGAATTTCCGAGAACGCTGAGTTCGCATCCGCCTTATCTTTCCGGCTATTACAATTGCCTTGGGTCGAACTTTCTCCATTGTGGGCCTTTGCTTCTTGGCGAGTTTTTCTTTTTGATGACCTTAGTCCAATTGTTGTTGTCATCACTTGTGGTCCATTTTCCGTCACTTGTGGCTGATTTGTCGGCCTTAGTCGGGTCGGTTTTATGACCTTTCGCAATTTTTACCTCGTTCTGCGTGCCTGCGTTGTTGAGAGCCTTTTTATTCACGTCAGCTGGGGGCTGTTTTTGCTTCCGCCTGGAGTCTGGGATCTTCTCGCTCGGATCCGGTTCGGTCTGTGATGCATTATTTTGTCGAGTGACTTCCTTGGCTCTGTCGTCGTGCATCTTAATTGTCGACAGTTCATAGAGCGTTTTGATCGATTCGATGAAATCTCTCATCGGT
This sequence comes from Volucella zonaria, assembly GCA_963966105.1. Classification (NCBI taxonomy): domain Eukaryota; kingdom Metazoa; phylum Arthropoda; class Insecta; order Diptera; family Syrphidae; genus Volucella; species Volucella zonaria. The sequence goes on along the minus strand of OZ014533.1, from coordinate 33,028,572 downwards.
TGGTGGAGACAACGCCTTTTACCATCATCTAACATTTCCACAAGTCTTTTTATCTGTTCTCCCAGTCTGAGGAAACCAGATGACCGTTCTTGCGTCGATGGTTGCTGTTGCGCTGCCGCACGTTCTGGTGCTGTCGTGTTTTCCTCGGGTGACATCTGCACCCTTGAACTCCTCTGTAAAGGGTTTACACCAGAGCCTACGTTTATCTCACGTTTATTCAAGTTAATTGGATCCCCACTCAAAGTCGTTATCGATCCCCGGATGTGTAGTAACCACAGAATCCCATGGTTATCTATGAGGCCATGCGAGGGTTGACACAGGCTCTTATGGGGAGCTGGATCAGTTCTAACCAGGAATGTTACGTCTGGACCTGCTCCACCAACTTAATGGAGCCTTCTTTGAGGCCTACCAGGGTTTTAACGGGACGGGGGCAATAGTAGCATTAGCCTTAAAGCCATTTTAACAGGATTTCACTCCTGCATACTGTGGCAAAAGAATACTACAAACGTATGTGTGTGGCTGTGTGTTTGCGTATGTACGGTGTGTTCAAAAACAATTGTCATTTATATTCAAAGTAGTCTTAGATATTATACACTTGTGCCAGCGCTTCTTCCAGCCCCCGAAACACTTCTGAAACTCGATTTGGGATAGTATTTAGTCTCTCAGCGATGCACTTTTAATCTCATCTGTGTTTGAAAAACAACGGCCCTTTAAGGTTCTTTTTATTTTTGGAAAGAGGAAAAAGTCACAGGAGGCCATATCAGTCGAATGTGGAGTCTGGGCCATCATTACAAGGTTGTTTTTCGCTAAAAATTCACGAACAAGCAATGAAGTATATGCAGGTGCATTATCGTGGTGCAAAAACCAGGCGTTGAACTTGTAGGTTGTAATACGTGACAAATGAGTTGCAGACGACGGATGATTATCAACTGAACTTTATTAAACTTACAATAGAGTACATATTAGAGTTACTATTTCACAACATATAGTATTAGTACGATATGGTACCATATTACGTATGTAAGTAGTACTCGTTATTGATCGTTTGACCTATGGTGCACTATGCCGGAAAATTTAATGCAACTTCTCTGATCCATTTTTCCTACAAATCAAAAATCGCCACTTGCATGCAAACACACGTAACCTTCTTCATAACTGACGACTGACTAATCACCCAATATGGTTACCAGTGTACAGATCCGTTTGAGATGTGTTTACCAACATAACTACGAAAAATTGAGCGAATCTAACTAATATATGTCCATATGTGTATATTTTTTGGCAAACGTACTCAGCATGTCACATCGAAAACCGCCCAAGTGCTTCGGTCATCTGGCAGTGTAAAGAAGCTTTCGGCATGACATGAAGCTTGTCACCGGGGAGGGTCCTTTGGATCTACACGACTATGATAAGGTATATGTCTGATGGAAAAAGCTATCAATAAAATGTTTCACTGCTGTTTATACTAGACTCCATAAATCGGTCGGTGTTGGGTGCACATAGGCTTTCTCTGGCACCGATGAATCTGCCTTCTCTTAATTCATATTATAGTTTGCACTTTGAAAGCCATCCTCTGCTTAAATAGAAGTGGGCTTTGGCTCAACGCGCACTGACATGATCTCGCGGCGGTGACTGTGTTTCGACTCTGATCTTGTGGAAATGAGCTCTAATTGTTTAAGATTTTCGAGAACGAAGTCATCAAGATAGGTTTTCCTTCTGGTGGAGAAAGCGAGACAGTTCCATAGTAGATGTAGAATCTCTATAACTTTTCACAAAACCTTATAAGGGGGCTAACTCTTTTGGCATGTCTTGTGATGCTGGCGGCTAAAATGCTGCTACATGAGCTTTTCACAGGTAAACGGTTCTTTATTCGGTTTAGATAAAGTTTGGATCAGATCTGCCAAGTTGCAAGTTGTGCATTTAGTTTGAGCAAGATACGAATAGTATCCATAGTCCTTAGTGATTAAATTAATGTAAAGGGTTGTTCGACTTTCAAATTAATCCACTTTAAGGCTTCCCTGAATTTTTCAGTAGCTAAGTGCCAAGCAGATGTGGAGGTGAAAGTTTTAAAGTTTAAAGAATGTGTACCTATCTGATTGTCCATGGATATAAATGCAAATATCATAGTCTAACTCAGCGGGCAGATAGCCTTCCATTGCTTACATTTCCCAATACGCAGAAACATAAGTTCGGGTGACTAAACAGAAACCCTCGACACTTATTGTTCAGAGAGCTCACCGCCTCCGTTTTAGAGTGAGTAGTATAGAAATTTTTTGTTAGTAGTTTGTTTTGTGAATTGACAAGAGTTTGACAGCCAACAGCCGAATTGTGCATAGTTTGATTATTCAATTTTATCATGTACAGGCTTACGTCAGAACACCGCTTGCAAATTTATTCCGAAAACTGTGGTTTAGTTCGCAAAACTTACCATGCTTATTAAAGGAATTATTCGATAAGCGCATAATATCGCATAATTGACCTAAGAATTGGCCTCTAATCGTGTGATTTAACTCCTTTGGATTATTTTCTGCGGAGAGATGTGAAATCGCTATCCTATGTCGACTTGATTTGGAAGCCAACATTCGTCGTGTTATTGACGATACACGGCTACAACTGCTCGAGAAAATGTTTAAACCTATAACTAACTTATTGCGGGAAATCATGTTATATTTCTAATAAAGCCAATTTCGTGGCTAAATAAATGGAAATACAATTTCACGATCATCTAATTTATTATACAAGGGTTACTTTAATTTAAATTATTAGTTTATCATGGTCGGCCAATTTAAGAATTGCATGACGTGATAAGTATTTACATAAATGGTGCTATAAAATTAAAAGTTTCACTGAACATATTGGGTCTATAACTTAATTCGTGCGGTTTGCTAAGAGATGGCGTAACTTGTATTATTCCATTGGAACATGCGTTGGAAAGCTGTCATTGTACGTCATTTCAGTATATGTCATTCATTTGAAGCGCAAACAACAATAATTTTTTTTCACTCAAATATGTCGAACTTTCTGCCTGAAAAAGTGTTTTTGCGGGGAGTTCTTCTTCATTACTTTAATATGAAGAAAACTGCTGCCGAAAGTCATCGTATTTTGGTGGAAGTTTATGGTGAACATGCGCTAGCTGAGCATACGTGCCAAAAGTGGTTCGCACGATTTAAAAGTGGTGATTTTGGCTTGGAAGACGATGAACGTCCTGGGCAGCCAAAAAAGTTTGAAGATAAAGAACTGGAAGCATTACTCTATGAAGATTGTTGCCAAACATAAGAAGAGCTCGCAGAATCTTTGGATGTCACTCAAGCAGCCATTTAAAAACGTTTAAAAGCAGCTGGATATATTCAAAGCAAGGAAATTGGGTTCCACATGAACCGGCCAACCAGCCAAATCAACGGCAAAGCCGAATATCCATGGCGCGAAAGTAATGGTCTGTATTTGGTGGGATTAGATGGGTGTGCTGTATTATGAGCTGCTAAAACCGGGTGAAACCATCAATGGACAACGCTACCGAACACAATTAATCCGTTTGAAGAGAGCAGTGGCCGAAAAACGCCCGGAATATGCGACCAGACACGAGGCTTTAATTTTCCATCATGACAACGCTCGGCCCCACGTTGCTATTCCGGTTAAGAACTATTTGGAAAACAGTGGATGGGAAGTCTTACCCTACCCGCCTTATAGCCCTGACCTTGCCCCTTCTGACTACCATTTGTTCCGGTCGATGCAGAACGCCCTCACTGAAATGCGGTTCACATCAGAGCAGAATATCAAAAATTGGCTTGATTCATTCTTGGCTGCCAAGCTGGCGCAGTTCTTTTTGGATGGGATCCACAAATTGCCAGAAAGATGGGAAAAAGTCATAGCTTCAGCAATACTTTGAATAATACTACTGTACATGTTTTTCTTAAATAAACGTTCAAATTTTGAAAAAAAAACCGCACGAATACCCAATAGAAGAAGCAATATTTTCCGATACTTTCTCTAGTACGAATATCTACTCTCTCGAGATGGAGTGCAAAAATCATTGGCTACGCTTCTAAAAAACTTATATTGAAGTGTCTGGTAAACGACATGTTTCAAGAATTGCGTTTCGGCAAATAATATCTCTGCGTCATGTGGAATTTTACGGATGCAAGGACTGGTATGATACTTGTAAGGAAAGATTATAGCCAGATAAACAGAAATGATGGGTTGATAGAACTATTTAAGTTTTTGTTATGATTATAGAAAGTGCGATGGTGTGATTAGCATTCTCCGACAAATCTTACATAATCAAAAGCAGCAGCTAAACTGAATATACCACCATCGTTTTAATGATTTGTAAAACACAATAGAAGAACCAATGGTTTTCGTAAGGACTTATTAGCAATTATCTGCACTTTTTGTTTAAACTTTTAACATAAACTGTTATAGAGTTAGTCCCATTTTTTGTTTCTCTGGACGTTTATAGAAATTAACTTTTTTATATCCCATTAGCCATTCTTTATCGCAAAGGCGCTAAGCCGACCATCAAATGGAATTAAGCGCGGAAGTGATGCCATAGTGATTTTAGCTTAAGTATTTTTGGCAGCTCAAAAAAAACTTTCATAGCTTAAATAAACAAAATCTTTACTTTACTAAATCGCTCAAAAATTGTTTATTTGAATGTTCATATTGTAATGCCATTTTGAAATACATATATTAGATTTATGGCCATTTCTTAAACATAAGGTTACTGGTCTATAACACGGTAAATACAATGCATTTAATATGGAATATGGTATACGAGTACATCAAAAAAACTGTCATAGCCTTATAAAAACTGAGAGCATTAAATTATATTTGAACCATTGCGAGGCGAGTAATATTCTATTGATTTAATAAAATATGGAACGCAATGGTATAATAATAATGCCCTTTTTTTATAAAGAAAACTATTAAATTCTTAATAAAAGAATATTACTCTACAAATCAAGTAAGCAAAAATGCTACAAATATCCCTGGAATATAGTACATTCTTTAACAAAATAAAGGATTACACCTCCTGGCAGGAAACAATTCTACATTGCTGTTTTTCGTTTCGTTTGGCAACAAACAAACTCGAGACCACATAAAAATATTTTTCGCACTAAGGCTATAAAAAAAAAATATGAAAAAGGATTCATGGTCTTTAACGTTAAATCGCCTCACGTAATAGATACAACCAATAGACTACCCACAATTCACAGTTCAGGAATGTAGTAAAAAAAAAGAAAAAAAAAAGATTAAAGCCATCGATTGGATCCACCATTTTGCAGGGCAACAATCGAGAGCGCAATCGAAATCATCACGGTATCATGGTGTGTTACCGCATCCAATGATCCTCGATATATCCTTGTGAATATAAAACAGTGGTTGTAGCCGTACACAAATAATAACCTTACTTGTTCTTACCCTGCTGTTGGCATGTAAAACCAAAACACGATGAAAAAAAATTCGCAAAAAAAAAACTGTTGGATTTTAACTCAACACAAGGAAGGGTGTCCACACACACCCCAAACAGACCGGACCATCACCTTTGGAGTGCCTCCCCATGTTGTTGAGGACCATTTAATTGGGGGTGATATCCGAACTGGAAATGATCTGCGTGTGGGTGTGCATTTCAAGCAATTGACTTTAACATCGTCATGCCGCGGCTGAAGCCAAACACAGTTAGTCCGTTGCATGTAATAACAATCGGCTTTTATCAAATTTAACAAGCATCGCAGGGAGAATAATGGTAAAATGTTAAAAAGGACGAAAAGCGTTGTTATAATCCAGCTTCGAGGAGCATAGCATTGTGGGGAGTTTTTTTTTTCGTTCTAAACTGAAAGGAGATTTTGAGGTCGAGTGAAATATGTAGATATTGAATGTAAATTTTTGCACAAGGTGCTTCGATGAATATGTTATAGGAGCAACCGATACCAAATTAGGGTGCGGTAGTACCTGTTTAAATGTTTAAATATTTATATTTTCGCGCTAAGATCATTATTTTGCGCAAAGATTTGGCTATTAATAAGTAAGAGTAGTAGAAACGTTTCTATATGTGTCGAGTGAACTAATTTTTGAGTCTACTTTATAATCACAAAAATAGTATAGAACATTTTATATGTTGATACCAATTTCAAAAGTGTAATTACTATGTAATTAAAAAAAATTAGCATAGGAACAAGAAAACAGAGAAATATGTATAACAAAAACAAGAAAATCGTCTCAAGATTATCGAGATAAATGATAATAATCATATCTACCGAGATTTAAGCCAATAAATCTTCAATAAAAGCTCGTGTATATTCATATGCAGATGGATAAATAATTTATTGTTGTTTGAAGCTTGACATTCTCTCCTAAAGTTTAATTTTATTAATTCCAGATTAAAGTAACTAGTTAAATAAATTTTGATTTAATTTAGTTATTTGAATGTTTCGTCTCAAAAAAAGGGTCAACCTAAAATCTTTTATTAAGGTGCGATTTATGGATTAAAATACATAATACATTATAAAAGTCCAAAAGCGACACGGTAACAATGCAGATCTTTGGATAAAATATGCCTCTACATAACTTATCCGTAAAATGTATTTACACACGTTAGAAATCTAGTTAATGAGAGGATAATATAAAATACAATTTACAATCGCTCTGAAGTGTAACTTTGATTTAAATATTGTACGTTAGCTCTATGCAAGACACATTATGTAATACCGCCCAACAGCTTAATCTTTCCAATAATGAATTATGAAGAAAATATGTACTTAGGTGGTGAAAAATCCGTCCGTCTGTATAGTATTGTTTATACATTTTCTTATTCTTCTTTTTTTAAACTATTACAAACTTCTTCTCATATGAAAAATTTGTACTTCGTTAAAAGTATTGGTAATATACATATATTATAAGTATATGGTGACCAGATAAGAACAATAGGAAAAAAAAAAATATAAATAAAACAACAACGGTGTGAGATATAAAAATGATTCTGGCTTTATTTTGAAGCCACATTCATGCCATTATGTGTGGAATAGCAAATCATTTAAATGGCCGAATCGGCTCGCTGGCAGTGCTGCAAGCACTCATTCGAAAGAAATAAGGTCCGATAATGCCACCATGACATAAACCGCACCAAAAATTAATATTTGTGTATGCATTGACGCTTGGCCGAACACTGGTGGATTGTGTTCGCTCCAGTAATGGCAATTTTGCTTATTGACATAGCCGCTGAGCCAAAAATGGGCCTCGTCTGAGAAGATGATTTTCGATCACAATCCGGATATCTGGCCAACATTTCCAGCGGCCAATTAGCGAATTTACGGCCGGTTCCAATACTTGCGTCAACACAATCTTATACGGATGTAGACCCAAATCCAACCGCAAAATTAGTCGGGCTGACTCTCTGGCGATCAGCTGATCGGCGACGAATCGACATTTCTAGGTCATTTTCGATACTGGCCGCTACGGCAGCTGTGTTTTCTTAATTGCGCACCAATATCTGTCTGGTTGGTGGCGTAAGATCCAAAAGAGTGTACTCACGCTCAAACTTTTCATGGTGCGACGAATTGCCTGCACACTGAAACCATGATGACGACCGACCTCACGAGGAAATTCACGTTGCGTATTTACAATTGAGCCGAAATTTCGATAATATTTTTTAATAATTTCCGCACATTCGGCAAGCGTAACACGATGCATAAGGAAATGACAAACCTTACTGAATATTTTGACAGCTGGATGCCATTCATAATTTCGACAGCTGCGGACACATAACAATTGGAAAAACGATCAGTGCTATCTGGCCACCCGTTATTAGAAAATGTCATTACATCAATACAATCTTTAAAAGACACTAGAATTTTGATTTGTACTTGGATACACTTCTCCATGAAACTTCACATTAAAGTAGGACAATACAGTATCAGCTAGAAAATGCTTGTCTACATATTGCGGAATTTTTTTGTACTCGTAAGTCAATTGAGGAAAATGGAAACTGTATTGAATATTATATAATATACCGATATCTCAGCATGGTTTTGTTTGGCTGTCATTTTGGTTTGGCTATCACTGTGACAATAAACTTGTCACACGTTTAGTTTTTTGAAATCCCCTACCACTTGTGTGCGCCATCTAAGCTGAGGTCTTTCTCTACTGCGTAGACCCTCCGAGTCAGAGTCGAAGACTGTGCTGGCCGGAGCATTGGTGTCCATTTGCTCTACATGATCTAACGACTGATGGCGACTGATGCACAGTTTTCTGACTAAACGGGACCGAATATTTTTCGAATGATTTTTCTCTTGAAACGACTGAGGATATGTTCACGCGCTTTCAATAGAGTCCATGCTTCAGCGCTATGGAGTAGTACTGAGATAATCAAAGTCTTACTATTTAATTGCCTTCTTAGCCCAAAGAAACAGCGATTGGCAAGAGTGATACTTCGTTTTATTTTTACTGAGGTGTTATTGTTATTGATGACAGAGCCAAGGTAAACCAACTCCCTTACTATCTCAAAATTATAGCTGTCGACTGTGACGTTCTGTCCAGTTCGTCAATGTTATGCGTTCCTTCTTGTTGACAGCATACTTGGGTTTGCCCTCATTTATCACTAAACTCATTTTGACAGATTCCGTTTCAATACTAGCGAACACAGCGGGCTGTCACCGCTGAGTTCTACTAATTATGACAATATCATCGGCGAGCCCGAGTAGTTGCGTAGAAGTGCAATGTTAAAGAAGTCACATGACAGTGCATCGGCTTGTCTAAAAAATTTTCTGACATCAAAGGCCTCGATTAAGTTGTTACCAACCTTGACGGAGCATCATCATTTTGCATAGACGGACGAGTTTGGCAGTAATGCCAAAACTGGATATGGCTCTTTATAGCTCGTATGGTAAACACCAAACAATTCACGCTATATCCGTGTGTATTCACAACTGAAAATTAAGAAAATAATATGTTTTAATAACTACGCCGTAGTTGGATGCTCAATAATAAACTGTCATCAACTGCAGATTCTGCTTTTCAAGCATCGCGCACATACACAGCTAACAATAAATTTGAAACATATAGTATGCATGCAAAACAACAGATTTGTCAGGGTTGTGTATGTATATGAATGTGCATCTATTTTAAAACATGTTAGTTATAGAAAAACAAAATCCATTGTTTTATTAATTAAAAAGAGGAACCCTAGGATTACTGTTTATATGGTTCTTCGAATATGTCTTTAAATAAATGATAAAGGAGAACATTCCCAACATGTAGGTTTTCTTTATAACTTCTTCATTTATGTTTTAATCTGCTGATATGACCTGCTGTATGTATGCATTACATATGGCACGTTTACGTTTGTTAACCATTTTCTGCCATTCATATTCTACTCAACAGTCATAATAATTACAAAGTTACCTGTTGTTTCTTGTCCATAAGTGAGAAGCCGTTGCATTCCGCTTTTTAATTTTCTAATTGATTGCAAAATGACAAAGGACAACCAGAGGAAAATAATTACAAAAACCACCAAAACAAAAATGGACAAACAAAAGGGTTACAAGAGTGGAAAAAGCCAAATGCCACCCTTTTCTGTCATTCGCGTGACACTCTAAATTGCGTGTTCCAGCCGTTTTGTCATCCAGTGAAGTGCAAAATATTCTTTAGAATACTCATACGAGTATATACTCGTACTCGTATGTTTAATTTTTTTGCGCGTTTTTCAGTTTGTGCTCTTCAATTTTCTCAATGAATTAATGATTTTTTCCCGATTAGAAATAGATACGTATTGCGATACGTATAGTAATTATTCACATGTAAAGTTGCGAAATTTATATAAAGTCTCTTAGCCTTATGCAATTCGAAAATTGTCCCTTTAGGTCAAAATAATGTAATAAATTTAATATTATTGATTGTTGCATGAAAGTAACAATAGAGTAATCGAAGGTTGTATTGCAATTGAGAAACAGCAATGGTAATTAGAGGATTGTTGCATATGAATACATACTTGTATCTACATATATGTTTATGTATATCTATGCAATATCTACTTGCTCTTGGAAGTTACTCGTTAGCTTTATTCTCGTTATATGCATTGTCTTTTATGTATTCCACTCTTATCGTTTTGATAAATGGGATTCAAAGGGACTTACGTTATGTGTGGTAAGAAAGATGTTAAAGCTCGGAATATTAGAGATATATTATAAATTATTTCTACAGACAATAGGTACACTGGTTGCATTAAAGGAGAAACTCAAATGTTCTGTAAGTCTTGCATTTGTAATGTGCGAACGCGAATTTTGCAAATCAAGTCTTTATGGTTTCTGATTTAAAATAGATGGCTTGCAAAGTTTTTGTAAGTCTGAATTACAACTATAGCATTTTAAGAAATGTTGAAAAATTGAATTGATGCATTATAAAAACGGAGTATGGATTACAATATTGAATTGACCACGCCGCAAGTGAGTACTTAAAAATGAACAAAACCATATAAACTTTTATCGACTAGTAATTTAAGGAGAGACACAATGTTTTGCTCCCAAAATCATCTCAACATCGCATAGATATACTGAGTAATATGAATATTACGAGTATTTATTCTATTAATTCTGAAAAAGTAAAATATTATGAAGTTGCAAATAATTACAAAGGCATACGATACAATTTTGTATGGCAAAGAAAAGTTTACATTTACCATATGTATGTAACTATACAGGCAATTATACGTGGCTCGTGCGTCATATGTAGATTCGCATTCGTACATCTTACCAGTGCGCCATCTTTTTAATTCATACTTTTATTGATAAGTTCCTAAGATCAAACCAAAGAGCGTGTTATTTAGGAGAAACTTTTCGCTTAATACGGTTATAAAATATTTACAGAAATTTTAGATTTACAAACTGGGTAAGGTAATATACTAAGTGAACTCCAAGCAGGCTTCTGTAATGATTACTTTACGATTAATAACAAACTTACACCTACAAACATAGCAAATACATAGTTAGAGAACGTAAATAAACTATGACCGTTATTTGGAGACTCTGTGGATGAGTGAAATAAAAATGCTAATTAAGCCCTCTATTTTTTAATAAATTGTTTGAATGGCATCAATTCGTATTTACCAAGCGGAATAGCGTTCCATGGCCTCGTATCAAAAGCCTTATGTTATTTTCTCATACAAAAAAAATGCAGAAATCCAAAAGGTCAGTACCAGAAATCCAAATAATGATATTCTGAAACGGAAAAGTGAAGGTACGTTGAAGAAGAAATATGCACGTGGAAAAAGTAAAGCAATACATTAGATTAGATTATATTAAGGTGGAATTATGTATCCTTATCACTTCGGCCAGTTTAGGCCTATTGTGATTTCTTCAAGTTAGAGCTCATCCATCATGTCTAAAATTTTAATAAACTCGGTTAAATCTTTGAGTAAGCTGGCAGTGATATCTTCTGCCTCAAAGTATGACTTACCTAGGAGTTGTTGATGTGTTCTGTTTAAGCGGTTACAATGGCAAATGATATGCCCTGTTGTTTCTTCGTCCTCGTTGCACATGCGACAGCTGCTGTCCTGTGCTATACCTATGTATAGTCATAAGGTGTTTTTTGACTCTGAGTTGATCCGCTAGCAATCGGGTTACTGCGTGTATCTGACCCCTAGAAATCTGTAGGAGTTGTTTTGTTCTTTTGAAGGAAGGGGTTGGTAAAATGGTTTTGACTTCCCTGACTTCAGTTTCCGTTCAATAGTGGAATGCCTTTGTTTTTAGCCAGTTACCCGCAGAATGGTCGTGGCACCATGAGTGTTAAGGCCGAACTTTTTCTGGCTACTTCGTCTGCTCTTTCATTACCATCATAACCACAGTGACCTGGCACCCAGAGTAAACGGACTCAATTGGTATTGGCTCGTGTTTTGAGAAGTATAATGATTTTTGAGGTTATCTTAAAAGCATTGATTGCAAGTAGGGGCGCTTTGCTGCCAGGGAGAATATAAGTGTTCTTGGTGGGGGTAGATCTTTTAAAGTTCTCCCTAATGTAGAGCTCTATTGCGTATATCTCAGCTTGAAATACAGAGATGCAACTATGCATACTTGCGAACAATGAGGTGTTGGTAGTTTCTCCGTATATGTCTGCTCCAACCTCTTCGTCTCTTTTGGATCCGTCGGTGTACAACAGTGAATCTTTGTTAAGAAGAGCTTGATTTTTTTCCCAGTTACGTCGGTCAGGGAATGTAACCTTGAAGATATGGTTGAAGTATTCTCTAAGAGTAATTCGTAATAGTTCGTAGATTACATACACCAGAGAGTCATTAGCATAAAAATATTTTTACTAAAAAATAAACAATTTAAATCATATGTATACAAATTTAAATTAAACTGTTCTTCATATCAGACTAAAAGACTGTAAAATTGTAACCTACATCATTCGTCGTAAAATCGAATACTTCTGTAAGTGGTCGAAATTATGTTTTGAAAACAACGTTTCTGGTTGCCTGGTTCATCAATGACGAGTCCACCAGTTGCTATGACATAAGATAGCCGAAACAAAATTTGTGGCACGAAAGTACCTATGTATACATAGCAAAGTGAATCGCTGAGAATTTGGTTGTTGCAACGCAACTTAGTTCAAAACTATTTTCATGGTTATTAGAACGAAGACACTATCTTTAAATTGTTTAAAGCTGACGAGAGCTATTTAATGGAATTATACTTCCCATCGAACTGATCGAAATGAAAAATGCACACTGTATAGTACAATCAACATGTGAAGGAAGATGAAGCATTCTTTTAAGGAAATGCTAATTAAAACGAGGGAAGGTTCAATGAAGGAGGTTGTTGCAATAACCGAGTAACTATTTTTTAGGCTCAATTCGAGATGAAAAACGAAAATCAGGAAATCAACACTTACATCTGTATGTATTTAATGCAACAAATTTTTATTCAAACTAATATAATTCTAATAAGAAACAAAACAAAAGGAAGTTAATTCATTTAGATATACATAGCTACATAAATATGTATAGTTTTCTATACATGTGCAATTATTTTCTTTTGAAAAAATTGGACATTTTTGTTTGGATTTTTTGGTTTATTAGATTTTTTAAAATCGCCAGTTTTCACAGTTTTTGAAGACTTAAAATTTGTTCTATGGGGGCTGAATTTTGTTCAGCCCATCGAATTGCTGTGTTGAAAGCTTGTATTGTAGTCTCAGCCTTTATTTTGGGAGGAGGAATCTCAACCTCGGGCCCACTTTCATTCGATCTTTCAACTGTTTAATCATTGTAATAAATGGTTTCGCGTACCCAATCATTTATGTTTTCGTTCGAAATGGATTCGCTGTCGGAAATATCATTGAAGAGAGCTGATATGGATTCTACGACCGCGTGTTCACTGATAAGCTCTATCTGTGCTCAAAGGTAGTTTATCCTCATTTTCCCAATCACTATGAGAAGCCATCAACACATTCCAATATTTTTTAAATGAATCTGCCTGCAATCCATCCCATGCGTTAGATAGAAGGCAAATTGCATTTCGGAGATTGAATGCTTTAATTTTTATTTCAACGTCTGATCGACGTTGGCTCTTACCTAAAAGGAACCAAAAACTGATGAAAATTGTATGAAAAAAATACCAACCTGTGGCCGGTAAAATTTTCTTACCTCAGGCACAATTGTTGAGTGGAACCATTGTTCAAAGAATGACATCCAAGCATTTTTATTTGCCTTGTATACAACGGGCATGGAGTCAAAAATGTTAAAAGATCGTGGGTTTACAGATTTGCCGATGATGAATAGCTTAACTTTGTGCAATCCCGAGACGTTAGTGCAGACGAGAAACGTGATTCTTTCTTTGCTTGTTTTTCGGCCAGGAGCTGACGATTCCTTAAAACCTACAAGTGTTTTGTTGGGCATAAGTCGGTAGAATAACCCGCACTCATCGGCGTTATAAATTTGATGGGGAGCCAAATCGAGCTCTCTATCTTTTTCCTTAAATTTAATCAAGAAAGGATCTACAAGCTGCGGTTTGTTTGAAAGGTTTCCTCCACAAATTTTCAACAGGCGAATTCCGTTTCTTTTCTTAAAATTTGTCACCCAAGCATTGCTCGCATTAAAAGATCCTAGTATCCTTAATTTTTTCATGCAATGAGCATGCCTTTGTTTTTAGCACCTCGCAAATTGACACATTTAGCTATCTTTGATTTAGGAACCACTTGTACAAAGCTTTTTCCATCTTAGGAATGTAATCCTCTTTCCGGGTCCATATTCAGCATTAGAAACAAACTTTCTTATTGATTTATTCTGCTTACTATAGACTTATGAACATTATACTCACGGCATGTTGATTTAATTGAATTTTTTCTAAAATTTCACTTTTATTTCTAATTGATAGTTTTATAATTTTTTTTGTAAAACCCATCTTTCGAAACACACAAGCGACTGATCCCTAAACAAAATTCATTAAACTAACAAAAAAATCTTGCATTCAATAGATACATTCATACAACTTCATCGTAAATAACTGCCCAGACAAAAGGAAAACTCAAAACGCAAACATAGCCAAGAACCAGAGTAAATAAAGATATACAATATAAAAACAAAAATTTCAGTTATCGAGTCAAAATTATCTGAAAAGTTGCGATTACTGCTTCAACAATGATACAAATTCAGCTGTTGCGAAAATCGAGGAGTTGCGTGAACTGAGAGTTGCGTTAATCGAGAACGTACTGTATAGAAATGTATTTACATTTACTCGTACTTTTGATTCATTTGACGTGGAAAATTTAGGGGAAAAAAGCTAGCATTTATGCAAGTAATTGGTGTTCCAATAATATCACTGATTTCACTATATAAAATAATAAACACAAAATAAATAAAATAATGGATTAAAGGATTAAACGAAGCTGAAATTGAAAGTTTTAGCAGAGTTGAAATCCAAAACCTCTTAACATACTCGTACTTAATAAATGACCTATCATCTGGAGAATAGAAAAATGCATATCTACAGTTTTTTTTGGTAATTGTGTCGTTGAACGCCCACAGCTCCGATCTTTATGAAATTGTAGTAAGATGAAGTAATTGGCAGTAGAAATCGTAAGTTTACATAGTTTTTTTACTTTGAAAATTGAAATAATTACCTAGAAGAAGAATTTAACAAAGAACATTGTAGGACTATCAAATATTAGACAAACGTAAACAAATAACCTTATATATATGTATTTTGTGCGCCTTTACATCACACTAAAATTTTAATCTCATCGGAGCTGTGGGCGGTTCAACCACATAATTCTGAGAAAATTCTGAGCAAATTATTAGTCACGAAAGTGCAACAAGATGAAACTGTACGAATTTATGAAGATAGCCAGTAATCGTGAACCATTAATCTATTATTTAATTGATCATAAAGTGATAAGAAGTGAGGTGATTTGTGCGTACATGTTCTTATACGTTTTTAAATCGTACTGCGCGAAAACAAAAACCTCACCGAATATGGTGTAACATACCTTTAAAGTGAGTGCACTAACAGGAGAGTACGCATCAATATTTAACTCGCATATCAAATAATTGCGTATGTTATATGTACGAATATGTATAGTACGTACCAAAGCCCACCGCATCAAACAAAATTAATGAAGGATTTTTTCGATTTGTCGTTGGGATAACATGCAGCAGTGGATTAGAGCAAGTGTCATTTAGGTTTTCCCGTGAGAACAGACAATTGTTCAGATAAATATATATAATACTTCTTTTTGAAGATTTGTGCCTTCTGGCTCAATCGCAATACTCCGTGAATTGGTGATCCAGATCACACAATGCAAAGTGATCGAAGGAATTATCACCGGGGCCATATAATCCGAGGAACTTGTGTATTCAGAGGGATCGACTCAGTGGCAAAGGAGTGCTTCATTGAGCCTGTACGCGCCAGAAACGGTAAATTACTCCAGGAAATGTTCAGCCAAAGGATCGCTCCGGGTACGGAAATAATTTCTGATTTTTGAGGGGCATATCGGAATTTATCCAGTGAGCGATGGATGCACCTCACGGGGAACCATCGGTATAACTTCGTCGACCCGGCAACAGGAGCACACACGCAGTATGGTGGTAGAAAAAGATATACTGCCGATATAGTGCTCTATTCTGGTTTGAAAGGCATTATTCACAATCTCAAAGCATTGTTGCGTTTATTTCACTAGTTAGCAATGCTTCCGCTAGAAATCCAATTTAATAAAAATATGTTTAGGTAAGTTTAAAACCTGCTCTGTTATTTTGTTTTATTCACTTTTTCCAACTTGTTCCGTAGGTTGATGTGGTTTAGGGAGGCGAAATAGGGTTTACGGGGTGTTAAATTGTTCCCAAGTTTTTTCATCCTACCCTCAAAATCTTCTGCTCAAAACTCCCAATTTTCAAAAAACCTTCGATATGACAAAAAACTATGTGAATAATGATTTCCGCGCCCAACACATGCATATGTTTACATATACACTGAAGACCAAAAGTGTAACAATGTTACAACATTAAAATAAAGAACACATTGCACGCATAAATCTTGGAAGAAAATCTTTTTTTGTTTTTCGTGTATTGGTCATTTGGTGGCAACATTTAGAAGTGATCGGTAGTGTCGATAAAAAGATTTTATAAAATGAGAAGTTTAAGCGAAGAAATAAAAAAACAAACTTTAGATTTGTTGAAAAAAGGGAAATATAGTAGAGAGGGGATGAAGTGAACAAGGGAGGAAGACCAAAAAAAAAATTGAGGATAGAGAAACGAGACAGATTGGGAGATTTTTAATGGCAGGTAAAATGGCTGTGCCAAGCAACGGCCTACTGTTACTGGAGAAAAAGGCAAGTGTTTGGACTCTTCGTCGAGCCTTAAATAGAGTCGGCTACAAAGCTAAAGAAAAGAAGAAGAAGCCAGCGTTGTCAGCCAAAAATGTTGTGTCACGGAAAGCTTTTTTGCAAGGACATGAAAACTGGACTTTAGATAATTGGAGATGGGTAATACTCAATTTCTGATTACTTCGTCA
Source organism: Volucella zonaria (assembly GCA_963966105.1). Classification (NCBI taxonomy): domain Eukaryota; kingdom Metazoa; phylum Arthropoda; class Insecta; order Diptera; family Syrphidae; genus Volucella; species Volucella zonaria. The sequence goes on along the minus strand of OZ014533.1, from coordinate 33,011,584 downwards.
TTTTTATTGCAATCCAATTTTTGTTTTTTAGGTTCTTTTGTCTTATGAGACCAAAATTACCCGATTCCAGTCAAATGGCCGTTCTTGTTTCTGGACAAGCTCCTCAGGTCCTCTAAAACCAGAACAAGTCATACAAACGGTTTAAGATGGAGGAGGTTGTTTGATGATTTGGGGGTGTATTACACCTAAAGGTATCGGCCCCGTGGTCAAGATTGATAGCGTAATGAGGAATGAGTAGTACCTCAGTATTTTGGAGGAAAATTTGCAAGTTGCTGTGGATATGATGCGAATGGAAGAAGACCGGATCATTTTCCAACAGGACAATGATCCAAAATATTTCTCAAAACTAGTGAAAAATTGGCTAAATTATCAAAAATTTCACACAATGGAATGGCCTGCCCAGAGTCCGGATATGAATCCCATCGAAAACTTATGGGCAGCTGACAACTTACCAAGACGTGTCCAAAGGAATGACGGAATCATGGGACCGGGTGCAGGAAGAGTGGTACGAAATTTCGTCGGAAATCGTACGTAAACTCTACGAAAGCATACCGCGACGGCTTGATTCTTTAAAAAAGGCAAAAGACTGTGGACAGATTATTAAAAACGTATTTTTTTATTTTTTTTATGCGGTGCAAAACTGTAACAATTGACTTGTCTTGTTTTTTTGTATTTTTTGCTATTTTGTTTGTCATTGAAATTTCCAATTTGTTAAATTATTTTGTTTATCAATAAATGTATCCTAACCTAAGTTTATATGCGCGAATAAAAATTCTTTAAGTTTTGTTTAATTTAGAGATCAATGTTACACTTTTGCTCTCCAGTGTATATGGTATTCTTGTCCAAGTGACGAATACGAGGTACAACACACTAAAATTTCAAGGCATTGGAACTGTAGGCCTTTAACGATGATTATGAAAATATAGACGACCTCTTACAAATTATCTGAAGCTTTTTATTGTTCATTATACATATGTTGATTAGGCAGGGACCAAGTGCATTCAATAAAACAGGATTATTTACTTATAACATCCATTTAATATGCACAGGATAGTATCAATTCCAAACAGATCTTTAACAAGGTGTAAATAAATTTAAATAAAGTGCCTACTTGTTATAAAGTGGATAGTGTTTGAAAGTTTCAAACATTATACAATATTATAAACATGTGTTATGTAGCAGTTTTCTATAAGATGATGGTGCGATCGTGGAAGTGATTATATTTCGAGATATCCTTTTATTAATTCAACAGTTTTATTGGTAGTTTTGTTTAAGTGAATAAGTCAAATATAAATAAAGATTCCTTTTTCCACGCAAAATTAAAAAAAAAAATCACACGATCACACAGAGAAAAACTTGAAAAAGTATTGGGGTTTAAAGGTGTGTTACAGAATTTTGATGAGGCCGGACCAGTAAGAGCGACATTTCTTTTCACACTCCCCTAAAGTAACTACTGATATAGACTAATAAAATCTCGTACATCGTAAAAATCTTGACGTTGCAACAGAAAAGCTAGTCGGTTTGCTGTCGGCTTATCCTCTGTTATTAGCTCCCTGCAAACGATGTTCGAGAAAAAATTCTTATTGCTGAACAGAGTTTTAAGAGGCTAAAACAAATTTTAAAAATTGTGGTTCTGTTAAACCAAGACTATGCCTGAACGATAAATTAAGAGTCTGTACCTATTAAAAAGAAAGAAATGTTATCACAGAAGTATCTAATTTTTTATCCTTCCTTCGAATTTAGCCAATTTGCTAAACGGACTTAGTATATCTATTATAAATTTTGATGTTCCATTGTGATGTTCATTTAGTTCCCCAGTTTTTTTCTATTCAAATTGCACATCCCAAATGTGTCAGTTCTGTGTTGGGATTTTTAATTTCATAACTTCTTATACCCGTCGAACTCATTTCTCTGTTAAAAATCAAATTCTGCTAACATTCGTAGATGATTAAACTATAGAAACACACTTATGAAACAAATTTCAATATTTATTTAAAATGTCACAAGGAGCAAAAATAACATTTCGAATTTTTGGTACAAGAAAAGTGCTTTATTGAATTAGATTAAAAATGTTAGAATTTAAAAATTTCTACAAATCATATGATTTTGGCGATTGCAAATATAGGTAGTCTCCAGGAATATTTACATGAAATTGGTATTGGAAGAATTTGAGAAAATATCTATTATCTTGCAAAGTTCCTTACCTAGGTACATTTGTATACAAGTAGGCATATTCACAAAACAATTGAATTGTAAACGCAAGTCGTTTTATTTTTGGAATTTGTGAATTGAAAATTACAATCAAATTGAAATGTTAGTGGTAAGTACATATGTGCATGTCTAAATATTTTTTTAATTTTATGAAATAAAGGTTAATTCAAATAATTTTCATTTTCTTTATTTGCATACAACTTTTTTTTTATTTGTTTTTTTATCACTATACCTTATTTAAGTACGAGTATAATAATAATTAATTACTTAAAAAAAAATAAATTAAATGGTCCTACGAGCGAATTTGTAGATACCTAAGATTAAAATACATTCCGGATCGACGGACAAACTTATTCTATTTACTCATTTGGCAAACCAAAAAGGCACTGATAACTAACATTAGCAGATTCTGGTTGCTATTGACTACTTGTGCAATGAAACTATTTGAAAAACGTGTTTTTGCTTTTTCTCGTACATATTAAAATTGTTTCCACATTCACCCACTATTTGCACTTAAATTGAACGTGTAAAATTTATATGAATATTAAATTCTTATTTCCATATTACGAACCTCAAGGATTTGCTAGTTCGAACAAAACCCGCCGTTGCTGTAGTCGTGGCTACGAACGGTTGAGTTTCCTTCCCGAACATATCTCAAAACAAAACTAAAAAAGCTTCCCGCGTATCCCTTGGCACATTCCTTAATTTTGTTTATTTACCATGTCAATCTTCTAAATAAATAAGAATCCAAGAAAAAGAGAAGAATTGACAATAAGAGAAATCTTAAGCAGAATATTGTAGATACGCACAACGCACTCCCGAAAATTTCAGAGAGAAAAACTTCTTCCAAAAATCTTCCGATTGGGGTGAGATTTCGCCATTAAGCCACACAAGGAGAGCCAAATTGAAAGCTTCGAAGGAAAACATCGTTCGGTTATTATTATTATTATTTTTTTTTTTTTAAGAATAGGAGAGGAAATTCCCTGAGGAATATCTAAATAAAATACCCAAAGGAAAGCTACTCGGAAAAGGGAAAAGGGAAACATTAAAGTATGAACTCACGTGACTTCAAGCCATCACTTGTGTCTTATATCGTAGCTAGGTAGCTTAGACTATTGGGAATCCTTTACTTACTTTGTCTGATCGACTGGTTGCATCCATGCTCTGGCACCAAGTGGTTCCTCTTTTAATGATGTCATTGGCCCTCTGGGTTGGTTTAAGTCGGCCCCTGTTGGTGGTAGGCCGAACATCAAACCACTGGCTGATCGTGGACCGGTTGTTGGATATAGCTTCCGACCCCATTCCAATTCGAGTGTTGGCCATGGTGAAGCCGAGCTGAAGCCCGGCACCGGTTCGTCGGAGCGCAGTTTGAAGCAGTTCGTTGTACCGTTCACGAAATACAAAGGTCGCACAAATAAATTCTCCACTCAATCAATGTAAGTCAAATTTTTGACAACTTACTATGTAAGTATGTGTGTTGAAGCAGATATTGATAGATTATGTGTTAAGTTCCACTTCAAAAGTTAAGTGTAAAAAAAAAAAAACTGCCAGAGTCGTTTAACGCACTACACATGCACTGATGTGTAAATAAACCCCCAAAGCTGTCATCAATGGAATATTTGAAGCAATAAGTGTCCTTTTTATCAATACACCGCAGAGAATTGGAAACGATGATGACACACTGAACCAGAAAGCACACGTTATTCACAATATTGTATAACACGGCACAGCAGCACAGTAGCACAGCACAAAACACTACACACCAAGACGCAAAAGGGTAAATTGGGTAAAATTAGTCTCGAAGCGCGCGTTCTTACTACCTATGTGTTCGAATGCTAAAACCTGCTACCGAGAATGTTCGTCCCGAGTGACTGTTAAACCCCAACTGAATCCCTGCTGCTACGTTACAACACAACCGACCGAACCACCAACGTGTAGACAGCGGCGACAACAACGACGACCATCTACAGTGCTGTGCTGTGGCACTTTTCCCAAGCAAAAGATGTGATGCAGCAGTACGCCAAAGCAGACAGCAACGCAAATCCAGCAGAGACCAGCACAGCAATAGTGGTGTAGCAGCCGACTTGTCATCGTCGATGAGGATGGTTGTGTTGTGTAGCCGTTTTTGTTGTTGCTGTTGTTGTTGTTGTTGTTGTTGTTGCGTCAGTGGTGGCGGGGCTGTTGATTCAACCCTCTGTAAAAGGAGCCGATTGCATGTGTTAGAAGAAGAACGAACGATCGCAATGACTACGCACGATCTGGGAACATGGGATTTTTGGAATTGTTACTCGCGCCATTGCTATGCTATTCTGTGGATTAGAAGAGTTCGGGTGCAGCTGTCAAGAGACACCCTATGGTGTAGCGAGCACCTCCCTATGGTGCGGTGTGGATAGTGGTGGATTTTTATCACACTTGTCACATCGAGTTAGTTTAACCCATCTCTCTCACCCATCAGAAAATCAACCCCTACCAATAATTGTAGTATGTGACAACTAGCATCCCTTAAGTGCCAAAGCAATTTAAACACTCACACCCACGCCGCTATCTGCGTATGCGAGAACGAGACAAATATTGCTTTAATAGTTAGCAAAAGTGGAACGCAAACTCCCAGATGAGGCATTAATCCCAGTCGATATTCATGTCGCATGCAGAGGTAAACGCCTTAATGGAGATGTGTGCGTGGAGGTCACTCGCAGCGCTGAGTCCCTGATTGGTAATTTTTTGTGCAATGTTTTGGTTGGACTGGTTTCATGGGTTTCCAGTGTTCCATTATCATTTCCCATGTGGATTGCTCTCTTATTCGCTCTTGTTTTTTTTTTTTTTTTTTTTTGTGCTGTCAAGAGACACGTCCCACATTCTCCTCAACGATGTTGAGGAATGAAACCGTAACGAGAATAATCGGTAATACAGTGTTGAATGCGAAGGAATGGCGATGAAAGTAAAGGAATTTCATCAAAGTTTTTTCGTTTCTTCCACTACTGTTGAGAATGGCTTTGGTTTTTTGTTACCCCCAAATAAAATAGCACAGCCACACCTCTTAAGTGGAGCTACTGGTGTTAGCTTTATGATTTCGGAGACTTGAAAAAAAATATTTGTAAGCCGAAATAATTCAGATGATTTTTGTGGCAATGATAGGGTGTAGGAGATTGCGCGTGCAGAAAAATAAAAATGGGAGGATCCCTTTTTTCACATATTTCCTAAGTGTCAAACAAATTTGTACCTTTCAACCATGTAGGTATGTATGTATAAATTTATATAAAAACATTCGCTCAAACATAAGTATGTAAATAACTTCATTCTTCATAAGAAATTAACAATCCCCTGTGAACAAAAATTGTCCTTTGTTACTATGTACCTACTTCGGCCAAAAAATTTATAAAATATTTAATGACCACTATGACAGCTCCTAGACAATGTTTACGGCACGTTTATGTTAATAGCACACAATTGCTAAAATTTCGTCAAAAATTGCAAAAATGGCGAAAATGTTTATATCAATAAATGTAGGTAGGTACTAGGTACCTAGCAGTTGATGGGATAAAATTATTATATGTATATATACGTACACTGCTGTGCAAAATAATAAGAACCGCGTTGTACTATAATTGAATTTTAAATTTAAGAAAAACACAAGTTTAAATTAAATTCAGAAATTGATTTATATTATTTTAAGTAAATGCAGGTTTACAACTAAATAAATAAACACTGATTTTGACAAACATTAATAAAAGAAAAAAACAATTTAACGAAAATTCATTGTGGTGGGATCTCGTACAAAATTCTTTTAATATTTTCCCACAGCTCCGCCTTGTTTTTTGGTTTTGACTTAGCTTAGTAAGCTGCCTTTTAAGATGACCCCAAAGTTTTTCAATTGAATCAAGATCTGGGGATTGCGCTGGTCATTCAAGAAGCTGGACCTTTTTCTGTTACCTTGGCTGTGTGTTTAGGATCGTTGTCCTGTTGAAACAGCCAAAATACATAAATGTATTTAAGATCTCTATGTACCTTTCCTTCGTTAGAATCTCCTGTATCCAATGAATTTGTCCAACGCCATAATAAGAAAAGCAGCCCCAGGCCATAATATTACCACCACCGTGTTTTACTGTCTTAACGGTATATTTAGGATCGAATTCTTTCCCTGTCGGCCTTCTTGCATACTGGTTTATTGTGTCTGGTCCAAATAAATTAATTTTGGTTTCATCAGACCAAAGTATGCTACGCCATTTCTCAGCTAGCTTTTGCAGATGACGTTCGGCGAAATTTAATCGGTCCTTTATATTCTTTTTTGATATGAGAGGACCTTTCTTTGGGTGGAAAGCTTTAAGATTGTTTTCTATAAATCTTCTTATCAGAGAACTGCCTACTTTTAGATTTAAATCGGTTTTGATTTCAGCCGAAGTTATAAACGGGTTCTTCTTTGCACATCGAACAATGCGTAGGTCAGTGTGGGAAGATGTTTTGCGTTTTCGACCACGTGTTTCTTCATTGTTTTTTTCTTTTAGAGCATTTACGACCATTCCCAAGGAGTAAGAAATAATTTTGATGATTGCTCTTAGAGATTTCTTCTCCTTATTTAAACCTTGGATAATGCTTCGAAGCTCTGCAGAACAATGTTTATTATAACCCTTTTTTTTAATGCTTACCACTAAAAATAATAAAAAAATTAATACCGCCTAAACAAATAGTAACCCGGCTTTATTTCTGTTTTTATTATTTTGCACAGCAGTGTATGTATACGTACGAGTATAATACCCACATGTAGGCCACGTTACCATATAAATTCGCATGGGAAAAGATGTGGTACTTATGTATTTAGTATGTGTGTGGTTATCTATGTATACCTATAGGTACGAAGTATTTAAAATAGTGGAAATACTCGTATACCTAAACAAAATTTTTTGCGGTAGATGCGGCAGGTATTTAGTTAAACTACATAAAATTTTAATTGGTACAGGTTTCTTTGTCGCTTTCACTGATAATCTAACGTCGCTTTGACTGATGATCCACAAACTGCAGCACTATGAACTGTGCGATACGCAAATTAACATAGGAGAGGGTAGGATGAGACGTACGTTATACCATATAATACAAAAGTGGAATAAGTCCACTGGGGGGTTAAATGGGGCCTCAATTAGCCGAAGCCTATTATTCTGTATCTGCAAAGCTCGTACACAAATGTGGCTTCACGATCTTTATTATCTAGGTACAGTGGCAATGAGCTCATTTGTCATAAGCAGAACAGGCAGCTCAGCTTTCATTAGAATCTAAATATCGATCCTTACAATAAAAGCTACGGACAATTTCAGCATCGGTATCGCCTCTTTCTGAAGTCAATTTGGGCTTGGCCTCTTTTTCTTTCTAGTTGATCTATTTTTAATTTTTTAGCCCTGGGGGTTTGATTTTTCTTTAAGTTCCTCTTTTCTTTTCTTTTAGACGTAACTTCTTCCGCAAGTTTCATCTTTTTAATAGTCTCTTCCAACTGATTGTCGTATGACGACGAAGTAGGTACCTAATAATGGCAGCTTTTCTTAGTTTTCTAGTCATGCGTGACTAACTACAGAGAAAACTGACTGTTGTGGAGTTGTTGGTCTAATTTGTGTAAAATCGGACCAAATTGAACAGAATGGGCATGTAACACAACGAGACAAGTCGACAAGTCTTTACTCACTTATCAAACTATACTTTTCCGATAAGGACAAGCGTACTCGTATTCTGTAACACAAGGCAAACTGTTCCACTTGTCAGAATAATAAATTTCCCTCGACTTGTCCACATTGTTTGACAAGTGATCAATGAGCTAAGATGGCAAAATTTTCTGAAGACAAAAAGATTACTATACTATTTTAAGAAAAATCAGAGAAGAAAAAGAAATTCATTTTGTTGGATTTAGCGAAGTGTTAACGAAAGAAGATAAATGTTGTAAATGGAAGAAAATATTCTGCTTGGCAAAAAGTCTAAATTTATTCCCCAAAGCAAGAATTGGGAGTATGTAAGAGACGGTTTTTGGCAAAACGTAAAAAAAAGAGCAATTATAAGAACATATGGTATTATTAACATTTCTGTTATTTGTGATTTTAAAGTGGTACACAAAACAATTTTCTAGGCCAGTCAGGTTTCTTTATTTGCATTGCACTGTAGTTTATCACTAAGCCTTTCAGTAAGATATTGTGCCGTTAATTTTGGTATGCGAAACTTTTCAATAAACAAATGATTATCAATTTCAAAATTAATTCTTTGCTTATAGACTTTTAATCCGTGCCGAGAGTCATTATAATCATTTTCATCATCAAAAAGTAAATTTTTTGTAAAATTTTTCTGTCAAGTTTTTATATTTTCACTATAATTAACTTAGATAAAGTACACTAATCACTTTACGACAATATTCAAAACGTCTGTCCAAAAGCGGTAGTACTTTCACTAGTGGTTCTAGACACTTGTCGGGTTCTATTACAGAACAAGGGAAATTAAAGAATTACCCACTTGTCATATTTCATTGTGGCAATTGTCCAAGTGCTCACAGACTTGTCGTTTTGTGTTACACAATTTTGTACAAGTTGTCGAATTTCACTTGTCCTGCAAGTACTTGTCGGGCTGTGTTATAGGTCCCAGGTTTCAGGTAGGGGTAAGTATCATAGGTGTGCACTGCGAAGCTAAGCTGTGATTAGATCTCCTCATTAAATAACAAATAAAGTGGCAGCAGAGACTTACTTGTTATCAGAATGTTTTTAGTTGGTAAGGGCGCAATTAATGCACATTACAGATATAAACAAGTTATTATCTGTTGGCGTGGTCACTGATACACGTGAATAACTGTGAGTTGAACCTGAACTACTATTCTAATTATCCCAAAATCACACTGAAATTGATCAAATTTCTTGTTTTTAATAGAACTAAAACGTGGTTTCCCTATTCTGTCACTGCGGGCTAATACAACCGCTATTGGTCAATTATTGTAGATCACCTCGAAAGATATACTACCCCGTCTTGCACCCCACCCAATCTTACTCCCATTTCCACTAACCAAGTACCGACAACGACTCCTAAAATTGGCTCATCGAGTAAAAAAACAAAAAAAAAAAAGCCCGGGGAATAATAATAGCACGAGTGCAATGCCAACAACAACCACAGTGCGGGCATCCCAACTCTCATGCCCCTGGTCTAACTGTTGCTTGCACACAGTCACTACAACTTTATTTATAGAAGTCCTAAAATGGACAGCAATTCGACGTTTAACGAGTTTGATGAGATATCTGAAATTTATGCCTGTATCCTTATTGAAATTGTTATTACGGGCAATTTCAATATATGTACAAAATTCTGCGTGGCTTCGACAACAACATCCGAAGAACGGTATGGTGAGATCTTCGCTGCGGAAAATAACTTGACCCGGTTTATACATGAGCCCACGCGAATACCAGACATTGATAGTCACACCGCCAACACAATGGATTTGGTTTTAACATCTCACCCTGATAAGTAACATACAATGTCCTCTTGGCTCGTCGGATTTCGGTATCAGTTAGAGGAAAGATTTCTAAAAGAACTGTATGGCAATACGAAAAAGCCAATTGGAACGGTCTTAAGAGCTTCTTTAGGAATTTTAACTGGTTGTTATATTTACTCGATAACGACGTGGATGCCGCTGCTGATATGATCACAAACACTATTCTGTAGCGTGGTACGATTCGAGCTGTGAAGAGGCTATCAGGGATAGAGAAATATTTTTATGGTCCTTCAAGGCCAACCCGACAGGTTAAAACCGAAAAAAGGTCAAATAAACCAGGAATGACTGCAACGTCTGTCTTAAGCGTGTATAATTTCAATTCGACCAAAAGCTGAGGCAATAGATGTCTCACCGAAAATCGGAACCAAAGCGTAGATCATTTTGGCGAAAGTAAGATAGTTGCAGGCCCTTTTGTCGAAAATTCGCGCATTTGGGATCGATTAATGTCTCCTTCAATGGATTAGAAACTACCTTTCGGAACTTTGAATTCAAGATGTCTTGGTGGTTTCAGGTTGTCAGGTCATTAATTATCTCTTGTTTGCTACTTTTAATATATTCCTTTTCATATTCGTTCCCGGACTTACGTCTCTATTCTTCGTCTGTAGAGCGGGAACGATAGCGCATGCTAAGTTCATTAAATTCCGATATAAACAGCATCACCAATTGGGGAATAATCAACAGAGTGGAATTTAATGCTTCCAAAACGCAATGCTGTCGGCTGTCGTTAAAGTGAAATTCAAACGCTCAACCATTATCCATGAATGGCACTTGCAACGTTGAAACTGAAAAACTTTTCATCCTCGGCATGTGTGGCAATGACAACTTACGATTACGATGGAATGACCACATAATAGTCATTCGCCAAAATGCTGCGAAATGTAAGAAACACTTGACCCCCTCGTATTTTGCCTCAATATATGGTATAAGGTACAGTTTAAACCTCTGAGCGCGCCCTGATTATAAAAAAAAAAAAGAACTATTCTTCCTTTTAATCATTTCAACGTACAATAGTTAGGCTTAAAATTGGAGATCCAACTGTTTTGCACTCATGGTACAAAAAGCTCGGCCTTAATCAAGTAAGAAAGAGTGTGTTTACAGACGCTTTGAGCACGTTCTAACAGCAAACAACTATTTTAGGAATATAATTTTAGACTCTGGAATCTGTAAGATTTTCAAATATTTTATTTAATCGATAACTCCGTGGCACACAAACGGGATCTCCAATGAACTTGTGGTAAATATTATGAAGTTAATTTTTCTAAAATTGACTGAACCTTACTCTTAAATACTTTAATCACGACAGATTACCCTTCTGTTCTTACTTCGCAATACAAAAATGACAATAGTTGTAACATTTATGGTATTCTGTTTTTTTTTGTGTAATGTTCTTTTATAATACATATATACAATACATACTCGTATTTACATATGTTACGCATTTGTACAATTGCTCAATTATAAATTATATTTATTAATATTAATTTTGCTTTCCTGGTGATGTCAAAGCTTTTTTTCTTTGAACTAAAATCGTAAATTAGGCCTCTGATTTTTAAATGAATGTTCGCGGGCATATTTGATTTTTTTTGATTTTTAGTCTGGAAACTCGTGAATGATTTCTTGAAGGTTAGTTTTTAGGGGATCAGTGAATTTTTTTTCGATCACACAATGATTCGGATGCGAATGCTGATGTACACTAGTCGGCATAAGTATTTTGACGAAATAAAAATCGTGCATTTAAATGTTTAACTTTTAAACGGCTTTGTAAAGAATTCTTCTTTATTTTTTCGTTTTTATATATAACTAATACAAACTTAAAAATAAGTAACCAAATATATTTTCATAGAAAAGTAAAAGGATATAAATTAATTAGTAATTGTGTGTTGGCATAAGTATTTTGACAAGAACGTAATACTAAAAAAAACAATTTTTAAACTTAACAAAAGATAAAAAATGAAGAAAATGTTAGTGAAATGTATATCCTACTTGGCATCAATAACTTTTTGAAGGCGTCTTGGTACTGAATCCACTAAATTTTTAAGAATCTCTGAAGATATCTCTTTCCAAAGAGAAGTGACCTCAGAAATTGTCTCCTCTCTGGTTTTGCTTAGCGAAACTGTTCTTTTGCGTTTCAAAAGAGACCAGACGTCTTCTATAATATTTAAATCTGGACTTTGAGGTGGCCAGTTCAAAGTTTCAAAATCAACATCCTTCAAAAATTTGGTAATCATTCGGGCTTTGTGGCAGGGGGCATTATTCTGTTGAAGGATTACTGATTCCCCAATAAGACTATTTGCAGAAGTAAAGACATTTTCATTTAGGGTGATCAAATATTGATGTTGGTTCACCGAGCCGGTGATAGGAACCAAGTCACCCAGCCCAATATACGAAACACATCCCCAGAACATGACAGAGCCCCCACCATGGCTCACTTTTTGGCAAACGGGTCGTTTCTTTTGCCTTACTACCTTTGGCAATCTTACAAAAAATGTGTTTTTTGATGAATTATACTCAAAGGAGCTTTCATCTCTCCATAAAACGTTTCTCTAGAACTCCTTTGGTTTGTGCAGTTGTTCCTTTGCAAAGGCCAGTCTTTTAAGCTTGTTTGCCTTAGATGTATACTCGTACGGCACGTCCTTAGCTTTAATTGCCCTAAAATCGCTTTCCTTTAAACATCGTGGGGCAATGCGCTCACTGATTGGATTCTTGACCGTCAAATTCCATTGATCTGCTGCAGATTGAGGCTTCAGAAAGATATTTTTTTTGAATTCCCGTAGAAGGGCTTGGTCTGGAGTGGGCGTTGTTTTGTGGTTAGCACCTGATCTCGCTAAGTTACTGCTATGTTTTTTAAACTTATTAATTTGATAGTGCACAATTTGACGCGACACATTAAACTCTTTTGCAATGTCTTTTACTGCCGTTCCAGCGTTAAACTTTGCTACCATCGAAGATCTGGTAACCAAACTCAACTCTGCCGTTTTACTCATGGTTTATAACACCTTTTAATAAATTTTTATTTTTTATCAACGTGTAATATCAGTTAAACTTAAATACAAAAGTTGTTCGGCTCTAGCGTGCTTAAAAGCGCAAGCGTATTTACACAAAGCTTCCGTCAAAATACTTATGCCACTCAAATATTTCTTGTCTTCATGCATTCTTATCAGCAGAAAGAGAATGCAAAAGGTAGACAATATAAAATTTAACATGCACAGAGCTAAAAATAGATTCTTTGTTTAGCGCATCATTTTTGCACCGTTATTTAACGGTACTAAGCTAAGCTAACGTCAATAGTCAGAAAAAGGTTTCGTCAAAATACTTATGTCGACTAGTGTATATGAGAAATAGATATTAAATCCCTTATATTTCGTAATTTAAAATAATTTGTAGACTGTAAATTCACTTTTGGCAAACTATTTGTGTTTTACACTTGCATTGGACACAAAAAATTGCTATGTGGTCGATTCTCCCAATAGTTCTACGGATTATTCTGCCAACTATCATCTCCTGTCCGAACTGAAAGTACGTTGACATTATCAAAATTTAATATTTTTGAATTCGAAACTTAAAAAGAAGCTAAAAAATTTAACACTACTGTGGTAGTCATGGAATTTTCTTATTTTTTAATGAAAACATTTGATTATAGCAGCAATAGCCGTTCTTTTAATATGAGCACTTCTAAATAAAATATATACATATGTATGTACATACCATATATGTATAGTACTGTGTAAAACCTAAGCAACCATCTAGAGTTAGCAATTCATAGTACATCTTTTCAACTTTCTACTCCACCAAATAAAAAGAAATAGACATGTAATGATGTGTAATAGGGTGTATTTTGAAATTCATAACTTTTTATAAAAGTCATAATACTTCAGATTTAAAAAAACATGCAAAAATCAACAAAGTAGCCAAATTGAGCTGTGCAAAACCTAGGCAACTTTGTAACCCACTGTAAAAAAAAAATAGCCAACAGTACTTTTCCAATCAGGTTACACATGAACTGTTGTAAGCTATTTGTCTTTGATCTTGAGTGAATGTCTTTGATCAGTTCTCCTTTAAGTTAGTCGCATAACTGATATTTTTTAATAATGTCGCCACAAAGTTACCCTTCTTCTCTTAAACTAAAGATTATTGATGAATTTAAGATACTCAGGGAACATTAGCTAAACGTTATAATATTAATAAATCGATTGTTTCACGTTTAATAGAAAAACATAATGCAACAGGTGTCGTTGAAAGTCAAAATGTCGGTGGTAGGCCTGGCAAGACAACATGTCGAATGGATAGAAATATTTGTGGTGTAATTAAAAAAACAACTGTTTATAAGTTCGACTGAAGTCGTAAAATTACTAGATTTAAACATTGATGTTAGCACCGTGCGAAGACGTGCAATTGAAAATAATCTTCGAACTTACGGACCACGTAAAAAACCGGTGCTCACAAAAAGACATTTAACGAACAGGTGGTAGTGCAGTTAAATTCTTTAAACATAATTCAAACTAAAATCTTTTTTCATATTAGCTAAATTTTGCAAGACCATACCAACACTGGTCTCCTGAAAAGTGGAAAACAGTTCTTTTTAACGACGAGTCGAAATTTAATTTAATTAATTCTGACGGGAAATGTTATGTGAGACGTCGTAAAGGGCAGCGACTCAATCCTAGATTCTGCACACCCACTGTAAAGCATGGTGGGGGTAGTGTGATGGTGTGGACCTGTTTTTCGGCAGGAGGTGTAGGTCCATTCTACGAAATAAGGACTGAAACGAATAAAATCTGTAAATTTTAATACGGGCTATACTACCAATGCGTAAAAATTGCAATGCCATTTTGTACCCAAATTAGCCTGTATATTCTCTAGTTTCAGTTTGTTATTGATTTTAGTTCGGTGCGGTTTAAAATATTTATAAAATATGAGTCAAGAGGAACGCCGTAAAAAGATCATCGACAAATGGCTCGAAAATACTTCGCATCCAAACCATTTCATTTAAACATAGCACGCAGTACAGTGGATTCTGTTATTAAACGATATTTGGAGACGTTGACAGTTAAGCGAAAACAGAAAAGTGGAGCACATGATACAAATTTCGACAGGAAAATAGTGGGTACCATCGTAAAAACCGAACTATGTCATCCAGAGATGTTGCTCGGGAATGTAATACCAAAGAAACAATGGTACAACGATCTAAAAAACGTAACGGTCTAAAAACACGAAAAAAACAAAAATACCAAAAGTTACTGAAAAGCAAAAAAAAAAAATCATAAAAACACGAGCCCGAAAGCTATACGAGTTGATCGGCAACAAGAAAGCGTGCTTGGTTTTGGATGACGAAACTTATGTCAAAGCCAACTTTACCACTCTTCCAGTTGCCCAGTTTCACAACTCGTTTGAAGCTGAGATTCTTCCGCAATCAACAACATCGATTTGGATGGAAAAATTCGGGTCAAAATATCTCGTTTGGCAGGCCATTTTCCAATGTAGACACAGAAGCTCATCGCTTATTACAACGGGAACAATTAACAGAGAAATGTACATTAACGATTGCCTAAAAAAACGGTTGATTCCTTTCTTAAACAAACACGAGGGTTCAACATTATTTTGGCCAGATTTAGCTTCAGCTCACTATGCGCTCATGCGACGTTGAGCTTTCTTGTTGCTAAAAATGTCGACTTTTTCCCAAAAGACATGAATCCGCCCAATGTTCCACAGTGCTGTCCCATTGAAAAGTGTTGGGCTTTGGTCAAAGCTAAATTGAGGAAAAGTGAGCATTCTGCAAAGGACGTAAAGGTTTTAGTGCTAAATGGAAAAGAGCGTCCAAAAAGATCACGGATGTAACTGTCACTAATCTTATGAAGGGCATTCGAAAGAAGTTGAGGAAAGAATAGGAACCAAAATAATTTTTTTTATTTTTTGAATGAATTTAATAAAAACAGAGTATTAAAGCAAATAAAAAAAATTTACATGAATTATGAAAATATTTTTTTTTTTACTTTGAAGTTTCCAAATTTTATTCGTTTCAGTCCTTAGATGGAATCACGGACCGATTCAAATATAAATTCATTCTATGTAGAATCGGTAATGCTACCACATGCGGAGTGGGAAATGCCACTTCGTTGGGTGTTTCAATAGGATAATGATCCGAAACACACATCGAAGTTGGTAAAGGAGTGGTTAGAAGATAATGGGATTCAAGTCCTTGACTGGCCGGCCCAATCACCCGACTTGAATCCCATCGAAAACCTGTTTGGTATGCTTAAAAGCCGTGTCGCTGGACAACACTATTCCAACAGGTTTCACCTATTGAATGCTTTGAAAGTTGAGTGGGAAAATAGCATATATCCCAGGATACACTTTCAAAGCTAATTACTTCTATGCCTCGTCGTTGCGCCTCTGTTGTTTAAAATAAAGGATATTACACAAAATATTAAAAAAGTTGCGTAGGTTTTGCACCGCTCAAATTGGCTACTTTGTTGGTTTTTGCGTTGTTTTTTTTAAATCTTTTATAAAAAGATCTGAATTTCAAAATACACTCTATTAGACATCATTACATATCCATTTCTTTTTATTTGGTGGGGTAGAGTGTTGAAAAGATTTAATATGAAGTGCTGACTCCAGATGGTTGCTTAGGTTTTGCACAGTATTGTATAAATTTTTCCCGATATTATAATGCTACGAGTGTATTATATACAAGTGCACTTATTTTAGAGGATTTAATTGCAAAATATTCATATTGGGGATTAATTTATTTAACCTTATACCCGGAAAACTGTAAGCCACAGATAAAAACGTGTATGTTGAATTTGTAGGTAACATTATGGCGCACCAAAATAATAGAAAAGAAAAAAAAATTATTAGCGCACTTTTCCGCGATAAATACATCAAAAACCAATATCCCGAAAATGAAAGCATGGATGGTAATATGGTATGTAGTGTTTTAATATGAATGAACCACTAATCAATTATCTATCAAACGACCCGAGCTTAGTTTTGCTAGGTTTAACACACTAGAAATTATAACTAAATAATTGTTGGTACCTACTTCTGAAGGAACTTTTTTAAACACCTTGTATCTGCACTGGGCGTTGAAGATAGACCTCCTCCTCTCATATGATTTTTTTCGTAACATGAACCAATGAATCAGAGAGGACAAGAAAGTGTGTTACTCATCTGATTATAACAATAACCTGTTTAAAAATTATTTCTAGAGAGATTAGGCAAAAGCCTATCGGTAATTAACACGGCTTTGAATATTTACATTTCCATTTTTTTTCAAAAAGTGGATGAATATTTACACAAAAATCTGTCAGCCCCGAAAGTTTGAACTGACCGGCCCAGGGGGTCCCCGCCCAATTACCAAGGCTTCGCCCGTCAATGACGTTGTCTAATAAAAAGCGGGGGCAGAGCAAATTACTGGTCTTATCGTAAACATCTTCAGATGACGCCTCCGAAAGTTGATACGATTTGACCAGTTACAAGTTGCCGGTCATAGGTCTTGTTGGCGGCAAGACCACCGGTAGTGGTCATGGCGCTACCATGGGAGTCAGGAGCCCCCGGATTTCGGTTCGGGCTTGACTTGTTGAGGTAGGCCCCCTTGTGGTTTAAACCCAAATCGCGGGAAGGGGTCTTCCTGTTGGTTTGACCCATTGTAAAGTTGCAAATAAGTACTGGGTGCTGTGACCCTAAGAGTAGTAAGGGATTTTAGATCGGCCTCGACTCATACCAAGGGGGGAACTTGTGCCTCCAACACAGTTCCGAATTGATATCAAAGGATTGACGGAGAGCGATGGCAAGGCGTATCCTTGTTCCCATGGATGTATGGGCATCCCGTAAACATAAGTCTACATGACAGGTGGTTTACGTTAAAAACCAGAGACTATGACCGGTCCAAGACACTCTTCTGAAATACGAGTACATACTCGTATACGTATATCAGAATCATTTACTAATTTCCTTTGTAAATTTTAAATTCATATGTAAATAAAAATTAATGAAATATTAAAGAAATAATATTCATTAACATTATCTATTTTATTTGTTGTGTCCGCTTTAGGAAAATATTGCTTACCTTCGAGTACTTACATATGTACGAGTACTGTACATAGTGCACATTCTGGAGTGGGTCAATAATAATCTCCAGCAAGCACGGTCTTTAGCCGCGTGTTATATCTCCTCCTTCAAAGCCTATCAACACGAACGGAACCAACAAACAATTTAACAAAATATTCTTTTGGATAGCTTCAACCTCGTCGCATTCTCATCGTATAAACAATAAAACCAATAAAGTAGGAAAAAGTCTCACATGAGGCAAATGAAACTCGAAATTCGAACAATATACGTAAGTACGTAGATATTTGCATTGGTGATGGGCAGTGGTCCTCCCACTGGCTGTTAATGGTGGGAGCATTAATATAGATTTTAAATCCGACTGTGTCACTGATTCTGACAATTTTTGGTGGTTTGCGGTGTCACAGTGCTGTCACATGAGCGTTTGAAAAGGGCTACGAACGGGAAATGGTAATCGCATTCGTGAAAGGGAACGAGTGGCAAAAAAAAACCCAGCACAACCGAAGATCCCACTACCGCATTGGGACTATATGTATTTATGTAGATATTTCTTTAAGTTCTTTAAGCACATTGGAATGTGTGTCATCTCACATAAGAAGTGGTTGTTTTACCCAGTCGTCCACCGACCATCGAGGCGAGTAGATGTGTTTCGGGTTCTCTATGAATTAGAACAGTACTCAGAGTACAAATACAATTTTTAACAAGAATAGTGAAAGTGGCAAGTAGATCAAGTGACCCGAGTTCGAGTCCTGGTGGGGGAAAATAGTTTCTTCTTTTTTTTTTTTTTTATCGTAAATAAAACACAAAACATAACTGAAAGTGAAAGAGTATCCATCAAGCGATGGATAAAGACAAGCGGTCCGCTCACGCAGTAGCGGACCCAATACATGGCGTGATGAAATCAGCCGATGAGGCAATAATGTCGGACCAACCAGGTACATCAGAAAGTGGTGGGACAGTAAAAAGACGGAGGAAGTTAAGGCCAACTGCAAGAACTGTTAAACGGCTTTCCCTATCAGCTTCAACCGAAAAGCTGCCGGTTGAAGCTAGGAGAGAGGCGAAAACGTCAAGTACAGCAGCTAGAAAGAAGGACACAACTGTGGACATTGAATATCCTTACGTCTCTGATGGAGGTGAAGGCCATTACATGGGTGCAGACAATAACTTCGCCTGTCTCGCGGCCTCCGAATCAGACGACGAAGAAGAAGAGGTAGGAAACCTAAATAAAAGCATAATGCAGATGCAACAACAAGTTCTAGCCATTAAAGCTAAACAAATAGCGAGAAGGGCGAGAGAACAGCAAGAGTCACAGGTTCTCAACAACAATAGCAACAACCTCAAACCAAAACTCAAAAACATCCGCAACAGCAACAACAAGCAAAGCAAACAACAACAAAGCTAGCGAAACAGCAACTACAAGAAAACCAACAACAACAAAAGCAACTACAGCAGAAACACCAAAAACAACAACAGCAGCAGAAACAACAGAAGCAACAACAACATCAGCAGAAAACAGTCAAGTAAAGGGTGCCACCAATCAACACCTTCAACATTGAATTAAAAGACACCATTGAGCTATGTAAGTCGGCTATAGGAAATAATTTTTTTTATAAAGCGTTTAAGTATTAATAGACATGCGATACACTGCAATACAGTGGAACGCTATTTAAAAATTAAAAATTTACTAAAGGATACGACGACGGAGTTCTTCTCCTACACCCCGAAGGGGGAGAAGCTGCAAACTATGCTGCTGAGGGGGATAGAACCGTCTACAGATCCGGAGGAGCTCCTTGCACTGCTTAAAGAAAAGGAGTGCGAAGAGCTCAAATTCGTGGGAGTTAAGCCATTCGTCACGGCTAGAGCTAAAAGGGAGAAGCGGAAACTACCGTTCTTCCTGGTTCAGCTAAGTCCCGATAGCAAACTGGATGGTCTAAGGAGTATCAAAGTCCTAGACTACCAGGTTGTACACTGGGAAAAATTAAAGAGGAGCGAAAACATTTTACAATGTGTTCGCTGCCAAAGGTTCGGGCACGCCGCGTCGAACTGCGAAATGCAGCCTCGATGCGTGAAGTGTGGAAAGAACCACAAGTCAGAGGAATGCGCTCTAGGGAAGGACGGAGCGTCTGAAAAAAGCCAACTTTCTTGTGCGTTATGTAGGAACACGGGACACACCGCAAACTATCGGGGTTGTCCCAAATTCCAATACATAAAAAGAGTAAATCTGGCTCGGCAGCAGAAAGTGGAAGTTAAACGTCCACTCGTGCAGGCACAAACACCAGCCGTTACTCCCCACGTTACCTACGCCCAAATGGCGGCAGGTAGGGGAAGTACGGTACAACAAGTAAAGGTAGCTTCTCAGGCCCCAGCGCCTAGAGCACCGGAACCTGTACCTGACATGCTGGCTATCTTGCTCTCAATTCAGGGGCAGATGGCTCAGCTTCAGCGTCAAATACAGGAACAGGTTAAGCGGGTGGATCAAATATACGCGCTGCTGCCGGGCCTAGCGCACCTCCAGTCGTAATGGGTACGTACATGGCGGAGCAAACCCTGAAGGTCCTTGCAGTGAATGTTAATTCACTGATTAGGTTCGAACGAAGAGCCGCACTGTTTAAGTTGCTTAAAGACCAAGCCCCTGATGTGCTTTTGGTTAGCGAAACTAAGCTGACCAAAAGACACAAAATGAGGCACAGAAGATTTAAAATAATACGAAGAAACCGACCAAACTCCATTCAAGGAGGAGGTGTTGCAATCTTTGTTAGAAAAGAACTGCGTTTCAAAAGAATATACAGTCGTGTAGTACGTAGATTCCAGGTGCTGGAAGCATGCATCATGTACATCCCTCTCCGTAGTGGAAAGCGGTTATACATGGTGTCTGTTTATGCACCTAAAGCTACTCAATCCACCTTATTCATTTCAGAGCTCGAGACACTTTTTCGATTCCTAAGACTGGAATTGGAGGAGAACTACTATATTATCGGCGGAGATTTCAACGCCAAACATAGTGATTGGGGAAATAATACACCAAATACTAGAGGGAACCTACTATTCAATTGGTGGGGTCAGCACAGTATAATGTATCGACTCGGCCTCAAGGCGACGGATAGCCCGTCGTTTCCCAGACACGGTTCCTATTTGGACCTCTTGCTGTTCGACACACGAATACACCTGACGTGCACTAACCGACATACCATAAACTGTCTACGCACTTTCGTGTATGACAGTGACCATTGCGGTCTCAGTACCGAAATAACCGTTCCGAACGAAATTGCGGAATTGGATGAGTTTGTTCAAAGGCATTCCTACAATTATAGTAGAGTGCGTTGGACACACTTCTCCAGAACACTGACGAGAGCACTCTCCTCGATTTCGCTCTACCCACCGTCCAATAGAAATCTGTCAAACGAGGAGATTGACAGGTATCTAAGAGTAATGGACGAAACAATCAAACGAACAATGGACAAAACGATACCTCGGTATCAACATGCTGACGACGAAGACTTATTCCGCAACGCAACCATTGACGCACTGCACCGACACAAAAGTAGACTGCTGTCAAGACTAAAAACCTTGTACAGACAGTTTACTGACAGACATAACCCGGAGATCGTGACACTGAAGTCGTCGATCAAAAACCTCCAAATATTAATAAAAGAAAATTACAGAAATTCTGTAAGTTTGTATTGGAACAACAAAATTCGGGCTGTAAACACCAGCAACCCGAATATGTTCCCGCAAATAAATAAAATATTCCGGAGAAAAGATCAAAACGACCTTTCGTGTCTTAAAATCGCCCGAACGACGGACAACGAGCACATACTCATAGCAGCAGGAATCGATCCAAATGAGGCCGTTGATGATGACAACTTCTTTGTGATCGAGGATCCGCAGGAGAAGGTAGAGACTATAGGAGCGACTTTCCAGGAAGTGTACAAGGCGAATGACATCATTGGCCCGAACCACGACCTGGAAAATCAAGTCCTTGTGCACAATTTCTACCTTCGAAATGAAATAGTGAACTGGCGATTCGAGAACTCGGGTTTCACCCAGTTCAGTGACGAGAATATGGCAAATAATGTCATCGCCGACGATAGGGTACTACCCCCGTTCATTTCGAAGGTGGAGCTCCAAACGATCTTCGAATCGCTTAGAAGCAAGAAATCAGTGGGAACCGATGAAATACCAAACATTGTGCTTCGACATCTCCCACTAGAAGCGGTGAACATTTATACCACCCTGTTTAATAATGCAATGAATAACGCACATTATCCAGCGCATTGGAAAACTGCGGTGGTACATCCCATTCCCAAAAGGGATAAAGATACTTCCAATCCGGCGAATCTCCGCTCGATCAGTCTTCTTCCAAACATCAGTAAGGTTTTCGAGAAGGTGATCAATAGAGTCCTGACTAAGTGGGTTGAGGACAAACATATAGTTCCGGATAATCAATTCGGTTTCAAGGAGGGGCATGATATCATTCATGCTGCGTCTAAACTGGTTTTTGATATCCAATGGAACAAAGGCAAGAAACAGTGCACTGGTGCCTGCCTGATTGACTTGGAGAAGGCCTTCGATGCCGTATGGTTAGAAGGACTCTTTTTCAAGCTGGACAGGTTGGGCATTAGTAAACCACTGCTGTATATTCTTTTTGATATGCTCTCCAGTAGACAGTTCATCGTGAAATATGGCGATGTGACTTCTGCTGGAACATTTAACATTAAAAACGGTCTGCAACAAGGTGCGGTAAATTCGCCGATCCTATTCAACATTTACACAAGTGATCTGATAGGTTCACTTCACCATGCCATAGCGTACGCAGACGACTTAATCGCGTACAGATCAGGTCCAAAGATTGAGGTCATTAATACACTTTTGCAACGTGACTTCGACAAAATTAAGCGATATTGCGACGACTGGAAATTGAAAATCAACTTTCAGAAGTCGGAAACCATTCTGTTTAGGACGCCTTTGTCTGGGGCCTCTAGGGATACCAGAAAGAATTGGCGAAAGTTCTCTATCGTCGGACAACATGGACAGCCACTTGCTTGTCGAAATGTAGTCAGATACCTTGGGATCTGGCTAGACCAATATCTGTATTTTAACAAACATATAGATATTGCTCTGGCCAGAGCCAAAGGTGCTTTTGCCCTTACAAAGAGACTGTTTTATAACAGCCAACTCGATGCGAGGGTGAAGGTGATCTGTTACATGGCCCTTATCAGGCCCATGCTTGTATTTGGATGTCCCGTGTGGTTCAACGTGAGAGCAAGTTTATTGGAAAAGATTCGGGTGTTTGAGAGGGCTTGTCTTAGGACTTGTCTTCGCTTATACAGAACACCAGAGTCTGAGTACATAAAATTCTATCGCAATGAGGTCTTGTACAATAGGGCGAACCTAATAAGAGTGGACAATTTCATCATTAAGTTGACTCGAAGGCACATTGCAAGAGCAATGACCTCATCGAACAACCTGATCTCCGGGGCTTACTACCCCAATTATATGTATCACGAGAGAGTTCGCTTTGACGGCTTTATTCCTCCAGAAGCGTTCCTCTACCTCGACATGAAAGGTTTGATCCAGGACAGATTGGCGTTGCCGCTAATCTTCCACGTCGCTCGGACAGCTGCGGACAGGCGACTCAACTACGACAGAGACGTCGCACACGGCAGTGCGGAGCGTCTCCGGTTCAGTAGGGCGGTAGGGAGTCGCGACATAAGGGATGTTGCTCGGCAGCACCAACAATTTTGGTGGCTGGTTGTAGGAGGAGAGGGTTCGTCGTCAAATTCCTCGGGTACATGATAGCTTCATAAGGAAGCAAAGTCGGTCGTCATCTAGTTTATTAGCCGTGGCCGACTTACATAGTTTAGGTAGGATTAGGGTAGATTTAAGGACAAAAAAAAATAAAAAATAAAAAAAAAAAAATAAAAAAAAAAAAAATTTATAAAAGAACAAAGAGGTGGGTAACCTTCTCTAAAAAAAGGGGTAATCCTAAAAAAAAAATTTTTTTATGTACATATATATAGGTAGAAGTAAAATTAGATAGTCTAAGTAGGTTAAGTAGGTTAAGATTTATTTTTTACGTAGTGTATAGGTTTAGTTTTAAGTTTTATATTACAACAAAAAAAGTCCAGACACTAAGTTTTTTTTAATAAAATCTATTTTCTTAGTTTTAGTTTAATAAATGTAAAAACAAAAATAAAAGTAGAGTGTAAGAAACGTCGAAAGACATAGATTAAGTATTATGTTTAACCTAGAGTGCCCGCATGGGGCCAGTAAGTTAGAATTAGATTATCTGTAAGTTATTTAAGCTAATTTTTAAGCATTTTTTTGTCTAGCATGTAAGAATTAATGAGTTAACTGAAATAAAAATGCATTTAAAATGAAATGAAATGAAATGTGGTTGTTTTACCAAATAAATGTATTTATTAAATACGAGTATACCTATTATTATTGTCATATGAATACAATGTATACATTTTGATTTTTAAAATATATCAAAGTGATTGAAGTGCTAAATTCCATGGTCCATAATTAAGTCATAGTAAATTTCACAGAATAATATGCATATGTGTACTGGTATATATATATGTACATACCGTAGAACAAAATAAGATGTGAAAAATAGTAACCCAATTACTTGTATACTAATGAAAGAATTGTCATACATACCTTCTTAATTCAGAAAAGAAACAAAATGTTCTTTTTTAAAATATATTATAAAGGCATATTTATTAACGAATATTTTCTCTTCATCTAAGAAGTAGAAGTCAACGTTTTATAGCCCTGACTTATATCTTATTTAATCTTTTCTAATCTTATCTTGTTCACAAAGTAACTAAAGGAACGCTGAGAATACCTTCATCAGATTGAAAAGAATTGCAGGACGAACAATGACGGATGGCCATTGTAGTCACAGCAAATGGTTTCATGCTGATTTGTGTACGGCCTGTAAGTTGTAACGACCAGGAAACACAGGGCATTCCATAAGCGAGTTGTACGGCTTAGGAAAGAATCACAATATTTTAGAGTACGTTCGAAAATTGGCTTGAGGTTATACTGATGTGCATTCATAGCGAGGCGGGTGTTACGGCTGAAAGTTTGGATGGACGGAGTGCTACTGGCGATTTCAATGGAGCACTGGTGGTTGATATAGCGATAATGCAGAGAAAGACAGGAGACATTAAGTCGGTGTTCGAGGGTGTCAATTGATTGACTGATATAAGTAAGACCTGTGAGTTTTATCGCACGGTTTTAATCCGGAGACCTGTGGCACACCAGCATTTATCTTGTGAATATCAAACTTTGAAGAAGAGAGTCATCGATCCTGAATGCACGCATTTTCGGCAAAAGAGCCTGATGCCAAACTATGTCAAATGCCTTAGAAATATCAAGTGCAACTATCTTGCTTTCGCCAGAATGATGTACGCTTTGGTTCCACTTTTAGGTGAGACATGCCATCAAATCACCAGTGGACCTGTTGCTGCGAAAACCATATTGCCGGTCACTGAGAAGTTTTCATGTTTCGAGATATTTCATGAGCTCACGGCTTATCAGCATTTCCATGACCTTGGGAAGAAGTGACGTAAGTAGGTCAGTAGGATGAGAGAGAAGAAGATTCATCATTTTTAGGACGGGCTGGACAAATGCTGTTGTCCATCTGCTCAGAAAGAGTTCTAAAGAGTAGGATTGATGGAAAAGCTTACGCAGTGGTTTTGACAGCGAGGAAGAACACCTCTTCAGAAGAAGGGGAGATATACCTACCATCTGGACCAGCGGATTTATGTACATATATTAAGATCTTTAAGTACTCTTGCTCCTACATGAGTGCGAAAGTGGATTCGTCCCACTGAAGATTCGACGCACTCAAGTGTAAGCGGGGACAAAGCACAATCTGGGAGTGTTGAGCTAGCCGCAAAGTGTGCAGCAAGCAGATTGGCCTTGCCCAAAGAGCTGACAGCTGGAATGTCATTGTAAATGAGCGTTGGGTTGGAGGATGAGGCAGAATTTCTAATATTTTTGACGAACGACCAAAAATTTTTACTACCTCTGGGACATTGCAGCGTTTTTTGCCTCAGTTTTTTGTCGTATTGGAATTTCACTTTCACACGCTTAAGAAAGATGTTGCAGTCATTTCTGGCCCGTTTAAATTTTTTTCGGTTTTCCTCTGTCCGGTTGGTCTTGTAGGACCGAAAAAAAACATTTCCCTTACTCTGACAGCCTCTTAACAGTTCTAGTCGTACCATGCCTTTTTCTTTTGGTTTGATATTCTTTATCCGATGAGGGATAAAGTATCTCATCCCAAAGTGAATAGTTTCTGTGATCATGTCAGCAGCGGCATTCACGTCGTTATCGAAGAAACATAACGACCAGTTAAAATTCTTAAAGAAGTTGTTAAGTTCGCTCCAATTGGATTTCTCGTATTGCCATACGGTTCTTTTGGGAATCTTTTCTCTAACTATGTGGTGGGTGTACGAGAAATTAGCTGATATGAAACACAATGGTCAGACGAACCTAGAGGGGATAGCACATTGACCTTGTATTTGTCAGGGTGAGAGGTGAAGAACAAATCCAGGATGTAGGCGGTATGACTATCAACGTCTGGTATTCGTGTGGGCTCATTTATAAGCTGGGTTAAGTTATTTTCCGCAGCGAAGATCTCAACACACCGTCCTTCGGGTGTTGTCTATTCAGAATGTTGAAGCCACCCAGAATTGTGTATATTGAGATCGCCCGTAATAACGATTTCAGTATGAGGATACAGGGATACAATTCTTTGAATGGAGTCAGACAACGCATCAAACTCATTAAAAGTCGAATTCCTGACCAGTTTGGGGCTTTTGTAAATAAAGCAGTAGTGGATAATTTGCTTACGGAGATGGGATTTTAACCACATGAAATTGAATTCCGGATTGGAACAGGGATTACATTGTGGTTGAGTTTGGTAACCTACTTCACTACGCACGTAAATGGCGAGAGTGCGGGGATCTCCCTGTGTTTCACTAAGTGCCAAAACAGTTGGTCTGTACTTACAGACGTGGACGTACGCAGAAAATTGATGTCCACCTTGAATTCCCTAGCCATAACAATAAACTAACATAGTAAGCACAAACACCGACGATACTAAGCATAATATATGAATTATCATTCCATATTCAACTTCAAAATATTTAGGATTACAAAATGCTAGCGTTAGAATTTTATTTTTGCACGCAAGCAAATAAGAATAATTAAGGACACAAGATATGTTACACATTCAAGGTGTGTTTTTCTTTAGTTACGGTTTTCATAAGATCAAGTAAAATCTTCCTGTAATGGAAGATCAGGCCAATGCAAGAGAATGCATGCAAAAGTGAAATAGTTGAAATTTTGTTAAACTTAATTTAACTTAACAGGCCTTGTTAATCCCGGACTACTTTATTGAGTTTAATGCAAACTGGTCTTAAACTAAAAGTAAAACTAAAGGATGAGGAATATCATGGTCGGGCATGGTGATAATTGATGGCTATCCTTAGGGTTCTTCTAATGCAATGGAAACCGAAGATGCCGTTCCGTGTTTATTTGGTCGAAAAAGTGGGACAGATCTTAAATAGCGTGGGTAAGTATTATAAAAAAGGTGTGGGACGGTCGAAGATGCCGCTTAAGTACTGGTGGATAAAGAGAATATCGGCGGATTCTCGACGTTTTTCCAAAGAAAGTAGACCAGCTATTTGAATCAATCATCATAGGGGGAAGGACGTAATCTGCGTAGGACTGTGACATAACAAATTTGATGTAAAGGGATTTTGCAAGGTAAAGGTCAGAGAACTCTTTGGACGAGCTGTTAGCAAAGCCGAGCGCAGAGTTAGCTTTACTAATTATGGAATCAATGTGGGTGCGGAAGTTAATTTCTGCATCACAGATAACGCCCTGCCTTGAAGTGACTGAAGGTACAGCTTAGGCCGATATGTGTATAATACAAAGGTGCAGTCAGAAAGTGTTAAACGCTTCAACGAATATGAGATGGCTTGGTATTTTTTTATGTTGATCTTAAGGAAGTTTATGTGGCACCATATTGAAAACTTATTAAGATCATCTTGCAGAGGTTGAAAGTCAGAAAAAATGACAATATCGTCGTCATAAGAATGTTAGAATTCGTGATTTATAACACATGGGTACATATTTAGGTTGTTCGGATGAAATAAAATATTTGAGTTAACCTTATTTGGAAAATCTGAACAAAATCTTTAATATTTAAAAAAAAAGTACTTTTCCCAATTAATTTTGATGGATTATACATATAATTTGGGATAAGTATTATCGCATGCTTATCAGAACTAGAGTGTACGAAACTTGGGTTAATTCTGCCAACTTGTTGCAATTCCATCTGCGACAAATAGGGGCGTTTTAGAATTGAGGAACCAATGTTTTGTTTAACTCGTTATGTCAAATAATTACAACCGTAACCCTGACCTGAAAACAGAATTTGCCCCTATTGCCATTATATTACAGACGAGTATTCGTCTAAAAGTTTAATCATGTAATTATACTTTAGAAAGACGTACATTGTACCTACATACATACATTTACATGTATATATTTTTAGGAAATCCAAACGAAAAAAAACTTTCAGTGTAGGTAGGTTACTTGTAAATTAGTATATGGGTAATTTTATATACATAGCTATAGGTAGTTACTTCGAACATAGTCGAACAATAAGAAATTACCACAACGCCTTCAAGTGTTCAAACGACAACCGCTTCCAAACTGACCCCATGTTAATTTGTATAATAAATCAATAAAATAAAATAAATCATTTTCTTTTTGGCTTCCGCCGCATTGTAGGTTTAAAACCTTAAATGGACCCATATGACTTTGCCTTGCAGTGGGTGTTACCAATAATTCGTTGTCCTGCAAGCCAATAATACTCTTGCTTGTCATATCCTAAGCACAATCATTAATTTTACTTATCCACACATTTATTGTGCAGTGTATATGGAAATGGAAAGGATCAGCATATCCCACTTACCGTTATTTTTGCATATAATAATAAAAAATACATTATGTATACATACTCTAAAAAAGTATACTCGGAAAACAGTTTTCCCAAGGGAAAGGACAGTATCCAAGTACATTTTCTTCCCTCTTTACACGAGATCAAGAGAACGTATAAATGGAAAGATACTCCTTTTCTAACAGATTTTATTTTTTGCGAAAAAAATAAATAAAATAATGAGGAAAAAACATCACTAGAAACACATCTATTGCACTTCTGCGCTATATCCGCAATGTGCTTCTTTTGGGCACCCTCCTACCAATAACGTTTAAACACAAACATTTTGTCTTGTTGTCCCTTTGCAGCATCTTCTTGGATAACCCTTACAAGATGTCGAGAAAAAAGGAAAAAAAAAACATAAGAATTAGATTCTAGTTCGAGGATGTTGATATTGTAACACAACATATTCTTAAATAATTTAAAGGACATTTAGCAAGTGTTTTAAATATTTGATGCAACAAGCAACGACATACCTGCGAGTACTAAGGAAACATGTTCACTTACTCCTGTGTAAAGGATAACGTTCTCGAAGGAAAATTTGATTTATGACTCGGAACGGTAATTTCCGTGAATTTTGTTGTCAAAGGAAAACAAAAGCGAATATTTTTGCTAAAGGATGACAAATACAGGAAGGCTTACCATTTAAAACTGAAACATGGTATGCTAACGGATTCTTTTTGATGTGAATTGCCATGCTATGCGACTGATTTAAACAGGAAAACATTTTACCTAAATACAAATTCGTATGAATTTTTTATGGAGTATGTTATGAAAAATTTTACGGTAATTTAGTTGACAAAACAGCAGATAAGCGAACAATAATGAAATCTTTGTTTGTTTTCTAGTTATTGTGGTGAAGGGAAACAACCTGCAAGCTGATTTATTTTTACATCGTTGTATCCATATTGTGGTTTTGAAAATAATTATTGTTTGTATGAATTTTATTTAGTTTACAGGTGGAAAAATAAACACATACGAGTATTTGTATTCATTTCTTTTGGCGGATACTGAAACAAAAAAAGCAGGCCGTTATTTTTGGATATTAGTTTTTGAAGCTCATTTGTTGCTATAACGTGATGGCTGTAAGATCTTTTGGATTTGATATTGATATCGCTCCTGATCCTTTAGAAAGAATATGCATCATGTAGATGATTGATAGTTTGTCGTGACAAATATACAGTAATATCTCGCTAATCCGAATCTATTATTGCAAGTTGGTATTCGGATTATCGAATATTTCGGATTGACATATACGGAATTGAAAAAAATCAGTTGTTTAAATACTGAAAACAATGCATCTTTACTGCTGCTTTAGTTTCAAAATGCAATATAAATAGGTATATACTTTTCTGTTTTGAGAGAAAAATTTTTTGGGTCCAGGATGCATATCATATTTGGTGAATGGAGGAGAACTATGGGGCTACACGGCAGAACGAACAGTAGAGGAAGATCTTGACTTAACCAAATCGGTTTGGATAATATTAAATCTGTTTGTTTCTAATATCTACCACAATTCATGAACTAACTAAAGACCGGTTTATAAAACAAAGAATGTGAAACTGCCAGTGAATGCATTTAAAGTGTGGATGTAGAAAAAATAAATATAAAATAATAGGGCCAAACCTTATCTAGAATTAATTATGTTTAGAAGATGCTATGAGATGTAATGCTCGAGTCCGTTATACTGTATACCGCGTCACATTTAGGTATATATAGACCTATTTTGTTACACGGGTGGTAGAATTGAAAGGGGATGGATGGTTCCTAGTTCTGGTTCCTGGTTCCCGCCCTCCGTCTCGCGTTGGTTGAGGTTAGTCTCTGAGTGGTAAGTGAAGCAGCAGATAGTTCTGAGCGGTTGTGGAAGCAATAACTTCCTAAAGTTATTTGTCTCAAATTACTAAGGCTGGGAGAGTGGATAACCTATAAATCAGGTGGATCTGACGACTTACCGCCTGAGGTACTCAAACCTGCTGGAAATAACATTGTGTAGATCATGCCTCAGAGATCTATATCTTTGTGGACAGTCAAGCAGTCATAAAAGTTTTGACAAGTGAAACCACCAAACCAATAGAGGCACACAAATGTAGTCAAAGCTGGGCATCTGAACACACTGGAATGAGAAAGCGGATAAGCGAGTAATAGAGGGAGCTTCTCTGCATAGGAGTAGCACACAAAACCACATAAATATATCAATTGAAACCCTGAAACGCAAAATGGAACTTATAGCCGTAGAACAACCCAACGAAGTATGGATCTCCAGGAGTGACCGTGTCATCTCATGCTCCCTTGGGCAAAAACTTAGACAGCGCGAGAACACGTACCCTTCTCGGACTCAACGACCAGCACATCTCATATTACCTAAGCTAATATGCTGTTGGCGAGTATTTGTTGAACTTCCGTTTATTTTTCTTCAATCTGCAGCTTTAAATACAAGATTTTGCTGTTTAATATTCAGCTACTTTGAGTCCTATTCAAAACATAGGACAAAATTGACCAAATTCGACAACTAATCTAATTAGTCAACCTTAGAGAGCCTGTTAAAATTAATACAGTACGCCCTCGGTAAAAGCAACCGATAAAAATTCGAGCAGTTGCGTTAATTGAGGTGAAAACCAGAATACCATGTATGCGTAAAAATAAAAGAATATTGTTCGTCATGAAGGAAAAGAAAAGTAATATATTTAATTCATTTAAAAAAAAATATTTACATAATGCTAATACAGTTTTTGGTTAAATTGATTTAAAAGATTGGGAAATGTTTTTTGCTTTTTCTTGGAGATACATTTTTGTCGACGGCCAGCTCTCTGAGTTTTTGAAGAGTCAAGGCATCTTCTAGTGAATCCAAGTTTTCTTTAGCCCATTGAAGACAAATGCTAAATGCTTGGATAACATACTCCGTTTTGATTTTTGGCCGTGGAGGACTTACACTTGCACCTGCGCTTTATTTTTTACTCTCGGCTTTTTCGGCTACTAGGTTGTTGCAAAACAGGCGCTTGTTCGATATAGTTTTCGGGAATCCAATTGCTTAATTCCTCGTTGACAAAAGTTTCAGTGGAAAATAACTCTTGAAGCAAGTCATTAATGGATGTCATCATTTCGCGGTAACTAATGATTTTTTCGCTTATTACCCTCAACGGTAGCTCATCCTCCTCATTTCACTCACTGTCAGTAGACATCAAAGGCTTCCAGCACTTTTGTTTAGCCGAAAACTTAACCTTGTTCCATGCACTAGCCAGGAGGCATATGGTATGCCTTAAATTAAAATCCTTTATTTTACTCTCCAAGTCTGATCCTCGGCTTCAGACTAAATGTGCCAAAAATCCTTTTTTGTAGTACATTTTTGTCAAATTCATGACATTTTGGTTCATTGGTTATAGAATAGCTGGCAAACACATGGTAACAATCTTTCCATCATCACTTGTCATCTCCCCGTCTTTTGGATGACACGTCCAATAGCAGTAGAGCCTTTTTTGGCAAATTTTTCGATTCCAGAAACTGTCTTACCTAAACCAAGGAAAAAATATAAAAAAAAATTTATATTCGACCAAATCAATTCGAAAATAATTTTACCTCTGGCACGAATGTTGAATGAAACCAATCTTTAAAAAATTCGTGTGTCATCCACCCATTTTTGTTGGCCTTGTAAACACCAGGCTTGTTTTCGAAATGCCTAAATGCTCTAGGATTTAAAGCTTTTCCTATAACGAACAATTTACTTTGTGCGTACCAGACGCATTAGTGCAAGCAAGAAAAGTGTTTCTCTCCTTGCTTACTTTCCTACCAGGAGCAGTAGCTTCTTTAGAACCCACAAACGTTCTGTTTGGTATAAGCTTAAAAAATAGACCAGACTCGTCCGCAATGTAAATTTGATCTAGTAACAAGTCAAGCTCTTTAAGTTTATTTTTGAATTTTATCAAAAATGGTTCCACCGGTTCTGGCTTATTTGACAGCTTTTATCCGTAAATTTTAGGCATGCGGATTCTATTCCGTTACTGACATTAAAAGCTCCTGGTTTTTCTTAGATTTTTTATGAAGCATAGATTTGTGTGCAAATGGGTACGTTTTGCCTGCGTTGCCTCTGGAACCAATTGTTCCATCCTTGGATACTCACAGTTTTTTTTAGAGTTACGCGCTTTCCCGGTCCGGACTCAGAATTAATAACGAATTTGTTAAGCACATTTTTTCTCTTTTGAGAGAAGTAATTGTAAAATAACTGCCTAGTTACAGTAAAACCAAACACAAAAAAATACAAACAAAGTTAAAAGGAAAAAAGAGATCATAGATGGAAAGTTGCGTTTACTGAGTAAATTTTTTTTGAAAATTTGCAATTACTGAGTCACTAAAGGTAAAAATTTGGGTGTTGCTTTAACCGAGTTATTGCGTTTATCGAGGGTTGCTTTTACAGAGGGCGTACTGTACAAGTAACCAACATAAAAATGACGTTTGCTTCTCGAGGTCTATTTTATTTTGTTAAATAAAAACGGCTGCGATATGAGCGTATGAAGTGTGTTCAGAAAACAACGGAAATTTTTAAATTTCGCGGGTTTAGATAATTCGATTGTACAGCTGAAATTTTCAGCTGAAATTTTCAGCTGTATTCATTGTTTACTTTGTCTGTGGCAGCCGCTAAGGGTAGACATGTCGTTATGAACTCGGCGATTTTCGTTTGTTAAAAGAAATGGATTAAAGAATTTGTATCAAATTTTGCGTAAAAAATTAAATAAAATGTAAGATAGTGTGTGAAATGTTGACAAAGGTCTATGGTGAGTCTGTTATGAGTAACCCAAGAGTTTACGAGTGGTATAAGCGTTTCCAAGATGGCCGTGACGATGTTGAAGATGACGAACGTGACGGACGCCGCAACATATCAACAATCGATGAAAACGTGGAAAAAGTGAAAGAAATGGTTATGAACGATCGCCGAATCATAATCAGAGAAGTCGCTGATGATGTTGGCCTAACGATTGGCTCATGCTATGAAATTTTTTCGAATGTTTTGGGTGTGAAACGCGTGGCAGCAAAACTGGTTCCAAAATTGTTGAATTTTGAACAAAAACAGCGGCGAATGGAAGTTGCTCAGGAGTCATTAAATGAAATAAACGACGATGCTGAATTACTGCCCCACCCTCCATATTCGCCAGACATGACCCCATGTGACTTTTTCCTATTTCCAAAAATAAATAACTTAAACCTATTTCGCTGTCCAGCGATATTGTTTCAGCGGGTTAACAGACAGATGTTCATTGCGTTGTGCTGAAGTAATGTCTGCTAATGTGGGTATATTTGCTTCTCCCTGTGCAGCACTTATTTGAGGCAGTTAACCCCCCTCCTAAAAATGAACGCCTAAACATAAAAAAGACAATACAGTCTTTCGCAATGAAGTTTTCTTTGGTGCTGGTAGTTGGATTAAGTCGGAAGGCTGAGTTGTACAATACTCTTTTCCGTTAATAATGACGTTGCTTGTAAATGTTACCAGATGTGTTCCGTTTATAGATATTTGCAGATTTTTTTCAGTTATATTGGTTTCTGCACCGTGCTCTACTATTACACCTCCCCTTAGGACCTGGATACTTTCGATATGAAAATCTGATGTGGTCTGGCAATTTGCTGTATGATTTTATCTTCTAAATCTACAATAAAATAATTGTAATACAATGATTTTCTATATTCAATTAAAGCAAAATGATTTCCATGCTAAAATTGTTTTTAAAGTTTATAATTTTATTATTATGAATTACAGGTGCAAGTTAAAAAAAATCACATATTTTTTTTTAACGTTAGGGATTTTAATCAAATATACAAACGAGTCCTTATCATAATACATTTTCACATCTGCTATATTTAGCAAATCATTTAGTATAGTAACAACTTTCTAATTTAATGTTACAACTGCGATTTCGTTCATATTAAGCAAAGGTAAGTAGGTAGGCAAAAGTGGCTGTTGGAAAGATCAACCCTCTATTGGCCTATTATGATGCCACGTAGATCTGTAGATCTGTGGTCCTCCTACTCATAGAACCAATTTTAGCTTATAATGAAGCGTAGGAGACATTTAACGTCAATATTCTTTAGATCGTTTAAATCAAGTTTTGTTCTTTCAGAGAGAGCTGGACATGTACAGAGTAGGTGGAGGATTATCTCCTCATCCTCCTCGCCCATGCAGCTTCTACAGAAATCGTTTGTAAAGCCGTCAAGTCTTCTTGCATGCTTGCCTATAAGGCAGCGTCCAGTGATGACACCTATGATGTCGCTGAGATGTTTCCTATTTAGAAGGATCAGACCTTTAGAGTGATTCAGATCCAGCTATGGCCAGATCCGGTCGCTGACTTGTTGGCCCAACAGTCCACCTAAGGTTTGTTCTTTCATTAGCATCCAGCTTTAATATTGATTTGCAGCGATTGGTATACAGATGCTACCCTTTCCGGTAGAATAGGTAGAGTGGTTCCAATTTTGGCGAATTCGTCAGCCCTATAATTCCCTGGAATGTCTCTGTGGCCCGGCATGGCACCCAACATAGGTGAAGGTTGAACAGCTTTCCCATCTCCGTAAGAGATGATCGGCATTCAAGGACAGTTCTAGAATTTAAAGAGGCTGACTTTCTGAAAAGATGCGGGTATCCTTTCTACATAGATATCACTTTTTCTTCAGCCAGGACAGAGCTTCTTTAATCGCCATTTCCGCCTGGAACACGCTACAGTGATTTGGAAGATAAGACGTAAGGAGAGGCTTAGATTTAGTTTATCTGAGAAAACACCACCACCAACCCAACCCAAAAACAATCAATCAGTTCTAGATCCATCTATGTAAAAGTGGATTGACTTGTCCTCCATGAAAGCATCTAGAGGGGAAACTTACATGAAAGTTTTTGTCAAACCAAAGTTCGGGTATAGTGTAATCTATGTTCCCTGTGAGAATTCCAAATAAATTATTTGTCCACTGTGTAGTCGCTTTAAGGCGCATTGCTAGAGTCGCAGCTGCTGAAGATATCGAGGGATGTCAAGTAAGACAGAACATCGAATGCCGCGCAGGCAGTAGAACGTAGGGCTCCGCTTATGCATAGACATGCTGTTTTTTGTACTCTACTTAATTTGCTGCAGTTGACTGCATTGTCTAAAGCTGTCCACTAGACAACAACCCCATAGGTGAGTATCGGTTTTATGACTGAGATGTATAGCCAGTAGGTTATGCGAGGTTGAAGGCTCCATTTGTTTAAAATGGATTTTGTGCAAGAGAATAAAGCTTTTTGACTCTTTATTGAATGTTAGGTTTCCAATTTAGTTGCCTGCCAAAAATGAGACCCAGATATTTTGCTGTATCGGGAAAGACTAAACTAGTACACTTTATTGAGGGAGGGTATATGATTGGAATTTTATATTTCCTGGAAAAGAGGACACGATCAGTTTTATGCGGTTTTACTTCTAATACACAGCGGTCTGCTCAACTGGTTAACATATTAAAATTTAGCTGAAGGAGTTCTTTGATGGTATTAAAATGCTTACCTGAGACGGCTATAGCAAAATTATCCGCATAGGCAATTACGCTACCACAACCGGCGTCCAGGTATATCAGCAGTTCATTAACCACTAAGTTCCAGAGAAGGGGAGAAAGGACACCGTCATGCGGCGTACCTGTACATCAGAGTCCGCAGAAGCCCCACCCAATTTGGAGTTGATTATCCTGCTACAATATCTAGCGTAAGACTGATCAGCTCCCCAAGTAAGTCGTCTACCTGCAGAGTTGACAGCGCAGTCGTGATTGCGAATGTGTTGACGTTGTTCAAGCCGCCCTCTATGTCGAAGAAAGCAACCATTGTATACTCTCTATATTGTTGCGATCATTCAATGTGGCTAGTCAGTGAATACAGAGATGCTTCCGCCGACTTCCCTTTACAGTAGGCATGTTGAGCCGTTGACAAAAGTCTTGGGTCAATTTTAGCTCGTACATATATGGATATCAATCAGTCGTTCTAGAGTTTTCATAAGCAAAGATAATAGACTTATAGGTCTGTGGTCCTTTGGGATAACATGAGAGCATTTTTCGGTTTTGGGAATGAAAACTACATTGACTTCTCCACATGACAGTGGAATGTAGATCTACACAGCTCCTCATGATAGTCTCTAGCGTTGGCAGGATAATATCTGTGGACGTTTGTAGCTCGGCTGCTATATACCATCCGGACCAGCAGATTTGTATGGTTTGAAGCTATGCAGCGCCCAAAGCAGTTTGTCTCTTATAACCAGAGCAAGACTTTTGGTCACGATTGCAATAGTCCTGTTTGAATTGCTACTGCCAGCGAATAGGGAGTTAGTTACCTGGAAAGTGAGTGTCCCGTAGTAGGTTAAGTGATTCATCACTTTAGGTTGTCCAAGTGCCATCGTTTTTTTTCAAGCAACTAGGCATCATAGGATTTGTAGAGGGGATTTTTCTTAGCCGCGATGCCTCAGAGGTTTCTGCAATTTTGTAACAGAATGATCTCTAGCATTGTCGCTTTGCCTTCCTCAGTTCTTTTTTTTATATATTTTGAGGGTTTCTTGTTATAAAAGTGGGCATATTGCCAACGTTGCAAATAATGAGGTTAAATAGTACCAATAATACGAGTATAATCAAAAAATGACTCACCGCTGTCGTTGATGTCGGTTCAGATGATGAAGCCAGTTTTTAGCCTTCCAGCGTCCAGTACTACCCATTCTGGGTTATCACCAGGCAGAGGGCCAATATCATCGTGGTCAAGATATGCCAATGCCAGCAGTAGGAGCCTTTGGCAGTCACCAGTCTGGCAACAGTTAAGTCAGAGTCGCTGAGGTTAGGAAGTAAAAATGCATTACGGCTACGTGTCACTAATATACAAGTTCTAATCTTACCTTTGTCTTTTGTATAGAGCGGAGCATATACAGATGTCCAAAGTGTACAAATCATTCCTTGTACGATCCATGGTTCCTGGATTAGTATGATGTCTTCCGCGTTTTTGGGAAGACGCAGAATAAGTGCGGCCGAGGGCTTTTCTGAGTGATGGACATTAATTTGGAGAAACCGTATAATTGTTACAATTTACCAGAGTAGCTTCCACCACGGTGCTGTTCGAGTCCTCCGAATCTGAACCTGCGTCCAAGAGGTCATCTCCTTCCTCTGGTCGTAAAGGATCTCTTTTTAGTTCTTCATCGGTTTCCATTTCGTACAGAGTGTCAGGAGAAGAGACCGACGGCTTAGTTGCCGCCTCGGATAAATTGGAGTCGTCACTATCCATTTCTGGAAAGGATATAGACGCTCAGAGATCCAGGGTCGAATTTACATTTTCAGTTAAAAGAGAAGAGGTTGCTTATCGGCATCTAGCTCATCCTTTTTATAAACCCTTAGGTGAATTGACTCGAAACCGAACCGAATCATCCCTTTAGTCAGCGCTAGAGAGTTAAGGGATTCCTTATTGATCACAATTAACGCGCATCTATAAGGGCCCCTTATTTCTTCCAGCTTGCGATATTTCTGTCATGAGTCGGAAGGGTCGGGTTGCTGAGCCTGATGATCTCCAGATTGCTTTCTGGGGAGGAGGATTCAGCTGGGATCCAAGTACGGGCTATAGGTCTGCTAGGGATATTCTCCTCAGGCACGACTTCGAGTTTTGCAGCTGGCCTAAACTCTCCTAATCCATCTATGGCTTTGGTGAAAAGATATAGAGATCTTTGATTGTCACATGCAATAAACTTGACGTGGCCTTGGTTCCAGCCAGCGATGGGAGGTCGTCCGGGGTTTTCCCGCATGTTGGCGAAGAAGTAGTCCGAAAGCTTTAACTTGACCAACTGCCACCGTTCAGGTGTTATCGATCCATAGGTGGAGTTTTTGTTGATTACTGCGATCGTTATTGCGTCTTTTAGGGCTTCACTGAAAGACCTCAGAGTTGTGTTGTTGGATGGCCCAGGGATTTTGGGCCCCTTGTAAACCAGCACGATTTCCTCCAACGATCTCTTGCGCTTGGAATGGATCCGAAGGTTTCGATAATGCGTAATGCATTTCGGCGTCTTATGTAGAGCGCCTTAGATGGAGCTTGCCGATGCGGCTGAGCCCCTGATTCCTAGTTTGAGGGAGGAATTGTAGTAGGCAGCAGCAAGGCTGTGGCCAGGCACAAACTAGCTGCTGCTAGGGGTGGAGAAAGTGATAGGATCACGGCTTGCCACAGCCTTATCACTTGAACATTTAGTTTTAGGCTCATTGCGTTTGCCTTTAAAGGACGGTGTACGATGGCCTGCCACAGTTTTACCTTCACCGTTCTAAAGAGTACCGGCCTCGGGTTTTATTTACTTTTGACATTGTATCCCATTAGATCCCACGAGTAGCGGAGAAAGGATGGTCCATCTGTACAGAGATCCGCTGTATACAGATAAGGCTAGCTAATCCGGAGGTGGCCAGGTATCCGGATACTCCGTTCGCGGGTGAGCTATTTTTGGGGTACTGGTCCCTCAGGCAAGTTGAACCTCGGCACGGGTTGTATGACGGCTTGATCCAGCCCAGGGGAAAAAGGATTGGTTGGGTGGGCTGGGGAAGCCGGGGATAATTCCTTTAATAACTTCTCGAGATTAATTGACCGTACTCAACCTCTATAACTCGACAATTTCGATGCTCAGGGTAAATGATATTAAGCATAAGTGGATTCACAATATTTCTTTTAACTAAAACGATTACAATGTTATGCAATTATAAAGATTTTTAATAATAATTTGGTTTCTTCTTGACATTAATATTGTTAAAAACTGATAATTAATAATGATTATTTATAGTATTTATTCTATCTGCTCGTTCGTTCAATTTGAGTTGCATATCTTCTTTATTGATTTCTACCTGTCTGTTGTTTGTTTTGATCAGCGCTCTGTAATTTGTAACATTTCAATTTGTAACAATTCTGGAGTGCCCGCACCAAATTTTAGAGCGAAGCCAAGGAAATCGATTTCTCTTTTTGTTCTAATTTTTTTTATTTTTTTTAAAGAACTTAACACTCAAGTGGGTATGACTATACTTATGATGCCAAACCATGTGTTAAGTTTTTCGGAAAATGGGACAGAGAGAGAAAAAAAGTGATGTTTGGGTTCAGTGGCTATTTCGCTCCATGGGTGGCATCCAACATTTAATGGGGAGACTAAATTATTGGTTTAAATTGACTTGATGTTGTACTTAGGCAACCATTCATCTCACGAGATATTAGGTGCCTGAAATAAAGTCTCTCGGTCACGGCTGGTATTGAAACCCGAACCGCCCGATTGGGAAGCCAATACACTACTACTTGAGCCACGGCCACCCATGGATGTTTTAGGAAACTAAACAATCGTGTAACCTCTTGAATGTCTTTTTCAAGTATTTCCTTGTTTGTCTTTAAGTACATTGCAATTACCATTTACAATTTGTTTCAACAAGGAGAAATTCGTTGTGTTTTAAATATAAATGCTTTTGATAGACCGCTGCTTCTCCGTTTGGTACTGCGATAAACAGGGCATTCTTTCAACAACAAGTCCTCATCATTGCCAACCTATTTGCCATTTTTTTTAAACAACCCTTCACTAACGATCCCTTTGTACTAGAACCATTCTATTTTAATTACCTATTGAAATTCTCCAATGGCCAGCTTCTCTCTTACACCTTGGACCCGTATTATATCGAATATAAGTTACACCAACTTAATAACGAATTCACACCGGGCCCAGATGTCCTCCGTTCTTAAAAAATGTCCCTCCTCTTTTCCCTTGCCCTTTCTAATCTCCTTCGTCTATCCCTTTCACAAGGAGAATTTCCTCAGGCTTGGAAAACCTCCTTTATAACCCCGATCGACAAAAAAAGATCACAGAATGACATAACCAACTATCGTTCCATCGCTAAACTCTCCCATATACCCAAACTCTTCGAAAGTATTTTGTATGAAACTCTAAGCTTCCAATGCAAATCACTTATTTCCCCTAGACAACATGGCTTCCTGAAGCATAGGTCAACCACGGCAAACCTTATTGAATTCGTATCCTTTGCCCTCTCTGCCCTAGAGAATGGTAACGAAGTTGGCGTAGTTGCAACCGATTTTAGCAAGCCCTTCGATAAAATCTCTAATCGATTAATACTCTTCAAATTGTCTGACCTAGGCTTTGAACCCATATTGTTAAAATGGATATCCTCTTACCTGTAAAATAGTTTGTAAAGTGTTTGTTTTAGGTCAGCAGGTGCGGCTCCATATCTGGCCACCTCTGGAGTTCTACAAGGTAGCCATCTCTGTCCTCTTCTTATTATATGTATTAAGCATAAATGATCTCGATAGGATCAACAAATACTCTTCACCCCACGACTCCTTCCTTCTTCAACAAGAACTTAATATATATCGCCAAATGCCAATCCATCAGCTTTTCACGTAAGTGGCACCAAGCTCCTTCCCGACTCCACCTTTTCCAAATCCAACTTATCTCCTCCGTTCAATCCCCCCGCGACCTTGCCATTTTGTGTGATAGGCAGCTCAACTTCCGTTTACATATGAATGAGCTAATCCTTAAAGCCAACTCTGCACTAGGTTTTGTAAAACAGTGGTCCAAAGAATTCACCAACCTGGTCACTTAGACCAGGTCCCTCTATATTACATTTGTTCGCCCCCTCCTAGAGTACGCTTGTCAAGTGAGGTCCCCATATCATCGTGTTCATATCTCGCGAATCGAAAGCATCTAGCGCCGTTTTCTTTGATTTGCTCTTCGAGGTATGTCCTGGGACGATCCTTTTATTCTGCCCCCTATCAAAACTGTCCCAACCTTATTAACTTAAACACCCTTGAGGAACGTACAGATGCAGCCAACTTTCTCTAATTCATCGACTCCTTTCAGGTGACGTTGAATACCCGTCCCTTCACCACTCTATTTTCCTCAGCACTAACCCTCGTAATCTACGTACCCCTCGTCTCTTCTTTCTACCAATACAAAAGTTTGTATTGAGTTGGATATGAAAGCACCTTCATTAGCAGACAATATCGGCTTAGGCTTGAAGAAATGTGATATAATTTCTGTAAGATGATTTTATATATCCGTTACATTTATGAAGCTAATATTTTTGATAATAGCAAATTTATTATAAATATTTAGAAGAAGAGTTTCGCCGGGATATTTAGGAATCGGTTAGGACCTATTGGAGATTTTACCAGCTTTCGTTGAAATTTTTGCAATCTACATATTATAAGGTTTCTTAATATTATCTTAATATGAGGAAAAAAATAGTCTGCGATAATCTGTTTATGGTTTTCTGTTTGTCCTCTGTGTGCTCTATTGTCTCAGAAGTTGTAATATCCATTTGATCATTTTTATCATTTTCGTTTTTCTGCTGTCGTCGAAAATTTTCTCTATGAAGATTTGGTTCTTAAAATTATTTACCATTTGTGGAATTGACTGTATTTATTTTGTTAATGATTCTCCGTTATGAAACGTAGCACCGCTAGTACTAATAATATTTATGTGTTGCGTGATAGCGCATCTGCAACTTTGTTTTATTTTCCCAGTTGATAGTGAAAGCAATGAAAGGGTGAGTACTCGTATTCTTCTATAGATGTTCTCCATCTTTTCAATTTTGTGTTTGGAATTTTTTCTGACATGGCGAAAGTTAATGGCTTGTGATCAGTGAATATGTTAATTTTGGGTGCCTTATATAAATAAATAATATATTGCGAGCATTTCGCGCTCATTTGTCGTATAGTTCTGTTCAGCATTGCCTATAGTTCTTGATATTGTTGTTATAGGGCGTCCGTTTTATGAGAGAAGGGCACCTTTCGCGTGGGATGAAGCATCTGTTATTAAATCAAAAGGCTTTCTGAAGACTGGAGAAGGAAGTAAAACATCCTCCGATGACCAATGATTTTTATTTTTTCGAATGTCTCTAATGCTTCTGAATCCATGATTTTAATATACTCACATTTGACATATGTGAGCCTATATGTCCATTATCACCGTTTAAGTATCTACTTTGTTAGAGGTTTTGTGATAAGTACATAATCTTTGATAAATCTGCGGTAATATCCAAGGAACAATCGTAATACTCTTAAGGATTTCGGAGCTTCAAAATTTAAAATATCAAGCACTTTTTCTGAACGTGTTCTTATACATTGGCAAGAAACAGTGAATCCTAAGAATTAAACTTCATGTTTGAAAAAATCTCTAAAATTGTCAACTGCAGTCTTAGAGAAAATAATTACGTCATCTATGTAGATATAACAGTATTTGCTTATTTCGGATCTAAGCCCGTTGGAATATGCTCGGGTCATTTTTAATACCAAAGGGCAGCCTACAGAATTCGAACTTTCCATGATTAATTGAAAATTTACAGCTTCTCTCTACGGTTTGTGGAATTTGGATATCATTCATAATTTTAGGTCTCCCTACACCCAAATGAACGAACCTTTCCTTACCATCAACAGCCAACATCCAACATCATATTCCAAGAATGACACATCTCTGATGAGTACCATCTTCTTCGTTTCGGAATTGTAAAGCCGATATACCTTGAATGTATCGGAGTAGCCCACGATCATCAGCTCTTTATCTTTTGGTCGAAACTTCTTCGTCTGAGTCTTATCCAATGCGATTGTCAATGAGCCAAATACTTTAGAATGTGTTGCTGTCGTTAGCCTTCCGGTCCACGCCTCATACAGAGTCATCAAGTCGATTGATTCTGTGATTGCTCTAATTCGTAAATACACTGCAGTTGCAGTAGGGTCCACCTAAAAAAAAACTCGTCCAATCCACTATGCAAAATCATACTTCTGACCATCTGAAACAGTGTCTTGCTTTTCCACAATTGCTTTAAAAGATTTCAATGCCGATTTCAATGTCTTTTTTCTTTAGGAAGTAACCAAACAATTATTATGTAGATAGCAAATGGTCATCGATAAATGTTGCGAAATATTGAGATCCACCAATAGATTTTTTGTTGATTGGACCATAGATATCCGTGTACGCAAGTCCTAAAAGATCTTTTGCTCGGTTAGAAGATGAGCGAGTAAATGGTTTCACCGATATTTTACTCTTTGCATACGTATCACATTCGGCATTTGATACTGCTTTCACTTGGAGCCTAAGCACCAGTTTTTTATTGTGCCATTGTATAAAATCATTGAGATTATCTGTGCCTTTCACATACAAACACTTCTGAACTGATTAGCCACCAATGGAAAATAAACCAGAACGTCCTTCTGGTTCAA
The DNA here is from genome assembly GCA_963966105.1 of Volucella zonaria. Taxonomy (NCBI): domain Eukaryota; kingdom Metazoa; phylum Arthropoda; class Insecta; order Diptera; family Syrphidae; genus Volucella; species Volucella zonaria. The sequence continues at coordinate 32,967,580 of OZ014533.1, read as the reverse complement.
CAACAATATTTCCCCGTTGAGTTTTGAATACAGTTCGACCATTTTGAAAATACACCGAAAAGTCGTTGTCAACTGATTTGCTTACTGAGATGAAATTAATTCGAAATTCCGGTACGTTTAAACTGTTTAAACTGGCAACGCGGTTTCCACAGATTATCTGTTTGACAGTTGGAAGTCGATTTGTGGTTATTACGTTTTGCCATTTTACGATGAAGAGATTAACGCCAGAACAACGCGTGCAAATTGTGCCAACGACGACAATCAGTGCGAACAGAAGAAGTTATTGCCGTTGTAGAGCGCAGTGTTGAGGAGAATCCGAATGAATCGATTCGCAATCGTGCACAGCAATTTTAGCTATGCCCATCCACTTTGTGGAAGATTTTACGAAAAGATCTTGGCTTAAAAGCTTATAAGATCCAGCTTGTGCAAGAGTTGGAACCGCGTGACCATTAAACGCATCGTTGGTTCGGTGAATGGGCGGAAAACATGCTTCAGCTCGATCATCATTTTCAACGTAAAATTTTTTTCTCCGACGAGGCAAATTTTTGGTTAAATGGATATATAAACAAGCAAAATTGCCGAATTTGGAGTGGAGCAAACCCAGAAGTTTTGTCGAGACGCCCTTACAACCATAAAACTCACTGTTTGGGGTGCTTTATGGGCTGGTGGAATCATCGGCCCATATTTCTTTAAGGACGATGCCGGAATATGAATGGAGAGAGCTATAGAGATATGATTTCTGACTTCCAATCGCTGCTGATTGCATAATTTCGTGTAATAGATTTGTGACCTGGCCTCTACGATGCTGTGATCTCACGCGTTTAGATGCCGATAAACCACAGACGTTGGACGATTTGGAAGTCAACATTCGCCATGTTATTGCAGATATACGGCCCCAGTTGCTCGATAAAGTTGTCGAAAATTGGATTTCAAGATTGCGCTTCATTCGAGTTAGCCATGGGGCGCATATGCCCGATACCATATTTAAACACTAATGGCATAAAATTATCTATTAAAGAATATCATGGACATTAACATTTGCTTCAAGTATTTTATTTCATATTGAATTTGTATACCTTTAAAAAACAAACAACCTTCATATAGTTGTCGCCTATTAATATTATTTTCTCCTTACGACCTTGGTATGTGCAAAACAAACTTCGTTTAAAGCACAGATATGAAGCAGCGCCGTTGTCAATGAACCAAATATCTTTAACAGGATCGTGTGAAAACGACGGAGAAAGCCATTGCTAGTTTGCTTCTTCCCTTTTTTGTATTCGTTTGGGCTCTTTGCACTTGGAAAAGTGACAAGTAAATTGTAACATTTTCCGTTACTTCGTTTACTGTTGTTGCTAGGGTTGATTCTGTTACTGGTGCAGCTACTCGTAGACATTTTTTTGGAATTTCCTCTTGCGACGAATGCCTGGTTACCGTTGCAATCTGTGTTTTCAACTCTATACTGACTTCTCGCTCCCTCCTCAAGCAATTTAGCCTCTAGGGCATCTAACGGTGGTAACGAGTCACGCGCCTCTATTGCTACTACAAAATTCTCGTACGATTCTGGCAGACTAGAAAGTAGAATTATAGTTAATACCTCATCTGGCATTTCAACTCCAACTCCTGACAGTTTCTTGACGATTTCGTAGAATTCATTTAATGTACATGGCCCGATATGCTTCCTGAAGACGGCTTAAGGTATAACAGTTTTTTAAACAAAGTTACCTTTCGAGCAGGACCGCTTGGTTGATAGATCTCTTTTAATTTATCCCGTGCCCTTTTTGAAGTTTCACAATACTTTATGTGATGTGATTCATTTTTTATCGCTTTATGCTGGCTCTAATGATAGCCAACACCTTCTCATCCTTTGCGTTGAACCCTATTGACTCCGTGGGTGTTGCGGACTCACTTTTTATATTTTTGCCAGGAGTGAACAGGGACGATTTTTCCAAGGACGCACCACGACCCGTAATTTGACTTATCAAGTTTTTCATTCGAATAAAGGAGTTTATTAGGAGTAATTCAAATGAGAAAAACACGGGCTAAAAAGTAATCACTTTTCTGCGTACGTCCACGTCTGTAAATACAGACCAGCTGTTTTGGCACTTAGTGAAGCACAGGTAGATCCCCGCCCTCACCTCTCAGCGTACCACTATTCTTCTATCCCCACGGTCTCGCTATTTATGTGCGTAGTGATGTAGGTTACCAAACTCAACCACAGTGTAGTCCCTGTTCCAATCCAGAATTCAATTTCATGTAGTTAAAATTCCATCTCCGTAAGCAAATTATCCACTACTGCTTTATTTACAAAAGCCCTAAACTGGACAACAATTCGACTTTTAATGAGTTTGATGCGTTGTCTGACTCCATTTAAAGAATTGTATCCCTGCATCCTCATACTGAAATCGTTATTACAGGCGATCTCAATGTACACAATTCTGGGTGGCTTCGACATTCTGGACAGACAACACCCGAAGGACGGTGTGTTGAGATCTTCGCTGCGGAAAATAACTTAACCCAGCTTATAAATGAGCCCACACGAATACCAGACGTTGATAGTCATACCGCCAACACCCTGGATTTGTTTTTCACCTCTCACCCTGACAAATACAAGGTCAATGTGCTATCCCCTCTAGGCTCGTCGGACCATTGTGTCATATCAGCTAATTTCTCGTACACCCACCACATAGTTAGAGAAAAGATTCCCAAAAGAACCGTATGGCAATACGAGAAATCCAATTGGAGGGGACTTAACAACTTCTTTAAGAATTTTAACTGGTCGTTATGTTTCTTCGATAAGGACGTGGATGCCGTTGCTGACATGATCACAGAAACTATTCACTTTGGGATGAGATGCTTTATCCCTCATCGGATAAAGAGTATCAAACCAAAAAAAAAGGCATGGTACGACTAGAACTGTGAAGAGGCTGTCAGGGTAAATGTTTTCTTCGGTCCTACAAGACCAACCGGACAAAGGAAAACCGAAAAAAATTTAAACGGGCCAGAAATGACTGCAACGTCTTTCTTAAGCGTGTGAAAGTGAAATTCCAATACGACAAAAAACTGAGGTAAAAAACACTGCAATGTCCCAGAGATAGTAAAAATTTTTGGTCGTTCGTCAAAAATATTAGAAATTCTGCCTCATCCTATAACCCAACGCTCATTTACAATGACATTCCAGCTGTCAGCTCTTTGGACAACGCAAATCTGCTTGCTGCGCACTTTGCGGTCAGCTTAACACTCCCAGGTTGTGCTTTCTCTCCGCCTATACTTGAGTGTATTAGAGTACTTAAAGATCTCAACATACATAAAACCGCTGGTCCAGATGGTATATCTCCCCTTCTTTAGAGGAAGTGTTCTTCCTCGCTGGCAAAATCACTGCATAAGCTTTTTCATCAATCCTACTCTTTGGGACTCTTTCCGAGCAGATGGAAAACAGCATTTGTCCAGCCCGTCCCTAAAAAAGGCGGATCTTCTTCTCTCTCCTCCTACAGACCCAACGCACCTACGTCCCTTCTCTCCAAGGTCATGGAAACGCTGATAAACCGTGAGCTCATGAAATATCTCGAAACACGAAAAATTCTCAATGACCGGCAATATGGTTTTCGCAGCAACAGGTCCACTGGTGATTTGATGGCATGTCTCACCGAAAAGTGGAACCAAAGCGTACATCAATCTGGCGAAAGCAAGATAGTTGCACTTGATATTTGTAAGGCATTTGACAGAGTTTGGTATCAGGCTCTTTTGTCGAAAATGCGTGCTATTGGGATCGATGACTCTCTTCTTCAATGGATTAGAAATTACTTTTCGAAACGTTCAATTCAAGTTGTCTTGGATGGTTTCAAGTCTGATATTCACAAATTAAATGCTAGTGTGCCACAGGGCTCAGTTCTGTCTCCGACACTCCTTTTAATTTTCATCAACGATCTCTTGTGTGCTACTTCTAATCCAATACATTCCCTGGCTGATAACAGTACTCCCTGCTTTTCATATTCGTTCCCGGGCTCACGTCCCTGCTCTTCGGCTGTAGAACGGGAACGGCAGCGTATGTTAAGCTTATTAAATTCCGATATTAACTGCATAACTAATTTGGAAAACACTAACAGAGTAGAATTCAATGCTTCCAAAACACAATACTGTCTGATGTCGTTGAAGCGAAATTTGAACACCCAGCCATTATCCATGAATGGCACTTGCATCATCGAAGCCGATAAACTTTCTATTCTAGGTTTCCTCAAGGGATGTAAGAAATATTTCATCCCCTCTGATCTGGCCTCAATATATAAGGCGTTTATCCGCCCGAAATTGGAGTACAATGCCCACATCTGGTCGGATGCGCCCAAAACATCTCTGCACCTGCTATACAGGATCCAAAACCGTGCGATAAAACTCACAGGTGATACTAATATCACTCACACAATGGACTCGAACACCGACGTAAGGTCTCGTGTCTCACTCTGTTTTATCGTTATTTCCACCACCAGTGCTCCATAGAAATCGCCAGTAGCATTCCGCCCCTTCAAACCTTTAACTCTAAAATTTCGTGATTCGTTCGAGATAACATAAGAGGATAGGATATGTTATTTTTAACATAATCCATGGTCATTTTGTTCATTTATCATAAAAATCGAAAATTGTCATTATACCTTGAACTAAGATGTTCCTTTAGTTTTCTAGGACGTGTAAGGCCGTCAGTCTGAATACATTTGGTCAAGTCTAGCTATGTATTATGGCATCGAAATTCTATACTGACTATTTTATTCCGAATTATGGCAACCGCTTGATAATATTTTTCGATACAGGGGTATTGTCGAAAAAGATACGTGGCCTGTTCTCTGGAAAACTCCGGAAGGGATTTTATTAAATCCAAAGTGATGGGGCAGATTGAATTTGTATTAGATACGCGCACCGGTTCGTTCGTATGTTACCACTGATGGCGGAGTTAATTGAACCGCATCCAGTTTGGTGGTTAATTTAAATACAACTAAACGAATCCTGTCATTATTTGTTTTATTATCGGCAACCATCTCGGCCATTCTCCTCATTATGCTTGTACAAGCAGTTTCCTGATGCTTGTACTACAGTTTGAACAGATATCGAAATATTTTCTGCCATATTTCAAAGAGAGGAAAGGCCAACACTCAAAATATAAATATAGAACGTGTTTAAAACTAGATTTCTTAACGAACTAACAAATAACAAATTTTTTTGTTTTAGTGATAACAGAACTTAATTCGCCAACACTTAGAAGGCGAGAAAAAAAAGCGTTACATTTGAATTCCAGTCCACATAATTTGGAATTCAGCTTATCTAGGGTCATCCGGTCGTTGTTGTTGTAGATATAGTCCTTTAGCAAGGTATTGCGGAGTTCAACTTTTACTACCTTATTACTTTAGTTTCCTAATACTAGGAATTTACATATGTAAAGATAATGAGAGCTAGTTGGGCGCCAGTTAATAATAAACACGTCCTCTTTCGTTTGGAGACTATAAAACTTGTGTCGTACTCCACTTATTGCATTATTTCAATTATTGTATTTCCAACCTTACAAATCTACCTTAAATGTAGTTCAAACCTATTTCGCTGTTCAGACAGCGATGAAACAGCGATATTGTTTCAGCAGATTCGCAGTCAGGTGATCATTGCATTGTGCTGACGCAATGTCTGCTAATGTGGGAATATTTGGCTCCCTTATTGGGGGCACGCAAGTTAACTTGCCTACTCGTATGAATGTGTTACTATCGGCCAAAATATAAGCTAACACAATCACCCACTTAATTTAAAAAATCGCCCACTATCTTCTACTCGTTATTCGTCTCATCTACTTTATTTGAAATTGGAGGCCGCTGACCTACATATGTGTGCTATAAAAATGTGCGTTCGTTCCGTTATTACTTCTACGGATTCACTTAAGATAGTGTAAATTCAAATCTTAAAAATCCACTAATGTGTGGCTGATATCTACGAATTTTTGTATTCTTGTATTGTTGATATCCTTACATTTCGTGTAAACTTTTTAAAAGATTCCCAGACGAAACTCAGGAATTTGTTCTCCTTTTAAAAATGTCAAAGGAAATGGCTTCGTGATTTTCATCGAAAGAATATGACACGCTCCAACATTTTGCTATCTTTCAATTTTAGTTTTTATGTAATTAAATATATGTATGTATATCAGAAGAAGAGTAAAATTAAAATAATTTAAAAGTTAAAACTTTCTATGCAAGCAATAACTTTTTTTTTATAATATTCAAATGATAGCTATGTTACGAGTACCAAGGGCTCTCTCAAATATTTTTGAAAAGGAGTAATCTTCTGGTTAGCTATGAAGTAACACAATTTATTGAAATACTCGTATGTAGCTGCTTCGGCCAGCTGCCCCAAATCATTTTTGATGATATGAAGTACTTAAATAGTTGTGTTGTTCGGTAGTCAGCATTGTTTGTTGATTTATATGACTTATAGCGCCATCCCGTTGGAAACTGAGCCTGCTCAATTTCAACTTAATATTAAAATACGTTTGACAAAAAAACAAACAGGTTACCATGCTGTTAGCCCTCTCTGTTGAACATAAGGTTTTTGCCACCTCTATCTTCGAAGAAGAATGGGCCAATAATTGCTAGAAGCGATGTTTCCAATGACCAAATATGTCAGCTTTCCTTGCAGACATAGGTGTCTTAATAAAAATGTGTCTAATATGAACTACTTTTAAATATAAAATAAATAAAGTAATTGAGTGATAAATCTAAGGTCTTTATGAAAAATTCTCCTCAGGGGAGTGCAGCTTGTGTTCCGAATTGAGGGTTTTTGTCTTTGGCACACACTTTCGACAACAGTAACAATATTCCATATTGAGGGCACTGGCAAACATGGATATAATATACGCTATAAATTAATAAACCAATCTCACGAACTTTCAACTCTGGCTATTGTACTATTATTTGGGCTGAAAAGTCTTTTCAAAATTTTCACTGTTTCGGCAACAGAGTATTTGTTCTGGAAATTAGTTTTTAATTTTCTCCAGTTTTGTTCTATCTAATCCGCATCTATGTTTCGCATAGCGAAGATAAGATACGCTGTGTGTACCAAGTTTTTGACCCCAAAAATAATTTAAAAAGGCGCCTGCAGATAGCCCACCTGTTACGAATGAAAGTTTTAAAGTACGATTGCCAAAGGTATACACGTAAAACTGGGAAGGGAAAGTAAATGGATTATTTTTTTCCTTAAGGCAAATAAACTCAAAAAAACATTTTTCAGCTGAAAAAGAGTTACATTTTTATTACTTGGCGTCGGCGATAGGTAAAGACTTATGCACGTACATTGATGTTCTCATCTATTTTTTGTGAATTCCAAGTAATTCGATATAGCTAGAACCGAATGCTTAATTTTTTGTTTTATGTTTTATGACCTAAATCACATAATTAACATGAGCAATGTACGTATAATATATGTGAGGCAATAACTTAAAACATTTTAAATGTAACATATGTGCTCGTATGTACATCAGTATAGGCCTGTGTATATTGTATATAGTAACTTGCATGTGTCCGTATATGTTTTGCCTTATATAGGGTGGCGCACCTATTGCGCTACAGTAAGAAATTCTAATAACTTTTTTTTTAATCAATACATTTCATTTTTTAATTTAAAAAAAATTACATTTTATTTTATGTGACTAATTATTTTTGAAGATGATAGACCGTAAATGACATCCTCGCTCATTCACGCATATGCGACACCTGATCAGAAAATTATTCATTGCGGCCTGAAGGGTTGAAGTCGGGATCGCCTCAATTATTGTTTTAATGGACTGCTTCAATTCAGTCAAATTCCTTGGTTTCGTTTTGTACACCTCTAGCTTGACATAACCCCATAAAAAAAAGTCTGGTGCAGTCAGGTCAGGTGACCTTGGGGGCCAGCGGAAAATGGAGTTTCTGGATATTAATTTATTTGGGAATTCTCGTTGGAGCTCCGCCGTAACCAGTCTGGCTGCTCCATCTTGCTGGAACCAAATGGTGTTGAAACGGATACTTCTTCGGCGCAGTTCTGGGTAAAAAAAATTCCTTCAACATCTTCAATTAACGGTCCCCATTGACAGTTACTGTTATACCGTTTTCTTCAAAGAAGTATAGCCCCACAACGCACGTTGATGAAACTGCGCACCACACAGTGACTCGTTCTGGGTGCAGTTCCATCTGGTCGAGTATTTCTGGATTTGATTCACTCCATATATGGCAATTTTGCTTGTTTACGTTGCCATTTAGATCAAAATGGGCCTCATCAGACATAAACAAGCAATTTATCAAGCTATTGTCTTCTCCGGCCATTTCAATAATTTTTTGGCAAAATTCCAGGCGAATAGGCAAATCCAGAGGGTTTAACTTCCTTGTAATTTGGACTTTGTACGGAAACAAGTTTAAGTCATCATGAATTATCCGTTGTAATGATCGTCTGCTAACTGCAATTTGCGCCGATAAGTCTCGAGTCGAAACGCTTGGATTTGACTGAATTGACGATGTTACAGCCGCGACTTTGTCTTGAACCCGAACATAGGGATCTCGATGGTACGGTCTTCGTGCAAGGACTGCAAAGCATGGTACTACTGCACTATCCAAATCCTCTTTTCGGTATCCCAAGTATTCATTTTAATAAATCTATTTTTTTTTTTTTTTAAAGAACTTAACACTCAAGTGGGTGTGAATACATTTATAATGCCTCAGCAAATGTTAAGTTTTTTGGAAAATGGGATAGAGAGAGAAAGAAAGATTTTGGTTACTTCGCTCCATGGGTGGCATCTAACATTTAATGGGGAGACTAAATTCTTAGTGGAGGTTGTCTTGATGTTGATACGAGGGCGGGTCAATAATTCCGTGCATTTTTGAATTTCTGACCTCTTTACTGAAACAGCAACACTGCTCCTGTCAACAGGCATTTGTCAGTTGACTCCTGTCAAAATTTAAACTTGGTACGTCAGTTAGTTTGTGTTTGACAGCTATTTTTATCAGACTACTCACTAATTTGAGGAGAAAATGGAAAAAAGTGAATTTCGTGTGCTTATTAAGCATTATTTCTTGCGAAAAAAAACCATTACCGAGACCAAGGCTAAGCTTGATAAATACTGCACCATCGATTTCAATGGTAAAAAAGTGGTTTACTGAATTTCGTTGTGGCCGTACAAGCACTGAAGATGCTGAACGTCCTGGACGGCCAGTTGAGGTCTCTACACCCGAAACAATCGAAAAAATTCACGATATGGTGTTGGCCGACCGAAGATTGAAAGTGCGAGAGATTGTGGAAGCCGTAGGGATCTCGCATGGCTCAGTGGTTTCAATTTTGAATGATCACTTGGGCATGAGAAAGCTTTCCGCAAGATGGGTGCCGCGTTTGCTCACAGTCGACCACAAACGCAATCGTGTAACAACTTCACAGGAAGGTTTGGCGTTGTTTAATCGCAATATGGAGGAGTTTTTGCGCCGTTTTGTAACCGTGGACGAAATATGGATCCATCACAACAAACAACAGTCAAAACAGTGGGTTTCTAAGGGTGAATCGGCGCCAAAGAAGGCCAAGGTGGGTTTGTCAGCCAATAAAGTTATGGCGACTGTTTTTTGGGATGCACGCGGGATAATCCACATTGACTACCTTCAAAAGGGAAGAACAATCAATGGGGAATATTATGCCAACTTATTGGACCGATTCAATGACGATTTGAAAAAAAAACGACCTCATTTGGCCAAGAAAAAAGTTCGTTTCCACCAAGACAATGCAAGGGTGCACACATGTGCAGTTGCCATGGCAAAAATCCATGAATTGGGCTATGAATTGCTCCCTCATCCACCCTATTCTCCAGATTTGGCTCCTAGCGACTACTTCTTGTTCAGAAACCTGAAGAAATGGCTTGGTGGAAAAAGATTTGACTCCAATGATGAAGTCATCTCGTCATTTTGAGGACCTCGACAAATCATTTTTTTTGGAAGGGATAAAAAAATTGGAGAAGCGTTGGACAAAGTGTATAGAGCTCAAGGGAGACTACGTTGAAAAATAAAATTATTTTTTTATCAAAAAATCTGTTTTAATCCAAAAGTCACGGACTTATTGACCCGCCCTCGTATCTAGCCAACTACTCATTTTACTTGATTTTCGTTAACTAAAAAAATTAATATGCCTTTCGGGCGAGGCTGGGATTTGTATACCGAACCTTCCGATTTAGAAGCCAGTCCACTACCACTTGACCCACTGGAACCCACAATAGTAACCTGCAAAAGAAAATAAAAAAAATAGGCCGATTACTCACACAGAAAAAGAATTACTGCGTTTTGTTTTTGTAGCACGATTCGTGCCCCACCCTGTATGTAGATCTGTAATTGCCTTTGCGCTAGCGTCCCGAAGCGCCTACCTGAATAGATACGAGTACATATTGTAAAACCTATACGAATACAAAAAAGTAATTTATTTGACTATCTTAAAGAATTATATAATACGGGGTGCCAACAATTTAATGCTGATGGCGTTTTTTTACATGATGACAAAATAAACTTCATAAGTAACAGCTTCATTCAAATATAAATTTCACACACTTCTTGAATAGATAAATTTCCCGGATGTCAAACAATGTAGTAGATACAAGTACTTCCCTCTGTCTAATTAGTTCACACTACAAGCCTTGTAATAAAAATGTAAATACGTCGCATAGAAGTAGGCGAAAGGAAAGGAAATTCTACTTAATTTCTACCATAATGTTCTGCAGGAAGGAATACGTACTGCATTAGCGTATTCAGGTTAGGTTCGCAGAATCCCTAATGCCTGGATGTTGAATGACACTTTGTTATGTATGAAAAATAGAATAACTGTAAAATGTTCAATTATTTATCATGTCTTTGAAAATAAAATAATCAGGTTGCTTGAGTGCGAGTCATCACATGTACATGACATAATGCACATATAAGAATCCTATGTACTTTTACACGTATCCTTAGAGGCATACGGTATTTCTCCAAAATCATTGAAATAATATTCAGCAAATAAATTATCTTTGTAGCTGACATTTGATTTAGCTCTTAATTTAAGGGAGTAATTTCATTTATTCGAGCTCTTGATTGCCATTCTGGAGGGCTCGAAAATATGTAAATGTATTCGGGTAATAAAAAAACTCAGCATGAAATCGTTTCAACCGCGCAGCGTAGCTGCAGATTTATATATAGTTTGAGGTGGAAACCAGTAAGTGTATGTGAGTAAAACGAATCTTGACTCTTGAAATAATTTTTTTTCTGGTGTTTTACCCAGAAGGTCTGTACAACCATACACAGTTCAAGTACTTAGACCTTATGTTATGAAATATTTCATATTTTTTTTAGATCTAACTCCAAATAAATACAGAAAGAGAATACAATAGAAGGGACAATAGTGTTGGGCTGGAATTATTTATTGCAGCAATTAGTATTGGTTGAAACGTTAAAATTGTAAGAGTGAATATGGCAGTGAATTCAGAATTTAATCTGTGGGGTGTTGCTTTATGAAAAGTTATTTAGTTTTATTTTATTTTTTATCACTGAAATCGTAAAATATGTAACTGTCAGGAGTTTTTTTTCTGTATTTTACTGTAAAATATTATTAATATTCGAGTTCCTCCAAACTATGTAAGCATTAATTAATATAACTACATAATTTAAATAAAAAGTAAATGAATATAAATGATACATATATGCACCTATATGCATATATATATATAAGCCTTTGACCAATGATAAGATATGCCTGAAACGTTGTCTTTGTGATACCGCTATAAGCGCAATCAGTTCTAATCCTTTTATGCAGTATTCTTCTGTACCCTTTTAACTTCACTGCATTTATTTTCCGGCATCCTTCGTCCAAGCAGAGGTTTCGTTTTGGTGACTATGAGAAACTCAACCACCAGAGACGGTATCTCTGATGACGTTTTGTCAGCGTTGTCATTGAATCACCAAGAACAATTTTTATGCTGTCCCTACATTATGGTTCGTAAGTTTTGTGTAAGATATCCTCATTAATGTCTTCAAGTGCTTGTTCTTAGTTATGTCAAAAGCTAAATTTTTTTCCCCAAGCCACCAAACAATTTGGTGTCAATAATAAATGCGGTAGCGCCACTTCCTTGTTTTGCACCAAGGTCAATGGTGTGGTCAATTCAAGGACTTAAAATTAGACATGTATAGATTCGAAGTTCATTGTCCCTATTTTGTTTGCATGGGAAGTTAGCAGTAGATATGTCCATTTTCGAAGCTTTTGCTTGCTTCGTTATATTGAAAGAGCTAATTTAAACTTTCATATATACTAATTGTTGACTCCACCATTGATTTAATCACCTGCATCCATCTTCCTTTTAGTCAATTTTCTTCGTAGTCAATTTATTAGTGTTGCTATTTTATTCTGGCTCAACACTATTGGAAGTGTAGGTACTTTCGCGCGGAAGTATTATAAAATAATCTTGTCTGATGTGTTTGGCACATCATGATAATGAGAATTTTGTTTCCAAGCATGGAAAGTCTAATCAATAGTTTTGGAATAAACTCTGTAAGATGATATCAAGAAAATCCAGATAAAATTAATTTCATGCTATAATTTCAGGAGGTTTAAGTTACTTATCCAGCTAGCAAACTTTGGAGGTTCATTGCCTACGTTAGAGTTGATTCTTTTCCGACTCTCCGACTAAAAGCATATATTTGTTTAGGACAAACAATTTGCTCCTTTTAATTTTCTTCTTTTAATTTGCAATCATCCGCAGATAAGATCAAATAACCGAGAAGCAAATACTGCCTTTTCATTTCCGGGATTTTCATGCTGGAGATCATAATAAACGAATTTGAAGAACATTTTTTAGAAGGTAATAGAATGTAGTAATTGAATAACTGGTATTTCATTTTAATTACACAAAATATTCTGTATGCGTTTAGGGAAAGTGCAGTGAGGTTTTGTGTTATGGTATCCAATAAAATCTCGCTCGGCCCTGTCTGCATAATTATTTAACTCCTGAACATTTCAGAATTAAAGTAGTGGATTAGTGTGCGATGAGCTCAAGCTGTCTATCGATGTAGATAGCGATATTCCTATCAGATATTCATGCTATCCGTAGACTCATCTGTGCAAACTGCAATATAATTCAGATTTGTTATTTTATTTGTCTGCCATTCATTACTTTGTGGATATGATATTTTTTAATTTACGTTTCTCTCTCCCTATAGTCTTATTGCCCTTACCACCCAAGGTTATGGAAACGCTGATTAACCGTCAGCTCATGAAAAATCTCGAAATACGAAAGCTTCTCAATGATCTACAGTATGGTTTTCACAGCAATAGGTCCAATGGTGATTTGAAAGATTAATTTTTGGGTTCAAGTGGGCATTTAAATGTGCAATATTAAGACGTAAGTTATGCAATTGATAAATATTACTCTGGAATTTTTGGAAGACTTCATAATTTCTTTGGAAGTTTATTGAGTGTTTTTGATACTAACAGTTCGTATTGCTTTCTTCCGCACTCATTCCAATATCGCTGTTTAATATAAAATCCTTGTAGTGTTCTTCGGGTGTTGGAATTATGTTCGGCTTCAGTTCTGAAAGTATTATCGCTCGAGTACCTAATAATAACCTCCATCTTATGTAGTTGTTGAATAGTTTAGCTTCGCTGCTCGTATGTTGTCGGTCATATTGCTGCCCAGGTCTTCTTTGGTATATTATTTTATGGATTCTTGTTTGTAGTTGTTGCATTGGTTTGCTTTAAGGGGTATTTCCCAATGCTAGTATACCGTGTCATAGATGAGGTCCTACTAGTCCAAAGTAGCATTGTCGTAAAACAATCAGCGTGCATAAGCTGCCGAGATGGAACATCACGTACGTTGACTGAGGAAGATTGTTCTTGACGGCTCTTATTAGAGCTAAAGTCGACGATGACATCAAGCATTTCTATGTTGATAAATTGGCTATAAATGTTTTGCATCTGCCGTTTTTTTGAAGTTACAAATAACTCGCATATAACATTCTGTGCAGATATTCAGTACCGTCCATTTTTTTATTTTTTGTATGTGTGGAGGGCGAATGGGCATTGTGCAACGAATGGCTTTTTCCTTCTTTGCATTTATCACCAGACCATGATCATGGCACCATGCTACAATTGCGTTGGACTCATTCTCTTTATGTTATTAGCTTTCTCCCCTCATCATCTGCACGGTATCATCTGCGTAAGCGTACCCCATACTATTCTGAGGAATAGAGAAAAGGTCATTCACAAATATTATGTAAAATAGTGGTCCAAGTCTCAATCCTTGCGGTACTCCATATGATAATCTCTCGGGATAGTTTAATAATCTCGCAGTTTAATATTGAAGCTTAGATTTTTTACATTGCTTCCAAACCACGTAAGAATGATTCGTATGCCGATTTTGTGAAGTTGCCGAAGTATATTTTAATGGCACAGGATATCGAATGCTTTTTTGAAATCTATGAACAAAACGATAGTGTTATGGTTCTATTCATACTGCTATTTATTTGATTGGCAAAATCTCCTAGCAGTTGGTTAATGCTTTCGTTCTTTCGAAAGCCGAACTGGTTCATTTCTAACAGTTTAAATTTTTCGAGATAGTTATACAGCCTTTTTGACAGAACCTCCTCCAGAATTTTTTCTACTACTGCCTATAGTTCAATATGTCACTTTTTTCCACTCTTGTATATTTGCCTGACTATAGACACTTTGAGCCTTGCAGGGGCTGTGGATTTGTCAGTTTGCAGATCAGCAGTTTGTTTAACGTCTCTTGGCCTTATGGCATCTATTCCTGATGATTGTTTGTCATTGAGTGTGCGGAGAATATTTTGGACTACCGTTGTATACACATCGAATTTTGTGAACTTGAGGTTACGTTATTGGAAATTTTTTCGCTCTACCCATGAATAGTGTTCTGTACCTCTCAAGCCAGCTGGCTTCAAAATATATTCGCGAGATCTTCTTTATTCGGCACGTTTGCAAGTTCTTCGGTATAATGCCGCCGAGGTTTGGGGAAACTTTCTCTAAAATGTTATTGATGAGTTTTGAGTTTCCTTTTACTTTACGAAATTATTCTTTGAAAACTCCGGATTTTGTAGCGTTAATATGCTTCCCCAGAGCATTTCGAAAATGTTCATATTCCTTTTCACATCCATAATTTCGCCTGCTCTTTTCCACTCTCCTATTTAATCGGTCTCTTTCTCCTTCTCGTTGATATAGCCTCAAATTATAAAGTATTTATTACATTTAATTTGAGAAGGTACAATGCCCACGTTTAGTCAGGTGGTTCTAAAACCTTTCTACATTTGTTAAAACAAATTCAAAACCATGCGATAGAATTCATAGTTGACGCCAATGTTATGTTTATTAAAAATACCCATTGTGTTACCCTAAAATTTATTGAAACCATTCTCTGTTAGTTCTAATTTACAACTGAACTAAAAGGTGAGCTGTTTAAGTTAAGAATACCAAAGAAAAGTGCAGTTGCCAGAGTACGTTCAGTTGCGAGTAGGGCCGTGGAATATGCTTGTTCAGCACATTCTAATTGCTGATCACACAAAAGGACAGCAATTAGGTTACCACGACATTCGAAACCTCGCTTATGTTGTCACCCAACGTATTCCCACTACACTAGTATTGTTCAGTAAATTAACTCTTTCTAACACCGACATAATTTTAAGGCCAATTTTACCGAGTAGGTTGACACTTTCTAACACCGACGTAAGTAGACAGGGCCAGTAGCATTTTGCCACAACTACTCCTCAAACATGAGCCTCAAATCGCTAGGAATGCTTATGAGTTTTCCTCTTAAACCCATCTGGAGTGGCACTCTGAAATTTCGTGATTCTGTCCAATTCGTATGTGGAATGCCCTGTTGTACCTTTTATTTACAATATAAGTCATTATAACTTGCAAACATTCAAGACCAACGTACATCGGTATCTCCCGTTTTCTTCTCCTCCCGCGGTGTGTACAAACATTCCATTATACAATATACATAAATTCGTAGAAAAAAGCAGTTGTTACTAACTTCAAAGGAGAAGCTAAAATTCTGTTTGTTCATCATTTTGAACAACCAGAAATGATATTGTTCCCGATATATGCTGTTACAGGAAGCATTAAAATCGGACCGATGAAAAGATAACACTTATGGATTAGAAATTTCATCGTTCATATTTTATGCACGTGTTAGTATATAGTACTCGTACGTTTCACAGGCCATCGTCAGCAGCTAGGGTTTAATTTTCAGAAACCTTATTTGTATATTGCTATAAATATTTCAGTGAGATTTTCTACTGATAGGTTCATGTTCTTCATGGGACATAAAGCCCTTTTTGTTATAAGGCCACAATTGACACCCCGAGCGGTTACTAAGCCATGTAAGCACCACACTAGGTGAATTTTTACGAATCCCAAAATACGTACGTACATAAGTGCATGCATATACATTAGCCGGTACATCAAGTTATGAATTTTTTTAAGCAAATAGTCAATATATTTGGAATTGGGGTGAAGTATCCGAAGTTCTCTCTTCTCAATGTTAAAAAAAACAAATTAGTGTCTTCAATATCCTATTCGAAGACAGAAAGGCAATCTTTTTTTTCACAACCTGAATCGGTTTTCACTATACACTTATTTGCTGAAAACGCTTCGCACACATACATGGCACGAAGTAAGAAAAAGAAATTACACATTCAATCGCAATATAGTCCTAACGTGTCCCTCGTGCGCAATTAGAGAGTATAATAGAACGTTAGGTGGTTAACCTTTAACTACACATACTGGATAGTACGAGATGTTGATGGTTCGTTTTTCTTCCTACAATAAGAACAAACGTGCCAATTGTCTTACAACCATCCGTGTGAGATATATGAGTGTCGTTATTGCCAACAATAATCAGCAAAACCGTGCTGAGCTCTACATTTAAACAAAGGACAAGATGAAATGTCAATTTGAGTTTCTTGGCAGCGTTAAAGGAACCAAATTGCCACTTTGTTGTGTTTTATCAGCAACCAGTGTGACACTACTGTATATGTGGCATAGACAGTAGATGGAGTTTGTTTTGTTATAAGAACACTTTATAATGTGTTAGTGATGATATGAGACGCCAACAGGGTGGATGAAAATTCGTTTGAATGCGGATAAGGAAAAACGAAGAAAGTTGTCATTTTGTGCACAACTGGGAGAGATTAAAATTCGGAAAGTTTGCAGAAACTTTTTGCTTACACTATGTTATAGGTGTAAAATAAACAAAAAAAAAGTTTCTTTAATGAGAAATTAAAATTTTTGTACTTTTTGTATATTTTGTAAAACAATTTTGTAAGAAACTAAATCATGGGTTTCATTCAGAGAAACCTACATTTTAGTAAAAATACTAAGTACTAATATATTTATTATAAACTTTCAACGATATGTATATCAAAAAGCTAACAATTCTATACTGTGTGCTTGTGATTTTAATTTTAGGACAGGGCTAAAGAGTTCCGATATTTGTTGGATATTTTTTGGCGGATTAAGAATATTGAACTTTCAAAATGAAATGATAAATGATACAACCGGTTCGTATAAGTTACAGGATTCTGTTTTTGTATGATTTTATTGAATAGAAATTCAAGACTAGACATGTTGATTCCCTAGTTTGAATAGGATTTGATTGATTTTTATATTTCCTTCGCCCATTGCAATTTTTCGAATC
The DNA here is from genome assembly GCA_963966105.1 of Volucella zonaria. Lineage (NCBI taxonomy): Eukaryota > Metazoa > Arthropoda > Insecta > Diptera > Syrphidae > Volucella > Volucella zonaria. Next base: position 32,949,882 of record OZ014533.1, on the reverse strand, counting down.
TTGCCAAAAAAAGGGAATCCCCTTAAGATATTCATATTGAAAATATTTCAAAATACATGCAAATAATTTTTGTGGGCCACACGTTTTAGGTTGAGGAGTTTTTTCTTTGTTTTGTCATCTTGCTGTGTTTACCTTAGGAAGGGTAGTTTTGATCAAAGTTGTGGCATAAACATCTGTAAATTGTTTCAATAGAATGACGTTTAAACTTTCTCTAAGAAATTCTTAATCAATCAACCGTTTCAATTTACCGGTGGGGCTATAGGTTTCGATTTTGTTACACCACCCAAATCATACTCTGAAGTTAAAGGGGTTTAGATTTAATATAAAGCAGATATTGGAAACTAGCCTAGAATGTATTGTAGTTTTACAATCTAGGTAGTAACGTCTTGCGCACAGGTAAAAGGCAATGTGTAGTAGATTGAAATACTTGTAATAGATCACTAAGTTCAAATATTATATACACCCTGTACACTGAGATGAAAAGAGGACTGCCAAAAAGTAAGAAGTAAAGAAGGGATTAGCGTCAGTCTAAAAACTAAAATACCGTGGCATCGTCGTTTAATTAAATCAAATAAAAGCACTAAAACTTTTAGAAGTGGGATTTACCAAACCATAAAATTCACCTTCGTTTTTTTTTGATACTTGATATCACTCTTGTCTCTAACAACATCAATCAAACTCTAACGAACTGGATGATATCGTCTGAGCACTCATTTTCAGACCACAGATACATCCAATTCAGCCTGAGTGATGCTCCGCCCAGCCAACCAGCTTTCCCAAATTATCGGAAAACTGATTGGCCAATATACAGAGGAATACTGTCAGAAATACTATCCTCTCAACTCTCGAGTGACACCAACGAGTTCGACATGGCAGTCAAGGAATTCACCCCGGTTCTCCATCAGGCTATGGCCGCTTTCTGCACTCTTATTCAACCTAGAGGCAAGAAAAAGCCGCACTGGTGGACATCAGCACTGGGATCGCTTAGAAATGTTTGCAGAAAACTTTTCAACTTAGCATAAACCACAAAAACAATGGCTGACTGGGACTCATGCAAAGAATCCCTCAAAATGTATATAAAAAAAAGAACTGAGGAAGGCAAAGCGACAATGCTGGAGATCATTCTGTGACAAAATTTCAGAAACTTCTGAGGCATCGCGGCTAAGAAAAATCCTCTCTACAAATCCTATAATGCCTAGTTGTTTGAAAAAAAAACCGATTGCCCTTGTGTCCAAGGTGATGAATCACTCAACCTACTACTGGACACTCACTTTCCAGGTAACTCCCTATTCGCGGGGGCAGTAGCAACCCAAACAGCGACTACTGCAAGCGTGATCAAAATTCATGGTCTGATTACAAGAGACAAGCTGCTTTAGACGCTGCATAGCTTTAAGCATACAGGTCTGCTAGTCCAGACGGTATAATACCAGCCGTCTGCCGAACTACAAAGGTCTTAAGATATTATTATTAGAACTGATCCACATTCCACTGTCATGGTGAGAAGTCAATGTAGTTTTCATTCCCAAAGCCGGAAAATGCTCTCATTTTTTTTTGACTATGACTATGATGCCAAAGCATGTTTTAAGTTTTTCGGAAATGGGGCAGAAAGAGAAAAAAAGATGTTTGGGCTCAGTGGCTATTTTGCTCCATGGGCGGCATCCAACATTTAATGGGTAGACTAAGCTATTATATAGTGTAATTGGACTTGTTTTGTATTCTAGGCAACCACTCATCTTACATAATTTTAGTTGCCTGAAAAAAGAATGCTTTCGGGCGCGCTTGGGACTGGACGCTGAGCCTTCCGATTGGGAAGCCAACACATTACCACTTGAGTTACGGCCACCCGCTACAGTGTTATGTAAAAAAAAAACCGTTATTGAAAATAATCTACTAAAGGCCCAAATGTTGGCTCGCCAACATTGAATTTTTTACGAGCGGCGACAGCCGCAGGACTTACTTAAAAAATTGTTTGCAGAACACTGAAGTAAAGTCGAGGCCGCACTTAATCACAATAAAAGCGAAGGCTGTATTGCATCCAGCAAAGCAGCACACCGCTTGCCTCTGTTGCTAACGCTCCAATCGCCGAAACAATTGCCACTGAAGCCCCATTGACTACATGGACACAAAATGCTACCTCCGTTTCGCTTTCCACTAACAACACCTCGATTGTCACCGCACCACCTATTCACACGGAAGAAACAATTACCACCGCCGCATCGCACCCACCGTTAATCCGACAAAGAATGACCACGACAGTAAACGAACAACAGAGACTGATGCATTAGAACTCGAGATTGCAAATCTACGCCGACGATACGAAATTCTACGACTTCGTCAGGAAATTGAGGTTATGGAACAAGGCGCAAACACAGGCCGCCAAGAGCAACCGCAGTGTTCATTTCCATGACATTAAAGATGCCATTATAAAATTTAGTGGTGAGGACCCTACATACAGTGGGTAAGATTACTTTCGTGATTTGGAGGAGATAATCGTATGTCGCCAAGTGAATGCTGATGAACTGCTTAAGTTTTTGACTCTGCGGAATTCGTTGACGGGTGCTGCACGGTTGCTGGTTGGTCGTGGTGCATTAACATGCAACGAACTTAAGACGAGCCTCATGAGTCAATTTGCTCGGAGATATACCAAAGCACTAAGTCAAAGGAAAAAAGAACCCGATGAAAGTGTGCTCCGCCCGGTATATAATGGAAATGGAGTCAGTTGCTTCACGAAGTGACCTTAGTGAGGTCGAGTTGTTAGCTTTCATACAGGAGGGTCTGCAGAACCGCATATTGTTTATCGGTGAGAAAAAGCTTCTGGATCTTAAAGATGGTATCTACATGTTCGAGCAAAGACTAACAATCAAGGATGGTGTTCGTTGTTACAACTGTTTCCAGGTGGGCCACATGAAAACTGAATGTCCCTATGAAGAGCGATCGCACACTCGGAAAGCATGTAACAAACCGAGGCTAGTGCGGAAATTGAAGTAAACTATCGCTGCAGTCTATGCAGTCTATGCAGCCACAATCAGCTATGTTAATCAGGTAAGTGTTGCCTTTGGAAATGCTCGAGAGTAGTGGAATAATAACTCTTTTGTCTCTTTTTGATACCGGCCTGCAGTAGGATTAGTTTAATGCGCCAGTCCGCGGGCCCGAATAAAACTGATTTTTATGGACTCGTCAAAAGTCGAATATGGACCTAAGGAAAACTTATTTGCAAAATAAAATTCGGAGATCAAACTCATTCAATGGCATCTGTGGTAGTGTTTTGTAATGAAATTTAGTAGTCATTTATATTCAATAAGAAAAAAATCAAGAAATTTATTGATTCAGACAAAAATAAAAAATTGTGTTTCTGCTCACTTCTTTCGGACATTTTAGAAGAATTAACTTTAGACTATTGACTCGTCACCGTCTACATTGTTAGAAGAATCCGAAAGGCCGAAGTCACTGTTAATGAACCAAGTGATTGTTGGCATTACTATGAGAAGAAACCAATGTTGGATCCTTTTAATGAAGAATTACTTAAAATTATTGGAATCGATGTTCCTCATAACTTCAATGAGATAGATGTTAACCCAGCTCCCTGAATTGAGGATGTCAATCGAATAAGACAGTTTGTGTTGAAAAATTATCCTCAATCGAATGTCGTTATTACTCCCTAAGACTACGAATTCACTATACGACTCCGATGTCCCTTTCCATTTCCCTCCGCAGAGGCTGTCAATTGTTGAACGAACAGCTCTCCGAATAATAATTAAAGAACTTTTAGAGAAGGCAATAATAAGGCCTAGGGAGTCACCCTATGCTTTTCCGATCATAATGGTTTTGAAGAAATCTGGTGAATATAGGAAGTGTGTTGATTACCGGGTATTAAGCAAAAATACCGTCCGAGATAATTTCCCTTTACCACTGATAGAGTCGTCTTTAGAATACATAGGAAAGAAGAGATATTTCTCCACGCTAGACTAGAGGAATGGATTTTTCCATGTGAGCGTAACTGAAGATTGAAACAAAATATACCTCGTTTGTGATACCAGACGGATAATTTAAATATAACCGTATGCCTTTCGGCTTAAAGAACGCCCCGTCTGTACAAACGTTGTGCTCTGCAGGATTTAATCGAATCGAAAATGATTACCGTGTACCTCGATGACATTTCCATGGCTACGAGCGATTTTGTGGTGCATATTGAGACCCTACCCGAAGTTCTACAAAGATTAGCTAAACTTTTATTTCAACTAAATTTGAAAAAAATGCATATTTGCTTATAAAACGGTACTCTGTGGATAGAGATGGGACATCCGAATTTTCGACCCAAATTGCCATGTAAAATTGTTTAAAAAAATGCAAATAATTATCCGAAATCTTATTCCTTCGATCCATACCTGAATAATATATCTAAGAAGGTTGTGTTCTTAGACTTCAGACCGATCGTTGAGTCGGTTTTTAGAAATCTTGATCACCGGCTTCAAAAACATAGTTTGGAGAAAAACGTGTTTAAAGTTTCTAAAGATGTTTACACATAGATACATTTTTTTTTTACTTACATGGAGTTATCTATTCCAGGGCCATAAGATGAACCCTCCGTAGCATCAGCAGCTTCTAGTACCTCGAGTTGTTGTTGTCTACGAGCCATTTTTTCCTCTCGTGTACTCCCATGCGCTCTCGCATCACAGTGTCTCCTGATTGCCCAGCCATAATAAGCTGTCAACTTATCGATCATTGTACCAGTGAGTTTACCTTTTCCACCAAGTACTTTTTTTTGTATTTTTTTATTACCTTTATTTACACTCTCGCGGAGTCGTGAACCCATTCTCTTTTGAACATATCCAATACATTCTATTTTGGCTTCTTCTATATTACCGTAAGGCTTAGCTTTTAAAATCCGAGAATATATTTGGCCGTTGTAATTTTTATAACGAACGGCAAATGTACTCATTGAACGCCCGAACATTTCAACGACTACATAGACTTCCATTTTTCCTGAAGAGCCATTATGATTTGCAGAAAATTATCTTTGAGATCTTCTAGCCATTCGTTGTACCTACTCTTCAGTATTCATTTTGTTATCAAGAAGTGTATCCTCGCTTTTTCCAGATTCCATTGCCAAATACTGTTAATTCTTCACAACTTTCATCACCTTGGTTTTCACCAGCCGCATTTTTTTTTTCAGCACAAGCTTTTTTGGAAAGTTTCATGGTAGCTACTTTCATACAAGAGTAAATATTTTCAATAATCAAGTCATAAGTATTTTGTGTCAAGCACGCTGGCATGTCCATCAATCCACCGAATTTAGCTGCACGTTTCAATCCTATTCCAAGAATTCTCATCTCAAATATAAATCGTCTGTTTATCTCATAAAAATGCTTGACAAAAGGACTGGAGTTTATGGCACGAGGAGGAGATTTATTGCGACAAAGTCATACTCGTAGAATAACATTTGGAGACATTATAGTCTAAGCAGTTTTTTAGGCACCAAGTGGAAAACCTATCAAGGTCTTCTTGAAAGAGAATAGAGTATTGTCTTTAATAATTCTCTCAAGATCGTTTATAGTTAAGATGAAAAGAAGGGGACCTAGGCGGCTACCTTGTGGGACACCAGGAATAGCTTATAACGAATCATTAAACCATCAACCTGCATGGCAAAATTGCGATGGGCGGAAAACAGATAACTGTTTTCTACTAGATAGCTGCACATTATAAGCCACTTAAAGGGACTACATCGTTGGTTGTTGAATTTAACTTTGTGATCGTGTCGGAAAGTAGTCGTACATATATATGTACTTATGTCTAAATAGGATGCTATTCAAACATTGCCATAAAATAGGACTAGAAGAAGAAAACAAATTTCGCAGAGGATTAAATAGCATATAAAGGAAATAAAAATCAGCATAATTTTATTATAGCTTTAGTTAGTAGTAGTAAAGTATCTGTATAAATCATGAACAGATCTCTTTTAATCTGATTAAAAGACTGCCTTATTTGTGATAAGTGACTTTGATTTCAAAAATGCACCAGCTTGAATACTATTTTATAATTAAAATAAAAATAAAATAAACCATGGGAATGTGGGAAATAAAAAATGCATGCTCGTAGCCAAACGAAATGCGACGCTACATCTGGGATCCATCAGGTGTCAAGTGTAGTGAGTGCAGTAAATAATGAAGATAACATTTGTATTTAGCTATGATACCTCAAATAAGGTTTAGCAAGAATCAATGCTGAGCTACAACTATTTTAACTGAGATAATATTTATTGAAATTGCAAATAACAAGGCAAGTGAGTCGGCGTGTTCCATACAAAATGCATATGTAATAATGTTGTAAATGGTCGGCCAATGGGTGTATCATTTAATTTACTAGGTTTTCTAGGTCTTAGCGAATTCAGCTTTTGGGCTGATCAGTTTCGATTGAATATAATCAACTGACATTTATTGAGGAGGTCTTCATTTCTAAGTTTATTGCAAATTCGTTCTTACAATAACAATAAACAATTACAATAACATAATTTTGTATGTATATATTGACGAAAGAAAAATATACATAGATGAAATATGTATGTATGTACAATATATTATTTCAAACCCATAAATTGTGATAAGAATGATATGCTATGGTAGTATTTTGCGGCAATGAGGTAATTTTTACCGATGTCAAAGCAGACGCGATAACAGTAGCACTTTAAAACTTTAGAATAGAAGCGTGAATTCTTCTCACGAAAAGAATTATCAGCACAAGGCTACATGGTTAATCACATTGAAAACATGTCGATTTAGGCGTACTGCAAAGAGATGTTGTTTTCCTCTACTCAACAAACTACTCAGGCTTAAGCAAGGGAAAGGTTGTTCACTTAAGTAGACGACATTGCAGTTGTTAATACTGGCAAACACTGGAATACCCTAATAATGCAAATAGCTCTTAATATTTGATCGAATATAAATATATTGTATGTACACTGGCGATCACTAGGATGAGGCCAAAGTCTTTCCGCAACCCTTTTTTTTAAATAAATGAAAACAGTTCTTTTTGATGATTTTTTAAATATTCTTCACAAAATTTTGAAAAAAATTGCTGATGTGAACTCCTGCAACGAAATATTCGCAATGGCCCCATCCTAGTGGCTCATCTTTCTATGAGCTTTTCAAGTAGCTCATTGTTTGATCTAGGAAAATTCCAACGGTCGTTTCTTATTTACCCTTTAATTTTATGCCTTTCTGTTGAGAAAATATGAAGTTTGCCGGTACAAAATTTCAAACAGGTATAAAGAGTGAAAATCGATTGCAAAATGTATGTCCTCATCCTACTGATTGCCAGTGTATGTACTCGTAGTATCTTGGTAGCGTACTATGAGAGTTATATTATTTATTAAAGCCTCAAATTACTGATTAGTTTTACATTTTAATTATCAGACTTGTACTAATGAATGACAAAGTAACATAGTTTGGTGATAAGCTGTGAAAAATAGACCAACTGTGCATTATTAGGCCTGCTTGCGTATCAGCGCTTTTCTTGCATCTTACCTCGCTATTGGATTAGAAATAGTATTCTACCTTTTACCTGTGGACGTTTATAATAAGCAGTTGGTGGTATCTCATATTGGCCATTATAATATACTCGTAACTCTCTCCACTCGAAGAAAGATAGAATTGCCTGACATAACTGGTAATTATGATCTTCTGCCTTATTAAAAGCACCACACGGCTCGAACTTAAAGATTTACTGTCATGAGCTGAAGGTCTTTACATAAAAATGTTGTTGCACCACAAATGACGTTCATTTTTCTAAATGGAGTTGTTCGATGCAGGATGGTACTATAACCTAACCGGATCTAATATTCTTATTACTTAATGGAATAACTTTTTCTTCACTTATTATATAATTAATTGGCAACGTACGATACCGAAACTAGTTTTAAAACAATTTTGAGAAAAAAAATTCCGGTTGTTAATTGATTAAAAAATGCATTCACTATGTGGCGTGGATTTAGTATATCCTAAATATTAGTATGTAATAATAGTAATAATTATGATCGTTATTCAATCTACAAGCGATTTCATAGAAATTCACTATTAAAATGCGGAGCAGCAATTAAAGAACCGAACCAGCCATTTGATAGCAGTACATCTGTTGAACAATCGAACCTCTTCGGTTCAAAACAATTATCAATTTATATTTCATCAAGTGAAAGCAATCTAATGAAGAGCGATTCAAATGGTAAACCGCGAATCCTTTCTGATTTCAAGAAAACATCGACAAATGCCTTACTTAACTGATGTGTAATTCAATTCCAACAATCGTAACATGTGCAGGGACAATGATGTGATATAGAAAACAAACTGGGCGGATGGACAATGATTACTCTAACGAAATTACAAATAATGAAATGCCACTTGTTCAACAATTTGGCAACCATTATCATCGACAGTATCGTTCGTAGTACCGGGGCGCGATGATGAGTGACAACGACACGTTCTCAAGCAAAAAAACCACTGCAAGTCATTTATCATATCGTGTGGAACAATAGGACGCAAATTTGCTGGCCCACTTTTTGCTTTCCTTTCGTTGGCCGGTTGGCGGGCGCAACACGAGAGTGATTTTATTATTCCTTTTTTTTTGGTTTTTGATGATCAAGTGTTTATTCTACGTGTGCCACCGGATAACTACCAGCATCTGCAAGCAAAATGATACTTGTGTAATGAAGAACCCTTGAAACAGGTACAGACGCCACATTGAATTTCACCCTATTTAAAACGGTACTTGAAATTCTTTTCCCTATTTCGAAACGAATCGAGGGTCAACATAATATTTTAGCGTTGGTTGGCAGTAAACATAACATCATCCCCCTTCAAGGACACATATGTATGCAAACATGGTAGATTGGGATTGTTTGAGTTTTACTCCGGTTTGGATTTAAGAGTGCATACATACGAGTACACGTCAGTATGTATATATTTATATTTTTTAGAGGGTTTAAATGTTAGCTGGGCTTAGCAGATCTTTTTAGTTTGTATATCTCTTATAAACTTGTGTATAGCATACTCTATGCGATTTATTGTAAATGAGTGAATTAGAAAGAATCAGTTCTTTGGCTAAGCATTTTATAAAAGTATAACCAAAGTTAACATATGTACATATCTACATATAAACTTAAGCATTTTAAAATATTTAAGTGTAGTTATATTTGAAATTTTTATTCAAAATATGATTTAACTCTTCATGGTCTTTGAGAGATATGTATACCGGTGTGGGGATGTTATTTCTTCTAAAAAAGCTTGTGCTTTAAAAGTTTTTGGAATTTAAAAAATTTATATTCATACCTATAAACCAAAAAAAAAAACGCGTATGTATTGCAAATGAAGATTATTATGTACATATGTAAAAACATTCGTTAGTTACATATTCTTCTTTATAGATTTTTTTTAATTTTTTTTCCACTTAGTTTTTAATATACCAAACACGCAAACAACTTGTACTGAATACCTGATACAAGAAAAAAAATAAATTGAAATATTCTGATTCACGTGACTTAGAGCATACAAGTGCAACGAACGTGCGCAAAGCAGTAACAATCTAAGGCTATATGAGAATATACAGCACGTTGTCCACGTGTTATAGATGATTAAGCCCAAACATTTGCTTATTTAATCGATTATATCAAGCTGCTGTAGAATAATATATTCGAACAAGTGGTTAAGAGGAGGTTTCACTTAAAATAACAAGGGCGGTTGTATAAACTTAAAGCCACTGTGACGGCGACGATGCTAACAGCGTGATTTTGTTTGCACTTCCTTCTCAATTACGCTAAGTTAATTTTTTAAGTGGATGTTAAGCCAATACATTTTATGGGATTTATAAAACAGGGTTCTCTGCATTTGTATTGTGGGAACAGTTTTGTAATGGAATCGTTTGTGCCCTTGAATTAATAAAAAAAATTAGGATAAAATACAACTAAAAAATTGCTGTTGAAATGGAAAAATGCTAATTTACATAATAGCAGTTGGTCAAGTAAGAATGGTTAATTGTCATTTAACAATAACATACATATTATACAACTGATCTTTTTGGAATGCAAATAGTAAATTATAACATTGATTAATATACGTATAACTACTTAGCATATGTGTCACTTGAGATAGGAATGAGCCAATTAAAAATTACTGCTTTTAATATCTGTCCTTTCTGCCCATTTTACAGTATAAAAGGTAATGCAAGAGTCCTTGCATTTAATCTATGTATTTTATGTACATCTGTCATGAGTTAATTGAATTTTTAACATTGACTACGTGAAAATAACATACAGTGGTGGACATGAATCTAGCACAATTATTAAAAAAAGAAACTATCTCATTTTTCACTTGGTTTCAAATTAATTCTTTCCAGTTCATTTTATTTGCATAATATAATACGTTTATTTTGATCTGAACAACTCTTTACTAGTTTTGAAGTCTGGTTAGGGCCATTATCATGCACGAAACGCCACACAATCGGGAAATTACCTTCTGCAATTGGCCCGCAAGAATAATTTTGTATACTTGCCACCATTTTGGCGTAAATTTTTATTATGGGAGCAATATCATGCCAATAAAAAGCACCCCTAACCATTACGCTTCTACCAACATGCTTGACCATTTAAATTGCGCACCTTGGATCGTGTTGCGTGTTTTGGTTTTACCATATATATTTTTTCCCATCAAATATGAACCAATAAAACTGGAATTCATTGCTCCAAAGCACATTTTTCTATACATTATTTGGTTTGTTCAGGTGGTTTTTGGAAATCTCTATTCTGCCCTATAAGTTTTTTTTGGACACGAATGGTTTTCGTTCCCCAACGCATCCGCGCCGGTTTTTTTTCATTTAAGCGACTTGTTACGGTTCCTGTAGACACATTTATGTCATCTTCCGATACTAATTCGCTTCGAATAGGCGATCAATGGTTTGATCTTCTTCTGGAGTGGTTTTTCGCGAGCGGGTAACTTGTTTAATGTTTCGCATCACTCCAAAAGTTTCAAAATATATCTTTCGCGTTGTACATTATCTTTCTGAAGCACTCTAATTGCTTAGAAATTTCGGATACTGTCCTCTCTTCTGCTAAGCCCCATCGTCCCTTTGTCATATCTATTTAAGCTTTTCTTAATTTGTTTTCATCCTACATACTAAATAGAAAATGTTTAATTATGTACCTCAAAAATTTTTCTGTTGTTTTTTTTTTTTAAATAATAATAAGTTTTAAAAATAAACACAAAGATTTAGAGGTGTGTTAAATTCGTGTCCAACTTCTGACCCACTTGTATGATATCTATCGACGTTGTTTTTCAAACTAAAATATAATTTACACATTTTTCTCATTGTTGATTGACACTCAACAATTCTTAAAGAAAATAAAGAAAACCAAAATTTAAAACAACCCTACTAGTGTGATGTGTGCTAAATTCATATATTGGGTCTACAAGTAAGTTTCCAGCGTTTTTTTTTTCCAAAATTTTAAGTTTTATTATGAAAACATAGTTACAATGCTTTATTCAAAGTATCGTCCATCGGAAGCTACAACTTTCCCCCATCTTTCTGGCAATTTATGAATTCCGGACCAAAAAAATTTCTCGTCTTTCGAGCCCAAGAACGTATCGAGCCAATTTCCATTCCAATTTGATTTCCTCTACTGAGCTGAAGCGTATTCCCGTAAGAGCGTTCTGCGTCGAACGAGACAAGTGGTAGTCAGATGGTGCCAAGTCTGGACTGTAAGGCGGGTGAGGCAGAATTTCCCATCCACTATTTTCCAATTAGTTTTTCACCGAAACCGCAACATGTGGCCGAGCGTTGTCGTGATGAAAAATGACGGACTCATGCCTGGTCTCATATTTTGGCCGTTTTTCTTTTAATGCCCTTTGATGGTTTCATCACTCGGAAGCAGTTCGTAGTATACGACACCCTTTTGATCCCACCATATGCAGAGCATGACCTTATTCACGTGAATATTTCGTTTCGGCGTCGATTGGGCGGGCTCGCCGGGCTTTGTATACGATTTTCTCCATTTAGGATTATCATAATAAATCCATTTCTCATCACCAGTGACAATACGATGCAAAAATGATTTATTTTTATACCGCTGCAGTAACATTTCGGACATGCAAAATCGCCGTTCGACGTCTCTTGGCTTCAATTCGTACGGCACCCAGTTTCCAACCTTTTGAATGAATCCCAGTGCTTTTAGGCGCATAGAAACGACTTGTTGCGTGACGCCCAATGATACAGCAAGTTCTTCTTGAATCTGACACGGATCCTCTTCCAGTAAAGCGTCCAATTCCTCGTCTTCAAAACTTTTCGGCTTTCCGGGGCGATCTTTGTCTTCAACTCCAAAATCACCACTTTTGAACCGTTTGAACGACTCGCGGCACGTCGATTCACCAATACATTCCGCCCCATAAGTTTTCGAAAGCAAACAATAGGCCTCAGCTGCACTTTTCTTCATATTAAAGAATAAAAGCAGCGCTTCCCGCAAATGACGTTTATTTGGCTGGAAACTTGCCATGATTTTGCTCGATAAAATGTACGACACCGATAGAACTGCTCAAATATAACGCTGCAAAGTTGTTGACAGATACAAAACCCACAAATAAAACACATGGGGTCTGACATTTCTGCCCGGGATCCACTGGTGGCGCCATCTCTGGCAAGCGCTGGAAACTTACTTGTAGACCCAATACATCACTGACAATGCAAAATAAGCAATACACACATATGTATGTATATTCAACGCAAGTTATGCAAACTTTCCGTAATAGTATGTTACCTTTTTATAAAAGATAGTTTAGAATATAGATAATATGTAAATGAAAAAGCGGTGCCTATTCACAGTTATTGTGGCGATAGATACTTCAAACAAATTGTTACCGACCATTCTTCATGACTGGCAATTAAATAAAGGCGGCTGCAAACTTAAAACGCACCTGGAAAAAGACACTCCATCATTAAAAATCTTTTCTTAGCAGTGATGTCGTGCGCCCCTTTTCATATTTAGACTTTGAATCAGAAAATTAGGTTAGTAGTACGACATGATACTTGCTGAAGATACGGTAGAACTGTAACCATAAAGTCTTCGTTAATGTCCGGTTCCATTTTATCTTCACTAGCCTGACTTACGAAAGAGTCCCACCATGGGTAATGGTCCGGCTCAAGAGTGCTTTCATGCTTTCATATCTTATTCTAAAAGCTTCAATGTTCAACTCTGCATTTATGGAACAAAATTTAATAATCAGAAACAAATTAAAACAATGGCCAACAAACAGAGATAGACGTCTTTATATTCGCTCAGCTTATGAATCTTAACTTCGTGAAAAAGTTTGAATTGAATTGTAATTTAAATATTGTTTTTTGCCGGTTTGCTATTCCGCTTGCTTTGTGTTTCTTATATCACCGAACACTCGCACAAAAGCCGCGTCATCAAAGGCAGTACCTTTACCACCAACTCAATCCCCTGCGCAAAAACAACTGAATAGTGACAGTTTGCCTGTTACTGCAAAGACCTTGGAGGAACATCTCTCAAAGCAATTTAATTCACTGCGGCAAAGTTTTATGGCGGAAATATCGAAACGTCATAATGATTTCCTTCAAAAGGTTAATAAAATTTCTGAGGGCTGGAGCAAAAAATTTGATGAGATCAACAATACCATTGTTGATCGGGTCGAACAGCTTGAGACTGAATCCAACTCAACCTCTTTATTGCATTTCCAGGAAATTGTAACTCTGCAAAAGCAACTTAACGCGCTTAAGAAAATGAAATCCCTTGTGACGCTGTTCTCTTTTGTATACCGATTCAGCCCGACGAGAATCTCAAAAGTTTATTCAACCGACTTTGTCATTCAATTGGATGTAAGACGACTCTTTTAATCAACATTTTTCGTTCAAAGAAAAGCAACAACCCGAACGTAACGAATACTCCTCCAATTGTCTTAAAATTCAGCATCTCTGACGAAAGAAATGCTGTATTAACATCAGCTGCTGGCTACGGCAAACAATGCCACCGAAGTTCGTCTGCACGACCTTGGTATCGACTCCAACAATAACTGCTACCTTAACGAGAGCGTTACTAAGGAAACCAGAGCTCTCTTAAACAATGCTCTGGGTCTGAAACGAAAAAAATAACTGTTTGCTGCACACACCAGGTATGGGAATTTGTTCGTTAAGAAGACGGCAAATGGGTGTGAATATTGTTTCTCTTTTTTTCAATATGTCAATATGTTAATTTTATTATTCCTATTAATGTTTGATCCCTCCTCTATCCCTCTCTCTCCACCTTATCATCACTTTAACTCGTCTTCTTTTGTCTTCTTAGTCGTTCACAGACCTCCATAGAGGATAGACGTGTTTCGGCTTTGTTGTAGGTGAAAAACAAAATAATAAAAGAACTATTAAAAACGTGGAGCGCTACCAAAAAATTAAAAGTTTACTGAAGGATACGACGACGAAGTTCTTCTCCCTCACACCGAAGGGTTAAAAGCTGCAGACAATGCTCCTGAGGGGGTTAGAACCGTCTACTGATCCGGTGGAGCTCCTTGCACTGCTGAAAGCGAAAGAGTGCGAAGAGCTCCAATTCGTAGGGGTTAAGCAATTCGTCACGGCTAGAGCCAAAAGAGAGAAGCGGAAACTACCGTTTTTCCTGGTCCAGCCAAGCCCCAACAGCAAACTGGATGGTTTAAGGAGTATAAAAGTCCTAGACTACCAGGTTGTACACTAGTTAAATTAAAGAGGAGTGAAAACATTTCACAATGTGTTTGCTGCCAAAGGTTCGGGCAGGCCGCGTCGAACTGCGAAATGCAGCCTCGATGCGTGAAGTGCGAAAGAAACACAAGTCCGAGGAATGCGCTCTAGACAAGGACGGGGCGGCAGAAAAAAGCCAAATTTATTTTGCGTTACGTCGGAACTCGGGACACACCGCAAATTATCGGGGTTGTCCCAAATTCCAATACATCAAAAGAGTAAATCTGGCTCGACAGCAGAAAGTGGAAGTTAAACGTCCACTCGTGCAGGTACAAACAGCAGGCCCTACTCCCCAAGTTACCTACTCCCAAATGGCTGCAGGTAGGTAGCTTCTCAGGCCCCAACGCCTAGAGCACCAGAACCTGTACCTGACATGCTGGCTATCTTGCTCTCTATTCAGGGACAGATGGCTCAGCTTCAGCGTTAAATACAGGAACAGGTTACGCGGGTAGATCAAATATACGTGCTGCTGCCGGGCCCAACGCACCTTCAGGCGTAATGGGTACGTACATGGGGGAGCAAACCCTGAAGGTGCTTGCAGTGAATGTTAATTCACTCCTTAGGTTCGAACGAAGAGCCGCACTGCTTAAGTTGCTAAAGACCAAGCCGCTGATGTGCCTTTGGTTAGCGAAACTAAGTATATCAAAAGACACAAAATGAAGCACAGAAGATATCAAATATTACGAAGAAACCTACCCAACTCCATTCAATAAGGAGGTGTTACGATTTTTGTGAGAAAAGGACAGCGTTCCAAAAGAATATACAGTCGTGTAGTACGTAGGTTCCAGGTGCTGCAAACATGCGTCATGTACATCCCTCTTCGTAGTGGAAAGCGGTTATACATGGTGTCTGTTTATGCACCTAAAGCTACTAAGGTGGATTACCTTATTCATCTCAGAGCTCGAGACACTTTTTCGATTCCTAAGACTGAAATTGGAGGAAATTACTTTATTATCGGCAGAGATTTCAACGCCAAACATATGTAGAGATTGGAGAAATAATATACCAAATACTACAGGGAACTTACTATTCAATTGGTGAAGTCAGCACAGTATAATGTATCGACTCGGCCTTAAGGCGACGTATAGTCCATCGTTTCCCAGACACGGTTCCTATTTGGACCTCTTGCTGCTCGACACACGAATACACCTGACATGCACTAACCAACATACCATAAACTGTCTACGCACTTTCGTGTATGACAGTGACCATTGCGGTCTCAGTACCGAAATAACCGTTCCGAACGAAACTGCGGAATTGGATGAGTTTGTTCAAAAGCATTCCTACAAAGCATAGTAGGGTGCGTTGGAAACACTTCTCCAGAACACTGACGAGAGCACTCTCCTCGAATTCGCTCTACCCACCGTCCAACAGAAATCTGTCAAACGAGGAGATTGACAGATGTCTATGACTAATGGACGAGACAATCAAACGAACAATGGACAAAACGATACCTCGACATCAACACACTGACGAAGAAGACTTATTTGGCAACGCAACTATTGACGCACTGCACCGACAAAAAAGTAGGCTGCTGTCAAGACTAAAAACCTTGTACAGACAGTTTACTGACAGACATAACCCGGAGATCATGACATTGAAGTCGTCGATTAAAAACCTCCAGATATTAATAAAGGAAAATTACAGAAATTCTATAAGTTTGTATTAGAACAATAAAATTCGGGATGTAAACACCAGCAACCCGAATATATTCCTGCAAATAAATAAAATACTTCGGAGAAAAGACCAAAACGACCTTTCGTGTCTTAAAGTCGCCCGAACAACGGACAACGAGCACACACTTACAGCAGCAGTCATCTCTCCAAATGCGGTCGTTGATGATGACAACTTCTTTGTGATCGAGGATCTGCAGGAGAACGTAGAGGCTATAGGAGCAACGTTCCAGGAAGTGTACAAGGCGAATGACATCATTGAGTCCATGTGCACAATTTCTACCTTCGAAATTAAATGGTGAACTGGCGATTGGAGAGCTCGGGGGTGCCAGTTCAGTGGCAAATAATGTCATCACCAACGAAAGGGTATTACCGCCGTTCACTTCGAAGGAAGAGCTCCAAACGATCTTTGAATCACTTAGAAGTAAGAAATCAGTGGGAACCGATGAAATTCCGAACACTGCGCTTCGACATCTTCCACTAGAAGCGGTGGACATTTACACCACCCTGTTTAACAATGCAATGAATAATGCACATTATCCAGCGCATTGGAAAACTGCGGTGGTACATCCCATCCCCAAAAGGGATAAAGATACTTCCAATCCGGCGAATCTTCACTCGATCAGTCTTCTTCCAAGGTATTCGAGATGGTGATCAATAGAGTCCTGACTAAGTGGGTTGAGGGCAAACATATAGATATTGCTCTGGCCAGAGCCAAAGGTGCTTTTGCCCTTACAAAGAGACTGTTTTATAACAGCCAACTCGATGCGAAGGTGAAGGTGATCTGCTACAAGGCCCTTTTCCGGCCTATGCTTGCATTTGGATGTCCCGTTTGGATCAACGTGAGAGCAAGTTTATTGGAACAGATTCGGGTGTTTGAGAGGGCTTGTCTTAAAATTTGTCTTCGCTTATACAGAACGCAGAGTCTGAGTACATAAAATTCTATCCTAATGAGGTCTTGTACAATATTGCAAACCTAATAAGAGTGGACAATTTCGTAATTAAGTTGACGCGATGACCTCATCGAATAACCTGATCTCCGGGGACATATTTTCAACAGTTTAAAAAATAATAATCTTCTCTGCAATCTGGCTTCAGAACAATTCATAGTTGTTCTACAGCCATGGTGAACTTATTAGAGGAAATTAGACAGGACTACGACAAAGGTCACATTACTCTACAATACTCTATTTTCTTGACTTTTCTAAGGCTTTTGATAGGGCAGATCATTATATTCTAAGGTTGAAACTTAAAAACTTCTTTGGTTTCAGTGACAGGGACGTCAAACTAACCAAAAGCTATTTATCAGAGAGGTTTCAAAGGGTTAATTTAAATAGCAGATCCTCGTTGCGTAAGGCGTTATTTCAAGGAGTTCCGCAAGGCTTGGTCCCTTATTGTTCGCCATGTTCATCAACGATCTACCTAATGCCTGCAACCACACTTCTGTACATCTTTATGCAGATTATGTACTTAGCTAAACCTCTTCTCTTGCTTGATGAATTGGTCAATCTTATCAATGAAGATCTTAGCCGTATATCTGCTTAGTCCGTCGCTAATAAATTGTATCTCAATCTCTTCCTATATGCAAAAGAAAATTTGATCTTATTAAATGTAATTTCCGATATTTGTCTAGATCAGGGCTGTCCAGACTGGAGTCGTGTGCGGGCCAAAATGAAATTCAACTAGAACTGGCGGGCCATCGAAACAAAATACTATTCGCTTTTAATAATATTAATATTTTTTTGTCTTTCTTTCTTTAACAATGTTATCAATGTCAACATCAATATTCGTCGTTGCCAAGTGCATTGTGTTAATAAGTGACTTATCCGACAATGAAAACTTGTATTTTGATTTAATAAAATACATGCTTGAATAAGCACTTTCCAAAAGATATATACTCCCCATTATCGAACCCATTTTCAAACCAAAATTTCAATTTCCACTCTGCTTTTGTAGAAGGGGTCGGATTGTAGGTGGCATAGCTCCATTCAAAAAATTGTATCCCTGTATCCTCATACTGAAATCGTGATTACGGGCGATTTCAATATACACAATTCTGGGTGGCTTCGACATTCTGGACAGACAACACTCAATATGGTGTGTTGATATCTTCGCTGCGGAAAATAACTTAACCCAGCTTGTAAATGAGCCCACACGCATACCAGACGTTGATAGTCATACCGCCAACACCCTGGACTTGTTTTTAACTTCTCACCCTGACAAGTACTGCATTGATGTGCTCTCCCCTCTAGGCTCGTCGGATCATTGTGTCATATCAACTAAATTCTCGTTCTTTTAGATTCCTAAAAGAACCGTATGGCAATACAAGAAAGCCAATTGGAGCGGACTTAACAACTTCTTCAGGAATTTTAACTGGTCGTTATGTTTCCTCGATAACGACGTGGATGCCGCTGCTGACATGATCACAGAAACTATTCTCTTTGGAATGAGATGCTTTATCCCCCATCGGATGAAGAGAATCAAACCAAAAGAAAAGCCATGGTACGACTCGAGCTGTAAAGAGGCTGTCAGGGTTAGAGAATTGTTTTTTCGGTCCTACAAGACCAATCCGACAGAGGAAAACCGAAAAAAGTTTAAACGAGCCAGAAATGACTGCAACATCTTTCTCAAGCGTGTGAAATTCCAATACGACCAAAACCTGAGGCAAAAAATAGTGCAATGTCCCAAAGGCAGTAAAAATTTTTGGTCGTTCGTGAAAAACATTAGAAATTCTGCCTCATCCTCCATCCCAACGCTCATTTACAATGACACTCCAGCTGTCAGCTCTTTGGACAAGGCCAATCTGCTTGCTGCACACTTTGCGGCTAGCTCAACACTCCCAGACTGTCTCCCCTTACTCCCCTTCTTCTGAAGAGGTGGCAAGCCACTGCGTAAGCTTTTTCATCAATCCTACTGTTTAGGACTCTTTCCGAGTAGATGGAAAACAGCATTTGTCCAGCCCGTCCCTAAAAAAGGCGAACCTTCTTCTCTCTCCTCCTACAGACGCAACGCACTTACGTCCCTTCTCACCAAGGTCATGGAAATGCTGATAAACCGTCAGCTCATGAAATATCTCGAAACACGAAAACTTCTCAATGACCGGCAATATGGTTTCCGTAGCAACAGGTCCACTGGTGATTTGATGGCATGTCTCACCGAAAAGTGGAACCAAAGCGTACATCAATCTGGCGAAAGCAAGATAGTTGCACTTGATATTTGTAAGGCATTTGATAGAGTTTGGCATCAGGCTCTCTTGTCGAAAATGCGTGCTCTTGGGATCGATGACTCTCTTCTTCAATGGATTAGAAATTACCTTTCGGAACGTTCAATTCAAGTTGTCTTGGACAGTTTCAAGTCTGATATTCACACAATAAATTCTGGTTTGCCCCAGGGCTCCGTTCTGTCTCCGACACTCTTTTTAATCTTCATTAATGAACTCTTGTCTGCTACTTCTAATCCAATTTATTCCTTTGCTGATGACAGCACTCTCTGCTTCTCATATTCGTTCCCGGACTCACGCTCCTGCTCTTCGGCTGTAGAACGGGAACGGCAGCGTATGCTAAGCTCATTAAATTCCGACATTAACAGCATAACCAAACCGAGTGGAATTTAATGCTTCCAAAACTCAATGCTGTCTGCTGTCATTAAAGCGAAATCTAAATACCCAGCCATTATCCATGAATGGCACTTGCATCGTCAAAACCGATAAACTTTCCATTCTCGGTATGTCTGTCAGAGACAACTTACGTTGGAATGACCACATGTCGTCAAAAATGCTGCGAAATGTCTAGGATTCCTCAAGCGATGTAAGAAATATTTTACCCCCTCTGATCTGGCCACAATATATAAGGCTTTCATCCGTCCAAAATTGGAGTACAATGCCCACATCTGGTCAGATGCTCCTAAAACATCTCTGCACCTGCTAGATAGGATTGGTGATACTAATATCAGTCAATCAATTGACACCCTCGAACACCGACGTAATGTCTCCTGTTCCACTTTGTTTTATCGCTATTTCCACCACCAGTGCTCCATTGAAATCGCCAGTAGCATTCCGCCCATTCAAACTTTCAACCGTAACACCCGTCTAGCTATGAATGCTCATCAGTTTACCCTCAAACCCATTTTCGGACGTACTCTAAAATATCGTGATTTCGCTTGTGGAATGCCCTGCCGACCTCTATGTTTCCTGGTCATTATAACTTGCAAACATTTAAAAACAATGTACATCGGTACCTGTTTTTTCTTCCTCCCTAAATTTCCTTCGCCCGCGCTGTGTACGAACATTTTAATTGTATAAAAACCCCTTGAACGCGCGCCGATTATAAAAAAAAAAAAAAAAAAATTGGTAGCCAGTCTTTACCCTTTTAATGGATGAGTGAAATGTGATAAATCGCTCTCTATTCCTTGAACTCTATAGTATAAATCGATTTTCAAACTCCAAAATTACCTCGTCAATGCACTCTATGTGCTCAGAAAAGTGGCATCTGACAGCTCAATTTGGCTACTTTGTTGATTTTTGCATGTTTTTTTAAATCTGAAGTATTATGACTTTTATAAAAAGTTGTGAATTTCAAAATACACTCTATTACACATCATTACATATCCATTTCGTTTTAATTGGTGGAGTAGAAAGTTGAAAAGATTTACTATGAATTGCTGACTCCAGATGGTTGCTTAGATTTTGCACAGTACTGTATGTGTGGATGTTTGTTACTCTTTCACGCAAAAATGATTAAATGGATTTTAATGAAGCTTTACAATAATATAGCTCATATATCAGAATAACATGTAGGCTATAATTGATAAAGATATTCAGTAAATTGGCCAACATATAGCATTAAGTGTCACGTAAGTCCGAAAAAATTCCCCCCTCTGCTAGCCATTCTGATGTGCGCTGTAAAAACCGTAGGAGTTACACGAATATAATGTATGGTGGAAATATATCTCTTAAAGAGTTCTACAAGAAAGTCTGCAACAGCATATATCTATCTATGATGTGTAAGCCAATATCGCCAAAAAATTATGAATCGATTTGATATTTGATTGTATTTAGGGTCATTCCACGATAAATCGCCGAAGCTATATTGGGATCTCTGAACGACAACCCTCCGATTCGGATGAAAAGCGGTAGAAATACTCATTGGAGTTGTACGAATCATAACCCCAAAAAAGTTTTGCAGTATTCGATATAGTTTGCGTGTAACGGAACTTAAATTGACAAAAAATCAAAATTTATGCTTTCTTTTATATTTAAAAAAATCATAACTTTGGCTCTGCTCATCAGAATTTGATAAAATATACCTTGTCAAATTCAGGAAAAGGTGAGCTTTCAAAGATTTGGAATAATTTTTATTTTCAATGACGAAGGATATTCCAGAATATCTTTTTTACATATATCCTTGAATAACTCAAAAAATTGTATTTAGCTTATTTTTATTTTTTTATATATTATAGAGAGATTCGTCCTCTATTTCCATTTCAAATTTCAAGTTGGGATCTCTATGGGTTCGGCCTAAATAATGTTTTATAGGCAGCTAAATATTCTGTAATAAACATTTTCATTTAAAAAAAAAGTCACACTGGGGCCTTTGTATCATTATTTATTATCTTTTAAGATTATATACATATTCTTCCGATAAAAAGGAAAAATATTTTAATTTAATTGCTCCTGATGAAACAGATGAAATATGATGAAGTTTTCTTGTTTCCGGCACAATTCTTAAATTAGAAAATCTCGATTCCATCAATAATTTTTCTTCATTATACTCCTGTGTGGTCACGAAGGAGAAATCCATATTATTTATATTTTCAGCTGCCCAGTTATATAACTGTAAGGGAGTTGTTATGCGTTCTCTATACGGTCTTTGAAGGCTATCTCTGGCAGCCAGTCTTTTTATTGTACCACCAAGCCCATCGCATGCGCTCTTACCATGAGAGGTCGCAAAGAAGTTCCATTCAGCATTCACTTCAAAATTCTGTTCATACAATGTTAAATTAAAAAAAATCTTTTTCTTTTTATACAAAACAAAATACTTTTATCTTACTTTAAAGTAGATAACTTTGTCTTTTACGCTATGTCATTTAGACAAATATTTTAAAAGTTACGACCACAGGTAATTGAGTTCATACATATGTAGGTATCTCATCCAGAACAAAGTTTTTTAGCCGGAGAAAATTCATGCATTCTTCGTAGCCCAACCTACGAACCAACTTCAAACAGAAAGTCATACTGCTGACCAAACAAAAGGTGAGCCCTCCAGTGGGTTGCATGCCAAATATTCGCAGAAGCAAGTTAGCTTCAAGCTTCTAACATATTTTGTTGGTGTATTTCGTATTTCATCGAACATCTCACATGCAATGCGACCTTTCTGAAAACAAAATGCACTGGTATATACACCAAACGGAAACAGAAACATTTGTTTATCCTCCCATTCCCAATCTATACATACATGTTCATATGTATACACGAACACAGTGATCAATGCGAACAAATTTGCAAATTGTTCTTGCCTCAAGAAGGCTGAATGAGATCTCTACTCTCTATACATCTGTGGCCAAGCCCAAAGAAAATCCGAAAAGAAGAACATTTTGTTTTCATAGCATTTATAATTATTGTAACAACACCAAATGTCAAAAAGAACAGATCGACTGAGAAAAAATATAGTTGTCTGTCAAACCGTATGTTGTGTCTCATTCCCGCGATGACGCGATGACATCCCGCCAAAATTCCCTTTTTGCGCGTTTCTTTTTCGTTTAAATTTATTTTATAAGCGAGCACACGGAGAAGAGACAAACTGCGGTAAGTTTTGCACATTGTATCTTTAAATTTATATTCAATTTGAATTTCCTAGAAATAAACTGAATTTCACACCACTTGGTTTGGACTGTTCATTTCCTGTCTCTGCTGCTCGCTTTTGGCGGGACAATTTTTTTATTTTCAAACTGCGCGGTGTATATCGTGAAGCCATCACATCAAACCAGTCTGAGACTCCCTTAGCCGCCGCAGATTACAAATCTCAGAGCAAGCCAATGAAACGTACACCGCCACGGAAAAGTCCACGTCTAAATCAGTCACAACCCACAACTACCAACATTCTAATGGAGCAAAAATCTGATGCTATTGCCCATACATCCACCACTGCTTCCACGGTCGGTGCTGCTCTAGCTCAGCCGCTTATTTCCCCAAACGTTTCCATTTCAGTGTCGTCGGCATCACCCCAAGATAATCCTTTGGAGATAAAGCAAAGGCAAGTAAACGCTCTGGAATGCCAGCTTAAAAACATAGAAGAAAAGCTTAAGGAACGTGACTTACAGTGTCAGACATTGAGGCTGGTTCTGCAAGCCAACGCCGTTCAATTGAATATGCCGAACACATTGTTGCCGTTATCCACCTCATACAACTCCACAGTATGTAACGGTTTTGAGAACACAACTGTAACAGCCTCACAGTTATCAATCACGCCATCCACCACACCACAGACAAGTACCGCCATGCTATCGTATTTATCGCCGTTTTCTATGCGTCCAGCCACTCTGTCTCCCGTTGTTAGTTGCTGATCGTCAACGAAATTCTTCTTCAAAACTACAGTACAGTACCGCCCAGTACATCTGTGCCAACAACCATTCCGTTATTGTCGTCAGGATACTACGTACCGTACAGAAGCATAAGTAACTGCATTCCATCTACCGGATTATATCACAACTGTAACGCGTCTTTGATTGCATCCACATTCAACATTAGTGACCGGATAACACCAACCTGCCACTTTAATTAAAATTCTAGACTTGCCACAGTTTAGCGGACAGGCTGAGGATTGGCCAATGTTCTTCACAACATTCACTGAGACGACTACATCATCATACATCATATAACTACAGCAATCTAGAAAATAGTATGCGCTTGCAAAAAAAGCCTAAAGGGTGAGGCAAAGGAAATTATAAAATCGTTGCTGATTCATCCAGGAAACGTGAGTGCTGTGATTGAACAACTTCGATTTTGTTTTGGTCGATCGGAACAACTGATACGCAGCCAACTTAAACAAATCCGCGATATTTCTCCAGTTTCCGCCACCATAAGTTGCATCATGAGGAACGGAATCGGAACAATGAGGTTCAACAATCGGTTGCTAACCAACCACAAGTAACCGCAGGTGAAAATGAAGTACATAGTTCTTAGCTGTTCTACCAGCTCGCCATCAAACTCGTTGCTGTTCCGGATTTGGCTGTTATTCTGTTTGGACCCACGAAGCAAGTGGAGACTTATGCCCTGTTGGATGAAGGTTCCTCTATAACAATGATGGATAGTGCTTTGGTCAACGAACTTGGACTGAAGGGTCATCAAAGTCAGTTGAATGTTCAGCGGTTCGGAGGAAGAGTTGCACAGGAGACCGCAACACTGGTTGACGTTCTAGTCAGTGGGGCAAACAGAAAAAGGAGACATCTACGTAACGTTTATTGTGTACAAAACCTGCGCTTACCAACACAAACTTTGAACAGCCGCGATATTCGAAAGAAAAAATTCAAGTTCTTGCCAACTCAGCCTTACTCAAATGTTACACCAAAGTTTCTCATTGGACTAGACCATTGTCGCTTGGCTCTGCCAAAGGAAACGGTTCATCTGAGACATGGAGGCCCATACGCTGCTAACACCGAATTAGGATGAATTGTTTTCGGCACAAAGAAGATGGTTAATCAAGAAGTGAAAAGGGAATCATGCCTGATGATGAAAGTGACAAGCGATGATGTTCTTTATACATTAGTTAAGGACTATTTTGAGTCGAAGAATTTCGGGGTGCGCCCAGCACCAGTATTGGAGAGTGAAGCCGACGTGCGTGCGAGAAAAATACTTGAAGCGACAACGATTAAAGTTAATGGCCGATTCCAGACTGGACTACTATGAAAAAACGACAAAATAGAACTGCCAGATAGCTATGTCATGGCTATGAGAAGATTGTCGGGTATCGAACGTAAGATGAAGAAAGATAATTCGTTGGCCACTGCATAACGCGAAATTATTCGAAGCTATGTCACGCAAGGGTATGCGCGAAAGTTGCAACCTTCCGAGTCCACAATCGTAAAGCCAAGAACGTGGTACCGTCCACATTTTGCCGTCACAAATCCCAAAAAGACAGGGAAGCTACGTTTAGTGTTTGATGCCGCTGCCACCCTGAAGGGGGTTTCGTTAAACTCGTCCCTACTAAAAGGACCCCAATTATACCAACCAATGCTTTCAGTTTTGTTCAATTTCCGTAAAGAGGCTATTGCTGTAGGTGGAGACATAAGATAGATGTTCCACCAGGTACCCATCCGACCTGAAGACAGATGTTCGCAGTGGTTTCTCTGGTGTGACGGGAGTGATACCCAACCACCAGAAGTATACGAGATGCTTGTAATGACATTTGGGACCGCTTGTTAACCGTGTGCGGCTGAATATGTCAAGACCGTAAATGCCAAAAAATACCGTAATTATGACACACGGGCTATCGAAGCTATTCCCCACCATCATTACGTCGACGGCTACGTGGATAGCTTCGAGTCTATTGATAAAGTTGTCAGAATCACTAGACAGGTGTGTGAAATTCACAAGGACGCCGGATTCGAGATGTATAGCTTCACCTCCAACTCGTTTGAAGTTCTGCAAGCTTTATCAAATGGTTTGGATAGCGATATATCAGACATGCGGCGATCCATGGAAGATAGCCTGGGCACAGAAAAGGTCCTTGGGATGTACTGGCAGCCGTCCGGTGATACTTTCAGGTATGAATTAAAATTTCATGGTGTCAATGCAAGCATCATTGATGGAAAGATAACTCCTACCAAAAGAGAATCACTCATTATGATCCGTTGGGATTCTTGTGTAACTTTTTAATTACTGCGAAGTTGTTGATGCGCCAAGTTTGGAAACGTGAAATCCGTTGGGATGAGCAAGTAGCTTGGAAGAAATGGTGGCAGCTTATAAACAATGTACCCGAGTTCCAGATACCACGTCACTATTTCTCCTGCACTGTTCCAGAGCAACTTCAGCTACACGTTTTCTCGGATGCCAGCGAAGACGTTTTTGCCGCCGTAACATACTGGAGGGCCATTTACTCCAATGGAAGAATTGCTGGTATGTTGGTGTGTGCCAAAGCTAGGTGTGCGCCTTTGAAACCAGTGACCATCCCACGGCTCGAACTGCAAGCCGCCACCCTAGCGACTCGCCTCATGAAAACAATCATAGATGAACGCTCATTGAAAGTCAAGCAAATGTTCCTTTGGAGTGATTCTAGAACAGTTCTCAAATGGATTGGGTCGGGAACTCGTCGCTTTAAATCATTCGTAGCACACCGAATCGCCGAAATTCTTGCTGTCATTGACGTAGCTAACTGGAGGTATTTGCTAATTCAATATAATGTCGCCGATGAAGCCACTCGGCCAAATAGTCGGATAGATTTTAGTAGTTCATCTCGGTGGTCAAGAGGTATATAGTTTCTTTGGGAAAATGAAGAGAAATGGCCACCTGACAGCGTTAACATCAACCATCACGAAGATGATGAGGAACTTCGCCCGAAATTTGCTCTTTTATCAGTCAGTACCAGCTTTATAGAATTCAATCGATTTTCCTCCTTTACTGCATAGACTAAAACGGACGGTTGCATGGGTCATTCGCTTTATCCAGCGATGTCGTAAAAGAAGCTCCGAGACCTCCAGTTTGACCATAGACGAACTGAAGGCATCTGAGGTCGTGCTATGTCGTCAGGTCCAGTCTGAAGTTTATGCCGCCGAGTTGCAACGAATTGGAGCAAGCAATTATCTGGATAAAGGGAGCAGCCTGTAGAGGCTTGTAGAAGCTTTCACCGTACAAGGACAAGGATGGGGTTCTACGAGTCAACGGTCGAGTCAATGGTCGAATATCATATTATACTGCCTCCGGATCATGTGTTTTCTATCTTGATCGTCCGGCACTACCACCAGCGGATGGAACACCAAAACGTCGAAGCAGTGATATGCGAGGTACGAAGCAGTTATTGGATGCCAAAGTTGCGACAAGTGATGCGTAAAGTAAATGTAAGCTGCAAAGTATGTAAAATAGCCCACGTCTCACCGGTCACCCCAATAATGGGACCGCTGCCTGAAGACCGCGTGACACCTTATATGCGGCCCTTTTCATTCACGGGGATAGACTACTTTGGTCCGGTCACAGTCTCAATAGGCCGTAGAACGGAGAAAAGGTGGATAGCATTGTTTAGATGTCTGGTGGTGCATCACACTTTGAAGGAAGTGAGACCTCGTGAGCATACGCTACAGTGTCTCATCGTCGAAGTGGAGAACGTTGGAAACTCCCGCCCTCTGACACATCTACCAATCTCTGTAGACCAAGAAGAGCCACTGACTCCGAACCATTTTCTTCTCGGCGCTACCAATACAGCACAAACTCCAGGCTTGCAAGAACCAGACGAAAAGTTATATTTCGTGCGTAAGCAATGGCGAATTGCACGGCAACTAAGGGATCGATTCTGGAAGCGTTGGATTACGGAGTATCTACCTACGTTGACGAGACGTGTTAAGTGGTGTCGAAGGACAAAACCTTTAAAGGAGGGAGACCTGGTTTTCATTTGTGACCCGAATTTGCCAAGTATGCTGTGGTGTCGTGAAAGAGTGGTGCGTGTATATCACGGAGCGGTTGGTGAACGAAGGCGAGCAGACGTATCAACTGAATCAGGAGTACCGCGACGACCTGTATCCAAGTTGGCTGTTCTTAATTTGGATAATAGTGAATTGGACTAATTCACGGAGGTGGGGATGTAACAGAACTCCAACACCAAATGTCAAAAAGAACAGATCAACTGAGAAAAAATATAGTTGTCTTTTGTGTCTCTTTCCCGCGATGAAATCCCCCCAAAATTCCCTTTTTGCGCGTTTCTTTTTCGTTTAAATTCATTTTCAAGAAGTCCGTCATAGCGAGCACACGGGGAAAAGACACAAACCGCGGTAGGTTTTACACATTGTATCTTTAAATTTATATTCAATTTGAATTTCCTAGGAATAAACTGAATTTCACACCACTTGGTTTGGACCGTTCATTTCCTATCTCTGCTGCTCGCTTGTGGCGGTACAGTTATGCACATTTAAAATATCGATGTGTGCTGTACACATAGTCAACAAAATAAATGAAAAACCTGATATTCGTTCTCGAAGTGAGTATTTTACACATTGACAACAAAATTTATGAATAGAGTCATACATATGTGTATGTATTCAAAGACGAAATATGATAATCCAAACAGAAAACAACAAACCCGATATAAAATAAAAACAAGCGCAGCAGAAAGAGAACAGTCACAAGGAAAAAGAACATAAACTGGCAACTTCAAGAACCAACCAAATTTAAAGGAACAAATGTGTCGTAGTACAGTGTAAGCAAGTTGGTTCAAACTGGGACGTAGTAGTAATATGTACGTCCCAGAGCCTGGAAAATTCGATAATTTTATTGTTCTGCGTGCGACAAATTGAGTTCGCGGTACCAAAGTGAATAATAACAAACGCAGTTATGTCATGTGTGATTCCCCTTTGCCTGTGTTTTTTTGTTTTTTTGACTTAATTTCCTCTTTCGTTTGTTCGGTCAGATTTGAATCGAGCTTTGAGCGTTCGGTTGTGTTAATATTGTTTGTTTTTTTTTAGAAATTGTTTATGTTCAAATTAGATAAATTGTTTTTTTTTAGTTTGTTTAACTTTAATCGAAAGGGAGGCAATAAAAATAAGTGGAATTATCCAAAAGAAAATACGTGTACATCAACTACATTAGTAAGCTTACTTAAAATATCAATAAGAATTATGCGTGAAAGCGTAAGTCTAATCTTTCCCAAAGCTCTAATAAAGTTCGAGCTATGAAAGTAGCTAGACTTAACGAGACGTTTCCACAAGCTGAACTGCGAAGGCTTGAACAGGCGGTACATGAGGTAGCACACGGAGCTGTTGAGTCACCAAAGCAGTCTCAAGCTCGGCGTCAACAGCATGTTAAATATCTAGAATCTCAACGGGCTGCTGAGACACCAGAATAGTCCCAAGTTCGGCTTAAACCAACGAGAAAGGCTATCCTCTGTACAGGCGTAGAGCATTAGAAGATGGTGGACGTACGATAACACTTAAAACCCGAGATAGAATACAGGAAATATTGGTTGACAATAGCTGGGTTGTCCCATATTCTCCTCTTTTCTCTAAAATTTTTAATTGCCATATAAATGTAGAGTTCTGCAATACGGTACAGGCTATAAAATATATTTGTAAATATATAAATAAAGGTAGTGACCAAGCTATTTTTAACATCCGACAGCAAGAGAACGTAAATATTGACCGGAAAGTGGAGGTGCAGACATTTTGAAACGGTTAGTAGTAACGAAGCAGTGGCGGATCTTGGGTTTACCTCTGTATGAGAAACACCCAACAGTCACTCATCTTGCGGTACATCTGCCCAATGGCGAGCGGATTTACTTCACTGAAAACAATTTTTGCTGCTGTGCCAAAATGACGCATTTGCAAAAACTTTACTTTCTGTTGGCGTACCTCGCTACTACATATGGAACGTGTCCTTAAAAAAACGGAAACGTTGTTTACAAGGAACAGCTGTCGACGGCTGACCAGGTGTAAAGGCAGGAGATGCTCTTTGTGTAAATACAGTGCACGTTAGCAACTTCGAATGTTACTGTTTGCAAATGCTGCTGAATATAATATATAATACGGGGACCCACTAAATTGTTGAATTCGAAAACAGTTTGACGGCTAGAACTTGAAACTTTTCGACAAACATGTGAGCAGTTGGGGTTGTTGGAGGATGACAAGCATTGGGATGCCAGAAGAGACCGTGCTGCGCCGCTCTCCATCGCAAATAAGAGAACTATTTGCCATATTGATATGCACTTGCGGTTTATTCAATCATCTTCAATTATGGGATAGGTAAAAAAACTGCGTTATCAGAAGATATCTTTCATAGATTTGAAAGGATGAATCAAATCAGCAATGATCTATGTTTCAGTGAAGCACTGGGTGTTATCGAAGACAAAATAATAGCGATTTTCGGAACGAAGTTGTCCGACTTGGGTATGCCTACACCACAGCGTGCTATCTACCGATTTGGTTAAAGAGCTAAGCTACGATACCACATTGTTAAATGCTCAGACCAACGAAACTGAGCCACGCCTGCTACCCGAGCAAAAAGACATTAACGACAAAATATTACAACGAATTGAGCATGGTGAAGGCGGTTTTTTTTGTCGATGCCCCGGGCGGAAAAGGCAAACGTTTTTTGTTTATTTTGGCTCTAGTAAAAATTCGTAGGGATCGTAACGTTGCATTAGGTGTGGCTTCCTCTGGGATCGCCGCAACATTACTGGGCACTGGACGTACGGCACACTCAGTTTTTAAATTACCTCTTAATTTGGCCAGTGAAAAAACCCCAATGTGCAACATCAGCAAGAGAGGCATCCGCGTCGCCCTGTTGCAACATTGTAAACTGATCGTGTGGGGCGAGTGTACTATGTCACACAAACGCGCCATCGAGGCGCTCGATCGCTGTCTATAAGACATACAAAGCAATCGAAAGAAAATGGGTAGTGTGGTAGTGTTATTGGCAGAGGATTTTAGACAGACCTTACCTGTTATCGAGAGAGGCACTGCAGCAGACGAAATTAACGCATGTCTGAAAACATCATACCTATGGACCAAAGTTGATAAGCTCTTTCTAACCACTAACACGCGAGTCCGGTAATTCAGCGATGTCGAGTCATACGCTAAAATATGTTGAGCATACTACCTTGATCAGAAAATTAAAAACACAAGTTTATTCATCTAAATCTACTCGTATATTTTCCCCTTCAGAGTAATCCTCGAAACATTTTTCATATTCGGTTTTCGGTATGTCCATCAGTGTTACCTGCGATTTTTCCATTACTTCCTCTCGGCTGCTGAAACGCGTTCCCCGTAGTGGTTTTTTAACTAGATTGAACAGAAAGAAGTCACAGGGAGCCAAATCAGGTGAATTCGGTGGCTGTTGGATGGTATTGGTTGCATTTTTCGTCAAAAAATTACGAATAATGATGGCACTGTACGACGCACTGTGAGTTATCATGGTGCAAAATCCACTAGTTTTCTGCCCACAATTCTGGTCTCTTTCGACGAATTGCTTCACGCAAACGTCTCATAACGCCCAAATAATACTCATTGTTTACTGCCTGGCCTTCTGACAAAAATTCATGATGCACTACACCGTACTAATCCATGAAAACCGTGAGCATTGCCTTCTTTTTTGACTGAAAACGACGTGGTTTTTTTGGTCTCGGCTCATTTGGTGGGCGCCATTCACTTTCCTGATCTCTGGATTACGTGTCGTACTCATAAACCCACGTCTCGTCTCCAGTAATGATCCTTTTGATGGATGTGGGATCGGATTCAGCCTCGCAAATCATCTCTTTTGCGACGTCAACACGGTCTCTTTTTTGCATGAAATTGAGGTCTTTTGGCACCAACTTTGCTGCTACACGACGGAAACCCAAATCATTAACCAAAATGTCTTGGACGGATCCATATGCAATGTTCAAGTCCTCCGCTATCGCTCTGATGGTTAATTTGCGGTTATTGACTAACATTTCTTTTACTTCATCAATGTTTTCGTCGGTTTTCGATGTCGATTGTCTGCCACTGCGTTCATCATCTTCGATTGACTCACGACCACTTTTAAACAGCTTGTGCCACTAGTAAAAGACCGTTTTCTTTAGAGAGTCGTTGCCGAAACACTTTTCCAACGTTCGCGCACTATTAAATCCGTTTTTTACGAAAAATTGAATACAAGTTCGTTGTTGCAAATTTAAATCCATTTGTAAAATTGTAAAAAATCGCAAACACACACAATACGAGTAGATAGATGTATTCTCGGCTACGTAACTTTTGCAAATGTCAATCTATGATGCTAAGATTTAGAGGGAATGTCAGCAAAAGATTTACCAACTTAACAAAAAAAAAAAACAGAACTCAAATCGGAACAATGGGAGCGCCACACGGCGCTCCGTCCGCGAAATTTTTGATCAAGGTGGTATGCTCAAAAACTGCTAGAAATTGGTGAAGGCCGTCTTGAAATCGACCAAGAAGGAGTGATTCGTTTCATACACCAATTTTGTCATATTGTGGAGTCGGAAGATGACCTTATTGTTCAAGTTTTTCCAAATCTGCAACACAATATTAACGACGAAAATTGGTTGTGTGAAAGAACCATACTGGCTGTTGCGAAAATAAATAAAAAAATCTTGGACGACATAACTCCCAAAACAGCAATGTACAACTCCATCGACACATTCATGTCATGCAATGAGACTAGGAGCTATCTCGTGGAATTCCTAAACTCTTTGGTGTTATCCGCTGTGCCATCCCATAAGTTGGGATTAAAAGTAGGTATACCCGTTTTGTTAATGCGCAACTTAAACGCGCCAAGATTATGCAACAGTACTCGGTTGCTAGTCACAGAACTAGGAAGGAATATTGTGAAGGCCATAATCTGAACTGGCGAAGCCAAGGGAGACAATGTGCTTATACCACGCATAACAATCATACCAAATAACTTACTATTTAATTTCAAGGGTCTGCAGTTCCCATTAAAAGTTGCATTTGCAATGACTGTCAATAAATCACGGGGTCAAACCTTAAAGGTAGCGGAAATACATTTGTACACGCTAACGTATATAATGCAGTTTATTGCAGTAACTACCTAGTTTGCATATTATGAATCAACATCAAAAATTCTCAGTTTCAATTTACATACAGTAAATACATAGAACAAGGGCCTCTCAAAGTAACTCTGTCTGTCTATTACGCCTTCACGCCTAAACAGCAGAATCAATTTCGATGAATTTTGGTATAAGCATACGAGTAGATGGGACCTAGGGAAAGAAGTACTCGAAGTACTAATCCTGCGCAGACGAAGTCACGGGCAGAAGCTAGTTCTAGAATATTCCTTAGTAGCTGCTCATATTGGAGTGAGCATGAAAGTTCTGCCTATGAACGTCGTGTTCACACTTTCACGGGGATGAGTGGAACACTTGAATCGGAGCATTCTTAATTTCTAAATTCTCACAATTGGCTTGAAATATAATTTTTCTACTCTTCTTTACGCCTCCTCATCAGTGATCAAAACTAAAATAAAAAAAAACATGTCAGAAATGGGAAAAAATGTCATGCTCTGAACTGGATTTTCGGTGCAAGTAACACTTCTTCTTCCAACTTAAATAAAAAGCGTTCCCCCTCTTTCGGATAATATTACTGCCCACGACAATGATAAGAATAATGTGTGAAGTAAATATTAGAACTTTCAACTTTGAACTTTTCAGAAACATCGGAATTATAAGACATTTATACTGTTACAAAAGTTTTAAAAATATATTTCCAAGATTTTGCATTTCACGATACAAGATTTCATGAAAATTACAGTTTACGAATGAATGATTGAAATGTAGTGACAACGCTAGCGAACTACAAAACACACTCTTCCCGATTTTATTTTGTCAATACTCGTACACCTCGCCATTTAACATTTTACCTGCAAATCTAAGATCCGTGAGAATAAAAGCAGTGACTTAACTCTTGCGTTGTAGGTACTATACAATATACATATGGGGTAAAGTCAGGAGGATTTGACTTGTGGGAGGAATTGACATTAGCACATTTCTCCAAAAATAGAGACGTTGGCAGCACTTTAAGTTATTAGAAAATAATGATAGTTACCTATGATTGATTTGAGCCCAGTTGAAGTAATTTCGAAACTGCAGTTTAGGTAGTAAGTAGTTTTAGTTATTTTAAGTGAAAAGTATAACACATTCATTTGTTTTAAAATCATAATACACCATAGATATTCATGAGCAACAACTGTACCATTTTTTTTTTTTAATTATTTTCCAAAAGTGAACTAAAAAGAGGTTCTGACACCATTGCTGAAGGTGTTAAATCCTCCCTCATTAGTTATCAAAATTTTAAAATGCCAAACAATTATAAAAGAAAATATCCTTCTCGCAATATCAACGAGGCCAACGGTCAAGATGCAATTGAAAATATTGAAAAAATAAAAATGAATCAGTTAGCAGTGCTGCTAGAAAATATGGTATAAATCGTACCACTTTAATTTTCCGACTGAAGAAAAAACGTGAACGTGGGACAGCAAATCAATACAGAAAATAGCACGAAAATTTCAATAAACATATACTTACATCAGCTCAAGAAAAGGAGCTTGTCGAATATTTAAAAAAATGCTCTAAACTTCACTTTGGTTTAACATACTCGTATGAACCGGACAAATAATTTGTTTTTCAATATGCTAAAATCAACAAAATCCCATACCCAAATAGTTGGAATACAAATGAGAAAGCTTGAAGGGCTTGGTTTGCTGGTTTTATGAACCGCAACAGTTCCCTAAGTCTGCGAAAACCCGAAGATACCAGTATCGCCCGTCTTCATGGATTCAAAAAAGCACCTGTAGGACAGTTTTTTTCAAAATCCAAAACGGCTGTCTGAGAAGTATAAGTTTGGACTGGAAAAAATTTACAATTTGGATGAGACTATAGTAACCACAGTACTTGAGGCTCCAAGAGTATTAATTTTTATTTCCATAAGAAAATTTCCTATAATATTAACTTTTACTTCTAGGTGATCGCTGATAAGGGAAAAAGAACTGCTACTCAAGTTGGATCCGCAGAAAGGGGCAGTTTACTAACAATGGTTGGTATTGTCAATGCCACAGGGAATCATGTTCCGCCTGTCTATGTATTCCTTCGAAAACGAATGAACTCCAGTTTTATGACCGGTTCTGTAACAGGATAAATTGGTCTGCTCTCTGACAGTGGATGGATGAAAGCTGAAACATTCCCGGAAGTTTTGGCTCATTTAAAACAATACAGCAACTGCTCAAAGGAAAATCCAATTCTGTTATTGCTTGACAATTATACATCGCACTGCAATCTTAAATCAGTTATATTTTGTCGTGAAAATGGAATTATTATGTGCTCTTTTCCTCCACATAGGTACATCACACAAACTGCAGCCCTTAGATTTATTCATTTTTGTAAGTTTTAAAGCACTGTGTAATAGGACATTCAATAACTTTTTAATAAACAATCTGGGCAGAATTTTTAACATCAGAGATGTAGCTTATCTCACAAACCAACAGTTTCAGCGAGCATGTAACCCAGACAACATAACAACGGGGTTTCTGTCAATTGGTATCTTTCATTTCAATGACATTATATTTTCGAAAGATGATTATTTAGAGGAACATGACGCTTATACTCAAGACCCGATAGTGGTATCTGAAATGGATACTACAACCGATATAAATGTTCAACAGACTTCACGAAACAAAAACAGATCAATCATGACTGAAAATGAAATACTTAATGCTAGAAGTCCTAAAAATTCCCCATCACATCGTGATCCGATACATATAACACCAGAAGCAGTTCGTCCATATACGAAAATGCCTAAGAAGAGACGTGCTAGTGCTGGAACGCCCAAGATCTATACAGAAACCCCCGAAAAAAACAAATTGGAAGAATTAGCTGCACAAAAAATTTTGAAAGCAATAAAAACTAATAGAAGGGCTAAATTGCCCAAACCAGTTATAAAGCGAATTCTTGATAGTGACAGTGAAACATCTTCTGAGAAGGGTACAATGAGTCTTCCGGACGAATCCGATACGTTTCAAATATCAGGCGAAGAAGAGCCTCCATCAAACCAATGCAACCTCTTGAAACTCGATTTAAATTTCCGACCTGAAATTAACGATTTTGTCCTTGTATCATTCAGAGTGGTGACAAGAAAAGTTCGTTGCCATACACAATTAAATATTATCGTCGTCAAATGTTTCAAAACTTCTTTGGATTTGAGGGCTGATATTGCAGCGAAATTGCCGTTGAAAATTGACCTCTAGATAGAGACCAAAAATATTTTTTAATGTTGACTTTAAACATTTTGATGTTCGATGATTTTTTATGCGTTTTAAATAATTTTTTGTAGTACTTTCATGTTTTTTTATTTATTTTTTTCGTCGCCTACTTACTTCTTTAGATATTTATTAAATGTTTACGAAGTACGATTTATTTTTATTAATTAATTTTTTTTTGCTGAGCCTTTACGCTTTAAAACTTTTATTTAAATCAAAGTAGATTAAAAAAACAAAGAATGATTAAATTTTTTAACTATTAAAAACAAGAAATAAATTATTTATGTTATAACATCCTTATATTTTTATATTTTTTGTTTTATTTTTTTAGAAATACTGACAAAACCTCCTTACGAAGCTGTCATATCCTCCTTCATTGAAGGAGGAATTGATATTTTGAAAGGCATTAAAAAAAAAGCTATAACTTTGAGAAAAATATTTAAAAGGACAAACTAATGATGGTACTTTTTTACTAAAA
This sequence comes from Volucella zonaria, assembly GCA_963966105.1. NCBI lineage: Eukaryota > Metazoa > Arthropoda > Insecta > Diptera > Syrphidae > Volucella > Volucella zonaria. Next base: position 32,913,020 of record OZ014533.1, on the reverse strand, counting down.
TGACGGTTTGACTTATGCAAACATTTTAAATTCAAAATTTTACTAATATCTACAGATATTTTAAAAAAAACTTGCGAGGGTGTCAATTCCTCCTGACTTTACCCTGCTCTTTTTCTACCAGATTCGAAAAAGTTAGTATAGTCTACTTCTCTTATAATATAATCATTTCTTTTTGTATAATTTTGCCACATTTTTAAATGTACTTGCTTTTTTTTTTTTTATTATCTTTTTTTATGTTACATCAACAACATCAACAGTAATTAATTACTCTAAATAGTTAGCTACATTCGCTTCTTGTCCTTAAGACGACTGTACATAGGTAACTTAACATTTCATATATCAATTATAATCTTTTCAAGTTCATGTTATGAAATTAATTATAACGAGTGACAGATTGCAATGACAGTTTTTCCAATTATTATGTTTCAGCAGCTGCATGGACGAGGAGGAAGAGGAGACAATCCTCCGGCTACTATGTACATGTCCAGCTCCCTCCCAGAGAAGAAAACTTCACTTAGGAGCTTTCTTCCACAATGATCTAAAAAATATAGGCGTAAACTGTCTCCTACGCTTCATCGTAAGCTCAAACTGTTTCTATTAGTATTGTAAGAGGATCACAGATCCACGTGCCATCACAATGGGCCGATGGGCCTAAGTGGGGTTAGTGTTTCCAATAGCCACTCTTACCTACCTACCTACCTATGTTTCCGCAGCTGTCAAAGTTACCAATTACATCCAGCTGTCAAGATATTCAGTAAGGTTTGCCATTTCGAAAAAATATTTTCGAAATTCAGGCTCATTTGTAAATACGTAACGTGAATTTCGTCGTGAGGTCGGTTGTTATCATGGCTTCAGTGAGCAATGAAAAACTTTGAGCGTGAGTACACTCTTTTGGATCTTAAGCCGGTATCCAGGTACGAAACGAAGATAATATAGCCGCCATAGCAGCCAGTATCGAAGAAGACCGAGGAAAGTCGATTCGGCGGCGATCAGCTGAATTCGGCATCGCCAGAGAGTGAACCCAGCTTATTTTGCGGTTGAATTTGGGTCTACATCCGTATAAGATTCTGTTGACGCAAGTATTTGAGCCGGGTGACCATAGACAATGCTGTAAATTCGCTAATTGGGAGCTGGAAATGTTAACCGGAGATCCGGATTGTCGTCAAAAAATCATCTTCTCGGATGAGGCCCGTTTTTGGCTCAGTGGCTATGTCAACAAGTGAACTTGCCATCATTGGAGCGAACACAATCCACAAGTATTTGGCCAAACATCAATGCATCCACGAAGATTGATTGTTAGCTGCGGTTTATGGCATGGCGGCATCATCGGAACTTATTTCTTTCAAAAGGAGGAAGGAGACACCATTACCGTTAATGGTCTCAGGTATAGAGCGATATTAACCGACTTTCTGTGGTCAGAGCTTGACGACATCGACATATCCGAGTTGTAGTTCCAACAAGACGCGCGACGCAACGCTCGAAGTTGCGAGAGAGAAATTGGCGATCTCACGGCGAACGTTCATCAATTTGGCGCAGGCATCATGCGATTTAACACCACTCGATTATTTTGTCTGGGGCTACGTCAAGTCCTTAGTCTATGCTAACAAGTTAACCACTTTGGACGAGCTCGAGGCCAACATTCGACTCGCTATTGCCGGAATGACGTCGCACATATTAGACCGATTCATCAGAAATTGACCCAACCGCTTGAAGCACTGTCAGCGCAGCCGAGACGGCCATTTGAATGATGTGCTATGAATGAAGCGTAGCTTCAAAAAAAAGCCAGAATATCGCACACCTTCTCATCTGGCCACCCTATATCTTAAGATTACAATTTTGTAATAAATAATAAAATAATAAATACATAAAATACAATAAATAAATACAATTTTTTACAATAACCGACAGTATGCCCTGCAGTTGACTTTGTTTTCTTCAACTCCTCAGAATAAAAAATGTTTCCAGTTAATAAACGTGAAGGGCACAAGATTACGGTAGGCTATAGGATACTGCAGACCTGCCAAATCTAATGATCACAAATCATATTGAATTATCCCAAATCGTAAATGCCAATCACTCTTCTCTTACATATTTAAAATGTTTAAAAACACAAAATCGGCTATACATAATGCCCTCTATGATGTACCTAATGCTTCAGTTCAGGGTTAGATCCTGCCCATTTTGTATTTATCTCCGACATATTCGTACATACTCGTACCTTTATGGATAATCTGATGATAAAAATCCACTTTTTTTTCTGGTTTTCTGCTTCTGACATATTTTTCACTGATGTTTTCATATCTTTTCAAATTGGATTTAAAGCTCCTGAAAAACTTTTCTCTAAGTGTAATATTGAAGTACGAGTAAATGCAAGAAATTCTCGAAAAGTAGGGTGCATTCGTTGCAATACCTTTTCGTAGGTATTCTGTTAAACTCTGTTCAGAAGACAGTGAGTGCTTGAGCGTTTGAAAATGCATTAAAATCGTTAACAGTCAATGTCGAATTACAAATTAATGATACCATCAATAATATTAATTAAAAATACTTTTTAGAAATCGAAAATTCCACTGAGCAAATAAAATAAAATTCATATCTTCAAAACTATGTTTCGTACGAATCTTATTTCCGGTGCAACAGGTTGCAAAGAAAATATTTGCAAATATGCCTAATACTAGTTCCTTGAATGATGCTTAGATTAATATAACATTACTTTTACTAGTAGGTTTGCTAATGTTAATACTCTTGCATATCTTATTCTGAGACTAAGTTCTAGTCATTCCAACCCACGGTATTGCATTTCGTCTCATTTTTGTAAATAAGAGAGGACTTACGATTTTTTACCAAATAGGCGGAGGCGTGAGAGATTGTTTAATTTTTGTATAGGTTTAACCAACATTACTCGTTGGCATATTGAAATAGGTTTACATCAGCTGTTAAAAATACTCGTATTCTAAATATATATGTACATAGTATACTTTTTCCGCCTCTTTGTTTCAAGTTTTTCTGTTTTTCCAAAACCTTGTTGAATGTGACTGGTATAAGTATACATATGTACATATTTACGTGTACGAAAAATAACATGGTAATTGAAAGAATTACAAACAACGTCAACAAAATTTGGTTTATCCAATCCATCGAGGAGAACTACATCAAAATGCAATCAATAGTGGAAAAGGGGCAACAATTATGTTGCACTTCTCATACAGACAAGTCGTGTATTTCGCACATATGGCCCATTCAGTCGGTCTAATCAATTTTCAATTCTTGACTGCCACGCATTTATTTAACGATGGTACAGGAAAGTTATGTGCATCCGATTATCGCTATTCATTTTAAGGGAATCATACATCGGATGAAGGGTGGTTGAGTGCACAACAAGACTGATACAGGAACTCTGGTGCACTTCAGTCATTACGCTAACATATGTATGATAGTTAAAAGCACCCTATGGGCCTTCAAACCAAGCACGGGGGTGAATTCATATCAAATTTTTACCCAGTCCTTATAGCGCACTGTATTCCAAGCGTTAGAGATTTTTTGTTCATTCCATGGCAAAAGGTTAACGTTGCGTAACATGTACCCGCACCCGCAGGCGAAAAAAAAGGTTTGCTGCCAACGACTGTTGTTTCAGTAATTGGTGGTGACCGATTGCAAATACCTTTCGGGCGGAGTTTGAAATTGATTAGGGAAGGATTGTTTATTATTTGTACGTATGTGCACAATGGCCCTTGTTCATGGTAAGAAGGGTTTGAATCCAAATCGCAACATTAATCATTCATTAATGTTTTCATTTTAGATGGACATGGTGTACAGAAAGAAATTTAAGATACGGATATAGATGTATAAAGATAAAAAATAAGAGTAAACATATTCATATGTACTTTATATATATGCACATACTCCTATGTATACACATACATATATATGATATATGTATGTATCAAACATTTTGTCGCTTTGGAGTAGTTCTTACTTCAAACAAACACATATATGTTTTTTTTGTTTTAAATATAATGTTAATAATTAGGTATAAAATAGTTGGAATCTCGTAATTATATTATTAAACATAACACCATACTTTGTCTATTCATATATCTACTGATTAAAGCACTCGATCCTTAAAAATGTTATTTCAAAACACTTCATTCTTCATTCTTTACTGCTCTATTTGGAATTGTCGAGTCGGGTGAAAACTACTCGTATGACTAATGTCGAGGCAGGAGTTCTGAGCTTATTGTTCAGAACCTATGCAATACGAGCATTACTTTTAAATACCTCGGCATTTCTTCCTTTTTAAAAAGCCCTTCAGCCTCCTCCAAGGAAAATATGATTTGCTATTTCCGGAAGACCTAAAAGGCTTTATGAATGAGCATCGAAGTTATAGTTAAACTATTTTTAATAGTTTACGCAGCTGCCTTCACCGAGATAAATGGAGATGAACGTCCTTTCACACCCAAAGGGCCATATGCGCAATAATTTAATAAAATGCTTATCTTTGATTTTTCGGTGTTTGGTTCATCTAGCTATATTATTTTCATAGTAAAATATATTAGAAAATGTTAAGCCTGCAGCTCTTCTTTAGTATTGTAAACATTTCAAATTACATAGTTGTTTATTTTTTTCTATGTGTTTTTAAATTGAAGTTAGTTGTGGATTTTGATAAAAAAAATTAATTCTCATTTTTGATTATGTTTAGGACAGGATATCTATAATCTATAAATTTTACATTTCTTTCGGAACGTGCAAGAATTAAAAAGCAAGGGAAACGATATCTTACTTCCTCTGCTAATGCTCGCAGAAACTGTGCATCATTCTCTAGTTAGATAATAAAGCTTCTTATATTTTCTTTTTTTCAGGGCTAAATCAATAGCTACTCTCAACTGAATTGCGTTCCCCGTTTAATCAACTTTAAATCTAAGCGTGCAGCTTAGATGCGATGCAAAGTGTTAAGTTTTTTTTATAAATCTTTACACAAACGCTGACTTTTAATTGAACACATAACAACCAAAAGAATCTTCTTAGGAACAAGCCCCACCATGACTTGTCGAAAGCTTTTTAACTGTCAGACGTCTGACAGTGGTTTGGCAATTTACAACGCCATACATATGTTTAACTCGAAGAATTAGTTGTTGATGATGCTGCCCTTGTCATGTTGCACTAATAGTCCTTTTTTCCTGCAGTTTTTTGCCCCTAATAAAAATAACTCCTTTTTTGTTAATATTCCAAGTTAAAAAAGACAGGTATAAAGGGCAACGCCCTTTTAGATATGGTTATGGCCTTATTTGAATGAGGTTACAAAATGCATTCAATTTCACAGTGATTTCACTTTAATTTATCAGGTAGTACAATAATTTTCAAGATTGTTCAGTTTTCTGATATCCACAAATTCAAGGGTTCAAACGCAAAGAAGCCCATGTAAGAACAAATTTTTCATAATAGATCTAACCTTTTATATTTATATATGTACGAGGGTTGTCTGAAAAGTTAAGATAGCGGCACTCGTCAATAAAAGCTAGTGAATGCTAGTTGTGCATCTTTTGACAGTTACCTACCGAAGTTTCAGTCATTTTGGACGCGCAATTTTTAGTTGACTCACAGTTGATTTTGATGTGAGTGTTTTTTTGTGAAAATGGAAAAAATTAAGTATCGAGCAGTTATTAAATTCTTGTTTTTGAAATGCAATACGCTTACGCAACCATACACTCTGTGGATGGGGGCTCTGCACCATCATTTACCACAGTGAAATTTTGAGCAGCTGAATTTAAACGTGGCCTAAGAACTTGGGAGATGATGAACGTTCGAGACGTCCAAAACTTGCAACCACTGACGGTAACATTGCTAAAATTCACCAAATGGTGTTAGGCGACCACCGAATTAAACTGAGAGAGATAGTAAAGGTTATGAAAATGTCCAAAGAACGTGATTGTTACACATTAAATCAAGATTTAGGCATGAGAAGGCTGTCCGCGCTTTGGGTGCAGCGTTTACTTACGTTAGACAAAAAACGTGTTCGAATGAACATTTCCAACGCTCTGTTGGCGCAGTTTAGGCGCAATAAATCCGAGTTTTGGCCCCGACTAATTACTGTAGATGAAACTTGGATACACCATTACTTGCCCGAAACAAAAATTCAGTAGACTGCAAAGGGCGAGCCGGCTCCAAAAAAAGCGGAAACTGTGATGGCGACTGTTTTTTGGGATAGTAAAAGAGTTATCTTAATCGATTATCTTCAAAAAGGAAAAACCAACACAGGAGCATACTACGCATCATTACTTGCTAAGCTGAAGGCCGAAATTGCGGAAAAACGGCCACATTTGCAGAAAAAGAAAATCCTGTTTCACCAAGACAACGCGCCGTCTCACACCTCAGCGGTTGCCATGGCGAAAATCCATGAATTGCGGTTTGAACTGTTTGACCATCCGCCTTATTCACCATATCTAGTCCTCTGCGCTCGGAGGACAGAGATTTTCGTCAAACAATTATTTTGCAGAGAAAAACGCCAAACACTATTTGGACGAGTTAGGAGAAGTGTATAGAGTTACAAGGAGGCTATGAGTATGTAGAAAAATAAAACAAAATTTTGAGAAAAATTTTGTATTATTGTTTGTTTTCAGACAACCCTCGTATATACCTATTAATATTTGGACCACATCGTATATTTAAATAGATACTTAACATACATACCATATGTCACTTATTATTATTGTAATTTTTCAATAGATAAACGACGGAAATCATTGTAATATACGTATTAAGATTATTAAATTCTATTTCAAATGGAAGATTTAAGCCGATATGATAAGGCCAAGACCAAGACTTATTGAGCAAAGATTAGTACGAGACCAAAATCTGGGTTGGCTTATACCAAAACCTAGTAAGTGAAAATAAGTTTCTGTTTTCTTGTTATTCAATCTCAAAAGCTGCACCATAATTAAGTTAAGCACATGGATTAATATAAAAATATGTACATATGATTACCTAGATATTACCACACACAAACTTTGTAAGCGAATAAATGCAAATTGGTGATAATATTTATATTTATTCCTTTTTTAAATCAGCAGCATAAAGGAAAACACCATTTTCTCTAAACTTATTTATACCATTAGTTTCTTAACAGCCGTTCAGAGCTATGCCTGCATGTAAGTGGTTATAAGTAGTGATGAAATAGTATATTTATTTCATTACAATCTGTGGCAGATTAAAAATCCCAAAAATGTAAGGTTCCATAATTGTATATATTTATTGTATATACTGCATATTGAATATATTATTCTTCTTTGATGATAAAATCTATCAATTGCAAGGCGTTAGACCACCCTGATAGCTTATGTTTGACTCTATTTGTTTAAAACTTTTTTATTAACAAATGGTCTGTCTCTTGGGGGCTTAATATGTACCTCCGAGCAAGAATTTTTTTCAAGGGTGGCCAAACCCAAACTTTATAAGAAATGTTTAAATACCTCATGATCCACATGAATAAACGTACACATGAATATTACAGGATTGAATGTATTATTGTCAAAAAAAAGAAATAAATGAAAAATGATGTCAGAATCCTAATTCTGGGGCAAAGGCTGTAGGTTTTCATATTTTTTTCAAATTCATATTTCTTTGTGTAAAATTATATTTATCAAAGTCATGTAAGGACAATGTGTTAAATCCTTCGGGAAGACATATTTTGTTTTCATGCGAAATTTCACACAAATTTGTTTGTTGGAAAACATTTCATGGAATTTACTTTATTATATGATTTCTAAACAACGGGAAGAATAACCGCATATCGAATGAACATTTTTAGAATTTATACACCCCAGAATACTCAACTTGAAATGTTTGATCAATGTTTTCATATACAAACGATATATCATGACTTGTGTGAGAGACAAATAAACTGGTCTTGTGAAATAATAAGTAGCATGGAAAGCAATTGGATGCATTGCAGAATATTTTAATGTGCAGTAATGCATATAAATGCATGCACACACACACATAAAATGTATAAATGCATGTACATATAAATATATGCACCATTAATGCAAATGCGAAAAATTCTCTATACGATGGTCCGGTACAGCAGCGCCGTGATGTTTTGAGGATCACCATTGTCTTCTTAGAAACATGGATTGATGCAACTTTCTCGTTTTCCAAACTCGGCATTTCTGTTTATTTACACATCCATTTATAACAGCTTTTTTTTACGTCTTCAGTCTTCATTTTTATTTTTTAAGATAGCTTTAACTATAGCTTCCTGCGAAGCCTTATCGGTTTTTGCTGCAGAAGATTTCATATCCAAACATTTAATTCACGTAAGTTGCTATTTAAGTTTTAAGATATGGCAATAAGATACTCCAAATCTAATATCAGCATAGCAAGGTTTAACGTTTTAAATGGTACACGTGCTCAGAATATTTTGTCATACGAGTTCTATGTGCGTTTTTTACAGAGACTTGAAAAATTCATTCATTTCATTTAATTTTATATGCGTTTTTAATTAACTTCATTAATTGACGTTTGCATAACAAAAAAAAACCCTTAAAAATTAGCATAATTAACTTATTCCAGTTTACTGGTCCATGAGGGCATCATTAGGAACTCTAGTACTTGCGTTAGGTATTTCGACGTTTCTTATAGTATATTATATTAACAACTAACTTAAAATTATAACTAAGAAAACGATGTTTGTAAAGAAAAAAAACTTGCAACATAGTTTTTGTTTAATTATAATATAAAACTTACAAACTACTTAAAAATAAATCTTGAGTTAGTTTGACTACTTGAATTAACTTACAAATATTATGTACAAGTGTAATCCTTTTTTGAGCACGGATTACCCCTTTTTTTAGTGAATGTTGTCACTCATCTCTTTGATTATTTTTATAATTTTTTTTTAACTTTTTTCCAACGTGATTCCTTTTTTTATAGAAGGCTTGATTTTGGGACGCTTTAAAGTCTTCAAAGGCTTTTACGATCTCTGCTCGGTTTCGGAATACCCTTTGCAAACGAAATGACTCCAGACTGCGGAAAAGGTGTTCGAGAAACATCAGAAGAGAACGGTGGATGCGAAAGAATTTCAAATCCCGACTGTAGCAGTTTTTGTGCAATGTCCCGCACCGTTTATTTTGGGTCTGCATCTACCATTTTAAAACTTTGTCGTCAATTACCGCTTAAATTCGCCATTAATGTTTGTCGCTGCCAGAGACGCATTATACCCCAATTGTGTGTCGACAGCATGACACACAATCTCTAGAAAAAACTTACTGTATTTGCAACGAACCCTAGAAGTTTCACACATTAAACGCACTTACCACTTTATCTTATAAAAACAAAATATGCGCTTTTTGCTACAATGTTTACTCGAGAGCTTCTTATTGCGGACATTTCATATGATACAATCTAATAATTGTAATAAAAATAAAAAAAAAACAAAATAAATTTAACAAAAAAGAAAGATGAGAACAGCCTCGTAAGAAAAGTGTGACAAAATGGAAAGAATTTGACAGACGTGAAAAACTTATGCAACGCAAGCGCTTTTATTTAGGTTAGACGTTAAATGTTGGATGCCACCTATGGAGCGAAATAGCCACTAAGCCCAAACATATTTCTTACTCTTTCTGTCCCATTTTCCGTAAAACGTGACACATGCTTTGACATCATAAGTGTTAACACCCACTTGGCTATCTGATTGCATTTCGACAAACAAATGGCTACCTGTGTTGTCCCACGATCGAAAACGTTCGCCAGTTCTTGCTGGCATCCGCAACGGGCCCTGACAAAGGCGTCCTAAACAGAATAGTTTATATTACGACAGTCGTCGTAATATTGGTTAATCTTATTGAAGTTATGTTGCAAAAGTATGTTAATGACCTCAATCTTTGGACCTGATCTGTATGCGCTTAGGTCATCCAATTTTTTTTCTTTAAAGCTCCAGCTATTCAATATTTTTATAACTGGTTGACAAATGTCAAGTATTACTAGGATAACCCATTATCCCGATCTTCCTAGAGCCTCCAATTTATATTGTAAGACTTATATCCCGATCTCCTGTCACATTTACGGATATACCGACTTTTTCAATTTAATTTTTAACAATCTACCCGTACTTAATGGAGTACTCGTACTCTACAAAACATGATGATGTAATTGTAGTGTGAAATAGCAGCCTGGTGGTAAAAATATATCTTTAGTTGAAAACAACTACATAATTTGATGAAGCATCAGTGAAAAGATACGAGTATGATACGAAATTTGCCAGAAAACTAGTTTCCGGTACTTAAAAATATAATTTTATTAGTAGTAGTTTCAAATGTATTTATAAAAAGAAGTTTTTGAATGACAGTCACTCATTTTAAATGAGTCTCTGAGTTTTTTATTATCACAACTCATTATTCTTATATGTTGTAAAAAAACCCCTTCGACGCTATCTTACTTCACTTTCGTAAAATTATTGATAAAAAAATACACGAAATTGGAATAATTAGAAAGTTGAATAATAGAGCCTATACGGTTAATTACACTTGTCACTAATCCTTTTGCTTTTTAAAAGTACATAGTAATATATGTATACGAATGTAAATATGTATATGTTGGCTCAAAGGCTGAAAAAATATTATTAATATTTGATAATAATTAATGAAAGACATATTAGCAATTTTTGTTTGACTTATATTTTTTATGTATTCTCCGTTATATTTTCACTTATTTTTCAATGTTGTTTTTGCCATTTCTTTTCTTAAACACTTGAAAATCTCTTTTTTTAAAAAACAGAATTGTTAAAACTGTTAGACCTTGATATACTGCTGAACTTGATAACTTTTAAAAACTATTTCGAGAATACGCTGTAATGCTCAATGTGATGTTAGCTAAACATTATTTCAATGTATGTATATCAAGCAATATGCAGCAAACCATCGAAACTAAAACGACGAATTTCTTTTTGGAATAGAAGTCGTTTAAAGTGATGATGTTTTCGTTTGATGTTTTGGTTTGATTTTTAAAAGCCACAAACTACAATAACCAGGAAAGAAAAACACTAAAGGTTAGTTCGATCTTCACCAACACTTAAATAATAACTACGAATTGGAAATATTTCTAGCAATATACGAGCTTGCCATCATCGATTCTTACCCAAACGTTACAAGTTAGCCTATCCCAACCAATAACAATACAAAATATTTCCAGACAGTCCCAAACAACTGTATCTTAGCAAGAATATCTGAACTTGGCGGGAAACCAGCTCTCGCACAGCATTATCCTAGGTGATTTTAATGCCAACAACTCCATCTGGGGTTCGCCTAACACCACCAGTGCAGGAACTATTGTGGAAAATTGGCTCCAAAACTCTAACCTGATTCTGTTGAACAATGGATCCTCGACTCTATTTTCTACCAAAAATACATTTACTGCAGTAGACCTAACATTAGCATCACCTGCAATCGCACCCAACACCAGCTGGAAAGTCCATGATTCTCTATTGGGTAGCGATCACTTTCCCATTATAATTGAAACCGCAGAATCATTCACATATGGTAGAATATTTCATTCTCGCTTTATTGAAAAGAAAGCCAATTGGGATAAATTTGCCACAAATGCTAAACATTGTGCTAAACAAGTGCAATTGCACAAAACATCAATAAAGAAGCACCAAATTTAAGGAAAATAATCAGACGAGCAGCGGCACCATCCATTCCTTCTTCGCATCCCCCTCATAAGTCTTCGCAACCTATTTGGTTTAATTCAAAAATAAAACACCTAAAAAGGCATCCAAATACCGCGAATGCCATTGCTTATCGCCGCTTAGCCGCCGTAATAAAACGCACGGTACGGGTAGCCAACGCGGAAGCGTGATCAAACTTCTTGGGTTCACTCAAACCCTCTTTGGATTCCAGAACACTTTGGAGCAAGGTTAAAGTGATGTATGGGAACCGTGCACATCACCGAATTACTTCTATCAAACAGAACAACACCTCTGTGACAGACCCAGCTGAAATAGCACAACGCTTCGCTGACAAATGGGCGGGATACTGCTCCGGCAGAAACTACTCCCCTTTCATCCTTCAGGAAAAGAATGCCTTTCAAATGGATTTTAATTCCTCAGTTCCCAGCGTTACCACCAAACGTGTTGATCCCATTACCTTAGCAGAGTTCATGGAATCACTTAAAGGGACAAAAGGTTCAACGCCGACGTCAGACAAAATTACTTTCAAGGTGATCAAACGATTACCAGTGCAAGTCATGTTGCGATTAGTTGGACTTTATAACAGCATGTTGGATAAAGGTATTTTTCTACACGAATGGAAAAAAGGAACCTTGTTCCCAATCCCTAAGTCAAATCATGACCATCATTCTATTGATGGCTTCCGACCGATTTCCCTCCTTTCAGTCCTGTCGAAATTATTTGAAAAAATAATTGGGAACAGGCTTAAATGGATCTTGAAAAAACATCTTAATTGTGGACAACATGGCTTCAGGCCAAGCAGAGGGACACATACTCTGCTCCATAAGCTGGACGAAGCAGTGAACACAGAGTTGGCTTTATGCAAACATTCCGTCCTGCTTTCCATGGACTTGGAGAAAGCTTTCGAAAGGGTCACTATGTGGGGAGTAATAAGACAACTCGAAAATTGGAAAATTAACAGGGCCCTTTTAAGAATAATTTACTCATTCATGTCTAATAGGGCTATAATTGTCCAAGTCAATGGTTACCAATCCACAATAACACCAATTGAAAACGGCGTCCCTCAACGATCTCCAATTTCGACATCACTGTATAATGCCTATATCAATTCGTTACTTATGGAGATAGAAGCGGGCAACCATCTGGTAAGCCTGAGGAAGTGACAGAAGCGCTGGGGCGGATGGTTTCGAAATCATTACTGTGGTGTCAAAACTCAGGAGCAAAATTGCCTCTTGAAAAAATGGAAGCCTTACACATTTGCCGCAAACGCAGCTGTACAAATACAGCAATAAACATAGAGAATGTCAGGTTTTCTCTTTTGGAAAAAGGTAAAATGCTTGGTCTGATCTGTACCAAAACTTGGAAATGGCATGCCCACAAAAGCCGTCAGAGAGAAACTAGCAAAAGTTCACAACCTGCTCAAAATAATATGCAATAAGCATAAAGGACATCAACATAACACAGCCATCAATATAGCCCAAACGCTAATAAGAGGTGCTATACAACACGGACTCTCCTTATTTTCGAACTGGACGAAAATATGCGACCAACAAACATAAACAAAATTAAACGCAATACTACGTTCTGCTTTAGGAGCATTACCATCGACACCTATAGACTCTTTGTTCGCAGAATCTAACACCATGCGCTTCGTGGATATAAGAACCACAACCCAAGTTAAATTGATTGCAAAAAGCTTAAATGATAGGAAACACCCACTCCACAATATATGCATCATTGGTTGTCTTAATGTCAAAAAATCGAAAAGCAAAAGTGCACTCTTCAACTCCATTCGCAGCAATAATCTAGCAAGTGTCACTATTGCGAAACCACTGAGTTATGAGACAACACCACCTTGGCTTTTTCCTCGGCACCTAATAAACGATTCGCTCAGCGCTTCACGTAAAGGACACACGCAGCCGGTAGTCTATCGAAAAAACTTTCTGGAATTGTTATCAGAGGGTAATTTTGATTGTATTTTATATACAGACGCTTCGTGTCACGAAGGCACCACAGGATTTTGTGTCTACAGGCTAGACAATCAATTTGACAGAATAATCACGCAACAAATTACTACTCCCAACCAAAACTCCTTCATTGGTGAAGTAGTGGCACTAGTAAAAGCGTTCAACTTCGCAAAAGCTCTTAATGGAAAAACAGCAATATGCACCGGCTCCCTCAACGCAATACACGGCATCCAAAACTATAAAAGCAAAACGCCGGTCTTTCATTTTCCACGCTCCGTGATCGCTTTAAACTCCCCCAGGATCCATATTATATGGACACCCGGACATGTAGGCATTCCAGGGAATGAAAAAGCAGACGCAGGTGCACGTCTAACAATTAATATGCCATTGCCACCTTTCGCAAATGCAATATGGCGACCAAAAGTGTAAGAAATACAAATAGAAGCAGAAAATCGCTGGACCTTGTCAAATTCCTTCTTAAGAACACATATGCCATCTTTAGCGCCTGTATTCTACAATGAATCCTTGAGCCGACTACAATCGGTTAAGCTCTGTAGAATGAGATTGGAACATGCACTGTTTAATAAGGCCCACTTGTACAACAGAGATACTCAACCATTATGCAACGTTTGTCAGGAGAATTTAACAATACATCATGTGCTTCAAAGCTGTCAACTTACTAAAGACCACTTTGCTGATAATATCCCAACCCTATCGGAGCTGCTTGATCCCTCCTTACCGCCACAGAATTCTAAATTATTTCCATTATTGACTAAACATAAATTAAATTCAATTTGAAAGCAAATCTAAATGTAGTATCCTTATATGTATAAGAATAGTCAATGTTAAGGTTCGTGTAAATATAAAATTGTAAATATTTGTAAAAATTGTAAATCGTACGACATTTAAGTAATAGCCATATGGGCACAGTCCCCTGGCTTTATATTCCGGACAATACAAATTTATTTGTATTCGTAGCTGTGAAAATAAAATAAAATAAATAAAATTTCTAGTAATGCTGGCTGCGAATTAAAGTGGTAACCAATATTTTCTATATTTAAAGAGAGAAAAAAATATTTATGTTCTATACTCCGACATTCAATATAAACTTCCAGACAGTCCTACGCTGTTCAATGACTTTTTTAATTGAAAAAAAAGTCTATTGAAAATTTCCCCAGAGCTAAACAATAAACAAAGATTCATACATGTTATGTATTTAATGCTCGTATCTTAAATTTATTTTTTGTTGAAGAACAAGGGCGCCAGACTTCTATACGCAATCTTATTTGTGCTCAGACCTGAGGGTAAGTATCACAAGCAATTCGATAATTTTGTCTGTCAGTCGACTTTTATCATTTTCAAGATTCAAGTATACATACGAGTATGTACGTATAAGTAGTGTCTCCAGTGAAAAAATCAACAATCATGCAAAATTTCGTATGGCACCATCTAAGGAGACCAAGCTACTAAATTATCGATGTTGTGAAAATGCTGCTGATAATCTGCAATCTGCTGTGATCCGAAGCACCTTAATATCACTAACAAAAAAAATTACTTGCTCAAAACTTGTGGCTTTGTAGAACTCTATCTTATAAAATAAATTGGAGGGAGTATCCCAAACCACCAACGAAAAACGTATATGGTATGTATATTAAAACCATAAATTAGCAAATAATGAGATGGAGTGACAAATGCATTAAACTTAAAGCAGGGTGTGAACGTATCACCGATAAGGGATAAATGATGTGTACGCACACACATGAAGATACCATATCAAAAACCATATAACAATATGCTAATAATGTCACGCTTTGCAATACAAACATTAACTATACACTATCCATACTCTACGGCTTTGTCCTAATGTAAGGACAAACTTTTCAAAGTGAGAAATTATTCGATTTTATCTTTTTATTCGATCAAATTAACGCAAACATTGTGTAACCTAAATGACCTCATTAATTAATTTGAAGGCTATTAGAGCATACGTCAAAAAGCACGCATATTTATGTCGGATCTTCACCACTTCTTTGTTGGATAAGGGGCAACAGCAAAAAACCCATAAATAATTAGACCTAATTAGAGAAAGTGAATTTACACCCTTTTTTATTGAACCCAAAGGTAAGAAACACCAACGCAAAAAGAATAAATGACTACTTAAAACTGTGGTAACATTTCCCATGTGACGTGGCATAATGCCACTGCGTCCAACAATATCCCCAGTGTCTGATATTATCCATCAGTCCATGAGAACTTATAGAAATTAGACCCCTATCACACGATTCGACATAATGTTGGACCTTATCTCATTATGTCCATCGTATTCCTCGTATTCCGCATCTTTTATCGAAATAAATCGGTTTGCAACGTTAAATTAATATTAATTTTTTATAAGAAAAACATGGACCATCTTAAACCAGGATGGGTTTCTTTCACGTTTAGTTTTTGAAGTACATATTTGCCATCCCATGTAAACTAAAAGGTAAACCAGCTGTAATCACGATACTTGATCTGTGATATGAAAGAAACCTTTTTTGCGGGCGCTACACCGTAGCTAAATGGGTTGTTTGCAATATCGTCACAAGAATTTGCGGTTTCGGCATGGTTCAACAAAAACTAAAACAAACTAAACAATAATCGAGAGACAAGTGGTAGTAGAGATAGTTGATCGACAGGAATGATTGTCACATCGGACATGTGCTACTGGATGACCAGTTGTTATTGTAAGCTTGTTTTTGTTTAAGACAGATAAAAGGTACGAGTATTTTTATATCTGATACAAATCCGATACATACTCGTACTTCAATTATGGAAGGCGTCATTTCTTTTCGTTCTTTTGTTTTTTTTTTTGTGGATTTCCTTTTATTGAAGATGAACGAAAAGAAAATGTACGTACATACATATGTATTTAATATGTGTGCCCAAATTTAGCGTATGCATGTTCTCATACATGTGTAGGCTGATTGCATTTGACGATTAGTCGGCCTTAGAACTCCTTATCAATCTATTGTGTAATAAACATCTAAAAAACTACTCCAGACATTCTCATATCTTTGCTATTTTAGATAAACTTTGATGAGGTCTTAGTTTTTTATACTTTGTACACATAAACTCGAGTACTTGTATACACAATTTGTTCTGCATACCTAACTATAAATAATAGAAATCTTAATCCTACGACACATGTTAGTTTCAGATTTGATTTCCTCAATTAGAGTGAGCTTTATTTAAGCCATATCTTATCTGAATTTGTAAGCCAAATTTTGAGCCATCACAAAGATCTATTACTAAGGCAAAACCATCGGGCACTGACACAACACGAGTGAAAATTATTCTTACCCGTAGCTCGTTAAAGTACATTTGGTATTAACCCTTTTTCACACCCTTTCCCCCATCAAGTAAACGCTGACGACCAATGCCACTCACCTTTATCTTATAATACTCTCTGTCGAGCCCATTCTTCGAAAGGTCCTCATCAACAAGGCTTGTATGTATGTCCTCGTATGTATGTATGTTTGAGCTCGTACATTAGAAATTCGTCGTAATGTGTCTTACTTAATAATAATCAAATTTATATGCATCGTTATGTCCTGTCGTATGTGAATTTGTGTTCCAAAAATGTCCTCTTAAAGCTAATATACTCTCACCATACAAGTATAAAGGAACTATATACCAGCGCATATGCGGACACATTAAAAAGCCAAAAAGGTCATCCTCCAGGGAAAAACATTCCACCCCATCTGTAATTTTAACTCATTGCCTCGTAGCGAAATGATCCTTCTTTTGGCTTTTTACCCTAAATTAATTATAAATAGTGTATAGGAGCATGAGAATGCGAATGCTTTTTGAAACTGAGATAATAAACGAGAGCAGTGTACAAGATTTTGTTGGATAAACCTGAGATACATGGTTGAATACGAGTACATCATTATATGATACCAACGGTGATGAAAATGTGTTTAGTAAAGTTTGCCAAGAGAAAGTTAACCACACCAATGACAAACTTTCGGTAACTCATCATCAAATGGACACATGCGTGTATACAAATAAAATAGACACAACTTTCAACTCGAACGCAATTAAGCAAAATAATAAACAGGTTTCTGATGTTAAATACCAAGGATTTACACAGAATTACAATTACTACCTACTCTTGAAATGAAAAACGAATTTTCCCAACGAAATCTGATACATATGTATGTATATATGTATGTACATTGTACGTACTTCTTTGCTAGTCGAAAATGATATCATACAAATGTACATATACATATATTCAAAAGCAAGGAAACTAAATGCGTGTGAAGGAGCTTATCCTTAAAGCTGATTTTTCAGCTTACGTTAGGAAATGCTATCGGTGCAATAAACATTTTAATTGGGTGTCAAGTAAATTGTGGTCCAGAAAACTCGGTGTTTAAAAGAGTCTGGTAAAAATTACACCTTCTCTTGCAACATTTGTTTCGTTCACCGGTTGGTTAGTGTTGAAAGTCGTATGCGAAGAATTTTCCCATAAATCACAATTTATTGTACGACTTTTTTGCAAGACGCACAGTGCTCGCGTGATATTGATACGGAGATGACAAGACATCATGAGTTAGTTTTTTTTCCAAACTACATTTCATGTGATGCGTATGTAACCATTTAAGGCCATTGGCGATGGCGATGGCGACGACAAGGATGTCTGCGTCGCCGGCATCTCTGTCATAGGCAGATAATTATTCCGCACACGTGCATCTCGTTGCAACCAATAAAGTTATTTATCTGCCTTACAATATCTCACTTTTGATTGAAGATAAGCGATAAAGGTGGTAAAATTGATAATAGGATGCGAAAAATGCGGTGTGTGAAAGATAGTGTTCAGAGTATTCCCTCAGAAATACTAGATGCTATTTTCTATACTCAAGGAATTTAATTTGTACATACAGTGTTACACTTAGATTTAAGAATTGATATAATCACGATAAGAGTGTATAAATGTATAAATTGTTATAAAAAAATATGTGTACTATTTGAACTAAATTTTGTTTTATTTATTGCAGTGGAATCAACACTATTTATGTGAGCTCTATGGTCAAACTCTCTGTACTTTGTATTCAACTATGTAAATGAATTATATTATATATGGTATGTACATAGGTAAAAAATTATATTATACAGAGCGGTCCGATTTTGGATACAGCAATTCACTAGAGATTGCATTACCAATTTCCATAAACTACACACATGGGCGAATGCAAATTCGCATACAACAAGAACAACATCGTTTCAACACCGATTAATAGTTAATTGGGTCTTTCATACTTCCACAAACACTAAGCAGTGAAACTTATTTGAAATTTTTGCAAAATGAATTACCAGGACTGCTAGAAGTTGTTTCGCTTGCATAAAGAAGAACTCATTTTTACCAACATGATGGTGCTCCAAGTCACTATGGCAGAATAGTTAAGTACTACTTGGATGAAAAATTTCCAAATTGATGGGTTGGAAGGAACTGCCCAATACATTGGCTTGTAAGACTACGATGAAGGATCGGGTAAACGAGTTTTCATCTGAAATAAGAACATTGGCTAAATTGCTAGAACGGATAGCAGCAGCGGCACAACATTCAAAGGGATTCTACAAACTATTAATACAGGAACCATTCAAAAACGAGCACTAACTTGCATTCAGTCTGATCGAGTACACATTGAAGAACTGTTGTAGATTTAAGATTATATAAACTAATATACGATTAGCAATAAAATTATTTATTTATTTATAATATTTTATTATAACGGTAAACGAAAGTGTATTTTTTTTAGAGTATTTTTTTTAGTAATAATAGTTGTATTCGGAATTAATTTTTTTTTATCTGGAAATCTGTAAGCCATAGATAAGAACTTTTTATGGTGAATTTGTAGGTAACATTATTGCGCACTAAAATGACAAAAAAAAATTTATCGTTACACTTTTTCGAGATAAATGAGAACGAAAACCAAAACATAGATGGTAATAGTGTTTAGTCTTGAATTAAACATTAACCAATTGGTTATCAAACAAGCATAGCTTGGTTGCTTTAGGTTTAATAGACTAGAAGTTAAAGCTAAATAATTGTACCTACTTCTCTGAATTAACTTTTTTAAACACCCAGTAACTCAGTGGGTGTTGAAGGTAGAGCCCTCTCTCCTGTACGATTTTATTCATAACATGAACCAATGAATCAGATCTCAAAATATCTCTACCTATCCCAAATCGTAATACTCTGTATACAATATGGATATTTGCGCGGAGTGGAAATAAATAAATGTTTTTTTAGAACGGATAACTGTTATTGACGTCATCACACTTTGTTTGTTTACCCTTTAACAAATTTCTAATACAATTTTGTTCGCTTACTTTTACAATTTGGTAAAATAGTGTAAAATATTGCTGTGTTCAACTTTGATAATGATTTTATTATATTTTATTGGTTTGATTAATAAATTGCTACATGACAAATGTTCGGTTATACAATCTTGATCAAAAATGTTGGAAAAGTGTTTCGGCAACGATTCTCTAAAGAAAACGGTCGTTTACTAGTGGCACGAGCGGTTTAAAAGTGGTCGTGAGTCAATCGAAGATGATGAACGCAGTGGCAGACAATCGACATCGAAAACCGACGAAAACATTGATGAAGTAAAAGAAATGTTGGTCAATAACCGCAAATTAACCATCAGAGGGATAGCGGAGGACTTGAACATTGCATATGGATCCGTCCAAGACATTTTGGTTAATGATTTGGGTTTCCGTCGTGTAGCAGAAAAGTTGGTGCCAAAAGACCTCAATTTCATGCAAAAAAGAGACCGTGTTGACGTCGCAAAAGAGATGATTTGCGAGGCTGAATCCGATCCCACATCCATCAAAAGGATCATTACTGGAGACGAGACGTGGGTTTATGAGTACGACACGTAATCCAGAGATCAGGCAAGTGAATGGCGTTCACCAAATGAGCCGAGACCAAAAAAACCACGTCGTTTTCATTCAAAAAAGAAGGCAATGCTCACGGTTTTCATGGATTAGAACGGTGTAGTTCATCATGAATTTTTGTCAGAAGGCCAGACAGTAAACAATGAGTATTATTTGGGCGTTATGAGACGAAAACTCGTGGATTTTGCACCATGATAACGCACCGTGCGTCGTACAGTGCCATCATTATTCGTAATTTAATTTTTTGACGAAAAATGCAACAAATACCATCCAACAGCCACCGAATTCACCTGATTTGGCTCCCTGTGACTTCTTTCTGTTCAATCGAGTTAAAAAACCACTACGGGGAACGCGTTTTAGCAGACGAGGGGAAGTAATGGAAAAAATCGCAGGAAGCACTGATGGACATACGGAAAACCGAATATAAAAAATGTTTCGAAGATTGGATCAATCACTGGCATAAGTGTGTTGCAGTCGATGGGGATTACTTTGAAGTGGACAATATAGATTTAGATGAATGAACTTGTATTTTAAATTTTCTGAATAAATTTCAAGGTGGTATGTAAATTGTGGCAAATTTAAGAACTCCGTCTACAATATATTTACATGTTTCATATTATTTTTTTTAAATATTACATCTATTAATTTAATTTCAGCATTTGATAGTAAGAATGAATTTTTAATTTCAGCTTTGGTCCAGAGAAGGGCATATTCAACAATAATTAGTTCTTTTTTTATAATTGCCAATTTGTATTTTATATTATTATACACACCTATTTCCTATATAATCACTTGATTTTATTGAATTTAAGATATTGTTTGTGATATTGATTTTATCTGTACGGATTTTATTAATTACAACTTGTCGATAATTGTTTGGTAGAACATTACGTATTTGAGCCCTTATTACTTTGAAGTCGCAGTGGTCGGGACTTCGCGCGAATCATTTCCACGCGTTTCCTAGGAAAACTAATGATCTACAGGCCCTTTTTGGCTGCAGTTTTTTAATTGTGTGACAACTTGGGATGTTACGAGTAGGTCGGAAAGGATATTGAAGTTAGAATCGGTTTCCTTGACATACTTCTCAGTCTGATGCTGAAATTTCTCAAGTATTTCCTTATATATTTCTTGGATTATTTTAAATGTACCGAATTGAATTTTGGATATTCCAATGTCTAGGGGAATGATTTTCGAATTCGAGTAGTCCAAGATTTGGGCTTCAAAATTTCTTTTTTAAACATAGGAGATAATTTAGTACCTATTCACTTGTTTATTATAGCCTATGTTATTTCTCCTGGGAAATACGTTTTTATTTCTAGACTTTTCTTATTATGGATTCGTATGTACCTGTGCTGTTCTGATTTTAACCTTTCAAAGTTTTCTTGCCTTGTCTGCTCATACAAATTTGGGCTTGTGCTGACAATACTACGGAAAAATATCTCGACGAGTCTTTTGTTTGTGACTGTGTGAATGAAGTAGTTGTACTTATAAAGAGCGCAATCTAGGAGCGCATTCGAAAAACATCTGAAGAGGTTCAGTTTGTAAGCATCTCATTATTTCGGACATTGTAGAGCGGAATCTCTCTACTTGTTCATTAACTGTGCGACTGTATGGAGGAGTTTTAAAAATCTCAATACCCAATTGATCTTGTGGCAGGGTTGAGTGATTTTTCATTATCGAAAATGACAAGTTTAGGGACACCGAAGGCAAACATCAGTTGCTCTAGATGTTCACGAATATCTTCTATTGCTTTGAATTTTTAGGGTTATGGGAATTTTAAAAATTTATCCACCACCGTAAGTACGAGGGCTGTCTGAAAGGTTTCCGACAATGATGCAAGACATTTTTTCTCAAATTTCTTTTTTATTTATCTACATACTCGTACTCTCCTTGTAACTCTACACACTTCTCCCAGCGATGCTCACATCTCTCTAACTCGTCCAAAAAGTACTTGGCATTTTTCTCTGCAAAATAATTGTTCACGAAGGTGATTGCCTCCTCATTTGACGAAAATCTCTGTCCTCCGAGCGCAGTTTTTAGATGAGGGAACAAAAAGAATTTGCTTGGGGCTAGATCTGATGAATAAGGTGGAAGGTCAAGCAGTTCAAACTGTAATTCATGAATTTTCGCCATGGCAACCGCTGAGGTGTGAGACGGCGTGTTGTCTTGGTGCAACAGGATTTTCTTTTACTGCAAATGTGGCCGTTTTTCCGCAATTTCGGCCTTCAGCTTAGCAAGTAATGATGCGTAGTATGCTCCTGTATTGGTTTTTCCGTTTTGAAGATAATCGATTAAGATAACTCCTTTACTATCCCAAAAAACAGTCGCCATCGCTTTCCCAGCCGAAAAAACAATTTTTTCTTTTTTTGGAGCCGGCTCACCCTTTGCAGTCCACTGTTTTGACTGAATTTTTGTTTCGGACGTATAATGGTGTATCCAAGTTTCATCTACAGTAATTAATCGGCGCAAAAACTCAGATTTATTGCGTCTAAACTGCGCCAACAGAGCGTTGGAAATGTTCATTCGTACACGTTTTTGGTCTACCGTAACCAAACGCGGCACCCAACGCGCGGACAGCTTTCTCATGCGTAAATCTTGATTTAGTATGTGACAAACACGTTCTTTGGACATTTTCATAACCTCTACTATCTCTCTCACTTTAATTCGGTGGTCGTCTAACACCATTTGGTGAACTTTAGCAATGTTATCGTCAGTGGTTGCAGTTTTTGGACGTCCTGAACGTTTATCATCTCCCAAGCTCTTACGGCCACGTTTAAAGTCAGCTGCCCAAAATTTCACTGTGTTAAATGATGGTGCAGTGCCCCCGTACACAGAGTCCAACTCATTTTGGATTTGCGTAGGCGTATTGCCTTTCAAAAACAAGAATTTAATAACAGCTCGATACTGAATTTTTTCCATTTTCACAAAAAACACTCACATCGATTCACTCAAACGAGTATCAACTAAAAACTGCGCGTCCAAAATGACTGAAACTTCGGTAAGTAACTGTCAAAAGATGCGCAACTAGCATTCACAACCCTCGTATTAGCTTTTTTTGGTGGAGTAGATGTTAAAATGCAATATGTGACCCGGAAATTGTGGGATTGGAGTTTCTAAAATTTTGGGCTTATTGAAGTGACGTTCGTATTTCTGTTCATTACAAATTTGGCCTTGTTTTACGATTTCATGAAAACGTGCCTCATTTTCGGAAAATAGTATTTCTGTAGGAGTTCTTGTTGATCGGTTTGATTTATTAAATCAATTACTCAGGATTGGGTAAAACGAACGTTGAAGGATTAGAAGTGGCGTGGTAGATTTCCTGAATTCTTCCCATGATTGACTCATTGGTGTATAGACCATTTACGACGCTAGGATTTAGGTACCGCTTGAATATTGCTAATATCAATGGATAACGAAACTGGTTGTTAAAGGTTTTGCTAATTTTGCATATTCTTTTATATAATTTCATCGTCATGTTAGCTTCACATAAAGTTCGGAATATTTTTTCCACATGGTCATTTTCGTTCTGACTACTCGCAGAACATCGTCCACTGCGCGTTTTATTGTACTATGCATCTGTTCTTCCACTTCATCTTTGAGTTCCGTGGGGTATGGATAATACAATACTTCGAGTACACTGGAGAATCTCTGCTCGTACGAATTTCACCAACAACTTTAGTTGCGTAGGTAAGTTTTTCGTTTAGGTCAGAAAAAAAGGAAGGAATTTTTCCGAATATTGTGAGCTTGACATGTGTTCAAGGTTAGTGTCTAAGGAGTTGAGTGATGGTGACTTCAGCTGTTTACTTATTATTATTGAGTGTGAATGATAGCATTTAATTGCTTTAGGCTAAGATGCAGTGAAATATTTTTAACATTGGTAGCAGAAAGGACTTCAGATTTTCGTCTGTTTAACTAAATAGGTTTTAGAAAGTATGGTGGGTCAATTTTATGTCACCAGCTATAGACCGCCAGAAAATA
The DNA here is from genome assembly GCA_963966105.1 of Volucella zonaria. Taxonomy (NCBI): domain Eukaryota; kingdom Metazoa; phylum Arthropoda; class Insecta; order Diptera; family Syrphidae; genus Volucella; species Volucella zonaria. The sequence goes on along the minus strand of OZ014533.1, from coordinate 32,888,453 downwards.
CTGTTCAAGTGGAATGGGATCTTTGATTAAACTGGATTGAATGTAGTTCTTACTGGAAATTGTATCAATGAAAAAATTGAAAATTTGGCCACTCTTCCTACTCTCGTCCAACATTGAAAGTAAGGCAGCTAAGAATCAGTTAGCCTCAAAAATGTATTATAGGTCACTGATTTCTGAAGTTTCGATATTGGGAGTGTGTTGGGAAGGATCTTCGGTCTAGATTAGAAAGTAATTTGTTAAATCAGGGTCATGTCTCATTCCCTCTTCATATGATTGTTGATAACACGAATAGGCATCATCCTTTACTTCATTTGCTGATAAAATGCGTAAAGATCGTTTAGAGAAATGTGTTCTGTTGGTGTCGACCACCGCCGAGTGCACATGCTGGCCAGTGCTCTCATAAATTATCCTCCTAAAAACTATTACACAGTGATGGTATCCCACCTCTCCCGCTCCTGGTCGTAAGCACTGTTGCTTGCACTGAAGCACTGTCGTTGCTGTATTTGTCATACGACACGGGCAGTGGCTGAGTGCAGGTAATAACTGATGGATAGCAGGTTGTGAGTGAGAATTTTGTTGGTGCACTGTTTTCTATTGCTGGAGGGGCATAACAATTACAACAATTTGATTCGGTAAATCAACGTCAGAATTTTCACTTTGCAGCCTGGCTTAGAATCGTCGGTGTTTGCGTTTTTTTGTGTTTGTTTGTAATATAATGACTCGGGAATTCAGAGTGGATGTAGCATATATACGCGGGCTGAGAAGTAAACATTTCTCTGCGTACGTCCACTTTTGTAAATATAGGCCACCTGTTTTGGCACTTAGTGAAACACAGGTAGATCCCTGTCCACACCTCTCAGATCACGCTGATCTGAAGCTGTCTGACTACGAACTAGTGCCATTATTCTTTTCGCACCGCGGTCTCGCCATATACGTGCATATTTTATATATACAATTCTGGATGGATCCGACATTATGGACACACCGGACGGTGTGTAGAGGTCTTTGCTGCGGAAACCTACTTGAACCAGCTTGCATATGAGCCCACTCGAACACGAGACGTTGATAGTCATACCACCTACACCCTGGACTTGTTATTAGCTTCCCACCCTGATAAGTACACCGTTGAGTTCTGCCCTCTAAGCTCGTCGGACCATTGTGTCATATCAGCTAATTTCTCGTACACCCACCACATAGTTAGGGAAAAGTCTCCTAAAAGAACGGTATGGCAATTCGAGAAATCCAATTGGAGCGGACTTAACAACTTCTTTAGGAATTTTAACTGGTCGTTATGTTTCTTCGATAACGACGTGGATGCCGCTGCTGACATGATCACAGAAACTATTCTCTTTGGAATGAGATGCTTTATCCCCCATCGGATGAAGAGAATCAAACCAAAAGAAAAGCCATGGTACGACTCGAGCTGTAAAGAGGCTGTCAGGGTAAGAGAAATGTTTTTTCGGTCCTACAAGACCAACCCGACAGAGGAAAACTGAAAAAAGTTTAAACGGGCCAGAAATGACTGTAACGTCTTTCTTAAGCGTGTGAAAGTGAAATTCCAATACGACCAAAAACTGATGCAAAAAATACTATAATATCCCAAAGGTAGTAACAATTTTTGGTCCTACTTCAAAAACACTAGAAATTGTGCCTCATCCTCCATGCCAATGCTCATTTACAATGACATTCTAGCTGCCAGCTCTTTGGACAAGGCCAATCTGCTGGATGCATACTTTTCGGCTAGCTTAGCACTTCCAGATTGTGCTCTGTCTCTGCCAACATTTGAGTGCGTCGAATCTTTAATGGGGCGGATTTACTTTCGCACTCATATATTAGCAAGAATACCTAAAGGTTGTAATATACATAAATCCGCTGCTCCAGATGGTATATCTCCCCTTCTTCTGAAGATGTTTTCTTCCTCCCTGGCAATACCACTGCGTAATCTTTTCCATCAATCCTACTCTTTAGGACACTTTCCGAGCAGATGGAAAACAGCATTTGTCCAGCCCGTCCCTAAAAAAGGCGAATGTTTTTCTCTCTCCTCCTACAGACCCATTGCACTTACGTCCCTTCTTTCCAAGGTCATGGAAATGCTGATAAACCATCAACTCATGAAATGTCTCGAAACACGAAAACTGACCGGCTGTACGGTTTTCGTAGCAACTGGCCCACTGCTGATCTCACCGACAAGTGGAACCAAAGCATACATCAATCTGACTGGCGAAAGCAAAATAGTTGCACTAAGGCAATCGACGGAGTATGGCATCAGGCTCTTTTGTTGATAATGCGTGCCTTTGGGATCGACGACCCTTTTCTTCAATGGATTAGGAGCTACCTTTCGGAACATTCAATTCCAGTTGTCTGGGATGGATTCAAGTCTGATATTCACAGAATAAATACTGGGGTGCCCCAGAGCTCCGTTCTGTCTCCGACACCCTTTTTCATTTTTATCAATTTACTCTTGTCTTCCATTTCTATTCCAATATATCTCTTTGCTGACACAGTACTCTCTGCTTTTCATATTTGTCTCGGAGTACACTGAAGTACTACACTCGTTTGGTGAGAGCAAATGAATGTATTCATGCAGACCTTTACTCGCGAACGCATCAGTGATAGCTCGCTGTGTTCTACCAATAATATAAATATCATTGGCATATGCAAGTAATTGAACAACCTCGTGTGAGTTTTGCACAATTCTTTCAAGTATGATATTAAAGAATTCATATGACAGCGCGTCGCCTTGCATAAATCCTTTTTTGGCATCAAAGGTCTCGGTTAGGTCGTTACCGATATTGATGCAGCAGCGTGCTTTCTCCATCGTTATCCTGCACAAGCGGACGAGTTTGGCAGGAATGCCAATCAGATCCTTGACGAATGGTTTCAGGCTGTCGCACAATACGACAGACAAGATCTTGTAAGTGGTGTTTAGAAGACTGATACCTCTATAGTTGGTGCAGTTTAGAGAGTCTCCTTTCTTGTGAACAGATCAAATGATGCTGATCAAGCCAAATCTGACCAAATCTGAGAAATGAGTTAGTGTATGCTCTTGCCAAGTCATCTCATACTGTCGTTTCGGCGGGTAGGCCGTTCGGGCCGGTAGCCTGTTCGACTTCAATTTAGATATTATTATCCTCACTTCATTTTGATCGAGTGGAAGGAATTCCTGACTTGAATCGTCAATATTGAATGGTTCTCTCTGCCTGACAGCGGAATTTGTGTCGTCTTCGCCATTTAACAGTCTGCAGAAATGGTTTTTCAATATCCACAGCACCGACTGTGGCTCTACTACAAGGTGTCCTTGTTTATCTCTACAGGTTCCCGTTCGGGTCTTATTACCCAGATACTATGTGTTTGCCGGCACTTCAAACCAGGGTTTCGTGGGGGTTGGCGGGTGAAACCCAGCACGTCAGTTGCAGAATTCAGATGGCTTCTCGGCATCGAAGCCATTGGTCTTCAGCACTTGATGCTGGCTGCAAAGGACTTCTCCAGAGGTTGAGGGATATGCGATCGGTTAAGGTTCTGGCGGCTTGTTGGGATTGCAACCATTCACCGTTAAATCTCGTCATAGCATTTGTAGTGGCGTCTGAAATATGCGTAGACGTACCTTGGCTGCAACTAGGTAGTGGTCCTTGTCCATGTTGGCCTCTCGGAATGTTCAGACATCTAAAATACTCGAGGAGGATCTTACGTCGATCACAACATGATGAATCTGGTTAACAATTTGCTGATCCGGTGTCTGCCATGTTCCCTTGTGAATATTGAGGTGAAGAAACCGTATGCTTGCTATAGTAGCGTTACGTCCCGCAGCGAAATCAATTAGCCTAAATCCGTTTCCAGATGTAGTGTCGTGTAGGCTATGTCTTCCGATTGTGCTGCCGAAGATGTTCTTCTTTCCAATTTTGACATTAAAGTCGCCTAGGCCGATTTTAAGGTCATATATCGGTCATTGCTCGTAGGTTTTGTCGAGGAGCTCGTAGAAACTTTCTTTGTAGCATCGTCCTTTAGCATGTTAGCGACTTTACTTTTGATACGGATTGTTATAAGGCGTTCATCCAGTGTCGAAAGCTCAAGACTTGTTGTCTAAGTCTACCGCTTACAACAAATCCGCAGCCAAATAGACGCTGCTTACGTCCCCTATAGCAATCACCGTAGTAAACATTACAGTTTTTCATGTTTCTTTTGCCCGGCCGATCCCAGCGCACTTCCTGCATGCCAATAATATCTGCTTTATAGCAGTCTAGGGCCTCCGCTAAATGTTCGGCTGCACGCGGCCTGTTTAAGGTCTGATAATTCCACGTTCAGATCCGAAAATCATTGTCCTTTGTTAATTTTACAAGGTCGTCAACAGTGAATCCGTCCTTTTCTAGGCTATTGCTCGCTTCGTAAAAATTACTTTTTTACGTGGCTTGGCAGTTAACCCCACGCACAACCCCCAACCTGGAGGGACAGACCCTTTTTTGGACCCCTAGGGACAAAAGGGGTCGGATCAAATTCCGGAGCCATCCAATAACCCTCTTCTGAGATGTAAGTTCCGCCGTTGGTCCTTATTAAAGGCTCATCAGCTAACACCCTGACTTAGTGTTGCAGGTCCCTGCAGACCTTGCATTCAAGTACATTGAAGCAGTTCATATAGAGATAACACTAGTTCGACCTAACTGGAACTGTGGACGCCACCGTTAATTCCATCCTTAGATTTCGTTCGCTGCCGCCCGTAAACAGGATAAATTGCCTTAGCGAGATGGCACTCCTCCCGTCTCAGGCACCACCAACGACATTCCACAGGGGTTGGTTACCCCATCTCTAGTCGAGGTACTAGGCACCCAGCAGTCACCACGTGGAGGTGAGTAGTAGGAGTTGATGGTGTGAGGCTAAATTGAGAACGCTTGTATTCTCATATATTCGCATTCACCACCCTTTTGACCACCACATCACAATTTTACGTACAACTTTATGTACCTATTTATTGTTTTATGCCTTTTGTTTCTAATACATTATATACAAAAAATTTTACTCATTGCCTATTTTTCTTGAGACGACCAACGATTTACATAAACCACATATCCCCTTAAAAACTGAAACCTTTCCATTGCTTTTAATCAGGAATTACATATCTAATCTTAATAAAGAGAATAATCTAATAAAGAGAATATTGCTGTTTCTATTTAAAATGTGGGAAGAGATTCACAAAAGAGACTATGTGTTTTGGTTCACTACTATAAGATTCAGCAAAATGAGGGACTAATTGAGTAAAAGTAAAAATGTGCCCTCCAATGAAAAAACAGCGGCCCAAGAAAGGCGCCTTTTCTAATTTTGTATCAAGAATAAGGATGCCTACTTAAATGAGGAGATCGCATTGTGCGCATTCCTAGGGAAGCTTCCAATAACACTGAATAAGACTCATTCTCCAAAGCCTTGTATCTATGAGGTATACCAGATCTTTCTGGTGTAATGCCAATAAGGTAACTCATGGGGTATGCATAATGATGGCCTGTGAGCACTTACTCTTCAGTAATATTCTGAAACAAAATAAAAGAAAAATTCCAGCCTGATACCAAGCCTCAAAAACAAGAAGCCTCAAAAGCAAGTATTCATGGATCTATGAGTCACATAAAAATGAGAAGTTATATGGTGAAAATGTCACAAGGTCCTCCATATTGAACTGCATGTATTCCAAGATTGGGCTTTGAAATTATAAATTCATACCTTCTTGAATCCAAGTCAGTCTCCAGATCAGCAAGGATATTCCTTCAGAACTTTTTTTTTTTATATATATAATTTGAAAGAGAGGTACAGGTGAACGTTGGTTTTAAATGCTTAAAGGTTATAATGACTAGGCAATAAAGAGCTAGGCAGGGCATTCCATAAGCGAGTTGTACGGCTAAGAAACGAATTGGTGATACAGTCCGAGGTAGACTGGGCCTCAAACCACAAGCGTCTCCACCCAGCTCGATCTTTAGCTAGCTGCCTCCAGTTTCGCACGCTAAGTTGGCAGAGGTCCTCTTCCACTTGCGTGCGTCACCTGAGTCTCAGTCTTCCTCTACTGCGCTGTCACTCGGAGGCAGATTCGAAGACTTTTCAAATCGGAGCATTGATGTTCATCCGCTCTACATGACCCAGCCACTTCAGCTGTTGGATTTTCAATCTTCTGGCTAAGTCGATATCGCTGTATAGGTCGTACAGTTCGTCGTTGTATCTCCTTCTCCACTCACCTTCTACGCAGACGGGACCGAAAATCACCCGAATTATTTTCCTCTCAAAGGAGGCAAGAGTACCCCATCACTTTTTGATAAAGTCCATACCATTCTGCTCCATATGTTCTATCTATAGACTTGGATTATTAAGGTATTGTATTATACAAGGTCAATTTTGTTGTTCGAGAGACAACGACAAAAAAAGCTGCGATTGGCAAGAGTTATTCAACGTTCGATTTCAGCGTTAGTGTCGTTGTCTGAATTGATTGAGGAGCCTAGGTAGACAAAGTCCTTAACTACCGCAAAGTTATATCTGTCGAGGGTGATGTTCTTTCCGAGACGTCTGGTTAACAGACTATAGTTGGTCTTGGCCCCGTTGATCGTTAAACCCATCTTCGCCGCTTTTGTGTCAATACTTGCGAAAGCGCCACTGAAATTACGCTGCTTTCTTGCTCTTATCATCGGTGTATGCGTGTAATTAGTCGGACTTTTGTAAGATTGTGACTCTTGTGTTGGCGCGTGGATTTTGCATTATTCTTTCAAGAATGATGTTAAAGAAATCGAGGGATAGGGCATCGCCTTGTATAAATCCCTTTTTAACATCAAAGGTCTCGGTGAGTTCTTTACCGACCTTGATTGATCAGGGTGCATTCTCCATCGTCATCCTGAGCAGATGGACGAGTTTGGCGGGGCTGCCATAACTAGACATTAATCTGTAGAGCTCGTTTCTATAGATGTTGGAATACGCGACACTAAAATCTATGAACTGGTGGTGTGTATTGATTTGGAGCTCATGGGTTTTTTACAAGATCTGCCCTAGTATGAATATTTGGTCGATGGTGAACTTTCCTGGTCTGAAGCCAGGAACCAATCAGGTTGTTGACGAACAGCTTCACGTAGGCTATGTTAAGAAGGCCGATGCCTCTGTAGTTGGCGCAGTTCAGAGGGTCTCGTTTTTTGGGGATCGCGCAAACTATGCTATCCGTACTTTCGTTCGACCATATTTTACAGATGAGTGGGTATACTCGTACCAAGTCATCGAAGCCGGCGTTCGCCCCTCCTCTTCTGCTCGTACAACTCGTGAACAGCTCTCGTCCTTCGATTCAGCAAAGTTTTTTGTGTTATGTATTCTGAAAATTGAATGGTTTTTTTATAAAAAGGACCGTAATTATAATTAAAGAAATAAAAATAACTAAAACAACAGAATTCGATGATGGTGGAATATTGAAGTAAACAATGCACATCGGTGAATATTTATTCTATATTTAAATGGATGTACATATGTAGGTATGTGCACATATGTATATCATGGTATAACATTCCAGGGATAATTTTCCTAAGCGTAACACAAATCTCATTTATCATATCTGCGCTCCGTTGACGCTTCAATCAGGGTGCCACTTAAGCAATTTGAATAAATAACCCATTTACCCATTTTACCGTGTAGTATTAAGAGAAACTTTCATCGGCATAGCTTCATGCAGATCTTGATCCGTTGAAATCTTCACCTTTCAACCGCCACTCAGTAAAATTACATCCAACTCGCGTAGAATCCTTAAGCCACAGCAATCGTTTTTGGCTGCCACAATAACGTGACAACACCGAGTACCATCGGGGTCGGGCTCACAAACCAAGTTAAAAGGGGTTTACAACCTTACGACCCGTAGCACCGCAATAACACATTAAATCATTTGATTGACAGACACAAAAAACTCAGCTCGTGAAATGGAAATGTTATTTCAAAGTAAAATTCAATTTGTTGCCCAACTTCTTACAAACTGCTACACTCTCTTGTGTGAAAGAACTCTGCCGCATAGAAGTCGACTGCTTACCAGTTCCTTTGAGGTGTCAATTGAATATGCATTAAAGTTTTCGCCAAGGGGTTTCACACTCGAATCCTTGGATTCCTTTTCGAATATTGTCAAATCGTATTTTTGGTCGGCTGCCATTTGATATTCCCATTCGCAATATTCAATTCGATTTATGATGGTTTTCCACAACGAAATCGTCGCGGCGGACGGTTAAAATGGCTTTTCGTGTTTGGGAGCAACTACAGACGACTATCATTGTCGATGCTATTCCTATAGTCTGAGGAAAATTTGTACGCGGTGCATTCTTTCTGAATTTAAAGTAATAAAGACTTTTTATTGGCCCATTCGAGCTATACCAATTTAAGAATTTCAGATGATATTTATTGAAAATTGTTCTTTGGCTTAGCAAAACGTATTGATTATTAGGTTCCATTTCTCGGTTTCTTAAAATCTTTGAATAAATTTTATTCTTTAGAAAATCGATGTAATGATATTGATAGTAAATATGCAAATGACTTAGATGAAACGCACGTATGTATTGTACATATGTACATAGTTGTTTCTGGATGTTGTCTTGAAAGTTATTGAGGAAAGATGCCAACGATAATACGAGTACTTAACATTGGTAATTTTTCGGGTTCATGTCATGTCAACATGCAGAAGAAGGTGTAGTATACACATGAATACATAAATATGTACATCTTGCATTTAGTAATCCAATTTCTTTTTAAAACATTTTTAAGCCACTCAATTTTTTCTTTTAGTAGTAATTTTTTTAGTATAAGGAATTACGTAATTGCTTGTTTTCACAAGCATAACGATAATGCGAAAAACTAATTTAATTTGAAGCTCAATTTTAAACGGCACGGCCATGACGACTTTTCATTTATTTTTTTAACAGGGTGTATATTAAAGCATCATCATCGTCTTTGGAGGAACAGTTTCAAGCAGGGTGAACTACTTAGTGATTGTGATATTAGGAATCTGCATTGATACCCCTATTTTGCAAACGGGTAATGGCTGGGTCTGTGGTAGAATGGAGTTCGGTGATATGGGAATAAACAAACATGGATTAATTCAAGTAATTCAAAACTCGCAGTTAACACCAGATGGAATAATTGGTTATCCTTTAAAGCAAATTCAGAAAAATTAATTGAAAAAATTCAATTACGTTGTTAATTCTTGTATGAAAATTAGGTGGACGAGCAAGTGGGACTTCAATACATACTGATTTTAAATGGTTATCGTGTATAATGAGTATGGTACTTTGAGCTAGGTAAGGTGTTTAAGATTCATGTTGTTCGGTTTGAGAGATATATTCCACAGTACGTCAGAATTGGGCTTAAATATGACATAAGCCCACATTACACCAGCTCACATGAATATTAATGTTATTTTAATTCCCAGCTGGTAAGTCAAACTTCTCAATGGTCAATTGATTGGGGTACCTCTAGTGGCCTCGGGGTAAACTCCGATTTGGTATTATTTACTAAGAGAGGACTGTAACCAAAATCTAAAATAATATATATGAAAAGCTAGTTGGAAACATACCAACATATGCTGTTCCAGTTGGTGGACGGTATACCAATAGAATTGTAACAAAATATGGTGTTTTTAAAAAAAAAATATTTAAACACTCAAGTGGGTGTGACTACACTTAAAGGACATGAGTACGTGTTAAGTTTTTAGGAAAATGGGATAGTGAGAGAAAGAAAGATTTTTGGGCTTAGTGGTTATTTCGCTCCATAGGTAGCATCCAACTTTTAATGGCGAGACTAAATTATTAGTGTAATTGGACTTTCTGTTGTATTCTAGGCAACCACTCATCTTAAGTGATTTTAGTTCACAGAAAAAAGAATGTATTTCGAACGTGGCTGGTACTGAACCCCGAAACGTCCGATTTGGAAGCTAATACACATTCAATTTCATTTTAAATTCATTTATTAATTTTTCTATTCATAAACTCATACATGCTAGACCAAAAAATGCTTAAAAACTAGCTTAATTAACTTAAAATTATCTTATTCTAACTTACTGACCTGCCCGCATGGGGCTAAGTTAAACTTAACAGGTTGTTTTGCATGTGGTCTAATACGTCCATGTATCATATGTGAGCAAATCTACAAACAAATTCAAATGGATTTATTTAATGAACGTTGCATGCTATTTCTGTTTTTAGTATGGGATGTGGTAGGACATATAACTAAATAAAGAATTTATAAAAAAAATTTCCAGATTTTTTTTTTCGAAATATAAAAAAAAAACAAAATTTTCTCTTTGTTAAATATTTATTTTTAATATTTTTTAACAGTTCGTGTGTTTCGTTGAAATGATGTAGACAGTAAATTTTAAAACATTTTTTACACTCTGCACCAACTTGTTTGGCTTTAGCTGGATTCTCTGCAGGATTCCTTCATTTTCGGTAGCACACAACGCAACGGCCACGTTTAATTTTTCCATCTTTTCTTGGTATTTCCGAAAGCTTATGATCTCTTCGGTTGTGAAGCTGATGCGGGGGGCCGAAGTAGATGGGTTAATAACATTCACAGGACAGTTAGGATATGCTTTTGACGTAACTTCACCGAGCCAATATCGTATAATTGATTCCTGAACTTGAAGAACTGTCAATGGCTTATTGGCACATTCGTTATATACAACGCGTGTGTTGACAATCGCAACTTGAAAAATTAAATCAAGAGCAATTTTTTTGTACCAGATTAGGCTTTTTCTCAGAGGAGAGTAATAGCTGCTAAGCTGGTCTGCAACATCTATGCCCTTTTTAGCTTCATTATAATCAATGACCATGTTAAGTTTCATTATAGTTTCTCTCCAATTTGAGATGGGTATCATTGTATCGTCGTGACATGTTGCTCTCATCAAAACATCTCTTTTATCATGCCACTTCAACACTGTCACAAATCCATTCAATTGCCTGGCAATAACTTCACCTTTTTTTGTTCTTTTCCCTAAAACTTCATTTGGTAAGTTTTTCTTATTTTTTCTGAGAGTCTCACATAAATCAGTATTATGATCTTTTAAATATTTTGCTAATACAATGCCGGTGTAATAATTGTCAGCAATAATGAGGCGCTGATCATTTAGCAGCGGTGAACACAGTTTTACTACAACAGAACCTGGTTTATCTAAGCTTTCAAAAGTAGCTGTTGTTGCAGCATTCCCATCGTATGACCACGTGTAATTATTTGTTTTGGATACCATGATGTCGAATATATCGTCTGATATAAAGTATGCATAAATTTTTATGATGCTGATAGCAACATATTCGTCCGTGATGGCTTGAATATCTTGCACACCAGAATTACCAGTAAATGGTTCTCTATCAATAGGCAGAATATCGTTTAACCAAAGATCTTGCTCATTTGGAGGTTCAACTTCTTGTTGGGCATCTAACATTTGAGATTGATTTGTCACTTTACTAAAAATTGGATCAATATTTTCTAAAATTACCTGATTGATCACTTTGATCGCTTTCATGAGGCGAATATAAATCGTTTTCATCGTTACTTTCTTTTAACATTCTCAATACCTCTTGATCTGAATATGGACCACTCATTTTTGGTTTGACAACTAATAACACTAACTAAATGCGTTGACACTCAGTTTTCGATTTATTTATGTGTTGCGAAAAGAACCAAACAACCGTTATTTCAATTTCTGAATAAGTAATGGACAACAGGGTGACTTTTCTTAGTTAGTCATGTAAACCTCGAACATAATGTAGGTTCTTAATACTTTTCAATCACAAATTTGACCATAGACTGGGTTTTTCTGTTACCAACAATTATATAATTTGAAAATAAACCACCGAGCGTTACTCTATGAACAAAACATGTGTTTATTTTTTATGAGTTTATTTTTTTTATATATTTTATTAATGTTTATCACATGATACATTTGACGAAGTGCAGTAAATTTTTTTTTACCACGTCCATGTATCTTATGTGATACGTAAATAAAACATATAAAAAAAACTAAACTAATATGATAATTCTTCCCACTCATAATAATTCGTGACATTGATTATTACAATAGTACAAAATTATGAAAAAAACTTTGGACGTGAGACCAAAATATTTAACCTATGTATGGGACAGGGAACCTGTTAATACTTAAACTATGTATGTTTTTCGACTATTTATTTTTATTTCTATATTTATTTAAACTTAAACTAAGAAAACAATATTTATTAGGTGAAAAAACTTAGTATATGGACTTTTATTTTATAGAAAATTAAAACTAAAACTTATAAACTAACTACATAAAAAAAATAATAAATCTTAACACGCTTATACTTATATCTTATTGTAAACATATATATGTTTATTTTCTTGTATAGATTACCCCTTATTTTTTTTTAGAAAAATTATCACCCTTCTCTTTTGTTCTTTAATAATTTTTTTTTGTAATAGTTTTTGTTTTCGATTTTTAATATTTTTGTAATTTTTATAATTTTTTTTTTTAAATCTAAAATATGTGTAAGCCCGCCACGGCTAAAAAATTAGGCTGCCTCCTATGGAAATACCTAGTACTGGAGGCATTCGGGGATGAAGCTTCCTTTCTTTCAACAAGCCACCAAAATTGTTAGTGCTGCTGAGCAACATGAAACCAATACACTACCACTTGAGCCACGGCTACCCATGGCACTATACTATCCTAAAAGTTATTTTTGATCGGAATAATTAAATTAAAGTACTGAAACAAGAAGCGTGGGGAGACACAATCTCGTACATGATAACGAAATAGCCTTCTGCACCAATGGCTCAAAAATGGAAAATGGTGTCGGAGTAAGCATATAAAGGAAGTTTTCTTGCAGTGTCAGACTTTTCAATAGGCATTAAATATCAAATCAGCTGTCATATTGAGCTGCTAAGCTTAATGTATTTTCAGTGCAGTTTACCATTTCATCCTGGAAAACTGACGCCGCAACAATGCTTTCAAATTGTTGAAATTAATTTATTTCAAAAATCGAAACTCTGTTCGCAAAACTTATAGCGCACTTCGTGAAATCTGCGGTAGACATCATTGACCATCTGGACTTTCTATTTATCGAATTGCTGATAAATTTTGTATCCAATTCACGCTATTAGATATTCACACACCAACATGAACGAGAACAGTGCGTTCGAATGAAAATATCGCGGGTGTGGAAGCTTGTGTTAAAGAGGTTGTCGTTCGCAGCAAAAATCCTGGTCTCAAAACTAATAAGATTCAATTCTTGCAAGAGCTAAAACCGCGTGACCATTCGTGTTCCATCCGGGTTCAGTGATGGGGCTTGAAATCAACTTGAAGTTGACCCAGTTTTTTACTAATTTTGTTCAGTGATGAAGCTAATTTCTGGTTAAAAGGCTACGTAAATAAGCAGAATTACCGTATTTAGAGCGAGGACAATCCTCAAGAGTTTCATCATATTCTATTTTGCGTATTGTTCGCCGGAAGCATAATCAGTCCTTATTTCCTCAAGAGTGAGGCCGGAGAACATGTTACTGTCAATGTGCACAGGTACAATGTGCGATGATTAACGATTATTTGTACCCATACTACTAACAAAAACATCGTTTTATTCAAAACATGATTTGGCAATAGACCCATTTCAAGAAATGGACCCGTCAATTTGCCATCGAGATCGTGTGGAGCTACGTCAAATCACTAGTTTATGCCGATACAGCAGAAACGATTGACGATTCGGGGCAAAATTCGAATAATAAACGATAGGTATACACCAACAATAGCTCGAAAAGCAGTCGAAAATTAGACATCTTGAATGCGCTTGTACGATGCAGCCGTGGTTGGTGTGCACCCAAATAATAAAAGGCGCGAAATAGCTTTTTGAATAAATTGAATAAATTAATTTCAAGTTAATTTCTTTGTATTTTATTTAAACAAAAAATCTCAACGTCTTAAAAAAAAACACCCTTTATAAATTGTTACAGCATCTTGTAAGTAGACATTATAGTAAGATGTTCGCACATAGCGCGGCGAAGGGAAGTTAGGGAGTGAAAAAAGAAAAATACCGAAGTGCGTTGGCTTTAAATATCTGCAAGTTATACCGGGTAGGAAATAAAGAGCTCGGCATGGCATTCTATAAGCGAAATGTACGCCTTAGGAAAGAATCACGATATTTCAGAGTACGTCCGAAGGTGGGCTTGAGGTTGTACTGATGAGCATTCATAGCGAGACGGGTGTTACTGTGAAAAATTTTGAGGGGCAGAATGCTACTGGTGGCAACTTCAGTGGAGCACTGGTGGTGACAATAGCGATACGCCGGTGTTTGAGGGCGTCGAATGACGCCTTATATATTGAAGGCAGGTCAGAGGGGGTGAAATATTTCTTACACCGCTTGAGGAAACCCAGACATTTCGCAGCATTTTTGACGATATCGAATTTGTGGTCATTCCAATATAAGTTGTCGTTGGCACACATACCGAAAATAGAAAGTTTTTCGGTTTCAACGATGCAAGTGCCATTCATGGATAATGGCTGGGTATTTAAATTTCCCTTTAATCACGACACATTGTGTTTAGGAAGCATTAGATTCCACTCTTTTGATAGTTCCCCAATTGGATATGCTGCTAATATCAGAATTTAATGAGCTTAACATACGCTGCCGTTCCTGTTCTATAGCCGAAGAGCAGGGACGTGAGTAGTGGAACGAATATGAAAAGCAGAGGGCACCGTCATCAGCAAAGGATTATATCGCCAGCTATGAGATGAAAATTAAAAAGAGTGTCGGAGGCAGAACGGAGCCGTGGGGTACACCAGGATATATTTTGTGAATATTAGACTTGAAATCATCCAAGATAACTTGAATCGAACGTTCCGAAAGATATTTTGTAATCCATTGAAGAAAAGAGTCGTCAATCACAAATGCATGCATTTTCGACAAAAGAGCCAGATGACAAACTCTGTCAAATGTCTTAGAAATATCAAGTGCAACATCTTTATTTCACCAATTTTTTCAGTGAAGAAAAATCAAATAAGATGAGTAGTTGACTAGAAATGAACAACAAAACAACTTCCACTAAGAATTTAGTCTCCCCATTAAATGTTGGATGCCATCCATGGAGCGAAATAACCACTGAGCCCAAACATCTTTCTTTCTCTCTCTATCCCATTTTCTACAAAAACATGCCATGAAATCACCAGTGGACCTGCTGCTACGAAAACCGTACTGGCGGTCATTGAGAAGTTTTCGTGTTTCGAGATATTTCATGAGCTGACGGTTTATCAGCGTTTCCATGACCTTGGAAAGAATTGACGTAAGTGCAATGGGTTTGTAGAAGAAGAGAGAGGAAGATTTGCCTTTTTTAGGGACGTGCTGTACAAATGCTGTTTTCCATCTGCTCGGAAAGAGTCCTAAAGAGTAGGATTGATGAAAAAGCTTACGTAGTGGTTTTGCCATCTAGGAAGAATGGCGTTAAGTCCGCTCCAATTGGGTTTCTCGTATTGTCATACGGTTCTTTTAGGAATTTTTGCTCTAACTGTGTGGTCAGTACACGAGAAATTAGCTGATATGACACAATTGTCTGACGAGCCTAGAGTGGAGAACACATTAACGGTGTACTTATCAGGGTGAGAAGTTAAAAACAGGTGCAGGGTGGTGGCGGTATGACTATCCACGTCTGGTATTCGCGTGGGCTCACTTACAAGCTGCGTCAAGATGTTTTCCGCAGCGAAGATCTCAACACACCGTCCTTGGAGTGTCATCTGTCCAGAATGTCGAAGCCGAATTGTGTATATTGAAATCGCCCGTAATAACAATTTCATTATGAGTATAGAGGGATACAATTCTTCGTATGGAGTCAGACGGCGCATCAAACTCGTTAAATCTTGAATGGGCGCCCAGTTTGTGGCTTATGTAAATAAAGCAATAGTGGATAATTTGCTTCCGAAGATGGAATTTTTACCACAGGAAATTGAATTCCGAATTGGAACAGGAACTATATTGTGGTGGGGTTTGGTAAGCTACATCACTACGCACGCAAAAGGCGAGACCTCGGTGATGAAAGAATAATGACACTAGTTTATAGCCAGGTAGCTTCAGATCAGAGTGATCTAAGTGGAGTGGGCGGAGGTCAACTTGTGTTTCACTAAGTGCCAAAAGAGCAGGTCTTTATTTACAGACGTGGACGTACGCAGAACTATTTTAGCCCTCGTATATTTGCTACGTCTACTCTAAATTCGCTAGCCATTAAAAAAAACAGACCCCGATGATGCTAAGCATGGCTGTGAAGTGAAAATTCAGGCGTTGGGTAACCGAATCAAATTTTTGAGGTATTATGCGCTTACAACAATAAGAAACTGTGCACCAACCAAATTCACACTCACAGGCCACTATCCATCGGTTGTTACATGCACTCTGCAACTGCAGTGATTGAGTTCAAAGAATAGTAGTTTGACTAGGAGGAGGCGATGTGGGATGCCCGCACTATGATTTTTATTTATTTTTACTCAAATCACTCCACTTCACGCTAATTTTATTTTTTTTTTTATTTTGCACTCGCGCGCGTTTAACAGTGGTGGTTGGAATGTGCGTTTTTATGCGTTTGTTTTCACGAGTAGTAGAAACCGTTTATAGTGTCGGCAGTACCAATTAAACGTAGTCCATATCAAATATTATATTACAAAAAAAAGAGAAATATAATTTATTCGAATAGCTTCTCATCTTATAATGCCATGGGAAGCATCACCCATCCCGCATTCATGTTTCCTCTAGTGTTGTCAAGTGGAGTTGGCTTACAATCTGGCACATGTGCTGTATAATCACTCGTGCATTGGTGCAAGTTGCATTGAGGTGTAAGGTGAATGCCGGTGGGAAAACGAACTGTATGTGATCGTGGCAAGCTTTGCTGAAGAATTCGTTGGGGTCGCGTTAACTTGAATAATAAAACAAACCTGTCATTAAGGTCACACGTATAGAACAAGCCAGATTTCGTGAGAGTTCTTCTCCTACACCCCGAAGGGGGAGAAGCGGCAGACAATGCTGCTGAGGGGGTTAGAACCGTCGACTGATCCGGAGGAGCTCCTTGCACTGCTGAAAGAGAAGGAGTGCGAAGGGCTCAAATTCGTGGGGGTCAAGCCATTTGTCACGGCTAGAGCCAAAAGGGAGAAGCGGAAACTGCCGTTCTTCTTGGTCCAGCTAAGTCCCAACAGCAAACTGGATGGTCTAAGGAGTATAAAAGTCCTAGACTACCAGGTTGTTCACTGGGAAAAATTAAAGAGGAGCGAAAACATTTTACAATGTGTTCGCTGCCAAAGGTTCGGGCACGCCGCGTCGAACTGCGAAATGCAGCCTCGATGCGTGAAGTGTGGAAAGAACCACAAGTCAGAGGAATGTGCTCTAGGTAAGGACGGAGCGTCTGAAAAAAGCCAACTCTCTTGTGCTTTATGTAGGAACACGGGACACACCGCAAATTATCGGGGTTGTCCCAAATTCCAATACATCAAAAGAGTAAATCTGGCTCGGTAGCAGAAAGTGGAAGTTAAACGTCCACTCGTGCAGGCACAAACACCAGCCGTTACTCCCCAAGTTACCTACGCCCAAATGGCGGCAGGTAGGGGAACTACGGTACAACAAGCAAAGGTAGCTTCTCAGGCCCCAGCGCCTAGAGCACCTGAACCTGTACCTGACATGCTGGCTATCTTGCTCTCTATTCAGGGGCAGATGGCTCAGCTTCAGCGTCAAATACAGGAACAGGCTAAGCGGGTAGATCAAATATACGCGCTGCTGCCGGGCCTAACGCACCTCCAGTCGTAATGGGTACGTACATGGCGGAGCAAACCCTGAAGGTCCTTGCAGTGAATGTTAATTCACTGATTAGGTTCGAACGAAGAGCCGCACTGTTTAAGTTGCTTAAAGACCAAGCCCCTGATGTGCTTTTGGTTAGCGAAACTAAGCTTACCAAAAGACACAAAATGAGACACAGAAGATATGAAATATTACGAAGAAACCGACCCAATTCCATTCACGGAGGAGGTGTTGCGATCTTTTTAAGAAAGGGACTGCGTTTCAAAAGAGTATACAGTCGTGTGGTACGTAGGTTTCAGGTGCTGGAAGCATGCATCATGTACATCCCTCTCCGTAGTGGAAAGCGGTTATACATGGTGTCTGTCTATGCACCTAAGGCTACTCAATCCACCTTATTCATCTCAGAGCTCGAGACACTTTTTCGATTTCTGAGGCTGGAATTGGAAGACAACTATTTTATTATCGGCGGAGATTTCAACGCCAAACATAGTAATTGGGGAAATAATACACCAAATACTAGAGGGAACCTACTATTCAATTGGTGGGGTCAGCACAGCGTGATGTAAAGACTCGACCTCAAAGCCACGGATAGTCCGTCGTTTCCGAGACACGGGTCCTATCTGGATCTTCTGCTGTTCGATTCACGAATACAACTGACATGCACTAACCAACAAACTACAAACTGTCTACGCACTTTCGTGTATGACAGTGACCATTGCGGTCTCAGCACCGAAATAACTGTTCCCAACGAAATTGCGGAATTGGATGAGTTTGTGCAAAGGCATTCCTACAATTATAGTAGGGTGCGTTGGACACACTTCACCAGAACACTGACTAGAGCACTCTCCTCGAATTCGCTCTACCCACCGTCCAACAGAAATCTGTCAAACGAGGAGATTGACAGGTATCTAAAACTAATGGACGAGACAATTAAACGAACTATGGACAAAACGATACCTCGGTATCAACACACTGACGAAGAAGACTTATCCCGCAACGCAACTATTGACGCACTGCACCGACAAAAAAGTAGGCTGCTGTCAAGACTAAAAACCTTGTACAGACAGTTTACTGACAGACATAACCCGGAGATCATGACATTGAAGTCGTCGATTAAAAACCTCCAAACATTAATAAAAGAAAATTACAGAAATTCTGTAAGTTTGTATTGGAACAACAAAATTCGGGCTGTAAACACCAGCAACCCGAATATGTTCCCGCAAATAAATAAAATATTTCGGAGAAATAATCAAAACGACCTTCCATGTCTTAAAATCGCTCGAACGACGAACAACGAACAAATACTTGTAGCAGCAGGCATTGATCCAAATGAGGCCGTTGATGATGACAACTTCTTTGTGGTCGAGGATCCGCAGGAGAAGGTAGAGGCTATAGGAGCGACTTTCCAGGAAGTGTACAAGGCGAATGACATCATTGGCCCGAACCACGACCTGGAAAGTCGAGTCCTTATGCACAATGCCTGCCTTCGAAATGAAATTGTGAATTGGAGATTCGAGAGCTCGGGTTTCACCCAGTTCAGTGACGAGAATATGGCAAATAATGTCATCACCAACGAAAGGGTATTACCACCTTTCATTGCGAAGGAAGAGCTCCAAACGATCTTCGAATCACTTAGAAGTAAGAAATCAGTGGGAACCGATGAAATACCGAACATTGTGCTTCGACATCTCCCACTAGAAGCGGTGGACATCTATACCACCCTGTTTAATAATGCAATGAATAATGCACATTATCCAGCGCATTGGAAAACTGCGGTGGTACATCCCATACCTAAAAAGGATAAAGATACTTCCAATCCGGCGAATCTCCGCTCGATCAGTCTTCTTCCAAACATCAGTAAGGTTTTCGAGAAGGTAATCAATAGAGTCCTGACCAAGTGGGTTGAGGACAAACATATAGTTCCGGATAATCAATTCGGTTTCAAGGCGGGGCATGATATCATTCATGCTGCGTCTAAACTGGTTTCCGATATCCAATGGAACAAAGGCAAGAAACAGTGCACTGGTGCCTGCCTGATTGACTTGGAAAAAGCCTTCGATACCGTATGGTTAGAGGGACTCTTTTTCAAGCTGCACAGGTTGGGCATTAGTAAACCACTGCTGTACATTCTTTTTGATATGCTCTCCAGTAGACAGTTCATCGTGAAGAATGGCGATGTGACTTCTGCTGGAATATTTAACATTAAAAACGGTCTGCAACAGGGTGCGGTAAATTCGCCGATCCTATTCAACATTTACACAAGTGATCTGATAGGTTCACTTCCCCATGCCATAGCGTACGCAGACGACTTAATTGCGTACAGATCAGGTCCAAAAATCGAGGTCATTAATATGCTTTTGCAACGTGACTTCGACAAAATTAAGCAATATTGCGATGACTGGAAGTTGAAAATCAACTTTCAGAAGTCGGAAACCATTCTGTTTAGGACGCCTTTGTCTGGGGCCTCTAGGGATACCAGAAAGAATTGGCGAAAGTTCTCTATCGTCGGACAACATGGACAGCCACTTGCTTGTCGAAATGTAGTCAGATACCTTGGGATCTGGCTAGATCAATATCTATATTTTAACAAACATATAGATGTTGCTCTGGCCAGAGCCAGAGGTGCTTTTGCCCTTACAAGGAGACTGTTTTACAACAGCCAACTCGATGCGAGGGTGAAGGTGATCTGCTACATGGCCCTTATCCGGCCTATGCTTGTGTTTGGATGTCCCGTGTGGTTCAACGTGAGAGCAAGTTTATTGGAAAAGATTCGGGTGTTTGAGAGGGCTTGCCTTAGGGCTTGTCTTCGGTTATACAGAACACCAGAGTCTGAGTACATAAAATTCTATCGCAATGAGGTCTTGTACAATAGGGCGAACCTAATAAGAGTGGACAATTTTGTTATTAAGTTGACTCGAAGGCACATTGCAAGAGCAATGACCTCATCGAACAACCTGATCTCCGGGGCTTACTACCCTAATTATATGTATCACGAGAGAGTTCGCTTAGACGGCTATGTTCCTCCAGAAGCGTTTCTCTACCTTGATAGCAAAGGTCTGATCCAGGACAGATTGGCTGTGCCGCTAATCTTCCACGTTGCTCGAACAGCTGCGGACAGGCGACTCAACTACGACAGAGACGTCGCACACGGCAGTGCGGAGCGTCTCCGGTTCAGTAGAGCGGTAGGGAATCGCGACATGAGGGATGTTGCTCGGCAGCACCAACAATTTTGGTGGCTTTTAGAAGGAGGGGATGCTTCGTCGTCGAATTCCTCCAATTCTTAGTAGCTTCATGTGAAGCAAAGTGGGTCGCCTAATTTTTCTTTTAGCCATGGCCGGCTTACATAGTTTTAAGTAGGAGTAAGTTAGATTTAAGAAAAAAAAAATATATAAAAACCAAAAAAAAAAATTAATAAAAATAAAAAATTCAAAAAAAAACATACATCTATATATATATACATATATTTATATATCAAGTATATATATATTATGTATATATATGTATATGTATGTACTAGATGTAAGTAGTTTAAGTAGATTAAGACTTATTTTTAGGTAGTTTTTAGGATTTTAGTTTTAAGTTTTATAATAAAATATAAAAAAAAGTCATGTTACTAAGTTTTTTTTTTGAAAAAATGTTTTCTTAGTTTTAATTATAATGAATAGAAATAGTATAGTATAGTAGTAAGGTACGTCGAAAGACATAATTTAAGTGTTAGGTTTAACTTAGAGTGCCCGCATGGGGTCAGTAAGCTAGAATAAGATAATTTTAAGTTAATTAAGTTAATTTTTAAGCATTTTTTGTCTAGCAAGTAAGAGTAAATTAAGTAATACAATAAAAATGCATATAAACTGAAAAAAAAACTGAACTGAGCCAGATTTCGTGCAATTAGAAATTGTACGGACCAGGTTTTATCATTAACGACACACCTCGATCCAAGCTTTGAGACAAAGCATCAACATCCGCTTCTTCAGTTAGCTTAAATGACATGACATCGTTTTGCCCACCTTTAAGTATCTAAGGACAATATAGTTCAAAGCATTCATCAATACAAAAACTTTGGCTTAGCAACTGTTTGTCCCGGGTCTCTATCTTTGCTCCTGTGCTCTTGAATCTCCACGGCAAAATACTGTACGCAAGATGGACACCAAACTCAACACCATCATAAGACTCATATCCGTCGTCATCCGATCAACACCAATACAATGGTTTCTGAGTTGCCAAACGCTGAACTGTCAATCCACAACGGCATTACTATGCTTCTGACCACGCTGCTGGTCATAAAGAAGTTTTTGTGTCTCAAGGTACTAATTTTTTCATCATTCTTAAAGAAAGAATGGGCTTACAATAAATTACATTGATCTCTAAAAGCGGAAGTAAAATATTCTGTTTATTTAGGGACGGTTTGGATGAATGCTGCTTTCCATCTCTCCGGTAAGTGCCGTAAAAAAGGGATTATAGAAAAACTTTCTCAGGAATGTCTGAACATTCTACTCGCACACTGGTGGGTGAATTAAATTTTTCCTCTTAAATCATAAGACAAGCAACCCTCCAATCTAGGAGACAAGTCGAAAGAATCAGCATCTGACATTTATTCCTCCATAGGGATAAATGATTGGCCAAAGCAGCTATTTGCTCCGATGAAGTCTCTTTTGGAATATAATGATTTTTTGCCATATTTGAGTTCCTCATTTTCCATTCGTTTTATTGCTTGCTCTTAAAAGTGAAGTAACTTAACTTAAACTTATCTGAATCTGAATCTTCTGAAATTTTGTACAAAAGTGCAGGTCTGTCAAAAAAAAAAAATTCCAAGTCTATTTTGAATTTTTAGAGTTGTAGTTCTTGGAACCAGTCGACGTACCAAAATATGAACCATAATTTATTCGTATATATTTAAAGAAAGAAAGGTATATTTGGCTGGTGATAACTGCAATGCGAAATGATGTGATTTTAAATAGGAGAAATGATAATGTCTCAAGCAGTTGTGGCATGGAATTGATAAAAATTCGAGAGCCTGGAAAAAAGTAAATTTGAAACACATAGAAAAACAAAAGTGATTGAAGGTATGTTTTTGTAAACCAAAGCTATCGGCAACGATTGAAAGCCTTATTTCACTGAAACAATCTTAAACCAGCGACCGCAAAAATTTGGTTAGCTTAGTGATAAGAAGGCTGGATTTACACTATGAGTCTGTAGTTCTTAGCACATTTCTTGGACTTAATGGGTAGGTAACTACTTGCAGTATGTTTTTTCAACAGCATAACCTCCAAATTTATTTATACTTTTAAATAAAAGAAGGCAAACTTTTAAATAGCAGCACAATATTTATTAGAAATATTTCTTTTTATTTATCATTCCGAAAGTGCAAAAAATACTTAAAATAAATTACGGACCTGTCTGATTGATCCAAACATAAGTTCAGTTTGAAGTATCTAGTCGAATATATTATTTGAATTCTAGTGCACATGTATGTTTATGCAGTTTAATTGATCTACGGACATATTCATATCACTCCAATTTTTTCTTTATTTTATCACTCTACCTTTTCTTTTTATTCACTAATTCACACCTAACTAACCTAAAGTCCAGAGAATATGTATTGTTTTATATTTTTATATTGTACAATATGTATTCTCTATAGTATTCTTAATAAAAGAGATGATAAAAAACAGCAGTAAATAAAAATAAAAGTTGAAAAAATGTAGTTGTTTCATTACATATTATTGTTTTATATGCCTCAGATTTCAAGTTGGAAAAACCTATCAACGGCGGTATATACCTGTAAAGTATAAGCAATATTGTTAGTTATAATAGATACTGTTTCTACTAAGCAATAAAAAAAAAAACAAATACACAAACCGTATGTCAAGTAATCAAAATCATCCCTTTAGGCGAAAAACTCCTTTAAAAGTCTGTCTACACTTCGCCCTCTAAACAACAAGTAAAAATCAACATCATACTCAAAAACCCTTTCATAATATGTTTTTTGTAGAGCACTATATGTATGTTATGTAGAGCATATGGATATATATATATACATGTATTACATAAGTAATACATAATTTTCAAACGGACAAAGTGTAGCTACATATTACATCAATGCGGAAATAGTCAATCTTTCGACAAATTAAACTCCAAATTTTAAGGAATTCAGCACCCCCTTGGCGCACATTATAGCTCACGACCTCATCGAGCCGAACATGAGTCTTTTCATCTTTCAGGTAGCCTTTAGCGTCTCATGGTAAAAACGAAAACCGGATATTGAATAATAATTTGCTTCTTCTGTTTTTATCTTTTATGAATTCTCCCTTAAAGATTTTCCATTATTTATCGATGCCAAGTGCTATGATGTGACAGCTTCCGACCAATAATCACATTTCATTCACAACAAACACCCTTGTACACATTCTCCTCAAGTTCATCCATACATCCATATGTATGTGCGTATGAATGGCTGTACATCTCAAAACAAAAAAACTCGGCAACACATTCCTAAGCAATGTCCTCAATGTGTAATAAAGTGTTTTGCATATCGTAAAGAGACCAGGAGAGAGCGTCCTCGCTCATCCATATCCTCTATTGATTAAGTTACAAACCCATGAAATTATCATTTTAAATTCCAGAGCAGATTTTTCTTAGTTTTTTTTTTTTGTCATTTTGTTCCAGTGTGCTACACATTCCACCATATTCGGTGCTTAGGGTGTATTCTTCTTCTAGGAATTCTATAATAGAAGCTCCCACGGGCACCATAAACCACCGCGGCCACATTCTGCAGAGATGTTACCGCTCGGTTAACGAGCAACCAGCGCGTATGTGCATCAGCGGCGTTAACATTATCATCATCAGGAGTTGCGCATCCACAAAAACACACTTGAATAGGATGTTGAAGCCATAAAGGTCTCGTTCGCAACGGCATGGCGGTTGATCTCTGAAATAGAATGGAATCAAACATAGATGGGGGAAGTTTATTTGAATTTCTCAATTTTCCGCACGCACTTTATAGAGAGAAAATTTGAATCTGTATCTACAGACTGTTTCAAGTCCAATCTAGCAGTGGAGAGAATACGTTGTGTGGTTTATGTATACCGCCCTGTGGTTCGCACAGCAGCCACAGAGCTCATCGTAATTGTCTACACTTTGCGCTTCGCAATCGTCTGTTAATCGCTTGTGTGCGTACGAATTTGAGTTAACGAGTTGATAGGATAGAAAACTCCAGAGAGTTTTTCCTCGGGAAATTTTACTACTTCTCTGCAACTGATGATAATTAGAGGAAAATTTTCAATTTTCCCACTGCGTAACGATGCAGAGAAATTTTTCATGCAGGCTATGCATCGAGTTGGCTGTAGTACAAACGTGTATTCCGTTGATTACAGGTTTTGGCTTATTGTATGTATTTAGGACTACTTTAAAAGGATTCAGTGAAAATTCCCCACTGCTGCAAAATGAGCCTTTTTCAAGAAGTATACATTATCTTTGTTTCCGTTAATTTACCAATAAGTTTTGCACGAAAATGTACTAAACATAATTATATATATGCACATGACATATATTCATATGTACATATATTAGAATAAGATTGTTTTTATAACTTTGTTGGTGGCTTAATAAAAATAATATAATGTGGGAAATAAATCTCTTAATATCGATATTAATTATAATGAGAAATTCGAAATCATACCAAAACTAACTACAAAATATAAAATGAAATCTTTTTCTTAAAGAATAGTTCAATTCTTAAAGGAAACAGTCAACGCTCATATTTAAATAGTATTATTGTATTCCACAAAGCAGCTAATCCCAAACTAAGGCCACGGTTATCCTCAAAAACCTTGTAATTGTATATTATTAACCTTTTCGGGCTTCTTTGTCCTTTTTGAGGTCACAATTTTCTAGTTTCTTGCATTGTACTTTATGAGTCAAAACAGACTTAAGGTCTGTCCTATTGACTTGTAATTGGAAAAAGGAAAAAAAAGTGTTCATATGTTTATTTTAACGTTTTAAGAATTATTTAGTCATTTTTAATAAAATATGTGGATATAAAATCCTGGATCGTCATGCTACTTAATGGTCACTAAATTTTTATCAGAAAAAGATCATTTGTCTATTCTTAAAAATAAAAGACAAATTCATAATGTTGCAGTACTACTCGAAGTCATTTGACATATATGTACATACCGCCTTGATCAAAAAGTTTCCGGGGACACCACCATGTGGCGCTCTCATTGTTCCGATTTGAGTTCTGTTTTTTTTGTTGAGTTGGTAAATCCTTTGCTGACATTCCCTCTAAATCTTAGCATCATAGATTGGCATTTGCAAAAGTTACGTAGCCAAGAGTACATCTATCTTTTCATGTGTTGGCGATTTTTTATAATTTTAGAAATGGATTTAAATTTGCAACAACGAACTTGTATTAAATTTTGCGTTAAAGACGGATTTAATAGTGCGCGAACGTTGGAAAAGTGGAAAAGTGTTTCAGCAAAGATTCTCTAAATAAAACGGTCGTTTACCAGTGGCGCGAGCGTTCAAAAGCGGTCGGGAGTCAATCGAAGATGATGAACGCAGTGGCAGATCATCGTCATCGAAAACCGACGAAAACATTGATGAAGTAAAAGAAATGTTGGTCAATAACCGCAAATTAACCATCAGAGAGATAGCGGAGGACTTGAACATTGCCTATCGATCCGTCCAAGACATTTTGGTTAAAGATTTGGGTTTCCGTCGTGTAGCAGCAAAGTTGGTGCCAAAAGACCTCAATTTCATGCAAAAAAGAGACCGTGTTGACGTCTCAAAAGAGATGATATGCGAGGCCGAATCCGATCCCACATTCATCAAAAGGATCATTACTGGAGACGAGACGTGGGTTTATGAGTATGACACGCATTCCAGAGATCAGACAAGTGAATGGCGTTCACCAAATGAGCCGAGACCAAAAAACCACGTCGTTTTCAGTCAAAAAAGAAGGCAATGCTCACGGTTTTCATGGATTACAACGGTGTAGTGCATCATGAATTTTTGTCAGAAGGCCAGACAGTAAACAATGAGTATTATTTGGGCGTTATGAGACGTTTGTGTGAAGCAATTCGCCGAAAGAGACCAGAATTGTGGGCAGAAAACTCGTGGATTTTGCACCATGATAACTCACCGTGCGTCGTACAGTGCCATCATTATTCGTAATTTAATTTTTTGACGAAAAATGCAACAAATACCATCCAACAGATACCGAATTCACCTGATTTGGCTCCCTGTGACTTCTTTCTGTTCAATCGAGTTAAAAAACCACTACGGGGAACGTGTTTTAGCAGACGAGGGGAAGTAATGGAAAAATCGCAGGAAGCACTGATGGACATACCGAAAACCGAATATAAAAAATGTTTCGAACATTGGATCAAGCGCTGGCATAAGTGTATTGCAGCCGATGGGGATTACTTTGAAGGGACAATATACATAGATTTAGATGAATAAACTTGTATTTTTAATTTTCTGAATGAATTCCGAGGGTATCGGTGGTGATCAAGGTGGTATGTATTTTACCAACAATATACTACCTCCGGTTTAATAATTTTGCTAGTTTTCAGATTTATTTTTCAAAAATTCTGTAAATTGTCTTGTACCTATTTTTGATTTAAAATCAACAAAGGTATAATAAAGTATATATTATACAAGTTTAAAGCCAAGGCCTGTTGCAATTTTAGTTTCCAACTTTTGTGCAAAACATTGCCAAGCGCTTCCGAGACATCAAGAAATAATCCTGAACAAAGCATTCATTCTTCAAGAGGTTTTCTCAATTACGTCGATGATCCTATGGACACACGATCAATTATTGAATGCTTTCTTCTGAAGCCAAACTGGTGATCGTGGATAAGATTTCTTCGGTCAAAAATCGGCGTGTACTTTCTTAAGTAGTGCCTAGTATCCTCTCAAAAATGTTTGAAGTAATTGGGAGACGTTAAATCGGTCTATGACTTACTATTATGACTTCAACAACTTTTCACTGGCTCGGAACGTATTCTAATTTAAGTTTTATCACAATATAGAGAAGTTTGATTTTCAGAGTCTCCGGTTATTATTGTAGTTCGTAACAGGGAGCTCTCTTTGGTTTTAGTTTATTTACTTAATTGTTGAGTTCGTCAATGTGGCATTTGACATTGCGTTATTGTCAGTTTGAGCGTTTGACCATAGTATGGCCTAAAGGTTTCTTCCAGATGGGCAGCAAAGATTTCCGCTTTCTCTTTATCTCGTTTCGCCCATTAGCTCTTTAGCGTCCTTTACTACTTTCCGAAGCAAATAATTGGATGTTTTTTCTGCTTTCAACAAGCTTTCGAGGTAAGTACCAGTAGCATAGTTAGCAGAATAATTTTTTTGCCAAGTTTGATGGAAATCTATTATTTACCTTCTCGAAGCTTTTACATTAGGCTAATTCTTTGGATATTAATGGATTAATATTAATACACTCGTAATTCGTTAAACCTGCCTGCAAAGATTGTGTAATCATAGATTACACAGCACACGATGTGTGTATGACCAAAGAAATGCCGCCACGCTCACCATACTCACCGGAATCTTCGCGTCAATCGACTGCTGCTTGTTTAAGTAAATTTCTCAACCGTTAATTGCAAGGAAAATCAAGCCGATATTCAGGATGCCTTTGAAGACGTATATATAATTATATGAGTGTTTGTATGTAAATGACAGTAGGAAAAATTTGGTGCACTACTAATAAGAAAAAAAATAAACTAAATCAACTAAAAATACGGGATTTGTAAAATTGTACGATGTTTAAATTTTTCTGCAATTATAATCACACACTATCTAACAACTCCATATTCGAATACATAGTATAAACAGGGAGCTTCATCCTAAAGCAAACAGTCGCAAAGGCCTTCGGACTCTGCTATTTGTTTAAGGGGATGTAATTATCCGGTTTGATGTTAATCCTATGCCGAATAGAATCCTTATGCAATTTCAACATCGATTTTATTTACCAACAAACGTATTCATGCAGTCTACAGTTGGTTTATATTGTGATCAAAAGCAACGAAATCAATGGAATTAAACCGGCAGTTACGCCATAATGACATAATTCCGGATATATATTGCATGCACATTAAACTTGTTAAGGGAACGTTGAGATAACATCATATGGAACATTTCCTGCTGTGTTTAACACGTGGCAAGAGCCGCGTGTCAGAACACAAGTAGGTTTTATAATTTCGAAGAAGCCTGATAAACGTTTTAAGCTATCCGGGAATGAAATGGGCGTGAAAATTGCGGATTGCATTTGTACTTTTCGACAGGGAAAGATATTCCATATTATGTACTCATATACATGAGATATATGTCTATTTGACGGGCGGATGCAAGAGTTTCCAGAATTCCATGTGAAATTTAGGGGTTTATTTGTTGATCACTTGTTTGATTTTCTCAGGATGGTTAGTAGCTAGCAGCATAAAAATGCACATATCTCTATATACAGCAAACATAGATAAGTTATCCTCAAATAAGATTTGTGTGATATATAACTTAATGACGGTAAGAAAATAAAAAATACATTTTTGTTTCAAAAAGTGATGCTATAGAATAAGATACAAACATTTATAACGTCTTGAGGTCCGACAAAAAATTGAGGAATGGATCAATGAACCATTAGGAAAATTAATTTAGTTAACAATCAAATGATAGCATTATGATTAGAGTTTCAGAATTTTCATTTTTAACAGACTTAAAATTAAAAATAATAGCGATTCCTTCTAATTCTCCATCCCAATGCTCATTTCAAATGACATTCCTGCTCTCAGCCCTTTCGTACTCGTGTAGTGTAGTGTAATAGCCAGATCTCTATAAACATAAATTCGCAGGTCCAGATGGTATATCTCTTCTTTTTCTAAAGAAAAACCATTGCGTAAGCTTTTTCATCAATCCTACGCTTTAGGACTCTTTCCGAGTAGATCTAAAACAGCATTTGCCCACCTTATCCTTTAGAAAGGGCGAATCTTCTTCTTTTTCCTCCTACAGACCTGTGAAAACGCTCATAAAGAACCAGCGCATCAAATAACTCAAGACACGAAAACTTCTCAATGACCTGCAGTAAGGTTTTTAAAGCAGCAGGTTGACAATCTAAACAAATCTAGTATATTCGTAATCAAACTTTTAAACCCAAACTTGTGATTTTCATTTTCATTTCGTAAATCCGCGGTGAATCGAAATCTATAAGTATCCTTTTAGTTCATATTGTTTGCAAATGCCTGTATGCATGTACAATTTGCATGGAGAGCATACATGGGAACTTAAGCATTATCATTGATATTATACATATAAGCATTGAAAAACACAGTACCAATACACAAGACACTGCATTAGAATTGAATTTTTCACTGCATTATCATTGAACTGAACGCAATTAAATAAATTGCATTGAAAAATTAAGGAGCAGCGGTTGCTGTCAGTGTATGTAAAGAACGCAAATAGCATACGTATGACAAAGCGTTCTAAACACATGTACCATTAAAAACGTCAAACCTTACGATGCACATGTAGATGTGTTAAATTTAACATATCTACACCGACATTGCAACATCTCCAAATGTATACGCTGAGTGGTTTACTTTCTTGGTGACACCAAGCAAATCATTGAATTTTTTTGTGTATTCTTAATTAAACAATTATTTAATTCAAGTGTTTTAATAACTTCAATTTGTTTCAATGTAAGATACTTGCTTTCAATTCCACTCTACCATTGTCAAA
The DNA here is from genome assembly GCA_963966105.1 of Volucella zonaria. NCBI lineage: Eukaryota > Metazoa > Arthropoda > Insecta > Diptera > Syrphidae > Volucella > Volucella zonaria. Next base: position 32,857,944 of record OZ014533.1, on the reverse strand, counting down.
TACTGACTAACAAGTGATAATCAAATCAAAATAAATAAAATCGATTTGAAATATTGAACGCTCTTCGCTTTTTTTATCAGCTTATTCTTATTTATTTCTTATTTATATACTCGTAAGATATAAATATGATAAATGATCGAACAGTGGCTGATTCTGGCAAAAGTGCTTGCAAAAGTCAACTCTCGGGTCTAAAACGCAAAACTTTAAAATTTACAAATAACACATAATTGGAGCTCTGGTACTCGAAAAAATATTTCAATTGCATCAATGGTCAAGTCAATTTAGTGCAATTTGGAAGGTCACTTAAAAATTGATTCTTTTTTGTTTTATTTTTTTTTTATTTAGGTTTAAGTGTAAAAACTAGGCAAAGCATTTCAAGAAATTAGTCCTTTCCTTATTGCCTGATATAATATGTATAGTATCTTCACTAAAAAAAAACAAACAACGGTTTCTTAGTTTACTTGTTTGCAATTCGGTTATTCTCAGTTAGAAAATATTAGATAAAAAGTAAAACAACATTTCATACGAAAATTTTGACGTATATGATAATTCATACTTGCAAGAGCTTATACGAGTATGTGCCGTAAAAAAATAATACCAACTGTTTGGCCAAAATCTGTTCGAAACTGAAAAAAATATTATAATTATCACCAATTTGTGCACCCCTTAACTCAAGATGGAACGTATGGCGCATAGATTGAGAGAGAATTTTAAAAAGATTAAGAAATGGTTTTATTAATGTCAAAATCATTAAGAGGGGAACCAAAAAAATCAATAATTGTGTGCTCAACGATCACCGAAAAAGAAAAACTGAAAATCTTTCAACTGCCATAGTAATAAAATAAATTAAGAATATAAAGATGAAAGCTGATATATCCAAAGTAGTGTCTGTCACAAATCTATTGCGAGTCAAACAAATAAAACAAAGCATTTCTACTTCAAAAAGGGATCATATGAAGTATAAGAATGAGAGCGCATTTGCTCTATTTAGAGATTTAGGTCCGTAAAAATAAATACCATATATAAGGTCTTTAAGAGTTTTATGAGAAAACACATGTTCTTCCATCCTGCGGAATTATTATATAACTTCTGCTAAAAAAGAGGAAGTTTCAGAAATTACGAAATCATGGAAATATAAGCTTCATGGACATAACAGACTATGCTGTCGTCTTTAAGAAAGCAAAACTGAGGAGGAATTAATTGCACTTTCAAGAATTTTTACATTATCATTTAGCCAAGGTGCCCATAACCAAAAAATGAATGTATCAAATGGCGAAATAGATGAAAACATGCTTATAGCCTCAATTATTCCAGTCCTACTTTCTGGTATGGTGCTCAAGCATGGACTCTATTGAAAGCGGATGATGATATCCCCGGTCGTTTCCAGACGAATATTGGCCATTTATGACGCAATTTAAAATAAATAAAAAAATTCGGAAACATTTCCTTAATAAATGATTTAAATTAAATTTGATCTAATATATATCTATCAATTTAATGCTTTCTGTCACACATTTGTATGTTATACACACATATTATATACTCGTATGTATATTTTAAATTTATTTTAGAACTTACATAAAAATGCCATTAACTTGCAAACACAAACTGAAACTGAAATCAAAGGGCCATTAAAATTTTACTCAAATTTGGAAAACACACTAATGTAATCGCCAAAGCACAAGGGAATGCCCAATTTCCTAACATATTTACAATTTGTTCTTTTCTCGTATGCAATAAGATTATTGCAAAAAGGACACATTCCATTTTTTTTCCTTATTTTTTGTGGTAAATTTACATTTTTCATGTTTGTGAACCCATAACTCATTCTTTTTTTTTTGAAGAAAAGCAAATTTTTGCGGTCAAGGAAAAATCCCCTCTAGCAACTTAGATAAAACCAATCTGATTACCTTTTTTTCGAAGATATAGAGTAACCCAGTGGGAATATGCACTTTTCTATATCTATGACAATTGAGGTGTGAAATTCCTTTCGGCTTAGAGAAATATCTGCATAAAATTCAAAAAGCTACAGCTTTTCGCATCTGAATAAATTTCCAACTTCTTTTCTTCTCTCTTTCTTCAAAATAAAAAGAAAGAAAGAAATCAACAGAAAATGCGCATCAATAACGATTCCTCCCCGAGGGTCAGTCGCCGGCCCTTCACAGAACCAGTACCGAAAGCAGTCTGTATGGCATTTACTAAACAAATAGTCAAACCATTCAACGAGACTTTAAATTAATTTAAGGGTGAATGTAACATTCCCAAACACCCTCACAACCACTGGCAGTTACCCTTAGCACAGGATTTCGGGATTCCTGTTTTGGTTACGGTTTATGTGGGTAACCAGGATGCCGAGTCAAGCTATACATAATTTAGTTTCTGCGTTTATTTGACATTGTTTTTAGTTCCACCTCCGTATACGAGAATAGTATTCGTATACTTGGCTCAGTTGGCAAACAAGTGTCCTAAATTTCATTCTATGCCTAAGCATGAAGCAGGTTAATAATTGAAGAAGAAAAAATTAAATTCTTTGGAGAATAATAATACGACACTGTTCTATGTTGAAAAGTCGAATGTGACATCTGGGAATATGTATTTTTTTATTTATAGAACTGAAAACTTTTAAGTATTTTGTCCGATGCGATAAAATGTAAATGTGTCTAAGATGACATGCGAGGTACTCTAGAAGTTTGAAAGAGTGTCCTTTTTTAAATAAAAAGAAACCACAAGAAAAGTTTTGTCAAGTGGAAGTGAAAAGTTTTGAGAGCCATGGCAAATATAGAACTAACAACTTTTAAGGATAGTTGAAGAGATGTTTTTGTCACTACACTATAAATTTTCCTTAATTTAAAGTAGGAATAATACGAATATATTTGTTACTATGATATCTATAGATCACATTAAATCAAAGCTTGTTTATCTTGGAAATTCTTTTACTACTGTAGGATGTATAATGCTATGACATTACCAGAAGTATTCCTAAAGTAATGTGTATCTGTTTCAGTTTGATGATTGATGATCCGATACGCTGTTTTACCACTTTGGTGCAGAGAATAGATACATCACTACCACCGGCTTCGCAAAGAAAAATCTTTTTTAGATATTGGAAAGTTCAGAAAACTTAATGAAACGCAACAAACATTAGGAAAGAATGAAACAGCTTCAGCAAATACCAAATGTATAAGAGTATTGTAAATCTGCCTAAGCATATATGCTTGGTAAGGGAATTCGCGAAATGGGGCCAGCGGCGTCTTCAGATGTGTATGATATCTCGTCTGAGCTACTAATCAGGTTGTTTGAGGATTTTTCGGCATCTACCTGGCATTGCTAGATTATAGAGATCGAGGTTATGACGTAGAGCTCTCAGTTTACCAACAATAAGTAGTGCTCATATTCTTGGAGTGAGCCTCCGCAATTACCCTCTGAAGGATGTGATCCCCCTGGTTGCGGATTGTAGCGTTGGGTAACCAGACAGATTTCGTAAAATACGAGTACATACTATGCGATATGAAGAGAAACCTTAAATATGGATGACCGTTTTGTTGACGACCTCAGCAAGCGGAGATTATTGACAGCTAGAAGGAAGATATTATTTCAATAGCGATGAAATGGGCTGGATCAAAGGACGAACAATTGTGAAATGACCCTTTTCTGATCGAGTCTCCAAAAACCCATGCAAATATATTTTATTGTCAGCATCAGCATATTTCGTGCCGCAAATTACACACAGCGAAATAAAAAGCGTCAAAGACGACTCTGTAAAGAATAATGAAAACTGTTCGCTAGCTCTAAAAGTAGTGGAACCAGTCGAAATACCGGCTCTTCAGAGAGAAATAGAGAAATTGATGTTCGGCAGTTTAATATATGTACGAGCATCTGTGGTAATCTCCATCAAAGGTATATTATGTTGTCTATTTGCGATTATAAAGATGTATTGTATTTTGAGCTGCTTTAAAGAAACCAACTGATCAACTCAAATGTTAACTTTAAACATTTAATTAAACTGGAGGAATCAGTCACAGATCAAGGGGAAATATGTTCAACCTATGACAGCGCTATGGCACACATATCTTTGGTAACTCGTGGAAAATGATTGAACTCGACCTTGGACCGTCGGACTTTCATTTATTTCGAAGTCAGCAAAACTCTTGAATAGTAAAACTTTCACAAATGATGATGCCCTGAATTCGCACTTAGTGCAGTTTTGTACTAATAAGGATCAGAAGTTCTATGATCACGGAATCATTAAGTTGCCAGAAAGATGGCAGATGGTCATGGAACAATAGTGGGACCAGCTGAAAAATATGGCGATGAATTGGCAAGTACATAAAGCGAACCAGCAAGAGTAGCCGAACCAATGATGAAAAGATGGAGGAAGGAATGGCCGACTTCTAACTTTTGTAAAGCACCAGCTATAAAACGCCAGGATCAAGATAGCGACGACTACCCATATGGCTCAGATGGTGGTGAAGTTCGCTTCGTGGGAGCAGAGAATAGATTCACATTATGCATCAAGCAGCTACAGAGAAAAGTGATTTCTATTAAAGCAAAGCAAGTGGCAAGTGGGGGATGGAGAAACAGCAACAACTCCAGAACCATCAGCAAGAACAAAGCGTAAACGCAGATCTACCACTGTTGATGACATCAACAAAAAATATTTCTTTCTTTTAGTATTAGCTTTTACTGCTTAGGTTAACGATATTGGTATTTTTATATTTAGGTCAACATTTTTTGTTATTCTTTCAACTTGCTGTTGCTAAGGATGCTCCCCCCCCCCACCCTTCCCAACCCCTCGTTTTTCCTCTGCGCTCGAACAAGGTGTCATACGACCCGTACCGATGATCAACCTCGCTGAGGGCTCAGAATCTCTAAAAATAGCTCAGCCGCGAACGGAGTATCCGGATACTTGGCGAACTCCGGATTTGCTAGCCTTATCTGTATATAGTGGATCTCTGTACAGATGGACCATTCTTTTTCCGCTACTCGAGGAACCATATTATGGACAATACCTCAAAAAAAAAATAAAACCTCTGTACTCTTTTAATACCGGCGGTAGAACGGTGACTGCACCGACTACCGGCAAGGCTTCTGTATTGTCGAGCGGAGGTAAAACTTTGGCAAGCCATGGTCCCATTACTCCCTCCACCCGTAGCAGCAGCAAACTTTTGGCAGGCCACGGACTTGTCACTGCTACTAAAGCTCCTCCCCTTAAGGGGGAATCTGGAACTCAGCCACATCGGGAAGGTCCATCTAAGGCACTCTACCTAAGATGCCGAAATGCTTTACGCATCATCAAAACCTTCAGATCCATTCCGGAAGTTGAGAGACGTGCTAACGAACAAGATTGAATTGGCTAACAACATCCTAAAAGACGGATTACTCACTGCTGCCACTGCTCCCAAAACAACAAAAGACGCTTCCTAGCACTAGAGATCGTTGGAAGAAATAGTGACGGTTCCCAAGAGGCCCAAAACTTACAACACCAAAACCCCTGGGCCATCCAACAGCACATCTCTGAGGTCATTTAGCGGAGTCCTGAACCGCGCAATAATGATCGCGGTAATAGACAGGAACGACACCGACGGATCAATAACACCTGAGCGGTGGCAGTTGGTCAAGCTAAAGTTTCGAGCAACTTCTTGGCCATCATGCGGGAAAACCCCGGACCACCTCAAATCACAACTGACGCTAGCAGGCACCAAGGCCACGCCAAGCTTATCGCATATGCCAACCAGAGATCTCTTGAGCTCTTCACTAAAGCCATAGGTGCTTTCGGAGAGATTTGGCCAGATGCAAAACTCGAGGTCCAAGACATTTTGGTTAATGATTTGGGTTTCCGTCGTGTAGCAGCAAAGTTGGTGCCAAAAGACCTCAATTTCATGCAAAAAAGAGACCGCGTTGACGTCGCAAAAGAGATGATATGCGAGGCTGAATCCGATCCCACATTCATCAAAAGGATCACTACTGGAGACGAGACGTGGGTTTATGAGTACGTCACGTAATCCAGAGATCAGGCAAGTGAATGGCGTTCACCAAATGAGCCGAGACCAAAAAACCACGTCGTTTTCAATCAAAAAAGAAGGCAATGCTCACGGTTTTCATGGATTACAACGGTGTAGTGCATCATGAATTTTTGTCAGAAGGCCAGACAGTAAACAATGAGTATTATTTGGGCGTTATGAGACGTTTGTGTGAAGCAATTCGCCGAAAGAGACCAGAATTGTCGGCAGAAAACTCGTGAATTTAACGCCATGATAACGCACCGTGCGTCGTACAGTGCCATCATTATTCGTAATTTTTTGACGAAAAATGCAACCAATACCATCTAACAGCCACCGAATTCACCTGATTTGGCTCCCTGTGACTTCTTTCTGTTCAATCGAGTTAAAAAACCACCACGGAGAACGCGTTTCTGCAGCCGAGGGGAAGTAATGGAAAAATCGCAGGAAGCATTGATGGACATACCGAAAACCGAATAACTTTGTCGAAAAAACTTTTTCGAGAATTGGATCAAGCGCTGGCATAAGTGTGTTGCAGTCGATGGGGATTACTTTAAAGTGGACAATATACATAGATTTAGATGAATAAACTTGTATTTAGGACTCAACGCGTCGAAAAAACAATGGAGTGCATTAGATGACCACCGAGCTCCAACTACTGGTGTGCCGTTTAGGTTTGTCAAGAGACGTGGGAGGTGGTAGGTTATCATAGACAAATTATTTAACTACTCGTATTTAACTGTCATAAACAGTTGATTGCATTGAGTTTTATCTTGCTTTAGATATCCGACTTTCGGCCAGGTTTTTACACGCTTGTAAGAGTGTAAGCTTGTTCACACAAGTACGGTTGAAAATCAAAAGTATGTCTAATTTTACCCTTGTAGGCGGGTTTACGTTTTTAAGCTTGGATATCAAATTCAGTTGATTTTCAAGCTGGCTCGTGCAAGCATTGATTTGACTTGTGAAAATGGATGTTCAAATTTTAATAACTGAAGTGGAAAAATTAAGATGCTTGTGGCTCACGTCCCACACGTCAAAAGATTATAAAAATAGAGTAGTTTAAAAAAACAACATGGAAAGAAATTGGAAAAATAATGAATACCGATGTAAATTTAAGTACAAACACGTGCACATTTTTTTTATTTTTTTTGTTTTGTTTTTTAGTGGAGCTAAACTCCACTTTTCTGTTTTCGCTTAACTGTCAACGTCTCCAAATATCGTTTAATAACAGAATCCACTGTACTGGTGGATGGTTTGGACGCGAAGTATTTTCGAGCCATTTGTCGATGATCTTTTTACGGCGTTCCTCTTGACTTATATCTTATACTCGTAAATATTTTAAACCGCACCGAACTAAAATCAATAACAAACTGAAACTAGAGAATACACAGGCTAATTTGGGTACAAAATGGGATTGCAATTTTTACGCATTGGAAGTATAGCCCGAATTAAAATTTACAGATTTTATTCGTTTCAGTCCGTAAAGATACATTTATTTAACAATGAAACCGCTGATCGAAAGAGGTTTGATTATTGTGTATTTGGATGACATTTGTTTTGCTATCGCTGACCTGGCCACGAATATTGATATTCTGATTAAGGTTGTTAGATTATTAAAAGAGGGTGGTCTAGAGTTGAACTTGAAAAGGTATAAGTTTGCGTGTTATAATATAAGATTGATTAATATGTCATTGTGTTATTGAAAAGGAGATTAGCCATAATGACGATCATCTACATGCTATTCGAATATTACCTATGCCCCAAAGCCCGGAGGAAGGACAAAGATGTATAGGGTTGTGTGTGTTTTTAGGACACTGACAAATCTCCTCTAGAAAGATGCTAAGTTTGTTTGGTCAGAAGAATGTGCTATTGTTCTAGAGATGTCAAGAAGTAAGTAGGCTTTGCACCAATATTACAGATGTTTGATCCGTTTGTTTGTTTGTTTGTTTGTTCGAATTGCTTATGCAAAAAAAAGATGATGGCAAGTTTCATCCTGTATCGTTTTTTTCAAAGAAAACGAGGAATCTAAACTTATTAGCTTCGAATTAGAAACATTGGCAGTTGTCCATGCCATGAGCCATTTTAAAACTTTGATTGACCGCTTGCCGTTTACTATGTCACATATTAATTATGAAGAATGATGTGAATCCGCGGATAGCCAAGTGGACTCTTATGTTCAAGAATTATAATTACCAAATAAAATATCAAAAGGGCGAACGAATGTATGCCTACCGAAGAATTGGATAAGAGTATTTGCGTTGTCCAGGCGAGGGACGAGAGTATCTGGTTAATACTCGAAAAACTAGAAGCAGAGAAATAGATTCATCAGGTATTGTCTTAAGTGTATCATATTTTCCATTCAGCACCCGATAAGGATACTGCGGGAAACGTGCAGAGCCCTTTGGTACTGCGCACATAGATCAGTACGGTCTACTCCCTGCTGCTAGTTCAAGAAGTAGATATGTTCTAGCTTTGATAGACGCTAAGTTGTATCCTGTGAATATGCCCAGAATGAAAGAGACAGTTGATAAATACTACCACGTAGGATATTAAATTACGAGGCACTAGTTTTGTGTCGCAGAAATTTAGTGGTTCTCTGAAGAAGTTTAATACTGAGTACGTCAACTTTGCTGTAGCATGCCCGCAAACAAATGAACAGGCTCTACCGTGTGCCGTGTGCTAAGAGCGATATTAGCGGTGTTAGCGAAGTTAGTTCAGTTCCAGAGCAAACTGATTAGAAGCAGAACTCGGAAGGTCGAATACGCTATGTAAAATACGAATCACTCGAGCACAAAGACGTCGCTTAGTAAGCTGCTATTTGGAATTGAGCAAAGGGCTTATGTTGTTAATGATCTGATGAAGTACTTGGATGAAAGCTATACCGATGAAGAAAGAGTGGTTTTGACGAAATCCGAAGGAAATTTAGGTAGGAAAAAAATTGACCTTAAATGTTTGCCAGTAATAATGACTAGGAAATAGAGAACTCGTCAGGGCATTCCGTAAACGAGTTGTACCGCTTATTAACGAATCACTATATTTTAGAGTACGTCCGAAAATGGGCTTGACGGAATTCTAATGAGCATTCATAGTGAGATGGGTGTTAAGGTTAAAAGTTTGAAGGGGAAGAATACTACTGGCGATTTTTATGGAGCTGTGGTGGTGGAAATAGCGATAGAATAAAGCGAGATACGAGACACGACAATATTGTCGTATTGAGCAAACCTCAATCATTCCCTATTTATGGATAATGGCTAGGTATTTAAATTCCGCTTTAACGGAAGCAGACAGCATTGTATTTTGAAACCATTGAATTCCTCTCTGTTAGTAGTTCCCCAACTGATTATGTCAATGCACGCATTTTCCACAAAACGTGGGAGAACACGTCTTCAGGAGAAGGGGAGATATACCATTTGGACCAGCGGCTTTGTGAATGTTAAGATCTCTAAATACTCTTGCTACTACACGAGTACGAAAGTGGATTCGTCGCTTTGAGGATTCGACGAACTCAAGCGCTGGCGGAGACAAAGAACAATCTGGGAGTGTTAACCTAGCCGCAAAATGTGCAGCAAGCAAATTGGCCTTGTCCAAAGAGCTGACAGCTGGAATGTCATTATAAATGAGCGCTGTGATGGAGGAGGATGTAGAATTTCTAACGGTTTTGACGGACGGCCAAAAATTGGTACTACCTTTAGGACATTGTAGTATTTTTTGTCTCAGTCTTTGGTCGTATTGAAATTTCACACGTTTAAGAAATCCCTTCATCCCTGGCACGTTTGTACTTTTTTCGGCTTTCCTCTGACGGGTTGACCGTGTAGTACCGAAAACAACATTTCTTTAACCCTGACAGAGTCTTTACAGCTCGAATCGTACGATGCATTTGCTTTTGGTTTGATGCACTTTATCCGATGAGGGATAAAGTTTCTCATTCCAAAGAGAATAGTATCTGTAGTCATATCAGCAGCGGCATCCACGTCGTTATCGAGGAAACTTAACGACCAGTTAGAATTTCTAAAGAAGTTATTAAGTCCGCTCGTATTGCCATACGGTTCTTTTAGGAATCTTTTCTCTAACTGTGTGGTCGGTGTACGAGAAGGTGCAAGGTCCACACGCATATATAATATAAAATATAACACGTATGTATATTTTAACAATTTGCCGATGATATTGGTATACTCGGAAGAATGCAGCTTCATATCAGTATCGCTTCGAAAATGATACAAGAACACGTCTTTGTTAATATTAGTTTAGGTAGACCTAAGTTATTTTGAGCGAAAAATTCGTCAGGTTTTCTTCGGTCTCTGCTACATAGAGGGTAAATGTAGGTGAAAATAGAACGATGAAGGGTATGGGCTACCCATCGACATTTATCTTGTTAAAACAGTCCGCATATAATATCAACGATGGTAGAGGCATTCCTTGCTGGGACGCCACTGTAGACAAAGACCTTGACTCAGGTGGTGAGTGGAAGCAACCTACCCGGTATCGTAACTATAGGCAGCTAGCTTACAAACGAGCTGGTTAGATAAGCTTGTTGGCTCAGGCAAGGTTTCCCCAAGACTTAAGCGCCTTCTAAAGTAAGTAAGCATGATAAGAGAATGTTACTCTGTTAGACGTTCCTTTGTCTTAGGCAAACCGCATAAAGTGCAACCGGAAGCGGCGTCAAACGGTCAGGTAGCCATAACTGTGAAGCCAAAGTTTTGTATTGCGAGATAAGCTGTATATCGTCAAAATAAATACGTATTTTCTGTTTATTTTGTATGAATCTAAACGTTTTAATGGCCAAGTCATAACGTTTTTTCTAGTGATTCTGCCAAATCTCTTATATATATATTCCAATGAAACTACGCATTTCCATATTTTAGTTTACATACACGTGCAATTAGCTTGTTGGTGGAACTATGCATCTGGCTTAAAACCTGCATGATGGTCCCTTGATAAGAAATTTCCAGTAAAACACATATTGAATCCATTTTCCAAATTACCAGACATATTTTCTGTTTTTACTTGTATTATATTTCTGTACAGGTATCCGTATTTGTTGTGTTAGAAAAAAAATGGGTATCCCTCATTAATCCAAATTGAAAATATAATTTTTGTAACGCAACAACTTAAAAACATTACTTACTCATTCTAAGCTATATAAACCGCTACAAAAACCCCTTCTGACCCCCTCGTTGTAGCAAGTCTTATAAATTGGTCCCGTTTTTCAAATAGCCATTTTCCCCTCCCAATTAAGCCCACTAACTTTTATTGCATCCTTACAAAAAAATCTGCTTCTAGGAAACGTAGCTCTATTTTCGAATTCCCTAAATCAACTTTCTTCGTAGGCTCTCTCTCTCTCTCTCCCTGTGCTCTTGTGCCTATGTTGAATATGTCTCTTTTGTTTTAGAGCTAGTTGTGGTGATAATTCTAAATTCAGATGGAGCTTGCTAAGGTTGCAGATTATGTGGGAGTAGGTTAAGTATGTATGAATGCTTATACAGTATGTAGTTTATTTGCCTTGATGAGAAGTATATAGTAATGCAGGCAGGTACCAATTTTGGCGAGAGAGAATGTAGAATAGGAATCGAGCATAGCAAGCGAATGAGGTAGAAAGCGAAGACGAAGCCGAATAAAGAAGAAGAAAGAAAACAATTAGGTCAATAGACTTGTGGAATTTGAATCAGCTAGTCGGTGGGAACTCGATCAGCAGCCGAGTGTGGGTAATACGAGTAGTTAACAACCCGGTGAGGAAATAAATTTTTTTGTTAGGAAGAGTGACATGAAGAGCCCTTCCCGCTTTGAATATACGGATATTGAGATACGTGCATACATATATCGTTAAGCCAATTCCAGTATTTACAAAAACAAAACAAACCTTTTAAAGACAGTTTTTGTGAATATGCATAAATATCTTATTTGTGTGTAATAAGGCCACCGGACCACAGTGTGACGAATCGCTGATTAAGCTTGATTTAATTAAGAAAATTACATTCACAAAATTAAACAAAAACTGGTTTCTCTCAGAGAGTACACCTCCTACGTAATGACTGGGCAATTTTTTTTTTTGTTGTAGCTTAGTGCAACAGAAAAAAATCATCTCAAACTTCAAATTGTGTATAATTTTTTTTTCTTTCTTTTTTTTCGTAAATAATTAGAGATTTTGTTTAATATAAGGGATAAATGAAAGTAAAATTTATAGATAAAATATGTGTGTTTTGTATTCATTAGACGAAAAGTATAGCTGTTCAGTGTTGTTCAAGTTGGAGACCGTGTTTGTTCTAATGCCTTGCATATGCACTACTAAAATGTGTTTCAACTTCTTGCGCACATGTGCGACACTCATACTAAATTTTTCGTTTTTTAGGATGCCCATCGAAATCACGAAAAAGTAAATTTTTGATGTTTGGATTTCTAAAGTCAAAATTAAGCACTTAGATGCTGTTTTTACTTTTGTTATGGGTTACCCATATACTATTTTCTGAGGCTGCAACAAAGTCAATCTAATTAACCTTAAAAACTTCATGTTTAAGATTTGACGAGAGATGCCAAAAGTGGTCGGCATAGAGAGCGCTTCGAAAATTCAAATTCTCTGTGGCTAAATGAAAATCTAACATTACCACAACATATCTTAAATGAAATACCTTCTTCATCTAGAGTAGGAAGACCGAGAAAAAGCTTTGATGAGTGCTGTGAGAAAAGTAAGAAGAGAAAAGTTAAAACCATTTTAGATTCTTTTAGCGCTGAAGAAATTGCAATAGCTCGTGAAAAAAGGCTTAGACAAAATGGAAAAAGAAATACTGCTATTGCAGTGAAAAATTATCTATTTTGTTATTAAGGTTCTATTGTGAGGAAAACGCTAAAAACACCTGCTCCTGGATTTTTACCAATAACTGCAGATGATGCAATAGCATTAATCACCGACAATCAGCTTTCAACTCAACAGTACGAAATACTACGCCTAAAAATTAACAAAAGAGTTCCAAATTTATTACCTTCATACTACAAAATTAAAGAAGCTAAGACGAAATGCTACCCAAATGATAAAACTATGAGCGAAACTTCTGCAGAATGTGGATTGCAAAGTTTAGGAAATCACAGCGTTGAGCGTTTATGTTTAGCTGAAAAAGACGTTTTAAGTTCCGTTGCTGACGTAAAAGAACTGTCCTTGGTAATAAAATGGAGCTGTGATGGTGCTCAACAGAAATCACACAAACATAATAATTCGGATGAAAATGTTTTTTGTATCTCAATGGTTCCCATCCAGATGTATTTCTTTAAGGATGAAATTAAGCAAGTGCTTTGACAAAACCCTGCCCATCATCAACCCGATATTGTCGACCAATAAAATTAAATTTTGCTTAGGAAACCACAGAGCTGATCAAGTCAGGGATCAGAATCAATTCAAGATCAAATTAAAACCCTACTTCCTATAGAATTTAATATTGACAGTTTGCATATCATAATTAAACCGGTCTTTTTGTTAACTCTCATTGACGGACAAATTTGTACTGCTTTATCATCTAGAACATCTTCATCACAAACGTGTTACATTTGCGGTGCCAAACCCTCCGAAATGAACAATTTAACTAATCTTTCAACTAGGCATGTGAACCAAGAAGCAATGTCCTTTGTATTAAGCCCCCTTCACTCATGGATACGATTTAAGGAATGCATCCTTCATATAGCGTATAGATTAGATGTCAAGGTGTGGCAGGTAAGAGACCAAGGCAGTAAAGGAAAAGTTAAAGCCAGAAAAAAACTAATCCATGAAAATTTAGAAGAGAAACAGGGTTATTGGTAGATATGCCAACTCAACAGTCTGGCAATACTAATGACGGAAACTAGAAGATTTTTTAGAGATGAGAAAAAGACTTCCCAAATTACAGGGATAGATAAAGAAATTATCAAAAAGTTTCATACCATCTTAGAAGCTCTTGGGTCTGGGTTGCCAATAGATGCAGATGCTTTTAAGAAGTATGCAAAGGAAACAAGGGAACTATATCTTAAAATTATGCCTGGTATTTTATGCCAGTAAGTGTGCATAAGGTCTTGTTTCATGGAAAATAAATAATTTCTGCTTGTATACTTCCAATCGAACAAAATTCAGAACAAGCGCAAGAGGTAAGAAATAAGGAAAATAGAAGGTTTAGGGAACTGTTTACTAGAAAAATATCATGTGCAGATACAAATACTGACCTCTTAAATCGATTGCTTATAACCTCAGATCCATTCTTTGCAAGTCTAAGATGCTTTCCGAGAAGAAAGAAAAGTGTCATGGAACATGAAGTCTTGCAACTTTTATATGTACCAAATAATTAAAAAAATTAAAATAAGCTGGTTTTTATGTATTGTTTTGTCTTGAAATTTGTAGTTATATGTTAAAAAAATTTGTTATATTCTATTCTGTGAACAATTTCAATTAAAAAACACAAAATATTTATTTGTGAGCGCTATTAATTTAATTCCGCTAATTAAGCGATTCGTCACACTGTGCGGGGGCTCAAAGTAAGCTGATGCGTGAAAAGTCCGTTTTTTTTATGGCGCAGTTTAGCTGATAGCCCGAAAATTTGTCCAAAGCTACATCGTATTTAAGAGGTGCTCCGTGGGACATCCCCAACAAAAAAGGAAAAAACCATGAACTTGCACAGAAATAATCAAAACTCACAAAAACTACAAAAAAAAACGCACTTTTAAGAAAAGAAGGTGATTTGCATCAACAGACCAAAGACAAAAGAAAAAAATTATATACATATGTATGTATATTTTATATAAAAAATATAAAAAAAATATTTACAATTTGTGAATAGACTGTAGAGTAAGGTTAGAATTGAGGTTATGTTTTTTTTCTTTTAAATTTCATTTGAATTTTTTTTCTATTTTCGAAGTTGCGATTACATAGTTAGATATAAGCGCGTAAGTCACGGCTTTGCACAGTGGTGCTGAAACAGATGTGGTCATCCTATTTTATTTCCTCTTTTTTTCTATTATCTTTCTATGTCCGTTTGGTCTCTATAAAGTAAAATAGCTTTCTTTATATCTACCCTTGATTTTTTCTTTTTTTGGTTATTTTGGCAGGAGACAAAATGGTAAGTTGCGTTGAGATGTACGCGGTTGTGGCGAGAACCAACTCATTCCGACGTACTTGAG
Organism: Volucella zonaria; assembly: GCA_963966105.1. Lineage (NCBI taxonomy): Eukaryota > Metazoa > Arthropoda > Insecta > Diptera > Syrphidae > Volucella > Volucella zonaria. The sequence goes on along the minus strand of OZ014533.1, from coordinate 32,842,816 downwards.
CCGAAAAACCGCGAGCGTGCGACTGGCATCTACTGCTGCATCGTGGATGCCTCCGTGGCGTACTACACTCCTTACCACTACGTTAACGTAATTTTCGCTGATTATAAAAATTAGTTACTTTTTTACAAGAAAGGGAGCAAGAAAAACAAGCGTCATGGTTTTCATCCCACAGGATGGCCTTACGATAGGCACCAGACTAAAGAACTTTTATATCAAGTTCAACGAGCGTAGTACATAAACTGCCTGTGCATTAACTACCCTCCCCTACAACTTCTCCTAACGAAATGCTCTTTTTTTTTTTTTGATTTTTTTTTTAAAGAACTTAACACTCAAGTGGGTATGAATACACTTATAATGCCTCAACATGTGTTAAGTTTTTTGGTTCTAGTCAACTACTCGTCTTACTTGATTTTCGTCAACTGAAGTCTGTTTAAATACAACAATGCACCTACACGTTCTGCTCATCCCATCAGATCAGATCAAATGCTTCAATATATTACTACCTGCCGTTCACATTGATGATGTTCAACCAGGTTTTTGTTGTTTAAGTTTACGGTACTCTATCACATAATATATAATGTGCATAACCGTATGTAAATATTATGTGTATCGTTGTACATGCATAAATAAAAACTTATATATGCATATTATCTCAGGACTGGAAATAAACGACATACTCGTAATTGGATTGCAGCAAACATCAATAGTTTTAGTTTAAACAAAATAAATAGAAGTTTAATATAAAGACATATGTATTAACAGTATTATTAAAGTGAATGAAATTGTTTGTATAATGATCAACGCAGTGTATCAAAATCAAGTAAAGATAAAATCCACAACGAAAATCACTTCATATGAAAGTACACCGAGGCTATACGAATATAAAGCTCCTGGGGGAAATAAACTTCGTTAAATAAAAATAAATTAGTTCGTTAAGGCTGCCTTCCTCGCTAGCACACTTACATGGCAATTTTCCTCCGCAATATTTCCGAGATTAGGAAAAGGAGCTTGAAGAAGAAAATTGCAATTATTTTTATGATTATTGTGGTGTGCGAAATAAGTTTCCCACATCATTGTGGCCTTATATGAAATGCATTGGCATAGCCTTCTTTTGCATCCCTAAGAGCTCCAACATCTAGTTAGCAGCGGCTTTCACAACCCCATTTCGAAGGAAACGTTCACTTGATTGGATAACAAAATTGCTTGCGAAGTGTTGTAATTAATCACTGGTTACGGTAAGCAAAGTAATGGTAAGTCCGGATCGTTGAGGGTGTAAAATAGGAAGGTTTACCCTTTTTGGAAGCCGCTTTTCACTTTCACTAAAGATTGATTTTTTAAAGTGCATAAAATGACAGTTCAGAAGGGCCTAACATGACAATATTCCGCGTAAAGTAAAACAACAAATACACATTTTGGAGGGGTGCGAAATGAAGAATAAAAAAATCTTTGAATATTTCTATAATCAGCATCCGCTTGAAAAAGCACCGTGCAATGCTTAAATTGGTATCTAGGCTTGTAAAATTATGTACCTCACACTTTTGCTCATTCCTTACACAAAAAAAATATAAGAAGTGAAATGTGTTTGCTTTGCATATAAACAGATAAACAGGATTATCATTAATTTTGAATTACCCCTTTTGTTACCCGTAATTGGCAGAAAAAAGGTAACTTTCCGGTTTTCCCTCTCGCGGAAATTCTGACAGTTGTCTAAATTATGTACGAGTATCAATGGACTTATCAGAGACTTGCGCGGATATGATGGTGCTTTATAAAAAAATATACAAAAAATACAATAAGTACGGAAATTCTGAAAGTGAAATTAATACACTCACATACATACGAATATATAATATATGCCTAAGCTGTGTATATAGAAGGATGTTAGCTTACAAAATTTATGAAGGCATATTTAAATTTTGAATATACCGAGCTTAGGTGGATAAATGGAAATTATCCATATGGAAGTTATCGTATTATCGTAGGATTAGACAAATATATGCCCATTCATTTCCATCTGCATACAGAAGTGTATATATAGTATATTGTTATTTTTGGTATTCGGGGCCTGCATTACCACGGTAAATCCTTGGGTCCCATCTGACTGACAGTCAATGCTGTGTAACGATTGCAACCGTTAACGTTAAATCTCTCACAGTGTTACTGCTTTATTGTGGCGTTTGGATAGGATAGACATACCTCGGCTAAAACTAGGTAGTGGCCCTCAAGTCAGTCACAAAATTATCGCAATATACAGCAATAATAGTTAAACTAGTTTCATTTACTTATTATATTCTAACTTATCAGGAAAATATTTTTCTTGTAAATATACCAGCTTGATCAGAAGATTCCCGGCCACACCGACCGTGTGGCGCTCCCATTGTTCCGATTTGAGTTATGTTTTTTTTGTTAAGTTGGTAAATCTGTTGTTGACATTCTCTCTAAATCTTAGCATCATAGCTTGACATTTGCAAAAGTTACGTAGCCAAGAGTACATCTATCTCCGTAGATGTAGGAAAAGTGTTTCGGCAACGATTCTCTAAAAAAACGGTCCTTTACCAGTGGTATCATAATCGAGGATTATGAACGCAGTGGCAGACCATCGACATCGAAAACCGACGAAAACATTGATGAAGTAAAAGAAATATTGGTCAATAACCGCAAATTGACCATCAGAGAGATAGCGGAGGACTTGAACATTGCCTATGGACCCGTCCAAGAGATTTTGGTTAATGATTTAGGTTTTCATAGATTACAACGGTGTAGTGCATCATGAATTTTTGCCAGAAGCCCAGACAGTAAACAAAGAGTATAATTTGGGAGTTATGAAACGTTTGCGTGAAGCAATTCGCCGAAAGAGACTAGAATTGTGGGCAGAACACTCGTGGACTTTGCACCATGATAACGCACCGTTGCACAGTGCCATCATTATTTGTAATGTTTTGACGAAAAATGCAAAAAACACCATCCAACAGCCACCGAATTCACTTGATTTGGCTCCCTGTGACTTCTTTCTGTTCAATCGAGTTAAAAAACCACTACGGGTAACGCGTTCCAGCAGCCGAGGGGAAGTAACGGAAAAATCGCAGGAAGCACTGATGGACATACCGAAAACCGAATATAAAAAATGTTTCGAGGATTGGATCAAGCGCTGGCATAAGTGTGTTGTAGTCGATGGGGATTACTCTGAAGGGGACAATATAGATTTAGATGAATACTCTTGTACTATATGTACATTTCGATAAGCTAGTGTTCGACCGTGGTGATGAATGAATGTTGATCTTCATCTTGCATTCATAGCAACATATCTTAATTTTATCAAAATCACGTTGCAGGAGAATATTAGTGATTCAACTTTTGGATCTGATCTGTATGTACAAGTCCAGTGTGTATGCTTAGTCACGGTAAACAGACCGTTTTTAATTTCAAATATTCCAGAAAAAGTCACATCGCTTCCCTTATGATGAATTGTCAACTGGTGAGTGAAAAATTGTACAGCAGTAGTTTAATTATGCCTAATCTGATCAGCTTTAAGAAGAATCTCTTTAACCACACGGTGTCGAGCACCTCCTCCAAATCAATTAAGTAGGCATCCGAGCATCGTTTTTTGGTTTTTGTTCCTTTGTATTATATATCAGATATTAGTTAAGACTAGATATCTCATATATTGCGCCCCACTCCAAAATTGATTATACGGAACCAATTTATACATGCCTCTATTTGTCACCTTTTGAAATACCTTACTGATATTCGAAAGGAGACTTATCGATCGGAGATTCGCCGGAGTGCAAATGTCTTTATCCCTTTTGGGAATAGGATGCATCGATACTGTCTTTTAATGCAGCCGTTCTTGAGCATTATTCATTGCATTATTAAATTGGGTGGAAATATCGGAGCACAGGTAGGGATCATAGGAGCTTTTTTTCAGTGGGAGTACAAAATGAAGATGTTCTCGACCTGAAGCACGACGTAGAAAATCGAGTGCAGTTAAATAATTGATATTTCGGAAACTCGTTTCGAGTTCAACGACGATTATATGAGGAGTAAGGAATTCAAAAATGGCACTTTCGATAATAAAATATCTTTTACCACCAATTCTCCAATGGCATTGTCATTTTTTATTTCTTCAACCGTGACACAGATTTCTCTATGAATGCGCATCATTTTCTCTTTAAGACCAACCACGGCACGGACTTAACCAAAACATGAATGACATGAATTTAAATTGAGCTGCAAAAATAAGTTTGGAGTATAATTTTTCCTTTCACGTGAAATGTTGCAAAACAAGGAATTTGAAGCACTACCCGAATGTACTCAAGCTCCCTGGTCGTTCCCGAGTTATGTATTCATAACACATTTTATACTATTGTATAGTCTAAATTAAATGTACACCTATAATTTGTTAATAGTGTAAACCAATCCCATTTCAAGTCTTATATGTATATTTCCTTTGCATTCCAAAGTAACTGTAGGTACACTTATGTTTACATACAAAGTAACGGTACATTTTCCTTTTTCCAATATAATTTCATGTGTGAGAACATCTTTTGCATTTCCGTTCTCACATTAAAAAAATATATGTATCTCATTTCTCATAAAATTTATAAATACACGTTGTAAACTTGGAGGTAGTCGCATTTGGTTGTTGATAGTGAACGAATAAAGATCTTTTTTGAAATAAGGTTTGATGCGACACTTAATTCCCGCTGTGACTTTTCCAATTTCAATATTGCACATTTTCTGAAGATTGCCATCTAATAATCGATCGCGTGTACAAATCTTCTAACCTAATACACACAGTCATGCGACTACTAATTCAGTGCACCAACTGTACCACCAAGAGATATTATTCTCAGTTTGATCTTATTCTAATTTAAAGGTGGTATATGTTTATAATCTACTATTGTATGTTGATAGTAGATGAGGGTGCAAGTTAAGATAATCGTTTCCTAGAATAAGATATCGCTAAACTGCTTTTTCAGCAACAGCACGATTGACACTCACCTTCAACAGCATCAACTGTAAACAAAAGCATTCGGACACCAAGTCCAATGAAGATCAAATATGTCATGGTCACATATTGCTTCCGGTCAACTGTAAACAAGAGCATCCGGACAGCTAGTCCAATCATGATGAAATATGTCATTGCCGATCAATCTAGAACAATCGATTGATGATGCCATCACAAATCACTACTCGAATGATGTAATCCCAAGAGTATATAAACTCCACCCAAAATATTCAAAACTCAACTCAACTTCCAGCAGCCGGATTAGATAGTCCTCTTAATTTAGTTTAAGTTAATATTGATTATTAGTATTTACGAGTAAATAAAGATTATATCTTTTTTAAAAAACATATACACAAGTGAAAGTAATAATTGTCGCCCAATGTAAAAGTCACCTTGAATTAGTGAGAAAGTGAAAAAGTGCACAAAAGTGTGAATAAAAAATTGTGCTAAGTCAAGAACATTGACCAACATAAAAACAAAAACAGTTTTACTAATCTAAGTGCCACTCCAAAAAAAATATACCCGATATAAAAAAGGTATAGGCAAAAAAAAAAATTATGTATCCTAAATCAGGACAAAAGAAAAAACAAAAAAAAAAAACAAAACCAAAAATTTAGTGCTACGGTAAAAAAAATTACCAGCTAAAGAAAAAAAGAATACAAACGAGTATCTCACTAAGGGAGAAAGGAAAAAAATATTTAATAATACAAAAAGATTTAAATAAGAAGTGACGAAAGTGTTAGTGACAAAGGTGTCAATAAAAATACATATATACATAAGGCGAAGTCTTATAATAATAAAAAAAAAACAGAAAAAACAGAAAATAAATAAAAAAAAAGACAAACAATAAGTGTAGAAAAAGACCAACAACATTTTATAATACCATATAAAAACGTGCTTGGAAAAAAAGGAACAACACAACAATCAAGAAATACAACAACCCTCAACAAGCATTTTTAAAAATCTGGACAATTTCACACGTAATAAAATCGTTGCCAGATTTCAGCAGAAACACTAGTACCTATGTTAGTTGGCGCGAAGCTACTAACAATTCCATGACATTATATACTAAGGGTAGTCGCAGGTATTTTGTTACGTTAACTATTCTTAGAAATAAAATAGTATATAATGCCAATGACGTCATGGCACAGTTTTAAACTTAGATGCAATTATAAGCAGGCTCGATTTCGCTTATGCTGATAAGCGCCCTGCTCATATAATCGAACAGGAATTGAGTATCCTTCTACAAGGAAATTCATCACTGATAGAATTTTATAATAGTGTCAATAAGAAATTGAAATTATAAATAAAACAATAATGACTAATGGCACAAATAGTGCACTAACTAGAGAATTAAACAATATGAATCGCAGAAATGTTTTAAGAATATTTATTACAGGGCTGAACGCTCCACTTTCAAACATATTGTTCTCTTTATTTCCAGAAGATTTACCTAGTGCATTGGCAAAAGCTCAGGAATTAGAATCAAATAATATGAGAGCAAATTTCGCTCTACAATTCGGAGGGTCCCAGAACCATCAAAACAAAATGAATCCAACAAATCAGAATAATCTTAGATTTCCTGAAAGGAATCATAATCAGCAAGTTAATGTATCCAAGCAGGAACCTATGGAATTAGGAAGCTCTGTTAATAGAACGAATAACAGGCAAAATGATTTCCAACGCAATAGACCTCCGCAGGTGAATCATAACCAGCAAAATAGGACTCAAAGACCTAGTTGGAATCAAAATCCAAGCCGGAAAATTGGACTCCGAACCAGCAGTCTAATTTTCGTAACGAGAAACGACACTATGAGAGTGCACAACATAGTGCAAAACCTCCTATGAAAAACCAACGAATTAATAATTTAAATGAGAGCGCTTTTTTAGACGAGCATCTCAATTGCCCTACATCTTCCGAGACAGCGGCAGATGAGGAAAACGTTTAAAAATTTTAGGGGACACTGGCGCTACAAGTTGCTATTGTAGGCCTAATACTTTATCAAATAGATATAAGCTAGTAATTATTAAAAGAGTAAAAACCCTAAATGTTTATACCGTTATAACCCATTATTGTGAAGCAATAATCTTCGGCAGAAGAATACAGTTTGACGAGTTGGCAAACTTAGAAAGCGATTTGCTAATTGGTTTTAATATTTTAAAGCTTTCTAATACAACGTTAGATTTCGAAAAAAAAAAATTAACTCATCTGTTAAAACTTGAACAAATATTCGAAATTCGCACAATTGTTGAAATTCCTATATTGTGTAAACAATAACTCCATATCTTTTATCTGTGAATACATTTGTTAATAAGGAAATTAATAAAATGTTGAATGACGGAATCGTTCGAGCTAGTAAGAGCCCATATAACTCACCTATTTGGGTAGTACCAAAAAATGATATTAATGAAGATGGGACACCAAAACTAAGAATTGTGGTTGACTACAAAAAATTAAATGAAAAAACTGTATCGGATCGATATCCAATTCCCGATAGAAATGTCATACTTTCTAATTTAGGAAAGTCTAAATATATTTCACCAAATACACATGAGCGAATCAGATATAGAAAAACATCATTTTCCTAGAATAATGGGATTGAAAAATGCACCAAACATCTTTCAACGGGCAATGGATGATATTTTGCGAGAGTATATAGGAAAGTTTTGTCATGTTTATACAGATGACATTATTGTATTTTCAGCAAATTTGTAAAAACATACAGAAAAGATAACTGAAACCTTAAAAACCGCAAACATGAAAATATCATTAGAAAAATCGAAATTCTTCCAAACAGAAGTTGAATTTTTAGCCTGCATTGTTGGACATAATATCATTAAAATGGATCCCAGAAAAGTAGAAAAAATATCCGAATACACAATAGCAACAACACTGAGACAACTCAGAAGCTTCTTAGGCATGACAGGCTATTACAGAAAATTCATCCAAAATTATGCATCAATAGCTAAACCCCTAACAAAACATTTAGCTGGCGAAAATGGAAAAATCTCGCAATATTTATTCAAGAAAACAGAAGTGAAATTGGACCAAGAAGGTATTTTAGCTTGCCAGAAATTAAAAAAAATATTGATTAATCAAATAGAATTGGTACAACCGATTTTTAATAAAAAAAATTGTTTTAACCACAGATGCTTCTAACAACGCTATTGGCGGTATTTTAACCCAAGAGGATAAACCTATTATTTTCATATCAAAAACTTTAAATCCCATAGAACGAAAAAGATCTTTACGCTATCGTTTGGTCGCTGAAAACCTTGAGAAACTATCTTTATGGAGTTTCAGATTTAGAAATCCATACAGATCAACAGCCTTTGACTTTTGCAATCTCAGGCACTACCAACGTAGTTGCAGACGCTTTATCAAGGCAATATTTAAATAATTTAACAGATGATTCTTCAATCTCTGGAACACAACATTCAGCTGAAAGTAGCGACAACATCGATATTCCAGAAACTAAGAAACCTTTAAATCAATTTAAACAATACCATATTATACAATACGATACACCAGAGAATTTAGTACATATTCTTAAAGAATATTTACAAGCAGGAATAATTGCAATTCATTGCACACCAGAAGACTTATATGAAGTGGAGCAAAAAATAAAAGAAACCTTTAGTAACCAATTTCTGTATACGAAAATTTTCGAGATAGATATAATGAATAAAGAGGATCAATAATTGAGCAAACACATACGCGAGCACATAGAAATAATAAAGAGAATTTAAAACAAATCTATGCCACGTATTTTTGGCCTAAAATGAATAAACAAACTCAGGAATATGTAAGAAACTGTGAGATCTGTAATTGAAATAAATACGACCGTCATCCTCAAACGGTACCAATTGGAGAGGCTCCAATCCCAAAAAAAGATGGGGAGCAATTACATATCGACATATTTTTCGCCCAAAAATTTAAATTTTTAACATGTATCGATTCCTATTCAAAGTTTTTCAGATAAAACCAAGTTAGATGAAAAAGTTCAAGAATTATTACAAAGTTTTCCAGATGTAAATGCAAATAAGTGTTGATAATCAACCAGGCTTCACAACAGTACAATTTAAAACATTAATGCAAAGATTAGAAATAAAAATATTACAATCCTAAACACAGTACCACGAATGGTCAAGTAGAAAGAGTTCATTCCACAATTATTGAAATTGCAAGATGCTTGAAACAAGAATTTCATTTAATAAGTGATCTAGAATCAATCTTTAGAGCTGCACAGCAATACAATAAGAGTATTTATTCGTCACGAATCTTAAACCCTGTGACGTCTATTATAATAAATTGCCCCACAACCAAAACTTTCTGTAGCCCAAGATAAAATGTTAACTCGAAATAATAAGAACAGAAATATTAAAAATTACAAACAAAACGATATAATTTATGAAAAACGCATAGGAGGTAGAAATAAACTTATGTCTAAATATAAAAAACAACAAGTCAAAACGATAGAATAGTTCATAAAGATAATATTAAAACTTAACTTTTTATATTTTATTACAGAAAATTTTTTTCTTAACAATTTTTCTACCTGACGACATTTGTGTCTTCAGAAATTATTGATTATACTCGGGATAATTACATATTGATTGAAAATGGAAACGCCGCAATGTATAAAGAATATGGTGAAATATTCCATGTTACAAATTTAAGATATTATGAAATATTAATGCAGGAAACGCAAAACATTTTAAATAGAAATTTGGAATATAAAGGCTTTGGTATTAAAGACGATATCATACATATTAATATTGAAGATGATTTAGAAATAGGTTTAATAGAAACACTATTAAAACGATTAAAGATAAGTAACCATAGGCAAAGAAGAGGAATAAACGAATTAGGAACATTATGGAAATGGATAGCGGGAACCCCAGACCATGACGATTTAGTAACTATAAATAACAAACTTTCAGAATTAACAGAGAATAATAATAAACAGTTCACTACGAACTCGGAAATTTTTGAAGCAATAAATTTTTTAAGAAAGTCAGTCCGAAACCTTGAGATAGGTTCACATCATAGAATGAATAAACAGATGTACAAATTAATTATAACTGAACTAGAAAATTTGATACAGACCATAACAATAGCTAAAATAGGTATTCTAAACCCAGCAATTTTAAACTTACGGGACATACAAGAAATTACCAAACATGAACATGAAACACTAACATTAACCGATTTAATAGACGTTTCAAAATTTAAAATAGTCCAAGACAATAACGTAATTATAATTTGCATAAAATATCCGATTATTGAAAAAAGTTGTTCTTTATAAGAAACAAGAGCCATAAGCCAAAAGGATGGAAAACTGTTGATAGACAATCCAATTATAAAATGTAATAATGGATATTTTAATGTTGAAATTTGTAAATTAGAATTATGAACTACATTTTGTAAACTTATATATAAAAGATCATTTCTGTCAGATCTGGTAAATAATAAAGGACAATGTATTAAAATAAAAGAAAACAGCGAAAGTTTAGACATAATTAAAGATGGTACGATATTAATTTTCGGTAACCACACAATAGATGGCCATAAACTGGAAGGAACATATTTAGTAATTTTTAAAAATACAACTACAATTGATAACGTAACTTTTGACAATCCAACAGAAATTATTATTAACTATTTAAGAACAAGTAATATAAATAACTATGATGTAATCAGATATATTGAATCTGAAAATAAAGAACTTAAATTTGAAAATATTAATATAATTAATTCCATAAGAAAACAGTTGAAAAACAACCTATATTATGGATAATATTGCAATAATTTTGTTCATTATTGTGATAATAATTTTTGTATTTTATAAATTTATAAAAAACTTTCAAGACTGCAAAAAGAAAGAAAAGACCAAAAATGATATAATGCTTTTTGATAATATAAATAAGAACATTCGAATACTTACAAAACAATTTGAAGAAACGGGACGTTTCTCTTAAAGACAGAGAGTAGTTAAGATAATCGTTTCCTAGAATAAAATATCGCTAAACTGCTTATTCAGCATCAGCACGATTGGCACTCACCTTCAACAGCATCAACTGTAAACAAAAGCATTCGGACACCAAGTCCAATGAAGATCAAATATGTCATGGTCACATATTGCTTCCGGTCAACTGTAAACAAGAGCATCCGGACAGCAAGTCCAATCATGATGAAATATGCCATTATCGATCAATCTAGAACAATCGATTGATGATGCCATCACAAATCACTACTAGAATGATGTCATCCCAAGAGTATATAAACTCCACTCAAAATATTCAAAACTCAACTCAATTTCCGGCAGCCGGATCAGATAGTCCTCTTAATTTAATTTAAGTTAATAATAAGTACTCTTATAGTTTATTATTTTATTTTTTAAAAAAAAACATATACACAAGTGAAAGTAATAATTTGCAGGCGTGTAAATCCATCTGACCCACCCCAACTACACTTTCCATGATTTGTTAAGTTAAAATATTCCCAAAATCTTGTTTTTCTGAAGAAAAAAAACAAACATTTTATTTTCAAATGTTTTCAAACGTTCAATTTAATCGAACTATGTATATACATATATCTTACCCTTAATTTGTTGGTTCCGAAAGCTTTTTGTGTATGGAATTCAAAGTTTATGAATCATCGAAGTCACTCCAAAATATTTCTTTATCCAGTTGTTTGATATGTAGGTACTAGTATTGTACATACTATCGTTCGTACTTTTCTTTCCTACTATCAGTTTTATGTTTGTTTTCGATGTTGTCTGGGAACTTATAAAATAAGATATTAGGCCCGATATATTTTGAATTGACTTCCCTGTGCAGTGAATCAGGTATATCATAGTACCTATCATATTCTACTCGCTCCAGGATCACTCTCCCTTCACAAAAGAAAATGCTCTCATGTAATTCCACAAAGTGAAATAAAGCCCCCACTGTGCTTCGACATCTCCCATTATAAGCGGTGGATAGCTTGTATAATAATGTAATGAATAATGCCCATAGGAAAACTACGGTGGTACCGCCCATTCCGAAAAGTAGTAAAAACACTTCCAATCCGTCGAATTTCTGGTTTTCTTCAAATACGAGTATCAGTAATGTATTCGAAAAGTTGGTTGAGGACAAAAATAATCAATCCAATAGTCAATTCGGGTTCAAGGCGGAGCATGATGTGATTCATGCCACGTCTAAACTGCTGAAACATTTCACATTAAAAACGGTTCACAAGAAGGGGCGGTAAATTCACCGCCATTCCTATTCAACATTTACACGAAGTTATGGGATAGGTTCACTTCACCATGCCATAGCGTACGCAGATAAGGTCCAAAAATGGATGTATTAATATACGAGTACAACGTGGCATCAATAAAATTAAACGATATTGCGACGACTGGAAGTTGAAGATCGATTTTCCGAAGTCGGAAAACATTCTGTTTAGGACGCCTTTATCTGGGGTCTCTAGCGACACAAGAGAGAATTGGTGAAAGTCGAAATGTAATCAGTTACCTTGTGTTTTAGATGTTGCTCTGACCAGAGCCAAAGGTACTTACATTCGGTCTTACCGTTTTATAGCAGCTAACTCGATGCGAGGGCAAAGGTGATCTGCTACATGGCCCTTATCTGGCCTATGCCTTATGAACCGTACGCTTCAACGTAAGAGCAAGTTTATTAGAAAAAATTTGGAAGTTTAAAAAAGCTTGCCTTAGGACTTGGCTCAAGTGGTAGTGTATTATCTTCCAAATCGGACAGTTCGACGTTCAATACCAGCCGCCCTTGGAAGATATTCTTTTTTCAGGCAACTAAAATCACGTAAGAGGGGTGTTTGCCTAGATTACAACAACAAGTTCAATTACACTATTAATTTTTGTCTCCAAAAATCTTTCTTTCTCTCTCTGTCCCATTTTCCTAAAAACTTTACACATGCTCAGGCACTTTAAGCGCAGTCATACCCCTTGAGTGTTAAGTTCTTAAAAAAAAAACAAAAAAACAAGAGCCTGAGTAGATGAAATTCCGTCCCAATGAGGTTGTGTATAATAGGGCGGACCTAATAAACGTGGACAATTTTGGCATTAAGTTGACTCGATTACATATTGCAAGATCAACCTGATCCGGGGCTAACTACCCCAATTATATGTACAAATCATGAAACAGTGCTCTTTGACGGCTATATTCCTCCAGAAGCGCTCCTCTACCTAAATAAGAAGGACCTGATCCATGACAGGTTAGCGGTGTCGCTAATCTTCCACGGCAGTGCAGAGCGTCTCCGTTTAAAAAAAAGAGTCAATTTACTAAATTTTTTCTACTAAAAAATGTTTTCTTAATCTGAATTGTAATAAGTGCATATACTCGTACGTATAGGAAAAAGAATAAGAATAAAAACTACCAGAAACATCGAAAGAGATAATCTAAGCATTGGGCTTAACTTAGAGGGCTCGCATGAGGTCAGTAAACTAGAAGAAGCTAATTTTAAGTTAATTAAGCTAATTTTTAAGCATTTTTTTTGTCAAGCATGAAGAGCTAATGAATGAATCTAAATAAAAATGAAATTAAATGAAAATACCAGTCTGTAATCCAATCTTGAAGACATAATTGTAGATCGATATTTTGTACTGATTTTTCAATCTGTTCTACCCGCGAGGCCAATACGGAATATTAAAATTAAATTTGATTGTTTTGTAGTCCTTTGCAGCTACTGCTGCTAGCTCTCCGAATCATAGCTCTATTTCTATCTCAACTTCTATGATTTATTTCTAATCTCTTGCTCCATTTGTGTGTATTCGCGAATATAAATATGTGCTTAGTTTTTTTTTTTGTGTTATTCAATCTCCAAATATGTACTATTACACTTGAATTTTTGTAAGCTCCCCACCTGAAAGTAGATGAATTTAGCAGAGTAAGAAACCCGTAATATACACAGATATAAACTTTTTTTTTGACTAGCAACAAGAGAGGAACACTGTGACAATATGACTCCGCTTGACAAAATTATTTAAATCTTAAACATCTGACTCATATAAATATGTTTAAGTAAGTGTGAATTATAAGTGTATTAAAATATAAATGTTGATTCATTCCAAAAGATACAGTTCTAACATAGCCTTCCCACAAAACAAAATAAATATATTACATATATGTATCAAAAGTTCGAAACACAACAATGACCGAATAATTGCGTCTTAAAGTGCAGTCCAGTTTTTTTAACAAAAAAATTTTGAAAAATACCTAGTACTTATTCTGTCGTTTATAAATATATGTATATACATGCACAATTATCTCCATCGAAACCACAATTCATTCGCCTACTAATGCTACTAAGAAGTACAAAACTTGAATTTATGCTTTCATGTTTAGAATACAAATTATTAAATACATGCATACATGCATGTGTTACCATGTTACCCATCAAAATAGATATCGCTGCTGATTGTATATATACATAATTTGACACATCGATTTCCGTGAGCAGAGTGGCGCAGTGGAAGCGTGCTGGGCCCATAACCCAGAGGTCCGTAGATCGAAACTACGCTCTGCTAAATTCTTTTTTTTTTCACAACTACTCGTATTTCTTTAGATTGATAAAACTGTTACATTTCCTATTTATGGTATTATCGTGTATATTTATTGTATATTAAAAATTTCTTTCACCAACATTTTTCTTAAGGGCAAATGCAAGTATCCGATTAATAGAAATTCCATTATCTAATCAGATAAATTTGAATTCGATAGGATAAGCAAATCAAATTCTTTTAAAATTGGGACTATTTCTTATTGATTTCAGTTTTATACCTGTGTACAATATATTAGGCAATTTTATTTCATTAGTCTAATAACTTTCCAAGTCAATTTATGAATTTCCGATTAGAACAATATTTTTTTCCGATCAATTGCCATGTATGGATGTTTTTTACATATAGCTATCACACTTTAAAATTCAATGGTCTTATTAGATTCTTATTAATTTTTTACTTAATCATTCTTATTCAATTACTCGTATTTTATGAAGGTTTGTGACTTTAATATAGTTTATAGGGTGTACCGAATAAATTCTGTCTAGCTGGTTATAAACCAAGAACATGTGTCAACTAAGATGGAGGAACTCTACCACTAGTTTTATGAGTGGTTCATCAAAACTTGATTTCTAGAAGAAGTGACGTAAATTTATATCCGAATACCTTAAATTTGACAGACAGTTCTGGCCAATCTGGGCTATCTGGTTCAATTTAAACAATATATCCGACAAGAAGTGGTAGTAGTAATGGGGACTACCTTGCGCGTATTTTCAAGAAAAATGTCAGTGTGTAAGATAACTCGTACCATAAAAATAAATCCTCTTGTGGGACACTAGGTACTTGCATCAGGCAAAGATTTTCGCGTGAAATCTTTCACTAACGAGTAGTGCAGCCATCGACGACCAATCGATGAAAATCTACATTTTCGTTTCAGCTGCGATATTCAACTAAATGCGCACATTTCTTCATCATATTATCAAATTATGTGGTACGTAAAACATCCACATTTTTACGGATGGCTTGCTCAGACAGACGAATATTTATTGTAGTTGATACCTCACATAAATTGCACAAAACGACAGCCGATAGAGGTCGCACCAAAATATCGTGCGGTATCGATTAAGGGGATCGGTTGTTTATTTATTCATTTGCAACACTTAAGATTCAGCGCTTTAGACCGATTTTCTCCGTTTTATTGTAGAATTTCATTCCAAATACGATAATCAAATAATTCCCATCTTTCAATTATCCACAACTGTTCCAAATATGTTAAATGTTAGACGTTGATAGTCATTCCGTCAACCCGCTGCTTGTTCTACCCCTCTAGACTGGTAGAACTATTGTCATATCAACTAATTTCGTGTAATGTGAACACATAGTAAGAGAAATAATCCTTCAATGAACCGTTTGGTAATACGACAAAGTCCACTAGAGTTCACTACCTCTACCTTAAAAATACTAAGTAGACGTCATGCATACGAGATATAGTTATTAAAAATAAAGAAAAACTGTCAGAAGCAGAACGGAGCAGCGGAAATCCCATAATTTATTTACGAATATCAAACTTATAGTGGTATAAAACAACATGAATTGAGAGTAACGAATCTCTGTGTAACCTCGTACTTTACTTTGTGTAAATTGTTTCGATGATACATTTAATTAGTTTAGCCATTAAGAAGATTCTGACCAAAGATATTTCATAGCTAACGATGGAAAAAATGCAATGAATCTCCAACCCAACCACTACTTACGTGGTAGTTTTGTCAGTGTGAAAAAACACCTGTGCTAAAGGATTTTTTTGTACGAGTAATACGATCTTTTAGTTCTCTTAGTACTATTGTGAAACAAAAGGCGCTTGTGTTGTTATTGTTTTTTGTTTCAATGGACAAATGTTCTAAAATTGAATCGGTTAAAAAAAAAAACGATTATATCCCTCAAATTAACACCAGTCTCAGTCCTCACTAAGGCGGATTCCTTCTTATGTTGTTTTCCATAATATTTCGTAAAACATCTGGGTGTAGCGTCTGTATTTCAGCACGAATATCCTCCTTAGCTGCTGAATAGCTGGCCCACACTGGTACAGTGAAATCCGGACAATTAACTACTGAGAATGGAAATTATTCAAGCGGTGTGAGTGTGAGCTCCATTTTGTTAAAACCACATTTCAGGGCTATCAGAATTCGCTTGTAAATAATTTTTTTTTGAAGTAACGCCATACATTTAAGTACTCTCACAAGTACACTAGTGTTTAGATTGGTGTCATTGGAAATTTAGCAATGTCAAGTCTATGTGGAAGCATATAACACAAAACGGAAGAGTTGAGGTGGATTGCAAGCAGATTGGCCCTGTCCAAAGAGCTGACAGATGGAATGTCATTAAAAATGAGCATTCGGAGGACGTGGCAGATTTTCTTATGTTTTTGGTGAAAGGCCATATATTGCAACTACGTTTGGAACACACACATAGTTAAGATTAGCGTTTATTCAATCCTGGTTTAAACTTTTCCCGGCTTTTCTCTGTGTAGTTGGTCTTGCAAGACCAAAAAAAATTTTTCTCTAACCCCGATATCCTTTGTCAGGTCTGCCTTAATTGACCTTATTGTCATACTGCTATTCAAGGAGTCTTTGAAAACGAGAAATTAGCTTCAATAACTTAGTAATCCAACTGCGATGACCCTACAGGTGATAATGGATTCACCTGGGTGAGAAGTTTAATACAATATAATGCGAGGCTTGTAGCGGGATGACTGTCAACATCTGGTATTCGTGTGGGCTAATTACCAAGCTGGGTTAGATTGTTTTTTGCAGCGAAAATCTCAATACAACGATTTCTGTGTTAGGATACAGGGATAGAACTCTTTGTATTGAATTAGACAACACATCAAGCAAGTTAAAGTTCGAACTGCTGTCAAGTTTGTTGATGAGTTATGAATGTTTTCAAAGATTGAATCAAACGTAAACGTATTGTCGTAAAGAACATGGTGAAAGGAAAAATCACTGATATGTTATCGTGATAGACTCCTTAAGCTACAAAATCAACATTCGAAAACGTTAAATAAGGAAGAGCCTAAGATATTTGGTAAGTCTATGGGATCTGGTTATAAATAAGAGTGACAGACACAAGAAGACGGACGGTGAAACCCGGGCTACAAATTAAAACAAATATCAAGAAGTTAGTATAGATTGAAAATACCTGTCATGACACGCGCATGTTCATACCATTTATTTAACGTTTGCTTAATATAGGAAACCGATGTGAAACAAAATTCGTGTGCAGAGATAAGAGTTTATAGTGATTACTATGCTTATACACAGCTTACCGGAAATGATGAATTTCGAAATTATCTTTGTACATAAAATGTTCAGCATAAATGTAAAATTGACATAATTTCTTTACTAACCCATCGTCTGTCCACCGCAATGTGTATTTAAAAAAATTGCACCCTATAAATATATACAATCGTCTAGTTCAAACTTCATTATTATTATTTTAATGCGAAACACACTATCTTAAGATCTTTCTCCCAAAAAGTAGAATGCTTTATGAAGCAGAAACATAAATGTGGCTTTCATAGAAATCGGCCTACGGGTAAATTTATACCGCGGAAATACTCGATCTAAATAATTTTTTTTACAATATTTCAGAAGATATATCAATCTTATAAAATGGTTGACAATAAAACAAACCTAAAACTTCGGGTCCGCCAATCAAATCCTAACTATTAAGCAAAGGGAGACGCTGTTCATCTAAGCTAGACCTTTAAGCCGTTTGATGGTCAATCGCTTAATCACAATATTAATGCGACTAAGTAGAAATAAAAGTCTCATGTAAAAAAAGTTATAAATTTGAAATCACTAAAGAGATGTGTATCGGTTACCTGGACAACACTACTAGCTTATCAGTCAGAGAAAGCTGCCCATTTATTAGAATCTGCCAGCGAGGCATAAAACTGTGGAGTTGCACTTAGAAAACTAGTATCAACATTTTACAAACTTCTAGTGGAAGTGATTCTCTTGACCATATGTATAGATTTACAAAATTTTGCTATTTTTATTGAATAGGAAATGTGATTACCTATATCACATTAATCACCTTGCAACATATATTCCAAAAGATAAGAACAAGAACTTACAAACAAAAAGTAATTGGCTTCCAATTTTGACATTCTTTTCTAACGAATATAAGAACCTTCCCCACATAATAATGAAAATAAAAGAAACATATTAATCCAATCTTTAATCATTCAGAGGATTCTAGTTTGTTTACATTTACTTAGCTAAATATTCTTTGAAAATCGCGATGAATAATTTTATAATTTCTTCCTTTTACCAAATCATGTATGTTTTCGAGATGCATTTTTGGGTGTGGATAATATAGATTCAAATTAGCATGGACTCGTGTGAGCATTAAATTATAAACACAATACACATAACTTTCTATTAATTACGACTTTTTTTACGACAAGAACTGGATGAATTCCCAGCTTTAGTAGCTTCTTTTCAAAGAAGGAAATAAATTTATAAATTTTCTAATATAAAACCTAACAAAAAGAGGTATTCACATATCCACATCTACGCTCTGTCCACCGTCCAAAACTTCGAAAATAAATAGCCCACCAGGGACAATGATGGCATCCTTTTTCATCCATTTTTAGCTTTTGTTGCTGTTTTTCACAGAATGTGTGAACTTTGTCTAAAAATAAACTAAACAAAACAGAAAATGAGGAAAAGCGCCCGAAGGAAAACCCTGGAACAGGTGTAAACTAATGTGAGGACTTTACCACATAAAGTCCAACTTTGTTTCCATATATCCATTGTCCTTTACCGAACTGGACTTAAGGGATTATTCTTCCGTCTCAATAAGATGCACGACCTCAATTTATGTGTAATTTTGCAATGATCCCCCGTTGATAACGGATTGCAGTTAAAATTAATGTTTGAGATATTTTCGATTTAAGAAATAGGAATATATCAACTTCGAAAAGTAATCCGGTAAATCTTGGATATAAAATCAAAATTCTGTATTTATATTTGGAAAGTGATAAGGTATACATTTAATTTAATATTATGTATACATATGTAAGCTGCTTGTGGACGTATTCGCGTATCGGCTGACTGTAAGGATCAAGGTTGATATCAAACGGAATCTTTTATTGCCCTACGTGTATTTTTTGCATAAAAGAAATACTTTTCATTATTAACAGGAAGAGATTCTTATTATCAAATTCCCAATAATCCGAATATATGGTATTATACTCGTACTTACACATCTATGTATATACAATTTTAAATTGTTTATCTATATCTACCTTATATTTGATTGTTTTACTGACATTTGATTATTAAAGGTATTGTTAAAAAATTACTTTCAAAATGTGGCCATTCAACCGCGCAATTTTATTTACGGAAAAAAACAAGGAGTGTATTGGCACAATTATGTTATACCATATTGCGATTGTGAAGTTCTTATACTGATGTTGATGATGCATAGATTGGCTACGTAAACAAAACCAACCCATAAGTTGATGGGTGATGTAACTTGAATACAAGGAAGTAGCGAACCGTGAATATCACTTTTAGTTAAGCCATATGTTGTGTAATACTTGCCATCCATAGCTGTTTATTCTAACCTATTTATACTTGCACTTGGTGGAAGTAAAATGTAAACCGAAATTAGATTTTTCAATAAATCTGCATATACGGTATGCTTAGAAACGTTCACGTATATCCACCAACATATGTGTGAGAAATTACTCTTGCTAAATAGGTATTATGATGAATTAACTACGCGTTGCAAGCGTGTATGTGTATATGGTCAACAAGTTAAAACAACTAAAATCAATTCAACCTATTTAGATGAGTTTAAAAAGTTAGAAGTTAGATCAGTATATTACGGTTTGACTTTAAATAGGTTTAAGAGGTTAAAGGTTGCTACATCAAATTGCTTGTGCAGTCTCCTTTCTTATATCTGTACTAATATTTTTTCAATCAGATATTTCTTGCTTTTTAGAATGATTCAACCTAGTATTTACACAGTAAACCCGTAAGCCGTTTTGGAAAAAAAGTACACATTAAAATTGGTAAGATATTTTTTCATTCTAAGTACAACCCATTTTAAAGCTATTTATACATTGTTCATTTGTGGAAGTATTTGTGCAAATTAGAATTGCTCTATGGGCAGTGGTTGAAATTGCAAGTCATTCGTCAAACGGCTTTAAGTGTTATTTGGATTTCAGGATGTTATATTGATTATTACTAACATTTGCGTGATCACTTACTTCTCAATTTTCCCATTCATTCACGAATTTTATTTACATATTTTACTTGCTACAAAATGTCTTTCGTTATCCGAAAAAATATTCAGTCTACGAAGTATTTCACATTTTTGTAAGACACGCTTCTAAAATAATCTCAGATAATTTCCCTTCACTTGCGTTTCCCGTTTAATTCATTCGAAAACTTAAGATTCCATAAGAAATGTACATAACTTTTCTAGCTTAAGGGTGTACTGCTAAAAGCGTTACCCAGTTAATTGAGCTACAAAATGTAAGCATAAGTTCAAAGAAACCGGTTCGATAACCGATTAACCCAACTCTGGATGACCAATGTCATCAGAACCGACGAAATCTTAGATAGTGTAAATCAGTCTATTCGTGATAGTCCGGACCTTCAGTTCGTAAGCGAGCAAGTGTTTTAAATGTGCCTAGATCATTATTATACCGTATTTAGTGCAAAGTTTCTACCCTGCACCCTAAAAAAACTTCAGTTCGTGATAAAATTTAAGCAAAGAGATGCAAGTCAGGGGTTTCAATTCCTTAACCATAGAATTCAGCGTTTGCCATTTTGTTTTCAGACAAGACACATTTTCACCTTAACGGGTATGCTAATAAGCAGAACTGCTGTTACTGGAGTGCAACAAACCCGAGACGTAAGTATCAGACACGCAGTTACCGGCAACTCACAGCGTTATGAAGAGATGTTGAACAATTTCTTGGTGCCTGAACCGCAAAATTTTTCAAGTTTTAACCAAAGGACCTGGTAACAGTAGGACGGCGCAATTTCACACAATTGCAACATGTCTCTGCCACGTGCTCGTATTCGTACTCCCTCAACAATTAATATCCAGAGGAGGATACGTAAATGGGTCTCCACGGAGCCCCGATTTGAGTCACATGGACTCTTTTGACTCTAAGTCAAAAATTTGCCGAGTGGTCCTAAAAAGTTTGCTGTTTGTTTAGAAGAGGACCCTGGTCTTGAAGAATTACATTTAGATGACATTATTTTAAAAAAAATATTTTCTAAAGTCTGTTCTTTAATTATTGATAAAGTTTTTTTTCAATCAACGGCTCCCATATATGTATTTTTGTCATCATATTAAATAGTTTCATTCTTTTAGGACACCTGTTACAAAATCTCTACGTTGGGAAGCGTATGGGGAAACCATTCAAAGTTCGATGAGTCAGGAAACAGGCAATTCATTCATAAAAAAAAATCTATTTGTTATAGTTATATTATATTTGTTCTTCGATGTCACATATCTGGATTACACTAGCTGGATTATACTTAGCTCAGAAACCTGCAGTTGGATTGATTCATAGATTGTATTTAATATTTACACCAGCGATCTTGGGCATCACCTTAACATGCTATAGCGTACGCAGATAATTTTTGAGATCTTGTCCAAAGATCGCAGACATTAACATACTCTTGTAATGTGACTTCGATTAGGCCAAGCAATTGTAGATTAGAACTGCATAGACTGGAAATTGAAGATCAACCATTTTTTCTGGAACGCCTTTTCCTGGGGCCTCTACGGTTAACAGAACAAGTTTGCGATAGTTTTCGAACGTAAAAGAATGCCGATAACCGCTTGCTCGTCGAAATGTGAATGCCTTTCCTAATCAGGTCTCATGCAAGAGTGCGAACGATTTAAGAGCGATTACTAGCTTAGAGAGCCCGCGTAGGGCCAATAAGTTAGAATAAGGAAGTAAATATAAAATAATTCAGTTTATTATAATTTTTAAACGTTCTTTGTCTAGCTCCTAAGTATTAATGAACATATTATAATAAGAATACATGTAATTTAAAAAACACACCCTTTTCCTTATGACCATAAAAAATCTTTAACAGAATTATGATGGAAGTATTTTGTAGTTCTAAATATATATATATTTTTATATCATTATAGACATTTAAAATTCCAATTGAAGAATTTAAAATCATTTTTGCGTTCAACGTCATGAACAGTTAGACATTTCAATTGAAATTTTTGATAAATCCACGAATAATTTCTGCGGTGGTGTGTCTGCCTCAACCAAAAAAATCACATTTGTCATATTTTTATGTAAATTTAGACCATTAGAAAATGCTTTTTCCAAATATACATACTTATTACTTTTCAATCATCACGTAATATCATTTCCACAGCTGTCAATCAGCCTCAATTTATCTTTCAAAATACAAAAGATTATCGGTTTTTGCTCTTTATTTCTTCAGTTTTTTGGTACTGAGTTTGAGAAAAATCAGATCCCATTTTGCATATTGCGAGTACATGTACCTACATATAACTGTGCATCTTCCTTTTCTCTGACGATGGTCTTAATCACATTTTTCCTTTAGTTGCTCTTATTCCGAACATGTCCTTGACTGGGGGTTCGTAGCTTTTCAAACCACCCGCCATTAGGCCACTCTGACTTATAAAAACGAAATAGAGCTGTTGGGAAGGAGTGGTCGCAAACATGCTGTAGATATAGAAAATTCTGACGGTATTTCAATTTTCTTGATTTCTCCAGTGATTTGCCACCACACAACGAATTCCAACACCAGAATACTGTTTTCTGCCATTTGTTTTACGTTAGACTACCGTTAGCAAATGCGATATGGAGGATGTGCGATGTGGCTATGCTACCGGGATACAACATTGGTTATTTATGATTGCATCTTGGCTTCAAGGGTAATGGAAACATAATGACGCTGTGACGAGTTAAAATGGACACACGAGCAGCAGAAAAATAAATCGGTAGACGTCATAGTGTGACCGGAATTACAAATGAACCAAATGAAAATCGTGAATTGTTTTGCTGAGTTGTTTAGTGATTGACCATGACTAAGATTCGGTTAGATATTACTCTCATACGGAAATGTAGTGGAATGCTATGGGTTACAAAATTTGACAAGCAGTGTCAAAACGGTAATACGAGTATGAAGAGTAGCCAGAGATATTCAGCTTTTGAAAATTAGTTTTTTCTTTCTCGTTTTTTTTCTGTTTTTTTTAGTTTTTCTTCCCTCGATATTAAATCTTTAAAGGAAAAAACAAAAAAATGGAGATACAATGGATTAAAACTAAGTAAATAATTTAAAATTATATATATGGTTAAATCCTATATTTAGTAGTCCGATTTCGGAATGCATTTTTGTTTTATTATGTTAAAGTTCTTACTATTCCAAGTAAACAAAAAAAACGGATGTTTTAACTCCCAATGCTCAGAAACTGTCAGGTGGCAACTATACATCGGTTTGTTGCAAAATTAAATTTTCAGTTTAATTTTTTAGCCGGTTCGTTGAGTCAAATGATCGATCAAGATCAAGATACGAGTATGATACTTTGTCAATTCTACAAGGTGGGGCAAAAGTTGTCATTCGATGTTCTTCGGCTGTAATTATTTTTATGAATGAACGACTTTGGTTCTGCTTTTGGATTATGTATGTTTATTTGATGTCTTAAATTTTTTTCTATTAAGTCGAGAAAATAATATTTGCTAAGTGCCCGCTGCCAGAATTTATGACCATTCGGGCCCGATTTGTGGTATTTTCCATCACTCTTGGCAGAATTTCCGGCGATAGGGCCCCGCATTCTTTACGTATGTTCTCTTTGTGGGCTTCAAGAGTCACAGGCTTGTTGACATGGACTCGTGACTTCAAAAAAAAAAACCACAAAAAGAAGTCTGGAACGCTTAAATCAGGTGATCTTGCCCGCCAGTGCAAATCTCCAAAATGAGAGATTAGGGAACCCGAAAATGCAGCCCTCAGAATTTCGGTTGTGGCTCGTGCAGTATGCGTCGTCGCTTCATCCTGCTGGAATCACTTGTTCTCCAGACCCAATTCATCAAACTGGGGAAGTAGAAAGTCCTTGAGAATGGCTCTGTAAATAAGGCTATATGACGCCTCGAGCGTAAACAACACACCATGCAGTGACTTTGAGCGGATGTAATGGCTCTCCTCTTGCAAAAATTATAGCATCTTCCGGTAGGCTGATGACTTTTGCGCCACCTTGTATTCTCAAACTTGGCTCACACGCAACCCAAATGCGACTTGGGTCGCACTTATATTCATCTCAACCCATCTTGAAGCCAGATTAAACTAGATTGTGTACAGACATTAAAGCACAAAAATTTGCATGCATTAGTTATACGAATAGATACTAGAATTATTTTTCCAATTTTCAAGGAAGGAAAATTTAGAGATTTTTGACTTAGGTATGAAATTGTATCTGAAACAATTTCCACATATTCACATATATATACATATGTATGTATGAGTGCACATATATCCTAAATCTGAAGTCATAAGTTTACAATTATAGGTGAACGTTTACATATACTCGTACATATGTAATGTTGGTTTTTCTCCGTTCTTAATCTTTTAACCGTTGAAACAAAACACATAGAGATACTGGTAATGGTGATGGTATTGGCTTAATTTAAATGATAATTATATGCAATTGGTGCCGCGGCTATCTCATATAAAACGCAATGTGAAGTCAAATCATCAATTTTTTTTCGCCTGCGTCGAATATTAAATTCCTAAGTCGATCATCGACTCTAGTTTAGCTGTATAGACTAGTGACTTTACATATCCGCACAAAAAATAATTCAAAGATATGAAGTCACACGATTTTGGTGGCCAATCGAATGTTTCATTCAATAAATCGATTGTGACGGGCGTTCTGTGACATGTTGCTCCGTCTTATTGAAACCACAGCTCCTCCACATTAATACCATTCCACTTACTGTAACGTTGTGGCCGGTATTGTTACAGATACCAATATTCATCCAGACAATGAAGTACCAAACAGTAAATTTTTGTGTATGTTATGGCGTAATATGATAATATTGGCTTGTTGATTTTCTTCGCTCTTCATGCGGAAATTTTGTTTGTTGGGGTCTGGCAACGTAGACTTTTTATGGTGAAATTGTAAACCAAACTGAGCATAAATCAGCTCTCAGCTGTCAAATTGGCTGCCGCCGGAAAAGTTTTTCCAATTCAAAAAACACACCACGAAAAGAAACACCTATTACATCTTTCCTACTAATTTTTTTCTACAAATCTGTATTGCTTATGAAATTTTCGTAAATCACATTTTCCGTAAGCGAAAAATTTGTTAGTGCTATTGTATTTACATTTCTTCGGACTCTTCTTCGAATCGTGGCTGGAGCTGATATCGTCGTGCAAAGCAAACCTTTAAGCTAAGCGCCGTTGTTCTGTCCCAGTTGGTTTACAATGTAGTGTAAGTTATAAACTGATTAATATACATACATACATATAAGTATGTATTAAAAATATTAATGTATTAATATATCGCTATCTTCTACCGCCTTGATCCAATTATTAAAAGTAACCTGGGGAACTGCCGCTACATTGCTAATAGTATCGTTATCGAAAAATGAGAAGCCGTTCTGGCTTCTACTTCAATTCTATTTCAATAAAAAAGCCTGGGACGTTAAAAACAACTCCTTAATGCCTTCACGTAAACCAAATTTTACTTCGAATTTTCCGGCTATTTGCGCTGTGCAAACCATCCTTTTATGCGTCTCAGTTGAATTTTATCCGTAAGTTTAAAATAGCACCGTATATCGACCTGCTTCTCACAACGCCGCATTAATTGCCATGCAGTATAAAAATATTGCGCCATCGACTGAACTCAATCATATATTTTCATTGCATATGACATTATCTTCACCGATCGTCAATTATTTTAGTTTCTCATGTTGCCTTTGCCATTTAACAGTGAAATATGTGATCCGATAAATGGTGCCTACCCAATGGCTCGTTTCCTCTTTGTGTGCGACAGCAGAACAGATGTTACTTCGCTGGAACTATAATACTTGTTAATTAATACGTTAAAATACTCTTTCCATCTACATAACTTATTGTAAATTGTATTGTATTCTATGTATTTACATATCTTATTGTAAATTGTATTGTATTCATGTGCTTCAACGTTGCACTTCTTCTATTGGTTATCAGTTGTGAAGATAAGAGTATATCTCTCCTCATGCTTTGAACAGATACAATTCCACTGCTCATGCATGATGCTTCGTCTGTCTTAATGTACATGTGTATGTACTTCATTGTTCTTGAAGTTTCAAAAACATTTCGCGTCAATTTTAAATGGCACCACACCATTTCCATAGCTAAATTTTTGATTCGCTTACAAGACATTTTATAACGTTTAGAGATACAATAGTCCTTACTGTTTATACCTATGTTATAATCGACATTCACATCTCAAGGGTGCAATAAAAATCCCTGGAAAAAACATTTTCTTGAGTAGGTTTTATCTTGTTATCTATTGGATAAAACAGCTTCAGAAATGCAAATCATTCTCTCACTGTATTACACAAAACCTCTCACAAAGTTCATTTGCAATCATTCGACAAAAGCAAACATCGAAATTCACAAAGATAATGGGATATTTATTCATTAGACATGGAGATTAACATAACTTGCATGTGAGGTTTTAAAATTGCCTTCACATGCAAGTATAACGGACTAGATAATATTAAAAGATACAAAAAAATAATGGTTGGCGATAGCAGAGCGTAGTTTCGATCTACGGACCTCTGGGTTATGGGCCCAGCACGCTTCCACTGCGCCACTCTGCTTGTTGGAAAATGTACTTGCTCTCCTCAATTCTTTTCTTCTTTATTGTTATATTAAATAACATATGTTGGATTTGTAGACAAACAATTCTGAAAACATTTCATGTTAACCAATCTTAACAGCCTTGAAAATCAAATCAAATATTATCGATTATACGAGTACATATAAGTATATTATTCAGCGCACTTTTTTAATAATTGTTGATTATAATTATCTGAGTAATTGACTTAACTGGTTTTATTTCTATCAACTTCAGCTTGTGGGGGTGCCGTCACGTCACTTTGTCATAACACAATAATGAAATAAAATTTTGAAATAATTTGAAAGTTCTGTAATGATATGAACATCAACATTTATCTATTACATTTACAAATAAACGATGATTGTATAAATTTAATTCTCTTTACCGAGAAAGCATTTGAGTATTTACTCGTACATGTATAAAACAATACATTACTTATGTTAATAGATTTGTTTTTCTATTTTTGATAATCGCAAGCCATAGCGAAATATTATCTGTTATGTATAAGTATGTATATATATTTATGTATGTATATATATTTATTTAAATATGAATGGATAAACAGAAAACTAAAAAAAGATAAAAATTAGCTTAACTTGGCTATTTGTACGAGCAGCTCTAAAAATGTTGTACCAATATGTCGTTTCAGTTTTTAATTAGATTTAAACATTTTTACCCTAATATTATCAAAAAGCTATTTAAAAACAAATATTATTCCTGAGTACGTTGGCATAAAAATACTTGCGACTAAGCTATGCCATTTATTCGTCAGTGAATACATTCTTTTCGACTTTTCTAAATTTGTTTTTCTCAGCACACAAATTTAGATATAAAATGATGTATTAGCTTGTGATTATATGATATTTTTATGATATGCTCTACATCTTACTTTTTCCCTTATTTATGTTCCAATACATTTCTGATTATAAATATTAGGTATTGCTTAATCTAATAATCATAATCTAATCAACGTGTTTTGACTACGGCAGTATTTTCTCTTCCAATAGCCCTCCTACAGCAGGATCAGTGCTTTGTGGGGCT
This sequence comes from Volucella zonaria, assembly GCA_963966105.1. Classification (NCBI taxonomy): domain Eukaryota; kingdom Metazoa; phylum Arthropoda; class Insecta; order Diptera; family Syrphidae; genus Volucella; species Volucella zonaria. The sequence goes on along the minus strand of OZ014533.1, from coordinate 32,814,337 downwards.
ACGACAATTTAGCCCTGGACACATTTGTTTTATTAAACAAATTTTGTTTATTTATTTACTATTACAAGCTACCAATTATTTTTAGCAAATCGTAGAAGTTAAAATAAATGTATAATCAAGAACAATTTGACACAATGCGAGTATTTTTGGCGTAGGTTATAAAAAAAAAAAATCATCGGTGACCACATAGGATGCCACTTCTGAAACCTACTTTTAGTTTTACGGAGTAGCAATTGGAAAAATAAAATCAAACAATAGTAAAGTTTTGTACTAGTCAATGGACTCGTTTTGCATTAATTTTTCATCTTTTCATCTCGCCTCAGCATTTATTACATCACTCTGGATGAATTCAATTCCATCTGCGTATTCCAGCAGCTGGAGAAATTCGTTGAGCTTAACGCTTTCCGTGTTGATACTCGTACCTTCAGCTGTACTTGACTGAAGAAGTCTGTGATAGCGTATCTCATTGCTAAAATCTATTCTAGTATCTGTTTGAAGCGTCGTAGGAAACCAAAGCAGAATTTGGATTGTTTTTTTTCAAGGAAGTGTAATCATTTAGACATCTACGAGTAGTTGACTGCAGAGCTGGAACCATATATAATCTAACATAGATGGCAAACTCTAGTAGTTCTTTTGCAATCCCTTAAACTCATCACAAATACTGTAAACAAATTACCAACTCCTGTCGTAGAATTTGCTGGAATGAGAGCAATTTATGCGTAAAGTTCACTATGCATGTGTAATATGGATGACGTTTTTCTGTAAAATTTGAGGGGAATTGACATTGTTGATAATTCACACGTATTCATTGACAGAGTTACACGGATAGAGGTTATCAGTGGAAAGCGATCCTTGGAACGGTCAAAATCTGGAAAGTTTTCCATCTATTATGGGTTAGTTCATCTATGGGCTGATATGTACTTCTCGATTAGTGTGTATTTCTCATGCACTTATTTATAAAGCTCTACCTGTAAACTATCAGATAAGCAACTGCACTAGGAGACGAACGGTGTCTTCATTGCTTGATTGGATAACAGCAGACGGGCTGGTTGCAGAGCAACCATTCACTCAAATACGTCAATGCTCCGACTGTAATATCCAAGGGAACCATCACATAGAAGCCTGGCAACACAATTGGGAATTGACAGATAGTCTTTACAAACTTCAAGACATTCCCATGTAAAGTGCAAGCACTTAGGATGATTTCCAATTGATAATATTTACAAGCGGCGAGACGTATCTTCACATACGAGTACATGGAATATATTTTAACAGTTATGTCTTCTGTGGCTCTGAAAATTCGTGTGATTTTGAAGCCTTGTTGGTGCAAGGTTTATACCTAAAAAGTGGCTGGCTTATATTTTTTCGACAATGTTCTATATCTGATGAACGCTTTAAAGCCATGATCAATGACTTTTTGCTTCCCCACATCAATGAAATAAAAAATACACACATATGTATGTGGTTCCAGCAACGCAGTTCAACCGCATGTGAAGCACGAGCAACAATTGACATTCTGCAGTAATCGCTTCCCGGCTGTTTCATCTCTCGTTTTAAAATTTGCAAGTGCAAGTGCGCAGAATAATCCGATTTAAATAATATTTCTTTGGGATTTTTCAATGTCGCAAGTTTTTATGAGCCTACAAAAGACATTGGTGGTGAAGAATATATCGCTGCAAGTTCAGAGAAAGCGAAAAGTCAAGGAAAATGTTGTGAAACCAGTCTGAATGAGCATCAACTCTGGGCAACTTGACCAATATTATCTTAGAAGATATATCATAGAAAAAATACCAATTTTTTTTGTTTACGGACAAAATTAATGCGTCAAGAAACTGAGTTACGATTTTTGCAACACAGTGTGCGAGTACGTTCATAAGTAGTATTTACAGATTTAAAATCGTATTGTATAGTACAGAAAATCTTATGCTATAAAGGTCTAAGTATGTAGATTGTTTCAAGCCTAAAACCATTTTTTTTAATCGCATATTTAACACACTTCTATGTAAATATACGAGTAATACTATTAATATATACTAAAAATGTCGTTTGGTTTCTGCTTTTATAAATTTGGACAATCAAATTTAACATTCGCTTAAGGGGTTAGACCACTCTAAGATTTTTAAAAAAATAAATTTTTTTTTTATATTGCTTTCAATGGTCCCTTAGAACATCAAAATGATATCCGAAAAGATTTTGGGCGGGCAATATCTCGAAGTACTTGTTTTTCAAAGTATGTTAGAAGGCCGCCAAGTAGGCTTTCTATGCTCGTAACTTAAAATTTTAAACTCGTTTATCTCAAAACTGCATTTTTCAAGTTGGCCGTACCCAGAACTTATACAATTTTCAACCAATTCACTTTAAATTTTAACTAGATCCTTAAAAATATATTCTTTAAATAAATACGTAGTATTTTTTGTTATATAGCATAGTTTATTCGCTATTAACAATTTTCTTCCAATTTTGCAAGTTTGACTTTGGAAGTTCGCCAAAAATCAATATACCAAAAAAATCTTACGTACTTCTCTAGCTGTTGTCAAGTACAATAAAAAAAAATTTAATGGTTTATCATAATTCAAAATTTACAGGAGCTGTTGTTACGGCGTAGATCCTTCCAAAAAAATCAAGTTATCTGAGAAACACTGCACAGCCGCCATTTTTAAATAAATTATTCCATAAAAAATATGTTTTGCATATAATCATATGTACAATAAACTTCTACCTTTGTAAACTCAATTTATTTTATATTTTTGCTGCAAAGAAAATCACAAAAAAACTTATTTTTACGACCTCTACAGTGGCCTAACCCTTTAAAGATATGGTAAAAAAAACACCACTATATAGAAATAGTAAAACTTAGTCTATTGTAAAAATCAAACTCACTATTTTTAATATTTAATAATAATTCCCCCTACAGCATTCCGAACTAAATATGGCATCGGCCAACACATCTCATGCCTCCAGTTGTAATGAATTTCAAATTAATGTCAATAAATTTAGATATCGATGCTGAGTCGCCAGGTGAATGGCATCTGCTCAATTTTTTATCACTGTCTCTGTGGTTCCTATGTGATTCGAAATATGCATTAGTGTCGATAAACACACATGGATGTAATGTTAATTGATTAGAACTAAGTGCCAATAACAAATACCAGTAGAGACGCGATATGCAATGGCAGCATGTATGCAATCAAGAATGCATTGCAGGCTCCCCTAAATTGTAACCCAATTACGGATACAAATTGTCCATGTCAAAGGGGCTAGCAATCGTCAGGACGATGCAATAGAAGGACCAGATAGTCGTTTTGCATAATTGATGGTAAATTGGAGGCAGTGTTTTGCTGCCAGCATATTTAATGCACAATACGACTGCATTAGTTGAGTAGGAAGAGGGAATAGGCATTTTGGATAGATAATATGTACGTACGTATGTATATAAATTTTTTGTGCGTATATATAAACGAGTATGTAAACATATCAGGCTATTATTGATTATGTAAAATTATGTTTTTTTCTTTATTTAATTTACATAAAAAAAATATTAAAATTAACCATTTAAGTTGAATTTACACTTTTCTTTTGATAGCTTTGCTATATTTAATATGATGGGAAGGAATTAAACAATAATATTTGAACTTTTGTTGAAATTTTCTCCATTCCCTTTAATTTTATTAAAAAAAATACCACTCGTTCCGCTGTGTGAAGCATAGTTTCGTATTTACCGTGACATGGTACCACATGCACAATGTACGTTTATAATATTCTCGGGAGCTCTTTGGACAATCTTATTTGATTGCTTGCAGAAACATGCGGGCTGTTCAGATCATACCTCATCGACTCATATATGGAGTCTGCAACTGTTTTTAGTACTCCAATTTTGACAGATAATCTAGAACATTCACTTGAACCTATTAACCATTCCTCCTAACTTTGGGCTAAGAAGAATGGTCCGAATTTGAATACCTAGCCGCTGCGGGTATTCAATTTCGGATTACAAATTTTTTACTTCATTTAAGTGAATTGTTTGATGGGTTGCAAGACTAACTTTGTTTTCTGTCTGATGTTGGACAGTGAAACACTCGAGCCAGATAGTGATGTAGTCTAAATGTTACTGCTAAATAACAAGAATATCAATTGCCACACTTTCGAACTGATTCCCAAGTCGGGTAGAAAGCCTTACGCGATGAGCACTGGCCTTAATACAAGTACTACACGTCTGCGGTGCAACCAATCCAATAGAAATCACTTTCTACCAAACGTGCCATGGGTGGGTTTCCAGAAAGATACATTTGCGAATAAGTGTAACTGACGTTAATAATTAGTGGGCCAAAGAGAGGCTGAGGCGCCCTTAAACCGACGACCATTTCTTCTTAACTAGGATGAGTTTTATTTTCATCTATGTCTTTACTGCTTTCAGTAACAGATCTTTGTCTTCCTTCATGTTGTGATACATCTTGATATTAGTTTTTGTTTGCTTTCGTTGCTTATCTCACCTTAACTCGAGTACAGTTTTTTTTTGTTTTAAAGACTTAACACTCAAGTGGGTATGAATACACTTATAATGCCCCAGCATGTGTTAAGTTTTTTTTGGCAAATGGGATAGAGAGAGAGATAGAGAAAGATGTTTGGGCTCAGTGGTTATTCCGCTCCATCGGTGGCATCCAACATTTAAAGGGGAGACTAAATTCTTAGTGAAAGTTGGCTTGATGTTGATTTCTAGTCTACTACTCATCTTACTTGATTTTCATTAATTGAAAAAATGGATGGATATATCTTTCGGGCGAGGCTGGGATTCGAACACCGAGAACCTTCTGATTTGGAAGCCAGTCCACTACCACTTGAACCACGGCTTTTGTAACAGAGCGTACCATATTGAGCTGTTGAATTAAGTTGAAATGTAGTTGAAAAGAAACCAGTCTGCGTACAAAAATAGCTTCCCAACAGAAAAAAGAACAATATGGTATTCTATCAGTCGCTTTTGTATTACTAACGCGAAGATCTGGACATTAGCGACTATACTCGTATATATAGATATCAACTCAACTCAACACATAATTTCCTTTGGTCTCAGTATCATCAGTATGGTCTAATCGAGCTGAGTCGATCTTATTTCAACTCAGCTAGAAAACGTGCAGGATGTTCCGTTTTAAGTGTTAGTAACTTAAAGTAGTGATTTGCTGGCATATTTCGAAAAATTATATAAGTGCGGGACCTCTGAAGTAGAGTCGTAATGCTTTAATTTGCTATGTTTTATCCCCTGTTGAAAAGCGCATTTCTCGATTTATGAATTATGTACTTGGATGGTAATAAATGGGGTAACTTATAGTTACCACCACCAAAAGAGTCTGCAAAAAATTAAAAATCGATTGCTCTTATATAATTGTGGCAAAAGTTATTCAATGCCGAGTATCTCTACAAACCTGTCATTTTCAAGATACGACCTAAATTAGTGAAACAGATAAAAAGCTAAAATACTCGTACCTCACATTAGTCTACATATTATTACTTTTTATCATATACGAGTACGTTGTATAAGAATTTTGAACTCTAAGACCATTGTACGAGTATTCATATGATTACAAATTGCAGCCTCAGACCTGATTTTAACAAAAGTGTTATGCTTAGGACACACTCTGGAGACTAACTCTTGTACAAAAGAGCGTATAAGAATGTATTAAAAAGTAAAGTAATTGTAATATTAAGTGAGCTAATCAGTTACATTTAAAAAGTGCATCTTCTGTGAGACTTCTAATAAATAGTACTCTTCTTTCACTTTTCTGTTTGGAAACGCTGGACTTTTTCAACACAACACAAACATCAAGATTTTTATTAAACTTCAGATTACTTCTTAAGTGATATTCATGAGCCACTTAGAAAGATGAATAAGATTTGTGTAAAAGGAGATATTTTCCTTGGGGACTGATATTTTTTTAACAAATGGTGAAAAATTAGACAAAATTAGCCAGTCCGCGAAAAATCTCCGGATCCTTAAGCCTTTACTCTGGGTTTTCTCCTACCTGAAGCAAATAAATTGTGGAGAACTTCTGAAAAACCTTATAGCGAAGAATGTCACAAGGGGATAATTTCATCGAGTTTCTTAAATGGTATTTTAATATTCGTGCAAATGTCCTTTTAATTCTTCATTGTATTTCGTTGGCTTTATCCTTATTCATTGAAGAATTCAGCTATTGTCTCGGCCAAAGCGGAGAAGGGTAGTTGTTGAAGCAATTTGTTAAAAAGTTTAAACGGCCGGTTTACTAATTATGAATTCGATTTGAATTTTTAAACTCGTTGTCTTTTCTTTTTGTTTTACGATTTTAATTTCGTGATTAAGAAGTTGGTTAGATATGCATTATAAACTAATCTAAATACGACAAATGTAAAAGACTTCTAATATTTAAATAGTCATTATATCTTAAGGTGATTAGGTTTTTGATAAAAATTAATATTTAAGGGATTGCTCCCGCTTAAATGCAAGGAACTTGCCAAGACAACTTTTGTTTACTACCATTCTTAAGAACAACCTGGTGATATAATGAAAGTAAACGGGACACTGAGGAGTCGTTGTAATGAAACAATAGAGCAAAAATAGGAGGGTATCGAGACAGGAAGAGGAAAGCAAAGAAAGTTCTGAAATAGGAAAAGAGAGCCACATCCCAATTCAAGGATATTTATATGGTATGTATAAAAGTCTTGAAATATGCACAATATTCTCAGATTTTCGATGAGGTTTTTCTATTGGGGAATTGTTTACCTTATTTTTACAAATAAATTGATTATTTTCATACTGGAAAGGACTGAAAAGAACAATATATAATAACCCAGCGAAGGGTGATCTTGTATACGTTATTCATGGTGTATGTCTGAAATTCAATATCATGTATGCCTTCTCTATTTGTAATACTTCCTCTTGAAAGACACTAGACAAATATAGAAGATGATAAGTTTCTAAAATTCCCTATTACGAACTTACTCCGCAATTCAACTTAGGGCCATTGGTGTAGATTGATACTTTATACTGCGAGGACTTATTTTTGCAATCTGTTCTAGTCGAAAAGTTGTTATGGATAGTTTTGTTGAGTTTAAGTTTGAGCGTCATGTAGTATCACCCAACGTACTTAATCGAGAATATACAACGTGTCCCAAAAATCAACGTCAAGCCAGAAACGGGTGGTAGGTCAAGTGGTGTCGGTTATCACAAAATTATAAAAAAAGTCTAAGTCATGCACTTTTAAAATTATTGGCACTCAAAAAAAAATCGAGAAATCTGACACCCTGTGACGATCTTTCAAGCACAGTGACCGCAAATTTTTACTCTTCTTCGATTTTTTTTTTTTGGTCATATAACCCTGAGTAACTCTTTTGTAAATTACAGTCCAAAATTGAAACATAACTATATCGGTTTTAACTGAAATATTGCTTTTTTGTCCATCCATGTATCTGAAAATCATTAATCACCCAACTTGAACTGACTGTACTGACAAAAACTTGTACTATGCCATTTTGACAAGTAATTTTAAAAGATGGCGCATTTAGTCTGGATTCCAAAATGGTATGACACTTGCTAGACTAACTCTTAATTTAGGACAAACAAAATATTTTGTTAAGGAAACCCGATTGATAGTTAATTCTTTTTAATAAGTTAAAATGAGTACCAAGTGTGAGCGAGACAGACAGTGACGCCGTGATTGAGACGGATAAACACACCGTTTCGACTAGTGTGAGTGAAACAGATAGAAGTGCCGCCCTTGTCAAGCAGTGACGCATAGGCACATCGGGCAATACTGCAGTGGGTACGTTACGCTCCTTCGCTTACAGCGCATTATTCTGTATTCGTGTTGATTTCGTGCTTACAACTTTGGCTTTCGCTATTGGAATTCATTGCATTGCAACTTTGATTTGCTATCTGACCGTTTCTGTCAAACCTTGATTGCTTCTGGACTAGTGTTGATAGTTGATCCCGTGATTGTGTAGTGTGAATGCCATCGTGCCATCTCGATACACTGCTCAGGAATATACTAATATACCTACTATCTCTTTATGGGGAATGAAGGTGTAATGCTAGTGCTGCAGCCAGACGTTATCATGAGAGATACCCAAATGCTCAGCGTCATCCGGATCATCGAGTGTTTTTAAATGTGCACCGGTCATTCTCAGAAGGTCGCTTTCCAAATCTAATCGTTAATGAGGGAAGACCCGTCATGCCCTACGAGGACGAAGTCTTACAAGCAGTCGCAAGTCTTACAATCCGTCTCAATCACGGCGTCACTGTCTGTCCCGCTCACACTTGGTACTCATTTTAACTTATTAAAAAGAATTAACTATCAATCGGGTTTCCTTAACAAAATATTTTGTTTGTCCTAAATTAAGAGTTAGTCTAGCAAGTGTCATACCATTTTGGAATCCAGACTAAATACGCCATCTTTTAAAATTACTTGTCAAAATGGCATAGTACAAGTTTTTGTCAGTACAGTCAGTTCAAGTTGGGTGATTAATGATTTTCACATACATGGATGGACAAAAAAGCAATATTTCAGTTAAAACCGATATAGTTATGTTTAAATTTTGGACTGTAATTTACAGAAGAGTTACTCAGGGTTATATGACCAAAAAAAAAATCGAAGAAGAGTAAAAATTTGCGGTCACTGTGCTTGAAAGATCGTCACAGGGTGTCAGATTTCTCCATTTTTTTTTGAGTGCCAATAATTTTAAAAGCGCATGACTTAGATTTTTTTTATAATTTTGTGATAACCGACACCACTTGACCTATCACCCATTTCCGGCTTGACGTTGATTTTTGGGACACCCTGTATACAGTCTCCTATATAAAAAATAACATACCTACGTTAAGCGGTTAGGTTGGACCTGACCACATCGCACCTGTTGTTCTTTGAACTTTGCTAAATGTGTGGTGTTGTAGGCTTCATTTAGCGCGAGCCACCAAATCAATGTACCACATTTGAGTATGGGATTAACCACCGCAGTGTACATTTGTTGAATAATATTGTCCGAAGCCCTCATCTTTTGACCGAAGTTTTGCTGTAAAACAAAGATGTGCAAGTGAAGTAAGCACTGTATAAGTACAAACTCAAAGATCGAAATTTGATTATATTGGCAAATAAAATCGGCTTGTTTATATAGGCTGTCCTGTGACAAAGTTGTGTTCAAAAATTAAATATTTCAAAAAGTTGTAAACGGTGCTTTAGGAGGTTGGCGTCATTTGAATCATCGACGAGATGGGGGCTTGCCAATCACAATGTCGCAGTGGTTAGCAGAGGCGTTTGTTTTGTTTTGTAAAGTGGCGATTACTTATTACGTGAAGGCAACCCGATAAGTTTTTTCATGTTACAATATTCAGAGATTGAGCGAAGAGCAAAATGTAAATTTACTTCGTTCGTGGGTGCGAAGGTCCCACGAAATTTGAATATCCCTCAACCAGGCCCCAGCCGGACAATAAGGGCCACCGAAAACATTCGTGAAGTGGAATGAGACTTGTACGTTGATCCAAGAATCCCAACGTGAAAAATTGCTTTGAGTTATCCCAAAAGCGTTCACTAAATTCTATAGAAAGATTTTAATTTCACCCTATTAAGATTCAAATGGTGCAAGAACTTAAGGGAAGTTATTTAAATTTGCTCAGAAATTTTTTTGTGAATCAATGTTGATAAGAGTGTCATTGTGATGGTCAGTTGAGCCGCTTCGGATGATGAAAGAATGATTATTCGAAATTACCTAATATTGTATTTATATTGATGCTTCAGGGAATTCACAAAATAACTACTCAAGGAGGTTACAATAACCTCTATTATCTCGCAGCATCCTATGCAGTTTCTGGCAATTTGTCTTACATCCGCTTAACTCTTTTATAGCTCCCGTGCATGTTTTACCACTAATCTTGAGCCACGATGTATTCACTCCTATTTTTGGGAGTACTTCATCAAACAGACGTCTTGACCAAAAGATCCCTAAGCTATTGCGTAGATATTTATTAATGAACGGTTGCAACTTTCTCGTGATAACATATGTATCCTTATTACGAGGATCACTCTCTAAGCACTTTACATTGCGGCTTGCTGTGTAACCTGATTGTATTATTCCGCATACTCGTATGTTAAGCAGGATACATACGATTATGTATGATGTATGAATTGAATAGGCCATTTCTTAAACCAATAAACCAATTTTGTTTGCATTTATATGTTAAAGGCGGGTGAAAGGGGTTATCACAATCCGACATGCGACATCCTACCTCAAACTTGATTCAGATACCAGCTGAGTCAATGGATTATTTGCCTGCAAGTATTCCCACGGAAACAAATGCAGGTTCAAGCTATACGACACCGGATTGAGTGCACGCGAAACACCATAAGAGACGAATCAAGAGATATCCACGGTAGCCTTTAGATACAGGCGAACGTTTCGAGTTAAGTGCAGGAGTATTGTGTAGTTAGTTGAAATTATAACGACAAGTGGTCTGATTGTTTGTGATTAATAAAAAGTTATAACGTGTTTGGTATAAATTTTTTGTTTATCCGGCTGACATACGGATTTGTTTGGAATCTTCTTGAAGAATATGCTTAACTCCCAATTTATAACTACTTTTCATAAGGATTAGTTTAGCAAATGTTGCTAGTTTTAGAACTATAATTAATAAGCTACTTACCGAAATATCTTACTAAACTTAGTGTCCATATGAAATCATAGTGCTCGCTATTGTCATTCGTCAACAACAATCTTTTTTGAGAGTTAAAAATATACCAACATTTTTTAATGATTCCGCGATAGACAAACTCAAACCGATGAATGAATTTTATAAGCACAAGCTGCATATATCAACAAATAAATCTTCAGAGTCTTTAAAGTAACAAAACATAAATGTTCTATTTGAATGTTTAAGCAATGCTTTCCTCAAATACGTAGAAGTTTGGAAAATTTCCACAGGAATAGTAAGACTAGGAATGCATATACATTATACAGAGTACAGGAAAAAGACTTTTGTTTTTTTAATCTTTTTCATCAAATTAACAAAGGCTTATTTAAATCGCTATATCCTGACTGGATAGGAACAATACAAAAAGTTTGTGGAAAAACAAATGAAATAATTTTAACAGAACTGCTGCCGAACTTGTGGCCTGTAATGCTTCTTATGTGTCTCCAGATTTTGTTATTGACGAACTGTATAGACCCAAAGCTTTGACTGAAAGGAAACCGGCCTTTATAAAACTGGAAACAATGCTCTTATAATGGTGGGGGTTCAAGAGCAAAATCTTCTAAGTCAAGTCAAGTTTGTCTTGTTTTGCGATGACACGTGAAAAAAAATATTTACGTATTTAATATTGTAATACCATCAATACGTGCGAATTAACTTTTTGGTCCCAAAAAAAATTTAACAATTTGAAAACCTAAAATATTTGTTCTTTACGTATATTTAAGGTTTTAGGCGTTTGGCTTCCTCGGCTAATTTTTATGAAACGTATGCTGTCCATCCAATTTTGTTCCATTCTTTCGAGCATTTGGGGCTCTTTATACTTACACTAACAATTTACGATTTTATACAGCCCTCAGGAGTCTCTTGAAATTGCAATTTTCGCCTTATTTTTTGAAAAATTAAGGATGGTTCCTAGTTCCTGAACCATTTGAATGTTATACGGGTGTAGCTTTTCCAAAAATATTCTGCACGGTGGTCGGACGAAAGCTACACTGTTGTGATCGGTGCCGAATTGGCAGATTCGCATCTTTCACCACACGTTCTCTCACAGCAGCTACATTGTCCTCTGTACACAAATAACATAAATGTGTTGTTGTTCAGTTCGTCAATTATCAGAGCCAATAAAATCACATAATCCCTGTACATTTTGTAAATTAAAGACTTATTTTCAAACATAAATTTGAATGAAGGGTTCTTCTGGTGTATATTAAGTCTGCTCATGATGATTTGTCAAACAATACTGAACACACATAGGTATGTATACATATGTATACATATCAAATAACAGGCAAAAATGCCATTTGGTCTGAAAAATAGTCCTTCAGTTTTCCAGAGCTTTATTTCATTCATATTTAGAGAATTAATCGAGAGTGGTCTTATTATAACTTACAAGGATGATATACTGATAAAAGCTCACACCCTAAAAGAGCTCTTCGAAACATTAATGGCCGTTATGGACTGCTAAGCTGTAAACTTAAGTTGACGAAATGCAAATATTTAGCACAAGCGAACGGGGAATACAGCCAAACGAGGGTCACAAGGAATCGATTCTTAAATATTGGGTAGTTGCATACTTTTGTAAGACTCTGTGCCTACTCAGTTCTTCCCTCAGTTCTCCCGCATTGCGGAACCACTATACGGTCTGCTTAAAAAGGATTCCCAATCCAAGTTCGCCTAAATTGTATTCAGGCATATAAGAAACTAAAAGTACTATTAACTAACCCACCGGTGCTATCCATTTATGACCCAAAGAAAGAAACCGAACTTCATTATGACGCAAGTGTAGCTGCTGCTTTGTTGCAGCGATAGTTCCATCCTATATTTTACTTTTCCAAACTTACCACTCCTCCGGAAGCCAGATATCACAATTTCGCACTCGTAACACTTGCCATTATCTATGCACTTAGGCGATTCCGGGTTTATCTCGAGGGAATACCGTTTACCTCTGAATAGAAAGAATTTGAACCCGAAATTACGCACTGGCCGCTAGAACTGCAAAATTTCAACTATTCCGTCCCACATCGTAGGGGAAGTCCTATGGTTTCAGCTGTTAGCGATGATGATATCCAGTTCCAACTGGAAGTAACTCAAAGCAGGGACCCTAGTATTCTCACCCTGCGCACCAAATTAGAAAAAGGATATAGCAAACCAAGATAACTTACGTTTTTATATAATCAAGGAAGTATCTCCTCAATGAGATGTAGGAAAACATTATTAGACTTACGCATAAGAAAATCGGTCAAGGCTACACTATTGGTTCCCAGATATGGAAGCAAAGATCGACAAATTTATGAGGGAGTGGTTGAAATGTATCATGCAATCACTTGCACGACAAGTGTTGGTAATTCACTTACAGGGTACTTGTGAGAAATTTAAGGGATTATTAGTAGAGTTTGACATCTATGTTAGTTCTTCTATGATTCCGATGCTGAACAGTTGACCGAACCACTGGAACATTCAGATTGGTCGAACAAATTATCCGAATCTGAGTTCACAGTCAACAATTCAGTACAGTCTGTCTGTGAAGACTTAATATCATAATACGCTTGATTGTATTATGAATATCAATTCGGGATTGTGTTGGAGGCACAAGTTCCACCCTTGGCATGAGTCGAGGCAGACCTAAGACTGCTGATCTTGGGATTACAGCACCCAGTTTTTACTGCAACTCTACATTTGGTCTAAACCCACAGGAGGACCACAGCCACTCCAAGCCGACCTATCTGAACAAGTTAGGCGTTGAAGTGTCCTCGGGTAACAAAAAATTAATACATTAAACATTTTAAGGCCCATACGTGATTTCCAAGAAGCTAGTTAATGACTGTTACGTTAACTGCGACATTGAGAATTGCTAGGTTACCCAACTTCCTTATAACGGTATAATAGAAGCATGTCGTTTCTGTAAGTGAAGAGAACCAGTTAAAATATTGTGGGTTAATTAAACCAATCAATCAACAATTTTGTTAGACGAAAAGTAATACCTTAGAGATATAAGAACTAATTTTAAGTGATGATCGAGGTCGATCATTCTGTTAGGTTGGAAGAGCTGTAATACATTTATGTACCCCCATCTATCCTCAGTAAAAAGGCTTCCAACCTAAAAAATTAAAAAAGTATTGAATTGGACGTGTTCTTTAAAATAAGAGAAGAAAATAAATCGTTTTACATCATAAACATTTTTTTGATTATGAAATGTTCCATAAATAAATTCGGTCTGGACGCACCTTTATTAAAGTAATATACATATGGTATAATAATAAATATATTAAAGCTATTAATTTGTTAATCACAACAAATAATAAAGTGCTTACCGCTTTGTTGAATTGAATTACATATATTATAATATTAAAACAACTTAACAAAACTTCGTAGTTTGCATTTCAGCTACATATATGTACATAGGACTTTGACAACTCGAATTCTCAGTACTAGTATGTACTCGTATCATACTTATATTTTAACAACTTTATACATACAAAAAATGACCAATTCTAGTCATTGCTTTAGAAGGGCAATTTTAAAACTTCTCAAACTCTTATGTAAAGCAAATATAATTGAAAAAATCTGCCACGTCGCTATGAATTTTTAATTTAAACTCATAATTTCTTAGGATGTCTATTTTCACACCAACTCTCCACCTCCCTCCCCCTCTTAACAACTACAAGGGCATATTTATGAAAGTGGTTAGAATTTCTTTTTTTTTTGTTATGCTTCCGTTGTCGTTGTCACAAAAATCCCCTGGGAAATCATATTTACGAGCAGCGAGCGGCTTAGCAAAGAAATTTACACTTCTACCCGCTTGCGGTGAACTTTCTTCTCTGGTAAGTACTTAATTATTTTATTGGTACCTTGACACTTTGAGCACGAGCGTTCGCCTTAATCAAAATGCAAATTAACATTACTCGCATAAATTCTTACTTCTCATTTAGTGAGAAAAAATGTGTTCGCATATTTTCCTATACAATTCTTATACGAGTACACATGCGAACAACACGGACCGGCTGATTGAAGTAATAACGCCGGCCGGTTAAAATTTCATAGGAAAAGTAAGAGCAGATATGGATAGCTACCTGTAGCATATGGTATGACCATATGCGTGCATACTCCTCAATGTACGACTGACCGACAAAAGGTTATGAAGCAGTGTTAAATACTGTACAGCACGGTTACTGATGGTAGCCGAACCATTCGGACGGTACAGGACATGTTCAGGTCCCAACTGCAAACAAGTGCGTTATGTAAGTTAATTGAGTATAAAACGTGTTAGTATTGCTGGATGGGAGTTTTATTTGCGAAAGGATTAAAAAGGACTTCACTTCGAAAATTTATATTATTAATTAAATTAAACCTACGACTCAATGGCCATGCACGGTTGGGACTTCGTACCATCGACGCAGACAATGCATCCGCATTTTATTTTATTTAAACGACTGCAAGGATATGTGCTAGGACCGTAAATGAAGTATGAAGAGAAACCGGACAAAAAATGAATTAAATGACCACCCGTAAACAACAACATCCCAGTTGGGGCGATGCCCGAGGACATATCGATGCCTAGAGGGAATTTACATTAAAATAATTACCGCAAATGGGCTTGGTATTTTTTTTTTTTTAAACTGGTAACAGCAGTATACACAACAAAAGTGCCAAGTAACTGAAAATATTTCTAGTGAGGAATATTGCTATTTATTGATTGAATTGTTCATGAAAGTATGTTATTTGGAAAATGATTCAGAGCTTAAATTTAATTAAGTTGAATAAATCTTAAAGGGAATCTTATCACTTTTTTTAAGTTAAAATATGCTTTGTTAACTCTTTATGATAAGAGATAAGTTCTATGTAATTTTTGAACTAGAAAACAAAAAAATCATCAATTAAAGCGTACGTAACATATAAAATAAACAAAAAAAGCACACTGATTTCCTAAAGCATTATTTTCGCTTTAATACATAGTAAGCATATATTATAACATAATCTTATATTACATTATACCAATTGTAATTATACATATGAATATATGCTTCCTCTTTGCACACCAAGCTGGTTTATAACTCTTTTCAACTACAATATGTACGCCATCCAGTTGGCACTTGTCTCCTGCGTTGTTTTACTGAAAACTAAACTGAAGTCAAATACTCATGTGTGATACTAGCCATATAAGGCGCTAACTGCAAATTTTCTTAACTACACCCACGTCACCCAAGAATTGAATTTTTCATTCCTAACTCCTTTGTTGCAAATATTTCTGTATGGATATATTTTTCTATAAAATAACCAAGGACCAGAAGGACAAGGACAAACTTCATATTACTCTTCGAGATAGAGCATGAAAACATGCTGTTTTCCAAATAATCTTTTTGGTTTAATTCCTGAGTGAAGTCTAGTACACCACTGACCTTTAGGGCTTGATATTGGTAGTAGTAAGTCTGACAAGAGGCCGAGAAACATCGTCTGCTAAATTGCTTTCACAATGTTGAGGTTATAACCTTTGTACGTTACATTTACTATTTAAGTGTTTTGTACTTGGATAAAACTGTTAATAAACATAACTTATAGATAAAGCTGGGTTAAACTGGTAAATAATCGCAAATAGACTCAAACTTGTACATATAATTTTACAAATGTACCTTAAAGAAAGATCGTCAATTCGTTCAACTTGGTGGTTTAAATAACATATCTTTTCGCTCATTTGAACAAACCGTACATCGGATTTGTGGACCCATTTTACGTCGCATATTCTTTAAGTTATGCAAGAACACCAACATGTCGATGGAATCCGTAGAAGAAGATAGAATTTTATTTTTGCTGAAATAAGTTGTTTTATTCCAAAACTGCGTTCAGAAGTTAGGTTTAAGTTTAGTTTGTTTGGGTTCACTAAAATGCATCATGTTTAGTTCCATCACAGGATCTTATTGCTTCAGTAATCAGAGTTTGGGTTAAGCTTAATAAAACAATGAATGTATCTTTTTATTAAAAAATTGGATTTCATCAGGATAGCAGTACTTGTTATATGACTCTCAAAATCTCAAAACCATCGACTTATTAAAATTGTAACTTGGTGATAATTGGATTCCCCTTTTGGAGCTATTAATAAACTAGAAATAATTACGGCATTAGAAAGTAAAATCGTTTGTAGCCAAGAAGCTAGTACCATCCATGGAGCCATATGAAATATAATCGAAATTATTAATATGTGACAGTAGTATCTGTTTATACGAGACAAAAGTTTCAACATAGGTGTAATATTGTATTCTTCCCTTCGTCGCACTGGCTTAGGCAATCGATGCGTTAGGAATATACTTAATTTGACTAATGTGAAGGATGAGATTCATCCAGATACTCGTATTATTACATAATTGAAATAAAGGTAAAAGAATTTTATAATACGCATAATATAGAGTCTTGGACTGCAAGAGGCCGTTCTGAACTACCAATCTTCGATAAGCATATCTATCCTTTTTTCGAACACCCCGAATTGGAAGAAGACTTCTGACAATCTTGATGGTATTCCAGAGAACGGTGCCCGAAATCGCAGTTTTGGTTGCTGAAATGTGCCGGATCCAGCAAGGCTCGCAGTTCGGGTAAACGGAAGTATCTCTCCGGCTATAGTGCACTTTCGCTGATTCTGTACTTAACGATCTCAATGTCGAATAATGCCTAGGGAATGACT
Organism: Volucella zonaria; assembly: GCA_963966105.1. Taxonomy (NCBI): domain Eukaryota; kingdom Metazoa; phylum Arthropoda; class Insecta; order Diptera; family Syrphidae; genus Volucella; species Volucella zonaria. Next base: position 32,796,962 of record OZ014533.1, on the reverse strand, counting down.
GCTATATAGCATAAATGAGTCTTAATGATCGATTACATTAAAGTTTCTGGTACACTAGAAATTTTAACCAAAACTGTATGTTTTTTTGTATATCCCATGCCTCGTTTATCAGGTGAAACATGCATACTTTTACAGTTTTGCTCGTACATCAATGTTACTTTTATCAGATTCAAATTAGTAGTCTATCATGGCTGCACAAGGACTTTATACTTAATTAATTCAGCACAATCCAATGGGTTAACATTTAAACGGGAAAAATTATATACTCGTAGGTACTCGGACGTATAATTATTATTATATTTTCTTCTGAAATTGTTTGTTTGATTAAAGAAGGACAAGCCTGAAAGCATTTTCAGATACTAATATACAATAGTAGGAGTTTGGTCTTTTTCCCAGCCCTTATTTAAAAAGATTTAGATTTTTGCGTAAAGTGATTCCCTTATGCACGTTCAGTTTAAATTTAGGATAAATTTAAAAAATTAATATATCAATGTAGTCTTAATCACCAAGCCCCCGAAACAAACACATTCGTACTAAGCTACCGGAATTTATATCTTTCTTCTCCTCTGATTAATGACACCTATTGTTATAAGGCGGGTGCATTACATGCTTTCTTACAAATGGAAGGTGCTTTGACATTTCCAAATATAATGCTATCCCAAATACAAAATTTTTTAGACTTTGACCACCATGCTAGCCGATGGCTCAGAGCGAAGTTCGGAAATTGGAGAATGTTCAGGTAGTCAGGCAACATATTCCTGTTCCTAGTCCATATTCATATTCCTAGTTGCTTGGCTCTAAATAAGACTTACCCTATTTCAACACCATTTTTAGGCTTACTACAAAGCAACAAAGGGAAATTCATGTGACAAGGACAGGTTTTGAAAACAAAAGCTCTTAAACTGGCTAGTTTAAGTAACTTAATATCACCTTTTTATGAAAGATGATGAAACGACGACGATGAGTGAATGCCAAGGAAGCAATTCATACTCTAAGAAAAGCTAACTTTTAAAGAATTCTGAAATATAACAATCATCAAAAGAATTAGGCCTGTTTTGGCCTTAAAACCATTTTCTTTTTAATTTTGCATGAAGATAGCCTTTATATACGAAAATATTCGTATGTAACATTTTGGTAGTTGGTCGAACCTTATCGTGCATATCCCGAAACTTTACATATAATACTTTATAATTAACCAATGTTTGTATAATATTTGAATAAAAAACCGGTTAGAAAATAAGTTGTGTGACTTCGTATTTTTATTTATAATCTGAATATACAATCCTTCTTATGAAGCAATGAAACTTATTTGTTCAAATCACTTCATTATTCTTCATTAGTTCACACTCCTTGGACTCCACTGCCAGCACGAATATTTTTCATCCTACTCTCTTCGTACCATAATTTTGTTCATAACTAGCAAACCCCTTTATATAATATGTGCAACAGAAAAGAAATTCTATTCATTCAAAATGTAATATGCAAATGTTTGTGTCTCATGTTCACATAGTGTTTATGCCAAATTTGGAAAATTTGTTTAACTTATCCTTTGGTGATGATTACACTTTGATATGCAAATAAATATTTGCAATGAAGAAGCCATAAACATTCGAAATATAACGGCAGGATAAGCAAGACATTAAGTAACATTTCGACCTTGGAGATAAAAAAAAATTAATCAAAATTTAGGAATTTAGATGCCCATTATCATCTTGTGTTTTGAAACGTAAAGTAAATTTCCATATTTAACTATTTGCCTATACTTGTGTGTTACATATGTTACAACATACGAGTATGCATTTATGTGATACACGTATATGTATGTATGTGATACGATAGATGCAATCCGAAAATTGATGTTTAAAACATAGTATTTTTATTTATTATTTATTTTTATATATTATATTTCTTTATTATTTATTATTTATGCCATATTGCGTTTTGTATATGCATGTTTATAGGGGCTTACGACACTCTACTTTACTTTAGGTAGCGCTATAGTCCAGAGTGGACCTCAACATCCACTTGGATTGTAAAGAAGCTACCTCAAATTAGGCACGCCGAGTTGGTTGAGGTTCTTTTGCACATACTTTCGGCCGGCATTACTAACATAATAGCGCATCCGCCTAATTATGTCAATATCGTCAATTTGTGCGAGCAATTGAACGGTTTTGCAGCCGATGTTGGAGGGTAAGTTTTGTACAAAATCTCCAAAAATGGTGATAAAGAAATCGCACAAAAGCGCGCCGCCTGTCTTAAATCCTATTTAGATAGCAAAGATCTCGTCATCGCATAGTCAAAGACATTTTACAGTGATACTGCATATAGACGGGGTGTTTTTAAAAATACATTAAAATGCGGCCTTCAAATCCATAAAAAGTTGATGAATTTTCTCTAAGACATTTAGATTGTATAAAAAAGCAAGAATTATTTTTATGTTTGATATAATTTGTACGGATATGTAAAATATTAATAAATACAAGTATGATTAACCTAACCAACGGTAGTAAAATAATAGTAATTCAGTGAGAAAATGCCTATAGCACCAGGACCCACCATATTGGCCCCTAGAACCTGTAAAAGTCAGTAAGTTTCGCTGCTGCAGAAACACCGGCTTGCATGTTCATCGGTGTCCTCATTTCTCGCGTTCAGAAAAACCTTGCAGTCAACTACTACAATAACTTCGAATCAGTAAAAGTGTCTCGCAAGGCTGCAAACGCAGGTTGAGATGCAGGAACTTCACACCTTCACGAAGACCCTAGTGCCATATCGTCGGTCCAAAGGTAAAAGTCATTAAGTACAAACTTGGTGAAAATGTGTGTTTTTAAGAAAATAACTATTAACGTAAGTTGGTGCCAAAGGACCTCAATTTCATGCAAAAAAGAGACCGTGTTGACGTCACAAAAGAGATGATTTGCGAGGCTGAATCCGAAGGATCATTACTGGAGACCAGACGTGGGTTTATGAGTACGACACGCAATCCAGACATCAGGCAACGGAATGGCGTTCACCAAATAAGCCGTCGTCGTTTTCAGTCAAAAAAGAAGGCAATGCTCACGGTTTTCATGGATTACGGTGTAGTGCATCATAAATTTTTGCCAGAAGGCCAGATATTAAACAAAGAGTATTATTTGGGCGAACGTCTCATGTTTGCGTGAAGAAATTCGCCGAAAGAGACCAGAATTGTGGGCAGAAAACTCGTACATTTAGCACCATGATAACGCACCGTAATTTTTTGACGAAAAATGCAACAAATACGAGTACCATCCAACAGCTCCCTGTGACTCCTTTCTGTTTAATCGAGTTAAAAAACCACTACGGATTGGATCAAGCGCTGGCATAAGTGTGTTGTAGTCGATGGGGATTACTCTGAAGGGGACAATATAGATGCAGATGAATACTCTTGTATTTCCAATTTTCTGAATAAACTTTTGATCAAGGTGGTATATCAATATAATAGAAATAGTAAATATTCTCACACCATAAAAAAAATACAAGTAATTTACTGATTTTCATGGTAAACGTTCTGCAACTTTTGGTAGTTGAACCTTATGCGAATGAGCAAGCATGCAGAATACATCTTTAGCCGATCTCGTTATTCTATGCCATGAAGTATTCTTACAAAAATCGATTTATCCTGCTCACAATATCCGAGCAAAATCGATCAGTTTAGAATTTTGAAACGTTTCGGTTTGGATAATGGTGAATGAAGATGTCATAAACAACTGACTGCGGCAAGAGCCGCCAACAAAATTATAAAACATAACCATAGGCCATCTTCTCATCTTCTCGTCCTATGAGCACACGAATAGGTAGATAAGAATTGATCATATTCGTATATGTATATCAACACCTCCTTTATTCTGGTTGTTATCCAAAATAATATCTGTTTTTTTGTGTTGATAGTGTTGGCGAATGCTTCGTTGATAATAAAACGACTGATTTATTTCTTTTGGGTACATAAGAAACCATCCAGATGTGACAGAGATCTGAAAGAGATTGATTTCCACGTGGCTGCGATCGGCGAAAAAGAGCATCATCAAAACGTAGAAATCTTGGGATATATCTAAATTTATCTATCTAGCTCATTGCGACACGAAGAACAATATAACTTTCCTCAACACTCCATAGCGAAACCAGATCACGATGCCCATCTCGCATTGCACCAATATACAAAAACAGCAGTATAATAATAATTTTTATTCAATAGGTTGCAGCAATGTTCGGCTTTCGCGTTCATCTATTTAATTATTTCGTTTTGCGAATTCGATGTGAATATTTTGTCAAAGATGTTGACGATGGAGGCGTTCTTCAACGAAGGCAGAGGACCAAGCTTTCAGGCTAGTCGAAACACGTTGATCGCAGGCGTTTAAGCAGTTGTTGAGTTTACAACTGATTCCAAATTCTTTCATTTGGTGCAGGAAACTCATTGATACCACAATTTGTATTTTCATTCTCACCTTTTCATTTTCAAACTCGGTATTATCTTAACCAATCACAACTTCGTGAGCCACATTTATTTTGACGCCAGGATTCATACATATCTACATCACCATCATCATCATAATCGGCTAAGAAGACTGAAATAAAAGATCTAAAGTGAAACAACTTCAACTGATCACTTGCAATGAAAACCTATAATCAATCATACTGTAGTAGAATAACAAAGTGGTAACACTGCTAAAGATATATTGTAATTGTAAGTGTAAGAGAGTCTGCCGGTAGGTAAAGTTTAGTGCTAAGCAAACCATCGTGAGATACGGACGATAGAAAATAAAGCTAAATACGAAAAGTAAATAAACGTTTTTTTTATTATCAGTGCACTCATAAAATACCATATGTGCACGTAATTCGTTTTCTGGAATAAAATCCAGATCCATTTCATTATCATCATCAACGTGAAAGGGATTTTCTTAGCATTCCTTCGATAGGGATTTAATCTGCATAGATTAGATATCTACAAATAAAGATATATAATATTTACACAATTGGAAAAGCCACATATGGTTTCCTTCATTTATAAATGGTAAAGAAATGAATTTTCATACCTGAAATACAGTTTTTTCCACTTTTTCACAACAATAAATATAACTGCAGCACAAAATGAACTGTTTCCAGCAAACAGACAAGACAGACAAAAATAAAATAAATTAATAAAAATAGTGTGGGATAAAATGTTACCTCTGCTATCAAACTTGTAGACAAAATATACCATATCGGACGCTTCCAGGTCGCTAAAAACATCAAAAATGGGTTCAGGACAAAATTTGTAGTACAATAGTAAGACACGATCCAAGGTTTCAAAACTTGTCAGAAAAAAAATTATTCGATTTCAAAGTTGCGTTGGTGTAACATTTTTCCCCAGTCCCTATACTACGGTTAAACAAAGATTAATCAGTGCATATACTATATACCAGAGACAGAGATTCTTACGAAAGCCCCATGTAGCCGATATTTGGAGTCTAATAAAAACAGTACTTACGAGTATGTATTTGCATACAGCTTACTCCATCAAATTACAAACGTGTAGAAAAGAAATACCAAAAACTCTTTTATACTGCTATAGAAAATCGTCAGCGGTTTGAAAGTTTCTGACGCAACATAGCACCAAGATACTTAGATTCATTTGGAAAAACATAGGATTATGCTATACTAGATGAGTATGCTTACGTTGCCTCGAAAAACGAATAATCTAGAAGTACCTAGATGTTATTCTTACACCGGTAACAGAAGAGTCTCATATCGTGCACATTATTCAGTGAAGAAATATTGATGGCAAGATTCTAAAGAAGAGTAAGATAGATCATAATTATACAGGCTACGCAGAGTCAAAACCTCGCCTGACGCTAAGAAAGTCAGACTAGCTGTCGCCTATTACCTTGGACCTAATAGAAATAATATTGTACTGAGATCACTGCTCTACCTGATTTCATTGACTTCAAGAAGACTTTAAACAGTGCACATTGTTTGTACAGACCATTTTGGGTACAGAACGGAGTTCAACAGGGCAGTATTTTATCATTGCTTCTTCTTGTCAAAAATATACAGAAGGGACATTATCTGCAAATGACTTTCTGATGAAGTACGTTGACGACAAAAGAACTTAACATTTGAGACTAGTGGAGTTGGGCATAGGATCTATTGTACATATGCATCCAAAACTAAAGACCAAGTTCTTGCATTCAATTGAGCATTTGGTGTTTTAAGGTGTCTACATATAATGGTTTTAGACAGTTTTTAAGAACATGTATGTACTATGTGTACGTGTGTTTTTTTTATTGCATCAACGGTGTGCAAATTTCATAGATACCAGCAACCCGGGCTACCAGCATGCAAGATTCGATAGTCTGGTTGTTCGACTCTAGAAATACGCCTACGTTATTAAATCACATACTAAACACTTCGACCCCTTTCCCCGCGGGGTTGCCGTAAGGTATTACTTCGCGGGGCTGGTAAGCAATGTATGCTATATCTCTTATATTTGCTGCATCAGCACATCTTATTCTCTCTACCCCTCGCAGCTCGTTTTGCACGTTTGTTATGAAAGTGCAAATCTCCATCCAATTTTCCTCTGACCCCAACATATGGTCAATAATTGACTACGGGTTTCATATGTCAGTTCTCCATCCCAGAAAGCGTATGAAATGGAATATTGCATGCTCTGGGTCTACCTCCTGATTTGGACAGTCTCGGAAAAAAGGTGAGCTATCGTGCTCGAAGGGGTGTAGATACTTTCGGCAAACACCGTGATCAGATAGGAACTGCATAAAATGGTAGTGACAGTTTCCATGCCTTCAGCTTGTGCAAACGTCTAATTCCATCTCACTTTGCATTATCATGAAGTGTGTCCGAATTCAAGACATCTGAAACATGTAGTAAGGGTTTTCCTTTCCCGGACGAGAGAGTTTCCCTATCCAATTTTGATTCTGCCTAACTTTCGCATCTCTTTTTTCTCCTGTGTTCTTCAGTTGTATCAGCAGGTCCCCTTTCTGGATTCGGGTGATATTGGCAACCGACTCATTGAAAACACTGGGTTTTGGGTGGGCCTTAACTTTCCTTAGTATTTCTGCATAGAAAAGTTCCCCCTTCGTTGCCATCACAATTGCGACGGGTCGAATTTCTCCTTGGTGGGCCTTTGCTTCTTGGCTAGCTTCACCTTTTTTATGATCTTTACCTAAGTGTTGTTGTCATTACTTGTGGTCGGTTTTCCGTCACTTGTGGCCGGTGTGTCAGCCTTTATTCGGTCATTTTTATGACCTTTCGCATTTTTTTCTCGTTTTGCATGCCCAACTTGTTGAGAGGCTTTTTATTCCCATCAACTGGAGGTGGATTTTGTCACCGCTTCGACTCTGAGATCTCCTCGTTCGACTCCAGTCTTCGTTTTGGGTCCGCTACTGTTTTTAGCCATGGCGATGTCTGCGATGCATTGTTTTACCGAATGATTTCCTTGGATCTATCGTCGTGCATCTCAATCGCAGATGGTTGGTAGAGTGCTTTGATGGATTCGATGGCATCCCTCAACGGTAGGTGGATATAGCGTCTCTTACCATCCTTCAACATTTCTACCAGAGTTTTTATCTGTTCTCCCAGTTTTTGAAAAACAGATCGCTCGGTGGTTGCATGCTGCTGTGCTACCGCTGATCTTGGGCCAGCCACGCTTGTCTCCGTACTCTTCTGAGGGGTTTGTGACTGGCACCCGGGCCCCGGGTAACCTCTGCACCCTCGAACTCCTCTGGAAGGGGTTTACTCCAGAGCCTACGTTTGCGTCGTTTGTTTTTGTTGAATTATTATTATTCATATTAATTGAGATCCCACTCAAAGACGTTTTCGATGCCAGGATGTGTAATAACCTCGGGATCCCATGGTTGTCTATGCAAGCAGTGAGGCCATGTGAGGGTTAATGCAGGCCTTATAAGGTGCTGTTTTAGAGCAGGATCGGTTCTAACACGCAGAGTTACATCTTGACCTGCACCACCAACTTAATAGTGACGGGATTTTGAGCCTGAAAGCCATTTCAGCAGGATTTCACCCTGCTTACTCAGAACTTAAAAAGTGGGTATTACTACATTTAAAATTTAAATGGTACAGAGAGAGATAGAAAAATTAATGGGGAATCTAAATTATTAGAGTAATTGGATTGGCTACGGCCACTGCAGACTACTACAAGCGTCAGCCGACACTTATCCTGATTTGTGGCGCAGGGAGCTCGCCATATGTCCCCTTCACTCCACAATCTCCGAAAAGATTCCCAGATGGCGCCATGAGGAGGCATGAATTAAGTCTTATTAGAAAAACTGCAAGGTGTTCGACTGCAGAGTATGCGTCTTCATGCCGAGTCGCGGACATTCGATTTTGACAAAAATCCGACGATGAAAATCCCGACACAAAATACAATTAATTTTTTTCTTATAATTAGAGCACTCTTTCGATATTTTGGCAACAGTAATCGAAATTTATTAACATAGCACACATTTGCAGAAAATTTGAGAAAAAATCAGCCCAGAATGATTTGAGTTTTTCAAGGAATAGCAAACATTTTCGAACCGTCAATGTAGTTCTAACTACGATTTCGTTAATATAGGTAGTCTCACATCTTATTGGTCAAACTTTTATGGGTGATAGATTTCCTAAATTCTAATAGTGTATGAGATATAAAAAACTATTGGGGAATACTATGTACAAGTTTTTGGCGTGACCGGAGGTCGCACCCCTTTGGCTACTACTTAAGTAGCGGCACAGAACTTAATATAGGTAGGTAGCATAATCGAGGAGTCAAAAGTTGCGCTCGGCTATTCAAAGTCTTGAAAAAAAATTAAGACCAAGCAGCCACTGTTTTAGTCCAATATTGAGTCAGTACTTTTGTTTAGTTTGCTTTTTGGCTCGTAGTATTAATGCTCGTACAACAGGAACAATGGTGAGTCACCTTTTGTTTCGACAAGCTTCCATTAAACAGAAGAAATAAGACAGCGTGCAAGCAAAACTGTGGCACAGAGAAAAGACAACCTAAATACTTTGGTTTGGTTAATACAATTACATAAATATATTAATTATTCCGATACTTAAAGAAATTCATGTGTATATAAAAATAAAAGTAAAATAAAAATTGCCGCGAGCCGATGTTTAACAGCTAAATTAGACACGCTATTTTTGTACCTTTAGTGAGTCCGTTGAAGCAGCCGTTCGTATAGCAATCATGTGGCATAAATTTATGTACTTACGATTATAGTCATCAAAAGTCTTGGCTTTTGTATCCGAATCTTCACAAGGCAGCGTACAAGAATTCAATCTAATCAACTTCATTGATATATGGACGGAAGGAAAACCCTGAAAATTGCAGACCTCCATAAACAGATGGCTTCGCATTTTGTAGGCAATCACTATTGATATTGACAGTTGGTTGATTATACCATCAGAAGGCAACGCCACTGCAAAGTATCCCATGTTCCCCAGGTATGCAGAAGAGCACTAGGTTGACGTGACACCGAACAGTTAAGAGGAAATCGATTTCACTATGGATGAGTGGAAGGGATCTCAAGCGTTTTGCATAAAACTTAATACCCTAGGTTCTAGAGACCTTAAAGAAACGTTAGGTCACATGCAGATCGATACTTAAGTTACTGATATTTTTGCGCTTTCCAAGTGCCTATGAAATGCCATGCCATGCCATTTATAAATAAAGCGGTTGAAATGCAGTTTCACGTCATTAATTAAGTGCTAAAAGTAGGCAAACGATTCAATTAAATATGTATTTTGATATGAAGAAGATGTCGTGTTTGTGCTTCAGATTATAACCCGTTACTAGTGGAAAGGTATACGCTTCAACAACGTTGACAAATCATCGCGGCCAGTTCAGACGTGCTACGTTACGTGCAATAACAATAATTTGCGACCATTGTTATCGCCCCGATAAGCAAATAATGGAGCGCGAAAAAATTCGAATCGACTAATTGGCAACATAATGTTGCGCGACAAATGCAAATGAAACAATGAATCCTTAGATGTAATGAGAATGAATATTGCGGCTATACGTGAATCGAGATTCCGCGACGTACCAAAGAGCTGGGTATCTCTCAAACGTCCCTGCGTTATATTTTGCGAAAATGCTTGGATATACGTCCGTATAAAATCATAAGTATTGGAAAAGGCCACCATGTACGAACTTTCGGTTATTGGGCTCTGTAGAAGAAAGAAAAATCAAGCTCAGTCAGGCGGGCACATTTTTAGTTAAATAACTTTACTAGTAAACAAAGCCTCATTTGGCCAACGAACAGCTGATGATGTGTCTACAGCAGTCATTCTACAAGAGGAATTCAGCGTTGTGTGTGGTTATCAAGATGCAAGATGATGACGGCGAGTTGGTTTCAGTCAATGAAGACAGCTATGGCTCCGCGTCCACTAGTTTTTTTGGGGATAAATTGGAGCTGGAAGACTTGGAGCTAGAAACTTTAGACTACTTGGAGCTGATCATTCGGGGCGAAATCGTTGATATATCGCCGGGATTATGCAAAAAAGTCATGGGATCCATTTAAATTATGTCATATTTCATAACCACATCAATCACAAATAAATTAAAATTTCATTGATAGTTATGTACCTTTTTTAAAGAACTTATTAGGGTGCATCTACTGAAAAACCCTGTATTTGAGTTTAAGTATTGGTACTTTGATTTACTACTTTTTTCTTATATTCTAGTTTATAGGTATGAATCCAAAATTGAGTTCCTATTTTGTACGTACAAAATAAACTATATTCATATGCACATGTAAGATATAATCGTTACCTCTCTGTTGAACTGTTTTTTTTATTCCTAATACGCATACAACATTTAACCTCAGAATCACTGTGTGAAACAAAGGATACAATTTAAATATAAGTAGATAAGTACATGTACATATATATTTCACTTGTACAAGCTTTGTATAGAGTTGAAAAATATTTCATAGTATTATTGCAATGGCAGTAATATTTTGTTAATTTTTTTTTTATTAATGGCAATGTTAAGCCAGAAATAAATAATATTGTTCAAAAAACTCAAAATTATTGAAATTGCTCTTTAAAAACTCTGCCTTACCGACACATTCTCTGCCTTTTTCACTACTCCGATAAGAAACCTTACCCAATTCCAATCCAAAATGATTATTCTCTCTCTAAAATCAAGACACTTCATTCACTTCTACCGTATGCCACACTTAAGTTCCACATTCCACATTCCAGTCGGCTCCAAAAGGGGAGCAAAATGAATGCGCATTGGAATAAATGAGAAGCATACGTGAACAACAATTTGAAATAACCACTGCTGTCGCAGTAACCTGAACGTGGACTCATTTTTTGGTTTTGTTGGCTCTTTGGGCGGAGCCAGTCGCAGCTCAAATAAAGATTGTCAACTTTAATTCCTGTTTTATAAGTTTTCTGCTGTTCAAGCGATAGGAATTAGGCAAATTTTCACTGTCTTACGATGAAATGCATGCGAGAAACATACAAATAAATTTTCTATTTATCATTAAATCAATTAAATCAATTCCGAAACTGTTGATTAAATTCACTTTCTGAATATGTTATCTACTAGCTATATTTTATGAAAATGTTGAATTTTAGACGGGGCTACTCGTGCGACGTACAAGGAGACATGGTTTAATAAAAGACTATATTTGTGCAACCGCCGCACACTAGAATATCATTAGTGGTATAAAAATTATTAAAACGCTATATTTTCCAGCTAAGCATTGAGGCTGCACATAACAATGTTATGCCATAAATGCAAAAAATAAAGAAAAAGAAAATAGGCTAACAACTAAAGTAACTGTGAAGTTTGCTTTACAATATTTTATTTCTAACACATTTTGTTGATTTTGTACAGTTTCCAAATTTATGTGTTTTCTTAAAAAAAACAAGTTATCTTATCGGTCAGACATTGTTAACGAATTGGTTTTACCATTTTTCCTTTATACCATACAGTCCGGTTCAATTGATTGGAGGCAATAATTTTTATGAAAGAGAATGCTGATTAAAGCAACAGTACTATATTTGATTTAATAACAAATGGTTTTCTGATAATTCAATATCAGACTGTACTTTGTTTAAAATTACTCACAAAGCTAAATTTTATTTCAGTTAACGGTATTCCCTAGCAGTAAAACTTTAGCGGCTATAATATTCTGCTTGATTTATTGGTTCACTTGAATAGAGGCACTTAGTTTGTTTGCATTATTTTCGCGATATACTCGTAGGTGTGAAACTGGATAGCTTTTTTAACATTTATTGTGTTTAGTCGCAAACTTGTGAATTCGAATAAAATGGGAAGGCAGAAGAGTTTAACTGATCGAGAAAAAGGACAAATCGATATTTTGACTTTTGAAGGGCTTTCGAATTTGCCAAAAAGATTGTTCGAAGTTCAATTGTTGTTGATCATTACGTGAAACAAGGTACCTTGTATGGCAAGAACTACAAAGGCAGGACTGCGATGGCTTTGACACCAAAGGAAAGCCGCAAAATCCATACGATTTCATCCAACTCCGCCATTTCTACATCGAAAATAAAACAAATGGCCAATGTTGCAGCTAGCAAATCCACAGTTCGAAGGGCTATTCTAAAAGCGCCGCATCTGAAATATAAAAAATTACAAAAAAACCACCTCTGAATCAATTTTGCAAGCAACGCCGCCTCGATTTTGCGAGGGACCACATGGGTTGGAGTTCTGCCACAAATAACGACCCCGGTGAATGGAAAAAAGTTGTATTCACTGACGAAAAGAAATTCAATTTGGATGGACCGGATGGATACAATTTCTATTTTCATGACTTGAGCCGTGAAGGAGGTGTCATGATATGGGGAGCAATCTCGTACGATGGCGCGTTCAAATTGAAAATTGGGTTCTACAATGACAGGAAACAGCTATAAAACACTATTGGAATCATCTTTTCCCGAGATTTGTGAAACATTTTGATCCATTCAATGGACCTTTCAACAGGATAATGCGCCTGTACACACTTCAAGAGTGGTGAAGACTTGGATTCCGTCCCAAAATGTCCAAACCTTAACATGGCCACCATATTCGTCAGATCTTAATATTATAGAAATTCTATGGGGATGGCTTACTCGTAAGGTTTATGAGAATGGGCAACAGTTTGAGGCCAGAAATGATTTAACATAATTCAAAGCATTAAAGCAGCCTGGTCTGAAATTCCATTTTGGCTATTTAGAAAGTTTATACTTCAACGCATTTACTCGTATGAAGTAATTTATAATTACAAGGTGGCAACACAAAATATTAATCTTTAAAAATAAATGTAAAAAAAAAAATGTTGTTCCTGTTCTTATTTATTTTATTATTTGGTTGGTGCCTCTATTCAAGTGAACCAATAAATCAAGCAGAATATTATAGCCGCTACAGTTTTACTGCTAGGGAATACCGTTAACTGAAATAAAATTTCGCATTGTGAGTAATTTTAAACAAAGTTGAATTATCAGAAAACCATTTGTTATTAGATCAAATACAGTCGCTTTAATCAGCATTTTCTTTCATAAAAATTATTGCCGCTAATCAAGTGAACCGGACTGTATGTTAAAGTTCAGTTCAGTTCAGTTCAGTTTCAAATCGAAGGTTATATTTACAGGCAATAACCTAAAGTAACTTTAAACGTGATAAAATGGGGAAAGCATCACGAGGCGAGACCGGAAATTAAACCACCGAATTAAGATGAAAGAAGAATTCTACTCGTACATATTTCGAAGCTCGATATGGGAAACTAAGTAAAGAGTGTTTTATTTAAGTGAAACTTCTTACAACATTAAGTGATTTCGAACTACGATGAAATGAATCCTCAGAACCTTTTGCACCCACTAGATGGTATTCAAGACTATGCGATAATACTTGTAAATGACACTAATATTATCCAATAAGGATGAAATGTTACTTACTCCACTTACATCACTTTTCCACCAATAGGGCTCCTATTTAGCCAATAAAGTGCTTCAACGTAAACTCTCCTTAACACCACCCGTATCATTAAAACTGATTTTGAAAATCGGAGCGTGCGGTACGGTGAATGACCATGTGAACGATGACAGTCGTTACGTTGTGTCTCATTTGAGAGATAGTTGCATTTATGAAAATGCACCACCCTACCTTGCCTATTTGCACAATTAACCCAAATTCGTTTGCATCGATGGCATTACCAAAACCATTAATATATGTAGTTTCGATTAAAAGACTGCCTCCCTCTGGATTTTTCCCTGAACTGATGGAAATTTTCATTCGCTACCATGGGAGTTTCGACATATATTTTAATGAAGTTCTTTGTCCTTGTCTTTGTTACAAAGAACTCATTTAAATTATAAAAACTATTATAGTTCCTAACTAATCGAATTTTGGATGACCCTCCTATAGCCCAAAATGTGGTAGTAGATAGATACTACTACCAAGACGTAAAAGATTTACGTTCAAAAATCTCCGCTGTATAAATTCACAAAGACGTCTTTACTCTTACTAAAGCTAATCTTCTTCCTAACATTGAAAACCATGAGGTTATTCCTCCCAATTTCAAAGTTTTTCAAAATAATGGATTTAAAAATATTGATAATCCATATACTCAGAGTAGAGTGTATAACTAGCAATCCATAACCATTTTCATACAACTCCTGTTGACATTTCTTATACTCACAATTTTGAAAAGGAAGTAGGTAAGGCCAAAGTTAATAATTGGAGACACATAGCAAAACTTTCTTGCATACCCAAACTATTCGAAAGCATAGTCTACAAGATTTACTTTCGTACTGTAGATCAATTATCTGCACAGATCTTCATGATTTCATGAATCTAACCTAATTGAATTCGTCTCTAGGACGCTTTGTGCTTTAGAAGATAGTAACGAAGTCGGCACAATTTCTACAGGTTTCAGCAAGGCATTCAACAGAATTTCTCATAAACTCATCATTTTCAAACTAAAAAAAATTAGATTTTATCCCCAATTTGTGATATGGATTAATCATATTTAAAATAACAACAGTACAGGGTCATTTTCAGATCCTCTATATCCGACCCTATTATTGAGACATCTGGTGTCCCTCAGGGTAGCTCCAATCATGTTTATCCTAACGACAAACGATATCGATTTCGTTTTAACGAACTCTATTGTTGCTACTTACGCTGAGCCTGAGCATTTACAAAACTATATTATTGCCCTCTGACTCCTATTGCTTGCGAGACGGCTTAAATAAGTTTTCGGTATGGTGCAAGCAAAACTTCTTAGAGCTTAATGTCAACAAATGCCAAGTGATGCCTATTCCCTCAAACGTCTACCACCCCTCCCAGGAAACTACTACATCTACGATGAGCCAATTCCTGCCACTACCGAAGTACGGGATCTATGGAAGGAATAATTTGTGACACACACGAAATTTCCGCTCACATATTGGCAACATTATTAATAAAGCTAATTCAGCACTTGGCTTTATCAAACGCAGGGATTCTCGGATCTTTATGTATCATACATCAGTTTTGTAGGTCCTCTCCTCGAATATGCCAGCTTAGTGTGGTCACCATATAAACAAATCTACATTTAGACAATCGAAGCCTGAATACTCCCTTAATACCTACCCCGACTAAGCAACCACTCTGCCTCTACCGCATGTAATATTCAGCGCGTAAAAGATATTGATATTATAATCGATCCCCAAATGCTCGAAAAAATGGCACAAAATTGGATCGGCATTATGCGCGCCGTGAAAAACAGCCGAGGAGCCATATGTTTGAATTCATGTACAAAGCATAATGTCATCAACCATTCTTCAAAGTAACTTACGATTTTTGATTAAACCTAAAATCTATAAAAGAACTTATATAGCCCTTTAAACAAATATCCTTTATAATACACCAGCATCCAGTGGCATAACTTGTCCCGTATCAAAACTTCTGGCACACTCTTTTTCAGAAAATAGCTGAAAATATTCACATAAAGAAAACCTATTAACTGTTGAAATACATATATTTATAACAAATATGTTAGATGTAATGTACTGCTATTGGATCGCTTCTGGATTGGCTACATTTGTGGTAATTCAACGAGGTGCTCTATTTTCGATCACATCTTAAGTGAGCTTAGAGTTTGCTAATATTTTGCATTGCAAGTGATCCAATTATTCTTTCGCCCGCTTCTTCCAAAATCAACTAAAAGGCTAGAAATTGACCAGGTTCTTGGAAGAATTAGCTGATTTACTCAATTTGAAGTTGCTCAGTATACATACAGTAGGCATCTTAATTGGGAGACGAATCGATGCGAATCACACTACTTATCATTACATTAGACTTTTATTTCCGTCCCTGTAATTTTTTTTTAGATATCTTGTATATCGCCCAACACTGCGATGCATGTACTAAAACTGGACGTAGGACTACAGTGTATGACAAACCTTTAAGTTTAAGCACCATAAAATACTGTGGAGTTTCCGCTCCATTTACACGTAAGCAGCTCACACTAACTCTATGTGCGACATCTTCATCCCAATTTCCATGGTGGTTAACAATAGGTACGACCACTCCTTCTAAATATGTAGATGGCAGGAGCTGCGTTTGCTGATTCGGAAAAAGGACAATGGAAATATTCGGTCTAAGTAAGAGTTCTTCGAAAGCCGTTAATTTATATTGTTTTTATCCAAATAATGAGAGTTAACTGGAGGACTGTTACGACATTGTTTATGATAGCGCTATCATCATCGAAAAGAAGGGGAAGTCGTTCCAGACTCGTCAGTGTGTTACTTTAATAGAAAACCTTGCAAGTCATTAAAATGCAAAGGGCTTTGAGTGCTATCTTGGCATACGCCAACCTTAAACTCGGATTTTTGGGTTAATTCTGCTGTGCATTTTATTTTCATTTGAACTTCGTCGTACATAAAGCGTACCATTCCAATAAACGTCTCGGGCACATTTTGAAATCCTAGTGCTGTCCACATAAGATATCTGGAAACTCTATTGAAAGCTTTTTCCAAGCCGATGAAATCGATGTTCTTCTATCATTATCCATAAACTTTGAATTGCGTCATCGTTCGACCTGCCTCCCACAAAGCCATATTGACTGGCATGGTGATTGATAATATTGCGTTGTCAACTGGCCAAAACTCTCTCCAAAATCTTCCTAGTATGTGACATTAGCAACGCCGATCGGTAGAGTTTTGCAATTTCTCGTGTCGTGTCTGGTGCGTCATTGTCTTTATACAGTATCAATCCACATCCGATCGCAAATGTTTTCCCTTGCAACACCTCCTTTTCCTACCCTTAACCCAAGCAAATTTGATAGGAGACAAATAATTTGTTGCAAATTTACTCTCCGCTTGTACATATAATATGTTGTAGATTTCTTTTTTTTCAGGACTTATTTTTTTCCGTGGGTCGGTAAAAACCTTCATAGGCACCATAAGCACGCGCTCATAAGAGCACTACCACACTACCACAGCAGGCACCATAAGCACAGGCACCTAAGGACTGAAACGAATAAAATCTGTAAATTTTAATACGGGCTATACTTCCAATGCGTAAAAATTTCAATCCCATTTTGTTCCCAAATTAGCCTGTATATTCTCTAGTTTCAGTTTGTTATTGATTTTAGTTCGGTACGGTTTAAAATATTTATAAAATATGAGTCAAGAAGAACGCTGTAAAAAACATCATCGACAAATGGCTGAAAAATACTTCGCGTCCAAACCATTTCATGGCAAAAAATTTAAACATATCACGCAGTACAGTGGATTCTGTTATTAAACGATATTTGGAGACGTTGACAGTTAAGCGAAAACAGAAAAGTGGAGCTAAAAGTGAAGCACAGGATATAAATTTGGACAAGAAAATAGTGGGTACCATCGTAAAAAACCGGACTATGTCATCCAGAGATGTTGCTCGGAAAAGTAATCCCAACCAAACAATGGTACAAAGATCTAAAAAATGTAACGGTCTAATAATACGAAAAAAACCAAAAAATACCAAAAGTTACTGAAAGCAAAAAAAAATCATAAAAACATGAGCCCAAAAGCTATACGAGTTGATCGGCAACAAGAAAGCGTGCTTGGTTTGGGATGACGAAACTTATGTCAAAGCCGACTTTACTACTCTTCCAGGTGCGCAGTTTTACAACTAGTTTGAAGCTGAGATTCTTCCGCAAGCAACAACATCAATTGGGGTGGAAAAATTCGGGTCAAAATATCTCGTCTGGCAGGCCATTTGTCAATGTGGACACAGAAGCTCATCGTTTATTACAACGGGAACAATTAACGGAGAAGTGTACATTAACAAGTGCCTAAAAAAACGGTTGATTCCTTTCTTAAACAAACACGAGGGCTCAACATTTTTTTGGCCAGATTTAGCTTCAGCTCAATATGCTCATGCGACGTTGAGCTTTCTTGTTGCTAAAAATGTCGGCTTTGTCCCAAAAGACATGAATCTACCCAATGTTCCACAGTGCCGTCCCATTGAAAGGTATGTAACTGTCACCAACCTTATGAAGGACATTCGAAAGAAGTTGAGGAAAGAATTTGAACCCAAATAATTTTTTTTATTTTTTGTAATTGTGAATGAATTTAATAAAAATAGTGTTTTAAAGCAAATAAAAAAAATTTACATGAATTATGAAAATATTTTTTTTTTACTTTGAGGTTTCCAAATTTTATTCGTTTCAGTCCTTACTGCCTACGCCCTCGTGGTAGTGTGAGATTCTTACTCACTAAAAACCTCCCATTTTCTATAAGACTACGACTAAGTTTCCTTAACAAGTAGCTCAAGCTTCTGTAGTTTATCGCGTTTCAGCGAAGGCACCTACTATTACCGTTACCGCGTTCATACAGTTTCTCCTTAAGGCGCTAAGTCGAACGGTCTGGTTCTTTGAAGTCGCCGCACAAGATTTGTTTCGTTCAATCTCCGGATTATTTCCTGGTTGCAATGATGCACAAGACGAGTGCGAAGTTTACGAGCAAAGCTTGTTACTTCGTCTTTCACGGTTGCAATTCCCAGATCGCGGTGAATATCGCTATTCCTTATATACCATGGAGCATTTACGATTGCTCTAAGCGCTTTGTTCTGGAATGCCTCGTTTGCATACGATATTTGTACCGAGTTGATGAATAAAGGTAAGTTGTTT
Organism: Volucella zonaria; assembly: GCA_963966105.1. Classification (NCBI taxonomy): domain Eukaryota; kingdom Metazoa; phylum Arthropoda; class Insecta; order Diptera; family Syrphidae; genus Volucella; species Volucella zonaria. Next base: position 32,777,841 of record OZ014533.1, on the reverse strand, counting down.
ATCTTTCTGTACGTGAAATTGACGTGTGTTGACTTAGTCTCGTTTAGCACGATTCGCCAGCTCTTCGTCCATTCAAATATTTTATTCAGAGCTCGTTGAAGTTTTGCAGTCGAGTATTCAACTGTTTGTCCTGTGGCGAGGATCGCCGTGTCATCCGCGAACGTGGCTACCACAGTCTCTTCATCTAGAAGTATGTCTCTAGTGTACAGTAAGAATAGGTATGGCCCCAGAATGCTTCCTTGTGGAACGCCAGCTTGAATTTCCTTGAATTCAGAGTATTCAATCCCATATCTAACCCGAAACAGTCTACTTTCAAGATAAGATTCGAGTATTCTTTCTATTAATTTCTCTCGGTAAAATTTGTTGTAGCTTATACTTCAAGCCCTCGTGCCATACCTTGTCGAAGGCTTCCGATACATTGAGAAAAACGCTTGAATATATCTTTTTTGCCCTCTATCGCGTTGTCACTTACATTTGTTATCCGATTGTGGAATGTTTGACCCTAAAGCCGAACTGGTGATCCGGGATCAATTGTCTTTCTTCAGTTATCGGTTTTAAACGTTTAAGCAGAAGAATTTCGAAGACTTTTGAAATTATCGGCAGGAGCCAAATGGGTCTGTATGATTTATTGTCGTTTGCACTTTTCCCCGGCTTTGGAACCATTATAACTTCTGCGACTTTCCATTGGCTTGGAACGTATAAAAGTCTCATGCAAGCATTTATAATGTGGAGGAGCTTTTCGAGTTAGCTCCTTTAGAATTTCACTTGTAATCAAATCGCATCCTGGAGCCTTATTATTTTTTAGGTTTTTTATTGTTTGCTTTAGCTCAGACAGTGATACGGATACGTTCTGAGATTAAGTTCTTGGGCCAGAACGTACCTGGATTTTTAACGTAAACCTCCTGTCATGTAGACTTAATGTTTACGAGGTGCCCATACACCCATAGGGAGCAAGGATACGCCTTGCCATCGCTAAATACTCGCTTTATATTTACTAATACTTTGCTTATATTTTATACCAAAGCAGAACTTGTGTTGGAGGCACAAGTCCCACCCTTGGTATGAGTCGAGGCCGACCTAAAACCTCTTGCTGCTCTTAGGGTCGCAGCACCCAGTACTTCATTTGCAACTCTACAATGGGTAAACAGAAAAGAAAACCCGTACCCGCGATTTGGGTTTAAACCACAGGCACCATGACGCTCCCACAAGGGGGCCTACCTCTAACAAGTCAGGCCCGGACCGAAGTCCGGGGGGCTCCTGACTCCCATGGTACCGTGTTTTAAGTCCTGGTATGGACTACCGGTGGTCAAGCCTACCAACAAGACCTATGACCGGCAACTTGTAACTGGTCAAATCGTAGCAACCATTCAGAGGCTGTAATCTGAAGATGTTTACGATAAGACCAGTTATAGAATAATCTACCCCCGCTTTTTATTAGACAACGTCATTGATGGGCGAAGCCTTGATAATTGGGCGGGGGCCCGAAGTACTTGGGCCAATTGATGTCCTTCGATCGGTTTGAAAGTTTCTTCCAAGTTGTCGGCAAACAAATTCGCTTTCTCTTTGTCTTCTTTTGCCCATTCGCCGTTGGCTGTTTTTATCGGTGGCAATTGCATAGCAGGTTTTTAGTCGACTTCACGGCTTTCCAGAGCGAATATTTGCAACTCTTGTCCGCAGGCAAGCCTTCGAGGTATTTAGTCCCACGGTTCTTATATTCTTGCTGCATTTGCTTTAGCTTATTTGATAGGCGGTTCAAATAGGATTTATGCTGATTGTTGCCATCTCCTCCGTGCTTTCCTTTTTTCTCGTAGGAGGCCTTCTACATCGGGCGCGTATATTTGCTTTCCGTGTGTTATTCCTTTTGTTCGAAAGGAAGTGTTGTTCCACGCAGCTCTTTGGTTGATTTCCACGGACTTGTCAACTTCGTCTTCTATTTGCAACGGCGTCGTAAGTGGAACTCGTAAAGCAATATTTTCCTTGCAATTTCTCCTGAAACCATCCCAATTTGTTTCCTTATTCGTCTATCTGGGCGGTCTTTCGATCCTTGCTATGCTCCTGCCGATTTTAAAGATTACTGGCGAGTGATCTGAGCAGAAATCATAGGATTCTTCTAAAGTCGTGAGATATTTGTAATGAAAAAATCGACCAGGTCAGGTATCTTATTTATGTCGGTGGACCAGTAGGTTGGCTTGTCCGTCGAAAAAAAGTCCAAGCCGCGTTTCATACTTGCTTGGTACAGTAGCCTGCCCTTCGTCGAATTGAATCTTGAACCACAAAATGTATGCTTTGCGTGGAAATCTCCACCGAAAATAAAGTTTGACCCAAGTTGGTAAAAAAGGCGATCGAGGTCGTCGTCTGCCATCTTATATCTCGGAGGGAAATAACAAGATGTTATATTATAGTCTATATGATTTATGTTTACGGAAACTGAACTCATTTGCATAGATTCAGGTTCTATTGTCACGTTCTCGGCATGCTTAATGCAGTCTTTAATATAAAGTGAGGATCCACCGCTCGCGTTTTTTGAGTCATGATGCGCGTGATAACCAGAGTATGCTCTTATCTTGGGTTTAACTCCCAAGTAAGTATGTTTCCGAAATCAGGCATATGTCAATATGATCTTTCCATAGAAAAATTTCTAATTCGTCGATTTTTTTCAGAAGGCCATTTGCGTTCCATGTTAAAATCTTAGTCAACTGTTTCATTTTCATTTTTGTTAGATTTTTTTCGAGCAACGAACTCGAGCTTGTTTAGTTTTTCAAACAAGAGCTTATTTATTTTTATTTGTTCATCTAGTTTTTCTAAGATGACTGCGAGAATTTGAGGCAGCGGATCTGTGGTGGCCGAATCTATTTTGTTGGCTTTTGACGCGACTTCAGCGTATGAACTCGCGCGGACTGATACAGGTTTTTTAATTGCACTTGATTCGGCAAGGTTTTTTTGAGCAGATTTATGCTTTTGCGTTACCGGTTTCTTCATTGTGACTCTCTTAGCTGTCTTGGGCTCATCGATTTTAGGATTTTGCACCTTTAGGTCCGGATGAATGAATTCCGTGGGACTTTTTCGCCTCTTTTGTATTTCTTTGGCGATTTCGCATCCTCGGTAATTTGCTGGGTGATTTCCTGTGCGGTTGGCACAAGCTGCTGGGATTTGCTTATTTGTTTTGCACTCTTCCGAGAAGTGTTTGCCTGCGCATTTTACGCATCGTAGATCTTTTTGACAATACGCCCGCGTGTGGTTAAAATCTTGACAACATTTGCATTGGATTATAATTTGTTTGCCCTTACGCATAGGCTCCATTTTGACTCTGATATTTAAGATAGATTTAATTTTATAAATATCATTGACTTTCTCGTTTCGATCAAAAGTAAACACGAAAATAGGAAGTCCACGTTTGACTACGGTATCTTTGTCGCTATCCGTTTGTTGCTTTACCTTCTTGATTATATTCACGGCATCAGTAATCTTAAAACCTTGTGCTTGAACGTCTTCTTTTTTGCACGACGGGTGAAGTTCTCTAGCGGAGACTCGTAACGGTTTTTCAAACATACTTTCATAAGTATACCATTGAATTTTATCGGTGTTAAATTTCAGCGACAATACGCGGTAAGAATCGGAGTCATTTATATTGAACTTTCCTTTTAGTGTTCTTTGGAGAAGGTCCCGTAACTTTCCGTAGTCTACAATACCGACCACATTTATTGCGGCTGGGGGCGAGGTTTCGTTTGGAGTTTTATCTGGGTTGGTACGGTGGGCTTACTTTCATCTATTGGTTGTAAAACTTCCGCAGATGAGCCTGCCTTACGTTTTTTACTAGGCCTTTTCACGAGTACCGGATTTATTTCGCGAGCAAGTTCTTCTTCGTCCGTTAGGTATTCCGCTGAACGGTTCGGCGTTGTCTTGCAATCTAGAGATAAACGAGAGTTTATCTTATGCGAGTTTGGATACTCTTAGAATGTCAAGGCAAGTGTTATGCTTTTTGAAAAACTAAGAAGAAATAGACGTAGCTTTAGACCCAGCTTTCTGCCATAACAGTCTGATCTCTGAAACCTAAGGGTTCGTTTTTAATTTTCTTTTCAAACCAGGTGACTGGGAATCAAAAGCCCATTTTCCATGTTCTCACGATGCGCCCAAGTCCCTGTACTATACAGATAGCTGCTTTCATGGCTCAATCCACATCTTTACGCCTTAAAATTTGGTTTACTGTTCAACACCACATCCACGATTTGGCCCCATACAGCAAAGTCAGCGAAATTGTTCTTATATGTATATATAGAGCAAGATATTTATCTGTCGGGTAAGGACCTAAGTTATTTAGATAGTTCACAGTAGAAACGATTGCCCGTAGTTTTTCGCTGCAGAATCTTGTGTTTGTGCAGTTTCGAACATTTTAAATAGTCTGATTTGGAGAAAATATTATAGTATCATTCCTGTTGATGCCTTCCCGCCGAACCATTTATCCTAATAAAAGATTGAAGTATAAGGACGCATGACATCTCGTCTTCTTGTCGGAATTTGTTTGTGTCGAAGAGCCCGAAGGTACCGCTTCTAAATTTCATGATCCATCCAAATCAGTTTTCTTGGAATTTTGAAATCGACAATCCCTTTATTGAGCTCGCTGGGATGTAAATTAAATTCCACCTATAAATAAAAATTCCTTTAAATTCCACCTACAAATATAATTATAATAGGTATATTTCTAAAATATACAGTGGTGGACACGTAAGTAGCACACTTGCACTTCTATCAATAAAAACGCAGTTTTTCAGAATATAATCAAAACAAAGACTTTTTACTTATATTATTTATTAGCGTTCAAAAAATTCATTTAATTCACGAAAAGATGAGATTATTTTCCTGAAAATAAAAAAGTTAAACACACATTTGTAAAACTATGCCTGGCCACATATATTACACACATTATATTACATTGCATTAAGAATATGGAATACCTTTTAGGCACAACGTAGAAGTTAGTATTTTGTCGGAAATCCATTATTCTTTAGCACAACTGCACATCTTCTTGAAAGACTCTGCACTAAAGCCTGACAACGTTCTTTAGGAATAGATGTCAGTTTTATTGTTTCAATGTGATGTTCGACATCGTTCCACAGGTTCGTGATCGGATTCAGATCGGGAAACTGGACTGGCCTTTTCAAGATGCTGACATTTAGATCGCTAAAATAACCCTTCACAAGGCGAGAAGTGTGCTTAGGATCGTTGTCATACATAAAACGCCATATTAGCGGCATATTTTCTTCGGCAAAAGGGGATCATATGTTCTTCAATAATGCATCTATAGACGTGTTGATCCATTTTCGTGTCTATTTTCACAATTGAACCCACGTCATGCCAAGAAAAAGCAGCCCACACCATCACACTTCCTCCACCGTCTTTGACTGTTTTTAGTGTGTATCTCGGATTGTGTTGTTGGTTAGATGGACGCCATACATACCTTTTTCCATCCGTTCCGAACCTGCAGAACTTGAATTCATCACATCACAGTACACTTTTCCAAGAAGTCATCGATTTGTGAATGTGTTCTTTTGCAAACGACTTCTTTAGTTTTAAATTTTTGTCGGTTACGAGTGGCTTTCTTTGTGCGATGCATCCTAAGTTTTTTTTTGCTGCAGACGCCTTCTTATAGTTCTATCCGACACACAAATGGAATGATTTGCAAAAGCGCTGTTCTTTTTTGCTTTAGAGCTCAAAAATGGGTTGGCGGCACTAGCTCTGTAGACCAGATCTCTTTCATTGTGGTTTTCCTTGGGCTCGGATCTCTTGCAACATTTTTGGTATTCTCATAAAGCTCCACATGACGTAAGGCACTATAAATAAAATTTCGTGAACACTTTAACTGTTTGGCTATCTCTGTGATCGATGAACCGTTGTCTTTCATTGTGCAAATGATTTCACGTCTTTCTTCTGAGCAATGTAGTCCTCTCCCCATAGCTAGGTACATCTCCTGATATTAACTGTTTCTATAAACTAACGACAAACAATTAATTCAAATGAATTAATTTATTTTTAAAAATCCAATCTCAGCAAAATATAACTTGAATCACCAAAGAAAAATGCGTGCTATTTATGTGACCAGAAAAAAACACGTCCTTTCACGCTGCAATCGATGATGTCAGTGATTGCTATCATGTTGACGCTGATAATTTACCATTAACCTTATATAACATACATACATGCGATACAGAGCGTATGCTTTTAATTTTTTGCCATATTTCGATCATATTTAACGTGAAATGCAATTTGAACTATGTGTGAAGATAGTGTGCTATTTATGTGACCACCACTGTATATATTTTTTTTGTGAAGCTAGAGATAAACTTGAAATTAAAAAATTACTATACCTGTGAACAAAATATAGAAAAAAATTTAAAAAATATTTTTTAGTAACGAAACAAATACAAATATATTACATACTCGAAAAGGTTGAAAGCTATTTTTGATCCTTATTATGCCGAGTACAAAATTTCATTTCTTCATTAAATTTCAAGCAAACATTTAAAAAAACGAAATTGCAGACACGATTTTATGGTTTCTTTAAACTAAGGAGAGTTTTAAAGAAGTAAAGCCCGTGTGTTTCGAATAATATTGGTATTAAGTAGAATATATCCTCGACTTCATTTTGATTGCAAAGTCTCCCAGTCCAGTATCTCGGTTCTAGGCCTAAAACCGTACTTCTGAAAAAAAAATCCTTGCACCTAACCAACGATTTAGACTTTGATAGTTTGATCGTGATGACAAGGACTTGGGTTTGCCCGTGGAGGCACGATAATGTACAATAACTCAATTGCTCTCTTACAGTGGAGTCAGTTTTTAATGTTTGCTTGGCACAGATCAGCAAGGTCAACCATTATAAGACATTATTTTCGCTACGTATAACCTTGACGATGTAATCTGTATTAACATTTAGATTTCTGATTCCACCTAATGCCTAATTCCACAAGTAGAGCATACCATATATTTTGTTGTAGTCTCTTTGAATAATCGTTCAGCCTTTTGAAATCGTTCGGGTTGGATACAAGATCCAAAGACTAAGCCTACATATCACATACATATTATGTAGGTGTAAAAAAAAAGTCGGCAAATATGTATGTACAGCTTGTCAGCATCATGAATAATTTTGTTTGATAAGATACCGCACCACATAAGATTAAAACCAATTTCAACTTCGACATTTCCTCCTGGAAGTAATGACAAATGGTTCCCTCGTCCAATGACAAATCCTCTTATGATGTAAGTTTATACTGTGAAGATCGGATTTTCAAGTTAATTTTGGTTTAAAAGCGGCTCGGTTTGCTTTGTAATTTTACCTATACCTTCAAAATTAAGCTAATTTATTTTGAAAATTGTAGTTCAGTTCGCGAAACTTACCGTGAGCTACGTTTAATTTGGAATCGGCATAATCATCAATCTCAGCAAGCTTTCTCATCACGCATACTGTAATTGACAATAAGTAGCCGCTGAGACGTCGTACAGAGCGCACCGAAGCGTAGTATTGAAAAGTCGATTCACCGTCACTCTCAACAATTGGAGCTGTATCCATTCATCCATTTATGGAAAATTTAACGGAAAGATCTTGAGGAACGAGTTAGAAGATTCATCTCGTACAATAATTGAAGATTTTGATCACCTCCATACGTTCGGTGGTAGAAGATCGCTATTAATCGTTTTTTTCATCCAAAAAATTTGTCTAGGGATAGGTTCATTTTTGATTGAATGGCTACATCAATCAGCAAAATTGCAACAATTGGAGTGAAGGAGTACAGAAGTCGTTATTGAGACGCCGCCGTTAAATTGATTAAAGTCACTGTTTGATATGCGTTATTGGCTGGCGAATTTATTGGTGAATATTCCTTCAAAACTGATGCCGGCCAGGATGTTACAGTCAATGGAGTGTGCTATAAACCATGACTACTGACTTTTTCGTTCCCCAATTGAATGGCATTCATGTGGGTGTGTGTGATTTAGCACCATTGAATTTTTATCTGTTGGGATATGTGAACTCTCTAATCTGCGCAGATAAAATAAATGCCGATGAACGGCTCAGAAACTCTAATTCGCCGATTACGACCCCAGCTGCTGGAAAAGTGATCCAAAATTTGAATTCCAGATTATTAATGAAACCGAATAGTCAAAACCATGACCATTTACGATTTTTATTTGTTTTATTTCATTTAAAGTTCTATATGTCTAAAGAAAAAAAACACCCCTTAGTAAACATATCAGATGTCAGAACATCAGTAATAACTTTGAAAAGGAGTGCTTTTCATATATGCAAACTTCTTGATTTCCGAACCGTTTAATGAGGGGTATTCCAAAATCACATTATTTAAAAAAATGTTCACCTATTTCGTAAGACCTTATTAATCATTATTTATAAATCTGTTTAAGGGGTTAGGTCATCTGTTTAGGTTAGGCCGTAAAAATAGGCTTTTTTATGATCTTTTTTTTCAGGAAAAATATAAAATAAATCGAGTTTACAAAGGTAGAGGCTTATTGTACATACGATTAAATGTAAAACATAATTTTTTATAGAATAATTTGTTTAAAAATGGCGGCTGTGCAGCGCTTCTCAGATAACCTCTTTTTTTTTGTAAGGGTCTACGGCCGTACCAACAGCTGCTGTAAATTTTGAATTATGATGAGTCACTATAATTATATATTTTTTTGATATATTGATTTTTGGCCGAATGGCGCACTTCCAAAGTCAAACTTGCAAAATTCGCAGAAAACACGCCAGAAAATTGTTAATAACAAATGAACTATCTCAAATAAAAAAAATATTTCTAAAGATCTAGTTAAAATTTGAAGTAAATTGGTTGAAAATTGTTCAAGTTATGGGTGTGGCCAACTTGCAAAATGCAGTTTTGAGATAAACGCGTTTAAAATTTTAAGTTATAGAAAGCCTACGTAGCGGCTATGGGACCATTGAGAGCAATAAAAAACATAGATTTTTTGAAAGCCCTAGAGTGACCTAACCCCTAAAGTTTGAATACTGATGAGTGTCATAAAGGTATAATAGCTATGAAGCTACAATTTCTGTTTCAAGATAGGGTCTTTACCAGGGTCTTTCTATATGCATTAAGAACGGCTTAAAATAAATGTTCGTTTCCCGGATATGCACAAAAAATTTATAGTTGGACATACTATTACAAAAAAATATATCCTTGTCAACCTCCGATTAAAAAGTCAACAACACAAAATTCTTACTGCATTTTACTCGCAGACTTTAATAAATAAGTTGAATTTTCTTTGTACATGTTGCATGTCAAATGGGTTTAAAACTTCTATGCGTTTTAAATGGTGAATCAACGTCCGATCAGAACAGTATGTATTGTATTGTTCTGAGATTTAGGCGACAAACAGGTGACAAGTAGACAGAAATGGATTATCTAGCACTTGTTTTTATATTATAGTATAACCGCTCTGAGGGATCAATAGGTGAATTCCTTCTTTTGCTGAGGGCTTCTCGCACAGATATAAACATATTTACAGTGTTGCCTTAAGGACACTGTACTTTGTTTTATGGGAAAAGAGCAATATATTTCATGTATTGTAGTAGGTATGTTATGTGTAGGGGTATATACTTACTATACTTGTAATGCATAGTTAGTTTGTTTCACAAATAATTCTGTTAAAATTTTACAATTTGACCCTAATGATTTTTACTTTTATAAGAAAAAAATTGCTTTATAATATTCGGAAAACAGCAAGCTAAATTTTTAAAGGCGAGAAGTTCTCCCAAAGGGACATTGAGTTCAAGGATTTTTCACTTTAATGGATTTTAGGTTCCCTGCTGCAGTGCTTAAACTCAGAGTCTTGCAGCATAGCACGTACAATTCTCTCTCCATATACTTTTTTTGTAAAGATAGAATTCCGAGAATATACATTATCATCATTCTATTATATTTAAATGATCCCGTCGAGAACAATAACATTTCCATCTCGGCTGACTTGAATCTTCCTATGTATTTATCATCATATAGAAAAAGCCTTTAAGTTTCTGCGACTATTTACCATCACGGAGACCTGTAGAATTTCTTCGATATTTGAAAAATATGCGGTTTTGTTTATTTTTGACTGAGAGCAAGTATTTTCTAAATTTAAGTTTGCGGATTGGGCAAAAGTAGGAGGCCTAGCTACTTCTTCTGCCGTGTTAGCTTTAATGGGTGGCCGTGATTCAAGTGGTAGTGTATTGGGTTGATAATCGGATGGTTCGGCGTTCAATACCAGCCGTGACCGTAAGACTTTTTTTCAGGCAACTAAAATCTCGTGATATGAATGGTTGCCTAAATACGAGTACAACATCAAGTCAATTTACACTAAAAATTTAGTCTCCCCATTAAATGTTGGATTCCACCCATGGAGCGAAATAGCCACTGAACCCAAACATCTTTCTTTCTCTTTCTGTCCCATTTTCCGAAAAACTTAACACATGCTTTGGCATAAGTGTAGTCATACCCACCTGAGTGTTAAGTTCTTTTTTTTTTAGAAAACAAAAAAAAAAACTTCAATCGATAGGCAAAGCGATGAAACAAACTTCTTACATAGAGAGAATAAATTTATTGATAGCATTTGGCAATATTCCACATAAATACATTTCTTTCACTTAAAAATGGATATAAGGGAAGAATTATTAGGACTATTCAACCCAGTAATGAATTAATGCCCTGTAAAACAAACAACTTGAGACTAACATGAATCGAGGCTGGCGAGTACCACTCGTATCCTAAGATAGCTTCCTATAATTGTTTAACATTCGCGATAGGGCTTATACTATTGCAACAGTACGCGGGCTTCCCAATATTCCATAAATTTCCCAGTAAAAGGTTATTAACGACTACATTCCGAAGGCTGCCAACTCAGCGCTTTTTCAGACCCCTATATTGATTTATTAATTATTATTATTAGTAATTAAAATAATAAAATTGGTGCAACATTTCAACGCCAAATTAGGAAATAAGTCCTGATATTTGCCAGTCGGTTGTCTCAAAACAAACCACATTGATAAATTCGGTTTCTTAAACGTCCACAATACGAACCCTGTTTGAGAGCAAGGTCTGGATACTCGTACCTACTTAGATACTGCATTCGATCAGTTGAAGATTTAAAAAATTTAAAAATACGATGTTACTCGCTTAGATGTGCGCAAATATCACAAATCTGATTGCCACCAATTAAAGCTCACCACCAACAACTTCGGTAATTTAACCGTGTTTTTTTTTTTTTTTTAAAGAACTTAACACTCAAGTGGGTATGAATACACTTATAATGTCTCAGCATGTGTTAAGTCTTTTGGAAAATGGGATAGAGAGAGAAAAAAGGATGCTTGGGCTCAGTGGTTATTTCGCTCCATGCATGGGTGGCTTCCAACATTTAATGGGGAGACTAATTTCTTAGTGGAAGTTAGCTTGATGTTGATTTCTAGTTAACCACTCATCTTATTTGATTTTCGTAAACTGAAAAATGGATATGTCTTTCGGACGAGGCAGGGATTCGAACACCGAACCTTCCGGTTTAGAAGCCAGTCCACTACCACTTGAGCCACGGCCACCCACAATGTAATGTAGTGTATCCACTTACGGCAACTGTCATAGACGTTTCATAAGTGCATAAGAATAAGGCCAGGGTGACAGGTTTTTTTTTTTACTTAAAGTAAATTCGCAGGGATATGAAACTAGTAAATTTTGAGAAAAATGCTTTACAGGGTGCTTCAGAATCTTCTGCTGAAATAGGGCTTTCTCCCCACAGGGGCTAAACATAATATTTTACTTTAAGAATATTCAAAAGTCCATGGTGTCTGAAAGCTAATCCGAGCTAAAGAGTGGTGAATTAAAGTAAACAATTTTTTTTATTTTGTGGCACACCAGCGTACAAGTTAAACTTGTCAGTGTTAACCTTTTCCCGGCAATTCAAAACATGAAGTATTGCTCCAAGCCTCGTTATCACCTCTCTATTTACCCCAATTATACGAGCTGCTGCCTCTGATTCTTGAAAAAATCTTTTAGAGGTATTTCCATCATTGGTATTTCCAAAGTTTGTTTTGGTCTATCCACATCGAGCCCAATCTTATCGCGAAAATGCTTTTGGATTTCTTGTTTTCTTCTTCTGGAATCCTTCAGATTCCAATACCCTCTCCCTCTTGTCGAAGTGTATATACAAGTTTCAAAATAAATTGCATGCACCTGATTCTAGCATGTAATGGAGAGATTCCATATTCGTAGTTATGTTCGTCATCATTTGATTTATCTTGACTATTGAAGTCTTTTTGTGTTCGTTTGCATATGAGATATGACCGCGTTAACTTTGTATCTGATATTTCATTCAGGACTTTTCCGTCAATCCTAGTTAAAAAGAACTCCTGCTTGACAACTATCCCTACTTCGTTATTAATTTTATATGCAGTAGGGTGCAGATTAGCAATTTGACTTTTGATATCGTTGATTGCATTTATTGTGGGTTCTCCAGTTTCCTTTGTGTATTGGAACACTATGGGTCGTCAGAAATGAACTGATGATAGACTAGCGTTCCTCCAATGTTCACCATTTGAGCTGTTAAGCCTCAGTGAAATAATTGAGGCCATGATCATGTTTACATCTGTTTCACCATCTGGTGTGTTTATTTTTTCCTTGTAGGAACTTATAATGTAAGAACTCTCGTAAGTGCAATCAATTCCCTCCCACTTTTGCTTTCTAAAAACTGCCTTGCAGTATAATCCATCAAGTCCTGAAATTTTACTCTAGCTGACATTTCCGTGATTTCGCAATTTCCTGGAATTTCCTTTTTTGGCAACTGTTATAATTCTGTATGATGGAAGGACATCTACACGTTGTGTTTTCGCAGGGAACTTTTCAAAATCGAATATTTTTCTTTTGACTCACAGTTGGATTACGATAGAGACTGCCTTGTTTATATCAGCTTTCAGCTTTTCATGATCCTTGTTATACTTGATTTTATACAATTTTCCAACCATTCCATGTTATTTTTGAAATACTTAGTCGATCTATAGGCGGCGACCCAGATTGATTAAAGATACGCATAACTGATGAAATTTTCATAGGACAGTTGGCAATCATTTTTTTACGGCACACATGAACTCTTTTTTATTCGAGACGTTGTCAAAAATTTCTAATAAAATGTTGTACGAAATGTCCATTATTACTTTATAGCTAATATTTTCTAATACAACTGTTTGCTTTAATGGTGTAATTCGTTTTTTACTGCGAATCGCAATCGTAATCCCCAAAATAGTATCGTTTGACAATATTTTGGAACATAACCAATAATAAATGTATACTACTCATTACAAGAAAAATTAAAATCTGCGTTTGAGTTTATTACTCAATATTTATGTTTATACATATTTCTATTTTTTAGTACATAAAATGAAAACCAAAAGCAACATTTTGATCCTGAAAAAGTGACAATATTACAGTTTTACGTCATTTATTCACTGCGGAGTGCAGTGTCTGTTCTTCCAGTCCAAGACGCCGTAAGAAAGTGTCGGATAGTCTAAATCATACGACCATCTAGGAGTTGGCACTGAATTGAAAAGATATCCCGTGAAAGATAAAAATGCATTCGAAATGTGAAGTTTAAAGAATGCAATGTGTACATAACATACTTCGAATTAAATTACGACCCCTTTTTCTAACGCCACATCAGTACTTCTTCCTTTGAGAATATTTTTAAAACGTAATATATGGAGTTAAAAAGTAAGAGGACCATGACGGTGTACAGGGTTCTTCAGCTCTCTAAAACAATCGAGAATGGTCGATAACAATTATTCACAGAGCATCTTAAGACACAACAAGGTGGTAGAGTTAATAAAACATTTTACTTAAGTAGTTGTTGAATTTCCTTTAGCATGCACAAATTAAAATAAAAGCGAAATGTGTCTCTTGAAACATAAAATGCACCCTGAACATTTAGGACCTTCCCGAAGCGTTTTTCCCATTTGTTGCAATTATATTTTCAAAGGCATATGGCTAAATTTGCAATAGCCTTAACCCGAATCCGCATGTTTCTTTATTTGGTTTTGTTTTTCTATTTTATCATTCCACTAATATGAAGCAATTCATTCGGAAAAAAATTAAAGGGCACTAATGCATATATCAATGTCAAGAGCAGATAATTTGCCTGGTTTAAGAACAGGTGTTATGGGTTTCAATATAAATATATTTATACACCGTTTCGTCTTCGCTTAAATTGGAAAACCCACAAAGCAAATCCCTCTTTTTTTTAATTTTTTTTATTGTATTTTATACGGAATGAGTAAATCCTTTTCCCATCGTTCACATACAGAAGCTATCCATTTCATTTGGTAATTAAACCTGAATCTATAATCTATGTGCCAAAGTATACATATTTATGGTGGCTAATTTTCAATCCAAAGCAATTAAAACAAAGGAAACAACGAAACAAAGCTTTTCAACATTCTGTTCAGAGTTCTCCCTAAGTTAGGCAAAACAAAAACCTTTGTTAGCCTCCTGCTACACACATTTTTGGTTTAAGTTTAACCTATACATTAAAAGTATCTACGAGTACCACCTTAAGTTTTATTAAATAAATTTAGAATGGAATACACAATGATGTGGTTTCCCGCTGACACCGCATTGATAAAAATTGCTCAAATAAATATTCATGTACAATACTCGTACATATGTTATAAATATTATTATATAGTATGTACGAGTACGTCCGGTTCTCGCTTTGCATTAATTTTTAAAGTTTCTTTGATTCCTGTTCATCTCGTGTAAAGATTCCGATGTGTATAGACCGCATTTTAAATTAAATCAACAAGCAATCATCACTGCCTCCATCGAATCTACAATAATATCATCGGTCTTCTTATTCTTAAGCTACTATAGTTGATGTCATCTTTATGTTTATCCTTCCATCGTCCTGGTTTGCTTATTTTGCATGATAAAACGAACAAAAAGGCTTAAAAGCTAAAACCTGTTGAGATGTTTTCAATTCCCCAAGCACTTTATCAATATGTATGTATGTATGTACATTCACCGAAGAAGCGACGTAAAATGTAGAATGAGTACATGGTGAGTGCATATTCGTACGAGTACATATCTTCAAACAAATATTTCGGATATTGATAGGAAATCTGTAAATAATGTGACATCGACGATATCGATATTTTAAGCCGAAAACCAAAATACGAGTACAGCAACAAAAATTTAACCAAGGGAATCACATTGTTAGGTGTTTTCAACGCTACACAAACGCAAATAACCTTCATTCTTTGTGTAGTGATAGCACTTTTCATTTACTTGTACAAAAGATATAAAGAAAATTGTCTATGAAACCACTAAGTATTTAAAATGGAAATTCTGGGTTTTTGAATTGGAGACGGATAAGTAACTAACGAGATTATGCGTCATTAACATGGGTTGCTTATAAGCAATGATATCATACGAGTACAAACGTACTCGTACGTTGTCTTCAAAGGATCTGGAAATGAACTTCTAGAAAACTCAATTTATAAACCTTACCTACATAGGTATGCATAATTTACATATGTCCGTGAGATGTCATCAAAGTTCGGTTACCCCGTGAACTTTTATTTCATATGGCTTTGTTGACTATTGATCTCACATTTTTCTTAACATTTTCTGGTTGTTGGGAAATTGCCATGATAAGGATATTTCTACCACATTGATATGGAGCTTCTTCATTGTCGTTAGTTATCCAACTGTCGTTGGCCGCACGGCTTGTATGCTTGGCGAATATCTGCGATTAGTCTGTTGGATATGGTATTTGAAACAGGCCAGTCTGCTATAAAATTATACATTCAAAAAATTGTGATTCGTACATTAAATACATCTTGTCATTTTAATAATACATTTTAATTTATTGCCTCTATTGAAAATAGAAAAATTCATTCTGAAAATTTATGTACATATTTTTGCAATAACTCATTGCGTTTGTTACTGTTGCTGTTACACCATTGAATATGGTACGCATTGGCATCGCTATACGGTGGTTGCCTGAAAAGTTTCCAACGTAACGTAAAGATAGCGGCACTCGTCAATAAAAGCTATTGAATGCTAGTTGTGCATCTTTTGACAGTTACTTACCGAAGTTTCAGTCATTTTGGACGCCCAGTTTTTAGTTGACAGTCGTGTGAGTGTTTTTTGTGAAAATGGAAAAAATTGAGTATCGAGTTGTTATTAAATTCTTATTTTTGAAAGGCAATACGCCTACGCAAATCAAAAATGAGTTGGACTCTGTGTATGGGGACTCTGCACCATCATTTACTACAGTGAAATTTTGGGCAGCTGAATTTAAACGTGGCCGTAAGGGCTTGGGAGATTATGAACGTTCGGGACGTCCAAAAACTGCAACCACTGACTATAACATTGCTAAAGTTCACCAAATGGTGTTAGACGACCGCCGAATTAAAGTGAGAGAGATAGTAGACGTTATGAAAATGTCCAACGAACGTGTTTGTTACATATTAAATCAAGATTTAATAAGATTATTAAGCTTATGACGAAGATGCGCTAGCTGAGCGAACGTGATAAAAGTGGTTTGCACGATTTAAAAGTAGTGATTTTGGCTTGGAAGACGATGAACGTCCTGGGCAGCCAAAAAAGTTTGAAGATGAAGAACTGGAAGCATTACTCTATGAAGATTGTTGCCAAACACAAGAAGAGCTCGCAGAATCTTTGGGTGTCACTCAAGCAGCAATTTCAAAATGTTTAAAAGCAGCTGGATATATTCAAAAGCAAGGAAATTGGGTTCCACATGAACTCAAGCCGAGAGACGTCGAAAAATGGATCCATTACGACAACCTCAAGTGCAAAAAATCATATGTGAAACCCGGCCAACCAGCCAAATCAACGGCAAAGCCGAATATTCATGGCGCAAAGGTAATGCTCGGTATTTGGTGGGATCAGATAGGTGTGCTGTATTATGAGCTGCTAAAACTGGGTGAAACTATCAATGGACAACGCTACCGAACACAATTAATCCGTTTGAAGAGAGCAGTGGCCGAAAAACGCCCGGAATATGCGACCAGACACTAGGCAATAATTTTCCATCATGACAACGCTCGGCCCCACGTTGCTATTCCGGTTAAGAACTATTTGGAAAACAGTGGATGGGAAGTCTTACCCCACCCGTCTTATAGCCCAGACCTTGCCCCTTCTGACTACCATTGGTTCCGGTCGATGCAGAACGCCCTCACTGAAATACGGTTCACATCAGAGCAGAATATTAAAAATTGGCTTGATTCATTCTCGGCTGCCAAGCCGGCGCAGTTCTTTTGGGATGGGATCCATAAATTGCCAGAAAGATGGGAAAAAGTCAGATGGGCAATACTTTGAATAATACTAGTATACATGTTTAACTTAAATAGACGTTCAAATTTTGAAAAAAAACCGCACGAATTAAGTTATATACCCAATACTATTTGGACGGATTAGAGAGATGGGAGCATCGCTGGGAGAAGTTTGTAGAGTTACAAGGAGACTATGTAAAAAAATAAAAAAAAAATTTTGAGAAAAAATGTCTTGTACCATTGTTCGGAAACTTTTCAGACAACCCTCGTGGCAGTACTTCACTAGTTTTTGATCCTCAACTGGGGGACTAGTTATGAACACTAACGATGTGCATCAATCACCAAAAGTCGGTGAATACATTATGAAAGCTTAGCGACAGTAAAATAAATTGACTATTCCTTCAGTACAGTCGGAACAAAGGTTTATATACTATTGGCTATCCGTTAGGCAAGGAGCACAAAATTAAATGCTAGCTTTAATTTTGTTATAATTTTGTATTGTCGAAAAGTTGTAATAAAGGTTTCAGGTAAATAATTCTTGTTCATTCCTTTTATTCCAGCTTTCTGCAGTTTACGGGCAATATAACTTTGTGGTTTTTTTCAACTACATTTTCAAATACGTAAGATATTATCAGGGCTATGGTCGATATCATCAAAACCTGGCTTTGCCATCGTGCTCATATTTCAGACGTCTGACCTGTTGCGGTTTTGCTTTTCCAACTACGTGAGAATGGTTAAACACATCTAGTTCCCTATTCTTCATATTATTGTATATTATTGTTGCTCTTAATCTGTGAATCATAAAATAATGTATTCTCGCACTACCACACCTTTAATGATTTAATAACCAACAGGATGCTACTTCCTGGATAATATTATTTATTTGGTTCTATTCGCCTTTAGTAAGAGTACTATGTTTTCCTCAGCCACTACAAGATCACCATTGGTTAATCCAGATTTATAGTGATCAATAAGATACTCGTATGTATAGTCAACATAGTTGAAGGAACTTGTGATACATTTGAATTCGTCTTCTTTGTTCACTTGATTCACCATCATAAAAAAGCGTTCGATCTTTCATTTGCCGTTGTAGCCTGGCAGCTTCTGCTAATAATGCTTATTCTACTCGTATATACATTGAGTAATGGATTTCGGAGGAATGCCCAGTCTGTCTTATGCTTAAACGCGCCTCAAATCAATTTCCCACAATAACAAGGGGATCAGGTGAACATACGCCAATGTATGGGAGCACTTTTTCGCTGACACTGCGTCTGGGGCAGCCGATCCACACATTTCGTTATACTTAGATTTTTAGTTTAGTTAAGTGAATATTGTAAGAAAACAGTCGGAAATAATAGGAAACGATTTTTTTTTTTTAAAAAAATGGTAATTAAATAGTTGATATGGCGCCCAATCGTGGTTGTCCCAGTGATAGTGCAGTGCTAATAGTGAAAGAAGCTCTACTAAATATTGCACCAAAAGGACCTCAAGAAGCTCCGACGCACAACTGGGCCATACCTACCTATTAAAAGACCGAACCTTTAGACAAGGTCGACAGCGAGGAAGTGTGGAGACAGTCGCCTTAGTAGTGAGTTACAAAAAGCATCTATCCCCTCCCCCAGCGTTGGAAATGCACATTCTTTAATGTAAGATAGAATTTAAGATATTGATTAAGAATTAATTAGAAATCAAAAAATATATAAGTTTCATATAATGAGTTTAGTTTAAGTTGTAGTGAACGGCTCAATACGAAATTTTTGATAACTATAACTACTCTGATTAAATGATAATCTAGTGAAAATAATTCTGCATCTTTTAAACGATTTCTGAAGCAATCCTAATTCATTTCCCCAAATAGCACTCGAACTCATCTACAAAATGACTGAGCCTATTATTCGTCTGTCGGTACTGAATCCCGAAAACCCGTTAGCAGAACCCTCGATTTCAAAGTCCCAAGTCTCCAACACAATGGTAAATGCAACCTCGGAATTGAGAAATCTGATCGAGGGAATTGTTAGCCAAATTTGCCTAACGGAGTTAGTTCAGGGAATAATAAATCCGAACACAAAGAGGTTCATGAAACTATTAACCAACTTGCAATAAATGACCTAGATAAGGTCCTCGATGTTGTGAGCAGCCTTAAGGAGTTGTCTGAAACTTCGGGGGAATTTAGTTCGTGGCGCAAAAGTGTCGAAAAGAACTTAAACATCTGCGAAAGGTTCAGAGGAACTCCGAAATACTTCGGAATCCTCAATGTTATCCGAAACAAGATCATCGGAAACGCGGATGCAATCCTTGATTCCTATAACACCGCATTGAATTGACGATGCATTGCAAAGTATCCCACTCAGCATTATGCAGAGTGGCGCTATTTGAATATAATAGAGTACCAGGTGACCATGTTGGTGCAAAGCAATAATTCAGTGCAATCTTATTATCAGGCGGTATATAATTGTCTATCAAAATTAGGTTTCCAGCATGGAACATCCACCCTATGCGTTGCATGATCTATTTGAATTCTAGGGGTAAAAGCTCTAGATACCTTTATTAGGGGCCGCAGAGGCGACCTACCGAGACTCTTAGCTATGAGAGAATCGGCTGATCTACCTATAGCCCTCAATTTATGCCAAAAGTTGGAGAACCAGCAACTCAAATCCAACTACGCAAACCACAATATTGGAGAAATGCAAAGACCGCCACCAGTCCTACCTATTCCTCCACGGAAAAATTCTAACTCTCAAACATTCCACCCTTTTTGTTTTTTTTTTTTTTTTATGCATTTTATTTTATCATTAACTCTTACATACTAATAAAAAATGCTTAAATGCTAGCTTAAAATTACTTAACAATCTTATACTAACTCACTGGCCCCACACAGGTACTCTAAGCTACTCTAAATTCCTTTATAACATTCCACCCTTATTTTGAATATATGCCACAACCCTCAGCACATTTTCCTTCACGCATTCCAGCACATCCCTATCATAACCAGTTCTCGCCTCCTCAACGCCAATCAGCCCCATTAAACAACCAACCAAACCAAATACCAAACTTCCAGTCCAATTCTCATAATCTTCAACGAAATCCCCAACCAAATAATCATTCTTATCCAAAACCCGTTCGAAGACACGAATCGGTGGAAACAACCACCATAAGGACAAATAAAGTGGACTATATGAACAGACCAATGGCTAAAAATTGGCCACCAGCTGCTAAGTGCCCTATGCTTCAATCCCAACAACATACCCTACCAAATAAACAACAGTGTAATTTTCATGTACAAACTTCTGAGATAGAATCAAAAGAAAATTATTCTGAAGCTCCGTACAACCATGAAACCGAAATCGATAACTATAATGCCGAAATGAATAACAAGGAAGTGAACGATCAATCCCTAGATGACTATTTGAATAATCAAGTAACCGCATAAACCAGAAACGACTTTGCAGACGTTAATTCTGTAGGCTAACTAATTCGTCTTTGCTCTACTTCGATTGCAAGGTGAACGATAACAAAAGTCTAAAATTTCTTGTGGACACCGGGTCCAATAGAAATCTCGGTAAAACTCAAATACCCAATGGAAAATCTTCGACGCTAGTTCTATCGATGCATATACCGAAATCACTCACAACACACTGATTAATCTTTTCGGCTTAAATAAAGAAATAAAATTTCTCATTTTACCCTCTTTGAAATCGTTTCACGCAATTTATCTGCTGTAATCTTTTCTAATAGAAGCTATATGATAATTGACAATAACATCAAGGTAAAACTAAAGCAACGAATGTCTGAAACATCACATCAAGAGCATAATTGCGCACTCCGGAACAGTCGCAAAAATTTTCCAAAATTTCTATTTCCTACATATGAGTGAAAAATAAAGAAAATCACTAAAGATCACGAGGCAGCACATACTCGTATATGACAGACATCCCAATAAATCTGAAATTCAACCAACCCGTATTCCTGAATATCCTGGCCAAATTGTTCATATAGATATCTACTTCACTAACAAAAAGGTCATTTCGACCGCGATTGACAAATTCCTTAAATACGCACTCGGTAGAATCTTAAAGTTAAGAGCAACCGCAGACATCAAAAATACCGTTAGAGAACGATTCCACAGATTATAGTAATGGACAATGAAAAGTCATTCAATACATGTTCCATAACATTCATGTTGGAGAACACATTTAACATAAAAGTCTTTAACCCTTTCAGCCCGGATTTGTTTTTTTAAAGATAATTATGAAGTAGTTATTGATTTGATATTGTTTGCCGTTGAATTAGCTTTTCGTCCGTTAAGAAAAGTAATTTGATTTTAATTACCAGAAAACTGTAATGTTTAAAAATACGGATTGAATAAAAGCGACTATGTCCGATACGTTATAAATTAGAGTGTCTTTTTTATTTTACTATTTTTCTATTTTATATGAATTTTGACATATACAAGTTTTTGTATGATACATAAATTTTACATTTTGAATATCGTTTTTATACGTTTACATAAGTAAATAATAAATTTATTGAATTGATCAACATATATTATCTATTAACAACTATTTTCATTTCTTGTTTTAATCAGAAACAGTTATCGTTATGAAATCAATAATTTGAGAAATTGCAAGTTTGGTGACAGGATATCTTTGTGCAGAGAAAATGTCCTGGGACAGGGTGTATCCCAACAGAAATCACTACTGGGACAAATAAGTCCCACCAGTTATTAAATAAGCCAAAACTAAATGTTGATTCAAAGAGTGTTTATTTTTTAGAAAATTCATATCACATACATTTTATTTTTATAAAAGTTACATATGCGGCATCGGCGGCGTGTATCGCGTTCAATAGGTAAGTGCTCTCCAACACCGGCCATTGCTTTTTTTTTTCCGATGGTCTTCCAGATTTCATACTTCTTTTTACATTCGACATTTCTTTGCCATATTGTATGAGTTGTTCTGCTGGTGCTACCAAAAAGTCAATCAACGCAACTTTCTTGTGCTTTGCCTCTTTGAAAATAATCCAAGCATTAGCCACAGCTACCATTAGTAGCTTTTGGAAAACTTTTTTTCACCACTTGCCTTATTTTCGGCCGGGATCATAAAGTGATGAAAATTGGTCGGACAAATCCACACCACCCATGTACTTATTAGAAAATCCAATGGCTTCTGGACATGGAACGTCGGTGCTCTCTCCCTTTTTATTATTGGTTCTTTTTACAGTTGTGACTGCATCGGTATGACAATTGCTTGTCAAAACTACGTCTTTAGTATCTTCCCATTTACAAACAAGACAACCATCGTCATTATATTTGAATACGTACTGGCCTCTTTCCAATTGTTGGCCGCCGATATTTGGTAAGCGCTTTCGGTTTTTCATAATTGTGCCCACGAGTCCATATTTGAGAGTTTGAGCCATGTTAACAGTTGTAAAGAAACGATCACAATAGATAACTACTTGAGGTTTTGAGATTATTGAGCAAAGTTTTTTCACCACACGTTCTCCCAGCCTACCCTCTACTTGATCAGTCTCTTTCCCCGAATAAACATGAAAATCATATACGTATCCCGTATTTGAGTCACTCCATACCCATATCTTGATGCCGCGTTTAGTGGGTTTCAACGGCATATACTGATTCAAAGTGGATCGACCTTTAAATTTCGCCATTGCTTCGTCAATTGACTGGAACACCGAATCAGAGCGACATTTTTTGAAGGTGTATTTGAAGCAAGAAACATTTTCTTTGACGTAATATGTTTTGCCGGATCCTTGGGGCTTTTCAGGATTATGGAAATACAATACGACCAATCGCATTTTGTATAGCTGAATTGCTCAAACTAGCATTCTGTGACCAATACATTCGCATTTGAGGTACTCTGTTATAAGACATAATTAAATATGTGCCAATGACAATCATCATTTCAAATGGATCTGTAAATTGTACTTCTGATTTTCTTTTTTGTTAGGTAATTCTCCTCTGTTTTTATTGTACAATTACTTTTTCTTTATTTTGATTCGTTGATTTGTGCAATTAGCCAAATGAATGAAAAAAAACTGTTTAGTACAATTTGGAAGAAAATAAACGAAATTGGTGTTGATATTGCTCTAAATCTTGTTTTGTGATGAAGTAGAATTTATATTCTCACCTTCGTTTCCAGCGGAGCTTCCGTTCGAGCCTACCAAATCAGCTTCTTCAATGTTCTCAACGTCACTTTCATCGTCTGTGTCATCCGCGAAATCAGATACGTTGATCTTCAGGCCGTAATTTGGATGTTCGATGCTGTCGTCGTAGAAATCACTTCCTTCGCTCTCTTCTAAAATTTCCCTCAAAAGATTCTCCGTAATATTGATTCTTTTACGTTTTTTGGTTCTGTGTGCGAAATAAAAATTCTTATGAAATATAGCTTTTGTAACTAGCGGGACCTATTTGTACCACGATCTGTTACTGTTGGGACCTACAGTATCGGACAAAACATTTGCAACTAGAAGTGAATGCAAATAATTTTTTCAAATTCACAAAAGTTTTATTCAAATACATAACTTTCTTCATAAATTATGAGAGCTCTGTATTTCAGTTATACAAAAATAAATAATTTTCAAAATCAAAAAAAAAAAACATTTAACAATCTACGTTGAATTGTATCGAGTAACTTCGAATAACTGCGTGGCAAAACAATTGCAACTTTCAATTCAAATACAAAAAAACTAAAAAATAATCAATATTTAGTGGCAAACCCATTGTTTTGAATAACTGCCTTGCACCGTCGTGGCATTGTTTTGATTAAATTTTGTATAACATTTAATGGAATTGCATTCCAGGCCATTTCTAATTTTCCTCTTGACGATCTCCCAAAGATTTTCTATAGTATTGGGTTCAAATCGGGTGACTGCGGTGGCCAATCCATAACCGCAACATTGTGATCACTGAGCCATGTTTTGACTAGAATAGACGTGTGCTTTGGGTCATTGTCCTGCTGGAGGACCCAACGCAATGGCATTTCCCATTCCGCATACGGCAACATAATATCTTTTAAGATGCTTTTGTATGCGTATTGGTCCAATATTCCATTAATGCGATACAATGGCCCCAAACGAGCAGCAGAAAAACTACCCCACACCATCACGTTTCCTCCGCCATGCTTGACAGTTTTTACACAATAACGTAATTGAAGTCGCTTGCCAAGTGGTCTTCTTACGTAAGATATTCCATCCCGATGATGCTAGACTTCGATTCATCACTAAAAAGGTCTCCACTCCATTTCTGTATGTCTAAAGAAAGATGTTCCTTTGCAAACTGTATTCGTTTTTTTTTGGTTTCGGATCGAAATTAAGGGCTTTTTAGCAGGGCGATAAGTGCACAAACCAGCAACCGCCAGCCGACGAGATACAGTTCTAGCAATTACTGTTAATTGGAACTCTTGAACCAATTTGAAGGGATTTGTTTTAACATTTCTTACCAACATAGCGTCCTTTCGAGAGTTTGTTTTACGTGGTCGACCGCCGCGATGCACAACAGCTACTTCTTTTGTTTTGCGATATTGACCTATAATTCGCGAAACCGACGATTTATGTACATTATATTTTTCTGAAATATCTTTTTGTGAAATGCTCGAAGTAAAATCATCTACAATACGCTGTCTTAACGCATCACCAAAATTATTAGGTGCCATTATTAGTTTTTTTTCTATTGTAATTGATATCACCGGACATCTGCTCTCTGTTAAAATATTTACGCAAGTGAGCCTTCAGATCACGAGCTTCAGGCATATGCTCAATACAATACAACTCAAAGATAATGGAAAACTACCGCAAGTTAAACAGTTAATCTGCAGTTAGGCGTTGATGTCACGTCAGTTGCAATTGTTTTGTCGCGCAGTTATTCGAAGTTACTCGATACAATTCAACGTAGATTGTTAAATATGTTTTTTTTTTTGATTTTGAAAATTATTTATTTTTGTATAACTGAAATACAGAGCTTTCATTATTTTTATGAAGAAAGTTATGTATTTGAATAAAACTTTTATGAATTTGAAAAAATTGCTTGGTTTCACTTCCAGTTGCAAATGTTTTGTCCGATACTGTATATGGTATATCCCACACTTGATTCGTGTTCTTTATTACCGCATTTTCTTAATTTTATAATCTAATTGTATGTGATTCACTTACCTGTCCATTTTTTCTTAATTTTTTTAGACAAATTCAATTACATACACTTGACTTTTCGAAAACTTAACTTTTCACTGACCAGAACTGAAATACGTGTCACCTTTCACCAACGGTAAATCATAAACATGAAAAAACGTGCTCTTCTCTTAACACTTTGTTTTTCATAAACAAATATATTCAAAAATAACATTTCATAAAAAACAAAATAAATTTCCTTTTTTTACGCACATACATACAAATATACACAAACAAAATATACCGGTTGATTATCAACGAATCCAAGAAATTCGAACAAATTAACAAAATACATACTCGTATGTACATTTTGTTTCCTTCCAAGGTATTTCGGATCCCTGTGATGTTAAAAAATATATGAAATGAAATAATTTTTAGTCACCTTTTATTGTAAATACATATGTATGTATGTAACTTACTTTTTCACAATTACTCTAGTTTCACATCTCAAAAGTTATTAGCTTTTAGAAGCAGTAATTTTTCAAAATTCGGATCCGACAGTGCTCCACGTCGAGGGATGGTAATTAACCCAGTGAATGAAAACAGACGCTTCACTGCTGCGGATGAGGGGAGAGGTGTATTATACCTCAAGGATACTTTTTTTTATTGTTGGAAACTGGTCCAACATTTCCAATACTGGGGACGTATTTGACAGATAAGCATAATATTCGCTTTCCCCAGAGGTGTTTGCAGCATTAGTTGATTCTAATGGCTCATCTGGATGTGACAAACGATTTAAAAATATATTAAAAATATGAAATACGTTGATATGCTTAGGTACTATAACACCTTTAACGGAAAAATCGAAAAACGAAGTTTCATGACTTTTTTGCTGACAATTTTGTGCAGGTGTATCTAGTGTTTTGCCCTGCTCCGCTTGAATTTTTCTTCTCACCAACCCGCTTATCTCCGATATTTTGGAGTCATTGAAAGAAGAATTAAGCGCTGAAATCCACCTAAGCTTGACAGATGGACAAAGAACAGATGCAACGATTGAAGTGATGAGGAAATCGCTTCACAAGACATTCTTCTAACAAATGCACTGTTTCCAAAGGAGAAACTTTAAGAGGATTATTTAAGAGCATCTTCCTATACTTCGACCTTATCGTTGCTAAGGTGGAAAGAAGATATCCATAGATCATATCCCTTTCGCGTTGGAGGAAATCCAACGCTTCCGAAATAGGCTTCAGCAACATTAAATATTCCTCCAAATAATGGAAATCAGTTTGAAGAAATGCTTGTATCTCTAACATCCTGCAGACTTCATTTATCTCACCCGTATGCTTAATGATATCCTTAAGGGAATCATAGAGAGAGTTCCATCGTGTCACTACTGGGTATTTTAATTGTGACCCCAAAGCCGTGACAATTTGTTCAGAAGTCTTCGGCCTATTGATCTTACTCCAAAGATTTTCGGTATTAGTTAACTTCTTTGCCTGGCCTGGTATCATTGACAATAGAGAAGGTTAAGGGGTATTGTTGTTCAATGTACCTGAGTCCATAACTCCATCAGGTTAAAATTCACAACCTCACATTCCGAGAGAAGAAAAATCTCCATTCTATTCGGACTCCCACACCTGGAGAGCTAATATCGAAACCAAAACACACCTGAGTTTCAAACCACTACATCACAAACTTTCCTTTCTCCTCCTTCTATCTTACCGCCCGCGCCCAGGCAACAGTATAAGGGTATTCATAACCCCTTAGGCGCGCGTAAATTATAAAAAAAAAAAAAATATCACTGCCAATATCACAAACCGGTAAAGATCTCTTCCCAATTGATAAATTGGGAGAGTACGTTGGATCAACATGCTGATCGTCGGTAGAACAGTCACCACTTGTACTCATAGTCTTACACTACACTTCACTACAATTTGAAACTTCTTCTCACGCAACAGCCAGACTACTAAAGTTTCAGTTTTCCTTTACTTTACTGAACCGACAATTGTAATAGTCTGTCTCTTAACTAAAGCGTAAACAATGGTCGCAGCTCTGTTGAATTTCATAAAAAAAACTTAATAGTATAAAAATAATTATCGAAAAGACCTGCTCTGAGTACATTTACAGAATAGATAGCTATCGATTCCACGAAATATTTGAAACCTTTTTAATTAGTTTGGCCGAAATAAGAAAAGATCTTTACTGCTTAGCAGAACATGTAGATTTGCAATGTAATTTAAATCAATTAATTGTTTTGCAATTAACTACTTGCGACCGTTGTATATCAGAATGCGAACAAATTGTTCTTATATTTGAATATAAAGACGATTACGATACTGACAATGAATATGCTGTAATGACCGTGCGACAGTAAGTTATATCCGTTGAGTTTTGACTAATTTCGCATAACTTGTTTTGTTTAAATTTCGCAGGGATCTGGGATACATTGAAAATGACCCCGAATAATTTTCTTTGTATGTGTACTATGTAAAACACGAAAATTTGTTTTATTTATTATGAAATGTTTGTTTCCATATTTTCTTACGTGTTTGTTTATGAAAAATAAAGAAAATGATAAATGAGAATTTTTTTCGTCTTTTTTTCAGTACAGTTACGATTGTTTAATTGTTTTCTTTTACCGTGCAATATTGATTTTTTCTGAAAATAACTTAAAATAAATTTATTCAAAATATTAATGTACTTTTCTTATTTAAAAAAAGAGATCTAAAGACATCAAAATTATTGCAATGACTTCAAAATGACTTCAATGACTTCAAAATGACTTCAATAGTTTTTGACTTCAAAATGACTTCAATGATTTCAAAAAGACTTCAATGACTTCACTGAAATCACTAAAAGGAATTACCAATCAATGACTTCAAAATGAATGGTGATTTCACATTTTGAAGTTGAAGTCTGAATTCATGAGTTAAAATTTTTTGGATATAAATCAAATGAATTAAATAAGAAAATGATTTAATTCTTTTACAACTCTGTAATAAACAGTAATGTGGGGCTAAAACAAATAGGATTTATAAGGGAAAATTGCAATTTAGTCATATGAATGAAGCTCGTGGGACATTTGTCTTCCATTAGGTCTGAAAGGGTTAAAGTACCTCCAAACATAAGCTTCGCAACTGGGCAAGTGGAGAGACTTCACTCCACTCTATCTGAATTAATTCGCTGCCTAAAACAGAAAATCCACACACCACATTCCCAGAATTATTGGACAGGTCCGTTTACGAATACAATAAATCCATTCACTCCACCACTTGTGAAAAATCTATAGACACCTAGTAAGCGATCCAGAAGAATTATACGGAGTAAGACAGCAAAATATGAAAAAAAATAAAACTTAACAGGAAGCTGATCTTAGACAGCAAAAATAAAGACCCATTAAAAAATTATAGAATAGGAGATACAGTGTATGTCAAAATTAACAATAGAATAGGGAACAAACTTACACTTAGGTATACTATAAAGCAGAAACAGTAGGCGAAATTCGAAGTTCTATAATCATAACACTATCCAGGAGAACACTGCACAAAAGTTTAGTTAAGAATTGATTTTTTCTCTTTTCCCATCCTATTTCTCGTACCTTTGTGCACCGCAAACCTCCAGATAGTCGATTATTCAACTTCAAAACTGATAAAATATAGGAACTGCAGTGATTCAAAATGGTTATTTCATAATAATTCACGTAGTCGACGTCAACACATAAGAACAGCTTACAGCTTATTAGCAACATGGAAGGTTCAGTCACCAAATACTTTAAACCCAGCAATCTCCTCTATCTTATCCTACACTTCGAAAAGATATTTAAGGATGAAATTACTAATATAGCTTATTCCATAAATTGGATTAAGGATAATATTACAAATTCTTTTATAGTATCGAATATAGAAATAAATATTACAGAAAAAATTATGGAAACTCAAAACATACAATACCTCATATACTCGTAAATACTGATCAAGCATTAGAATTCGCTCAAGTTAAAATAGCCTCTAATGACATGAATTTAATTTATATTTTAACTTATCAATTGTAAAACCAGTTAAAATAATTAAGGTAATAAATAAAATTGATTATGAATCAATTATAGAATGTAAAACCTATAACAGCAATAACAATGTAGAACTTATAACAGCTGAACAATCTGTAATAACGATAATATTGTAAATTTAGTAAACACATCGTGTATCCCAGAACTCATACACAGTAGAAAGGTAAATTGCACCAACATCAACAACGAACATGTTCCTTAATTCAACGAAATCTCACCCGGCATATTGTTATTAAACTAGTTCAACAGAAATTCCATCATCAACAACGAAACTCAATGCTTAATTGTACATTTATAACAGAGCACTTTAACAACACCATCAAAGTCAATAGGAGGGTCATCGGATCAAGCGGAATCACCAAATACGGCAATCATCGCTCGACCTAGACAAAACAGAGGAGGTATTATCTCTAAAGATCATAAAGGACAAATATATATATTAGTTAATACCGTTTTTTTTCTGGCTCTTTTGGTCATCGTCTCATTAGCTAGCAAAAGACGACGCAAAGGTAACCAAAAGATCCAATGACCATTCGCTGTTAACATCAAGCAACCAGCATCAACAGTGATTGGGCAAAGAAAATATCTCTCACATGGTAACACCACCAGCGCCGGATGAGGACGATCGAAATTAAGGCCAGAGGAGTTAAGGTAGAACAAAGTAAGCGTATTGCTTACACGCGCCTCAAATCAATTTCCCACAATAGCAACGGGATCAGGTGAACATTCGACAATGAATGGGAACACCTTGTCGCTAACACTGCGTGTGGGAAAGCCGATCCACACCTTTCGTTATATTTAGGTTTTTATTTGTAAGTCAGTCTTAAGTGAACATTGTAAGAAAACAGGCGAAAATAAAAGGCAACAAATATTTTTTTTTAAAAAGAAATGATAATTAAATAGTTTATTTTATACACATAATAAAATGGCAACAACACTATTGCCTGCGTGCGCATTATATGAAGACTACCGAAAAGATATTAAAGGGTTAGGCAACTCTAGGATTTTCAAAAAATGTATATATTTTCTATTGCTTTCAATGGTCCCTTAGGGCCTCAAAAATGATATCCCAAAAGATTATGGGCGGGAAATATATCGAAGTACTTGTTTTTCAAAATACCATATAGTACAAGGTTGAACAATTTTCAACCAATTTACTTCAAATTCTAACTAGATCTTTAGAAATATATTGTCTAAATAAGTACGTACGATTTTTTTTTATATGGCATAGTTCATTTGTT
The DNA here is from genome assembly GCA_963966105.1 of Volucella zonaria. Classification (NCBI taxonomy): domain Eukaryota; kingdom Metazoa; phylum Arthropoda; class Insecta; order Diptera; family Syrphidae; genus Volucella; species Volucella zonaria. The sequence goes on along the minus strand of OZ014533.1, from coordinate 32,747,102 downwards.
ATTAACAAATTTCTGGTAATTTTTTCTGCGAATTTTGCAAGTTGGAGTTTGGAAGAGCGCATTTCGGCCAATAATCAATATATTAAAAAAATTGGACGTACTTCTCTAGCTGTTGTTATTTACAATAAGAATTTAGTGGCTTATCATAATTAAAAAAATTACAGGAGTTGTTGGTACGGGCGTAGACCCTTCCAAAAAAATAGTTCATCTGAGAAACGTAGCATAACTGCCATTTTTAAATAAATTATTGTACAGGGTATCCTCCAATTCATCAACAATAATTTGGGAAATGGTTCCTGGGTATATTCTATGAAAAAAATCATTCTACAATAAGGGTCTATCTCCAATGTTGACCTTACAGTATTGGATTTTTTTGTATGGGGAAGAATGAGAGAACTTGTTTATTCAACCGAAATAGCAACTTTAATTGAATTGGAAGAGCGTATTCTTGAAGCGTCATCAAACGTGAAGCAGCAGTTAGCATCAATAAACATTCGCAGTGAAATCTAAACACGGGCTCTAGCATGCAAATTATTTTTTTCTCTTGTGTTTAGGATTTTTTAAAAAGATATAATCTTTATTAAATATTATTAAACTACAAGGGTACTTAATTACTAATTAAAACTAAGTTAGACCGAACCGGCTGATTCTGCCGCTGGAAGTAGACTTGACTATAGAATATTTTGGGTGGAGTTTATATACTCTTGGGATGACATCATTTGAGTGGTGATTTGTGATGGCATCATCAATCGATTGTTTTAGATTGATCGGTAATGGCATATTTCATCATGATTAGAGTTGGTGTCCAAATGCTCTTGTTTACAGTTGACGGGAAGCAATACGTGACAATGACATATTTGATCTTCATTGGACTTGGTGTCCGGATGCTTTTGTTTATAGTTGATCAGGGGCGATATGTGTCGATGACATGTTTGACTTGATGTCCGGATGCTCTTGTTTAGAGTTGATGCAGAATAAGCAGTTTAGCGATATCTTATTCTAGGAAACGATTATCTTAACTTGCATACAAAACCAAGGTAGACACTTTGAGCACCTGTTATAACTCCTTAGTAGACACATAAAATAAAAATTATCCAAAACAACATCACTTTTTATTCATAGCCTTTAGAACTTAAAGCAAAAAAACTTTTTTTTTTAATTTCATCTTCTGCAGGTTTTCCCAAGTATCATAGAATTTGTTGATTTTTGTGCAAATTTGATGATAATTTTTTTTTTAATATTGTTACTTTCATAAGAAAAAAATTGTGAAACGTTATGTTACAATAATTGAGCATTTTCTGGAGAAAAGTGACCTCAGTCAAAAATTATCTTGAGCAATGAAAATGGAACAGGCTTAGAAATTGGATATCTAAAGACTCGAACAAGATGTTAACTTTATTTAAACGCCGTTACAAAGGCTGGTATTTCTTCTAAAAATAAAGTCCTACCATTAATACTAACAGAGCAATTTCCGTTAACATGCGTCAGGGTACACCAAAGTAAGCCTTTTCTTAAATCCTCGATAAATGATGTCAACATTGGAGATAGATCCTTACTGTAGAACTTTTTTTTCTTAGAATATGAACAGGAATCATTTCCCAAATTATCGTTGACGAATAAAAATTATGTTATACAGTCTACTCGTATCATATGTACAATACACTTCCACCATTGTAAACTCGATATATTTTATATTTTTCCTGAAAAAAAAATCTCAAAAAAGCCTTTAGAGTGGTCTAACCCCTTAATGAAACTTCACAGTTACACATATACTTAACACTGGAGTACACGCGTGGCGTACTATAATAGACCACGGTACCATTTTCGTTGATAACTTGACAGTTATTTATGTTAGAGCGGTGCGGTTCCAGGACGCCTTCTCCATTAAATTTGTCGACAGGTCAGTACCGCTCGTGACTTCTACACGTACGTAGGCATATTTCTGTAGTTTAGCGCCAAAATCGCTTGTCAGCCGTACTAGTCCGCGCAAGTGTACCAAATTTAGGTAAATCATTTTTACAATACTTCAATTTTACAAGGCTAATTTATTGATATTTATTTTTACCATGTAGAACATTTATGTATATTTTATACACTGATGTAAAATGTATGATATATTGTACGATGATGTACTCGTAGGAGAGAAGAGGAACATGCACCGTTACCAGATTTTCAAGCATTGGTTCATGAGCCATAACCCGTGAAGTCGAAACTGAATTGAATGACTCTGAAGACTGCTCAGACTCGGATGATGTTCTTCTCGCTAAATTGGCAGGTAGGAGACCAGGAGACAAATTTCCAAATGGTACAATTTGGATAAAAAACGTGCCACCAGCAACTCCAACTCGTGTCCATAACATCCGAGTAAGACTACCAGGCCTAAAAGGAGAAGCAGCTAACAATGCAGAGGATCCCCCATCGAGTTTAGAACTTTTTTCACAAAAGACATTATGGATATCCTTGTAAGCTGCGCTAATATGTACACTGATGAAATAAAAAACAAATTTTAAAAAGACAGGGACGCCAAATCCATCGACGCTATAGAAATAGCTTTTCTGGGGATGTTGTATGTAGTAGGAGTCTAGTGAAATGGACGACGGAACCTAAAAAAATTTTGGGATAACTCTCAAGGAACTGGCGTAGAAATTGTGTATTCTACAATGTCATTAAATAGATTTCGATTTCTCATACGTACACTAAGATTTGATGACGTCATTGACAGAGATAGAGAAATTGACAAATTAGTACCGATAATACAAGTTGTAGAACTGTTTACTGACAATTGTCGCAGTAACTTCATTCCTAGTGATTATTTGAAGCTAGATGAACAACTGGTAGCTTTTCAAGGTCGTTGCGCTTTTATAATGTATATACCAAATAAACCAGGCAAATTCGGAATAAAGATCTTCATGGTAATAGACACAACGTCTACGTATTAATATAACTTTGAGATTGATATTGGAGTCCCGTTTCAAAAATCCGAACAAGGTCAGCGACGCTGTCCATAGAGTTCTGGAGCCACTTAACGCTTTAGGTTGTAATGTGGCAATGGATAATTATCTACGAACCTGTCTTTGGCTAAAGATCTGTTGCAGAACAAAATTACAGTTGTGGGTACAATGAAAGCTAATAGACCTGAAATACCTTCTTCTAAGACGAGAGCAATTAAGAGTTCAATTTTCGGTTTTTGAGAAGAACGCGACTCTTGTATCCTATTTCCCAAAAAAAAAAAAAAATAAGTCGGTCAACTTACTCTCTACAATGCATTATGATGCAACCATTGATCCCGATACACATGAAGAACGCGAGAATGAAATAGTCACTTTTACAACCGTGTGGTGTGGTGTTGACGTACTTGATAAAATGTGTAAACAATACAGTGTTCTAAGAAACTGCCGCAGAAGGCCACTTACAATATTTTTCGATTTGATGAACGGTCGCAACTACTTAACAGATTTACCCGTTGGGGTTTCCTGATTCTTTTCTTTAATGTTAAGTTTCCAGTTTAGTTTCTTGTCAAAAATGAGACCCAGATATTTTGCTGCGACGAAAAGGCTAAACTGGTACGGTTTATTAAGGGAGGGAAAAAGGACACGCCCTGGAGCGTACCACTGCTGGCATATCTATTAGCAGAATACCCACCCAGTTTGGAGTTGATTATCCTGCTATTCAGCACAAGTGAGTCATCTACCTGCAGAGTTGACAGCGCAGTCGTGATTGCGCATGTGCTGACGTTTTTAAAGGCACCTTCTATGTCCAGGAAAGCGACCATTGTGTACTGTCTATATTGTAGGGATAGTTTGATGTGGCTAGTCAGTGAATGCAGAGCCATTTCCACCGACTTTCCTTTACAGTGGGCATGGTGGGCCATTGACAAAAGTCGTGGATCAATCTTAGCTAGTAACACATATATGGATATCAGTCAGTCGTACTAGAGTTTTCAGAAGGAAAGATGAAAAACTTATAGGTCTGAGGTCCTTAGGGAGTGAAAAAGACCTTGACTTCTCTCCATGACAGGGTAACATGGATCAGTTCTATCAGTTCTACACATAAAATCTTAAGGCCGTTCTTGCTCGGCAGGTATTATACCGTCTGGATCAGCACACTTATATGGTTTGAAGCTATGCAGCGTCCAAAGCAGCTTGTCGCTTGTAATCAGACCATGAATTGTGGTCACGGTTGCAGTAGTCCTGTTTTAGTTGCTATTGTGCGCGAATAGGGAGCTACCTGAAAAATGGGTGTCCAGTAGCAGGTTGAGCGGTTCATCACGTGAGGTTGTCCAAGAGCCATCGGATTTTTCAAGCAACTAGGCATCATATGATTTGCAGAGAGGATTTTTCTTAGCGCCGATGCCTCAGAGGTTTCTGAAATTTTGTTACATAGTGACTTCCAGGATTGTCGCTTTGCCTTCCTCAGTTCTTTTTTTTATATATTTTGAGGGATCCTTTTTGTAAGTCCCAGTCAGTCACTTTTCTTGTGCTTTTTGCTGCTGAAAAGTTTTCTGCAAACGTTTCTAAGCGGTCCCAGTCCTGATTCCACCAGTGCGGATTTTTCTTTCCTCTAGATTGAATAAGAAGGCAGGAAGCAGCCATAGCCTGATTCAGAGCCAAGGTGAATTCCTTGACTCCCATGCCTAGTTTGTTGGTATCACGTAGGGGACTTGAGAATTCACAAGATAGTGTTTCTGACAGTATTCCTATGTATTTTGCGCAATAAGTTTTCCGATAATTCCGGAATGCTCGTTGGCTGGGAGGAGCACCACTCAGGCTGAATTGGATGTTCTGTAGTTTGAAAATGAGTGTTCAGACGATAGCATCCAGTTCGTTAGCATTTGAGTGATGTTGTCGGAAACAAGAGTGATATCTCTTCCTGTCGGTTTCATGTTATAAAAGTGGGCTCATTGCCAATGTTGCAAACAATGAGGTTAATACTTATAATGTAATCAAAAAGTTACTGCCTCTGTCGTTGATGTCGGCACTGCCCCCTACCGCGTGATGAGCGTTAGCGCCGCAGCAGATGATGAGCCCAGTTTTTATCTTCCCAACTTCCAGTACCACACTTTCTAGATTATCACGAGGGAAAGGACCCACATGATAGTGGCCAAGATATGCCGATGGCAGCCAGTAGGAGCCTTTGACAGTCTCCAGTCTGGGAACGGTTAAGTCTTGGTCGCTGAGGTTAGGAAGTGAAAATGTATTAAGGCTACGTTTCACAAATAGACAAGTCCTATTCTTACCTTTGTCTCTTTTATAGAGCGGAGCGTGTACAGGTGTCCAAAATCCACGAACTATGTTCTCTACTATCCATGGTTCTTGGATTAGGATGATGTCTTCTGCGTTTTTGGAAAGACGCAGAATAAGTGCGCCCGAGGGCTTTTTTGAGTGATGGAGATTAATCAGGAAAATCGGTATCATTGCTACAATTTACCAGAGTAGCCTCCACCATGGTGCTGTTCCAGTCCTCCGATTCTGAACATGTGCCAGAAGAGGAGACCGATGGCTTAGTTATCGCCTTGGATAAATTGTAGTCGTCGCTATCCATTTCTGGAAAGGATATCGATGCTCTAAGATCCAAGGACGAATTTACAGTTTCAGTTAAAAGAGGAGGAGGTTGCTTATCAGCATCTAGCTCATCCTGTTTGTAAACCCTTAGACGAATTGACTCAAAACCGAACCGAATCATGCCTTTAACCTGCGCTAGAGGGTTAACGGATTCCTAAAGTATTGATCACAATTAACACGCATCAATAAGAGCCCCTTAGTTTTTCCAGTTTCGCGAATTTCCGGTCATAAGTCGGAAGAGTCGGGTTGCTAAGCCTGATGATCTTCAAAATGTTTCCTGGGGAGGAGGATTCGGCTGGTATTCAGGTGCGGGTTTTGGGTCTGCTAGGGATAGCCTCCCTGTGCACGACTTCGAGTTTTGCACCTGGCCAAATCTCTCCTAATCAACCTACGACTTTGGTGAAAAGATCGAGAGATCTTTGATTGGAACATGCGATAAACTTGACGTGGCATTGTTGTCAGCCAGCATCGCTTGCGATGGGAGGTGTTCCGGGGTTTTCATGCATGATTGCCAAGAAGTTGCCCGAAAGCTTTTACTTGATCAACTGCAAGACTTGTTACAAAGGGGTTTGCTCTGATCACCAGGCTGTCGTGTGTACTGAATGTTACGAAAAATAATTTTTTATTATATAATATTAGTTTACGTAAAAAATGTAAGGCATTGGTCTCGGAAGTGCCATTTTTGTTATTTTTTTTGTATTAAATAACTAAATTATTTTTAATTTAAAGTTCCAAATTAATACGAATGAATTAAAGTTTATAAATGTTAAACGTAATAAATGAATATATTATATAATTATTGGTTTTATTTGTAAGTTATCTAAACAAAAATTCAAAAATTTTAAAATGGTCTGCCACAGTAGACCACCCAGGCATTGCTGTAAAAAAAGCGGTGTGTGTACTCTAGTGTTAAGAGGCTCGATTATTATCTGAAATTATTTTCTTTTCTATTGTATTTCCTTTTTCGTGTACTCTAAGTTGGTTCAGAAGCTTTACCACACTAAAGCTCCGAAACTCAACTGATTTGAATAAAAGTCGATTTGTCGTAAGGTTCTTGAATTAGTGAACATTTTGAGGTGTGTTTCATTTCCATTCGCTATTTTTAACCATAAAAATTAAAAGATGTATTCTACCTTCTACAAAATTGAATCATACCTGTAAGCGAGGATCATTGCAAATAAGCACTCACCAGTGAGTGCTGTATAAATTAAATATTTTTAAATTAAAATATTTAAAAAAATTATTTTATTACGATCAGTGGAAGACCGATCGCAATTCTTTATTGTCAAAACCAAAATTCTAGTTCTCTGCATCTATTTATAATATTCTATTTAAGTCATTGCTCAGGTGTAGATGCATTGTCAGCAGTTTCGTATTAAAATGTTTCCAATGGGTCTGGTACCGGCATGTGTAAGGTGTTGGGTGCCGACAGTATGATTGCATGCACTACGCGGGAAAATGATGATAATGCAGAATTTGGAGTGTTCCAATGTTTGTAACGTTAACTTATGTGACCAAAACAATAAAAAAACATTTTAGTGGAAAAAAAACATTTTGTTTTACGAGTACTACCCAATTTTTTGTTTTCTTTTTTCTGTATCCTGTTTTCTGTTTTCTGTTTTCTGTCTGCTTTCATTCTGTTTTGATTGGAAAATCCGATTCCCTTACGAGTATAATTAATTTACGTAGCAATGTTAGTTTACGTACAATATATGATTCTTATTCTGTTTAGGTTAACACAAAACAATTTTGAGCTCTTTTCCACGAAAGTCACTACTGCATTTCATATGCGGTCATTTGATGCTTTCGCACAAAACAACATCAATGCTGATGCAGCACCCGAGCAAACTACCTGTCAAAGCGAGGTATAGATAAATGTAATTAGAATTAAGTATGTACATATGTCTTGTTTGTCACTGAAATAAAGTTTCATCTTTCTATTTTTCTTAAATAAATTTATTTTACGTCACACGACACGAGGCACCCAGCGGAGTGGTATCATTTATTTCGTGTTTGGCTCCTCTCAGTAAAGCAATCGACTCCGTAGTGCGTAGTTGTGTCTTGGATTGTTGTATGGATTTCCGACATAATCTTAGATTTATTGAAATCAAATATATTTTCCCTTTTTTCCAACAGTTTTGTTTCTGTAATACATTGTTTCTGTCATACAAGTTAAACTATTTTAAATTAATGTTTATAAAAAAATTTATTTTAAACTACCTTGTGCCTTCACGGCTAACTTAGAACTAACCTAACAATTTCTATAATCTTAAAGGTAACTTCGCGTTTCTGTATCCAGACGCTAAATCAGCAAAATTGTGTTTATTCACTCCGGTGTCATCTCCGGCATGTGGCTGCATGTGCAAGGTGTTATGTTGTTATGTTTGCAGTTTCCCGTGGGAACATTATCATGAGGTTTTTGCGTGATCATCTGATTCGGCGTGTGGCGCGTTAACTCCTCCGCCCTTAAGATCGGACGTCCTCGTTCGATAACTTTGACTTTAAGAACTTCGGGATGTCTTCAAGTCCAATGGTGGTATGCGTAGGACTTCTTTCAGCGGGAATTGGGTGTTCAATATGCTCTGCTCCTTTCTTATTACGCTTTTTTAATGTTTTTCGAATTTTAATGACGAAAAGGTGTTGCCAAAATGAGTATGATTATAATAAGTCCAAAGGTGGTTATGGTGCTGATTTTGTTTTTGGTTTCTAGTAATTCTATCTTTGATGTGCCCTTAGCGTAAAGTTGTTTTAGCATTTCTAGTGAAAGGACTTCTTCTGTTTTAGTTGTAAAGGTGGTGGGTTGAAGAACAGCAGGCATCGGCTGGTGGAAGATTACTTCGTTATTTCTTATTTCTTTTCCTTCGATCTGAATGGTTGTATTAATGTGGTGGATAACGTATGTGCCACTTAGTTCCAGTGTTTCGTTATTAATAACAACGGGGCCTTTATATTGATTAAGAAGGAGTATTCCTGATGATATCTCTTCTACGGTAGGTATGTGCTGATTGTTGATCATGGTACAGTTGGCTTCTTGACTTTTGATTAGCTTTGGAATACAGGTAGACGAGCTTAAATCTACAATATTATTTCTGTTACATATGCTTAATTTATTATAGTTCTTACAATTATTTATAATGCCGTATATTTTGTTTTGGCAATCTAAAACAGATTCAAATTGGATTTTACTTATTTTTTCTTTTTGCTTAACAGCTTTGATTATTAAAAAGTTACATGTATTTACTTCCGTTGTTGGAAAATCTAGTATATAAATTATATTTTTATTGTTAGTTGCTATCTTTACATTAGCAAATTCTAAAGCTTCATCTGAGTTAAAAAATGGTATGTTTTCTTTCTTAATTATAATTTCAGTTACATTAATTTCATTGTTTGACAATATATATGAGTTAATTACGTTGGCCTTAGCCCAATGAATTGCGTATGCTATGTTAATAATTTCTTCCTTAATTAATTCTAGTTTGTATTTAATTCTTAATATTAAGTTGTTTTCAATGCTTTCTTTTTCTTTAAATATTTTTAATATATGATTAGTTACATTAGATATTTCATTTATTTTTTCCAACGTTACTCTGTTTATAATAAATTGATTATTGTTGTTACTTAAAACCCTATTCATTTTGTCGGTAAGAATTTCCAAGTCGTGGTGGTCCGGATTTCCTGCGACCCATTTCCACGCGCTTCCGATAAAGTCTAAGGACCTTTTAGTTTTACCGTTTACTTTAAGCCTGTTTATATAATTTTTGATGCGTAAGGTTTCATAGGATAGAATGTTGTATAGAGGATGGTTAGGTTTTATTTCGGATATTATAATGCTTTCGAGATTGTTAATAAGTTGTTCATATGCCTGTATGTCGATGACATGAACTATTTTGAACGATCCGTTTCGTACCTTTGCATTTCCAGCACTGATCTTGATGAGTTGGGAATTTGTGTAGTCCAAAATTTGGATGTTTGCTGTGCACAAAGGCACCAGTAACCTGTAGAAGTGAACTAACTTTTTATCAAACTTTTGTGAATGGTTTTTCCTGATTTGGTTATTACAGTGGAGTTTTTATCTTCTGCTACTATTTCTTTTCTATATTTAGCTGAGAGTTTGTTACCTATTCTCTTATTAATTTTAACGTAAATAATATCTCCTATTGAATAATGTTTTAGTGGTGTCTTTTTCCTATTATGATATTCTAAATCGGCAGTCTGTTTTTGTTCAATTTTTTTAATTGTGTTTTTTCTTTCTTTTTCAAGTTGTTCCGGGTTATTAAATAAGTTTCTAGCAAAAAATGTGTCTATTGGTTTTTTCCCTGTAGTTGAATGAACGGAATTGTTATACTCGTAAATAGATTTGTCTAATAGTTCAGAAAATGTGCTAGTGGTATTTTCTGATTTCAAGCAACGCATTAACTCTGATAAAGTAGAATGGAATCTTTCTACTTGTCCATTTACAGAGCTTGTATACGGAGGGGCTTTGAATACTTTTATATGGAAAAAATTCTCTTACATAAATAAAACAGAATTGGAATTAAGAGATTTTTCGTTGTCCACAACGATGGTTTCGGGTACTCCGAAAGAAAGTATAAGTTCCCTTAGTGGCTGTTTTATATCTTCTGATGATCTAGACTTAAGGATTCGTGCTAAGGCGTATTTCGAAAATTTATCTATCGCGGTTAGAATGGTACGTTTGTTTGTGAAATAAATATCTAGGTGGAGAATATGGCCTGGGTATTGGGGTATAGGTGTTGTCTGAAGTATTGGTTTATTGGGATGCCTATCGTATTTGTGTTCTTTGCATATTTTGCAGAGTTTGACTATTTTTTCGATTTTGGCTCGCATATGCGGGAAGTAGTATTTCTCCAATATCTGAGTTTTGTTTTCCCGAGCATTCCTATGTGCACGGTTATGCTCCTTAATGATTTCAGCTTCTTGCTGTGAATCATTTGTTAAATCCGAAACTAATTTTCTTGAAAATCGTACTTTGTATTGTCGAAAGTGTTGGGGGTAAATTTCTTGAATAAGTCCTAGAGTTCTTTCTTCTGTTTTTAAGCCATTAATAACAGAGGGATTTAGATAGCGTTTGAAAATGCTAATTATCTTTTCCTGATTATATTCAGTTTCAGTAATAGTATGACGATGGTAAGTTGGGAAAGTTATTTGAAATTGATATGAGGAGGTATCACCAATATTAAGAATAATTTGGTTTTTGAAAACATTAAGAGGTTCTTCAGCCATTTGTATCAAATTTTGTCCTGAACTCTCATCACTATGTTGTGTAACTGTAAGTGAATTAATTTGACTATTTCTTGGGGGCCTTGATAATGCGTCCGCAACTACATTGGATTTTCCTGGCTTGTAATTTAACTCGTAGTTATATTCTTCGAGTATAGCCTTCCAACGCTTCATTTTATTGTTCGTATTTTTGTTGCTAAGAGCATGCGTCAAGGGTTGGTGATCGGTGAAAATTTTGAGTTTAACGGGACCGTACAGGTAGTTACGTAAAGAATTCAGAGCCCACACTATGGCCAGCATTTCTTTTTCATTGGCGGCGTAGTGCTCTTCAGTTCTGCTGAGAGTACGCGATATGAAAGTTATCGGTTTATCTCCCTGTGCGAGAACAGCACCTAATGCATAGTCTGATGCATCTGTTGTGAGGTGAAATTCTTTGGTAAAGTCAGGGTATGTGAGAATGACGTCTTCTGAGATTAGTGAAATTTTGATCTTGTTAAACGCTTCTAACGCGTCGTTGGTTAGGTGTATAATTTTTTTGCTTGAAGCTGCTTTGGACGTACGTCCATCCTCCCCCCTTAGAAGGGTCGTTAAGGGTTTTGCGAGCTTCGCGTAGTCCTTGATGAATCTTCGGTAAAAACCTGAGAGACCCAGAAAAGAACGCAAATCTTTTAACGTATTTGGAATTGGAAAACTAGCAATTGCTTCAACTTTGTTGGGGTTTGTTTTAATCCCATTGGCAGATATTATAAAACCGAGGAATTCTACTTCTGATTTTAAAAAATCGCATTTGTCTAACTGTACTTTGAGGTTTGCTCTTTGTAAAGTATCAAAAATTGTTGCCAGGTTTCGGAAGTGAGTTTCAATATCTTCGCTAAAGACAACAATGTCGTCTATGTATACGTAGCATATTTTTCCAATATGCTCACGCAAAATGTCATCCAACGCTCTTTGAAAAATGGCTGGAGCATTTTTAAGTCCGAATGGGAGTCGTACGAATTCGTATTTCCCGTTGTTGACGGAAAAAGCTGTTTTTTCAACGTCAGCCTCGTGAAGAGGGATTTGGTGGAATCCACTTTTAAGATCCAATACAGAAAACCACTTATTTTTCCCCAGTTGGGATAAGACTTCATTTATCTCGGGGATAGGGTAACGGTCAGGAATAGTTACGGAATTGAGCTTCCTGTAATCTATTACCATTCGATACTTTTTCTCTCCTGAAGAGTCAGCCTTTTTTGGTACAATCCAAACGGGTGCATTGTACGGGGACCGTGAAGGTCTGATTATGCCATCGTTTAGCAACTGATTGATTTGCTTATCTATTTCAGTTTTGAGTTGCATCGGATATGGGTAATACTTAGAATGAATTGGGTCTTCCGTTGTTGTACGAATTCTGCCTTTAACGATAGTTGTAAACGTAAGCTTTTCGTTAGGTTCGGCGAATAAGTTAGAGTATGAGTCTGTCAATGATTTAAGATTTGTTTTTTGGTCTTGGGACATGTGTTCTGTTCTTATACCAACGAGGTTAACTGCCTCGGATGTCATTTGCTTTAAGCGAATCTTTAGGCCATTCTTTAAAAGCATGTAATTTTCATTAGTAAAAATTACAGCGGATAGATCCTTTAGGCTGTCGTTGCCTAGGATGCCATGAAATGATTTTAAATTTGGCATGAGGAAAAATTTAATGTTAGTTTCTAGTCCGAAAAGATTAAGTAGAGTGTGATATTTAATTTCTATATTACCGGCTATTGAGTTTGCAAAAAAGTTTTGATTATTAGGAATAGGGTTTTTTACAAGACTTGTCTGCAAATAATTTTTATTTGAGCCTGTATCTACCAAAAATTTGAGGATTCTGTTGTCTTTCGTCTTGCACTCGAAGTAGGGCAAGGACGAGCTCGTCAACCTAAAAAATGGACGTCGGCAAAATCAATTGGAACACCTTCTTGATTTTGGTGGGGCTCTGTGTTTTCGTTCTCGATAGGAAGTTGATCGTTTAATGTCTGGTTCGACATTTGTTCGATCATAGCGTTATACTCCTCCAAAGTCACAGCGTTATTTGTCAGATCAGGTGCGGAAGTATCTACATGATAATTCCTCTGCATTTTGTTTGGTGGAACGTTTTGCTGCGGATGGTCCGTTTGTCGCTTAGGAGCCGGTGGCCAGTTTTTCCCTTGAGGTCTATTGCCGTAGTTGATGTTGTTTGTCCTTATTGTAGTGGTGTCCATGGGTTCTCCTCTCGGAGGTGGATTTGGGACGGAATTAAGTTGAGTTTTATGTTGTATATTAGGAAACTGAGAATTGGTTGGGATATTTTGACGAGGATGCGATTGGTGATTTTGTTGGTGATTGGGTTGGTAATTAGGCTGGGTTGAGAATTGTTGGTGGTTTGGAGTATGCGTCCTTTGTACTTGTGGCAAATATACTAAATGAGGATAGAACTGTTGTTGCGGGTGTTGTTTACGAGGAGGTAATGGTGGTGCAGGATTTGGTCTTCTTGTGGTACTATTATGAGTTGCGTGTTGTACCCTATAGTACTGGTTCTCGAGTTTTTGGCATAAATGAAGGGCCTGTGGTAAATCTGCAGGTTCCCTTATACCTAACAAGCGTGGTAGGTCTCCTCTTAGGCCTCTTATAAATGTATCTAAGGCCTTTCCTCTATATGTTTCGGTCAATAGATGCATTGCATCTGATGATACGTCCATACTAGAGATCTTATTTAGTATGAGGGTGAGGTGAGAGTACACGGCTTGGTAATATTGTTCTAGCGTGTTATTACCTTGGACTAACGTTGTCAACTGGTACTCTAAGGTTCCCAAGTCGCGTTTGTCCGCGTAGTGTACGGTTAGGCACTTGGATATGCATTGCCAATTCAGAGGAGTGTTGTATGATTCCAACACTGCATCTGCAGAACCGATGATTTTATTTCGGATGATATTAATGATTCCGAAATATTTAGGAGTTCCTTTGAGAGGTTCGTAAATGTTGAGAATTCTCTCAACACTTTTCCTCCATGAACTGAATTCACCAGGGATTCCTGAGAACTCACGCAGACTTCTTACCACATCGGGTATTTTGTCTAACTCTCCTAAATTCCCTAAATATTGTGGGTCAATTCCCTGTTCTGCTCCTTTGTAAAAGTTAGCATTAGGGTTAATTATCGACTGAACAATACTTCTACACTCGCTTTGGCACACTCTAGCCACGATATTTTTTATAAGCATCTCAAGTTCAGGTGTAGCATTTACCGAAGGTGGTGGTTGAGACATATTGAGTTGGTTAGGATTAGGACTAGGATTTGGATTAGGACGATCCGAAGTAGATGGAAAGTTTTGGGGATTTAAAATTGGAGGATTCATTTTGAAGCGGGGTTTCTTTTCTTTCGGAATTTTGAAAAGAATTATAAAATATACACGAGTTTGAAAATTGAAAACGAATTTTAGATTTGTCAGGCAAAAGCTTAGGAAGTTGTATTCTTAATTTATTAAATGGGGTAACGAGTTTTGAATTAATTTCTAACCAGGCTTAGAGTTTACATATATGGGAAATTTTTATCGGCAATGGTCACTTTTCTTAACTTATATTCAAATTAAACTTAATCAAATAGACAGGTCACTTTCATATCATAAAAAAATTTTCAAATTTAATTATTAGGGTTACTTTCTCTTAATATCTATTTTAAAATTTAATCAATTTTTTTAGTATGGGTTTTTCCCTTAATTTCTTAAAACTAGGTCACTTTATCATATATATTGTATATGTATATGTTTTTTTTTTTTTTTTTTTTTAAATTTGTATTCTTAGTTAATTCTTCTTTAAAATTTTAATCTTAAAACTATGCTTACACTAGATTCAGCACAGCGAACATCCCACGCTGGTGGAGTCGGTATTCGTCCTTTTCGCTTTCTACTTGGGTACCTTGTCCACACTCCCTCGCAGTCTTGGAATCCAACGATGTCCAAATGATGTCGGTGCTTATTTGTGGGTGGTGGCCCAAATACAGATGAAACACACACTTTTTTTTTTTTTTTTTAAATTATCGGCGGATCGCGAGCTACTTGAGGTCTTTTAACTCCGCACGTACACGAACTTTTTTTGAGCTACTTAAGGTCACTAAGTCGCGTATTTATTATGCGTTCACTGCATTGGGCCCCACGTTGGGCGCCAGTTAAACTATTTTAAATTAATGTTTATAAAAAAATTTATTTTAAACTACCTTGTGCCTTCACGGCTAACTTAGAACTAACCTAACAATTTCTATAATCTTAAAGGTAACTTCGCGTTTCTGTATCCAGACGCTAAATCAGCAAAATTGTGTTTATTCACTCCGGTGTCATCTCCGGCATGTGGCTGCATGTGCAAGGTGTTATGTTGTTATGTTTGCAGTTTCCCGTGGGAACATTATCATGAGGTTTTTGCGTGATCATCTGATTCGGCGTGTGGCGCGTTAACTTACATACTCTGAAAAAGACATATTTTACAGATCGATTACCTTTCGAATTCAATTAGCAATTGCTTATAGCTTTAGATGTTGTATTTGATTTAGCTAGCCACATTGAGTGACCGAAAGTCAAAAGGAATATGCCGTAAAAAAAGAAGCTGAAGAAGCTAAAAGATGAAAAGTCATACCCACTTGAGTGTTAAGTTCTTTAAAAAAAAAAAAAAATTTGCAGCGGCGGAAATGACCCAATATGAAACTGGTCGCTATATATCTTATGTGCACCAGAAGCGGTTTTGAGGATTTTGGCCTTCTCAATACATGCCCGTTTCCAAATGTCGTATATTTGGATGTTCATTTGGAAAATTTATTCTGATCCCAATAACATGGGGGTGTTTTGAAAATTCGGGACTAACAACGCTTCGTACCTTGAGGTACGAAGAAGTACCATCATTCTTCACGTATAATAAGCAAAGCGGAACGTTTAGGTGCCGTTGGCCCATAGAAGGCTTCCCTGGAGTATAAAGAACCATGCATTGAGTAGAGTATACAAGATGCGTTCTAAAATCAGCAAGTGCTTTTATTTGTACCTATTACTGGGCCTCTGCCCAATTCGCCCATCAATGAAGTTGTCTAATAAAAAGCGGGGGCAGAGCAGATTACTGGTCTTATCGTAAACATCTTCAGATTACGCCTATGAAGGTTGCTACGATTTGACCAGTTACAAGTTGCCGGTCATAGGTCTTGTTGGCGCATGACCACCGGTAGTCCCTACCAGGACTTAAATCACGGTACCATGGGAGTCAGGAGCTCCCTGGATTTCGGTCCGGGCCTGACTTGTTGAGGTAGGCCCCCTTGTGGGAGCGTCATGGTGGCTGTGGTTTAAACGCAAATCGAGGGAAGGATCTTCCTGTCGGTTTGACCCATTGTAGAGTTGCTAATAAGTACTGGCTGCTGTGACTCTAAGAGCAGTAAGAAGTTTTAGATCGGCCTCGACCCATACCAAGGGTGGAACTTGTGCCTCCAACACAGTTCCAAATTTGGTATCAAAGGATTGACTGAGAGCTATGGTAATGCGTATCCTTGCTCCCATGGACGTATGGGCATCCCGTAAACATAAGTCTACATGACAGGTGGTTTACATTAAAAACCAGAGACTATGTACCTATTACTGCATACGGTTCGAGGTCCAGCATCATTTTCGTTCTTGAAGTCATTTGATGACGTAGCGTAAACAACGTTTCTTGTAGCCCGTAGGGCTCGTCATTTACTTGACTGCGACCAATACTGGGACGATATTCTCGCGGATGTTTGCGCGAGCGAGAGTCCCAATAGCATGCGACATTTTTTTGCTATCATGTTAGTGTTCGTTGGTGCTTTCGAATCCAGTAGAGTTCTGGGTCAAATATCGATACCTTATGTTAGAAGATTTCCTATGGAACTTAAGGCATAATGCCGAAGAAGAGGTTATGGAAGCCAACGAACGCATTATAAATATGAGTCTCTGTTCACTTCAAGATATTGTCCTTTCCATCGGTGGTAAACTATTGAGTAATTACGGACTTTCGGCTCTTCAACGTAAACTGAAAGTATGCCACCGAAGTGAATTACAGCCCAGCGGCGATGTCTAACATTGTTAATGACTGTATTCTAAAGTTCACCTCCGAGCGGCTACAGCTTTATAACAGATTTATGACAACAGTTGACACATTACTTTTGTGGATACATTTTATTATTTATTTTATTATGACATGTAAGGATTGGGTAGGGTCTTTCAGCATGGTGGTTTTCAGCAACCTCCGCCTTGTTGCACGTTAGTTGGCCTTAGTGCTTAGTAAATAAAACTGTCAAAATGCCCATTATGTAAGGTGAAAAACATGCAAATGTTGTCGCCGTCCCCTCTGTAGGATAACGTTTATAGACTGTGTGGTGTAGATGTGTATGAGCAGCCGTAAACAATATCGACAGGCAGTGTTCTAGAAAAGAGATATACTTTTAAAACTTAGGTTGTTCTCTCCTTAATAAATATAAAGATAGACGGGTACCTGAATAGTTGCGGCTTCAAAGTTTTGAAGGTACTATTTAAAACATTTCTATGAGTTAATACGCTTTAATCACAAACTGCCTGAACAATATCGGTTTTGGGTTTATAAAGCAATCATAAAGACCCCTCTTAGTAAATGCATTGCTAGTTGAAAAAATAAATACGTTACTACTCTTTTCAACAAATACCAAGGTTCGATCATTCGAGCAGTTATATCAGAAAACGCTATACCAAACATAATATAGTCACGCGGAACAATGCCCACCTAAAGTTCACATTATAACAAACATAAACAAACAGACATTACTAGGCATAAATAAATAGAACAATAAACCCTACACAACAAACAAACACAAAATACCAAATAACACGCAAGCACAAACTGTAACTGTTGCGACAAATAATCAGGCGCTGACATTAGAACAAACGTAAACAAACAAACATTACTATTCATAAACAAATGGAACAATAAACTCTACACAACAAACAAACACAAAATACTGAACATAGGCCAATGTCCGTTGTTCCACATTGCCCTAGACAAGAGATCAAAAACACTCGACCTCATATATAAACCAAAACGGAACTGCTCAGTGGTGTGTTGTCTCTCAAATTTTGTCCAGACCGGATAGGAACTGTAATAGTTTATCAATAAAAAATATATATAGTAAAAGAGAACGTATCGCTTTTATTAATTCTAGCCTGCACTGAGCCTCACTCAACAAATGTAGCGACTGGAAAAATATACCATGGGATAATATCCTTGAAAAAAATTGAATTTGGTGTAGCTCCCATTGGAAGTTTAACAAAACGACAGTTCCTTGACTTAATTTTTAAGAATATGAAATTTGATTCAATGATACCAAGTATCTCGCATGAAATGAGATTTCGAATGAACTAGATAGATAAAGACCAGATGTGTCCCCTGTCCATTTTCCATGCCAGTGGCAATTTTTCTACTGCAAGTTGACTACCGATGTTTACTAAATTATTATAATTTGAATAGGGAATATACTTTCTATCCTTAAATTGCTTTAATATGATTTTACCTTACCAAAAAATGTCATGAACAATTGGAAAATATTTAACTATTAATGCGATCGATATAAAATCACGGGGAGTGTACGATAACTTTGGCGCCAAAAATTGATAACAGTTTTTTGTAGAGGAGTAAAACAATTTTTGAGACAATTGAAAATTTTTGTTTTTTGGTATTTACGGTGATCTCACTTTGAGCATTAATGTTGATGATAAATTTATCTTTGTAAGTAAAGTACAGCACATTTAGCGTTACCCAGAATGTACCACAAGGAGGTAGACTCGCATTGCATTCTGCGTCCCAGTCAGTCAGTCTGTGAGTAAGTCAGGAGTTAGTTAAAAATAGTTAAGTCAATTTTCAATGTATTAAAAACGTATGTAAGTCTCGTCAATGAAGTCATCGTCCGTACTGATGTTACTGTCGAGTTCGTTGAGTTCGTCGTTGATGGTGAGGAGCCGAGGTTGTTTTGGCGGTAAAACACCCTCTAAGTGCTCACTGTGGACGGTGGGAGGTTCGAAGTCCCTTAGTTGCAAGCCCACACTCTCTTCACTATTGATAAAACATGGGTACACTTTTTTTACGTCTAGTAAAAATTCATGATTTTGGAGCCCAAGTCGTCCTTATATTCTTTTTAAAGGCAGTATTTTCGATAAAAAGTGCCATATATTGGTGAAGGTGGTGCGTTGTTTGCGGCATAAAACAGTTTTTTTCAGAAGCTTGTTCTGATTCTCCAGATCATTAATAGTGTTGGTTGCATCGGTCTTGTTAATATATTCGCCTTTTCTGTGGTCCATAACTTCGTGACACGTAGAACTAGGGAACATTTTCTCAACTCTATGTATTGGCGTGCACTGTCGGTACAAATACGACTGGTGTTGGGGTTAACGTATTTATGGATATAAGGCCACAAATCTTCCCTACATTTGGAGTTCACTTTAAAGAAGCGCCCGACCTTATCTACTTTGCAAAACAACCCCAACCGTGGTGACTGTCATCTGTTGTAGATTAAGATTTAATTAATTTGCCTTAAAAATCCGGGTTCACGGGTTCACGGGTTCACGGGTTCACAGGCATTTTAATCACAAAAGAGATAATTATCACAAGCACCTCGCGAATCTCTAGCCGATATTGAAGCCCATGGAAAAATGTGCCGATAGATGGGTTGATTGTACTCCTACAATTTTTGTCACCTTTGTTTAGAGCTTTTTTTGAGCATCGCCACATCCAACCGAACTTAATATTTTTACAACGAACAAAATATTGAATTAGAGGATGCTTTGCCGCCATTGCTTATTCACAAAATATAACACTAGATTCGCACTAAGGTTCAACACACAATGACCTTTGTGAATATCAATAACTACACGCTTTACCACATGTGTATGAAAAACAAACAACGGTACAAAAGTCAAACATTTGCTCGGTTATATTTTTGAATCATTACCAAGTGCATTGCATATTACATAAGTACAAATAATTGGGTAATATGTACCCAAAGTAAATAATTTGCAAATTTTGTCATTAATGTGCACTTTGTAATTTTGGGATGTAGATGAAGAGTATTGATGAAGTAGATGAAGAGTATTGATGACATAGGCGAATGCCTGACGAAAAGCACCTACCCCGAGGGGAGCAACGAAGTTGCATGAGCGGGACCTGCTGCATGCGAAGAGAGAGTTTAAATCCCTTAATCCCGCGAAGAGGGCCACCCAGGTACTGTTTATTAAGAAAACTGTTGATATAAGCGCCTGCCAGACGTTTAATCTATGTATTACTCATTCACTTACCTCAAAGGATTCAGAATTGATGTAAGCATTGACCACAAAAAGCCGACAAATATTGGTCTAAACTTTTTTTTTCATATTTTTTTTATCAAAATTTTGAGTTTGCATACGAATTTTGCAATAACTATTGACATAAATAATTTGACTTCAATTTAGGATAAAGGAAAAGGTTTCAGGCTTTCAAAACCGTAATAGTACTTCATTGTAAGTGTTGCCGTTGGTTTTTAATATTTTTGTTTTATTCTAAAATTGCCCTTACCTCCTAAACGGGGCGAAATAGACCCCCACTCCGGTAGTAAAAAATGCTTGACCCCTCTACAAAAAACCGTTATCTATTTTTGGCGCCAAAGTTATCGTACCCTAGCCAAAATCACTTTGCATTGGCTTACCTTTATGAAATGGTTTATGAAATGCATAACAGTTTCGATGATCAATAGTGTATGCACGATTGGTATTTCATTTTCGAAACACGTACAAAATCCCAATAGCCCAAGTTGTTACCAACATTCCTATAATTTTTCTTCTCACTCAGCACCATCGAAGAAAACGCTGAGGACTGCGCTAAACGTTAAAAAAAAAAAATTACCAAGGAAAATTGTTATCGTTTTTTCACATCACTCAAATCCGATACAGGTTTATCAGCCCACTAGAAAACCATGTTCGTGTTTTACGTTTTAATTGGACAATTGCGTTGGCTATGGCGTCGACTGACAGACTTCCATCTACCTCATGCGAAAAGACTCCTCATTCATTTTTGTTACTGGATGTTATACATCTCAACATAATCTCAAAGGTAATGTCTGAGAGATGCCATGGATTAGTGGGTAAGTTAGTCCTCCGTTTATCCAGATCCATCGTAGTGCGTAACGCGATATTTCACCAAGACTCATATATAGCAGTGACGTACCGGAGTCCGACCTCAATTTCGATGGCTAATTGGATTTCTGATGTCGCGTCGCGTCTCTTACAGTCGGTCGGCATTGCATTGTATTACTGTTTTTAGTCATTTAAATTGTCAAATTTGGTCCGTGCCTAGAATAACACAACTAGTAAGTAAACGTGGAGTGTGGCGGCTTGTATGTTCCTTCAACAACGTTCAAGTTGTTTCTTGTCGCATAGAGTTCTTGTTTTTATTTTGTTATATGTATTTGTATCCGTAGCTATGTCATTTCACGGAAAACCCAAAGAGGACAAGTGATAAGTAGACAGAAAGACTTTTTCAAAAACAGTTCTTGCAAGAATTCAGTACCAAGATTGGCTCTTACAAAATAAACTACTTAAAAAACATTAGCATTGATTTGATGCATGTATACATACGAATAGTACTCCCTAGAATAATAAAAATTTGCTTGACTATCTATAATCTTAAATTTCACTGTACATTTTTGGATATATAAAAAAAAGTAATTGCACGAGTTTTTTCTCTGAATGACATAAAACATGTACACATACGTATGTATGTAATTACATACAACAGTTCGTCAAAACCATAAAAGATTTCCTCTGGAAGAATACCTATTACTACATATTATTGGTCAGATACTGTCGATGGCATGATCGAATGATATTGTATAAAGTATGGACAGTGTTACACTATTCTTTCATAACAATTTATATTCTTTCGTATAATATTTAACCAAATTTTCCTGCATATGTATGGAAAGGTTTTTTTTCAAACGTAGTGGTTTTATAATGAGATTTAAAAAAATTGAGTCCTGCAATTCTGTCGTCCATCAATGTACATATATACTGAACTGAAGCTCAAACTCATAGCTGTATGAGATAGACATTATTATTATCATAAGACAAGGGCTTCTTAAATAACGAACATGATTTACGAAAATAGTTAAAACAAATTTTACAATTAGCGGGGAACACAACGTGCATCAGCTGCTACTGGTGCGGCTGTCATAAATATAAATGTCATAAACAAACTTGAGTTCAACGAATCCGAATCACTATCTGAAAATGTTTGCATTAACTCACTCTGAGCCGAGGATTCATCACAACCGCATTTCGTTAAAAGCGTAAGATTAAAGCTATTTTGTGATATTACGAGTACATCATTAGTCTATTTTGTGTTTATAATTCTTTTAAGTTTTAACTGTGTGGTTAAGCTAGTTTTGCAATTGGATTTGAGCTATTTCAATTTTTTTTCTATTGGGTCTATAACTTAATTCACGCGGTTTGCTAAAAGATTACGTAACTTGTATTATTCCAATGGAACATGCGTTGGAAAGCTACTGTCATTGTACGTCATTTCAGTATATGTCATTCATTTGAAGCGTAAACAACAATAATTTTTCTCACTCAAATATGTCCAACTTTGTGACTGAAAAAGTGTTTTTGCGAGGAGTTCTTCTTCATTACTTTAATATGAAGAAAACTGCTGCCGAAAGTCATCGTATTTTGGTGGAAGTTTATGGTGAACATGCGCTAGCTGAGCGAACGTGCCAAAAGTGGTGATTTTGGCTTGGAAGACGATGAACGTCCTGGGCAGCCAAAGAAGTTTGAAGATCAAGAACTGGAAGCATTACTCTATGAAGATTGTTGCCAAACACAAGAAGAGCGAGCAGAATCTTTGGGTGTCACTCAAGCAGCCATTTCGAAACGTTTAAAAGCAGCTGGATGTATTCAAAAGCAAGGAAATTGGGTTCCACATGAACTCAAGCCGAGAGACGTCGAAAGGCGGTTTTGCATGTCCGAAATGCCGCTAGAACGCCACAAAAGGAAGTCATTTTTGCATCGGATTGTTTCATATGTGAAACCCGGCCAACCAGCCAAATCAACGGCAAAGCCGAATATCCATGGCACGAAGGTAACGCTCTGTATTAGTGGTGGGATCAGATGGGTGTGCTGTATTATGAGCTGCTAAAACCGGGTGAAACTATCAATGGACAACGCTACTGAACACAATTAATCCGTTTGAAGAGACCACTGGCCAAAAAACGCCCGGAGTATGCGACCAGACACGAGGCAATAATTTTCCATCATGACAACGCTCGGCCCCACGTTGCTATTCCGGTTAAGAACTATTTGGAAAACAGTGGGTGGGAAGTCTTACCCCACCCCTCTTATAGCCCAGACCTTGCCACTTCTGACTACCATTTGTTCCGGTCGATGCAGAACGCCCTCACTGAAATGCGGTTCACATCAGAGCAGAATATCCAAAATTGGCTTGATTCATTCTTGGCTGCCAAGCCGGCGCAGTTCTTTTGGGATGGGATCCACAAATTGCCAGAAAGATGGGAAAAAGTCATAGCTTCAGATGGGCTATACTTTGAATAATACTATTGTACATGTTTTTCTTAAATAAACGTTCAAATTTTGGAAAAAAAAACGCACGAATTAAGTTATATATCCAATAAATTGTAAAAAATATTAAAAACTGAATGGTGAGTCGAGGGCAGCGTCTACTAGATTTTGGGAAGTAGTTGTTTTTAATTACTGCAAAAAAAAATCTTCCACTTGTACCAGCACCTGACTCATTTAAGCAAGAGTCAACATCATCTTGTTTAAAACTAACAAACAATTTTCCATTAAACCATTCCTTATATTTTAGAATAAATTTCGCTTTTATGTTACGAGTTGACTTACGGTTTTCATAGCAACAGGTCCACTGGTGGGATGTCTCACCGAAAAGTAAAACCAAAGCGTACATCAATCTGGCGAAAGTTATATAGTTGCATTTGATATTTCTAAAGCATTTGACAGGATTTGGGGTCAGGCTCTTTTGTCGAAAATGCGTGCTTTTGGGATCGACGACTCTCTTCTTCAATGGATTAGAAATTACCTTTCGGAACGTTCAATTCAAGTTGCCTTGGATCGTTTTAAGTCTGATATTCAAAAAATAAATGCTGGTTTGCCCCAGGGCTCCGTTCTGCCTCCGATACTCTTTTTAATTTTCATCAGCGATGTCGTGGCTGTTACTTCTAATCCAGTACATTCCCTTGCTGATGACAGTACCCTCTGCTTTTCATACTCGTTCCCGGATTTGCGTTCCTGCTCTTCGGCTGTAGAGCGAAAAGGCCAGCGTATGCTAAGCTCATTAAATTCCGATATTAATAGCTTGACCAATTAGGGGAATATCAACAGGGTGGAATTAAATGCTTCCAAAACTCAATGCTGTCTGCTGTCGTTAAAGCGAATTTTAAACACCCAGCACGAATGGCACGTGGATCGGCAAAACTGTAAAACTTTCCATGATCTGACCTCAATATACAATGCGTTTATCCGCCCGAAATTGGAGCGCAATGCCCACATATGGTCGGGTGCGGCCAAAACATATCCTCACCTGTTAGATAGGATTCAAAACCGTGCGATAAAACTCATAGGTGATATTAATATCACTCAGATAATCGACACCCTCGAACACCGACGTAATGGCTCGTGTGTCACTCTGTTTAGCAATATGGGGGCACTCACCCGCTAAGATTTGCAACTCATATATTCCAGGTGTTCCTTAAGGTACAATCTGGAGTCAGTCATGACGCCAAGATATTTTAATGCTGACTTGGATGTCATTTCATTTTCACCTACTGTGAAAGTTTTCAACTTGTAATTAATACCGCTTCCGTTTTGTGTTCAGCTAGCGTGAATTGAAATTGATTCGTTGCTTATTTGGACAACTTCTTCTAAATGTTTTGCTCTTACGACGAGAGCGATATCGTTCACAAACGCCACGATTTTAGCTTCGCATGGCAGATCAAAACGAATAGTACCATCGTACATTACATTCCACAGTACTGGCCCCAGGACTGATTCATGGAGCATTCCTCCTCCAACGTCTGTATGGTATAGTAACATTCTCTTTCGGAAGTAGTTTTTCACAATGTTTTGCACATAAATTGGTACACTCATGTTTCGTAGCGCTTTTAGAACATGTACCCAACTCGCTGTGTTGAAAGCGTTCTTGACGTCCAGTGTTTTGACACAGTAGTACTGTCAGGTGCCTCTTTTGTATTAACAACCGCTTTTTAATGCCATCAGTTTTTGAGTGCGCCTTTCGAAAACCGTTCTCATGTTCTGATAGTCTTGCTGCTCCTTCCATGACTGCTTCTAATCTCTTAGAGATGATATACTCACCGTACCCAGAATACATAGTGGACGGTAGGCTGATGGGTCGTCTGCGGGTTTGCCTCCCTTTGGTAGTAATACGAGCTGCTGTTGCTTCTATTGGTTGGAAAAAATTCCTTCGCTTAAGCAAATTTTATAAATGTCCAGAAATATACCCATTCTGGCTTTGCTCGCAGCGTTAAAAGCTATATTTGGTGCGCCATCTGGCCCAGGGACTTTTTTCTTCTCAAATCTGTTGCAAGCGTCAAGTATCTCTTCGGCTGTGAGTCTAGGAATTTGTTGTTCTGCTGAATTTCTTCAATAGCTCTTCATCCAATTAATTTCCCCTTTGTCTTGGGCAAAGGCCTTCTACTACAGAACATCAAGGTGGGAGATGGAGATGGTGGAGATAGTGGAGGTGGTGGAGATGGTGGAGATTTTGCAGATGGTGGAGATGGTGGAGATGGTGGAGATGGTGGACATGGTGGAGATGGTGGAGATGGTGGAGATGGTGGAGATGGTGGAGATGGTGGAGACGGTGGAGATGGAAGGTTTTTAATCTCTTCATTGCCACTGGTCTTCCATCCGTAATTGTTGAGCATTTTACTTATCGTGTTTTGATGGCGTAATCTTCGGTCGTCAATTGTCTCGCATACTATTGATTGGTGGTCACTATGTGTGTAGTGAGTGCTGATATTCCATGTTGTTCTTCTTGGAAGTGAATTGCTCTCAAAAATGAGGTCGATGATCGAACCTACTTTATTCGTCTAGGATCGTTATTGCTAATAGCTGGTTTCCTCTCCTGTTTGTTCTTGCACAGTCCCATTCCGTGACTCGTGCGTTAGAATCTCCGTCTATAATAACCGGATTCCTACCTCTGGCATTTATGGTTACGAAGCTATCTAAGCTTGGTGGAGCGTAACAGCTATAAAGTAACACTCAGTGCAATCTTCTGTTTCTTGGAAGGGTTATTTTCCATATTGCAGCTTTACCCGGAGCATCCGCATACGTATTGTCATATTGTCGATACGGTTCACTTAAGATTGCTACCTCTATACCTAGCTCATGAGTTGTTTGTGATAGGAGAGTTTGGGCGGCCTCGCAGTGGCTTAGGTTTAGCAGCAGTATTTTCATTTTTTCAACAAAAGTTCCTTCCATGCTCTTCGGTACGATGGGCATTTATGACTACCCGCAGAGTGGTTACTACCGATGCCTTATATATATATATACCTTACCTTGGCAGAGCAGACATTTTGGGTCTTTATTGCAGAGCTTCGCCATATGACCAATCTCATCACAACGTAAACAATGTTTCGACCAGTCATTTGTGCTTTTACAAGCTTTGGCTTTAAGCGCAAATTCCACACATTTGAAATGCTTGAATGGTTCTAGCTTCTCACGTATTCGGCACACAACCCATCGTATACGTTTTTTTGCATTTCGGTGAGATTCCTAGCTGCTTCCGTCGCGTCGGTAAGTCTACAGCTGTTGTCTGGGGGCCACCACAGGCCTCCTTAAGCGACTTAATTGTCAATGTTTTTGCTACATCGGTATTCGTAAAGCTCTTTAAGAGTGGTAATCTTATCAAGATATTTCACCTCTATCAACGATTCTTGTGTTAAGATTTTCTCATCAGCTTGTTTAGCTTGGGCTCTTTTTACCTTATTCTCAAATTTTATATTGTAGCTTGTAAGTTAGCAACTCTTTTAAGCAAGAAGAGTAGGTCTCCTTTCGCCGTTTTATTAATGCGGGTAATATTTACTCCAAGGTTTCTTAGTTCGGGATCGCTTTTTACTTTTCGGAGCATCTCTACATAAGTAAGCTTTCCCTTTGTTCTTAATACCAAGGCATCCGGGCGGATCGGTTTGCTACGACTTTTGATTAGACGCTTCTGTTCAATCCAGCCAGGTGCAGGTTTCTTACTTTCTTCCGATGGTTAATCGATGCTTTTCTCAGTTTTCTCAGTGTTTTGGTCGATCAAAACCTTTTTCCCTCCGGTGCATCTTTTTTGGTTGTGGGAGTTGTTTGGACAACAATGCCAAGGGCGCTGACCTTTTTGGTATTGTATCCCTCTTCCTTTCGGGGGTATCGCATATATATCCCTGTTTTACAGAGCATTTGCGAGTTTCTGTGCTACTTATGTATACAAGGATGTCGATTAATTGCCACCTTTTTCGTTTATGTCGTCTTTGTTGTAATTTTGGGAATACAGTCGCTTTCCTACCTAGTGTGTTTTACGCTTGCGTTATCGACTGGCTTGTTCTAAGCTAACCGCATCAGCCTGGTCAGTCTTCTGATCTCATGAAGAACATTAATCTTGCCCTTGTAGAATCTCATTAAGTCAACTAAGATCGTCAGAGAATCATTTCCATTATTGGTAACTGCTGTTCTCTTATCTTCCCGTTCTTCGGGATTTCGATTGCTCTTCGTGGTTTTTGGGCTTAGATGCGCCTTCTCTGTGATCACTGTTGGTGGTGAACCCTTACCATCAGTGTTTTTAATCGTTTTTGTGATGTTTGTGATGCTTTTTTCATATGTGTTAATTTTTTTTGGGGGTCCCCACTCAAAGCCGCTATCTCCATTTGGATGTGTGTTCAACTCTACTATCTCATGGTTATATATGCAAGCAGGGGGACCATGCAAGGGCTGACACAGGGCCTTATGGATGCCAATGGAAGGTGGAAAAACTTTCCAACGTGCGAGAGCTGAAGACAATTATGGCCGGAACTCAGCAAATCCAGATCAAGTCAGATTCTCTTGAAAAGCAGAACTGAACTATCTACGCTTGTTGGACTACCTACATAATCTTTTGGTTTGGGGGCACACAAAATAAAGCTGAGCCTTACCGACGATGACTTTTGCAGAGGCAGTGGGGAAATAGGCTCAGAGGAAGATACCCTCCACTTTTTTTGCCACTGTCCAAGTCTCAGTAATTTGAGCCATAGAACTCTAGGCGTTTTATTATTTCCACGACTTCTCAGATTATCTTCTGCTTCACTTATATTTCCTTTCCTGTTGAATGTCGCATACAAAATCTTGTCCAACGTAATGTGCGAACCGACAAGTACCTGATTGGCAGATGAACCAAATTTTCACACTGCGGAAAATTCTGGAAAATACAATGTTAAGCCGAAACTCATCACCTACACATCGAATTTAAAGCTGCATAGTATTTATTTTCCTGAGCTCTGAGATTGAGATGACCGAATTTGACCCTCTAAAGTTAATTCAGCTTTGTCTAATTACGCTGGAAAACACGCGATGCAGTTTGGCAATAACTTCTCCAAACTATTCCAAATCAAATGAATGCCGAGTTCTAGCAAGGGGATGCGTTATCATGTGATTTCCCTAATTTAGTACTGGAACTGATAGTCGGCGGTGCTGGTGAAAATCGCAATTGACAGTAGTAACCTCGAGGTAGTTAAGAAGTTTTGCTTGAATATGAGCTGACAAGTTAGATAAGATTCGATGAAGCATACGAAATCACTGCTATTTTGTTTGGAAAAATGAATGAGTTCGAGCTCTACAAAACAATAATACTGCCAGTCCTACCAGGAGGAGGAAGAAACTAGAGCATATATTGAATTCTTTGTTGTATATTGAAGATATATATAAGAGAACATAAAGGTGTGGATGTTATTTAGAAAGCCTAAATATATCGATTACACTAACAAAGCAACATCGAGCAAATGGATAACAAGAAAGACCGAAACTACGTGGTATTAATAATTGAATGCTTGTCAAAGAGGATGGGCAGATACTCCACACGGGTTGAGAGCCCTCTAAATAAGAAAGTAAGTACAATATGTTTAAATGTACCAAATAAAATAGAAAATATCGAAAATCATTTATATGTATGTATATATGCATATACGAACATATATACATACATATAACGCAAAGTACTTGAAGCTGAAATAAGGGTAGCTTTTCTGTTGTTATTAGGTGTAATTATTATCATATTAAAACAGTTTATAAATATTAATTGAATTATCTTATTTTTGGACTTAATGAAAACCAACCGTAAATAACTAAATACTTTTTTATTGTTAAAAAAGTTAATAGCAAAGGAATAATAGCCAGTGATTTTGCAAAAAATTATAATGACTCATTCAAAATGGGCCACCATCTGCACAAATATCGTAATAACGAAGATTAGCCGGATGTGCTATAACACATCGAATTAATACGGAGGTAAGTTCTGTTATGAATAGCTGACTGGCAGCAAAATTACTGAAACTTTCCCAATTATTCACTTTTATAATTAATATTTCTTTTAAGAATTTCAGCTTCTTAGAACACGTATTCAAAGCGTGTGAGAAACGTTTTATCAAGCGTTTTCATATAAAAACAAAGAATATTGTTAAAATTTGTAGCCAGTTAGGTGCCATTGTAAAAGCAAAACAAGACCCTGTGAGATTTTAATGAAATACTATTCTGTTTACCACTCGTAGAATAAAAATGTTATCCTTTTCTTCACCTTTCGCTAACACTTCAATTTATTTACCGCAATAAAGTCAAGACTGTTCCAGGAAAAAAACTCTGCTTTTAAGGCGGCTCACAGATAGAGGCTTTGAAAATGTACGTATAATAGGCTAACTCAAACTTCAAAGAGTCCTTCCTAAAAGGACTTTTCGAAAAAATCAAAGCACTCAGTGTTCAACCAGTTTGGCAATACTAAGAAATGCTCATGGATCGAG
Organism: Volucella zonaria; assembly: GCA_963966105.1. Taxonomy (NCBI): domain Eukaryota; kingdom Metazoa; phylum Arthropoda; class Insecta; order Diptera; family Syrphidae; genus Volucella; species Volucella zonaria. The sequence goes on along the minus strand of OZ014533.1, from coordinate 32,717,249 downwards.
AATAGAGGCTCTGAGCCTTATGCTCGAAACACACACATGCAATTCCAATTTGTTGTTTCGATAAATAACAGCGACATGGCGATCTACTCGTACGAAATCCTAAATTGTACTGGCAAACTATCGTCATCAAAGCGACGGGGACCCTCTCATACGCGGAGATACTACGCAAGGTAAAGGCAGACAGACCCCAGACTGGAAACAGTGTGAAAGGGGGTAACAAAAAATGAGAAGGACCCAAAAGGAAGTCCTCCATATAAAACGCAAGGAGACGGGTATCAATATTACCGAATTCGAAGGCGTCATTAGCGAAGCGTTAGCGAATCAGGCGAACGTAAGATCACTTACGCACCACACTATCTTTGGGGTTAAAGACATAAATAAGGTCACTGCTGTACACGACATAATCGATGCCATCAAAGCCCAGCTTGCAGTGATAGTTTCCCCACCATACATTTTATCCATGCGAAAGGCTCACGGAGGAACTCGATCAACAGAAATCAGCCTTACTGCAGAAGACGCAGGAAAACTTTTAGAAGCTGGAAAGGTTAAATTTGGCTGCGATAATTGTCGCATGCGCCAACAGACCCTGCTAAAAAAATGTTTCAAATGCTTCAATGCAAAAGTGAAGAAGACCGCTGCAAACTATAAAGGAGATGTGGGACAGAAGGCCACATAGCAAAGGATAAGGACCATCAAGATGACGTGAAGCATGTAGCTGGCAGTAACAAATGCCCAGCAATCACTAGCAAAATACCGTGAAGATACTACAAATAAATCTTAAACACTATAGAATACCCCAGGAAATCGTAGCACAAACGTCCAAGGACGAAAGGGTCAAGAACGAAAGGGCGGACGTTAGCATGATAAGTGAGCTCCATAAATGTATGGCGAAAACACTAACTGTCTCGTTGTAAGGCAAAGGGTATGTGGACGCTTTGCTTTCCAAGATACAATCCACCACACAGAAGGTTTCGTGCGGGCGAAAATAAATGGGATCGATTTCTACAGTTGCTATGCCTGACCCAACAAATGCTAGACAACCAACAAATGTGTGGCAGTGGCTCAAGTTGTAGTGGACTGGCTTCCAAATCGGAAGGTTCGGTGTTCGAATCCCAGCCTCGCCATATCATCCATTTTTTCAGTTAACGAAAATCAAGTAAGACGAGTAGTTGACTAGAAATCAACATCAAGCCAGCTTCCACTAAGAATTTAGTCTACCCATTAAATGTTGGATGCCACCCATGGAGCGAAATAACCACTGAGCCCAAAATCTTTCTTTCTCTCTCTATCCCATTTTCTAAAATACTTAACACATGCTGAGACATTATAAGTGTATTCATACCCACTTGAGTGTTGAGTTCTTTTTTTAAAAAAGAGACTCACTAACACCAGAGGACATGCCCTACTAGAAACATTCGCTCCCCTATCGATAAGTATTGCTAACAAGAATCTATTCAGAAAACCATAAAGTGGAGGGTCAATGAGGAATACTCACACAGTGACCACCAAATGATAGTATTGGAAATAAAAGTAAAGAAACCAGTCGTGCCCCCAAAACTTTTTTTTTTTTTGTTTTTTATTAATTCTTTATTCTCAATGTAAAATTAAATACAATACTAAATTTAATTCACAAGTAAAAGGAGAATAGTTAGTGACATTTGTGTTTCAAGAGAAAAAATAGAGCTAATGCCACTTCAGTTAACAATTCAATGTGGGGTGAGTAAATTATAAAATTAAGATTAAGAGAATAATGGAAGTAAATAAAGCAAACGATAATTATTCAGAGCAAATACATGACAATAGAAAATAGTTACAAAATAAATAAATAATTAAACCGCATAGCGCATCAAAACTTCAATTTCATTATGGTCGAAGTCAAGAAGCCAAAGTTTAACTTTTTTCAAAAATGAGGAAAGAGTTACTATGGTTCGTATGTCAACAGGGAGTTTGTTAAGCAATTTGCATGAGGCAATGGAATAAGAGTTTCCAAAGCTTGTGGTGCGAAAAGGAAAACTGGGACATAATATTGGGAATTGCTACGTAAAGCATAACCGTCAGATGTTGGACTTTGCAAGTACCCACCTCTCATAAAAAAAATTCTAAGTACTTTAAAATAAAAAAGATGTGTCAATGGGAGAACTCTCATGAGCCTAAATAGCTCCATAGAAAGAGCTATCCGGGGAGAATTACAAACTTTCTTTATTGCACATTTTTGCAGGACAGATAGTTGCTGAAGTTTGTTCTGGTATGCGCCTCCCCAACAGCTTATTCCATATTGCTATTTAGAATGAAAAATTCCATAATACACTGTTTTCAAAATATTGTTAGAGCAAAATGTTCTAAGACAATAAAATCAGCGAATAGTTGAAAGAAGATATTGCTTCAAACTTAGGATATGCTCAGACCAGCTGAAATTTCGGTCGATTATAACGCCTAAGTATTTAAAGCAATCAACATTTTCAATTTTAAAGCAACTGACGCTACAATAGGCCGTCACATCAAAGGAGTCCTTACCAATAAAAACAGAACACGTATTACTAGACAGGTTATATCTTGCACAGTTTGATGCATGAAACGTAATATCAATATCCGGGGCCACTTCCGTATTAAGGGAAAAGAACATGACTTTAGTTTTTTTACTAATAGTTTAAGTGCAGCAAACCAAATTCTCAGCAGGTGAAAGTCATGATTTATACCAGATACTAGGTCCAGGGGGCTAGCTGATCTATAGGCGATACCCAAATCATCTGCAAAGGCCTGAACTTTTCCAGCAAACGGTAATTCAAAAATGGAATTAATGCAAATTAAAAATAGAATAGGCCCAATAACAGATCCTTGGGGAACGCCAATATCAATCGTTTTAGAGTTACTAAGATTGATTCCAATTTTGACCTTTTGTTTTCTGTCTTTCAGATAGGAAGCGAACCAATCATAGATACAGCCACGGAAGCCTGCATTATACATTTTGTTTAAAAGAATTCTGTGATCCACCATGTCAAAGGCTTTGGTTATATCTACAAAAAGCCCACTGCAGAAGCTTTTGTCATCTAATACTTTGTGTATAATGGTACAAAATTCCATAAGAGCATCCCCAGTGGAAAGGCCTGACCTAAATCCAAATTGGCTCGAAGTAAAAAACTTTTTATATTTAAGATATTTCAACATCCTACATTTGACTATTTTTTCAAATACTTTTGAAAATGAAGGCAACAACTAGATCGGTCTGTAGTTACTTTTTTCCTTTCTACTTCCCTTTTTAAAAAGAGGTGTAACATAGGCACTTTTCAATTGTTCAGGAAAAATTCCAGTTATAACACTCAAATTAAAAGGATGTATTAAAATATCAATTATGTTATGGGCAATTTTTTTCAAGACAAGGTTAGAAATATCATCACTAACACATGAATTCGAATTGTTTAGGAAGTTTATAGTTTTCAATAACTCGAGACCCGAAATAGGCTCAAAATAGAAGCTATTTCCGTATAGAACACTATCTGTAGTACCATTTCTAAGCTCAGGATAATAAAAGTTTGGTGAATCGCTCAATGAACTCATTGAATTCGTTTGCTACAATACTTCTCTAGGATCTGAGATATTTACAATACCATTGATTAATTCCTAGGTAGGTAGGTAGGTAAGAGTGGCTGTTGGATAAAACCAACACACTTAGGCCTGATGGCCCATTGTGATGCCACGTGGATCTATGATCCTCTTACTGATGGAACCAGTTTGAGCTTCTGACGAAGCGAAGGAGACTGTTTACGTCTGTATTTTTCAGATCGTTTAGGTCGTTGTAGAAGAAGGCTCCTAAGTGAAGTTTTCTTCTCTGGGAGAGAGCTGGACATGTACAGAGTAGGTGGAGGGTTGTCTCCTCCTCCTCCCCGTCCATGCAGCTTCTGCAGAAATCATTTGTAAAAGCGCCAAGCCTTCTTGCGTGCTTGCCTACAAGGCAGTGTCCAGTGACGACACCTATGATGGCGCTGAGATGTTCCTTATTTAAAAGGATCAGACACTTAGAGCGATACAGATCCAGTTTTGGCCAGATTTGTATGGTCGCTAGACATGTTGGTCCAACAGTCCACCTAAGGTCTGTTTTTTTATTGGCATCCAGCTTTAATATTAGTTTGCTCGCAGCAATTGGGATACCTATGTTACCCCTTTCCGCAGAATAGGTAAAGTGGCTCCAATTTTGGCGAGTTCATCGGCTCTATAATTCCCTGGAACGTCTCTGTGGTCTCTGTGGCCCAGCACCCAACAGAGGTGAAGATTGAACTGCTCTGCCATCTCCATAAGAGATGATCGGCAGTCAAGGGCGGTTTTAGAATGCAGTGAGACTGAGTCCATGGATTTGATAGCGGCCTGACTATCCGAAAAGATGCGGATATCCTTTGCAGATATCAGGTTTTTCTTCAGCCAGGACAGAGCTTCTTTAATCGCTAAAATTTCCGCCTGGAACACTCTGCAGTGATTTGGAAGGCGGAAAGAGAGGCTTAGAGTGTCTGAGAAAACACCGCCACCAACCCCGCTATTGGTTTTAGATCCATCTGTGTAGAGATGGATCGACTTGTCCTCCACGGAAGCATCTTCCTCCCAGAAGGATCTAGAGGGGAAGCTTACATGGAAGTTTTTGTCAAACCAAAGTTCAGGTGTGGTGTAATCGATGTTCTCTGTGTGGATTCCTAATGTATTAAGAATATTGGCGTGGCCAAATGGATTATTTGTCCAATAAAGCTATTGTAGCTTTATTGACTCTTTCTTGAATGTTAGGTTTCCAGTTTAGTTTTCTGTCAAAAATGAGACCCAGATATTTTGCTGTATCGGAAACACTAAACTGGTACCGTTTATTGAAGGAGGGTCTATAGTTGGAATTTTATATTTCCTGGAGAAGAGGATAAGATCAGTTTTATGGGGGTTTATTCCCAATCCACAGCGATCTGCCCAATTAATCTATTGAGATTTAGTTGAAGGAGTTCTTTAATGGTATTAAGATGCTTACCTGAGACGGCAATAGCAACGTCGTCTGCATAGGCAATCACCCTGCTACCTCCCGCTTCCAGGTATATCAGCAGTTCATTTACTACTAAGTTCCAGAGAAGGGGAGAGAGGACACCGCCTTGCGGCGTACCTCTGCTAACACATCTTTTGGCAGAAGTCTCACCCAGTTTGGAGTTGATTATCCTGCTTTTTAGCATATCAATCAGTCATTCTAGAGTTTTCAGAAGGAAAGATGATAAACTTATAGGTCTGAGGTCCTTTGGGACGACATGAGAACATTTTCCAGCTTTGGGGATGAACACTACATTGACTTCTCGGAATGTGGATGAGTTCTACACAGCTCATCATAATATTTTCTAGCGCAGGCAGAATAATATCTGAGGATCTCTGTAGCTCGGCAGGTATTATACCGTCCGGACCAGCAGACTTGTATGGTTTGAAGCTATGCAGCGCCCAGAGCAGTTTGTCTGGAAAGTGGGTGTCCAGTAGCAGGTTGAGTGATTCATCATTTGAGGTAGTCCAATAGCCATCGGTTTTTTTCAAACAGCTAGGCATCATAGGATTTGTGGAGAGGATTTTTCTTAGCCGTGATGCCTCGGAGGTTTCCGTGATTTTGTCGCAGAAGGACCTCCAGGATTGTCGCTTTGCCTTCCTCAGTTCTTTTTTGTATAATTTGAGGGATTCTTTGTATGAGTCCCAGCCAGTCACTTTCCTTGTGTTCTTTGCCAAGTTGAAAAGTTTTCTACAAGTGTTTCTGAGCAGTTCCAGTGCTGATGTCCACCAATGTGGCTTTTTCTTGCCTCTAGGTTGAATAAGAGGGCAGGAAGCGGCCATAGCCTGATTGAGAGCCAGAGTGAAATCCCTGACCTTCATGTCAAGCTCATTGGTGTCACGCGGCGGACTTGATAGTTCAGAGGATAGCGTTTCTGACAGTATTCCTCTGTATTTTGGCCAATCAGTTTTCCGGAAGTTCCGGAATGATGGTTGACTAGGAGGAGCATCATTCAGGCTGAATTGGATGTATCTGTGGTCTGAAAAAGAGTGTTCAGACCATACCATCCAGTTCATTAGCATTTGAGTGATGCTGTCGGAGACAAGAGTTATATCTAATACTTCCTGTCGGTTTCATGTTATAAAAGTGGGTTCATTGCCAATGTTGCAAACAATGAGGTTAATACTTATAATGTAATCAAAAAGTTACTGCCTTTGTCGTTGATGTCGGCACTGCCCCATACCGCGTGATGAGCGTTAGCGCCGCAGCAGATGATGAGCCCATTTCTTATCTTCCCAACTTCCAGTACCACACTTTCTAGATTATCACGAGGGAAAGGACCCACATGATAGTGGCCAAGATATGCCGATGGCAGCCAGTAGGAGCCTTTGACAGTCTCCAGTCTGGGAATGGTTAAGTCTTGGTCGCTGAGGTTAGGAAGTAAAAATGTATTAAGGCTACGTTTCACTAATATACAAGTTCTGATCTTACCTTTGTTTCTTGTATAGAGCGGAACGTATGCGGGTGTCCTAAGTCCACGAACCATGCCTTCTACAATCCATGGTTCCTGGATTAGGATAATGTCTTCTGCGTTTTTTGAAAGACGCAGAATGAGTGCGGCCGAAGCCTTTTTAGAGTGATGGAGATTAATCTGGAGAAACCGTATCATTGCTACAGTTTTCCGGAGTAGTCTCCACCACGGTGTTGTTGAGATCCTCCGATTCTGAAGATGTGCCCAAGAGCTCATCTTCTTCCTCTGATCGTATAGGACCTCGTTTTGTTTCGTTATCTGTTTCCATTTCCGACGGGGTGTCAGATAGGGAAATCGATGGCTTGCTTGTCACCTCGGATAGATTGGAGTCGTCGCTATCCATTTCTGGAAAAGATATCGACGCTCCAGAGTCTGAGGTTATGTTTATTGGTGTCTCCGTTAAAGGAGGAGGAGGTTGCTTATCAGCATCCAGTTCATCCTTTTTGTAGACCTTTAAATAAATTGACTCGAATCCGAACCGAATCATACCTTTTGTCTGCGCTAGAGAATTAAGGGATTCTTTGTTGATCACTATCAGCGCGCATCTATAAGAACCCCTTAGTTCCTCCAGTTTCGCGACTTTCCAGTCATGAGTCAGAAGGGTCGGGTTACTGAGCCTGATGATCTTCAGAATGCTTTCTGGGGAGGAGGGTTCTGCTGGGATTCAGGTGCGAGTTCGAGGTCTACTAAGGTTGTCCTCCTTAGATACGACCTCGAGTTTTGCATCTGGCCAGATTTCTCCTAAACCACCTATGGCTTTTGTGAAGAGATCGAGAAATCTCTGATCTGCACATGCGATGAGCTTGACGTGACCTTGATGCCAGCCAGCGTCGCTTGTGATAGGAGGTGGTCCGAGGTTTTCCCGCATAATGGCCAAGAAGTTACTCGAAAGCTTCAGCTTGGCCAACTGCCACCGTTCAGGTGTTATGGAACCGTCGGTATAGCTCCTATCGATTACCGCGATTATTATGGCGTCCTTTAGGACTTCACTGAAAGACCTCAGAGATGTGTTGTTGGATGGCCCAGGGGTTGTTATGTTGTGGGTTTAGGCCTCTTGGAAACCGGCACGGTTTCCTCCAACGATCTCTGGCGCTTGGAGGAGTCTTTAAGTGTTTTGGGAGCAGTGGAAGCAGTGGGCAATCCGTCTTTTAGGATGCTGTTAGCCCATTCAATCTTGCTCCTTATGTCCGCACTTCTCTCAACCTCTGGAATGGATCCGAAGGTTTTGATGATGCGTGAAGCATTTCGGCGTCTTACGTAGAGCGCCTTAGATGGAGCTTTCCGACGCGGCTGAGCTCCAGATTCTTCCTTGGGGGGAGGAGTTTTGGTAGCAGCAACAAGTCCGTGGCCTGCCACAAATTTGCTGCTGCTAGGGTTGGAGGAAGTTGTAGGACTATGTCTTGCCATAGTCCTACCACATCCTGAAGGTTTCTTTTTAGGCTCGTTGCGATTGCCTTTAGAGGATGGTGCACCATGGCCTGCCACAAATTTACCTCCTCTCAACAATGCAGGAGCCTTGCCGGTAGTCGGTGCAGTCACCGTTCTACCGCCCGGTATTAGAGGAGTACCGGCCTTGGGTTTTGTTTTGTTTGTTTTATTTGTCCATAATGTGGTCCCACGAGTAGCGGAGAAAGGGTTTGCCATCTGTACAGAGATCCGTCATATACAGATAAGGCTAGCTAATCCGGAGGTCGCCAGGTACCCGGATACTCCGCTTGCGACTGAGCTATTTTTGGAGAAGCTGAGCCCTCAGCCAGGTTGATCTTCGGCACGGGTCGTATGACACCTTGATCCAGCCCAGTGGAAAAGGAATGGTTGGATGGTTGGTCGGGAAGGGGAGGGGGGGGGAGGAGGAGAAGCATCCTTTGGTTTCAGGACTCGTCTGGAGAATTTCTCGAGATTGATTGACCCTACTCTGCCTCTACAACTCGGCAAGTTCGATGCTCGTGGTAGAGAGATTAATTCCTAACATTTCGATTAATGATACTATCAACCACCTTCCATTCTTTTTTAGGTCACCTTGAGAACTTCTTAATTGGTTATGGTAGTAATGATACCTACACATATAGATTTCTTTGACAATATCACGGCACATGCGATTATAGCGATTTTTTAAACACTCATTACGTGGGTGTTGGTTACATTTTATCCCTAGCTTATGTTTCAGCTTAATTTTTTTAAGGAGAGAGGAGTTCATCCAGGGTTTAAGTCTTATCTCTGGTCTTCTCTGTACAGAAATGCTATTGGAGGCGGCTATGGAGTTTTTTAAGATTTTTGCAAATAAGTCGAAAGCCTTAGATGCATCTTCTTCGTTATACACCTCATCCCAATTATTATAGCCCTTTAATTTAATAAATCTATTCAGGTGTTCAAAATTAATTCTTATCAGACTAGGTGGAGAATGTATTTTATTTCTTTTCTTGCCATGATTGGGAGCCAGATTCCAGTCATACAGTGATCAGAGATCTTAAGGTCAAGATTTATAGCAACACATTGATAAGGCTGAATTTTAGAGAAACAACCAAATACGTGATCAATACAGGTACCAGCTATGGGCTTTGTGATTTCATTAACAAGGGAGGTTAACCCATGCTCAGCAGTATTTGCAAGCTACGAATCTAAATAAGGGCAAGAGATTAACAAATCCAAGTTAAAGTCCCCTAAAACAACAAGATTTACTACTTTTACACTACATAAAAAATTCGAAAACTCAACAAGAAATACGTTTAAGGACTGTGCATTAAATCTATATGCACAAACAAAGGTAAAGAGTTCCCTGCATGTAGAACAAGAGATTTTTATAATGTCAGCACTAGCCAGACTGTAATATTTCACAATCATCATACAAATCTTTCACAAAAGCACCAACTCCACCTGCAGCATATGAATCATTGAGATTTGCGTAAAAAGTATAGCCAGGGATAGCGTAATCTTTGATCTCATAAGAATATATCCAAATTTCGGATACAAAAACAATTTCAACCAAGTTAACTAGAGCTTCAAGATTGCCAACTAATACGTCGAAGTTTTGACGAAGGCTTCTTATATTTTGGTGCATTACGAAAACAGATGCTTTAATTGAATTGTCGTGAAAAATGCTTTCATTACAACTAGTTATGGAACTTGAAGGGAAGTTGTTGCTTACAAAATCAAAGTTGTCCTTCATACCACAAAATACTACAAAATAATTTTAATCGTTTTTAATTAAAGATAAATAATCAAATGATTTTATAGCAACAACATTTCATTAGGATTAATGTTAGCACACGCACAGTGAAATATACAACTACAATCGCCACATGTAATTTTAGATACATCGCTTCGGTCAATTTTTTGTTTGCAAATTAAACAATGCATTTTTGAAAAGATGATTTAAGTTAGTTGGCTGCAGTTCTTTATAAAAGCGCGCATCCTACAACACTTTAAGTAGAACGTCCGTTCTTGACCGTGGTCACCGAGGCATCGCCTCATCGTCCCATCGCCCAATATGCCAATTATACACCAAAGGAAGGATTCTCCATAAGATAAACTACAATAGATTACTCGTAGTGGCAGACGACTACGAGTTTGGCTTTAAAAAATTTCTTTCTACTGTGGATGCCATAAGAGCAGTAATCGATATCGCAAAAGGCGCCATTGAAGGGAAAACGTGGCTCTACGGCACAATGGAGTACTGTACAGTAGCAACGCTGGGCATTAAAACTGCTTTTAACTCGACGAACTGGTCGTTTATTAGAAGATCACTCAGGAAGTTTTGATATAACACAGATGAAGGTGAGAAAAACTACACGTCACTGTCAGAGTTCGACAGGAATCGACTCCATAGGAGTCGGAGTCCTATGATTAGCGTTGCCTGCGGGGGTGACGGTAATTGGAGTCACCGATGATATTGCCGTCGTGACAGTATGTAAATAGATTCGTACAGTTGAGTCCGCTACAAACGACGCAATCGTTCCGATTCGCCAGCCTAGAATTAGCCAACCGTAAAATAGTAGCTGTCCTTATAACCAGTCGAAAAGCTGTACAGTACGCCAACTTCCAGTAACCAAATAATCAGGTCCAAAGAACCGGTTAAATATCTTGGAGCAATGCTGGACAACAGATTACGGTTCAAAACACATGTGTACTATTTAACCAATAAACCATCGCAAATGTAGGGAGCTCTCTTGTCCATACTGCCTAACATTGGTGGACGTGGACACGCAAAAAGGATCCTACTCTCCCAGTCTGGGCGTAGGCACTGAGGACAACGGAAACCAAAAGGAGACTATCGTAAACATATAGACTCTGCGCGCTACGGACAATCAGCGGCTTTCAAATCAGGTCAGACCAAGCCGCCTTTGTATAGCTAGAATGGTTCCCGTCGACATTCATGCAGATGAAATGTTGAGGATATACCACATAACAGAAGAGACTTGAGTCAACATGATGCCAATAGAATCAAGGAGACCAAAAACGCATCGTCAATAGCTATGTGGCAAGCTCGCTGGGATAATAAAACGAAAGGCAGATGGACATACAAACTTATACCGACAATCAATGACTGGGTAGAACGTAAACATGGAAACTTTCTTGCTATTAGAGGTGGAAGGGATGTAATCGATTGATTCGCCCCAATCTGCAACTTCATTTATTGGGCTTGCTCTCCACCGTTAAATCTGGTGTTTGTTGTATACTGCTGACACTGCTTCTATGAATCATAATAATGTTCTTTTAAAAATGACATAGCAGCTGCAAGGTACCAGGTTTTCCTTTTCTTATTCGCTGCAGATCCTGGTGATGGCTGCTCTTCGAGGTATCTTGCATATGAGTTACGTAGAGATGTATACCTTGCCTTGCACTCAAAATAATTTGGCCTTATGTCGCTTTTGGAAAATGATATAAGACCAAATTCTACCATTTGGCCTTATGCCGCGCCTGTCAGACATATTTCGTTCAACGATAAAATTGAAATAAGAATACCCCACAGACTCGCTCATAAGCGCCTGCCTGACAGTTGTTGACATACCCTTAGCGGAGCAACGAAGTCGGGTGAACGGATAAACCCTGCGGAGAAGAGGGTGAAATCCTGTTAGCGAGCGAAGCGAATCACTTATAGGCGCCTGCCTGACAGTTGAAGGTTACAGTTACAAGGATTTCGCACTATGGGCGTCTCTTTGACTCATACGCCGGACGGCCTACGGTCTCACATGCTGGTGCTCAGGGCGCCGTTACTCAGCGTGTAGTATACTAGTCATTGAAAGCAATATTGTCGTCCCTTTTGTAGACAATAAGTTAACGATAGCATTGAACTGTTTACCTATATTATGTAAGAAACACAACTTACAGCTGTCGGAGAAATATATGAAAAATAATAATGAAACGTATTATACGTATCAGGTAAGCAAAATCTAATATGCATTCGAAAGTGATATAAAGCCACAAAGCGACATAAGGCTAAATGGTAGAATTTGAACACGAGTTTTTTAAGATGCTTAATGGCCAATCCCTTTTTGTCGGACGATAGCAATCTCCGGATCGAGGTATAACGCCAAATAGGTGGTATCGTTTTTTAGAATCATTGTTTCCCTGGCTTCCAAACAACTTAATAGAACGAGGCTTATTTCACTGCTTCTGGCTTTTACTTGCAATTTAAATTCAAGCCACAACTTGTAAAAGTCACCTAAAATAATTGTTTTTTTGAAGATGAAATGTTGTTATATGTAGCGGTCTTAAAAGGTCAACAACTTCCATGATTTTGTGCTAGTCGTCTTCACTTAGCTGATCCAAAGGATGCAAATATTCCATTGAAGGAGTCCGTTCAACATTTCGTTCGTTGAACTTCACCGTGTTGGCACATCTAACACAGGTTTTCTTAAGCTTGGTACTGAATACATACAAAAAAAAAAGTTTAGTGTTGTTTACTACAGAGTTCCCTTTATGCTAGAGAAAGTTCAAATACGAAATTTACCGAAATGTTTGCCTCCTTAAAAGCTTTACAATGTTACGACCCCGATCAAGGAATTCGGAATTGTATCTTTGTAAAAAATCTTTTACTGCCAACTGAAGGGTGTGTGCGGCTCGTCTTTTTGATAGCATATTATCGAGCACAATATTCTCGGCTGATAAGATTTGGTCTTGTTCTTCTTCAAAATCCTCTTTTTCTATATTGTTGGCAGAATCAGACAACAACTCAACAGCCTTTACAATATTTCGACCGTTGTCTGTAATATAATATATTTGTTCTTTTTTTAATTCGAAATCTTGAAGAACGCCTTCTATATTGTGTTTTAAATTTTCAGCCGTGTGCCGGTCTTTCAGTCATTTATTGCTAAGGTATAAATCCCTATCTGATCGTGAATTGAGCGTTTATGCCTCGCACAGATCTGGATTGCCTGGATGATGTGTCTATTTTAAGGCTAATTATTTTATTTTTCATTCATAAAACAATTTTGCTCTTAATTGTTTAAGCTTTTTCGTTAACAAAAATCATGACGTTGCTGGCTGTAATCGACTGAATCTTTAACCCGCCGAAAATATGAGCTGTTAATGTTTTAAATGAATCGCTATCAAAAAATATAAAAGGAAGCGATTCTTTCGGGACTAAATTGACATAGGCATCGACAACATCTTTCTTGCCCCTTCGTGTTGATATTTTAATCATGGTATGGTATTCTAATTCTGCCTTGGATACTAATTTCGAAGCCTTTTCAAGGTCAATATAGAGCTTATAATGGTGAGGTACTATATGCCTTGCCCTTATCACTATTAAGTGTAAAAAATTCTCTGAAAAAATATTTCGTTTCCTCCCCATTTTCCTGTAGGAAAACATTTTCAAATGATAGTTTTTTTTTAATTGAAATAATAATATTACATTTATTGTATACAATGCCAAAACTCACAATTAATAAAATTTATATTGGATTTTTGTAAACTTTTTTTTTCATTAAAGACTTCTCCACTTATCGATTCACAACCTATTCAATCACATTAAATGTTTTAAAAATAATTACTTTCGCTTAGTCACAGTGGATATGTCAATGTGTCTAAAAGAACATTTCTTCTAACGGTAAACGAAGACTCTAAGATTTCGCATTAAGTATCAAGACGTGTGCAAAAAATTGAGTACGCGTTTAATAGTTCTTCATTGTTCTAAAAATAAAAAACTGTTCAAAACTTTGTTGGCGTAATTTTCACATTGCTTTGTTTTTCTGCTAGGCAACTCCGGCACAACAAATGTGAATGAAAAAAAAAAGATTTTGAAAATTCAAACAACGAAATATTGAACAATTAAATTTTTAAAAATATATTAATTTTAGAAAATGTTAAAATGCACTGAAATGTTTTTTAGTTGACAGTCATTTGAGTGAGCCGATGCGAGTGTTTTTTTGTTAGAATGGGAAAAATTGAGTATCGAGCTGTTACTAAATTCTTGTGTTTGAAAGGCAATACGCCATCAAAAATGAGTTGGACTCTGTGTATGGGGACTCTGCACCATCATTCACCACAGTGAAATTTTGGGCAGCTGAATTTAAACGTGACCGTAAGAGCTTGGGATATGATGAACTTTCGGGACGTCCAAAAACTGCAACCACTGACGATAACATTGCTAAAGTTCACCAAATGGTGTTAGACGATCGCTGAATTAAAGTAGTAGATATGAAAATATCAAAAGAACGTGTTTGTTATATATTAAATCAAGATTTAATATGTTTACTACGTTAGACCAAAAACGTGTTTGAATGAACATTTCCAACGCTCTGTTGGCGCAGTTTAGGCGCAATAAATCCGAATTTTGGTGCTGATTAATTACTGTATATGAAACTTGGATATACCATTATACGCCCGAAACAAAAATTCAGTCAAAACAGTGGACTGCAAAGAGCGAGCCGGCTCCAAAAAAAAAACAAAAACTGTTTTTTTCGGCTGGGAAAGTGATGGCGACTGTTTCTTGGGATAGTAAAGGAGTTATCTTTATCGATTATCTTCAAAAAGGAAAAACCATTACAGGAGCATACTACGCATCATTACTTGCCAAGCTGAAGGCAGAAATTGCGGGAAAACTGCCACATTTGCAGAAAAAGAAAATCCAGTTTCACCAAGACAACAGTCTCATGACGAAAATCCATGAATTACGGTTTGAACTGCTTGACCATCAGCCTTATTCACCAGATCTAGCCCCAAGCGACTTCTTTTTGTTCCCTGATCTAAAAACTGCGCTCGGAGGACAGAGATTTTCATCAAATGAGGAGGCAATCACCTTCGTGAACAATTACTCGTACTTGATTTTAGTTAACTGAAAATATGAATGTCTTCGTTCCTAAGCCATACAACTCGATCGTTATAACTTGCAAACATTTTAAAACAATGTACATCGTTTCCTCTCTTTTCTTCCTCCCTAGATTTCCTTCGCTGTGTACATTTTAAGGGTACACAAATCCCTAGAGTACACAAAGTACTCGCTGCTATACTTGCGGTCTGCATCAAGGTTACTTCGCCGATCCTACTCAACATATGTATGCACAAGCGATCTTGTAAGTTCACTTCAATATTTTACGTACACGACTTGATTGCGTACTGATCAGATCCAAAGATCGAGATCATTAATATGCTCTTGTGACGTGACTTCGATGAGATTAAACGATATTGCGATGACTGGAAGTTGAAGATCAACTTCAGAAATCTTTTTAGGACGCCTCTGCCTGGGGCCTCCAGGAACACCAGAATGAATTGGCGAAAGTTTTCTATCGTGGAACTGCACCGGCAGCTACTTGCTTATCGAAATGTAGTCAGATACCTTGGGATCTGGTTAGATCTATATCGATATTTTAAAAAACATATATGTAGATGTTGCTCTGGCCTGAGCCAAAGGTGCTTTTGCCCTTACAAAGAGACTGTTTTATAGCAACCAACTCGATAACTCGATGCGAGGGTGGAGGTAATCTGCTACATTATCCGGCCTATGCTTGTATTTGGATGTTCCGTGTGGGTCGACGTGAGAGCAAGTTTATTTGAAAAAATTCGGGTGCTTGAACGGGCTTGTCTCCGCTTACCAGAGTAATCAAAACAATATTATAAAAAAACAAACCCATGGAACAGGGGGCAACTTCTAAGTAAGGGACAATCCGTACGCAAAAAAAAAATATTATATTATATGTTGGTACAATATGATAGCGTAAGTAGGTTTAGATTAATTTTTTTTTTAGGTAGCCAGTAATTTTTAGTTTTAAGTTAATTGTAAAAAAAAAGTCCATTCACTGAGTTTTTGCTAATTAAAAACGTTTTCTTATTTTTTTTTTGTAATTGTAATGAATATAATAATAAAAATATACCGTAATAAACGTCGAAAGGCATAGTTTAAGTGTTAGGTTTAACTTAGATTGCCCGCATGGGGCCAGTAAGTTAGATTAAGATAAATTTAAGTTGATTAAACAAATTTTTAAGCATTTTTTGGTCTAGCAATTAAGAGTTAGTGAATTGTTTAAATAAAAATGCAATTAAAATGAAAAAAAAAATAAGTGTATTGGCTTCCCAATCGGTAGGTTCGGGGTTCAACCCCTCTTTTGCCCGAAAAACGTTAGTTTTTTCAGGCAACCAACCAAATGAATGGTTGCCTAAAATACAACAACAAGTCAATTTACAGTAATAGTTTAGTCTTCCCATTAAATGTTGGATGCTACCCATGGAGCGAAATAACAACTGCGCCCAAATATCGTTCTCTCTCTTTCTACCAATTTTCCAAAAAAAAAATTAACTACTCCGGCATTTTATGAGTAGTAATACCCTCTGATCTTGGGCAATATATACGGATGAGACCCTCTATACCTGCTATGTGCAATAGATGATAGAATTCACAGCCAAAGGAAACTAGCAGAAATGGGTGCGACCGATCGATCACGCCAAGAACTTCCTGGTAAAGAGAACTTGTATGGTTTGATATTTCATATCCTATTAGAATTTAGGAAACCTATTACCCATAAAAGTTGGCTGGTCAGACATAGGACTCCCTGTGTTAACGAAATCATAGTTAGTACTGCATTGTTAGTATTACTTAAATAATTCAGATAATTCTGGTCCGATTTTTTTCTAATTTTCGTCAAATGCATTTACTATATGTGCAATATTAATAGATTTCTCCTAGTACTTTAACAATTTCTAAAAATACCTCTATTTTCAAGAAAAAATTAGTTGTATTTTGTGTATGACTTAAAAAAAAAGTCATCTGCGGATTTTGGTCAAAATCTAATGTCCGCGATTCGGCCTGAAGACGCATCTTCTGAAAAAAATTAAAATCTATAGCACTATTCGTTGGCGGGTTATCGTGGGCCAAAAAAAAATTACATACACGCACACATAGCCATTTTGCTTAAAACTGTCTAAAAACACTATATGAGTCGACATCTTAAACCCTAAAGGTTAATGCAATAACTTCCCTATCAAGAAGTTAATAATTTAAAGGTGACACCATTGATCTTCAATTGACTTTCTCCAAGGACGAGAAAAAGTCTCTTGTCTTTTCGCTGTTTTCACCTCTAGTATTCCAACGAAATTGCCAGTAGCGTTCCGCCCATTTAAACCTCCAACCGTAACATTCGTAGCACTCCGAATGCTTATCAGTTTATCCTTAACCCCGTCTTCGGAAATGAAATTCCTGGTATTTTCGAAGCCGCTTGTGAAGTGTCCCGTCGAACTCGTTGTTTCCTAATCATTACATGGTAAACGTATTCATTCAGCCATCCATTCAGCCATATGATGTCTAAAGCCTTTTATACGAGTACGTCAACCACGCAAGCCAGAAGTGTATTATTATATGTTATTTCTTACTTTTGCTCTATTATGTAGATGTCTGATATCTTTCATGGACACACTTTCGTAGGAGGATGAAGACAATTTTAGGAGACAATGACCTACCACGACTTTATTTTATGGTGCCAAGGATTTTACATATGTGTACCTACTTACCATTATTCTGATTGTTTCTGTTTGGATTCACGCATACTATCTTTTGATAGATGTTACACGAGTCTGTAAGTCAACATCGTCCTGCGGCATATTATTCCAAAAGACGTATACCTACGTCCGTATAAGATCGTATTGACCTAAAGGCAAAAGCCAAATGATCAAGGTGCACAGCGAACTTTCGTTGATTGTGCTTTATTGAAGATGAAAAAAAAAATCGTTATCTGTGAAGAGGCACATTTTTGTTTAAATGGCTTTGTTAAAAAGGGGTGAATCGGCTACATCCAACGGAGACCGTGATCATTCCCTGTAAATTAATATACGAGTATTAGGTCGTTACATATCAGAGCTGTTCGAAACTGGTTTACTAAGTTATTAACAATGAAGAACTTGCGACAGCTGTTGAAGAAGGTCCAGCTACGATCAGTAGTTGCCTTTCTGCAAAGTTTCTGCAACCCTAAGTCGTCATCTTTCAACCATCGGAAAGGTAAACAAACTGGAGAGATGGGTAGTTCACCACTTAACACCAGCAAATATGCTACGACGTTTGCAGATTGCAATATCCTTAACTAACAGGGACATTGATCCTTTCCTGCATAGTGTTGTCACCTGCGGTGTGAAGTGGATCCTGTACGATAATAGGAAAAGGTCAGGGGAATGGTTGAATAAAAGCGATCCTCCTAGGGGCCTCCTTTTTGAATTGGAAAAGGAAAATTGCCTTTAAACGGATTGCTGAAATCATTTTCCATGTAAGGAAAAGAGATAACGTTTTTTTAACGTTGAAAGAAATTTAAGAAACTTAAAATTTTTGCGAATAATTTTACACAATCTCACGTCACAACAATCACTTTATGAATGATCAGAAAATCGACAAGTTCATATTTGGAATAAGTTGGAATTGGAAGGCTTGGATGATACGTGGACGGTGCCACTTCCCACGAGCCCTTCATCGTGAAACTACTGTAATTCAACAACAATGTCCATACACAGAATTTTCGAACAGCTTGCAATTCAAAACCTTATGAATTCTGATTTGAAAGTACAAGTCATCTAAACGGGAAATGTCAGCTAATCATAAACTTTTAAATTAGCATACTAACTCAACTAAATAGCTTTAATATCGGCCACAATTAAATCGTTCAAAGTAAATTCGTCCCAATTAACGTGTAGGTACTTAAAAATAAATAATTAACCTCAAGACTCACTGTCATTAATACTGAATGGATTTATCGAAAACATATTAAGTACGAGTCAAATTAAGTAAAATGCTGGAATGACATTTCTTTTAATTGGGAGAAGTTCTTTAAAAAGTTTTACACACACTTTATACATATTATTCAGTCTATGTATCATACTTCTTATAAATAGAGAATTAAACTGATTTCATGGCAACATTTACCAAAATGTTTAAAAAAAAAATTCAAAGCGATCGTTACTTTTTTCGGTCCGTAACGACATTCTTCAAATTTACCGGCCTTTGGCGAACAGAGCACCAAAAAAAGTGGTTGGAACCGTATGTACATATACGAGTATAAGCCGATTCAATGTAAAAAAAAACTCTTTTATTGAGGCAACCTTAAAATAGCATTTTAAATTTTAGGTTTTCTTCTTCTTCGGGTGGGCAATTATTGTTTCAGTGCAATGTGGTTGTTATCTTTATTACTTGGATGGAGACACAGAAAAAGTTCTAGACTGGGCCACCTTTTAATTGGCTTACATAACGTTTCAGTGTAAATTCGTGTTGTTTAAGACCAATGAAATGCGAATTAGAAAAATTATAAAAAAAGAAATGTTCCCTTCGCGGTACCTAAATAAGACATACCATATGCGCAAAATAGTTTACGAGCTTCAGAACGGCTTATAGACATTGGTTCGCTTTTGGTTGGCAGTTTTACCAATTGATACAATGTTCACGTTTGAATTGAATATATTCGAAATCCCAATTGACGAGTTCTACTACTTATGTATACAAAATAGTAGGAACTCTCTGCAATTCTGTAATTGGAATGACTTTTGATATGGTAAGTTTGTCTCAAAAGCTAGAAAGTTAATGAAAAAAATCATGTTTTTTTATGAAAAAATTATATAGATTCTGACTAATCAAGGTAGATTTCTTTTGATGTTTGGCTTGCTTTTGCTTGCCCTCGCATTGCGTAGATTAATAATCAGATTTACAGTTAATTGAAATTGTTAAAAAAAACCTATCACGGCTATCAATCCAAGGGTTTCCAGCACCCTAGCTGGTTAATCATATTAAGGTAAATTTGATTAAATTATCAAGGCTATTACGAATGTACTTGGTTGAGACCTATTTTTCATCGTTCGTCTATTATTTACTTAAATCGCTATTCTATGTGTACCTATCTTAAATGGTTAGTTTTACGAGTAATTCAAATGAATACTTTACAATAATTTTGTTCATCTTCTTCATTTTCTTTTATTCCACTTTGTACTACTTGCGGGGTTGGCTAAATTTGTGAACCTTATAACCATTCTACAGGCCACTCTATTTTGTATCCTCTCACTGCAAGATGGCGATCCAATTATTTTTCGTTCGGCCTTTTCTTAAAAACTCAGCTGTAACTTGAGCCTCTATTGCTTTTTGCATCTTATTTTCCATCGTTGAACATGGCAAAACCAACTGATTTGCTTAACCTGAAGTCTCTCTACTATCGGTTTCTTAATGTTCAGACTTCCGCAGATACGCGTACTTCTTATAAGATCACATTTTGTTACACCCGCTGACATTCCTTTATATTTTTCGTATATCGTCCAACATTGCAATAAGTATGTTAAAGCTGGACGAATAGCTGTATATAATATACCCTTAAGTATAAGCGGCATTTTTCTGTAAAATACAGCGTAGTTTTTACTCCATGTGCGATATCGTCATCGCAATTTCCTTGGTGATTAATGACAGTGCCTGAATAAGTATTTAAATTTTTCGCACTTTGGCGCAATAACTCCTTCTGAATATATGACAGGAATTAGATTTGCTTGATTGAAGGGATGTAACATCATTGCCGATAATAAAGCTTGAATGATATTGAAAACCAATGACATTTGCACATCCAACCGCGCCCGAAAGACATTCATTTTTCAGTTAACAAAAATCAAGTAGGATGAGTAGTTGACTAGAAATCAACAACAAGCCAACTTCCATTGAGTCCAAGCATCTTTCCTTCCCTCTATCCCATTTTCCAAAAAACATAATACATGCTGAGGCATTATAAGTGTATTCATACATACTTGAGTGTTAAGTGCAAAAAAAAAAAACAAAACTGCATTGGTGTACTCGAACTTTAACTTCGAATTCTCAGGTTATTGCCGCTGTGCATTTAACTTTCATTTTAATCTGGCAATTCTGTCGAACGCTTTTTCTATGTCAATAAAGACGTATGCAGAGGGTTAGCGACGTTTATCCATAATTATGCCTAAGCTTTGAATCGCGTCATATATAGACCTGCCTACCACCAAGCCGCATTGATTGCCATGATGTTTAATAATATTCCGTTGTCGTCTGTCTGCAACTCACTTGTGTATTCTATTATCGTAGTATGAAACATTATTTAGTTTCATCGATCGTTAGTTGTTGCAATTTCTAGTGTCGTCTATGCCATTATACAGTGAAACCAGAAAGCTGTATCTCCACTGGTTAGGCATTCGATCGCCTCTAATCATTACATTGAATAAAATCGAGAACCATTTAAACCCAAGACTTCTAGTTGTCACCCACATTTCGGTTCATTTTTTTTACAGATTCGCTGACTTTGACTTCGATGAAATTTGCCAGCTACTCTTCGTGCGCGATAGCCGAGAGAATGGTATTGCGCAGAAATTCTTATTTTAGTAAACTGTTCAAATACTCTTTCTCTCTATTGCAAATTTCGCTGTCCGACGTTAGAAGATTCCCGGCTCATCTTCAATATATGTATATATTGCCGCGATCTAATCTTTTGCGAATTTTTTCTTCTTTGCGCCGCAATCTTAAAAATGGTAGCTTGCTTACTCGTGCTTCGACGTTGCACTTGTTCTTCTACTTCTTGTCGCCTACTGAGGGGTTGTGAATCGCGTTTCTTATGAGTATTCTTACAGTTTTAATTTTCATAGGGCTAACTACGCCAAACTGAATAATCTCCTCAGTATGGCCAATTTTGAATTTCTTTACGATAATCCCAACCTCACGGTTAACGATGCTCTCGCATCCTTTTATACCGAAATTTTCAAATGTCTCTCCCAATCTGTACCTTTTTTACCCAAAAAGAATCCCTCATCATCACCACCCTGGTATAATAAAGAGCTGCGATCTCTTCGTAATAAGAGAAATAAACTCTGGAGTACTTACTTAATATCGCGTTCCGACATCGATTTCTTTTACTACCAGTCTGCCCTAATAAATTTCTCTGTACTTTGTCAAACTCTATATGACAACTATTTAAACCAAATGGACCGCACACTCATTTCCGACCCCAAGCGATTCTTTCAGTTCATCAAAACTAAAAGTAAATCGGATAACTATCCATCATCTCTGAGTTTTCTAGATAAGTCCTCGGGCGATCCCCAAATTATAACAAATCTCTTCGCAACTTTTTTTAGCCAAGCGTTCGCCATCCATTCCCAAGAGCCAGACTACTCTTACTTTTCCTACCACAAACAACTTTGGTATATGTGTATATAACTTTAGAGCAAGTCAAAGATAAAATAATAAACCTCAAAGGTGATTATTCCGCCGGCGCTGATGATCTTCCCCCTATATTTTTAAAGAAATGTGAAATGCACCTAGCCCAATCTCTTACAGCTCTCTTTCAGCTTTCTATCACCCTGGAAAAGGTCATTTATTATTCCCCTACATAAAAAAGGTCGAAAAGATGATATTTCCAACTATCGACCAATTGCTAAGCTGTCCTATATACCTAAGCTTTTCGAGAGCATTATTTATGACATAACGCTTTTCCATTGTAAACCTATTGTTTCCCAAAACCAGCACGGATTTCTTAAAGGTAGATCTACGACCACCAACTTAACGGAATTCGTATCAAACACTTTATGTGCATTGGAATATGGAAATGAAGTTGATGTGATTGCCACCGATTTCAGCAAAGCCTTTGATAGGATTTCACATGATATAATCCTTCTGAAATTAAAAGCTCTTGGTTTCCAAATAAACTTTATAACATGGGTTCAATCATATTTAAATGAAAGACAGTACTATGTTTTATTTAGGTCCATGATTTCTGACCCAATTAAAGCCTCCTCTGGTGTCCCTCAAGGCAGCCACCTTGGCCCCTTACTATTTATTCTGGCCATTAATGATGTTGATTGCATCATTAAAAATTCATACATATCTGTTTACGCAGACGATATGAAAATCTTTAGATATATATCTTCTTCCTCAGACAGCCTACCACTGCAGGAAGAACTTGACAGATTTTGTACTTGGTGTCAGAAGAATTATCTTGAGCGTAACGTCAATAAGTGTCAGGCTATAACGTATTCCCGTAAGCGGCCCCCTACTTCACCTCGCTGCTATCTAATCTTTAATCTGCCTGTTCCCTTAGTAAATGAGTTGCGTAATTTAGGTGTTATCTGTGATAAGGAACTCAATTTCCGTTCTCACACTGATAATATAATAAAGAAAGCCAACTCTGCCCTTGGCTTCATCAAGCGCTGGTCTAAGGAGCTTTCCAATCCTTATGTTACTAAATCTCTTTACATAACCTTTGTTAGGCCTCTTCTTGAATATGCAAGCCAAGTTTGGTCACCCTACTACAGAACACACATCCTCCGAATAGAAGCTGTTCAACGCAGGTTTTTACGATTCGCTTTACGTGGTCTTCCCTGGGACGATAGCCAAAACTTACCACCTTATACTGACCGGCTTAAACTTATAAATTTACAACCCCTTTCTATACGTCGGAAAATTGCCGACATTCTCTTTATTCATCAAATTTTAGTTGGTAATATCGATTGTCCTTCTTTACTTCGACTTATTTCTTTTAATACCAACCCACGCAATCTTAGGTCTGTGCCACTTTTCCGGCTCAATCTTCACCGAACGAATTACGGACACTTGGCGCCAATGTCTAGAATGCTTCGTGAAGTTAACGACATTCTGCCTCTCTTCGACTACCATCTCACCAAACTCTCTCTTAAAAACTCTCTTATTTCCACCTATGCCTCACATCCTAACTTTTTTAGCCGCTCCCACCCATTAGTTTTTATCTTTAGTTTTAAGTGAAAATTGTTAGTTCTAAGAATAAGCTTGCAATAAGCAATAATAAATCTGTCCGGGGTTGACCCGGGCCGCAAATTAAATTAAATTAAAATTAAATTGTGAAGGCACCTCTTCTAATTCCCGATTGAGTGCCTCTACTGCTATAGCACGTGCTCTTTTTCCCGCTTTTTCGCCCCTTTTTTGCAATATTCGTATTTTAACTCAAGACGCGCTTGATAGGTTTCGCTTTTACAGAATGACTTAGTGCACGCAAATGCTTGCCTGTTGTGCTTTACCCCCATTTCCCTTACCGCCATGTTCTACCACCACGTTCTTTATTTATGTGCTGCCGGGTTTTTGAAATACCCCGCGGACTTTCCGCATTACTCCTACATTTTTCTTCGAGGTTGTTCCAGAGACGTTGTGCGCGTAGTTGTCCTGCTTGGAGCCACTCTCGCAAATTAAGTACACAGATCTGGCCTTTTCCTTTGTTTAAATTGTGCCTGTTTAGTTTTTCTGCTACTTATTTTTCTACGAAAAATTCTGTCACCAAAGGTCGGTGCTGACTTGCTAATGGTTCGCCTAAGATCACTTTAGAATCTTGTGCTAATCTATCTGCGTTTAGTGGCTACCACTGCAGTCGGTAATCAAGTGCTATTCTTGCTTTTGAAATAGGTTTAGTTACCCCTATGAAGACAATTTAGCCGAACTCTATATAAAGATCGGTTTTGAGGGATATTTTGGGGTATTTTCTTGTTAAGAAACGATTATATGTATTTTCACTATTCCCATTATGAGATTGAGTACGAGTATTCTCAAATTAGTACATGGCTACATACTTCAACACCTTAAACTTTTTTTCATTTACTAAAACTTTTCCACTTCTGAAGTGGTCTTTACTCTAAGCATGCAGTCACACGTCCAATCTTTCTAATCACATATTGGAAAATTGTATTATTGCATGTTGATGTTTATATTTTTCCCGTTCAATCTGTCTTTCCTTGCATGAATTAACTTACCACAATATAACATATTTGAGTTCATCCTTTGACTTAATTATAGACATAAGTATAGTATGTTGGGTTCCTCTTAGCATACACAGCTGTTTTGCGAAACCTGAACATCAAAATGAAGCGAAATCTTATTTAAAGATACTTAACTTTAATATCTGGAGAAATATTCAAGGAACTTCTTGCAATCCCAAAAAAGGCACTTGAAAGAGAAAGATTGATTTTAAATTATCAATTTCATTAAAAAAAATTGTTTTTATATTTTAGTGAGGTTTATTCGCTTGGGCAAATATGCTCCACTTAATTTATAATTATCTTACTGCCGGATTGACAACGTTTCAGGTATCAAAACAACCGATTGATAGTGTAAGATTCTTTTCAATGCTTTATGGATGTAGCTCTGTAGTTTTGGGCTGACGAGGTAACAAATTACCAGTTTATTTATTAAAATGTTAAGTAGTACAGATTTTCGTAAATATTTTTAGATGCGATGTTTTTGGCAAAATCTTTTCCTGACTGACTGGTATAACAACCAATAAACGTTCGTAAAACAGCAGCATTCGCACTACAAGGTACTCAAACGGATTACTACCTAGTGGCTGGAAAAACAATGACTTTGTCACGCGAAACTGAGTAAAATGTAAGCACGGGTTTATAAAAGGCATAGATTTGATTAATTTGAGAATTTTTTATTTCTAGATAATTCAATCATTTTTCACATATTTAACATTTTTAGTCCAACTAAGCACTTAATAAGTAATAAAAATAATAACAATAATAAATAATGATATTCTTATATATTTTTTATATTTCTATTTTTATTGAAACAGTTAAAAAATGTTAAATAGCTATGTTTAGGATTAAAAACTAAATAATGTAATGTGAAATTTTTTCTTCAGTCTTTTTTTGATAAAAAACATAAATCTAGTTTTTATTTAAAATTCAATTTTGATGTAGAAACTGAAAAACTAAATGATTTAAAAAATAAGTTTCATTTGTTGGGATCATCGGGCTATAATGGCGTCCATTTATCTAATTACTTTTAACGCTTATTTTGAGAACAGTTTTAATATTTTAAAGTCAGCACATAGCAATACCAATGCAGTCGATATACGTGAGGCATAACTAATTATGAAATTGTATACAAACGAAAATATGTATTCAAATCCTTAGTAAGCGAAAAACCGTACCTTTAATTTTCAAATTATGTTCATATGTAAATACGATCGTATGCCGAACTGTAAGTCAACTTATTCTTAACTTAAAGATCATCTCGTCGACTTTCAGAGTATAAGTTCAGTTGGACGTAGTTTGACCAAATTGTATGAAAAAAAATTGGTAGCATATGCCCCGTCATGTCAAGTAATTTCGTTGTAAATATATGTACCTTCACATTCGACTGTGTATAAACGATCAGCTATCAATATGAAATTGAATTGAGGTTTAAACGGCAGAATTCTGTCGTTTAACTTAGACTACAATATGAATTAAGTTCAAAGGTTAAACGAAACTGTGAAACCGAATAAATTGTTGAACTGAAGTTTAAACCAAAATTAGAGTTTAAACTTTCACTGCGAAACTGGGGATAAGTCCAATTTTTTTATGGTTTGCTTGTTTGCTAATAAACATAATGGTTTCCATTATTTTTTGTCTAATTTACAATTAATTCTTAAAGATGCTTTTCAGGCCATAAATCAAATGAAGACTTATATTGGGTTTCAGCGTTTACATGGTAAGAGGGAGAAGTTTTTGTCACACATCGTCTACTTTGAATGGTTAACTCTGCCTGCAGTACAAATTATCCTTTAAAATTATCACCACTGAATTGCATGCAAAACTAAAATATTTTTGTGATTTGCAAAATTTATATACATACATATTATATCAACTGAAACCCAACTAGTAAAAATTTACTTCAGAGACGTTTTTTAATACAAAACAAAAACTATATACTATATTGTCTTACATATACATATTACATGCTCTGCCTGTTTACAATTTCATTCACAACAATTTCTACCACCCATTTAAATATGATAGCAATCAAGCCTTTTTCTATATATATTATTCATTCACCAGCTAAACCACAACTGTGAACCACAATCACATCACCATTTTGAGTAACTCCATCTAATAAATCTGAACACCTAAAAGCTTCACCAATCAATCATCAAAGTCGCAAAAAATGGTAATGTCCCCATTGTAGCAAAT
This sequence comes from Volucella zonaria, assembly GCA_963966105.1. NCBI lineage: Eukaryota > Metazoa > Arthropoda > Insecta > Diptera > Syrphidae > Volucella > Volucella zonaria. The sequence continues at coordinate 32,690,358 of OZ014533.1, read as the reverse complement.
AACTCCAATCTATTGAGATTCAATGGAACAAAGGACAGTTTCCAACAGTATCTGCCGTAGTCCTTGTTACCAGCATTTTGATTGAAATATAGCGACAAGTGATTAAAATACGTGCATTGGCAGTTGATTAGTGGTTATTAGACAAACTCCGCATCAAACTGGGCAACCTACGTCCATACAAAACGGTTTATGGTACACACCGTAGGTTGTATTTCGGTCTAAAACACCCCAACCGTAACCACTTCTGGTAATTAACAAGATTGTCCCAAAGGGATCAAATGAAAAGGATTTATGTTCAAATGGATAGACGCTCTTATCGTCGGGTATTTATTTTCCGGTTGAATAAAGAAGTTATGCACAGAGTAGCTCATGGGTAAGTTTTACATTAGATGCTTTTGGACGTCGTTGGGGAAGTAGTTTTAAGTTTTTGCTTACCTATATACAATATGTAGTAACAAAAGGAATTTTAAAAATGCAGACAAATAGAATGAGGAATTTGATTCGTCTTAGTTACGTATGTAGGGATATTCTCGTACTTATGGTTATATGCCTGCAAATAAATATGAAAATGCTCAAATATTACTATCCTTATTAAAATAAGAGGGTCTACCGCCGCGCTGTGCGCTCTGTAAAAATGTAAGTAGGGATTTGCATGCTCATAATATTCGATTTGTTGTCTTAGTACACTGGAAAAGGTGATATATACGAGTAACAGATTTAAAAAAATAAATACATCAAATACTCATTTCATTTAATTTTCAATGAATTTTTTATTTAAATGCATTAATTAACCCTTACATGCTAGACAAAAAAACGCTTAAAAATTAGCCGAAAAAACTTAAAATTATCTTGTTCCAAGTTAATGGCCCGATGCTGGCACTCTAAGATAAACCAAATGCTTAAATTGTCTTTGGAAGTTTCTTTCAAAACTTATTTATATTTTTATATTAACTAAAATTAAAAAACATTTAATTGACTTTTGATAAGAAAAATTAGAACTGAAACTTATAAACTACCTGAAGAAAATAAATCTTAACCTAAGTAGGATACTTATACTATGTATCTTATTGCATATAAATACAATTTTTCTTTCTTGAAGGGGTACCCCTTTTTTGAAAGTAGCCACCCACCTCTTTTGTTCACTAAGATGAACGGTGGCGTTCACAATTCCAGTTAGGTTGACCTAGTGATATTTCTATATGAGCTGCTTCAACGTACTTGAATACCAGGTCTATAGGGATGTCCAACACTTAGGAAGGGGGTTACTGGCTCCGGAATTTGGTGCGGCCCCTTTTGTCCTAGGGGTTCTGAAAAGTACCTGGCCCTCCAGATTGAGTGTTGTGCGTGGGGTTAACTGTCCAACCACATAAAAAATTTATTGTTACGAATCGACCAATAGCCAAAGGACAACGAGCGACCAAAACGAACAAAAGAGAACGACTTTCGGATCTGGACGTGGAATGTTCGGACCTTAAATAGGCCGCTTGCAGCCGAACAATTAGCGGAGGCCCTAGACTGCTATAAAGCAAACATCACCGCTATCCAGGAAGTACGGTGGCATGGGCCGGACAAAAGAAAGATGAAAAACAGTGATATTTACTACGGTGATTTCTATAGGGAACGTAAGCAGCGTCTATTTGCATACGGGGTTGTTGTAAGCGGTTGACTTAGGCAAGAAGTTTTGAGCTGTCGACTCATGAGTGGACGCCTTATAACAATCCGCATCAAAGGAAAATTCGCTAACATCAGCCTTATATGCCTCATGCCCCAACAGAGGAAAAGGACGAGCTCCTCGATAAAACCTACGAGCAATGTTAAAACCGTCCGAGGCGACTTTAATGCCAAAATTGGAAAGTACATCTTTGATATCACAATGGGAAGACATAGCCTATACGACACCACATCTGGAAAGGACTTAGGTTAATCGATTACGCTGTGGGACGTAGCGTTGCTATAGCAAGCACACGGTTTCCTCACCTTAATGTTCAGAAGGAAACGTGGCAGACACCATATCAGTAAACTTTCAACCAGATTGATCATGTTGCAATCGACGTAAGACATCCCTCAAGTATTTTAGATGGCCGAACATTCTGAGCGGCCAACCTAGCTTAGGATTTATGCAAGGCGATGCGCTGTCACGTGACTTCTTTAACATCATATTTGAAAGAATTGTACAAAACTCACAAGCCAACACACGAGGTTGTTCAGTTGCTTGCATATGCCGACGATATCGATATTATTGGTAGAACACAACGAGCTTGGGAGTATAGAAACAGAAGCGGACAAAATGCTTATAGCGGTAAATGAAAGCAAAACAAACGAAGCTGTTAACAAGAAGGGACACCCAACTTCGGCGAATCCGCCAGAATGTCACAATCGACAGCTATATCTTTGAGGTAGTAAGGAACTTTAACTACCTACCTCACATCTGAAAACTACGTCACTTCAAAAATCAAACGAAGAATAACGCTTGCCAATCGCTGTTTCTTTGCGCTGAGAAAGCAACTGTGTAGTAAGGCCCTCTCCCGAACAACCAAGGAAACTCTATAAAACACCCTTGTAATTCCAGTCCTGCTCTATGGTTCGAAATCATGGACCCTTTCTAAAGCGGATGAAGATATCCTTGGTCGTATTGAGATAAAAATTCTTCGTAAGATATTTAGTCCCGTATGCGTTGACGGGTTCTGGAGGAGACGATTCAACGATGAACTGTATGAGTTGTACAGCAACCTCGACTGTCAAAAAACTGCGCATTGGGCGTTTTAAATGTCTGGGACATGTAGAGGGAACACCATCGCTCCAACCCGCAGAATCTTCGACTCTAATTCTAATCTGGAGGGACAATGCAGAAAGAGAAAGGCTTCGCCTTAGGTGGCGCGTGCAACCAGCTTGGAGTGCGCAACTGGAGGCAGTTAGCCAAAGACCGCGCAAATTAGAGAGGCTTATTGGTTGAGGTCCAGGTCCACCCCGGACTGTAGCGCCGCCAAAGTTAATAACTACGTGATTCGAAGATCGTTTGGGTTTCTTGCTTCGAAATGAACGGGAATGGCACCCTCTCACTAGCGATGACATTATTTTCCATATTCTATTCACATAACTGTGTGAAACCCGAACTCGAATCGCAAGTTGACCATTTCATTGCGAAGGTAGCAATTGTGCACCAGGACTCGATTTTCCAGGTCGTGGTTCGGAAACACGAAAGGTCGATTTGATCATTCCTTCAAGATACGAGTATATTATTAATTTGCTGGAACATATTCAGGTTGTTGGTGTTTACAGCTGAAATTTTGTTGTTTCAATACAAACTTAGATAATCCTTGTAATTCCCATGTCATGATCTCCGGGTTATGTCTGTCAGTAAATTGTCTGTACATAGTTTTCATCCTTTGCATCTACGTTTATATCAGTGCAGTGCGTCAATAATTGCGTTACGGAATAAATCTTCGTTGTCCAGTATTCGTTTAATTGTCTCGTCCATTAATTTTAGATACCTCTCAACCCCCTCGTTTGACAGATTTCTATTCGACGGTGGGTAGAGCGAATTCGAGGAGAGTGCTCTAGTCAGTGTTCTTGTGTCCAACTGACCATACTATAGTTGTAGAAATGTCTTTGAACAAACTCGATTCATGCTTCCAGCAGCTGGAACCTATGTATTGTACTACACGATTGTGTACTCTTTTAAAACGCAGTCCTTTTCTTACAAAGGTCGCAATGCCTCCTCCTTCAATGGAGTTGGGTCGGTTTCTACGTACTACATATGTACGAGTATTTTCTGTCTTCTTAGTTTCGCTAACCAAAAGCATATCAGGGGCTTGGCCTTTAAGCAACGTATTTAGGCAAATTAAATAGTGCGGCTCTGCGTTCGAACCTAATCAGTTAATTAACATTCACTGTATGGACCTTTAAGGCTCCGCGATGTGCGTACCTATTACGATTGGAGGCGCGTTAGATTTGATCCACTCGCGTAGCCTGTTCTGTTATCTAATGATGGAGCTGACCAATTTTCCCCTGAATCGAGAGCAATGTAGCTAACCTGTCAGGTACAGGTTACGGTGTTCTAGGCGCTGGTGCCTGAGCAGCAATCTTCACTTGTATACCATATTTCCAATACCGACCGCCATTTGGGCTTAGGTAATTTGGGGAATAACGGCTGGAGTTTGTATATGCACGGACGCTTAAGTTCCATTCTCTGCTGCTGAGCCAAATTTACTTTTTGTATGTATTGGAATTTGGGTCCACCCCGATAGCGTGCGGTGTGTTCCATATTCCTGCATAAGGCAGGACACTCTGTCCTTACCTAGAGCACATTTCTCGGACTTGTGGTTCTTTCCGCACTTCACGCACCGAGGAGGCATTTCGCAGTTCTGCGCAGCGTAACTGAACCTTTGGCAGCGAGTACATTATAAAATGTTTTCCCTCCTCTTTAATTTTTCCCACAGTACTACCTGGTAGTCTAAAACTTTAATACTACTTAGACCATCCAGTTTGCTGTTGGAACTTAGCTGGGTTTTGACACTAGAGGTGACGAATGGCTTAACCCCAACCAATTTGAGATCGTAGCACTCCTTCTCTTTCAGCAGTGCAAGGAGCTCGATGGTTGTAGCCACCTCAGCAGCATTGTTTGCAGCTTCTGCCCCTTCGGGGTGTAGGAAAAGAACTCCGTCTTCGTATCTTTCAGCAAACTTTAAATTTCCTGCTAGCGCTCTACTGTTTTGCAGCGGATCGCTTGCCCATCTAAACTAAGTCTTGTAATGTAACAGTCATTGGCTATAGGCGACTTACATAATTCTATTGTTTCCTTTAGCTCCATTTTAAATGTGTTGATTGCAGGTACTCGTAACTTAGTTGATTGCTAATGTTGTTGTTATTGCTGTTGTTGCACCTGATATTGCTGCTTTTGCTGCTACTGCTGCTACTGTTGTTGCTGCTTGTAATGTTGTGATTTTAGTTGTTGTTGCTGCTTTTGCTGTGGTGTATTTTTTTGCTGTGATAGTACTTGGATCTTTTCAGCTCTTGTGCCGGTTTTACTATGTTTTGCTGTTATATCGAATTTTTATGTTTTTTTTTTGTTGCGGTGGAGACTCGCTTATTTTTGTCTGCTGCTGAGAGCCTTGGATGGAATCATGTCATCTGCTTGTCTCGGCCTTACCTTTTAAGTATTTAATTTAGTTTTGAGTAAATTAAATTTTTAAAAATAAAAAAGCAAAATTTACTTCGGTGATCGAACTTGCGCCCCTTGCTTTGTCGCCCGTCGCCACCATCACTGAGCTACGAAACACTTGCCGACTTAGTTTTTAAAACACTTATTATGAAATTTATTTCTCTAATTCACTGTTTTCATTTTAGAAAGAACCCGAAACACGTTTAATCTCCGCGGAGGTCTATGAACGACTAGTACATGGAATACTGTTATGAAAGCTACGAGTATGTGCATTCTGTGTGTTCTATGTGTTCCTCCTTATTATCTCAAGGTTTGAGGCGTTTTTAGATCGGCTGTGACTTAAGCGCCAAGCAAGAGATTGCTTTAAAAGCACCGTCCAGCCCGTCATATCTCAGTTATTGCTTCTGCGTAACTTACTCCATGTCCATATGCACTAAATATGTGTATAACAGTACCGAAATAGTCCTTTTCACTACTATAAAAGTGGGCCACTTAGACTTGTTTTTTTTTTTTCAAACCACTGACCAAAGCAATTTCTTCCCACTGTCCAATCTAATGGACGAAACAACTGAACGTAACGTGCATTGTATGAAATTACGAATCAGCAACCCGAATATTTCAGAGAAACGGTCAATCAAGATGAACTTCAGTATCTAATAATCACCCCTACGACGGACAGCGATATAAATATTATTAACAACCGATGTGAAATCGATGATTCTGAAAACTAATTTGTAATTGAAGATCCACCGGAGAAGATAGAGACATAGCGCACAAATTCTTATTTAAAATTAAGAAGTAAGAAATCAATGAGAATCGACGAAATACCGAATACTGTACTTCATTCTGGATCACGTTTACTACAGGCTGTGGATAGTTACTCTATCGTCTTTAATAATACACTGAAAAATGCCTATTAACCAGTACATTGGCGGTTCGGTAAGCTTTCTCTCGATAACTCCTTTTCCGAAGATAAACAAGGTTTTCCATGAAATTCTAAGTAAGTGTATTTAGAATAGGGCTTTAGTTCCGACAAATCAATTCCGTTTTAAGAAGGCGCTTAATATCAACATGCGATTATGCAATGGAACAAGGGCATGAAAACAAGCACGGATGCCTGTCTGATTGAAAATTGAAAGGCTGGACCTAATTCTATTATTGCTGTATATTTTTTCTATATGCTTAAAATGACTTCTCCTCGAACAAATGCTGTTCAATACTTACGGAAGTAATCGTACGAGTATATGATATTATGATATGTGATATTGCCACGACTTGTAACCGTACTTTTAAATACGGTCACTTGTTTACCAAGATTTTTTTATTTAATATTTTCTTAATAAACTCGCACTCGAGGAATTTGGACATAGCACGGACGTAGAAAAATTAAGGAGTACAAAACAGAGTTATCGTTGATTTTGAATGGTAGCAAAAGTAATCATGAGGGTAAGCTGATGCGCATTTGTTGCAATGCGGGAGCATAGATGAACAAACATAGACAACAGATATTGGTAATCCAAAAACCGCTTTCCACTGATCGACCCTATCCATGTGACCCTGTCTGTGAATACTTGTGAGTTGTCATCAATATCAATTTCGCTCTCATTTTACTCAAAAAAAGTCATCCACATTGCATACACATAGTGAACTTTACGTGCAAATCGCTCTCATTCCAGCAATTTTACTTGCAAATTCCGCTCATTCTTGCAACTTTACTTGCAAATTGCTCTCATTCTAGCAAATTGTAGCTATTTACAGGCTTGTAGGTACAATGTATCGGTAAGTGACTTACAGTGCATCTGGGTAAAGTTTAAGTGTTTGCAAAAGTATTAGTAGAGTTTGCCATTTATGCTAGTTCATCTACATATGGGCGGGAGTCACGATTGAAGGTTTGAAGGGGCGAAATGCTACTAGCAATTTCGATGGAGCACTGGTGGTAAAAATAACTATGGTACAAGGTAAGTCAGGATACATTTCTTTGATGATCAAGGGTATCAATTAAATGTGCAATACTATAGAAGCAGCCCCTCTTAATATGGTTTTGAATCCGATCTTACAAGTGCGGGTAGGTCTTGAGAGCACCTAATAGATATGGATATTGCACTCCAATTTTTGTCGAGTAAATACCATATATATTGAGGCCAGATCAAAGGGGAGAAACATTTCTTACATCGCTTGAGGAAACCTAAACATTTCGCAGTATTTTTAGCGACATCTAATATCAATGTCATTTCAACGTAACCTGTCTTTGACACACATACCAAATTCTTGATTTCGACGATCCAAGTCCAATTAATTTTACGTATAACATCCAGTGATTCAATTTTGGATCTAAAGCTTAATTAAACACATAAATATACATACATATAGAGTTATAAGTTCCTGACTCGTAGATATTTTACAAGCAATAATCCTGACAAATAAATTATTCCCCCATCTGAATTAGTAGTGCAATTAAATGAGAAGAGCTGATCCAAATAAGTAAGCGGAGGCTCTAGAATTCCATTTCTAGGTCTGCCTTATAAGCTATGGCTGACTAAAGTAATCGCGGGTCATGAAGAACTAGTCGGGATAATAATGAACAAAAATAAAAATAATGAAAAAAGAAAAAATAGTTCTGTGGAAATAAATTGATATACGAGTATAAACTCGAAAATTAATTTATGAACATAACTTCGAAAGACATATAGGTTATTTCAGAGTGCCCAGTATGTTATAATTAAATACATACATAAATTAGTTATGCTAATTGTTAAACTTGTTTTTATCTAGTAATAAGAATCGATGAAGTAATAAAATTTGTATATTTTTTTTTTAAATGTAGAACTAAATTGTTGCCCATTGGCTTTATATAGGAGCAGCACTTCTACTCCAGAAAAGATCAGGGCTTTTACACAGTCTATAGCATGTTTTGCAATTTCAACGAATATCTAAAGACATCTTGTTATACTTTAAGACTAAATTTCGGAAATTAGCTCGGTAAACCATCAATATTATTCAATGTTTCCCAAGTCACTTAGTTGTTTTTATATATCTGAGTATTAATTACATTTTCAACTAAGCTACTTCTTTCGTACGCAAAATTTAAATGCATTAATTATGATTATTAAAACTTGCTGCCATCAGAACTTTTTTACTTATTCATAAAATATTATTAATACAGAAATGAAACATTAATTCTAATCTACTTGAGCCTCAGAATATCACTAATTTACCTATGTGCATATTATAGCTTTTATATATTGTATAATATTTATTGACCGTATGCAAAGTACCATGAGCTAAGTACCTTTATTTATTTATAAGTACAATATAAAAATGTTAAAATTCTTTTTGTTTTTTAAAGTAGCAACATATATGTTAAGACTAAATAAATGATAACATAGAATTAACTCGTAAGTCACTGCAAATACTCGCATATTGCATTTTTCATATACCCGTATGAACCAAAAAAATAAACAGACACTTGGTTCTCCCTGGATTTAATTTTCCCCATTCATATTGTACATAATATAGACACAATTAAAAAATATAATTAAAACTTTCCATTCGAAAAAAAGACAACCAACTTATTTAACTTTTGCTTAATTAAAAGTTTGAGACACTTAAAAGCCTTCGTGTTGATATAAAAAGGTTGGCACGAAACATATTGTACAACATACAACATACGAGTACCTCAATAAAATGTCTATTCGGAAGTCATCAGTAGATGGATTTGACTCAAATTTCTTTAGATATGCTATAAATTTTTTCAAACTCTGTGGCCTTTGGCGAGTAGACAAACGTTCCTGGTGGTTGGAGCCGTATGTTTATTTAAGTCGATTTAATGTAAGTCTACTAATTTCAAAATAACGTTTACTAATTGATATCAGGTCTATTTTACTTTCGGCTGGGCCTTTATTGCGATGGTATTAAGCGGTTGTTACTTATATGTCCAAGAAGGGGACATAGACCATGCTTTATCATGGGGAACCTTTGCCCTAGCTTACTGTACAATGCAGTATAAATTCATTGTTTTGTGTCTCAATGAAAATAAAATACGCAAATTGATCAGCAAATTAGAAATGTGGTCATCTCGATATCCGGATAAGACAAATGTAGCAAAAATGTTAAAAATTTGCAACAGACTTTTGCTGCTTGGAACTCTATTGATTGGCAGTGCTTGTGTTGGATTTTGCTGTTTTCCATCTTTAACGCAGGAAATTCGCATGCTTCCAATAAAGACTATGTTTACTTTTGGATTGGATGTACTCAAAAGTCCTGTTTATGAGATTTATATTTTTTACGAAAACATTGGAACACTGTCCCATACTATAATAGCCATTGCATATGATGTAGTAAGTATGAGTAAATAAAGGTTATTGTGATTTTTACCAAATTGTTATACATATATAGGTCTATATTGGAATTCTTTTAACAACATCTGCCATTCTGCGAAATTTGAATACGCAGATGCGAAAAGATTTGACTCAATCGAAAAAAAGTACAGGGGAGAAGTACCATTCACTCATCAGACATATTAAGGAGCATACTGAAATCCTCTGGTTTTTGTTTAAGTCTACTTGTTAAATTTCAGTACTAATATCTTCTATTTTAAGCTATCTGAACGAAGTTCGTAACCTATATATGGTTTCAAATTTGCTTCATTTTCTTTACAATTACACAAACGCTGGTTTGACTATGTTTCAACTATCCAAATTACCAATTGGAAGTGTCCAATTTTTTGCAATTATGTTTGGATTTTCCTCCGAGCTTTTTGGATTGATGACCTATTGTGAGTCTGGACAGAAGATCACAGATGAGGTATGTGAGATACTTTTGTAAAACTTGTAAAAAATATACACATGCATATTGACATTGTTTTGCTTACACATTAGAAAACTAAATGTGTCTAATATTTGAGTTGCTTTGACTTATTTCATATTCAAGCCCGTACTTCAACGCGTGTTTTTATTCAGTTTTTGTTTACTCTTTTTTTGTTTAACTTTTAGGAATGCTATATATTTGCGATTGCAATTGATAATAATGCTTTATATTGAAACTGAAAAATTCACCAAAGTGAAATCAAACAACAGATCCGTTCAATTCTCTAAAAGTATCCACTACCTCCATGTATCCAATTTTCCACGTTTTGTTTTTTGTTGTAAATCAACCATTGACTGTGATTTTATTTTATCGTTACCATATCACTTTTGTTTTGATCTTTTTAAGAATGATATTAGTTGACCTTTTATACATGCCTTTAGAATTTAGTATTAGTATTAAGTATTTTATCTTTATACTGGTATAGCTGATATTAAAAATAGATTAAGTTCGACTAAAATCCGTAACTGTTTTTTTTTCCACCGTCGAGGAAAGACACTATACTTGTACACTTTTATAGAACACAAGTGCGTGCTCATAGTTGTATGAAATTCTTGCTCACTTGGTCTGGTACTTTGAAGACGCCGCAACCAATAGAGCTGTATTATTGATATGTCCATTTAGTCGAGTTTTGTGGTTTCTCGCAAAGGGTGAATAATCAATTCCTCTTACCACTTAGATTTTCTTTTTAAAGCAATATATGAGGTCTTTGTCCATCCATTTGCATCATTAAGAACGCGTTGCAGCTTAAATATTTTCTCTGCGACTGTCTTACCCGCCGCTATTATAGCAGTGCCTTCACCAAACATAATTAACCCTGTCCCCCATTTTTGCGGTATATACATAGTATAACGGGTATATACATATATATATATACGGTATACCGGCTATAATTTCTTTGAATTGCAAGAACTCGTATTCTCGAGATACATTGTCGATAGTATACATAGTATATAGGCTTATAGACAAGCCGTATTGTATTTGAATTTCAAGAATTCATGCCACGCCTTCTCGAAGGCATGCGAGACATCAAGGAATCCGCTTGACTGAATCCTCATCTATGTATGAACTCAAACCGGTGATCAGGGATAGGATTTTCCATCTATAACCGGCAGCATACGCTCAAGTAATAATGTTGGATAAAATTTGGAAGAAGTGAAAATGATCTACGAGTTTAAACTTTTTGTTACTCGATGGTTTTCCTGGTTTTGTTACCATTATGAGTTTTCCAGCTTTTAAATCAAAAACTATTTTAATCTAAGTGCCGCGTTTATTACACATACTCGTATAGAGAAGCTTGGTTAATGCTTTTCCATACAACATTTTAAGGACTCTTACGCTTATTAGGTCATAATCGTGAGCTTTCTCTGGTATTAATTTAGTTGCGTTAGCCGTCCATTTGTTATTGTATAATATACTGCCAGATTCGCAGTAAAGATTTCTGCTGTCTCTTTATCTCCCTTCGCCCATTCGTTATTTTTTGTTTTTGATTTTTATTTCCAGAACTGATGGAAATATGGTATTTCCTTTTGAACAAATTTTAACAAATAAGAACACCATATGTCTCAAAGCGGCTATCTTCAAGATAACTAAGCGTTTTTGTCGGTGGTTTTTGACACTTTGCACAGTTAAACTGGGCAATAAAGGAATGCAAATCATATTTATCGTCCAAAAACCATACGATTTGGATATTATAAAAGTAAAAACAAGTTGATTAATCTAACAAATGTATCCAATAATATAAATCATTTTTAGTTAGGCGTAAATAAATTTTACTAGAAGCCATTCAAAAGACTAGGTGAAGAACATTAAGAAGGCAGTTTAATGGCGAAGACTGGTTTTATGTGCTAGCACATTAGTTAAATAGAATAAGGGCTATTAGCTGAACAATTTGCTCAATTGTGTCGAAGAACGTACAAACTCAACCGTAAATATTATTTTCCATCTATTTAAATCCACCAAACATATCGCACAAATCGTGCAAACTTGGCAAGGTAAGCAAAACCTTTAGATTATATATTGTATAAAATACCCAGGTTTTAAACCCATTAAAAATTTGTAAGTTAATTCAAAAAAGAAGATAAAAAATTTCGATAGGTCTAGCAAAAATATTCACTAGTTGTGGATATAAATGCAATGAATAGGTGCAAAATATCCATATATGTATTTCAAAATAAATAAAATGCATAATAAAAAATAAAGGCATTGGAAGGTACTAAAAATGAGCTCGAAACCAAAAAAAAAGTGTAAATGTGAATACAACGAAGTAATAGGTAATTTTGAAGAATTGCAATCTTTTGATTTTTTGTTTTATTTTAGTGAATATGCCTTTACGAAAATAGTTTCTTAGAGCAACCTTAAACGTTTCACAAAAAAATTAATTTATGCAAAAACGTTGTTTTATCTAATGAATCCACCTTTTCTCGATACTATATATGTAGAGTTCCTTAATTATGTTTTCCTAGATTTATCACTTGTTTCCGAAATGTTAAAGTTTTTTTTTCTTTAATTGTTAAATGAATTCTTTATTATTAAAAATGTTTAATTAACAAAATATTTTTAAAAAAATAAAATCTAAACGTGTAACATATGTATATAGCATAATATTTAGAATATTGCATTTCATATTAGTAGCATTTATTCCTATACATAATTTTGCAGATGGAAAACTTTTGGAAAATTCTTTACTTAAGTGATTGGTATAAGGAATCTTTTGAATTTCAAAAAACTATCAGATTTAGTTTGTTGGGAACACAGCAAGAATATTATATGGCAGCCGGAAAGATGATGACACTGTCAAGGGAAACTGAGAAGAAGGTTCAAATAAGTAACTTGATATTTTGTTGGTATTATTAATTAGTATTTAATGTCAATTTCAGATTATGAATGCTATATTTGCTTTATATGCATTTTTACATAGACTTAACTAAAATGATTTCAAAATTAAGTGTATTTTTTGCAAATCACTGTTAGTAGATTTCAGTTGCAATTCTATTTACTACTACATATAGTTTTTTATTGTGCTAAGTTTATTGCACATAGAAATTCACAAATAGATAATTTCTGATTTTTTTTTTAAAGTCTCTACTTTGTTCTTATTCAAAGTTGCATGAAAAATATGTTAACCAACACTTTCAGTCAAGTAAAATATACATATATACTAGAAATATTCTAATATTGTAATTTTTAAGTCCTTCTGTGGGGTCGGGTTTTCATCGGCTTATGATACTTTTCAAGTAACAGCAGTGTATAATAAAAGATATAACTCGTTCAAAAATATGTGTATTGATATAAAACAAGGTGAAAATATAAAACGATATTCTCAAATGGCACATTTTTCTAACGTGGTTTTATAAGATTTAATTTACGACGACTTACTAAACATATATAAATTATTAAACTGCATTTTAGTTTTGAAAGTGGTTCAACCAAACACTTCATTTAGATTTGGCAACAATGCCATCGAGTATTGTTGATATCTGATCTTTCCGGCCTGCAAACATCAACACGAGTCATTACCTGCTTATAGACAAAGTCCGGATGCGAATATTCTGTACACTACTACTACAAGCTAAATACATCAACGACGAGCAGCTTCAATTGCAAAAGACTGCAAGAGACTTTGCTTCTAGTATATCCCTAAACCTTTTGAGAAGCTTTACAAGATAGCTAAGGAAATCAGTCGATACTTACAATTCAAAAGGCAGACTCCTGAATGGCCAATTCCGCCACCAGGTAGAATAACGCACTCAATATAGGGGTTGACAGACAATAATCCGGTTCACTTGATCAACATGGGTTGAGTATAGCCATAGGTTAGGTAAAAGTGGCTGTTGGAAAGCCCAACCCACTTAGACCTATTGGCCCATCGTGATGCCACTTGGATCTATGATCTCCTACTCTTGGAATCAATTTCTGCTTAAGATGAGGCCTAGGAAATTATTAACGTCAACATTCCACCTAAGGTATGTTATTTTGTTTGTATCCAGCTTTAATATTAATTTGCACGTAGCGATTGGTATACCGATGCTACCCTTTTCCGGTAGAATAGGTAGAGTGGTCCCAAAAAATGGCCCTACAATTTCCTGGAATGAAGGAGAAGGTTGAACTGCTCTGCCATCTTCGTAAAAGATGATCGGCATTCAAGGCGGTTCTAGAATTTAATGAGACTGAGTCCAGGGACTTGATAGCGGCCTGACTATTCGAAAAGATGCGGATATCCTTTGCAGATATCACGGTTTCCTTCAGCCAGGACAGAGCCTTTTTAGTCGCCAAAATTACCGCCTGGAACACGCTACAGTAATTTGGAAGACGGAACCGCTATCGGTTTTAGATCCGTCTGTGTAAAAGCGGGATTGACTTGTCTTCCATGAAAGCATCTCCCTACCAGATATCTGCTGAAGATATTGAGGGCTGTCAAGTGAAACAAAATATCCAACGCCGCGGAGGGAGTAGAACGTAGGGCTCCGCTTATGCATAAACATGCTGTTCTTTGCATTCTGCCTAGTTTGCTGTAGTTAACTGCATTGTCTAAGGCCGTCTACCAGACAACAACCCTGTAGGTGAGTATCGGTCTTATGACCGATATGTATAGGAAGTGGGTTATGCGACGTTGAAGGCCCATTTGTTCCCAATAGTTTTTTTGCAAGAGAATAAAGCTACTGTAGCTTTCTTGATCTTTCATGGTTTCCTGTTAAAAATGAAACCCAGATATTTTGCTGTATCAGAAAAGACTAAACTGGTACCGTTTATTGAGGGAGATCTATGATTGGAATTTTATATTTCCTGGAAAAGAGGACACGATCAGTTTTATGGAACTTCACGCCCAATCCACAGCGATCTGACCAACGGGTCAATCTGTGAAGACTTAGCTGAAGGAGTTCTTTAATGGTATTAAGATGCTTACCTGAGACGGCTATCTTTGCATCATCCTCTAGCAGGAGACCCGCCCAGTTTGGAGCTGATTATCCTGCTATTTAACATAAGACTCCCAAGTGAGTCGTCTACATGTAGAGTTGACAGCACAATCCTGATTGCGGGTGTGTTGACGTTGTCCAGGAAAGCGACCATTGTGTACTCTCTATATTATACGGATCGTCCAATGAATACAGAGCCGTTTCCTTTGCAGTGGGCATGTTGAGCCGTTGACAAAAGTCGTGGATCAATTTTAGCTAGTATATGGATATCAGTCAGTCGTTCTAGAGTTTTCAGAAGGAAAGATGGCAGACTTATTGGCTGAGGTCCTTTGGGACAACATCGGAGCATTTTTCGGCTTTGGGAATAAAAACCACATTGAATTCTCTCCATGACAGGGTGATATGGATCAGTTCTATCAGTTCTACACAGCTCCTCATGATATTCTCTAAATCTCTAAGGTAGGCAGAATAAAATCTTAAGACCGTTGCAGCTCGGCAGGTATTACCCCGTCCGGACCAGCAGACTTGTATGCGCCCAAAGCAGGTTGTCTCTTGTAATCAGACCATGAATTTTGGTTACGGTCGCAGTAGTCGTGTTTTAGTTGCTACTGCCCGCGAATAGGGAACTACCTGAAAAGTGGGTACCCAGTAGTAGGTTGAGTGGTTCATCACTTGAGGTTGTCTAAGAGCCATCGGTTTTTTTCAAACAAACAAACATCATAGGACTTGTATAGAGGATTTTTCTAAAATTTTGTCACAGAATGACTTCCAGGATTGTCGCTTTGCCTTCCTCAGTTCTTTTTTTATATATTTTGAGGGATTCTTTTTATAAGTCCCAGTCAGTCACTTTTCTTGTGATTTTGGTTGGCTGAAAAGTTTTCTGCAAACGTTTCTAAGCGGTCCCAGTCCTGATATCCACCAGTGCGGATTTTTCTTGCCTCTAGATTGAATAAGAAGGCAGGAAGCAGCCATAGCCTGATTCAGAGCCAGGGTGAATTCCTTGACTTTCATGTCTAATTCGTTGGTATCACATGGGGGACTTGAGAATTCACTGTATTTCTATGTATTTTGCCCAATAAGTTTTCCGATAATTTCGGAATGCTCGTTGGCTGGGAGGAGCACCACTCAGGTTGGATTGGATGTATCTGTAGTTTGAAAATGAGTGTTCAGACAATAGCACCCAGTTCGTTAGCATTTGAGTGATGTTGTCGGAAACAAGAGTGATATCTCTTCCTGTCGGTTTCTTGTTATAAAAGTGGGCTCATTGCCAATGTTGTAGACAATGAGGTTAATACTTATGATATAATCAAAAAGTGACTCCCTTTATAGATGATGATGCCAGTTCTTAGCTTCCCAACTTCCAGTACCACACTTTCTAGATTAAGGACTGAAACGAATAAAATTTGGAAACTTCAAAGTAAAAAAAAAAATATTTTCATAATTCATGTAAATTTTTTTATTTGCTTTAAAACTCTGTTTTTATTAAATTCATTCACAATTACAAAAAATAAAAAAAATTTTTTGGGTTCCCATTCTTTCCTCAACTTCTTTCGAATGTCCTTCATAAGGTTGGTGACAGTTACATCCGTGATCTTTTTGGACACTCTTTTCCATTTAGTACTAAAATCTTTTATGTCCTTTGCACACTGCTCACTATTCCTCAATTTAGCTTTGCCCAAAGCCCAATACCTTTCAATGGGGCACTGTGGAACATTGGGTGGATTCATGTCGTTTGGGACAAAGTCGACATTTTTAGCAACAAGAAAGCTCAACGTCGCATGAGCATAGTGAGCTGAAACTAAATCTGGCCAAAATAATGTTGAACACTCGTGTTTGTTTAAGAACCAACCGTTTTTTTAGGCACTCGTTGATGCACACTTCTCCGTTAATTGTTCCCGTTGTAATAAACGATGAGCTTCTGTGTCCACATTGGCAAATGGCCTGCCAAACGAGATATTTTGACCCGAATTTTTCCATCCCAATCGATGTTGTTAATTGCGGAAGAATCTCAGCTTCAAACGAGTTGTAAAACTGCGCACCTGGAAGAGTAGTAAAGTCGGCTTTGACATAAGTTTCGTCATCCAAAACCAAGCACGCTTTCTTGTTGCCGATCAACTCGTATAGCTTTCGGGCTCATGTTTTTATGATTTTTTTTTTTGCTTTTCATTAACTTTTGGTATTTTTTGTTTTTTTCGTGTTTTTAGACCGTTACGTTTTCTAGATCTTTGTACCATTGTTTGGTTGGTATTACATTTCCGAGCAACATCTCTGGATGACATAGTCCGGTTTTTTACGATGGTACCCACCATTTTCCTGTCCAAATTTGTATTATGTGCTCCACTTTTCTGTTTCCGCTTAACTGTCAACGTCTTCAAATATCGTTTAATAACAGAATTCACTGTACTGTGTGCTATGATTTGGACGCGAAGTATTTTCGAGCCATTTGTCGATGATCTTTTTGCGGCGTTCCTCTTGACCCATATTTTATAAATATTTTAAACCGCACCGAACTAAAATCAATAACAAACTGAAACTAGAGAATATACGGGATAATTTGGGTACAAAATGGGATTGCAATTTTTACGCATTGGAAGTATAGTCCGTTTTAAAATTTACAGATTTTATTCGTTTCAGTCCTTATCGCGAGGGAAAGGACCCACATGATAGTGGCCAAGATATTCCGATGACAGAGAGTAGGAGCCTTTGACATTCTCCAGTCTGGGGACGGTTAAATCTCGGTCGCTGAGCTTAGGAAGTAAAAATGTATTAAGGCTACATTTCACAAATAGACAAGTCCTATTCTTACCTTTGTCTCTTGTATAGAGTGGACCGTATACAGGTGTCCAAAGTCCACAAACCACGTCTTCTACTATCCATGGTTCCTGGATTAGGATGATGTCTTCTGCGTTTTTGGAAAGACGCAGAATAAGTGCGCCCGATGCTTTTTTTGAGTGATGGAGATTAATCTGGAGAAACCGTATCATTGCTACAATTTACCAGAGTAGCCTCCACGGCGCTGTTCGAGTCCTCCGATTCTGAACATGTGCCCAAGAGCTCATCTCCTTCCTCTGATCGTAAAGGATCTCTTTTTAGTTCTTCATCGGTTTCCATTTCCTACAGAGTGCCAGAAGAGGAGACCGACGGCTTAGTTATCGCCTCGGATAAATTGTAGTCGTCGCTATCCATTTCTGGAAAGGATATCGATGCTCTAAGATCCAAGGACGAATTTACAGTTTCAGTTAAAAGAGGAGGAGGTTTCTTATCAGCATTTAGCTCATCCTGTTTATAAACCCTTAGACGAATTGACTCAAAACCGAACCGAATCATGCCTTTAATCTGCGCTAGAGGGTGGTCCGGCGTTTTCCCGCATGATGGGCAAGAAGTGGCCCGAAAGCTTTAACTTGACCAACTGCCACCGTTCAGGTGTCTTGGATCCGTCGGTATAATTTTTATTAATTTTGGGCCTCTTGGTAACCAGCACGGTTTACTCCAACAATCTCTGCTGGAGAAGTCTTTTAGCGTTTTGGGAGCAGTGGGTAATCCGTCTTTTAGAATGTTGTTAACCCACTCAATCGTGCTCTTTATATCCGCACTTTTCTCAACCTCCGGAATGGATCCCAAGGTTTTGATTACGCGTAAAGCATTTCGGGGTCTTAGATGGAGCTTGCCGATGTGGCTGAACTCTCCTACTTGGAGTGAGGAATTTTAGTAGTAGCAGCCGTGGCCCGGCACAAACTTGCTGCTGCTAGAGGTGGAGGAAGTGAAAGGACCATCGCTTGCTACCGGCTTCCACTCCTTAAAAATTTGAGGCTAGTTGCGTTTGCCATTAGAGGATGGTGCATCATGGCCTGCCACAGTTTTACCTCCCTCGACAATGCAGGAGCCCTGCCGGTAGTCGGTGCAGTCACCATTCTACCGCCAAGTATTAAAGGAGTACCGGCCTCGGGTTTTGTTTTTGTTGAGACTTTATCCATAGTTAGATCCCACTACCAGATAAGGCTATAGGTATAATTTGGAGGTCGCCAAGTATCCGGATACTCCGTTCGCGACTTGATCATGGCCAGGGGAAAAAGGAGTGATTGGGATGGTGGTGAAAGGGAGGGGGGGGCATCTTTTAGTTTCGGAACTCACCTGGAGCACTTCTCGAGATTCATTGACTTTACTCAGCCTCTACAACTCCACAAGTTCGATACTTAGGTAGAGGTGGGAATAACTACATAAAGCTTAAGATCAAAAAAGTTGCTAGAACTGGCAGTCTACTCTCAGAGATATTCAAAGTGGCAGTTCAGAACAACAACTCATCTGTTTAATTAAGTCCGATAAAATCATGCCCGGATGAGTGGAGTCTCTGTAAATTGGTCCGATTCATCAAAACGGAGGCCTTCTAAATTGTTTCCTGGAAATCGAGTGAATAGCCTTGTCTCTCTCCGATATCCACGCAAAACTCGTCCACCTGTGGAAAATGACCACAAGCGCAGAGATACTTTTAAACTGATTAGGCGATGCGCTCTTTGTCATTGTCAAAAGGTTTGTAAGAAATTCATAACAAACAACAGAGTTGGCGTAAATTTTTTCCAAATAAGTAAGCCTGTTTACACACGATAAGTTTCCTGTTAACACTGGCAACAACACCAGTTCTGGAATTCTACGAAGAATCATTACTGCCAATTGCTGCCTGTGTAGGCTTAAGAACCAATTGAATCTTTTCGAGGCCGGACTTGGTTTCGATGTACTGATGCAAAATTTGGAAGAAAATTTAATAAGATACATCAATCAAGTTAAATATGAATACTTACATTTATGTTAATAAACTTAACGATACTGCAAATGAAAGGGAGCTTTATTTTATTGTACATTATTTATACTGAAAAACTTTATATAGAGAATTTATCGTATGAACATACATATCATAGTATATTTTGAGCAGATTTAGAACATCGTATATGTAGAATTATTTTCGATTTATTCATTCTCTATTACAGAAAACAGTTTTAATATGCACAAATGTTGCCTCATAGGTTAAGTCCCAAATCTCTTGACCAATTCAGTTTGCAAATTGCTCAATGAACTCGTATATTCTAACCCACATCAATATTCAGAAGAGTTTATTAGTCCAGCGCTTTTAGCGGGTACTCGTATTCGATTTGCAAATTATGCATATATGAGTATGAATTATACAAAAAGGATTCTTCACTAACACTGTTAGCTTAAGAAAATGTATTGTACCTCACATCTTCATCTCATACTTAAAGGGAAAAACAAGGAAATAATCTGAATAAATGTTTACCAAGGGAATTGTCAGAGTATTTCTTGCCTATTGTCCCATCACAATAGTACGGATACCATGTACAAGTAACTGGAACTCCCAAGGATGTGTAGGCAGCAGTAGCAGTTCCTCGCAATGTCAGTTCTCGTGAAGTGTTATAATTCAATTTGCATACAAGACCTGGTAACGTTTCAATTATGCAAAACATTGTCCAAATGGCATTACAAATAGACGTTCATATGTACATTTGCACATATAGTACATATACGAATACTAATATATGTACTCGTATGTATTTGTGGAAACGCGATGTAGCATAGTGTTGATTTTAGCATTTATTCTCTTACGCTAGCGTCTTGTTTGGTTAGTCCACCATGCGAATATGTAGGTATGCACATACCATACCAGCTTGTAGATACAATGATTTATTATTTTCATTCAAAAAACACTTCTGCCATCTCTTACATTACTATAAAATCGCAACAAGTTTCTTAGTCATATTCCCTCTATAGCACAGATGCTCAATAATTTATCCACTACTTAAAAAGGATTCAGGTTAAAGATTGATAATAATTAATTACAGTTAATAATATGATTAGCTGATGATGTGCATCCTAAAGAAGTTTGTTAGGCTTTCATAATCAAAACAAACCCAATTGAATGCCAGTTCCACCCTTCAACTCGAAGCTCGCATATATCCATTTATATATCTCTTCTTAATTAACTTATATGAGAAATCCTTCTAGAAGTTTTAGGCATGGGATAGCTTCGCTTACAAATGAAAATTTGAATTTTCTAATTTTTCGATTATGTCTCAGGGTAAATTTGCTTTTCCTTCTTTTGTCATTGTGAATTACAAGTCCTGTCCTATGCGTGCGCAAGAATCGAATAAGCATTTGTTAGACCGTTGTTCTAAAGTTCCGGATTCGTGTATCTACCTCTTGAGTAAAGTGCGGGAACCTGTTGAGATTTTAAGAATTCCCAAAGCAAATAACATATTCACATGTTGTTTTGAAACGTTGGTTAGCCATTGTTAGGGCGAGCTTGGGGTGTGAGGATTCAGCCTACTATTTGAGAAAATTTTCGAGGTACTGTGGTTGGGGAGAAACGATGATTTATCTTTGTCAGGATTATGAAATATATTTTTGTCTTCTTATTATGTTTGCTGTTTCCTTTTGTTTGTGTGGCATTCAAAGAAACTTTTAGGTTTCAATTAATTAAATATGACGGGTCATGTTGAAGAATTAGCTATACTTTTGGTAACCACTTCAAATTCTTGAAAATTTTTCTTCAAGAATAATTTTATAGATGAAAATCTAAAACCTTTTAATTAAATCATAAGTGAACTCTAATCTGTGAAACAACTTTGCTCTTGCACATAAGCAAGTGTTTCTTGCTTTGATCCGCGACCAGCTTTGAAAAGTATTATCTCAAACAAAATTTGAAATTCCTTACACAGTTGCAAACTATAGACGCTTTTCAAAAATTGATTTTTTGAACCCCCTATTTATATTAAGATTGGTTCTAATTATTACGGTGTTAACATCACCTAAGGGTATAATATGATTTTAAATCGTTCACAACATAAAAAGGCTTCAGCCTAATTTGCGTTGATCAACAGGTCAATTGAAGTGTCTTCTCTTAAATAAGTGACAGATTTGAACTATCATTTTCTTCTCTTTGTTCAAAGACTCTCCAGACTGGACGGTTGAAGTTTATCCTCTTTTGGTATCGCAGGGCTCATACACAGTATATCGTTGAACCTTTAATTACGAATATATGGACGATTTTTCGATATGGTGTAACATAAGAATTAACTTCGTATTGGTTGTTTGAGAAAGGCTTCACGATGCAATTGTCTTCTCAACTCAAAGTTCATTCTTTTTTGTTGACATTATGAATTCGTTTTTTTCTACTACCGCCCGAATTCTTCATCCTGCTATATCGATTTCATATATAAATAATCTTCGGACTCTAAAAATATCGTATCTCTAATATTGGTAACGAAGTGTTGTATTATTTGAGTATATACGTACAAGTTTAGTAGGGAGGAAATTTATCATTTTATCTATTCTGCTGAATAGAGTCTGAATGATCCCATTAACCGTGGACGATGGTTCAGAACAACTACTTCCACTCGATTATCCAAACTAAAGAGAAACAAGACTGCTGGGGCTGACGGGATCTCTGCCGAATTACGTTAAGTGTACAATATCCGATCAGTTACACTATGTGAACTCCTAAACCCCGTATCAACAACCTAGAAGGTCCTTATCAGCGCTGTTTAGGGCCTAATAAGTCCATCACCGACCAGATATTTAGCTTACTACAGTTATTGCCAAAAAAAAAAACAGAACTTAAATACGCATCACTTGCCCATCGATCTGAACGGTGTGTACAACAGCATTGGCAGTGACGAGTTTTGCCATACTTGTCCAATAGAAAATGGTCCCTGCTTTCTAAAGGTAGAAGATTTTGAAATGATGATATGATGCCAAGTACAATATTTCAAAAGGTTAAATCATCATGTGAATTGTAATTAGTGCGTGTACGGCTATTGGTACATAATCTGTAAAAAAGGAGTTAGTAGTAAGCTAGGTTAAACAAACTATCGACCATGGACGTACCAAATAAATGTTTGGTTGCTTTGAATCAGTAAGGGACTTCGACACATGCGCACCACGGTAAACGCAAACAAACACAGAAATCAAGCAGAAAATAACACTAGGTAATCGCTATTTCCTTGTTCCAGACAAGGAAGGCAACTAGGAAATAAGCCACGAACAACATAGAACGCACGATAAGACCTTTATCGTCAAAGCCTTGTTGTATGGTGCATATAGAAATGCGTTTGGTTGTTTTGATAGAAAACTTCTTCAAGAGATGTTATGTCCCTTTTACAAAAATGAAATGTGGAGGATAATATACAGTACAACTGTACCATATATATTATGCAGCGACATTTACCTTCTCATCACATAGATAGATGGGTATAATGAGCGAACGCACGGCTCCGATCTAAAGTATGTTTACCACTATGTATGGTATTGTGTTATACAAAATTTCTATAGCTTTGGTTGATTTTAATGTGCATTTCTGTTTCGAGGTAATTTACGGATCACTCTCCCAGGGTTTACACACGTGGGTTAAACTAGTAGAGTTTTATTATGGTGTTTGTTTTTTTTTACTAGCAAACCAACTAGCAGCATACTCGCAGGCCAAATTCGCCTACTATTAAAGCTACTGGTTGGCTACCATTCATTCTTTGAATGTCGTCATCAGCTACCGAGGAAAAAGTCATAAAAAATAAAATGTCATTTTCAATTAAAAATAAAAGGATAAAATTGAAACTAATTCTGCGGTTGAAAGCACTAGAAGAAATTCAGGTGCTGGACGGCAAGAAAATAGACGAAAGATAATGAAAACTATATGGACAAATCCATTTTTATTAACTCGATCGAAATTCCAAGCGGAAAACAATAATTTGACTAGTCTGCAATGGGTGGTGGCAATCTTCCGCTCAAAAATCGTCTATGCATTATACCTATTAATTAAAAAAAAAACTACGAAATGCACGACAGAATTCATCTGGAGATAAGTATTTCAAAATTTTGCATCTCGTAATTGAAAAAAAACATCTATACTATATTAATTGAAAAATGAAAAGCCAAAATGCAGAACAGAATCCATTATGTAACAAGTATTTCAAAATTTCCATCCTATTATACCTCATAATTGAAAAAAGGGCATCTTAGAATGAGACAGAAGACCATTTGTAGAAGTAAAAAGGAGAAAGCAACAGACAAACCTTAAGTTGCTAGCAGTAAGACTGCTATTTTGCTGCTGGCTGTATGCTATTAAAGACTAGTTGGCTACCAGTTCCCCCTCTAGTTTACAGATACACTAACACATATCTTTTTTTTTTGTTTTTTTAAAGAACAACTTAATATTCAAGTGGGTATGAATACACTTATAATGCCTCAGCATGTGTTAAGTTTTTTGGAAAATGGGATAAAGAGAGAAAGCTTAACTCGCGTGTGTAAACCCTAGGTTACCTAAAGTTTACACTGGCGAATTAACGATCGCACATATTGAGACCCGGAACGAAAAAGCTATATTGTTAAAAAAGTCAATAAAAACAGTGAAATGCAACTTAAAATTGTCATAGATGTAATCCTATTAATATTATAGCAGAATATTTCAAAAGAAATATTTCAGTTGGTGAAAGTGAAAAGTTGGTGGAAATTGGCTTAGTTCTTAAGTTGTAATTGAAGCAGGATCAGGTACAAGAGAGCAATTGCAACCAGCTCTCAGCATTCTTTCACTTTCACCAAGCGAAATATGTAGTCCTTTTGAAATATTCTGCCAGAAATATAAGATATATGGTACATATATATGTATGTAATATACATAAGTATACGAGTATAGTATACGAGATTCCAGCTTGAGAATTTCGCTATCTCTATGGATTTGTTTAACCATACTATTACACAGTATTCACGAAATATTTAATAAAAAAATAACACAACAATTTCTTGGTATTTCACAAATGCTTTGTGTTTTTAATGCACGAGGACTTATTTCGAAACTCACGCATTTTTTCTCAGCATTTTAACTTTATAATTATTTGACAACAAAAAATTCTTTAACAAATTTATTTATTTTTTTCCGCACCGAAATTAAACTTTGCACATCAATTTCAACCCGACAACGAGCTGTCAGAAATCAATGCGGGAATGTGAATAAAAAAAATGCCACCAAGGGGCCCTGAAAGGACATGTATTATTTGCGCATACATACACACATACATATGTATATTCAAATGCGCATGGTCAACATTTCAGAGTACATGCGCAAATCATCAGATGACAAATCAATCAACAAAAATTATTTTCCTACGAAATTAAATAATAAATACAGGTGGAGAAACTGACGCGAATTCAGAATTAATTTTTAATTTTTATTTTGGTGGGGGCTGTGGCCCCTATTCATTGGCTTAATACAAGCTTAATCCTTGTGTTGCCACCCAAAAAAACTCACAGTATCTTCCAGCCGGGTACCCGGGTAGCCCGTCTACGAAATTCTTGATAAAAGTCCATTGTAACTACTCGTAAGAATAATTCGATCAATATGGTATATAATTTTTCATATTCTAGGAAGGTATTCCGACCTGAATATAACAATTAAATTATGTGCAGTGACATTGGGAGTGCTAAAGCAGGTATAAAACAGAAGGGTCAGTATTTTCGTTCTTTTATTACTGATCAATATTCAAGAACACTTTTGAAACACAAACATGCCTATATTTTTGGAACAGTAAAGCCGTATAGCTCAGTTTTTATCGTTCGCTCGAAGAAGCAAGACGTGCAGTCACTGCTGAGAGAGTTTGGATAGTTTGGTATAATATGTGTGCGTGTTAAATACGTTGTTTTTATTTTCTGACTTACTCCAATATTATTTATGAAGTGTGCATAGAACTTGTGCATTATTTTTGTGGAAAAGAGAAGCAGAACGATGTTGAGGAATTGTCGAGAGCTGAGTTTTTGTGGGTGGCAGTGGCTCAAGTGGTAGTGGACTGGCTTCCAAATCGGAAAGTTCGGTGTTCGAATCCCAGCCTTGCCCGAAAGACATATTCATTTTTCAGTTAACGATAATCAAGTAAGATGAGTAGTTGATTAGAAATCAACATCAAGCCAATTTCCACTAAGAATTTAGTCTCCCCATTAAATGTTGGATGCCACCCATGGAGCGAAATAACCACTGATTCCAAAATCTTTCTTTCTCTCTCTATCCCATTTTCCAAAAAACTTAACACATGCTGAGGCATTATAAGTGTATTCATACCCACTTGAGTGTTAAGTTCTTTAAAAAAAAAATATATATATAATAAATACAACATTTGTATTATAGGTATATTTGATATTATTATATGTAAGTGTAATATCATTGTAAAACATGAATTTATTTATTTTTTTTTAGATTGAGTTACGCTGAAAAAGAGGAGTACTTGAAGAAATTACTCAGCGAAGAAGATGACCAAAGTGATGACGCTTTGGGCGGTGAAGACGAGGATCGGTTTCCCAATGATAACGTTCCGAATTCTGCCAATCCTGAAGCATCGGATAATGGAGATGGCGTTGATAACGAAACCGAAATTGATGGCGGAATTCGAGTAAAAGTTGAAGACGATGATGACAAAAGAGACCCTGAGGAGGAGAGTGACAACGAAGTATCTTCAGATATTTCAGCTAGCACTAGTACAACTTTATGGTAGTTGTCAAGACGGTTTGGAATAAAACTCTGCCTCAAAACCAGCAAACTCCGGTTAGAAATATTGTTAGGCAGAGAGCTGGTCTGCATAAAAGTACGGGGGACATTCCAAAAATTAATGACGTTGAAAATGGTTAACATTATTGTTCGGTGCACAAATAAAAAAGCGGAAGCCGAGTATCAAGATTACAATAGCAAGCAAGCAACAACGAGCCGCGTATAGAAAGCAAGTTACGGTAACTGAAATGAACTCTTTTTTTCGAATCTTGATAGGTGTGCTGTTGCAAATAACTCAAGCACAGACCACATAGATGAAGTGTAGAAGAAAAACTCATATCCGCTATATCGTGTAACGATGGGACAAAGGCGATTTCAGTCGCTTTCACATTTTATACGTTTTGACGATTACACTACACGCCAGGAATGAACAGCCAATGATAAAACTTCCTTTTCGAGGAAGAATGAATTTTACCCACAAAGAAAGCAAAACAAAGCGGTAACTCTTCTCAGTACGATGCACAATGATGCTACGATCTCTGATGCATCTCACTACAAACCAGAAATCATTTTGGTTTACAACAAACCCGAAGCTGACGTTGATACTATGGATCAAATGTGAATGAGATATTCCATCCAACGGCGAACGTGAAGATGGCCGCTGGCTTTTTTTTACAATATTTTGAATATCGCCGGTGTTGTTGCGTACGTTACTTACTATGAAAATAATGACATGCTTGCAAAAAAAAACTAACAGACGCACACTTTTTCTAGCCATGCCAATGATAGAAGAGCAATTTTCTAACCAGCATGCGAAATCATGCAACGAAAATCGTAATCAAAAGTTATTATGAAAGGCCAGTAACAGAAGTGGTAACTGATAACAACGATCAACGAGACGCTAGTGGTAGAAAAGTTGTAGTTGGATCATTACTATATTTTCAACGAGCAGCCTATTCGAAAGATAAGAAAGACAAGGAAGTCTTGCATTGACTGTAATAAGCCCGTTTGTGTTCAGCAAAAATCACAAAATGTTTGAATTGTAATCATTGATTTCTAATATATTTGTGTTAAAGATAGAAATATAGTATTTGTATATTACTGCGCAAAAAACGAAAACTCCATAATTTTTGTCCAACAATCGCATTCCAAATGTGATATTTATTATTATTATATACAGTACATCCAATAAATAAATAATTTGAAATAAATGCCTAGAGGATCCCTTTCTGAGGGATCCAAAAAAACGCGAACAAATGAACCGTTCGACTTACATTCGATTAGTCAAACAAAAAAACTAGGCTTAAAATTAAGCTTTTTATTTAGACGTCCGCACGATATATCTCCAAACTTAGAACTAACTTAAAATCTAAATGCTTCCCTGTATAAAGGCTCTGCTCCGTTCTCCATCAGTCTGTATTCGGCACGTGTATCCGGTGCGATGCATGTGGGTTTGTGTATAGCGTGTAACATATAACGACAGAAACGAATAAAATCTGTAAATTTTAATACGGGCTATACTTCCAATGCGTAAAAATTGCAATCCTATTTTGTACCCAAATTAGCCTGTATATTCTGTAGTTTCAGTTTGTTATTGATTTTAGTTCGGTTCGGTTTAAAATATTTATAAAATATGAAACAAGAGAAACGCCGTAAAAAGATCATCGGCAAATGGCTCGAAAATACTTCGCGTCCAAACCATTTCATCGCAAAAAATTTAAACATAGCACGCAGTATAGTGGATTCTGTTATTAAACGATATTTGGAGGCGTTGACAGTTAAGCGAAAACAGAAAAGTGGAGCTAAAAGTGGAGAACATGATAGAAATTTGGACAGCAACCAACCAACCAACCAAACAATGGTACAAAGATCTAAAAAACGTAACGGTCTAAAAACACAAAAAAAAACAAAAAATACCAAAAGTTACGGAAAAGCAAAAAAAAAGTCATAAAAACAAGAGCCCGAAAGCTATACAAGTTGATCGGCAACAAGAAAGCGTGCTTGGTTTTGGATGACGAAACTTATGTCAAAGCCGACTTTACTACTCTTCCAGGTGCGCAGTTTTACCATACAACTCGTTTGAAGCTGAGATTCTTCCGCAATCAACAACATAGATTGGGATGGAAAAATTCGGGTCAAAATATCTCGTTTGGCAGGCCATTTGCCAATGTGGACACAGAAGCTCATCGTTTATTACAACGGGAACAATTAACGGAGAAGTGTACATTAACGAGTGCTTAAAAAAAACGGTTGATTCCTTTCTTAAACAAACACGAGGGTTCAACATTATTTTGGCCAGATTTAGCTTCAGCTCACTATGCTCATGCGACGTTGAGCTTTCTTGTTGCTAAAAATGTCGACTTTGTCCCAAAAGACATGAATCCAGCCAATGTTCCACAGTGCCGTCCCATTGAAAGGTATTGGGCTTTGGTCAAAGCTAAATTGAGGAGAAGTGAGCAGTGTGCAAAGGACCTAAAAGATTTTAGTGCTAAATGGAAAAGAGCGTCCAAAAAGATCACGGATGTAACTGTCACCAACCTTATGAAGGACATTCGAAAGAAGTTGAGGAAAGAATGGGAACCCAAATAATTTTTTTTATTTTTTGTAATTGTGAATGAATTTAATAAAAACAGAGTTTTAAAGCAAATAAAAAAATTTACATGAATTATGAAAATATTTTTTTTTTTACTTTGAAGTTTCCAAATTTTATTTGTTTCAGTCCTTATTCGTTGTGATGCAACCGAATCCATATGCATCGATACCGTGGGAACATGTTGCACCTAAACATGTATCACCTTTTCAGCGCGTGATCGATATGCGGGGTGTTAACTTAAGTATATGTTGTTATCATTTATATATTAATTCATATTTCTTTATTATACCCGGGTGACAACACTAGGGTTAGTCTAAGTTAAAAACCAGGACTAAAATCTAACAGAAAGACTTAAGAGCTAGGAACCCAGGGAATGATTATTTGAGTTGACTTTTCTGTGCATACGTTAGATTGCTTCGTTAGAGCCATAAGAAGTGCCGTGGACCGGTAGATAGAAAAGACGAGGACAACGCAAATTGCGTGAGTTGGTGTTGAAGAAAATAGAGTTGAAAAGGGATGCGCAGTCGATGGAACCTGAGAGCAGTTGAAGCAGTTGAAGCAGTTGAGCAGATGAAGGAAGAGGATCTCAGCAGAGCAGTGTTACTACGTTCTTCTAACTAATTCATATTGAGAAGTTTGAGGCGGTCTTGATAGTGAGGTAAGATTAAAGAGTCGCTCCAGGGCAGACCACGGGAAGCAAATCGGAGGAATCGACGTTGAATACCGTCGATTTGGGAAACATGAACTCGATGAAAGGGGGACAAAGCTTTACTGGCATACTCAAGCAGGGGGGCGAACAATGGTAACATAGAGAGATCTAGTTGCATAGGGTTGGAAAATTTCTTGGACCACCGTTTAACAAAGCCAAGTGATGAGTTGGCCTCATCAGACGTTGGCCCATTTGCAGACGTACAATTTTCCAATATTAAAAATGTTGCTGGCTGGATTATGGAATAACAATTCGTTATTATGCTTCTGTGGTGAGGTTTCCAACACTGCAAATTGCAGTGGCTAATGGTGATGCCGTATTTCTTTTCGATTAAATTCGATATCCAATCAACATCAGCGGTTGTGAGGCGCCTTTGATAAGAAGCGTAGCGACCAATTAATCCTTCGAAGCAGGTTTATCAAATTTACGTTGCCATTCGGAAGGTGTCCGAGTTCAACTAAAGTGATTCATAAGCTTCCGTGGGGCAGCGATTGCAGGAACTGACATAGATGTGTTCTTTGTTGTGAAGTTGGAAATAAACTTCGCAGAAATTAGCAAGTTGGACCGTCCGCAGATGATTTATATGTGGAGGTAAGCATGAATCTACTTCAGGTTCCATTAATTCAGCCACGAGCGATATATTATAGTGGACATTCTGGTAAAGCTGCAGGAAGTGTGGTGTGCCAACGATTTTGCTGTTTATTGTTGCGATGTGATGTTCAATATTGCATACGAGGGATCGAGTCGCAGTATGTTCACCACCGACATCGTTCATTCTATCGAAAATAACTTCGAGCATAGGATCAGATTGTTTAGGAGATAGTTATTTGTGTTACAAGGACTGGAAATGAATGTCAATGTCGTCCCGCAGGGACCTTATCAACTCGTACGTTTTTTGGTTGGATATACCCTGCACAGAACAGATAGCTTTGATGTCACTCAACACTTTATCTAGGTGACGTAAAGGAGTTTCTTCATTCCTGGATCTCCGAGTCAAACTCGATTAGACCAGCAATTTGTTTATCCATGTACTTTACTTTGGATTTTATAAGATCGGCTGAGTTCTCGACTCAGTTACGTAGCTCTTCAACACTTTTAACACTGTTTTCAATAATCGAAATTTTGTCCGTAATCTTTTTGGGGAGTGCGTCTTTGTTGGAGTCTATTGAATCGCTTAGGCATTTTATTGTCAAAGTATATGCGAAAGTGAGATACTCTTGCACTCATCACAGAAGAGAAGGAGGTTACCGGAGAATTCTTTGATAGACATCGTATTTATTTTATTTAACCCGACACGATCAGCATGAAAGGCTTTGCCATAGACGTCCTTGCAAGCTACGCAGCAAGTATTGGTCATCGATTACACAATTGTCAATTCCGACAATTTAAAATTTGAAATGGATTATGGTGCAGTAAACACATGGTCGCGTAGATAAATTGTTTAGGTCAGTGATGAAGTAAATATAGGTCGATCGTATTTTTTTTTTTTATTATTTATTTATTATTATTATTTTTTTTTTCATTGATAGGGGCTGTATACTAAAATCTGCCAGCAGTCAAAAAAAATTAATGAATTTGAGCACTGGGGGTTAAGAACCGGAAAATCCAATTTGACGAAAATTAGAACTGGAAATTAAATAGGCGAATAGGGAGAACAAGAAAAACACGTCTGACTAGTTTGGGTAACTGCTTTGAACTGAATTAAGTTTGTAGGCTTTTCTTGTGAAACTAGCAGCGCTTTAAGTTCAGTATCTTATATCAACTGGGATCTAAATCTATTAAGGATATGGTTCGCTGAGCATAGTTTGAGCATTAGCTCCAAAACAAAAATTGTGTTTTTTTAATCTCTCCATCTCAATAAGAGTCAATGCAGAATTCTACTTCCTTGCACCGGGTGTGTCAAAAACATAATCTGGTAACTTCCCAAACTTTTTGTAGTGCTCTTAGCAGCTTTGTTGAGTATTTGAACAAATATCTCCTTTGCACTCTTAGAAATGTTTGTTCTAAGAAATTATTAAAAACTCTGTACTATGGCATTTTTAACTCATAACTTCTTTATTTTACATTTTTTATCAGTGTCTCTAGGATCACCCCACCCATTGTTAATTTTATTTATAACTAAGCCCATGCCATGAAGTACCATTTGACACTATTTTTGCAGTTGAAGGGCACTAAATGAATTAATATGAAATATATTAACGTATATGTATACAAAAATTAAAAAAAAATGAGAAAATAAAGTTACAGAAGGTTGTTCCTGCTTCTATAAGTATACCTATGAATATAACATATAAAGAATGTTTTTTGAAGAGCAATTTTTTTTAAATTACGAGATGACTTGAGTTTGAAACATACCTATATATCTTTATTTATTATGAATGGCCTTAACATTATGTTTTCTACACAACTTCAGGCATATGGCTTCTTCTGCTATTTTTGAGCGAGGGCATCCTATCGGTTCAATCTCGGGCTACTCCTTGAACATTTTGCCCTCCATGTCATTAAATATCGACTTCCAATCCAAATCTTATCGGCAAACAAATAGGTTTTCACAGCCAATCAAAAAGTAATCGAGTGGCTTAAAATCTCAGGATCTAGGTGATCAATACCATGGTCGCAATATAATGTTGTCTTTGAATTCAGTTCTCTGCAAGCCAATAGTTCCATAGCACGTACCGCTATCCTACTGGCACGACATATCGTCGAAATTTTTTTGAAAAATACGGGAATAAGTATGAGTGGCCTTTCTTGCATGTGATAAAACTCATGAGTCTCTTCTAGATCTCCATTGATGATCCATTGAGTCAAAAGTGAGCGTCGTCATTAAACACGATTTACGACAAAAAAAAAGAAGTTGAGCTCACACCTCTTAAGAGCCCAATCTCCGAACTCTTTTAGCGAACCATCGTCTCGAAGCTTTAGTTCTAGAACCTTATAACTGTGCAATGGACAGACAAGGACTAAAATATTGTGATCGACGCTGAATTCACAATTCCTAATCTTCTATCACACTTTCATTCTTAGCGGCTACAATTTTTTCTCTACGCACATTATTTTGGCGGGTTGTTCGCATCATGTAGATGGTATGAAATGTATCCACAACATGTCAAAAAACTATCAAAAAAAAAAAAGCTTATGCCTATTGAAAAATCTATGGTTAAAAAACTAACCTCTATTTTGTATTTATTCCACAACAGTGAAATAATAATCGTGCGAAATAATCATTCCCAAAGCTGAATGGCTTATTTGGCTTTCGCTGGTCAGTAAATTGTTTTAAGTGGGAATCTTGTTGCTTAAGTGTATCAAGAAATTAGACTGGTTGCTGCTAGAAATTCATCAAACAAATCAGATATTATTGACGTACTAAAAAGTAAAACCAAATTACATACACATAGTTCACATGCCTTAGATCGAAATCAGTTGTTAAAGCCATAAAGACATTTTGTACACCTTCATACAAATTATTTTCTCTTTACCTACATCTGATTTTTGTTCACTGTTCATAGATACGAGTATATGGAACTTTTAGTGAAAAATAATAACGTTTTGATGGAAATTAGAGAAAATATGAAACTTTATTAGTCATCAAAAAATTTCTAGATCGAACATTGTCGTTTAAATCGACATAAATTTAATCTTTTAATTCGAAATTGAACTTCAGTATTAGCTCATGAAGCTCGATCTCATCGCATGGTGCTGATAGTACTAAATAGTACAATAAATCTAACCAGGTAAATATTGTTGAGCACTAGATGTCTGAAGTAAGCACTTTTTTTAAATATCATTTCTATGTACCTGCAATCTGTGCTTGCTTTTATAACGGAGTACTCTTCGTGAAATTGTGTAGCCACAATTAATCATAAATAACCATCAGACTGGAAATGTTAAAAAATTTATTTCAGCCATGTACATATATGAACGACTTTTAGAATCGTTGGGAAAAATCGCACAAAAATCTATTTATAAATAATTAATCTTGCAAAACTCAAAGTGAGGAGTATTAAATACACGCGAATGTCAGGTAATACAAAAAAAAAACAACTTTGTACAATCTTTGCACTCAGTCACAAAAAGGAGTAGAACACAATGAGCTACAGGATGAACCCAAGAACAAATTAAACAATATGACCCGGCAAACAAAAAATAATAAAAATAAGGAGAAGGGCTAAAAAATGGTTAAAAATGTAAAAAAAAAATCTGCGTTTCCATTTGGGAATTGTACGGGAATTTCGTACTGTATACTGCATTTTTTTTTGTAAAAGGGTAAAATTCACCACTCTAACTTTAATTCATCACTTTCAGTTACGGTTTGCACGTTAAAATCCCAATAAAAACATAGCTTCTACATACCTTCAACAGGAGTGAAAAATTAAAGAAAATAAATCGAAGTTTTCATGAACTAGAACAATGTCCCAAAGATAACAAACATTTCAATGTTTTTTAGCATTGTGCTATAAGCAGCAACAGATAACAGGCTCTTTTATTTCCGGCTTATAGTATTTTCAGATTCACGTATGCTTGGTGTCAAAAGGTTTCTTAAATTCTATATCCAAAAGACCCTTAATGATGCTAAACGATATGTCCCCAAGCGCCTTAAGAGGTATACTCCACCGGAAATAACTAAGGCTCGTGTAAGCATGCGAATGATAACGAAAATTGAAAATAACGACTGAACGCTCTGAAAATAAAAGCTTAAACTTAAAAATATATTCGGAGGTACAGAAACGGATATCTTTATCTAGTCTTACAATCCATTACGTACGAGTATGTACCTACATCCTCCATTCTGTGGAAGAAATAAATGGATAACTATGCTATTGTACAAATTTAATTTATTGCATTGCACCAAACACTGTAGAAAACGTTTTTACTCCCCTCACTTTAAAGGGAGTGATACTCGTATCCTATTATTGCGAATACTATAAAGGAAGAAAAAAAAACAAAAACGCAGAAAAGAAAATTACCACTTGCACAACGGGAAAAGATTGACGAATAAAAAAGTGCCGCGGCAGGATGTAGATATTTTGTGGTAACTGAAGCTGTCTTGTGAATGAGTATTATCTGGGGTACAAGTCCTGATCCTGCCTGCCAAAAGAGAATTGGGAGGATGAGGTATAAGCGCGTTAATGCTTTGTTTGAATGAATTTTTGATTGCGTTGTTTACGATTGAATTTTTTCGCGATAAATTGTTCACGAAGTCGGTTCTTTTATGCATGAACCTTTCAAGTTGGGTTTCCTTGTAGTTCAACTGAACGGCATAAGTTGTTCTGTTTGCACAAGTTGGGGAGAGTTTGTTTATATGTATGTATATGATTTTATTGTGTTTGTTCATTTGAAAAAGATTGTTGTTCAACATCAGTTGTATTACTTGGGACATATTTATATTCTGGTCGCGGTTTCTCATTTGATTTGATGGATGTTAAAATAGGGGGATGGGTAGAAAAACATCTAATGAAGGTATGGTATTTTCTCAATCGATATGGTTTTGAATCTGCAAGAATCGAATCAAGTATGGATTATTATAATCTACACTTAACTGATTCGAGAAGCGAATATTAATATTATTTGTGATCGTCTTTTTATACTTGTACGCAATAACTATTTACTCTTGTGTTAATAAAATCTTTACCAAACCCATTAGGCTGATTTTAAACCAGCTGTTTTAAAAAATAAGAGTCCAGCTTTGCCAATAAAACTCGACACAAAGCTATTGAACTCTTTTCTTCCACAATCTAAAAAATATACATAGTTAAAAACTGAAGATTGTACCAAATTGGACAACTCTTTATCAGAAATTTAAGTTTACCTAAGCGACCATGATGCTGTTAAACCCCTAAAACTTGGGAAGGCAGGCCATAATGTACGAAAGTTGACGGTTTTCCATTCCGAGAAGCCTCTGACTGGAATTTCTATAAGAGGTTCTTCAAAAAATTCAGAACCAGTAGGAAATCGTTCAGTCTTTTTTGTGAAAACATAAGAACAAATTAGCTTTTGAAGTTCTCGCCTCAAATTCTCTTTAAAAGTACTGGTAGATCAGTTTCTCACAAGAACACCCATCAACAAGAAGCTAAGGGGATAATAAGTTATGATACATATTGGTTAAGGTACACTGTATGATGGAGTTCTCTCTCCGATTAAAACCAAAGGTAAAACCGAATTGATTTTCTTCACTATCCACTGACTCTTTCCAAAATTCAACTAGTTTATGCCATGCAGGTAAAGTTTCTAGGGACCCTTTAGACAGCGACAGCATGCAAGTAAACACAGAGAAAAAATGGAGTCTACAACTTGAGGCCTATACTAATAGACCTATACTAATATATTTATAGCATATCCTTTATGCGACTTGGTGACTTTTGAAACCAATTATTTATCACTCCAATATACAAAACAGAGTGTAAAGTATACCTAAATGCTGACTACTATCACGATCCTTAAACACTAAAATAATCCAATATTTCACTACTATGAAGTATGAAATGCTTAAATATTTTTACACTCTACTTAACATACCATCACATGAAGCTCGATGTCCACTAACTATCACAGCTGAAAACCTTTTAAAAACGGAGAATAATGACCTTTCTTGTAATCAGATAACGTAACGAGAGTTTTCCATTAATATTCTGCATATGGTATTCAAACGAGTCTGGCAGAGATTTAAATCATATATGACTGTAAACAACCTCGTTTCTATAGATACTATTATAAAGATCTTTCAAATCGGTGAGGGTATCAGTTTGATATTCTTGATATTCTCTTTTTCAATATCTGCAGCAGTGTGAATATTTGGTCGATGGTAGTCCAACCG
Source organism: Volucella zonaria (assembly GCA_963966105.1). Lineage (NCBI taxonomy): Eukaryota > Metazoa > Arthropoda > Insecta > Diptera > Syrphidae > Volucella > Volucella zonaria. The sequence continues at coordinate 32,653,772 of OZ014533.1, read as the reverse complement.
CACAACTTTTCAGGTTGCTGAGGATCAGTTTTAGACCTTCGCATAGAACGCTTGTAAAGATTATGTGTAGTAGGCTTTTGTGGTTGCCATAATTCATGAAATCGCCTTTCTTCAGATTCGGACGGACAATGCTAAGATTCCATTCTTTCGACATGCGCCCAAATTTAAACGATGACTTGATGCATCCTCCTCACGGGGGTCATTTTTTCCAGCTATAAAAAGCTTGGCGATTTAGCCAAGGAGCTCCTGTGGATTTATGAAATTTCGGCTAAAAAATTACTACTCTCGCTTATTTTTCGTGGTTAGGCGGTACGCTGCTTAGCGAGCTATAAAAGTGATTCCTCCAATAGGTTTGAACCGACTACGTCTCTACTACGATGTTCCCATGATTAAAATTCGGTTCAAGTAATATGGCTCTATAATTTTCTTTAATATTTAGATAAAATTTTCAAATCTCATCGGTAGACTTCGGAATTGTTTATGTTCAACTTTTACCACAACTAGTACTTGGCAATAGTAGCTCTCACATCTGCCCTCGTCCTTGCATCTAGTGGTGCACGATACGCCTCCTGTTTGGCTGCCGTCAGTATTCATGGTCCCTGGTTTGTACAAACCTTGTTAAACCTAGAGCCAGCATTGTTCATGGCCTTTCGGTAATACCACTGATTCCCTGTATTTGATCCTGGAGATTCGGTTTTATCATATTACGAAGCTTAGGAAATTGCCGTATTTCCGTCTATCATAATTTGATCAGATTGGCTGGTCATTTTTGATTGGGGGACCTTCATGTGCACTTGATGATCCTAAAATGCGAGAAACACGTAGTTCTAAGAAATAGTCAACAAGGAAAAATAAAAGTTTTGCGTAGAAAATATTTTGTTTGACAATTTGAATTTCAGTTATTCAGAATGATTGACCAATTTTGTGCACTGGTATAAATCCACCCTACATTGTCTATTTCAATTAATACGAGTATCAATATCTAACCAAGTCCTGACCTTCATAAGTAAGATTTCAAAATACATAAGCGCAATCTAGATGTTAGGGGATGGTATGTAATCTTAACATATATACGAGTAGTACTCGGGGGAAAGAAACACAAAATTAAAAACGAGATAAAATTTTTATGTCTGACTATATTGGTGATTAAATGAGTACGGACGCTAATGTGCTAGGAACACAATACAGCACATTAATTTATTGTTTCTTGTCAGCAAGTCGTTTACTCTGGTCTACCGTCCGATGCATCTATAAATTCGAGTAAAAACATTTCTTTTTTGTATCTTTTTTTTCTGATTTTCTTTTTCCTTGATGCTTTTGGCTTGATACTCAACTTTTTTTTCTTGCTTTCGAATTTTTATGATTTCATTATTTTTGCTTTTTTCGACCACCGTCTTCTGTCCCGGCTGGCAACGTATATTCTGTCCTTCGGCTTTTCGGGATTTATAATTTACAAGGTGACTCGTAATATTCAGGATGGAAAAAATATAACAAAATTAAATAAATCCCTTGGCACTGCAAAAGGTTGAATGGTAGAATCGAGAGAAAATGAGTTTATTGTCCTTTTTTTTATTACTTTATATACAATATTTCGACTGGTCGTTTTTGTTTCGCTACTAAATTAAATTCAACATTTGCCAAAGTGACAAACTGTGGAAAAGTTTTTGATTCATGTGCTCGCTATAGAATTATTACGATAAGAGGAGTAGCACTTTTATTTACTTATACAACCCTCATCCAGTCGCATTCATATACCATAAGAATATGAGGATATCAATGGAATTCTGCGATTCTGTTTAATCCACCAAAATCTAATGCAATTATTATGAATATTATCCTTATTATGCCTAGAGGATATCCCCGAGGGTATTTTGTGTATTTTTGGGATAGTTCCAGAATATGTAGTTCGTTTCACTTATGTTCGCTCTCGTAAGTGTAAGCATAAGTATATTATATGAAGGACTTCTGAACTCATGACTATACAGGTAATTTAATAATATTTAACTTTACCCCATAAGTCATGAATAACTTTTCGTTTAGTTAGTTAAGAATAAGTTTCTTAGAGCCCTAAAATCTAGTTGGAAGGGATCTTCGAAGTTTTAATTCTATTTGGCATCATAAGTTCGCTAAAGTTCCGATGCCGTTTTGATGAATAATCCAAGTGTTCCAAGATAATATTTACCTTTGAAACTCAGTTGATTTTAGTTTTGGGCTAATAGAAGCTCTTATTTTACGAGTATGCATAGGTATAAGAATATCTTTTTGTCATGTTAAAGATTAATTTACTTTAGGGATGAAGTAACTCTGTTATTTTTCCAAAATGAACTCGCAATAATTGATGAAAGTTAATTTATTTAATTATCTTACAAAATTTCAGAATTGACAACACGAATATGGCGAAAAAATTTATAAGTAGGTATTACCAATTTATAAACAAATAGTTGTGTGTAGGTAAAAAAGCCAATCGTGCATATAAGTTAGAAATTTATTTTTTATTTTATGCTTTATGACTTTGGATGTGAAACTAAGTTTGTCTACTTCATTTTGAAAGTCACTGAACAAAGAATGATATCACCTTCAGTTTTACGACAATATCTTTAAATCTAATAATAACTTTGTCAAACCATTGTCTGCTTTTGAACCTAGTATTACATATTAGTATATAGCATAACAAATAATGTTCAGCTCGATGAGAAGAGTATATTGGACTACTTTTCAAAAAGCAAGTGTTTGACATTAAACAATGTGATCCAAAATAAAATTAATAAAAGGGTATATAATATAAAACTTGCAAAGAACGACATACTGAGGTAGTCTTAATAATTAATTGTATTATTAATAGCTATTGAGCTACTTAGTTCAGGTTTTCATGTGCACATTTTTATAAGAAAATATTGTTTGAGACAAACTGAGATTTAAAATATAAATGAAATGTGGCTGAATTGCTCCAAAAGCAATGTATTAAAAATTCAACATTCTGCGTTGTCTACAGATTCCCGCATCTCATTTGTATCTAGCAGAAAAAAAATTGTGCCTTCAACTTCTTTTGATTTTTGCAACGCCAATTGCGTTTGGACCATATCTAGGCACAAGACACGCCACAATGATAGCTGAGTCTCAAATGGCAAGCAAGCAACCTATTATTAAATAAAACAATTTGGCATCACCAGCAGCTCGTAAAGTAGTCTTCTGAACGTCTGAAATAGGCAAGGGGTAAATATGGAGCTATTACAAAGGAACTAAGGGACGACGGTACGGTACGGTGAGAAACTAATCAACAACTCACTGCCACTATTCAAGACCATTGAAATGCTGTGAGAAATATTTTTACAACCGACGCAGAAATAATTCTCCATCAACCACACCAGGAGAGGGCTAGTGTCCCTTTATTGCATAAAGATTACTGGAGTTATGCGGAGCATGCAGGAGAGGGCTAGTGTCCCTTTATTGCATAAAGACTACAGGAGTTATGCGGAGCATGCAGCGTAATAAGCGTAATTACATCAATTCGCTGGGTATAGAAGAAGGAGAAACTTGAGAAAGCAGAACCCTTTTTTAATTCACTAAAGGGTTGGCAGCCCTTAACGAAGTGCAGCTCAAAAGACGAAACGAATACTTTGTAATGGTTCTGAATCGCGATATGCATCACAACCTCTAGTAAAGACAAATCAACGGATATCCTTGGAACTCTTAGGAGCAGTGCCAGGAACACTGTTCAACTTACTGCACCCACCTGTGGACAAAACAAAAGATTCATATAGTTTTTTAACGACTGAAAAAAAGGAATAACCGTTAAGCTTCCCAAGAAAGGAGTGGATTGAGTCCAGGGTGAAATAAGAGGAGAAGTATCTGCGTATCACTGTCTAGACATTACCTAATGTGCCTAATAATCCGGTTTCTGCTCTGCATATCAATCGACTTCAAGTGCTACATTGTCTGTAAAATGTAATTCTTAAATGCTTGAACATCAAGAAAAGGATAATATTTAATCATCGTGTATAAAAATAAATACAACCTTGTGCATGCATACTTAACTTCTAGATTAACTTATAGTATATTGGTGAAACTCAACCGTATATTTTTTTTTTTTTTAAAGAACTTAAAACTCAAGTGGGTATGACTACACTTATGATACCAAAGCATGTGTTAAGTTTTTCGGAAAATGGGACAGAAAGAGAAAGGAAGATGTTTGGTCTCAGTGGCTATTGCGCTCCATGGATGGCATCCAACATTTAATGGAGAGACTAAATTATTAATGTAAATTGACTTGATATTGTATTTAAGCAACCATTCATCTCACGAGATTTTTGGTTGCCTGAAAAAAAGTCTTCCGGTCACGGCTAGTATTGAACCCCGAACCGTCCGATTGAGAAACCAATACATTACCACTTGAGCCACGGTTTTAGACTTCAAATGTATAGAGACTCGATAACCCAAAATATATTTTGTTATTGTGTACTAAAATGGTAATGAACTGCCCACAGAAATAAGAAATGCAAGATCTAAAAAATTACTTACGAGTATATCTCACAGTTGTATAAAAAGTGTTTAGTTATCTAATTGTATATATTTTTACATTATTATTTACTTATACATACCGGATTTTTATAGAACATTTTTCTTTGGAGAATTTTAGGGAACGAAAAGAACCTAAGTAAAATCTGTTGTCAAATTAAGAAAATCCAATAAGTGTACAAATAAAAGAAAAAAAGGTTTTGCGATAATATGTTTTTTTCACACAAAAAAGAAAAAAACTTAACTTAACTCGGTAACGGCCTGTGCAAAGCATACCCGATTTTCGTTATACTTAACATTTTGTCCAGTAAATACTGTTTTTTAAGACCTTTTTGCATATTTTAGGCGTGGACGCCACTAGATTCTCAAAAATTCCTTTTGGAATGTCCCCCCATTCATTATTCAGTGACGTCACAAATGAGTTTTTGGATGAGTGCATCTTTGTCCCTACCCGTTTTTTTAAAATGGCCCACAAGTTCTCGATAGGGTTAAGATCGGGCGATTGAGAGGGCCTTCCAACACATCAACATTTTTCTGCGCAAACCACTCCTTAAATAACTTTGATGAATGTTTTGGGTCATTATCATGTTGATAAATCCAACGCCTGCATATGGTACTTGCTTCAATTAAAAGATTGAGCTCACTAACAATCTTTCTTGCAGGCAAGAAAGTATGGTTAATAATCACTTTCTTAATTTGCCGATCGGTTCGGAATGTAGTTTTTCTGGGACGTCCTCCACAGTAAATGGTTGCGACCGGTTTTTCATTCCGAAACTTTTTTAAAATGTCACACACTGTCGATGATGGCATTTTATACTTTTTGGCTATGGATTTTTGTTTTAGCCGTGCCTTGAAATCCGCTACCACCTAATTTTTAACCACACCACTATATTTATTTTTAGCCATTTTATTAGTGATCTTTTAAGTTTTGTTAAGTCTATAACTCATTTCAAATGACAGCCAAAACCACTATCAGCAAGCTAAAGAGTAAGAAAATCCGGTATGTTTTGCACTGGCATAGCATTGAGTAAAGCTACAGTTTTTGATAAAACTCTAAAAATAATCATAGCAATGCCTTGTTTTTTTTTTCTATTTGTAAACTTATTCAATAGGTTTTCTTAAATTGCCAAAAAAGTGAACCTATTGTATTCCTGTCCCCTAGAATTCTTCAATGAAAAATCTTCAGGGAAAATCCGGTATGTTTTGCACAACACTGTATATACACAATACCCTCTGTGTTCTCCCAACTATGCCGATATTATCGGCGTACGCTAGTAGTTGCTCAGACTTTTGAAAGATTTTGCCTCCAGTATTCGCTTGTATGTAAGTTCCGCACAATTCCTTCAACCTTTTAACATCAAAGATATCGGCTAAGTCGTTACCGACTTTGGCGGATCAGCGAGCGTTCTCAATCTCCATAGATGACCAAGCTTGGCAGGGATGCCAAATCGATTAAAAGATAGTGGGTATCGATTTGGACTTCTTAAGTTTTTTCCATGATCTGCCGAGGTGTGAAAATTTGGTCGATTGTGGACTTTCCAATATGGCAGACAAGACCGTACATGCCATGTTGAGGAGACTTGTACCTCCACAGTTCGCGCAGTGAATCGTTTGTGGATCGGCCAAACGATACTGAGATTCCATTGTTCAAGCATATACTCTTCTGACCAGATCTCACGACAAAGCTACTTCCAGCAGCTTTGAATATTGTACCTTTCCCGTTAAGCCGTCTGGTCCAGCTGTTTTGTTGGATTTTAGCTTAGATATTGCTATCCTTACTTCGTCTTGGCCAGATGAACGGAAGTTTTGGCTATCGTCGTCAAAGTTGAATGGTCTATTCTGTATGACGGCGGAATGTTGGGCTTCTTCGCCGTTATGCAGTCTGCAGAAAAAGTTTCTCCATACTTTCATCACCACTATGACCCTACTACAAGGTTTCCTTCTTCATCTCTACAGTTTTCTGTACGGGCCTTTGAATACCTTGGTCGGTAAGCCGTCAGGTCCAGCTGTTTTGTTGCATTTTAGCTTAGATATTGCTATCCTTGCTTCGTCTTGGCCAGGTGAATGGAAGTTTTGGCTATCGTCGTCAAAGTTGGTCTATCCTGTATGACGGCGGAATGTTGTAGAAGAAGTGGAGTACTACTGACATTGCTCACGAAATTTTGTCTAAATTTTCGTATAAACATTCTTTTGTGGCATTTTCCTTGCCTTCCGAGGGGCATGGGCGCATATTAGACTTATGTTAGCAAATTTACCCACTATGCGGATTGTCATAAGACGTTTGCTCATATGGCAAATCCGTATCCGAATAACCGCTGTTTCTTTTCCCTATAGTAATCACCATAACACGAGTATACTTATATCACAATTTTTCTTCCTCCTTATGTTCGGTCCACCCCGTCGCACTTTCTGGATGGCGGTGATGTCTACGTGATAGGAGTCAAGAACCTCTGCTAATTACTTAGCTGAACATGATCTGTTAAGGGTCCGAACATTCCATGTGCAGATCCAAATGTCGTTGTTATTTAAACGTTTGCAAGTGTCAACAATACTGAATCCATTTTTATCCGAAGCCATTAGTTAGTTCGTCACATCTTTTTAATCTCTTAGGTATAGGGTTGTAAGCCCGTTGACGGCGTAGACCAGTATTGTGCTACTGGCCGAGCATGCCCTTGCCATTTTAACCTGTATGAGGATTTCCTCGTACATAGGCCGAATTTCCACTGAAGTGTTATCCATAGAATTCCGAGATAGGTAAACACCTTAACTGCTTTGAAATCGATGGTAATATTTTTGGCACTACGCCCGTTAACTGAAAACACAATTCGTAGCATCTCTCGTACAATACTCCATCCGGTAGTTATTGACATTTGTACAATAAAACGCAATTATAGAAATGGGAAGTTCCTAAATCATGCCCACTATATAGAAAGCAGCAACTGCAGGCGTACAAAAGTGATTAAAATCATATCATGCAACTTTTTTCGTTACTTAATCGAGCTCTAAATTTAGCTGCCAAGAGATATTTGTATATTAAGCTGATAATATACACCTTTACCTTGATGCGGGTCATAGAGGAACAATCATTTATAGGCCTAATGCCCACAACACCCTTTTTTAGTAGATTTCTTACAACGAATCCGTTTCTCAAGTAGGTATAAATGATTTAAATAATCTATTTAAAATTTAACGTTAAAGAAATGTAATCCCTTCATCAATCCCGATATTATTATTACGCATATATAAAATCAATATTTAACATTTTAAGAAATAGATAAACAGAAATAATTTTCTTAAGCAACATGATATTTTAAAAATCATCTACTGCCGTTTGCAAAAAAATCTCAAAAGAAAGTCGCATGAGTAACTTTTTATTTGAAACATATTTTTACGTCCACCCTTACCAACTTTTTTACTTTAGTTTTATGCGCACGTACTGAAAATTTAAATGACTTTCAAAAAGGTGGAAATTTCAATATTCACCCTACAGTAATTCTCATGCTTTTAAACTGTCTCCTTCGTGCGACAGTTTTTATACGCTAGCGTTTAGTAAATATTTTAAAGGATACTAAAAGTTACGATAACGGCACAAGACCATTATAAATTCATTTCTAATGCATCGTACTTTTCTAGATACCTGTACATTTACTTTAGCTTTGCTTACGTATGTACTCGTACTCGAGGGCTAAGCAAATTAATACAAGCATAAAGTATATTTTTCACATTTTTTTTTAAGAAGGCTTTTTATTTATCTTACACATACTAAAAAAAATATAATTGCGAAAAATATCTTCTTATTTGAACCCAGTTTAAACGTTCGTTTCACTATGGAAAAGCAAAGATATGTATTGTACATACTGCATATGGTATGTACATATGCAACATATGCTAGTACTCGTACGTATATACATATGTACATCAATTCATCACAATCTCCTGATGTCCTTTAAATTAGTTCTAAGCACTGGAGTGGTCTACTGTAATATACTTGCTCGTGCAACCATAAAATTAACATATCAACATTAGAGTTCATCCTTCATGATCAACGTGGCTTTAATTTTAAATGACCGAAATGTTTTGAGAACCCTCCAAGGATATCTATCAGAAAACTGCTTAAGGGTGGGAAAGAAATTTACCTAGGTGGGCCAAGAAATTCATGAGTCGATATACGAATACAGCATGTACATATGTAAATAATATGTAGTATTCTGACTCTATCTGACGATGTTGGCTATGGCTATCTTATTGGTTTGTCTTGTGCAAATTGGGAATGTATCCTTTTGCGGTTGTATCGTACAGGGCTATAAAGGAGAACATGGCTAAAATGTTGATAGATATTTGCTTTGAATTAATAATGACTGACTGCTTAGTTTGATTAAGGTTATCATGCTTTTAATATTAAAAGTTGATGGAACTGTCGAGTAGGCCAAATTGAACTTCCGACAACGGATATGCATTCTAAGGACATAAAACCACAAGAATGAAATTTATCGAAAAACAAGGAGAACTTTCAAAGAAGATGAAGGGAAATATAGGAAATTGTCTGTGAACCTTCCACGATAGGAAATTACGAAATTTCAATATAAAGGTATGCCTTATTGGGTAGCAAGAAAATGTATCGTTCTACAGCTTTCTTTTAGAAATGAAAGAGTATCAAAGTACACCTCTTAAAAATTATTATAAATTAATATTGAAAATCGTATTGTTGTAAATAAATAAATAATCGAAAAATTAACAAAATACATAGTAACATGTATAAATAAATATAATATTTAGTTTTAGTATTAAAATGCGATTGTTTATTTATAAACATAGTGCAGGTTTTGACTTAGGAAAGCAGTGGACAAATGCAGATTCAATACTAAAGTTGACAGGGAAAGACCTCGATATAAAATTGAATCCTTCTAGGGATCAGCTTCAATACATGGTACTAAAGCGCCCCTTGACAGCAAAGATTAAAAAATTAATAATAAGAGTATTATCTGAATTGTCAATGCTGTACGTCTATTAGATTTGACAACACCACAACTGTGAAGGGTAGTATTTTCCACCCATTCACCGATGGAATGAATCTGTCCAAACTGGAATTCGTAACGAGTGGGAGTACCTTCGATCTATCGTAAGTTAAATGGAATACGGAAAGATAAATCGAAAACCGAAGTCAGATAGCTGAATTTATTTGTAAGGTAGTTGCTTAATAGCAAATGATTTAGACGAAACTTTAATGAGGATAGTTTCAAAGATGAAATTCGTCAATTAGAAAGCTCAGCGAACTGCGTCAAAAACTTATATCCCTTCCTTGACAAGAACTCCTTAAAATTCCGAGTTAGTAAGCGTCTGTAGAATGAGTATCGAGTATCAGCATACGAGTATCATATTTTGTAAAATAATAAATCCTCGTTCATAAATTACATATATTTGTTAGATCCTTCTGTATCTATTTTCGTGGAAAGAATTAACACAAATGACCACAAGGGTTAATTGGTATTACAAGGCAGAGTTTCTGGGTGCTCGATGTGCGAAGGCTGGCCAAGAAGTTCGTCAACAGTTGCTTGCTTTATTTCAAATACTAATCCAAGGATGATAAACCAGATCATCAGCGGCGACCAGAGTCCAACTTGCAAGCAAGGCCATTCCAAAAAACGATGTGAGTACGAGAATCTAGCCATGGTGATGGCAGAAATAGAGGCCGTACTAAACTCTCGACCGACCGTGATATGCTTAACAATTCGAGTCATGAGCAGGTGCATACTCCGAGCTACGAGTACAATATATCCACCTAGAACGTGACGACTGATCTCACAACTTCACAGATGGAGCAGCATTTCTGGAACAATTGGTCAAGACATTATCTTCTGAAGCTTTAAGGGTGAGAAAATTGGCAAATCTTGATATTGTGGCCCTAACATAAGATGATTGAGATTCCATCTTTGATTCCAATATGGAATTAAAGGGATCCTACTAATGCTTCAAGACTAAGTATATAGAAGAATGTTTATGCAGATGTTACTAAGTACATTTGAAATTAATTTATTTTCTTTGCATGTACATACCATATTATAATTTTTGTTAAGTCAATGTTTTGAACTACGTAAACTTAGTAGCTTAATGTAAATTCAGTACAACCTCAAGAAAAGGAAGGATCATATTATCTTATTATTACAGTAATGAATGGAATGCGAAAATTTCGCCTTAAATTTGGCCTTGGCTTCTTATGAAAATAGTTGAAGAGTGTAGACGTCTTTTGTGCATCGCGAAATTATAAATAATTGTTTAGCTTTATCCAAAAAAGTTGCAGTTGGTTGTTTGCACTAACCGCAAAATAAAAAAATTATAGCCAGCCGCGAAAATTGTGAAGACCCTCAGTAATAACAATTACAACAACAACAACTTAATCTTTGTTGTTTTTTTTTTTTGCTACCTTTAAAAATAAACGCGAAGCATAGTAAGCCAGAGAATAAGAGCTCCTATTTCCTCTTTCCATCTGTAAAAGCTGGTATGGCAACAGTAAAGCAATGAAGGCAAACACAATATTAATTAATGAGGTCAAGGCAAATTATTTTGTCTCCAATTGTACAATTTTATTAAAATGTAGATTATTTTGTTTGTGAAAATAAAAAAAGTTCTTTTGTATAATATACACATGTACCTGGTGTTAAGAGTGTCATCATCCGTTTATAAAGCGAAGGTAAGTATTGTATATACACATATATAATCTTGGATAGCAAATTACTTTTGCCTTAATATTGAACGGAAAAATCTCAAATTGCCGGCGGGTTTTGGCAAAAGTGGGTCTTGTTACCATGAAAGAAAGTGTTAGCTAGTTTCACTAGAATCTAATAAAAGATTTGTCTCGGTTGCATAGGAGCTGTCTTCAGATTCCCTCTCCGATATTCACATCATACGTTATGTGTATGATGAAGGTAAATTGTTTTTAACCTCTTACTTGTTATATGTAGAACAGTAAAAAGTGATTCGGTTACGAAGAAAATTTGCATTTTTTTTTCATATAACAAAATTCGAGCATTTATGCCTTATTATTAATCAACAAAAAATCTCCCTTTTTTTTTTACCTGTCCGAACAGAGCACTTAGACAAAGAACTAGTCTGATCCGACAGCAATCATCCGATGTTGTACCACTTATTCCCAGCACATTTCAATGTCATTAGCACATGTTTTCTGGCCGAGTTACACATGCCCTCAAAAGTTGTAGAAAATGCCCAAGGCATATTCCTTAGCAAGGTAGTTTTGCGCACATGGATCTCGACCATTCTTTCGATGCTTTTCAACATAAAGGAAGTCAGACTTATAGGTCTAAAGCCCTTGGCGAGCATATAGTCCTCCTTTTTAGGTATAAAGGCTACTCTCACTGTTCAATACGGTTCCGGTATGTTTGATTCTCTTTAGAGTTACCAACTGCTGATCTATACCTTTGTAACATAACCGGGTATATGCCATCAGTGCCTGGCGACTTATAGCCCTGAAAGGAAGCAACAGCATGTTTAATGGCCTCATCCATCACCACAACCGATGAGATATACCAGCTACGGCACATTGTATTATTCAGCTTCAGTAGGAGCTGGTTGCGAGCTGGTTTCGATTGGATTACCTGGGAAGTGAGCTTCAAGCATGAGATGGAAAGTCTTTGATTTTGACTCAGTATAGGTACCATCAGATTTTCTGAGTGGTTCCAACCTGCTTGATCTTCCCTTCTGCGAACTTTGATCAGCCTACTGGTTTCGCCGGCAGATTCGATTTTTCGCAAAAATCTTTGTAAGAGGCACTCTTCGAAATCCGAACGAGCCTCTTATATTATTTGTGCTTAGTCTATAACGATCCCAATCTTCCTCCAAATTGGTCTTAAATGACCTGTTTACAAGTTTTCTGGTCTCTTTACGAAGACGCTGCAGATCTGCGTTCCAGCAAGGAACGGCCGATCTGAAGGACTTCTTACTAGATGGACATGCAATTTCAAAACACTTCGTGAAAGTACCGTTCAAGTTCTGAACACTTTCCTCTAGCTTTTCTTTTGCCCTGAGCTTAGGGGAAGCACTATTGTACTTGTCGAGCTCCTCCTTAAATCGTATCCAGTCGATGTTCTCCTCTCCAATAAGGTTGAGACTTCAAATACGGTTCTGAATTCGATGTAAATATGGTCAGACATGGAGATCTGCGATAGTACTTGCCAGACAGTAGTCTCCTTATCATACCTGTTTAATAACGTTAAGTCGATCACATGCTGTCTTGCCATCTTAAAAAAAGTTGGCTGAAACCCAACATTGTTGACAACCAGATCGGACAATAGTATGAAATCCGGGAAATCATTGCCTCTCCTGTTGCATTTCCCACTGCCCCAAAAAGTAGTCTGAACATTAGCATCGCTGCTTATGATAAGTCCCATCTTCCTTGAATCACAATATTCAATGAGTTTGACTGCCGCCTTCGGTGGTAGTGGCAATAGCAAATCATAGCGAAAATAAGCAGACGCAACAATGATTTTGTGCAATTCTCTGTTGCATAATTGCAAAAGTTTAGATGGTGAGAGTGAGTTCGACACATAAATACAAGTTCTCGATTTTTCCGATCGCTCATCTTAAAGTGGTGTCAAACCCCTGAAACATCCTAAACCACAGATGCGTTCCACGCCCATGGTTCCTGTATAGATATTATGTGAGGTTTTGTATTCAACACGAAAAACCTTCTACATTGAAATGTTGAAGGTTGATCAGAATACACAAAATGGATGAGCTCTGGGGTAGTCGCCTCTTATCCGCACTCATTTGGAAACAAAGTGGAATTTAAGCATTCGAAGATGCAGATAGGAACATGAGTCATATTCAGACTTCGTCTAAGCCCACAACAAGAAAAGAGCCGTCCTTGTTTTCCCGATGCTTTCTCTCCCCGTGAGAGTAGATTTTCCACTTTTCAGGGTTCTGAGTATGTAGACGCATCAGAACTTCCCCCGTTTCCCTGAGTTGCCCCGGACGGTGACGCGCGTCAGTTTGGGTTGTCTGAAAACCTCAAGAGACTTATCTTAAAAGGGCGGGATTACGGCACAGACTTGATTAACCATTCAAAAGTTTTCTGCGTGGAGCACTTCACTCTAAGAGTTCCATTCTCCATATTATAGCCCTCTGCTGATATGGAGCACTCCACTCTAAGAGTTCCATTCTCCATATCATAGCCCTCTGCTTGAATCCAAACAATCTCTGCTTTGGCTAGCTCCCACGGTTGATCGACATAGTATTGCACTCATGTGTCGTTCAGACTGTTCCGTCCCAATTCGAAGCGCCAAAAAGGAAATAGCGGCATCTTTATAAATGCGCCGATCTCGTCCCTTTTGGGGTATCGGGGTTTTCTTCGAGGTTGCTTTTCCAGCGATGACCAAGTTTCGTCCACCAGAACTGCAGCTTGCGTTGGTTGTACCACGGGTTTCAGCCGGGTTTCAGCTACCACCGGAGTTGTTTCTCAGGATTTGCGGGATTTCATCGCACTGCGACCTTCGCTGGTTGCAGCACTGGCCTTATCTGGACATCGTGTGCATGTGAAACCACCGCTGGTTTTGTTTTTGTCGATGGGTTGGACTGCTTTGTGCGATTTCCCTCAACCGGAATTACAGCCTTTATTGATTGCAGCACCGTTCATCGACGAGCGAGTGCAGAAAGCTTTCTTTCTCTTGTTTTGTTCTGCATACTTATTACTAATTTTAACACAGAGTAAGCTTGAGGGTCTGTGCATACGGTCCAACAATCTTATGAACATACTACCGTTTTTAAAGCTACCCGTTTCCATATATATGTATGTACATCGTACTCTATATAAAGTGTCGGAAACTAAATTTTGACTTAATGGCTCTAGAGCAAAATCTATAACAACACATTTTAAGTACTCATAAGTACGAGTTCAAGAATACCACACAAGCATATAATCCAAAGAGGTCATGTTCCAACAGGGCAATGCAAAGTTTTACTGAAAACCACTTGCTATATCTCGGAAGGAACGCAAATATCTATCAAACCAAAATCCATAGATTTTTTTTCCCAAAATGTTTCAAGCAATCACCCCTAAACATTCCTATAGTTTATCTGGAATACTCTGCAGAAGGACCTACAACCAATAACATCGTAAACGATTGCAGCGGAGTAAAAACGTAATTTTATTCCAAAACCAAAATATAAAAATAAATAAATAAACACTAATTCCAAACTTCAGCAGCCAATTTCACAGCCCATCATGAATCCTTGGTTAAGCATCACTTTAATTGAGTAGCCAGGACTATTCTCAGTTTGCTTATTGGCCACATTCACGATTCTACTACCCTCACCAAACAAATTAAATTCCAGCGAACAGTACTGACCCCTGAATGACGATTTTACACACGCCCATACCTATCTTTTACCTATGCCCCATGGGAAAATGTAATTCAATCTCTAATATCGAAAATTAATTTAGGTCGGACTCCAGTTTTACTGAAGGTTCGTGATGCGTAAAATGGGGGTTCACCACATATACTGGTGTTGTTGCAACCGCATACACAAAAAGGCAATTTGGTGTCATAAAACCAATTGGAACGGCTCCATTTATTTGGATTTTTACAACGGACATAACTTAGGAGTCATGGTATAAGGCTAAGAAACAGTACAGCCGTAAATGACATACCAGGGAATAACATACTGTACGAGTATACCGGACATACATTCCTACTTAAACAATATCTTGCAGATCCATTCGCAATTTGTAGTAAAATTTATTCAAGCCGTATGCTAAATTATGCAAGGACTTTCTGTTTCCACCCAATTGATGAAATTGGAAAAGTACTTTTATAGAAATGTCACTTTGAAGGAAGACCACAGCATAGAAAATATGGACGAATTGGTTGCTAGTTCATATGTGAAGATACGTGGTTGCCCGAAGTAAATCCAGACATCATGCCATAAATTTGATATTCGCATTTACTTTTTATACTCGCATCTCTTTTGTACTCTTTAAAAAGTTAATATAAAATTTGTTACAATGTGCTTAACAATTTTGTACATCTTAGCACCCTGAATAGCGAATTAGTTACTTAATAACAATTTCAGTTAATTTATATATTCAAGCCCATGTGTAAGATTATAAGCATTAGTTGTGCAAGACTACTAACTCCACTTACTAACTTTGCATAGCAGTTCGCTACCTAACGCATCAGTGAAGCCTTTCTTTAATGCGTTGTCTCACATTGGGGTGGGTTAGAAGATGTTTCGGGTTGGAGTAATCATGACTTAGCCATCATATACGCTATAGACACAACCTTCCGACCAGATCCATGTCATTATATAACTGATATAGTTCTTCGCTATTACGTCTTCAAAAAATATCTTCCAAAAATCAAAAAACCTGTTCACCCGCTGGTGTAATCGTGTGACATCAAAATCATAAGCCGCACCTAATGTGCCGCCACAAAGGCGATATGAGTTCGAACCGAACAAGTTAAAATTCAAGCTCATCTTGTTATCAAAGAAAGAAAAATTGTTAACAACAGTAACTTCAAAAAGTCAAACTCTTGAGCGGCACCTTAAAGGAAAATTGACAAGTAACTACCCCTGCCCTGCCGAGCTCCCTATTTCCTAGTCATTATAGCTTGCAAACATTTAAAACCAACGTACATCGGTATTTCTCTTTCTTTCCTCCCTAACCTTACTTCGCCCGCGCTGTGTGCAAACATTTTCAGGGTACACAAAACCCCTTGAGCGCGCGCCGATTATAAAAAAAAAAAAAAAAAAAAAAAAAAAAAAAAAAAAACCCCAGTATACCAATGCAGCAAGGCAAGCCAAGCAAATGGGTTGTAAACTCTCTTCTTTAAAAAATAAGGTGCAAGTTTAACGAAACAAATTTCCTGCCTTAAGGGCCATAAGAAACCACGTTATGGACTATAAGCAGGAATTAGAGCGGTTGCGAACTTTTTTGAGGGAGAAATTAGTCGTTCAATTTTTGATCTTTTTGCAATGACTGCGAATGGTGGAGGATATCTAAGTACACCGCTCCCATTGTTCAGATTTCATTTCTTTTTTTTTGTTAAGTTGGTAAATCCATTGTTGACATTCCCTCTAAATCTCAGCATCATAGCTTGACATTTGCAAAAGTTACGTAGCCAAGAGTACATCTATCTTTGCATGTGTTGGCGATTTTTTACAATTTTAGAAATTAAAGAAAACGGTCGTTTACCAGTGGCACGAGCGGTTCAAAAGTGGTCGTGAGTCAGTCGAAGATTATGGACGAAGTGGCAGACCATCGACATCGAAAACCGACGAAAACATTGATGAAGTAAAAGAAATGTTGGTCAATAACCGCAAATTTACCATCAGAGAGATAGCGGAGAACTTGAACATTGCCTATAGATCCGTCCAAGACATTTTGGTTAATGATTTGAGTTTCCGTCGTGTAGCAGCAAAGTTGGTGTCAAAAGACCTCAATTTCATGCAAAAAAGAGACCGTGTTGACGTTGCAAAAGAGATGATTTGCGAGGCTGAATCCGATCCCACATTCATCAAAAGGATCATTACTGGAGACGAAACGTGGGTTTATGAGTACGACACGCAATCCAGACATCATGCAAGTGAATTGCGTTCACCAAATGAGTCGAGACCAAAAAAACCACGTCGTTTTCAGTCAAAAAAGAAGGCAATGCTCACGGTTTTCATGGATTACAACGGTGTAGTGCATCATAAATTTTTGCCAGAAGGCCAGACAGTAAACAAAGTAAACTTGGGCGTTATGAGACGTTTGCGTGAAGCAAAATGCAACAAATACCATCCAACAGCAACCGAATTCACCTAATTGGCTCCCTGAGACTTCTTTCTGTTCAATCGAGTTAATAAACTACAACGGGGAACACGTTTCAGCAGCCGAGAAGAAGTAATGGAAAAAATCGCAGGAAGCACTGATGGACATACCGAAAACCGAATATTAAAAATGTTTCGAGGATTGGATGCAGCGCTGGCATAAGTGTGTATTTTTAATTTTCTGAATAAATTCCGGGATCAAGGATCCCATCAAGGGAGATTTCTGTATAGACGTTCGATTGTAATAATCGCTACGAGCTTCGTTTTTTTTTGCAAAAATAAGTCGTTAATAATATACTGTAGAAATATATCTATCAACTGCAGTATAGCATAGATGTTAATTTCGTGCAACACAAATTGTATATCAAACACCTAAATATTAACTACATACCTAGAATCATATCATAGATCAGAATACAAAATCAAAAATGCATAACCCGCAAATACAAGTTTCCCATTTTAATATTACTTGATAAAGCAGAATCCCTCGTTTCTATTAATAACCAACGAGAAAATACGAGAAGTCATTTGTTTCACATATCTCTTTATCCGCGGCTGCGGATAATGAACTTCTTTGCCTTATAACACTCAGATTTCCCCAAGGAGTCTGTACGAGAAAAAAATTCGCTGTGCAAAGCAAAGCAAAAAACTCTTTTATAATAGAAGCTGTGGAATATCCCGGAAAATGAAAATGGATCACTTTCTTTCTTCATTCGCGACAACTTTTACATCACATCGCGAAAAAGAGCATCCACCTACATTGTTATTCTTTTACACCACGTTAAGCATTCAGCAATTGTCATTATCCAAGTCGTAATTAAGTCTAGATGTATAGCACTGCAGATAGCTATGTACAAATAAATTGAAGGACCAGTATGTCGTCCTGAGTTTTTCTGAAAATTGATCAAGATACTCGTAAACCTTTAGTTTGTTTACATATCGTATTTAAAAACTCTTACTTCACCCTTTATTAGTTTAATTTTCCGAAGCAAAATAATATTCGCTTCAAATAAAGCATCTTTCAAAAGTCGAGGCTGTTTTTTTTTAACTAATACATGTAAATACTTATATTTTTTCAATTTATTTTTATTTTTATTTTTATAAAAGTATGGTTCTTACCAATTATGTGTGAAAAATAGCATAATTTATTTTATTTTATTTATTTTTTTTTTTCTGTGGGTAGGTGAGAAATCTTCATAGACACTATAAGCTTCGGTGCTTATAGTAGTGTGAGATTCTTACTAACTAAAAAAACACCTCCCTTATACAGACTACGACTGAGTTCACACTCAACAAGTAGTTCTTCCTTCGTGTTTTATTTTGCTTTAATAATATATTTTGCAGGCGATTTTCCATTGAGAATTCCTACGTGCTTTAAAAATTATGCGCTGCTGATCACCGCGCTAGATCGAGAGGCTAAGTCCTTTTAAGACGGCGCAATAAATTTGTCTTTTCGAGGATCTGTTGAACTCAAATATTCGTATATCCTTGTAGTCGATTTTTGTGTTTTCGCGCAAAAATTTTAATTATATTCTGAACATTTTCGACTCCGAGGTCTCTGTGAATATCATCGTTTCTAATGTACCACGGTGCATTAACAAGCCCTCGAAGAACTTTGTTTTGGAACTTTTTTTCTTAACGTGTGCTCTCCATTTAAATTTAGCGTCGAGTGTCATACCAAGATATTTGGCTTCGTTCGCGAAAGGAATTTGTACTGCGTTGATAAACACAGGTAGAACACAGGTAGATTGTCAGTTTTCTTGAGAGTGAAGTTCACATGGACAGACTTGTTTTCATTAAGCGCGATTCGCCAAGTCTTTGTCCAATTGTTAATCCGTGTAAGGGCACGTTGCATCTTAGCAGTAGCTTCTTCGACGGTATTAGCTGTTGGCAAAATGTCAGTGTCATCAGCAAATGTGGCTACCACAGTATCATCCGTTTGCGGCATGTCGTGGGGAAAAAGCAAATAAGGCAGAGGGCCAAGAACACTTCCTTGCGGCACACCCGCCTTTATTGTCTTAAAATTGGAATATTCGTTTCAGTGTCTAACACGGAAGAGTCGGTCATCTAGGTATGAACTTTAAATATAAAACAATCGCTCGGGTAGGACTTGTCGAAGTTTATATTTCAGGCTATCGTGCCTTATCTTATCAAAAGCTTGCGCTTCAACAGACTAACTTGCACTCAATTGCTCGTTCAATTACATCGGTTATTCGATGCACTTGGTCAACAGTAGAGTGCTGGCTTCTTAAGCCAAATTGATGATCGGGCAAGAGGTGATTTGTGTCAAAAATCGGTTTAAGACGGTTAAATAAGATTCGCTCGAAAACCTTCGATATAATCGGGAGGAGCGATGTATGTCTTGACTTCAGTCAAGTAGATACTCCAATCTTATGGTGGCATTTATAAGATAGAACAGTTTTAGCAAACCTTTTTTCGGTAGCGCTTTAATTATCTTTCCCGTAATTAAGTCATATCCGGGGGTTTTATTGGGTTTAAGAGTGCCTATCACTTGTCTAAGTTCCCTAAGTGTAGCCTTTTCTACTGTCTTTTCTCAATACGCCCAGCGTATTGACATTCTCTGGAAACACTTCCACGTGAAATGGTTTGAACGTTTCTGCAAGATGGTCGGCCAGTCATCCTGGTTTCTTCTTATTGGCGCGACGTGTATTTGGGGCTTTGGAAAACTTTTAACGGCTCTAGGTAGTTACTCGTATTAATACCTTAGTTATTGAAGTCCTTGATCGATTTTTTTCACAAGTTGCAGAGCCTATTAAAGGACGTTTTATCTTGTTGAGCCCGATTTGCTTGCCACTTTTCCCGTGCTCTTCGTTTCTTTCTTATCATTTCCCTGATTTCCGGCGGGTATCTTATGCCGATACTGGCTTAAGATCCCGCCAGTGTTCGATTCGCGCAATGAAAGGATAATTGGAGAATGATCGGAAGAAAGATCAAAGCTTTCTTCAATTTTAACGTAACTAGCGTTATAGGAATAATCCTTTTCAGATAAAGAAGTCTATCAGTTCGGGTGTTTTGACGACATTCGAGGGCCAGTACGTCGGTTTGCCTGTTGAGTAAAATTTGCAACCATATTCTATACCAGCCCTGTAGAGAGTTTTGCCTTTTTATGAGATACATCTTGGGCCCCAAAAGGTGTGCTTCGCATTAAGGTCGCCGCCAATAACAAAGATTGGTCCAAAAGAGTTTAATAAGTCAATAAATTCGTGTTTTTCTATTTTGCAACGCGATTGGCAATAGATTAAGGATATACTAAATAAGTAATTTTTATGTTTAGCGCGCACCGTGGGCATTTGAAATATGTCAAGTTCAATTTGTAGGGATGACCCGCCTCCTGCGTTTCCCGATGGAAGATGAGCGTGGTAGTCGCGGTAACCTCTTAGTTCCACGCTCGATTGTGTCGCTAGGTGAGTTTCAGAAATTAAACATATATCAACTGCTTTTTCCTGAATAAAAATATTTAGTTCATCAAGCCTTTTCTGTAGGCCGTTGTCATTCCACTCAAGAATATTAAGCTTCTTTGTCGTGATTAGTTACACAGGTCTATTTCGAGGTTGAGAAGCCGTTCGACTATTTTCTTATTTGTTTTAGTCAGTTCTTCTAGTCTCTCGAGAATTACTGAGAAAACATTTGAGGCAGAATCAGGTGATTCACAGTTGCTCGTATTTGCTCGCCCCGATATTTGCGTCTAAGTTTTTCCACTTTTCACTTGCGCATTGTTATTTTTGACTTTGTTGTTATTGGTGATTTTAGCGGCCATCACGGCCTTTGTAATCTTTGCCTTCTTTAAAGGCTTTGGGATTTGACCGCTGTTGTGATTTCTCGTACTGGCTGGACCAGCGTTTTTAGAAGGCATCGTTTTGGATTGATCCCGTCGTTTTTGCAACTTCTTCGCGACTTCGCAGCCTCAATAGTTAGCTGGATGTTTTCCCATGCAGATAATGCATATCGCTGGGGACTTTTTCGCGGTACTGCACTCTCGCGTCAAATGTTTTCCGGCGTAGTTCACACAGCGAGGCTCCTTCTGGCAGTAGGCCTGAGTATGACTGAATCCCTGACAACGTGTACATTGGTGAATCAGACTCGAGTTTTTTCGCGGGGGTTCAATTTTGACAACAAGTCCAAAAATTGAATTTGTAGAATAAATCCTTTCTAGGCTTTCAGTTTTGTCGAAAGTTAGCCTAAAAAGGGGGAGACCGCGCCTTGAGGTCATATGGGGTGGCCGTGGTGTAGTGGTACTAGCTATCGCTTCTCACTCGGAAGGTCAAGGTTCGAATCCTAGCCACAGCAAGTTTTCATTTGTGTAATTGGAACTCAGAAAAATCTGCGTGTGAAGGCATAACACTGACATGTAGACTTGGCTGTTGTAAGGTTTTTCAAGCACAAAACAACCGTTCAAATTCACAATCTCACATTCCGAGAGAAGAAAAATCTCTCCGTCCTATTCGGACTCCCACCCCTGGAGAGTCAATATCGAAACCAAACACACCTGAGTTTCAAACCACTACATCACAAACTTTCCTTCTATCTTTCCGCCAGCGCCCTGGCAACAGTATAAGGGTATTCATAACCCCTTAGGCGCGCGTAAATTATAAAAAAAAAAAATTCTCTGGCTTTTAACACTGCGCTGTTTTCGCGCAAATATATTAACAGCGTCGATTATTTTTAAGCCTTTATTTTTAAGGTCAAATAAAATGCTTTCTTTAGGCCAAGAGGCATGCAGGCCTCTAGCTACCACGCATATGGTAGCTTTATTTTCGTACGTATGCCATCTAATCTTCTAGGCATTTAATTTTTGCGAAAGCGAATGGATTAAGGACATTGACAATCCATGTATCAATATTGCGGGATCTTACTCTGTAATCAGTTGAACACAGTGATTTCAAGATTGTGTGAAACTTATTATAGTCTGAGATTCCAAAAACGTATATTGGCGGCAGCAGTCTTTGTTTGGGTAGCTTTTTTTCGTTATTGACCTCAACAGTATTAGAGCTGGCTGACGTCTCTTTTTGTACAATTTCAGGCGAGGAATCAGTTTTGCGTTTCTTACCTTGTTTGTTTTTAAGTATCCAGTCTATTTCCCGGACTAGCTCTTCTTCGTCAGTGTGAAAACTGGAGTTTTCCGGGCGGTCAAGTCGCGAATCATATTCGGCTTTAGATTGCGTCTTAACGGCATGTAATTCATTTTTAAGTTCGGAGCAGAGCAATTCCATGTTTTGGAGTCTGGCGTGGAGATCAGAATTTTCGCGTTCGAGATTTTGTAGCTTATTCGGTGTATTACTATCGTCCAAATCTGCCGGCTGTGCTTGGTCGTTGCTTCCGCACAATTTTACCAGCGATCCGCGTGTTGAAGATCTCGTAACCCTTGAGCTTTGAAGGGGTCCTGGTTTGTATTTGTATTGTGTTGTATTGTAAGTATTTGTTGAACTCATTTTAGTTCCCATGAGTAGCGGAGAACGGGTAGTCCGTCTGTCTGTAGATCCGCATTAGACAGATAAGGCCGGCTGATCTGGAGGTCGTCAAGTATTCGGATGTTCCGTTAAAGATTGGGCTATTTACGAAAGGCATGCCTACCTCGGGTATATTCTAGCCCCTAAACCAAAAGGGTAAGCATAATTTGAATGCCCACCACGAGCACGTCTACAGGCCCTCATACGAACATCAACATTTTCGAGAACTCTCTTACATATTGATTAATGATTCAGAATGATGTAAATTAATGTTTAGTATCGTCATATAGCAACACCGCCAGCTCTTACATTAGAACGCTTAAATTTGACTTACAATTGAAATTAGGTACAGCAATTTCTTAGTTAGTTCATTATTAGTCCATGTTTCTGATAAAAGAAGAATATTAGAATTAAGTGCCACGTTATCAATGATATCATTTTTATGAGCTCGTAAGCTTTGTATTGGGTCTGCTAAGAGATGGCGTAACTTGTATTATTCCATTGTTATTATTCCATTGGAACATGCGTTGGAAAGCTACTGTCATTGTACGTCATTTCAGTATATGTCATTCATTTGAAGCGTAAACAACAATAATTTTTTTTCACTCAAATAGGTCGAACTTTGTGCCTGAAAAAGTGTTTTTGCGGGGAGTTCTTCTTCATTATTTTAATATGAAGAAAACTGCTGCCGAAAGTCATCGTATTTTGGTGGAAGTTTATGGTGAACATGCGCTAGTTTGAAGATGAAGAACTGGAAGCATTACTCTATGAAGATTGTTGCCAAACACAAGAAGAGCGAGCAGAATCTTTGGGTGTCACTCAAGCAGCCATTTCGAAACGTTTAAAAGCAGCTGGATATATTCAAAAGCAAGGAAATTAGGTTCCACATGAACTCAAGCCGAGAGACGTCGAAAGGCGGTTTTGCATGTCCGAAGTGCTGCTGGAACGCCACAAAAGGAAGTCATTTTTGCATCGGATTGTTACTGGTGATGAAAAATGGATCGATTACGACAACCCCAACCGCAAAAAATCATATGTGAAACCCGGCCAACCAGCCAAATCAACGACAAAGCCGAATATCCATGGCGCGAAGGTAATGCTCTGTATTTGGTGGGATCAGATGGGTGTGCTGTATTATGAGCTGCTAAAACCGGGTGAAACTATCAATGGACAACGCTACCGAACACAATTAATCCGTTTGAAGAGACCAGTGGCCAAAAAACGCCCGAGTATGCGACCAGACACGAGGCAATAATTTTCCATCATGACAACGCTCGGCCCCACGTTGCTATTCCGGTTAAGAACTATTTGGAAAACAGTGGATGGGAAGTCTTACCCCACCCGCCTTATAGCCCAGACCTTGCCCCTTCTGACTACCATTTGTTCCGGTCGATGCAGAACGCCCTCACTGAAATACGGTTCACATCAGAGCAGAATATCAAAAATTGGCTTGATTCATTCTTGGCTGCCAAGCCGGCGCAGTTCTTTTGGGATGGGATCCACAAATTGCCAGAAAGATGGGAAAAAGCCATAGCTTCAGATGGGCAATACTTTGAATAATACTAGTGTACATGTTTTAAATAAACGTTCAAATTTTGAAAAAAAGTCGAACGAATTAAGTTATATATAAGTTATAAACTTGATCTGGTTTTGATAAATTCCACTTATTCCACAGTTTAATTCTATTGTAACTAATGGATTTAATGTCAGTCTTTCAAACCCTAATCTCAACGGAAGAAGTGATGCTGGTTCTATTCTACCATGAGAAAATGTAAGATCAATAGATTTAGATACTACACAACTATATATATAATTTTTCTATTGTAGTTACTCTGAACAAAGCAACGTATAACAATTGCTGTGGATGATTTTTTTCAAAAGTTCCTCCTTGTGACTTATGTATGGTCATTGCACAGCCTGATATAAGAGGAAAATGATTCCGTTTTGCATACATTGTTTTATTATTATTTAAATATATTGTAGATGTACGCCGATTTATTGGTACTGCATTTGCAGTAATGTTATTTTGTTGAATATATCCAGCAGCTTTTGCCCTTAATTTAAGAGCAGTCTTATTATTCAGAAAAGCTAACCAAACACGAGTTACTTCGAGGTTTTCATTCTCTTCTAAATAAATTAATTTGCCTACTGCACCATTTGCTAGCCCATCAGATACATCCCTATTTGTAGTTATGATATAATATTTATCCATAACAAAAATGATTTCATACGGTAGTCCGCTTGTGTCTAACGTACTTTTTTTATGACATATTTGTCGAAGTGAGGCTAATTGTTCTGCATTATTATATCTTCTATAGTCATCGTTTCCAATTGAAGTAGTTTTGTGTTCCGCTTCACCCAGTACTTCGTTGTTGCATTTACAGATACATTTGAATAAAATAACCTAATGCCATGAGGACACAATTTTTTTACTTTTTCAACATAAAAAAAATCGTGATTGAATTAGAGATAATTCATCCTCATCCTATTTTCGTTAATATGTTAGAAAACTGAATATTAGACCGTCGCATTACTTTGTCTAATTTGTCTAAACTTCGCCATAAAACTGGTCCACACATTCTTTGTTTCGGTTGCTTATGCTCTTACTGGAGGCAGTTGGCGCAAGTCACCAAGTAACTGTCAAAATTACCACTAATTTGTTTGAGTCTTTGATCAATTTGTAATAATAGTTCTGTTCCTTTCATGCTAATTTCATAATAACGAACGATATTGTAGAGCAATGTATAATAGAAGCAACTTAGAAAACGTTATTATTATTGCTGTAGCATTGTAATATAAGCATTACAATACGCGTCTGTGTCACCAAATCGGTTATACAATATATTTCCATTAGTAGTTTAATAACGAATGTCTTACCTCTTCCAGCTGGGCGGGTAAAGAAAATTTGAAGTGGTGAAGAACAAGAACAAGATGTGCAATCGCGTGAAGTTAAAGACTTTTCTGTTTATTATTTGAACTTCTCATAAGATCCAAGAATTGTGACTTGTCCATTAAATTTTCTCTCTTTTTTGCAATCGGGCCGAATTTATTTAGTAATACTAGACGAATATCATTCTGTACTGAATCTGGATCGTGGCATATTTGTTGAAATGGATTTGGCTCTGAAACGATATCAATGTTTACACGATTTTCACCGTCGTCAATTTGACATATTTTTCAAAAATTTCAATTGTTTTTTTACGATTTTGAATTACGATTTCGATTTTCTTTTAATCGCTGTATGTACTCTCGCATATGTTGAGCAGCATTTTTACGGGCACTGATCCACGAGGTCGACCCCTTATTGGTTTTATGTTTTCGTTTTCACGAGATTCAGAAATTTTTGTTTTTTACGTATTACCCATTCTCGAACTTTACTCTAATGATTTTTAAAATATTTATTAAAAAAGTTTCAGATAAAATTAAAGGTATTTATTTGACGGTATTGTTCTAAATTTTCAAATGAATATGAATAACTCACCAATATATTGTATATAACGCACAATAAATGTTATTATATTGTTCACAACAAATTTATTATTCACAGTATTAACAAAAATAAAACAATATTAAATCTTGTTACACTGCCAAACACATTTCGAAACATTAAAATTGATGATTTATTTTTTTTTTTTTTTTTTTTTTTTTAAAGAACTTAACACTCAAGAGGGTATTACTACTCTTAAAATGCCGGAGCACGTGTTAAGTTTTTCGGAAAATTAGATAGAGAGAGAGAGAAAGATTTTTGGGCTCAGTGGTTATTTCGCTCCATGGGTGGCATCCAACATTTAATGGGGAGACTAAATTACTAGTGTAAATTGGACTTGATGTTATATTTAGGCAACCATTCATCTCACAAGATTTTAGTTGCCTGAAAAAAAGTCTTTCGGTCACGGCTGGTATTGAACCCCGAACCGTCCGATTGGGAAGCCAACACACTACCACTTGAGCCACGGCCACCCACATTATGTAACCATACATACATGTATACATATATGTATCAATTCAATTCAATACGTTATTTTTTCTTATCTCTAATTTCTCCTCCGTTGAGTCACTTCCCCTTTTTCGTAACAAAAAGTTTTCAATAGATACGTCGCTAAGAAGTTTCACTTCAAAAAGTTAGCGTTCAGATATTATTCACTACTGACATCTAGCCTCCATTTTTGAAAGACCCTTTATTTATTCTCGGACACTGCAGCTGCAATGCACAAGTTTATGTATAGAATTCCTCAGGAATGTTGTTTGTAACGACAAAAATAAAGAAAACCTACATCCTTTCAGATTTTGAGAAGGAAAAAGGAAGAATATATTCTCCAGCAATTTATTGTAAAAAATTATGAACGATACAAAACTTATCACACAGTTTTGATAATATTATTATTATTATTATTATCAAGGGAACGACACAAATTAATTTGTAGGGTCCGGGATTTAACGCCGGGATACTATGTCCATGTGGCGCGTTTTGTCAACAGCACGCGGAGTACGTTTTGATAATATTTTCAGCTTATATTCGAAACAAAATTTCAAAGATTTTTACACAAATAATAGTGCGATGGTAAACGGCGATTATTCCACTGTAATTGGCGCAGTTCGGGAGATCTTCTTTCTTCAGTACCGGACAGGCCGTGCTGAGATTATATTCATCCGGCCTTGCTTTACGAATGGGTCGATATATACTTATTACAAATAACAAATCCCTGATCCTGCTAATTGGAAAACTGAGGATTCTGTGTACAATATTTAGCTTAAGATCCGTTATATCGATGAGTCAAAAATGGATCATGGTGTGGGTGGAGGTATACCATATTCGTTCCAACTAATAAAGTCTCAAGGACACCAGAGGTGTACCCAATTCTCTTATAGGGCACGGGGTGGCCGTGGTGTAGTGGTACTAGCAATCGCTTCTCACTCGGAAGGTCAAGGTTCGAATCCTAGCCACGGCAAGTTTTCATTTGTGCAATTGGAACTCAGTCAGAAAAATCTGCGTGTGAAGGCATAACACTGACATGTAGATTTGGCTGTTGTAGGGTTTTCAAGCACAAAACAACCGTTAAAATTCACAACCTCACCATTCCGAGTGAAGAAAATCTCTCCGTCCTATTCGGACTCCCACCCCTGGAGAGTCAATATCGAAACCAAACACACCTGAGTTTCAAACCACTACATCACAAACTTTCCTTTCTCCTCCTTCTACCTTTCCGCCCGCGCCCTGGCAACAGTGTAAGGGTATTCATAACCCCTTTGGCGCGCGTAAATTATAAAAAAAAAAAAAAAAAAAAATTTGCTCTGTAATGTATATGTTCGCCGACATCAACAGGCAGAAAACCAATGTATTCACAGACTGTGAAGATCCAATTAATTGAAGAGATTGTAATTTAGTTTGGATATGAATTTCCAGACCTTAAAAGAATACGTATAATATAACTCAAATCCGTATTCTTAGGTTTCCATACTTGTCCCTGTGCTTGCATTATGGATTTGGGTTGTGTTGAGCATGTTCTTTTATCCATTTGGATAAACATCATTTATCATTTATGCCGTCCCGCCTTGTGAGCCTCTTGTTTTGCTCCATAATCTTCCCGGCAATCTTTATAAAACACGGGCTTTCGAGTAAAACTTCACACATCAAAGGCGGCATTTGATGGAGCTCGCTGAGCTCATGCCGCTTCTGGTCTTCTGCATTGCTGACAGTTTGAGATTTCTTCTAAAACTCGATCAGAGAAATTTTTAGAAATCTCTTGGATATCTTCCGTACAACAACAAATTTTCTAATTATTCGTTATCTTGGTTTCCGAAGTATTATCATACCTTCAACAGTATGGCCTAAGTCAATGTTGTACAGTACATTCAGTTATCCAACATAATAGAGCTGCGGCTTAGTCGATCGCAATATAATCGTTCTGCTTGACGATGTTTCCCTTATCTTGTACTTGTGCCCTTCTACTTGTCCCCTTATACTTGTTCGCGCCAGCTAAGAGGAGGCCTTCCTACTGCGTTGTCCTTACGGGTTAGATTCGAAGGGTCTGCGGGCCGACGAATTGATATACATTCGATCTACATGCCTTAACCATCTCAGGCAACTGATTGCACAATTTTTCTACAAGATCGATGTCCATCCATGATTGATGATCGATCTTCCCCAAAACCTACGCAAATGGGAGCGAATATTGTACGAAGAATTTTTGACTCGAAACGACCGAGCATATCTTCAACCGCTTTCCATGCATGCACCATAAAGTAGGACTGAGATGATCAAGGTCTAACGTAAAGTCACCTTAGTCGTACGGGATAGAGCCTTACTACTTTTTATTTCTACGGAAGTGTTGTTGACAGAATTGATTGTTTGATAGCAGAACCAAGGCAGACAAAGTCAGAGCAGTGTTCTCCATCATCATTCTGTAGTAAACGGAAGAGAGTTTGACAGCGATGCCAAAGTAAACATGGCAGTATATATAGGGTATATAGGTCGTCTCTATAAATCCTGTCATGTGCGGCTTTAAAATCGATGAAAAGATGGTGGATATCGATTTAAAACTTCTTCAGTTTTTTCTAGGACCTGT